>OX344728.1:28616009-31116009 GCA_947034835.1 Ballota nigra | reverse complement strand
CCTGACAGGTATGGGTTCTAACCTGACTCTCGTGAATCTCAAGCGTCTCCCTGACTCATTCGTCCTGAAAATCTTTATTAAATGCATTCCGTTTTCATTAAAAGCGCGCCTTTTTATATTTAAACCCACGCGCACGGAGCATTTAATGCTACAGTTACTTTTTCATATACGTGTCCGTTTTATACGGAATATGACTGACTTGGGGTTTTAATTAAAACTGAGATTAATCCTGGCCTCTCATTTCAAAACCTTTCGAATTCAGGAATCAATCTCAACCCCACGTTTGAGTAACTGACTTAGTCTTATCAATCAAGGGTGCCATTTGAGGTTTTTACGCAAACACAACGCACAATTTGCACACTGAGTTTTCTCTTGCTCAAACACAGAATTTCTAAAACCTCTTTTTCAAAAACAATGGCATTCCTTAATTCCGACTGGACAACCGACAAGATCGTCGATGTTGTTGAGAAGAAGCTGGTACACATGGAGCAAGTTATCTCCATGGAAGGTATCTGTCTAACGGTTGAGGAAATCAAACCCGTTTTTAAATGGATTTCCGACGCCGGGTTGGAAACATACTTCACCACTCGCCCCATTTCCGTGCTCCCAAGAACAGTGGTGGAAGCTTATTTAAACATGTACTTGCGGAAGGGGGAAGTCTTCACAAAGGTGACTGCGCTAAAGCCAACGGGAGAAAAGAACGGCGACGGAGAGCCTCTCTACGACTCGGAGGTGGTCACCATCAATCTCAGGCAGGCGGTGAGGGAAGTCTTCAAGCTGCCATTCTCAGGCATCAACCCCAGGACTTACAAGGAAAACTCGGAGGGAGAATTCCTTGGGAAATAGACCAAGTCAGGGTCTTCGGAGTTCAGGGCCCGTCAGAACAAGAGCACTCTGAAGCCGGAGTACAGGGCTCTGGTGGACTTGGTGTCCAAGATTGTGATGGGAGCAACTGGCTCTCACGAGCAGTTGAGTCTGCCCAAGCTGAGGCTCATGGGAGCAATCGCTGATGGAGTGGAAGCGAACTGGGAGCAGTTCTTCCTCGATCAACTCCATCTGGCGGGATTGGACAAGATCACGCGTGACGAGGAGAAGAAGCACATATCCGTCAGTGCCATCCTGCCATTTGGCACAAGATTGTCCATCCTGATTGCTCATGCGTGCCATGAGTACACTTTTGACTTTGAGGACACCCTTTCCTCAAAGAAGGTAATGTTTTCCTCACTGAGTGACACCTATTCAGTGCTAGGGCTGACTGATCCCAATGCGAAAGCAAAGGGTCAGGCCAGAAAGCCAGCTGGGAAGGCCAAGAGAGTGGCAACCAGCCTCATTGAAAAGGTGGATGAGCTCCTTGAGAGGAGTAAGGAGGCTGAGAAGGCTGCTGCTGAAGAGGTGGAGCAACCTGAGGTGGGCGTGGCTGAGAAGGAGAGGAGGGTGAAAATCGTGCTGTCAGGGAAGAGCACGAAGTCAGGGACTGAGTCAGATCCCAAGAAGGCCGGGACTGAGGCTGAGGGAACTGATGATGACGTCAGTAAGGAGGGTGCTCAGGGAGAGAGGCCCCTGAAGAGACTTAGGAAGGGAGTAAAGAAGTCTCCTGCTAAGAAACTTCCTGAGTTGAGTGAGAGGGAGAAGTCAAGCTCTCCTGGAGCCTCTGACTTAGAGGAGGTAAGAAAGACTGTTGAGACGGCTGAGTCATTGCAGCCTGAGACAGCACCCACTCAAACACCCCCACATCCTGAAACCCAAACACCTCCCATCCCTGACCCCACACATCAAACTCCCCAACTCCCCCAATCTTCAGAGCCAAATTACCCTACTGAGTCAGTGCCCTCAACCTCACCTACAAATGAGCCTGACCAGTTAGCCGAGCCAAACCTTCCCAACCCCTCAAATTTTCCCTCATACCCCAACCCCAAAGACTGTCCCAAATCTATTTCAGCTGAAGAGGATGAGTCCCTTGAAATAGAGGAGGAGGAGCTGGATGAGCACATGGTGGGAGGTATACTGGAGAATACGCTCAGGGGGAATGCCACGGAGTGGGCAGGGAAGTGCTGGCCTGGGCTGTACAAATATACTGAATTGCTGGCATATGTGGTGGAGCTCAAAGTTTGGTTGGACTTCAACCAATCAAACATGCAGGAGCAACATATGCTGGTGGACGCTCGCGGCTGGGAGCATTGGGAGACGGAGGAGGCCAAGATTTGCTCATTCTTTGGCCTGACAAGCTGGCTCCAACTCTTGAACTTCGATAACCTGAAGCAGCTTGTGGCTGAAATGATGGCCAAAAGCAGGGCTGATCTTCTCTCCGTTTAAGAGAAAGAGGATGATGAGGAGGATGATGACGCTCAAGGTGGAGCTGTGGAAAAGGCAGTGGAGGAGACTGCTAGAGAAGTTGATGAGATGGACTCTGAGCCTCAGGCTCAGGGGGAAGGTGATAAGAACACTGGTGCCAAGGGTGGACCAGTGGCTGAGGATGTTGTGAACATCTCAGCTGCCAATGAGACATCTATCGATGAAGGGATTCCCTGCCCTGAGACACGAGAGGATGATGTTGAGGCATTCAAGGAGACTCTCAGTTCCGAAGGACAAGTTCCTAAGGTTCAAGTTAGCTTAGCCGAGCCTGAGGAGGCGACTATGACTACTTCACAACTGCCTTCAGTGCACCTTGAAGAAGGGACTAATGCTGCAGGGGCTGACAAGGGAAAGCAGCCAATCAGTGATGAGGCCGCTGATGATGAAGATGTGATCATAACCGGGGTCGGCCGTGCTGAATTTACAAGCATAGTGGAGGTCAAACAGGAGAAAACCTCGGAAAATCTAGCTGAACTTCAGGAGGAAGTAATGAGGCTACGTGCTGAAAAAGATGAAGACTCCAAGGCCCTGGCGAAGCACATCAGGTGGACAAAGTCAGCTTACAACACCCTTGCTAACAGGGAGCTGATCTTGTTAAAGCGCACAATGACTGACACGGCCAAGTCAGTGAAGAATGAGAGGAAGCGCACAAAGAAGATGCTTAGAAACACTCTCAAGAAGCTTGAAGAGAGGGATGCGATCAGGGACGAAAAGATGAATCAGGCAGTGGACAGGCTTGCAGTTCAGACTGGAGCTATTGTCACTCAGGCCTTGAAGGACTCAGCGTCCAAATTGGAGCTGGAGTCAGGGAAGCTGGATCGCACCTCTCAATCAGTGGCGGACGTTTTGGCTAAGGCCACTGAGGAGTCTGCGAAGATACTGACTGAGGTTAGCAGAGTCAGCGGTGAGTCCTTGAAGGTGGAAGAAAGGATCGCCAAGGCTGAACAAAGTCTCCAACTCTCTATGGAGGTCTTTGAGAAGAAAGTCAATGCTGCCATCAGTTCCGTATCTTTTGCAGGGACTGGGATTTCAATGGGAGTTGAATTATTGAAGGAGGGAATCAACGATGTCCATTCCCTAGCCTCCTTCGTAATCAACAGCGGATCTGACGCATTCCCATCTGAGGCCAATGATGATGCCAAAAAGGGGGAAAAGAAGAAGAAAAGATCCCGCCCTGAGGCATCTGAGGCAGTTAGTCAAGGAGAGACCGTCCTAGCTGATCCTGAAGCCAATCCTGATGGAAATATTCTAAGGGTAAGGAAGTCAGCTAGGTTAGCGGCCGTGGAGAAGGAAGGAGAACAATTAGTTGCCAAGCTGAGGGAGGAGGCAACAAAGGCAAAGGCTAATGAACCTTCAAAGCAACAACCTGAGCCAGTCCAAAGATCGTCTCCCATGAGCTCAAGGAAGAATCCCATCACTTACTCAGGTGAGTTAGTTGCGGAGCTATGTGCTGAAGCATGGGGAGATCAACCTGAAAAGACTGAGGCTATGCGCAGAGCTGAAATTGCTCAGAAGGAGAAGATGCGCATTTTGGAGAAGAAGGTTGAAAAGCTGACTGACATCAATGAGCTTCAACAACACGAACTAGATGATGCAGTGATCAGCTTGCTAAGGAGAAAGAAGGCGAAGCCTGAGCCAAGGAAGTACAGGAAGAAGCCAACAATTAGGAAAGCAACAATTCTTCAAGTCAGTAGGCCAGAATCAGGAGCAAGGGAAGCTTTTGTTGATGAGTTCATCTCAGAGACTTTGAAGGAGTTTTGGACTGATGCAAGGGATGAATTTGTCAGGCTATGGTTTGTTGTGAAGAAGTGGGGCGCCAATGACGATATTAATGCCCACTTCACTGACTATATGATGGACAATCATCCTGAGCTATTCCAGAAGATCTTGGAGGAGGCTGAGGCAGCTCAAGTCCAAGTGAAGGCTCCTGAGTTCACCATTCGAGCTCCTCCCTTGATTCCTGGAACTCAAAAGCATGACACTAAGGCCATAATGATGGAAGTCTTGAAGATAGCCAGAGCTGAAGGATATGTGAACCAACCTGGAAGACTTGACGAGCCAAAGACAAGAGTTTATGCAGGATATGGACTCAAGCCTGAAATGAGATTAGTCTAGGTGTTCATAGGCTTCTTTGTAATAGATTAGATTCATTGTAATCATTTCCACATCTATCAATGAAATCTATTACTTTTGCCCACAGACAAAAACTCATTGTCTTTTTGGCTTGTTTAAATTCTGTACTTTATCAAGAATTGCTCTAACACTGTCATATCTTATAGATAGGTTTGTCTTGTTTCCTCTAAGTGTTTTGAGGATCTTTTCAGTGTTTTGGCATCATCAAAAAGGGGGAAATTGTTGGGACATTGTCAGTTTTGATTAAGATCCCAAAGCCCCTGAAAAGATGTTCGCCTTAATATGTCTGTGTCAGGCTAGTCTTGGTTAGGATTAGTGCTTAGTCTTTTTACACTTCACAGGTACTCAGTGAGAGGAGAACTCACTGGATACAATCAAGACTCAGAGCCTGAAGACGAAGAGCACCATCCTGAACTTATGGCAGTCTTCTAAGCTGGCTGAGTAAGTGTCAGTGATGAAGAGTATGACCCTGAGGTCATTACTAACTCAGTCCTGAAGGGAACAGGTTGTCACTGAGTTAATGGGAAGACTTGGAGTAGAGCCAAGCAATGCAAAAGGAATTTCAGCGTCAGGACAAGACCGGTGAGCTCAAGACAAAATGAACTTAATAAGACAAGCCTGAAGCCCAGGAATAAGTTCTGACATTCTCACCAACCTGATGACGTGGACCAATCCGAGGAGGACACGCACGTACGGAACCTGACATAAAGACTGAATTCAGACTGCATATTCAACGGGCAAGCATTTAATGTGCATTTAATGCAAATACCAAATCCATGCAAGGGCGGCTGCTGCATGGTGATATGTCCGTTTGAAGCCCCTCTACATAGGTGACTAGAAGGCTATCTCTCCAACGGATAGTTATTCAAACCACCTATAAATACAGAAGGCCTTGAACCCATTCAAGGTTACGGGAAATTTCCAAGCCAGAAATTACTCAAACTCTCAAGCATTCAAAGCATTCAGCCTTTAAAAGAAGCACTCGAAAACATTCAAATTTCCCAAGTGTTTCTTAGCAACCGAGAGTTATTCTGTATTCCAAGAGCTAAATAGAATTATCTGAAGCTTAGAGAGATTATCCAATCCTTAGCATAGCTTTGTCTTGTAAGGATAATCTCAACCTAGTTGGAATCCAAACTGAAACCAAAACCCTAAGATAGGCTTGTTGGGAGTAAGTCAGTTAGTGTGTTAGTAAGAGGAGTTTGTATAGATCAGTGAGGTAACTGATCTTGGTGCACCTTGGCACGTTAAAAACAAGAATCCCTTGAGTGGATTTCCTGTTAAGTCAGGCCGTGGACGTAGGAGCTTGAGACTCTGAACCACGTTAAACTCCTTGTGTTCTTACTGCTTTGATATTGTGCATTCGTGCCATATTACTCGTTCATTCATTGCATTCAAGTTTATCAGGTCTGAATCAATCAGCCTGATCTTCAAAAGAACACTGCCCTACTAAACACCTTTCAGATTTGAGTAAATCAAGTTTTCAGAAAGCAAACTAAAACAAGACTTTAAACTATCAGGGCTCAAACATTTCCGCACTAAACTTGAACTAATAGTTAGCCAACTGACCCGCACCAAGTGTAGTCAGTGGGTGTATTATCAGCTCCTAGTTCTTTACCACTCTGAGTGAAGGGGACTCAGTCAGTTTTAAGTTTGAAAATTGGTATACGTGTATTCCCCCCCCCATACACGTATTCCTCGGTCTTGTACCGGGACCAACAACCTGACTGCAAGTAGGCCTGACATTACGTTTGCAGTTGGTGTGTGTGCTAGGTATCAGTCTGATCTCAAGAGAAGTCATTTGGAGGCTGCTAAGAGGATACTTATGTATTTGAAAAGGACAGTCAATATGGGACTATGGTACCCTTCAGATGACAACTTAGAACTGACAGGTTATTCAGATGCAGATTATGGAGGTTGTAGGATTGATAGGAAATCAACCTCAGGGACATGTCAGTTTTTGGGGAGTAAGTTGATCTCGTGGTTTAGTAAGAAGCAGAATTCAGTGGCTACATCCACAACTGAGGCTGAGTATATGGCTGCAGGTAGTTGTTGTGCTCAGATTTTATGGTTGAGGCAACAATTGAGGGACTACCAAGTATTTGCTAATGAGGTTCCAATCTATTGTGATAACAATAGTGCAATAGCAATTACTCAGAACCCAGTGCTTCACACAAGGTGCAAGCATGTGGATATTAGGCATCACTTCATTCGATATCATGTGGAGAAGAAAGATATTAGGATGGAGAAGATTCACACTGACAGGCAAAGAGCTGACATCTTGACTAAGCCTCTGGCTGAAGCAAGGTTTACGGAACTGTCAGTGGAGTTAGGACTCTTAGATCCGGGAGAGCAGTCAGTGTAGGGTTCTAGGGGGAACTCAGGTCAGACTGGACTCAGCGAGGTATCAGGGTGCTACAATGTCTCCCTGACAGGAATGAGTTCTAACCTGACTCTTGTGAATTTCAAGCATCTCCCTGAGTCATTCGTCCTGAAAATCTTTATTAAATACATTCCGTTTTCATTAAAAGCGCGTCTTTTCATATTTAAACCCACGCGCACGGAGCATTTAATACTTCAATTACTTTTTCATATACATGTCCGTTTTATACGGAATATGACTGACATGGGGTTTCGATTGAGACTGAAATTAATCCTGGCCCCTCATTTCAAAACCTTTCGAATTCAGGAATTAATCTCAACCCCACGTTTGAGTAACTGACTTAGTCTTATCAATCAAGAATGCCATTTGAGGTTTTTACGCAAACACAACGCACATCTGCACACAGAAAATTCGAAAAATCTCTTCTTTTCAAAACAATGACATTTCTTAATTCCAACTGGACATCCGACAAGCTCGAAGACGTTGTCAATAACAAATTGGTACACATGGAGCAAGTCATCTCCATGGAGGGTACCTGTCTTACGGTGGAGGAAATCAAACCCATTTTCAAATGGATTTCCAAAGCTGGGTTGGAGACATACTTCACCACCCGCCCCATCTCCGTGCTTCCTAGAACAGTCGTGGAGGCGTATCTAAATATGTTCTTACGGAAGGGTGAACTGTTCACCAAGGTGATGGCGCTCAAGCCGACGGGAGAGAAGAACAGCGACGGCGAACCTCTCTACAGCTCGGAGGTAGTCACCATTGACCTAAGGAGGGCGGTCAGGGAAGTTTTTGCACTACCATCATCAGGGATCAACCCAAAGACGTACAAGGAGAACTCGGGGGGAGAACATCTTGGGAAATGGACCAAGTCTGGGTCATCAGAGTTCAAGGCTCGTCAGAACAAGAATACTTTAAAGCCTGAATACAGAGCTCTGGTGGATTTGGTGTCCAAGATTGTGATGGGTGCAACTGGCTCTCATGAGCAATTGAGCCTGCCCAAGCTGAAACTCATGGGAGCAATTGTTGATGGAGTGGAAGCGAACTGGGAGCAGTTCTTCCTCGATCAACTCCATCAGGCAGGTCTGGACAAACTCAAACGAGATGAGGAGAAGAAGCACACCTCAGTTTGTGCCATCTTGCCATTCGGAACGAGGATGTCCATCCTGATAGCTCATGCCTGCCATGGGTATACCTTCGATTTTGAGGATAGTCTCTCCTCAAAGAAGGTAATGTTTTTCTCACTGAGTGATACTTATTCAGTGCTAGGGCTGACTGATCCCAATGCGAAAGCAAAGGGTCAGGCCAAAAAGCCAGCTGGTAAGGCCAAGAGAGTGGCTACCAGTCTCATTAAAAGGGTAGATGACCTCCTTGAGAGGAGTAAGAAAGGTGAGGAGGAGGTAGTAGCTGAGGAGGTGGAACAGCCTGAGATGGACGCGGCTGAGAAGAAGACAAAGAGGGTGAAAATTGTGCTGTCAGGGAAGAGCACAATGTCAGGGACTGAGTCTGATCCCAAGAAGGTTGGGTCTGAGGCTGGGAACTGACGATGACGTCAGGAAGGAGAGTGATCAGGGAGAGAGGCCCCTGAAGAGGCTTAGGAAGGGACCCAAAAAGTCCCCGGCTAAGAAGTTGCCTGTAGTGAGTGAGAGGGAGGAGTCAAGCTCACCTGGAGCCTCTGACTTGGAGGAAGTGAGAAAATCTGTCGAGACGGCTGAGTTGTTGCAGCCTGAGACAGTACCCACTCAAACACCCACTCACCCCGAAACCCAAACACTTTCCAACCCTGACCCTACACCTCAATCCCCTCAATCACCCCAAACCACAGAGCCAAATTATCATACTGAGTTAGTGCCATCAAACTTACCAACAAATGTGCCTGACCAGTCTTCTGAGCCACACCTTCCCGAGCCCACAGATTTTCCATCTTACCCCAACCGCAAGGATTGTCCCAAATCCTTCCCAACTGAAGAAGATGACTTCCTTGTCATTCAGGAGGAGGAGGAACTGGATGAACATATGATGGGGGGAGTACTGGAGAATACGCTGAGGGGGAATGCCACTGAGTGGGCGTCTAAGTGCTGGCCCGGACTGAATAGATACAAAGAGCTACTGGCAAATGTAGTTGAGCTCAAGGTTTGGTTGGAATTCAAACAATCAAACATGCAGGAGCAGCATTTGTTGGTGGATGCGCGTGGCTGGGAGCACTGGGAAACGGAGGAGGCCAGGCTGTGATCCTATTTTGGCCTGACTAGCTGGCTTCAATTTCTTAACTTCGATAACCTGAAGGAGCTAGTCAAAAGCCTGATGGCCCAGAGCAAGGCTGACATCCTCTCTGAGGATGAGGAGGACAAGGAGGATGAGGAAGATGCTCAGGGTGGAGCTATGGAGAAGGCAGTGGAGGAGACTGCTAAGGAAGTTGATGAGATGATCTCTGAGCCTCAGGCTCAGGGGGAAGGTGAAAGGGACACTGGTGCCAAAGGTGGACCAGTGGCTGAGGATGTTTTGAACATCTCAGCTGCCAATGACACATCTGTCGATGAAGGGATTCCCTGCCCTGAGACAAGAGATGAAGATGTTGAGGCATTCAAGGAGACTCTTAGTTCCGAGGGACAAGTTCCTAAGGTTCGAGATGGCGGGGCTGAGCCTGAGCAGGTGGCCCTGACCACTCAACAACTGCCTTCAGTGTACCCTGGAGAGGGCACTGATGCCGCAGGGGCTGACAAGGGAAAACAACCACTTACTGATGAGGCCGTAGATGATGATGAAGATGTGATGATCACCGGGGTCGGCCGTGCTGAGTTCACAAGCATAGTGGAGGTCAAGCAGGAGAAAACCACAGAAAATCTAGCTGAACTTCAGGAGGAAGTAATGAGGCTACGAGCTGAAAAAGAAGAAGACTCCAGGGCCCTGGCGAAACACATCAAGTGGACAAAGTCAGCGTACAACTCCCTTGCCAACAGGGAGCTGATTTTGCTAAAGAGAACAATGACTGACACGGCCAAGTCAGTGAGGAATGAGCGGAAGAGGACAAAGAAGATGCTAAGGCAGACCTTGAAGCAGTTGGCTGAGAAGGATGAGCAGAGGAAGGAGGATCTCAATCAGGCTGTGGAGAAGCTTGCAGCTCAGGCTGGAGCACTATTAACTCAGGCCATTTCTGGCTCAGCTTCAAAGTTTGAGCTGGAGTCAGAACGCATTGCTCAGACTTCAAAGGACATTGCTGAGAGGCTGACTCAAGCAAATGAGCGCTCTGCTCTGGTGGAGGAGAAGATAGAGAAGGCTGAGCAAAGACTCCAACTCTCCATGGAGGTCTTTGAGAAGAAGGTGAAAGCTGCAATCAGTTCAGTCTTTTTTGCATGAACTGGTATCTCGATGGGAGTTGAGTTATTGAAGGAGGGAATTAATGATGTCCATTCCCTAGCCTCCTTCGTAATCAACAGTGGATCTGACGCATTCCTATCTGAGGCCAAAGATGATGCCAAAAAGGGGGAAAAGAAGAAGAAAAGATCCCGCCCCGAGGCATCGGAGGCAGTCAACCAAGGTGAAACCGTTCAAGCTGACCCTGAAGCCAATCCTGAAGGGAATGTGCTAAGGGTGAGGAAGTCAGCGAGGTTGGCGGCAGTAGAGAAGGAAGGAGAGGAGATAGCTGCCAGGCTGAGGGCGGAGGCAGCAAAGGCAAAGGCTGATGAACTTTCCAAGAAACAACCTGAGCCAGTTCAGAGGTCTTCTCCCATGAGCTCAAGGAAGAACCCAATCACTTACTCCGGGGAGTTAGTGGCGGAGTTATATGCTGAAGCATGGGGAGATCATTCTGAGAGATCTGAGGCTATGCGCAGAGCTGAAATTGCTCAGAAGGAGAAGATGCGCATCTTGGAAAAGAAGGTTGAGAAGCTGACTGATATCACTGAGCTTCAACAAAGGGAGTTAGATGATGCAGTGATCAGTCTGCTTAGGAGGAAGAAGGCGAAGCCTGAGCCTAGGAAGTACAGGAAGAGGCCAACAGTTAGGAAATCATCAATTCTTCAAGTCAGTAGGCCAGAATCAGGAGTAAAGGAAGCTTTTGTCGATGAGTTCGTCTCAGAGGCATTGAAGGAGTTTTGGACTGATGCAAGGGATGAATTTGTAAAATTGTGGTATGTTGTGAAGAAGTGGGGCGACACTGACGATATCAATGCCCACTTCACTGACTACATGATGGACAATCATCCTGAGTTATTCCAGAAGATCTTGGAGGAGGCTGATGCAGCTCAAGTCCAAGTGAAGGCTCCTGAGTTCACCATTCGAGCTCCTCCCTTAGTTCCTGGAACTCAGAAGTACAACACAAAGGCCATTATGATGGAAGTTTTGAAGATAGCCAAAGCTGAAGGATACGTGAACCAACCTAGAAGACTTGACGAGATGAAGGCGAGAGTCTATGCAGGATATGGACTTGAACCTGAAATTAGATTAGTCTAGGTGTTCACAGGCTTCTTTGTAATAGATTAGATTCATTGTAACTATTTCCAAATCAATCAATGAAATCTATTACGTTTGCCCACAGACAAAAACTCATTGTCTTTTTGGCTGTTTGTTTAAATTCTGTACTTTGTTGGTCCCAAAAAGGTTATCCAGCGGAAAGCGTTTTAAGTTTATTTTTAAGAAAACCCAATTTTCTAAATAAGTACTAAAATTGAAATGCAGAAATCTAAATTGCAGAAAAGTAAATAACACCGGATTTATAGTGGTTCGGATATAACGATCCTACGTCCACTCTCCCTTTCTTCAAAGGGGTCTTTCTCACTCTCCAACTTACGTACTCACTTACTGGAATTTCCGAAGTACCAGCTCCTTCTTACAATCTCTTTAGATCTAACTTCGATCTAAAGGCAAACTTACTCCAACCTTATCTAACAAGATGAACAGGTTGAGTAATAATCCAACTAAACTCCTAATAGAGTGTATATAAACTAGAAAGGACAAAGGTGAGTGATTGGAAGAGCTCGTGTGTTCTTGGTGTGCTCTCGCGCGACTCTTGTATCTTGAACTAATCCAAGCACTCCTATTTATAGTTGTGGAATTAACTAGCCGTTGGGAACTAGCAATTCAAACAACCATAATTGGAGGGATATAATCAATCAAAGATTGATTATATGATTGATTAGTTGACTTTCAATCAAGCAATCAATCAATCAGATCCTTCATCAGTTGACTTTCAGATTGCCTTCTTCTCCATTAAGAATTTCCAAAGTCTTCTTGTCTCCAGATTACAATGATGCTTCTGGTAGGTGAACTAATCCGTCTCTCGTCTGGTCTGGTCTCATCTGGTCAGGTAACACTTCAGCTCTGGTCCTCATCTGGAAGAGGTCTCCTGGCAGACTCCTCTGGTCCAAGCTCCTCTGGTCAGAAGCTCCTCTGGTCAGACTCCTCTGGACACCTCATCTGGTACCTTCTCTGGTCACCTTCTCTGGTACCTTCTCTGGTCACCTCATCTGGTACCTTCTCTGGTCTGCACAGATTTCTTCCCCCTTAACCAAAGACCTATTCTAGACCTAGACTAATCTGTAGCTGACTAACAGGTTCAGCTAGTCCTATTATAAGTTCTTGTTTTAACATCTTCAAAACATCTAATCTATATCCTAACAATTTCCCCCTTTTTGATGATGTTAAAACTGGAAGAACTTAAATAAAACAAGACAAGAAAATATTGAAATAACAAAATAAAGAATCTAGCAGGCTGGGTCAACTGATCTTCCCCCTCAAAGTATGGTCAGCTGATATTGGGGCAAAACATCAGATGGTCTTCTTGTGTATCTGCAGGCAATCAACTTTTTGGTACCCTTCTGGGTCCAGGGGGGTTAGCACAATATTTAGGAAGCCACAAGAATAGATCATCCCTTTTTGGATCAGGTGATCTTATCTTTCTTCCATACATATCAACAAAAACACACTGAACATAAGAAGCTTCGACATGGTTATTTCTTCTAGAGGCTCTTCTTCTCTTATGAGCTTGTCCAGTAGAAGGAATAACCTGTCTTAAAGCAACAGACTTGAAATTCTTTTGATAAGGATAAGTCTTACTAGAACCATCAAAGGTTCCAGCTGGTCTGGCAGATGACTTGAAAGTCCTCTGCAGGTGAGTAGGAGTCATCTGGTTCTGCCTCTTTTGAGAAGATCCAGATTGTCTTCTACTTTGCTGGCCTGGCTGAGGTCTTTTATTCTGGGTATAACCCTTCTTAAAATTCCTCCTCTGCCTTTTGGGTTTTTGAGTTTTAGGACTCATCTGCCCATTAGGCTGAGTTGCCTGGTCAGCTGGCCTTTTACCCTTATCAATAAAATTACTAGTCTGTTCTTCTTTCTGAACAGGTGAGGATTCAGGTTTGGTATAACCAAGGCCTGTTTTATCATGCTCTCTTTGAGATGAGGCAGCTATATGTGACACAACATTGTTTGCTATAGTCAGCTGCTCCAGTCTAAGCTTGAGCTTGTCCTCACTATCTTTTACAATTTTGTTTTGATGGAAGAATTCATCGAACTTAGCTTCCAGCAGAGTATATTCATTATCTTTCTCAATGTTTTCAGCAAACAACTTTTCTATTAGCTTAGTTTGTTCATCACATCTGGTTTTCAAGTCAGTGGGCTCTTCTACCAGAGTTTGAACTTGTTCAGCTGGTAGATCAGTTGGGTTGCTAAAACATTGTGAAAGCTTCTGATTTTCTGCTTTCAACTTTGTGTTCTCTTCTTCCAACTTTTGACAAAGTTGTATAGATTTTTGGAGATCTAATAGCAGAGTTTGCGTAAAAGACTCCTCTGATTGTTCAGAACAAGAAGAAGATAAAAAAGAAGAGGGAGTTCGATTACATACCTCGTCTGTTACCAGACATATCTCTTCATCTGGTCCAAAATTTGATGATGAACCAGAAGTGGATACCTCATCTTCCTCATCTGCTAAGCTTCTTTTGGAGTATCTCCTGGTGTCTCTTCTACTGCATCTTTTTGAGCCCATTTCTGCAAAATTTGTTAGCACAACAAATATTTGGGTTTTTCAAAAAAAATATGGATCTGCCCTGGTGACCACCAAAATAATTTCAAGACAGTGGTCTGTAGGACACACTGCTCTGATACCACTTGTTGGTCCCAAAAAGGTTATCCAGCGGAAAGCGTTTTAAGATTATTTTTAAGAAAACCCAATTTTCTAAATAAGTACTAAAATTGAAATGCAGAAATCTAAATTGCAGAAAAGTAAATAACACCGGATTTATAGTGGTTCGGATATAACGATCCTACGTCCACTCTCCCTTTCTTCAAAGGGGTCTTTCTCACTCTCCAACTTACGTACTCACTTACTGGAATTTCCGAAGTACCAGCTCCTTCTTACAATCTCTTTAGATCTAACTTCGATCTAAAGGCAAACTTACTCCAACCTTGTCTAACAAGATGAACAGGTTGAGTAATAATCCAACTAAACTCCTAATAGAGTGTATATAAACTAGAAAGGACAAAGGTGAGTGATTGGAAGAGCTCGTGTGTTCTTGGTGTGCTCTCGCGCGACTCTTGTATCTTGAACTAATCCAAGCACTCCTATTTATAGTTGTGGAATTAACTAGCCGTTGGGAACTAGCAATTCAAACAACCATAATTGGAGGGATATAATCAATCAAAGATTGATTATATGATTGATTAGTTGACTTTCAATCAAGCAATCAATCAATCAGATCCTCCATCAGTTGACTTTCAGATTGCCTTCTTCTCCATTAAGAATTTTCAAAGTCTTCTTGTCTCCAGATTACAATGATGCTTCTGGTAGGTGAACTAATCTGTCTCTCGTCTGGTCTGGTCTCATCTGGTCAGGTAACACTTCAGCTCTGGTCCTCATCTGGAAGAGGTCTCCTGGCAGACTCCTCTGGTCCAAGCTCCTCTGGTCAGAAGCTCCTCTGGTCAGACTCCTCTGGACACCTCATCTGGTACCTTCTCTGGTCACCTTCTCTGGTACCTTCTCTGGTCACCTCATCTGGTACCTTCTCTGGTCTGCACAGATTTCTTCCCCCTTAACCAAAGACCTATTCTAGACCTAGACTAATCTGTAGCTGACTAACAGGTTCAGCTAGTCCTATTATAAGTTCTTGTTTTAACATCTTCAAAACATCTAATCTATATCCTAACATACTTTATCAAGAATTGCTCTAACACTGTCTTATCTTATAGATAGGTTTATCACATTTTCTCTAAGTGTTTTGAGGATCTTTTCAGTGTTTTGGCATTATCAAAAAGGGGGAAATTGTTGGGACATTGTCAGTTTTGATTAAGATCCCAAAGCCCCTGAAAAGATGTTTGCCTTAATCTGTCTTTGTCAGGCTAGTCTTGGTTAGGATCAGTACTTAGTCTTTTTACACTTCACAGGTACTCAGTGAGAGGAGAACTCACTGGTGACAATCAACACCAAGAGCCTGAAGACGAAGAGCACCATCCTGAACTTATGGCAGTCCTCTAAGCTGGCTGAGTAAGTGTCAGTGATGAAGAGTATGACCCTGAGGTCATCACTAACTCAGTCCTGAAAGTAATAGGATATCACTGAGTTTATGGGAAGACTTGGAGTAAAGCCAAGCAATGCAAAAAGAATGTCAGCATCAGGACAAGACCGGTGAGCTCAAGACAAAATGAACTTAAAGAGATAAGCCTGAAGCTCAGGAATAAGTTCTGACATTCTCACCAACCTGATGACGTGGACCAATCCGAGAAGGACACGCACGTACGGAACCTGACAAGAAGACTGAATTCAGACTGCATATTCAACGGGCAAGCATTTAATGTGCATTTAATGCAACTACCAAATCCATGCAAGGACGGCTGCTGTATGAAGATATGTCCGTTTGAAGCCACTGTACATAGTTGACAAGAAAGGCTATCTCTCCAACGGATAGTTTTTTCAAATCATCTATAAATACAGAAGACCTTGAACCCATTCAAGGTTACGGGAAATTTCCAAGCCAGAAATTACTCAAACTCTCAAGCATTCAAAGCATTCAGCCTTTAAGAGAAGCACTCGAAACCATCTAAATTTCCCAAGTGTTTCTTAGTTACTGAGAGTTATTCTGTATTCCAAGAGCGAACTAGCATTATCTTAAGCTTAGAGAGATTATCCAATCCTTAGCATAGCTTTGCCTTGTAAGGATAATCTCAACTTAATTGGAATCCAAACTGAAACCAAAACCCTAAGTTAGGTTTGTTGGGAGTAAGTCAGTTAGTGTGTTAGTAAGGAAGTTTGTATAGATCAGTGAGGTTAGCTGGTCTTGGTGCACCTTGGCACGTTAAAAACAAGAATCCCTTGAGTGGATTTCCTGCTAAGTCAGGCTGTGGACGTAAGAGCTTGAGCCTCTGAACCACGTTAAATTCCTTGTGTTCTTTTTGCTTTGATATTATGCATACTTGCCATATTATTTGCTCATTCATTGCATTCGGTTTATCAAGCTTGAATCAATCAGCCTGACCCTCAAAAAGAGCACTGCCTTACTAAACACCTTTCAGAATTGAGTAAAACAAGTTTTCAGAAAGTAAACTAAACAAGACTTTAAACTATCAGGGCTCAAACAATTCCGCCCTGAACTTGAACTGATAGTTAGCCAACTGACCCGCACCAAGTGTAGTCAGTAGGTGTGTTATCAGCTCCTAGTTCTTTACCACTCTGAGTAAAGGGGACTCAGTCAGTTTCTAAGTTTGAAAAATTGGTATACGTGTATTCCCCCACCCCATACACGTATTCCTCAGTCTTGCACCGGGACCAACAACTTATCTTTGTTATAATTGCAGGAAACCTTGATATTTTATGAAGGATTTTCCCTACTCTGAAGAGGAGAAAGCTGCAAGGATGGAAAAGAAGAAAAAGTTGGATAAAGAAAGAATAAGAGCACTATTGTCCGAGTTTGAAAAGACTCTGGAAGAAAGTCCCTCTTCTTCTTCTCACCCAACTGTAGAGTGTGAGCCCACAGATCCTGAGGACAATGAACCACTAATTTGTCTTATGGCAAAAGATGAAGAGGTACAATCCTCATACAGTTCTTTAACTGAAAATGATTCTTCCAGTGATATGATTCACTTGCTCCAAAAAGGTTTTGAAGGACTGCTTCATATAAGAAGTGATTATGACGAACTTTTAGTGGAAAATCAAAAACTTAAGCAAAGAATTGAGGAACTGCTTGCTGAAACCAATGAAAATAAAAACAAGCTATCCTAAATGAGAATTTGCAAGAAGAATTTGATTATCTAAAAATGAGTCATGAAGAACTTTTTGAAGAAGCTACATGCAGAATTGTTGATTGCATAGATCTCAAGAATGAAGTTGCAAAGAAAGATAACATTATCTTAAATGTTGAAGCTGAGAGAGATTATTTCAATAAAAGATTGGAATGTTATGGTAAATCATCTAGAAAGTTAAAGGCAATGCTTTTACAGCAAAGACCTTCTGGAGATATGACAGGCATTGGATACAATCTATCTGATTGGATGGAATATCTTGAAAAATCTGGTCCTACATTTGTGAAACAACAACAAGAGTTCGAGAGAGAAAGCATTCTTGTACAAGAACTTGAGGAACCAACTGTTCAAAGATTAGTAAAAAATCTATCTGATGAGAAACAAAAGAAGATTATTGACATTATCTATGGAATGATTGAAAATGAACATCATTTGGAAGAAAAGATCAATCTGTACCCATACAAGATCAAATCAATCTATAAAAAAGAGACTTCAAGTCAAACTCTAAAGACAACAACTGTGCAGCCGAAAGCAACTGTAGACTTTAAGAGAAAAGAGAATTTTAACAAATTCTGGAATGGAAAGAAGTCTACAGGTGACAAGAAAGTTGCTCTGGAAGTTCCATACAAGAAAAGCAAAAGACCAACTATTGCAAAACCAACTTGGGTGGTTAAGAATGTCACTGGAGGAGATCAAAATCCTTGGATACCTAAACACTAATTCTTCATGTATTGCAGGGACATTTGTCAACCACTCCAAAGGAAATATGGTATATTGATAGTGGTTGTGCAAGGCACATGACAGGTAATAAAGAAGCACTTTCCAACCTTAAAGAGCTAAATGGACCTAGAGTAGTTTTTGGTGACAATGCCAGTGGTACTGCCAAAGGCTCAGGCTCAATAAGAAGAGGAAATGTTCAAATCAATGATGTATATATTATGGATGGACTAAAACATATTTTGCTAAGTGTGAGTCAATTTTGTGACAAATACTACATTGTAGACTTTACAACAAACTCATGCATGATTAAGGATACTAAAACTAAGCAAGTCAAACTTTGTGGTACTAGAAAAGAAAATGTGTATATAGTCGAATGGAGCACAACTGAAGAGAATGTCTGTTTTATAGCAAACAACTCTACAGATACAAGATGGCCTTGGCATAAAAGACTGAATCACATAAATTTCAAAACCATGAATGACCTTGTAAAGAACAGACTTGTAAGAGGTCTACCAGAGACAAAGTTGAAGAAGGATCATCTTTGTGATGCATGCCAAAAGGGTAAGCAAACAAAGAAGTTCTGGAACTGCTTCATATGGATCTTTTTGGACCCATAGAATCAGTTAGTATTAGTGGGAAAAAGTATACCCTTGTGGTTGTAGATGACTACTCAAGATTCACCTGGACTGTGTTCCTAAGGAAAAAGAGTGAGACTCTACAAAGGTTACCTGAACTTATGAGAAAAATTAAGAATGAGAAAGGTTTGAAGATTGTAAAAATCAGATCTGATAGAGGAACTGAATTTACAAATCAAGTTATTTAGGAGTTTTGTTCTCTCCATGGAATTCATCATTAATATTCAGGAGCTAGAACACCTCAACAAAATGGTGTGGCTAAAAGGAAAAATAGAACTCTGAAAGAAGCTGTTAGAATCATGTTAGTTGAAGCTCATTTACCCAAAAGGTTTTGGGCTGAGGCTACAAATAATGCTTGTTACACACAAAACAGGTGCATAATCAACAAAGTACATTCCAAGACACCTTATGAATTATGGAAAGGTTTCAGTCCTAACATATCTTATTTTCACATCTTTGGATGCAAATGCTACATTTTGAATAATGGGAAATATTATCTAAAAACATTTGACCCTAAGGCATATGAAGGATTCTTTCTTGGATATTCAATAGTAAGAAACACATTTAGAGTGTTTAATAAGAGGACAATGCTTGTGGAAGAATCTAAACATGTTATGCTTGATGAACCCCACAATGAAGACAGAGAGAGTCAAAATATTATTAAAGATTTGCAAGAAGATGAAAACTCTACAGATAGAACTCTACAGCCATATGTAACAGTTGAAATTCCAGTAGAAATAACTGAACAAGGCAATGGAGAATCTACTAAGGAGTTACCAAGGATTGAAGATCATGAGAATGAAACATGCAAAGACAATCAAGATAATATTCCATCAGTGGAAGAGTTAACTGAAAGACTCAATGAGTCTATAGTTGATAACTCTACAGCTAAACAAAATATTCATTATGATCCTTTAAACATGAAATGACTTAAAAATCATCCCCCTGAACAAGTTATTGGAGATGTAACTGATAAAGTAAGAACTAGAAGACAATAACATGAAGCTTTGTTTGCAAGTTTTCTATCTGAGATAGAACCATCAAACATAGAAGAAGCTCTTATGGATGTAAATTGGATACTTGCCATGTAAGAAGAATTGAATGGATTTGAAAGAAATCAAGTTTGGGAATTAGTTTCCAGACCTTTGCACCAAAAGGTTATTGGAACTAGGTGGGTATTTAAGAACAAACTTGATGAATAAGGAGTTGTTATAAGGAATAAAGCCAGGCTTGTAGCACAAGGATATTGCCAAGCAGAAGGGATTGATTTTGATGAATCTTTTGCACCAGTTGCAAGACTTGAAGCAATAAGGATTTTTTTGGTTTATGCTGCTCATATGAAGTTTATTGTATATCAAATGGATGTAAATAGTACATTTTTAATGGACTTTTATCAGAAGAAGTCTATGTAGAGCAACCTCCTGGTTTTGAAGACTCTACAAATGGAGATAAAGTTTACAGGTTAAGAAAAGCTTTATACGGATTAAAGCAAGCCCCCAGAGCATGGTATGACACACTATGTGATCACCTGATTAAGAACGGTTTTAAGAAAGGAATGGTGGATAAGACCCTATTTAGACTTAAACATGGTGAAGACATCTTACTAGTTCAGATTTATGTTGATGACATTATCTTTGGATCAACTAATGAAGAATTTTGTAGGAAATTTTCACATCTTATGCAAGAAAAGTTTGAGATGAGCATGATGGGAAATCTAAATTTCTTTTTAGGATTGCTAGTAAAGCAAATGGACAAGGGAATCTTTGTAAATCAGGCCAAGTATACTCAAGAACTAATCAAGAAGTTTGGAATGAGTTGCTCAAAGCCTACATTTATTCCCATGTCACAATCACCCATGTTGGATGAAGATGAGAATGGAAAGAGTGTGGATGTTACAATGTATAGAAGATTGATTGGATCTTTGCTCTACCTTACAGCTAACAGACCAGACATCATGTTTGATGTGGGAGTATGTGCTAGATTCCAAGTCAACCCCAAGGAATCACACTTGAATGCTGTGAAAAAGATAATCTAGTACATTAAGTCTACCCAAAACCTTCGTTTATGGTACTCAAAAGAGGGTGAAATAGAATTAAAAGTGTACACAGATTCAGATTTTGCTGGATTTAAAGTTGACAGAAAAAGTACTAGTGGGATATGTCAATTTCTTGGACAAAGATTAGTTTCTTGGCGTAGCAAGAAATAGAATTCTATTGCACTGTCTACAGCTGAAGCAGAATATATTGTTGCAGAAAGCTGTTGTGCACAAATTCTTTGGATGCAATACCAGTTGAGAGACTATGACATTGAGTCAAAGAACACTACTATATTCTGTGATAATACAAGTGCAATTGCTATCACACAGAACCCTGTTCTACACTCAAGATCTAAGCACATTGATGTGAGACATCATTTCATTAGAGATCATACTGAAAAGAAAGATATCAAAGTGGAAAAGATCCATACAGATCTTAATCTTACAGATACCTTTACCATGCCCCTATGTGAATCAAGATTCTCTACTTTAAGAGGAGAACTAGGCATGTTAGAGTTGTGAGAAAATCACTCAGAGGAGAAGTATACAGTTGAAAAGATTTCAATAGAAAAATCAAAGAGTTATGAAAGGTTATTCAAATGTAAACTTAAAGAATGCAGATGCAAACTTAAGCCTGTAAACCTGAATTAACTGTAGACTATTCTAACAGAAGACTTCCAACTGTAAACTTCAAACTGTAGATTTTCAAAATTGACTTGTAGATTCTTGGTTATTAAATGCGTACACTACTAAATTTTAAATTCCTGTACTCAGTCGTACACAATATTTTTGGATTTATTGTCCCAGGTTTTTAATTGATAAAAATGTACTGGACAGTGTACATTTATACATTGACTTTCAAAATTTGGATTTTATTTACTTCATTTCTAAGCCGTTGATCTTTTAAATGAGTAAATAACCCAAACATTTTAGACCGTTGATTTCCAAAATATAAGGAAAAATCGTTTTCTCAACGTTAACATTTTCCTTGAGTTTTGTGCAAGTATAAATAGGAACTCTTAGCGCAAAATTGGTTCACTTTCATTCACTTGAACCCTTTTCGCATTCTATCTGCAAACTTCGAACCAAAAGTTTTTTTCGTCTCAATCTTTCGTAAACATGAAAATCTTTTTTGGTTCATTATTTGATTTTAATGCCCTAATAGAAGATCTTGATAAATCTGAAGTAATGGCCCGTATTTTTTGTCGGATAAAGACCCAAGGTTTAGAATTCATTCTAATAAACAGACCTGAGGGATACAATGATGTTGTACCTCGTAAATTCTATCAAACTGCATCATATACAGAAGGGAAAACTTAAATCTCTGCTTGTATTAATGATCTGGACATCAAGATCGCCATTAAAGTCATTAGTGAAGCACTGAAGATACCTAGCGGAGGACTTTATTTTACAGAATTTGAATTTAAGGATGAAGACATCGAGTACTACAACAAGTTCACTGGTGGATTAGATTTGCCGGGGAACTGGAGTAGACATTTAAAAAAAATACCAACTATCAAAGGAGTACGTCTATCATTATGAGGTAATGGACAAATCTCTTCTCAATAGGACAGAAAGTCATGATGATGGTCCTGAGATTGCATAGGATTTAATGATTGCATTTGATAAAAACATTAAGTAAGATGTAAGTTCATTGATATTCAACAGGTTGCTTATAATGTAACCAAAGGTGGAAACACAAAAGGTTTTGGTCTTTTCTTGAAGCATCTTGGTTTTAAAGCATCTTGGTGTATCTCTGTTTCAAACCCGTGGTCCTGTACTTATTTTCGTGCATAGAATTATTGGGTTAGTAAAGTTTAAGAGAGGTGCTGTTGATGCACCATTGATTGCCAAGAAGAAGAAGCAAAAGAAATTCAAGGAAGTGCCAGTGTCTAAGCCCCCTGTTGTTCATCAATATAAGTCTTTTAGCTAAGAGAAAGTTGGAATTGGTTGAAGATGAAGAAGAAAACACCGTTATTCTCAACAAAAAAGAAATTTCTAAGGAGATGGGGAGAAAGAAAAGACATTATAAGGAAGCTACAGAGTCTACAGCTCAGATGACTAAGTCTACAGATGCAGACTTAGAAACTGGAGCTAAGACTGGTGAGTTAAAGGAGTCTGTACCTAAGGAGACACAAGACATTGTGCCTTCTTCTGCAAAGATGTAAAGCAAGGACTTTGAAGAAAGAGTGAAAGAGTTGGTGGAAGTTGAATCTGGAGACATTGAACTTGATGATGAACAACT
This sequence comes from Ballota nigra, assembly GCA_947034835.1. Classification (NCBI taxonomy): domain Eukaryota; kingdom Viridiplantae; phylum Streptophyta; class Magnoliopsida; order Lamiales; family Lamiaceae; genus Ballota; species Ballota nigra. Next base: position 31,093,279 of record OX344728.1, on the reverse strand, counting down.
CTCTGCAGAGCATGTTCAAGAACTGCAAAGATATGAGGAATGGAGAGATCTTAGGAACAAGCTGGAGATTCTTAAGAAGAAGGAAGCAAAAGAGTTTTTATGGATTCAGGAATGGAGTAACACCTCTTATATTGAAGTATTGTTGGACAATCAAATTTTCTTCAAAAAGATTGATGAGACGAAGAAAAAGCAAATTGAGGATAGAAAAGCTTTGGAAGCTAAGAAGGGAAAAGGGAAAAAAATTGTCACTGATAGTGTTAAAGGGAAACCATTGAGCAAGTCCGCAGTTGATGCTTTGAGAGTAGTTCTTGCCAATGAGACTGATGATCATGTAGTCATCCCTGGATCAGAATTGTTGTCTACAGCCGGTGATGAAGAAAGTACTGATGAGGAAGATATGTCTCAAACTGAAGGTTTCTTGAGTGGAGAAGGTGGAAGCTCTGTTGTGCCACCTAGCCCTCCAATGGAAGATCTATCAAATCTGAATACACATGTAGAAGGAGTACAGATTGCAGCTGAAGCTAGCAAGTCTGCTGTTAATCAAGAAGAAGTACAAGATGAAGGAAATCCTGAGAAAGAGGAGGAAGATAAAGATGGGAAGGATGGAAAATCACCTTGCTATGATGAAAATTTAAAGAAAGGGGATAATGATTGTTGGTCCCGTTTTCGAATACCTAATGGGAATTTAGGAGAATAATTTTTTTTAAACTCTGCATCGCACCCTGAATGAGTTCAGTAAGTGGACACTCAAGTCACTGCATTGCTAAGAGTCAGAGCACTCAAGTCAATGCCACTGACTTGCGAGCTCAGGCTCTTAATAAGGCAGTGACTCGAGAGACTGAACTCTCGAGTGTTTGCTTAAGTCTGTCAGTGAGATTGGTCCTCCCTGACTAAATTACTCAACCAAAGTTTCTTTAACAATGCTCTCAGTGAGAATATTTTACACAACACTTTAGTAAGTACTTAAACAATAAACAACGCTTAGTTTAACGTGGTTCAGAGACTCAAGCTCTTACATCCATGGACCTGATTTCACAGGAAATCCACTATCATGGGATTCTTACTTTTAACGTGCCAAGGTGCGCCTAGATCTATACATCTCAGATCTTGCTTTCTTTCTTCCTAACTCAACAACAACTTCCACCAACAATCCTGACTAAAGGGTTTTTGTTTCAGTTAGGTTTTCTCCAACTAGGTGAGGTTTTGCCTTACAATGTGTTAGCCTAAAGCTAAGATTGGGAAAATCTCTCTAAGCTATGAGTTACAAGCTGAATACTCAATTTTATATCTGTGAAGACCCTAATGGTCAATGAACAAGGTGTAAGAAGTGCCTCCTTGTATCTCCCATGAAATGCACTATCCTCTCACACCTTCACAGCTCGTAGGTGTTGATTTTTCTCATTCACACACACTTCAAACCACAGCTATGAGCTTGTATTTATAGTGTTGATTCAAATGTAACCGTTGGAGGGAATCACATTTGAATCCAGACAATTAATACGTTTCACCTACTTTTCTTGGAATGCGGTATTGTCAGTGTCAGATATGTTGTCTTGACTTGATTAGTCCACGTGGACTAAATCCAACAGATCTTAGGTTCAGTGAGCTTGATCAGTGCGCACTGACTTCAGATAGCTTATCCTCCACTGACTTGATGATCATTAGTAAACATGATTGTCATCAGTGTAGTTGTCCTTCAGTAGACTCTTGAAGATCTCTCCAAGAAGTTTGTCATAAGGCTGAATGACAAACTTCCCTGACCACAGTAGCCTGAATCCTTCAGGGCCTACTTGGTACATCACTGATCCTCCTGATCGTGCTCTTTACTGAGTAGTCCACTGACTTAGCTTAGATCAGCCAGGTTTATACTTAGTGGGACATCCTTCAGGCTTCTCTTCAGGTTCAGGTCCCTGCCATGGCTTCAGTCAGTTCTTCTTGTGATGTTATCTTGATTTCCTCAAGCTGTGTTGCTGAGTTCCCCCTCAACTGAGTGCTTCCTCAACTGAGTTCTTCTCAACCGACAGCCTATTCTTCTGAGAAATAACTTAGTCTGACCTGAAACTAAAGATACTATCCTGACTGCTTTCAAACCTATTACATGGTGTTTTGATGATTCCAAAACTTCTAACAAAAAGATTTTCTATTACATGAATGATGACAGAACACAAGTAATAGTTTAAAAAATGTAGAAATTCCCATAGTTTAAAACGTTTAAGATCTGTTCGGTTGACCATTTTGTTTTCTTAACAAAACTGGATCAGTGGTCATGTGAACAACCGCTCTGATACCAATTATTGGTCCAATTTTCGAATACTAAAATGGGAATTTAGGAGAATAATTTTTTTTAAACTCTGCATCGCACCCTGAATGAGTTCAGTAAGTGGACACTCAAGTCACTGCATTGCTAAGAGTCAGAGCACTCAAGTCAGTGCCACTGACTTGCGAGCTCAGGCTCTTAATAAGGCAGTGACTCAAAAGACTGAACTCTCGAGTGTTTGCTTAAGTGTGTCAGTGAGATTGGTTCTCCCTGACTAAATTACTCAACCAAAGTTTCTTTAACAATGCTCTCAGTGAGCAGATTTTACACAACACTTTAGTAAGTACTTAAACAATAAACAACGCTTAATTTAACGTGGTCCAAAGACTCAAGCTCTTACATCCACTGTAGCATCCCGACTTAAAATAGTAAGAAGAGGTGATGTGGCACAACTAGGAACACTACTAAAATTTAGTTTTATAATTAAAATAACGCTACACTTATTTACACAGCGGAAGTAGTAAATACATACAGCCATAGCCTTGAGTTTACAAATCAAAATTTCCAAGATAAAGTTTATTAAAACTTGACAGCCCGCCTCCGAGCTCATTCGTCCATGATGGGATCCTCCGTATTTGAAAAATTGAATAGTGGAAGGAATAAGCGTTTGTAAACACGTAGTGGGAAATCTCTTTATAATTGCACAAACTAAACATAAAATGCGTATAACGTGGAGACCCCAAAAATTCACCGGGTATATGCTTGGGTGGCGTGACCAACCCGTGGTGCTGGAATGACCGGACTATATGCTTGCCAACATAAAGTTGGACTATATGTGGGGCCAGTCGATATCGGGCCAGACTCAAAATTTAACATTCGACATTTAATAAGTGCAATTAAATAATAATAGAACACTCGATGAAGAGCGAAGTGATTCCCCACCTTGCAGGTTGTACCTACAAGTAAAATTTTTACAATAGAAATATTTGTTACTTATCCCTTCATTTGTAAAAATTCACACATATTTTCACATTCAAACTCAAGTCCTAACACTTATTCAAAATGTATATTATAGATCATAAGTATCAATTACTTATGTATGAGCATCAATTAACAAGTTATAAATATCTACCATAAAATGTAAACAGTCATTTCAAACCTAAAATTTCGGTTATTGGCAGATTACACGCCTAACTTTGAAAATTTACCATAAATCAACCATAAGTCAAATACTTCTGAAATTTTAACCACATATTCCTAACTTCATATAGTTTACTCAAAAACTTTTTTTTTCCTGCAAAAATCTTACGAAAATCTATTTATTTCATGCAAAACACATGGATTGCAGTTTTTTCGGCCAAAACCCTAGTTCATCTTGAAAACTTCATATCTCCTTAACCATAACTCATTTTACTATGAAATATATACCCTAAGTTCCTTAACCAGTCTACTATAACATATAAAAATTTCAGAAACTTTCATCGAGGGAAACAATGAAACTAAAATTCCTACCAAACTGTGTTGAAATTGCAGATTTCATGTACATATGAAGAACATATCACTTTAATCTTACTTCAAATCCTATAAGTCAAGCAATAACTTAATTGAGTAAGATAAGAAGCTTACATAGATGATGTTGAAAGCTTAGAACAAACTCCTCTTCAATCTTAAGCAAAGCTAAGGATATAGTGAAGATTTCTTATGATTTTTGTGTGTAAGGAATAAAGAACTCTTTAGCCCCTATTTATAGTTGAGAAAAGAAGTTTGTGGAACTCTCCCTACCGTTATTATGCATGCATGGACCGAAAATAAGAATATTATGGAGAAATCTTGAAGCTTTGATTTTTTTACATATGTTTCTTTGAAATTAGCAATTAAATTTTGACTTTTCTTCTTCATTCTTATCCTAATTTTGACCTTAGTTTTGAAGCTTCTCTAACTTTCCTAACTTATCTAATATGGCTGAAATTTATAGGGTGTACAAGAGAAAATCTTGTATTTTATGGTTATGACACATGTATGCATTGAAATTAGTAAGTAAGAAATAAGATTATTGGATAATTCTAAGTACATTATGCATAAAATTTACTTATACTATCAGGCGTAATAAAATTAAAACTCTTCTAGGACTCTAAATAAATTACAAAGTTTATATACTAATCATAGAAAATATCGAGTAATCGTTACGTAGTTCGTTTCTTAAAGAAACATTCATTTTGCAACTTATATCTTATGAAATAATTTACTATACTTAAGGTCTTCATTAATTTCTATATTAAGCACTTTAAGACATAACATAAAGATCATATAAAAATTATAAAGTCTCAAGAAAAAACATGTATTGAGCAAGTAATACAGTAATTGTAACTATCGAGTAATTAAAACACATAAACATGTCTTTGCATAAATTTGGATGTAAATACGTCACATAGATTCATATAGAATTATAAAGTACTTAGTATAGCAGATAAGGTCATTAAAATCTAGGATATTACAACCTAACCCCCTTAAATAAATTTCGTTCTCGAAATTTCAAGTGTTACCAGGATTATTGAGGTAAGGGTATTTGGCTAAGATTTCGTCCTCTCGCGCCCACGTAGCCTCTTCTGTTCCATGCCTATCCCACTGAACTTTAACCATAGGAATATCTCTATTCCTCAACCTATGAAGTTTTCTATCAAGTATGGCTGTGGGAATTTCCTCGTAGGTTAAGTCGGTATCCAGTTCTAATTCAGGTAAGTTTACTATCTGGGTAGGATCAGGTATGTACTTTCGGAGCCTAGAGACATGGAATACATTATGTACTCCTGCCAAAGATGGTGGTAATGCTAGTCGATAAGCCAAATCTCCAACTCTTTCAAGGATCTCGTAAGGTCCAATATATCTAGGCTTCAACTTTTCTCTTTTCCCGAAGCGGAAAATTCCTTTCATTGGAGATACTTTCAAGAACACCTTATTTCCAACCTCAAAATTCAATTCTTTCCTTCGTTTATCAGCATATGCTTTCTGTCAATCCTGAGCTGCTTGCATCTTTTCTCCGATTTTTCTTATTACCTTTGTAGTTTCTTCCACCAATTCTGGCCCTAACACTTTCTTTTCTCCAATCTCATCCCAACATAGAGGAGATCTGCACTTTCTTCCTTATAATACTTCATATGGAACCATTTCAATTGTTTCCTGATAACTGTTATTATAGGGAAATTCCACTAAAGGTATGTACCTCTCCCAACTTCCTCCAAAGTTTGGATTGTTCTTTCTGATTGTCCATCAGTTTGAGGATGAAAAGCTGTACTGAATTCCAACTTAGTACCCAAAGCTTCTTGAAGGTTGTGCCAAAATTCTGATGTAAATCGTGGATCTCTATCTGACACAATAAAAATTGGAACTCCATGCAATCGGATAATTTCCTTAATATAAATCTGAGCCAATTTATCCAATGTGAACGTCATCTTTATTGGTAGGAAATGTGCCGTCTTGGTCAGTTTGTCAACAATTACCCAAATAGCTTCATTTCCTTGTATTGATTTGGGCAATCCTACCACAAAATCCATCGTAATGTGTTCCCATTTACATTCAGGAATCTCAAGTGGTTTCAGCAATCCCAATGGTCTTTGATGTTCAGCTTTTACCTGTTGGCATGTCAAACATTTCTGTACAAAATTTCCAATATCCTTCTTCATATTTTTCCACCAAAATAACCTTTTTAATTCTTGGTACATCTTTGTTCCTCCAGGATGTACTGTATATGGAGTAGAATGTGCTTCCACTAATATTTCTTTCTTGAGTTCTTCTATTTCTGGTACACACATTCTTCCTCGACATACTAATGTACCATCTTCACGTACTGAAAAATCCAAGGCATTGATCTTTATCTTTGCTTTGTGACTTAAGGCATCAGCCACTACATTTGCCTTTCCCGGATGATACAATATCTCGCAATCATAATCTTTTACTAACTCCAACCATCTCCTTTGCCTCATGTTCAACTCCTTTTGTTTAAAGATATACTTCAAACTCTTATGATCTGTGTATATTTCACACTTACTTCCGTATAAGTAATGCCTCCAAATTTTTAGCGAATACACCACTGTCGCTAATTCCAAATCGTGTGTAGGATAATTTTGCTCATGTGGTTTTAACTGTCTTGATGCGTACGCTACTACTTTCCCATTTTGCATAAGTACACATCCCAAACCTTGTTTAGAAGCATCACTGAATACTGTAAATCCTTCTGTACCCTCCGGAATTTTAAGAACTGGAGCTATTGTTAATCTTTGCTTTAACTCCTGAAAACTCCTTTCACATTCTTTCGTCCATTCAAATTTTGTTTCTTTCCGAGTTAGCTGAGTTAAAGGTTTTGAAATCCGAGTGAACCCTTCAATAAATCTCCGATAATATCCAGCTAACCCAAGAAAACTCCTGACTTCATTCACCGTAGTTGGTGTCTTCCATTTGTTTATAGCTTCTACCTTTGTTGGATCCACTTCTATTCCCAAAGCTGAAATTGTATGTCCAAGAATACCACTTTATCCAGCCAAAATTCGCATTTCTTGAATTTAGCATACAATTTTTCCTTTCTCAGGATTTCTAGTGTAATCCGAAGATGTTCCGCATGCTGCTCCTGACTTCTTGAATATACCAGAATATCATCAATAAAAATGATCACAAATTGATCCAGATATTGATGAAATACCCGATTCATCAAATCCATGAAAATAGCTGGTGCATTACTGAGTCCAAATGGTAGCACCACGAACTCATAATGACCATATCGAGTCCTGAACGCTGTCTTCGGAATATCGCTTTCCTTTATTTTCACCTGATGATACCCCGATCTCAAATCAATCTTTGAAAATACACTAGCTCCTTTTAATTGATCGAACAGATCTTCAATTCTGGGAAGAGGGTATTTGTTCTTGATGGTAAGCTTATTCAATTCCCGATAGTCGATGCACATTCTTAATGACCCATCTTTCTTCTTCACAAATAACACCGGTGCTCCCCAGGGTGACACACTTGGTCTAATAAAACCCTTATCCAGTAATTCTTGCAGTTGCACCTTAAATTCTTGCAATTCTTTTGGTGTCATTCTGTAAGGTGCTTTTGAAATAGGCACTGCTCCGGGAATTAAATCAAAAGTAAATTCCAACTGACGATCTGGGGGTAGTCCTGGTAAATCATCTGGGAATACATCCTTGTATTCACATACTACTGACATATCGTCCAATGTTGGACCATCAGAATCTGTTGCTACAACATTTACTAGAAATGTTGTACATTCTCCTTTCCTTAAAATTTTCCGAGCCTTTACTGCTGAAATTACCCGAGGTATATTTCTTACTTTTGCACCATAGATTGTAAAATTCATACCTTCCGGTTTTTGCACCGATATTTCTTTCTCTTGGTATTTTATAAGAGCATGATTAGCCTTAAGTCAATCCATTCCTAATATAACATCAAAATCCTTCATCTCTAATATATGTAGATCCGCCGGAAATACCGTATGATCGAAATCCATCCTTACATTCCTACACAATCCTAAGGATTGTATTGTAGTACCAGAAGGAATATTTACCTCTAGGAAATTTCCTTCTACTATCATATGAGTATTCTTGATTTGCTCAAATATCTTCCTAGAGATAAATGAATGTGTGGCACCAGTATCGAATAGTGTAAGAGCAGGTACTTGAATTTTTTTTAACATACCTGCCATTACTTCCGGGTTTACTGTAGCCTCCTGCTGGTTCATAGTGAATACTCGGGCAGGTGCCGACCTTTGTTGTTCTTTCCATTTTGGACAATTAGTTATGACATGTCCCGGTTTCTTACATCTGTAGCAGATTCCTGTCCCTTTCAGGCATTGACCCAAGTGTTCCTTCCCACAATTTCTGCACTTAGGTGGCTTCTGGTGTTGTCGTGGCACTATTTCTGTCCTTTTAACTTGCTTAGAATTTCCTCCTTGATTCGTACCAATCCACTTCCTTTTGTTTCGTTGTGATTCTGGCGTTCTTACTTCCTCCGATTTCATATATGCTGCTATCGTCTGAGCTTTCTCGAATGCTGGGGTATAAGACTTAATATCTTGTGCTGCTAAGATAGTACTGATTTCCGGTCGTAAGTTCTGAACAAATCTCTTTGCTTTCCTTTCATTAGTATTAATCAAATGAGAAGCATATCTTCCCAATTGATTAAATTTCCTTTCATATTCCTGTACTGTCAGATTCCCTTATTTCAACTGTAGGAATTCAGTCTCCTTCTGATCTAAGAATGACTGTGGTATATAATTCTTAACCACTGCTTCTACGAATTTCTCCCAAGTAACTGTAGTTCGTTCTTCTTCAGTCATTGTCCTACAGTGAGCTTCCCACCAATAATCTGCATCTTCAGTCAGCTGAAAAATAGAACAAGAAACTTTCTGCTCATTTGTGCATTTAAGATAAGTGAATATCTTTTCCAAGCTCCGAATCCAATTTCCCACTTCCATAGGGTTTTCCTTTCCGGTTAGGGTTGAGGGTCTAAACTTCTTAAATTGGCTAACAATATCATGGTTTTGGATTGAGGATACAGGTGTTTGGGACGATTGGCTTTGGTGATTTAGTTGTTGAGCTAATCCTCTTAAGACAGAAGCTAGGTCATTGCTTATTTCTGAGTTGCTTTGATTCCCTCTTCGGCTCATGGTTCTATTCAAAATCAACTTATTAGTAACAATTATACAAACATAATAGATATTTCATATAAAATACATCATAGTACATATATTACATTCAAAAGCATATAATACATCCAGAGCATTTAGTACATATTAAGTACATATATCTGCTAATATCATATATAATCACGCATAGAACACATAATCTGCAACTGGTCTTTGTTCAATCATCATCGATGATGATGGTTTCGGGTTCCTTCTTTTTCTCATCCCACATCTCGATATCATTATTCTTGTTTGTTGCCTCCATTTCCTCCAATCCGTTATTCTTATTCCTACTGCTTTCTTGAACTGATATTAATTCCTGATTGCCACCCATTTCAAACCCCGGTTGTAGAGGATCAAAATGGATGGTCTCGAATTGCAGCCATTCATGGTATAACAAAGAAGAAAAACAAGGAAAACATATATAACCATACTGGTCATACACGAAATCTAGCATTTCTCAGGCAGCATTTACCCACGTATGTGGCAAAGTATCAATAAGCAGACAACAGTAGTATTCATCATCGATATCACGCTCGTTTCTTAGGTCCTGTTTATATTGAGAAGTAAGTTCTCCCACATGGGCTCCTATATCGTCTTCTTCAGTCCTACCCGTTCTAGCTATTATTTCTAGTCGGTTATCATTTTGTCTTCTAGTGTTGTCGTCCATCTGCTTACTTAAATATATTACATTGGTTAGTTCAAATAGAATACTACATAATTTCAAATAATTAACCACAATTTCATAATTTAAGCACATATGAAACATTTACCTGATCCCGTCGTGGAGAATGATCTCGGTGCGGCTGTTTCATTTAAATTTTAAAACACACACACTCTTTTGAAAATTCTTTAGCAGGCAAACCTGCTCTGATACCACCAGTAGTGTCCCCACTTAAAATAGTAGGAAGACGTGATGTGGCACAAGTAGGAACACTACTAAAGTTTAGTTTTATAATTAAAATAACGCAACACTTATCTACACAGCGGAAGTAGTAAATACATACGGCCATAGCCTTGAGTTTACAAAAAAAAATTTCTAAAATAAAGTATATTAAAACTGACAGCCCGCCTCCGAGCTCATTCGTCCATCCTGGGATCCTCCGCATCTGAAAAATTGAAAAGTGGAAGGGATAAGCGTTTGTAAATACTAAGTGAGAAATCTCTTTATAATTGCACAAACTAAACATAAAATGCTTATAACATGGAGCCCCTGGAATTTCACCGGGTATATGCTTGGGTGGCGTGACCAACCCGTGGTGCCGGAACGACCGGACTATATGCTTGCCAAAATAAAGTTGGACTATATGTGGGGCCAGACGATAGCGGACCAGACTCAAAATTTAACATTCGACGTTTAATAAGTGCAATTAAATAATAATAGAACACTCGATGAAGAGCGAAGTGATTCCCCACCTTGCAGGTTGTACCTACAAGTAAAAATTTTTACAATAGAAATATTTGTTACTTATCCCTTCATTTGTAAAAATTCACACATATTTTCACATTCAAACTCAAGTCCTAACACATATTCAAAAGGTATATTATAGATCATAAGTATCAGTTACTTATGTATGAGCATCAATTAACAAGTTATAAATATCTACCATAAAATGTAAACGGATCATTTCGAACCTAAAATTTTAGTTTTTGGCAGATTGCACGCCTAAATTTGAAAATTCACCATAAATCAACCATAAGTCAAATATTTCTGAAATTTTAACCATATATTCCTAACTTCATATAGTTTACTCAAATAATTTTTATTTCCTGCAAAAATCTTACGAAAATCTATTTATTTCATGCAAAACACATGGATTGCAGTTTTTTCGGCCAAAACCGTAGTTCATCTTGAAAACTTCATATCTCCTTAACCATAACTCATTTTACTATGAAATATATACCCTAAGTTTCTTAACCAGTCTACTATAACATATAAAAATTTCAGAAACTTTCATTAAGGGAAACGATCAAACTAAAATTCCTACCAAACTGTGTTGAAATTGCAATTTCATGTACATATGAAGAACATATCACTTTAATCTTACTTCAAATCCTATAAGTCAAGAAATAACTTAATTGAGTAAGATAAGAAGCTTACCTAGATGATGTTGAAAGCTTAGAACAAACTCCTCTTCAATCTTAAGCAAAGCTAAGGATATAGTGAAGATTTCTTATGATTTTTGTGTGTAAGGAATAAAGAACTCTTTAGCCCCTATTTATAGTTGAGAAAAGAAGTTTGTGGAACTCTCCCTACTGTTACTATGCATGCATGGACAGAAAATAAGAATATTATGGAGAAATCTTGAAGCTTTGATTTTTTTACATATGTTTCTTTGAAATTAGCAATTAAATTTTGACTTTTCTTCTTCATTCTTATCCTAATTTTGACCTTAGTTTTGAAGCTTCTCTAACCTTCCTAACTTATCTAATATGGTTGAAATTTATAGGGTGTACAAGAGAAAATCTTGTATTTTATGGTTATGACACATGTATGCATTGAAATTAGTAAGTAAGAAATAAGATTATTGGATAATTCTAAGTACATTATGCATAAAATTTACTTATACTATCAGACGTAATAAAATTAAAACTCTTCTAGGACTCTAAATAATTTACAAAGTTTATATACTAATCATAGAAAATATCGAGTAATCGTTACGTAGTTCGTTTCTTAAAGAAACATTCATTTTGCAACTTATATCTTATGAAATAATTTACTATACTTAAGGTCTTCATTAATTTCTATATTAAGCACTTTAAGACATAACATAAAGATCATATAAAAATTATAAAGTCTCAAGAAATAGCATGTATTGAGCAAGTAATACAGTAATTGTAACTATAGAGTAATTAAAACACATAAACGTGTCTTTGCATAAATTTGGATGTAAATGCGTCACATAGATTCATATAGAATTATAAAGTACTTAGTATAGCAGATAAGGTCATGAAAATCTAGGATATTACATCCATGGGCCTGATTTAACAGGAAATCCACTATAATAGGATTCTTGCTTTTAACGTGCCAATGTGCACCCAGATCTATACATCTCAGATCTTGCTTTCTTTCTTCCTAACTCAACAACAACTTCCACCAACAAACCTGACTAAAGGGTTTTGGTTTCAGTTAGGTTTTCTCCAACTAGCTGAGGTTTTCCCTTACAATGTGTTAGCCTAAAGCTAAGATTTGGAAAACCTCTCTAAGCTATGAGTTACAAGCCGAATACTCAATTTTATATCTGTGAAGACCCTAATGGTCAGTGAACAAGGTGTAAGAAGTGCCTCCTTATATCTCCCATGAAATGCACTATCCTCTCACACCTTCACAACTCGTAGGTGTTGATTTTTCTCATTCACACATACTTCAAACCGCAGCTATGAGCTTGTATTTATAGTGTGGATTCAAATGTGACCGTTGGAGGGAATCACATTTGAATCCAGACAATTAATAGGTTTTACCTACTTTTCTTGGAATGCGGCCTTGTCAGTGTCAGATATGCTGTCTTGACTTGATTGGTCCACGTGGACTGAATCCAACAGATCTTAGGTTCAGTGAGCTTGATCAAGGCGCACTGACTTCAGATAGCTTATCCTCCACTGACTTGATGATCTTCAGTAGACATGACTATCATCAGTGTAGTTGTCCTTCAGTAGACTCTTGAAGATCTCTCCAAGAAGTTTGTCATAAGGCTGAATGACAAACTTCCCTGACCACAGTAGTCTGACTCCTTCAAGGCCTACTTGGTACAGCACTGATCCTCCTGATCGTGCTCTTCACTGAGTAGTCCACTGACTTAGCTTAGATCAGCCAGGTTTATACTCAGTGGGACATCCTTCAGGCTTCTCTTCAGGTTCAGGTCCCTGCCATGGCTTCAGTCAGTTCTTCTTGTGATGTCATCTTGATTTCCTCAGGCTGTGTTGCTGAGTTCCCCCTCAACTGAGTGCTTCCTCAACTGAGTTCTTCTCAACTGACAGCCTCTTCTGAGAAATAACCTAGCCTGACTGCTTTCAAACCTATTACATGAGGTTTTGGAAAATCATCAAAACTAAACCATATTCCAACAATGATGATGATGATGGAGATGGAGGTATACCACCTCAAGGAGGACAGCCTGTTGCAAATACTTCATCTGAAGTAATCACAAGAGATGCAAACCCTACATGTCAAGAATTCCAAGGGTCTGTAGATGGAACTCAGCAACTGCTATCTACTTGCAATTTAGGTAAGGATTTAGAAGCTTTTAAAGCCCAATCCGCCTTCATTGTTTTAGATTTTGCTGACCCGTCTACTCCTTTAGGTGATGATACAATGAACGAGAAGGAGTTCGATGATTATTTAAAGGAATTGGCTACACCTGATGTGGCCACACCTTTAAACCTGAAGAGAAAAACATCTCTCCCTTTATGTTTGATCCTAAGAGACCCAAGCTTATGAAAAGGAAGGACAAATCTGAGATTGTGTTGAGGATGTCAGAAGGTGAAGAAGATGTCTTTAATGAAGAGTTAGTCAACAATGAAGAAAATTTGAAGAAAATTACTTCCATTGAGACTACTGTGGATAACATGTCTATCAACATCAAGGAAGAATTGAGAAGGATTCCTGAACATATTGTTTCAAAGAAAATCAAGGAAGGAATTCAAGAGATGTTGACCAAGTTGTTTGAAAAATCAAAGGAAAAAAAGCAACAGATTCAGGATAAATTCAAGGAATCAATAGAAAATTTGGTAAACATGCATATTGTAATGAAGAAGGAACTGCAACAAAAGGATGAAATGATTGGTGAGTTGAAGAATTCTATAGAGAATGTATTGGATGACAATAAGCTTATAAATGGTTCTATAGAAGGAATTAACAAGAACATGAGATCATTAGCCGCAAATTCAAATCAGATTGAATCCAACTTATCTAGCAAGATGGATACCCTCCTAAGCTATTTTGGTGATGGCAAAAAGGGGGAAGATACTGTATCCATGGGTGTTATGGTGAAATCTGATGAGAAGGAGGCTCTTGATAAAGTCTTGTCCAATATCCAAGAGTTACAAGGAATCTTTGAGAAAGAACTGGATCAAGCATTCAAATCTGGATTGAGTAGATTTGATAAGCAAGTAGGTGGAGTTTCTCTATTTGCCAAACCTGTGGAAAAGCCACAAGCTCGAGGATAAATGTACAAAGGTAGAATTGTCAAGATTCCCCAGAATCAGAATAAAAAATTTGTGGGAAAGTGAGAAGCTAAGGTTAATCAGAGAAGGGAAGCAAAACTTCAAGATGCAAGATTGCAAGATAAGAAACTACAATCAGTTTTAGTGTTTACACAAAAACTGTTGGGAAATGTTCAAATTCAAGCTATTGAGAATCCTACAGTTGCGAAACCTACAGATGAGACTTCCTTTGTGGCTAAAGACACGGTTTCTACAGCTGAGGCGAACCCTGCAGCTGATATAGTTGAAGAGTCTACAGTCACTATTCTAGAGGAAGAGGAGAATTTGATGGAAGGACCAAGAACTTGATGGAAGAATTCAGAAAAAATGGTCTTTTACACCCTTTGCTAAAAAAGCACGCAAGCTTATCTGATCGGTTTAAGTTGTTCAAAACATTGAGAGGCCAAGGTACTTTGTATTCCAGAGACAACGCTAAACTGCTGAGGAAGCTAGGTGATGGAGGAGTTCAGAAGAAGCAGGTTGCTAGAAGAAAGAAGATGCCAAGGACCCTTTCGCCAAGAACCAAAGCAAGAAAGGAAGAAGAGGAAGCTGAGAGTGTCAGGATCAAATTTGAGATGTTAAAGGCCTATGAGGAAGAAGAAATGAGAAATGCTGCCTTGATAGCCTAAGGAATCACAAAGCCCTGAGAGGTATGATTCATATGAAGATGTGGATCCAAAACACAAGAGAATGTAAGGTAGTTGAAGTCTAAGTTAGAATAGAAAGAATTGTAATAGATCAGTAAGTTTATACTAATCTGCAGTTGAATACAATTCTCTCTATATTTCCTAGACTTGGTTTATTTTATTTTTATGCAATTTTTAGTTTTCAATTATTTTGCTTGATAGGCTTTGCTATCATCAAAATAGGGGGAAATTGTTAGGATATTTTTGTCCTAAGGATTTTCTCACTTTGATTTTGATAATGTTAAAATATATGTGTATTGTGGAAACTAACATTGAAGGTACAAAGAGATATGAAGAGTTTAAAAGACAAAGTCTACATTTGCAAAGATGAATTCAGACCCTACAGTTAGCTCAAGACAAGTCTGCATCTGAAGAGTTGAAGATAAGTCTACAACCGAAGAGTCTACATCTGCAGAGTTAAGGACTATTGGCTGTAAACTTGAGATTAGTAGGATTAATTAAGTGTAGTACATTCTGTACACTCGCTCACTTAGTTTGAAATATCTCAGTGTTTACCAAAGCTAATTACTAACCAGTAGAACCAAGTATCTCAGTGATTAATAGCTCTTTGAGCAGTCATCACTACAAGACAACTTGTACTACTCGAAGGACAATGCAATATGACAAGAAGCTTTAATTAAGCTATAATCAAAGCTGGAGGTGTAATTAATTTGAAATTTCAATCCCTCCAAAGGCTAGAGGACCCCTGAAGACTCCTATAAATAGGAGAGGAGACCTCAAAGGAATATAACAACAACCCCAAGCTCTCAAGTGCATCTGCACAATATCTACAACTTTCAAAGTCTACAGTTCTTCAAAGATTAGAAGTTTAGGACATAGAAGCTAGGATTATTGTACTTTTCTTTGTTGTTGTTCCCTCACTATACACACCCCTGTATTCTACCTAGAGTGGATATTTTTCTTAGTGAGTGTATTAGCTCTGTGTGAGATTAAGAGAGAGTATCTGAGTGAACCTGTGTTTCTGCCTAGACTAGAGTGATCTGTGTGAGAATTCTAAGTCTGAGGGGGAACTACTTTGTGACCGTGTGGAGATTCTTAGTGAATTTGGCACCTTTGTGGTGTAATAGTGGACGTAGGAGGATTACAACACCTCTGAACCACTATAACTCTCCTTGCTCTTTTATATTTTGTTCATTTCTACTGCTTTAAGTTATTTGTGTCTCTATTATCCTTACTTATTTATTTCAATTCATCTCATTCATATTCTCTGTGTGCTTAATATTTTTACAAAGACTACAGCTATAGATTCTTTGAATCATTTAGCTAAGACTTTGTTCATTTGATTTTTCACTTCACACACTTTACTTATTTCTGCTGCACAAGGTGTTGAAAATACTCTAAAGTATCACAACATCAACTTTGATAAGTGTTTGAATCTTTTTATACAGACTTTGCATTTTGAAAGTCTGCAGCTGCAAACCTTTTGTTTTAAACTCTACAGCTGCAGAGTTTGATCTGTATACTTTTAAAAGTTTTTAAAGTGAAGTTTTAAAGAATCAAGGTCTATTCACCCCCCTAGACCTTGATACACCTTTTGGTCTTGGTTCCGAAATGAGTTACACAGGTGTATGGGGGGGATACACCTGTTGTTACAAATTCAAACTTCTTTCCTTATAAAACTTATCAGATTAACTCAATACAGTATATCTCAGTGGACATAGAGGTCTATTGAGATTAACTAATGAAAGCTTGCTGAGATATCAGCTCCACTGAAGGTTCAAGACTTTCAGTTGAGTTGCTATCTAATTAGCTTTCAGTTGCGGATTAGTGAGCCCTTAGGAAAAACTTGTTTTGCTTGATAAAAACTTGTTTGAAACAACACACACTAAAAGATTAACAGAATGTAAATGCACAAGATAAAAAGTGGTTCAAAGATGAATCTCCTACGTCCACTGTCCTGATCAAACAAGAGAATTCCTTTCACTTTGGAATTCCTTGTATTATAGTGCCAAGGTGCACTGATCAAACAATCCTCTCTTAGGATATTTGATCCCTAGAATAATTCCAGGTCCTAGTTCCCAAAATAACCAGCTTTCAGACTGATATCAATAATCAGCTTACTAACACCTCTTAACTCTAACTCTCAACCTAACTCTGGGTAGGGTTTTGAAAAGGGTTTGGTTCCAACTGGTTGTGAAATAATCCTTTACAAGTTATCTCAAAGCTTAAGGATGGATTATCTCTTTCTAAGGTTTGGATATAACTATAAGCTCAATTACAGAAGGTTTGGTATACTATCTACAAATTTGAAACACTTGGGAAACAATGGTAATTTCGAGTGCTTCGTTGTAAGTTATGAATGTAGAGAATACTTTGTTCTTGTAAGTTTCCCGTGCGTAGAAATGAGCACGACCTTCTGTATTTATAGACCTTCTTGAAAATCTTCTCGTTGGAGATGAATCTTCTCAAGTAAGTCTCTTGCATGTGATTGGTTCAAACAACTTTATTTAAGCTTTATGTCTTATCAAGAAACGGCTGAAAGACCTTGCCTGTTACCAGCTCTCTGGAAAAACTAAAGCAAGACTTTTGGTACTTGTCAGTCTGTGACAGGTCGGTTATCAGTAGGGTACATCTACGTGTCATCTTCTTATTGGGCCGCGCAGTCTACTTGCTCAGAGTCTTGTCTGGTTTTAAGGTGGAACTCAACTGAGAGAACCTTCTTATTCTTTTATTTATTGCAAGCTTTACTGACATTCGAATTGCCTTGTTCCAACCAGATTAACTAACAGCTTTTAATGTGTTTAGCATTGAATATGCGTTGTTAGTCTTCATCAGTGGACTTCAATTCTCTACTGATGGTACAACCTTAGTAAAAATGCACTTAGAAAACATTTATGGCTAAGACTTCTTCTTTAGATGACTTCTTCTTCAGTGGACTTAGTCTTCTGAACACCTCCTAGATACACTCTAGAATTTAGCAAATGCACTTCAGTTCCTTAACATTTGAACTGTCTAATTCTAATCTAACTCTACTGAATATACTTTACTTATATTTGACTTAGGAGGAACCTTTTGGCATCTTAATCAAAACATAAGTCTATACAATTTCCCCCTTTTTTATTATGTCTAAACCTATATATTACATATTCTCTTTCAGTTGAGCTCATTCAGTTGGCATATATTTTCAAGGAACTTGTAAGTAAATATATTCAAGTACAAAGCCTAAATGATAATGAGATATTATCTTGGGTTGTAAGAACAGTAGAGTTTTCATTTTATATCAAATCAAGTACAAGTACAAATACAATGAAGTCTACTGGAAGGTTCAAAACATAAGAACAACTGGGACCTATAAACAAATGCCCAGAAACACTTAGAAAGATTAGATGGACTCAAAGGTTGGCTCCAGACCATATTGCTTGAACACTCTTATCTTTAGCTCATTCTTCCTCTCCATGATCTCCCTCGAATGTCCTTTAAGACCCATGTACTCACAAAGAGAAACCCATTCACTAGTGATTCTTTCTCTATCTACTGCACCAGTAGCATCTGTTGGGGGCCAGTAGATGATGGGTTCAGGAGCTTTCAGAGCATGATCTGGAAATTTTTCATTCCAAGCTTCATTGATGTCAGGGTAAAGCTTTGGATAAGATTCGAAAAGTCAGTCATTGAACAAGTCTTGAGCATTTTCTTTTCCAAGTTCTCCACTGACATAGTAGGAATAGACAAACTCCCTCTTGGCAGTCTCCCAAGTATCATTGAGCTTCTTGGGAACCCAAGTATCATGGTGTGGAAATTTGGCCTTTGAAGGAACCATATTCTCCTTCCTCATCTTTGCAGTCCACTTTTGGTAGCCATTTCTGAACTTCTTAGAGGTGGTCTTATCAAAGATTGCTAACCTTTCTTGTTTCTTCCTCTCTGCAAGTTCAGCAATTGACTCAGTTTTTCCAACAGCTTTGTCCCTTCTTTCCTGCTGTTGAACTGATAGTTTCTGAGCTCTCTCATTCATCCCTCCTGCTTCTTTGATCAGCACAGTTAGCTCAGTAACTCGGGTTGGAGCAGACTTGGGGCCTTCAGAGGAGATAGGCTCTGGGTTCAGTACTGGGATGATCTCAACTGATTCTTCAGTTGAATTTACAGCCAACCTTTGAGAAGATCTAGTCTTCTTTACTACCTCAGCTGAGAGCGCATCAGTAGCCTTCCTCTTTGTTGTCTCTCCCCTCAGTGCAACTCTCTCCCTCTTGTCCTTTTCAACAGCTTCCTTGATTTTGGACAAGTTCTTTTCCTTCTCTGCTTCATTCCCTTTAACCAGTTGACTTCTTTTGTTGGGCTTCCTTATTCACTTTCTTCATTATATTCTTGATTTGCTGACTCCTGGAAAAGTCATCAGTCTCAAGAATAATCTCTATCTGGTTGTTTGGATCCAGCTTCATTTGCTTCCCGGACACTAACTTTTTGTCCCAGATTTCTTTTTGTAAATACACAAAAATGGTAATTTAGGAGAAACCACCAATAATAAAAAAAATTGAATGAGTTCAGTGTGGAACACTCAAGTCACTACATTGTTAAGAGATGGAGCTCTCAATTCACTGACAATTAACTTGAGAGCTCAGGCTCTTAACAAAGCAGTGACTCGAGAGACTGGACTCTCGAATGTTTGCATAAGCTCGTCAGTGAGATTGTTTCTCCCTGACTAAAATACTTAAATAATTTTCTTACTTTCAAAATACTCTCAATTTACTTAAACAACAAATAACACTCAGTCTAGAGTGGTTCAGAGACTCAAGCCCCTACGTCCACTGCCCTGACTTAACAGGAGAATCCACTACTTGGGATTGACTTGTTTTTAACGTGCCAAGGTGCACCCAGATCCAATGATCTTACTTACTTCACTAACTTCAAACAACAAACCTGACAAGAGGGTTTTGGTTTCAGTTTGGGTTTCTCTAACTAAGTGAGGTTTTCCCTTACAATGTGTTAGGCTAAAGCTAAGATTGGGAAAACCTCTCTAAGCTAAGAGTTACAAGCTGAACACTCGAATGATATATGTGAAGACCCTAATGGTCAGTGTCCTAGGTGTAAGACGTTCCTCCTTATATCTCCCTTTGAAACTGCACTAAACTCTCACACCTTCACAACTCGTAGGTGTTGATTTTTTTCTTCTCACACACGCTTGAACGACAACTATGAGCTTGTATATATAGTGTGGATTCAAATGTAATCGTTGGAGGGAATCACATTTGAATCTATATAATTAATAGGTTCACCTACTTTTCTTGGAATGCGGCCTTGTCAGTGTCGGATGCGCTGTCTTGACTTGATTGGTCCACATGGACTGAATCTAACGGATCTTTAGTTCAGTGAGCTTGATCAGGGCGCACTGACTTCAGATGAATTATCCTCCACTGTCTTGATGATCTTCAGTAGACATAGCTATCTTCAGTGCAGTTGTCCTTCTGAGACTCTTGAAGATCTCTCCAAGAAGTTGGTCATAAGGCTGAATGACAAACTTCCCTGACCACAGTAGCCTGACTCTTTCATGGCGTACTTAGTACAACACTGATCCTCCTAATCATGCTATTCACTGAGTAGCCCACTGACTTAGCTTAGATCAGTCAGGTTTATACTCAGTGGAACATCCTTCAGGTTCAGGTCTTCTGTCGTGACTTCAATAAGTTCTTCTTGAGATGTTATCTTGACTTCCTCAGGCTGTGTCAGTGAGTTCCCCCTCGCTGAGTTCCCCCTCAACTGAGTGCTTTCTCAACTGATTTCTTCTCAACTGACAACCTATTTAATTGATCTATAACCTAGCCTGGCCTAAAAACTAAAGATACTATCCTGACTGCTTCAAACATATTACAATTGGTTTTTGGAAAATCATCAAAACTAAACATATCCCAACAAGTTCCCCCTTTTTGATGATTCCAAAACTACTACACTAAAGATTTTCTATTACAAGAGTAATGTCAGAACAACAAGTAATAGTTGAAAAATGCAGAAATTCCCATAGTTTAAAACATTTAAGATCTGTTCGGTTGACCATTTTTCTTAACAAAAATGGATCATTGGTCATGTGAACAACCTGCTCTGATACCACTTGTTGGTCACGGTATAAGACTTTAGAATACGTGTATGGGAGGGGAATACACGTATACCAATTTTTCTCACTTTCAAACTGACTGAGTCCCCTTGCTCAGAGTCATAAAGAACTCAGGGTTGATAACACACCTACTGACTGCACTAAATACTGGTCAGTTGGCAAACTATCAACTTGAGTTCAGTGCGGAAATGCGTGAGCCCTGAAAGTTTATAGTCTTGTTAATGTTTGCTTTCTGAAAACTTGATTACTCTTTTCTGAAATAGTGATTAGTAGGGCAGTGTTCAAGTCAATGATCAGGCTGATTGATTCAAGTCTGATAAAAATGAATGCTATGAATGATAAACAAATAAGCAATTAAGTACAATATCAAAGCAGTAAGAACACAAGGAGTTTAACGTGGTTCAGAGACTCAAGCTCCTACGTCCACGATCTTGATTGAACAGGATAATCCACTACTTGAGATTAACTTGTTTTTCACGTGCCAAGGTGCACCAAGATCAGCTAACCTCATTGACCTATACAAACTCCTTCCTAACTTCACTAAACAACTTCAACCAACAACCTGACTAGAGGGTTTTGGTTTTAGTTTGGATTCCAACTAAGGTGTGATTATCCTTACAAGTCTAAGCTATGCTAAGGATGGATAATCACTCTAAGCTTAAGATATTGCTTGAAAGCTCAGTGGAATACATAATAACTCTCACTAATCAAAGAAACACTTGGGAAATTTATCTGGTTTTGAGTGCTTCATTTAGAATACTGAGTGCTTGAATGCTTGAGAGTTTGAGTAATTTCTGGCTTGGAAATTTCCCATAACCTTGAATGGGTTCAAAGCCTTCTGTATTTATAGATGGATTTGAAAACTATCCGTTGGAGGAGATAACCTTTTATTCATCTACGTAGGGTTGTTCAACGGACATATTTTCCATGCAGCAGTCGTCCTTGCATGGATTAGGTAATTGCATTTAATGCGCCACTTAATGCTTGCCCATTGAAAGTGTAGTCTGAAGTCAGTCTTCATGTCAGGTCCGTACGTGCATGTCCTTCCTAGATTGGTCCATGTCACCAAGTTGGTGAGAATGTCAAAACTCATTCCTGGGCTTCAGGCTTGTCCTATTAATTTCTTTTTGTCTCGAGCATAACGGTCTTGTCCTAACGCTGACATTTCTTTTGCATTGCTTGGCCCTACTCCAAGTCTTTCCCATTACTCAGTATCATCATGTTCCCTTCAGGACTGAGTTAGTAATGACCTCAGGATCATACTCTTCATCACTGACACGTACTCAACCAGCATAGAAAGACTGCCGTAAGTTCAGGATGGTGCTCTTCGTCTTCAGGCTCTAAGTCTTGATTGGCATCAGTAAGTGCTCCTCTTACTGAGTACATGTGAAGTGTAAAATGACTAAGTAAAAAACACCTAACCAAGACTAGCCTGACTGAGACATTCTAAGGCAAATCATCCTTTCAGGGGCTTTGAGATCTTAATCAAAACTGACAATGTCCCAATAATTTGCCCCTTTTTGATGATGCCAAAACACTGAAAAGATCCTCAAAACACTTAGAGAAAATTAAGATCCTATCTATAAGATAAGTCAGTGTTATAGCAGTTCTTGATATAGTACAGAAATTTAAATAACAACAAAAAAGACAATGAGTTTTTGTCTGTGGGCAAAGTAATAGATTTTATTGATGATTTGAAAATAGTACAATGAACCTGATATATTACATCAAAAGTATGAACACCTAAACCAATCTCATTTCAGGCTCGAGTCCATAACCAGCATAGACTCTGACCTCCAGCTCATCTACTCTTCTAGGTTGGTTCACATAACCTTCAACCTTGGCTATCTTCAACACTTCAGTCATAATTGCCTTTGAATCATGCTTGCTTGTTCCAGGGACTAGAGGTGGTGGTCGAGCTTCCTCCAAGATCTTCTGAATGAGTTCAGGATGATTGTCCATCATGTAGTCAGTGAAGTGGGCATTGATGTCTTCAGTGTTGCCCCATTTCTTCACTACATACCAAAGTCTGACGAACTCATCCCTTGCGTCAACCCAAAACTTCTTCAATGTCTCTGAGATGAACTCATCGACAAGAGCTTCCCTCTGAATTACCTCAGGCTTTCTGACTTATAGAATTGTTGACTTCCTTGCTGTAGGCCTCTTCCTGTACTTTCTCGGCTCAGGCTTCGCCTTCTTCCTCCTTCACAAACTGACCACTGCATCGTCAAGTTCTCTATGTTGCAAATCAGTGAGGCCAGTGAGCTTTTCAACCTTATTTTCAAGAATGCGCATCTTCTCCTTCTGAGTGATTTCAGCTCTGCGCTTAGCTTCAGACTTCTCATGGTCAGCTCCCCATGCCTCTACACATAACTCAGCCACCGTTTCCGCAGAGTAGGTGATTGGGTTCTTCCTTGTGTTTACTAGGGGAGATTTCTGAACAGCTGAAGATTCTTGATTTGAGGGTATTTGAGGAATTTCTCCTAAAGGTTCACTAGCCTGACCCGCTGCTGCCGTCAACCTTGCTGAGTTCCTAGGAGATTGCATAAACACTACATCTTTTGTAGGGTTTACCACCGATACCTCAAGGCAGGATATTTTCTTCTTTTCCCCATTTTTGGCATCATCCTTGGCAGGAGGAGGTGGTAACACTTCTCTGAACACCTCTTGACCACTGTTGACAATGAAGGTGGCTAATGATTGAACTTGTTGCACTCCTTCTTTCAACATGTCAACTCCTGAAGCGATTCTAGTTCTAGGTCTAGCGTAGGAGATACTGGTGATGGCAGCATTCAACTTCTTCTCAAAGTTCTCCATGTTGGTGTAGAGACTTTGTTCAACTTTGGTGATTTTGGCCTCAACTCTTAACGTTTCATCACTGATCTTGTTGGCCTCTGACATCACCTTGGCAGACTTCTGAATGGCCTTGGCCAACTCTTGTGTAACTGACTCAGAGTACTGAGCGATTCTCCCTGACTCCAGCGCCAGCTTGAGTTGCTAGATGCTCCACTGCCTTTTCTAACTTCTGCTCACACTGTTCCTCCTTCTCATCAAGACAATTCAGAGTTCACCTTAGCACCTTCTTCATCTTCTGTCTCTCCTACTTCACTGGCTTCGTCGTGTCAACCATTGTACATTTTAGCAAAGTGAGCTCCTTATTGGCAAGGGTATTGTAGGTTGACTTGGTCCATTTGATGTGCTTTACGAGGTCCTGCGCATCTTTATTCTTTTTAGCCCCGAGCCTCATAACTTCTTCTTGAAGCTCAGCTAGGTTCTCAGCCGTCTTCTCCTTCTTCACCTCGACGATGCTTTTGAACTCAGCCCTCCAGAGCCCAGTGAAGATCACCTCATCATCCTCTTCGGCCTCGTCAGTGATTGGCTGCTTTCCTTTGTCAGCCCCTGCTGCATTAGTCCCCTCTTCAGGGTACACTGAAGGCAGTTGTGGAGTGGTCATAGCCGCCTGCTCAGGGTAAGCTAAGCCAGTTCGAACTTCGGGAACAAGTCCCTCAGAACTAGGAGTTACCTTGGATGCCTCTACATCATCCTCCTTTGTCTCAGGGCAGGGAATCCCATCATCGACTGATGTATCATTGGCAGCTGAGATGTTCACAACATCCTCAGCAGTTGGTCCACCCTTGGCACCAACTTCCTTTTCACCTTCCCTCCTGAGCCTGAGGCTCACAATCTACTGCAACTATCTCCTTCACAGTATCTTCCATTTTCTTTTCATCCACTCCGCCCTGAGGGTTATCATCCTCGTCCTCATCCTCCTTAGGCTCATCCTCAAAGTCTTCTTGCATGCTATCCCTCATTCCATCCACCAGCTACTTTAGATTGTCAAAGTTCAGCAGCTGCAGCCAACTGGTGATATGGAAGTATGAACATAGCCTGGCCTCCTCTCTCTCCCAGTGTTACCAGCCTCTGTCATCGACCAGCATGTGCTGCTCTTGTATATTCGACTGTTTGAAGTCGAGCCAGACCTTTAACTCAATCACGTTGGAGCAGAGCTCCCTGTATCTGTGCAGACTGGGCCAACACTTTGCAGGCAATTCACACGCATTCCCCCTGAGGGTGTTCTCAAACATCCCTCCCATCAGCCCGGCATTCAACTCCTCCTCCACCGCCATGTCAGGAAACTCATATACGGAGTCTCCTTCTGTAGTGGTTTTGGGGCAGTCTTTAGGATTGGGGTAGGTTGTGAAATCTTTAGGGTTAGGTGTGGAAGTGACTGGCTCTGGGTTCTGGTCAGGCTCAGTGATGTTTGAAGTGCTAGGCGCTGACTCAGTTTGTGCATGGATAGGTTGTAACACCCCAGAATTTAGAAAGTTAACCTTTGAGGTCACAACGTCCTAAACCCGATTCATCACATAGTGAACCATAAAAACTGAGCTAGAAAATTTCTTATAAAAGATAAAATAATAATTATAATTATGCAGATGCAGCGGAAGAACTTAACATAATACTTATTTGAGAAAACATCAGGTTGTTGTTTAATAAAAACCATTATTCCATTACTAATAAGGAACATCCCGATGAGTCCTGGGTATGACTCTCGAGGCATTAGTGACAAATGATTGAGAGTAGTATTAAAATAGCATATTGTCTCCATCTTTATAAAAAAAAAGGTTTATTTCATTAATAAGCGGGAGTGGGAAACAGTCATCTACGGCAGCTCCCGGACCTCAGCATTATAACCTGAAAATGTTTAGAGAGGGGCGTGAGATAAAGTCTCAGCGGGTAACCTGTATGCTGTTATACAGATTGCCAGGAGATCCAAAATAATAACACCTTTAAGATTTTCACCTTTCATATGGTTCATTATAATTCTTGGTCATGTGTATTCGTTTTCTTTAACATAAAACTTATGAACACATCTTTAGAACAAGGCATTCATATGGCCTAAAGGCCCATCATTCATATGGCCCAAAGGCCCATCAATCATATGACTCAAAGGCCCATCAATCTCCTTTCTTATTCATATGGAGGGCACCGGTGGCATTTCCACCGCGTCCTTGTCCCTAAAAATATGGGGGCACTAGTATTCTTTCAACCATATCCTTATCCCTATTGGGGGGCACCGGTAGCGACTCTACCGCATCCTTGTCCCTAAAAGGTTGGGGGCACTGGTACTCTTTCAACCACATCCTTATTCCTGTTTGGGGGGCACCAGTAGCGAATTCACCGCGTCCTTATCCCTCCATCGGCTTCCCTTACAACTTTCACATAGTTCACAAATCACATACCACATGTCCACACTGTTATAATCGCATACTCGCATTCACATTCATAATGGAAAGTAAAACACTCAAACACCTTCTTGGGCAAGTAAATACAAATCATTCATATACCTAAAACATGCATGCTTATAAAAGTATCATTTATTCCTTCTTTCTAGTGCTACTTATTTAACAAAAGACATACATACATGTATTAACGGAAAAAGGAATTTCTACTTACTGGAAAATTATAAAATTTTAGTATGTTATATATCTGATAATATGGAACAAATTTCATTGGGGCACCAAGTAATTTGAGGAACGGAAATAGGGTACATTTGAATGCGAAAATAGAACAGCAAGACATTCGTCAAAACAGTGTACATTGAAGTCTAAATATCATATCTCACAGTAGGTGCATTCAAAAATCATAAAATTAGAATATGTTATAGAGAACTTAAAAACTAACATTTTTCATTTAGAAACCTAAGTCATTTAAGTTACGGAACATTACCAGATATTTGATGAAAAACAAGTTTATAATATAGTTTGTCATACAGTGCATGCTTTACTTAAAAATCCATAACTTATTATAAAATTAATCAAAATAAACCAAGTATTTTATATTGAATTTTTGACTTATTTGAGAACATCTCCAAATTTTCCTAAGACTTTTAAACAATTATAAAAGGACTAAAAGAATTTTTGGAAACAATGAATAAACCTCAGTCAAGTATTTATCACATAATATTCAAACAGGCATATCTTATTATCCTCTACACAAAAAGCTATGATATTTTGGTATATCTTAAAAAACAACAAGGGGAACATCCCCAAATATTTCTATAATTTTATCACTTCTGGAAATAGGTAAAAAAGTTAAATAGAGTCGCTGCTCCCAGTTTCGCACGGTTTCAAACATATATATTTCCATGAATTTATTCTCCCCCAATATAGATCAGATGACATTGAAATTTTCATATTTTATTTTATTCTTCAAATAATACATTCAGGTAATTTTTCATGATTTTTCAACATCAATAAAGGTCCAAAATGTTTTCATCAAAAAAGGGACAGTAGCTAACCCGGGTAGAAACGAACTTTATCGAACTTCCTCATAAATGATCATATAAGCTCAAAATTGTGGGGAATCTTAAATTCAAACCTCATACATCATTCTTACAGTTTAAATAAACTTTGGAAAGGTTCTTAACATGCAATTTATAAGGGTTTCATGCCCAAAATAAAATATGATCAAAGTATTAAGAGAAATGGGTTTATAGGGCTTACCCTTGAAGAATTCTCTTTGGATTAAGGATTTGGGTGGCTTTCCCTAGCTTCAATGGTCTTCTTGACTTGTAGAAGAGGGGTAGAATAAAGCTCTCCCTTGGTGGAGAAGGGCTTGGCCAAAAAAGCCTTGGAAGAAGAGGTGGGTTCCCTCTCTTCAAACACTCTCTAAGACTAGCTCTCTCGCTCTCTCTAAGCTTCTGTTGTGTGTTTGAAAGATAAAGAATGAGGGTTGGATATTAGTATTTATAGAAGGGGAGAGGGAGGAGTGAAGGGTTGACATTGGGTGTATTAAATGCAAGGTAATAATGATTGAGTGTGTAGGGGGTATTTAGGGCTAGGCATAGTATATCATCATGAGATTACACTTGAGTATGGAACTTCAATAGGGGAGATTTTGTCACGCCCCAATTTTCATAATTTTTTTTTACGTAAAGCACATGATTAATGTACAATAAGAGGCACGAACTAAATTTTTACTTAAAAATTAGACATGAAATTTTATTTCAAAAGAAAAGTATTTAACAAATAGCGGAAGACTTGAATATTATTTTAAAATGATAATTCATACAAAAATATAACTATCTCATGAAAGCTTAACTTGGGCAAAAATAACTTGATTAATCAATAAACTCAATTTTAATGTAAAATGTCTTGAAGGACAATCATCCATCGCCTCTCCTCGCTTCCGTTGCGCACTCTGATAATGTTAAAATGAATGGGATGAGTATGCGAGCACACTCAGTGGAGATAAATTATTCAAAATAAATGCAATTATAAACAACAAGAAAATACATGTCAAATTGAAAATTCACATGAAACTTTGCCATAATAACTTTGCCAATAGTACTTTGCCACTTTGTCAATAATAAACTTTGCCAATGGTAACTTTGCCACATGGATATTGAGCACGGTGGGTTAAACCCGAAGACCCGTCGGTCCCGGACCATATTAGGGCCCCTGGCTATTAGACTTTGCCGAGCACGGCGGGATACACCCGAAGACCCGTCGGTCCCGGACCTCATCAGGCCCCAGGCTATTTGAAATAGCATGGAATAAATAATTTAAACAAGCACTTCAAGTAGTTTATACATAACATTTAAAATTGAATAAACATGCATACTCTACGATACCACTGTAGAGTTTATAGCAATAAATCCCCACCTGAAATTAATAACGTGGATGTATGTGAATGTAATGAAATACTTTAATTCTCGTCACCTAAGAAATTAGATAACGAGTCTTAGTATTATTATGAATAAGCCAATAAATAATTAATTCCTTTGTTACAAGTATATTACTAAATAGCAAAATTGGACTCATGAGAGTAAATTATTGTTAATGGACACTTTTAGGAATCAATAACAGAAGACAATTTTGGCTTATAAGAATGAATTGTGAAAAAATGATTTGGGATTCATGAAATAAGTTAAATAGGTTGCATATTCTTTAAAAACAATTTAAAGAAGATTTAAAGGCACAAGAAAATATAAGAAAATGGCGTTAAGGTTGACTAGGCAATTAACATAAGTTAAATTGCACCGGCATGACCATATATATGATTTGAACTTTTGAAGAAGAAGTAAAAATATGGATTTTACCCAAACTAAATTGTTTCGACTAATAAAAATTAAAAATAAATAAATAAACACCTTGGTATAAATTCTACTTTGGATCAACCGAAGAGTATGAGTAAATATTTATGTAAATTACTTGGAAAATAATAATAATAATAATATGGGACCTGTATAGGAAATCTTCATTTTTACCCAAATCACTTGGCTTCAAGAGTGAAAATTGTAATTTTTTTTTTTTTTTGTGAAGATGATCAAAACCGCAACAGCTTTTGTCCAGAGATGAAAACTCATTTAGGATGAAATATATATTATACGTTGCTAAAACATTGATGAGGTACTTATAAAGATAAAGAATGTTGAGAAGTTGCATTCTGAATCATTATAGACGTTTATAAAATAAGATTGAGTGAGAAGATTATATAGTTGAGAATAATAGCAATTATGGGTATTAAATTCCCTTAATATCTTTGAAGAATCGGTCAACCAAAAGTAAATGAAAATTAAGTTTCAAAATTTTGACATTATAGTGGAAAATTGGGGAAGAAATTTTGGGGATATATTTGTGGAGAGTATTTTGAGAAGATCGAACATTTCAAATGGTTATCAAAACTCTCATATTTAATGTGGGTTTTTAACATTTAAACCAAAGACTAAGTAATAAGGAATTTGAGATAATTGAGAAATATTTAACACATAAAATACATAATTTATATCACTAAAAATATTTATATATATTTATATATATTAAACTGAATATATCATTTTTAATGAATAATCTACTATTTTCATGAATATATGAAATCTCTTGATGTTAAGAATTTTTTTTTTTAAAGCATAACTAAAACAATTAAATAGAAAATTTGAAGGTGTTACATCAAATAAAAAATCACTCCTTAAACAAATATATCGTGAATGAGGTGAATGTCAAAGTCTAATCCCCTACTCTTCGCGGTTACGGTCACTTATCGCTGGTAATTAAATCTACTTACAAGGCAATGGAGACAAATCCTCAAGAGCATAATTAATCCTAATTAAAATTCTTAAAACTAGTTTTAATACGCACTTAATCCACTAACCATTGAAATGTACCTTTCATATTTAACGGAAGTAATTGCCTTAATCATTATCATTATATAATAAATGCTAATGTAACCGAAATCCTCAATTGACACCTGGATTAAAACCATAAGCATGCATTCCTATTATGTCAAACTTGAACCCAAAAATGACGTCTACAATATAATGTATCAAATATTAACCATACTTTTTTCTATCGGCCTATCACCAAAACTCCTTATAATTTACATCCAACAATTCAGGTATTACACTTAGTTGTTTATATATATATACGTATATCAATACTGAGTGGAGTAATAAAGTTACAAAAATTTTGGCAACTAAAGATAAAAGAATTACAAAAAAAAGGGTGGAGAAATTTATAAAAATACCATATATCAATGTCGACAAGAAAAATAGATCACCGTGTAGTTTGAAAACTGAGATTTGTAAATATTAAAGTTTTTGTAAGGCAAGATCTCACATAAATAAATATTTTAGAATTAGTTTTGTGCTTTGAGTCAAATAAGAGGAGTTATATTTAAAAGATACGAAATATTTATTTCAAAAGATCTAAAATTAAAATTGGGAGGAAAATATATTTTATCGTGCGAAAGATAGGGAAGTTAGAATATTAATATTAATATCTTAATTTTGAATTAAAAATTATTCTTTAGAAAATAATAAAATTTCAAATATATCATTTAATAAAACTTATAATATATGAAAAATCAATAATTTTTTTAAAACTTGATATTTGGGAATAATGGGAATAGATAATAACTAATTAGAAATTTGGGTTGTTACAGATTTCTATCAGATTTGGGGCTGCCATTTATGGTAGTCCCGATTCTAGACGCGATTTTGGCTTCGACAGTGTATTTTTTATATTTTTCGGTTTGGCTTTTGGTTCCAAAATTTAATTCATACATACCGTTAAATTTGTATGATTTTTGTGGTTCATATAAATTTTTTTATTTATCATTTTGAATTCTATAAATTTTTATTATAAAAAAGTTGATCCATTTTACAGATAAAACTCAAAAAGTGCTAGTAGGGTTTTTTTCGGCTCGAATGCTCGTCTGTCACCTGAAAAATTAGAAACTTGAACACACATATATAAATCAAATATTTCATTTAAACACATTAAAAATAAATCATGAAAACCCTTATTTGGTTTCGGGTTGTTACATAGGTTCAGGATTTGATGTAGGTAGGATGGTTTCAGTAGGGTAAATGATGGGTTCAGTGATGGTTGGGGTGGGGTCAGGGTTGGATGAGGTTTGGGGTTCAGGGTGAGTTGTGGGAGAAGTTGAGGGTAGGGGTTCAGTGGGATTGGACTCAGGTTGTAGTAGCTTTGTAGAGTTGATCGTATCTCTAACCTGTTCCAAGTCAGAGGCTCTTGGAGAGCTTGACTCCTCCCTGATCGTGCTGATCTCCCTCAGTTTCTTTGCCGGAGATCTCTTAGGACCCTTTCTCAATCTCTTCAAGGGCCTATCTCCTCTCTCCTCTCCCCAGATCTAACGTCATCGGCAGATTTCGCAGCCTCTGAAACAGCCTTCTTGGAAGCTGACTCAATCCCTTTCTTTGCTCCCTTAGTGGTGGCATTGGACTGCAGCACTACCTTCAGGCTCGCTCTCTTCTCCTCCTGAGCCTTCACAGCCTCAGCTTTCTCCACCTCCCTCTCTGCAGCAACCTTAGCCTCAATCTCCTTATTCTTCTCAAACAGCTCGTTCACCTTCTCGAGCAGGCTGGTAATTACCTTCTTGTCTTTCCCCACAGGCTTCTTCCTCTGACCCTTAGGAGGGGCATTGGGGCCAGTCAGGCCCAGAACTGCATATGTATCACCAGCA
Source organism: Ballota nigra (assembly GCA_947034835.1). Classification (NCBI taxonomy): domain Eukaryota; kingdom Viridiplantae; phylum Streptophyta; class Magnoliopsida; order Lamiales; family Lamiaceae; genus Ballota; species Ballota nigra. The sequence goes on along the minus strand of OX344728.1, from coordinate 31,061,390 downwards.
GTGGTGAACATAATCTTCTTTGAGGACAAGTCATCCTCTAAATCAAATGTGCAACCCTGACAGGCATGGGCGATCAGGATTGACAACCTTGTCCCAGATGGAAGAATATCTCCCATGAAGATATGCTTCTTCTCCTTATCCTTTCTCAACTTGTCTGTGGCGGCCTGACTGATCTGGTCTAGGAAGAATTGCTCCCAGTTGGCTTCAACACCATCAACTAGGGCTCCCATAATCCTTAGCTTGGGTAAACTGAGCTGCTCGTGAGAGCCAGTAGTACCCATGATTATCTTGGAGACAACATCAACCAGCGCACGTTATTCAAGCTTCAGGGTCTCCTTGTGTTGCCTCACCCTGAATTTCGATGACCCAATCTTGGTCCACTCCTGAAGAAGCTCACCTTCGTGGTTCTCCTTGTAGGTCCTGGGATTAATTCCAGACCACGAAAGTCCATACACCTCCTTTATGGCCTTCCTGAGGTCAATGTCCTGGGTTTCGACATTGTAGAGTGCCTCCCCATCCTTGTCCTTCTCACCCGTTGGAACTAGCACGGTCACCCTGGTGAATAGTTCACCCTTGCGAATGAACAGATTCAGATATGCCTCCACTACTGCCTTTGGAAACACATATATGGGTTTATGGGTGAAGTACTTCTCCATATGCGCCTTGGAGATCCATTCGAAAACAGGGAGAATCTCCTTTACTGATTGACATGCCCCTTCCATGGAAATGATGTGTTCATGTTAACCAACTTGCTATCAATAACATCTTCAAGGTTGTCAGTAGACCAGGTGGTGTCCATGAATGCCATTGAAGAATTTGAGAGTTTTTGAGAAATTTGTGATGAAGGGTTGAACAAAGGAATGTTCAGTGTGCAATGTGCGTTTGTGTTTGCGTAAATTTCTCAAATGGCATTCTAGATTGATATGAATTAGTCAGTTACTCAGACGTGGGGTTGTGATTAATCCTGAATTTGAAAAGTTTTGAAATGAAGGGCCAGGATTAATCTCCGCATCAATCATTTTTCCATGTCAGTCATATTCCGTATAAAATGGACACGTATATGATAAAGTAACTAAACACATTAAATGCTCCACTGCGCGTAGGTTTAAATATCAAAAGACGCGCTTTAAATGAAAACGAAATGCATTTAATAAAGATTTTCAGGATGAAGGACTCATTGAGACGCTTGAAATTCACAAGTGGTCAGGATAGAACTCATACCTGTCAGGGAGACATTGTAGCACCCTGATACCTCGCTGAGTCGAGTCTGGCCTGAGTTCCCCCTAGGTCCTACACTGACTGTTCTCCCGGATCCAAGAGTCCTAACTCTACTGACAGTTCCATAAATCTTGCTTCAGCCAAAGGCTTAGTCAAGATGTCAGCTCTCTTCCTGTCAGTGTGAATTTTCTCCATCCTAATATCTTTCTTCTCCACATGATCTCGAATGAAGTGATGCCTAATATCCACATGCTTGCACCTTGTGTGAAGCACTGGATTCTGAGTGATTGCTATAGCACTATTGTTGTCACAATAGATTGGAACCTCATTAGTAAATACTTGGTAGTCTCTTAATTGTTGTCTCAACCATAGAATCTAAGCACAACAACTACCTACAGCCATATACTCAGCTTCAGTTGTGTATGTTGCCTTTGAATTCTGCTTCTTATTAAACCACGAGATCAACTTACTCCCCAAAAACTGACATGTCCTTGAGGTTGATTTCCTATAAATCCTACAACCTCCATAATCTGCATCTGAATAACCTGTCAGTTCTAAGTTGTCATCTGAAGGGTACCATAGTCCCATATTGATTGTCCTTTTAAAATACTTAAGTATCCTCTTAGCAACCTCCAAATGAGTTCTCTTGGGGTCAGACTGATACCCAGCACACACACCAACTGCAAAAGTAATATCAGGCCTACTTGCAATCAGGTACAACAATGATCCTATCAGCCCTCGGTACTCAGTCTGATTCACTGAAGTCCCTTCAGTGTCAGGATCCATCTTCCAATTTATGTTCATTGGGATCCTAGCTGGATTTCTATTTTGAACTCCAAACTTTTGAATCAAGTCTCTAGTATACTTGGCCTGATTAATGAAAATCCCTTGATCAGTCTGCTTGACCTGCAATCTTAAAAAGAAGTTCATCTCTCCCATCATTGACATCTCAAATTTACCAGTCATCAACTTAGAGAATTTCTCGCAGAGATGATGATTTGGTGATCCAAATATTATGTCATCCACATAGATCTGGACCAAGAGAATGTCATCACCTTCAGTGATCCTGAACAAGGTCCTATCCACAGTTCCATTCTTGAACCCGTGGTCAGTCAGGAATTGAGTGAGGGTATCATACCAAGCTCTAGGAGGTTGCTTAAGTCCATAGAGTGCTTTCTTCAAATGGTATACTCTATCTCCAACCTCAAACACGGGAGGTTGTTCAACATATACCTCTTCATTGAGTACACCATTCAGGAAGGCACTCTGGACGTCCATTTGATACACCTTAAACTTCTTGTATGTTGCATAGGCAAGTTACAACCTGATAGCTTCCAACCTAGCCACTGGAGCAAAGGTCTTCTCATAGTCTATTCCCAGACTGAGAATACCCCTTTGTAACCAATCATGCCTTGTTCCTTACTACAACACCATTCTCATCCTTCTTGTTCTTGAAGACCCACTTTGTACCAATAACACCTTAATGCCTAGGTGTATCTACCAGTTCCCAAACTTGATTCCTTGTGAACTGATTCAACTCCTCTTGCATGTCTATGATACAGTTCGAGTCAGTGAGAGCTTCTTCAATGTTTTGAGGCTCTTGCTCAGAGACAAAGCTGTAGAACAATGCGCTCTCACCATGGAACTGTATGGTCCTGACTCCCTCAGTTGGATCACCAATGACTTGGTCAATGGGATGGTCCTCTAGCCATGTTCTCTTGCCAGGAGTTGTTCCTGAAGTACCTGCAATGTTAGTGTCTACAGGCTCATAAAATTCAGGATATTGAACAGAAGGGGATGATCCTGAGTCTATACCAAAGGGATTTACCAACTCAATGTCAGGGACATTGATTCCCCCTTGATGGGGTGACTCAGGAACCGTCTCAGCTGCGACCGCATCTTCATAGATGATGCTTACCTTGGGTTGAGCCTGTTCCTCAGTCTGAGGCTCAACAATCCCTGATGTGGTGGGTTTAGGAGTGGCTCTTGGTTCATCTTCCTGATCGTCGTTATCATCCCATCTTGGAATTGGCACAGTTTTGACCTTGGGATCAGGTTGATTCTTCAAGCTCAGCCTTGTAACTCTCTTTGTGACCTCCTCAGTATCAGGATCCAACACCCTTATCCTAGACTCAGTGATAGATTCATCAAACACAACATGTGGTGATTCTTCCACAACAAGGGTCCTACAATTATAAACTGTGAATGCTTTACTGATTTCAGAATATCCTAAGAATATTCCTTCATCAGATTTGCTATCAAAGTCTTTCAATTGAGCCTTCCCATTGTAGAGGATGAAGCACTTACAACCAAATATATGAAAGTAAGAGATACGAGGTTTCCTCTTATTCCAAGTCTCATATGGGGTCTGTGCATGTTGTTTGTTCAGCATGGATCTGTTTTGAGTGTAGCATGCAGTGTTGATTGCCTCACCCCAAAACTTCTTGGGCAATCCTGACTCAGCCAGCATGGTCCTTGCAGCTTCCTTCAGTGTCCTGTTCCTTCTCTCAGCAACACCATTTTGTTGTGGGGTTCTAGCTGCAGAAGTCTCATGAGCAATACCAAGTTCATTACAGAAATCAGAAATATATGAATTTATAAATTCAGTGCCCTTGTCAGATCTGATCTTAGTAATGGACTGATTCTTCTCATTGCTGAGTCTTCTGAGCAACTCTGGGAGCTTCACGCGTGTCTCCTTATTTAATAAGAAAATAACCCAAGTATATCTAGAATAATCATCAATAACCACAAGGGTGTATTTTCTACCATTCATACTTACAGGTGTTATAGGACCGAATAAATCCATGTGCAAAAGCTGAAGAATCCGATCAGTGGAGAAGGAAACTTTCTCCTTGAATGATGCTCTGACCTGCTTCCCTTCCTAACAAGCATTGCACACATGATCTTTGCTAAAAATTTCATTAGGTAGACCTTCAACAAGTGACTGTCTAGAAATTTTTGTTAAGAATCTTGAAGTTCAGATGGCTTAATCTTTTATGCCATAACCAACTGAGCTCTAAGGAGCTTTTAGCAATAAAACAAGTATTAGGAATAGTGTTTCTCCAGTCAGCGAAATAAACATTACCTTTCCTAATACCTGATAGAAGCACTTGTGTTGATTTGTCTTTGACTGAACATATATTAGATGAGAACTCAACACTGAAACCTTTGTCACAGAACTGGCTTACTAATAACAGGTTGTGCTTCAGTCCTTCCACAATGGACACATTCTCCACTCTGATTGTACCTATTACTAAGACACCAAAATATTTAGTAAAACCTTTTGAGTTATCACCAAAGTTTACCTGTGGACCATCTTTAGCTTGAAATTCTGGGAGAAGACTCTTCATTCCTGTCAGATGCCTTGATCAACCGCTGTCTAGGTACCAAACAATATTGGTTGAGTCTTCTCTCCTCTTGTTGTGATCCACAGCCGCCTGCATACAATTCAGGCTTTAGGTACCCATTAGGTATTGGGTCCGATTGTGTCAGTTCTACCCTTCGGGATCCAGACTTGCTTCACAACCCTGATTGCCTGAGAGTTGTAAATTTGTCTCCCTGAAACATCTACATACACTACTTTCTTATTCTTAGCCTGAGAGGAAGATGTTGTATTGGTGTCAGGCTTAGGCTTCACAGGAGCCTGAGTGGGTGCCTTTTGGGCTGGCCTCCTGTTCTTCGTAGGCTTGTGTGCAGCAGGTCTCTGGGCTTGTTCTTGATAAGGGCCCTGTTTTATGTTCCCCCTAGGCAAGTGAGGGAAAGGAAAACAGTTAAAGGCCTCAGGATGCCAAAACCATGGGGGAGTCATCATGTAAGGCCTTCCCTGTTGGTATTGCCAAGCATGATGATACCCTCGTTGACCAGTCTGATGACTCTTGGCCTGAGTCTTCGTCTGCTTTCACTGAGGTTTCCTCTGGCCTGAGCTGTTGGGACATTGTCAGTTTTGATTAAGATCCCAAAGCCCCTCAAAAGATGATTTGCCTTTGTTTGTCTGTGTCAGGCTAGTCTTGGTTAGGTCTTATACTTAGTTATTTTACAATTCACAGGTACTCAGTAAGAGGAGCACTTACTGATGACAATCAAGAGGAGAGCCTGAAGATGAAGAATACAATCCTGAACTCATGGCAGTCTACTAACCTGGCTGAGTGAGCATCAGTGATGAAGAGTATGACCATGAGGTCATTACTAACTCAGTCTTGAAGGGAACAGGATGATACTAAGTTTACGGGAAGACTTGGAGTAGAGCCAAGCAATGCAAAAGAAATGTCAGTGTCAGGACAAGACCGTTGTGCTCAAGAAAATAAGAACTTAATATGACAAGCCTGAAGCCTAGGAATAAGTTCTGACATCCTGACCAACCTGATGACGTGGACCAATCCTCGGAGGACACGCATGTACGGAACCTGACACGAAGATTGACTTCAGACTGCATATTCAACGGGCAAGCATTTAATGTGCATTTAATGCAACTACCTAATTCCATGCAAAGGACGGCTGCTGCATGAAGATATGTCCGTTTGAACCACCCTACATGGTTGACAAGAAAGGTTATCTCTCCAATGGATAGTTTTTCAAATCACCTATAAATACAGAAGGCCTTGAACCCATTCAAGGTTATGGGAAATTTCCGAAGCCAAAAATTACTCAAACTTTCAAGCCCTCAAAGCATTCAGTCCTTAAAAAAAGCACTCGAAACCATCTATATTTCCCAAGTGTTTCTTGGCTATTGAGAGTTATTCTGTATTCCAAGAGTAAACTAACATTATCTTAAGCTTAGAGAGATTATCCAATCCTTAGCATAGCTTTGACTTGTAAGGATAGTCTCAACTTAGTTAGAATCCAAACTGAAACCAAACTCCTCTTGTTAGGTTTGTTGGTAGTAAGTTGTTAGTAAGGTAGTAAGGAGTTTGTATAAGTCAGTGAGGTAGCTGATCTTGGTGCACCTTGGCACGTTAAAAACAAGAATCCTTTGAGTGGATTTCCTGTTAAATCAGGCTGTGGACGTATGAGCTTAAGTCTCTGAACCACGTTAAACTCCCATTGTTCTTACTGCTTTGATATTGTGGTTACTTGCTATATCACTTGTTCATTCATAAGCATTTGGTTTTATCAGGCTCGAATCAATCAGCCTGATCCTCAAAAAGAGCACTGCCCTACTAATCACTATTGAGGATTGAGTAATCATGTTTTCAGAAAGCAAACTAATTAAGACTTTAAACTATTAGGTCTCACGCATTTCCGCACTGAACTCGAATTGATAGTCAGCCAACTGACCTGCACTAAGTGTAGTCAGTGGGGAGATTATCAGCTCTGAGTTCTTTATCACTCTGTGTAAAGGGGACTCAGCAAGGTTTTAAGTTAAAAAATTGGTATACGTGTATCCCCCCCCCATACACGTATTCATCAGTCTTGTACCGGGACCAACAAGTGGTATTAGAGCAGTTGTTCGAAAGACCACTGACTTTGAATATTAATAGTTTCAGAGGAGAAACTGTTGGTGGTCACTGAACAGATCTGAGTTTGCTTTTCATAAAACTTGCATCATCATGACTTCGAGGAGACTTGAAACTTTGTTACCTGAATTCTCTGTATCTAACTTTGTCTATTGGAAGTTCAGATTAGAAGCACATCTTGATGCCATCCATGACCAGATGCCACGTGTTCTCAGGGAAGGACTGATCAAGATCACTATCCCTAATGTCATAGGGAGAGGATATGACGATCTTGAGATTGGCGTACCTATTCCTAAGGAAAGGAAGGATATGACCACTGACGAGATCAAGATGATGGGACTGGATAATATGGCCAGGAATATCATCTTGCATACGGTGCATTTCGAGGAGTCAGCAAGGCTGATGAACTTAAAGACGACAAAGGAGGTTTGGGATGAGCTGACCAGGATGTGCGAGGGGTCAGAAAAGATAAAGGAAAATAAGAGAAACATTGCCATTCCGAAATTCGAAGCTTTCGAGATGCTGCCTGATGAGACTATTGATCAGATGGAGTCGAGATTCATCAAGTTGATGAATGAGTTGGTGATGCTGGACAAAGATGTCCCAAAGAGAGATGTTGCTTCAAAGATCCTGAATGCCCTTCCTGAGAGATGAGACAACAGTGTAATTATTCTTAAGAACACTCAAGATATGAGTTACATAACTTCTGCTTTACTTTTTTCAGAGCTCAAAGCCTTGGAATTTGATCTTAACAAGAGAAAGAAGAAAGTTCAGCCAGAAGAGGAAGAGAAAGAGAAAACTACTGAGAAAAGTATGGCGTTCAAGGCCAGGTCTGAACCTGTTGAGTCCTCATCAAAGTCACTGATGGAGATGAGCAAGGAAGAGCTCGCTGAGTAGTACAGCCTGATGGCCAGACGCTTTGAGAAGCTAAATTCCAGGTTTGGTCGTTATAAGAAATTTTATCAGGACTCATGTGACAGGAAACCTAAAGGAACCCACCAAAGCTCGAGGAGATATGAGGAAAGGAGAAACACTGACCAGAGGAGAGATCGTGGCTATGAAAGAAGATATTCAGATCCAAAGCCTGATCGTAGGGATGAACAGAGACGTGCTCATGATGACAAGCACTCAGGGAAGACTGGAAGCTCATCAAGACAGAGAGAACCTGGCTCAAGGAGGAACCCTGAACCAAGGAGAGAAATAGGAGATGAGCAACCAACATGTTACAACTGTAACAAGAGCGGGCACTATCAGTATGACTGCCCAAAGCTGAGTGCACGAGAATGAGAGGACGGGAGGGCCAAGAGAGACCAGAGACTTGCTGACCGGAGAGCCATGCTCGCTAAGGATGCAACTGACTCGGATGGTCCTGAGGAGAGGTTTCCTGAACTCTTTTCTGACGATGGGTACGATGATGTTTGCCTGATGGCAAGGGAGGAACCTGAGGTAACATCTAACTTTGTGTGTGGTTCCTACACTGGTCAAAATCCTGAGCTTAGCTCAGGGTCAGTCCGAGAAATGAACCTTCAGATTTGCCTGGATCAATTGATGGTTGATTTCTCTAGACTGTAGGAAATTAATGTGTTCTTGGTAGAGGAGAACAAGAAATTAAGTACTGAGGTCCAGAACTTGAATGATCAACTCACTCAGTCTGATCTTAAAGAATCAACTCAGATTGTGACACTAACTCAGGAGATTGATTTAATAAATGTTGAGCGTCTCCTAAGAGGGAAGATTCTGAAGGAATTGGCTGAGGAAGAGTTGGTCAGGAAGAAAGAACTGAAAGCACTCAAAAGTAAGGTTGATGACCTCTTTGCCAAACATGAAATCCTGAAAAAGAGTGAGGACTCACTCAAGCAAAAGGTTGCAGCAATGAATAAATCATCAGTGGCTAGAGAGGAAATAAATAGCAGCCAGATGTTTGGGAACGAGAAAAAGGGACTTGGATATGTTCCTAAGAAATCCTCACAAGGTCAGTCTCATCTTGCTTCAGGGAGCAACACTGATAGGGTATTTGTTCAGGCAGGCCAGAGTGCACTCAAGGTTGTACTTTAGGCCCGTCAAACTGATAAGGGCAAGGAAACTGTTGACTCAATCAGGGTTGCCCCCAAGGTTGCTAAGCCAAAACCCAAAGGGAAGGCGAAGCATCCAAAGAAGGTCCCTGAGAGCTCAGGCCAGAGAAAGCATCCGCGAAAGCAGAGGAAGACTCTGGCCAAGAGCCCTCAGACTGGTCAGCGAGGGTACCATCATGCTTGGCAATACCAACAGGGAAGGCCAAACATGATGACACCCCCATGGTTTTGGCATCCTGAGGCCTTTAACTGTTTTCCATTTCCTCACTTGCCCAGGAGGAATAGAACACATGGTCCTTATCAAGAACAATGCCCAAGACCTGCTGCACCCAGACCTAGGAAGAACAGGAAGCCAGCCCAAAAGGCACCAACTCAGGCTCCTGTGAAGCCTAAGTCTAGCACTCATACACCATCTTCCTCTCAGGCAAAGAAGAAGAAAGTTGTGTATGTTGATGTTTCAGGGAGACAGATTTACCACTCTGAGGTAATCAGGGTAGTTAAGCAAGTCTGGATCCCGAAGGGTACAACTAACACAATAGGACCCAACACCCAATGGGTACCTAAAGTCTGAATTGTTTGCAGGTGGCTGTGGATCACAACAAGAGGAGAGAAGACTCAAACAAAGTTGTTTGGTACCTAGACAGTGGATGCTCAAAGCATATGACTGGAATGAAGAGTCTTCTCCAAGAGTTTCAAGCTAAAGATGGTCCACATGTAACCTTTGGTGATAACTCAAAAGGTGTTACTAAAGGTTTTGGTGCCTTGATAATAGGTACAGTCAGAGTGGAAAATGTGTCCTTTGTAGAAGGACTGAAGCACAACCTATTGTCAGTAAGTTAGCTCTGTGACAAGGGTTTCAGTGTTGAGTTCTCATCGAATATATGTTCAGTCAAGGATAAATCAACACAAGTGCTTCTATCAGGTATCAGGAAAGGTAACGTTTATCTCGCCGATTGGAGCAGCACTATTCCTAATACTTGTTTTATTGCTAAAAGCTCTCTCGAGCTCAGTTGGTTAAGGCATAAAAGATTAAAACACCTGAACTTCAAGATTCTTAACAAAATTTCTAGACAATCACTTGTGGAAGGTCTACCTAATGAAGTTTTTAGCAAAGATCATGTGTGCAAAGCTTGTCAGGAATGGAAGCAGGTCAGAGCCTCATTCAAAGAGAAAGCTTCCCATTCCACTGACAGGATTCTTCAGCTCTTGCACATGGATTTATTTGGTCCCATAACACCTGTGAGTATGAATGGTAGGAAATATACCCTTGTGGTTATTGGTGATTATTCTAGATATACTTGGGTTATTTTCCTGTTAAATAAGAAGGATCCACATGTGAAACTTCCAGAGTTGCTCAGAAGATTCAGCAATGAGAAGAATCAGTCCATTACTAAGATCAGATCTGACAAGGGCACTGAATTTATAAATTCATATATTTATGACTTTTGTAATGAACTTGGTATAGCTCATGAGACTTCTGCAGCTAGAACCCCACAACAGAATGGTGTCGCTGAAAGGAGGAACAGGACGCTGAAGGAAGCTGCTAGGACCATGCTGACTGAGTCAGGATTGCCAAAGAAATTCTGGGCTGAGGCAATCAACACTTCTTGCTACACTCAGAATAGATCCATGCTAAATAAACAACATGCACATACCCCATATGAGACATGGAATAAGAGGAAGCCTCGAATCTCTTACTTTCATATATTTGGTTGTAAGTGTTTCATCCTCAACAATGGGAAGACCCAATTAAAAGCCTTTGATAGCAAATCTGATGAAGGAATATTATTAGGATATTCTGAAGTCAGTAAAGCGTTCAGGATTTACAATTGTAGGACCCTCGTTGTGGAAGAATCACCACATGTTGTGTTTGATGAGTCTGGTAATGAGTCTGGGGAAAGAATGTCGAATCCTGACACTGAGGAAGTCACAAGGAGAGTGACAAGGTTGAGCTTAAAGAATCAACCTGATCCAAAGGTCAAAACTGTGCCAATTCCTAGATGGGATGATGACGATGATCAGGATGATGAACCAAGTACCCACTCCTAAGCCGAGCACATCAAGGATAGTTGAGCCTCAGACTGAGGGACAAGCTCAGCCTGAGGTAAGTACCGTCTATGAAGATGCGGTCGCAGCTGAGACAGATCCTGAGTCACCTCATCAAGGGGAAATTAATGTCCCTGGCATTGAGCTTATTAATCCCTTTGGTATAGACTCAGGTTCACCCCCTTCTGTTCAATTTCCTGAATTTTATGAGCCTGTAGACACTAACATTGCAGGTACTTCAGGAACAACTCCAGACAAGAGAACATGGTTAGAGGATCATCCCATTGAACAAGTCATTGGTGATCCAACTGAGGGAGTCAGGACCAGACGGTTCCATGGTGAGAGTGCACTGTTCTGTTGCTTTTTCTCTGAGCAAGAGCCTCAGAACATTGAAGAAGCTCTCATTGACTCGAACTGGATCATAGCCATGCAAGAGGAGTTGAATCAGTTTACAAGAAATCAAGTTTGGGAACTGGTAGATAAACCTAGGCACCAAGGTATTATTGGTACCAAGTGGATCTTTAAGAACAAGAAGGATGAGAATGGTGTAGTGGTAAGGAACAAGGCAAGACTGGTTGCAAAGGGATATTGTCAGTCTGAAAGAATAGACTATGATGAGGCTTTTGCTCCAGTGGCTAGGTTGGAAGCTATCAGGTTGTTCCTTGCATATGCAACATATAAGAAGTTTAAGGTTTATCAAATGGATGTCAAGAGTGCCTTCCTGAATGGTGTACTCAATGAAGAGGTATATGTTAAACAACCTCCCGGGTTTGAGGTTGGAGATAGAGTATACCATTTGAAGAAAGTACTCTATGGACTTAAGCAAGCACCAAGAGCTTGGTATGATACCCTCTCTCAATTTTTGACAAACTATGGGTTCAAGAAGGGAACTGTGGATAGGACTCTGTTCAGGATCACTGAAGGTGATGACATTCTCCTGGTCCAGATTTATCTAGATGAAATAATATTTGGATCACCAAATCATCAGCTCTGTGAGAAATTCTCTAAGTTGATGACTAGTAAATTTGAGATGTCAATGATGGGAGAGATGAACTTCTTCTTAGGATTACAGGTCAAGCAGACTGATCAAGGTATCTTCATTAATCAGGCCAAGTATACAAGAGACTTGATTCATAAGTTTGGTGTTCAGAACAACAATCCTGCCAGAATCCCTATGAACACAAATTTGGAAGATGGATCCTGTCACTGAAGGGACTTCAGTAAATCAGACTGAGTATCGAGGGCTGATAGGTTCTTTGTTGTACCTGACTGCAAGTAGGCCTGACATTACGTTTGCAGTTGGTGTGTGTGCTAGGTATCAGTCTGATCCCAAGAAAAGTCATTTGGAGGCTGCTAAGAGGATACTTAAGTATTTGAAAAGGACAGTCAATATGGGACTCTGGTATCCTTTAGATGACAACTTAGAACTGACAGGTTATTCAGATGCAAATTATGGAGGTTGTAGGATTAATAGGAAATCAACCTTAGGGACATGTCAGTTTTTTGAGAAGTAAGTTGATCTCGTGGTTTAGTAAGAAGCAGAATTCAGTTGCAACATCCACAACTGAGGCTGAGTATATGGCTGCAGGTAGTTGTTGTGCTGAGATTTTATGGCTAAGGCAACAGTTGAGGGACTACCAAGTATTTGTTAATGAGGTTCCAATCTATTGTGACAACAATAGTGCTATAGTAATTACTCAGAACCCAGTGCTTCACACAAGGTGCAAGCATGTGGATATTATGCATCACTTTATTCGAGATCATGTTGAAAAGAAGGACATTAGGATGGAGAAAATTCACACTGACAGGCAGAGAGCTGACATTTTGACTAAGCCTTTGGCTGAAGCAAGGTTTATGGGACTGTCAGTAGAGTTGGGACTCTTAGATCCGGGAGAGCAGTCAGTATAGGGTTTAGGGAGAACTCAGGCCAGACGCGACTCAGCGAGGTATCAGGGTGCTACAATGTCTCCCTAACAGGTATGAGTTCTATCCCGACTACTGTGAATTTTAAGCATCTCTCTGAGTCCTTCGTCCTGAAAATCTTTATTAAATGCATTCTGTTTTCATTAAAAGTGTGCCCTTTCATATTTAAACCCACGCGCAGCGGAGCATTTAATGCCTCAGTTACTTTTTCATATACGTGTCTGTTTTATACGGAATATGACTGACTTGGGTAATTGATTGATATTGAGATTGATCCTGGCCCTTCATTTCGAAACCTTTCAAATTCAGGAATTAATATCAACCCCACGTCTGAGTAACTGATTTGTTCTAATCAATCAAGAATGCCATTTGAGATTTTTATGCAAACACAAAGCACTTCAGCACACTGAGTATTCTCTTGCTCAATCACACACAGTTTTTCGAAAATCTCTTTCAAAATCAAAGGCATTCCTAAAATCCAACTGGACAATAGATAAGTATGAGGATGTTGTTAACAACAGACTGATACACATGGAGCAAGTCATCTCCATGGAAGGTATCTGTCTTAACGTTGAGGAGATCAAACCAGTTTTCAACTGGTCTAAAGCTGGGTTGGAGACATATTTCACCTTGCGCCCTATATCTATGCTTCCGAAGGCAGTCGTGGAAGCCTACTTCAACCTATTTGTGAGGAAGGGGGAACTTTTTTACCAAGGTAATTGTTCTAAAGCCGACGGGAGAGAAGGACAACGACGGCGAGCCCTTTTACAATACGGAGGAAGTGGAGATTGAATTGAGGAGAGCGGTCAAGGAAGTCTATCAGTTGCTATCCTCAGGCATCAACCCCAGGGTCTACAAGGAGAACTCAGAAGGAGAATTCCTGGGTAAATGGATGAAGACGGGCTCATCTGAATTTAGAGCTCGTCGGAACAAGTGCACCCTGAAGTCTGAGTACAGAACTCTTGTGGACTTAGTGTCCAAGGTGGTGATGGGATCCACAGGCTCACATGAGCAGCTGAGCCTGCCCAAGCCGAGGATTATGGGAGCTATTGTTGATGGCGTGGAAGCAAACTGGGAGCAGTTCTTCCTTGATCAGGCCAGTCAGGCAGGATTGGACAAACTGAAGAGGGATGGCAAGAAGAAGCACATCTTCGTTGGTGCAATTCTTCCTTTTGGGACAAGGATGTCCTTCCTGATTGCCCACGCCTACCATGGGTATACCTTCGACATGGAGGACAATCTTTCCTCTAAGAAGGTGATGTTTACTTCTCTGAGTGACACTTACTCAATGCTAGGGCTGACTGATCCCAATGCTAAGGCAAAGGGTCAGGCAAAAAGGCCAGCTGGGAAGGCCGAGAAGGTGGCAACCAGCCTCATTGAGAAGGTGGATGAGCTCTTTGAAAGGAGCAAGGAGGTTGAGGAGGAGGTTGCTGCAGAGAGAGAGGAGGCTCAGCCTGTAGTAGATGAGGCTGAGGAGAAGAAGAAGAAGAAGAAGAAGAAGGTAAGGGTGGTGCTGTCAGGGAAGAGCACCAGGCAAGGGACTGAGTCAGATCTCAAGAGAGCCGAATCTGAGGCTGAGGGAACTGACGATGACATCAGGAAAGAGAAGGATCAGGGGGCGAGACCTTTGAAGCGTTTGAGAAAGGGACCTAAGAAATCCCTGACAAAGAGTCTGCCTGAGATCAGTGAGAGGGAGGAGTCAAGCTCTCATAGAGCCTCTGACTTGGAGGTAGTCAGAAACACGATCGAGACGGCTGAGATTTTGCAGCCTGAGATCGAACCCACCCAATCGACAAATTACCCTGAACCCATTCTCAACCCTGGCCCAACATCCCAATCAACCCAAACACCCTCATAGCCAAACATACCAACTGTGTCAGTGCCATCAAACTCACCTACACATGAGTCTGGCCAGTCTTCAGAGCCAAACCTTCCCAATCCCGCAGACTTCCCTTCATACCCCAACCCCAAGGATTGCCCCAAATCCTTACCAACTGTAGAGGATGATTTCCTAGAGATGCAGGAGGAGGAGGAGTTGGATGAAAACCTGGTGGGTAACATCCTGGAGAACACGCTCAGGGGGAATGCTACCGAGTGGGCAGCTAAGTGTTGGCCCGGGCTGAACAGATACAAGGAACTGCTAGCAAATGTTATTGAATTGAAAGTGTGGCTGGAGTTCAAATAGCCAAATATGCAAGAACAACATTTGTTGGTTGATGCTCTGGCTGGGAGCACTGGGAGTCAGAGGAGGCGAGGCTGTGCACATTCTTTGGTCTCACTAGTTGGCTTCAACTCTTGAACTTCGACAATCTGAAGCAGCTGGTGGCCGAGATGATGTCTAAGACGGAGGCTGACATTCATTCAGATGAGGAGGAGAAGGATGAAGATGATGAGGATGCTCAAGATGGAGCTGTGGAAAAGGTTGTGGAGGAGACAGCAAGAGAGGTGGATCTTATGATCCCTGAGTCTCAGACTCAGGGGGAAGGTGCTAAAGACGTTGGTGCCAAGGGTGGACCAACGGCTGAGGATGTTGTGAACATCTCAGCCGCCGATGAGACATCTGTCGATGAAGGGATTCCCTGCCCTGAGGCAAAGGAGAAAGATGTTGAGGCGTCAAAGGAGGCTCCTAACTCTGAGGGACTTGTTCCCAAAGTTCAAGAAAGCTTACCTGAGCCTGAGCAGGCAGCTATGACTTCTTCTCAACTACCTTCAGTGCACCCTGAAGAGAGGACTGATGATGCAGGGACTGCCAAGGGAAAGAAGCC
The DNA here is from genome assembly GCA_947034835.1 of Ballota nigra. Taxonomy (NCBI): domain Eukaryota; kingdom Viridiplantae; phylum Streptophyta; class Magnoliopsida; order Lamiales; family Lamiaceae; genus Ballota; species Ballota nigra. The sequence goes on along the minus strand of OX344728.1, from coordinate 31,045,913 downwards.
AACCATTGACGAGGCCGTTGATGGAGATGAAGATGTTCTTATCATTGGGGTCGGTCGCGCTGAATTCACCAGCATAGTCGAGGTGAAGAAGGAAAAGACTACAGAAAATCTAGCTGAACTTCAGGAGGAAGTAATGAGGCTACGCGCTGAGAAGGAGGAAGAGGCCAAGGCCCTGGCTAAGCACATCAGGTGGACAAAGTCAGCTTATAACACTCTTACGAACAAGGAGCTGATTTTGTTGAAGAACATAATGACTAACACGGCCAAGTCAGTGAGGAGTGAGAGAAGGCGCACAGAGAAAATGTTGAGGCAAACCCTCAAACAACTTGATGATAGGGATACTCTTAGGGACGAAAAGCTAAATCAGGCAGTGGATAGGCTTGCAGTTCAGGTTGGGGCACTCTTCACTCAGGCCATGAATGACTCAGCGTCCAAGTTGGAGCTGGAGTCATGGAGGATAGCTCAGACCTCTCAGTCCGTTGTGGAGATCTTGGCAAAGGCCACTGAAGAATCAGCAAAGATTCTTACTGAAGCTAGCAGAGTCAGCGGTGAGTCCTTGAAGGTGGAGGAAAGGATCACTAAGGCTGAACAAAGTCTCCAACATAACATGGAGGTCTTTGAGAAGAAATTGACAGCTGCTATCAGTTCAGTCTCTTATGCATGCACTGGGATTGCCACGGGAGTTGAGATGTTGAAGGAGAGCATTTTGGAAGTTCAATCTCTAGCCTCCTTCGTCATCAATAGTGGAGCAGAAGCACTCCCATCCCAGGCCGATGATGATGCCAAAAAGGGGGAAAGGAAGAAGAAAAGATCCCGCCCTGAGGCAGTCAACTGTGGAGAAACGGTTGAAGCTTATCCTGAGGTAAACCCTGAGGGGAATGTGCTCAGAGTGAGGAAGTCAGCCAGGCTGGCAGCGGCCGAAGCTGAAGATGCGTCCGAAGCTACAAAGTTGAGGGCTGAGGCTACAAAGAGGGCAAAGGCTGATTAACCTTCCAAGGAAATCCATCTTTCCAAACCTGCTGAGGCAACTCAAAAGTCTCCCCAAGTTCATACAAGGAAAAATCCTATCACTTACTCTGCGGAGACGGTGGTGGAGTTGTGCGCTGAGGCATGGGGAACTCCTTCTGAGAAGTTCGAGGCTGAGCGCAGGGCTGACATTACTCAAAAGGAGAAAATGTGCATCTTGGAGAAGAAGGTGGAGAAGCTAACTGATCTGACTGAATTGCAACAGAGGGAACTTGACGATGCGATGATCAGTTTGGTTAGGAGGAAGAAGGCGAAGCCTGAGCCTAGGAAGTACAGAAAGAGGCCAACAGCCAGGAAGTCAACAATTCTTCAAGTCAGAAGGCCAGAATCAGGTCAGAGGGAAGCATATGTCGATGAGTTCATCTCTGAGGCTTTAAATGAATTATGGGCTGACGCAAAGGATGAGTTTGTGAAGTTATGGTACATGGTGAAGAAGTGGGGCGACACTGAAGATATCAATGCCATTTCACTGACTACATGATGGACAATCATCCTGAGCTGATCCAAAAGATCTTGGAGGAAGCTGAAGCATCTCAAGTCCAAGTAAAGGCCCCTGAAATCGTGATTCGTTCACCTTCCTTAGTTCCTGGAACTGGAAAGCATGACACAAAGGCCATTATGACTGAAGTATTGAAGATTGCGAAGGCTGAAGGATTTGTGAACCAACCTAAGAGTTGACGAGCTGAAGGCAAGAATCTATACAGGATATGGACTCAAACCTGAAATGAGATTGGTCTAGGTGTTCACTGCTTCTTTGTAATAGATAGGATTCATTGTAACCTCTTCTAATCATTCAATGAAATCTATTACTTTTCCCACAGACAAAAACTCATTGTCTTTTTGGCTGCTATTTAAATTTTGTACTTTATCAAGGACTGCTCTAACACTGACTTATCTTATAGATAGGACTTTATATTTCCTCTAAGTGTTTTGAGGATCTTTTCAGTGTTTTGGCATCATCAAAAAGGGGGAAATTGTTGGGACATTGTCAGTTTTGATTAAGATCCCAAAACCCCAGAAAAGATGATTTGCCTTTGTTTGTCTTTGTCAGGCTAGTCTTGGTTAGGTCTTGTACTTAGTTATTTTACACTTCACAGGCATTCAGTAAGAGGAGCACATACTGTTGACAATCAAGACAAGAGCTTGAAGATGAAGAATACCATCCTGAACTCATGGCAGTCTACTAAGCTGGCTGAGTGAGCATCAACGATGAAGAGTATGACCCTGAGGTCATTACTAACTCAGTCCTGAAGGGAACAGGATGATACTGAGTTTATGGGAAGACTTGGAGTAGAGCCAAGCAATGCAAAAGGAATGTCAGCGTCAGGACAAGACCGTTGTGCTCAAGACAAAAAGAACTTAATAAGACAAGCCTACAGCCTAGGAATAAGTTCTGACATTCTCACCAACCTGATGATGTGGACCAATCCGCGGAGGATACGCATGTACGGAACCTGACACGAAGACTGACTTCAGACTGCATATTCAACGGGCAAGCATTTAATGTGCATTTAATGCAACTACCTAATTCCATGCAAAGGACGACTGCTGCATGAAGATATGTCCGTTTGAACCACTCTACATAGTTGACAAGAAAAGCTATCTCTCCAATGGATAGTTTTTCAAATCACCTATAATTACAGAAGCCCTTGAACCCATTCAAAGTTACGGGAAATTTCTGAAGCCAGAAATTACTCAAACTCTCAAGCACTCAAAGCATTCAGTCCTTAAAAGAAGCACTCTAAACCATCTATATTTCCCAGGTGTTTCTTGGCTATTGAGAGTTATTCTGTATTCCAAGAGCGAACTAGCATTATCTTAAGCTTAGAGAGATTATCCAATCCTTAGCAAAGCTTTGACTTGTAAGGATAGTCTCAACTTAGCTGGAATCAAAACTGAAACAAAAACCCTCTTGTTAGGTTTGTTGGTAGTAAGTTGTTAGTAAGGTAGTAAGGAGTTTGTATAGGTCAGTGAGGTAGCTGATCTTGGTGCACCTTGGCACGTTAAAAATAAGAATCCCATGAGTGGATTTCCTGTTAAATCATGCCGTGGACGTAGGAGCTTGAGTCTCTGAACCACTTTAAACTCCCAGTGTTCTTACTGCTTTGATATTGTGGTTACTTGCTATATCACTTGTTCATTCATAAGCATTTGGTTTTATCAGGCTCGAATCAATCAGCCTGATCCTCAAAAGGAGCACTGCCCTAGTAATCACTATTCAGGATTGAGTAATCAAGTTTTCAGAAAGCAAACTAATCAAGACTTTAAACTATTAGGGCTCACGCATTTCCGCACATAACTCGAATTGATAGTCAGCCAACTGACCCGCACTAAGTATAGTCAGTGGGGAGATTGTCAGCTCTGAGTTCTTTATCACTCTGAGTAAAGGGGACTCAGCAAGGTTTTAAGTTAAAAATTTGGTATACGTGTATCCCCCCTATACACGTATTCAGCAGTCTTGTACCGGGACCAACAAGTGGTATCAGAGCAGTGGTTCAAAAGACCACTGACATTGAATACTAATAGTTTCAGAGGAGAAACTGTTGGTGGTCACTGAACAGATCTGAGTTTTCTTTTCATAAAACTTGCATCATCATGACTTCGAGGAGACTTGAAGCTTCGTTACCTGAATTCTCTGTATCTAACTTTGTCTATTGGAAGTTCAGATTAGAACCGCATCCTGATGTCATCCATGACCAGATGCCGCGTGTTCTCAAGGAAGGACTGATCAAGATCACTATCCCTAATGTCAGAGGGAGAGGATATGACGATCTTGAGATTGGCGTACCTATTCCTAAGGAATGGAAGGATATGACCACTGACGAGATCAAGATGATGGGACTGGACAACGTGGTCAGGAATATCATCTTTCATACGGAGCCTTTCGAGGAGTAGGCAAGGTTGATGAACTTAAAGATGGAAAATGAGGTTTGGGATGAGCTGACCAGGATGTGTGAGGGGTTAGAAAAGATAAAGGAAAATAAGAGAAACATTGCCATTCAGAAATTCGAAGCTTTCGAGATGCTGCCTGATGAGACTATTGATCAGATGGAGTCGAGATTCATCAAGTTGATGAATGAGTTGGTGATGCTAGACAAAGATGTCCCAAAGAGAGATGTTTCTTCAATGATCCTGAATGCCCTTCCTGAGAGATGGGACAACAGTGTAATTATGCTTAAGAACACTCGGGATATGAGTAACATAACTTCTGCTTTACTTTTTTCAGAGCTCAAAGCCTTGGAATTTGATCTTAATAAGAGAAAGAAGAAAGTTCAGCCGGAAGAGACAGAGAAAGAGAAAACTCCTGAGAAAAGTGTGGCGTTCAAGGCCAGGTCTGAACCTATTGAGTCCTCATCAAAGTCACTGATGGAGATGAGCAAGGAAGAGCTCGCTGAGGAGTACAGCCTGATGGCCAGACGCTTTGGGAAGCTAAATTCCAGGTTTGGTCGTTATAAGAAATTTTATCAGGACTCATGTGACAGGAAACCTAAAGGAACCCACCAAAGCTCGAGGAGATATGAGGAAAGGAGAAACACTGTCCAGAGGAGAAATCGTGGCGATGAGAGAAGATATTCAGATCCAAAGCCTGATCGTAGGGATGAACAGAGACGTGCTCATGATGACAAGCACTCAGGGAAGACTGAAAGCTCATCAAGACAGGGGGAACCTGACTCAAGGAGGAAGCCTGAACCAAGGAGAGAAAGAAGAGATGATCAACCAACATGTTACGACTGTAACAAGAGCGGGCACTATCAGTATGATTGCCCGAAGCTGAGTGCAAGGATAAGAGGGCAAAGAGAGACCAGAGACTTGCTGACCGGAGAGCCATGCTCGCTGAGGATGCAACTGACTCGGATGGTCCTGAGGAGAGGTCACCTGAACTCTTTTCTGACGATGAGTACAATGATGTTTGCCGATGGCAAGGGAGGAACCTGAGGTAACATCTAACTCAGAGTCAGTCAGAGAAATGGACCTTCAAATTTGCCTGAATCAATTGATGGTTGATTTCTCCAGACTGCAGGAAACTAATGTCTTCTTGGTAGAGGAGAACAAGAAAATCCCTGATGTGCTGGGCTTAGGAGTGGCTCTTGGATCATCTTCCTGATCGTCGTTATCTTCCCATCTTGGAATTAGCACAGTTTTGACCTTGGGATCAGGTTGATTCTTTAAGCTCAGCCTTGTCACTCTCTTTGTGACCTCCTCAGAGTCAGGATCCAACACCCTTATCCTAGACTCAGTGACAAATTCATCAAACACAACATGTGGTGATTCTTCCACAACAAGGGTCCTACAATTGTAAACTGTGAATGCTTTACTGATTTCAGAATATCCTAAGAATATTCCTTCATCAGATTTGTTATCAAAGGTTTTCAATTGGGTCTTCCTATTGTTGAGGATGAAGCACTTACAACCAAATATATGAAAGTAAGAGATACAAGGTTTCCTCTTATTCCAAGTCTCATATGGGGTCTGTGCATGTCGTTTGTTCAGCGTGGATCTGTTTCAAGTGTAGCATGCAGTGTTGATTGCCTCAGCCCAAAACTTCTTGGGCAATCCTGACTCGGTCAGCATGGTCCTTGCAGCTTCCTTCAGTGCCCTGTTCCTTCTCTCAGCAACACCATTTTGTTGTGGGGTTCTAGCTGCAAAAGTCTCATGAGCAATACCAAGTTCATTACAGAAATCAGAAATATATGAATTTATAAATTCAGTGCCATTGTCAAATCTGATCTTAGTAATGGACTGATTCTTCTCATTGCTGAGTCTTCTGAGCAACTCTGGGAGCTTCACCTGTGTCTCCTTATTTAATAAGAAAATAACCCAAGTATATCTAGAATAATCATCAATAACCACAAGGGTGTATTTTCTACCATTCATACTTACAGGTGTTATAGGACCGAATAAATCCATGTGCAAAAGCTGAAGAATCCGGTCAGTGGAGAAGGAAGCTTTCTCCTTGAATGATGCTCTGACCTGCTTCCCTTCCTGACAAGCTTTGCACACATGATCTTTGCTAAAAACTTCATTAGGTAGACCTTCAACAAGTGACTGTCTAGAAATTTTGTTAAGAATCTTGAAGTTCAGATGGCTTAATCTTTTATGCCATAACCAACTGAGCTCTAAGGAGCTTTTAGCAATAAAACAAGTATTAGGAATAGTGTTGCTCCAGTCAGCGAGATAAACATTACCTTTCCTAATACCTGATAGAAGCACTTGTGTTGATTTGTCCTTGACTGAACATATATTAGATGAGAACTCAACAATGAAATCTTTGTCACAGAACTGGCTTACTGACAACAGGTTGTGCTTCAGTCCTTCCACAAAGGACACATTTTCCACTCTGATTGTACCTATTACCAAGACACCAAAACCTTTAGTAAAACCTTTTGAGTTATCACCAAAGGTTACCTGTGGACCATCTTTAGCTTGAAATACATGGAGAAGACTCTTCATTCCTGTCAGATGCCTTGATCAACCACTGTCTAGGTACCAAACAACATTGGTTGAGTCTCCTCTCCTCTTGTTGTGATCCACAGCCACCTGCAAACAATTTAGGCTTTAGGTACCCATTGGGTATTGGGTCCTATTGTGTCAGTTCTACCCTTCGGGATCCGGACTTGCTTCACAACCCTGATTGCCTCAGAGTGGTAAATCTGACTCCTTGAAACATCTACATACACTACTTTCTTCTTCTTAGCCTGAGAGGAAGATGGTGTATGGGTGTCAGGCTTAGGCTTCACAGGAGCCTGAGTGGGTGCCTTTTGGGCTGGCCTCCTGTTCTTCGTAGGCTTAGGTGCAGCAGGTCTCTGGGCTTGTTCTTGATAAGGGCCCTGTTTTCTGTTCCCCCTAGGCAAGTGAGGGAAAGGAAAACAGTTAAAGGCCTCAGGATGCCAAAACCATGGGGGAGTCATCATGTTAGGCCTTCCCTGTTGGTATTGCCAAGCATGATGATACCCTCGTTGACCATTCTGATGACTCTTGGCCTGAGTCTTCCTCTGCTTTCGCTGAGGTTTCCTCTGGCCTGAGCTCTCAGGGGCCTCATTTGGTTTCTTGGCCTTTCCCTTGGGTTTTGGCTTAGCAACCTTGGGGGCAACCCTGACTGTGTCAACAATTTCCTTGCCCTTATCAGTCTGGCGGGCCTGAAGTACAACCTTCTTTGTATTCTGGCCTGCCTGAACAAAAACCCTCTCAGTGTTGCTCCCTGAAGTAATATGAGATTGACCCTGTGAGGATTTCTTAGGAACATATCCAAGTCCCTTTTTCTCATTCCCAAGCATCTGGCTGCTATTTATTTCCTCTCTAGCCACTGAGGATTTATTCATTGCTGCAACCTTTTTCTTGAGAGAGTCTTCACTCTTTTTCAGGATTTCATGTCTGGCAAAGAGGTCATCAAACTTACACTTGAGTACCTTCAGCTCCTTCTTCCTGACCAGCTTTTCATCAGCCAGTTCTTTCAGAATCTTCTCTCTTGGGAGACGCTCAACATTGATCATGTTAATTTCCTGAGTTAGTCTCACAATTTGAGCTGACTCTTTCAGATCTGACTGAGTCAGTTGATCATTTAGGTTTTTAACCTCAGTACTCAATTTCTGGTTCTCCTCTACCAAGAAGACATTAGTTTCCAGCAGCCTGGAGAAATCAACCATCAATTGATCCAAACAGATCTGAAGGTTCATTTCTCTGGCTGACTCTGAGCTAGGCTCAGGATTTTGACCAGTGTAAGAACCACACATAGAGTTAGATGTTACCTCAGGTTCCTCCCTTGCCATAAGGTAGATATCATCGTACTCATCATCAGAGAAAAGTTCAGGCGACCTCTCCTCAGGACCATCTGAGCCTATAGCTTCCTCAGCGAGTATGGCTCTCCGGTCAGCGTACCTCTGGTCCCTCTTGGCCCTCCTGTCCTCTCTCACGTGCACTCAACTCTGGGCAATCGTACTGATAGTGCCCACTCTTGTTACAGTTGTAACACACATCTTGCTCATCTCCTCTTTCTTTCCTTGGTTCAGGGTTCCTTCTTGAGTCAGGTTCTATAGGTCTTTATGAGCTTTCTGGCTTCTCTGAGTGCCTATGATCACGAGTACGTCTCTATTCATCTCTTCGATCGGGCTTTGGGTCTGAGTATCTTCTTTCATCACCACGATCTCTCCTCTGGTGAGTGTTCCTTCTTTCCTCATATCTCCTTGAGCTTTGGTGGGTTCCTTTAGGTTTCGTGTCACGAGTATCCTGATAATATTTCTTATAATGATCAAACCTGGAATTGAGCTTCTCAAAGCGTCTGGCCATCAGGCTGTACTCCTCAGCAAGCTCTTCCTTGCTCATCTCCATCAGCGACTTTGATGAAGACTCGACAGGTTCTGACTTGGCTTTGAACGCCACGCATTTCTCAGGAGCTTTCTTTTTTTCCTCTTCTTCTTGCTGAACTTTCTTCTTTCTTTTGTTTAGATCATATTCCAATGCTTTAAGCTCTGAAAAAATTAAAGCAGAAGTTATGTTACTCATATATTGAGTGTTCTTTAGCATAATTACACTGTTATCCCATCTCTCAGGAAGGGAATTCAGGATCTTAGAAGCAACATCTCTCTTTGGAACATCCTTGTCCAACATCACCAACTCATTCATCAACTTGATGAATCTTGACTCCATCTGATCTATCGTCTCATCAGGCAGCATCTCGAATGCTTCGAACTTCTGAATGGCAATATTCCTCTTGTTCTCCTTTATCGTTTCTGACCCTTCACACATCCTGGTCAGCTAATCCCAGATCTCCTTAGCCGTCTTTAAGTGTTGGTCCCGGTACAAGACTGAGGAATACGTGTATGGGGGGGGAATACACGTATACCAATTTTTCAACCTTAAAACTGACTGAGTCCCCTTTACTCAGAGTGGTAAAGAACTAGGAGCTGATAACACACCTACTGACTACACTTGGTGCGGGTCAGTTGGCTAACTATCAGTTCAAGTTCAGTGCGGAAATGTTTGAGCCCTGATAGTTTAAAGTCTTGTTTAGTTTGCTTTCTGAAAAACTTGTTTTACTCAATTCTAAATAGTGTTTAGTAGGGCAGTGCTCCTTTTTGAAGATCAGGCTGATTGATTCAAATCTGATAAACCGAATGCAATGAATGAACAAGTAATATGGCAGGAATGCACAATATCAAAGCAATAAGAACACAACAAGTTTAACGTGGTTCAGAGTCTCAAGCTCCTACGTCCACGGCCTGACTTAACAGGAAATCCATTCAAGGGATTCTTGTTTTTAACGTGCCAAGGTGCATCAAGACCAGCTAACCTCACTAATCTATACAAACTTCCTTACTAACACACTAACTGACTTACTCCCAACAAGCCTAACTTAAGGTTTTGGTTTTAGTTTGGATTCCAACTAAGTTGAGATTATCCTTACAAGACAAAGTTATGCTAAGGATAGTGATGGTCCCGTTTTCGAAGGGCAAAATGGGAATTCAGGAGCACAATTTCTTTTTTTTTAAACCTATTTCCTCAGGGAGTTCAGCATGAGTAATACTCAAGTCACTGCTCTGCTCAGAGGCTGAGTTACCAAGTCAGTGAGAAGGCTTGGAGTCTCATGCTCTGAGCAAGGACAGTGGCTTGAGATGCTGAACTCTCGAGTGCGTTATCAAATCACAGCTTTCACCCTGACTGAGTTCAGTGACGAAATACTCAAGTCACTGCGTTGCTGAGAGTCAGAGCTATCAAGTCAGAGAAGAGACTTGAAAGCTCAGGCTCTCAACAAGGCAGTGACTCGAGAGACTGAACTCTCGAGTGTCTAGCCTGATTCAGTCAGTGAGATGAACCTCCCTGATTGAAATGCTTAACTAAAGTTCCTTTTTAAACAATGCTCCCAGTGAGCAGATTTTCGCAATACTTTAGAAGAAAAGACATTCCAGATAATAACACTTGGTTTAACGTGGTTCGGAGACTCAAGCTCTTACATCCACGGCCTGATTTAACAGGAAATCCACTCCTTTGGATTCTTGTTTTTAACGTGCCAAGGTGCACTAACAACTGGACTCACGCCACTCCCTGGGCTGCCCTTCTCCTCACTTACTACCAACAAACCTGACTAGAGGGTTTTGGTTTCAGTTAGGTTTTCTCCAACTAGGTGAGGTTTTCCCTTTACAATGTGTTAGCCAATTGCTAAGATAGGGAAAACCTCTCTAAGCCTAGAGTTACAAGCTGAACACTCATATGTGTATATTTGAAGACCCTAATGGTCAGTGTTTAAGATGTGAGTAAACCCTCCTTATAACTCCCATGCACGTATGTTACTACCCACACCCTCACAGCTCGTAGGTGTTTGTTTTCTTACAATTCTTACAACAACACAACACACCCAACTACGCAACTATGAGCTTGTATATATAATGGGGATTCAAATGTATCCGTTGGAGAGGAAATACATTTGAATCCAGCATTAAATGGTTTCAACCACTTTTCTTGGAATGCGGCCTTTATCAGTGTCAGAGTTGCTGCCTCGTGCTGATTGGTCCACGTGGCCTGAATTCACGGATCTTTGACTCAGTGGGTTGACCAAGACCCACTGACTTTAGGTAGCTTCCTCCTTCACTGACTCTGATCTTCAGTGGACTGACTCGTCCTCAGTGCAGTTGTCCTTCAGTTAACTCTTGAAGATCTTTCCAAGAAGTTTGTCATAAGGCTGGATGACAAACTTCCCTGACCACAGTAGCCTGACTCCTTCAGGCCTACTTGGTGCAGCACTGATCCTCCTGATCAGGCTCTTCACTGAGTGGTCCACCAGACTTGGCTTAGATCATCCTGACTTACACTCAGTGGGACTTCCTTCAGGCTTCTCCATTGGTTCAGGTTGATGGCATGTCTTCAGTCAGCTCTTCTGGTTGTCATCTTGATATCTTCAGACTGTGTTGAGAAGTTCCCCCTCGCTGAGTTCCCCCTCAACTGAGCAACCTGTTCTACTGAGAGCTAACCTAGCCTGACCTGATCTAAAGGATACTATCCTGACTGCTTTCAAACCTATTACATATTGTTTTGGAAAATCATCAAAACTAAACATATCCCAACAATTTCCCCCTTTTTGATGATTCCAAAACTTCTAACCAAATGATTTTCTATTACAAGAATGTTGTCAGAGTACATGTAATAGTTTGAAATATGCAGGAATTCCCATAGTTTAAAACATTTAAGATCTGTTCGGTAGACCATTTTTCTTAACAAAACTGGATCAGTGGTCATGTGAACAACCCGCTCTGATACCAATTGATGGTCCCGTTTTCGAAGGGCAAAATGGGAATTCAGGAGCACAATTTCTTTTTTTTTAAACCTATTTCCTCAGGGAGTTCAGCATGAGTAATACTCAAGTCACTGCTCTGCTCAGAGGCTGAGTTACCAAGTCAGTGAGAAGGCTTGGAGTCTCATGCTCTGAGCAAGGACAGTGGCTTGAGATGCTGAACTCTCGAGTGCGTTATCAAATCACAGCTTTCACCCTGACTGAGTTCAGTGACGAAATACTCAAGTCACTGCGTTGCTGAGAGTCAGAGCTATCATGTCAGAGATGAGACTTGAAAGCTCAGGCTCTCAACAAGGCAGTGACTCGAGAGACTGAACTCTCGAGTGTCTAGCCTGATTCTGTCAGTGAGATGAACCTCCCTGATTGAAATGCTTAACTAAAGTTCCTTTTTAAACAATGCTCTCAGTGAGCAGATTTTCGCAATACTTTAGGAGAAAAGACATTCCAGATAATAACACTTGGTTTAACGTGGTTTAGAGACTCAAGCTCTTACATCCACGGCCTGATTTAACAGGAAATCCACTCCTTTGGATTCTTGTTTTTAACGTGCCAAGGTGCACTAACAACTGGACTCACGCCACTCCCTGGGCTGCCCTTCTCCTCACTTACTACCAACAAACCTGACTAGAGGGTTTTGGTTTCAGTTAGGTTTTCTCCAACTAGGTGAGGTTTTCCCTTTACAATGTGTTAGCCAATAGCTAAGATAGGGAAAACCTCTCTAAGCCTAGAGTTACAAGCTGAACACTCATATGTGTATATTTGAAGACCCTAATGGTCAGTGTTTAAGATGTGAGTAAACCCTCCTTATAACTCCCATGCACGTATGTTACTACCCACACCCTCACAGCTCGTAGGTGTTTGTTTTCTTATAATTCTTACAACAACACAACACACCCAACTACGCAACTATGAGCTTGTATATATAATGGGGATTCAAATGTATCCGTTGGAGAGGAAATACATTTGAATCCAGCATTAAATGGTTTCAACCACTTTTCTTGGAATGCGGCCTTTGTCAGTGTCAGAGTTGCTGCCTCGTGCTGATTGGTCCACGTGGCCTGAATTCACGGATCTTTGACTCAGTGGGTTGACCAAGACCCACTGACTTTAGGTAGCTTCCTCCTTCACTGACTCTGATCTTCAGTGGACTGACTCGTCCTCAGTGTAGTTGTCCTTCAGTTAACTCTTGAAGATCTTTCCAAGAAGTTTGTCATAAGGCTGGATGACAAACTTCCCTGACCACAGTAGCCTGACTCCTTCAGGCCTACTTGGTGCAGCACTGATCCTCCTGATCAGGCTCTTCACTGAGTGGTCCACCAGACTTGGCTTAGATCAGCCTGACTTACACTCAGTGGGACTTCCTTCAGGCTTCTCCATTGGTTCAGGTTGATGGCATGTCTTCAGTCAGCTCTTCTGGTTGTCATCTTGATATCTTCAGACTGTGTTGAGAAGTTCCCCCTCGCTGAGTTCCCCCTCAACTGAGCAACCTGATCTACTGAGAGCTAACCTAGCCTGACCTGATCTAAAGGATACTATCCTGACTGCTTTCAAACCTATTACATGTTGTTTTGGAAAATCATCAAAACTAAACATATCCCAACAGATAGGATAATCTCTCTAAGCTTAAGATAATGCTATTTAGCTCTTGGAATACAGAATAACTCTCGGTTGCTGAGAAACACTTGGGAAATTTAGATGGTTTTGAGTGCTTCTCTTAAAGGCTGTATGCTTTGAATGCTTGAGAGTTTGAGTAATTTCTAGCTTGGAAATTTCCCGTAACCTTGAATGGGTTCAAGGTCTTCTGTATTTATAGGTGATTTGAAAAACTATCCGTTGGAGAGATAGCCTTCTAGTCATCTATGTAGAGTGGCTTCAAACGGACATATTAAATGGATTTGGTATTTGCATTAAATGCACATTAAATGCTTGCCCGTTGAACATGCAGTCTGAATTCAGTCAACTTGTCAGGTTCCGTACGTGCGTGTCCTTCCAGGATTGGTCCACGTCATTAGGTTGGTGAGAATGTCAGAACTTATTCCTGGGCTTCAGGCTTGTCTTATTAAGTTCATTTTGTCTTGGGCTCACCGGTCTTGTCCTGACGCTGAAATTCCTTTTGCATTGCTTGGCTCTACTCCAAGTCTTCCCATAAACTCAGTGACATCCTGCTCCCTTCAGGATTGAGTTAGTAATGACCTCAGGGTCATACTCTTCATCACTGACACTTACTCAGCCAGCTTAGAGGACTGCCATAAGTTCAGGATGGTGCTCTTCGTCTTCAGGCTCTGAGTCTTGATTGTCTCCAATGAGTTCTCCTCTCACTGAGTACCTGTGAAGTGTAAAATGACTAAGTACTAATCCTAACCAAGACTAGCCTGACAAAGACAGATTAAGATAAACATCTTTTCAGGGGCTTTGGGATCTTAATCAAAAATGACAATGTCCCAACATTAAGTTCATCAGCCTTGCTGACTCCTCGAAGGCACCGTATGCAAGATGATATTTCTGGCCATATTGTCCAGTCCCACCATTTTGATCTCATCACTGGTCATATCCTTCCTCTCCTTAGGAACTTGTACGCCAATGTCAAGATGCTCATACCCCAGTCCTCTGACATTAGGGATGGTGATCTTGATAGGTCATTCCTTGATGACATGTGACATCTGGTCATGGATGGCATCTAGATGTGCCTCAAGTCTGAACTTCCAGTAGACAAAGTTAGAAACAGAGAATTCAGGTAACGAAGCTTCAAGTCTCCTCGAAGTCATGATGATGTAAGTTTTATGAAAAGCAAACTCAGATTTGTTCAGTGACCACCAACCGTTTCACCTCTGAAACTATTAGTATTCAGAGCAGTGGTTACTTTTCCCCCTTTTCGGCATTAATCATGAACTCCACAATAGTGATGTTCATCTTCATTTGTTCTTGTTCAACTGCCCTCAGTTGAGATGAGCAGTGGTCCACCTTATCCTCCAGCCTTATCAGTGTTGCTCCAGCTATTTGACCAAACCTGACGACTTGGTCAAGTTTCTCACTGATGATTACATATGTCTTATCTTGGGTGGGGAAGTCTTCTGCTGCTTGCTTTAACACTTCCTTTAAGTTGGCCTTCATCTCCTCGTGCTTAGCCTCGAACTCAGTAACCTTCTTGTTCCATAACCCTTCAACCTTCTCCATAAGATCAGTTGAGAAAGCCTCTACTGAGGACTTTAGGTTAATGGACACATTCTCCAATGAGTCTGCTAGAAACTTTTTTTGCTTCTTCTTCCTTCTTCTCCATTCTTTTGATGGCTTCAATCACCAACACACTCTGCCCTTCGACTACATCAATTACCATCTGTTGAGAGTCTTCGACTTTGAGAGTTAGATTCTGGAGAGATGATGTTGTGGACTCCATAAGCTCATCAATGTGATCTGAGAGAATGACTGTCTCATCCATATTTTCTTGCATAATATCCTCCAGATCTCTCAGTTGAGCTTCAATGGATGGAAGTCTCACTTCCTCAACCTTACTGATGACAATCTTCAGAGGACTTAGACTAGGAATAGTCTTAGGTACCTCAAGGGTTGGATTTCCTGCACATGTAGAAGGGTTAGCATGTTCCCCCTCAAACTCACCTCCTAACCTAGCCTGCATATCTATCTCCATGTTTACTCCCTCAGCCTCCCCATTCTCACTCTCATTCTCTCTCTCTCTCTCTCATTTTCAGCTGTATTTTTTTAGCCAATTCGCCCTTTATAGGGATGATTGCTCTTATCTCTCCACTTACAACCTTAGTTATCTCTACCTCATTTTCTTTCTCACTCGATTTTTCGACTCCTTCACTTCCAGTCACCTCAGCTGACTCTAGAGCCACCACTGGGGGTTGTTGTGGAGTAGTTTCAGTAGACGCCTCTACTGAACAACTCTTTGGCAAGTTTTGTGCCTCAGTATCCCTTGCCTTGGAAACATCCTTGGCTACTTCACCAACACCTTGCACACATGAAGTACCTTTCTCCTCAGCTATCACCTCCTCCTTCTCACCTTCAACAGCCTTCTCAGACTCAATCTCAGTTGTTTTCTCCACTTTATCCTCCTTTGACTTTCCTGCAGCAGCCTTAGCTTCATTTATCTTATCAAAGACCAGGCTTTGAAAGATTTTCTCATCACATAACAGCCTAGTTTTGGTAAGACCAGTAAACTCGAGCACCTCCTGCTCCTCCTTCTTCCAGTCCTCTACCTTTCCTCCTCCTACTGCCAGTAGAATCTCAGCTAGCCTTTTGTCCTTGAGTTGGACAAGTAGCTTGACCCTTAAAAACATGGCTTTTATGTCAGGATATTTATCCAGCTCCGGATACTTAGACTCCAAGGAGTAGGCAACTTTATCCTTAAGAGTATCCAAGAAGGAATACTCCTCTTCATCATCAGATGGCACAGAGGGGGTGGGGGATCGGGGATCTGTAGGCTCATCAAGAATGGTTTCAAGGGGTTCTGAGACATTTGATTCAGTGTGGGTGGGGGTTTGTTCAGTGAGGGTGGCTTCAGTAGGGTTCGGTTCATTAGGGGGTTGTTCAGTGGGGTTTTTTCAGCGGGGATTGAGATTTGTCCAGTAGTAGTGGTTGTGGTGATTGGTTCAGTTGAGGTTTCAATGGGGTTTTCTTTTGAGGATCCACTTTCAGACTGTTGAGAGCCTTCAGTGGGGGTTTTTATGATGTTGATAGCTTGGAGATTCGTTTGGTTTTGAGGGGGGTACGAGGTTTGGTTTTGATTTTGATTTTGATTGGGGTGGGAACATCGGAATCAGTTTCAGATGATATGATGTTGGGAGAGGATTCAGGGTTACCTGATGAGGAATCATTAGTAGGGGTTGACTTCCTTGCTTTCTTGGTGGTTGGAGTTGCTTCCTTCTCTGTCTCAGCAACTCTTTTCTCCTTCCTTTTTTGAGGCTTTTTCTGCGACCTCTTCTTTGTGCTTTGTCATCTTGTCACTCACCTTGATAAGTCTTTTCAGCTTTGTTTTCTTTCCCTCAGTAGGGTTCATCTCCACTTCCTGTCCTCCTTCCAGTCCACTCCAACATCCACATACGCAATCAGATATAAGATCTTTGTGGCATAGTTAAGCTTACTAGCCAATTGTACTGCCTTCTCAGGTTGAAATTTCGTGCGCTCCTTGTTCAGTGCACGAAAGAAAAATTGTTGCCAGTTGTATTCCTTATCCTTTCTTTCTACAATGGCCTTCATCAGTCTAAGCTTTGGCTTGCTCACTTGTTCTGGGCTCCACTGGTTCACAAGTATACATTTACCAACAATCTCACATAAAATATTGTACACCGGGAACATAACATTTCTGTTTAAGGCAGGGTGATACTTCACCCTTTTCTGCATGATTGTATACTCCTACTCCTCCTCCTTATCCGCGATACAAGTATCCGGATTAGGGCCTTTTAACGGAAGGTCAAATAAGTTCTTCACATCTTCCACCTTTAGTGTAATCTCCTTCCCCACCTTCTGAAATTCAATAAACTCCTCTCCATCCCGGATGATCTTCTTCTTCCTCTTTAGAAATAGGCATGCGTTAATCTCATTGTCGGTGTTGTTGACACAGAAGAAGAACTCCAGTACTTGCCTATCAAAACAGTTCTCAGGGTGAACTGTTAGAATTTTTTCAAGGCCTGCGGCTTTGACCATCTCCAAAGCCTCCTTAATGTGCCTGAAATCAGGCCTAGATTAAATCTATGGGTTATTGAATAAGACATTTTGTTCGTACCAGAAATTATCTTTGTTGGTTAGGTGTTTTAGGTTGATTTTTGCCATTTAGGGTTTTGGGATTGAACTTTGAAGAATTTCACAGAGGGTTTTTAGAGAGATAGTGATTTAGGACTTGTGAGATTTCGAAAAGGTTTCAGAGACTGGTATGGAAGCCTTTTATATCTGATATGAACGGTGAGATCAAAAGATTAATCAACGACTGGGGTTGATTCAGATGAGATCGTGGTAAGTTGAAAAGGTTGTGGGGAGTTTTTGAAGTATCTAGAAGGTTGAAAAGGAACCGCCTAAAATGGATGGTGAAGATTAAAAAAGTTGGTAGCCGGAAGGTCACATCATCCGTCTTTTGAGGCGCGTTAGATAGGAAACCGAAAAAGGTTTTACTGACTTGTACAATGCGCATTAAATGCTCCTTTTCTCAAAATCTTTTCAAAACAGTGTAAAAAGATTTAATTTCACAGAAAGTACTCATTATCATTTTTGAAAAATTTCCTTTTGAAACCAAGAAGAATTCAGTTTTGAAAAACATATAAGTGAGAATAAGATCGACCTCGACTAAAGTTGTACCTCTACTAAGAGCTTCAGCTTTACTGAGATTTGTAGCTCTTCTGAAGTGACATCTCTACTGAATAAATCTATCTCTTTTGAGATATAATAGGACTTCTCGCTTACTCCCCTGGGTCCAGAAGTCCTAGCTCTACTGACAATTCTTGAAACCTTGCTTCTGCCAAAGGTTTAGTAAATATGTCTGTCTTTTGTTTGTCAGTGTGGATCTTGAGCATTTTGATATCCTTCTTCTCCACATGATCTATAATGAAATGATGCATGATATCCACATGTTTACATCTGGTGTGGAGAACTAGATTTTCCGAGATAGCAATAGCACTATTGTTGTCACAGAAAATAGGGACTTCATTAGTAAAGATGTTGTAATCTCTTAGTTGTTCTATTAGCCATAGGATTTGAGCACAACAACTTCCAGCTGCCATGTATTCAGTTTCAACATTGCATGTGGCTACTGAACTCTGTTTCTTGGAAAACCAAGAGATCAGTTTACTTCCCAAAAATTGACAAGTGCCTGAGGTAGATTTTCTGTCAATTCTGCATTCTCCATAGTCTACATCTGAGTATTCTGTGAGTTCTAGATTGTCATCTGAAGGATACCACAATCCTAAGTTCACAGTACCCTTTAGGTATTTGAGAATCATCTTTGCTGTTTCCAGATGACTCTTCTTTGGATTTGCTTGATATCTAGCACATATTCCAACAGCAAATGTGATATCTGGCCTGCTTGCTGTGAGATACAGTAGAGATCTAATGATTGCTCTGTAGTGAGTTTGGTCTACTGATTCACCATCTTCATCAGGTTCCATCTTTGTGTTGGTGTTGAGTGGAACTCTTGCAACCTTACCGTTTTGACATCCAAATTTGTTGATCAGTTCCCTTGTATATTTGGCTTGATTGATGAAAATTCCTTCAGTGGACTGTTTGACTTGAAGTCCAAGGAAGAAATTAATTTCTCCCATCATTGACATCTCAAACTTTCCTTTCATCAAATGAGAGAACTTCTCACAGAGGACTCGGTTTTGAGAACCAAAAATGATATCATCCACTTAGATCTGCACCAATAGTGTGTCCTCTCCTTTTGTGATTCTGAAGAGAGTTCTATCTACTCTTCCTTTGATAAAACCATTATCAAGTAGGAACTGAGATAAAGTATCATACCATTCACCCCTCCAGACCTTGATAAACCTTTTGGGACCAACATTAACTTTATTAGTACTTCCTCCGTTCCGGAACTACTTTTGTAGTAGATGATGACACATTTTTTTTTAGAAAAAGAGGACATGTGAGTATAAGATTGAATAAATAATATTCCATCCGTCCCTGAGTAAACTTCTAATAACCTTTTGTTGTTTTGTTTAAAAAATATATTTATTTATTAATATAAGGTGGGTCATATGTTGACCTTTGGGGTAAAGTGATGAATAGTGCTGAAAAGTGAATGAAATGAGTAATTTTTTTATAATATTGTATGAATTTGAAGGTTAAAGATTATATGTAGTGGAGTGTTATTTTTGACATTTATAAAATGAAAAACTTATTGTGGGACGACCTAAAAAGAACAGTAAGAAACGTATTCTGGGACAGAGAGGGTAGTACTTTTTACTTTATTAACTTTTGTGAGAGAGAATTATTTCACTCTTAGGACTGTGAAAGTAGTTGTGAGACGGTCAAATAAGACAAATGCGAATGTAGTTGAGGGAAGGAGTAAGTAATTATCTTCTGATTTGTTCTATTGGTATTATAATTATTGATTAGAAGATGCATATTCTAATGCCTTCAATGGTTATACAATGTTATATTATAAATGATTGTATTGGTTCAAATTATATATATACTTCATCCGTCCTACAATAAACTTCACACTTTCATTTTTCGTTCATCTCACAATAAAATTTACACCCATAAAATGGAAATAACACTCCCTAACAATATCATTTTATATTCAAACACTTAAAAAATCCTCTTTCAACAACTTTTCTTAAAAAGTGAGCCCAACAACATGTTAATGTTGCGACATTGTCAGTTTTGATTAAAATCCCAAAGCCCCTGAAAAGATGAGTTGCCTTAGTTTGTCTTAGTCAGGCTAGTCTTGGTTAGGTTTTGAACTTAGTCATTTTACACTTCACAGGTACTCAGTGAGAGGAGAACTCACTGATGACAATCAAGACTAAGAGCCTGAAGATAAAGAGCACCATCCTAAACTTATGGCAGTCTTCTAAGCTGGCTGAGTAAGTGTCAGTGATGAAGAGTATGACCCTGAGGTCATTAGTAACTCAGTCCTGAAGGGAACAGGTTGACACTGAGTTTATGGGAAAGACTTGGAGTAGAGCCAAGCAATACAAAAGGAATGTCAGCGTCAGGATAAGACCGTTATGCTCGAGACAAAAAAAACTTAATAAGACAAGTCTGAAGCCTAGGAATAAGTTCTGACATTCTCACCAACCTGATGACGTGGACCAATCCGGGAAGGACACGCACGTACGGAACCTGACACGAAGACTGACTTCAGACTGCATATTCAATGGGCAAGCCAGAAATTACTCAAACTCTCAAGCATTCAAAGCATTCAGTCTTTAGAAGAAGCACTCGAAACCAGTTAAATTTTTCAAGTGTTTCTTAGTTTCTGAGAGTTATTCTGTATTCCAAAGAGCGTACTAGCAATATCTTAAGATTAGAGTGATTATCCAATCCTTAGCAAAGCTTTGTCTTGTAAGATAATCATAACCTAGTTGGAATCCAAACTGAAACCAAAACCCTAAGTTAGGTTTGTTGGAAGTAAGTTGTCAGTGAGTTAGTAAGGAGTTTGTATAGGTCAGTGAGGAGTAGCTGATCTTGGTGCACCTTGGCACGTTAAAAACAAGAATCCCTTGAGTGGATTTCCTGTTAAATCAGGCCGTGGATGTAGGAGCTTGAGTCTCTGAACCACGTTAAACTCCTTGTGTTCTTACTGCATTGATATTGTGCTTGCTTGTCATATTACTTGTTCGTTCATAGCATTTAGTTTTATCAAGCTGAATCAATCAGCCTGATCTTCAAACAAGAGCACTGCCCTACTAATCACTACTTCAGAATTGAGTAATCAAGTTTTTTAGAAAGCAAACTAAACAAGACTTTAAACTTTCAGGGCTCACGCGTTTCCGCACTGAACTTGAATTGATAGTCAGCCAACTGACCCACACTAAGTGTAGTCAGTGGGGAGACTATCAGCTGTCAGTTCTTTATCACTCTGAGTAAAGGGGACTCAGCAAGGTTTAAGTTGAAAAATTGGCATACGTGTAATCTCCCCCATACACGTATTCATCAATCTTGTACCGGGACCAACAAGTGGTATCAGAGCAGTGGTTCAAAAGACCACTGACTTTGAATACTAATAGTTTTAGAGGAGAAACTGTTGGTGGTCACTGAACAGATCTGAGTTTGCTTTTCATAAAACTTACATCATCATGACTTGGAGGAGACTTGAAGCTTCGTTACCTGAATTCTCTATATCTAACTTTATCTATTGGTAGTTCAGACTAGAGGCACATCTTGATGACATCCATGACCAGATGCCGCGTGTTATCAAGGAAGGACCTATCAAGATCACCATTCCTAATATCAGAGGACTGGGGTATGAACATCTTGAGATTGGCATACAGGTTCCTAAGGAAATGAAAGATATGACCAATAACGAAATCAAGATGGTGGGACTAAACAATGTGGCCAGAAATATCATCTTGCATACGGTGCCTTTCGAGGAGTCAGCAAGGCTGATGAACTTAAAGACGGCAAAGGGGGTTTGGGATGAGCTGACCAGGATGTGCGAGGGGTCAGAAAAGATAAAGAAGAACAAGAGAAACATTGTCATTCATAAGTTCGAAGCGTTCGAGATGCTGCCTGATGAGACTATCAATCTGATGGAGTCAAGATTCATCAAGTTGATGAATGAGTTGGTGATGTTGGACAAGGATGTCCCTAAGAGAGATGTTGCTTCAAAGATCCTGAATGCCCTTCCTGAGAGATGGGACAACAGTGTAATTATGCTTAAGAACACTCAGGATATGAGTAACATAACTTCTGCTGTACTTTTTTCAGAGCTCAAAGCACTGGAATATGATCTCAAAAAGAGAAAGAATAAAGTTCAGCAGGAAGAAAAAGAGAAAACTCCTGAGAAAAGTGTGGCGTTCAAGGCCAGGTCCTAACCTGTTGAGTCTTCATCAAAGTCACTGATGGAGATGAGCAAGGAAGAGCTTGCTGAGGAGTACAGCTTGATGGTCAGACGCTTTGAGAAGCTTAATTCCAGGTTTGGTCATTATAAGGAATTTTATCAGGACTCACCTGATAGGAAACCTGAAGGAACCCACCAAAGCTCGAGGAGATGTGAGGAAAGGAGAAACACTAACCAGAGGAGAGATCGCAGCGATGAAAGAAGATATTCAGAACCTAAGCCCGATCGTAGAGATGAACATAAACGTACTCATGATGACAAGCACTCAGGGAAGACTGAAAGCTCATCAAGACAGAGGGAACCTGACTCAAGGAGGAACCCTGAACCTAGGAAAGAAAGAGGAGATGAGCAAGCAACATGTTAAACCTTTAACAAGAATGGGCACTATTAGTATGATTGTCCAAAGCTGAGTGCAAGGGAAAGAGATGACAGGAGAGCCAAGAGAGACCAGAGACTAGCTGACCGGAGATCCATGCTCGCTGAGAATGCAACTGACTAGGACGGTCCTGAGGAAAGGTCGCCTGAACTCTTATCCGACGAGGAGTACGATGATGTTTACCTTATGGCAAGGGAGGAACCTGAGGTAACATCTATCTCTGTGTGTGGTTCCTACACTGGTCAAAATCCTGAGCTTAGCTCAGAGTCAGTCAGAGAAATGAACCTTCAGATCTGCCTGGATCAATTGATGGTTGATTTCTCCAGGCTGCAGGAAACTAATATTTTCTTAGTAGAGGAGAACAAGAAATTGAGTACTGAGGTCCTGAGCCTGAATGATCAGCTCACTCAGTCTGATCTTAAAGAATCTGCTCAAATTGTGAGACTAACTCAGGAGATTGATTTAATCAATGCTGAGCGTCTCCCAAGAGAGAAGATTCTGAAGGAACTGGCTGATGAAGAGCTGGTCAGGAAGGAGGAACTGAAAGTACTCAAAAGTAAGTTTGATGACCTCTTTGCCAGACATGAAATCCTGAAAAAAAGTGAGGACTCTCTCAAGCAAAATGTTGCAGCAATGAATAAATCCTCAGTAGCTAGAGAGGAAATAAATAGCAGCCAGATGCTTGGGAACGAGAAAAAGGGACTTGGATATGTTCCTAAGAAATCCTCACAAGTCAGTCTCATGATGCTTCAGTGAGCAACACTGAGAGGGTATTTGTTCAGGCAGGCCAAAGTGCACCTAAGGTTGTACTTTAGGCCCGTCAAACTGATAAGGGAAAGGAAACTGTTGACTCAGTCAGGGTTGCCCCCAAGGTTGCTAAGCCAAAACCCAAGGGAAAGGCAAAGCAACCAAAGGAGGTACCTGAGAGCTCAGGCTAGAAAAGCCTCAGCGAAAGCAGAGGAAGACTCAGGCCAAGAGCCCTCAGACTGGTCAGCAAGGGTACCATCATGCTTGGCAATACAAACAGGGAAGGCCAAACATGATGACACCCCCATGGTTTTGGCATCCTGAGGCCTTTAACTGTTTTCCAATCTCCCACTTGCCTAGGTGGAATAGAACATAGGGTCCTTATCAAGAACAAGGCCCAAGACTTACTGCACCCAGACCTAGGAAGAATAGGAAGCTAGCCCAAAAGGCACCCACTCAGGCTCCTGTGAAGCCTAAGTCTAGTAGTCATACACCATCTTCCTCTCAGGCAAAGAAGAAGAAAGTTGTGTATGTTGATGTTTCAGGGAGACAGATTTACCACTCTGAGGCAATCAGGGTAGTTAAGCAAGTCTGGATCCCAAAGGGTACAACCGACACAATACGACCCAACACCCAATGGGTACCTAAAGCCTGATTTGCTTGCATGCGGTTGTGGATCACAACAAGAGGAGAGGAGACTCAAAAAAAGTTGTTTTGTACCTAGACAGTGGATGCTCAAGGCATATGACTAGAATGAAGAGTCTTCTCTAAGAGTTTCAAGCTAAAGATGGTCCACATGTAACCTTTAGTGATAACTCAAAAGGTATTACCAAAGGTTTTGGTGTCTTGATTATTGGTACAATCAGAGTGGAAAATATGTCCTTTGTTGAAGGACTGAAGCATAACCTATTGTCAGTAAGTCAGTTTTGTGACAAAGGGTTCAGTGTTGAGTTATCATCAAATATATGTTCAGTCGATAAATCAACACAAGTGCTTCTATCAGGTACCAGGAAAGGTAATGTTTATCTCGCTGATTGGAGCAACACTATTCCTAATACTTGTTGTGTTGCTAAAAGCTCTCTAGAGCTCAATTGGTTATGGCATAAACGATAAAGCCATCTGAACTTCAAGATTCTTAACAAAGTTTCTAGACAATCACTTGTTGAAGGTCTACCTAATGAAGTTTTTAGCAAAGATCATGTGTGCAAAACTTGTCAGGAGGGGAAGAAGGTCAGAGCATCATTCAAAGAGAAAGTTACCTTCTCCACTGACAGGATTCTTCAGCTCTTGCACATGGATTTATTTGGTCCCATAACACCTGTGAGTATGAATGGTAGGAAATATACCCTTGTGGTTATTGATGATTATTCTAGGTATACTTGGGTTATTTTCTTGTTGAATAAGAAGGAAACACAGGTTAAGCTTCTTGAGTTGCTCAGAAGACTCAGCAATGAGAAGAATCAGTCCATTACTAAGATCAGATCTGACAAGGGCACTGAATTTATAAATTCATATATTTCTGACTTTTGTAATGAA
The DNA here is from genome assembly GCA_947034835.1 of Ballota nigra. Taxonomy (NCBI): domain Eukaryota; kingdom Viridiplantae; phylum Streptophyta; class Magnoliopsida; order Lamiales; family Lamiaceae; genus Ballota; species Ballota nigra. The sequence continues at coordinate 31,021,430 of OX344728.1, read as the reverse complement.
CTTTGTATAGCTCATGAGACTTATGCAGCTAGAACCCCACAACAGAATGGTGTCGCTGAAAGAAGGAACAGGACACTTAAGGAAGCTGCCAGGACCATGCTGGCTGAGTCAGGATTGCCCAAGAAATTCTGGGCTGAGGCAATCAACACTGCATGCTACACTCAGAACAGATCTATGCTGAACAAACAACATGCACAGACCCCATATGAGACGTGGAATAAGAGGAAGCCTCTTATCTCTTACTTTCAGAATTGAAAGCCTTTGATAGCAAATCTGATGAATGAATATTCTTAGGATATTCTGAAGTTAGTAAAGCATTCAGGGTTTACAATTGTAGGACCCTTGTTGTGGAAGAATCACCACATGTTGTGTTTGATGAATCTGCTAATGAGTCTAGGGTAAAAATGTTGAATCCTAACACTGAGGAGGTCACAAGGAGAGTGACAAGGCTGAGCTTAAAGAATCAACCTGATCCAAAGGTCAAAACTGTGCCTATTCCAAGATGGGATGATGATGATGATCTGGAAGATGAATCAAGAGCCACCTCCTAAGCCCAGCACATCAGGGATAGTTGAGCCTCAGACTGAGGAACATGCTCAACCCGAGGTAAGTACCGTCTATGAAGATGCGTTCGCAGCTGAGATGGTTCCTGAGTCATCTCATCAAGAGGGAATCAATGTCCTTGATATTGAACTTATAAATCCCTTTGGTATAGACTCAGGTTCATCCCCTTCTGTTCAGTTTCCTGAATTCTATGAGCCTGTAGATACTAACATTGCAGGTACTTCAGGAACAACTCCAGGGAAGAGAACGTGGCTAGAGGATCCTCCCATTGACCAAGTCATTAGTGATCCAACTGAGGGAGTCAGGACCAGACGGTTTCATGGTGAGAGTGCATTGTTCTGTTGCTTTCTCTCTTAGTAAGAGCCCCAGGACATTGAAGAAGCTCTCACTGACTCGAATTGGATCATAGCCATGCAAGAGGAGTTGAATCAGTTCATAAGGAATCAGGTTTGGGAACTGGTAGATAGACCTAGGCACCAAGGTGTTATTGGCACTAAGTGGGTCTTTAAGAACAAGAAGGATGAGAATGGTGTTATAGTAAGGAACAAGGCTAGGCTGGTTGCAAAGGGATATTGTCAGTCTGAAGGGATAGACTATGATGAGACTTTTGCTCCAGTGGCCAGGTTGGAAGCTATCAGGCTGTTCCTTGCTTATGCATCATACAAGAAGTTTAAGGTGTATCAAATGGATGTCAAGAGTGCCTTTCTGAATGGTGTACTCAATGAAGAGGTATATGTTGAACAACCTCCCGGGTTTGAGGTTGGAGATAGAGTATACCATTTGAAGAAATCACTATATGGACTTAAGCAAGCACCAAGAGCTTGGTATGATACCCTCTCTCAATTCCTGACAGACCATGGGTTCAAGAAGGGAACCGTGGATAGGACTTTGTTCAGGATCACTGAAGGTGATGACATTCTCTTGGTCCAGATTTATGTGGATGGCATAATTTTTGGATCACAAAATCATCAGCTCTGTGAGAAGTTCTCTAAGTTGATGACTGGTAAATTTGAGATGTCAATGATGGGAGAGATGAACTTCTTTCTAGGATTGCAGGTCAAGCAGACTGATCAAGGTATCTTCATCAATCAGGCCAAGTATTCAAGAGATTTGATTCAAAAGTTTGGTGTTCAGAACAACAATCCAGCCAAGATCCCTATGAACACAAATTGGAAGATGGATCCTGACACTGAAGGGACTTCAGTAAATCAGACTGAGTATCGAGGGGTGATAGGTTCCTTGTTGTATCTGACTGCAAGTAGGCCTGACATTACGTTTACAGTTGGTGTGTGTGCTAGGTATCAGTCTGATACCAAGAGGAGTCATTTGGAGGCTGCTAAGAGGATACTTAAGTATTTGAACATGACAGTCAATATGGGACTATGGTATCCTTCAGATGAAAACTTAGAACTGACAGGTTATTCAGATGCAGATTATGGAGGTTGTAGGATTGGTAGGAAATCAACCTCAGGGGCATGTCAGTTTTTGGGTAGTAAGTTGATCTTGTGGTTTAGTAAGAAGCAAAATTCAGTGGCGATATCCACAACTGAGACTAAGTACATGGCTGCAGGTAGTTGTTGTGCTCAGATTTTATGGTTGAGGCAACAATTGAGAGACTACCAAGTGTTTGCTAATAAGGTTCCAATCTATTGTGACAACAAAAGTGCTATAGCAATTACTCAGAACCCAGTGCTTCATACAAGATGCAAGCATGTGGATATTAGGCATTATTTCATTCAAGATCATGTGGAGAAAAAGGATATTAGGATGGAGAAAATTCACACTGACAGGCAGAGAGCTGACATCTTGACTAAGCCTTTGGCTGAAGCAAGGTTTATGGAACTGTCAGTGGAGTTAGGACTTTTAGATTCGGGAGAGCAGTCAGTGTAGGGTTTAGGGGGAACTCAGGCCAAACTCGACTTAGCGAGGTATCAGGGTGCTACAATGTCTCCCTGACAGGTATGAGTTCTATCCTGACTTCTTTGAATTTCAAGCGTCTCTCTGAGTTCTTCGTCCTGAAAATCTCTATTAAATGCATTTCGTTTTCATTAAAAGCGCGTCTTTTCATATTTAAACCCACGCGCAGCGGTGCATTTAATGCTTCAGTTACTTTTTCATATACGTGTCCGTTTTATACGGAATATGCCTAACATGGGTAATTGATTGATACTGAGATTAATCCTGGCCCTTCATTTCAAAACCTTTCAAATTCAGGAATTAATCTCTACCCCACATCTGAGTAACTGACTTGCTCTAATCAATCAAGGATGTCATTTGAGGTTTTTACACAAACACAAAGCACTTCTGCAGACTGAGTATTCTCTTGCTCAAACACTCACTTTGTTTTCGAAAAACCTTTCCTTCAAAATCAATGGCATTCCTTAACTCCAACTGGACAACCAACAAGCTTGAGGATGTTGTCAACAACAAGCTGGTACACATGGAGCAAGTCATCTCCATGGAAGGTATCTGTCTTAATATCGAGGAGATCAAACCCACTTTCAACTGGATCTCCAAGGCAGGGTTGGAGAAATATTTCTCTTTGCGCCCAGTCTCTGTGCTTCCGAAGGTGGTGGTGGAAGCATATTTCAACATGTTCCTGCACAAGGGGGAACTCTTCACCAAAGTCACGGCTCTAAAGCCAACTGGTGAGACCGATGAGGATGGAGAACCTTTCTACAGGACGGAGGTGAGGGACATCAACCTGAGAAAGGCCATCAAGGAAGTCTATACATTGTCATCCTCAGACATCAACCCCAAGGTGTATAAGGAGAATTCTGAGGGAGAATTCTTGGGGAAGTGGACTAAAACGGGCTCTACTGAGGTCAGAGCACGTCAGAATAAGGGTACCTTGAAGCATGAGTACAGGGCCCTTATGGACTTGGTGTCCAAAGTAGTTATGGGATCCACAGGCTTACATGAGCAACTGAGCTTACCCAAACTAAGGATCATGGGAGCCATTGTCGATGGTGTGGAGGCGAATTGGGAGCAGTACTTCCTCGATCAAATCTATCAGACTGCTATGGACAAAATCAAGAGGGATGATGATAAGAAGCGCATCTCAGTGAGTGTGATTCTCCCGTTTGGAACAAGGTTGTCCATACTGATCGCTTATGCCTGCCCTGGGTACACATTCGACATGGAGGATAACCTCCCTTCTAAGAGTGTGATGTTCACTTCACTGAGTGACACCTACTCTGTGCTAGGGCTTACTGATCCTAATGCTAAGGCAAAGGGTCAGGCTAAGAAGCCAGCTGGGAAGGCCAAGAAGGTGGCAACCAGCCTCATGAAAAGGGTGGATGAGCTCTTTGAAAACAGTAAAGAGGTGGAAGAGGAGATCACCTCAGAGCGCGCTGAGGCGCAGGCTACTGTGAAGGAGGTGGAGAAGAGAAAGGTGAGGGTGGTGCTGTCAGGAAAGGCCACCAAACAAGGGACTGAGTCAAATCCCAAGAGGGCCGATTCAGAGGCTGAGGGAACTGACGATGACGTCAGAGTGGATAAGGAGCAGGGCAAGAGGCCACTGAAGAGACTGAGGAAGGGACCCAAAAAGTCCCCAGCCAAGGGCCTGCCGGTGGTGAGTGAGAGGGAGGGAGGAGTCAAGCTCTCCCCGAGCCTCTGACTTGGAGGTGGTGAGAACAACGATCGAGACGGCTGAGATGTTGCATCCTGAGGTCAACCCTACCCAATCACCCAAACACCCTGAGCCTACTCCCCAAACCAACCCTGACCACACACCCCAACAGCCACAAACATCCCCACCTGACAACCTTCCTAACCCATCTGAGTCAGCGCCATCAACCTCACCCATACATGAGCCTGACCAGCCCTCTGAGCCAAATCTTCCCAAACCTAAAGACTTCCCAACCTACCCCAAACCCAAAGATTACCCCAAATCCTCACAAGCCGAAGAACAGGAGGATGGCTTCTTGGAGCTGCAAGATGAGGAGGAGTTGGATGCAAATTTGGTGGGCAGCATTCTGGAGAATAACCTAAGGGGGAATGCCACTGAGTGGGCAGCTAAGTGTTGGCCCAGCCTGAACCTGTACAAAGAGCTCCTTGCAAATGTTGTGGAGTTGAAGGTATGGTTGGACTTCAAACAGTCCAATATGCAGGAGCAACACATGCTGGTGGATGCTCGTGGCTGGCAGCACTGGGAAAATGAGGAGGCATGGTTGTGCACATATTTTGGGCTCACTAGCTGGCTGCAGCTCTTGAACTTTGACAATTTGAAGCAGCTGGTGATGGGAATGATGTCGAGGATGCAAGCTGACATCAGGTCTGATGGTGAGAGGGATGATGAGGAGGATGATGATGCCCAGGATGGAGCAGTGGAGAAGATGGTGGATGAAACTGCAAAGGAAGTGGATCAGATGATCCCTGAGTCTCAGACTCAGGGGGAAGGTGCTAAAGACGTTGGTGCCAAGGGTGGACCAACGGCTGAGGAAGTTGAGAACATCTCAGCTGGCGATGACACATCAGTCAATGAAGGGATTCCCTGCCCTGAGACAAAGGAGGATGATGTTGAGGCATCTAAGGAGACTCCAAGTTCTTAGGGACAAGTTCCCAAAGTTCGAGCTGGCTTAGCTGAGCCTGAGCAGGCGGCTATGACCACTCTACAACGGCCTTCAGTGCACCCTGAAGAGGGGACTGAGGATGCAGGGGCTGACAAGGGAAAGCAGCCAGCCACTGACGATGCCGATGGAGACGAAGATGTGCTAATTACTGGGGTCCAACGCTCTGAGTTTACTAGCATTGTCGAAGTCAAGAAAGAAAAGACAACTGAGAACCTAGCTGAGCTTCAGGAGGAAGTGATGAAGCTAAGAGCTGAGAAGGAAGAAGACGCCAAGGCCCTAGCTAAGCACATCAAGTGGACCAAGTCAGCGTACAACACCCTTGCCAACAGGGAGTTGATACTGCTGAAGAGAACAATGACCGATACGGTAAAGTCAGTGAGGAGTGAGAGGAGGAGAATGAAAAAGATGCTGAGGCAGACTCTAAAATCAACTTGAGAAGAGGGATGAGCTCAGAGAAGAAAAGCTAAATCAGGCGGTAGAGAGGCTTGCAGTTCAGGCTAGAGCTCTCTTTACTCAGGCCATGAACGACTCAGCGTCCAAGCTGGAGCTGGAGTCAGGGAAGTTAGCTCAGACTTCTCAAACTGTTGCTGAGGTTTTGGCTAAGGGCACTGATGAGTCGGCAAAGATACTGGCTGAGGCGAGCAGGGTCAGCGGTGAGTCCTTGAAGGTGGAGGAAAGGATCACCAAGGCTGAACAAAGTCCAACTCAACATGGAGGTCTTTGAGAAAAAGTTGAAAGCTGCTTTCAGTTCAGTGTCGTATGCTGGGACTGGGATCGCCCCGGGAGTTGAAATGCTGAATGACGGAGTACTGGAAGTTCAAATTTTAGCCTCCTTCGTAATCAACAGAGGAGTTGAAGCACTTCCATCCCAGGCCGATGATGATGCCAAAAAGGGGGGAAAGAAGAGGAAAAGATCCCGCCCTGAGGCATCTGAGGCAGTCAACCAAGGTGAAACGGTTGAGGCTGATCCAGAGGCAAACCCTATGGGGAATATTCTCAGAGTGAGGAAGTCAGCCAGGCTGGCAGCGGCGGAGGCTGAAGATGAGGCAGAAGCTGCAAAACTGAGGGCTGAGGCTGCAAAGAAGGCAAGAAAGGCTAATGAACCTTCTAAGGAACTCCAATCTTCCAAACCGTCTGAGGCTATTCAGAAGTCACCCCAAGTTCACACAAGGAAAAATCCCATCACTTTTTCTGCGGAGACGGTGGTGGAACTGTGCGTTGTGGCATGGAGAACCCCTTCTGAGAAGTCCAAGGCTGAGCGCAGGGCTAATATAGCTCAAAAGGAGAAGATGCGCATTTTGGAGAGGAAAGTGGAGAAGCTGACTGATATGACTAACATGCAACAGTGAGAACTTAACGATCAGTGATCAGTCTGCTTAGGAGAAAGAAGGCGAAGCCTGAGCCTAGAAAGTACAGAAAGAGGCCAACAACTAGGAAATCAACAATTCTACAGGTCAGAAGGCCAGAATCAGGTCAGAGGGAAGCTTACATCGATGAGTTCATCTCAGAGACACTGAAGGAGTTATGGATTGATACAAGGGATGAGTTTGTCAAGCTTTGGTACGTAGTAAAGAAGTGGGGTGCCTATGAAGATATCAATGCTCACTTGACTGATTATATGATGGACAACCACCCTGAATTGATTCAGAAAATCTTGGAAGAAGCTGAAGCAGCCCAAGTCCAAGTGAAAGCTCCTGAGTTCGTTGCTCGTCCACCCCCTCTTGTACCTAGAACTAGAAAGCATGATACTAAGGCCTTCATGACTGAAGTTTTGAAGATTGCTAAAGCTGAAGGATATGTGAATCATATTAAAAGAGTTGAAGAGTTAAAAATCAGAGTCTATGATGGTTATGGACTCGAGCCTGAGATGAGATTAGTCTAGTGATTCACATCCTTTCCTTGTAATAGATTAGATTCATTGTAACCATTTCCACATCATTCAATGAAATCTATTACCTTGCCCACAGACAAAAACTCATTGTCTTTTTGGCTGTTATTTAAATTCTGTACTTTATCAAGAATTGCTCTAACACTGAGTTATCTTATAGATAGGATTTTATATTTCCTTTAAGTGTTTTGAGGATCTTTTCAGTGTTTTGGCATCATCAAAAAGGGGGAATTTGTTGGGACATTGTCAGTTTTGATTAAGATCCCAAAGCCCCTGAAAAGATGAGTTGCCTTAGTTTGTCTTAGTCAGGCTAGTCTTGGTTAGGTTTTGAACCTAGTCATTTTACACTTCACAGGTACTCAGTGAGAGGAGAACTCACTGATGACAATCAAGACTAAGAGCCTGAAGACGAAGAGCACCATCCTGAACTTATGGCAGTCTTCTAAGCTGGCTGAGTAAGTGTCAGTGATGAAGAGTATGACCCTGAGGTCATTACTAACTCAGTCCTGGAGGGAACAGGTTGACACTGAGTTTATGGGAAAGACTTGGAGTAGAGCCAAGCAATACAAAAGTAATGTCAGCGTCAGGACAAGACCGTTGTGCTCGAGACAAAATGAACTTAATAAGACAAGCCTGAAGCCTAGAAATAAGTTTTAACATTCTCACCAACCTGATGACGTGGACCAATCCGGGAAGGACACGCACGTACGGAACCTGATACGAAGACTGACTTCAGACTGCATAATCAACGGGCAAGCATTAAATGGCGCATTAAATGCAAGCTACCAAATTTATGCAAGGACGGCTGCTGCATGGGAAATATGTCCATTTGAGCCACTCTACATAGATGACCAAAAGACTATCTCTTCCAGTAGATAGTTTTCAAATCACCTATAAATACAGAAGGCCTTGAACCCATTCAAGGTTACGGGAAATTTCCAAGCCAGAAATTACTCAAACTCTCAAGCATTCAAAGCATTCAGTCTTTAGAAGAAGCACTTGAAACCAGTTAAATTTCCCAAGTGTTTCTTAGTTTCTGAGAGTTATTTTGTATTCCAAATAGCGTACTAGCAATATCTTAAGCTTAGAGTGATTATCCAATCCTTAGCAAAGCTTTGTCTTGTAAGGATAATCACAACCTAGTTGGAATCCAAACTGAAACCAAAACCCTAAGTTAGGTTTGTTGGAAGTAAGTTGTCAGTGAGTTAGTAAGGAGTTTGTATAGGTCTGTGAGGAGTAGCTGATCTTGGTGCACCTTGGCACGTTAAAAACAAGAATCCCTTGAGTGGATTTCCTGTTAAATCAGGCCGTGGATGTAGGAGCTTGAGTCTCTGAACCACGTTAAACTCCTTGTGTTCTTACTGCTTTGATATTGTGCTTGCTTGTCTTATTACTTGTTCATTCATAGCATTTAGTTTTATCAAGCTGAATCAATCAGCCTGATCTTCAAACAAGAGCACTGCCCTACTAATCACTACTTCAGAATTGAGTAATCAAGTTTTTCAGAAAGCAAACTAAACAAGACTTTAAACTTTCAGGGCTCACGCATTTCCGCACTGAACTTGAATTGATAGTCAGCCAACTGACCCGCACTAAGTGTAGTCAGTGGGGAGATTATCAGCTCTCAGTTCTTTATCACTCTGAGTAAAGGGGACTCAGCAAGGTTTAAGTTGAAAAATTGGCATACGTATATTCCCCCCCCATACACGTATTCATCAGTCTTGTACCGGGACCAACAGTAAAGTTTAATACGGGACGAAACAAGTACAATTTATATTAGACGTGTTATTTGATTAAGATGGCTAGATTTTAATAACTATAAAATAATTTGTTATTCTTTATAAATATGTACTCCCCCCGTCTCAAATGAATTTGCACACTTTTCTTAGTTGGACGTCTGACACCAATTGACACATTACCTAAAAAGGAAACATTGATTTTCATGCACACTCATACAAATATACACATATTTAATCCACGTGCAATTCCAGGAGTGCACATTCTACTGGGGCAGAGGGAGTATTTTATAATAAAATAAATATTTGTTCATGTTATGTATTGTTTAAGCCTCCAAGATCTTGTTTGAGGATTACACAAGCCAAACTATGTTTGTTCGACGTTATACAAGCTAGATTTCAATCTTAACCTATAACATCTATATTCTCTTACATTCTCTCTCATACTTTTTATTTTTCCAATAACTCAAACTTTATTTTTCACAATATAATAATATTTTCATCATCTACTTTTTCACTATATTCTTCTCAAACCTACTCCACACATACACAAAAGTCAAATTTATCTGTTCACTATTCATGGATTTCTCAACTCGATTTTTCCCAATTTCTCTGCAGCTTGAAAGAAACATACCCTATTAGTAGAAAATATTGTATTAAAAAAATTGTGTTAAACCATTGTTTGAATTATTTTGACATTTGTAAAGCATAAAACATAAAAACAATTAATGATTATATTAAAATTTTAGTTACAAAGTTTAGATATATTTAAAAAAACAAATTATAATTATTTTATCATTAAAATTAATTTTATTAATCTATAGTAAAAATTAAGGAAAAAATTACCTTCCGTGCGAAGCACGGGTAGGTAAAATACTAGTCTTGTTAATAAAAAAAACTTAAATATAACTTTTTTTGACAATTAAGACTTACGGGCAGATTTGTCTCTGTCTGTAGTTGATGTGTCATCTACGTTACAGCGGCCCACATAAATTTAAATTAAGTGGCAAATTTTTTAAGACTTAATTGCAATTTAAATCACGATATTTTCCAAAATTGCATGCTAAACTAAACTTTTGGATCTTGTTAAAAAAAACTCAATTTTTTTTTGGAAATTAAAACTTATGAATAGATTTGTAGAGGCCCGTCATTGACATGACATCCACTTGGCAACGACCCACAAAAAGCTTAAATTATGTGGCAAAAAAACTTTAAATACATGGAAAAACATAAAATTAAATTCTAAAATTTCAATAATTTTCCAAAATCCTAAGTCCCAATCTTATTATATTATATTTTCGAGTCTCTCTAAGATGATATGTCAGCACCACATTTCTCTTAAAATGATGTGGCACCTCTCAAATCATTTAATTTCAAAATCCTGCATTCTCTTTAAAAGTTATTTTGGGCATGTTTTAAATCAAATTAAGACTTAATCTATACCATATATTTTATACTTTTAAGCTTAACCATAAATTTCATTGACAAATTGTTGTATGCAATATTCTATGGATATAGGATATGTACCCATATTAAAACCTATATCCTATGCCCGCAATATCTTCTTCCACTCTCCTTTTCCCTCGCCTGTACACATCTCTTCCCACGCCCTCTCAACCATCTCCTTCATCCCACACGAGCTCTCGCCCTCCGCACTCCTTATGAAAAGTTTTGTACATAATATCAATTCTGAATCATCAATCCTAATTGTGACTGGCACCAGGATGAAAAGCGAGCAATTTCAGGAATGTCGAACGGTTCATTTTTCAGGAATATTGTGTAGTATTTCCGGTTGTTGCGAAGATCAAAATGTGAAAGGGGAGCTTGATTTGAGAGATGAACGGATATGATGGAGGGGCTTTTGATGAGAGTTTCACCAGGATTTCCAACATTGTTTACTGCCCAAATTTCTCAAAAACCCTAGCTAAATTCAGGACAATACAATACATATATATTAAGCCCTCAAATTTTTCATACAAAGATATTAATAATCTCATGGTGCTTAAATAATAATATATTTTCTTACAATGATATGTTACTATATAAGCAAATGTATGTTACTGTTGGAGTAAATACGTGATACTGCAAATGTGTGTTACTCATGAAGGAAATGTGTGTTACTAAAAATATGTGTTACTATTGGAGCAAATGTGTGTTACTATTTGAGAAAATGTGTGTTACTAAAAATATATGTTACTATTGGAGCAAACATGTGTTACTAATGGAGTAAATGTATGTTACTATTAGAGTATAAATGTGTTACAGCAAATGTGTGTTATTGTCAGAACAAATATGTGTTAATACAAATATATGTTACAATTGGAGCAAATGTATGTCACTATTAGAGTAGATATGTGTTACTGCAAATGTGTGTTAATGTTAGAGTAAATGTGTGTTATAAAAATATGTGTTACTATTGGAGCAAATGTGTGTTACTGTTAGAGGAAATATATGTTACTATTGAAGCAAAGTGTGTTAATGTTAGAGCAAATATGTGTTATTGTTAGAGTAAATGTGTATTATTGCAAATATGTGTTAATGTTGGAGCAAAAATATATTGATGTTAGAGCAAATGTATATTATTGTTGGAGCAAATATGTGTTAATGTATAAAACAATAAATTTAAAGGGATGAGAAATAAATTAAAAACACATATTTGTTCTTGTAAAAATATATAGGAATAATTGCCTCAAGCCACACTTCTTGGAGCCTAGTTGCACCAAACCTCCCCAAATTCCCTACATTACATAAAGCCCCAATTTATTTCCCAAAGGCACACTTTTCACCTTTTCGGATGGGACCCACCTTCAATATTAAATTATTTAATTTATCTCTTACCTTCCATTTCATTCCTCTCTCCTCCTCTCTCAGCTGTTGTACTGCCGTTTTTTCATCTCACCATGGCTCTTTCAGCTATCACCTCTCGGTCGTACGGATCGAATTCAAATTTCAAATTGGGTTTAGTTTATTTCCCAGCTTCACAATTTCGGTACTCTGTATCTCTTTGATCACTTTTCATACAACTGTATCCATCTTTTACCAAATCATATCCATTTTGCCCCAAATCAATTTTATGGCATATTGTTCGCACTTTGCAATAAATGTCTGATAATATAATATTCGCTACTAATTACAGGCGGAAGCATAAGCTTTATTCGATTTCTCGGAGCAGTGGATATGCTGAATTCAGGGGTCAGGTTATGGTTAAGTGGGATGATTTACTTTTTCAATCTTTTAAATTGTCTTGTTATGTTGGAAGTTTCACTGATTGTATTCTGGAGTGCGAAGATGACATGCATAATGTTTTGATGATTGCTGATGTGATTCAATTAGGATTGTGTTTGTTAACGTGTCCACTAATGGTCAAGAGTCACCCACCTTGAATCATCATGTTTCTAACAATCCCAATCAATCTCAAAGTGCAAATACCCCTTTTGATTGTCAAAGCCAGAACTTGGATGTTGATGATGATGTACAAAGTATCCCTAGGTATGATGTGTGTCCTAGGTTGGAAAAGAAGATTTATTTATCTGATGTGTGGGCTACCTTATTAAAGGATAGCGTGGGGACTGTATTCCCAGGTGGTAAAGTAGGTTTTAAGGAGGTCATTAATGAGTATTCATCTCAGCTGGAATTTAGTTTCAAGTTCATCAAGAATGATACCCATTACAAGCATGTAGTTTGTTCGGAAAATGACTCTCAAGGCTGTGATTGGTTTATAAATGTGAGGTTGTTTCCTGTTGTGGGTGACTACCAGATTTTCAAAGCTAAAATTACTCATAAGTGTATTGGCAAGATGGGTAATGTCAAGGCTGAAAGATTAGGGCCTAAAATAATGGGGAAGTTCTTTTGGGAATGTTTCAAGAATGATAGGCCTTTAACTAGTAGGGAAGTAGTCAACAAAATTAAGAATGACTATGGTTTTCAAATTTCTTATAACAAGGCATGGCGCATGGTTGATGCTGTTAAAGATCATATATACAGAACATATCAAGACTCGTACAACCAGCTAAGGTGGTACTGTGCCGTTGTGGAACGCACGAATCCCGACAGCGTTGTTCACCTAGAGTCCAACTATACCACAAGTTCCTTTGAATTTTTTTTTCATTTAAGGCGTATCTTAATGGGTTTAGGAGTTGTCGTCCCATGCTTTTCGTTGATGGGACGTTCATGAAGGGGCATGCCAAAGGGACTTTGTTGTCTGCTACTGCAATGAACGACAACAATGGTAATAAGTTTTGGATGCAGTTTGAATTGAATTCAATTTTTTTAGATGCAGTTTTGGATATAGGTTTATTTCTTGTTGCATTTGCAATTGTGTCTGCTGAAAATATAGACAATTGGTCGTGGTTCTTACGCAAGCTCCGGGATTTTTATTACACATGACCAGGTTATATGTTATGTTTCTGATTGGAATTTAGGTTTAATGATTGCTTTTACCAATGTGTTTGAGGACCCTATTCTCTTTTTTTGTTTATACCATCTCCTTCTTAATCTTAAGGGTCGCTACTCAACTGGTTGGACAAAGTCTAGGTAATCAGAGTTGGATGAATGCTTTTGGGCATGTGCTTATGCTCCAAACGAATGGATTTTCAATGAATATGTTTCCAAGTTTACAGAATGGGGGGGGGGGGGAGATCGCTGTTGATTTCTTGGAGAAACTCCCTATCAACAAATGGGTTGTTGCCTTCTTCCCATTAATCCAGCGTTACGGGGAGATGACATCAAATGTTGCTGAGTCCTTTAGAAATTGGATACTAAAAGGCCGTTCACTCCCTATTACGCACATGGTAGACTATGTACGCAGCGAACTCAGGCGCTAGTTTGTTGAAAGGCGTACCGAAGTCAAAAACTGGAATAAGCTCTTAGTTCCAAAGAAACATATTTTATGGAATGAAATCTTACAAAATGGCAAGTCTTGATCTATATCTCAAAGCTCCACATTAGAGTATCATGTCAAGTCCAATGTCTCCGCTGTTGTCAATTTGGCAAAGGAGAGTTGTTCATGTTTTCAATGACAACTTGCTGGCTTCTCTTGCTCTCACGTTGTGGCAGTTAAGAGTAGGAAAATAGGAGACATGAGTACTTTTGTTGATCCAGTCTTCTTCACCACCTCTTATAGGAACTGTTATAAAGAAGACATCCATTCTATTCCTTAAACTCTGAAGTATGAGTTGCAGAACATAGTTGACCAGACCAAGATCCTTCCACCGGTTCTAAAGCGTCAACTTGGTCGCCCCAAAATGAAGAGACTGCCATCGTTTGGTGAACATGGGAAGAGGAGGAAGACTTCAAGCCACACAACATAATTGAATCTGCCAACCAGGTATCAGTTCTCCCCACATCAAGTGAACACACATAAGCTGATCTCTATTTCATTATAACATATGTCTCTTTTTTATGCAGCTGGTTTTTGAATGGATTGGACACATCACATGCTTAACAACTGGTATTTTTGGATTGTGTAACCAATCTTTGATCAGTCTAGCCAAACTACCCTCCATATTTTGTACCGTGTCTACAGTTTTGCTAGGGTGACATTACAAGCATTGATGGCCTCTTCTTTTGAACATAAATGTTAGATAGGTGATGTGATTTGGTCCAGTTTTGTTATGCCTTTTTGTCATATGTGGTTCACTCCAGCTAAACTTTGTATGCACATTAGGTCTTTGTGCAATTGTTTTGCTAGTGGTTAGAATTACTTTTTGTCATATGTGTCATTACCATATGCTAGCTAAATAACTCCAGAAATAGAAAGAGTGAATCTCAAGCACAATCAAAAGTTCTTTTCTTTGGTTGTAACTTAGCTTGGGTTAAGGGTAGGAGGAGAAGGGGTAGGAGCTTTCAAGACATTGTTCCCCTTTTTATTCTTTTTTTTTTTCATTTTTCTTTCTTCTTTTTCCCTTTTTTACACTTCCCAGTTTCTTTTCTTGCTGGGATTTTTTTAATTCCTTTCTGCACTTTCTTTACAAAAGTTTCCTCTTCTTTTTCCACTTTCTAACTTCACGACACCATGACTCTTCACAAGACAAGTTTTGCACCTAATCCGTAATAAAAATTCAAACCAAAGGGTGCAAATGTATGAGTCTTCAACAAAAATTGTAAATGGCTAATTAATGTGCTTAATCAAAGAAAAAGGTTTCAGGCTTAACTTGACTTCTAAGGATAAATGCGATAGGGCAGGAAAATATAGGCCAAAAGGGTAATCCTACATGCCTTTAACATATTAATGCATGAATTCACAAATGTGGTCTCGAAATGTATAAAAGAGCAAGTTCTAGAATAAACACACCAAGATCGACCACACAACAAAAAAAATTCGAGCATATATACGATGAATTTATCCTTGGCTCTAAAGCTCACAAAAAGGTTTTTGGTAACAATTGGTGTGCATTTTTATCCAAATTCATCGCTAAAAATCAGCAATACGACCATAATTCCTAGAGAATCAACACAAAATCAATTACATGTGCCTCCCTAGTCATGCCATAATACTCAAACTAGTAGTGCACAAGACTCTATCAAAACATAACATAAAATCATAAAAAGGACCATAAAAAATACAAGAATTGCCACATAAAACATGCAAAATATCTCAAACTACCCCACACTTAATTAGTTGCTTGACCTCAAACGACAACGAAACATAAAATAACAAAGAGGATGTGCAAAACATGGAAAGAAGTAACCTGATCATCGACAGATGACTGAGTGCACAGTACAGTAGATGAGCGAACTCACGTAACTCCATTCCCTTTCGATTTAAACTTTCAAAGACCTGAAACCATCGCTAAGAGCCACACGTGAAGAAGACGACAATAAAAATGAAGAAATTTAATAAAATAAAATATAATATAATATAATTTTAAAATAAAACATATTATTTAATTACGGGTTGTCTTCCATTCAGCGCCTTGTTTTACACTGTTTACCTCGATGGTACTCTTCTTAGTTTGTCGGCGGGTCATCCAAAACCTTTAGCTCCACATCTTCTTGTTGAAATCCTTCAAAATAAGACTTGAGTTCATGTCATTCACTTTGAAAGTCTTTCTGATTCTTATACTCTAAATTACTATAACATTGGGCCAAGATCAACTCGTTCGCACTAGGCCTCACCAACACCCAATCTCATTGTCCAGAAACTATCCTAAAAAGCCCATAAACAAAAAAAATTTAAGTTTGGATTTTTGATGTTTAACACACATAAGTAGAAAAATACACAATTCCAATATAATTTAAGGTAATAAACCACACTCTAAATAACTAAAATTATGCATAAATTCCTACTTATCAAAGTTCCCCACACTTTTATATTTGCTTTTCCTTAAGTATATATGATATACTCTCACAAAAAAAATTAAATTTCACACACCGACAAGCTTGAGACTATAGCACTTCCAAAGGAATGTGAGTAATCAAGACTCAAGTGTGATAAAAAAAGGAAATAGAAATTCTCACCAATTTCGAACAACTTCATTAGATTCACACAAATTCAATACCCTCACAATGAATATCACCCATTCACGCTCAAATGTGTATAGGGGTATCAAAAATACTCATGTCAAATCATAATGTGCCATTACCATATGCTTGCTAAATAACTCCAGTAACAGAAAGGGTGAATATCAAGCACAATCAAAAAGTCTTTTCTTTGGTTGTAACGTGGCTTGGCGTAAGGGTAGGAGCTTTCAAGACATCGTCCCCTTTTTTTCTTTCTTCTTTTTCCTTTTTCTTACACTTCCCAATTTTTTTCTTGCTGGGATTTTTTTTTTTAAATTCCTTTCTGCGTTTTCTTTACAAAAGTTTCCTCTTCTTTAACCACTTTCTAACTTCACGATGCCATGACTCTTCACAAGGCAAGTTATGCACGTAATCCGTAGCAAAATCCTAAACCAAAGGGTGTAAATGGATGAATCTTCAACAAAAATGGTGAATGGCTAATTAATTTGTTTAATCAAAGAAAAAGGTTTTAGTCTTGACTTGGCTCCTAAGGATAAATGTGATAGGGTAGGAAAATATAGGCCAAAAGGGTAATCCTACGTGCCTTTATCCTCTTAATGCATGAATTCACAAATGTCGTATCGAAATGTATAAAAGAGCAAATTCTAGAATAAACACACCAAGATCGACCACACAACAAGAAAAATTCGAGCATATATACGATGAATTGCTCCTAGGCACAAAAGCTCACAAAAAGGTTTTGGTAACAATTCATGTGCATTTTTATCCAAATTCATCACTAAAAATCAGCAATACGACCATAATTCCTAGAGAATCAACACAAAATCAATTACATGTGCCTCCCTAGTCATACCATAATACTCAAACCAGTAGTGCACAAGACTCAATCAAAACTTAGTATAAAATCATAAAAAGGACCACAAAAAATACAAGAATTGCCACATAAAACATGCAAAATATCTCAAACGACAACGAAACATAAAATAACAAAGAGGGTGTGCAAAACATGGAAAGAAGTAACCTGATCATCGGCAGGTG
Organism: Ballota nigra; assembly: GCA_947034835.1. Lineage (NCBI taxonomy): Eukaryota > Viridiplantae > Streptophyta > Magnoliopsida > Lamiales > Lamiaceae > Ballota > Ballota nigra. The sequence continues at coordinate 31,004,169 of OX344728.1, read as the reverse complement.
ACTGAGTGCACAGTAAGTAGATGAGCAAACTCTTGTAACTCCATTCACATGCAATTTAATCTTTCAAAGACCTGAAACCACCACCAAGAGCCACACTTGAAGAAGACGACAATAAAAATAAAAAATAAAATATAATTTCAAAAGAGAACATATTATTTAATTACGGTTTGCCTCTCATTCAGCGCCTTTGTTTAACATTGTTTACCTCGATGGTACTCCTCTTAGTTCGTCAGCGGTTCATCCACGACCTCTAGCTCCAAAATCCTTCAAAATAAGACTTCAGTTCATGTCATTCACTTTGAAAGTCTTTCCGATCCTTATGCTCTAATAACTACACCATTGGACCAACATCAACTCGTTCGCACTAGGCCTCACCAACCCCCAATCTCATTGTCCAGAAATTATCCTAAAAAGCCCATAAACAACAAAAAAAATATTAAGTTTGGATTTTTAATGTTTAACACACATAAGTAGAAAAATATATAATTCCAATATAGTTAAGGGTAATAAACCACACTCTAAAAAACTAAAATTATGCATAAATTCCTACTTATCAAAGTTCCCCACACTTTTATATTTGCTTGTCCTCAAGCATATGTAACATACTCTCATAAAAAAAAATCAAATTTCACACACCGATAAGCTTGAGACTATAGAACCTCCAAAGGAATATGAGTGATCAAGACTAAAATGTGATAAAAAGGAAATAGAAGGTTTCACCAATTTCTAATAACTTAATTAGACTCAAATGCACATAAATTCAATACCCTCACAATGGATATCACCTGTTGGTCCCGGTACAAGACTGAGGAATACATGTATGGGGAGGGGAATACACGCATACCAATTTTTTTCACTTTCAAACTGACTGAGTCCCCTTGCTCAGAGTGATAAAGAACTCAGGGTTGATAACATACCTACTGACTGCACTGAATGCTGGTCAGTTGGCAAACTATCAACTTGAGTTCAGTACGGAAATGCGTGAGCCCTGAAAGTTTATAGTCTTGTTGATGTTTGCTTTCTGAAAACTTGATTACTCTTTTCTGAAATAGTGATTAGTAGGGCAGTGTTCAAGTTAATGATCAGGCTGATTGATTCAAGCCTGATAAAAACGAATGCTATGAATGTCAAACAAATAAGCAGTTAAGTTCAAGACCAAAGTAGTAAGAACAAAAGGAGTTTAACGTGGTTCAGAGACTCAAGCTCCTACGTCCACGATCCTGATTGAACAGGATAATCCACTACTTAGGATTAACTTATTTTTAACGTGCCAAGGTGCACCAAGATTAGCTAACCTCACTGACCTATACAAACTCCTTCCTAACTTCACTAAACAACTTCAACCAGCAACCTAACTAGAGGGTTTTGGATTTAGTTTGGATTCCAACTAAGGTGTGATTATCCTTACAAGGCTAAGTTATGCTAAGGATGGATAATCACTCTAAGCTTAAGATATGGCTTGAAAGTTCAGTGGAATACAGAATAACTCTCACTAATCTAAGAAACACTTAGGAAATGTATCTGGTTTCGAGTGCTTCTTTTAGAATGATGAATGCTTGAATGCTTGAGAGGTTGAGTAATTTCTGGCTTGGAAATTTTCCGTAACCTTGAATGGGTTCAAGGCCTTCTGTATTTATAAGTGGATTTGAAAACTATCCGTTGGAGGAGATAGCCTTCTATTCATCTATGTAGGGTTGTTCAACGGACATATCTCCCATGCAACAGCCGTCCTTGCATGGATTAGGTAATTGTATTTAATGCTCCATTTAATGCTTGCCCATTGAAAGTGTAGTCTGAAGTCAGTCTTCATGTCAGGTCCATACGTGCGTGTCCTTCCTGGATTGGTCCACGTCATCAGGTTGGTGAGAATGTTAGAACTTATTCCTGGGCTTCAGGTTTATCTTATTAATTTCTTTTTGTCTCGAGCATAACGGTCTTGTCCTAACGCTGACATTTCTTTTGCATTGCTTAGCCCTACTCCCAGTCTTTGCCATTACTCAGTATCATCTTGTTCCCTTCATGACTGAGTTAGTAATGACCTCAGGGTCATACTCTTGATCACTGACACTTACTCAGCTAGCTTAGAAAGACTGCCGTAAGTTCAAGATGGTGCTTTCGTCTTCAGGGTCTATGTCTTGATTGACATCAGTAAGTGCTCCTCTTACTGAATACCTGTGAAGTGTAAAATGACTAAGTACAAACACCTAACCCAGACTAGCCTGACTAAGACATTCTAAGGCAAATAATCTTTTCAGGGGCTTTAGGATCTTAATCAAAACTAACAATGTCTCAACAATTTCCCCCTTTTTGATGATGCCAAAACACTGAAAAGATCCTCAAAACACTTGGAGGAATTAGAATCATATCTATAAGATAAGTCAGTGTTAGAGCAATTATTGATGAAGTACAGAATTTAAGTAACAGCCAAAAAGACAATGAGTTTTTGTCTGTGGGCAAATGCAATAAATTTCATTAATAATTTGAAAAGAGTACAATGAACCTGATCTATTACATAAAAAATGTGAACACCTAAACCAATCTCATTTCAGGCTCGAGTCCATAACCAGCATAGATTATGACCTTCAGCTCATCTAGTCTTCTAGGTTGGTTCACATAACCTTCAGCCTTGGCTATCTTCAACACTTCAGTCATGATTGCCTTTGAATCATGCTTGCTTGTTCCAGGGACTAGAGGTGGTGGTCGAGCAATGAACTCAGGAGCCTTTACTTGGACATCGGCTACATCAGCTTCCTCTAAGATCTTCTGAATGAGTTCAGGATGATTGTCCATCATGTAGTCAGTGAAGTGGGCATTGATGTCTTTAGAGTCGCCCCATTTCTTCACTACATACCAGAGTCTGATGAACTCATCCCTTGCGTCAACCCAAAACTCCTTCAGTGTCTCTGAGATGAACTCATCGACAAGAGCTTCTCTCTGAATCACCTCAGGCTTTCTGACTTGTAGAATTGTTGACTTCCTTGCTGCAGGCCTCTTCCTGTACTTTCTCGGCTCAGGCTTTGCCTTCATCCTCAGTAGCAAACTGACCACTGCATCGTCAAGTTCTCTTTGTTGCAAGTCAGTGAGGTCAGTGAGCTTTTCAACATTCTTTTCAAGAATGCGCATCTTCTCCTTCTGAGCGATTTCAGCTCTGCGCTCAGCTTCAGACTTCTCAGGGTCAGCTCCCCATGCCTCTGCACATAACTCAGCCACCGTTTCCGCAGAGTAGGTGATTGGGTTCTTCCTTGTGTTTACTGGGGGAGATTTCTGAACAGCTGAAGATTCTTGATTTGAAGGTATTTGAGAAATTCCTCTTGAAGGTTCACTAGCCTGACCCGCTGCTGCCGCCAACCTTGCTGACTTCCTAGGAGATCGCATAAACACTACATCTTCTGCAGGGTTTGCCTCCGATACCTCATGGCGGGATCTTTTCTTCTTTTCCCCATTTTTGGCATCATTCTTGGCAGGAGGATATGGTAACACTTCTCTGAACACCTCTTGACCACTGTTGACAATGAAGGTGGCTAATGATTGAACTTGTTGCACTCCTTCTTTCAACATGTAAACTCCTGAAGCGATTCCAGTTCCAGCGTAAGAGACACTGGTGATGGCAGCATTCAACTTTTTCTCAAAGATCTCAATGTTGGTGTGGATTTCATCACTGATTCTGTTAGCCTCTGACATCACCTTGGCAGACTCCTGAATACCTTGGCCAACTCTTGTGCAACTGACTCAGAGTACTGAGCGATTCTCCCTGACTCCAACACCAGCTTGGCCGCTGAGTCATTCAGGGCCTGAGTGAAAAGCGCTCCAGCCTGAGTAGTTAAATGCTCCACTGCCTTTTCTAACTTCTGCTCACGTTGTTCCTCCTTTTCATCAAGTAAATTCAGAGTTCGCCTTAGCACCTTCTTCATCCTCTGCCTCTCATGCTTCACTGACTTCGCCGTGTCAACCATTGTACGTTTTAACAAAATGAGCTCCTTGTTGGCAAGGGTATTGTAGGCTGACTTGGTCCTTTTGATGTGCTTTGCGAGGGCCTGAGCATATATATCATTTTCAGCCCTGAGCCTCATAACTACTTCTTGAAGCTCAGCCAGGTTCTCAGTCGTCTTCTCCTTCTTCACCTCAATGATGCTTTTGAACTCAGCCCTCCGGACCCCAGTGAAGATCACCTCATCATCCTCTTCGGCCTCGTCAGTGAGTGGCTGTTTTTCCTTGTCAGCCCCTACATCATCAGTCCCCTCTTCAGGGTGCACTGAAGGCAGTTGTGGAGTGGTCATAGCCGCCTGCTCAGGCTCAGCTAAGCCAGCTCGAACTTCGGGAACAAGTCCCTCAGAACTAGAAGTTACCTTGGATGCCTCTACATCATCCTTCTTTGTCTCAGGGCAGGGAATCCCGTCATCGACTGATGTATCATTGGCAGCTGAGATGTTCACAACATCCTCAGCAGTTGGTCCACCCTTGGCACCAACTTCCTTTTCACCTTCCCCCTGAGCCTGAGGCTCAGAGTCTACTGCATCTATCTCCTTCGCAGTATCTTCCACTTCCTTTTCATCCACTCCGCCCTGAGGGTTATCATCCTCGTCCTCATCCTCCTTAGACTCATCCTCAAAGTCTTCTTGCATGCTAGCCCTCATTCCATCCACCAGCTGCTTTAGATTCTCGAAGTTCAGCAGCTGCAGTCAACTGATGATATGGAAGTATGAACATAGCCTGACCTCCTCTCTCTCCCAGTGTTCCCAGCCTCTGGCATCGACCAACATGTGTTGCTCTTACATATTCGACTGTTTGAAGTCGAGCCAAACCTTCAACTCAATCACATTGGAGCATAGCTCCCTGTATCTGTGCAGACTTGGCCAACACTTTGCAGCTCATTCACACGCATTCCCCCTGAGGGTGTTCTCAAACATCCCTCCCATCAGCCCAGCATCCAACTCCTCCTCCTCCGTCATGTCCAGAAACTCATCTGCGGAGTCTCCTTCTGTAGTAGTTTTGAGGAAGTCTTTAGGATTGGGGTAGGTTGGGAAATCTTCAGGGTTAGGTGTGGAAGTGATTGGCTCTGGGTTCTGGTCAGACTCAGTTTGTGGAGGGGTAGGTTCAGGGTTGAATGTAGGTAGGATGGTTTCAGTGGGGTGAAGGATGGGTGCAGTGATGGTTGGGGTGGGGTCAGGGTTGGATGCGATTTGGGGTTCAAGTTGTGGGAGAAGTTGAGGGTGGGGGTTTAGTGGGATTGGACACAGGTTGCAGCAGCTCTGCAGAGTTGATCGTATCTCTAACCTGTTCCAAGTCAGAGGCTATTTGAGAGCTTGAGTCCTCCCTGATCGTGTTGATCTCCCTCAGCTTCTTGGCTGGTGATCTCTTAGGACCCTTCAAGGGCCTATCTCCTCTCTCCTCTCCCCCTGATCTGACATCATCGTCAGTTTCCGCAGCCTCTGAAATGGCCTTCTTGGAAACTGACTCAGTCCCTTTCTTTACTCCCTTAGTGGTGGCCTTGGACTGCAGCACCACCTTCAGGCTTGCTCTCTTCTCCTCATGAGGCTTCACAGCGTCAGCTTTCTCCACCTCCCTCTCTGCAGCAACCTCAGCCTCTATCTCCTTGTTCTTCTCAAACAGCTCGTCCACCTTCTCGAGTAGGCTGGTCACTACCTTCTTGCCTTTCCCCGCAAACTTCTTCCTCTGACCCTTAGGAGGGGCATTGGGGTCAGTCAGGCCAAGAACAACATATGTATCACCAGCAGTGGTGAACATAACCATCTTTGAGGATAAGTTATCCTCCAAATCAAATGTACAACCCTGACAGGCATGGGCGATCAGGATTGACAACCTTGTTCCAAATGGAAGGATGGCTCCCACGGAGATATGCTTATTCTCCTTATCCTTCCTCAACTTGTCTGTGGCGGCCTGACTGATCTGGTCTAGGAAGAATTGCTCCCAGTTGGCTTCAACACCATCAACTAGGGCTCCCATAATCCTTAGCTTGGGTAAATTTAGCTGCTCGTGAGAGCCAGTAGTACCCATGATTATCTTGGAGACAACATCAACCAGCGCACGGTATTCAGGCTTCAGGGTCTCCTTGTGCTGCGTCGCCCTGAATTCCGGTAACCCAATCTTGGTCCACTCAAGAAGAAGCTCACCTTCGTAGTTCTCCTTGTAGGTCCTGGGATTAATCCCAGAGCATGGAATTCCATACACCTCCTTTATGGCCTTCCTGAGGTCAATGTCCCGGGTTTCGACATTGTAGAGTGCCTCTCCACCATTGTCCTTTTCACCCGTCGGAACTAGCACGGTCACCCTGGTTAACAAATCACCCTTGCGAATGAACAGATTCCGATATGCCTCCACTACTGCCTTTGGAAGCACAAATATGGGTTTCTGGGTGAAGTACTTCTCCATATGCGCCTTGGAGATCCATTCGAAAATAGGGAGAATCTCCTTTACCGATTGACATGCCCCCTCCATGGAAATGATGTGTTCCATGTTGACCAACTAGCTATCAACAACATCTTCAACGTTGTCAGTAGACCAGGTGGTGTCCATGAATGCCATTGAAGAATTTGAGAGTTTTTGAGAAATTCGTGATGAAGGTTTGAACAAAGGAATGTTCAGTGTGCAATGTGCGTTTGTGTTTGCGTAAATTTCTCAAATGGCATTCTAGATTGATATGAATTAGTCAGTTACTCAGACGTGAGGTTGGGATTAATCCTGAATTTGAAAAGTTTGAAATGAAGGGCAGGATTAATCTCCGTATCAATCATTTTCCCACATCAGTCATATTCCGTATAAAACGGACACATATATGATAAAGTAACTGAACGCGTTAAATGTTCCACTGCGCGTGGGTTAAAATATCAAAAGGTGCGCTTTAAATGAAAACGGAATGCATTTAATAAAGATTTTCAGGACGAAGAACTCAGTGAGACGCTTGAAACTCATACTTGTCAGGGAGACATTGTAGCACCCTGATACCTCGCTGAGTCGAGTCTGGCCTGAGTTCCCCCTAGATCCTACATTGACTGTTCTCCCAGATCCAAGAGTCCTAACTCTACTGACAGTTCCATAAATCTTGCTTCAGCCAAAGGTTTAGTCAAGATGTCAGCTCTCTGCCTGTCATTGTGAATTTTCTCCATCATAATATCTTTCTTCTCCACATGATCTCGAATGAAGTGATGCCTAATATCTACATGCTTGTACCTTGTGTGAAGCACTGAGTTCTGAGTGATTGCTATAGCACTATTGTTGTCACAATAGATTGGAACCTCATTAGCAAATACTTGGTAGTCTCTCAATTGTTGCCTCAACCGTAGAATCTGAGCACAACAACTACCTGCAGCCATATACTCAACTTCAGTTGTGGATGTCGCCACTGAATTCTGCTTCTTACTAAACCACGAGATCAACTTACTTCCCAGAAACTGGCATGTCCCTGAGGTTGATTTCCTATCAATCCTACAACCTCCATAATCTGCATCTGAATAACCTGTCAGTTCTAAGTTGTCATCTGAAGGGTGCCATAGTCCAAAATTAACTGTCTTTTTTTAATACTTAAGTATCATCTTAGCAGCCTCCAAATGACTTCTCTTGGGGTCAGACTGATACCTAGCACACACACCAACTGCAAAAGTAATAGCAGGCCTACTTGCAGTCAGGTACAACAATGATCCTATCAACCCTCGGTACTCAGTCTGATTCACTGAAGTCCCTTCAGTGTCAGGATCCATCTTCCAATTTGTGTTCATTGGGATCCTAGCTGGATTGCTATTCTGAACTCCAAACTTCTGAATCAAGTCTCTTGTATACTTGGCCTGATTAATGAAGATCCCTTGATCAGTCTGCTTAACCTGCAATCCTAAAAAGAAGTTCATCTCTCCCATCATTGACATCTCAAATTTACCAGTCATCAACTTAGAGAATTTCTCACAGAGCTGATAATTTGGTGATCAAAATATTATGTCATCCACATAAATCTAGACCAAGAGAATGTCATCACCTTCAGTGACCCTGAACAAGGTCCTATCCACGGTTCCCTTCTTGAACACGTGGTCAGTCAGGAATTGAGAGAGGGTATCATACCAAGCTCTAGGAGCTTGCTTAAGTCCATAGAGTGCTTTCTTCAAATGGTATACTTTATCTCCAACCTCAAACCCGGGAGGTTGTTCAACATATACCTCTTCATTGAGTACACCATTCGGGAAGGCACTCTTGACTTCCATTTGATACACCTTAAACTTCTTGTATGTTGCATAAGCAAGGAACAACCTGATGGCTTCCAACCTAGCCACTGGAGCAAAGGTCTCATCATAGTCTATTCCTTCAGACTGACAATACCCCTTTGCAACCAATCTTGCCTTGTTCCTTACTACAACACCATTCTCATCCTTCTTGTTCTTGAAGACCCACTTGGTACAAATAACACCTTGATGCCTAGGTCTATCTACCAATTCCCAAACTTGATTCCTTGTGAACTGATTCAACTCCTCTTGCATGGCTATGATCCAGTTCGAGTCAGTGAGAACTTCTTCAAAGTTATGAGGCTCTTGCTCAGAGAGAAAGCAGCAGAACAGTGCGCTCTCACCATAGAACCGTCTGGTCCTGACTCCCTCAGTTGGATCATCAATGACTTGGTCAATGGGATGGTCCTTTAGCCATGTTCTTTTGCCAGGAGTTGTTCCTGAAGTACCTGCAATGTTAGTGTCTACAGGCTCATAAAATTCAGGATATTGAACAGAAGGGGGTGACCCTGAGTCTATACCAAAGGGATTTACCAACTCAGTGTTGGAGACAATGATTCCCCCTTGATGAGGTGACTCAGGAACCGTCTCAGCTACCACCGCATCTTCATAGACGGTGCTTACCTCAAGTTGAGCCTATTCCTCAATCTGAGGCTCAACAATCCCTGATGTGCTGGGCTTAGGAGTGGCTCTTGAATCATCTTCCTGATCGTCGTCATCATCCCATCTTGGAATTGGCACAATTTTGACCTTGGGGTCAGGTTGATTCTTCAAGCTCAGCCTTGTCACTCTCCTTGTGACCTCCTCAGTGTCAGTATCCAACACCCTTATCCTAGACTCAGTGGCAGATTCATCAAACACAACATTTGGTGATTCTTCCACAGCAGGGGTCCTACAATTGTAAACCCTGAATGATTTACTGATTTCAGAATATCCTAAGAATATTCCTTCATCAGATATGCTATCAAAGGCTTTCAATTTGGTCTTCCCATTGTTGAGGATGAAGCACTTACAACCAAATATATGAAAGTAAGAGATACGGGGTTTCCTCTTATTCCAAGTCTCATATGGGGTCTGTGCATGTTGTTTGTTCAGCATGGATCTGTTCTAAGTATAGCATGCAGTGTTGATTGCCTCAGCCCAAAATTTCTTAGGCAATCCTGACTTAGCCAGCATGGTCCTTGCAGTTTTCTTCGGTGTTCTGTTCCTCCTTTCAGCAACACCATTTTGTTGTGGGTTTCTAGCTGCAGAAGTCTCGTGAGCAATACCAAGTTCATTACAGAAATTAGGAATATATGAATTTATAAATTCAATGCCCTTGTCAGATCTGATCTTAGTAATGGACCGATTCTTCTCATTGCTGAGTCTTCAGAGCAACTCTGGAAGCTTCACCTGTGTCTCCTTATTATTTAACAAGAAAATAACTTAGGTATATCTAGAATAATCATCATTAACCACAAGGGTATATTTTCTACCATTCATAGTTACAGGTGTTATAGGACCAAATAAATCCATGTGCAAAAGCTGAAGAATCCTGTCAGTGGAAAAGGAAGTTTTCTCCTTGAATGATGCTCTGACCTGCTTCCCTTCCTGACAAGCTTTACACGCATGATCTTTGCTAAAAACTTCATTAGGTAGACCTTCAACAAGTGATTGTCTAGAAATTTTGTTAAGAATCTTGAAGTTCAGATGGCTTAATCTTTTATGCCATAACCAACTGAGCTCTAAGGAGCTTTTAGCAACAAAACAAGTATTAGGAATAGTGTTGCTCCAGTCAGCGAGATAAACATTACCTTTCCTAATACTTGATAGAAGCACTTGTGTTGATTTGTCCTTGACTGAACATATATTAGATGAGAACTCAACACTGAAATCTTTGTCACAGAACTGGCTTACTGACAACAGGTTGTACTTCAGTCCTTCCACAAAGGACACATTCTCCACTCTGACTGTACATATTACCAAGACACCAAAACCTTTAGTAAAACCTTTTGAGTTATCACCAAAGGCTACCTGTGGACCATCTTCAGCTTGAAATTCTTGGAGAAGACTCTTCATTCCTGTCATATGCCTTGAGCAACCGCTGTCTAGGTACCAAACAACCTTGGTTGAGTCTCCTCTCCTCTTGTTGTGATCCACAGCCGCCTGCAAAAAATTCAGGCTTTAGGTACCCATTGGGTGTTGGGTCCTATTGTGTCAGTTGTACCCTTCGGGATCCAGACTTGCTTCACAACCCTGATTGCCTCAGAGTGGTAAAAATATCTCCCTGAAACATCTACATACACTACTTTCTTCTTCTTAGCCTAAGAAGAAGATGGTGTATGGGTGTCAGGCTTAGGCTTCACAGGAGCCTGAGTGGGTGCCTTTTGGGCTGGCCTCCTATTCTCCTAGGCCTGAGTGCAGCAGGTCTCTGGGCTTGTTCTTGATAAAGGGCCCTACTTTCTGTTCCCCCTAGGCAAGTGAGGGAAAGGAAAACAGTTAAAGGCCTCAGGATGCCAAAACCATGGGGAAGTCATCATGTTAGGCCTTCCATGTTGATATTGCCAAGCATGATGATACCCTCGTTGACCAGTCTAATTGCTCTTGGCCTGAGTCTTCCTCTGCTTTTGCTGAGGTTTTCTCTGGCCTGAGCTCCCAGGAGCCTCCTTTGGTTGCTTGGCCTTTCCCTTGGGTTTTGGCTTAGCAACCTTGGGGGCAACCCTGACTGTGTTTACAGTTTCTTTGCCCTTATCAGTCTGGTGGGCCTGAAGTAAAACTTTCTTTGTATTCTGGCCTGCCTGAACAAAGACCCTCTCAGTGTTGCCCCCTGAAGCAACATGAGATTGACCCTGTGAGGATTTCTTAGGAACATAACCAAGTCCCTTTTTCTCATCCCAAGCATATGGCTGCTATTTATTTCCTCTCTAGCCACTGAGGATTTATTCATTGTTGCAACATTTTTCTTGAGAGAGTTCTCACTTTTTTTCAGGATTTCATGTCTGGCAAAGAGGTCATCAAACTTACTCTTGAGTACCTTCAGCTCCTCCTTCCTGACCAGCTCTTCATCAGCCAATTCTTTCAGAATCTTCTCTCTTGGGAGACGCTCAGCATTGATCATGTCAATTTCCTGAGTTAGTCTCACAATTTGAGCTGACTCTTTCAGATCTGACTGAGTGAGTTGATCATTTAGGTTTTGAATCTCAGTACTCAATCTCTGGTTCTCCTCTACCAAGAAGGTTCATTTCTCTGGCTGATTCTTAGCTACGCTCAAGATTTTGACCTGTGTATGAACCACACACAGAGTTAGATTTTACCTCAGGTTCCTCCCTTGCCATAAGGCAAACATAATCGTACTCATCATCAGAGAAAAGTTCAGGCGACCTCTCCTCAGGACCATCCGAGTCTGTAGCTTCCTCTGCGAGCATAGCTCTCCGGTCAGCGTACCTTTGGTCTCTCTTGGCCCTCATGTCCTCTCTCTCACATGCACTCAGCTCTGGGCAATCGTACTGATAGTGTCCACTCTTGTTACAGTTGTAACACACAGCTTGCTCATCTCCTCTTTCTTTCCTTGGTTAGGGCTCCTTCTTGAGTCAGGTTCCATAGGTCTTGATGAGCTTTCTGGCTTCCCTGAGTGCCTATCATCACGAGTACGTCTCTGTTCATCTCTTCGATCGGGCTTTGGGTCTGAGTATCTTCTTTTATCGCCACGATCTCTCCTCTGGTCAGTGTTTCTTCTTTCCTCATATCTACTTGAGCTTTGGTGGGTTCTTTCAGGTTTCCTGTCACGAGTATCCTGGTAATATTTCTTATAACGACCAAAACTGGAATTGAGCTTCTCAAAGCATCTAGCCATCAGGTTGTACTCCTCAGCAAGCTCTTCCTTGCTCATCTCCATCAGCGACTTTGATGAAGACTCAACAGGTTCTAACTTGGCTTTGAACGCCATGTTTTTTTCAGGAATTTTCTCTTTTTCCTCTTCTTCTTGGTGAACCTTCTTCTTTCTTTTGTTTAGATCATATTCCAGTACTTTAAGCTCTGAAAAAAGTAAAGCAGAAGTTATGTTACTCATGTCCTGAGTGTTCTTTAGCATAATTACACTGTTGTCCCATCTCTCAAGAAGGGCATTCAGGATCTTAGAAGCAAAATCTCTCTTTGGAACATCCTTATCCAACATCACCAACTCATTCATCAACTTGATGAATCTTGACTCTATCTGATCTATCGTCTCATCAGGTAGCATCTCGAATGCTTCGAACTTCTGAATAGCAATATTCCTCTTGTTCTCCTTTATCTTTTCTGACCCTTCACACATCCTGGTCAGCTCATCCCAGACCTCCTTAGTCGTCTTTAAGTTCATCAGCCTTGCTGACTCCTCGAAATGCACCTCTGAAACTATTAGTATTCAAAGTCAGTGGTCTTTTGAACCACTGCTTTGATACTACTTGTTGGTCCCGGTACAAGATTGAGGAATATGTGTATGGGGGGGAATACACGTATACCAATTTTTCTCACTTTCAAACTGAGTGAGTACCCTTGCTCAGAGTGATAAAGAACTCAGGGTTGATAACACACCTACTGACTACACTGAATGTTGGTCAGTTGGCAAACTATCAACTTGAGTTCAGTGCGGAAATACGTGAGCCCTGAAAGTTTATAGTCTTGTTGATGTTTGCTTTCTGAAAACTTGATTACTTTTTTCTAAAATTGTGATTAGTAGGGCAGTGTTCAAGTTAATGATCAGGTTGATTGATTTAAGCCTGATAAAAACGAATGCTATGAATGCCAAACAAATAAGCAGTTAAGTACAAGATCAAAGCAGTAAGAACACAAGGAGTTTAACGTGGTTCAAAGACTGAAGCTCCTACGTCCACAATCCTGATTGAACAGGATAATCCACTACTTGGGATTAACTTATTTTTAACGTGCCAAGGTGCACCAAGATCAGCTAACCTCACTGACCTATACAAACTCCTTCCTAACTTCACTAAACAACTTCAACCAGCTACCTGACTAGAGGGTTTTGGTTTTAGTTTAGGTTCCAACTAGGGTGTGATTATCCTTACAAGGCTAAGCTATGCTAAGGATGGATAATCAATCTAAGCTTAAGATATGGCTTGAAAGTTCAGTGGAATACATAATAACTCTCACTAATCTAAGAAATACTTGGGAAATTTATCTGGTTTCGAGTGCTACTTTTAGAATGCTTGAATGTTTGAGAGTTTGAGTAATTTCTGGCTTGAAAATTTCCCGTAACCTTGAATGGGTTCAAGGCTTTCTGTATTTATAGATGGATTTGAAAACTATCCGTTGGAGGAGATAGCCTTCTATTCATCTACGTAGGGTTGTTCAACGGACATATCTCCCATGCAGCAGTCGTCCTTGCATGGATTAGGTAATTGCATTTAATGCTCCCATTAATGCTTGCCCGTTGAAAGTGCAGTCTGAAGTCAGTCTTCATGTCAGGTCCGTACGTGCGTGTCCTTCCTGGATTGGTCCACGTCATCAGGTTGGTGAGAATGTCAGAACTTATTCCTGGGCTTCAGGCTTGTCTTATTAAGTTTTTTATCTCGAGCATAACGGTCTTGTCCTGGCGCTGACATTCCTTTTGCATTGCTTGGCCCAACTCCAAGTCTTTCCCATTACTCAGTATCATCCTGTTCCCTTCAGGACTGAGTTAGTAATGACCTCAGGGTCATACTCTTCAATACTGACACTTATTCAGCCAGCTTAGAAAAACTGCCGTAAGTTCGGGATGGTGCTTTCGTCTTCATGCTCTAAGTCTTGATTGACATCAGTAAGTGCTCCTCTTACTGAGTACCTGTGAAGTGTAAAATGACTAAGTAAAAACACCTAACCAAGACTAGCCTGACTAAGACATTCTAAGGCAAATCATCTTTTCAGGGGCTTTGAAATCTTAATCAAAACTAACAATGTCCCAACATCACCCATTCACGATCAAGTGTATATAGGGATATCAAAAATACTCATGTCAAATCATAATGTGACATTACCATATGCTTGCTAAATAACTCCAGTAACAGAAAGAGTGAAAATCAAGCACAATCAAAATGTCTTTTCTTTGGTTTTAACGTGGCTTGGGGTAAGGGTAGGAGCTTTCAAGACATCGTTCCTCTTTTTTTCACTTTTTTTTTCATTTTTTCCTTTTTTTTCTTGCTGGGATTTTTTTTTAATTCCTTTCAATATTTTCTTTACAAAAGTTTCCTCTTCGTTTGCCACATTCTAACTTCACGACACCATGACTATTCACAAGGCAACTTATGCACCTAATCCGTAGTAAAATCTCAAACCAAAGGATGCAAATGGACGAGTCTTCAACAAAAATAGTAAATGGCTAATTAATGTGCATAATCAAAGAAAAAGGTTTTAAGCTCAACTTGGCTCCTAAGGAAATATGTGATAGGGTGGGAAAATATAGACCAAAAGGATAACCCTACGTGCCTTTATCATCTTAATGCATGAATTCACAAATGTGGTCTCGAAATGTATAAAAGATCTTGAATAAACACACCAAGATCGACCACACAACAAGAGAAATTCGAACATATATATGATGAATTGCTCCTAGGCTCAAAAGCTCACAAAAAGGTATTTGGTATCGAATCGTGTGCATTTTTATCCAGATTCATCGCTAAAATTCAGCAATACGACCATAATTCCTAGAGAATCAGCGTAATATCAATTACACGTGCCTCCCTAGTGCACAAGACTCGATCAAAACTTAGCATAGAATCATAAAAAGGACCACAAAAAATACAAGAATTCCCACATAAAACATGCAAAACATTTCAAACTACCACACATTTAATTCATTACTTGACCTCAAACGACAATGAAATATAAAATAACAAAGAGGGTGCGTAAAATATGGAAAGAAGTAACCTGATCATCGACAGGTGACTGAGTGCACAGTACAATAGATGAGCAAACTCTCATAACTCCATTCCCATTCGATTTAAACTTTCAAAGACCTGAAACCACCGCCAAGAGCCACACGTGATGAAGACGACAATAAAAATGAAGATATTTAATAAAATAAAATATAATTTCTAAAGAGAACATATCATTTAATTATGGGTTGCCTCTCATTCAGTGCCTTTGTTTTACAACATTTACCTCGACAGTACTCCTCGACAATAAAAATTAAGATATTTAATAAAAGAAAATATAATTTCAAAAGAGAACATATTATTTAATAACGGGTTGCCTCCCATTCAACAGCTTTATTTTACAACGTTTATCTAGATAGTACTCCACTTAGTTCGCCGGTGGGTCATCCACGACCTCTAGCTCCACATCTTCTTATTGAGATCCTTCAATATAAGACTTGAGTTCACGTCATTCACTTTGAAAGTCATTCTGATCCTTATGCTCTAATAACTACATCATTGGACCAACATCAACTCGTTCGCACTAGGCCTCACCAACCCCCAATCTCATTGTCCAGAAATTATCCTAAAAAGCCTATAAACAACAAAAAAAAAATTAAGTTTGGATTTTTTATGTTTAACACACATAAGTAGAAAAATATATAATTCCAATATAGTTAAGGGTAATAAACCACACTCTAAAAAACTAAAATTATGCATAAATTCCTACTTATCAAAGTTCCCCACACTTTTATATTTGCTTGTCCTCAAGCATATATAACATACTCTAAAAAAAAATCAAATTTCACACACCGATAACCTTGAGACTATAGCACTTCCAAAGGAATATGAGTGATCAAGACTCAAGTGTGATAAAAAAAAAGGAAATAGAACGTCTCACCAATTTCTAATAACTTCATTAGATTCATTCAAATTCAATACCCTCACATAGGATATCACCCATTCACGCTCAAGTGTATATAGTGGTATAAAAAAATACTCATGTCAAATCATAATGTGACATTACCATATGCTTGCTAAATAACTCCAAGTACAGAAAGAGTGAAAATCAAGCACAATCAAAATGTCTTTTCTTTGGTTTTAACGTGGCTTGGGTTAAGGGTAGGAGCTTTCAAGACATTGTTCCCCTTTTTTTCTCTTTCCTTTTTTCTTTCTTCTTTTTCCTTTTTTTTTCCTTTTTATTTTTCCTTTTTTTACACTTCCCAGTTTTTTTTTTCTTGCTGGGATTTTTTCTTAATTCCTTTCAACATTTTCTTTACAAAAGTTTCCTCTTCTTTTGCCACTTTATAACTTCACGACACCATGACTATTCACAAGGCAAGTTATGCACCTAATCCGTAGTAAAATCTAAAACCAAAGGATGCAAATAGAAGAGTCTTCAACAAAAATGGTAAATGACTAATTAATGTGCTTAATCAAAGAAAAAGATTTTAGGCTCAACTTGGCTCCTAAGGAAATATGTGATAGGGAAGGAAAATATAGACCAAAAGGGTAATCCTACGTGCCTTTATCGTCTTAATGCATGAATTCACAAATGCGGTCTCGAAATGTATAAAAGATCTAGAATAAACACACCAAGATCGACCACACAACAAGAAAAATTCGAACATATATTCGATGAATTGCTCCTAGGCTCAAAAGCTCACAAAAAGGTTTTTGGTATCAAATCGTATGCATTTTTATCCAAATTCATCGCTAAAATTCAGCAATATGACCATAATTCCTAGAGAATCAGCTAAAATCAATTACACGTGCCTCCCTAGTCATGCCATAATACTCAAACTAGTAGTGCACAAGACTCGATCAAAACTTAGCGTAAAATCATTAAAAGGACCACAAAAAATACAAGATTTGCCACATAAAACATGCAAAACATCTCAAAGGTTATGGATTAACCTCCTTAATCCTCTGATGTTTTCAAGCTATGTAAGTGAGTGTACAGAAAGTACTACACTTAATTAGACTTGATTAACATAAATCTTCAGCTGTAAACTCTTATCTTTGCAGTTGGTGAGAACTCTTCAGCTGTAAACTTTCATTTTTCATTTCTTCAGTTGTGGACTCTTCAATCTCTTCAGCTGTAAACTTGGAAAAATTCCAAAGTTCTTCTCATCTTCATACCTGAAATGTTAGTATCCATGCAATACAATGATAGTATATGTTTGACATCATTAAAATCAAAATAAATTGATTGTTAGTACAAAAATATCCTAATAATTTCCCCCTATTTTGATGATGGAAAAACCAACAATCAAATAAATAGCATACAAAATTTAAATAATCCAACAACTGTAGCAAAGGAATTGATTTCATAAACAAGGTTTACATAGTCTGGTCTATTACAATTCCTTTCAATAATGAACTAGATCAATTCATTGACTAATGAGTATCTTATTCTGAATATGAAGCCTCTGGACTATCTGGCATAATTCCTTGAGTAATGAGGGCTTCATTCTTCATATCCTCCTCTTCATATGCCTTCAGTGTTAGTGTTAGTGTCCTAGAGACAATCCATCGAAAGGACATAATATACTAAGATAATATTCAGATATGGTTTAATATTATTGTTGTTTTAATATTAAATGTATGGCGTTACACTTATCTGAATATGATGTTTGATTGTTTGCATATATTCTTATTTGTGTTCCCTTGAATCAATTCTGTCATTGAGTGAGTGAGAACTCAGATGACCGAAGTACGATTCTTAAATAGACCCGGTCGAGGATCATCAAGAATGGGATATTGATGATACAATGGAGATTATTTTGTGATCTGTATTATACTCTATGGTGAGAGTGTAGTAAGATCTCACTTACTACGAGATACTATGTATCTCATAATGGATGCACAAATACCTTAGAGGGTATTGGTATACCCATCCGAGAAACTGTTTGATGTAACTCCACATAATGTGTCTAGGGTGTCTCGGTTAGTGGGAGCGATGTGATACTCCTCTGATTTGAGGTCAATACGCACGACATGTGTGGAGTGGTGAACTTTAACCATGACCGACGCTTGCACCCTTCCACGGGTAGATATAGCATGAATTGGGTTCATCACTAAATACATGTGTGTGGTAGTAGAGCCAAGAATAGGATTCATTCCTCAATGTGGATTTGGAGAGAATACTCATCTTCTCATCATAATTGGATCTAAGACATTGGCCGATGCAAGTCGACTTGGACTTTGTGGCCAAGTGCGACACTAGCGATCAATTAGTGATTTGAGATAATATGATTAAGTTATTTGAATAGACACTTCATCATGTTCAAGACCTAATCGAGTATTCGCGAATGAAAGGAAGATATCACAATAGCCTACAGTATTACAGGTAGTTGCAGATTTCCTCGCAACGTACCTCGTATATTGAGAATTTCTGATTTATTGTCTAGGGTTCAATTAAGACCGTTAGTTTGACTAATCGCTTGATATACGAGGGCCTATGGGTCACACAACAAGTAATGGTAGTTCGCCGATTATAGGTGGTTGATTAAGTATTATATTGGATATAATATTTAATTTATGGAGAATATAATAATAATTATATTTGGAATTAATTATTATTATTATTATTATTTAATTAAATTAGATTTAATTAAATATGAAATCCCAATAATAATATTTGGAATATTATTATACAAGAATGATAGATATGGTAAAGATATTATTCGTAGGAACGTATCTAAGGAAATATAATCCGTAGAGATTATATTACGGGCTATGCCCGATATCTTGCTTAGGAATTAAGCCAAGTTAATCCCTATAAATATGTGTCATGGGAATTCAGAAAATATACAAGAAATATTATTTCTCCATAAAATCTCTTGTTCGAGTTTTCCTAGCAAGTTCGTCTCGAGATTCAACGCTGGCACCCCGGTGCAGATCGGTGAATAGCTGTTGCGTGAATACCATAATTGAGGATTCCGCGTACGAAGCTCTGTAAGATCTCTTGTTTAAGATATCTCGTATTTAATTATGCAATTAAATTGTTCGTTGTTGGAGAACGTTAATTTCCGCTGCGCATGTTTACGTGCTTATAAATTCCAACACTGGTATCAGAGCACAGACTCTTGATTAATTGCATAATTAGTGTTTTTATGTGGGTAAATTATTGAATATGTTTCAAATTATTTTTGCCCTTGTTCTTGATTAATAAAAAAAAAAATCTTTGAGAATTAAGTTTAATGATTTAAATTATTAATCAAGCCACCGTAATTTTGACTAGGTCAAAAGTTTATTTTATGTGATTTTGGGTATGTTATTCAATTGCGGACCGTGATGACTGTTTAAAAAAAATAAAAAATTGCGGTCGATCGCGACCGTATGCGCGATTATCATTTACCATCGCGATGGGTGTGCGCGATTCATTTTTTTTTTTTTTCAAAAAACTCGCTGGGCTAGAATTCAATCCAGCAAGAATCGATGATGGGCATCGGAAGGCGGCCGAGGACCTCCTTGATTTCTGGTTTGGTTCCACGGCGATCTGCGACGAATCCGATGCTTCGCAACAAGGCGGGAGGGCCGCTGCTGGTCGGTGTTCTGTTTTGGTATGACGCCGCCGCCGGATATTACTCACTGGGCGAGTGTTGATCATCTGCAACTACTCGGCGGGCGCTGGCGTTACGTTGTTCGAAGGATCTGAGATATTCTTGAAGGTGGATATTGACCAAATCAACTTCCCATCTGCCATAGGTGAGGCGTATTGGATAAGCACTCCACCGCGAATCCACACGGCGGCAATCGTACGCGAGCGCTGCCATAGGTGGTGGCCGATGGCGATTCCCAGGCGGCCGAGGACCTCCTTTGATTTCTGGTTCGGTTCCACGGCGGCTGATGGCGATTCCAAGGCGGCCGAGAACATCTGGTTCGGTTATGCCCTGTCGGCGGTGGCCGATGCCGATCGCTTCTGGTCGGCGAACTGGGCAGGACGCGGCTCGCTGGAGCAATTTTGGGAACTAGATGTTCTCTGTGAAAAGCGTCAATGGCCGGGCCAATTGTTTTATTTGGAAAGTGCCGCTTGATTCGGGCCTGGCAATTTTATATAAAAAACAATTGGGCCTGCTTAATTTAAAATAGGACGCGGATATTTACCCCCCATTTTTAATTTGTTCACCCCCCTATTTTCAAACCCCTATGTTTGATAAAAAGTTTCGAACTTTTGTCAATTGTTTGATAAAAAATTTCGAAATTTTGTCAATTGTTTGAAAATAAATGTCAAACATTGTCACGTTGGATAGTCTTACGTTTTGTTTGATAAAAAAATCCAAAATGTTGTCATTTGTTTGGAAAAAAATGTCAAACATTGTCAATGGTTTGGAAAAAAATGTCAAACATTGTCAATTGTTTGGAAAAAAATGTCAAACATTGTCATGTTTGAAAATAGGGGGGTGAACAAATTAAAAAAGGGGGGTAAATATCCGCGTCCTTTAAAATAACAACTAATTCCAGTGGGCCTAATGGAGTAAATCAAATTGCGTGGGTTATGGAAACATTATGAATTAATATATTTTTACTCTTGGACTGTGTTTTGGGCCTGAAATTTTATGAAGGTATTTTGGTTGGACCAAAATAATTCAAATTAATTAGATTAATTGAAATTTTTAATAATTAAAATTATTATTCTTAAAATTTGTTTTAATAATTAGGTAATTGTTATTTTCCCACTTGGTTAACTTATTTTATTTTAATTTTGTTAACGCGTTTTATAGTCTACATTATAATTGTTTGGGTAGGCGGCGCCTAATAATTGTCGGACCGTTATATATGTTTTGGGTAGACGGCGCCCAAATAAATGTTAATCCGCATAAAATCATGTTTGGGTAGGCGGCGCCCTATAATTGCTCAAATGTGATATAGATTAACATGTCGGATCTCGATTAAACAATTAATACCCCGCCTTTAAAATGTTCCTCGATAAAATATAGTTTTTCATTAAATTGAATAATGTCTTCCATTAAAATTAAAAGTAAACCGGAGATTTCGTTCCAATGAGTATTTAAGGCCCTAGTCTTTTGCTCGGATCTACATCTAACGGGACTTTTATAGGGACATGTTTGTCGCCGCTTAATGGTTGTAAACCAACTTAATTCTGTTTCACCAGCCCTAGCAGGGAAACGAGAATTAGGTGACATCCGATTGAACTAGGTTCAATCAACTAGGAATTGCGTGAGACAATTGGTTTAGAGACCTACTAGTTCGGCTGTTGCAATGTTCAGCCCTAGGAGTCATTGTAATAGTAGGAATGTGGATCCTAGTCCATTACAATTTATATTGGATATAAATTCGTACTCTTCCGATGAGTCGTCGAGTATGTGAAAATAATGGAGACAAAATAAATTAAAAGGCCATGTTTATTTTGATTGCTGAATATTGATCGTAGGAATTATGTGTTTAATTCCCGTTTTAGTTTATTTCTCTATAATTGTTGAAATGTATAACTTGTCATTGAAAAATGTTCTGGAAACGAACAAATTGGCTGGCCCAAATTTTCCGGACTGGCACTGAAACGTGTGTTTGGTGCTAAGGCGAGAAGAGATTGAGTACGTGTTAGACATGACAATCCCTTTACCCCCGAGGCTGGTTCAGTTGAGGTTTCAGCGTTTGACGTTACCACTCAGAAGAAGCATCAAGATGATGTTTCCTAGCTCTATGTTATGATTGCTCGACATGACTCCCGAATTGCAAAAGCAACATGAGAAAATGGATCCCTTCGAGATGCTTAAGCGTCTGAAGGATTTCTTTGATTCTAGATCTTGTTTGAGATTTATGAAGTGATGAGAGATCTGTTCAGATGTCAATTAGTGAAAGGAGGGAAGATTTCACCTCATGTGCTATCCTCAAGTCACTTCCCAATTCATATTCTAGTTTCGTAGTAAATTTAATATGAAGAAGACGAAAGCGACAATGCCGGAGCCTCATAACATGCTTCAGACTTTTGAGTCTTCCACTGCTAAGGAAAAGCCCATGCTCATGGTGAGTGCTTCTACTTCTTCTAATCTGAAAAGGCGAGAAGAAGCGAAGGAGTAAGGCTAAATGGGCTCCGAGCCCAACTTCCTTAAGGCAAAAGGTGGAGTTCAAAAGTATGAGCGGGTTGATAAGGATGTGTGTCCCACTGCAATAGAAAGAGGCATAGGAAGAAAGACTATAAGGTTCTAGCACTGAGAAGAAAAACACTAGGTGGTTTATAACGGCTGGAACAAGTATGATTGTTATTAAGATAATCATGTTCACTAATAGTTCAAATTGCTAGGCATTTGTTGAGTTATGGACATGATGTTCTTAATATACAAAGTAGGATGACTCAAGCTTAGTAATCATGAAAACCCGACTTACTTGTGGCATTGTAGATTTGGTCATGCAAACGAGAAAAGAATCGCAAGGTTAAGAAAGTTGGACTACTTAACCTCATTTGACTTAGAGTCTTATGGTGATTGCGAATCTTGTATTTTGGGGAAGATGATCAATAAACCCTTTTCCGGGAAAGGGGTGCGTGCCAAAGAAGTTCTAGAGTTGATTCGCATTATTGTTTGTGAACCATTGCCCATTCTAACTAGGGGTCAATTCGGCTACTTCATCATCTTTACCGAAGATTACTCAAGGTACGGATACGTGTATCTCATGAAATACAAATCTGGATCGTATGAGAAGTTCAAGGGGTACAAGGCAGAAGTAGAGAAACAACTTGGTAAGAGTATCAAGACTCTTCGATCGGATCCAAGAGGTGAGTACCTTAGCCATGAATTCATGGATTACTTGAAGCTTCATGGGATCCAATCACAATGGACTCCTCCCGGAATACCTCAGATGAACGATATGTTCGAAAAGAGAACCGAACCTTGTTAGACATGGTGCGGTCCATGATGAGTTTTTGCTCTCTTCCAACATTCTTTTGGGGATACGTATTACAAATCTCAATCTACATTCTGAATAGGATTCCGTGCAAATCAGTTGAGCAGACTCCATACGAGTTATGGCATGACAAGAAACCATCATTTCTACACATTAGAATGTGGGGTTGCCCCGCAGTTGTGAAGAAAATGCTAACTGATAAGTTGGAATCCAAAGGTGAAAATGGTTATTTTGTGGGATATCCTAAGGAGACAAGAGGATATCACTTCTATCTACCGGAGAAACAAACAGTGATTGTTTCTAGGCAAGCTTAGTTCCTAGAAGACAGACACGTCTTCCAACAAACCTAACTTAGGGTTTTGGTTTCAGCTTGGATTCCAACTAAGTTGAGACTATCCTTACAAGGCAAAGCTATGCTAAGGATTGGATAATCTCTCTAAGCTTAAGATAATGCTAGTTCGCTATTGGAATACAGAATAACTCTCAGTAGCTAAGAAACACTTGGGAAATTTAGATGGTTTCGAGTGCTTCTTCTAAAGACTGAATGCTTTGAGTGCTTGAGAGTTTGAGTAATTTCTGGCTTGGAAATTTCCCGTAACCTTGAATGGGTTCAAGGCCTTCTGTATTTATAGATGATTTGAAAAAACTATCAGTTGGAGAGATAACCTTCTTGTCATCTATGTAGAGTGGCTCAAACGGACATATCCTCATGCAGCAGCCGTCCTTGCATGGAGTTAGGTCCTTGCACATTAAATGCTTGCCCGTTGAATATGCAATCTGAAGTCAGTCTTTTGTCAGGTTCCGTACGTGCGTGTCCTTCCCGGATTGGTCCACGTCATCAGGTTGGTGAGAATGTCAGAACTTATTCCTAGGCTTCAGGCTTGTCTTATTAAGTTCTTTTTGTCTTGAGCTCACCGGTCTTGTCCTGGCGCTGACATTCCTTTTGCATTGCTTGGCTCTACTCCAAGTCTTCCCATAAACTCAGTATCATCCTGTTCCCTTAAGGACTGAGTTAGTAATGACCTCAGGGTCATACTCTTCATCACTGATACTTACTCAGCCAGCTTAGAACACTGCCATAAGTTAAGGATGGTAAACTTCGTCTTCACGCTCTTGTCTTGATTATCATCAGTAAGTGCTCCTCTTACTGAGTACCTGTGAAGTGTAAAATGACTAAGTATAAATCCTAACCAAGACTAGCCTGACAAAGATAAACAATGGCAAATTATCTTTTCAGGGGCTTTGGGATCTTAATCAAAACTGACAATGTCCCAACAATTTCCCCCTTTTTGATGATGCCAAAACACTGAAAAGATCCTCAAAATACTTAGAGGAATTATTAAGTCCTATCTATAAGATAAGTCAGTGTTAGAGCAATTCTTGATAAAGTACAGAATTTAAATAGCAGCAAAAAAGACAAAGAGTTTTTGTCTGTGGGCAAAGTAATAGATTTCATTGAATGATTTGAAAGTGGTTACAATGAATCTAATCTATTACATTAAAAGAAGAGTGAACACCTAGACTAATCTCATTTCAGGTTTAAGTCCATAGCCTGCATAGACTCTTGCCTTTAGCTCGTCAACTCTTCTAGGTTGGTTCACGAATCCTTCAGCCTTCGCAATCTTCAACACCTCAGTCATAATGGCCTTAGTATCATGCTTTCCAGTCCCAGGTACAAGAGGGGATGGTCGTGTAACGAACTCAGGAGCCTTTACTTGAACTTGAGCTGCTTCAGCCTCCTCCAAGATCTTTTGGATCAGCTCAGGATGATTATCCATCATGTAGTCAGTGAAGTGGGTATTGATGTCTTCAGAGTCGCCCCACTTCTACACAATGTACCATAACTTCACAAACTCATCCCTTGCGTCAACCCAGAACTCCTTTAATGCCTCTGAGATGAACTCATCGATATAAGCTTCCCTCTGACCTGAATCTGGCCTTCTGATCTGCAGAATTGTTGACTTTCTTGCGGTTGACCTTTTTCTGTACTTCCTGGGCTCAGGCTTCGCCTTCTTCCTCCTAAGCAAACTGATCATCGCATCGTCGAGTTCCCTCTGTTGTACATAGGTCAGATCAGGTAGCTTCTCCACCTTCTTCTCCAAGATGCGCATTTTCTCCTTCTGTGCGATCTCAGCCCTGCGCTCAGCCTCAGTCTTTTCAGAAGGTGTCCCCCACGCCTCAGCGCATAACTCCGCCACCGTCTCCGCAGAGTAGGAGATGGGATTTGTCCTTATGTTCATGGGGGGAGACTTCTGAACTGGCTCAGGTTGCTTGGAAACTTGGAGCGCCTTTGAAGGTTCATCAGCCTTCGCCTTCTTTATTGCCTCAGCCCTCAGGCTTGCAGCAATCTCCTCATCTTCCTTCGCCGTTGCTGCCAACCTTGCTGACTTTCTTACCCTTAACATGTTCCCTTCAGGATTGGCTTCAGGATCAACTTGAATGGTTTCGCCTTGGTTGACTGCCTCCGATGCCTCAGGGCGGGATCTTTTCTTCTTCTTTTCCCTCTTTTTGGCATCATCATCGGCCTACGACGGGAACGCATCAAATCTGTTGTTGATCACGAAGGAGGTTAGGGATTGAACTTCAGTGATTCCCTCCTTCAGCATCTCAACTCCCGTTGCGATTCCAGTACCTGCGTAAGACACAGAACTGATAGCAGCTTGTATTTTCTTCTCAAAGACCTCCATAGAGAGCTGGAGTCTTTGTTCAGCCTTCGAGATTCTCTTCTCCACCTTGACGGTTAGATCATTTGCTTGAGTAACCCTTTCAGCGATTGTCTGTGAAGTCTGAGCAATGCGATCTGACCCCTGCTCCAACTTGGACGCTGAGTCTTGTATGGCCTGAGTGAATAGGGCCCCAGCCTGAGCGGCAAGCTTCTCCACCACCTAATTGAGTTCCTCCTTTCTTTGCTCATCCTTCTCAGCCAGCTGCTTCAAGGTTTGCCTTAGCATTTTCTTTGTTCGCTTTCTCTCGCTCCTCACTGACTTGGCTGTGTCAGTCATCGTCCACTTCAACAAAATCAGCTCTTTGTTTACAAGAGTGTTGTATGCTAATTTTGTCCACCTGATGTGTTTGGCCAGGGCCTTGGCTTCCTCCTCCCTTTCAGCTCGTAGCCTCATTACTTCCTCCTGAAGTTCAGCTAGATTTTCATAGGTTTTCTCCTCCTTGACCTACACAATGGAAGTGAATTCAGCGCGGCCAATACCAGTAATGATGACATCTTCTTCATCAGCATCCTCGTCAGTGGCTGGCTGCTTTCCTTTCACAGCCCCTGCAGCGTCAGTCCCCTCTCCAGGGTGCACTGAAGGCAGTTGTTGAGTGGTCGTGGTCGCCTGCTCAGGCTCAACCATGCCATCTCGAACCTTAGGAACTTGTCCTTCGGAACTAGGAGTCTCCATTGACGCCTCAACATCTTTCTCCCTTGTCTCAGGGCAGGGAATCCCATCATCGACAGATGTCTCATCGGCGGCTGAGATGTTCACAACATCCTCAGCCACTGGTCCACCCTTGGCACCAGCGTCTTTCGCACCTTTCCCCTGAGTCTGAGACTCAGGGACCATATCATCAACCTCCTTAGCTGTCTCCTCCACAACTTTCTCAAATGCTCCACCTTGAGCACCTTCATCATCCTCATCCTCCTTATCCTCCTCTCCATCAGAACGGATGTCAGCAACAGACTTGGACATAATATCTGACACCAGCTACTTCAGGTTTTCGAAGTTTAGTAGTTGAAGCCAGCTGGTCAGTCCGAAGTAAGTGCAAAGTCTCGCTTCCTCTATCTCCCAGTGCTCCCATCCACGAGCATCTACCAACATATGTTGTTCTTGCATGTTTAACTGTTTAAACTCCAGCCATACTTTCAGCTCAACAACATTTGCGGCAAGCTCGCTGAATTTGTTCAGTCCGGGCCAGCACTTGGATGCCCATTCAGTAGCATTCCCCCTTAGGGTATTCTCCAGAATGCCTCCAGCCATGTTCTCATCCAGTTCCTCCTCCTGGATCTCGAGGAACTAATCCTCCTCGGTTGGAAGGTCCTTTGGGCAGTCCTTGGGGTTGGGATAGGAAGGGAAGTCATCGGGGGTGGGGGTGGAATCTGAGGGTTGGTCAGGCCTCTGAGGGGATGGCACTGACTCTGGGATATTTGGCTCTGAGGTTTGGGGTGATTGGGTGGGTTGAAATGAGGTGTCAGGGTTGGATGGTGTTTGGGTTTCAGGGTGAGTGGGGGTTGAAACGGGTACTATCTCAGGCTGCAGCAACTCAGCCGTCTCGATAGATTTTCTCACTTCCTCTAAGTCAGAGGCTCTAGGAGAGCTTGACTTTTCCCTCTCTCAATCGCAGGCAAACTCTTAGCAGGAGACTTTTTGGGTCCCTTCCTAAGTCATTTCAGAGGCCTCTCTCCCTGACCTTTCTCCTTTCTGACGTCATCGTCAGTTCCCCCAGCCTCAGAATCAGCTCTCTTGGGTTCTGACTCAGTCCCTGACTCAGTGCTCTTCCCTGATAGCACTATCTTCACCTTCTTCTTCTTCTTCTTCTTCTCAGCCTCCTCCGCTGTAAGCTGAGCCTCACCTCTCTCTTCAGTAACCTCCTCCTCAACCTCCTTGCTCCTTTCAAAGAGCTCATCCACCTTTTCAATGAGACTGGTAGCCACCTTCTTGGCCTTCCCAGCTGGCCTTTTTGCCTGACCCTTTGCCTTAGCATTGGGATCAGTCAGCCCTAGCATTGAGTAAGTGTCACTCAGTGAAGTAAACATCACCTTCTTGGAGGAAAGATTGTCCTTAAAGTTGAAGGTGTACCCATGGCAGGCATGAGCAATCAGGATGGACATCCTCGTTCCAAAGGGCAGGATGGCACCAACGGATATGTGCTTCTTGTCATCATCCCGCTTCAATTTGTCCAGTCCAGCCTGATGGAGTTGATCAAGGAAGAACTGCTCCCAGTTCGCTTCCACTCCATCAACTATTGCCCCCATAATCCCCAGCTTGGGCAGGCTCAGTTGCTCATGAGAGCCTGTGGATCCCATCACTACCTTGGATACTAAGTCCACAAGAGCCCTGTACTCTGGCTTCAGGGTGCTCTTGTTCTGACGGGCTCTGAACTCAGAAGAGCCAATCTCGGTCCACTTGCCCAGAAATTCTCCTAAGTTCAATGGTGACCACTTCTGAGGTGTAGAAGAGCTCGCCGTCGATGTCCTTCTCTCCCGTCAACTTGAGGGCGGTCACCTTTGTGAAAAGTTCCCCCTTTCGTAGGAACATGTTGAAGTAGGCTTCCACGACAGCTCTCGGAAGCACAGAAATTGGGCGCATTGTGAAGTATGTTTCCAACCCAGCTTTGGAGACCCAGTTGAAAACTGGTTTGATCTCCTCAACCGTGAGACAGATACCTTCCATGGAGATGACTTGCTCCATGTGTACCAGCTTGTTGTTGACAACATCCTCAAGCTTGTCTGTTGTCCAGTTGGAATCAAGAAGTGCCATTGATTTTGAAATGAAGAGAGAATTTTAGGGATCTTGTGAGTGCTTTAAGCAAGAGAGAAAGCTCAGTGTGCATATGTGCTTTTGTGTTTGCGTAAAAACCTCAAATGGAATTCTAGATTGATTTGATTAAGTCAGTTACTCAAACGTGGGGTTGAGATTAATTCCTGAATTCGAAAGGTTTTGAAATTAAGGGCCAGGATTAATCTCAGCATCAATCAAATACCCAAGTCAGTCATATTCCGTATAAAATGGATACGTATATGAAAAAGCAACTGAGGCATTAAATGCTTCCTTGCGCGTGGGTTTAAATATGAAAAGACGTGCTTTAAATGAAAACGTAATGCATTTAATGAAGATTTTCAGGACGAAGGACTCAGGGAGACGCTTGGAATTCACAAGGGTCAGGATAGAGCTCATACCTATTAGAGAGACATTGTAGTTCCCTGATACCTCGCTGAGTCGAGTCTGGCCTGAGTTCCTCCTAAACCTTATACTGACTGCTCTCCCGGATCTAAAAGCCCTAACTCCACTGACAGTTCCATAAACCTTGCTTCAGCCAAAGGCTTAGTCAAGATGTCAGCTCTCTGCCTGTCAGTGTGAATCTTCCCCATCCTAATATCTTTCTTCTCCACATGATCTCGAATGATATGATGTCTAATATCCACATGGTTACACCTTGTGTGAAGCACTGGGTTCTGAGTAATTGCTATAGCACTATTGTTGTCACAATAGATTGGAACCTCATTAGCAAATACCTGGTAGTCCCTCAACTGTTGTCTTAACCATAAAATCTGAGCACAACAACTACCAGCAGCCATATACTCAGCCTCAGTTGTGGATGTTGCAACTGAATTCTGCTTCTTACTAAACCACAAGATCAAATTACTTTCCAAAAACTGACATGTCCCTGAGGTTGATTTCCTATCAATCCTACAACCTCCATAATCTGCATCTGAATAACCTGTCAGTTTTAAGTTGTCATCTGAAGGATACCATAGTCCCATATTGACTGTTCTTTTCAAATACTTAAGTATCCTCTTAGCAGCCTCCAAATGACTTCTCTTGGGATCAGACTGATGCCTAGCACACACACCAACTGCAAACGTAATGTCAGGCCTACTTGCAGTCAGGTATAATAAAGAACCTATCAGCCCTCGATACTCAGTCTGATTTACTGAAGTCCCTTCAGTGTCAGGATCCATCTTCCAATTTGTGTTTAAAGGGATCCTGGCTAGATTGCTGTTCTTAAAGACCCACTTGGTACCAATAACACTTTGATTCCTTGGTCTATCTACCAATTTCCAAACCTTATTCCTTGTGAACTGATTCAACTCCTCTTGCATGGCTATGATCCAGTTCGAGTCAGTGAGAGCTTCTTCAATGTTCTTAGGCTCTTGCTCAGAGAGAAAGCAACAGAACAATGCACTCTTACCATGAAACCGTCTGGTCCTGACTCCCTCAGTTGGATCACCGATGACTTGATCAATAGGATGATCCTCTATCTATATTCTTTTGCCTGGAGTTGTCCATGAAGTACCTGCAATGTTAGTGTCTACAGGCTCATAAAATTCAGGAAATTGAACAGAAGGGGATGAACCTGAGTCTATACCAAAGGGATTAACAAGCTCAATGTCAGGGACATTGGTTCCCCCTTGATGAGGTGACTCAGGAACCGTCTTAGTTGCGACCGCATCTTCATAGACGGTGCTTACCTCAGGTTGAGCCTGTTCCTCTGTCTGAGGCTCAACAATCCCTGATGTGATGGGCTTAGGAGTGGCACTTGGTTCATCATCCTTATTATCATCATCATCCCATCTTAGAATTAGCACGGTTTTGACCTTTGGATCAGGTTGATTCTTTAAGTTCAGCCTTGTCACACTTTTTGTAACCTTCTCAGTGTCAGGATTCAGCATTTTTATCCTAGACTCATTAGCAGATTCATCAAACACAACATGTTATGATTCTTCGACAACAAGGGTCCTACAATTGTAAACCCTGAATGCTTTGCTAACTTCAGAATATCCTAAGATTATTCCTTCATCAGATTTGCTATCAAAGGCTTTCAATTGGGTCTTCCCATTGTTGAGGATGAAGCACTTACAGCCAAATACATGAAAGTAAGAGATACGAGGCTTCCTCTTATTCCATGTCTCATATTGGGTCTGTGCATTTTGTTTGTTCAGCATGAATCTGTTCTGAGTGTAACGTGCAGTGTTGAGTGCCTCAACCCAGAATTTCTTGGGCAATCCTGACTCAGCCAGCATGGTCCTAGCAGCTTCCTTTAGTGTCATGTTCCTTCTTTCAGCGACACCATTCTGTTGTGGGGTTCTAGCTGCAGACGTCTCATGAGCTATACCAAGTTCATTACAAAAGTCAGAAATATATAAATTTATAAATTCAGTGCCCTTGTCAGATATGATTTTAGTAATGGACTGATTCTTCTCATTGCTGAGTCTTCTGAGCAACTCTGGAAGATTCACCTGTGTTTCCTTCTTATTCAACAAGAAAATAACCCAAGTATATCTAGAATAATCATCAATAACCACAAGGGCATATTTCCTACCATTCATACTCACAGGTGTTATGGGACCAAATAGATCCATGTGCAAGAGCTAAAGTATCCTGTCAGTGGAATGAGAAGCTTTCTCTTTAAATGACGCTCTGACCTGCTTCCCTTCCTGACAAGCTTTGCACACATGATCTTTGCTAAAAACTTCATTAGGTAGACCTTCAACAAGTGACTGTCTAGAAATTTTGTTAAGGATCTTGAAGTTCAGGTGGCTTAATCTCTTATGCCATAGCCAACTGAGCTATAGAGAGCTTTTAGCAACAAAACAAGTATTAGGAATAGTGCTGCTCCAATCAGTGAGATAAACGTTACCTTTCCTGATACCTGATAGAAGCACTTGTGTTGATTTATCCTTGACTGAACATATATTCGATGAGAACTCAACACTGAAACCTTTGTCACAGAATTGACTTACTGATAACAGGTTATGCTTCAGTCCTTCCACAAAGGACACATTTCCACTCTGACTGTACCTATTATCAAGACACCAAAACCTTTAGTAACACCTTTTGAGTTATCACCAAAGGTTACTTGTGGAACATCCTTAGCCTGAAATTCTTGGAGAAGACTCTTCATTCTAGTCATATGCCTTGAGCATCCACTGTCTAGGTACCAAACAGCTTTGTTTGAGTCTCCTCTCCTCTTGTTGTGATCCACAGCCGCCTGCAAACAAATCACGTCTTAGGTACCCATTGGGTGTTGGGTCCTATAGTATCAGATGTACCCTTCGGGATCCAGACTTGCTAACTACTCTGATTGCCTTAGAGTGGTAAATCTGTCTCCCTGAAACATCAACACACACAACTTTCTTCTTCTTTGCCTGAGAGGAAGATGGTGTATGAGTGCTAGACTTAGGCTTCACAGGAGCCTGAGTGGGTGCCTTTTGAGCTGGCTTCCTGTTCTTCCTAGGTCTGGGTGCAGCAGGTCTTGGGCCTTGTTCTTGATAAGGACCCTGTGTTCTATTCCCCCTAGGCAAGTGAGGGAATGGAAAACAGTTAAAGGCCTCAGGATGCCAGAACCATGGGGGTGTCATCATATTTGGCCTTTCCTGTTGGTATTGCCAAGCATGATGATACCCTCGCTGACCAGTCTGAGGACTCTTGGCCTGAGTCTTCCTCTGCTTTCACTGAGGCTTTCTCTGGCCTGAGCTCTCAGGGACCTCCTTTGGTTACTTTGCCTTTCTATTTGGTTTTGGCTTAGCAACCTTGGGGGCAATCCTAACTGTGTCAACAGTTTCCTTGCCCTTATCAATTTGACGGGCCTGAAGTACAACCTTGGGTTCACTCTGGCCTACTTGAACAAATACCCTCTCAGTGTTGCTCCCTGAAGCAACATGAGACTGACCTTGTGAGGATTTCTTAGGAACATATCCAATTCCCTTTTTCTCGTTCCCAAGCATTTGACTGCTATTTATTTCCTCTTTAGCCACTGAGGATTTATTCATTGCTGCAACCTTTTGCTTGAGTGAGTCCTCACTTTTTTTTTTCAGGATTTCATGTCTGGCAAAGAGGTCATCAAACTTACTTTTGAGTGCTTTCAGTTCTTCCTTCCTGACCAGCTCTTCCTCAGCCAATTCCTTCATAATCTTCTCTCTTGGGAGACGCTCAACATTGAATAAATCAATCTCCTGAGTTAGTCTCACAATCTGAGTTGATTCTTTAAGATCAGACTAAGTGAGCTGATCATTCAGGTTCTGGACCTCAGTACTCAATTTCTTGTTCTCCTCTACCAAGAAGACATTAGTTTCCTGTAATCTGGAGAAATCAACCATCAATTGATCCAGGCAGATCTGAAGGTTCATTTCTCTGACTGACTCTGAGCTAAGCTCAGGATCTTGACCAGTGTAGGAACCACACACAAAGTTAGATGTTACCTCAGGTTCCTCCCTTGCCATCAGGCAGACATCATCGTACTCATCATCGGAAAAGAGTTCCGGTGACCTTTCCTCAGGACCATCAGAGTCAGTTGCATCCTCAGGGAGCATGGCTCTCCGGTCAGTAAGTCTCTGGTCTCTCTTGGCCCTCCTTTCCTCTCTTTTCCTTGCACTCAGCTTCGGACAATCATACTGATAGTGCCCGCTCTTGTTACAGTTGTAACATGTTGGTTGTTCATCTCCTCTTTCTCTCCTTGGTTCTGGGTTCCTCCTTGAGTCAGGTTCCCTCTGTCTTGATGAACTTTCAGTCTTTCCTGAGTGCTTGCCATCATGAGTACGTCTCTGTTCATCCCTATGATCGGGCTTTGGATCTGACTATCTTCTTTCATCGCCACGATCTCTCCTCTGGTCAGTATTTCTCCTTTCCTCATATCTCCTTGAGCTTTGGTGGGTTCCTTTAGGTATCCTATCATGTGAGTCCTGATGAACTTTCTTATAACGACCAAACCTGGAATTAAGCTTATCAAAGCTGTTGGGACATTGTCAGTTTTGATTAAGATCCCAAAGCCCCTGAAAAATGATTTGCCTTTTGTTTGTCTTTGTCAGGCTAGTCTTGGTTAGGTTTTGTACTTATTCATTTTACACTTCACAGGTACTCAGTAAGAGGAGCACTTACTGATGACAATCAAGACTTAGAGCCTGAAGACGCAGTTTGTCATCCTGAACTTATGGCAGTCTTCTAAGCTGGTTAAGTAAGTCTCACCGATGAAGAGTATGACCCTGAGGTCATTTACTACTCAGTCCTGAAGGAAACAAGAGGATACTGAGTTTATGGGAAGACTTGGATTATAGCCAAACAATGCAAAAGGAATGTCAGTGTCAGGACAGGACCGGTGAGCTCAAGACAAAAAGAACTTAATAAGACAAGCCTGAAGCCCAGGAATAAGTTCTGACATTCTCACAAACCTGATGACGTGGACCAATCCTGGAAGGACACACACGTACAGAACCTGACAGAAGACTGACTTCAGACTGCATATTCAATGGGCAAGCATTTAATGTGCATTTAATACAACTACCTAATCCCATGCAAGGACGGCTATTGCATGAAGATATGTCCGTTTAAACCACTCTACATAGATGACAAGAAAGGCTATCTCTCCAACGGATAGTTTTTCAAATCACCTATAAATACAGAAGGCCTTGAACCAATTCAAGGTTACGGGAAATTTCCAAGCTAGAATTTACTCAAACTCTCAAGCATTCAAAAGCATTCAGCCTTAGAAGAAGCACTCGAAACCATCTAAATTTCCCAAGTGTTTCTTAGCTACTGAGAGTTATTCTGTATTCCAAAGAGCGAACTAGGATTATCTTAAGCTTAGAGAGATGTTGGGATATGTTTAGTTTTGATGATTTCCCAAAACAACATGTAATAGGTTTGAAAGCAGTCAGGATAGTATCTTTTATTTCAGGTCAGGCTAGGTTAGTTTTCAGTAAAATAGGATGTTCAGTTGAGGGGGAACTCAGCGAGGGGGAACTCTGCAACACAGCCGGAGAATATCAAGATGACACCAAGAAGAACTGACTAAAGTCTTGCCAGTGACCTGAATCAGAAGAGAAGCCTGAAGGATGTCCCACTGAGTGTAAACCAGGCTGATCTAAGCTAAGTCAGGTGGACCACTCAGTGAAGAGCATGATCAGGAGGATCAGTGCTGCACCAAGTAGGTCCTGAATGAGTCAGGCTACTGTGGTCAGGGAAGTTTGTCATTCAGCCTTATGACAAACTTCTTGGAGTGACCTTCAAACAGTCTCTGAAGGACAACTACACTGAAGACGTTTCAGTTCACTGAAGATCATCAGTCAGTGAAGGAGGAAGCTACCTAAAGTCAGTGGGTCTTGGTCAACCCACTTAGTCAAAGATCCGTGAATCCAGGCCACATGGACCAATCAGCACGAGGCAGCAACTCTGATACTGAGAAAGGCCGAATTCCAAGAAAAGTGGTTGAAACCATTAATTGTATGGATTCAAATGTAATTTCCTCCAACGGTTACATTTGAATCCACACTATAAATACAAGCTCATAGCTTCATTGTAAAGTGTGTTGTATTGTGGGAAGTAAGAAAAATCAACACCTACGAGCTGTGAAGGTGTGAGTGTTTAGTGCATCATATTGGGAGTTATAAGGAGGCACGTTTCACACCTTGTTCACTGACCATTAAGGTCCTCACAGATATATATTGAGTGTTCAGCTTGTAACTCATAGCTTATAGAGGTTTCCCAATCTTAGCTTTAAGGCTAACACATTGTAAGGGAAAACCTCACCTAGTTTGAGAAAACCAAACCAAACTAAACCCTTTCAGAAGAATGTTAGGCTTGTAGTGAGGTGAGGTGAGGCAGCCCAGGGAGTGGCGTGAGTCCAGTTGTAAGTGCACCTTGGCACGTTAAAAACAAGAATCCAGAGTTAGTGGATTTCCTGTTAAATCAGGTCGTGGATGTAAGAGCTTGAGTCTCTGAACCACGTTAAACTGAGCGTACTTATCTTTAAAAGTATTTACCAAAGTATTGTGAAAGTCAGCTCACTGAGCTTTGTTAAGAAAACTTTGGTTAAGCAATCAGGTCAGGGAGATTCCTCTCACTGACCAGATCAGGCAACGCACTCGAGAGTTCAGTTTCTCGAGTCACTGCCTTGTTGAGAGCCTGAGCTTTCAAGTCTCATCACTGACTTGATAGCTCTGACTCTCAGCAATGCAGTGACTTGAATATTCCTTCACTGAACTCTTTCAGAGCGCAACGCAAAGTTTAAAAAAAAAATTGCTACTTAATTCCCATTTTGCCCTTCGAAAACGGGACCATCAAGAGATTATCCAATGCTTAGCATAGCTTTGCCTTGTAAGGATAATCTCAACTTAGTTGGAATCCAAAGTGAAACCAAAACCCTAAGTTAGGTTTGTTGGGAGTAAGTCAGTTTGTGAGTTAGTAAGATGAGTTGTATAGATCAGTGAGGTTAGCTGGTCTTGGTGCACCTTGGCACGTTAAAAACAAGAATCCCTTGAGTGGATTTCCTGTTAAATCAGGCCGTGGACGTAGGAGCTTGAGTCTCTGAACCACGTTAAACTTCTTGTGTTCTTATTGCTTTGATATTGCGCATACCTGCCATATTACTTGTTCATTCATAAGCATTTGGTTTATCAGGCCTGAATCAATCAGCCTGATCCTTAAAAAGAGCACTGCCCTACTAATCAATATTCAGAATTAAGTAAACAAATTTTTCAGAAAGCAAACTAAACAAGACTTTAAACTATCAGGGCTCACGCATTTCCGCACTGAACTTGAATTGATAGTTAGCCAACTGACCCGCACCAAGTGTAGTTAGTAGGTGTGTTATCAGCTCCTAGTTCTTTACCACTCTGAGTAAAGGGAACTCAGTTAGGTTTTAAGTTTGAAAATTGGTATACGTGTATCCACCCCCATACACGTATTACTCAGTCTTGTACCGGGACCAACAAGTTGTATCAGAGCAGTGGTTCAAAAGACCACTGACTTTGAATACTAATAGTTTCAAAGGAGAAACTGTTGGTGGTCACTGAACATATCTGAGTTTGCTTTTCATAAAACTTGCATCATCATGACTTCGAGAAGACTTGAAGCTTCGTTACCCGAATTCTCTGTATCTAACCTTGTCTATTGGAAGTTCAGATTAGAACCGCATCTTGATGCCATCCATGACCAGATGCCGCGTGTTCTCAGGGAAGGACCGATCAAGATCACTATTCCTAATGTCAGAGGACTGGGATATGAGCATCTTGAGATTGGCGTGTAGGTTCCGAAAGAAAGAAAAGACATGACCAACGATGAAATCAAAATGGTGGGACTGGACAACGTTGCCAGAAATATCATTTTGCATACGGTACCTTTCGAGGAGTCAGCAAGGCAGATAAACTTAAAGACGGCAAAGGAGGTTTGGGATGAGCTGACCAGGATGTACGAGGGGTCAGAAAAGATAAAGGAGAACAAGAGAAACATTGCCATTCAGAAGTTTGAAGCGTTCGAGATGCTGCCTGATGAGACAATCGATCAGATGGAGTCAAGGTTCATCAAGTTGATGAATGAATTGGTGATGCTGGACAAGGATGTTCCTAAGAGAGATGTTGCTTCTAAGATCCTGAATGCCCTTCCTGAGAGATGGGATAACAGTGTAATTATGCTTAAGAACACTCAGGATATGAGTAACATAACTTCTGCTTTACTTTTTTCAGAGCTAAAGGCACTGGAATTTGATCTTAATAAAAGAAAGAAGAAAGTTCAGCCAGAAGAGGAAGAAAAGGAGAAAACTCCAGAGAAAAGTGTGGCGTTCAAGGCCAGGTCTGAACCTGTTGAGTCTTCATCAGAGTCACTGATGGAGATGAGCAATGAAGAACTTGCTGAGGAGTACAGCCTGATGGCCAGACGCTTTGATAAGCTTAATTCCAGGTTTGGTCGTTATAAGAAATTTTATCAGGACTCACGTGACAGGAAACCTGAAGGAACCCACCAAAGCTCAAGGAGATATGAGGAAAGGAGAAACACTGACCAGAGGAGAGATCGTGACGAAGAAAGAAGATATTCAGATCCAAAGCCCGATCGCAGAGATGAACAGAGACGTACTCATGATGACAAGCACTCAGGGAAGACTGAAAGCTCATCAAGACAGAGGGAACCTGACTCAAGGAGGAACCCAGAACCAAGGAGAGAAAGAGGAGATAAGCAACCAACATGTTACAACTGTAACAGGAGCGGGCACTATCAGTATGATTGTCCGCAGCTGAGTGCAAGGGAAAGAGAGGACAGAAGGGCCAAGAGAGACCAGAGACTTGCTGACCGGAGAGCCATGCTCGCTGAGGATGCAACTGACTCTGATGGTCCTGAGGAAAGGTCACCTGAACTCTTTTCTGATGATAAGTACGATGATGTTTGCCTGATGGCAAGGGAGGAACCTGAGGTAACATCTAACTCTGTATGTGGTTCCTACACTGGTCAAAATCCTGAGCTAAGCTCAGAGTCAGTCAGAGAAATGAACCTTCAGATCTGCCTGGATCAATTGATGGTTGATTTCTCCAGATTGCAGGAAACTAATGTCTTCTTGCTAGAGGAGAACAAGAAATTGAGTACTGAGGTTCAAAACCTGAATGATCAACTCACTCAGTCTGATCTTAAAGAATCAGCTCAGATTGTGAGACTAACTCAGGAGATTGATTTAATCAATGTTGAGCGTCTCCCAAGAGAGAAAATTCTGAAGGAACTGACTGATGAAGAGTTGGCCAGGAAGGAAGAACTGAAAGCACTTAAGAGTAAGTTTGATGACCTCTTTACCAGACATGAAATCATGAAAAAGAGTGAGGAATCTCTCAAGAAAAAGGTTGCAGCAATGAATAAATCCTCATTGGCAAGAGAGGAAATAAATAGCAGCCAGATGCTTGGGATTGAGAAAAAGGGACTTGGATATGTTCCTAAGAAATCCTCACAAGGTCAATCTCATGTTGCTTCAGGGAGCAACACTGAGAGGGTATTTGTTCAGGCAGGCCAGAGTGCACCCAAGGTTGTACTCTAGGCACGACAAACTGATAAGGGCAAGGAAACTGTTGACACAGTCAGGGTTGCCCCTAAGGTAGCTAATCCAAAACCCAAGGGAAAGACAAAGCAACCTAAGGAGGCCCCTGAGAGCTCAGGCCAGGGAAACCCGCAGCGAAAGCAGAGGAAGACTCAGGCCAAGAGCCCTCAGACTGGTCAGCGAGGGTACCATCATGATTGGCAATACCAACAGGGAAGGCCAAATATGATGACACCCCCATGGTTTTGGCATCCTGAGGCCTTTAACTGTTTTCCATTCCCTCACTTGCCTAGGGGGAATAGAACACAGGGCCCTTATCAAGAACAAGGCCCAAGACCTGCTACACCCAGACCTAGGAAGAACAGGAAGCCAGCCCAAAAGGCACCCACTCAGGCTCCTGTGAAGCCTAAGTCTAGCACTCATACACTATCTTCCTCTCAGGCAAGAAGAAGAAAGTTGTGTATGTTGATGTTTCAGGGAGACAGATTTACCACTCTAAGGCAATCAGGGTTGTTAAGCAAGTCTGGATCCTGAAGGGTACAACTGACACAATAGGACCCAACACCCAATGGGTACCTAAAGCCTGATTTGATTGCAGGCGGTTGTGGATCAAAACAAAAGGAGAGGGGCTTAATCAAAGTTGTTTGGTACCTAGACAGTGGTTGCTCAAGGCACATGACTGGAATGAAGAGTCTTCTCCAAGAATATCAAGCTAAAGATGGTCCACAGGTAACCTTTGGTGATAACTCAAAAGGTGTTACTAAAGGTTTTGGTGTCTTAATAATAGATACAGTCAGAGTGGAAAATATGTCCTTTGTGGAAGGACTGAAGCATAACCTGTTGTCAGTAAGTTAATTCTGTGACAAAGGGTTCAGTGTTGAGTTCTCATCAAATATATGTTCAGTCAAGGACAAATCAACACAAGTCCTTCTATCAGGTATCAGGAAAGGTAACGTTTATCTTGCTGACTGGAGCAGCACTATTCCTAATACTTGTTTTGTTGCTAAAAGCTCTCTAGAGCTCAGTTGGTTATGGCATAAAAGATTAAGCCACCTGAACTTCAAGATTCTTAACAAAATTTCTAGACAGTCACTTGTTGAAGGTCTACCTAATGAAGTTTTTAGCGAAGATCATGTGTGCAAAGCTTGTCAGGAAGGGAAGCAGGTCAGAGCATCATTCAAAGAGAAAGCTTCTCATTCCAGTGACAGGATTCTTTAGTTCTTGCACATGGATTTATTTGGTCCCATAACACCTGTGAGTATGAATGGTAGAAAATATACCCTTGTGGTTATTGATGATTATTCTAGATATACTTGGGTTATTTTCTTGTTGAATAAGAAGGAGACACAGGTGAAGCTTCCAGAGTTGCTCAGGAGACTCAGCAATGAGAAGAATCAGTCTATTACTAAGATCAGATCTCACAAGGGCACTGAATTTATAAATTCATATATTTCTGACTTTTGTAATGAACTTGGTATAGCTCATGAGACTTCTGGAGCTAGAACCCCACAGCAGAATGGTGTCGCTGAAAGGAGGAACATGACACTGAAGGAAGCTGCTAGGACCATGCTGGCAGAGTCAGGATTGCCCAAGAAATTCTGGGCTGAGGCAATCAATACTGCATGCTACACTCAGAACAGATCCATGCTAAACAAACAACATGCACAAACCCCATATGAGACATGGAATAAAAGGAAACCTCGTATTTCTTATTTTCATGTACTTGGTTGTAAGTGCTTCATCCTCAACAATGGAAAGACCCAATTGAAAGCTTTTGATAGCAAATCTGATGAAGGAATATTCTTAGGATATTCTGAAGTTAGTAAAGCCTTCAGAGTTTACAATTGTAGGACCCTTGTTATGGAAGACTCACCACATATTGTTTTTTATGAATCTATTAATGAGTCTATGATAAAAGTGTTGAATCCTGATACTGAGGAGGTCACAAGGAGAGTGACAAGGTTGAGCTTAAAGAATCTACCTTATCCAAAGGTCAAAACTGTGCCAATTCCAAGATGGGATGATGACGATGATCAGGATGATGAATCAAGTGCCACCCCTAAGCCCAGCACATCAGGGATTGTTGAGCCTCAGACTAAGGAACAGGCACAACCTGAGGTAAGTACCGTCTATGAAGATGTTGTTGCAGCTGAGACGGTTCCTGAGTCACCTCATCAAGGGGGAATCAATGTCCCTGACATTGAGCTTGTTAATCCCTTTGGTATAGACTCAGGATCATCCCCTTCTATTCAATTTCCTGAATTTTATGAGCCTGTAGACACTAACATTGCAGGTACTTCAGGAACAACTCCTGGCAAGAGAACATGGCTAGAGGATCATCCCATTGATCAAATCATTGGTAATCCAACTGAGGGAGTCAGGACCAGATGGTTCCATGGTGAGAGTGCATTGTTCTGTTGCTTTCTCTCTAAGCAAGAGCCTCAGAACATTGAAGATGCTCTCACTGACTCGAACTGGATCATTGCCATGCAAGAGAAGTTGAATCAGTTCACAAGGAATCAGGTTTGGGAACTGATGGGTAGACCTAGGCATCAAGGAGTAATTGGTACCAAGTGGGTCTTCAAGAACAAGAAGGATGAGAATGGTATTTTGGTAAGGAACAAGGCTAGACTGGTTGCAAAAGGGTATTGTCAATCTGAGGGAATAGACTATGATGAGACTTTTGATCCAGTGGCTAGGTTGAAAGCTATCAGATTGTTCCTTGCATATACAACATATAAGAAGTTCAAGGTGTATCAAATGGATGTCAAGAGTGCCTTCCTGAATGGTGTACTCAATGAAGAGGTATTTGTTAAACAACCTCCCGGGTTTGAGGTTGGAGATAGAGTATACCATTTGAAGAAAGTACTCTATGGACTTAAGCAAGCACCAAGAGCTTGGTATGATACCCTCTCTCAATTCCTAACAGACCATGGGTTCAAGAAAGGAACTGTGGATAGGACATTGTTCAGGATCACTGAAGGTGATGACATTCTCTTGGTCCAGATTTATGTGGATGACATAATATTTGGATCACCAAATCATCAGCTCTGTGAGAAATTCTCTAAGCTGATGACTGGTAAATTTGAGATGTCAATGATGGAAGAGATGAACTTCTTCTTAGGATTGCAGGTCAAGCAGACTGATCAAGGTATCTTCATTAATCAGGCCAAGTATACAAGAGACTTGATTCATAAGTTTGGAAGATGGATCCTGACACTGAAGGGACTTCAGTAAATCAGACTGAGTATCGAGGGCTGATAGGTTCTTTGTTGTACCTGACTGCAAGTAGGCTTGACATTACGTTTGTAGTTGGTGTGTGTGCTAGGTATCAGTCTGATCCCAAGAAAATTATTTGGAGGCTGCTAAGAGGATACTTAAGTATTTGAAAAGGATGGTCAATATGGGATTATGGTATCCTTCAGATGACAATTTAGAACTGACAGGTTATTCAGATGCAGATTATGGAGGTTGTAGGATTGATAGGAAATCAACCTCAGGGACATGTCAGTTTTTGGGAAGTAAGTTGATCTCGTGGTTTAGTAAGAAATAGAATTCAGTGGCTACATCCACAACTTAGGCTGAGTATATGGCTGCAGGTAGTTGTTGTGCTCAGATTTTATGGTTGAGGCAAAGGTTGAGGGACTACCAATTATTTGCTAATGAGGTTCCAATCTATTGTGATAACAATAGTGCTATAGCAATTACTCAGAACCCAGTGCTTCACACAAGGTGCAAGCATGTGGACATTAGGTATCACTTTATTTGAGATCACGTTGAAAAGAAGGACATTAGGATGGAGAAGATTCACACTGATAGGCAAAGAGTTGACATCTTGCTAAGCCTTTGGCTGAAGCAAGGTTTATGGAACTGTCAGTGGAGTTAGGACTCTTAGATCCGGGAGAACAGTCAGTGTAGGGTTCTAGGGGGAACTCAGGCCAGACTCGACTCAGCGAGGTATCAGGGTGCTACAATGTCTCCCTGACAGGTATGAGTTCTATCCTGACTCTTGTGAATACCAAGCGTCTCCCTGAGTCCTTCGTCCTGAAAATCTTTATTAAATGCATTCTGTTTTCATTAAAAGTGCGCCTTTTCACATTTAAACCCATGCGCAGCGGAGCATTTAATGCTTCAGTTACTTTTTCATATACGTGTCCGTTTTATACGGAATATGACTGACATGGGATAATTGATTGAAACTAAGATTAATCCTGGCCTTTCATTTCAAAACCTTTCAAATTCATGAATTAATCTCAACCCCACGTCTGAGTAACTGACTTCATCTGATCAATCAATAGTGCCATTGGAGGTCTTTACGCAAACACAAAGCACATCTGCATACTGAGTATTCTCCTGCTCAAAATATTCACAGATTTCCAAAAAAAACCTCTCTTTCAAAATCAATGGCACATCTTGATTCCAACTGGACAACAGACAAGCTTGGGGATGTTGTCGATAACAAGATGGTGCACATGGAGCAAGTCATCTCCATGGAATGTGCCTATCTTACAGTGGAGGAAATTAAAGCAGTGTTTAATTGGATTTCCAAAGTTGGGTTGGAAACATACTTCACCATGCGCCCTATCTCCATACTTCCAAGAACGGTCGTAGAAGTCTACTTGAACATGTTCCTGCGTAAGGGGGAACTGTTCACGAAGGTGACCGCGCTCAAACCGACGGGA
This sequence comes from Ballota nigra, assembly GCA_947034835.1. Taxonomy (NCBI): domain Eukaryota; kingdom Viridiplantae; phylum Streptophyta; class Magnoliopsida; order Lamiales; family Lamiaceae; genus Ballota; species Ballota nigra. Next base: position 30,961,023 of record OX344728.1, on the reverse strand, counting down.
GAGAAGGACGACGACGGCGAACCTCTCTATAACTCAGAGGTGGTTGACATTGACATTCGGAAGGCTGTCAAAGAGGTCTTTGCATTGCCATCCTCAGGAATCAACCCCAGGTTCTACAAGGAAAATTTGGAGGGAGAGTTCCTTAGGAAGTGGACCAAGACTAGCTCCCCTGAGTTCAGAGCCCGTCAGAACAAGAGTACTCTGAAGCCTGAGTACAGAGCTCTTGTGGACTTAGTGTCCAAGGTGGTGATGGGATCTACAGGCTCTCATGAGCAGCTGAGCTTGCCCAAGCTGAGGATAATGGGGGCTATTGTTAATGGAGTGGAAGCGAACTGGGAGCAGTTCTTCCTTGATCAACTCCATCAGGCTGGACTGGACAAGCTAAAGCGGGATAAGGAGAAGAAGCACGTGTCTGTCAGTGCCATCCTGCCCTTTGGAATGAGGATGTCCATCCTGATTGCTCATGCCTGCCATGAGTACACCTTCTACTTCGAGGACAATCTTTCCTCCAAGAAGGTAATGTTTACTTCAGTGAGTGACACTTACTCGATGCTAGGGCTGACTGATCCCAATGCTAAGGCAAAGGGTCAGGCTAAAAAGCCAGCTGGGAAGGCCAAGAAAGTGGCAACCAGTCTCATTGAGAGAGTGGATGACCTCTTTGAAAGGAGTAAGGAGGCTGAGGAGTCTGCCGCTGAGAGAGAGGAGGCTCAGCCTGCAGTGGAGGGAGTGGAGAAGAAGAAGAAGGTGAAGTTAGTGCTGTCAGGGAAGAGCGCTAAATCTGGGACTGAGTCTGATCCCAAGAGAGCCGAATCTGTGGCTGAGGGAACTGACGATGACGTCAGGAAGGAGAGTGATCAGGGGGAGAGGCCTTTGAAGAGACTTAGGAAGGGAGTCAAAAAGTCCCCTGCTAAGAGATTGCCTGCAGTGAGTGAGAGGGAGAAGTCAAGCTCTCCTAGAGCCTCTGACCTGGAGGAGGTGAGAAAATCTATCGAGACGGCTGAGTTGTTGCAGCCTGAGATAGTACCCACTCATTCACCCACTCACCCTGAAACCCAAACACCAACCAACCCTGACCCCACACCTTAACCAACCAACTCACCCCAAACAGCAGAGCCCAATATCCCAGAGTCAGTGCCATCACCTCAGAGGCCTGACCAACCATTAGATCCCACCATTCCCAACCCTGAAGATTTCTCCGCTTACCCCAATCCAAAAGATTTCCCTAAGGCCACTTCAAATGAAGAGGATGACTTCCTGGAAGTGGAGGAGAAAGAATTGAATGAGCATATGGCAGGAGGCATTCTGGAGAATACCCTAAGGGGGAACGCTACTGAATGGGCATCCAAGTGCTGGCCAAGGCTGACAAAGTATGGAGAGCTTGCTGCTAACGTTATTGAGCTCAAAGTCTGGTTGGAGTTTAAGCAATCCAACATGCAGGAGCAGAACCTGTTAGTCGATGCTCGTGGATGGGAGCACTGGGAGAATGATGAGGCAAGATTATGCTCCTATTTTGGACTGACAAGCTGGCTTTAACTGCTCAATTTCGAAAACCTGAGGAAGCTAGTCAATGACTTAATGTCCAAGAGTAAGGCTGATCTTCTTTCAGATGGTGAGGAAGATAAGGATGGAGAGGATGACGAAGATGCTCAGGGTGGAGCTTCAGAGAAAGCTATGGAGGAAACAGCTGAGGAGGTTGATGCGATGGTCCCTGAGTCTCAAACTCAGGAGGAAGGTGTGAAAGACATTGGTGCCAAGGGTGGACCAGTGGCTGAGGATGTTTTGAACATCTCAACCGCCGATGAGATATTTGTCGATGAAGGGATTCCCTGTCCTGAGACAAGGGAGAAAGATGTTGAGGCGTCTAAGGAAACTCCCAGTTCCGAAGGACAAGTTCGAGATGGCTTGGTTGAGCCTGAACAGGCGACCATGACCACTCAATAACTGCCTTCAGTGCACCCTGGAGAGGGGACTGAGGATGCAGGGGCTGATAAGGGAAAGCAGCCAATCACTGATGAGGCTGTAGATGGTGATGAGGATGTGATCATAACTGGGGTCGGCCGAGCTGAATTCACAAGCATTGTGGAGGTCAAAAAGGAGAAAACCACTGAAAATCTAGCTGAGCTTCAGGAGGAAGTGATGAGGCTACGCGCTGAGAAAGAAGAGGACACCAAGGCCCTAGCAAAACACATCTGATGGACTAAATCAGCTTACAACAACCTTGCAATTAGGGAGTTGATTTTGCTCAAGAGAACAATGACTGACACAGCTAAGTCAGTGAGGGCTGAAAGAAAGCGCACAAAGAAAATGCTAAGACAAACCTTGAAGCAGTTGGCTGAGAAGGATGAGCAAAGGAAGGAAGATCTCAATCAGGCCGTGGAGAAGCTTGCAGCTCAGGCTGGAGCCCTATTCACTCAGGCCATTCAGGACTCAGCGTCCAAGTTGGAGCTGGAGTCAGAACGAATTGCTCAGACTTCGAAAGATATTGCTGAGAGGCTGACTCATGCAGATGATCGATCCGCCAGGGTGGAGGAGAGGATCGAGAAAGTTGAACAAAGACTCCAACTCTCCATGGAGGTCTTTGAGAAGAAGGTGAATGCTGCAATCAGTTATGTTTCTTTTGCAGGAACCGGTATCTCGATGGGAGTTAATTTACTGAAGGAGGGAATCAATGATGTTCATTCCCTAGCCTCCTTCGTAATCAACAGCGGATCTGACGCATTCCCATCCGAGGCCAATGATGATGCCAAAAAGAGGGAAAAGAAGAAGAAAAGATCCCGCCCTGAGGCATCTGAGGCAATCAACCAAGGCAAAACATTTCAAGCTGATCCTGATGCCAATCCAGAAGGGAATGTGCTGAGGGTAAGGAAGTCAGCAAGGTTGGCAGCAGTAGAGAAGGAAGGTGAGGAAATTGTTGCCAGGCTGAAGGCAGAGGCAGCAAAGAAGGCGAGGGCTAATGAACCTTCTAAAGAACTCCAAGTAACTAAGCAACCTGAGTCAGTTCAGAAATCTCCCCCCATGAACACAAGGAAGAACCCCATCACTTACTCTGGGGAGATGGTGGCGGAGTTATGCGCTGAGGCGTGGGGGACACCTTCTGAAAAGACTGAGGCGATACGCAGGGCTGAGATTGCACAGAAAGAAAAGATGCGTATCTTGGAAAAGAAAGTGGAGAAGCTGACTGATATCACTGAGCTTCAACAAAGGGAACTCGATGATGCAGTGATCAGTCTGCTTAGGAGAAAGAAGGCGAAGCCTGAGCCTAGGAAGTACAGAAAGAGGCCAACAACAAGAAAATCAACAATTCTTCATGTCAGAAGGCCGGAGTCAGGATTAAGGGAAGCCTATGTCGACGAGTTCATCTCCGAGGCACTGAAGGAATTCTGGGCTGACGCGAAGGATGAGTTTGTGAAGTTGTGGTATGTTGTGAAGAAATGGGGCGACACTGATGATAGCAATGCCCACTTCACTGACTACATGATGGACAATCATCCTGAGTTGATTCAAAAGATATTGGAGGAGGCTGAAGCAGCTCAAGTCCAGGTGAAGGCTCCTGAGTTCACAATTCGAGCTCCTCCCTTAGTTCCTGGAACTCAGAAGCACAATACGAAGGCCATTATGATGGAAGTTTTGAAGATTGCCAAGGCTGAAGGGTACGTGAATCAACCTAGCAGACTTAACGAGTTAAAGGCAAGAGTCTATGCAGGATATGGACTTGAAATTGAAATGAGATTAGTCTAGGTGTTCATAGCCTCTTGCAATAGATTAGATTCATTGTAATCACCTTCACATCAATCAATGAAATCTATTACTTTTGCCCACAGACAAAAACTCATTGTCTTTTTGGCTGTTATTTAAATTCTGTACTTTATCAAGAATTGCTCTAACACTGCATTATCTTATTGATAGGTTCTTATATTTCCTCTAAGTGTTTTGAGGATCTTTTCAGTGTTTTGGCATCATAAAAAAGGGGGAAATTGTTGGGACATTGTCAGTTTTGATTAAGATCCCAAAGCCCCTGAAAGGATGATTTGCCTTTTGTTTGTCTTTGTCAGACTAGTCTTGGTTAGGTTTTGTACTTAGTCATTTTACACTTCACAGGTACTCAGTAAGAGGAGCACTTACTGATGACAATCAAGACATAGAGCCTGAAGACGCAGTTTACCATCCTGAACTTATGGCAGTCTTCTAAGCTGGTTGAGTAAGTCTCATCGATGAAGAGTATGACCCTGAGGTCATTTACTACTCAGTCCTGAAGGGAACAGGAGGATACTGAGTTTATGGGAAGACTTGGAGTAGAGCCAAGCAATGCAAAAGGAATGTCAGCGTCAGGACAAGACCGGTGAGCTCAAGACAAAAAGAACTTAATTAGACAAGCCTGAAGCCCAGAAATAAGTTCTGATATTCTCACCAACTTGATGACGTGGAACAATCCTGGAAGGACAGGCACGTACGGAACCTGACAGAAGACTGACTTCAGACTGCATATTCAGCGGGCAAGCATTTAATGTGCATTTAATGCAACTACCTAATCTCATGCAAGGACGGCTGCTGCATGAAGATATGTCCGTTTGAACCACTCTACATAGATGACAAGAAAGGCTATCTCTCCAACGAATAGCTTTTCAAATCACCTATAAATACAAAAGGCCTTGAACCCATTCAAGGTTAAGGAAAATTTCCAAGCCAGAATTTACTCAAACTCTCAAGCATTCAAAAGCATTCAGCCTTAGAAGAAGCACTCGAAGCCATCTAAATTTCCCAAGTGTTTCTTAGCTACTGAGAGTTATTCTGTATTCCAAAGAGCGAACTAGCATTATCTTAAGCTTAGAGAGATTATCCAATCCTTAGCATAGCTTTGCCTTGTAAGAATAATCTCAACTTAGTTGGAATCCAAACTGAAACTAAAATCCTAAGTTAGGTTTGTTGGGAGTAAGTCAGTTTGTGAGTTAGTAAGAGGAGTTGTATAGATCAGTGAGGTTAGCTGGTCTTGGTGTACCTTGGCACGTTAAAAACAAGAATCCCTTGAGTGGATTTCCTGTTAAATCAGGTCGTGGACGTAGGAGCTTGAGTCTCTGAACCACGTTAAACTTCTTGTGTTCTTATTGCTTTGATACTGCGCATACCTGCCATATTACTTGTTCATTCATAAGTATTTGGTTTATCAGGCCTGAATCAATCAGCCTAATCCTTAAAAAGAGCACTGCCCTACTAATCACTATTCAGAATTGAGTAAACAAGTTTTTCAGAAAGCAAACTAAACAAGACTTTAAACTATCAGGGCTTACGCATTTCCGCACTGAACTTGAATTGATAGTTAGCCAACTGACCCGCACCAAGTGTAGTCAGTAGGTATGTTATCAGCTCCTAGTTCTTTACCACTCCGAGTAAAGGGGACTCAGTTAGGTTTTAAGTTTGAAAATTGGTATACGTGTATTCCCCCCCATACACGTATTCCTCAGTCTTGTACCGGGACCAAAAAAAGTGTCTGGCCATCAGGCTGTACTCCTCAGCATGCTCTTCCTTGCTCATCTCCATCAGTGACTTTGATGAAGACTCAACAGGTTCAGACCGGGCCTTGAACGCCACACTTTTCTCAGGAGTTTTCTCATTTTCTTCCTCTTCTGGCTGAACTTTCTTCTTTCTTTTGTTGAGATCAAATTTCAGTGCTTTAAGCTCTGAAAAAAGTAAAAAATTACAGTTGTAACATGTTGGTTGCTCATCTTCTCTTTCTCTCCTTGGTTCAGGGTTCCTCCTTGAGTCAGGTTCCCTCTGTCTTGATGAGCTTTCGGTCTTCCCTGAGTGCTTGTCATCATGAGTACGTCTCTGTTCATCTCTGCGGTCGGGCTTTAGATCTGAATATCTTCTTTCTTCGCCACGATCTCTCCTCTGGTCAATATTTCTCCTTTCCTCATATCTCCTTGAGCTTTGGTGGGTTCCTTCAGGTTTCCTGTCACGTGAGTCCTGATAAAATTTCTTATAACGACCAAACCTGGAATTAAGCTTATCAAAGCGTCTGGCCATCAGGCTGTACTCCTCAGCAAGTTCTTCCTTGCTCATCTCCATCAGTGACTTTGATGAAGACTCAACAGGTTCAGACCTGGCCTTGAACGCCACACTTTTCTCAGGAGTTTTCTCATTTTCTTCCTCTTCTGGCTGAACTTTCTTCTTTCTTTTATTAAGATCAAATTCCAGTGCCTTTAGCTCTGAAAAAAGTAAAGCAGAAGTTATGTTACTCATATCCTGAGTGTTCTTAAGCATAATTACACTGTTATTCAATTTCTCAGGAAGGGCATTCAGGATCTTTTAAGCATCATCTCTCTTTGGAACATCCTTATTTAGCATCACCAACTCATTCATCAACTTGATGAACCTTGACTCCATCTGATCGATTGTCTCATCAGGCAGCATTTCAAACGCTTCGAACTTCTGAACGGCAATGTTTCTCTTATTCTCCTTTATCTTTTCTGACCTCTCGCACATCCTGGTCAGCTCATCCCAAACCTCCTTTGTCGTCTTTAAGTTCATCAGCCTCGCTGACTCCTCGAAAGGCACCGTATGCAAGATGATATTTCTGGCAACATTGTCCAGTCCCATCATCTTGATCTCGTCAGTGGTCATATCCTTCCTTTCCTTAGGAATGGGTACGCCAATCTCAAGAACGTCATATCCCCTCACTCTGACATTAGGGATGGTGATCTTGATCGGTCCTTCCCTGAGAACACGCGTCATTTGGTCATGGATGGCATCAAGATGTGCTTCTAATCTGAACTTCCAATAAACAAAGTTAGATACAAAGAATTCAGGTAACGACGCTTCAAGTCTCCTCGAAGTCATGATGATGCGAGTTTTATGAAAAGCAAACTCAGATCTGTTCAGTGACCACCAACAGTTTCTCCTCTGAAACTATTAGTATTCAAAGTCAGTGGTCTTTTGAACCACTGCTCTGATACCACTTGTTGGTCCCGGTTCAAGAATGATGAATACGTGTATGGGGGGAATACACGTATACCAATTTTTCAACTTAAAACCTTGTTGAGTCCCCTTTACTCAGAGTGATAAAGAACTTAGAGCTGATAATCTCCCCACTGACTACACTTAGTGCGGGTCAGTTGGCTGACTATCAATTCGAGTTCAGTGCAGAAATGCGTGAGCCCTGATAGTTTAAAGTCTTGTTTAGTTTGCTTTCTGAAAAACTTGATTACTCAATTCTGAATAGTGATTAGTAGGGCAGTGCTCTTTTTGAGGATCAGGCTGATTGATTCGAGCCTGATAAAACCAAATGCTTATGAATGAACAAGTGATATAGCACGTAGGCACAATATCAAAGCAGTAAGAACAACACAGGGAGTTTAACGTGGTTCAGAGACTCAAGCTCCTACGTCCACGGCCTGATTTAACAGGAAATCCACTCAAGGGATTCTTGTTTTTAATGTGCCAAGGTGCACCAAGATCAGCTACCTCACTGACCTATACGACTCCTTACTAACTCACTAACAACTTACTTCTAACAAACCTCATAACTCTAACATTCCTAGTTCTCCTCTAAGTGCTGAGAAACTTGATTCAATAAGGGGCTTAGTAAAAATATCAGCAAGGTTTAGATCTGTGTGAATCTTTTCCATCTTGATATCTTTTCTCTCAATATGATCTCTAATGACGTGATGCCTCACGTCAATGTGCTTAGATTTTGAGTGAAGAACAAGATTATGTGTAATTGCAATAGCACTGGTGTTATCACAGAATATAGTAGTGTTATTTGACTCAATATCATAATCCTTTAGTTGATATTGTATCCATAGTATTTGTGCACAACAACTTCCTGCAGCTATGTATTCTGCTTCAGCTGTTGATAGTGCAATAGAGTTTTGTTTCTTGTTGTGCCAAGAAATTGATCTTTGTCCAAGAAATTGACAAATTCCATTTGTACTTTTCCTGTCAACTTTGCAGCCAGCATAGTCAGAATCTGTATATCCTTTCAATTCGATTCCACCCTCTTTTGAATACCACAGTACAAGATTTTGGGTAGATTTGATGTACTTAATGATCTTTTTCACAGAATTCAAGTGTGATTCCTTGGGGTTGACTTGGAATCTAACATACACACCTACATCAAACATTATGTCAGGTCTGCAAGCTGCAAGGTATAGCAATGATCCAATTAACCTTCTGTACATTGTAACATTCACACTGTTAGGATAAAAATTGTTAGTTTTGATGAGTTAAAACAAACCAGAAGATGTAATAGGAACATCTGGACCTGTTAGCCAGATGATGATCTAGATTAGGACTTAGTCTAGGGGGAACTGCCAGACCAGAAGACTTCACCAGAAGAGTCACCAGAAGACCCCCCCAGAGGACTTCACCAGAGGACTCCACCAGAAGACTTCACCAGATGAGATCAGACCAGAGGCAGAGGACCTTCCCCAGACCAGACGAGTCCGGACCAGACGAGTCTGGTGGAACAAAAGATGCTCAGTTTGATCCCCTTATTCTACTGAGTATTCTGGTTGTTCACCAGATAAGGACCAGAAGACACCGAGGTTGCCTGGTGTCTGGTCCTGCCTTCTCTGGAGAGAATCAGAGTTAGGCAGAGGAAGCTATTGACCGTTGGTGATTCAAATCAAGTCAACAAGATCAGGATTGGAAAGTATTTGAAGATAATCAATCCAAGGATCCCACCAACCCAATCAATCAATTAGGGAATTGATTGATTGAGGCTTCCTTATATAGAGGATCTGATTGGATTAGCCCTCCAACGGCTAGCCCTAATCCCCTCTATATATACAAGAGTGCAGTTCAAGAAAATGCTTCTAGAGACCCTACACGCGCACATAGCATTCTAAGCTTTTGATCACTACGCATTTTGCACTCACTTTGTTCTTAATTACTCATCCAACTCGTAAGGAGTTTATATACTCAACCTGTTCATCTTGTTAGATAAGGTTGGAGTAAGTCTGTCTTTAGATCGGAGTTAGATCTAAAGAGATTGTAAGAAGGTGCTGGTACTTCGGAAATTCCAGTAAGATAGTTGGTTGGTTGGTTGATAGTGAGACCCCTTTGATCAAGGGAGAGTGGACGTAGGATATTCAGATCCGAACCACTATATATACGGTCTTATTTATTGCTTTCTTTAATACTTGTTTGATTATAATTTGTGCTCTTAGAAAAGGGATTTCTTCTAAAGACATATCGGTTAAAAAGGCTTCCGCAATTAATCTATCTAGTGGGACCAACACACACTTTTTCCAGCTTCATCTTTGTCTAGAAAAGTTGATTAAGACATTGGAATATGAGTAGGCTTAGAACAACTCATACCAAAAACTTTGACAAGTTCTTGAGTTTCACTTGCAATCCCAAAAAGAAATTTAGATTACCCATCATGCTCATCCCAAACTTCTATTGCATAAGATGTGAAAACTTCTTACATAGGTCCTCATTAGTTGATATAAAGATGATATCATCAACATAAATCTGAACTAATAAGATATCTTCACCATGTTTGAGTATGAATAGGGTTTTATCCACAACTCCTTTCTTGAAACCATTATTGGTTAGATGATCACATAAAGTATCATACCATGCTCTGGGTGCTTGCTTTAATCAATATAAAGTTTTTATCAATCTGTAAATTTTATCTCCATCTGTAGAGTCTTAGAATCCGGGTGGTTGTTCTACATAAACTTCCTCAGATAGTAAACCATTCAGGAATGCACTCTTGATATCCATTTGGTAAACTGTAAACTTCATATGAGCAGCATAGGTCAAAAATATCCTTACTGCCTCAAGCCTAGCAACTGGTGCAAAGGATTCATCAAAATCAATCCCTTCAGCTTAACAATAACCCTGTGCTACTAATCTGGCCTTTTTCCTTATCACTATTCTAGACTCATCAAGTTTGTTCTTAAAGACCCATCTGGTACCAATTACCTTTTGATATTTAGGTCTAGAAACAAATTCCCAAACTTGATTTCCCTCAAAACCATTCAGCTCTATTTGCATAGCAATTATCCAATTTACATCCTTAAGAGCTTCCTCTAAGTTTAATGGATCTGTTTCACATAAGAAACTAGCAAACATAGCCTCATGTTGTTATCTTCTAGTCTTTACCTTGTCTGTCACATTACCAATTACTTGCACAGGGGGATGGTCTCTTAGCCATTTTATTTCTTGAGGATCATGATGAATATTTTGTTCAACTGTAGGTTCACCAACTGAAGACTCATTGAGCCTTTCTGTTAGTTCCTCAACTGATAGAATATTATCTTGATTAGATTGAAATGTTTCCTTGGGATGTTCTTTAGTACATGATAACTCTTTAGATAATTCTCCTTTTCCTTGTTCATACATTCCAACGGGAATTTCAACTATTACATATGATTGTAGAGATTTATCTGTAGAGTTGTCTTATTTTTGCAATTCTTTGATAACTTTCAGATTTTCTCCACTAACATTGTGTGGTTCATCAAACACAACATGTGTAGATTCTTCCACAAGCATTGTCCTCTTATTAAACACTCTAAATTCTTTGCTTACTACTGAATATCCAAGAAATAAACCTTCTTCTGATTTAGGATCAAATGTTTTTAGATAGACTTTCCCATTATTCATAATGTAGCATTTACATCCAAATATGATATGTTAGGACTAAATCATTTCCATAATTCATAAGGGTCTTGGAATATGCTTTATTGATCAAGCATCTATTATGTGTGTAACAAGTTGTGTTAGTTGCTTCAGCCCAAAACCTTTTAGGTAGATAAGCTTCCACTAGCATTGTTCTTGCAGCTTCTTTCAATGTTATGTTCTTCTTTTCAGCTACACCATTTTGTTGAGGTGTTCTAGCAGCTGAATACTCATGATGAATTCCATGAAATGTGCAGAACTCTGTGAATTCAGTTCCTCTATCAGACCTGATTTTCACTATTTTCAAGTCTTTCTCATTCTGAATTTTCCTCATTAACTCAGATAGTCTCTGTAGAGTTTCATTCTTCTTTCTTAAGAACATAGTCCAAGTAAATCTTAAATAATCATCTACAACTACTAGAGTATACTTCTTTCCACTCAAACTAACTGGTTCTATGGGTCCAAAAAGATCCATGTGAAACAGTTCTAAAACATTGTTTGAGCCTTCTAAGATTTTACTTTTAAAAGGCTTCTTTATTTGTTAACCCTTTCTGGCATGCATCACAAAGATGGTATTTCTTAAAGTTAGTCTCTGGTAGACCTCTTACAAGTTTATTCTTTATTAGGTCATTCATAGTCTTGAAGTTGATGTGATTCAATCTCTTATGCCATAACCAACTCACTTCTATAGAGTTATTTGCTATAAAGCAAACATTCTCTTCAGCTGAGTTTCATTCAACTATGTATACATTCCTTTTTCTTGTTCCAAATAGTTTAACTTGTTTGGTTTCAGCATCTTTAATCATACATGAGTGTGGTGTAAAGTTTACAATGTAGCCTTTATCACAGAATTGACTTACACTCAAATAGATTATGCTTCAGTCCAGCTACAAGATATACATCATTTATCTGTACATTTCCTCTTCTTATTGAACCAGAACCTTTGGCAGTTCCACTGGATTGTCACCAAAAGCTACTCTAGGTTCATTGAGTTCTTTAAGGTTGGAAAGTGTTTCCTTGTTTCCTGTTATATGCCTTTCACAACCACTGTCAATATACCAAATTTCCTTTGGAGTGGTTGACAAATGTCCCTGCAATAAGTGAAAAGTTAGTGCTTAGAAATCCAGAGATTTGGATCTCCTCTAATGACATTCTTAACCATCCAAGTTTGTTTGGCAATTGATGGTCTCTTGCATAATTTGTTTGGTACTCCTTGAGTAACTTGCTTAATAGCTGTGGACTTCTTTCCATTCCAGAATTTGTTAAAGTTCTCTTTTCTCTTGAATTCTACGGTTGTCTTTGGCTGTACATTTGTGATCTGTATAGTTTGACTTGGGATCTCATCTTTACATATGGTTGTAACTTTGTCTAAGTACTTGTTGATTTTGTCTTCCTGGTGTGTGTCAGTCCTTCCATAGATAATATCAATTATCTTCCTTTATTTTTCTTTAGATAGGTTCTTGATCATTCTTTGCCCTACTGATTCTTCAAGTTTTTGCAAAAGAATGCTTTCACTTTCAGTTTCTTGGTGTTGTTTGACAAATGTTGGTACAAACTTTTCAAGATAGGCTTTCCAATCACAAATCTCCAGAAATCTTTGTTGTAATAGCATTTCCTTTAATTTCCTTGATGATTTTCCAAAACATTCAAGTTTCTTCTCAAAGTAATCTCTTTCAGACTCAATGTCTGTGATCATTTTACTTTTGATTTTAATTTCCTTTTATAGATATATGCAGTCATCAATTCTGTAACGACCCGAAACCAAAATAGAGTTTTCATGATTTATGTTTAATGTGTTTAAATGAAATACTTGGTTTAAATATATGTGCATGCAAATTCTAATTTTTCAGGTGACATACGAGCATTTCGAGCCGAAAAACCCTACTAGCACTTTTTGAGTTTTATCCGTAAAACGGGTCAACTTTTTATAATAAAAATTTAAAAAATTCAAAATGATAAATAAGAACATTTATATGAACCACAAAAATCATACGAATTTAACGGTACGCTCGAATTAAATTTCAGAACCAAAAATCGAACTGAAAAATATCAAAAATACACTGTCGAAGCCAAAATCGCGTCTAGAATCGAGACTACCATAAATGGCAGCCCCAAAACAGTAAAAACCTGCACCTTTGACCCTTTTTTTCAGCTATGACAAGTGGAAGTACATGTAATGAGTACTAAAGCCTACCCTAATCCTATGTCTCATCCCATCTCATAACTATTGTGTTTAATACACACAAGAACACATCTCCCTCTTCCCTCTCCTTATGATCAGCCAACCCTCCCCATTTCCTCCTATATATATCCCTCCAAACTCCTTTCATTTACCCACATTAGTTCTTACACTCAAGAGAGAAGAGAGAGAAAGAAAGAGAGAAGGTTAGAAGTGAGAGTAGAAGGAGTCCTCTCCTCTCCTCCCCCTCTTGGCCTACACCACCACCACCTAGGAGGAGTGTTTTCTCCACCATCTTGAAGTCAAGGGAGTGTTAGAAGTTAGGGTGTTCATCTTTGGTTCCTAATATTCCAAGAAAGAGAGGAAAACTATAAGGGTAAGCCCTATAAACCCATTTCTCTTAATACTTTGATCATATTTTGTTTTGGGCATGAAACCCTTAGAAATGGCATGTTAAGAACCTTTCCCAAACTTATTTAAACTGTAAGAATGATGTATGAGGTTTGAGTTTAAGATTCCCCACGATTTTGAGCTTATATGATCGTTTATGAGAAAGTTTGACAATGTTTGTTTCTACTCGGGTTAGCTACTGCCCTCTTTTTGATGAACCCATTTTGAACCTTTATTGAGGTTGTAAAATCATAAAAAATTACATGAATGTAGTATTTGATGTATAAAAGAAACTGTGAAAATTTCGTGGTCATCTGATTTATATTGAGGGAGAATGAATTCGTGGAAATTTATATGTTTAAAACCGTACGAAACTGGGAGTAGCGACTCTATTTAACATCTTTTAATCTTTCTAAAAGTGATAAAATTATAGAAAAAATTGGGGATGTTCCCCTTGTTTTTCTTTTAAACATATCCAAAAATCATAGCTTTTTGTGCAGAGAATAATGAGATATACCTGTTTCAATATTACGTGTTAAATACTTGACTGAGATTTATTCTTTGTTTCCAAAAATTTATTTAGCCCTTTTATATGTGTTTAAAAATCTTAGAAAAATTTGAAGATGTTTTCTGCTAAGTCTGGAATACTATGTAAAATAATTGGTTAAATTTGATTAAGTTTACAATGAGTTGTATATTTTTAAGTAAAGCATGTACTGTATGACAAACTATGTTATAAATTTGTATTCCATCAAACATCTGGTAATGTTCTGTAACTCAAATGACTTAGGTTTCTAAACGAAAAATGTTATATTTTAAGTTATCTGTAACATATCTTAATTTCATGATTTTTGAAGTGACCTACTGTGTGATATGATTTTTAGACCTCAATGTACACTGTTTTGATGAATGTCTTGCTATTCTGTTTTCAAATGAAAATTTACCCTATTTTCGTAGATCAAATGACTTGGTACTCTTAATGAACTTTGTTTCATATTATCCGATGTATAACATAATAAAATTTCATAATTTTCCAGTAAGTCTAAATACATTTTTCAGTTAATACATGTATGTATGTCTTTTGTTAAATAAGTAGCACTAGAAAGAAGGAATAAGTGATACTTTTATAAACAAACATGTTTTAGGTATATAAATAATTTGTGTTTACTTGTCCAAGAATGTGTTTGATTGTTTTACTTTCTTTTGAGTGTTGAATGAACCCGGAAGATCCAAAACCCCAACCGGTGGACCCGTATTGAATTAGAGTAACCTTACTACCCGAATGAACAAGTTTCAACGCCTTCCTTGAACTTGAACGAAACCCTAAGACTGTTTTAATAGGATAAATACTTCCCCTATTATAGAAAAGTCCTAAGTATGATGCAAAGTTGAGTAATAAACTAAAAGAATGAAAGATGACTAAATTAACGGACTGTGTTAGGTAAAGTGGGGTTAGCTCGGAAGCTCGGAGGTCGCCCGTGTTCTAAGCAATCAAGAAGTTAAGCTTTAGCTCTAAAAGTTTCCCGGTGGGTGACACTATCTGTATAGCTAGTTAATTTTATATGGACTGTTGTCAGTTTTCTGAAACAAACGTAATGAATATCAGTAAAAGACATGAACAATCTTTTGAATGTGAATGCGAGTATGTGATTATAACAATTTGAGCATGTGGTATGTGATTTGTGAACTATGTGAAAGTTGTAAGGGAAGCTGATGGAGGGATAAGGACGGAAGGGACAAGGACGCGGTGGAGTCGCTACCGGTGCCCCCCAAACAGGGATAAGGATATGGTTGAAAGAGTACTAGTGCCCTCAAACTTTAAGGGACAAGGATGTGGTAGAGTCGCTACCGGTGCCCCCCAACAGGGATAAGGATGTGGTTGAAAGGGTACCAGTGCCCCCATATTTTTAAGGACAAGGACGCGGTGGAAATGCCACCGGTGCCCCCATATGAATAAGAAAGGAGATTGATGGGCCTTTGAGCCATATGAATGATGGGCCTTCGAGCCATATGAATGCTTTGTTCTAAATTTGTGTTTATAAGTTGTATGTTAAAGAAAACTAATACACATGACCAAAAATTATAATGAACCAACTGAAAGTGAAATCTTAAAGGTATTATTATTTTGGATCTCCTGACAATCTGTATAACAGCATACAGGTTACCCGCTGAGATTTTATCTCACGCCCCTCTCTAAATATTTTCAGGTTATGATGCTGAGGTCCGGGAGCTGCCCGTAGATGATGTTGGGACATTGTCAGTTTTGATTAAGATCCCAAAGCCCCTGAAAAGATGATTGCCGTAATCTGTCTTTATCAGGCTAGTCTTGGTTATGATTAGTACTTAGTCATTTTACACTTCACAGGTACTCAGTGAGAGGAGAACTCACTGGAGACAATCAAGACTCAGAGCCGGAAGACGAAGAGCACCATCCTGAACTTATGGCAGTCTTCTAAGCTGGCTGAGTAAGTGTCAGTGATGAAGAGTATTACCCTGAGGTCATTACTAACTCAGTCCTGAAGGGAACTGGATGTCACTGAGTTAATGGAAAGACTTGGAGTAGAGCCAAGCAATGCAAAAGGAATTTCAGCGTCAGGACAAGACTGGTGGGCTCAAGACAAAATGAACTTAATAAGACAAGCCTGAAGCTCAGGAATAAATTCTGACATTCTCACCAACCTGATGACGTGGACCAATCCGAGAAGGACACGCACGTACGGAACCTGACATGAAGACTGAATTCAGACTTAATATTCAACGGGCAAGCATTTAATGTGCATTTAATGCAAATACCAAATCCATGCAAGGACGGCTGCTGCATGAAGATATGTCCGTTTGAAGCCACTCTACATAGATGACTAGAAGGCTATCTCTCCAACGGATAGTTATTCAAATCACTTATAAATACAGAAGGCCTTGAACCCATTCAAGGTTACGGGAAATTTCCAAGCCAGAAATTACTCAAACTCTCAAGCATTCAAAGCATTCAACCTTTAAGAGAAGCACTCGAAAACCTTCTAAATTTCCCAAGTGTTTCTTAGCAATTGAGAGTTATTCTGTATTCCAAGAGCTAATTAGAATTATCTTAAGCTTAGAGAGATTATCCAATCCTTAGCATAGCTTTGCCTTGTAAGGATAATCTCAACTTAGTTGGAATCCAAACTGAAACCAAAACCCTAAGATAGGCTTGTTGGGAGTAAGTCTGTTAGAGTGTTAGTAAGTGAAGTTGTATAGATCAGTGAGGTTAGCTGGTCTTGGTACACCTTGGCACGTTAAAAACAAGAATCCCTTGGGTGGATTTCCTGTTAAGTCAGGCCGTGGATGTAGGAGCTTGAGACTCTGAACCACGTTAAACTCCTTGTGTTCTTACTGCTTTGATATTGCACATACTTGCTATATTACTTGTTCATTCATTGCATTCAAGTTTATCAGGCCTGAATCAATCAGGCTGATCTTCAAAAGAGCACTGCCCTACTAAACACTTCAGATTTGAGTAAAACAAGTTTTTCAGAAAGCAAACTAAACAAGACTTTAAACTTTCAGGGCTCAAACATTTCCGCACTGAACTTGAACTGATAGTTAGCCAACTGACCCGCACCAAGTGTAGTCAGTAGGTGTGTTATCAGCTCCTAGTTCTTTACCACTCCGAGCAAAGGGGACTCAGTCAGTTTTAAGGTTGAAAAATTGGTATACGTGTATTCCCCCCCCCATACACGTATTCCTCAGTCTTGTACCGGGACCAACAAGTGGTATCAGAGCAGTGGTTTGAAAGACCACTGACTTTGAATACTAATAGTTTCAGAGGAGAAACTGTTGGTGGTCACTGAACAGATCTGAGTTTGCTTTTCATAAAACTTGCATCATCATGACTTCGAGGAGACTTGAAGCTTCGTTACCTGAATTCTCTGTGTCTAACTTTGTCTATTGGAAGTTCAGATTAGAAGCACATCTAGATGCCATCCATGACCAGATGCCGCGTGTACTCAGGGAGGGACCGATCAAGATCACTATTCCTAACGTCAGAGGACTGGGATATGAGGATCTTGCGATTGGCATGCAGGTTCCTAAAGAAAGGAAAGACATGACCAACGATGAAATCAAGATGGTGGGACTTGACAACGTCGCCAGAAACATCATCTTGCACACGGTGCCCTTCGAGGAGTCAGCCAGGCTGATGAACTTAAAGACGGCAAAGGAGGTCTGGGATGAGTTGACAAGGATGTGTGAGGGGTCTGAAAAGATCAAGGAGAACAAGAGAAACATTGCCATTCAGAAATTCGAGGCGTTCGAGATGCTGCCTGACGAGAGCATAGATCAAATGGAGTCTAGATTCATCAAGTTGATGAATGAGTTGGTGATGCTGGACAAGGATGTCCCAAGGAGAGATGTTGCTTCAAAGATCCTGAATGCCCTTCCTGAGAGATGGGACAACAGTGTAATTATGCTTAAGAACACTCAGGATATGAGTAACATAACTTCTGCTTTACTCTTTTCAGAGCTCAAAGCGCTTGAATTTGACCTTAACAAGAGAAAGAAGAAAGTTCAGTCAGAAGAGGAAATGAAGGAGAAAACTCCTGAGAAAAGTGTGGCGTTCAAGGCCAGGTCTGAACCTGTTGAGCCCTCATCAAATTATTCATCAAAGTCACTGATGGAGATGAGCAGGGAAGAACTCGCTGAGGAGTACAGCCTGATGGCCAGACGATTTGACAAGCTCAATTCCAGGTTTGGTTGTTATAAAAAGTTTTATCAAGACTCACGTGACAGGAAACCTGAAGGAACCCACCAAAGCTCAAGGAGATATGAGGAGCGAAGGAATACTGACCAGAGAAGAGAACGTGGTGATGAAAGGAGATATTCTGAACCAAAACCTGAAAGAAGAGACGAACAGAGACGTACTCGCTATGATAGATATCCAACAAAGACTGAAAGCTCACCAAGAACCAGGGAACCTGACTCAAGGAGGAACCCTGAACCGAGAAAAGAAAGAGTGAGTGAGCAGGTAGCATGTTACAACTGTAACAAGATTGGTCACTATTAGTACGACTGCCCGGAGCTGAGTGCGAGGGAGAGAGAGGAAAGGAGAGCCACTAGGGATCTAAGATCTGCTGATCGGAGAGCGATGGTCGCTGAAGATGCAACATATTCTGACGGTCCTGCTGAAAGGTCACCTGAACTCTTCTCAGATGACGAGTACGCTGATGTCTGTCTGATGGCTAGGGATGAGCCTGAGGTAACATCAAATTCTGTTTGTGCTTCTTACACTGGTCAAAATCCTGAGCTTAGCTCAGAGTCAGTTAGAGAAATGAACCTTCAGATCTGTCTTGATCAATTGATGGTTGATTTCTCCAGACTGCAGGAAACTAATGTCTTCTTGGTTGAGGAGAACAAGAAATTGAGTACTGAAGTTCAAAACCTGAATGAACAAATCACTCAGTCTGATCTTAAAGAATCAGCTCAGATTGTGAGACTAACTCAGGAAATTGATATGATCAATTCTGAGCGTCTCCCAAGAGAGAAGATTCTGAAGGAATTGGCTGAGGAAGAGCTGGTCAGGAAGGAAGAGCTGAAAGCACTTAAGAGTAAGTTTGATGACCTCTTTACCAGACATGAAATCCTGAAAAAGAGTGAGGACTCTCTCAAGAAAAAGGTTGCAGCCAGATACTTGGGAACAATAAAAAGGGACTTGGATATGTTCCTGAGAAATCCTCACAAGGTCAGTCTCATGTTGCTTCAGGGAGCAACACTGAGAGGGTATTTGTTCAGACAGGCCAGAGTGCACCTAAGGTTGTGCTCCAGGCCCGTCAAACTGATAAGGGCAAGGAAACCGTTGACACAGTCAGGGTTGCTCCTAAGGTAGCTAAGCCAAAACCCAAGGGAAAGGCAAAGCAACCTACAGAAGCCCCTGAGAGCTCAGGCCAGGGAAAACCTCAGCGAAAGCAGAGGAAGACTCAGGCCAAGAGCCCTCAGACTGGTCAGCGAGGGTACCATCATGCTTGGCAATACCAACAGGGAAGGCCAAATATGATGACACCCCCGTGGTTTTGGCATCCTGAGGCCTTTAACTGTTTTCCATTTCCTCACTTGCCTAGGGGAAATAGAAATCAGGGTCCTTATCAAGAACAAGGCCCAAGACCTGCTGCACCCAGACCTTGGAAGAACAGGAAGCCAGCCCAAAAGGCACCCACTCAGGCTCCTGTGAAGCCTAAGTCTAACACTCATACACCATCTTTCTCTAAGGCAAAGAAGAAGAAAGTTGTGTATGTCGATGTTTCAGGGAGACAGATTTACCACTCTGAGGCAATCAGGGTTGTGAAGCAAGTCTGGATCCCGAAGGGTACAGCTGACATAATAGGACCCAACACCCAATGGGTACCTAAAGCCTGATTTGCTTGTAGGCGGCTGTGGATCACAACAAGAAGAGAGGAGACTCAATCAAAGCTGTTTGGTACCTAGACAGTGGTTGCTCAAGGCACATGACTGGAATGAAGAGTCTTCTCCAAGAGTATCAAGCTAAAGATGGTCCACAGGTAACCTTTGGTGATAACTCAAAAGGTGTTACTAAAGGTTTTGGTGTTCTAATTATAGGTACAGTCGGAGTGGAAAATGTGTCCTTTGTGGAAGGACTGAAGCATAACCTGCTGTCAGTAAGTCAATTCTGTTACAAAGGGTTCAGTGTTGAGTTCTCATCAAATACATGTTCAGTCAAGGACAAATCAACACAGGTGCTTCTATCAGGTATAAGGAAAGGTAATGTTTATCTCGCTGATTGGAGCAGCACTATTCCTAATACTTGTCTTGTTGCTAAAAGCTCTCTAGAGCTCAGTTGGTTATGGCATAAAAGATTAAGCCACCTGAACTTCAAGATTCTTAACAAAATTTCTAGACAGTCACTTGTTGATGGTCTACCTAATGAAGTTTTTAGCAAAGATCACGTGTGCAAAGCTTGTCAGGAAGGGAAGCAGGTCAGAGCGTCATTCAAAGAGAAAGCCTCTTATTCCACTGACAGGATACTTCAGCTCTTGCACATGGATTTGTTTGGTCCCATAACACCTGTGAGTATGAATGGTAGAAAGTATACCCTTGTGGTTATTGATGATTATTCTAGATATACTTGGGTTATTTTCTTGTTAAATAAGAAGGAAACACAGGTGAAGCTTCCAGAGTTGCTCAGGAGACTCAGCAATGAGAAGAATCAGTCCATTACTAAGATCAGATTTGACAAGGGCACTGAATTTATAAATTCATATATTTCTGACTTCTGTAATGAACTTGGTATAGCTCATGAGACTTCTGCAGCTAGAACCCCACAACAGAATGGTGTCGCTGAAAGAAGGAACAGGACACTGAAGGAGGCTGCAAGGACCATGCTGGCTGAGTCAGGAATGCCCAAGAAATTCTGGGCTGAGGCAATCAACACTGCATGCTACACTCAGAACAGATCCATGCTGAACAAGCAACATGCACAGACCCCATATGAGACATGGAACAAAAGGAAACCTCGTATTTCTTATTTTCATGTATTTGGTTGTAAGTGCTTCATCCTCAACAATGGGAAGACCCAGTTGAAAGCCTTTGATAGCAAATCTGATGAAGGAATATTCTTAGGATATTCTGAAGTTAGTAAAGCCTTCAGGGTTTACAATTGTAGAACCCTTTTTGTTGAAGAATCACCTCATGTTGTCTTTGATGAATCTGCTAATGAGTCTAGGGCAAAGGTGTTGAATCCTGACACTGAGGAGGTCACAAGGAGTGTGACAAGGCTGAGCTTGAAGAATCAACCTGATCCCAAGATCAAGACTGTGCCAATTCCGAGATGGGATGATGATGACGATCAGGATGATGAATCAGGTGCCACTCCTAAGCCCAGCACATCAGGGATTGTTGAGCCTCAGACTGAGGAACAGGCTCAACCTAAGGTAAGCACCTTCTATGAAGATGCTGTTGCAGCTGAGACGGTACCTGAGTCACCTCATCAAGGTATAGACGGTACCTGTTGCAGCTGAGACGGTACCTGTTGCAGCTGAGACGGTACCTGAGTCCCTGACATTGAAATTATTAATCCCTTTGGTATAGACTCAGGATCATCCCCTTCTGTTCAATTTCCTGAATTTTATGAGCCTGTAGACACTAACATTGCAGGTACTTCAGGAACAACTCCTGGCAAGAGAACTTGGTTAGAAGATCATCCCATTGATCAAATCATTGGTGATCCAACTGAGGGAGTCAGGACCAGACGGTTCCATGGTGAGAGTGCATTGTTCTGTTGCTTTCTCTCTGAGCAAGGGCCTCAGAACATTGAAGAAGCTCTCACTGACTCGAACTGGATAATTGCCATGCAAGAGGAGTTGAATCAGTTCACAAGGAATCAGGTTTGGGAACTGGTGGATAGACCTAGGCATCAAGGTGTGATTGGTACCAAGTGGGTCTTTAAGAACAAGAAGGATGAGAATGGTGTTGTGGTAAGGAACAAGGCTAGACTGGTTGCAAAAGGGTATTGTCAGTCTGAAGGAATAGACTATGATGAGACTTTTGCTCCAGTGGCTAGGTTGGAAGCTATCAGGTTGTTCCTTGCATATGCAACATACAAGAAGTTCAAGGTGTATCAAATGGATGTCAAGAGTGCCTTCCTGAATGGTGTACTCAATGAAGAGGTATATGTTGAACAACCTCCCGAGTTTGAGGTTGGAGATAGAGTATACCATTTGAAGAAAGCACTCTATGGACTTAAGCAAGCACCAAGAGCTTGGTATGATACCCTCTCTCAATTCCTGATAGACCATGGGTTCAAGAAAGGAACTGTGGATAGAACCTTGTTCAGGATCACTGAAGGTGATGATATTCTCTTGGTCCAGATTTATGTGGATGACATAATATTTGGATCACCAAATCATCAGCTCTGTGAGAAATTCTCTAAGTTGATGACTGGTAAATTTGAGATGTCCATGATGGGAGAGATGAACTTCTTCTTAGGATTGCAGGTCAAACAGACTGATCAAGGTATATTCATTAATCAGGCCAAGTATACAAGAGACTTGATTCATAAGTTTGGTGTTCAGAACAGCAATCCAGCAAGGATCCCTATGAACACAAATTGGAAGATGGATCCTGACACTGAAGGGACTTCGGTAAATCAGACTGAGTATCGTGGGCTGATAGGTTCTTTATTGTACCTGACTGCAAGTAGGCCTGACATTACGTTTGCAGTTGGTGTGTGTGCTAGGTATCAGTCTGATCCCAAGAGAAGTCATTTGGAGGCTGCTAAGAGGATACTTAAGTATTTGAAAAGGACAATCAATATGGGACTATGGTATCCTTCAGATGACAACTTAGAACTGACAGGTTATTCAGATGCAGATTATGGAGGTTGTAGGATTGATAGGAAATCAACCTCAGGGACATGTCAGTTTTTGGGAAGTAAGTTGATCTCGTGGTTTAGTAAGAAGCAGAATTCAGTGGCTACATCCACGACTGAGGCTGAGTATATGGCTGCAGGTAGTTGTTGTGCTCAGATTTTATGATTGAGGCAACAGTTGAGGGACTACCAAGTGTTTGCTAATCAGGTTCCAATCTATTGTGACAACAATAGTGCTATAGCAATTACTCAGAACCCAGTGCTTCACACAAGGTGCAAGCATGTGGATATTAGACACCACTTCATTCGAGATCATATGGAGAAGAAAGATATTAGGATGGAGAAGATTCATACTGACAGGCAAAGAGCTGACATCTTGACTAAGCCTCTGGCTGAATCGAGGTTTATGGAACTGTCAGTGGAGTTAGGACTCTTAGATCCGGGAGAGCAGTCAGCGTAGGGTTCTAGGGGGAACTCAGGCCAGACTCGACTCAACGAGGTATCAGGATGCTACAATGTCTCCCTGACAGGTATGAGTTCTAACCTGACTCTTGTGAATTTCAAGCATCTCCCTGAGTCCTTCGTCCTGAAAATCTTTATTAAATGCATTTCGTTTTCATTAAAAGCGCGCCTTTTCATATTTAAAACCCACGCGCACGGAGCATTTAATGCCAGTTACTTTTTCATATACGTGTCCGTTTTATACGGAATATGACTGACATGGGGTTTAATTGAAGCTGAGATTAATCCTGGCCCCTCATTTCAAAACCTTTCGAATTCAGGGATCAATCTCAACCCCATGTTTGAGTAACTGACTTAGTCTTATCAATCAAGAGTGCCATTTGATGTTTTTACGCAAACACAACGCACAATCTGCACACTGAGTTTTCTCTTGCTCAAACACAGATAACTCTTTCGAAAAATCTCTTCTTTTCAAAACAATGGCATTCCTCGATTCCAACTGGACAACCGACAAGATCGTCGACGTTGTTGAGAAGAAACTGGTACACATGGAGCAAGTCATCTCCATGGAAGGTATGTGTCTTACGGTTGAGGAAATCAAACCCGTATTTAAATGGATTTCCAATGCCGGGTTGGAAACATACATCACCACCCGACCCATTTCCGTGCTCCCAAGAACAGTTGTGGAAGCATATTTGAATATGTTCTTGCGGAAGGGGGAAGTTTTCACAAAGGTGACTGCGTTGAAGCCGACGGGAGAGAAGGACGGCAACGGCGAACCTCTTTACAACACAGAGGTGGTCACTATCAACTTCAGGCAGGCGGTGAGGGAAGTCTTCAAGCTGCCTTTCTCAGGCATCAACCCAAGAACCTACAAGGAGAACTCAGGGGGAGAGTTTCTTGGGAAATGGACCAAGTCAGGGTCATCGGAGTTCAGGGCTCGCCAGAACAAGAGTACGTTAAAGCCTGAGTATAGAGCTCTGGTGGACTTGGTATCCAAGATGGTGATGGGCGCAACTGGCTCTCACGAGCAATTGAGTCTGCCCAAGCTGAGACTCATGGGAGCTATCGTTGATGGAGTAGAAGCGAACTGGGAGCAGCTCTTTCTCGATCAACTCCATCAGGCAGGATTGGACAAACTTACGTGAGACGAGGAAAAGAAGCACATTTCCGTCAGTGCCATCTTGCCTTTCGGCACGAGGATGTCCATCCTGATTGCTCATGCTTGCCATGGGTATACCTTCGACTTCGAGGATAGTCTCTCCTCGAAGAAGGTAATGTTTTCCTCACTGAGTGATACTTATTCAGTGCTAGGGCTGACTGATCCCAATGTGAAAGCAAAGGGTCAGGCCAAAAAGCCAGCTGGTAAGGCCAAGAGGGTGGCAACCAGTCTCATTGAACGAGTAGATGACCTCCTTGAGAGGAGTAAGGATGGTGAGGAGATTGCTACTGAGGAGGTGGAGCAGCCTGAGGTGGAGATGGCTGAGAAGAGGAAGAAGGTAAGGGTCGTGCTGGCAGGAAAGAGCACGAAGTCAGGGACTGAGTTTGATCCCAAGAAGGCCGGGTCTGAGGCTGAGGGAACTGACGATGACGTTAGAAAGGAGGGTGCTCAGGGAGAGAGGCCCCTAAAGAGACTTAGGAAGGGAATAAAGAAATCCCCTGCTAAGAAACTACCTGAAGTGAGTGAGAGGGAGAAGTCAAGCTCTCCTGGAGCCTCTGACTTGGAGGAAGTAAGAAAGACTGTCGAGACGGCTGAGTCGCTGCAGCCTGAGACAGCACCCACTCAAACACCCCCACACCCTGAAACCCAAACACCTTCCATCCCTAAACCCACACCTCAAACTCCCCAACCACCCAAAACCTCAGAGCCAAATCATCCTACTGAGTCAGCGCCTTCAACTTCACACATAAATGAGCCTGACCAGTCAGTCGAGCCAAATATTCCAAACCCCTCAGACTTTCCCTCATACCCCAATCCCAAGGACTGCCCCAAATCCATTCCAACTGAAGAGGATGAATTCCTTGAATTGGAGGAGGAGGAACTGGATGAACACATGGCAGGAGGGATACTGGAGAACACCCTCAGGGGGAACGCCACAGAATGGGCAGGGAAGTGCTGGTCTGGGCTATACAAGTACACTGAGCTGCTGGCGTATGTGATTGAGCTCAAGGTTTGGTTGGACTTCAAACAATCAAACATGCAGGAGCAACATATGCTGGTGGATGCTCGTGGCTGGGAGCATTGGGAGACTGGAGAGGCCAAGATCTGCTCTTTCTTTGGACTGACTAGCTGGCTTCAACTTCTGAACTTCGATAATCTGAAGCAGTTAGTGGCTGAATTGATGTCCAAGAGCAAGGCTGACATCCTGTCAGGTGACGAGAAGGAGGATGAGGATGATGAAGGAGCTCAGGGTGGAGACCTGGAGAAGGCAGTGGAGGAAACTGCACAGGAAGTTGATGAGATGAACTCTGAGCCTCAGGCTCAGGGGGAAGGTGATAAGAACACTGGTGCCAAGGGTGGACCAGTGGCTGAGGATGTTGTGAACATCTCAGCTGCCGATGAGACATCTGTCGATGAAGGGATTCCCTGCCCTGAGACAAGAGAGGAAGATGTTGAGGCATTCAAGGAGACTCTCAGTTCCGAGGGACTTGCTCCCAAGGTTCAAGTTAGCTTAGCTGAGCCTGAGGAGGCGGCTATGACTACTTCACAACTGCCTTCAGTGCACCTTGAAGAAGGGACTGATGCTGCAGGGGCTAACAAGGGAAAGCAGCCAATCACTGAGGCGGCCGTTGATGATGAGGATGTGATCATAACCGGGGTCGGACGTGCTGAATTCACCAGCATAGTGGAGGTCAAGCAGGAGAAAACCTCAGAAAATCTAGCTGAACTTCAGGAGGAGGTAATGAGGCTACGAGCTGAGAAGGAAGAAGGAAGAAGACTCCAAAGTCAGCTTACAACACCCTTGCTAACAGGGAGCTGATTTTGTTAAAGAAAACGATGACTGACACGGCCAAGTCAGTGAGGAATGAGAGGAAGCGCACCAAGAAGATGCTTAGGAACACTCTCAAGAAGCTTGAAGAGAGGGATGCGATCAGGGACAAGAAGATGAATCAGGCAGTGGACAGGCTTGCAGTTCAGACTGGAGCTATTGTCACTCAGGCCCTGAAGGACTCAGCGTCCAAACTAGAGCTGGAGTCAGGGAGGATAGATCGCACCTCTCAGTCAGTGGCAGACACTTTGGCAAAGGCCACTGAGGAATCGGCAAAGTTACTAATTGAGGCTAGCAGAGTCAGCGGTGAGTCCTTGAAGGTGGAGGAAAGGATCACCAAGGCTGAACAAAGACTCCAACTCTCTATGGAGGTCTTTGAAAAGAAAGTCAATGCTGCTATTAGTTCAGTTTCTTACGCAGGCACTGGGATTGCCACGGGAGTTGAGATGCTGAAAGAGGGCGTTTTGGAAGTTCAATCCTTAGCCTCCTTTGTCATCAACAGTGGAGCCGAGTCACTTCCATCCCAGGCCAATGATGATGCCAAAAAGGGGGAAAAGAAGAAGAAAAGATCCCGCCCTGAGGCATCGGAGGCAGTCAATCAAGGTGAGACCGTTCTAGCTGACCCTGAAGCCAATCCTGAAGGAAACATCTTAAGGGTGAGGAAGTCAGCTAGGCTAGCGATGGTGGAAAAGGAAGGAGGAGAAATGGTTGCCAAGCTGAGGGAGGAGGCAACAAAGGCAAAGGCTAATGAACCTTCCAAGCAACAACCTGAGCCAGTTCAGAGATCGTCTCCCATGAGCTCAAGGAAGAATCCCATCACTTACTCAGGTGAGTTGGTTGCGGAGCTATGTGCTGAAGCGTGGGGAGATCAATCTGAAAAATCTGAGGCTATGCGCAGAGCTGAAATTGCTCAGAAGGAGAAGATGCGCATCTTAGAGAAGAAGGTTGAGAAGCTGACGGATATCACTGAGCTTCAACAACGTGAACTAGATGATGCAGTGATCAGCTTGCTAAGGAGGAAGAAGGCGAAGCCTGAGCCAAGGAAGTACAGGAAGAAGCCAACAGTTAGGAAATCAACAATTCTTCAAGTCAGAAGGCCATAATCAGGAGCAAGGGAAGCTTTTGTTGATGAGTTTGTCTCAGAGACATTGAAGGAGTTTTGGACTGATGCAAGGGATGAATTTGTTAGACTGTGGTTTGTTGTGAAGAAGTGGGGCGACACTGACGATATCAATGCCCACTTCACTGACTACATGATGGACAACCATCCTGAGCTATTCCAGAAGATCTTGGAGGAGGCTGAGGTAGCTCAAGTTCAAGTGAAGGCTCCTGAGTTCACCATTCGAGCTCCTCCCTTGGTTCCTGGAACTCAAAAGCATGATACAAAGGCCATTATGATGGAAGTCTTGAAGATAGCCAAAGCTGAAGGGTACGTGAATCAACCTGGAAGACTTGACGAGCTGAAGGCAAGAGTTTATGCAGGATATGGACTCAAGCCTGAAATGAGATTAGTCTAGGTGTTCAGAGGCTTCTTTGTAATAGATTAGATTCATTGTAATCATTTCCACATCAATCAATGAAATCTATTACTTTTGCCCACAGACAAAAACTCATTGTCTTTTTGGCTGTTGTTTAAAATTCTGTACTTTATCAAGAATTGCTCTAACACTGTCTTATCTTATAGATAGGTTTATCTTGTTTCCTCTAAGTGTTTTGAGGATCTTTTTTGTGTTTTGGCATCATCAAAAAGGGGGAAATTGTTGGGACATTGTCAGTTTTGATTAAGATCCCAAAGCCCCTGAAAAGATGATTGCCTTAATCTGTCTTTGTCAGGCTAGTCTTGGTTAGGATTAGTACTTAGTTATTTTACACTTCACAGGTACTCAGTGAGAGGAGAACTTACTGGAGACAATCAAGACTCAGAGCCGGAAGACGAAGAGCACCATCCTGAACTTATGGCAGTCTTCTAAGCTGGCTGAGTAAGTATCAGTGATGAAGAGTATTACCCTGAGGTCATTACTAACTCAGTCCTGAAGGGAACGGGATGTCACTGAGTTAATTGGAAGACTTGGAGTAGAGCCAAGCAATGCAAAAGGAATTTCAGCGTCAGGACAAGACTGGTGGGCTCAAGACAAAATGAACTTAATAAGACAAGCCTGAAGATCAGGAATAAGTTCTGACATTCTCACCAACCTGATGACGTGGACCAATCCGAGAAGGACACGCACGTACGGAACCTGACATGAAGACTGAATTCAGACTGCATATTCAACGGGCAAGCATTTAATGTGCATTTAATGCAAATACCAAATCCATGCAAGGACGGCTGCTGCATGAAGATATGTCCGTTTGAAGCCACTCTACATAGATGACTAGAAGGCTATCTCTCCAACGGATAGTTATTCAAATCACTTATAAATACAGAAGGCCTTGAACCCATTCAAGGTTACGGGAAATTTCCAAGCCAGAAATTACTCAAACTCTCAAGCATTCAAAGCATTCAACCTTTAAGAGAAGCACTCGAAAACCTTCTAAATTTCCCAAGTGTTTCTTAGCAATTGAGAGTTATTCTGTATTCCAAGAGCTAATTAGAATTATCTTAAGCTTAGAGAGATTATCCAATCCTTAGCATAGCTTTGCCTTGTAAGGATAATCTCAACTTAGTTGGAATCCAAACTGAAACCAAAACCCTAAGATAGGCTTGTTGGGAGTAAGTCAGTTAGAGTGTTAGTAAGTGGAGTTGTATAGATCAGTGAGGTTAGCTGGTCTTGGTGCACCTTGGCACGTTAAAAACAAGAATCCCTTGAGTGGATTTCCTGTTAAGTCAGGCCGTGGATGTAGGAGCTTGAGACTCTGAACCACGTTAAACTCCTTGTGTTCTTACTGCTTTGATATTGCACATACTTGCTATATTACTTGTTCATTCATTGCATTCAAGTTTATCAGGCCTGAATCAATCAGGCTGATCTTCAAAAGAGCATTGCCCTACTAAACACTTCAGATTTGAGTAAAACAAGTTTTTCAGAAAGCAAACTAAACAAGACTTTAAACTTTCAGGGCTCAAACATTTCCGCACTGAACTTGAACTGATAGTTAGCCAACTGACCCGCACCAAGTGTAGTCAGTAGGTGTGTTATCAGCTCCTAGTTCTTTACCACTCTGAGCAAAGGGGACTCAGTCAGTTTTAAGGTTGAAAAATTGGTATACGTGTATTCCCCCCCCCCCCCATACACGTATTCCTCAGTCTTGTACCGGGACCAACAGATGACTACTTCCCACTCCCGTTTATTAATTAAATAAACTGCTTTTATCAAGATTGAGACAATATGCTATTTTAATACTACTGTTAATCTTTTGTCACTAATGCCTCGAGAGTCATACCCAGGACTCATCCGGATGTTTCCTTATTAAGTAATGGGATGATGGTTTTTATTAAGTAACAAACTGATATTTTCTCAAATAAGTATCATGTTAAGTTCTTCTGCTGCATCTGTATAATTATATTTATTGTTTTATCTTTTATAAAAAAAATTCTGGCGCAGTTTTTATGGTTCACTAAGTGATGACTCAGATTTAGGACGTTGCGACCTCAAAGGTCAACTTTCTAAATTCCGGGGGGTTACAAATTCTACAGGTGGCCTCATCAAATAGCTCTTCAGGACTAATCTTTAGATAGTCAAGTTCTTCTGGCAAATCATTCATCATAGATAGCTTGTGTTTGATTTTATCAATCTTATCAAGCAGTTCTTTGATTCTTTGCTTAAGTTCTTGATTTTCTATCTTTAGTTCATCATAATCACTTCTGATGTTGAGCAGTTCTTTGAAACCCTTTTGGAGCATGTGAATCATATTACTGGAATAATCATTATCAGTTAAAGAACTAGATGAGGATTGTACCTCTTCATACTTTTCCATTAAACAAATAAGTGCTTAATTGTCCTCAGAATATATGGACTCACACTCTACAGTTGGTTTGGAAGAAGAGGGGTTGTCTTCCTGAGCTTTGTCAAGCTCAGTTAGTAGTGCGCTTGTTATTTCCTTGTCCAACTTTATTCTCTTCTCCATTCTGGAAGCTTTCTACTCTTCGGCGTACTTTTTAGCTTCTGGGTATGGGCAGTCTTTGATGAAGTGCCCTGGCTTCCTGCAGTTGTAACAAAGATTGGTAGAGTTAGTAAAATTAGTTTTGTTAACCTTACCTTCTGCAGTTTGCTTTGTGGGGTGTTTCTTCCAGTTTGCTCTCTTAGCAAATTTCTTGAATTTCTTGATAAGTAAGGGCATCTCCTCGTTGTCCCAGTCTGAAAATCTGGGCTATGCTGATGCGAGTTTCCAGTCAGACTGTGAAGATTACAAATCACAGTCAAATTATATATCCAATCTCAATGATAAGGCGGTAAGTTGGAATAGTTCCAAGCAAGATCTGACCGCAGATTCAACAATCGAAGCTAAGTACATTGTTGTATCAGAAGCCTTTGAGGCTGTCTGTATTTTAAGGTTCTTGAGAGAGCTAGGGGTAGTTCCGAGTGCCAGTTGTCAAATAGAGATGTATTGTGACAACATTGGTGCGATTGCATGAGCAAAGGAACCGAGATCTGATAACAGAAATAAGCATGTACCGAGGCGTTATGATTTGATCCGAGAGATCATATCGATATGAGAAATGAAATTAAAACATTTCCCATAAAGGATAATCTTGGAAATCCTTTTCACTGTTCATGTACACACTAGACATTTGATGGTCTAGGGGTTAGACATGTAGGTGATTGGCTCTAGTCAAAGTGGGAGATTGTTAGTGTTAGTGTCCTAGAGACAATCCATCGAAAGGACATAATACTAAGATAATATTCAGATATGGTTTAATATTATTTGATGGTCCCGTTTTCGAAGGGTAAAATGGGAATTCAGGAGCAAATTTTTTTTTTAAACTTTTTTCTCAGAGAGTTCAGCAAGAGTGAGAAATACTCAAGTCACTGCTCTACTCAGAGGCTGAGTTACCAAGTCAGTGAGAAGGCTTGGAGTCTCATGCTCTGAGCAAGGACAGTGGCTTGAGATGCTGAACTCTCGAGTGCGTTATAAAACACAGCTTACACCCTGACTGAGTTTAGTGACGGAATACTCAAGTCACTGCGTTGCTAAGAGTCAGAGCACTCAAGTCAGTCCAAACTGACTTGTGAGCTCAGGCTCTTAACAAGGCAGTGACTCAAGAGACTGAACTCTCGAGTGCTAGCCTAAGCTTGTCAGTGAGATTGGTTCTCCCTGACTAAAATACTTAGCTAATTTTCTTTTCAAACTTTCCAAGTACACTCAGAGAGCATACACTACAAGTAATTAGCAAGTGCTTAGACAAATAAACAACGCTCAGTTTAACGTGGTTCAGAGACTCAAGCTCCTACGTCCACGGCCTGATTTAACAGGAAATCCACTCAAGGGATTCTTGTTTTTAACGTGCCAAGGTGCACTTACAACTGGACTCACGCCACTCACTGGGCTGCCTCACCTCACCTCACTACAAACCTAACAATCTTCTGAAAGGGTTTAGTTTGGTTTGGTTTTCTCCAACTAGGTGAGGTTTTCCTTTACAATGTGTTAGCCTTAAAGCTAAGATTAGGAAAACCTCTCTAAGCTAAGAGTTACAAGCTTGACACTCAATGAATATAAGTGATAACCCTAAAGGTCAGTGTCGTGGGTGTGTAAAACTTCCTTATGACTCCCTAACAACTAACACACCCTCACAGCTTGTAGGTGTTTATTTTCTTCTTTCACACCCTTACAATGGAGCTATGGGCTTGTATTTATAATGGGGATTCAAATGTATCCGTTGGAGGGAAGATACATTTGAATCCAACATTAAATGGTTACAACCACTTTTCTCGGAATGCGGCCTTTGTCAGTGTCAGAGTTGCTGCCTCGTGCTGATTGGTCCACGTGGCCTGGATTCACGGATCTTTGACTCAGTGGGTTGACCAAGACCCACTGACTTTAGGTAGCTTCCTCCTTCACTGACTGATGATCTTCAGTGGACTTAACGTCTTCAGTGTAGTTATCCTTCAGAGACTGTTTGAAGATCATTTCCAAGAAGTTTGTCGTAAGGCTGAATGACAAACTTCCCTGACCACAGTAGCCTGACTCCTTCAGAGCCTACTTGGTGCAGCACTGATCCTCCTGGTCATGCTCTTCACTGAGTGGTCCACCTGACCTAGCTTAGATCAGCCCGGTTTACACTCAGTGGGATATCCTTCAGGCTTCTCTTCTGGTTCAGGTTGCAGGCATGACTTCAGTCAGTTCTTCTGGGTGTCATCTTGATATCTTCAGGCTTTGTTGCTGAGTTCCCCCTCACTGAGTCCCCCCTCAACTGAACAGCCTGTTCTACTGAAAGCTAATCTAGCCTGACCTAAACTAAAAGATACTATCCTGACTGCTTTCAAACCTATTACATGTTTTGGAAAATCATCAAAACTAAAACATATCCCAACATTATTGTTGTTTTAATATTAAATGTATGGCGTTAAACTTATCTGAATATGATGTTTGATTGTTTGCATATATTCTTGTTGGTCCCGGTTCAAGACTGATGAATACGTGTATGGGGGGGAATACATGTATACCAATTTTTCAACTTAAAACCTTGCTGAGTCCCCTTTACTCAGAGTGATACAAAACTCAGAGCTGATAATATCCCCACTGACTACACTTAGTGCGGGTCAGTTGGCTGACTATCAATTCGAGTTCAGTGCGGAAATGCGTGAGCCCTGATAGTTTAAAGTCTTGTTTAGTTTGCTTTCTGAAAAACTTGATTACACAATTCTGAATAGTGATTAGTAGGGCAGTGCTCTTTTTGAGGATCAGGCTGGTTGATTCGAGCCTGATAAATGCTTATGAATGAACAAGTGATATAGCAAGTAGGCACAATATCAAAGCATTAAGAACACAGGTAGTTTAACGTGGTTCAGAGACTCAAGCTCCTACGTCCATGGCCTGATTTAACAGGAAATCCACTCAAGGGATTCTTGTTTTTAACGTGCCAAGGTGCACCAACATCAGCTACCTTACTGACCTATACGACTCCTTACTAACTCACTAACAACTTACTTCCGACAAACCTAACTTAGGGTTTTGGTTTCAGTTTGGATTCCAACTAAGTTGAGACTATCCTTACAAGGCAAAACTATGCTAAGGATTGGATAATCTCTCTAAGCTTAAGATAATGCTAGTTCGCTCTTGGAATACAGAATAACTCTCAGTAGCTAAGAAACACTTGGGAAATTTAGATGGTTTCGAGTGCTTCTTCTAAAGACTGAATGCTTTGAGTGCTTGAGAGTTTGAGTAATTTCTGGCTTGGAAATTTCCCGTAACCTTGAATGGGTTCAAGGCCTTCTGTATTTATAAATGATTTGAAAAAACTATCCGTTGGAGAGATAGCCTTCATGTCATCTATGTAGAGTGGCTCAAACGGATATATCCTCATGCAGCAACCGTCCTTGCATGGAGTTAGGTAGTTGCATTAAATGCACATTAAATGCTTGCCCGTTGAATATGCAATCTGAAGTCAGTCTTCTGTCAGGTTCCGTACGTGCGTGTCCTTCCCGGATTGGTCCACGTCATCAGGTTGGTGAGAATGTCAGAACTTATTCCTAGGCTTCAGGCTTGTCTTATTAAGTTCTTTTTGTCTTGAGCTCACCGGTCTTGTCCTGACGCTGACATTCCTTTTGCATTGCTTGGCTCTACTCCAAGTCTTCCCATAAACTCAGTATCATCATGTTCACTTAAGGACTGAGTTAGTAATGACCTCAGGGTCATACTCTTCATCACTGATACTTACTCAGCCAGCTTAGAAGACTGCCATAAGTTCAGGATGGTAAACTTCGTCTTCACGCTCTTGTCTTGATTATCATCAGTAAGTGCTCCTCTTACTGAGTACCTGTGAAGTGTAAAATGACTAAGTATAAATCCTAACCAAGACTAGCCTGATAAAGATAAACAATGGTAAATCATCTTTTTAGGGGCTTTGGGATCTTAATCAAAACTGACAATGTCCCAACAATTTCCCCCTTTTTTATGATGCCAAAACACTGAAAAGATCCTCAAAACACTTAGAGGAATTATTAAGTCCTATCTATAAGATAAGTCAGTGTTAGAGCAATTCTTGATAAAGTACAGAATTTAAATAGCAGCCAAAAAGACAAAGAGTTTTTGTCTGTGGACAAAGTAATAGATTTCATTGAATGATTTGAAAGTAGTTACAATGAATCTAATCTATTAAATTAAAAGGAGAGTGAACACCTAGACTAATCTCATTTCAGGTTTAAGTCCATAGTCTGCATAGGCTCTTGCCTTTAGCTCGTCAACTCTTCTAGGTTGGTTCATGAATCCTTCAGCCTTCGCAATCTTCAACACCTCAGTCATAATGGCCTTAGTATCATGCTTTCCAGTCCCAGGTACAAGAGGGGGTGGTCATGTAACGAACTCAGGAGCCTTTACTTGAACTTGAGCTGCTTCAGCATCCTCCAAGATCTTTTGGATCAGCTCAGGATGATTATCCATCATGTAGTCAGTGAAGTGGGTATTGATGTCTTCAGAGTCGCCCCACTTTTTCACAATGTACCATAACTTCACAAACTCATCCCTTGCGTCAGCCCATAACTCCTTTAATGCCTCTGAGATGAACTCATCGATATAAGCTTTCCTCTGACCTGAATCTGGCCTTCTGATCTGCAGAATTGTTGACTTTCTTGCGGTTGGCCTTTTTCTGTACTTCCTGGGCTCAGGCTTCGACGGGAACGCGTCAAATCCGTTGTTGATCACGAAGGAGGTTAGGGATTGAACTTCAGTGATTCCCTCCTTCAGCATCTCAACTCCCGTTGTGATTCCAGTACCTGCGTAAGACACATAACTGATAGCAGCTTGTATTTTCTTCTCAAAGACCTCCATAGAGAGCTGGAGTCTTTGTTCAGCCTTCGAGATTCTCTTCTCCACCTTGACGGTTAGATCATTTGCTTGAGTAACCCTTTCAGCGATTGTCTGTGAAGTCTGAGCAATGCGATCTGACCCCTGCTCCAACTTGGACGCTGAGTCTTGTATGGCCTGAGTGAATAGGGCCCCAGCCTGAGCGGCAAGCTTCTCCACCGCCTGATTGAGTTCCTCCTTTCTTTGCTCATCCTTCTCAGCCAGCTGCTTCAAGGTTTGCCTTAGCATTTTCTTTGTTCTCTTTCTCTCGCTCCTCACTGACTTGGCTGTGTCAGTCATCGTCCGCTTCAACAAAATCAGCTCTTTGTTTGCAAGAGTGTTGTATGCTAATTTTGTCCACCTGATGTGTTTGGCCAGGGCCTTGGCTTCCTCCTCCCTTTCAGCTCGTAGCCTCATTACTTCCTCCTGAAGTTCAACTAGATTTTCATAGGTTTTCTCCTCCTTGACCTACACAATGGAAGTGAATTCAGCGCGGCCAACACCAGTAATGATGACATCTTATTAATCAGCATCCTCGTCAGTTGCTGGCTGCTTTCCCTTCGCAGCCCCTGCAGTGTCAGTCCCCTCTCCAGGGTGCACTGAAGGCAGTTGTTGAGTGGTCGTGGTCACCTGCTCAGGCTCAACCATGCCATCTCGAACCTTAGGAACTGGGAGTCTCCATTGACGCCTCAACATCTTTCTCCCTTGTCTCAGGGCAGGGAATCCCATCATCGATAGATGTCTCATCGGCTGCTGAGATGTTCACAACATCCTCAGCCACTGGTCCACCCTTGGCACCAGCGTCTTTCGCACCTTCCCCCTGAGACTGAGACTCAGGGACCATATCATCAACCTCCTTAGTTGTCTCCTCCATAACTTTCTCCAATGCTCCACCTTGAGCACCTTCATCATCCTCAATCCTCCTTATCCTCCTCTCCATCAGAACGGATGTCAGCAACAGACTTGGACATAATATCTGACACCAGCTACTTCAGGTTTTCGAAGTTTAGCAGTTGAAGCCAGCTAGTCAGTCCGAAGTAAGTGCAAAGTCTCGCTTCCTCCATCTCCCAGTGCTCCCATCCACGAGCATCTACCAACATATGTTGTTCTTGCATGTTTAACTGTTTAAACTACAGCTATACTTTTAGCTCAACAACATTTGCGCCAAACTCGCTGAATTTGTTCAGTCCAGGCCAGCACTTGGATGCCCATTCAGTAGCATTCCCCCTTAGGGTATTCTCCAGAATGCCTCCAGCCATGTTCTCATCCAGTTCCTCCTCCTCCTGCATCTCGAGGAACTAATCCTCCTCAGTTGGAAGGTCCTTTGGGCAGTCCATGGGGTTGGGTTAGGAAGGGAAGTCATCAGGGGTGTGGGTGGAATCTGAGGGATGGTCAGGCCTCTGAGGGGATGGCACTGACTCTGGGATATTTGGCTCTGAGGTTTGGGGTGATTGGGTGGGTTGAAATGAGGTGTCAGGGTTGCATGGTGTTTAGGTTTCAGGGTGAGTGGGGGTTGAAACGGGTACTATCTCAGGCTGCAGCAACTCAGCCGTCTCGATAGATTTTCTCACTTCCTCTATGTCAGAGGCTCTAGGAGAGCTTGACTTTTCCCTCTCTTCAATCGCAGGCAAACTCTTAGCAGGAGACTTTTTGGGTCCCTTCCTAAGTCGTTTCAGAGGCCTCTCTCCCCGACCTTTCTCCTTTCTGACGTCATCGTCAGTTCCCCCAGCCTCAGAATCGGCTCTCTTGGGTTCTGACTCAGTCCCTGACTCAGTGCTCTTCCCTGATAGCACTATCTTCACCTTCTTCTTCTTCTTCTTCTCAGCCTCCTCCGCTGCAGGCTGAGCCTCACCTCTCTCTTTAGTAACCTCCTCCTCAACCTCCTTGCTCCTTTCAAAGAACTCATCCACCTTTTCAATGAGACTGGTAGCCACCTTCTTGGCCTTCCCAGCTGGCCTTTTTGCCTGACCCTTTGCCTTAGCATTGGGATCAGTCAGCCCTAGCATTGAGTAAGTGTCACTCAGTGAAGTAAACATCACCTTCTTGGAGGAAAAATTGTCCTCAAAGTTGAAGGTGTACCCATGGCAGGCATGAGCAATCAGGATGGACATCCTCGTTCCAAAGGGCGGGATGACACCAACGGATATGTGCTTCTTGTCATCATCCCGCTTCAGTTTGTCCAGTCCAGCCTGATGGAGTTGATCAAGGAAGAACTGCTCCCAGTTCGCTTCCACTCCATCAACTATTGCCCCCATAATCCCCAGCTTGGGCAGGCTCAGTTGCTCATGAGAGCCTGTGGATCCCATCACTACCTTGGATACTAAGTCCACAAGAGCCCTGTACTCTGGCTTCAGGGTGCTCTTGTTCTGACGGGCTCTGAACTCAGAAGAGCCAGTCTCGGTCCACTTGCCCAGAAATTCTCCTAAGTTCAATGGTGACCACTTCTGAGGTGTAGAAGAGCTCGCCGTCGATGTCCTTCTCTCCCGTCAACTTGAGGGCAGTCACCTTTGTGAAAAGTTCTCCCTTTCGCAGGAACATGTTGAAGTAGGCTTCCACGACAGCTTTCGGAAGCACAGAAATTGGGCGCATTGTGAAGTATGTTTCCAACCCAGCTTTGGAGATCCAGTTGAAAACTGGTTTGATCTCCTCAACCGTGAGACAGATACCTTCCATGGAGATGACTTGCTCCATGTGTACCAGCTTGTTGTTGACAACATCCTCAAGCTTGTCTGTTGTCCAGTTGGAATCAAGAAGTGCCATTGATTTTGAAAGGAATAGAGATTTTTAGGGATCTTGTGAGTGCTTTAAGCAAGAGAGAAAGCTCAGTGTGCATATGTGCTTTTGTGTTTGCGTAAAAACCTCAAATGGAATTCTAGATTGATTTGATTAAGTCAGTTACTCAAACGTGGGGTTGAGATTAATTCCTGAATTCGAAAGGTTTTGAAATTAAGGGCCAGGATTAATCTCAGCATCAATCAAATACCCAAGTTAGTCATATTCCGTATAAAATGGACATGTAGATGAAAAAGCAACTGAGGCATTAAATGCTTCCTTGTGCGTGGGTTTAAATATGAAAAGACGTGCTTTAAATGAAAACGGAATGCATTTAATGAAGATTTTCAGGACGAAGGACTCAGGGAGACACTTGGAATTCACAAGGGTCAGGATAGAGCTCATACCTGTTAGGGAGATATTGTAGTTCCCTGATACCTCGCTGAGTCGAGTCTGGCCTGAGTTCCTCCTAAACCTTATACTGACTGCTCTCCCGGATCTAAAAGCCCTAACTCCACTGACAGTTCTATAAACCTTGCTTCAGCCAAAGGCTTAGTCAAGATGTCAGCTCTCTGCCTGTCAGTGTGAATCTTCTCCATCCTAATATCTTTCTTCTCCACATGATCTCGAATGATATGATGCCTAATATCCACATGCTTACACCTTGTGTGAAGCACTGGGTTCTGAGTAATTGCTATAGCACTATTGTTGTCACAATAGATTGGAACCTCATTAGCAAAAACCTGGTAGTCCCTCAACTGTTGTCTTAACTATAAAATCTGAGCACAACAACTACCTGCAGCCATATACTCAGCCTCAGTTGTGGATGTTGCAACTGAATTCTGGTTCTTACTAAACCACGAGATCAACTTACTTCCCAAAAATTGACATGTCCCTGAGGTTGATTTCCTATCAATCCTACAACCTCCATAATCTGCATCTGAATAACCTATCAGTTCTAAGTTGTCATCTGAAGGATACCATAGTCCCATATTGACTGTTCTTTTCAAATACTTAAGTATCCTCTTAGCAGCCTCCAAATGACTTCTCTTGGGATCAGACTGATACCTAGCACACACACCAACTGCAAACGTAATGTCAGGCCTACTTGCAGTCAGGTATAATAAAGAACCTATCAGCCTTCGATACTCAGTCTGATTTACTGAAGTCCCTTCAGTGTCAGGATCCATCTTCCAATTTGTGTTTAAAGGGATCCTGGCTAGATTGTTGTTCTGAACACCAAACTTATGAATCAAGTCTCTTGTATACTTGGCCTGATTATTGAAGATACCTTGATCAGTCTGCTTGACCTGCAATCCTAAAAAGAAGTTCATCTCTCCCATCATTGACATCTCAAATTTATCAGTCATCAACTTAGAGAATTTCTC
This sequence comes from Ballota nigra, assembly GCA_947034835.1. NCBI lineage: Eukaryota > Viridiplantae > Streptophyta > Magnoliopsida > Lamiales > Lamiaceae > Ballota > Ballota nigra. Next base: position 30,921,927 of record OX344728.1, on the reverse strand, counting down.
ACATAGCTGATGATTTGGTGATCCAAATATTATGTCATCCACATAAATTTGAACCAAGAGAATGTCATCACCTTCAGCGATCCTGAACAAGGTCCTATCTACGGTTCCCTTCTTGAACCCATGGTCTATCAGGAATTGAGAGAGGGTATCATACCAAGCTCTTGGTGCTTGCTTAAGTCCATAGAGTGCTTTCTTCAAATGGTATACTCTATCTCCAACCTCAAGCTCGGGAGGTTGTTCAGCATATACCTCTTCATTGAGTAAACCATTCAGGAAGGCACTCTTAACGTCCATTTGATACACCTTAAACTTCTTGTATGTTGCATATGCAAGGAACAACCTGATAGCTTCCAACCTAGCCACTGGAGCAAAAATCTCATCATAGTCTATTCCTTCAGACTGACAATACCCTTTAGCCACCAGTCTTGCCTTGTTCCTTACCACAACACCATTCTCATCCTTCTTGTTCTTAAAGACCCACTTGGTACCAATAACACCTTGATTCCTAGGTCTATCTACCAATTTCCAAACCTGATTCCTTGTGAACTGATTCAACCCTTCTTGCATGGCTATGATCCAGTTCGAGTCAGTGAGAGCTTCTTCAATGTTCTCAGGCTCTTGCTCAGAGAGAAAGCAACAGAACAATGCACTCTTACCATAAAACCATCAGGACCTGACTCCCTCAGTTGGATCACCGATGACTTGATCAGTAGGATGATCCTCTATCTATGTTCTTTTGCCTGGAGTTATCCCTGAAGTACCTGCAATGTTAGTGTCTACAGGCTCATAATATTCAGGAAATTGAACAGAAGGGGATGAACCTGAGTCTATACCAAAGGGATTAACAAGCTCAATGTCAGGGACATTGGTTCCCCCTTGATGAGGTGACTCAGGAACCGTTTTAGTTGTGACCGCATCTTCATAGATGGTGCTTACCTCAGGTTGAGCTTGTTCCTCTGTCTGAGGCTCAATAATCCCTGATGTGATGGGCTTAGGAGTGGCACTTGGTTCATCATCCTGATCATCGTCATCATCCCATCTTGGAATTAGCACGGTTTTGACCTTTGGACCAGGTTGATTCTTTAAGCTCAGCCTTGTCACACTTCTTGTAACCTCCTCAGTGTCAGGATTCAGCATTTTTATCCTAGACTCATTAGCAGATTCATCAAACATAACATGTGGTGATTCTTCCACAACAAGGGTCCTACAATTGTAAACCCTGAATGCTTTGCTAACTTCAGAATACCCTAGGAATATTCCTTCATCAGATTTGCTATCAAAGGCTTTCAATTGGGTCTTCCCATTGTTGAGGATGAAGCACTTACAGCCAAATACATGAAAGTAAGAGATACGAGGCTTCCTCTTATTCCATGTCTCATATTGGGTCTGTGCATGTTGTTTGTTCAGCATGGATCTGTTCTGAGTGTAACATGCAGTGTTGATTTCCTCAGCCTAGAATTTCTTGGGCAATCCTGACTCAGCCAGCATGGTCCTAGCAGCTTCCTTTAGTGTTCTGTTCCTTCTTTCAGTGACACCATTCTGTTGTGGGGTTCTAGCTGCAGAAGTCTCATGAGCTATACCAAGTTCATTACAAAAGTCAGAAATATATAAATTTATAAATTCAGTGCCCTTGTCAGATGTGATTTTAGTAATGGACTGATTCTTCTCATTGCTGAGTCTTCTGAGAAACTCTGGAAGATTCACCTGTGTTTCCTTCTTATTCAACAAGAAAATAACCCAAGTATATCTAGAATAATCATCAATAACCACAAGGGCATATTTCCTACCATTCATACTCACAGGTGTTATGGGACCAAATAGATCCATGTGCAAGAGCTGAAGTATCCTGTCAGTGGAATGAGAAGCTTTCTCTTTAAATGACGCTCTGACCTGCTTCCCTTCCTGACAAGCTTTGCACACATGATCTTTGCTAAAAACTTCATTAGGTAGACCTTCAACAAGTGACTGTCTAGAAATTTTGTTAAGGATCTTGAAGTTCAGGTGACTTAATCTCTTATGCCATAGCCAACTGAGCTATACAGAGCTTTTAGCAACAAAACAAGTATTAGGAATAGTGCTGCTCCAATCAGCGAGATAAACGTTACCTTTCCTGATACCTGATAGAAGCACTTGTGTTGATTTGTCCTTGACTGAACATATATTCGATGAGAACTCAACACTGAAACCTTTGTCACAAAATTGACTTACTGATAACAGGTTATGCTTTAGTCCTTCCACAAAGGACACATTTTCCACTCTGACTGTACCTATTATCAAGACACCAAAACCTTTAGTAACACCTTTTGAGTTATCACCAAAGGTTACTTGTGGAACATCCTTAGCCTGAAATTCTTGGAGAAGACTCCTCATTCCAGTCATATGCCTTGAGCATCCACTGTCTAGGTACCAAACAGATTTGTTTGAGTCTCCTCTCCTCTTGTTGTGATCCACAGCCGCCTGCAAACAAATCAGGTCTTAGGTACCCATTGGGTGTTGAGTCCTATAGTGTCAGATGTACCCTTCGGGATCCAGACTTGCTTAACTACTCTGATTGCCTTAGAGTGGTAAATTTGTCTCCCTGAAACATCAACATACACAACTTTCTTCTTCTTTGCCTGAGAGGAAGATGGTGTATGAGTGCTAGACTTACGCTTCACAGGAGCCTGAGTGGGTGCCTTTTGAGCTGGCTTCCTGTTCTTCCTAGGTCTGGGTGCAGCAGGTCTTGGGCCTTGTTCTTGATAAGGACCCTGTGTTCTATTCCCCCTAGGTAAGTGAGGGAATGGAAAACAGTTAAAGGCCTCAGGATGCCAGAACCATGGGGGTGTCATCATATTTGGCCTTCCCTGTTGGTATTGCCAAGCATGATGATACCCTCGCTGAACAGTCTGAGGACTCTTGGCCTGAGTCTTCCTCTGCTTTCGCTGAGGCTTTCTCTGGCCTAAGCTCTCAGGGACCTCCTTTGGTTGCTTTGCCTTTCTATTTGGTTTTGGCTTAGCAACCTTGGGGGCAATCCTGACTGTGTCAACAGTTTCCCTGCCCATATCAAATTGACGGGCCTGAAGTACAACCTTGGGTGCACTCTGGCCTACTTGAATAAATACCCTCTCAGTGTTGCTCCCTGAAGCAACATGAGACTGACCTTGTGAGGATTTCTTAGGAACATATCCAAGTCCCTTTTTCTCGTTCCCAAGCATCTGGCTGCTATTTATTTCCTTTTTAGCCACTGAGGATTTATTCATTGCTGCAACCTTTTTCTTGAGTGAGTCCTCACTTTTTTTTTTCAGGATTTCATGTCTGGCAAAGAGGTCATCAAACTTACTTTTGAGTGCTTTCAGTTCTTCCTTCCTGACCAGCTCTTCCTCAGCCAATTCCTTCATAATCTTCTCTCTTGGGTGACGCTCAGCATTGATTAAATCAGTCTCCTGAGTTAGTCTCACAATCTGAGTTGATTCTTTAAGATCAGACTAAGTGAGCTGATCATTCAAGTTCTGGACCTCAGTACTCAATTTCTTGTTCTCCTCTACCAAGAAGACATTAGTTTCCTGTAATCTGGAGAAATCAACCATCAATTGATCCAGACAGATCTGAAGGTTCATTTCTCTGACTAACTCTGAGCTAAGCTCAGGATTTTGACCAGTGTAGGAACCACACACAAAGTTAGATGTTACCTCAGGTTCCTCCCTTGCCATCAGGCAGACATCATCGTACTCATCATCGGAAAAGAGTTCAGGTGACCTCTCCTCAGGACCATTCAAGTTAGTTGCATCCTCAGCGAGCATGGCTCTCTGGTCAGCAAGTCTCTGGTCTCTCTTGGCCCTCCTGTCCTCTATTTCCCTTGCACTCAGCTTCGGACAATCATACTGATAGTGCCCGCTCTTATTACAGTTGTAACATGTTGGTTGCTCATCTCCTCTTTCTCTCCTTGGTTCAGGGATCCTCCTTGAGTCAGGTTCCCTTTGTCTTGATGAGCTTTCAGTCTTTCCTAAGTGCTTGTCATCATGAGTATGTGTCTGTTCATCCCTACGATCGGGCTTTGGATATGACTATCTTCTTTCATCGCCATGATCTCTCCTCTGGTCAGTATTTCTCCTTTCCTCATATCTCCTTGAGCTTTGGTGGGTTCCTTCAGGTTTCCTATCACGTGAGTTCTGATGAAATTTATTATAACGACCAAACCTGGAATTAAGCTTATCAAAGCTGTTGGGACATTGTCAATTTTGATTAAGATCCCAAAGCCCCTGAAAAATGATTTGCCTTTTGTTTGTCTTTGTCAGGCTAGTCTTGGTTAGGTTTTGTACTTAGTCATTTTACATTTCACAGGTACTCAGTAAGAGGAGCACTTACTGATGACAATCAAGACTTAGAGCCTGAAGACGCAGTTTACCATCCTGAACTTATGGCAGTCTTCTAAGCTGGTTGAGTAAGTCTCAGCGATGAAGAGTATGACCCTGAGGTCATTTACTACTCAGTCCTGAAGGGAACAAGAGGATACTGAGTTTATGGGAAGACTTGGAGTAGAGCCAAGCAATGCAAAAGGAATGTCAGTGTCAGTGTCAGGATAAGACCGGTGAGCTCAAGACAAAAAGAACTTAATAAGACAAGCCTGAAGCCCAGGAATAAGTTCTGACATTCTCACAAACCTGATGACGTGGACCAATCCTGGAAGGACACGCACGTACAGAACCTGACAGAAGACTGACTTCAGACTGCATATTCAACGGGCAAGCATTTAATGTGCATTTAATGCAACTACCTAATCCCATGCAAGGACGGCTGCTGCATGAAGATATGTTCATTTGAACCACTCTACATAGATGACAAGAAAGGCTATCTCTCCAACGGATAGTTTTTCAAATCACCTATAAATACAGAAGGCCTTGAACCCATTCAAGGTTATGGGAAATTTCCAAGCTAGAATTTACTCAAACTCTCAAGCATTCAAAAGCATTCAGCCTTAGAAGAAGCACTCGAAACCATCTAAATTTCCCAAGTGTTTCTTAGCTACTGAGAGTTATTCTGTATTCCAAAGAGCGAACTAGCATTATCTTAAGCTTAGAGAGATTATCCAATGCTTAGCATAGCTTTGCCTTGTAAGGATAATCTCAACTTACTTGGAATCCAAACTGAAACCAAAACCCTAACTTAGGTTTGTTGGGAGTAAGTTAGTTTGTGAGTTAGTAAGAGGAGTTGTATAGATCAGTGAGGTTAGCTGGTCTTGGTGCACCTTGGCACGTTAAAAACAAGAATCCCTTGAGTGGATTTCCTGTTAAATCAGGCCGTGGACGTAGGAGCTTGAGTCTCTGAACCACGTTAAACTTCTTGTGTTCTTATTGCTTTGATATTGCGCATACCTGCCATATTACTTGTTCATTCATAAGCATTTAGTTTATCATGCCTGAATCAATCAGCCTGATCCTTAAAAAGAGCACTGCCCTACTAATCACTATTTAGAATTGAGTAAACAAATTTATCAGAAAGCAAACTAAATAAGACTTTAAACTATCAGGGCTCACGCATTTCCGTACTGAACTTGAATTGATAGTTAGCCAACTGACCCGTACCAAGTGTAGTCAGTAGGTGTGTTATCAGCTCCTAGTTCTTTACCACTCTGAGTAAAGGGGACTCAGTTAGGTTTTAAGTTTGAAAATTTGTATACGTGTATTCCCCCACATACACGTATTCCTCAGTCTTGTACCGGGACCAACAAGTGGTATCAGAGCAGTGGTTCAAAAGACCACTGACTTTGAATACTAATAGTTTTAAAGGAGAAACTGTTGGTGGTCACTGAACATATCTGAGTTTGCTTTTCATAAAACTTGCATCATCATGACTTCAAGAAGACTTGAAGCTTCGTTATCCGAATTCTCTGTATCTAACCTTGTCTATTGGAAATTCAGATTAGAACCGCATCTTGATGCCATCCATGAACAGATGCCGTGTGTTCTCATGGAAGGACCGATCAAGATCACTATTCCTAATGTCAGAGGACTGGGATATGAGCATCTTGAGATTGGCGTGCAGGTTTCGAAAGAAAGAAAAGACATGACCAACGATGAAATCAAAATGGTGGGACTGGACAACGTTGCCAGAAACATCATTTTGCATACGGTGCCTTTCGAGGAGTCAACAAGGCATATGAACTTAAAGACGGCAAAGGAGGTTTGGGATGAGCTAACCAGGATGTGCGAGAGGTCAGAAAAGATAAAGGAGAACAAGAGAAACATTGCCATTCAGAAGTTTGAAGCGTTCGAGATGCTGCCTGATGAGACAATCGATCAGATGGAGTCAAGGTTCATCAAGTTGATGAATGAATTGGTGATGCTGGACAAGGATGTTCCTAAGAGAGATGTTGCTTCTAAGATCCTGAATGCCCTTCCTGAGAGATGGGATAACAGTGTAATTATGCTTAAGAACACTCAGGATATGAGTAACATAACTTCTGCTTTAGTTTTTTCAGAGCTAAAGGCACTTGAATTTGATCTTAATCAAAGAAAGAAGAAAGTTCAGCCAGAAGAGGAAGAAAAGGAGAAAACTCCTGAGAAAAGTGTGGCGTTCAAGGCCAGGTTTGAACCTGTTGAGTCTTCATCAAAGTCACTGATGGAGATGAGCAAGGAAGAACTTGCTGAGGAGTACAGCCTGATGGCCAGACGCTTTGATAAGCTTAATTCCAGGTTTGGTCGTTATAAGAAATTTTATCAGGACTCACGTGACAGGAAACCTGAAGGAACCCACCAAAGCTCAAGGAGATATGAGGAAAGGAGAAACACTGACCAGAGGAGAGATCGTGGCGAAGAAAGAAGATATTCAGATCCAAAGCCCGATCGCAGAGATGAACAGAGACGTACTCATGATGACAAGCACTCAGGGAAGACTGAAAGCTCATCAAGACAGAGGGAACCTGACTCAAGGAGGAACCCTGAACCATGGAGAGAAAGAGGAGATGAGCAACCAACATGTTACAACTGTAACAGGAGCGGGCACTATCTGTATGATTATCCGAAGCTGAGTGCAAGTGAAAGAGAGGACAGGAGGGCCAAGAGAGACCAGAGACTTGCTGACCGGAGAGCCATGCTCGCTGAGGATGCAACTGACTCTGATGGTCCTGAGGAAAGGTCACCTGAACTCTTTTCTGATGATAAGTACGATGATGTTTGCCTGATGGCAAGGGAGGAATCTTAGGTAACATCTAACTCTGTATGTGGTTCCTACACTGGTCAAAATCCTGAGCTAAGCTCAGAGTCAGTCAGAGAAATGAACCTTCAAATCTGCCTGGATCAATTGAATGTTGATTTCTCCAGATTGCAGGAAACTAATGTCTTCTTGGTAGAGGAGAACAAGAAATTGAGTACTGAGGTTCAAAACCTGAATGATCAACTGACTCAGTCTGATCTTAAAGAATCAACTCAGATTGTGAGACTAACTCGGGAGATTGATTTAATCAATGCTGAGCGTCTCCCAAGAGAGAAAATTCTGAAGGAACTGGCTGATGAAGAGTTGGTCAGGAAGGAAGAACTGAAAGCACTTAAGAGTAAGTTTGATGACCTATTTACCAGACATGAAATCCTGAAAAAGAGTGAGGACTCTCTCAAGAAAAAGGTTGCAGCAATGAATAAATCCTCAGTGGCAAGAGAGGAAATAAATAGTAGCCAGATGCTTGGGATTGAGGAAAAAGGGACTTGGATATGTTCCTAAGAAATCCTCACAAGGTCAATCTCATGTTGCTTCAGGGAGCAACACTGAGAGGGTATTTGTTCAGGCAGGCCAGAGTGCACCCAAGGTTGTACTCTAGGCACAACAAACTGATAAGGGCAAGGAAACTGTTGACACAGTCGGGGTTGCCCCTAAGGTAGCTAAGCCAAAACCCAAGGGAAAGGCAAAGCAACCTAAGGAGGCCCCTGAGAGCTCAGGCCAGGGAAAGCCTCAGCGAAAGCAGAGGAAAACTCAGGCCAAGAGCCCTCAGACTGGTCAGCGAGGTTACCATCATGCTTGGCAATACCAACAGGGAAGGCCAAATATGATGACACCCCCATGGTTTTGGCATCCTGAGGCCTTTAACTGTTTTCCATTCCCTCACTTGCCTAGGGGGAATAGAACACAGGGCCCTTATCAAGAACAAGGCCCAAGACCTGCTGCACCCAGACCTAGGAAGAACAGGAAGCCAGCCCAAAAGGCACCCACTCAGGCTCCTGTGAAGCCTAAGTCTAGCACTCATACACCATCTTCCTCACAGGCAAAGAAGAAGAAAGTTGTGTATGTTGATGTTTCAGGGAGACAGATTTACCACTATGAGGCAATCAGGGTTGTTAAGCAAGTCTGGATCCCGAAGGGTACAACTGACACAATAGGACCCAACACCCAATGGGTACCTAAAACCTGATTTTATTGCAGGCGGTTGTGGATCACAACAAAAGGAGAGGGGCTTAATCAAAGCTGTTTGGTACCTAGACAGTGGTTGCTCAAGGCACATGACTAGAATGAAGAGTCTCCTCCAAGAATATCAAGCTAAAGATGGTCCACAGGTAACCTTTGGTGATAACTCAAAAGGTATTACTAAAGGATTTGGTGTCTTAATATAGGTACAGTCAGAGTGGAAAATATGTCCTTTGTGGAAGGACTGAAGCATAACCTGTTGTCAGTAAGTCAATTATGTGACAAAGGGTTCAGTGTTGAGTTCTCATCAAATATATGTTCAGTCAAGGACAAATCAACACAAGTCCTTCTATCAGGTATCAGGAAAGGTAACGTTTATCTCGCTGACTGGAGCAGTACTATTCCTAATACTTGTTTTGTTGCTAAAAGCTCTCTAGAGCTCAGTTGGTTATGGCATAAAAGATTAAGCCACCTGAACTTCAAGATTCTTAACAAAATTTCTAGACAGTCACTTGTTGAAGGTCTACCTAATGAAGTTTTTAGCAAAGATCATGTGTGTAAAGCTTGTCAGGAATGGAAGCAGGTCAGAGCATCATTCAAATAGAAAGTTTCTCCTTCCACTGACAGGATTCTTCAGCTCTTGCACATGGATTTATTTGGTCCCATAACACCTGTGAGTATGAATGGTAGAAATTATACCCTTGTGGTTATTGATGATTATTCTAGATATACTTGGGTCATTTTCTTGTTGAATAAGAAGGAGACACAGGTGAAGCTTCCAGAGTTTCTCATGAGACTCAGCAATGAGAAGAATCAGTCCATTACTAAGATCAGATCTGACAAGGGCACTGAGTTTATAAATTCATATATTTCTTACTTTTGTAATGAACTTGGTATAGCTCATGAGACTTCTGCAGCTAGAACCCCACAGCAGAATGGTGTCGCTGAAAGGAGGAACATGACACTGAAGGAAGCTACTAGGACCATGCTGGCAGAGTCAGGATTGCCCAAGAAATTCTGGGCTGAGGCAATCAACACTGCATGCTACACTCAGAACAGATCCATGCTAAACAAACATGCACAAACCCCATATGAGACATGGAATAAAAGGAAACCTCGTATTTCTTATTTTCATGTATTTGGTTGTAAGTGCTTCATCCTCAACAATGGAAAGACCCAATTGAAAGCTTTTGATAGCAAATCTGATGAAGGAATATTCTTAGGATATTCTGAAGTTAGTAAAGCCTTCAGAGTTTACAATTGTAGGACCCTTGTTGTGGAAGAATCACCACATATTATTTTTTATGAATCTGTTAATGAGTCTTGGATAAAAGCGTTGAATCCTGATACTGAGGAGGTCACAAGGAGAGTGACAAGGTTGAGCTTAAAGAATCAACCTTATCCAAAGGTCAAAACTGTGCCAATTCCAAGATGGGATGATGACGATGATCAGGATGATGAATTAAGTGCCACCCCTAAGCCCAGCACATTAGGGATTGTTGAGCCTCAGACTGAGGAACAGGCTCAACCTGAGGTAAGTACCGTCTATGAAGATGATGTTGCAGCTGAGACGGATCCTGAGTCACCTCATCAAGGGGGAATCAATGTCCCTGACATTGAGCTTGTTAATCCCTTTGGTATAGACTCAGGATCATCCCCTTTTGTTCAATTTCCTGAATTTTATGAGCCTGTAGACACTAACATTGCAGGTACTTCAGGAACAACTCCTGGCAAGAGAACATGGCTAGAGGATCATCCCATTGATCAAATCATTGGTAATCCAACTGAGGGAGTCAGGACCAGACGGTTCCATGGTGAGAGTGCATTGTTCTGTTGCTTTCTCTCTGAGCAAGAGCCTCAGAACATTGAAGAAGCTCTCACTGACTCAAACTGGATCATTGCCATGCAAGAGGAGTTGAATCAGTTCACAAGGAATCAGGTTTGGGAACTGGTGGATAGACCTAGGCATCAAGGAGTAATTGGTACCAAGTGGGTCTTCAAGAACAAGAAGGACAAGAATGGTATTTTGGTAAGGAACAAGGCTAGACTGGTTGCAAAAGGGTATTGTCAATCTGAGGGAATAGACTATGATGAGGCTTTTGCTCCAGTGGCTAGGTTGGAAGCTATCAGATTGTTCCTTGCATATACAACATATAAGAAGTTCAAGGTGTATCAAATGGATGTCAAAAGTGCCTTCCTGAATGGTGTACTCAATGAAGAGGTATATGTTGAACAACCTCCCGGGTTTGAGGTTGGAGATAGAGTATACCATTTGAAGAAAGTACTCTATGGACTTAAGCAAGCACCAAGAGCTTGGTATGATACCCTCTCTCAATTCCTGACAGACCATGGGTTCAAGAAAGGAACTGTGGATAGGACATTGTTCAGGATCACTGAAGGTGATGACATTCTCTTGGTCCAGATTTATGTGGATGACATAATATTTGGATCATCAAATCATCAGCTCTGTGAGAAATTCTCTAAGCTGATGACTGGTAAATTTGAGATGTCAATGATGGGAGAGATGAACTTCTTCTTAGGATTGCAGGTCAAGCAGACTGATCAAGGTATCTTCATTAATCAGTCCAAGTATACAAGAGACTTGATTCATATGTTTGGAAGATGGATCCTGACACTGAAGGGACTTCGGTAAATCAGACTGAGTACCGAAGGCTGATAGGTTCTTTGTTGTACCTGACTGCAAGTAGGCCTGGCATTACGTTTGCAGTTGGTGTGTGTGCTAGGTATCAGTCTGATCCCAAGAAAATTATTTGGAGGCTGCTAAGAGGATAATTAAGTATTTGAAAAGGACAGTCAATATGGGATTATGGTATCCTTCAGATGACAATTTAGAACTGACAGGTTATTCAGATGCAGATTATGGAGGTTGTAGGATTGATAGGAAATCAACCTCAGGGACATGTCAGTTTTTGGGAAGTAAGTTGATCTCGTGGTTTAGTAAGAAATAGAATTCAGTGGCTACATCCACAACTTAGGCTGAGTATATGGCTGCAGGTAGTTGTTGTGCTCAGATTTTATGGTTGAGGCAACGGTTGAGGGACTACCAAGTATTTGCTAATGAGGTTCCAATCTATTGTGATAACAATAGTGCTATAGCAATTACTCAGAACCCAGTGCTTCACACAAGGTGCAAGCATGTGGACATTAGGCATCACTTCATTCGAGATCACGTTGAAAAGAAGGACATTAGGATGGAGAAGATTCACACTGATAGGCAAAGAGTTGACATCTTGACTAAGCCTTTGGCTGAAGCAAGATTTATGGAACTGTCAGTGGAGTTAGGACTCTTAGATCCGGGAGAACAGTCAGTGTAGGGTTCTAGGGGGAACTCAGGCCAGACTCGACTCAGCGAGGTATCAGGGTGCTACAATGTCTCCCTGACAGGTATGAGTTCTATCCTGACTCTTGTGAATACCAAGCGACTCCCTGAGTCCTTCGTCCTGAAAATCTTTATTAAATGCATTCCGTTTTCATTAAAAGCGCGCCTTTTCACATTTAAACCCATGCGCAGCGGAGCATTTAATGCTTCAGTTACTTTTTCATATACGTGTCCGTTTTATACGGAATATGACTGACATGGGGTAATTGATTGAAACTAAGATTAATCCTGGCCTTTCATTTCAAAACCTTTCAAATTCATGAATTAATCTCAACCCCACGTCTGAGTAACTGACTTCATCTTATCAATCAATAGTGACATTGGAGGTCTTTACGCAAACACAAAGCACATCTGCACACTGAGTATTCTCCTGCTCAAAATATTCACAGATTTCCAAAAAAAAACCTCACTTTCAAAATCAATGGCACATCTTGATTCCAACTGGACAACAGACAAGCTTGGGGATGTTGTCGATAACAAGATGGTACACATGGAGCAAGTCATCTCCATGGAATGTGCCTGTCTTACAGTGGAGAAAATCAAAGCAGTGTTTAATTGGATTTCCAAAGCTGGGTTGGAAACATACTTCACCATGCGCCCTATCTCCATACTTCCAAGAACGGTCGTAGAAGCCTACTTGAACATGTTCCTGCGTAAGGGGGAACTGTTCACGAAGGTGACCGCGCTCAAACCGAGGGAGAGAAGGACGACGACGGCGAACCTCTCTATAACTCAGAGGTGGTTGACATTGACATTCGGAAGGCTGTCAAGGAGGTCTTTGCATTGCCATCCTCAGGAATCAACCTCAGGTTCTACAAGGAAAATTTGGAGGGAGAGTTCCTTAGGAAGTGGACCAAGACTAGCTCCCATGAGTTCAGAGCCCGTCAGAACAAGAGTACTCTGAAGCCTGAGTACAGAGCTCTTGTGGACTTAGTGTCCAAGGTGGTGATGGGATCTACAGGCTCTCATGAGCAGCTGAGCTTGCCCAAGCTGAGGATAATGGGGGCTATTGTTAATGGAGTGGAAGCGAACTGGGAGCAGTTCTTCCTTGATCAACTCCATCAGTCTGGACTGGACAAGCTAAAGCGGGATGAGGAGAAGAAGCACGTGTCTGTCAGTGCCATCCTGCCCTTTGGAACGAGGATGTCCATCCTGATTGCTCATGCCTGCCATGAGTACACCTTCGACTTCGAGGACAATCTTTCCTCCAAGAAGGTAATGTTTACTTCAGTGAGTGACACTTACTCGATGCTAGGGCTGACTGATCCCAATGCTAAGGCAAAGGGTCATGCTAAAAAGCCAGCTGGAAAGGACAAGAAAGTGGCAACCAGTCTCATTGAGAGAGTGGATGACCTCTTTGAAAGGAGTAAGGAGGCTGAGGAATCTGCCGCTGAGAGAGAGGAGGCTCAGCCTACAGTGGAGGGAGTGGAGAAGAAGAAGAAGAAGGTGAAGTTAGCGCTGTCAGGGAAGAGCGCTAAATCTGGGACTGAGTCTGATCCCAAGAGAGCCGAATCTGAGGCTGAGGGAACTGACGATGACGTCAGGAAGGAGAGTGATCAGGGGGAGAGGCCTTTGAAGAGACTTAGGAAGGGAGTCAAAAAGTCCCCTGCTAAGAGATTGCCTGTAGTGAGTGAGAGGGAGAAGTCAAGCTCTCCTAGAGCCTCTGGCCTGGAGGAGGTGAGAAAATCTATCGAGACGGCTGAGTTGTTGCAGCCTGAGATAGTACCCACTCATTCACCCACTCACCCTGAAACCCAAACACCAACCAACCCTGACCCCACACCTTAACCAACCAACTCACCCCAAACAGCAGAGCCCAATATCCCAAAGTCAGTGCCATCACCTCAGAGGCCTGACCAACCATTAGATCCCACCATTCCCAACCCTGAAGATTTCTCCACTTACCCCAATCCAAAAGATTTCCCTAAGGCCACTTCAAATGAAGAGGATGACTTCCTGGAAGTGGAGAAGAAAGAATTGGATGAGCATATGGCAGGAGGCATTCTGGAGAATACCCTAAGGGGGAACGCTACTGAATGGGCATCCAAGTGTTGGCCAAGGCTGACAAAGTATGGAGAGCTTGCTGCTAACGTTATTGAGCTCAAAGTCTGATTGGAGTTTAAGCAATCCAACATGCAGGAGCAGAACCTGTTAGTCGATGCTCGTGGATGGGAGCACTGGGAGAATGAGGAGGCAAGATTATGCTCCTATTTTGGACTGACAAGCTGGCTTCAACTGCTCAATTTCGAAAACCTTAGGAAGCTAGTCAATGACTTAATGTCCAAGAGTAAGGCTGATCTTCTTTCAGATGGTGAGGAAGATAAGGCTGGAGAGGATGACGAAGATGCTCGGGGTGGAGCTTCGGAGAAAGCTATGGAGGAAACAGTTGAGGAGGTTGATGCGATGGTCCATGAGTCTCAAACTCAGAAGGAAGGTGTGAAAGACACTGGTGCCAAGGGTGGACCAGTGGCTGAGGATGTTTTGAACATCTCAGCCGCCGATGAGATATTTGTCGATGAAGGGATTTCCTGCCCTGAGACCAGGGACAAAGATGCTGAGGCGTCTAAGGAGACTCCCAGTTCCGAAGGACAAGTTCGAGATGGCTTGGTTGAGCCTGAACAGGCGACCATGACCACTCAACAACTGCCTTCAGTGCACCCTGGAGAGGGGACTGAGGATGCAGGGGCTGATAAGGGAAAGCAGCCAATCACTGATGAGCCTGTAGATGGTGATGAGGATGTGATCATAACTGGGGTCGGCCGAGCTGACTTCACAAGCATTGTGGAGGTCAAAAAGGAGAAAACCACTGAAAATCTAGCTGAGCTTCAGGAAGAAGTGATGAGGCTACGCGCTGAGAAAGAAGAGGACTCCAAGGCCCTAGCAAAACACATCTGATGGACTAAATCAGCTTACAACAACCTTACCAATAGGGAGTTGATTTTGCTCAAGAGAATGATGACTGACACAGCCAAGTCAGTGAGGGCTGAAAGAAAGCGCACAAAGAAAATGCTGAGACAAACCTTGAAGCAGTTGGCTGAGAAGGATGAGCAAAGGAAGGAAGATCTCAATCAGGCCGTGGAGAAGCTTGCAGCTCAGGCTGGAGCCCTATTCACTCGGCCTATTCAGGACTCAGCGTCCAAGTTGGAGCTGGAGTCAGAACGAATTGCTCAGACTTCGAAAGATATTGCTGAGAGGCTGACTCATGCAGATGATCGATCCGCCAGGGTGGAGGAGAGGATCGAGAAAGCTGAACAAAGACTCCAACTCTCCATGGAGGTCTTTGAGAAGAAGGTGAATGCTGCAATCAGTTCTGTTTCTTTTGCAGGAACTGGTATCTCGATGGGAGTTAATTTACTGAAGGAGAGAATCAATGATGTTCATTCCCTAGCCTCCTTCGTAATCAACAGCGGATCTGACGCATTCCCATCCGAGGCCAATGATGATGCCAAAAAGAGGGAAAAGAAGAAGAAAAGATCCCGCCCTGAGGCATCTGAGGCAGTCAACCAAGGCAAAACGTTTCAAGCTGATCCTGATGCCAATCCTGAAGGGAATGTGCTGAGGGTAAGGAAGGCAGCAAGGTTGGCAGCAGTAGAGAAGGAAGGTGAGGAAATCGTTGCCAGGCTGAAGGCAGAGGCAGCAAAGAAAGTGAGGGCTAATGAACCTTCTAAAGAACTCCAAGTATCCAAGCAACCTGAGTCAGTTCAGAAATCTCCCCCCATGAACACAAGGAAGAACCCCATCACTTACTCTGGGAGATGGTGGCGGAGTTATGCGCTGAGGCGTGGAGGACACCTTCTGAAATGACTGAGGCGGTACGCAGGGCTGAGATTGCACTGAAAGAAAAGATGCGTATCTTGGAAAAGAAAGTGGAGAAGCTGACTGATATCACTGAGCTTCAACAAAGGGAACTCGATTATGCAATGATCAGTCTGCTTAGGAGAAAGAAGGCGAAGCCTGAGCCTAGGAAGCACAGAAAGAGGCCAACAACAAGAAAATCAACAATTCTTCATGTCAGAAGGCCGGAGTCAGGATTAAGGGAAGCCTATGTCGACGAGTTCATCTCCGAGGCACTGAAGGAATTCTAGGCTGACGCGAAGGATGAGTTTGTGAAGTTGTGGTATGTTGTGAAGAAATGGGGCGACACTGATGATAGCAATGCCCACTTCACTGACTACATGATGGACAATCATCCTGAGTTGATTCAAAAGATATTGGAGGAGGCTGAAGCAGCTCAAGTCCAGGTGAAGGCTCCTGAGTTCACAATTCGAGCTCCTTCCTTAGTTCCTGGAACTCAGAAGCACAATACGAAGGCCATTATGATGGAAGTTTTGAAGATTGCCAAGGCTGAATGGTACGTGAATCAACCTAGCAGACTTAACGAGTTAAACGCAAGAGTCTATGCAGGATATGGACTTGAACCTGAAATGAGATTAGTCTAGGTGTGCACAGCCTCTTGTAATAGATTAGATTCATTGTAATCACCTTCACATCAATCAATGAAATCTATTACTTTTGCCCACAGACAAAAACTCATTGTTTTTTTTGCTGTTATTTAAATTTTGTACTTTATCAAGAATTGCTCTAACACTGCATTATCTTATAGATAGGTTCTTATATTTCCTCTAAGTGTTTTGAGGATCTTTTTAGTGTTTTGGCATCATCAAAAAGGGGGAAATTGTTGGGACATTGTCAGTTTTGATTAAGATCCCAAAGACCCTGAAAAGATGATTTGCCTTTTGTTTGTCTTTGTCAGACTAGTCTTGGTTAGGTTTTGTACTTAGTCATTTTACACTTCACAGGTACTCAGTAAGAGGAGCACTTACTGATGGCAATCAAGACATAGAGCCTGAAGTCGCAGTTTACCATCCTGAACTTATGGCAGTCTTCTAAGCTGGCTGAGTAAGTCTCAGCGATAAAGAGTATGACCCTGAGGTCATTTACTACTCAGTCCTGAAGGGAACAAGAGGATACTGAGTTTATGGGAAGACTTGGAGTAGAGCCAAGCAATGCAAAAGAAATGTCAGCGTCAGGACAAGACCGGTGAGCTTAAGACAAAAAGAACTTAATTAGACAAGCCTGAAGCCTAGGAATAAGTTCTGATATTCTCACCAACCTGATGACGTGGAACAATCCTGGAAGGACACGCACGTACGGAACCTGACAGAAGACTGACTTCAGACTGCATATTCAGTGGGCAAGCATTTAATGTGCATTTAATGCAACTACCTAATCCCATGCAAGGATGGCTGCTGCATGAAGATATGTCTGTTTGAACCACTCTACATAGATGACAAGAAAGGCTATCTCTCCAACGGATAGTTTTTCAAATCACCTATAAATACAGAAGGCCTTGAACCCATTCAAGGTTACGGAAAATTTCCAAGCCAGAATTTACTCAAACTCTCAAGCATTCAAAAGCATTCAGCCTTAGAAGAAGCACTCGAAGCCATCTAAATTTCCCAAGAATTTCTTAGCTACTGAGAGTTATTCTGTATTCCAAAGAGCGAACTAGCATTATCTTAAGCTTAGAGAGATTATCCAATCCTTAGCATAGCTTTGCCTTGTAAGGATAATCTCAACTTAGTTGGAATCCAAACTGAAACCAAAACCCTAAGTTAGGTTTGTTGGGAGTAAGTCAGTTTGTGAGTTAGTAAGAGGAGTTGTATAGATCAGTGAGGTTAGCTGGTCTTGGTGCACCTTGGCACGTTAAAAACAAGAATCCCTTTAATGGATTTCCTGTTAAATCAGGTCGTAGACGTAGGAGCTTGAGTCTCTGAACCACTTTAAACTTCTTGTGTTCTTATTGCTTTGATATTGTGCATACCTGCCATATTACTTGTTCATTCATAAGCATTTGGTTTATCAGGCCTGAATCAATCAGCCTAATCCTTAAAAAGAGCACTGCCTTACTAATCACTATTCAGAATTGAGTAAACAAGTTTTTCAGAAAGCAAACTAAACAAGACTTTAAACTATCAGGGCTCACGCATTTCCGCACTGAACTTGAATTGATAGTTAGCCAACTGACCCGCACCAAGTGTAGTCAGTAGGTGTGTTATCAGCTCCTAGTTCTTTACCACTCTGAGTAAAGGGGACTCAGTTAGGTTTTAAGTTTGAAAATTGGTATACGTGTATTCCCCCCCCCCCCCCCCATACACGTATTCCTCAGTCTTGTACCGGGACCAACAAAAGTGTCTGGCCATCAGGCTGTACTCCTCAGCAAGCTCTTTCTTGCTCATCTCCATCAGTGACTTTGATGAAGACTCAACGGGTTCAGACCGGGCCTTGAACGCCACACTTTTCTCAGGAGTTTTCTCCTTTTCTTCCTCTTCTGGCTGAACTTTCTTCTTTCTTTTGTTGAGATCAAATTTCAGTGCTTTAAGCTCTGAAAAAAGTAAAGCAGAAGTTATGTTACTCATATCCTGAGTGTTCTTAAGCATAATTACACTGTTATCCAATCTCTCAGGAAGGGCATTCAGGATCTTTGAAGCAGTATCTCTCTTTGGAACATCCTTGTTTAGCATCACCAACTCATTCATCAACTTGATGAACCTTGACTCCATCTGATCGATTGTCTCATCAGGCAGCATTTCAAATGCTTCGAACTTCTGAATGGCAATGTTTCTCTTGTTCTCCTTTATCTTTTCTGACCTCTCGCACATCCTGGTCAGCTCATCCCAAGCCTCCTTTGTCGTCTTTAAGTTCATCAACCTCGTTGACTCCTCGAAAGGCACCGTATGCCAGATGATATTTCTGGCAACATTGTCCAGTCCCATCATCTTGATCTCGTCAGTGGTCATATCCTTCCTTTCCTTAGGAATGGGTACACCAATCTTAAGAACGTCATATCCCCTCCCTCTGACATTAGGGATGGTGATCTTGAACGGTCCTTCCCTGAAAACACGCGTCATTTGGTCATGGATGGCATCAAGATGTGCTTCTAATCTGAACTTCCAATAAACAAAGTTAGATACAGAGAATTCAGGTAATGACGCTTCAAGTCTCCTCGAAGTCATGATGATGCGAGTTTTATGAAAAGCAAACTCAGATCTGTTCAGTGACCACCAATAGTTTCTCCTCTGAAACTATTAGTATTCAAAGTCAGTGGTCTTTTGAACCACTACTCTGATACCACTTGTTGGTCCCGGTTCAAGAATGATGAATACATGTATGGGGGGGAAAACACGTATACCAATTTTTCAACTTAAAACCTTGTTGAGTCCCCTTTACTCAGAGTGATAAAGAACTCAGAGCTGATAATCTCCCCACTGACTACACTTAGTGCGGGTCAGTTGGCTGACTATCAATTCGAGTTCAGTGCGGAAATGCGTAAGCCCTGATAGTTTAAAGTCTTGTTTAGTTTGCTTTCTGAAAAACTTGATTACTCAATTTTGAATAGTGATTAGTAGGGCAGTGCTCTTTTTGAGGATCAGGCTGATTGATTCGAGCCTGATAAAACCAAATACTTATGAATGAACAAGTGGTATAGCAAGTAGGCACAATATCAAAGCAGTAAGAACAACACAGGGAGTTTAACGTGGTTCAGAGACTCAAGCTCCTACGTCCACGGCCTGATTTAACAGGAAATCCACTCAAGGGATTCTTGTTTTTAACGTGCCAAGGTGCACCAAGATCAGCTACCTCACTGACCTATACGACTCCTTACTAACTCACTAACAACTTACTTCCAACAAACCTCATAACTCTAACATTCCTAGTTCTCCTCTAAGTGCTGAGAATCTTGATTCAATAAGGGGCTTAGTAAAAATATCTGCAAGGTTTAGATCTGTGTGAATCTTTTCCATCTTGATATCTTTTCTCTCAATATGATCTCTAATGACGTGATGTCTCACGTCAATGTGCTTAGATTTTGAGTGAAGAACAAGATTATGTGTAATTGCAATAGCACGGGTGTTATCACAGAATATAGTAGTGTTATTTGACTCAATATCATAATCCTTTAGTTGATATTGTATCCATAGTATCTGTGCACAACAACTTCCTGCAGCTATGTATTCTGCTTCAGCTGTTGATAGTGCAATTGAGTTTTGTTTCTTGTTGTGCTAAGAAATTGATCTTTGTCCAAGAAATTAACAAATTCCATTTGTACTTTTCCTGTCAACTTTGCAGCCAGCATAGTCAGAATCTGTATATCCTTTCAATTCGATTCCACCCTCTTTTGAATGCCACAGTACAAGATTTTGGGTAGATTTGATGTACTTAATGATCTTTTTCACAGAATTCAAGTGTGATTCCTTGGGGTTGACTTGGAATCTAGCATACACACCTACATCAAACATTATGTCAGGTCTGCAAGCTGCAAGGTATAGCAATGATCCAATTAACCTTCTGTACATTGTAACATTCACACTTTTTCCAGCTTCATCATTGTCTAGAAAAGTTGATTAAGACATTGGAATATGAGTAGGCTTAGAACAACTCATACCAAAAATTTTGACAAGTTCTCGAGTTTCACTTGTAATCCCAAAAAGAAATTTAGATTACCCATCATGCTCATCCCAAACTTCTATTGCATAAGATGTGAAAACTTCTTACATAGGTCCTCATTAGTTAATCTAAAGACTATATCATCAACATAAATCTGAACTAATAAGATATCTTCAACATGTTTGAGTATGAATAGGGTTTTATCTACAACTCCTTTCTTGAAACCATTATTGGTTAGATGATCACATAAAGTATCATACCATGCTCTGGGGGCTTGCTTTAATCCATATAAAGTTTTTCTCAATCTGTAAATTTTATCTCCATCTGTAGAGTCTTAGAATCCGGGTGGTTGTTCTACATAAACTTCCTCAGATAGTAAACTATTCAGGAATGCACTCTTGATATCCATTTGGTAAACTGTAAACTTCATATGAGCAGCATAGGTAAAAAATATCCTTACTGCCTCAAGCCTAGCAACTGGTGCAAAGGATTCATCAAAATCAATCCCTTCAGCTTAACAATAACCCTGTGCTACTAATCTGGCCTTTTTCCTTGTCACTATTCTAGACTCATCAAGTTTGTTCTTAAAGACCCATCTGGTACCAATTACCTTTTGATATTTAGGTTTAGAAACAAATTCCCAAACTTGATTTCTCTCAAAACCATTCAGCTCTATTTGCATAGCAATTATCCAATTTACATCCTTAAGAGCTTCCTCTAAGTTTAATGGATCTGTTTCACATAAGAAACTAGCAAACATAGCCTCATGTTGTTATCTTCTAGTCTTTACCTTGTCTGTCACATTACCAATTACTTGCACAGTGGGATGGTCTCTTAGCCATTTTATTTCTTGAGGATCATGATGAATATTTTGTTCAACTGTAGGTTCACCAACTGAAGACTCATTGAGCCTTTCTGTTAGTTCCTCAACTGATAGAATATTATCTTGATTAGATTGAAATGTTTCCTTGGGATGTTCTTTAGTACATGATAACTCTTTAGATAATTCTCCTTTTCCTTGTTCAGACATTCCAACGGGAATTTCAACTATTACATATGATTGTAGAGATTTATCTGTAGAGTTGTCTTATTTTTGCAATTCTTTGATAACTTTCAGATTTTCTCCACTGACATTGTGTGGTTCATCAAACACAACATGTGTAGATTCTTCCACAAGCATTGTCCTCTTATTAAACACTCTAAATTCTTTGCTTACTACTGAATATCCAATAAATAAACCTTCTTCTGATTTAGGATCAAATGTTTCTAGATAGACTTTCCCATTATTCATAATGTAGCATTTACATCCAAATATGATATGTTAGGACTAAATTCTTTCCATAATTCATAAGGGTCTTGGAATATGCTTTATTGATCAAGCATCTATTATGTGTGTAACAAGTTGTGTTAGTTGCTTCAGCCCAAAACCTTTTAGGTAGATAAGCTTCCACTAGCATTGTTCTTGCAACTTCTTTCAATGTTATGTTCTTCTTTTCAGCTACACCATTTTGTTGAGGTGTTCTAGCAGCTGAATACTCATGATGAATTCCATGAAATGTGCAGAACTCTGTGAATTCAGTTCCTCTATCAAATCTAATTTTCACTATTTTCAAGTCTTTCTCATTCTGAATTTTCCTCATTAACTCAGAGTCTCTGTAGAGTTTCATTCTTCTTTCTTAAGAACATAGTCCAAGTAAATCTTAAATAATCATCTACAACTACTAGAGTATACTTATTTCCACTCAAACTAACTGGTTATATGGGTCTAAAAAGATCCATGTGAAACAGTTCTAAAACATTGTTTGAGCCTTCTAAGATTTTACTTTTAAAAGGTTTCTTTATTTGTTTACCCTTTCTGACATGCATCACAAAGATGGTATTTCTTAAAGTTAGTCTCTGGTAGACCTCTTACAAGTTTATTCTTTATTAGGTCATTCATAGTCTTGAAGTTGATGTGATTCAATCTCTTATGCCATAACCAACTCACTTCTATAGAGTTATTTGCTATAAAGCAAACATTCTCTTCAACTGAGTTCCATTCAACTATGTATACATTCCTTTTTCTTGTTCCAAATAGTTTAACTTGTTTGGTTTCAGCATCTTTAATCATACATGAGTGTGGTGTAAAGTTTACAATGTAGCCTTTATCACAGAATTGACTTACACTCAATAGATTATGCTTCAGTCCAGCTACAAGATATACATCATTTATCTGTACATTTCCTCTTCTTATTGAACCAGAACCTTTGGCAGTTCCACTGGCATTGTCACCAAAAGCTACTCTAGGTCCATTGAGTTCTTTAAGGTTGGAAAGTGTTTCCTTGTTTCCTGTTATATGCCTTTCACAACCACTATCAATATATCAAATTTCCTTTGGAGTGGTTGACAAATGTCCCTGCAATAAGTGAAAAGTTAGTGCTTAGAAATCCAGAGATTTGGATCTCCTCTAATGACATTCTTAACCATCCAAGTTTGTTTGGCAATTGATGGTCTCTTGCATAATTTGTTTGGTACTCCTTGAGTAACTTGCTTAATAGCTGTGGACTTCTTTTAATTCCAGAATTTGTTAAAGTTCTCTTTTCTCTTGAATTCTACGGTTGTCTTTGGCTGTACATTTGTGATCTGTATAGTTTGACTTGGAATCTCATCTTTACATATGGTTATAACTTTGTCTAAGTACTTGTTGATTTTGTCTTCCTGGTGTGTGTCAGTCCTTCCATAGATAATATCAATTATCTTCCTTTATTTTTCTTTAGATAGGTTCTTGATCATTCTTTGTCCTACTGATTCTTCAAGTTTTTGCAAAAGAATGCTTTCACTTTCAGTTTCTTGGTGTTGTTTGACAAATGTTGGTACAAACTTTTCAAGATAGGCTTTCCAATCACAAATCTTCAGAAATCTTTGTTGTAATAGCATTTCCTTTAATTTCCTTGATGATTTTCCAAAACATTCAAGTTTCTTCTCAAAGTAATCTCTTTCAGACTCAATGTCTGTGATCATTTTACTTTTGATTTTAATTTCCTTTTTTAGATCTATGCAGTCATCAATTCTGTAACGACCCGAAACCAAAATAGAGTTTTCATGATTTATTTTTAATGTGTTTAAATGAAATTCTTGGTTTAAATATATGTGCATGCAAATTCTAATTTTTCAGGTCATACAAGCATTTCGAGTCGAAAAACCCTACTAGCACTTTTTGAGTTTTATCCGTAAAACGGGTCAACTTTTTATAATAAAAATTTAAAAAATTCAAAATGATAAATAAGAACATTTATATGAACCACAAAAATCATACGAATTTAACGGTACACTCGAATTAAATTTTGGAACCAAAAACCGAACCGAAAAATATCAAAAATACACTGTCGAAGCCAAAATCGCGTCTAGAATCGAGACTACCATAAATGGCAGCTCCAAAACAGTAAAAACCTGCACCTCTGACCCTTTTTTCAGCTATGACAAGTGGAAGTACATGTAATGAGTACTAAAGCCTACCCTAATCCTATGTCTCATCCCATCTCATAACTATTGTGTTTAATACACACCAGAACACATCTCCCTCTTCCCTCTCCTTATGATCAGCCAACCCTCCCCATTTCCTCCTATATATATCCCTCCAAACTCTTTTCATTTACCCACATTAGTTCTTACACTCAAGAGAGAAGAGAAAGAAAGAGAGAAGGTTAGAAGTGAGAGTAGAAGGAGAAGGAGTCCTCTCCTCTCCTCCCCCTCTTGGCCTACACCACCACCACCTAGGAGGAGTGTTTTCTCCATCATCTTGAAGTCAAGGGAGTGTTAGAAGTTAGGGTGTTCATCTTTGGTTCCTAATCTTCCAAGAAAGAGAGGAAAACTATAAGGGTAAGCCCTATAAACCCATTTCTCTTAATACTTTGATCATATTTTATTTTGGGCATGAAACCCTTAGAAATGGCATGTTAAGAACCTTTCCCAAACTTATTTAAACTGTAAGAATGATGTATGAGGTTTGAGTTTAAGATTCCCCACGATTTTGAGCTTATATGATCGTTTATGAGAAAGTTTGACAATGTTTGTTTCTACCCGGGTTAGCTACTGCCCTCTTTTTGACGAACCCATTTTGAACCTTTATTGAGGTTGTAAAATCATAAAAAATTACATGAATGTAGTATTTGATGTATAAAAGAAACTGTGAAAATTTCGTGGTCATCTGATTTATATTGAGGGAGAATGAATTCGTGGAAATTTATATGTTTAAAACCGTACGAAACTGGAAGCAGCGACTCTATTTAACATCTTTTACTCTTTCTAAAAGTGATAAAATTATAGAAAAAATTGGGGATGTTCCCCTTGTTTTGCTTTTAAACATATCCAAAAATCATAGCTTTTTGTGCATAGGATAATGAGATATACCTGTTTCAAAATTACATGGTAAATACTTGACTGAGATTGATTCTTTGTTTCCAAAAATTTATTTAGCCCTTTTATATGTGTTTAAAAATCTTAGAAAAATTTGGAGATGTTTTTTGCTAAGTCTGGAATACTATGTAAAATAATTGGTTAAATTTGATTAAGTTTACAATGAGTTGTGTATTTTTAAGTAAAGCATGTACTGTATGACAAACTATGTTATAAATTTGTATTCCATCAAACATCTGGTAATGTTCTGTAACTCAAATGACTTAGGTTTCCAAACAAAAAATGTTATATTTAAAGTTATCTGTAACATATATTAATTTAATGATTTTTTAAGTGACCTACTGTGTGATATGATTTTTAGACCTCAATGTACACTGTTTTGATGAATGTCTTGCTATTCTGTTTGCAAATGAAAATTTACCCTATTTTCGTAGATCAAATGACTTGGTACTCTTAATGAACTTTGTTTCATATCATCCGATGTATAACATAATAAAATTTCATAATTTTTCAGTAAGTCTAAATACCTTTTTCAGTTAATACATGTATGTATGTCTTTTGTTAAATAAGTAGCACTAGAAAGAAGGAATAAGTGATACTTTTATAAACAAACATGTTTTAGGTATATAAATAATTTGTGTTTACTTGTCCAAGAATGTGTTTGATTGTTTTACTTGCTTTTGAGTGTTGAATGAACCCGGAAGATCCAAAACCCCAACCGGTGGACCCGTATTGAATTAGAGTAACCTTACTACCCGAATGAACAAGTTTCAACGCCTTTCTTGAACTTGAACGAAACCCTAGGACTGTTTTAATAGGATAAATACTTCCCCTATTATAGAAAAGTCCTAAGTATGATGTGAAGTTGAGTAATAAACTAAAAGAATGAACGATGACTAAATTAACGGACTGTGTTAGGTAAAGTGGGGTTAGCTCGGAGGTCGCCCGTGTTCTAAGCAATCAAGAAGTTAAGCTTTACCTCTAAAAGTTTCCAGGTGGGTGACACTATCTGTATAGCTAGTTAATTTTATATGGACTGTTGTCAGTTTTCTGAAACAAACGTAATGAATATCAGTAAAAGACATGAACAATCTTTTGAATGTGAATGCGACTATGTGATTATAATAATTTGAGCATGTGGTATGTGATTTGTGAACTATGTGAAAGTTGTAAGGGAAGCTGATGGAGGGATAAGGACGGAAGGGACAAGGACGCGGTGGAGTCGCTACCGGTGCCCCCCAAACAGGGATAAGGATGTGGATGAAAGAGTACCAGTGCCCTCAAACTTTAAGGGACAAGGATGCGGTAGAGTCGCTACCGGTGCCCCCCAACAGGGATAAGGATGTGGTTGAAAGGGTACCAGTGCCCCTATATTTTTAAGGACAAGGACGCGGTGGAAATGCCACCGGTGCCCCCCATATGAATAAGAAAGGAGATTGATGGGCCTTGGAGCCATATGATTGATGGGCCTTTGAGCAATATGAATGATGGGCCTTCGGGCCATATGAATGTTTTGTTCTAAATTTGTGTTTATAAGTTGTATGTTAAAGAAAACTAATACACATGACCAAAAATTATAATGAACCAACTGAAAGTGAAATCTTAAAGGTATTATTATTTTGGATCTCCTGACAATCTGTATAATAGCATACAGGTTACCCGCTGAGATTTTATCTCACGCCCCTCTCTAAATATTTTCAGGTTATGATGCTGAGGTCCGGGAGCTGCCCGTAGATGACTACTTCCCACTCCCGTTTATTAATTAAATAAACTGCTTTTATCAAGATTGAGACAATATGCTATTTTAATACTACTGTTAATCTTTTGTCACTAATGCCTCGAGAGTCATACCCAGGACTCGTCGGGATGTTTCCTTATTAAGTAATGGGATGATGGTTTTTATTAAGTAACAAACTGATATTTTCTCAAATAAGTATCATGTTAAGTTCTTCTGCTGCATCTGTATAATTATATTTATTGTTTTATCTTTTATAAGAAATTTTCTGGCGCAGTTTTTATGGTTCACTATGTGATGACTCGGATTTAGGACGTTGCGACCTCAAAGGTCAACTTTCTAAATTACGGGGGGTTACAAATTCTACAGGTGGCCTCATCAAATAGCTCTTCAGGACTAATCTTTAGATAGTCAAGTTCTTCTTGCAAATTATTCATCATAGATAGCTTGTGTTTGATTTTATCAATCTTATCAAGCAGTTCTTTGTTTCTTTGCTTAAGTTCTTGATTTTCCATCTTTAGTTCATCATAATCACTTCTGATGTTGAGCAGTTCTTTGAAACCCTTTTGGAGCATGTGAATCATATTACTGGAAGAATCATTATCAGTTAAAGAACTAGATGAGGATTGTACCTCTTCATACTTTTCCATTAAACAAATAAGTGCTTCATTGTCCTCAGAATATATGGACTCACACTCTACAGTTGGTTTGGAAGAAGAGGGGTTGTCTTCCTGAGCTTTGTCAAGCTCAGTTAGTAGTGCGCTTGTTATTTCCTTGTCCAACTTTATTCTCTTCTCCATTCTGGAAGCTTTCTCCTCTTCGGCGTACTTTTTAGCTTCTGGGTATGGGCAGTCTTTGATGAAGTGCCCTGGCTTCCTGCAGTTGTAACAAAGATTGGTAGAGTTAGTAAAATTAGTTTTGTTAACCTTACCTTCTGCAGTTTGCTTTGTGGGGTGTTTCTTCCAGTTTGCTCTCTTAGCAAATTTCTTGAATTTCTTGATAAGTAAGGGCATCTCCTTGTTGTCCGAGTCTAAAAATCTGCATTAGGGGGAGACTTTGCAGCTACAAGCGTTGTAACTTTTGAACTTGATACTTTGTTGGTGGTCCCGGTTTCGAATACCAAAATTTGAATTTAGGAGCAAAAAAGATTTTTTTTAAACCTTGTGTTGCGCTCTGAAAGTGTTCAGTGAAGGAATACTCAAGTCACTGTGTTGCTAAGAGGCTGAGCTACCAAGTCAGTGAGACTTGAAGGCTTATGCTCTTAGCAACACAGTGACTCGAGAGACTTAAATCTCGAGCGTGTTGCCTGATCTGGTCAGTGAGAGGATTCTCCCTGACCTGATTGCTTAACCAAAGTTTTCTTAAAACAAAGCTCTCAGTGAGCTGACTTTCACAACACTTTAGTAAATACTTTAAAGAATAAGTACGCTCAGTTTAACGTGGTTCAGAGACTCAAGCTCCTACTTCCACGGCCTGATTCAACAGGAAATCCACTAACTGGGATTCTTGTTTTTAACGTGCCAAGGTGCACTTACAACTGGACTCACGCCACTCCCTGGGCTGCCCCTCCTTACAAACTCACTGACAACTTACTCCCAACAAACCTAACTAGAGGGTTTTGGTTTCGGTTTGATTTCTCCAACTATGTGAGGTTTTCCCTTACAATGTATTAGCCTCAAGCTAAGATTGGGAAAACCTCTCTAAGCTAAGAGTTACAAGCTTGACACTCAATGAATATAAGTGAAAACCTAATGATCAGTGTCGTGGGTATGAAACACTTCCTTATGACTCCCTAACAACTAGCACACCCTCACAGCTTGTAGGTGTTTGTTTTCTTTTTTTACACACCCTTGAAACGAAGCTATGAGCTTGTATTTATAGTGTGGATTCAAATGTAACCGTTAGAGGTAATTACATTTGAATCCATACAATTAATGGTTTCAACCACTTTTCTTGGAATGCGGCCTTGTCAGTGTCAGAGTTGCTGCCTTGTGCTGATTGGTCCACGTGGGCTGAATCCAACGGATCTTTGACTCAGTAGGTTGACCAAGACCCACTGACTTTAGGTAGCTTCCTCCTTCAATGACTGATGATCTTCAGTGGACTGAACGTCTTCAGTTTGGTTGTCTTTCAGAGACTCTTTGAAGATCTTTCCAAGAAGTTTGTCATAAGGCTTAATGACAAACTTCCCTGACCACAGTAGCCTGACTCCTTCAGGGCCTACTTGGTGCAGCACTGATCCTCCTGATCATGCTCTTCACTGAGTGGTCCACCTGACTTAGCTTAGATCAGCCTGGTTTACACTCAGTGGGACGTCCTTCAGGCTTCTCTTCTGGTTCAGGTTACAAAATGACTTCAGTTAGTTCTCCTTGGTGTCATCTTGATATCCTCAGGCTGTGTTGCAGAGTTCCCCCTTGCTGAGTTCCCCCTCAACTGAACAGCCTATTCTACAGAGAGCTAACCTAGCCTGACCTGAAATAAAAGATATTATCCTGACTGCTTTCAAACCTATTACAAGTGGTTTGGGAAAATCATCAAAACTAAACATATCCCAACATTTGTTTTTCCTCCTATCAATATCAAACTCAAAAGCTTTTAGATTAGAAAATAGTTCAAATGTGGAAACTTTGGAAAGATCCTTTGACTCTCTCATGGCAACCACTTTTATATCCCACGCAGATGGGAGTGCTCTAAGAACTTTCATGTTCTTTTCTCTTTGGGAGTATTCTTTTCCAAGTAATACAAGCTCATTAAGAATTTCAATGAATCTTGAATCAAACTTTTCAAGAGTTTCTCCAGATTTCATTTTGAAGTTCTCAAATTTTTTAACAGCTATCATTAGCTTATTTTCCTTAATTTGATCAGTTCCTTCACAAATCATCTCAATCTTTTCCCAAATCTCTTTAGCAGTCTTGCAACTTTTGATTTTGCTAAACACTATTTTATCCAAAGAATGGTAAATGATGATTCAGCAACATTCAAGATTTGCCCTTCTTTTGTCATCCTCTGTCCATTCTCTCCTTGGCTTAGGTATAATCTGGGCAAGTCTAGTTTGGTCAGTTGTAGTGTTGGCTTTTTCAGTGGTGATTGGTCCATCCTTAATAATTGACCACATTTCATCATTCATGGCTGAGAGATGTCCTTGCATTCTGATTTTCCAGTCATCATATTCATCTGTGGAAAACATTAGCACTTCAGATTTAATCATTTTAGAAGCCATAGAAGTATGCAGGTGTGGTCTTTTAAAAACAGTTTTGGATCGGACTTAATAAAAACTGGTCAAAGCAGTGGCAAGCCAACTGCTCTGATACCACTTGTTGGTCCCAAAAGTGGTGAAGGTCTAGAGGGGGAGTGAATAGACCTTCAGTTTTAAAAACATAAAACTTTTAAAAACAAAACTTAACTATACAGCTGAGAGTTGAAAATAGAGTTTGCAGTTGTAGACTTAGTGAAAGTTAAGTTTATATGGATTTTAAAACTTATCACAAAATAAATTTTTCAGATAGGTAATCACACACATAGAAAGTGTTTCGAGACACCTAAATGCAGCGGAATATCAGAGTGTGTGTGATAATAAAAAACCAGTTAAAGACTCAAAGTTTTCGGCTGAATGATTCTGGGAATCTACAGTTGTAGCTTTCTTAGTCTTTACTAACTTATGCACCTTTTAATTTTGTAAATCCAATGAAATGCTGAATGTAACAAATATTAAATTAATCACAAGTATAGAAATAACAGAATATAAACAAGATTGTTGGTTCCGGCACAAGACTGAGGAATGCATGTATGGGTGGGGAATACACGTATACCAATTTTTCAAACTTAAAACCTGACTGAGTCCCCTTTGCTCAGAGTGGTAAAGAACTAGGAGCTGATAACACACCTACTGACTACACTTGGTGCGGGTCAGTTGGCTAACTATCAGTTCATTTCAGTACGGAAATGCGTGAGCCCTGGTAGTTTAAAGTCTTGTTTAGTTTGCTTTCTGAGAAACTTGTTTTACTCAATTCTGAATAGTGTTTAGTAAGGGCAGTGTTCGTTTTGAAGATCAGGCTGATTGATTCAGACCTGATAAACCAAATGCTTATGAAAGAACAAGTAATATGTCAGGTATGCACAATATCAAAGCAATAAGAACACAAGGAGTTTAACGTGGTTCAGAAACTCAAGCTCCTACGTCCACGGTCTGATATAACAGGAAATCCACTCAAGGGATTCTTGTTTTTAACGTGCCAAGGTGCACCAAGACCAGCTAACCTCACTGATCTATACAAACTTCCTTACTAACTCACTAACTGACTTACTCCCAACAAACCTAACTTAGGGTTTTGGTTTCAGTTTGGATTCCAACTAGGTTGAGATTATCCTTACAAGGCAAAGCTATGCTAAGGATTGGATAATCTCTGTAAGCTTAAGATATTGCTTGAATGCCCTTTGGAATACAGATTAACTCTCAGTTGCTAAGAAACACTTGGGAAATTTAGAGGGTTTCGAGTGCTTCTTATAAAGACTGAATGTTTTGAGTGCTTGAGAGTTTGAGTAATTTCTGGCTTGGAAATTTCCCGTAACCTTGAATGGGTTCAAGGCCTTCTGTGTTTATAGGTGATTTGAAAAACTATTCGTTGGAGAGATAGCCTTTCTTGTCATCTATGTAGAGTGGCTTCAAACGGACATATCTTCATGCAGCAGCCGTCCTTTGCATGGAATTAGGTAGTTGCATTAAATGCACATTAAATGCTTGCCCGTTGAAAATGCATTCTGAAGTCAGTCTTCTTGTCAGGTTCCGTACGTGCGTGTCCTTCCAGGATTGGTCCACGTCATCAGGTTGGTGAGAATGTCAGAACTTATTCCTGGCTTCAGGCTTGTCTTATTAAGTTCTTTTTGTCTTGAGCTCACCGGTTTTGTCCTGACGCTGACATTCCTTTTGCATTGCTTGGCTCTACTCCAAGTCTTCCCATAAACTTAGTATCATCCTGTTCCCTTCAGGACTGAGTAGTAATGACCTCAGGGTCATACTCTTCATCACTGAGACTTACTCAGCCAGCTTAGAAGACTGCCATAAGTTCAGGATGGTAAACCGTCTTCAGGCTCTAAGTCTTGATTGTCATCAGTAAGTGCTCCTCTTACTGAGTACCTGTGAAATGTAAAATGACTAAGTATAAACCTAACTAAGACTAGCCTGACAAAGCAAAACATCTTCAGGGGCTTTGGGATCTAATCAAAACTGACATTGTCCCAACAATTTCCCCATTTTTTATGATGCCAAAATACTGAAAAGATCCTCAAAACACATAGAGTAAATATAAGACCCTATCTATAAGATAAGATAGTGTTAGAGCAATTCTTGATAAAGTACAGAATTTAAATAACAGCCAAAAAGACAATGAGTTTTTGTCTGTGGGCAAAAGTAATAGATTTCATTGAATGATCTGAATGTGGTTACAATGAATCTAATCTATTACAATAAGCTGTGAACACCTAGACTAATCTCATTTCAGGTTCAAGTCCATAGCCAGCATAGACTCTTGCCTTCAGCTCATCAAGTCTTCTAGGTTGGTTCACGTACCCTTCAGCCTGGCAATCTTCAAAACTTCCATCATAATGGCCTTCGTATTGTGCTTCTGAGTTCCAGGAACTAAGGGAGGAGCTCGAATAGTGAACTCAGGAGCCTTCACCTGAACTTGAGCTGCTTCAGCCTCCTCCAGGATTTTTTGGATCAGCTCAGGATGATTGTCCATCATGTAGTCAGTGAAGTGAGCATCAACATCATCAGAGTCGCCCCATTTCTTCACAACGTACCACAACTTCACAAACTCATCCTTCGCGTCAGCCCAGAACTCCTTCAGTGCCTCGGAGATGAACTCGTCGACATATGCTTCCCTTAATCCTGATTCCGGCCTTCTAACTTGAAGAATTGTTGATTTTCTGGATGTAGGCCTCTTTCTGTACTTCCTAGGCTCAAGCTTCGCCTTCTTCCTTCTTAGCAGACTGATCGTCGCATCATCAAGTTCTCTTTGTTGAAGCTCAGTGATGTCAGTCAGCTTTTCAACCTTCTTCTCCAAGATGTGCATCTTCTCATTTTTTACAATTTCTGCTCTGCGCACAGCCTCAGATTTCTCAGAAGGATCTCCCCACGCTTCAGCGCTTAACTCCGCCACCGCCTCAGCCGAGTAAGTGATGGGGTTCTTCCTTGAGCTCATGGAAGAGGACTTCTGAACAGGCTCAGGTTGCTTAGAAGGTTCATCAGCCTTCGCCTTTGCTGCCTCCGCCTTCAGCCTGACAACAATCTCTTCTCCTTCCTTTTCTACTTCCGCCAACCTTGCTGACTTCCTTACCCTTAGCATATTCCCTTCAGGATTGGCTTCAGGATCGGCTTGAATTATTTCGCCTTGGTTGACTGCCTCAGATGCCTCAAGGCGGGATCTTTTCTTCTTTTTTCCCCCTTTTTGGCATCATCATTGGCCCCAGATGGGAATGCGTCAGATCCGCTGTTGATTACGAATGAGGCTATGGAATGGACATCATTGATTCCCTCCTTCAGTAGCTCAACTCCCATCGAGATTCCAGTCCCTGCAAATGATACCGAACTGATAGCAGTATTTACTTTCTTCTCAAAGACCTCCATAGAGAGTTGGAGTCTTTGTTCAGCCTGGGTGATCCTTTTCTCCACCTTCAAGGACTCACTGCTGACTCTGCTAGCTTCAGCCAGTATCTTTGCCGACTCCTCAGTGGCCTTAGCCAAAACTTCTGCAACTGACTGAAAGGTTCAATCTAACTTCCCTGACTCCAGCTCTAGTTTGGTCGCTGAGTCCTTCAAGGCCTGAGTGACAAGGGCCCCATTCTGAACTGCAAGCCTGTCCACTGCCTGATTTAACTTGTCGTCCCTGATCGCATCCCTCTCCTCAAGTTGCTTGAGAGTCTTCCTTAGCATCTTCTTTGTAAGCTTTCTCTCATGCCTTACTGACTTGGCCGTGTCAGTCATCGTCCTCTTCAGCAAAATCAGCTCCCTGTTGGCAAGGGTGTTGTAAGCTAACTTTGTCCACTTGATGTGTTTTGCCAGGGCCTTGGAGTCTTCTTCCTTTTCAGCGCGTAGCCTCATCACTTCTTCTTGAAGTTCAGCTAGATTTTCCGTGGTTTTCTCCTTCTTGACCTCCACGATGCTTGTGAATTCAGCACGGTCGACCCCAGTTATCAACACATCCTCATCATCATCAACGGCCTCATCAGAGATTGGCTGCTTTCCCTTATCAGCCCCTGCATCTTTAGTCCCCTCTTCAGGGTGCACTGAAGGCAGTTGTTGAGTGGTTATGGCCGCCTGCTCAGGCTCTGCCATGCCATCTCGAACCTTAGGAACTTGTCCCTTGGAACTGGGAGTCTCCTTAGATGCCTCAACATCTTTCTCCCTTGTCTCAGGGCAGGGAATCCCTTCATCGACAGATGTCTCATCGGCGGCTGAGATGTTCAAAACATCCTCAGCCACTGGTCCACCCTTGGCACCAGTGTCCTTTTTACCTTCCCCCTGAGCCTGAGGCTCAGAGATCATATCACAAACTTCCCTAGCCGTCTCCTCCACGGCTTCCTCCATTGCTCCACCCTGAGCATCTTCATCATCATCCTTATCCTCCTCATCCTCAGACAGGATGTCAGCCTTGCTCTTGGACATCAGTCTATTGACTAGCTCCTTCAGATTTTCAAAGTTGAGCAATTGGAGCCAGCTAATCAGTCTGAAGTAAGAGCACAACCTGGCCTCCTCGGTTTCCCAGTGCTCCCAGCCACGAGCATCCACTAGAAAATGTTGTTCTTGCATGTTGGATTGCTTGAACTCCAACCAGACTTTAAGTTCGACAACATTTGCCAGCAGTTCCTTGTATTTGTTCAGCCCGGGCCAGCACTTAGCTGCCCACTCAGTGGCGTTTCCCCTAAGGGTGTTCTCCAGCACTCCCCCCATCATGTTTTCATCCAATTCCTCCTCCTCTTGCATTAGAAGAAAGTCATCCTCTTCAGTTGGGAAGGTTTTGGGACAATCTTTGGGGTTGGGATAAGAGGGAAAGTCTGTGGGATTTGGAAGGTTTGGTTCAGATGACTGGTCAGGCTCATTCATGGGTGAGGTTGATGGCACTGACTCAGTGTGAATGTTTGGGTCTGAGGTTTGGGGTGATTGGGTGGGTTGCTGTGTTGGGTCAGGGTTGGATTGTGAGTGGGTTTCAGGGTGTGTGGGTGATTGAGGGGATACTATCTCAGGCTGCAACAACTCAGCCGTCTCGATAGATTTTCTTACTTCTTCCAAGTCAGAGGCTCTAGGAGAGCCCGACTTCTCCCTCTCACTCAGTGTCGGCAGGCTCTTAGTCGGAGACTTTCTGACCCCTTTCCTTAGTCTCTTCAAGGGCCTCCCCCTCTGATCACTCTCCTTCCTGACGTCATCGTCAGTTCCCTCAGCCTCAGAAACGGCTCTCTTGGGATCAGACTCAGTCCCAGATGCAGTGCTCTTCCCTGACAGCACAACCCTCACCTTCTTCTTCTTCTTCTCAGCCTCCTCCACTGCAGGCTGATCCACCACCTTCTCAGATGTCACCTCCTCCTCTAGCTCCTTGCTCCTCTCAAGGAGGTCATCTACCCTTTCAATGAGACTGGTAGCCACCCTCTTGGCCTTACCAGCTGGCTTTTTGGCCTGACCCTTTGCCTTTGCATTGGGATCAGTCAGCCCTAGCATTGAGTAGGTATCACTCAGTGAGGTAAACATCACCTTCTTTGAGGAAAGGCTATCCTCAAAATCGAAGGTGTACCCATGGCAAGCATGAGTAATCAGGACTAAGAGTCTGGTTCCGAAAGGCAGAATGGCACCAACGGAGATGTGCTTCTTCTCCTCATCTCTCTTCAGCTTGTCCAGACCGGCCTGATGCAGTTGATCCAGGAAGAACTGCTCCCAGTTTGCTTCCACGCCGTCAACTATAGCCCCCATCAGCCTCAGCTTGGGCAGGCTCAACTGCTCATGAGATCCCGTGGATCCCATCACCACCTTGGACACAAGGTCCACAAGAGCTCTATATTCAGGCTTCAGAGTGTTCTTGTTCTGACGGGCCCTGAACTCAGACGACCCTACCTTGGTCCATTTACCCAGGAGTTCTCTCTCCGAGTTCTCCTTGTAGAATTTTTGGTTGATGCCTGAGGATGGCAACCCAAAAACTTCCTTGACAGCCCTCCTGATGTCAATGGTAACTATCTTAGAGTTGTAGAGGGGTTCGTCGTTGCCGTCCTTCTCCCCTGTCGGCTTGAGTGTCGTCACCTTCGTGAAGAGTTCCCCTCTACGCAGGAACATGTTGAGATAGGCTTCCACGACCGTTCTTGGAAGCACGGTGATAGGGCGAGTGGTGAAATATGTTTCCAACCCAGCTTCGGAAATCCACTTGAAGACGGGCTTGATTTCCTCCACTCTAAGACAAGTACCTTCCATGGAGATGACTTGCTCCATGTGTACGAGCTTGTTATTGAAAACGTCCTCGAGCTTGTCGGTTGTCCAGTTGGAATCGAGAAGTGCCATTGATTTTGAGAGAATGAGGATTTTTTGAAAATTCTTTGATTGATTGAGCAAGAGAAAACTCAGTGTGCAGATGTGCTTTGTGTTTGCATAAAAACCTCGAATGGCATTCTTGATTGATATGACTAAGTCAGATACTCAGACGTGGGGTTGGGATTAATTCCTGAATTCGAAAGGTTTTGAAATGGAGGGCCAGGATTAATCTCAGTTTCAATCAATTACCTACGTCAGTCATATTTCGTATAAAATGGACACGTATATGAAAAAGTAACTGAAGCATTAAATGCTCCATTGTGCGTGGGTTTAAATATGAAAAGACGCGCTTTTAATGAAAATGGAATGCATTTAATAAAGATTTTCAGGACGAAGGACTCAGGGAGACGCTTGGTATTCACAAGAGTCAGGATAGAACTCATACCTGTCAGGGAGACATTGTAGCACCCTGATACCTCGCTAAGTCGAGTCTGGCCTGAGTACCCCCTAGAACCCTACACTGACTTTACTCCCGGATCTAAGAGTCCTAACTCCACTGACAGTTCCATAAACCTTGCTTCAGCCAGAGGCTTAGTCAAGATGTCAGCTCTTTGCCTGTCAGTGTGAATCTTCTCCATCCTAATATCTTTCTTCTCTACATGATCTCGAATGAAGTGATGCCTAATATCCACGTGCTTATACCTTGTGTGAAGCACTGGGTTCTGAGTAATTGCAATTGCACTATTGTTGTCACAATAGATTGGAACCTCATTAGCAAATACTTGGTAGTCCCTTAACTGTTGTCTCAACCACAAAATCCGAGCACAACAACTACCTGCAGCCATATACTCAGCCTCAGTTGTGGATGTAGCCACTGAATTCTGCTTCTTACTAAACCACGAGATCAACTTACTTCCCAAAAACTGACATGTCCCTGAGGTTGATTTCCTATCAATCCTACAACCTCCATAATCTGCATATGAATAACCTATCAGTTCTAGGTTGTCATCTGAAGGATACCATAGTCCCATATTGACTGTCCTTTTTAAATACTTAAGTATCCTCTTAGCAGCCTCCAAATGACTCATTTTGGGATCAGACTGATACCTAGCACACACACCAACTGCAAACGTAATGTCAGGCCTACTTGTAGTCAGGTACAACAAAGAACCTATCAGCCCTCGATACTCAGTCTGATTTACTGAAGTCCCTTCAGTGTCAGGATCCATCTTCCAATTTGTGTTCATAGGGATCCTGGCTGGATTGTTGTTCTGAACACCAAACTTATGAATCAAGTCTCTTGTATACTTGGCCTGATTTATGAAGATACCTTGATCAGTCTGCTTGACCTGCAATCCTAAGAAGAAGTTCATCTATTCCATCATTGACATCTCAAATTTACCAGTCATCAGCTTAGAGAATTTTTCACAGAGCTGATGATTTGGTGATCCAAATATTATGTCATCCACATAAATCTGGACCAAGAGAATGTCATCACCTTCAGTGATCCTGAACAATGTCCTATCCACAGTTCCCTTCTTGAACCCATGGTCTGTCAGGAATTGAGAGAGGGTATCATACCAAGCTCTTGGTGCTTGCTTGAGTCCATAGAGTGCTTTCTTCAAATGGTATACTCTATCACCAACCTCAAACCCGGGAGGTTGTTCAACATATACCTCTTCATTGAGTACACCATCCAGGAAGGCACTCTCCACATTCATTTGATACACCTTGAACTTCTTATATGTTGCATATGCAAGGAACAATCTGATAGCTTCCAACCTAGCTACTGGAGCAAAAGTCTCATCATAGTCTATTCCCTCAGATTGACAATACCCTTTTGCGATCAGTCTAGCCTTGTTCCTTACTACAACACCATTCCCATCCTTCTTGTTCTTGAAGACCCACTTGGTACCAATTACTCCTTGATGCCTAGGTCTATCTACCAGTTCCCAAACCTGATTCCTTGTGAACTGATTCAACTCCTCTTGCATGGCAATGATCCAGTTCGAGTCAGTGAGAGCTTCTTCAATGTTCTGAGGCTCTTGCTCATAGAGAAAGCAACAGAACAATGCACTCTCACCATGGAACCGTCTGGTCCTGACTCCCTCAGTTGGATCACCAATGATTTGATCAATGGGATGATCCTCTAGCCATGTTCTCTTGCCAGGAGTTGTTCCTGAGGTACCTGCAATGTTAGTGTCTACAGGCTCATAAAATTCAGGAAATTGAACAGAAAGGGATGATCCTGAGTCTATACCAAAGGGATTAACAAGCTCAATGTCAGGGACATTGATTCCCCCCTGATGAGGTGATTCAGGAACAGTCTCAGCTGCAACAGCATCTTCATAGACGGTACTTACCTCAGGTTGGGCCTGCTCCTCAGTTTGAGGCTCAACAATCCCTGATGTTCTGGGCTTAGGAGTGGCACTTGATTCATCATCCTGATCGTCGTCATCATCCAATCTTAGAATTGGCACAGTTTTGACCTTTGGATCAGGTTGATTCTTCAAGCTCAGCCTTGTCACTCTCCTTGTGATCTCCTCAGTGTCTGGATTCAACACTCTTATCCTAGACTCATTAGCAGATTCATAAAAAACAACATGTGGTGATTCTTCCACAACAAGGGTCCTACAATTGTAGACTCTGAAGGCTTTACTAACTTCAGAATATCCTAAGAATATTCCTTCATCAGATTCGCTATCTAAAGCTTTCAATTGGATCTTCCCATTGTTGAGGATGAAGCACTTACAACTAAATACATGAAAATAAGAAATACGAGGTTTCCTTTTATTCCATGTCTCATATGGGGTCTGTGCGTGTTGTTTGTTCAGCATGGATCTGTTCTGAGTATAGCATGCAGTGTTGATTACCTCAGCCCAGAACTTCTTGGGCAATCCTGACTCAGCCAGCATGGTCCTAGCAGCTTCATTCAGTGTCATATTCCTCCTTTCAGTGACACAATTCTGATGTGGGGTTCTAGCTGCAGAAGTCTCATGAGCTATACCAAGTTCATTACAAAAGTCAGAAATATATGAATTTATAAATTCAGTGCCCTTGTCAGATCTGATCTTAGTAATGGACTGATTCTTCTCATTGCTGAGTCTCCTGAGTAACTCTGGAAGCTTCACCTGTGTCTCCTTCTTATTCAACAAGAAAATAACCCAAGTATATCTAGAATAATCATCAATAACCACAAGGGTGTACTTCCTACCATTCATACTCACAGGTGTTATGGGACCAAATAAATCCATGTGCAAGAGCTGAAGAATCCTGTCAGTGGAATGAGAAGCTTTCTCTTTGAATGATGCTCTGACCTGCTTCCCTTCCTGACACGCTTTGCACACATGATCTTTGCTAAAAACTTTATTAGGTAGACCTTCAACAAGTGACTGTCTAGAAATTTTGTTAAGAATCTTGAAGTTCAGGTGGCTTAATCTCTTATGCCATAACCAACTGAGCTCTAGAGAGCTTTTAGAAACAAAACAAGTATTAGGAATAGTACTGCTCCAGTCAGCGAGATAAACGTTACCTTTCCTGATACCTGATAGAAGCACTTGTGTTGATTTGTCCTTGACTGAACATATGTTCGATGAGAACTCAACACTGAAACCTTTGTCATAGAATTGACTTACTGACAACAGGTTATGCTTCAGTCCTTCCACAAAGGACACATTTTCCACTCTGACTGTACCTATTATCAAGACACCAAATCCTTTAGTAACACCTTTTGAGTTATCACCAAAGGTTACCTGTGGACCATCTTTAGCTTGATATTCTTGGAGAAGACTCTTCATTCTAGTCATGTGCCTTGAGCAACCACTGTCTAGGTACCAAACAGCTTTGATTGAGTCTCTTCTCTTCTTGTTGTGATCCACAGCCGCCTGCAAACAAATCAGGCTTTAGGTACCCATTGGGTGTTGGGTCCTATCGTGTCAGTTGTACCCTTCGGGATCCAGACTTGCTTAACAACCCTGATTGCCTCAGAGTGGTAAATCTGTCTCCCTGAAACATCAACATACACAACTTTCTTCTTCTTTGTCTGAGTGGGTGCCTTTTGGGCTGGCTTCCTGTTCTTCCTAGGTCTGGGTGCAGCTGGTCTCGGGCCTTATTCTTGATAAGGGCCCTGTGTTCTATTCCCCCTAGGCAAGTGAGGGAATGGAAAACAGTTAAAGGCCTCAGGATGCCAAAACCATGGGGGTGTCATCATATTTGGCCTTCCCTGTTGGTATTGCCAATCATGATGGTACCCTCGCTGACCAGTCTGAGGGCTCTTGGCCTGAGTCTTCCTCTGCTTTTGCTGAGGTTTTCCATGGCCTGAGCTCTCAAGGGCCTCCTTAGATTGCTTTACCTTTCCCTTGGGTTTTGGCTTAGCTACCTTGGGGGAAACCCTGACTATGTCATCAATTTCCTTGCCCTTATCAGTTTGACAGACCTAGAGTACAACCTTGGGTGCACTCTGGCCTGCCTGAACAAATACCCTCTCAGTGTTGCTCCCTGAAGCAACATGAGATTGACCTTGTGAGGATTTCTTGGGAATATATCCAAGTCCCTTTTTCTCATTCCCAAGCATCTGGCTGCTATTTATTTCCTCTCTAGCCACTGAGGATTTATTCATTGCTGCAACCTTTTTCTTGAGAGAGTCCTCACTATTTTTCAGGATTTCATGTCTGGTAAAGAGGTCATCAAACTTACTCTTAAGTACCTTCAGTTCTTCCTTCCTGACCAACTCTTCATCAACGAGTTCCTTCAGAATTTTCTCTCTTGGGAGACGCTCAGCATTGATTAAATCAATATCCTGAGTTAGTCTCACAATCTGAGCTGATTCTTTAAGATCAGACTGAGTGAGTTGATCATTCAAGTTATGAACTTCAGTACTCAATTTCTTGTTCTCCTCTACCAAGAAGACATTAGTTTCCTGCAATCTGGAGAAATCAACCATCAATTGATCTAGGCAGATCTGAAGGTTCATTTCTCTGACTGACTCTGAGCTAAGCTCAGGATTTCGACCAGTGTAGGAACCACATACAGAGTTAGATGTTACCTCATGTTCCTCTCTTGCCATCAGGCAAACATCATCGTACTCATCATCAGAAAAGAGTTCAGGTGACCTTTCCTCAGGACCATCAGAGTCAGTTGCATCCTCAGCGAGCATGGCTCTCCGGTCAGCAAGTCTCTGGTCTCTCTTGGCCCTCCTGTCCTCTCTTTCTCTTGCACTCCGCTTCGGACAATCATACTGATAGTGTCCGCTCTTGTTACAGTTGTAACATATTGGTTGCTCATCTCTTCTTTCTCTCCTTGGTTCAGGGTTCCTCCTTGAGTCAGGTTCCCTCTGTCTTGATGAGCTTTCAGTCTTCCCTGAGTGCTTGTCATCATGAGTACGTCTCTATTCATCTCTACGTTCGAGCTTTGGATCTGAATATCTTCTTTCATCGCCACGATCTCTCCTCTGGTCAGTGTTTCTCCTTTCCTCATATCTCCTTGAGCTTTGGTGGGTTCCTTCAGGTTTCCTGTCACGTGAGTCCTGATAAAATTTCTTATAACGACCAAACCTGGAATTAAGCTTATCAAAGCGTCTGGCCATCAGGCTGTACTCCTCAGCAAGTTCTTCCTTGCTCATCTCCATCAGTGACTTTGATGAAGACTCAACAGGTTCAGACCTGGCTTTGAACGCCACACTTTTCTCAGGAGTTTTCTCCTTTTCTTCCTCTTCTGGCTGAACTTTCTTCTTTTGTTTGTTAAGATCAAGTTCCAGTGCCTTCAACTCTGAAAAAAGTAAAGCAGGAGTTATATTGCTCATATCCTAAGTGTTCTTAAGCATAATTACACTGTTGTCCCATCTCTCAGGAAGGGCATTCTGGATCTTTGAAGCAACATCTCTCTTTGGAACATCCTTATCCAGCATCACCAACTCATTCATCAACTTGATGAACCTTGACTCCATCTGATCGATTGTCTCATCAGGTAGCATCTCGAACGCTTCGAACTTCTAAATGGCAATGTTTCTCTTGTTCTCCTTTATCTTTTCCTGGTCAGCTCATCCCAAACCTCTTTTGCCGCCTTTAAGTTCATCAGCCTAGCTGACTCCTCGAAGGGCACCGTATGCAAAATGATGTTTCTGGCAACGTTGTCCAGTCCCACCATCTTGATCTCATCGTTGGTCATGTCTTTCCTTTCTTTCGGAACCTGCACGCCAATCTCAAGATGCTCATATCCCAGTCCTCTGACATTGGGAATAGTGATCTTGATCGGTCCCTCACTGAGAACACACGGCATCTGGTCATGGATGGCATCAAGATGCGCTTCTAATCTAAACTTCCAATAGACAAAGTTAGATATAGAAAATTCAGGTAACGAAGCTTCAAGTCTCCTCGAAGTCATGATGATGCAAGTTTTATGAAAAGCAAACTCAGATCTGTTCAGTGACCACCAACAGTTTCTCCTCTGAAACTATTAGTATTCAAAGTCAGTGGTCTTTTGAATCACTGCTCTGATACCACTTATTGGTCCCGGCACAAGACTGAGGAATACGTGTATGGAGGGAATACACGTATACCAATTTTTCAAACTTAAAACCTGACTGAGTCCCCTTTGCTCAGAGTGGTAAAGAACTAGGAGCTGATAACACACCTACTGACTACACTTGGTGCGGGTCAGTTGGCTAACTATCAGTTCAAGTTCAGTGCAGAAATGCGTGAGCCCTGATAGTTTAAAGTCTTGTTTAGTTTGCTTTCTGAGAAACTTGTTTTACTCAATTCTAAATAGTGTTTAGTAAGGGCAGTGCTCGTTTTGAAGATCAGGCTGATTGATTCAGACCTGATAAACCAAATGCTTATGAAAGAACAAGTAATATGTCAGGTATGCACAATATCAAAGCAATTAGAACACAAGGAGTTTAACGTGGTTCAGAGACTCAAGCTCCTACGTCCACAACCTGATTTAACAGGAAATCCACTCAAGGGATTCTTGTTTTTAACTTGCCAAGGTGAACCAAGACCAGCTAACCTCACTGATCTATACGAACTTCCTTACTAACTCACTAACTGACTTACTCCCAACAAACCTAACTTAGGTTTTTGGTTTCAGTTTGGATTCCAACTAGGTTGAGATTATCCTTACAAGGCAAAGCTATGCTAAGGGTTGGATAATCTCTCTAAGCTTAAGATATTGCTTGAATGCCCTTTGGAATACAGATTAACTCTCAGTTGCTAAGAAATACTTGGGAAATTTAGAGGGTTTCGAGTGCTACTTCTAAAAACTGAATGCTTTGAGTGCTTGAGAGTTTGAGTAATTTCTGGCTTGGAAATTTCCCGTAACCTTGAATGGGTTCAAGGTCTTCTGTATTTATAGGTGATTTGAAAAACTATCCGTTGGAGAGATAGCCTTTCTTGTCATCTATGTAGAGTGGCTTCAAACGGACATATCTTCATGCAGCAGCCGTCCTTTGCATGGAATTAGGTAGTTGTATTAAATGCACAATAAATGCTTGCCCGTTGAAAATGCAGTCTGAAGTCAGTCTTCTTGTCAGGTTCCGTACGTGCGTGTCCTTCCAGGATTGGTCCACGTCATCAGGTTGGTGATAATGTCAGAACTTATTCCTGGCTTCAGGCTTGTCTTATTAAGTTCTTTTTGTCTTGAGCTTACCGGTCTTGTCCTGACGCTGACATTCCTTTTGCATTGCTTGGCTCTACTCCAAGTCTTCCCATAAACTCAGTATCATCCTGTTCCCTTCAGGACTGAGTAGTAATGACCTCAGGGTCATACTCTTCATCACTGAGACGTACTCAACCAGCTTAGAAGACTGCCATAAGTTCAGGATGGTAAACCGTCTTCAGGCTCTAAGTCTTGATTGTCATCAGTAAGTGCTCCTCTTACTGAGTACCTGTGAAATGTAAAATGACTAAGTATAAACCTAACTAAGACTAGCCTGACAAAGCAAAACATCTTTTCAGGGGCTTTGGGATCTAATCAAAACTGACATTGTCCCAAAAAAGATAATGTAAAGGACAGAAAGTAAGTAAAAAAAGATATATAGTAGTTCAGAGGTGGTGCAATCCTCCTACATCCACTGTAACACCCTCATGTGCCAAATATCACAAAGATCAATTACTTTTTTTTGGAACAGAACTAAGATCAATAACTTAGAAATGATATTCCCTCTAGAACTAGACTTTTCACTCAGACTATGTCTAAATTTAAGTGGGAATACAGGTTTCACTCAGAATCTTCTCTTACTAAGAACACCTAAACAAACTCTAAAAAAAAATCTTCTACACAAGGTAGAATTACAATGGATAAATTTTGTAAGGAACAACTTAGTAACCTAACAACCTAGTCCTAATACTTCTAATACTTTGAAGACTGTAGACTTTGAAGTAGTTGTAGGTTTGCTTGAAAGTATGCTTGAAAGCTCGAGTGTTGTTGTTGCTGTCCTCTTGGGTTGTATCTCATATTTATAGGTGTCTTGGAATGTCTCTTTAGTCGTTGGAGGGATTTTAAATTTGAATTGGCATCACCTCCAGCTTTGACTTCAGCTCATTTAAGGCTTCTTGTCATTTTGCATAGTCCTTTTGTTGTACAGGTTGTCTTGTAGTGTTAGCTGTTAGATTAGTCAACTAAACGTTTTGAAACATGTGTCTACTGGCTATGGATTAACCTCCTTAATCCTCTAATATTTTTCAAGCTATGTAAGTGAGTGTACAGAAAGTACTACACTTAATTAGACTTGATTAACATAATTCTTCAGATGTAAACTCTTATCTTTACAGTTGGTGAGAAATCTTCAGCTGTAGACTTTCATTTTTCATTTCTTCAGTTGTGGACTCTTCAATCTCTTCAACTGTAAACGTGGAAAAATTCCAAAGTTCTTCTCATCTTCACACTTGTAATGTTAGTAACCATGCAATACAATGATAGTATATATTTGACATCATCAAAATCAAAATAAAGAGATTTTTAGGATAAAATATCCTAACAGAATTAGAATATATTTGGAAACAAATAAAAAGAATAGGAATAGATTTAGAGGTGGGGAGTACATAATAGTAGGTAGAGTGACTTAATCTTGAGTTTTCAGCC
Source organism: Ballota nigra (assembly GCA_947034835.1). NCBI lineage: Eukaryota > Viridiplantae > Streptophyta > Magnoliopsida > Lamiales > Lamiaceae > Ballota > Ballota nigra. Next base: position 30,876,993 of record OX344728.1, on the reverse strand, counting down.
TAATTTTGAATGATTTATTTTTAGAAGCAGTATGGTATTTTTTGGGTGGGATGGTGTGTTTAATCGGGCGTTAAAATAAAGAAACATCTTTATCTAACGTATTTATACCTGCCAATGCTATCGACACTTTTATTTAAGATAAATTCTAGCATGCACTTGGATTTTAAGCTCAATTTTTACTTCAATTTTGATTTTTTCAAATCACACACAAACACACCGAACCGTGTGATTTTTGTAGTTGGAGAATTGCTAATTACCTCTTGGGGTATTATTGATCACTTCTTAGGGTATCACTAATTACTTCTTGGGGTATTACTGATTTTTATTTGGGGTATTTTTTCAAAATCCAAGTGCATACTATGCACTCAACTGTGTACACTAGAACTACTCTTTGCTTAAAGTCGTGGACCAATACTAAATATAGATATGATTAAATCTTCCTAGAGAAATGAGTAATTAAGAACCAAACAAATAAAAAACATTGTAAGAAAAAATCCCAAATGCACATTAAGAAAGAAAATATAAAACATTAATTTGATGGACCTAAAAAGGCCTATAAATAATAGATCTTTTAGAGAGGATATGTCACACTTTTAGAAAGTATTTTGAGATACCTAAATGCAGCGGAATATCAGAGTGTGTGTGATAATGAAAAACTAGTTAAAGACTCAAAGTTTTCGGCTGAATGATTCTGGCAATCTACAGTTGTAGCTTTCTTAGTCTTTACTAACTTATGCACCTTTTAATTTTGTAAATCTAATGAAATGCTGAATGTAACAAATATGAAATTAATCACAAGTATAGAAACAACAGAATATAAGTAAGATAATGTAAAGGACAGAAAGTAATAAAAACAAGATATATAGTGGTTCAGAGGTGGTGTAATCCTCCTACATCCACATGAACACCCCAGGTGCCAAATATCACTAAGATCAATCACTTAAATCTAATGATATTCCCTCTAAGAACTAGACTCTTCACTCAGACTATGTCCAAACTTAAGATGGAATACAGGTTTTACTCATAATCTTCTCTTACTAAGAACACCTAAACAAACTCTCAAAGAAAATCTTCTACACAAGGTAGAATTACAATGGATAAATTTTGTGAGGAACAACTTAGTAACCTAACAACCTAGTCCTAACACTTCTAATACTTTGAAGATTGTGGACTTTGAAGTAGTTGTAGGTTTGCTTGAAAGTATGCTTGAAAGATCGAGTGTTGTTGTTGTTGTCCTCTGGGGTTATATCTCTTATTTATAGGTGTCTTGGGGGTCTCTTTAGTAGTTGGAGGGATTTAGAATTTGAATTGGCATCACCTCCAGCTTTGACTTCAGCTCATTTAAGGCTTCTTGTCATTTTGCATAGTCCTTTTGTAGTACAAGTTGTCTTGTAATGTTAGTTGTTAGATTAATCAACTAAACGTTGTGCAACTTGTGTCTACTGGCTATAGATTAACCTCCTTAATCCCCTCATATTTTTCAAGCTATGTAAGTGAGTGTACAGAAAGTACTACACTTTATTAGACTTGATCAACATAAATCTTCAGCTGTAAACTCTTATCTTTGTAGTTGGTGAGAAATCTTCAGTTGTAGACTTTCATTTTTCATTTCTTCAGTTGTGGACTCTTCAATCTCTTCAGCTGTAAACTTGGAAAAATTCCAAAGTTTTTCTCATCTTCATACCTGGAATGTTAGTAACCATGCAATACAATGATAGTATATGTTTGACATCATCAAAATCAAAATAAAGAGATTTTTAGGACAAACTATCCTAACATAATTAGAATATATTTTGAAACAAATAAAAAGAATAGGAATAGATTTAGAGGTAGGGAGTACATAATAGTAGGTAGAGTGACTTAATTCTTGAGTTGTCGGCCTAATTTTAAATGATTTATTTTTAGAAGCAGTATGGTATTCTTGGGGTGGGATGGTGTGTTTAATCAGGCATTAAAATAAAGAAACATCTTTATCTAAAGTATTTATCCCTACCAATGCTATCGACACTTTTATTTAAGATAAATTCTAGCATGCACTCAAGTGCGTAGCATGCACTTGGATTTTAAGCTCAATTTTTACTTCAATTTTGATTTTTTCAAATCACACACAAACACACCGAACTGTGTGATTTTTGCAGTTGGAGTATTGCTAGTTACCTCTTGGGGTATTATTGATCACTTCTTAGGGTATCACTAATTACTTCTTGGGGTATTACTGATTTTTATTTGGGGTATTTTTTCAAAATCCAAGGGCATACTATGCACTCAAGTGTACACTAGAACTACTCTTTGCTTAAAGTCGTGGACCAATACCAAATATAGATATGAGTAAATCTTCCTGGAGAAATGAGTAATTAAGAACCAAACAAATAAAAAATATTGTAAGAAAAAATTCTGAATGCACATTAAGAAAGCAAATATAAAACTTTAATTCGATGGACCTAAAAAGGCCTATAAATAATAGATTTTTCAAAGAGGATATGTCACACTTTTAGAAATTGTTTTGAGACACCTAAATGCAGCAGAATACTAGTGTGAAAATGAAAAACCAGTTAGAGACTTGAAGCTTTCAGTTGAGTGATTCCAGGAATCTACAACTATAACCTTTTTAGTCTATTCTAACTTATGCACTTCCTGATATGTAAATTGAATGAGGTGATGAATGAAAGAAGTATGAATAAATTCAAGTATAATGTGATCAATAGAATATAAGCAGTAATAAGTAAATAACAAAAATTAAAGTGAGATAGGATATATATTAGTTTAGAGGTCGTGTAATCTTCCTATGTCCACTGTTACACCCACAAGTGTCAAATATCACTAAGATCAATCACTTAGATTGTAACGCCCCAGAATTTAGAATGGTGACCTTTGAGGTCACAACGTCCTAAACCCGAGTCATCACTTAGTGAACCATAAAAACTGAGATAGAAATTTTTTTATAAAAGATAAAATAATAAACATGATTATACAAATGCAGCGGAAGAACTTAACACAATACTTATTTGAGAAAACATCAGTTTGTTACTTAATAAAAACCATCATCCCATTACTAATAAGGAAACATCCCGACAAGCCTTGGGTATGACTCTCGAGGCATTAGTGACAAAAGATTAACAGTTGTATAGCATATTGTCTCAATCTTGATAAAAGCAGTTTATTTAATTAAGCGGGAGTGGGAAGTAGTCATCTACGGCAGCTCCCGGACCTCAGCATCATAACCTGAAAATGTTTAGAGAGGGGCGTGAGATAAAATCTCAGCGGGTAACTTGTATGTTGTTATACAGATTGTCAGGAGATCCAAAATAATAATACTTTTAAGATTTTTACCTTTCAATTGGTTCATTATAATTCTTGGTCATGTGTATTAGTTTTCTTTAACATAATTTTATAAATACAGATTTAGAACAAAGCATTCATATGGCCCGAAGGACCATCATTCATATGGCTCAAAGGCCTATCAATCATATGGCTCAAAGGCCCCTCAATCTCCTTTCTTATTCATATGGGGTGCACCGGTAGCATTTCCACCGCATTCTTATCCCTAAAAACATGGGGGCACTGGTACTCTTTCAACCACATCCTTATCCCTTTTGGGGGGCACCGGTAGCGACTCTACCGCATCCTTGTCCCTAAAAGATTTGGGGGCACTGACACTCTTTCAACCACATCCTTATCCCTGTTTGGGGGGCACCGGTAGCGACTCCACCGCGTCCTTATCCCTTCCGTCCTTATCCCTCCATCAGCTTCCCTTACAACTTTCACATAGTTCACAAATCACATACCACATGCTCACATTGTAATAATTACATACTTGCATTCACATTCATAAGATTGTTATAGTCTTTTACTGATATTCGTTACGTTTGTTTCAGAAAACTGACAATAGTCCATATAACATTAACTAGCTATACAGATAGTGTCACCCACCTGGAAACTTTTAGAGATAAAGCTTAACTTCTTGATTGCTTAGAACACGGGCGATCTCCGAGCTTCCGAGTTAACCCCACTTTACCTAACACAGTCCGTTCATTTAGTTATCGTTCATTCTTTTAGTTTATTACTCAACTTCGCATCATACTTAGGGCTTTTCGGTTATAGGAGAATATTTATTTTATTAGAACAACCCTAGGATTTTTGTTCAAGTTCAACTAGGACATTGAAGCTTATTTATTCGGATAGTAAGATTACTCTAATTCAATACGGGTCCACAGATTGGGATTTTGGGTCTTTCGTGTTCGTTCAACACTCAAAAGCAAGTAAAAAACTCAAACACATTCTTGAACAGGTAAACACAAATCATTTATATACCTAAAACATGCATGTTTATAAAAATATCACTTATTCCTTCTTTCTACTGCTACTTATTTAACATAAGATATACATACATGTATTAACTGAAAAAGGAATTTATACTTACTGGAAAAATATGAAATTTTAGTATGTTATATATCTGATGACATGAAACAAATTTTATTAAGGGCACCAAGTCATTTGAGTAACAAAAATAGGGTACATATGCATTTGAAAACAGAACAGCAAGACATTCGTTAAAACAGTGTACATTGAAGTCTAAAAATCATATCTCACAGTAGGTGCATTCAAAAAATCATGAAATTATTATATGTTATAGAGAACTTGAAAATTAACATTTTTCATCTAGAAACCGAAGTCATTTGTGTTACGGAAAATTACCAGATGTTTGATGGAAAATGGGTTTATAACATAATTTATCATACAGTACATACTTTACTTAAAAATACATAACTTATTGTAAACTTAATCAAAATTAACCAAGTATTTCACATAACATTTCAGATACAGTGGAGAACATCTCCAAATTTTTCTAAGATTTTTAAACACTTATAAAAGGGCTAAATGATTTTTTGGAAACAAAGAATCAACCTCAGTCAAGTATTTACCACATAATAGTAAAACATGTATATCTCATTATATTTTACACAAAATGCTAGGATATTTGGATATATCTTAAAAAATAACAAGATAAGCATCCCCAATTTTTCCTATAATTTTATCAATACTGGAAATTGGCAAAAAGGTTAGATAGGGTCGCCGCTCCCAGTTTCGCACGGTTTCAGACGCACAAATTTCCATGAATTTATTATTCCTCAATATAAATCAGATGACCACCAAATTTTTACAGTTTCATATATATATCAAATAATACATTTAGGTAATTTTTCACGATTTTTCAACATCAATAAAGGTCTGAAATGGGTTCGTCAAAAAGGGGGCAGTAGCTTATTCGGGTAGAAATGAACTTTGTCGAACTTTCTCATAAATGATCATATAAGCTCAAAATCGTGGAAAATATTAAACTCAAACCTCATACATCATTCTTATATTTTAACTAAGCTTGAGAAAGGTTCTTAACATGCCTTTTCTAAGTATTTCATGCTCAAACAAAATATGATCATAACATCAAGGGGGATGGGATTCAAAGGCTTACCCTTGTAGTTTTTCCTCTCTTTCTTGGATGATTAGGAACCAAAGATGAACACTCTATCTTCTAAAACTCCCTTGGCTTCAAGATGGTGGGAAAACACTCCTCCTAGGTGGTGGTGGTGTAGGCCAAGAGGGGGAGGAGAGGAGAGGGCTCCTTCTCCTTCTACTCTTACTCATAACTCTCTCTCTCTCTCTCTCTCTCTCTCTCTCTCTCTCTCTCTCTCTCTCTAAGCTTCTCTTGTGTGTTTGCAAGATAAAGAATGAGGGTTAGATGTTGGGGAGGAGTGAAGGGTTGGCATTGGGTGTATTAAATGCAAGGTAATGATGATTGAGTGTGTAAGGCTAGGCTTAGTCATTAATTCTCATATCATCATGAGATTGCACTTGAGTATGGGACTTAATGAGGGGAGATTTCTATCAGATTTGGGGCTGTCATTTATGGTAGTCCCGATTCTAGACGCGATCTTTGCTTCGACAGTGTATTTTTTATATTTTTTTATTCGACTTTTGAATCCAAAATTTAATTCAAATATACCGTTAAATTCATATGATTTTTGTGGTACATATAAATGTTCTTATTTATCATTTTGAATTCTTTAAATTTTTATTATAAAAAGTTGACCCTTTTTACGAATAAAACTCAAAAAGTGCTAGTAGGGGTTTTCGGCTCGAAATGCTCGTATGTCACCTGAAAAAAAAAATTAGAATTTGCATGCATATATATTTAAATTAAACATTTCATTTAAACACATTAAAATAAATCATGAAACTCCTAATTTGGTTTCGGGTCGTTACATAGATCCAATGATGTTCCCCCATAAGAACTAGACTCTTCACTTAGACTTTATCTAAACTTAAGTAGGAATACACTTTTCACTTAGACTCTTCTATCACTAAGATCACCTAACACTCACAGTTAAAATATATACACAAGGTAGATTTACAAAGAGTATAATTTTTGTGGAACAACAACCTGAAATATCTAATCAAAATAATCTAGTCCTAAAATTTCTAATTCTTGAAAGTAGTAGACTTTGGGTAGCTGTAGGTTTGCTTCAGTAGTATGCTTATGAGCTCGAATGTTGTTGTTGTTGTTGTCTTCTGGGGTTGTTTCTCCTATTTATAGGAGTCTTGGGGGGTCTTCTTAGTCGTTGGAGGGGTTTGAATTTGAATTGAAATCACCTCCAACTTTGACTTCAGCTCATTTAAGGCTTCTTTTCTTTTTGTATAGTCCTTTTGTAGTACAAGTTGTCTTGTAGTGTTAGCTGCTAATACAGTCAACTAAACACTGCACATCTTGTGTCTACTGGCTATAATTAACCTCCATAAGCTTCTGATGTTGTTCAAGCTTTGTGAATGAGTGTACAAATAGTACTATACTCAATTAGGCTTGATTAACATAAGTCTTCAGCTATAAACTCTAGTTTCTGCAGTTGATGAGAACTCTTCAGTTGTAGACCTCGAACTTCATCTCTACAGCTGTGGACTTCTTTTGTTGTAAACTTAGAAAAATTTCTAAGTTTTTCTCATCTTGGTACCTAACATGTTAGCTTCCACACAATACAATAGAAACATGTGTTTGACATCATCAAAATCAAAACAAAGAGATTATTAGGGCAAAAATATCCTTACAATTCCCCCTATTTTGATGATGGCAGAACCAAAATATAAAAGATAAAAAGAACATACATAAAATAAATATCCAGTAACTGTAGAGAATGAATTGAATTCATAAACATAGTTTACAAGATCTGATGTAATACCCTAGGTTTTCATGATCTTATTTGCTTTATTAAATACTTTATAAATCTTTATGAATCTATGTGACGTATTTACATTCAAATTTATGCAAAGACACGTTTATGTGTTTTATTTACTCGATATTTATAATTAACGCATTATTTGCTCAATACATGTTTATTCTTGAGACTTTATAATTTTTATATGTTCTTTATTTTATGTCATAAAGTGTTTAATTTAGAAATTAATATAGTTCTTAAGTATAGTAATTTTATTTCATAAGTTATAAGTTGATAAATGAATGTTTCTTTAAGAAACGAATTGTGTATCGATTACTCGATATATTTTTATGATTAGTATATAGACTTTGTAATTTATTTAGAGTCCTAGAAGAGTTTTAATTTTATTTCATAATATAGTATAAGTAAATTTTATTAGAATTATTCAATAGTCACAATTTCTACTTATTAAATTAAAAGTATATATGTGTTATTTCTACAAAATACAAGACTACTCTTGTACTCCTCTTAATTTTCGAAAATTAGGAAAATTTAGGAGAATTTGAGAAGCTTCAAGATTAAAGATAAGAAAAGTTAAAATAAGTAGGAAGAAAAGTTAAAATTAGCAACTAACCTTAAGTTTCCATGTGTTTAACTTTCTTAACCTCCAAGATTATCCAAATTCCTCCACAAGCTTCTTAAAATGTCGGTCAAGAGGGGAGGTTGAGTAGCCTCCAAGCACTTCTTCTTCTATAAATAAGGAACCTTGCATGAAAAATAAAACATAAGTTCATAAGAAAAAGTTTAAAACAAAAACTACTACTACTACACTTATAGAAATGAGGAGAAGAGATTTCTTGTAGCTACCTATCTCTAAGTAAGTTTCTCTTCTTGATTGAGTAATTATTTAAGCGGTAGTATGAAGTTTATGCATGATATGTGAATTAAATGATAGGAAAATGAGTTTTGATGAGTAATTTGCATGTTATACATGTTTTACTTCATGTTTAAATGTTTAATTCAAATTCTTCATATGTTATGAACAAAATCATGTTTATTATTTGATTATCTATGCTTTAGAAGTAGAAATCATGAAATTATATGGTTTAAAGTGAGTTTAAGATGATATGTTCTTCATGTATGCATAAAACCGAATTTCTGGCCAACTTTGAGGTAAATTTTGTTTTGACCAATTCATTCAGTGAAAGATTCTGAACATTTTATATGTAAAAATAGACTTGTGAAGGAACTTAGGTTTCAAATTTTATTGCTTTTGGAGTAGTATTCGATGCATGGTGATTTTTCAAAGTTGAACTAGGTTTTTGGACTCTATAGCAGGAACAGTAGAAGTTTGCTATGATCTGTGAATAATCGGTTAGGTTTTTACAGAAAACCAAAGTATTTTGATAGATTACATGAAGTTGGGAGTTCATGGTTAAAATTTAAGGAGTATTGGACTTATGGTTGATTTATGGTGAATTTTTAAATTTAAGTGACCAGAATCTGTAACAGTGTGTTCGTCACAAAATATTTGATGTTTGGTCAATAGTTTGAGAAATCTTAAAATATTTTGATAACCTTTATTGAGTTGGGAATCTACTGTTAAAATTTCATAATTTTTGGACGTACAGATAATTTAATATGAATTTTCAAATTTAGGTGTGTATCTGCCAAAATCGAATTTTGTATGAAAGGTTCGAAATGATCCGGTTACATTTTTTTTTACAGTCGATATTTATTTATAACTTGCTATTTGATAATTTTACACACTTAATTGATATTTGTGCTTTAATATACAATATTTGAGTATATATTGAAATTGAATTCAAGTCTTACAATTTACAAAAGTGAAGGGATAAGTAACAATGTTTTTATTTTAAAAATTTTACTTGTAGGTACAAACCTGCAAGGTGGGGAATCACTTCGCTCTTCATCGAGTGTTCTATTATTATTTAATTGCACTTATTAAATGTTGAATGTTAAATTTTGAGTCTGGCCCGCTATCGACTGGCCCCACATATAAGTCCAGCTTTATGTTGGCAAGCATATAGTCCAGTTTTCCGGCACCACGGGTTGGTCACGCCACCCAAGCATATACCCGATGAAATTCTGGGGGCTTACATATTATAAACCATTGATGTTTAGTTTGTGCAATTAACAAGAGGTTTTCCACTAAGCGTTTTCAAGCACTTATCCCTTCCACTTTTAAATTTTTACAGATGCTGTGGATTCTGAAGTGGGCGAATGAACTCGGCGGGTTGTGAAGTTTCCTTAAAGACTTTATATTTTCCAGAATAATATTTCAATTTTTGGATTGTAAACTAAGCTACGAGCACACTTATTTACTACTTCCGCTGTGTAAATGTGTGGCGTGTGTATATTTTAATACAAAGTACTATTTTAGTATCGTTCCTACTTGTGCCACATTATATTTTCCGTACTATATTAAGTGGGGACGTCACAAGTGGTATCAGAGCAGGTTCGCCTGCTAAAAGTATTTTTAAAAAAAGAGTGTGTTTTAAAAAAATTTAAAAGGAAACAGCCGCACCGAGATCATTCTCCACGACAGGATCAGGTAATTTACATGTGCTTAAATTATGTTATTTATTTGAAATTGTGATTGATTATTTGAAAGTTTGTATAGTTATTGCATTACATTGTTGTTTGAACTAACCAATAAAATGTGTTGAATAGAACTATGAGTCGTAGGGGAAACCAAAACAACTGAGGCATGAGCGAGGATCTAGCTTCCGTTTTAAGGGGGTTAGCTCAGCAACTAGGTCAGCAAAGCCAATCATCCCAAACACCTGTATCTTCAGCCCAAAACCATGATATTGTTAGTCAGTTTAAGAAATTCAGACCCTTAACCGGAAAAGAAAACCCTATGGAAGTAGAAAACTGGATTCGGAGCTTGGAGAAGATATCCACTTATCTTAAGTGCACCGATGAGCAGAAAGTTTCTTGCGCTACATTTCAGCTGACTGAAGATGCAGATTATTGGTGGGAAGCTCACTATAGGATAATGATTGAAGATGAACGAACTACAGTTACTTGGGAAAAATTTGTAGAAGCAGTGGTTAAGAATTATATACCACGGTCATTATTAGATCAGAAAGAGACTGAATTCCTACAGTTGAAACAAGGGAACCTGACAGTACAGGAATATGAAAGGAAATTTAATCAATTAGGAAGATATGCTTCTCATTTGATTAATACTGATGAAAGGAAAGCAAAAAGATTTATGCAAAATCTACGACCAGAAATTTGTACTATCTTAGCGGCACAAGATATTAAGTCTTATGCCTCGGCATTCGAGAAAGCTCAGATGATAGCAGCATATATGAAATCAGAGGACGTAAGAACACCAGAATCACAATGAGACAAAAGGAAGTGGATGGGTACGAACCAAGGAAGAAATTCTAAGCAAGTTAAAAAGACAGAAATAGTGCCACGACAACAACAGAGGCCACCTAAGTGCAGAAATTGTGGAAAAGAACATTCTGGACAATGCCTGAAGGGAACATGAATCTATTACAGATGTAAGGAACCGGGATATGTCATAACTAATTGTCCAACGTGGAAAGAACAACAGAAGATGGCACCTGCTCGAGTATTTGCCATGAGTCAGCATGAGGCCACAGCAAATCCGGAAGTGATGGCAGGTATGTTCAAAATATTCCAAATACCTGTTTTCACGTTATTCGATACTGGTGCTACACATTCATTCATCTCTACAAAGATGTTTGAACAAATTGAGACTGCCCATATTATGGTAGAAGAAAATTTCCTAGAAGTAAATATTCTCTCTGGTAGTACGACACAATCCTTAGGACTGTGTAGGAATGTGAAGATTGATTTTGAGCATGCAATACTCCCGACAAATCTACATATAATAGAAATGAAGGACTTTGATATTATTTTGGGAATGGACTGGCTTATAGCTAATCATGCTCTCATCAAGTGTCAAGAAAAAGAAATATCAGTACGGAGATCAAAGTATGAGAACTTTACACTATATGGTGCTAGAATTGGAACTATACCTCAAGTAATTTCAACAATGAAAACCCGGAAATTATTGAGGAAAGGAAAGAATACGGCATTTCTAGTAAATATTATAGCAACGGAATCCAATGATCCAACGTTGGATGATGTGCCGGTAGTATGTGAATACAAAGATGTATTTCCAGACGATTTGCCAGGATTACCCCCCAGATCGTCAGTTGGAGTTCACTATTGATTTGATACCTGGAGCCGCGCCTATTTCTAAAGCACCTTACAGAATAACACCAAAGGAGTTACGGGAATTGAAGGTGCAATTACAAGAATTATTGGACAAGGGCTTTATTCGACCAAGTGTGTCACCATGGGGTGCACCAGTATTATTTGTGAAAAAGAAAGATGGATCGTTGAGGATGTGCATCGATTATCGAGAACTGAATAAGCTCACTATCAAGAATAAATATCCATTTCCCAGAATCGAAGATCTATTTGATCAGTTAAGAGGAGCTTGTGTATTTTCAAAAATTGATTTGAGATCAGGATACCATCAGATAAAGATTAAAGAAAGCGATATTCCGAAGACAGCATTCAGAACCCGATATGGTCATTATGAGTTCATAGTGTTACCTTTTGGACTCAGTAACGCGCCAGCTATATTCATGGATTTGATGACTCGGGTATTTCATCAATATTTAGATCAATTTGTAATCGTCTTTATTAATGATATTCTAGTATATTCAAGAAATCAGAAGCAGCATGCAGAACATCTTCGAATTACATTGGAAACTCTGAGGAAAGAGAAATTGTATGCTAAATTCAAGAAGTGCGAATTTTGGTTGGATAAAGTTGTATTTCTTGGACATACGGTTTCAGCTTTGGGAATAGAATTTAACCCAACAAAGGTAGAAGCTGTAAACCAATGGAAGACACCAACTAATGTAAACGAAGTCAGGAGTTTTCTTGGTTTAGCTGGGTATTATCGAAGATTCATTGAAGGGTTTGCTCGGATTGCAAAACCCTTGATTCAGTTGACTCGGAAAGAAACGAAGTTTGAATGGACAGAAGAGTGTGAAAGGAGTTTTCAAGAACTAAAGAAAAGATTAACAACGGCCCCAGTTCTTACAATTCCTGAAGATACAGAAGGATTTATTGTGTACAGTGATGCTTCTAAACAAGGCTTGGGATGTGTACTTATGCAGAATGGGAAAGTAGTAGCGTACACATCAAGACAATTAAAACCACATGAGCAGAACTATCCTACGCATGATTTAGAGCTAGCAGCAGTTGTGCATGCACTCAAGATTTGGAGGCATTACTTGTATGGAAGTAAATGTCAGATCTACACAGATCATAAAAGTTTGAAGTATATCTTCGAACAGAAGGAATTGAACATGAGGCAAAGAAGATGGTTAGAGTTGGTAAAGGATTATGATTGTGAACTATTATACCATCCGGGAAAGGCAAATGTAGTGGTTGATGCCTTAAGTCGCAAAGCGAAGATAAAGATCAATGCCATGGTTGTGAAACCAACATTGAAGGAAAAAATAGCAAAGGCTCAAATGGATGATACATTCTTAAAGAAGATGAAACGAAAGATCAAGGAAGGTAAAGGAAAGGAGTTTTCAGTATGTGAGGATGGCACATTGGTATGTCAAGGAAGAATATGTGTCCCAGAAAAAGAAGAAGTCAAGAAGGAAATATTGGAAGAAGCACATTGTACACCATATACAGTTCATCCTGGAGGAACAAAGATGTATCAAGAATTAAAGATGTTGTTCTGGTGGAGAAATATGAAAAGAGATATTGGAAATTTCGTACAGAAATGTTTGACATGTCAGCAGGTGAAAGCTGAGCATCAAAGACCATCAGGATTATTAAAGCCACTTGAGATTCCTGAATGGAAATGAGAACATATTACAATGGATTTTGTGGTAGGATTGCCCAAGTCAATACAAGGAAATGAAGCTATTTGGGTAATTGTCGATAGATTGACCAAGACGGCACATTTCTTACCAATAAAGATGACGTTCACATTGGATAAATTGACTCAGATTTATATTAAGGAAATTATCCGATTACATGGAGTTCCAATTTCTATTGTGTCAGATAGAGATCCGCGATTTACATCAAGATTCTGGTACAGTCTTCAAGAAGCTATGGGCACCAAGTTAGAATTCAGTACAGTTTTTCATCCTCAAACAGATGGTCAATCGGAAAGAACAATTCAAACTTTGGAAGATATGTTGAGAGCTTGTATCATTGATTTTGGAGGAAGTTGGGAAAGGTACCTACCTTTAGTGAAATTTGCCTACAATAATAGTTATCAGACTACAATTGAAATGGCACCGTACGAAGTGTTGTACGGAAGGAAGTGTAGATCTCCACTATGCTGGGATGAAATCGGAGAAAAGAAATTGTTAGGACCGGAATTGGTGGAAGAAACTAACAAGGTGATAAAGAAAATTAAAGAAAAGATGCAAGCGGCTCAAGATCGACAGAAAATGTATGCGGATAGGCGAAGGAAAGAATTAAGTTTTGAGATTGGAGACAAGGTATTTTTGAAGGTGTCTCCAATGAAAGGAATTTTCCGCTTCGGGAAAAGAGGAAAGTTGAAGCCTAGATATATTGGACCTTATGAGATATTGGAAAAAGTTGGAGAATTAGCTTATAGATTGGCGTTACCACCATCCTTGGCAGGAGTACACAATGTATTCCATATCTCGATGCTCCGAAAGTATGTACCTGACCCTACCCACATAGTAAACCAACCTGGATTAGAAATTGATGCCAACTTAACCTATGAGGAAGTCCCTATAGCCATACTTGATAGAAAGCTTCATAGGTTAAGAAATAAAGATATTCCTATGGTTAAGATCCGGTGGAATAGACATGGAATGAAAGAAGCTACGTGGGAGCGAGAGGATGAAATCTTAGCAAAGTACCCTTACCTCAATATCCACGGTAACACTTGAAATTTCGAGAACGAAATTTATTTAAGGGGGTTAGACTGTAATACCCTAGGTTTTTAAGATCTTATTTGCTTTATTAAATACTTTATAAATCTTCATGAATCTATGTGACACATTTACATTCAAATTTATTTAAAGGCACGTTTATGTGTTTTATTTACTCGATATTTATAATTAACGTATTATTTGCTCAATACATGCTTATTCTTGAGACTTTATAATTTTTATATGTTCTTTATTTTATGTCATAAAGTGTTTAATATAGAAATTAATATAGTTCTTAAGTATAGTAATTTTATTTCATAAGTTATAAGTTGAAAAATGAATGTTTCTTTAAGAAACGAATTGCGTATCGATTACTCGATATATTTTTATGATTAGTATATAGACTTTGTAATTTATTTAGAGTCCTAGAAGAGTTTTAATTTTATTTCATAAGATAGTATAAGTAAATTTTATTAGAATTATTCAATAGTCACAATTTCTACTTATTAAATTCATAGTATATATGTGTTATTTCTACAAAATACAAGACTACTCTTGTACTCCTCTTAATTTTCGAAAATTAGGGAAATTTAGGAGAATTTGAGAAGCTTCAAGATTAAAGATAAGATAAGTTAGAATAAGTAGGAAGAAAAGTCAAAATTAGCAACTAACCTTAAGTTGCCATGTGTTTAACTTTCTTAACCTCCAAGATTATCCAAATTCCTCCACAAGCTTCTTAAAATGTCGGTCAAGAGGAGAGGTTGAGTAGCCTCCAAGCACTTCTTCTTCTATAAATAAGGAACCTTGCATGAAAAATAAAACATAAGTTCATAAGAAAAAGTTTAAAACAAATACTACTACTACTACTCTTATAGAAAGGAGGAGAAGAGATTTTTTGTAGCTACCTATCTCTAAGTAAGTTTCTCTTCTTGATTGAGTAATTATTTAAGTGGTATTATGAAGTTTATGCATGATATGTGAATTAAATGATAGGAAAATGAGTTTTGATGAGTAATTTGCATGTTATACATGTTTTACTTCATGTTAAAATGTTTAATTCAAATTCTTCATATGTTATGAAAAAAATCATGTTTATTATTTGATTATCTATGCTTTAGAAGTAGAAATCATGAAATTATATGGTTTAAAGTGAGTTTAAGATGATATGTTCTTCATGTATGCATAAAACCGAATTTCTGGACCAACTTTGAGGTAAATTTCGTTTTGACCAATTCATTTGGTGGAAAATTCTGAATATTTTATATGTGAAAATAGACCTGTGAATGAACTTAGATTTCAAATTTCATAGCTTTTGGAGTAGTATTCGATGCATGGTGAATTTCAAAGTTGAACTAGGGTTTGGACTCTATAGCAGAAACAATAGAAGTTTGCTATGATCTGTGAATAATCGGTTAGGTTTTTACAGAAAACCAAAGTATTTTGATAGATTACATGAAGTTGGGAGTTCATGTTTAAAATTTCAGGAGTATTGGACTTATGGTTGATTTATGGTGAATTTTTAAAGTTAAGTGACCAGAATCTGTAACAGTGTGTTCGTCACAAAATATTTGATGTTTGGCAAAGAGTTTGAGAAATATAAAAATATTTTGATAAATTTTATTGAGTTGGTAATCTACTGTTAAAATTTCATAATTTTTGGACATACAGATAATTTAATATGAATTTTCAAAGTTAGGTGTGTAATCTGCCAAAATCGAATTTTTGTATGAAAGGTTCGAAATGGTCCAGTTATATTTTTACAGTCGATATTTATTTATAACTTGCTATTTGATGATTTTACACACTTAATTGATGTTTGTGCTTTACTATATTTGAGTATATGTTGAAATTGAATTCAAGCCTTACAATTTACTAAAGTGAAGGGATAAGTAACAATGTTTTTATTTTAAAAATTTTACTTGTAGGTACAAACCTGCAAGGTGGGGAATCACTGATTAATGTGAAAATTGCTCGAAATTCATGCATTTAATTTGCCTATTTTAATTGAATTTCTTGCATTTATTACATTAATTTGACCATTTGTGCTTAATTGTCGAGAAAGAGATTTTTGTTATTTTTGCAGGAAAAGTGTGATTTTTAGAATCAAATACGAGCCTTCAATTTATGAGGTCGAACGAGGAGAAAAGTCGAGAAGAAAACGAGAATATTGGAGAAAAAAATTGTTTGGGCCAACAATTAAATTGTCGAGGCCATTTATTTAAAAATGGAGCCCAAAATTTCGGCCCAATTGATTAAGAAAAGGCCCATAAGAGCAGCCCATTTCATTAGATGAGGAAGAACCCACGTGATTGAAATAAAAAGAAGAAAAAAAGCTGTGGACCCCACATCCATCCATTTTGACCAAGAGTAAAAGAAACAAACCCATCTCCCACCTTGCTGCCAAATACGAAGAGAGAGAGAAGAAGAAAGCAATTTCACGCCATTTTAATAAGATTGAGAAAGAAAGAAGCTCTTCACGCTCAAGTTCAAGCTCGCCGGAAAAACTCCATTTCGTCACCGGAATTGCAGAGCTAGAGCCACCGTTCGTCGGAATTAAAGAAGAACGGAAGCAGATTCCGCCTCGACGCAGCAAGCTCGCACTGGAAAAGCTTCGCACACACCAGAAAGCTTCGTGGCGCCATTAATGGAGGAATTGGCCGAAAATCCGAGACGCCTCACCATGTACGTTGCCAGAAATTGCAGAAATTCTCGCCGGAGTTTTGACGCCTGAAGCTCACGCCAGGAAAGCTTCGAGTTCATCACCATTAATGCTGGAACCAGAGGAAAGCTCGACGCCAGAAATCGAACCACCCGCAACGCCGGAAATTCGATGAAGAAGAAGCAGAGTTCATACCTGCCGAGCCACTCACCTCCAAACCGATACACTCATGTCCAAATCGGTACATTGGCTACGGCCCTTGAAGACCGGTTAAGACCAATTCACACCGGCCGGTCTAAAGAGGAGCAAACCGGTATGGATTGTGCAGAAAATCAATTTTTCAAGCATTTCAAAATCTCGCGAGATATTGAAAATCTCGCGAGATTTCACGAGATATCGCGATAAATTCGTCCGAGGCTTAAAAAATGCGAAAATTCTTCATTTTCAGGGGTTTTCTTTGCAAATTCGTTTCCATACCCTCTTCCCCCACTATATATACCATTTTCTCAGATTTTAGAAAGGAAGAATACAACCACAAAGAACCCTAATCCCCTAGATAGTTTTCTTTTATTTTTTTTTCTTTGTATTTTCTTTTAATTTTTAGAATAGATTAGATTAATATTTCATTAGTTGTTTTTATATTTCAAGCAAAGATTGAAGCTATTGAAGATTTGTATTTCCATTTCATCACATGGGGTGACTTCTTTCCTTTATATTTCAAGTAATTAGTATAATTTTCTGATTTATGTTTTATTGCAATTTTATTATGATGATTTCCATGAGTTTATTGTTTTCTTTAGTTTGTTTATACATGGGTTTTGTTGGATTAGCCATGGGCTAATCTCCTTATGCTTTGGGTGTTTGAATTATGATGAAATTAGTGTTATGGTGTTAATTGAGCTTTGATTGTGCTATTGAGTTGGTTCGATTGCTTCTATTGATGCGTTTATCTTGATTAGATTGATTGATTAGGTTTAGTAGCTCTTGTTAGGTTAATTCGTGCTACAACGAGAGTTGGGTGTGGGTTAAACGAACTTGTGGTGAGCAATTTGGTTAGTTAATCGGATTCAATTAGTCGTTTATTAACTCGATAGAGGGTAGATGACTAGACCACCATTAATAGACATTAGGAACCTTAATCTACGGGTTTAGGTGCTTAGTGAAGGGAGAATACTTGAAGTGCATCGCATGCTTCAAGTCATTCACTATCTTAGGTGCTCTTGGTAGCTAATTAGGTGCTAGTTAGCTCAATTGATCACTCAAGCCTCAAAAGGGATCGGTATTCAATACAATAGCGATAGCTCTTAGTTAGAACCAACAAAATATCATAAGAAAAGCGAGATTAACGTACGTAGCCTTGATTCCGTCATAAGGAAGACACTCGAAGCATTTCTCTCTCTTGCACTTTCTTAATTGGAAGTTAGTTTAATTGTTTAATTGCTTTCTAGATTTAATTCTTGCATTAGTTTAATTTTCAAATGTCAACTTGCTCGTCACTATAGTACCATGCCGACGCACAACTTTGGGGCTCCACTGCACTCCTAAATCCTTTGGGTTCGATAACTACTTGGTCCAAGTTTACTTTCACTACTACGACGATCCCGTACTCTTGCGGGGGAGTAGGAAAATATTTTTCGAAAACTCCGACCAAGTCAATCACTTTGCTCTTCATCGAGTGTTCTATTATTATTTAATTGCACTTATTAAACGTTGAATGTTAAATTTTGAGTCTGGCCCGCTATCGACTGGCCCCACATATAAGTCCAACTTTATGTTGGCAAGCATATAGTCCGGTCGTTCCGGCATCACGGGTTGGTCACGTCACCCAAGAATATACCCGGTGAGATTCCGGGGGCTCACATATTATAAACCATTGATGTTTAGTTTGTGCAATTAACAAAAGGTTTCCCACTAAGTGTTTTCAAGCACTTATCCCTTCCACTTTTAAATTTTTACAGATGTTGTGGATTCTGAAGTGGGCGAATGAACTCGGCGGACTGTGAAGTTTCCTTAAAGACTTTATATTTTCCAAAATAATATTTCAATTTTTGGATTGTAAACTAAGCTACGAGCACACTTATTTACTACTTCCGCAGTGTAAATGTGTGGCATGTGTATATTTTAATACCAAGTACTATTTTAGTGTCGTTCCTACTTGTGCCACATCATATTTTTCGTACTATATTAAGTGGGGACGTCACATCTGATGTATTACAATTCCTTTTAACAGTTGTCTAGATTAATTCTACCTCATTTTATGCTTAGGATCAACATCTTCCTCTGAGTCTGAGGTATCTGGACTATCTGGCATAATCCCTTGAGCGATAAGAGCTTCATTCCTCTTCTCTTCCTCTTCATATGCTTTCAGCATCTCAAACTCCATTCTTGCAAGTTCAGCTTCTTCAGCATCTCTCTTAGCCTTTGATCTTGGTGAGAGAGACTTTGGTTGTTTCTTCTTCCTTGAAATAATCCTGAAGTCACCTCCTCTCTTGATTCTATTCACCAGCTTGGCATTTTCTCCAGAGTAGAGAGACCCTTTATCCTTTAGAGTTTTGAACCTGTCAGTTAGGCTCTTGTGTTTCTTCAGGAGTGAGTGATGTTTGTCAATATCTCTGAATTCTTCAAGCATCTTCTTTGACAAATTCTTGGCATCCTCTTCTTCATTTGAAGGATCAACAGTGACTGTAGACTCTGTAGGATTGATTTCAGTTGTAGGATTTTGAGTTGAGATATCTCGAGCTTTCTCAAGAAGTTGTTGAGTGAAGACTGATTGCCTCTGATGTTGTCTCTGATGAACAAGGCTTTCCCATTTGCCCTTGAATGGCTGCTTAGACTGGGCAAAAATATCCTGACACTTCTTAAACCCATAATCATTTATTCCAAGTGATTCCAGTATGATTCTTTTTTTTTAATTGACTTATTTTCTGTTGAAAACATGTATCGCCTCCTTTATCGGACACTTTTCTATTTGATGCAAAAATGAGTTGGAATGAGCTAATTAGTGTTGGAGGCATTTTGGAATGGATGACTTTAAGTGCACCACAAACTCTTTTATTTAATTGACTCGTTTTATGTTGAAAACATGTGTCGCCTCCTCTATTGGGAATTTTACTCTCGATGCACAAATGAGTTGGAATGAGCTAATTAGTGTTTGAGATATTTTGGAATGAATTGGAATGGATGACTTTAAGTGCACCAAGAACCTTTTTTATTAATTGACCCATTTTATGTTGAAAATATGTATCGTCTCCTTTATCGATCACTTTACTACTCAACACACAAATGAGTTGGAATGAGGTAATTAGTGTTAGAGATTTTTTTGAATGACTTGGAATGGATGACTTTAAGTGCACCACAATCTCTATTTTTTAATTAACTCATTTTATGTTGAAAACATGTATCGCCTCCTTTATCGGGACTACTCGACGCACAAATGAGTTGAAATGAGCTTAATTAGTGTTAGAGATTTTTTGAAATGACTTGTAATTGATGACTTTAGTGCGCAACCGTCTCCATTTTATTACTTGGCTTATATTATGTTGAAAACATGTGTCGGCTCCTTTATCGGGTCAAAGGAAAATGTCTATATATGCACTCCAGGGCCAATCCTATATATTTTATGGTCCGAGTCAAATTTTGAAATGGTCCCTTAATTTGTTTTTATATAAATTGAAATACAATAGAAAATATTGAATAATATAAAATACTAGAAGCATTTTTATACTTAATGTAATATGTTAAAAATGTATAAAATAAGGATTGATTCTATATTAATTCATGAACTTTTGCTTCAATCTCAAATTAATCACAATTTTTAATATTTTTATGAAAATCCACCCTTTCTTTAGTTGTTTCAATCCAATACATGGTTTGCATTTTCAACAAAAGTTTTTTTTACTCATTAGGGTGTGATCGTGCTTGGATTTGAAATTTCTCTACATGGATGATATCATTTCAGGGAGAGTAAGAGAAGTATACGACACGTGGTTGAAAAAATCATATCATAATTTAAAAACGTGTACCAAATTTAAACAAATAAAGTGATGGTGAATTTTTATAAAAATATTAAAAGTCGTGATTAAAATTAAATTAGGTCTAAAGGTCCTGAATTAATATAGAATTAACCCTTAGAATAATACTTAAGTCATCCATTCACAGTTTCACACTTGTGTTAGAACTACATTTAGGACTCATTTTATGTTGAAAACATGTATCGCCTCTTCTACCATCTTCCATTGGTAAAGTGTCAAATAAAGAAGGTGACACATGTTTTCAATATAAAATTAGTTAATTTAATAAAATGAGTCAGGTGTTCATTTAAGATCATCAATTCCAAGTTATTCTAACATGCCTCCAACACTAATTTTCATATTCCGCTAAATTTTATGAGAGACGAGGCTTAGACTATTAATATGCCCGATAAAGAAAACAATACTTGATTATTAGTATGCCCGATAAAACGAGGCTTGGATTATTGGTATGCCCGACAGAGAAAGCAACACTTGTTTTCAACCTAAAATAAGTTAAGCATACATCCACTGAAAATTGATAACTCCTACATGTTAATTCATACATATGCCCACTTAATTCATACATACATAAAAGGAGCCAATAAAAAAAAATGGAATCAATGATGCACTTAAAATCATCCATTTCAAGTGATTTCAGCATGCCTCCAACACTAATTAGCTCATTCCAACTCATTTCTGCATCAAGTGGTAAAGCGTTCGATAAAGAAGTCGATTCATTTTTCAACATATAATGAGTCAAAGCTTGTATTCAAAGCTTTTGTCCCCCGCGATTTACCCATGAAATGATCTATTTAGTAACGACATTAAACTGGAATCACTTGAAATAATTGATATTAGTAGGCTTAAGGAACACTCTTTTTTACGCTTAACATGTTTAAATTTGAGAAATGCATCCATTAATTTAGCGGGAATACTAGTAATCAAAGCATTGGTCCCTCACAATATACACATGGAATTATCTAATTAATAATGGAAATATACTTGAATAACTTGGAATAAATGTTTATAGGCTTAAGAACATTCCTATGGACACTTATAAATTTGAGAAACGAGTCTTATTATTTATCAGGAGTACTATTAATCAAACCTTCACAACATACCCATGGAATGATTTAATTTGTAATGAAATAATACTGGAATCAATCGGAATAAATTATTTTACATTTATGAGGCACTCCTCCAGACGTTTAACATGTTTAAATTCGAGAAATTAGAAGATTAATGCAATCTCTTTGCCATCTTCATCTCATCTAATTCGTCAACTTGAAAAATAATTGTGTCATCTTCTTTATAGAAAATTTGCAAACAACAACATATTAATGACTCCAATTTTATTTATTTTTTGTCGATATATAACAACTTTATTAAAATGGACAAGACAATATTGAAATTAATAGCTAGATTTTTGTGTTTTTGTAAAAGCTTATGCTACTATTTCTGATTGTAAGACCCAAGTCATTGAATGGTCTACAACCATACTATTAAAAATGAATAAATCTTTTATCACGTTTATTGTTTTATTAAAAAAATATCTTACTATGTAAAAGAATAACATTTTTCAATTATTTTATAAGTTTTTCAATATATTTCCATAAAATTTCCAACAACACCGATGTAGTATTTTCGAAATTATTGAATATTATTGCAGTATAATAGCCAAAAGAAATATTATAAGGTTTTGATAATTAAGAGGTTTGTTTGGGGTGCATACAAAATCATTAGAGTAAAAACGAATACGAAATTAAAATTTTGGATTAAAAATGAAATTTAAAAGCTCGTAATCATTCAGGGGGTATATTGGTAAATTTATCAGGCTGTCCATCGCCTTTTAAAATTAAATTGTAGGCCTTTGAATTTAGGACAGTTTGACACTTGTGTAGATCAAATCGGATGAAAAACGGAGATTTTACGAGCTTTTGAAAATGAGTGGCAAAATTGTTATTAGATGAAGTTTGACTATTACTCAGTTGACCAGTCAAATTGAACAGATTTTTTAAAAATTGCACTCAAACCCCTGAACTTAATATAATTCTCAATGTTCTCCCCTATTGTTTCAAGCTTTTTGTACAATTATTTTTTAGCGTCGTTTTACACCCTCGATCTGAGAATCGAACCCTGGAATCCCCATGACCCAGCATCCTTTCAAACTTCAAAACCCGACTAAAAAACCTGCCAAAAATTGGCGGCGGCGGTAGTCTGGGTAGCCGAGGTTTCATTCTAGTCTTTTTTGCCCGTAGCCGAAATTTCACGTAGAGGAAAATTGATTGGCAGTTGGGATTTGGTTTTTATTTTTAAGAAAAACTAGTTTTGATTTTGTTTTCTAAAAATATTATATGAAGAGCATATACTATTGTTTCATGGGGGAGGAATGGAAATGAAGAGATGGAAAGAATTTGATGACATCACTTTAAAACAAAAAAGATTTCTTAAAAAGTCAAACTCATTTTAAATTTTTTAAGGTTTGACTTGGGCATTAAATATTTCTCCCTAAAAAAAAAAATTCTCCCCAAAAAAACAAGTGCCACTTTTTAATCTGTCTTTTTGTATTTCATAATCCACGTGTGGATGTCACCAATTTGCAGTTTGGATAAAACAACCATGGCATTATAGCTATTAAATAAAAGGATTCATTTTAATTTCTTTACAACCACGACAATTAATGTTAAGAATTCCAATAGTCAGATCTCTACAGGGGGCACTAGTAATAATAACAAAAAATTACATAAAACAATAGAGAGATTTTCTCTTTAATGCTAACTGAGAGATTGGTGATGCTACATTTGACTAAAAAAATATAAAATAAAATAACAAAGAAACAAACGGAGAAAGCAAGTAATACGATCTCATGGGGGTTGAACAATTCCCTTCTTCAAAAGCATATCAAAAACCTTGTCGATTTTAGTGGGGTCAATTTGAAAGAAAGAATGGGCATCAGATTTTGTGGTGATATTGCCGTACATAATTTGTGTTGTCATGTCCTCCTGGATTTTCAGATAATGTTGTGGAGATAACCTCATCTCCCGGCATAGTTGTTTCTCCTATCAACACAATCAAATCTTCAGCTTTCTTAAACACCCAAAATCATGATGATTACGACAAAAAAATACTTACAGATTCGGAGAGTAAATTGACGCCAGAAATCGGGACAAAATCCAAATCGGAGTAAGTGGCAAATGAATCGGAAACACTCAGACTTTCCTGGCTGCTTGGACCTGCCTGTGAACGATCGTCAGCTTCACGTCTCTTGTGTTCAAGATACCTATCGGCTTCAGCAGATGATCGACATCCAGCAGCTCTTGCTTCCTGAATTATTTCATTTTTAAACATTAAGGACAACATTCATTCCATCTAAACTTAACTTCCACATCCATAATCTTACAGATAATGTGGAAAGTACACATGTTCATCATTGTAATCTTCTAAATCAGAAAGAGATGACAGCACAAAAGGTTTTAGCAACAAGCCACTGGATATACGATAACATTTAAACAGGAACTACTGAAAAAAAATCATGGCCCCAGGTTTACACACAACACAATTTGTTTATCAATGGAACAGAAGTTGCCTAGTTCTTAGATGCATAAGAAGCAGGCCAAGTTTTACTGAAAGTGGAAAGTACGTACCTTAAGAAGTCGAATTCGTTTTAGAATCCTATGTTCGGATACCACAGTTTTTAGTAGTTCTTCATGCTCATCTTTGGAGTGGAAGCGCATGAACACATCATATCGTCGGCACAATTTCTTCTCTTCTTGAGACAAGTCCTCAAAGGGACTAGGATGCAATAAATTCCTTTCCAGAATAAAATCCTTCCTTCGTTTCCTCTCATCAAGTCTGTCAAGAACATAACAATAATAATAAGATAACCTGAGTCATTCAGATACATTTAATATAGAACGGAGTCCACGGTCTGTTAAATATACATTGCTTCTAGAAAAAAAATATATATATATACACGCGGTGTTTTTGGGTATTGAAGCGATAAAACCTTCAATGCGAGGAAGACATAACATGGATTTCTTCAGTCACTAAAACAGACATTATATTCACAAGATACCTTTTTGAATATATACGAAGGACTCTCAATTTCAATTCACGCTCCTCTTCAGTATCAGTTTCCTTGAATTCCATATCAGCGAGGGACTGCTCAGCATCATTATCGTATTCGGGATCAAATTCTTGTCTTTTTGGGTTGTAACCACTTGAATCAACCAAAGATGGGGCTTCAACCTTTCCAGATTTAGGTTTGTTCAAACCGAAACTCCTTCCTGCTACATGATCTGCCAAAATTTTTAAGCTTGAAATGAGACCAAAATGACAAACAAACAGAGACTGAAATAACTAAGCACTAACCCACCATCCATTTTTTGGAGATCACCCTGATCCTTGGCATGGACAGTGTTGGAAGCTTTTTTATTAACTTTAGCTCCTGCAACATTTTTTTCTCTTTAGAACTTTTTTACAATGTGTTTTAGACTCAGAAGGGGATACGAGTGTGTTTAATAAATATTAGGTGACGCTTGGTTCAAGTTCTTCGATGGGGATGGGAATAAAAATTATTTTTCCTCTACGCCCCCAAGATATATTTGATGAATGATTGTCTCCATGGTGGTTACATCACCAGTATTGTTCTCTAATTTTGGAAAAAATGGGGAAAGAAAAAGGTTGTTGGTTGAGGCATAGGGGAATGATTGAGGAGGATGATTATAGGCAATGATTACCTTATTAAGAAGGAAAATAGTGTTGTGGATCATATTTTATTCTCATTAATCACTATAATTACCATATATTCATTCTTATTCTCTTTCCAATTGAAGAATTTTCAAACCAATCGCCACCTTAGTTCAGATTACATCAGAAGGCATCATTCAACATGGTTTCCAAAAAAAAGTGAAAGTAATACTCATCAAGGCAATCATATTCTTCAATAAATATACTCTCCAGAACTTGCATCTGCGTGCTCCTTGATTAGAACCTCTAAATGCATTATTTGTATTTCATCCACCATTTTCTTATAGTTGTTAATAGAAAACTGCTGATCAATTGCATTTCTTTCTTTACATCCTTTCGCTAAAATTACCCTTCTTACTTGTGCATATTTAATAATTAATTTTTTTATAAGATTCACTCTACTTTTACTTAATTCCACAATTGACCAATAAATAATTGCATGAACCTAGATATTTCTGTGCAATGCCTCCCACTAATCAATTTAACTTATACACTTTGATTATGTTTCACTGGACATCGACAAACTGGAAGGGAGAAAAGAAGTTAGGAAAAATGGATTCATTCTTGAATCCAAATGAATCTAATGATTTTATCATTATGTTATGAAAAGACAGTGTATTCAGAAAAATATTGAGGTGCTTATGGTAGAACAAGAACTGATCTACATTTCATAATAATGTGATAAACGGAACTTCCATGAACTGACTAATAAGCATAATAATACATCATTGTCGAATGCATATAAATTACGATCCTGGATCAAGACAACACTTCGGCTATATTTGTTTTGGGTTTTGTAAACCAGGTTTGGGTTTTGTAATCTTAAAACAGTTTCAAGTTTAGGATTTCAAAATCCAATTTTAAAAAACCACCCCTACGAATAACCTATAAGACCTATCAATCCAACTACTCTTCTACTTTCGCGAACCCAATAATAATACACAACACCATTCACTCTTACACATTTATTTGACATAAACTAAAATCTCACCCTACTCAAAAGCTCAAAGATATCAAAATTCCTTAGGTTTCAAAAACCGATTTTTAAAAGCAACTTAAAACCCATCACCTTCGGGTTTCCAACAAAGTACTACTACCTGAAACATCAATTTCTTCAGAAATTGATGATCCTTTAATAAAACTCTTGAAGTGATAGCTACCTCAAAATGCTGGACAATATAGTTCGATTACGAAAACACATAATCATTATGCGAGGACACAGCACTACATCAAAAAAAAGAAGAAAAAAGAGCAAATCTATTACAGTAAGAACGCATGCTTTTTAGGAGCCAGGGGAAATGTACCTCAGGAAATCAATAAGATGGTATGAAAATTTGAATCAGAGTTCTGATTTTTTTTTTCTCCCTAATAATACCTCCATGTTTGTGTGGTCTTCTTTTAACATCAGATTACTCAATAAGGTAATAGGGGAATACATAAAGTCATAAAGTAATCATTAAAAGATAAGAGATTGGAAGGTTTTTCTTTTAATTATAATTACAATTATTACCTGCAATGGAGGCAGAAGGCAGACGACCTGAAGGACCATTTTTGTACGAATCTTCAACCCTAAAAAGATCATGTCAAGGATTTTAGAAAATGTTTAAAGATCTTTTATGCGACATTTTCCAAGAAATCATTACTGAACTTGACTCTTGATGGGGAAAATGGAGATTCCGCCTTTAGCTGAAGTTCCCCTAGCAAAGAAAGTCGAGAACAATCAATTTACTTGGGTAAACATAAAACAAGATATCTAGAAGTTCAAGAGACAACTCTGCCCTATAGCACGTAACAAAGAAACCAAGCAACCCGTATCAGAAAGAGAGCTAATAAAATCAATGGCACCAACCCTTTTTGTCCTCAAGATGGCCTTTAGCCATCGCGATAAGTTCCTTTCTGTTTTTACCAACAACATGGGTCATATCCTGTGAAAAGAAAATGTATTTCATGAGGTAATTAATTTTTTTTAAATGAATTACAGGATTAAACAATAATTTACTCCATCCAGAAGTCATACAGGTAGAGGGAAGTAAGGAGAGTTAAGATAAGCACTCTTGTAATGTTCAATGCACGACTCCTTTGACTTGGTCCCGACATGCTCAGCTACTTCCGCCCAATTTCCCATGCCATACATTTCAATCCCCTGATAATGGTGATAATAATAAGTAATAAGATAAACTTCGAAATAGTTTTCGAGTTATGGAATATGATCTGACAAAGACTGAAATGTGGTGATAGATCACCTCCAGAAGTAACATTTCTTCATCTGCATTCCACTCTGGACAGATGAGAGGAAACGATAGAATATCCTGTACATATTATATTTGAAGACCATTAACCCAATGCTTGAACAAATTTCTCAGTATTTTATCATTCATAATATATATAATTTTGTTTGGCATAAAATAAATCATACAAATACAAGAAAAGCATAATCTGATCCCATAAGTACACAGAAATTATTTTTAGCGATTACAACTTCCGGTTAATGTATACAAACACTGAATGCCAAAGAATATATCACATGTGGTAATTGAAATGGTTAACGAATCCAAGTTTTGTGTATAAAAAAAAAAAAAAAACTAAAAATCCAAGCTATCCGAGAGAAAAGTAAATTATCTAAGATGAGGAAGAACTGACCATAACCCGATAGGGGTGACCACTTTTATGTGGATGAACCTCGGCACCTACTGAGAAGCACTCTATGCATAGATCAAAATCAGAACATACAGCACATTTTATACGAGTTCTCCCAGAAATGTCTTTGTTGCAATAGTTACAATGATATAATGCCCTTTTCCCATCACCGGTCCCTTGACCTGAGCAATCAAGAGGTTATAAAGAACAGGGGAAATCGCAAAATTAACATTTCCTGTGACGAATTACTTCATCCCAGTTTTGTTTTCACATTCCACTAGTCACCCCCCCTCAAACACTTCTAAATTACATCTCATTCCACTAATAATTACATACAAAAACATCTTCATTTTGTCTCATTCACTTAAATTGAATAATACGTCATTATCCATTTAGATACTACAAATCAATTCTCACATTAAAAGTCAAATGAGAAAACAAAATTGGGATGGAAGGAGTACGAAATACAACCCAACATATTAGTTCAGATAAGAGTCAAATTCTAATAAATAATCTAAGATAGCACACAGAGAACATATTACCTGCAGTAACAGATTCTAAATTTTCTCCACTAGATGCATTCTTTTTTCTCCTCGATCTGCCAAAAAATGCAGAGCATTTTAAACTAGGTATACAGGTATTCTGATTCATCTCAGCGAGACTAAAAGATATTATACTAAATTTAACATTCAAACTTCACAGGAAAAACAGAGATTAAGTGAAATGGCAACTCAAAAACAAAACTATTCAGCAACGAAGTAAATTGATTAAAAAAAGCAAGGAAAAAAAAAAGGAAAATCAAATTCCGAACCTTTGACTAGGATCCTCTTCAGCGTGAAAATTCCCACGGGAGCGACCCATTAATCTGCCAATTATAAGACTTCGTGTGATTAATCACATGATCTTAATAAAATTTTGTTTTCAACTTCCTAAATCGTCTCCCTTAACCAAAAGATAACAATTTTAGTTGCAGGTGTTCACAGCAAGAAATGTATGGTTCCAAAAACCCTAATTCAGAGAAAGGGTACATTAAAATTGAGATTCAGTAGACTTACTAAATTGGGTTACTGACGAAAGACGTCGTGGAGATGGAAGGAAGAAATTAGATAGATGAGTTCGTTTTTCCTTATTTTTCTTTTCAAATCTTCTTTATCATTTCCCCTCTTTTTTTTTTTTTTTTCTTCAGTTTTCTTCTTTTCCTTTATCCGAATTACATGGTTATATACAAAATCTAATTACATATGCATTTATTATCTGGACTTGAAAAAAAAAAAAAAAAAAAAAAACACTTCGTTTAAATAATGATTTTAACCCATAATCTCATGGGTATGGATAGTAATGATTTAATCATTTGATTTATTTCACTTCATCAACTTGATAGAGTGTCACTATTACCTTAAAATTCTCCTTTTGCACTCCATATTTTCAAGACAAAAATATATACGTAAAACGATTATGATACCCAAAATCAGTCGTATAATTTTTTTATAAAAATATTTGATAATTTGTGCCAAAAAACATTGAAGTTGTGCAATGATGTTTTGATTGAACGACGATAAAGTTGTGCATAATGTTTTGGTTGAACAACAATGAAGTTGTGCATTACACCAATAGTACGCAGAAAAATAAATATAAGTTGTTTGGTCCACCCAAATTCAAGTTTTTGTTTCAACTAATAACACTATAAATCTTATCAAAAGATAAAGAAAATAAGTGTTTACTACCTAGCTAGAAATTCAAAAGAATCACTAATATATACAGAGAACTAAAATGTAGAAACTTGTTAGCTTTGAATGGTCGATTTTCAACTATGGTGTTTAGCAAATAACACTGTATGGAGAATTTTAAGGTGTGTTTAGTGGCACCCATCATGATATTGTTGTTGAGATGGTATCATATTCTCACTTGTTGTTCTCAAGTGGCAGAAGGTAGGAATGACAATTTACACCTTACTCGCGGTGATACGCGTCACCCCGTTCCGATTGGAGTGATTATTTTTTACTATTTTTCAATTTATATTTGATTTTAGGAAGAATTGAAAAAAAAATTAAACCAGATGAGGCAGAGATAGTATTTATGCCCCACGCCTCGTACCGGACCCTCCCTGATATATATATATATATACACACATTGATATATATAAATACGTAAATATAAAAAATATATACAATATATATATATATATATTCAAATATTGTTTTGATTATTTATGTTTTGTTCTTTTAAGTAATTTTTAAAAAATATTTTATAATATAATTGGTTCTTAATAATGTAATATTTTTATAAGGGAGATATAGTAGCTATGAAAATAGAAAACAATTATATTAATAATCTGGTTTTTTGGGTCGAGTTTGAAAATACATGATACAGTTATAAGCACTTATGGGGATTAAAAATTATTCCCATTGGAGTTTGGGTCAAGTTTGGGGATGAAAATTCCCCATTGGGGCAAGGGGCGAAGGGGGAATAAACCGGCTCCGCCCCATTGCCACTTTTAGTCTAGAGACTTTCTTCATTTTATAAAACAATTCAAGTAAAATACTTGACCTATTATTTCTTTTTACAAAGTAACCAACACAAAGTTTGAAGAACAACTTCAATGGATGCATGCTACGGAGTTGACAACTGGATCAACTGTTTAGAAACTTGACTTCCTTTTAGGTGCCTTGGGGTGATTAGAGTAGGGTATTCTCAAACACATTTATGACTTTACTTTTGAAAAACAACCTAATAGTTTAGTCAACTCAATAGCTGATATCGATTGAAGAGTTAGCAGCTAATATTTTAAGCTTGAAGAAAGTCTGTTAAGTATGCAAAGAATATACGGAAAATAAAGACGCAACGCATATATAATAGTTTATAGGTATTATAATCCTCTTATATTCACAGTTACACATAGAGGTGTCAAATTCACTAGACAAATTACAACATTTAACACAAAATCTATCATTTATTTGAAATGTGCTCCCCCTCGCTCGATAATCTCACCTAAAACTATCACTCAATTAGTGGAACCTTGACATGTAAGAGTTCATATTCAGTTTGCTCTCTACTCAAGAAAGATCACTTAAATTCTAGTCCCACTGAGATGATTATCTACACTAAGTAGGTAAAGGAGAACGCAAAGGATCTCCAACTCTTTTGAAGCATCAATAAAGATAAGAATCATAAGCTAAGAACGGTTTCAAAAGAAAGGAAACCTTGCTTGAAATTCTTCTCTCTTAATCATGTGTATCTTATTCAACAATCCTTCATCTAGTTATAGACAGTTGGTCCCGGGCAAGTCTAAGTGATAAGTGTATAGGGGGAAAGGGAATACACGTATCCAAATCTTTTTCGAAACTGAGTCCCTCTTACTCAGAGTTAAGTGTTAGGCACTGAATAGATAACAAACCCAGAAGCAAGTCAGTTGGCTAGCTATCTATTTATGCCCGAGTGCGGAAATGTGTGAGCCCTAGAAGATTTAGACTTGTTAAATTATTTATGAAAACTGAGTTTTTCCGTTTAAGAAGTCGTGGCTAATGTCAGTGCAATGAGTTAACTAAGTCAGGCTGATTGATTCAACACTGACAAATATGCAATGAATGAATGAATATAAGCACAATATCAAAGCAGTAAAGACTCAGAGCAGTTTAACGTGGTTCAGAGACTCAAGCTCCTACGTCCATGGTCCTGATTGAATAAGAGAATCCCTTAATGGATTGACTTGTTTTTAACATGCCAAGGTGCACAATGATCAATCATACTGATTCCTAGAATTAACGAGTTCTAGTCCTCCTTCCTTAACCACTTTCTACCTCAACCAACAAACCTAACATTGACTAGCTTATGGTTTTGGTTTTGGTTTGTATTCCAACTAAGGTGTGATAATCCTTACAAGACAAAGCTATGCTAAGGATTGAACTTAAGAGTGACTAATTTCTTATCTTCGAAATTTCCCGTAACCTTGTTTGGGTCAAGGCCTTCTGTATTTATAGATAATTTTGAAAACTACTCGTTGGAGAGATAGTCTCATAGTCACCTTTCTTGTAGGATAATTCAAACAGACATATCCTTCATGCAGCCGCCTAGTTGCATGGATTTGGTAAATGCATTAAATGCATGCCCGTTGAAAACTACAGGAATGATCAGGCTTGATGTCAAGTCTGTACGTGCGTTGTCCTCTCCTGATTGGTCCACGTCATAAGATGGGTGGGAATGTCAGAACTAATTCTTCAGTTCAATGTTGTCTTATCTGAGTTCAGGTTTGTCCCATGTATGTTCAGTCTTGTCTCTCTCTTTCAGGTCTTCAACTCTCTTCAGCCTTGGCTATATTCAGCACTTCTCTCATGATCGCCCTGGAGTCATACATGGTTGAGTTTGGCACATAGGGAGGGGTGCGAATGATAAGTTTAGGGGCCTCAATCTGGACTTTGGCTCTCTCAGCTTCATCCACGATCAGCTTGAACAGTTCAGGATGGTTGTCAACCATGAAGTCAATGAAGTGTCCATCGATGTCCTTAGTGTCGCCCCACTTCTTGACTACATACCAGAGCCGATGAACTCATTCCTTGCATCCTCCCAAAATTCCTTCAGTGCCTCAGAGATGAAAGAATTAATGAGCACTGGCTTGTCAGTAGACTCCTTTGGGACTTGTACTTTTCTTGCTCTTGGTGTTGTTGGCTTCCTGTACTTCCTTGGTTCAGGCTTCTCATTCTTCCTCCTTAGCAAACTAAATACAGCATTATTCAGTTCTTGTTGCTGCAACTCAGTGATTTGAGTCAGCTTTTCGGTCTTCCTCTCCTGAATGCGTTGCTTCTCCTTCATTGCAATTTTAGCCCGTCGCTGAGCTTCAATACGTTCAGGAGCCACTCCCCACGCCTCAGAGCAGAGGTCTACCACTTGATCACCATCGTAAGTGATGGGATTCTTCTTTGTATCAATGAGGGAGTGTTCTGAAGTCTCAGAATGGAAGGAAGTTATTTTTTATGAGAAGGATCATTAGCCTGAGCCGCCAACCTTGCCGACTTCCTTGGAGTGGATACAACAACTTGAGATGTCTTAGATGCCTCAGGGTTGGATCTTTTCCTCTTCACACCACTTTCCCCCTTTTTGGCATCATCCTTGACCTTTGACTGTTGTGCTGCATCTTGCAAAATCTCACTCTGGTTTAAAATAATGAAGGCCGTCAGTGATTGGACTTCAATGAGATGCTCTTTCATCAGTTCCACACCAGTAAGCACTCCAGCTCCAGAACACTTCAACTGAGCTAACCCTGATCCCAACTTCTTTTGGAAATCTACTTTGGAAGCATTCAGGGAGTTCTCAGTCTTAGTCAGCATCTTCTCGGACTCTGACGCCATCCGCTCTGCTTGCTCAGTGATGGCCTTGGTGAACAACTCAGTAGACTTCTCAGTCAACTGCTCCACCGCCTTAATCATCAACGATTCATTGCTTTACTTAATCTACATCAGGGCCCCTTCGACCACCCTCTTGGTCTCTTTCAAGGTCTTCTTTCTCTCTGCCTTAACAATCATTATGGTCTATTTCAAGGAGTTCTCAAGACGCCTGAGTTTGTTGTTGGAAATGCCAGTTAGCTTTGCCTGATATTTATTCCAGGATAGGTCTATCCCGAGCGCTGACTTCATCCATTGCATATTTTTCTGAATGGCCTTTACCTTCTTATTTTGTTCAGACTCCAGAACACTTAGTTTATTTTCTAAGTTGGCAAGGTCTTCAGTTGTCTTTTCTTGCTTCACTACAATGATGTCAGTGAAATTGCCTTGACGAACATCAGTGACCAATACATCGTCATCTCCATCGTCTTCGACCATTTATTGTTTTCCCTTTTCAGCCACTGTCAGCTCAGTCTCCTCTTTAGGATGCACTGAGGACAATTGTGTAGTGATCTCAGCCACCTGCCTGTCAGACTCAGCCTCCTCAGAGACTAACCCTTCGAAACTAGGTGTCTCCTTGGAGGTCTTAGCAACTTCCGCTTGTTCCTCAGGGCAGGGAATCCTTTCATCGGTAGTTGCCTCATTGGTGGATGAACCAACCTTGTTGGTCTCATCAACTGGTCAACCCTTGGACCCAGTTTACTTTCTACTCTCTTCCCCCTGAGCTCCGACCACCGTGCCTTCACAGCTCATATTGTCAATTTCAGCAGCGAATACATCTACGCCTTTCTCGCCCTGAGCATCTTGTCCATCATGCCCATCCTCATCATTATCATCATCATCGTCTTTCCCATCCGTCTTCTCAGCGGAGTCCTTGAAGCTCCTCCCATTTTTTATGATTTTCATGCGCTCCACCAGTTCCTTGAAAGCTTCAATATCAAGAATTTCTAGCCAACTGGTGATATTGAAGTATGAGCATAGACGAGCTTCTTCCTGAACCCAAAAGTCCCAGCCTCGAGCTTCTACCATCATTCTTTGATCCTGTATATTCGTCTGCTTGTACTCCAACCGGGCCTTCAAATCAGAGACATGTGACTCAATGTTGGATACATGTTGAGGCCTGGGAAACACTTTGCCACCCATTCGTCTGACCTCTCCCGAATCATGTTCCCAAACATATTCAGGGAGATATCCTCATCACCTTCCTCCTTCTGGGCTTGAGTAAAGAACTCAGGGTCTGGTGTGGGTTCTTTTGGATCAGTGGGTTGGGAGGTTGAGGGAAGTTTGGGGTTGTGGGCTATGACTGGGAAGTCTTTAGGTGTGGAAATGGATGTTTGTGGTTCAGTAGGGTTGGATTCGGCGGTGTTGGGTTCATTTGGCTCTAAGGGGGTGGAGGCAGGGTTAGTTGGGTTGGGGTCATTGGATGTAGGATTACTGGGGGATGGTTCAGTGGTGTTTGGTTCAGTGGGGGTAGGGTTGGATGGTTCAGGTTGGAGCAGGGGAGCATAATTAATCACTTCCCTGACTCGAACCAGGTCTGAATCCTCCTCAGCGGCAGGTTCAGAAGCTTTCTTCACAAGACTCAGTGCCTTCATCAAACTGATAGACGAGCCCTGTACACCCTTTCTCAGCCTTTTGAAAGGCCTTGGCTTCATCACCAATTATCCATCTTCCATTACTTCATTATCAGTCTCCTCAGGCTCTGAAGCAGCCGTCTCGGAAACTTTCTCAGTAATCTTTCCCTTGCCTGCAGTAACCTTCTCCTTTATAATCACCCTCAGCTTCGACAACTTCTTCCCCGTCTTCTTCTTTTCATCCTCCTTCTACTTCTCACGCTCAGTTGCAACAGCCTCAGTCTCCTCCTTCCTCTTCTCGAGGAGCTCATTTACCTCACTGAGCAGGTTTCTCTTTACCACCTTCTTAGCCTTAGGCTCATCTCTCTTCTTCTGGCCCTTGGGAGGTGCATTTGGGTGCTTCAGTCCTAGAATGATATAAGTATCCTTTTCATTTGAAAAACATGACCTTCTTCGCAGGATACTTCTCGACTTTAAAGGAGCAGTCAGGGAAGGCATGAGATATCAATAGTGATAGCCTAGCCCCAAAATGCAGTACCTCTTTGATGGTGATCTCCTTCTTCGTATCATTGTGATTGACCTTCGCATGAGCTTCAGCGGCCAATGCATCAAGGAAATAGTCCTCCCAGTTGGCTTCAATTCCATCTACCAGCGCC
Source organism: Ballota nigra (assembly GCA_947034835.1). Taxonomy (NCBI): domain Eukaryota; kingdom Viridiplantae; phylum Streptophyta; class Magnoliopsida; order Lamiales; family Lamiaceae; genus Ballota; species Ballota nigra. The sequence continues at coordinate 30,841,175 of OX344728.1, read as the reverse complement.
ACCAAGAGCCTAAGCTTATCACAACTCACCTGTTCATGGGACTCAACATTTCCCGTGATAATTTTGCTCACTACATCAATGAGAGCCCTGTATTCACGCTTGAACCTGTCCTTATGCATCCTGGCCTGAAACTCTGGTGACCCTGACTTAGTAAACTAGGCAAGGTAAGGGGCTTTCTTATTCTACTGGTAGGTGGACAGATTTATCCTAGAATGGGGTAAAGTGAACACCTTCCTTACCAAAGCACGGAGATCAATCTTCCTCTCCTCCGGCCTTACGACGGAGTTTCCCTCCTCATCTTCTCCTTTCGGCACCTACACCGTCACTCGTGATATCAAATTACCATCTTCAGTTGAGTACATATTGATGTACGCCTCCGCCACCACCTTGGGAAGCGTCACCTTCGGCCTTGAGAAAAATAGGTCTTGAGACCTGCCTTCGAAATCCTCTCAAACACGGGTTTGATCTCCTCCACCTTTAAACAAGGTCCATCCATGACGATCACTTGCTCTATGTGGACCTGCTCCTTGTTGAGTATGTAATCATAATCAATAGTGTAAGCAATATTTGAGGATGCCAATTGGTTTTGAGAAAGAGAGAATTTTATGAATTTGTGAAGTGAGAATTCAGTGTGCGAAGATTAAGCATGGAAACATAAAATCTCAAATGGAAATATCTTGATGTGTTAAACAACTAGTTACTTTGATGTGTGGATGAGATTAATCCTGAATTTGAAAATTTTTTAAATGAAGGGCCAGGATTAACTCAATGAATCGTGGATTGAACACGTTAGTCATATTCCGCCTAACATGGACACGTATGAAAAAGTAATTGTACACATTAAATGCTCTAACGTGCATGGGTTTAAATATCAAAAGTTGCGCTTTTAATGATTACAAAATGTATTTAATACAATTTTCAGGGTTGAAGAAAATTCAGTATGATGATTCAAATTCAAAGTCAAAGTTATGAATATATACCAGTCAGGGCAACATTGTAGTACCCTGATACCTCATGTAGGCTGACTCTGAGCCTGAGTTCCCCCTTAATCCTACACTGACTGTTCTCCTGAATCTAAGATGTCTAACTCCACTGATAGTGCCATAAAACTTACTTCATCCAAGAGCTTAGTCAATGTTAGGATAAAAATTGTTAGTTTTGATGGGTTAGAAACAAAACAGAAGATGTAATAGGACCATCTGGACCTGTTAGCCAGATGAGGAATTTGATTAGGACTTAGTTTAGGGCGAACTGCCAGACCAGAAGAGTCACCAGAAGACTCGACCAAAAGACTTTACCAGAGAAGATCAGATCAGAGGCAGAGAAGTATTCCCAAAACTAGATGAGTCCAGAAGACCAGACAAGTCTGGTGAAATAAAAGTATCTTAGAATCATCTCCTGAATCTAAGGAACTGACTGTTTCACAATCGACTCTGGACCAGAGGACCTTTGGGTCATCTGGTATCTGGTATGTCTACTCTGGAAGAATCAGAGTTTGACCAAGGAAGTTTTCCAACCGTTGGTGTATTTAATGTTGATTAAAGATCGGATTGGAAAGTCAATGAAGAATCAATCCATAAGATCTCACCAACCCAATCAATCAATTATGGAATTAATTGATTGAAACTTCCATTTATAGGGATCTGATTGGATTAAGCTTTCCAACGGCTATTTCCCTAATCCTCCCTATAAATACTAGAGTGCTGCTATGAAGAAAGCTCTACATATACGTGTGAAGAACACTCAAACTTTATCATTATCATTACAATAAGTACTCTATTTGCACTTACGTTTATCTACTCTTAAGGAGTTTTTGTAGTTGGATTATAAACTCAACCCGTTCATCTCTATAGACAAGGTTGTAGTTGTTTGGTGCTTTAGATCGAAGTTAGATCTAAAGGTTGTTACAAAATACTGGTATAAGACCCCTTTTTTAAGGGAGAGTGGACGTAGGACTTTTACATCCGAACCACTATATATCTTGTGTTCTTACTGCTTTATTTACTTTGCATCTTACTTAAGAAGTCTTTAAGCTTCCACATTACTTAAGATTTGACTAGTGGGACCAACAGTTGGTATCAGAGCAGTGTGTCCTAGACCACTACTTTGAGAAGCTTTTGGTGGTCACCAGAGCAGATCCATTGCTTATTTCCTTATTTGCATAAAAACCTTTTCATTCATAATAAAAAATGTCTTCAAAATATTCTTCTAAGAGTCATAAGTTGCCTGAGTTTTCTTTTGATGACTACAACCACTGGAGCTTCATGATGATTAATCATCTTGGAGCTATCCACCCCCGCATGCTTGATGTGGTAGAGAGTGGTCAAATCAAATTTTACTGGACTCCTATTGATGATGGCAGGTCTGAGACCAGAGAGGAGACCAACAGAGATGGTGAAAGAACTCCTGAAAGAGCCACTGGAGATGGCAGAATTGCTTGTAGGAGAATCCTCAAGACAAAGGAGGACCTGAATAATGATGAGAGAAAACTGCACAACCTGGACCAGGTAGCCAGAACAGAGATCATCAACACTATCACTAAGGAGGCGATAGAAAAGATCAGAACATGTACTACTGCAAAGGAGATGTGGGACTAGTTGGCTCTGCTCTGTGAAGGAACAAAGAAGATAAAAGACAACAAACTTCAGGCTGTTCAACACTCATTTGATACCTTCAAGATGAAACCAGATGAGACCATTGTCCACCTGGATATGCGTCTCACAAACCTCCTCAACAAGGCTAGTGCCTTAGGTAAGAACTATTCTTAGAAGGAAATTAATAATAAAATTTTAAGATCTCTAACAAGCAGGTGGAGGATAAAAGTCACAGTCATCAAGGATAGCAAGGATCTTAATACTCTGGATCATCATTTGCTTTTCTCTGATTTGAAAGCTTATGAATATGATCTACAAGAGGAAGATCATTCAGATGAGATCTCTACCTCATCTGGTCAGAAAGGAGTTGCATTTTCTTCTACCATCAAGGCTGAAGAGCCAGTGAAGGAACCTGTAGCAGATGACTTGAGCCTCAAGGAGCAAGTAGCATCTTAACTAGAAAACTTGATAAAATGAGTACTAAGTATGGCAGGTACAAGAAACATTGGAAGGACTCTACCAGAGACAGAAGGAGTTCCTTCAAACCTGCAGAGAAGGAAAGATCATCTGGAGACTCAGGGGAGACCAGGTTTCAGTCACCAGAGAAGAGAAGAGATTTCAACCCCAGGAGGAGAGATAACAGCTCTGGCAGATCAGATTACAAGAGGAGAGAAAGCAGTCCAGACAGACCAGACTACAACTCCAGAAGAAAAGACACAACTCCAAGTCCCAGAGCAGGAGACAACACTTGTTACACCTGTAACAAGCCAAGTCACTACAGCTATGATTGTCCTCAACTCACTCCCAGAGAAAGAGAAGAGAAAAGACTCAAGAGAGATAGAAGATACGTAAACAAGAGAGCATTGCTGGCAGAAGCAGAAGAGGAGGACACTAGTTCAAGTTCAACTTCTTCTTCTGACTTTAGATCAGATGATGATGTATGCCTCATGGCTGACATCACTGAGGTACAAGAATCTACCTTATGTCTCTCTAATTCAAAATATACTCAATCATCTGGTGCTTCTAGAGAGTCTGATATGCAACAAATGCGATCAGATCTCCAAAATTGTGTTCAACTCTGTCAGAAACTTGAGAAAGAGAATGGTAGGCTCAGAGCAGAAGTTCAATTTTTATCTCATGAGCAAAAGTCTACCAGAGAACTCATATGTGATCATTCCAAAGAAGTTTCTACACTTCAGGATAAAGTCACAGAAAGAGATGCTCTGGTGAATCAACTTATGAGAGAAAGAGACTATCAGGAAAAAGAGTTCAATGAACTTAGAGCCAAATACCAAACTCTTCTCAAGGAAAAACAAGTTTTGCAAACTATTGAGGAAGTACCCATGCCCAGAGAAGCTCCAAAGATACCAACTGTTGTATATATTATAATAGAGTCTTCTCAGTGCATTCATGATAAGAGTGGTTTAGGATATTCTGGAATTACTACAATATCTCATAAATATTGCCTATAACAAAGACAAGTCTGTAAGAGGTGGTGAAGTGGTAGAAATCTGGGATGAAAAAGATCCTAATGGGAATGGTTACAGAATAGTTCATAATCCAAGTTGGAACAAGGACTGTTCTGCTGACCATGTTGATTATGCTCTAGAAGAGTTAACTGAACTGATCATCAATAAAGTATCTGTAGATGAAGTCTACTATGTGGAAGGACTCAAGCATAATCTGCTTTCAGTATCCCAATTCTGTGACAAGGGATACTCAGTGAAGTTCTCTAGAGATTCTTGCATTGTATTTTCCTCTAATTATGATGATATTTTTCTTGTTGGCTTGAGGAAGGTAATAGTTATCTTGCAGATTTTAATAGTTGTCCAAGAAATACTTGCCTGGTAGCAAAAGGATCTGCAAAGAACAGCTAGCTTTGGCACAAGAGATTGAGTCTCCTGAACTTCAAAGCACTCAACAAGATTCCCAGAAAGGGTCTAGTTCGAGGTCTTCCAAATAAAGTGTTTAAGAAGAATCAGACTTGTGGTTCCTGCCAGAAGGGAAAACAACCCAAGGCCTCTTTCAAGGATGTCCAAAGCACAACCACAACCAGAGTTCTTCAGCTACTTCACATGGACCTGTTTGGACCTGTTTCACCACTTAGTTTTAGTGGAAGGAAGTACACCTTGGTGATAGTAGATGACTTTCCTAGATACACTTGGGTAGTGTTCTTGTTTAAGAAAAATGAAACTATCACTAAGCTGCCAGAATTCTTCAAGCAGATTTAGAATGAGCAGAACTAGAGCATAGTGAGGATCAGAAGTGACAAAGGGACAGAGTTTCTGAATTCACACATTGCAGAGTACTGTAAGGATAAATGTATTTTTCATGAGACCTCTTCTGCCAGGACACCTCAACAGAATGGAGTGGCAGAAAGGAGGAACAGAACACTCAAAGAGGCTGCCAGAACTCTTCTAGCAGAGTACAACACACCTTAAAGATTTTGGGCAGAAGCCATCAACACAACTTGTTTTACCCAGAACAGATGTCTCATTGTCCAGAGACATGGTAAGACATCATATAAGGTATGGAAAGGTAAAACCCCATTTCGTCTCATTCTTTCATATTTTTTTATGTAAGTGTTTCATCCATGACAATGGGAAATCTAAATTAAAGACTTTTGATGCTAAAGTGGCAGATGGAATATTTTTAGGTTATTCCAGCACCAGTAAAGTATACAATATTTTTAATAGGAATTCTCTTTGTGTGGAAGAAACACCTCATGTTGTTTTTTATTAATCTATTCTTGAGTGCAAGGTGGACTCAAGGAATTCATCTCCAGAAGAGAAATATGATAAGACTATTTCCAAGGTTATCAAAGTCAAGCCACCAGTTATTGATTCAGGGTCAGATTCAGATGGTGACCCATCTTCTGGTTCTCTGGAGCAGACTCTGGAGCAGAAGCCTCCACAAGGAGCAGAATCAGAAGAGGTTGGAACTCCTGTAGGGGGAAGCTCTCCTGCAGTTGGTGATAAACACCAATGTACTGCAAAAGATGGTCAATCAGGCAAGTCCAAGGGAAGGAAAACCCTGGTTGATCACCGCAAAGAGTTAATTATAGGAGATCCAACTAGTGGAGTCCAGACGAGGAGAACTATTACCTTAGCTGTCTTATTCAGTTACTATGTATCCTTGATTGAGCCCAAGAACATCAAGGAGGCACTGAAGGATTCAAATTGGATAATTCTATGCAAGAGGAGTTGAATCAATTCACCAGACAGGATGTTTGGGAGCTGGTAGACAGACCAAGACATCAAAAGGTGATAGGCACTAAGTGGGTTATCAAGAACAAGAAAGATGAGAATGATGTCATTAATAGAAACAAGGCAAGGCTAGTGGCCCAGGGCTATTCTCAGTCTGAAGAAATAGAATATGATGAGACATTTTCTCCTGTTGCCAGACTAGAAGCCATTAGATTATTTCTAGCATATGCAGCTCACATGAAGTTCAAAGTTTACCATATGGATGTGAAATCTGCCTTTCTTAATGGGATTCTCATTAAGGAAGTGTATGTGGAATAACCCCCTGGCTTTGGACAAGATGACAAGGTGTATAAGCTTAAGAAGGCTCTTTATGGGCTTAAGCAGGCACCAAGAGCATGGTATGACACTCTATCTCAATTTCTTCTGGACAATGGTTTTACTAAGGGTAAGATAGACAGAACCTTGTTTAGGAAAGAAGAAGGTAAGGACACCCTTCTGGTGCAAATATATGTGGATGACATTATATTTGGATTCCCTAACAAGAAGATGTGTGAGAAATTTGGAAATCTCATGCAGATTCAGTTTGAGATGTCTATGATGGATGAGATGAATTATTTCTTAGGTCTTCAAGTGAAGCAAGCAGAGAAGGGAATCTTCATCAATCAAGCAAAGTACATCAGAAACATGTTAGAAAAATTTGGAGTAGGATCTAGCAAAGTTGCCAAGATTCCTATGATGACAAATTTTAACATGGACCCAGATTAGTCTGGAGAGAGTGTGGACCAGACTCAGTACAGAGCTCTTATTGGTTCTCTTCTGTACCTGACTGCAAGTAGACCAGATATTACTTGTGCTGTGGGTGTATGTGCCAGATTTCAAGCTAATCCTAAGAGGAGTCATCTGGAACTAGCTAGGAAGATATTGAAGTATCTTAAGGGAACAATTAATTTGGTATTATGGTACCCTGCAGATGATAACTTTGAGTCAAGTGGATATTCATATTCAAACTATGGTGGTTGCAGAATAGATAGGAAGTCTACTAGTGGTACATGCCAATTTATTGGGAATAAGTTGGTATCTTGGTTTTCTAAGAAGCTGACTTCAGTTGCTACATCGACTACAGAAGCAGAGTACATGGTAGCAGGGAGCTGTTGTTCACAACTACTCTGGATTAGTCAGCAGCTTAGGGACTACCAGATTAGAGCTAAGAATATTCCAATATCTTGTGATAGCAACAGTGCAATTACCATTACCCATAATCTAGTTCTTCACACCAGATGCAAGCATGTTAATATAAGACATCATTTCATCAGAGACCATGTTGAGAAAGGGGATATAAGGATGGAAAAGATTACAACAGAGAAGCATAGAGCATATAGTCTCACTAAGCCTTTGGCAGAGACCAGATTCAGAGAGTTAGCTTTTGAGTTGGGATTATTAAATCCAGAGACAGATTTGTTTTAGGGGGAACATCAGAGGAGTATCCTTTATTTCTTAGTTCACTTATTTCTTCTATTACATGTACTAACCTGTCTGCAGATCAGATATACCAGAGGAGTTACATCTCCAGATGAGTTATAAGACCAGATAACTTACAGTCTCATCTATCCTAGATGAAGGCAAAACTGCCTCAGAGGAGAGATATGTTCAGATGAGATGTAACACCAGAGTACTTGTGGTATCATCTGGTTACAATATCAGATGACAGACAAGTCTTTACTCTTCCGAGCCTGGTCATTGGAACACCTTTTAAATTACTAAATACACCCAAAATATTTCATATTCAGAGTGTATTTAAAATTGGGTTGTGGGCCTAGACAATCATTTTATTTTTCTCTTGACTGCCACAAAACTCCCTCGAACCCAGTCCCAATGACTGCGCCACGCACACTAGTTAAATCCATATCTTGCCTATTTTAATCTTGGCTGTCGAATTTAATTAAAGTGCAACATGTCAATCAATTAATCAATTGATTATGTCCCCTCATTTAATTTCAAATCCATGCGTATTTTTCTCTTATAAACTAAAATTATTTCATTTTGTCTCTTCACGTTTCAAAACTTTTAAACCCTAACTTTCTGCAAACAGTTCTCTCTTGAATTTTTTTCTCTCAAATCTTTCTCAGATGGCCACTATTGTGCATTTCGATGTTGCTCACATCTGTGAGAAATTGAAGTCGGAGATGGTGGTTGATTTCTACTCCACCAGGAATGCTGCTGCATTGGAGATTCTGGATCTCCTTCGCAAATCGGGATTGGAATCTTTTCTCTCCGCTCTTCCTAAGGGATTTCTCACTTTGGATGCTTATGTTGCATATTTTCTGGTAAAATTGAAGATTAATGATTATGAGTTGGTGTCTAGGGTAGACAACGAGAGGGTGACTATCACTAAGGCGGAGGTTAGCACCTTATTTGGGGGATTATCGTTGGAAGGAATTGATCCCCTCACTTACAAGGAAAAGGAGCAAGTTGAGTCTTTCAAGATGTTTGCTAGGGCATCCTGCCAGAATATCATTAAGGGATTTACTGACAAACATTTGCGCCAGAAGTACAAGCTCCTATTTGACATTGTGGTCAAGATTTTGATGTGTGAGAACCACAGTACAGATGCAATCTTTACTGGAAGATTGTGTGTGATGAGAGCCATTCTGGATGGAGTCAAGTGCAATAGGGTGGACTTCTTCTGGAATGTTTTGAAGAAGAACAAGGTGAAGGTTCAACAAGAGCCTAGTCAGGAGGATGATGGAGAGTTGCAGTATTGTTTTAATGCAAAGGTCTCCCTGGCCACAAAAGTTACTCTTCTGCTGGATTTCAAGTGTCCACAGAAGTCATGGGCCGTGGAAGCATGCAAGAAATTTGGGAAGACAAAGATCTTCCTAAGTAAGGATGGGCCTCTCCATGTGCAGGCAGATTCTGATGGAGGAGTTCCAATTCCTGCCCAACCCATCCAGGATGTCCCTTCTCCAGACAAGGGGAAGAAGAAGAAGAAGATAAGTGGAAGTGTTTCCAAGAATATAGTTGTTACTGTCTCTTCAGAGGAGGACCATATGCCTCTCTCATCTGCTCTGAAGAAACAGAAAAGAAACGAGGAAGCTCAAACCTCATCTCCCAAGGCCAAGAAGGGTGGTCTGAAGAAAAAGAGAAGCAGACCAACTGAAGAAGGAGATGCTGAAAAGTTTTCTGCTAAGAAGAAGTCTGAGAAGAAGTCACTCTTGGTTGATGAACCCATAGACCAAGAAGATGTTAGTGCAGATGAAGTGGAGGAGGTTCCACTTAAGAAGAAGGCCAGGACCAGAAGAGCTATTCTGCAGGACCCAGAGTCTAGCTCTTCTCTGGGGACATCACTTGACCAGGCAGTAGAGGTGGCTGCTCAACAGGACACAGAATTGATTTCTTCTATTCTTTCGGGTGATGTTGACTCAGCCGAGGTAAACCTTCCTACCTCTCCTTCAATAAACCTTATCTCCCCTTCCCTTTCTCCCCCAGAAGCACAACAACAAGCCTCTAGTCTGGCTGCACATGTTTCTGCATCAGCTCCAGGCCAGAACCCCTCAGCCCCAAACACTCCCCAAACCAAAACACATAACCCTCCCACAACCTCTCACACAGCCTCTGTACCAGAGGAGACTCTCATGTCTAATCCCTCTCCTGGTACAGAACCTAGCCTCTCACACTGCACCTTACCTCAAACATCCTCAACACCCTCCACACAAACAACCTCTGTACCAGAGGGGGCCACTTTGCCTACTACCTCACCTGGTACAGAACAACCCACAACTTCTCAAACACATCCATCCACCTCCCCACTTCCACATCTACTCAAACACCCCCAACCATGAGCATGGCTCTGGGTTTTGTTGCCCCACCCGGCTCCCCTGCAACCCCAGGTAGCGATGATAGTGAGGATGAGGCTGCATCACTTGAGCCTGCTAGCCATGTCGCGCCTACTTCTGCCTCTAGGCCCATACCCTTTGCATTCAATGATCCTGAGATGGGTCCTATCAGGCAGAGCATGAGCAAGGGTGCTCAACTCTAGCCCAGGGAGAATTTTCCTGTTCTCCTTGAGCATCTTCCTCTTCTAGCTGACCTCACTAATGGCAAGGTCTGGAGCACGGCCAGAGAAGAGGATGTAGAAGACTTTGTTCTTCTTTTTTATGAGATGGGTGCTTCTAACTTCTCCAGATGGGAGACTAAGATAAAGAAGAAGCTGAATGTCCAGCATCCTTCAGAGCTGATGACACCAGAATCCGCCAGAATTTTCATTAGGACTCTGCTCATCCAGAGAGGAGTAATGATGTCTCCTGTTGGCCCCTCATACTCTTTTGGGCCACACTTCTCTTTCCCTCCAGAGCTGTATTCTGAAGAAGAAGACTTCGAGGTTACTCCTGCTATGATAAAGAAGATGAAACTTTTCTTCAATGAACAAATTCAGTAGATTGGTCGTTTCAGCAAGGCTCTTCAACGCTATGGCCCAGATTTGATTGAACATCAGATTCGAGAGGAAAGGAGAAGGTTCCTCAAACAGATCAAGGCCACTTTCATTCTGCCAAAGTTGCATTCAAAGAGAATGGGCTATTTCTGAAGATAGATCGCAGCCAGAAGCAGCTCCAGGAGCATGTGCTGGAGCAATTGAGCCTAGTCTCTGTCCTCAAGACTTCCATGGCCACCCAAATGCTTGAAACTGCCCAGATGAAGAATGAGCTGCGGCAGATGATGGACAGGCAGGAAGCTCTGGTGGCTGAGGCCAAGTCCTATTTGGAGAAAGCCAAGAAGCTAAGAGGCCTGCACTCTTCCTCTTCCTCCGAGATGCCTACTTTGATTCGGCAGGTGGTAGAGCCCCTTTTGGATGAAGTTAAAAAGGGGGAAGAGAAGGCCAGAACTGAATTGGCCAAGAACAATAATGAGACTTTATTTTCTCATTCTGGGCGTCTAGACCTGCTGGAGAGCACTCTGGCTCAAGCTGAGTTGAACCAGAAGAGGAAAGCAGAGATGAAGTCAATTGCTATGGCCAGGCAGCTCTCAGCAGAGGAGACTCAATCTCAGGAGTCAGAGCAAGAACCTGATGCTGGCCCACCCAAGAGAAAGCTGAAGAAGGCAAAGAAGACCTTTCTGGAGGAAGTAGTTGAAGAAGCAGAGAAGAGATACAAAGAAGAAACTGAAGAAGAGAAGAAAGCTAGAATTACAAAGAATATTAATGAAGAGCAGAGAAGAAGGTATGAGAGAAGGCAGAACAAGAATGGCAGAGAAGCTGGTGGTAGCAGTAGTAGGAGAGCAAGAAAGAAGAAGAACCAGATTGAGATCATGGAGCAGTTTCCTCTCAGGACAGAAGGGTCTTTTGACTCTACTGTGCCTGTTCCATTGATTAAGAAATGGAAAGAAGCGAAGACCCCCTGGTTTATCGAATGCTACATCCAGAAGCAACCACCCGAAGATGAAGATCTTATCAACAGAACCTTCCATGCCTGGATGTAGGCTTATGACAGGGAGCTATACGAGCAGTTGATGCAGTCCACCATCCAGTTCAACCTTGAAGTGACTGCCCCAGAGTTCCACTATCTCAACACTCCTCATGTTGGAGACAAGATAGATTGGACAGAGCTGAAGAAACTCTTCAAGACCAAGGTGATGCACAACTTTGATCCCCCAAGCCAGGCAGAGCTCAGAGTCATCCAGGACCGCTTCTTGGACTGGTTCCTGGTACCCAAAGAAGGAAGAAGATACTGTTAGTAGATAGGACATTTCAATGAAATTTGTAAACTTCTCTGATCATTTTAATGAAATATCTCTATCTCTGTTCTGTTGAAAGACAACCTCTTGTTGTCTATTGTTTGTCAGATGAGATCTATTCTAAGATCTTGTCAATTTTAGTTTCTTGCTTATCTGCTTGATTCAATTCAGGTTGTGTTTTAACTCCATCAAAAAGGGGGAAATTGTTAGGATAAAAATTGTTAGTTTTGATAAATTAGAAATAAACCAGAAGATATAATAGGACCATCTGGACCTGTTAGCTAGATGAGGAATTAGATTAGGACTTAGTCTAGGGGGAACTGCCAGACCAGAAGACTTCACCAGAAGAGTCACCAGAAGACTTCACCAGAAGACTCGACCAGAAGACTTTACCAGAGAAGATCAGATCAGAGGCAGAGAAGTATTCCCAGAACCAGACGAGTCCAGAAGACCAGATGAGTCTAGTGAAATAAAAGTGCCTTAGAATCATCTCCTGAATCTAAGGAACTGACTGTTTCACAATCGACTCTGGACCAGAGGACCTCTGTGTCATCTGGTATCTGGTATATCTACTCTGGAAGAATCAGAGTTTGACTAAGGAAGTTTTCCAACCGTTGGTGTATTTAATGCTGATTGAAGATCGGATTGGAAAGTCAATGAAGAATCAATCCATAGGATCTCACCAACCTAATCAATTAATTAGGGAATTGATTGATTGAAACTTCCATTTATAGGGATCTGATTGGATTCAGCTTTCCAACGGCTATTTCCCTAACCCTCCCTATAAATACTAGAGTGCTGGTATGAAGAAAGCTCTACAAATACGCGCGAAGAACACTCAAGCTTTATCATTCTCATTACAATCAGTACTCTATTCGCACTTACGTTTGTCTACTCTTAAGGAGTTTTTGTAGTTGGATTCTAAACTCAACCTGTTCATCTCTATAGACAAGGTTGTAGTTGTTTGGTGCTTTAGATCGAAGATAGATCTAAAGGTTGTTACAAGGTGCTGATACTTGTTAATTCTAGTGATAGTAAGTTGGTTGGTTGGTTAGTAAGACCCCTTGTTGAAGGTAGAGTGGACGTAGGACTTTAACATCCGAACCACTATATATCTTGTGTTCTTACTGCTTTATTTACTTTACGCCTTACTTATTTGAAGTCATTAAAAGGTTTATAACAAGTCTTTAAGCTTCCGCATTACTTAAGATTTGACTAGTGGGACCAACAGTCAAGATGTCAGCTCACTGTCTATCAGTATGAATCTTCTCCATCGTGATGTCCTTCTTCTCCACATGATCTCTTATAAAGTGATGCCTAATATCCACATTCTTACACCTTGTGTGAAGTATTGGATTCTGAGTGATAGCTATAGCACTATTGTTGTCACAATAAATTAGGACTTCATTTGCAAACACTTGGTAGTCTCTCAATTGTTGTCTCAACCATAAAATCTGAGCACAACAACTACCTGTAACCATATACTCAGCCTCAGTTATGGATGTTGCTACTGAATTCTACTTCTTTGAAAACCAAGGGATCAACTTGCTTCCTAAAAACTAACATGTCACTGAGGTTGATTTCCTATCAATCCTACAACCTCCATAATCTGCATCTGAATACCCTATTAGTTCTAAGTTGTCATCTGAAGGATACCACAGTCCTAAATTGACTGTCCTTTTCAAATATTTTGGTATTCTTTTTGCAGCCTCAAGATGATTTTTCTTGGGGTCAGACTGATACCTGACACATATACCAACTGCAAAAGTTATGTCAGACCTACTACCGGTTAGGTACAACAATGATCCTATCAGCCATTTGTACTCAGTCTGATTCACTGATACCCCATCAGTGTCAGGATCCATCTTCCAATTTATGTTCATTGGGATCCTAGCTGGATTGCAATTCTGAACTCCATACTTCTGAATCAAGTCTTTTGTATACTCAGCCTGATTAATGAAAATCCCTTGATCAGTTTGCTTGACTTGCAATCCCAAAAAGAAGTTTATCTCTCCCATCATAGACTTCTCAAATTTACCAGTCATCAACTTAGAGAATTTCTCACAGAGCTGATGATTTGGTGATCCAAATATGATGTCATCCACATATATTTGGACCAAGAGAATGTCATCACCTCCAGTGATCCTGAACAATGTCCTATCCACGGTTCCTTTCTTGGACCCATGGTCAGTCAAGAATTGGGAAAGAGTATCATATCAAGCTCTAGGAGCTTTCTTAAGTCCATACAGTGCTTTCTTCAAGTGGTATACTTTGTCTCCAACCTCAAACCTTGGGGGTTGTTCCACATATACCTCTTCATTCAGTATACCATTATGAAAGACACTCTTCACATCAATTTGATACACCTTGAACTTTTTGTATGTTGCATATGCAAGGAACAGACTGATTGCTTCTAGCCTAGCCACTGAGGCAAAGCTCTCATCATAGCATATTCCTTCAGACTGATAATATCCTTTGGCCACCAGCCTTACTTTGTTCCTTACTACAACTCCATTCTCATCCTTCTTGTTCTTAAAGATCCACTTAGTACCAATTACACCTTGATGCCTAGGTCTATCAACCCGCTCCCAAACCTGATTCCTTGTGAACTGATTCAACTCCTCTTGCATAGCCATAATCCAGTTCAAGTCAGTGAGAGCTTCATCTATATTCTGAGGCTCTTGCTCAGAGAGAAAGCAACAGAATAGAGCACTCTCACCATGGAACCTACAGGCTCTAACTTCCTCAGTTGGATTACCAATGACTTGATCAGTGGGATGATCATCCAGCCATGATCTTCTTGCTGGACTTGTCCCTAAAGTACCTACAATGTTAGTGTCTACAGGTTCTACAAATTTAGGTAATTGAACAGAAGGGAATGGTGTTGGGCGCAGAGTCCAACATCTCCCAGCCGAGTCAGGCGTGATAACGGCCAGGTGCACCAAGTCCGGAGGAGGCTATTCGACTCGTGGCGCTGCAGCTAGATGGGATTAAAAGGAAATAAAATAGCACCTCACTACAAGACCGGGCTTTTAGTCTAGTGGCAAGCGCTTGAGCCTACAAATGGAACTGAGTCTACACAAAAGGGATTAACAAGCTCAATATTAGGGACATTGTTTCCCCTTGATATATGACTCAGTAGCCGTCTCAGCTGAGACCACATCTTCATTGACAGTGCTTACCTCGGGTTAAGCCTGTTCCTCGGTCTGAGGCTCAATGATCCCTGAAGTGCTGGCTTTAGGAGTGGTCTTAGTGTTGTCATCCTAATCCTCGTCATCATCCCAGCATGGAGTAGGAATAACTTTGACCTTTGGATCGGGATGATTCTTCAAACTCAGCCTTGTCACCCTCCTTGTGACCTCCTCAGAGTCAGGATATACAATCTTTGACCTATACTAAGTAACAGATTCATGAAACACAACATGTGGTGATTCTTCCACAACAAGGGTCCTACAATTATAGACTCTGAATGCTTTGCTGACTTCAGAATATCCTAAAAATATTCCTTCATCAGACTTGCTATCAAAGGCCTTTAATTGGGTCTTCCCATTGTTGAGGATGAAGTACTTGCACCCAAATATATGGAAATAAGAGATACAAGGCTTCCTCTTGTTCCATATCTCATATGGGGTCTGAGCATTTTGTTTGTTCAGCATGGATCGATTCTGAGTATAGCATACAATGTTGATTACCTCAGCCCAGAATTTCTTGGGCAACCCTAACTCAACCAACGTTGTCCTGGCAGCTTCCTTCAGTGTCCTGTTTCTCCTCTCAGCGACACCATTTTGTTTTGAGGTTCTAGCTGCAGAAGTCTCATGAGCAATGCCAAGTTTATCACATAAATCAGAAATATATGAGTTTATAAATTCAGTGCCCTTGTCAGATCTGATTCTGACTATAGACTGATTCTGCTCATTGCTGAATCTCCTGAGCAACTCTGGAAGCTTCACATGTGTTTTCTTCTTATTCAATAAGAAAATAACCCTAGTATACCTAGAATAATCATCAATGACCACAAGGGTATATTTCCTACCATTCATACTCACAGGTGTTACAGGACCAAACAAATCCATGTGCAATAGCTTTCTCTTTGAATGTCGCTCTGACCTACTTCCCTTCCTGATAATCTTTGCACACATGGTCATTGCTAAAAACTTCATTAGGTAAACCTTCAACAAGTGAAAGTCTAGAAATTTTGTTAAGAATCTTGAAGTTCAGATGGTTTAATCTTTTATGCCATAACCAACTAAGCTTTGAAGAGCTTTTAGCAATAAGACAAGTATCAGGAATAGTGTTGCTCCAATCAGCTAAATAAATATTATCTTTCCTAATACCTGTAAGAAGCACATGATGTGTTGATTTGTTCTTTACCAAACAAATATTCGATAAAAACTCAACACTGAAACCTTTGTCACAAAACTGGCTCACTGTCAACAGGTTGTGCTTCAGTCTTTCAACATAAGACACATTTTCCACCCTGATCATACATATAACAAGAGTACCAAAACCTTTGGTTAAACCTTTAGAGTTATCACCAAAAGTTACATGTGGGCCATCTTTGGCAGTGAAGTCCTGAAGGAGACTCTTTAATCCTGTCATGTGCCTTGAGCATCTGCTGTCTAGGTACCAAATAGCTCTGAGTGAGTCATCCTTCCTCTTCTTGTAGCCCACAACCGCCTGCAATGAAATCAGACTTTAGGTAACCATTAGGTGTTGGGTCCTATAATGTCAGTTGTACCTTTTGGGATCCAAACCTGCTTAACTACCCTGATTGCCTCAGAGGAGTAGATTTGTCTCCCATTCACATCCACATACACTATTTTCTTCTTCTTTGCCTTAGAGGAAGATGGTGTATGAGTATCAGGCTTAGGAAGCACAGGAGCCTCAGTGTTTGTCTTAGAGGCAGGCTTCCTGTTTCTTCTAGGCCTTAGTGCAGCAGGCCTTGGGGCTTGTTCCTGACTAGGGCCTTGTTCTCTATTTCCCCTAAGCGAGTGAGGGATTCGAAAACAGTTGTAGGCATCAGGTTGCCAAAACCATGGAGGTGCTATCATATTTGGCCTTCCCGGAGGGTATTCCCAAGCATGATAATACCTCTGTTGAGTAGTTCGAGACCTCTTGGCCTGAGTTCTCCTCTGCTTGCACTGAGAAGTTCCCTGACCTGAGCTATCAGGGCCTGTTGGGGTTGGTTAGCCTTTCCCTTGGGTTTTGGCTTCACAACCATAGGGGCAACCCTGACTGTCTCAACAGTTTCTTTGCCCTTGTCAATTTGGCGGGCCTTGTACACAACCTTCTTTGTACTTGTCCCAGCCTGAACAAACACCCTCTCAGTGTTGCAACCTGAAGCAACATGAGACTGACCTTGTGAGGATTTCCTAAAATCAAAGCCAATCCCATATCTTTCATCCCCAAGTTCCTGGCATCTATTTATTTCCTCCACAGCCACTGAGGATTTATTCATTGTTGCTACCTTCTTCTTGAGAGCATCCTCACTCTTTTTCAGGATTTTATGTCTGGCAAAAAGGTCATCAAACTTACTCTTGAGTTCCTTTAGCTTATTCTGCTTGGCCAATTGATCTTCAGCCAATTTCTTGAGAAGCTTCTCTCTTGGAAGACGCTCTGCGTTGACCATGTCAAGCTCCTGAGAGAGCCTTACAATTTGAGAGGCTTCCTTTAGGTCTAACTGAGTCAATCGGTCAGTCAGTATTTGAACCTCAGTACCCAATTTCTCATTCTCCTTAGTCAAGAAGACATTAGTTTCCTGCAGCTTGGAGAAATCAACCATCAATTGCTCAAGACAGAGCTGAAGGTTCAATTCTCTAGCTGACTCTGAGCTAGGCTTAGGATTTTGACCAATGAATGAAGCACACTCAGAGTTGGAATTTACCTCAGGTATACTCATCGTCGGAGAAGAACTCAGGCGACCTTTGCTCAGGACCATCCGAGTCTGATGCATCTTCTGCGAGCATGGCTCTCCTATCCGCATACCTCTGGTGTCTCTTAGTCCTCCTGTCCTTCTCTTTCTAGCACTCAGCTCTGGACAATTATATTGATAATGTCCAGTCTTGTTACAGTTGTAACACTTGGTAGGCTCATCTCCACTTTCTTTTCTAGAGTCATGTTTCCTTTTTGAGTCAGGTTCCCTCCTTCTTGATGAGCTTTCAGGTCTGCTAGAATACTTGTTATCACGAGCACATATGTGGTCCAACTCCTCATGATCAGGTTTCGGGTGACAGTACCTCCTTTCTTCACCTCAATCACATCTCTGGTCAGAGTTCCTCCGGTCTTCATACCTTCTGGAACTGTTGTGGTTTCCCTCAGATTTCCTATCTCTTGTATTCTGATAGTATTTTTTATATCGACCAGATCTTGAATTTAACTTCTCAAACCTTCTAGCAATCATACTATACTCCTCAGCGAGCTGTTCTTTACTCATCTCCATCAGTGGCTTTGATGGTGATTCAACAGGTTCTGACTTGGCTTTGAATGCCACACTTTTTTCTGGAGCTTTCTCCTTCTCTTCAACAACTACTTTCTTCTTCCTCTTATTTAGGTTGAATTTAAGAGTTTTGAGCTTAGAGAAAAGTAGGGTTGAAGTAATGTTGCTCATATCCTTAGTATTCTTGAGCATGATAACACTGTTATCCCATCTCTCAGGGAGAGAATTCAGGATCTTTGAAGCAACTTCTCTTTTAGGAACTTCCTTTCCTAATAGCACCAACTCATTCATAATCTTGATGAATCTTGACTCCATTTGATCAATAGTTTCCTTAGGCAGCATCTCGAAGCTTTCAAACTTCTGAATAGCAATATTCCTCTTGTTCTCCTTGATCTTCTCAGATCCCTTGCATATTTGGTTTAGCTCATCCAATACCTCCTTGACAATTGTCAGATGCATCAGCTTCGCTGACTCCTCGAACGGCACTGTATGGAGAATGATGTTCTTGGTCACATTATCCAGTCCAATCATCTTGATCTCATCTGCACTGAGCTTATGTCTGGCCTTCGAAACTGGCACTCCAATGGGCAAGTCATCATATCCTAGTCCTCTGACGTTGGGAATGGTAATCTTGATCGGGCCGTTCTTGATGACTAGATGTTTTTGGTCATGGATAGCCTCCAAATGTGCAAGTAACCTGAATCTCCAGTAGACAAAGTTAGAGACAGAGAATTTAGGCAAAGAAGCTTCGATCCTCCTTGAAGTCATGATGCAAGTTTTCAGGAAATATGCAGCTTATATCTGTTCAGCGACTACCAACAGTCCCTTTTACTCAGAGTTAAGTGATAGGCACTGTATAGATAACAAACCCACTAACAACTCTGAAGCAAGTCAGTTCGCTAACTATCTATTTATGCCTGAGTGCGGAAAGTGTGAGCCCTGAATAATTTAGACTTGTTAAGTTATTTATGAAAATTGAGTTTTTCCTTGTAAGAAGTCATATGGTTAATGAGTAGTGCAATGAGTTTACTAAGTCAGGCTGATTGATTCAACACTGACAAGTATGCAATGAATGAATGATAAACAATATAAGCACAATGTCAAAGCAGTAAAGACTCAGAGCAGTTTAACGTGGTTCAGAGACTCAAGCTCCTACATCCACGGTCCTGATTGAACAGGAAAATCCCTTAATGGATTGGCTTGTTTTTAACATGCCAAGTTGCACAATGATCAATCACACTGATCCCTAGAAATAACGAGTTCTAGTTCTCCTTTCTTAATCACTTTCTACCTCGACCAACAAACCTAACACTGACTAGCTTAGGGTTTTGGTTTTGGTTTGGATTCCAACTAAGGTGTGATAATCCTAAAAAGGCAAAATTATGTTAAGGATTGGATTGTCACTCTAAGCTTAGGATGTATATGTATAAGCTCTTGGAATACATATGACTCTAGACTATAAGAAACACTTGGGGAATTTAGAGGGGTTCGAGTGCTTCTTTGAATGCTTGAATGCTTGAGAGTCTGAGTAATTCCTTGGCTTTGAAATTTCCCATAACCTTATTTGGGTCAAGGCCTTCTGTATTTATAGATGATTTTGAAAACTACCTATTGGAGAGATACTCCCCTAGTCACCTTTCTTGTTGGATAATTCAAACGGACATATCCTTCATGCAGTCATCTAGTTGCATGGATTTGGTAAATACATTAAATACATGCCCGTTGAAAACTGCAGGAATGATTAGGCTTGATGTCAGGTCCGTTTGTGCGTTGTACTCCCCTGATTGGTCCATGTCATCAGGTAGGTGGGAATGTCAGAACTCATTCTTCAGTTCAGTCTTGTCTTATCTGAGTTCAGGTTTATCCCATGTACGTTCAGTCTTGTCTTGACCACTGATATTCCTTCTGCTTGCTTGGATCCTACTCCAAGTCTTTCCCAAATACTCAGTGCAGCCTGACTTCTTCAGGACTGACGAGTTAGCAATGATCTCAGGATCATGCTCTTCATCCTGACACTCAGTTAGCCAGCTTAGAAAGACTAACATAAGTTCAGTGATGGTCCTCTTGTGCTCTTCAGGCTTAAGTCTTGAGTGCCATTAGTGAGTTCTCCTCTCACTGAGTACCTGTGAATATAAAATGTTCTAATCTGTTCCAATCCTATCAAGATTATCCTGACTATTACACACTTAGGCAAATTCATTTTTCAGGGTCTTTGGGATCAATTTAAAACTGACATTGTCCCAACATAGACTGTGCAAAGTTGTTGACTAACTTTTCTTTTTTTGTCTCTCTCTTGTTGGTGGTTGTTTTTCTCTGGTGTGGACCAAAGGTCATGAATTACATGCACTATAATTCTTGTAGCTTGTAAAGTTGTTTTTATTTTGTAAGTCGGTTATTAATAGTCACGTGCCAAGTTATGACTGACTAGTTGCTTACCAAGTCAAGAATGTATGTGTCTATTTACTACTTTTGATACTAATAATCATATATCTTGTAAGACTATCCACATTTATAACATTCTACAGCCCAAATCAACCTAAAATAAAATATTAATCTCCCTCATCATTACAACTTATAACTCAATCCAAAATTTTTTTATACCTACATCCACAACCCAACTCAACCTATAATAGTTATTTTTTTTATTAATTATATATTCATAAAATATATTATCGATCCCAAACAAGTCTGAGTGATACGTGTATGGGGGGGGGGGAATACACATATAAAAATTTTACATTCTTTTTCAAAGACTGAGTCCCCTTAACTCAGAGTTTAGTGATATGCACTGAATAGATAATAAACCTACTAACCGCTCTGAAGTAAGTCAGTTGGCCAACTATCTATTTATGCCTTGTGCGGAAATGTGTGAGCTCTGAAAGTTTAGAAACTTGTTTTAATGCTTTCTAAAAACTGAATGTTTCTTTCTTAAGAAGTCGTGGTTAGGAGGGTAGTGCAATGAGTTCTAGTATCAGGCAGATTAATTCAACACTGACAAAGTATGCAATGAGTGAACAATAATAAACAATGTAAAGCAGTATATCAAAGGAATAAAGAACTTAGAGCGTTTAATGTGGTTCAGAGACTAAAGCTCGTACGTCCACGGTCCTGGTTGAACAGGAGAATCCTTTAATGGATTGGCTTATTTTTAACGTGCCAAGGTGCACAATGACCAGTCTCACTGATCCCTAGAATTCGAATTCTAGTCCTCCTTCTCCTAACCAACTTTCTAACCTCAACCAACAAACCTAACACTTAGGGTTTTGGTTTTAGTTTGGATTCCAACTAATTTGTGATAATCCTTACAAGGCAAACCTATGTTAAGGATTGGATTATCACTCTAAGCTTAAGATATGTATGATGAGCTCAGTGGAATACAGAATAGACTCTATACTATAAGAAACACTTGGGAAATTAATAGGGTTTCGAGTGCTTCTTTGAATGCTTGAATGTTTGTGAGTCTTGAGTAATTTCTGGCTTCGAAATTTCCCGTAACCTTGTTTGGCTCAAGGTCTTCTGTATTTATAGGTGGATTTGGAAAACTATCCGTTGGATAGATAACCTACTAGTCACCTTTCTTGTAGGATACTTCAACGGAAATAATCTTCATGCAACAACCGTCCTTGCATAGATTTGGTAAATGCATTAAATGCATGCCCATTGAAAACTGCAGGAATGTCAGGTTCAAGTCAGTGTCCGTACATGACTTTTCTTCTCTTCATTGGTCCATGTCATCAGGTAGGTGAGAATGTCAGGACTCATTCTTCAGTTCAGTCTTGTCTTTTCTGAGTTTAGGTTTGTCCTCTTCTACGTACATGGTCCAGCGCTGACATTCTTTATGCTTGCTTGGATCCTACTCCAAGTCTTTTCCCAAATCACTCAGTGTAGTCCTGACTCATTCAAGGCTGAGTGAGCAATGATCTCAGGATCATGCTCTGCATCCTGATAGGTCAGTGAGGTAGCTGATCTTGGTGCACCTTGGCACATTAAAAATAAGAATCCCTTAAGTGGATTTCCTGTTAAATCAGGTCGTTGACGTAGGAGCTTGAGTCTCTGAACCACATTAAACTCCCTGTGTTCTTACCGCTTTGATATTGTGCTTACTTATCATTTTATTTGTTCATTCATAGCATTTGGTTTTATCAAGCTGAATCAATCAGCCTGATCATCAAACAAGAGCACTGCCCTACTAATCACTATTTCAGAATTGAGTAATCAAGTTTTCAGAAAGCAAACTAAACAAGACTTTAAATTATAAGGGCTCACGCATTTCCGCACTAAACTCGACTTGATAGTCAGCCAACTGACCCGCACTAAGTGTAGTCAGTGGGGAGATTATCAGCTCTTAATTCTTTATCACTCTGAGTAAAGGGGACTCAGCAAGGTTTTCAGTTGAAAAATTGGTATACGTGTATTCCCCCCCATACACGTATTCATCAGTCTTGTACCGGGACCAACAAGTGGTATCAGAGCAGTGGTTCAATAGACTACTGACTTTGAATACTAATAGTTTCAGAGGAGAAACGGTTGGTTGTCACTGAACAGATCTGAGTTTGCTTTTCATAAAACTTGCATCATCATGACTTCGAGGAGACTTGAAGCTTCGTTACCTAAATTCTCTGTATCTAACTTTGTCTATTGGAAGTTCAGACACTAGGCACATCTTGGTGCCATCCATGACCAAATGTCACTTGTTCTCAGGGAAGGACCGATTAAGATCACTATCCCTAATGTCAGAGGACTGGGATATGAACATCTTGAGATCGGTGTACAGGTCCCTAAAGAAAGGAAAGACATGACCAATGACGAGATCAAGATGGTTGGACTGGACAACGTGGCCAGGAACATTATCTTACATACGGTGCCTTTCGAGGAGTCAACAAGGCTGATGAACTTAAAGACGGCAAAGGAGGTTTGGGATGAGCTGACCAGGATGTGTGAGGGGTCAGAAAAGATAAAGGAGAATAAGAGAAATATTGCTATTCAGAAATTCGAGGTGTTCGAGATGATACCTGATAAGACTATCGATCAGATGGAGTCAAGATTCATCAAGTTGATGAACGAGCTGGTGATGCTGGACAAGGATGTCTCTAAGAGAGATGTTGCTTCAAAGATCCTGAATACCCTTCCTGAGAGATAGGATAACAGTGTAATTATGCTTAAGAACACTCAGGATATGAGTAACATAACTTCTGCTTTACATTTTTCAGAGCTCAAAGCACTAAAATTTGATCTTAACAAGAGAAAGAAGAAAGTTCAGCCAGAAGAGGAAGAAAAAGAGAAAACTCCTGAGAAAAGTGTGGCGTTCAAGGCCAGGTCTGAACCTGTTGAGTCTTCATCAAAGTCACTGATGGAGATGAGCAAGGAAGAGCTTGCTGAAGAGTACAGCTTGATGGCCAGACACTTTGAGAAGCTTAATTCCAGGTTTGGTCGTTATAAGAAATTTTATCAGGACTCACATGACAGAAAACCTAAAGGAACCCACCAAAGCTCGAGGAGATATGAGGAAAGGAGAAACACTGACCAGAGGAGAGATCGTGGTGATAAAAGAAGATATTCAGATCCAAAGCACGATCGTAGAGATGAACAGAGACATACTCATCAAGACAGAGGGAACCTGACTCAAGGAGGAACCCTGAACCCAAGAAAGAAAGAGGAGATGAGCAACCAACATGTTACAACTATAACAAGAGCGGGCACTATCAGTATGATTGTCCGAAGCTGAGTGCAAGGGAAAGAGAGAACAGGAGGGCCAAGAGAGACCAGAGACTTGCTGACCGGAGAGCCATGCTCGCTGAGGATGCAACTGACTCGGATGGTCCTGAGGAGAGGTTGCCTGAACTCTTTTCTGGCGATGAGTACGATGATGTTTGCCTTATGGCAAGGGAGGAACCAGAGGTAACATCTAACTCTGTATGTGGTTCCTACATTGGTCAAAATCCTGAGCTTAGCTCAGAGTTAGTTAGAGAAATGAATCTTCAGATCTGTCTGGATCAATTGATGGCTGATTTCTCCAGACTGCAGGAAACTAATGTCTTCTTGGTAGAGGAGAACAAGAAATTAAGTACTGAGGTCCAGAGCCTGAATGATCAGTCTGATCTTAAAGAATCTACTCAGATTGTGAGACTAACTCAGGAAATTGATTTGATCAATGCTGAGCGTCTCCCAAGAGAGAAGATTATGAAGGAACTGGCTGATGAAGAGTTGGTCAGGAAGGAAGAACTGAAAGTACTTAAGAGTAAGTTTGATGACCTCTTTGCTAGACATGAAATCCTGAAAAAGAGTGAGGACTCACTCAAGCAAAAGGTTGCAGTAATGAATAAATCCTCAGTGGCTAGAGAGGAAATAAATAGCAGCCAGATGCTAGGGAACGAGAAAAATGGACTTGGATATGTTCCTAAGAAATCTTCACAAGGTCAATCTCATGTTGCTTCAGGGAGCAACACTGAGAGGGTATTTGTTCAGGCAGGCCAGAGTGCACCTAAGGTTGTACTTCAGGCCCGTCAAACTGATAAGGGCAAGGAAACTGTTGACTCAGTCAGGGTTGCCCCCAAGGTTGCTAAGCCAAAACCCAAGGAAAAGACAAAGCAACCAAAGGAGGTCCCTGAGAGCTCAGACCAGAGAAAGCCTCAGCGAAAGCAGAGGAAGACTCAGGCCAAGAGCCCTCAGACTGGTCAGCGAGGGTACCATCATGCTTGGCAATACCAACAGGGAAGGCCAAACATGATGACACCCCCATGGTTTTGGCATCCTGAGGCCCTTAACTGTTTTCCATTCCCTCACTTGCCTAGGAGGAATAGAACACAAGGTCCTTATCAAGAACAAGGCCCAGGACCTGCTGCACCCAGACCTAGGAAAAACAGGAAGCCAGCCCAAAAGGCACCCACTCAGGCTCCTGTGAAGCCTAAGTCTAACACTCATACACCATTTTTCTCTCAGGCAAAGAAGAAGAAAGTCGTATATGTTTATGTTTCAGGGAGATAGCTTTACCACTCTGAGATAATCGGGGTAGTTAAGCAAGTCTGGATCCCGAAGGGTACAACTGACACAATAGGACCCAACACCCAATGGGTACCTAAAGCCTGATTTGCTTGCAGGCGGCTGTGGATCACAACAAGAGGAGAGGAGATTCAAACAAAGCTGTTTGGTACCTAGACAGCGGATGCTCAAGGCATATGACTGGAATGAAGAGTTTTCTCCAAGAATTTCAAGCTGAAGATGGTCCACAGGTAACCTTTGGTGATAACTCAAAAGGTATTACTAAGGGTTTTGGTGTCTTGATTATAGGTACAATTAGAGTGGAAAATGTGTCCTTTGTGGTAGGACTGAAGCATAACCTATTGTCAGTAAGTCAGTTCTGTGACAAGGGTTTTAGTGTTGAGTTCTCATCGAATATATGTTCAGTCAAGGACAAATCAACACAAGTGCTTCTATCAGGTATCAGGAAAGGTAACGTTTATCTCGCTGATTGGAGCAGCACTATTCATCATACTTGTTTTGTTGCTAAAAGCTCTCTAGAGCTCAGTTGGTCATGGCATAAATGATAAAGCCACCTGAACTTCAAGATTCTTAACAACATTTCTAGACAATCACTTATTGAAGGTCTACCTAATGAAGTTTTTAGCAAAGATCATGTGTGCAAAGCTTGTCAGGAAGGGAAACAGGTCAGAGCGTCATTCAAAGAGAAGGCTTCCCATTCCACTGACAGGATTCTTCAGCTCTTACACATGGATTTATTTGGTCCCATAAAACCTGTGAGTATGAATGGTAGGAAATATACCCTTGTGGTTATTGATGATTATTCTAGATATACTTGGGTTATTTTCTTGTTGAATAAGAAGGAAACACAGGTGAAGCTTCCTGAGTTGCTCAGAAGGCTCAGCAATGAGAAGAATCAGTCCATTACTAAGATCAGATCTGACAAGGGCACTGAATTTATAAATTCATATATTTTTTACTTTTGTAATGAACTTGGTATAGCTCATGAGACTTCTGCAGCTAGAACCTCATAACAAAATGGTGTCGCTGAAAGGAGGAACAGGACACTGAAGGAAGCTGCCAGGACCATGCTGGCTGAGTCAGGATTGCCCAAGAAATTCTGGGCTGAGGCAATCAACACTGCATGCTACACTTAGAATAGATCCATACTAAACAAACAATATGCACAGACCCCATATGAGACATGGAATAAGAGGAAGCCTCGTATCTCTTACTTTCATGTATTTGGTTGTAAGTGCTTCATCCTCAACAATGGGAAGACCCAGTTGAAAGCCTTTGATAGTAAGTCTGATGAAGAAATATTCTTAGGATATTCTGAAGTCAGTAAAGTATTCAGGGTTTACAATTGTAGGACCCTAGTTGTGGAAGAATCACCACATGTTGTGTTTGATGAATCTGCTAATGAGTCTAGGATAAGAGTGTTGAATCCTGACACTGAGGAGGTCACAAGGAGAGTGACAAGGCTGAGCTTAAAGAATCAACTTGGTCTAAAGGTCAAAACTGTGCCTATTCCAAGATGGGATGATGACGATGATCAGGATGATGAACCAAGTGCCACTGCTAAGCCCAGCACATCAAGGATAGTTGAGCCTCAGACTGAGGGACAGGCTCAACCTGAGGTAAGTACCATCTATGAAGATGTGGTCGCAGCTGAAACGGTTCCTGAGTCACCTCATCAAGGGGGAATCAATGTTCCTGACATTGAACTTATTAATCCCTTTGGTATAGACTCAGGTTCATCCCCTTCTGTTCAATTTCCTGAATTTTATAAGCCTGTAAACACTAACATTGCAGGTACTTCAGGAACAGCTCCAGGCAAGAGAACATGGCTAGAGGATCATCCCATTGATCAAGTCATTGGTGATCCAACTGAGGGAGTCAGGACCAGACGGTTTCATGGTGAGAACGCACTGTTATATTTCTTTCTCTCTGAGCAAGAGCCTCAGAACATTGAAGAAGCTCTCACTGACTCGAACTGGATCATAGCCATGCAAGAGGAGTTGAATCAGTTCAACAGAAATCAGGTTTGGGAACTGGTAGATAGACCTAGGCACCAAAGTGTTATGCACTAAGTGGGTCTTTAAGAACAAGAAGGATGAGAATGGTGTTGTGGTAAGGAACAAGGCTAGACTGGTGGCAAAGGGATATTATCAGTCTGAAGGGATAGACTATGATGAGACTTTTGCTCCAATGGCTAGGTTGGAAGCTATCAGGTTGTTCATTGCTTATGCAACATACAAGAAGTTTAAGGTGTATCAAATGGATGTCAAGAGTGCATTCCTGAATGGTGTATTCAATGAAAAGGTATATGTTGAACAACCTCCCGGGTTTGAGGTTGGAGATAGAGTATATCATTTGAAGAAAGCACTCTATGGACTTAAGCAAGCACCAAGAGCTTGGTATGATACCCTCTCTCGATTCCTGACAGACCATGGGTTCAAAAAGGGAACCGTGGATAGGACCTTGTTCAGGATCACTGAAGGTGATGACATTCTCTTGGTCCAGATTTATGTGGATGACATAATATTTGGAACACCAAATCATCAGCTCTGTGAGAAATTCTCTAACTTGATGACTGGTAAATTTGAGATGTCAATGATGGGAGAGATGAACTTCTTTTTAGGATTGCAGGTTAAGCAGACTGATCAAGGGATTTTTATTAATCAGGCCAAGTATACAAGAGACTTGATTCATAAGTTTGGTGTTCAGAACAGCAATCCTGCTAGGATCCCAATGAACACAAATTGGAAGATGGATCCTGACACTGAAGGGACTTCAGTAAATCAGACTGAGTACCGAGGGCTGATTGGTTCTTTGTTGTACCTGACTGCAAGCAGGCCTGACATTACATTTGCAGTTGGTGTGTGTGCTAGGTATCAGTCTGATCCCAAGAGAAGTCATTTGGAGGCTGCTAAGAGGATACTTAAGTATTTGAAGAGGACAGTCAATATAGGACTATGGTATCCTTCAGATAACAACTTAGAGCTAACAGGTTATTCAGATGCAGATTATGGAGATTGTAGGATTGATAGGAAATCAACCTCAGGGACATGTCAGTTTTTGAGAAGTAAGTTGATCTCGTGGTTTAGTAAGAAGCAGAATTCAGTTGCAACATCCACAACTGAGGCTAAGTATATGGATGCAGGTAGTTGTTGTGCTCAACTTTTATGGTTGAGGCAACAATTGAGGGACTACCAAGTGTTTGCTAATGAGGTTCCAATCTATTGTGACAATAATAGTGCTATAGCAATTACTCAGAACCTAGTGCTTCACACAAGGTGCAAGCATGTGGATATTAGGCATCACTTCATTCGAGATCATGTGGATAAAAAGGATATCAGGATGGAGAAAATTCACACTGATAGGCAAAGAGCTGACATCTTGACTAAGCATTTGGCTGAAGCAAGGTTTATGGAACTGTCAGTGGAGTTAGGACTCCTAGATCCGGGAGAACAGTCAGTATAGAATTTAGGGGGAACTCAGGCCAGACTCGACTCAGTGAGGTATCAGGGTGCTACAATGTCTCCCTGACAGGTATGAGTTCTATCCTGACCTGAGTGAATTTCAAGCATCTCTCTGAGTCCTTCGTCCTGAAAATCTTTATTAAATGTATTCCATTTTCATTAAAAGCGCGCCTTTTCATATTTAAACCCATGCGCAACGGAGCATTTAATGCTTCAGTTACTTTTTCATATACGTGTCCATTTTATACGAAATATGACTGACATGGGTTATTGATTGATGCTGAGATTAATCCTAGCCCTTCATTTCAAAACCTTTCGAATTCAGGAATTAATCTCAACCCCACATCTGAGTAACTGACTTGTTCTAATCAATCAAGGAAGTCATTTGAGGTTTTTACGCAAACACAAAGCACTCTTGCACACTGAGTTTTCCTCTTGCTCAAACACTCACAGTTTTTTGAAAAATCTCTTTCAAAATCAATGGTGTCCTTGATTCCAACTGGACAACAGATAAGCTTGAGGATGTTGTCGACAACAGACTGGTACACATGGAGCAAGTCATCTCCATGGAAGGTATCTGTCTTAATATTGAGGAGATCAAACCAGTTTTCAACTGGATCTCCAAAGCTGGGTTGGAAACATATTTTACCATGTGCCCTATCTCTGTACTTCCGAAAGCAGTCGTGGAAGCCTACTTCAACCTGTTTGTGAGAAAGGGGGAACTTTTTACCAGGGTAACGGTTCTAAAGCCGACGGGAGAGATGGACGACGACGGCGAGCCCTTTTACAATACGGAGGAAATCGATATTGACTTAAGGAGGGCGTTCAGGGAGGTCTATAAGTTTCTATCCTCAGGCATCAACCCCAGGGTTTACAAAGAGAATTCCGAAGGAGAGCTCTTGGGGAAATGGACGAAGACGGGCTCATCTGAATTCCGAGCACGTCAGAACAAGAGCACCTTGAAGTCTAAGTACAGGGCTGGTGATGGGATCCACAGGCTCACATGAGCAGCTGAGCCTGCCCAAGCTGAGGATCATGGGAGTTATTGTTGATGGCGTGGAGGCGAACTGGGAGCAATTCTTCCTTGATCAAATCAGTCAGGCTGCGCTGGACAAACTGAAGAGGGATGATGACAAGAAGCACATTTCCGTTGGTGCAATCCTTTTCTTTGGAACAAGGATGTCTATCCTGATTGCTCATGCCTGCCATGGGTACACCTTTGACATGGAGGACAGTCTTTCCTCTAAGAAGGTAATGTTTACTTCTCTGAGTGACACTTACTCGATGCTAGGGCTGACTGATCCCAATGCTAAGGCAAAGGGTCAGGCTAAAAAGCCAGCTGGGAAGGCCAGGAAGGTGGAACCAGCCTCATTGAGAAAGTGGATGAGCTCTTTGAAAGGAGCAAGGAGGCAGAAGAGGAGAGTGGCTTTGAGCGTGTTGAGGCTCAGCCTATAGTGAAGAGGTTGAGAAGAAGAAGGCAAGGGTGGTGTTGTCAGGGAAGAGCACCAGGCAAGGGACTGAGTCAGACTCCAAGAGAGCCGAATCTGAGGCTGAGGGAACTGACAATGACGTCAGAAAGGAGAAGGAGCAAGGTAGGAGGCCCCTGAAGAGATTGCGGAAGGGACCCAAAAAGTACCCAGCAAAGGACCTGCCTGAGATTAGTGAGAGGGAGGAGTAAAGCTCACCCCGAGCCTCTGACTTGGAGGTGGTGAGATCAACGATCGAGACGGCTGAGATTTTGCAGCCTGAGATCAACCCTACCTAATCACCCAAACACCCTGAACCAACCCCACAAACCAACCCTGACCCCACACCCCAACAGCCTCAAACACCCCCACCTGACAACCTTCCTAACCCAACTGAGTCAGTGTCAACAACCTCACCCATTCATGAGCCTGACCAGTCCTCAGACCCAACTATCCCTAACCATGAAGACTTTCCAAGTTACCCCAACCCCAAAGATTGCCCCAAATTCTTGCCAACTAAACATGATGATTTCCTTGAGATGCAGGAGGAGGAGGAGGAGTTGGATGAGAACTTAGTGGGTAACATTCTGGAGAACAATCTAAGGGGGAATGCCACGGAGTGGGCAGCTAAGTGCTGGCTCGGGCTGAATAAATACAAGAAGCTTCTCGCTAATGTTGTGGAGCTGAAAGTATGGCTGGACTTTAAACAGTCCAACATGTAGGAGCAATATATGTTGGTGGATGCTCGTGGTTGGGAGCATTGGGAGACTGAGGAAGCAAGGTTTTGCACCTTCTTTGGGCTTACTAGCTGGCTTCAACTCTTGAATTTCGAAAATCTGAAGCAGCTAGTGACTGGCAAGATGTCTAGAACGGAGGCCGACATCCACTCTGATGGAGAGAAGGATAAGGATGATGATGATGATGATGATGATAATGATGCCCAGGATGGAATAGTGGAGAAGGCTGTGGAGGAGACAACAAGAGAGGTGGATCGTATGATCCCTGAGTCTCAGACTCAGGGGGAAGGTGATAAAGACATTGGTGCCACGGGTGGACCAATGGCTGGGGATGTTGAGAACATCTCAGCCACCGATGAGACATCTGTCGATGAAGGGATTCCCTACCCTGAGACAAAGGAGGATGATGTTGAGGCGTCAAAGGAGACTCCTAGTTCTGAGGGACTTGTTCCCAAAGTTCAAGATAGCTTAGCTGAGCCTGAGCAGGCGGCTATGACTTCTTCTCAACTGCCTTCAGTGCACCCTGAAGAGGGGACTGAGGATGCTGGGGCTTACAAGGGAAAGCAGCCGGCCACTAACGAAGTCGTTGATGAAGATGAAGATGTGCTTATCACTGGGGTCGGACGCGCTGAATTCACTAGCATAGTCGAAGTGAAGAAAGAAAAGACTACAGAGAATCTACCTGAGCTTCAGGAGGAAGTGATGAGGCTACACGCTGAGAAGGAGGAAGATGCCAAGGCCCTGGCTAAGCACATCAGGTGGACGAAGTCAGCATACAACACCCTTGCAAACAAGGAGCTGATTTTATTGAAGAGGACAATGACTGGCACGGCCAAGTCAGTGAGGAGTGAGAGGAAGCGTACAAAGAAAATGCTAAGGTAGACTCTCAAGCAACTTGAGGAGAGGGATACTCTCAGAGAGGAAAAGCATAATCAGGCAGTGGAGAGACTTGCGGTTCAGGCTGGAGTGCTCTTCACTCAGGCCATGAATGACTCAACGTCCAAGTTGGAGCTGGAGTCAGGGAGGTTAGCTCAGACCTCTCAGACTGTTGCTGATGTTTTGGCTAAGGCCACTGAAGAGTCAGCAAAGATACTGACTGAGGCTAGCAGGGTCAGCAGTGAGTCCTTGAAGGTAGAGGAAAGGACCACTAAGGCTGAACAAAGTCTCCAACACAATATGGAGGTCTTTGAGAAAAAGTTGAAAACTGCTATCAGTTCAGTTTCTTATGCGGGCACTGGGATTGCCACGGGAGTTGACATGCTGAAGGAGGGCATTTTGGAAATTCAATCTTTAGCCTCTTTCGTCATCAACAGTGGAACATGAGCACTCCCATCCCTGGCCGATGATGATGACAAAAATGGGGAAAATAAGAAGAAAAGATCCCGCCCTGAGGCATCTGAGGTAGTCAATCGTGGTGAAACGGTTGAGGCTGATCCTGAGGCAAACCCTATTGGGAATGTGCTCAGTGTGAGGAAGTCAGCAAGGCTGGCAGTGGCTGAGGCTGAAGATGAGTCCGAAGCTGCAAAGCTAAGGGCTGAGGCTGCAAAGAGGGCAAAGGCTAATGAACCTTCTAAGGATCTCCATCTTTTTAAACCGACTGAGGCAACTCAGAAGTCACCCCAAGTTCACTCTAGGAAAAATCCAATCACTTACTCTACAGAAACGGTGGTGGAATTGTGCGCTGAGGCATGGGGAACTCCTTCTGAGAAGTCCGAGGTTGAGCGCAGGGCTGATATTGCTCAAAATGAGAAGATGCGCATCTTGAAGAGGAAGGTGGAGAAGCTGACTGATCTGACTAATATGCAACAATGAGAACTTGACGATGCAATGATTAGTCTGCTTAGGAGAAAGAAGGCGAAGCCTGAGCTTAGGAAGTACAGGAAGAGGCCAACAGCAAGGAAGTCAACAATACGGCAGGTCAGAAGGCCAAAATCAGGTCAGAGGGAAGCTTATGTCGATGAGTTCATCTTAGAGGCATTAAAGGAGTTTTGGGCTGATGCGAGGGATGAATTTGTTAAGTTATGGTACGTGGTGAAGAAGTGGGGCGACTATGAAGACATCAATGCCCACTTCACTGACTACATGATGGACAATCATCCTGAGCTGATCCAAAAGATCTTGGAGGAGGCTGAAACAGCTCAAGTTCAAGTGAAAGCTCCTGAGTTCGTTACACGACCACCCCCTCTTGTACCTGGGACTGGAAAGCATGATATGAAGGCCATAATGACTGAAGTGTTGAAGATTGCAAAAGTTGAAGGTTATGTGAATCAGGTTAAGAGAGTTGACAAATTGAAGGTTAGAGTCTACGCTGGTTATGGACTCGAGCCTGAGATGAGATTAGTCTAGTGATTCACATCCTTTCCTTGTAATAGATTAGATTCATTGTAACCATTTCCATATCATTCAATGAAATCTATTACTTTGCCCACAGACAAAAACTCACTGTCTTTTTGGCTGTTATTTAAATTCTGTACTTTATCAAGAACTGCTCTAACACTGACTTATCTAACACAGACAAAAACATGTAATTGTTGGGACATTGTCAATTTTGATTAAGATCCCAAAGCCCCTGAAAAGATGAGTTGCCTTAGTTTGTCTTAGTCAGGCTAGTCTTGGTTAGGCTGTGTACTTAAGTCATTTTATACTTTACAGGTACTCAGTGAGAGGAGAACTTACTGATGACAATCAAGACTAAGAGCCTGAAGACGAAGAGCACCATCCTGAACTTATGGCAGTCTTCTAAGCTGGCTGAATAAGCTTCAGTGATGAAGAGTATGACCCTGAGGTTATCACTAACTCAGTCCTGAAGGGAACAGGATGATACTGAGTTTATGGGAAAGACTTGGAGTAGAGCCAAGCAATGCAAAAGGAATGTCAGCGTCAGGACAAGACCGTTGTAGTCGAGACAAAAAAAAATTAATAAGACAAGCCTGAAGCCTAGGAATAAGTTCTGACATTCTCACCAACCTGATAACGTGGACCAATCCGGGAAGGACACGCACGTACGGAACCTGACACGGAGACCGACTTCAGACTGCATATTCAATGGGCAAGCATGAAATGGTGCATTAAAAGCAAGTTACCTAATCCATGAAAGGACGGCTGATGCATGGGAAATATGTCCGTTTGAGCCACTCTACATAGATGACCAGAAGGCTATCTCTTCCAACGAATATTTTTCAAATCACCTATAAATACAGAAGGCCTTGAACACATTCAAGGTTACGGGAAATTTCCACGCCAGAAATTACTCAAACTCTCAAGCATTCAGTCTTTAGAAGAAGCACTTGAAACCAGTTAAATTTCCCAAGTGTTTCGTAGTGTCTGAGAGTTATTCTGTATTCCAAAGAGCGTACTAGCAATATCTTAAGCTTAAAGTGATCATCTAATCCTTAGCATAGCTTTGTCTTATAAGGATAATCACAACCTAGTTGGAATCCAAACTGAAACCAAAACCCTAAGTTAGGTTTGTTGGTAGTAAGTTAAGTTAGTGAGTTAGTTGGAGGAGTTTGTATAGGTCAGTGGGGTAGCTGATCTTGGTGCACCTTGGCACGTTAAAAACAAGAATTCCTTGAGTGGATTTCCTGTTAAATCAGGCTGTGGACGTAGGAGCTTGAGTCTCTGAACCACGTTAAACTCCCTGTGTTCTTACCGCTTTGATATTGTGCTTACTTGTCATTTTACTTGTTCATTCATAGCATTTGGTTTTATCAAGCTGAATCAATCAACCTGATCATCAAACAAGAGCACTGCCCTACTAATCACTATTTCAGAATTGAGTAATCAAGTTTTCAGAAAGCAAACTAAACAAGACTTTAAACTATCAGGGCTCACGCATTTCCGCACTGAGCCAACTGACCCGCACTAAGTGTAGTCAGTGGGGAGATTATCAGCTCTCAGTTATTTATCACTCTGAGTAAAGGGGATTCAGCAAGGTTTTCAGTTGAAAAATTGGTATACGTGTATTTACCCCCCCATACACGTATTCATCAGTCTTGTACCGGGACCAACAATCACCATCCTCCTCCTCAGGGTCAAAGGTAAAGTACTCAGGTGGGTTGGGTTCTTTAGGATCTATGGGTTGGGATGAAGTAGATTCTTTTGGATTTTGGGATGTGACAGGGAAACCTGATGGAGATGGTATTGGCTAGTCAGTTTGGGTTTTAGGTGGGTTGGGGATATTTGGCTATCACTGAGTTTGGTTGGGTTCAGGTGGGTTTGGGTCATTTGGCTTAGGGGTGTGGAAGTAGGTTTAGTGGTGTTAGGTTTAGTAGGTGTAGGGTTAGAGGGTTTAGGTCGTAGAAGAGAGGCAGTCTCAATTACCTCTCTGACCTGAACCAGGCCAGTGGCCTTCTCAGAAGCTTGCTCAGCGACCTCCTGCGCAGGGCTTAACTCCCTCATCGAACTGACGGGAGATCCCTTTCCACCTTTCCTTAGTCATTTGAACGACCTTAACTTCAGCACCATAACTTCTTCCTCCATGACTTCATCGTCAGTCTCCTCAGCTTTAGAGACAACCTTCTTGGAGACTTTCTCAGTCACCGTCTTCCCCGTAGTCATGGCCTTTTGCTTCAGCACCACCCTGGCCTTAGCCATCTTCTCCTCCATTCGCTTCTTCTCAGTCTCCACCACCTTAGTCTTCTCAGCCTCTACTGCAGCAACATCCTCCTCGGTTTCTCCATTAGTTTATCTACTCTCTCCAGTAGATTACTTACAACCTTCTTCCCTTTTGGCTCTGCCTTCTTCCTCTGACCCTTTGGAGGTGCATTAGGGTCTGTGAGCCCCAAGATAGGATAGGTGTCTCTCTCAGAGGATAACATGATCTTCTTTGCAGAGAGATATTCCTCTCAATCAAAAGAACACCCAGGACAGGCATGAGATATAAGCATTGAAAGCCTAGTCCCAAAGTGAAGGACTCCCTTGATAGTGATGTGTTTCTTCTTCTCATCCCTATTCACCTTCTCCGATGCTTCGGAGGCCATTGTATCCAAGAAATACTACTCCCAATTGACTTCAGCCTTGTCAATTACAGCAGCCATGATCTTGATTTTGTCCTTGCTAACCTGCTCATGGGAACCAACATTTTCCATGATGATCTTACTAATAACATCAACCAGAGCTCTGTACTCTGGCTTGAAGTTATCCTTCTGTATACGTGCCTGTAAATCAGAGAAGCCTGACTTCGTAAACTTCTCCACACACTCCCCTTTAAGATTCTTCTTGTATGTTGTTGGATTGATGCCAGTGCAAGGCAGTCCAAAAACCTCCTTGATCATTGCCCTGAGGTCTATCTCCCTAACCTCCTCCTCAAACACTTGGTTACCGGCATCGTCCTCACCCTTGGGTATTTGAACCATCACCCTGGTGAACAAATTGCCTCCTTCCTTGAACATCTTAATGTAGGCTTCTACCACCGACTTCGGAAGCACAATCGTCAGCTTCATCGAGAAATACTTCTTTAGACCAGCCTTCGATATCCATTCTACGACGGGCTTGATCTCCTTCACCTTCAAGCACAGACCGTCCATGGAGATAATCTATTTAATGTGAACCTGTTTGTTCTGGACTACAGATTCGTAGGCTATGATAGTCCAAACGTTGTTCGAGGATGACATTTGAGTTTGAGAAAGTTTTGAGAAATTTGAAGAAAAGCTATGAGTGAGAGAAAACACAGTGAGCAAGAATGTAAGTATGAAAGTGTAAATTTCTCAAATAACTTCCCAATTGATGTTAATCAAACAGTTACTCTGATGTGTGGCTGAGATTAACACTGAATTTAAAAGGTTTTGAATTGAAGGGCCAGGATAAATACAAAGAAAACTTCTTTGATCACGTCAGTCATATTCCATAAAATATGGTCATGTATATGAAAAAGTAACTGCGCGCATTAAATGCTCTGACACGCATGAGTTTAAATATCAAAAGTTGCGCTTTTAATGATAACTGACAACGTTTAATGCGATTTTCAGGATGAAAAATTCAGTGAGATGTTTCAAAATCAAAGAGTCAGGATTGAAAGTTCATACCAGTCAGAGCAACATTGTAGTACCCTGATACCTCGATGAGTCGAGTCTGATCCCGAGTTCCCCCATCGACTCTAAACCTGAGTTCCCCCTAGATCTTACACTGACTGCTTACCTGGATCTAAGAGTCCTAACTCTACTGATAGTTCCATAAATCTTGATTCAGCCAAAGGCTTAGTCAAGATGTCAGCTCTCTGCCTATCAGTGTGAATCTTCTCCATCCTGATGTCTTTCTTCTCCGCATGATCTCTTATGAAATGATGCCTAATATCCACATGCTTACATCTTGTGTGAAGTATTAGATTCTAAGTGATTGTTATGGCACTATTGTTGTCACAATAAATTGGGACTTTATTTGCAAACAATTGGTAGTCTCTCAATTGTTGCCTCAACCATAAAATCTGAGCACAACAACTACATGCAGCCATATACCCAACCTCCGTTGTGGATGTCGCCACTGAATTCTATTTCTTTGAAAACCAAGAGATCAACTTGTTTCCTAAAAACTGACATGTCCCTGAGGTTGATTTTCTATCAATCCTGCAACCTCCATAATCTGCATCTGAATACCCTGCCAGTTCTAGGTTGTCATCTGAAGGATACCAAAGTCCTAAATTAATTGTCCTCTTCAAATATTTCAGTATCCTTTTTGCAGCCTCAAGATGACTTTTCTTAGGATCAAACTGATATCTAGCACACACACCAACTGTAAAAGTTATGTCAGACCTACTTAAAGTCAGGTACAATAAAGATCCTATCACACCTCTATACTCAGTCAGATTCACTAATACCCCATCAGTATCAGGATCCATCTTCCGATTTGTGTTCATTGGGATCCTGGCTGGATTGCAAGTCTGAACTCCAAACTTCTGAATCAAGTCTCTTTGTATACTTAGCCCGATTGATGAAAATCCCTTGATCAGTTTGCTTGACTTGCAATCCCAAAAAGAAGTTCATCTCTCCCATCATAGACATCTCAAATTTACCAATCATCAACTTAGTGAATTTCTCACAGAGCTGATGATTTGGTGATCCAAATATGATGTCATCCACATATATTTGGACCAAGAGAATTAATTAGGCGTGAAATTGTCATGATTCGTCGCTAGAAACGCCCTAGTTTTGGTCGAATTTATTGAGTTTTTAGAGCCAAATGAGTACTATTTCTATACATTGATGAATTTGTCTCTTTGATACTCATAGGTGAATCGAGGACGAAAAACAGAGTTCGTAGGACTTTGAATCGACTCAAACGGATGCCCGGATGAGAAGATATCGAAGAAATACGATTGGTATTAGTACGTGTGAAGAAAAGTGTTAGTTGCAAAGGAAGGAAGACCCATTCAAGCATCGTCACTCGAGCGCCCCGCTCGAGTGAAGTAGATCGAGCGCCTAAAAACATACAGAACGTTTGGGCCGCTCGAGGGAGATAGCTCGAGCGCCCCGCTCGAGCACCAGAACTGCACGACCAAGAGAGCTCGAGCGCCCCGCTCGAGCACCAGATCCGCTCGACCACAACAGCTCGAGCGACCCGCTCGAGCGGGTCTGCTCGAGCGCTTCCAAGGCATTTCCTCCAACTTATGTTTTTCGGCCCACGAGTTCACGAATCGGCCCGTTGCCTATATATACCTCTTCCAAACATGTTTTGAAGGATCCCCGAACTTTAGAAATCACTTTTAGACTTAGTTTTTGGAGAGGAAGGAGAGAGGCAAGTTTACGTTTACGTTTTGTTGAGGTTTTTCGTACGAATTCTTAGTTTCTTTTCATTTATTAGTTTCTTTTCGTTAGTTTGATTTCTTTAAACACTTTGAAACTTCGTTTGAGTTAATTAAATTTCAGTTCTCAGATTTATTTTCTTTTAAAAACCCTAGTTCATGTTTCTTATTTTCTTCGTTCAATTCATTATGTTTATGTTCGTTGTTTCTTCTATTGCTTTTATGTTTGTTAAAGTCATGTCCGACTAAAACCCTTGTATGCTTAGGGTAGGATGTACTCGTAGAAGTAGGATGTGGGTACATAATTAGGGTAATTTGTGACGTTAGTTTTAATTCTCTTGGTTAATGAATTCTTAAAATTAATCTAGACTTCGCCCTTGAATTTCGTTCGAAAGGTGTTAGAGAGAGGACGAACGTATCACTCTTTAACAACGAGTAGACTTAACGAGAGAGTTTAGGAAAGGTTAATTCATCTACCGGTTTAGCAAAGGAGGACGACCGCATCACCTTAGTTAAATTAGAGTCTCATTAATTAAGCACAATCTATTAACTTGTTAGTAGATTAGTGAAGTCGAGTGTTAGGGTAAAGTATTAGGGTTTAGAATCTTGAGCTTTCACCTTGCATTCTTAGACTTAGGTTATTTCTTGTGTGTCACAGTTATTCTGATTATGTACCTGCTCCGTTAGTATACGTAGGAATTCCTATCCTGAGCATCACCATCTCTCATTAGAACACAACCCTTAGTTAATTTGATTTCTTTAGTATTTTAGTTTACTTAGTTTAATTTCAGTTTAGTTTAATTAATCTTTCCAAAAATCCAAAAACAACACACTCATATTAACTACGACGCGTAGATCTTCAGGGATCTATTCGCATATACACCATCCCTTGGGTTTGATAATACTTGGTCCCTATACTTGCCCATACTACTGTGAACCCGTTCTCTTGCGGGGTAACTACTAGTAGAAAGCTAGTGTAGTTCGCTTCAAGTCAATGGCGCCGCTGCCGGGGATGGCGTTATATGCTTTTTGAATAGGACTTGTCGATAGCTTAGTAGTTAGTACTGAGTGCTTTCTTTTCTATTTTATTTTTATTTTTATTTATTCGGCAGTTGCATTTTGATCCTTCTGCTAGTGTTTCAGGTTTATGAAAACACGCTCACAAGACAATACGAGCGAAGAGAGGTTACCTGCAGATCCTGAGACAATAGCTAGAAGGAACCGAGCCTTCTTGAGAAGAATGACTACTGCCGCGGGAAACAAAGACAAGATTTTTGATGAACTTGGGGAGTTAGACAAAATAGTTGCAGAGTATACTGCTCTTGTGGAACGGGCAGAGAGTGCCAATGGAAACAGCAGTAATCAGCAGATACCCATAGGGGGAACTGAGGGCCCACACCCGAACCCACAAGACACAATCAGCTCTGCACAAACACAACCCCAAAGCCAGAACCAAAACCCTGCTTACCCACAAAACCCAAATAACCCTTTCAACAACCCAGTATACCAACATTACCCATACCCACCTTATCCTTACCCACCATACCCGTATCCTCCACCACCATTCTATAATCAACCACCTGTTTACCCACCACCACCCCAACAAGTACCAGTACCTGCTGCTAATCCTCAACACGTTCCTCAGAACGTAGATCACAATATGGCTATTCGAGGGAGGTTTGCAGCGCAGCCACAGCGGTACTACGATGGAGTGG
Source organism: Ballota nigra (assembly GCA_947034835.1). Classification (NCBI taxonomy): domain Eukaryota; kingdom Viridiplantae; phylum Streptophyta; class Magnoliopsida; order Lamiales; family Lamiaceae; genus Ballota; species Ballota nigra. The sequence goes on along the minus strand of OX344728.1, from coordinate 30,801,093 downwards.
CTTTACCACCTGTTGAGGCGAATAACTTTTCAATTTCCCCAGGAATTCTCAAGCTGCTCACCGAGAATCAATTCAAGGGGGAGGTTGGGAAGGAGAACCCTCACACTCACCTGAGGAGTTTCCTCATGATAGCATCTACTTTCAATTACAATGGCATGTCTGAAGATGCCAAGAGGCTTAGGTTGTTCCCATTCTCATTGACGGGAATAGCCAAGGAGTGGTACGATAATACGCTCCCGCGGGGAGGTATTACCACTTGGGCCGAGCTCGAGCGTCTTTTCCTCGAGCGATTCTACCCTCCATCTAGGACGATAAAGGCTAGAATTGAGATCTCATCCTTTCGCCAGAAGTCTGGAGAGGATTTACGCCAAGCGTGGGAGAGATACTCAAACATGCTGATTGAGTGCCCGCAGCACGGGTACAACGAGGGAGACATTATGGCATTCTTCTACAGTGGTGCCAACAAGGCGGGGCAAGACCATTTAGACGCCTGTGCGGGCGGAGCATTCCTGAATCAAGGCATAGAGAGGTGTAGGGAGATCGTGAACAACATTGTCACGAACGTCGGGGCTTGGAGTGGAGATCCAGATTTTCAGAGGGTGCATCAGGTTGAAGAGGGTGAAGGAACGAGAAGGCTATTGATGGCCATGATGGAGAAGATCAACAACCTCGAGTTGGGGAAGAGTTTGGGTGGAGAGCATGCAGTAGAGATTGAGAGAGTAGACCAGCCCAGTGGACAGCAAGAGGTAGCCAATTACATGGGAGGTCCGTATTATAATCAGAATGGCTACCAAGGTGGTAATCAGTATGGAAGGCCTTCTTATGGCCAACCATTTGTACCTCCAGGCCCACAGCCACCTCAAAATCAATGGAGGAACACACAAGGAGTTCAAGGAGGCCAGCAGCCTCCTCAAAACACATGGAGGAAAAATGAGAATTTTTCTTATGCTAACCCAAAAGCTGGTATTATTGTTCCTGCAGGTGTGGATCCAGGGTCTAAACCTCCTGGTGGAGAAAGCGGTGCATCAACCGAGGAGATGTTGAGAGATATCCTTCAGAAAGTGGAGGAAGGAAGTAAGAGGTTGTCATCCTTGGAGTACGATGTGAAGGAGCTGCATAAGAAAGGCGATCATCGAGATCAAGAGCTCCAGAAGATGAACGTTGAGTGGACTAGAACTTAACAAGAGAACAATAGGCAGTTCACTTCTATAGAGTTCCAGATGAGCCAGATTGCAAAGATGGTGAATAGAGAGCCAGGAAAATATCCTTCCATGCCGGAGGGGAACCCAAAAGAGCAGTGCAAGGCGATCCAGCTTAGAAGTGGAACCAACTATGAAGGTCCTCAGATGCCTGCTGATTCTGAGACGCCTCAAATTGAGAAGGGGATTGAAAGTGAAGGGATTGAGAAGCATGAAGACATGGATGAGTCCCAGAAGGGCAAGGAAAGTAAGGAGAGTGAGAGAGTTCCAAAGTGGAAGAAGACAAAGGAAGCAAGGGAGAAAGTGAAAGTGACCGAGCGAGATGAATGGGGGGTACCCAAATCTGTGATACCCGTCCCGTATCCACAACGCTTTATGAAGAAAACGCTTGATGAGAAATTTGCTAAGTTTCTTGATGTTTTTAAACAATTGCATATTAATATTCCTTTTTATGATGCTTTGGAACAAATGCCAAATTATGCCAAGTTCCTGAAGGACTTGATAGCGAAGAGACGAAGAGTTGATGAGCCGAAGTTGGTGCAGCTGAACCACGAGGTGAGTGCATTAGTGCACAAGGCGCTTCCACCAAAGCTGAAGGATCTCGGGAGCTTCACGATCTTATGTGACATTGGGAACGGGATCAAGAAGGGAGCGTTGTGCGACCTTGGAGCGAGCATCAATCTTATGCCGTTGTCACTTTTCAAGAAGTTGGAAGGTGGAGAACTTCAACCCACAATGATGACGCTTCAACTTGCCGACCGGTCTATTACTCGACCTCAAGGTGTGGTTGAAGACGTCCTAGTGAGAGTTGGAGATCACATTTTTCCAGCCGACTTTGTAGTGCTAGAGATGGAGGAAGATGAGCACGTGCCCCTGATATTGGGAAGACCGTTTTTAGCTACGGCGGGGATGGTGCTAGACGTGGCAAATGGGAAGATTACATTGAAGGTTGATGATCAAGAAGTGAAGATCTTCCTATATGAAGCTATAAAGCACCCGAAGGAGGATGAGAGCTTGTATTGCATGGATGCAATTGATCCTCGTGTTGAAGACACACCTTCTATCCCTAATCCTTCTCATATTCATGAATTTTATAATCCTTCACTTAATTATTTAACCCATGAGCAGTATGGTCTTGATTATGTTGATAGGGACAAAGTGAAGAAGTTGAAGGATGAAGAGGTGAAAAGTGTGGACGTGGTCCAGCTAGAGGGAAAAGGAGGAGTTAAGAAGAAGAAGTCAAAATTCAAGGAATTGTTTAGTAAGACTCCTCCAGATAAAGGTGAGAAGGAGTTGAGACCTATACCACTTGAGGTGGGGAAGGAAGCAAAAGGGCTCATGATGGTGGGGCATCAAGGAAAGAAATGCAAACACCACTCTTATGAGAGTAAGGGAGGTAAATTTGAGTATGATGTCCCATAAGCTCCTTTGAGCTTGGTCCGGCATGAGGACCTTAAAAATAGCGCTGAATGGGAGGCAACCCATTATTTTTTATTTATTTGCTTTGAGTTTTTTTAGTTATTAGGGAGTTATTTTGAGTCGTATGTTTAACCTCGTATTTGAGTGAGTTGCTTGTAGGCTTGTCTCTAAAGGAGTAAAGGTATCATGGAGTTATTCAGATTGAAGGAACCAACTTGAGACAAGGGAGTGTGCAAAGCTATTGAGAGAAACTGAATTGTTTGGTTGAGGTAACCCACAACCCCAAACTTAGACCTCTAGCAAGGTCGAAGTTTGGGGGGGTGGAGTTTTTTTTATGTTTCTTGTTACATTGCACATGCATGCACGCCCTTATCTTTGAGTTGAGTTTGATTGATTATTGGTTTGTTGAGATACTCCTTGGGGTGATTTTGATTTGACTCGCTATTGCATATTTCATGCCTATCAATCATCTTATGCTTGTTGATTGCTATCTTTGAGTATGATTTGATGAGTAGAGTGAGTTGTAAGGGTGAGTTAGAAATTCTTTTGTGTGAGTGTTTGAGTTTGAGCTGATTTGAGAAAGAACTTGTAGGCTTGTGAATTTTTCTTTTGAGTACTTGTGTGATAAGAGTGAGAATGCACTAGACTAGCATGGATGTGAAAGTTGTGAGCTTTTGAGCCTTATGAGATTTTGATGCATGGGTTAATCTCTTCGTTTGTGAGTGGATCGTCACCTTAGAGGATGCTAGAACTTGTGGGTGCTCTTGCTTCTTGATTGTGTCTAGTTTGATATGCCGAATAGGATCTTAGGCCATCTTTGATTTGATTGAGTCACTTAGCCAAAATTTTCCTTACCAATGACATTGAATCCTTTGTTAGCCCCTTTAAGCCTAAAGCCTATTTTATTTGCTAACACATATGAACACTATTCCAATTCCTAAGCCTTTTTGTCCCAATTTGAGTGGAGAATAGGAAAGTGTGAATGTGAAGGGAGTGAATTGAGTTGAAAAAGGGAAAGGTTGTTTGTTGAGTGAATATGAGAAGAAGGTGTGATGAAGTATGAGTTGTGGGAAAAGAGAAAAAAATTGAGAATGAGCAAAAGAGAAAAAAAAGAGCTCATGTGTTTGTGCGAAAAGAAAAAAAACAATGAAGTGATTGAAAAAAAAAAGAAGTGAAAGAGTGAGAAAGAAAAAAATTTGAAGTATTGAGAGTATGGAATTGAAAGAGTGTTGATTGAACATGTTTTAAGTATTCTGTTCCTAATGTCGAAGTGCCCAAGTTTGATTTCCTATTCTCCATTCACTTTAGTCACTTTACCTTATATTGTTATCTCACCTGTCCAAAGAGCCTACATTACAACCTTGAGAAAAGTCCTTTTTGATTCGGCATTGATTTCTAGAGTACGGTCGAAGTTAAGAGCACTTACAAGCCTATGGCTGCCAATTTGTGTGATTGATTGTTTGAGTGAGTCCCTTGATCATTGTTATACACTTGTGAGGGAGCGAAACACATCGTTGAGTGCACATCCATGTTTGATTTTGGTGTTTCTTGTTATTGTTGCATGAGTATGATAAAAGAAAGTGAGTGAGTATACGGGTGATTGACTTTTGAAGCTTGAGTTCATTAGCTTGCATGATTGATTTTTTTTACTCATCCCTAACAATTTCACTTGACTTATTATTTCATTGCTTGGGGACAAGCAATATGGTAAGTTTGGGGGGGTTGATTAGGCGTGAAATTGTCATGATTCGTAGCTAGAAATGCCCTAGTTTTGGTCGAATTTATTGAGTTTTTAGAGCCAAATGAGTACTATTTCTATACATTGATGAATTTGTCTCTTTTATACTCATAGGTGAATCGAGGACGAAAAACGGAGTTCGTAGGACTTTGAATCGACTCAAACGGATGCCCGGATGAGAAGATATCGAAGAAATACGATTGGTATTAGTACGTGTGAAGAAAAGTGTTAGTTGCAAAGGAAGGAAGACCCATTCGAGCATCGTCACTCGAGCGCCCCGCTCGAGTGAAGTAGATCGAGCGCCTAAAAACATACAGAATGTTTGGGCTGCTCGAAGGAGATAGCTCGAGCGCCCCGCTCGAGCACCAGAACTGCACGACCAAGAGAGCTCGAGCGCCCCGCTCGAGCACCAGATCCGCTCGACCACAACAGCTCGAGCGACCCGCTCGAGCGGGTCTGCTCGAGCGCTTCCAAGGCATTTCCTCCAACTTACGTTTTTCGGCCCACGAGTTCACGAATCGGCCCGTTGCCTATATATACCTCTTCCAAACACGTTTTGAAGGATCCCCGAACTTTAGAAATCACTTTTAGACTTAGTTTTTGGAGAGGAAGGAGAGAAGCAAGTTTACGTTTACGTTTTGTTGAGGTTTTTCGTACGAATTCTTAGTTTCTTTTCGTTTATTAGTTTCTTTTCCTTAGTTTGATTTCTTTAAACACTTTGAAACTTCGTTTGAGTTAATTAAATTTCAGTTCTCAGATTTATTTTCTTTTAAAAACCCTAGTTCATGTTTCTTATTTTCTTCGTTCAATTCATTATGTTTATGTTCGTTGTTTCTTCTATTGCTTTTATGTTTGTTAAAGCCATGTCCGGCTAAAACCCTTGTATACTTAGGGTAGGATGAACTCGTAGAAGTAGGATGTGGGTACGTAATTAGGGTAATTTGTGACGTTAGTTTTAATTCTCTTGGTTAATGAATTCTTAAAATTAATCTAGACTTCGCTCTTGAATTTCGTTCGAAAGGTGTTAGAGAGAGGACGACCGTATCACTCTTTAACAACGAGTAGACTTAACGAGAGAGTTTAGGAAAGATTAATTCATCTACCGGTTTAGCGAAGGAGGACGACCGCATCACCTTAGTTAAATTAGGGTCTTATTAATTAAGCACAATCTATTAACTTGTTAGTAGATTAGTGAAGTCGAGTGTTAGGGTAAAGTATTAGGGTTTAGAATCTTGAGCTTTCACCTTGCATTCTTAGACTTAGGTTATTTCTTGTGTGTCACAGTTATTCTGATTATGTACCTGCTCCGTTAGTATACGTAGGAATTCCTATCCTGAGCATCACCATCTCTCATTAGAACACAACCCTTAGTTAATTTGATTTCTTTAGTATTTTAGTTTACTTAGTTTAATTCCAGTTTAGTTTAATTAATCTTTCCAAAAATCCAAAAACAACACACTCATATTAACTACGACGCATAGATCTTCAAGGATCTATTCGCATATACACCATCCCTTGGGTTTGATAATACTTGGTCCCTATACTTGCCCATACTACTGTGAACCCGTTCTCTTGCGGGGTAACTACTAGTAGAAAGCTAGTGTAGTTCGCTTCAAGTCAAGAATGTCATCACCTTAAGTGATCCTAAATAATGTCCTATCCACAGTTCCCTTCTTGAACCTATTGTCAGTCAGGAATTGGGAGAGGGTATCATACCAAGCTCTAGGGGCTTGCTTAAGTCCATACAGTGCTTTCTTCAAGTGGTATACCTTGTCTCTAACCTCAAACCCTAGGGGTTGTTCCACATATACCTCTTCATTCAGGATACCATTAAGAAAATTACTCTTCACATCCATTAGATACACCTTGAACTTCTTGAATGTTTCATATGCAAGGAACAACCAGATTGCTTCTAGTCTAGCCACTGGAGCAAAAGTCTCATCATAGTCTATCCCTTCAGACTGACAATATCCTTTAGCTACCAGCCTTACCTTGTTCCTTACTACAACTTCATTTTCATCCTTCTTGTTCTTGAAGACTCATTTTGTACCAATCACACCTTGATGCCAAGGTCTATCTACCAGTTCCCAAACTTGATTCCTTGTGAACTGATTCAACTTCTCTTGCATAGCCATGATCTAGTTTAAGTCAGTGAGAGCTTCTTCTATATTATGAGGTTCTTGCTTAGAGAGAAAGCAACAGAATAGAGCACTCTCACCATGGAACCTGCGTGGTCCTAACTCCCTCAGTTGGATCACCAATGACTTGGTTAATGGGATGATTTTCTAGCCATATTCTCTTGCCTGGAGCTGTTCCTGAAGTACCTGCAATGTTAGTGTTTACAGGCTCATAAAATTCAAGAAATTGAATAGAAGGGAATGAAGCTGAGTCTACATCAAAATGATTAATAAGCTCAATGTCAGGGACATTGATTCCCCCTTGATATGGTGACTCAGTGGCCGTCTCAACTGCGGCCGCATCTTCATTAACAGTACTTACCTCAGGTTGAGCATGTTCCTCAGTCTGAGGCTCAACTACCCCAGAAGTGCTGGGTTTAGGAGTGACCTTTGCATCATCATCCTGATCTTTGTCATCATCCCAGCATGGAATTGGCACGGCTTTGACCTTTGGATCAGGTTGATTCTTTAAGCTCAGCCTTGTCACTCTCTTTGTGATCTCCTCAGAGTCAGGATCCACCACTTTTACCCTAGACTCAGTGACAGATTCATAAAAAAAACATGTGGTGATTCATCCACAACAAGGGTCCTACAATTATAGATTCTGAAGGCTTTACTGACTTCAAAATATCTTAAGAATATCCCATCATCAGATTTGCTATCAAAAGCCTTTAATTGGGTCTTCCCATTGTTGAGGATGAAGCACTTACACCCAAATATATGGAAATAAGAAATACAAGGCTTCCTCTTGTTCCATGTCTCATATGGGGTCTGAGCATGTCGTTTGTTCAGCATAGATCTATTCTAAGTATAGCATGCAGTGTTGATTGCCTCAGCCCAGAACTTCTTGGGCAATCCTGACTCAGCCAGCATGGTTCTGGCAGCTTCCTTCAGTGTCATGTTCCTCCTTTCAGCAACACCATTTTGTTGTGTGGTTCTAGCTGCAGAAGTCTCATGAGTTATACCAAGTTCATTGCAAAAGTCAGAAATATATGAATTTATAAACTCAGTGCCTTTGTCAGATCTAATTTTCACAATGGATTGATTCTGCTCATTGCTGAGTCTCCTGAGCAACTCTAGAAGCTTCACCTGTGTTTCCTTCTTATTTAACAAAAAAAATAACCCAAGTATACCTAGAATAATCATCAATAACCACAAGGGTATATTTTCTACCATTCATGCTCACAGGTGTTACAGGGCCAAACAAATCCATGTGCAAGAGCTGAAGAACCCTATCAGTGGAGAAGGTAACTTTCTCTTTGAATATCGCTCTGACCTGCTTCCCTTCCTAACAAGCCTTGCACACATGGTCCTTGCTAAAAACTTCATTAGGTAAACCTTGAACAAGTGAAAGTCTAGAAATTTTGTTAAGAATCTTGAAGTTCAGATGGTTTAATCTTTTATGCCATAACCAACTGAGCTCTGAAGAGCTTTTAGCAACGAAACTGTTAATGTTGTTGGTAGTGAAGTATTCACTATTTACTTTGAAAGAACATGAATTTGCAATTTCTTCTCATTAACCAACACTTTATGATCAAATGTTGTCTTAGATGTTTTAACATGCAGGATGAAGATCTAGAAGGATCTACAAGGTTCTGGAATACTCAATGTTGCAGTGAATGTTGGACAACATTGGTTGCAACATGGGCGGTTACGGGTTCCAGAAGGATCTACAAGGGCCTACATGATCCAAACTTATCCAGGACGTTTTAGAACAATCTAGATCAGGCGGTTGCATCAAGAATAAAGATAAGAAACGTGGGACAACATGAAGATCATGGAAGCAGTTACTTGAAGGAGTTATTTGCGGATTGAAGACTTGAGCCTATAAATAGAGGTTGAAGCTTTCAGTACCAAGTGTGGAGTAAACGAGTACACCTACTCTAGTGTTGATCCTGAGTTTAAAGGTGATAGGGCAGTTATTCCAACATTTATGTTATACTTAGAAGTAGAGTTCTTCTCGTGTAACTTGTGGTCGAACCTATATCCATAGATAGTGAGATCATAGATATAGAGTGAGATCAATTTTGACAGTGTATTATGATATACACTTAGCCAATTTAGATTTGATAGGTGATATCAAGTCTTGTTTCCGTTGTGAACGATTTTACTCTTCACACAACTTTTGTATCACTATTTTTGTTATAGTGAACGTTTCGCCGTAAGGCTGGCACAAGCTATTTTATATAGTTTTTGTTAGAAAGTATTCCCTTTCGCAATTGTGTGTTTAAGTCTTCCGTTGTACACATTTTATATTCTGATTTTCCAGTTTGTTGTAATATTTGTTTTAACATTTGTTACAAAATCTGTACTTTTTAACACACGCACACTTTCAATTGGTATCAGAGCCATAAACTTGATATACTAAGTTTAGATCCTAAATTTTAAGTGTGTCTTTTGCTATGGAATATCCTGTAAACACCCCACTTAGGCCTCCCATACTAGATGGAAACAACTATGCCTATTGAAAACCTAAGATGCGTATGTACATCAAGTCAATTGATGAACGTGCTTGGAGAAGTGTTCTGACCGGCTGGGAATGGCCCAGAAATCAAGCAGATGAAGATTGCGAGACAAGATTCAAACGGGAGATTGAATGGACAAATAAGGAGTCCACGACGGCAAGCTACAATTCCAAAGCTCTCAATGCTATCTTTACCTCTGTTGATGTATCTATGTTCAAGATTATATCAATATGTACCACGGCTAAAGATGCATGGGAGAGACTTCAAGAATATTGCGAAGGAAGTGGAAGTGTTCGAAGGACCAAACTTCGAATGCTTGGGACCAAGTTCGAGAATCTAAGGATGAAGGATAATGAGACAATCACGGCTTACAATGAGAGGCTGAGTGAAATTGTCAACGAATCACACGCACTTGGTGATCCTATTTCCAATGTACGAGTTGTACATAAAATTTTGCGATCTGTTCCTAAACGGTTCGATGCAAAAATTTGTGCTATTGAAGAAGCCAAGGACACTGACACTTTAAGTCAGAATGAGCTAGTAAGTATTCTCAAAACATATGAGATGAACACAACTCAATCTGATGATACTAGTGAAGGAAAGAAGGTTGTTGTTTTCAAAGGTGAAACATCTTCTAACACTGAAAATCAGCCCTTTGTGACTGAGGTTGAGTATGATGAAGATGTTTTAGACCAATGTTACAACACTCCTGAGCACATTTCTTTCCTCACAAAGAAGTTCAATTCCTACCTGAAGAAGAAACTGAACAGATCCAGAGAAAATGTCCAACAGAGGACTCCTTTCAACAACACACCATCAGACCCAGAGAAAAGGAAGGATCAGAATCAATCAAGGCAATTCAGAGGTAATAAATCGAGGTATGATCCTGAATTTAGAAAATCAATTAGATGTGATGCATGTACTGGATTTGGACACTATGCAAATGAGTGTGCAAATACCAGATTAAGACAGAAATTGAATTTTAATGTTACCTTTAGTGATGACTCAGATGACGATGAACCTGAAAGTTCTAAAGATGGGGAATTAGCTTTTTCAGCAAGAATTGATTATGATGATTCTTTAGATGATGATCTGGATGATCTTGACACTGATGATGTTTCCAATGTCGTAATATCAGAAACAACATTTGTCAAAAATCATTCAGATTTGAACTGTTTTAATGGGTGTATTGATGAGACAGGTTCTAATGACATAAGGAATGATGATTCCAGTATAGCCAAAGAAAATGATGATCTCAGAGAGACTGTGACAAAGTTGGAAGTCATTCTAACAAGGAAGGATTTAGAAATTTCTAAGCTAAAGGAAGAATTGAAAAATTCTACCTTAAGTTTTAAGAAGTTTTCTAAAAGTTCTTCCATTGTAAGTGATTCCTTGACTACTGGACAGTCTAGTAGACATGGTTTGGGCTATTGTGGTGAGACTACTTCTAAATATGTGAATAATCCTGTAAGATTTGTGAAGGGAAAAACTGAGCTTTTTGTTGAAACAAAAGTACATGTGATTGAAAAACCTGATAGGAAGTATGTATGTCACTATTGTTCTGAAATTGGTCATATTCGTCCTTACTGTCAAAAGATGAAAAGAGATCTGGAAATTCAAAGAGTGTTGTCTGAAATGTCTTCACATTCTAAGAAACACTGGTCAAAATCTGCTAAGAAAAAGAAAGAATATGTTACTTGTAATGTTGTTCAAACTTCTCTAAAAGCATGTGTTCCTGATCTATGATACTTTGATAGTGGTTGTTCTAGACATATGACTGGTCATGTTAACTACTTGTCTGATTATGAACCCTGTAATGGTGGAACTGTTACATATGGTGGAGGATCAAAAGGTAAAATCATTGGAAAGGGAACCTTAAATGTTGAAGGTTTTCCTAAACTTAAGAATGTTTTGCATGTTGATGGTTTACTTGCTAATCTACTTAGTATAAGTAAACTATGTGATGATAATTTGCATGTTGAATTTGATAAAAATTCATGCTATGTTCTAAACAAGGATAATAAGTGTCTAATGACTGGAAATAGGTCAGCTGATAATTGTTATCTAATTGGAACAAACAAAGTATGTCATTTGTAAAATTGTGATGATAATGTCCTATGGCATCAAAGACTTGGACATGCAAATTATAGATTCATGCAAAAATTGGTTAAGTCTGAAGCAGTGAGAGGTTTACCTAAACTGAAGATTGTCACACCTACTGTATACGGTTCATGCCAAAAAGGTAAGTAGGTAAGAATGTCATATAAAATGTTATCACATTGCATGACACATCGTTGTTTTGAATTACTGCATATGGATCTTTTGGGTCCTATGGAAACTGAAAGCATTGGTGGTAAGAAATATTCACTAGTTGTGGTAGATGATTACTCTAGGTTTACCTGGATTGAGTTCTTAAGAGAGAAATCCGAAACATTTGATACTTTTAAAATTCTTTACAAAAGATTTAAAACTGTTTTCAACTTGAAAGTAAGCAGAATTAGGTCTGATCACGGTAGAGAATTTGAAAATAGCATGTTTTCAGAATTCTGTAATAAGAAAGGAATTATCCAAGAGTTTTCTTCTCCTAAAACTCCACAACAAAATGGGATAGCTGAAAGGAAAAATAGAACTCTTCAAGAAATGGCAAGAGTAATGCTTACTTCAAAAAATCTTGCAAAGAAATTTTGGGCTGAAGCATTGAATACAGCATGTCATATTGCTAATAGAGTTTATTTTAGATTTGGAAGCAACAAAACCCCATATGAGATCTTGAACAATAAGAAACCGAATGTGAAATACTTTCATATTTTTGGTTGTGTGTGTTACATTCTGAATGATAGGGATCAACTGCATAAGTTTGATTCTAAGAGTGATAAAGGTTTTTTCTTAGGTTATTCTAGAAATAGCAAAACCTATAGAGTCTATAACCTTAGCACTAACACTGTTCAAGAATATGTGAATGTTGTTTTTAATGATGACAGGAATCTGATAGATTGAAATGACACAGAAGATGTGACTGAAGTTACTGATGTTCCAAAAGAATCACTGAAAACAGAGAATGTTACACCAAATGTTACAGCATCTGGTTCAACATCCCCTGCAGATTCAGTTGATACTTCACAAAATAATCAGTATACTCCAAAGAAGAATACAGCTACTTGGATTACAAAAACTCATCCTTTGAATCAGATCATTGTAGATGCTTCAGTTGGTGTTCAAACAAGAAGAAGAGTAAGTGCAAATCGTGTTGATGTGGTAAGGTCTGTGTGCATGTCTTCAATATGCAATATTGTGAATGCTCAGTGTTACTATTCTGAAATTGAACATAAAAATGTTACAGAAGCTTTAAAAGATGAAAATTGGATTAATGCAATGCATGAGGAACTTAATCAGTTTGAGAGGAATGATGTTTGGTCATTAGTTCCAAGACCTGATAATGTCAATGTCATTGGAACTAAATGGATCTTTAAAAACAAAACTGATGAGTCTGGTAACATAATTAGGAACAAAGCTAGATTAGTTGCACAAGGTTACACTCAAGTTGAAGGTATTGATTTTGATGAAACATTTGCACCTGTTGCTAGGATAGAGTCCATTAGATTGTTACTAGCAATTGCATGTTACATTAACATTAATCTTCATCAAATGGATGTAAAAGCTGCATTTATGAATGGCATATTAATTGAAGATGCATTCGTAGAACAACCTAAAGGTTTTGAAAACCCACAGTATCCTGATCATGTGTACAAACTAAAGAAAGCCTTGTATGGTCTCAAACAAGCTCCGAGAGCTTGGTATGATAGACTTACTGACTTTCTGTTGCAATTTGGTTTCATAAGAGGAGAGGCTGATAGAACCTTGTTCATTAAAAATTTTGGAGAAGACTTATTAATAGCTCAAATATATGTTGATGATATTGTTTTTGGTTCAACTTGTAACATTATGTTAAAAAAGTTTGTTGAAGCAATGGCAGCAACATTTGAGATGAGCATGGTAGGTGATTTGAATTACTTCCTAGGACTTCAAATCAAACAAACTGATAAAGGTATTTTCTTCTCTCAGAGTAAGTATGCAAAGAATTTAGTGAAAAGGTTAGGTTTAGAAAGCTCAAAAGTCATGAAAACTCCTATGGGATCTACACAAAAGTTGTGTAAAGACACTGTTGGTCAAGATGTTGATCCAACTTTGTACAGATCCATGATAGGTAGTCTTTTGTACTTAACTTCAAGCAGGCCTGATATCATGTATAGTGTTTGTGTTTGTGCTAGGTACCAAGCTTGTCCCAAGGAGTCACATTTGACTGCAGTCAAGAGAATCATAAAATATGTGGCTGGTACAACTGATCTTGGTATATGGTATACCAAAGACACAAGCAGTGCACTTGTTGGATATAGTGATGCTGACTGGGCTGGAGACATTGATGACAGAAAGAGCACGAGTGGTTGTTGCTTTTATATGGGTAACAATTTGATTTCATGGCATAGTAGAAAGCAGAATTGTGTATCACAATCAACTGCAGAATCTGAGTACATTGCTGCAGGAAGTTGTTGTACACAACTTCTTTGGTTGAGTAAAATGTTTAGTGATTATGGTTTAGAGAGTGACACTTTAACTGTATTTTGTGATAACACTAGTGCTATCAACATTTCAAAAAATCCAGTTCAACACTCACCTACTAAACACATAAGTATTAGACATCATTTCATAAGGGATCTTGTAGAAAAGAATATTGTGAAGTTAGAATACATACCCACTGAAAATCAATTTGCTGATGTGTTTACTAAAGCATTAGACCATGAGAGATTCTCATTCTTGAGGAAATCTCTTGGTATGTGCACAATCTGAGTAACTGAGAAGCAGATGTTGTTATGTGTGTTAAAACATCTATAACAACATCAGAGTATTTGCATGTTCTAAATAAAGCTTGTTCTTGTGTTTTTGTTTTCATAACTTCTTTATAAAATAAATTTGGACTAAGTATGTTTGTTGTGTAAAAATAAAGAGGAATCACTCTTCTCAAACGCATAATAAGTTTTTGAAAAAGCACATCAAGATGTAACTAATTCACTGAGTAACTATGGAGCACGGAGTTCGCTACTACGATGTCTTCTTTTCAAAATGTGATTAGTAAAACATCAATATGTCACAAATCCGTTGAGTAATTATGGGGCACGGAGTTTGCTGCTACGATGCACTCTCTTGAAAAGATGGATCAATGTGAATAAAAAGTGCTGAAATTGTTTGATAAAAAGGTGCAACATTGGATATAAAAACCGATGTTGAAGTGTGTATTCCAATTTTGAATACAACATCATATGCAGTTCGTATTTATTTTCTAAGTCAAGTTATGGACCGTTTTTTCAACAATTTGTTTTAATTTCCACATGCATAAACCCACGTTTTCAATTTTATTCAAGTAGTGCATAATTTTGTGTGTTTAATTAATTAAAATTTGGATTTTTAATCTTGGAATAACCCACGATCTTATTATGGGGGAGTGTGTAGTTTCAACTTCTTAAATTCCAGAATTTTCCTTTTGTGGGTAATTAAAATAACTTCCGTACTCACTCCTATATATATCCTTCATGTCTTATGTTTAATTTTCTGTGTTTTAGCATATGAGTAAAGTTCAGAATTTTCGTATAAGTGTTGAACTCAGTGTGTTCGCATAGTGTTATTTCTCTTAAATTTTATTTTACTTGCTTTTACTAAGTACTTAATGGCTGGAAATAAAAAGAAAAACTCCCACAGTTCGAAAATTCCCTCAAACTCTCCACTTTCTCAAACCTCAAACCTAAACCTTCTTGCAGAAATGGCCTCAAGCCAAAACCCAAATGTTGCCTCTGTTGCTCCATCATCAAGTGCAACACCTTCTACTACTCTAACTCCTGTTCAAGCTTTCCTTGTGAACATCTATATCCCAAATGAAGTCACTGTCGATCAGCTTGAGTCGATCGCACGAGGTATTGCTCAAAGCCTTCAAGGAAGCCATGTGGTTCCCAAGCTAACCATTGGTTCTATTGAAGTGGATGTTGCATCCTACCTGAACCAAACTCAAAACCCTTCACCTACTGTTCATATCGAAGGCACTTCTTCGATTGCTCAACTAGAAATTCCTAAACCTTCAAGCCAAAAATCCTACTGCTAATGTTTCAAAAGATGTTGAAACAGGTGATCAAGCCATGGAGAATGCTCCCATTACCAAGGAGACTGTTGCTGAAGAAACTAGGGATGAAAGCCCTAATGCTGAAGTCCCTGATAAGGAGATGCCAGAGAAAGACAAAGAAGAATCACCTAAAACTGATCCTTCAATGTCTGAGGACTCTAAGCCTGCTCCAATAGCTAAAGCTGTGAAGAAAAAGGGTGGCAAGAGGAAAATGAGCCATGTTCAATCAAGAAGGAGATCGGGTAGAGCAAAGAAAAGGGTGAACTACTCTGAAACCGCAAGGAAGAAGAAGGATGAGGAAGGAGATGTTGCTACTCGACCTATTCGAGTGTTTTCTGAATCTGAAAAGGAGTCGAGCTCCAAAGACTCATCTGAGAAAGTGACTGATCACTCTCAAAGCCAGGAGAAGGAAGAATCTGATGAGAGTGATGTACCTATATTTGAACTAAGGAGGAGAGCAAGAGTTGAGCTAAGGACCAAGAGGAAGTTTGAGTATGCCACTGGTGGTGCTGGAACAAGTGCAGCAGCACCAGAACTTGAAGCTGATGACAACAGTTCTGAGAGTAGCTCAGACAAAACCAAAACTGATTCTGATCAAGGTAATGCATCAGAACATTCTGTTGAGCATGTCAGTTCTGATAATGATGATGATGAATCTCTAGACCAAAAGTTGGAAAGATTAAGGAAGAGAAATTTGTTAATTGAAAGAAAAATTAACATTGATGAGTTTGAGTCTAAAGGTCTGGTTAGATACTTAGAAGAAAGAAGTTTGATGCATGCTGTTACCTTTGCTGATGCATTTGTCACTGATTGGGTATACTCCTAAGTTGATTAATCAGTTTCTGCATGTTGAGAATGTTGAGGAGGAAGATGTTCCTCATATGGATGAGATCATAAATGTCCTGACTGGAGGTAGAGTTAACAAATGGAAGAAGAATATGGTGGCTGCCTCATTGACCTCTCTGTATTCAGTCTTACACAAACTGGTGGTGTATAACTGGATACCCTCTACAAATTCCACAAATGTGACCAGATATCAGGCTGTACTGATGTACAGAATTGGTGTGATGAAAAACTTTAACCTTGGTTTGGTTATTTTTCATCACATGATGAAATTTGCTGGAAAGATCTCTGAGAAAGACAACTTGCCTTACCCTGTGTTGATTTATGGATATTTGAGGAGTCACAACTTTGTTCACAGAAGGAATGAGTTGTTGAGGGGGAGAGTCAATCTGATGGGTATATCTCATTATTTACTGTCTGGAAATAGAGTGTTAGACTTACCTCCACATGATAATGCTGAAGAAGAAGATGCAGAACCACATCAACCTGTTCCTGACCCTGCTCCTGCACAAGATGCTGCACAGAATGCTGGGAACATACCTAGCAACATTCCTGCTCCTACAGCTCATTTCATTAATATCTCACCTGAGTTTATTCAAACTCAACTGAAGCATTTGCAGGACTCTATAGATGAACTCCAATTCCTAAAGAACTACAGGGAAAACCTACTTTCTGCCACAACAGGGGGAGTACCAGTTGCTGCTGCTCGAGGAGTTGAGATTCATGAGATGAATGATGCTGCTGAACCTGCTACTGAGGTTGCTGAGGAAGGAAGGACAGTTGCTGATGAAGTTGTTGCAACTGGACCTGATGCTGCTGGGAGAGGTACATATGCTGCTGAAGATGTTGTTGCAAACCTTGCAACAATTCATATCCAGGAAGCAGAGGAAGAAGAGCTGTATGGTGATCTACCAGATATTTCTGCCAAAGTTTGAAGAAGTTTGAAGATGTTTAGAGACTAGAGGAAGCACAATTTATGGTGGAGCTTAGTGCAAGATGCTTGAAGCTGCAGCTGTATATCTTATACAGTGATATCAAGTTCCTTTTTGTGATGCCTCTAAGTACTCTTGGTTGATTTGTGTTTCTGATTAAGTTTGTTCTGTTAGAAATTTTCTCTGATAGGAAGTTTTTATTTTTGAAAGACAATATTATATTAGTTGTTTAGTTATTATATTAAATAGGATTTATTTCAGTTATTTCTATTTGAATGGATAAACATTATGTTACTCATTTTGTTGATTTTGATGAGTATATATGATAATGTTCATTCTGTTTTGGTGAAATTAACTTATTGTTATTTCATCTTGATTTTGATGGTTCAACTTACAGTTGATCATCTTGTTTTTTTTTTTTTTTGGCTATTTTGCTACACAAGTGTGAAATACTAAGTGTACAATACGATGTTGATCTCTATTGTACATACATTACTGACTTATATATTAAAAAAATATACATCTGGTGTGTTGTAGCAGAAAGGTCAAATTGGGGGAGATTGTTAATGTTGTTGGTAGTGAAGTATTCACTATTTACTTTGAAACAACATGAATATGCCTTTTCTTCTCATTAACCAACACTTTATGATCAAATGTTGTCTTAAATGTTTTAACATGCAGGATGAAGATCTAGAAGGATCTACAAGGTTCTGGAATACTCAATGTTGCAGTGAATGTTGGACAACATTGGTTGCAACATGGGCGGTTACGGGTTCCAGAAGGATCTACAAGGGCCTACATGATCCAGACTTATCCAGGACGTTTTAGAACAATCTAGATCAGGCGGTTGCATCAAGAATAAAGATAAGAAATGTGGGACAACATGAAGATCATGGAAGCGGTTACTTGAAGGAGTTATTTGCGGATTGAAGACTTGAGCCTATAAATAGAGGTCAAAGCTTTCAGTACCCAAGTGTGGAGTAAACGAGTACACCTACTCTAGTGTTGATCCTGAGTTTAAAAGTGATAGGGCAGTTATTCCAACATTTATGTTATACTTAGAAGTAGAGTTCTTCTCGTGTAACTTGCGGTCGAACCTATATCCATAGATAGTGAGATCATAGATATAGAGTGAGATCAACTTTGACGGTGTATTATGATTTACACTTAGCCAATTTATATTTGATAGGTGATATCGAGTCTTGTTTACATTGTGAACAATTTTACTCTTCACACAACTTTTGTATCACTATTTCTGTTATAGTGAACATTTCGCTGTAAGGCTGGCATAAGTTATTTTATATATTTTGTGTTAAAAAATATTCTCTTTCGCAATTGTGTGTTTAAGTCTTCCGTTGTACACATTTCATATTCTAATTTCCCAGTTTGTTGTAATATTTGTTTTCACATTTGTTACAACATCTGTACTTTTTAACACACGCATACTTTCATAAACAAGTATCATGAATAGTGCTGCTCCACTTGTTGGTCATCCTTAGCTTGAAAATCTTGAAGGAGACTCTTCATTCCAGTTATGTGCCTTGAGCAACCACTGTTTATGTATCAAACAACTTTGATTGAGTCATCTTCCCCCTCCTGTAGCCCACAACCGCCTGCAATGAAATCAAGCTTTAGATACACATTGGATGTTGGTTCCTATGGTGTCGGTTGTACCTTTCGGGGTCCAGACTTGCTTGACCACCCTGATTGCCTCAGAGGAGTAAATCTGTCTCCCATTCACATCAACATACATAACTTTCTTCTTCTTAGCCTGAAAGGAAGATGGTGTATGATTATCAGGCTTCGGAGTCACAGGAGCCTGAGTGTTAGCCTTTAGGGCTGGCTTCCTGTTCTTCCTAGGCCTAGGTGCAGCAGGTCTTGGAGTCTGTTCCTAACTAAGGTCTTGCTTTCTATTCCCCCTAGGCAAGTGAGGGAACTGAAAATAGTTATAGGCTTCAGGATGCCAAAACCATGGGGGTGCTATCATGTTTGGCCTTCCCTGAGGGTATTGCTAAGCATGATAATATCCCCGTTGGGTATTCTGAATGCTCTTAGCCTGAGCTCACCTCGGCTTACACTGAGAAGTTGAGCTCTCAAAGGCCTGTTTAGGTTGCTTAGCAAAGCCATTGGGTTTTGGTTTCACAACCTTAGGGGCAACCCTGACTGTCTCAACAGTTTCCTTGCCCTTATCAGTTTGACGGGCCTTATACACAACCTTCTTTGTGTTTCTCAGTGTTGCTCCCTGAAGCAACATGAGACTGACCTTGTGAGGATTTCCTGGAATCAAAGCCAATCCCAGATCTTTCATTCCCAAGCTTCTGGCAGCTATTTATTTCCTCTACAACCACTGAGGATTTATTCATTGCTGCTACCTTCTTCTTGAGAGCGTCCTCACTTTTTCTCAAGATTTCATGTCTGGTATAAAGGTCATCAAACTTACTCTTGAGTTCTTTCAGTTCATTCTGCTTGGCTAATTGATCTTCAGCCAGTTCCTTGAGAATTTTTTCTCTTGGAAGGCGCTGAGAATTGATCATGTCAATCTCTTGTGTTAGCCTTACAATTTGAGAAGACTCCTTCAGATCTAACTTAGTTAACTGATCAGTCAGTGTTTGAACTTCAGTACTCAATTTCTCATTCTCCTTCACCAAGAAGACATTAGTTTCCTGCAACCGGGAAAAATCAACCACCAATTGCTCAAGACAGAGCTGGAGGTTCATTTCTCTAGTTGACTCTAAGTTAGGCTCAGGGTTTTTATCAGTGAATGAAGCACATTCAGAGTTAGAATTTACCTCAGGCTCCTCCCCAGCCATAAGGCACAGATCATCATACTCATCGTCAGAAAAGAGTTCAGGCGACCTCTTCTCAGGATCATCTGAATCGGATGTGTCTTCAGCGAGCATGGCTCTCCTATTCGCATACCTCAGGGCTATCTTAGTCCTCTTATCTTCTCTTTCCCTAGCACTCAGCTCTGGACAATCATACTGATAATGTCTACTCTTGTTAGATTTGTAACACTTTGTTGGCTCATCTTCTCCTTCTCTTCTTGCATCAGAGTTCCTCCTTGAGTCAGGTTCCCTTCGTCTTGATGAGCTCTCATTCTTGCTTGAGTACTTGCTGTCACGAGCACGTCTCTGGTCTAACTCCTCACGATCAGGTTTCATGTCAGAGTACCTCTTTTCTTCACCCCGATCGTGCATTTGGTCAGTGTTCCTCCGGTCTTCATACCTTCTGGAACTATTGTGGCTTCCATCAGTTTTTCTATCTCTTGTATCCTGATAGTACTTCTTGTATCGATCAAACCTTGTGTTTAGCTTTTCAAACCGTCTGACCATCATATTGTACTCCTCAGCGAGTTCCTCTTTACTCATTTCCATCAGTGACATTGATGGGGATTCTGTAGGTTCTGACTTGGCTTTAAATGCCACACTCTTCTCTGGAGCTTTCTCCTCCTCTTCAACTACTACTTTTATTGTGTAGATCAAATTCTAATGCTTTGAGCTCTTAGAAAAGTAGAGTTGAAGTAATGTTACTCATATCCTGAGTATTCTTGAGCATGATAACATTGTTATCCTATCTCTCAGGGAGAGCATTAAGGATTTTAGAAGCAACTTCTCTCTTAGGGACTTCCTTCCCTAATAGCACCAACTCATTCATCATCTTGATGAAACTTGACTCCATTTGATCAATGGTCTCCTCAGGCAGCATCTCGAAGCTCTCAAACTTCTGAATGGCAATATTCCTCTTGTTCTCCTTGATCTTCTCAGATCCCTCGCACATTTGGTTCAACTCATCCCACACCTCTTTCGCAGTCTTTAAGTGCATCAGCCTGGCTGACTCCTCGAACGACACTGTATGAAGAATGATATTCTTGGCCACGTTGCCCAGTCCTATCATCTTGATCTCATCATCGGTCAGTTGGCTCCTGTCCCTCGGCACTGGAGCTCCAATGGGTTGATCATCATATCCTAGTCCTCTGACATTGGGAATTGTGATCTTGATGGGACCGTCCTTGATTACTTGAGGCATCTGGTCATGAATTGCATCCAAATGTGCTAGCAATCTAAATCTCCAATAGACAAAATTAAAGATAGAGAATTCAGTCAAAGAAGCTTCGAGCTGTTGGGGATATTCGGGGTGCCCAGATCTATTCGGGATGAAAATTAAATACGAATTTAAATTCAATTATTACTAACATGAATTAATCCTAAATTAATTCAAATATTAATTACACCAACAACAATTAATCATACATACTAATTTATTTCACGTAAAATTCTATGGCGGAAAACTAAGAATTTATGTGATTATGTACCTCTTGAAGCGACGTCCAACTAAGATCTACGGGACAAGCGTGACGATGCTATCAACCGTAAAAGCCTTCCCAAGTATATCCCTTTCGCCTTATTCGTTCGTCGGTGGGAAGCGCTCACGAACAATTAAAATAACAAGGAAGAAAGAAAATATTTATTGCTCTTGATTTTTCCAACACATGAAATTATGTACTTGGAGATGAAATAATCGTCCCCTATTTATAGAGAGAGGTGGCCGAAAATTAGAGGCCCATGAGATTAGGAGAAATCTTTTCTTAGTGTCTAAGAAATCTTGAATATATCTCATATATTATTTTCTCCATAATAAAATATTCCACAAAAATCTCAACTCCTCGTCTAAGGCTTATTTTTTAAAATATTAGGAAGAATATCCAAGATTTAGATCTTCTTGAATTTGTGAGATAATCTTGTATTCCAAGAATACATGTCTTTCCAAGAAAATCAACAAAATCTCTTCTCTCCTAAAACACTAATTTTCGAAAATATCATAGGAAAATCGGCAATAATATTTTCTTTTATTTTAATCACCTTATTATTATCGGACTAGTTAATGGGCTACTTGAGGGGCCTTTTGGAGAATTAAGATTGGACCACCAATGGCCTACTGAATTACAATATTGAGCCCCAATATTATTCAGCTCATTAATATTAATTAGTACCACTAATAAATTAATATTGCACTATCCATCTTAATCCATATTACGATAATATGGACTCCAGGTTATTATTTCTCATGTTTAAGATTATCTAGTACATTAATTAATTGAGCTTCTGGATAGCTCTAAATTAATTAATACTCCCTCCGTCCCCTAATAATATTCACACTACCTTTATTCTCGTGTTTTAGCGAGCAAATTGTTTATTAATATTTGAAATGATAAAGTGATTTCAAGAAAGGGGTACGATAGATCCATCTCTACTCTATTATAAAACACTTTAAAAATTATTTTATCATTTTAAATACTAATAAAAAAACTCGCTTGCTAAAACACGAGAAAACAGTAAATGTGAATATTATTAGGGGACGGAGGGAGTATCTTTTACCTTGGAGTAAAGACAGCTCAACATTATTATCCGTACCGAAGAAACTAATTCTTCACTTGCAAGATTTGGTACGATAAAATTTTTTAGCCCACCAAAGGGACAGATCACACGAGCCGTACTCGCACACGTTTCTCCGTATTAAACCTTAGCAACCGTCGTATGATTAATATTACCACCCAAAACACAAGGTTTGAAATCACGATGATTCTCACCCAACGTGAATCAAACCAATAACTATTAACCAAACACGGTCCTATTTAAGTGACGGAGATTAAGAAATCAATAACCACTGAGGTCTAATTCTTCACATTTCAGAATAGAAGAATTTATCCTCGTTGTAGGTCCTCTTCAACACATATTAAATGTGCTAGCGCAATCTCTTTGTCAAGACAGGCCAATCTGAGAATTACACATCGACCTTTCACGGCAGATTGTTCAATTCCACCTAGGTCGTGAATTTGTACGTTTAGTTACAAGAAAATCGTTAATGTGATCTTCCGTGATCTGGTATCACTATATTAACTACAATGTAACACATACTATATATATTGAACGAGTTGCAATAAATATATAACATTCATTCATATTCAAAGAAAATGTGATAAAAGAATTATTCTCATAAACAAAGTGTTTAATACATGAGTTATGCAAAGTAAAAACATACTTTCAAGTATAACTACAACACGAGCCTCCTTGAAGTCATGATGCAAAGTTTTCAGAAAATATGCAAACTGAGATCTGTTCAGCGACCACCAACAGTTTCTCCTCTGAATTTATTAGTATTCAAAGCCAGTGATCTTTTGAACCACTGCTCTGATACCACTTGTTGGTCCCGGACAAATCTAAATGATACGTGTATGGGGAGGGAATACACGTATACAAATTTTACTTTCTTTTTCAAAGACTGAGTCCCCTTAACTCAGAGTTTAGTGATATGCACTAAATAGATAATAAACCTACTAACCGCTCTGAAGCAAGTCAGTTGGCCAACTATCTATTTATGCCTTGTGAGGAAATGTGTGAGCCCTGAAAGTTTAAAGACTTGTTTTAATGCTTTCTGAAAACTGAATGTTTCTTTCTTAAGAAGCCGTGGTTAGGAGGGCAGTGCAATGAGTTCTAGTAGCAGGCTGATCGATTCAACACTAACAAAGCATACAATGAGTGAACAATGATAAGCAATGTAAAGCAATATATCAAAGCAATAAAGAACTCAGAGCGTTTAACGTGGTTCAGAGACTCAAGCTCCTACATCCACGGTCCTGGTTCAACAGGAGAATCCCTTAATGGATTGACTTGTTTTTAACGTGCTAAGGTGCACAATAACCAGTCTCACTGATCCCTAGAATTCGAGTTCTAGTCCTCCTTCTCCTAACCACTTTCTAACCTCAACCAACAAACCTAACACTTAGGGTTTTGGTTTTAGTTTGGATTCCAACTAATTTGTGATAATTCTTACAAGGCAAACCTATGCTAAGGATTGGATTATCACTCTAAGCTTAAGATATGTATGAAGAGCTCAGTGGAATACAAAATTGACTCTAGACTATAAGAAACACTTGGAAAATTAATAGGGTTTCGAGTGCTTCTTTGAATGCTTGAATGCTTGTGAGTCTTGAGTAATTCCTGGCTTCGAAATTTCCCGTAACCTTGTTTGGGTCAAGGTCTTCTGTATTTATAGGTAGATTTGGAAAACTATCCGCTGGATAGATAGCCTCCTAGTCACCTTTCTTGTAGGATACTTCAACGGACATAATCATCATACAGCAGCCGTCCTTGCATGGATTTGGTAAATGCATTAAATGCATGCCCGTTGAAAACTACAGGGATGTCAGGTTCAAGTCAGTGTCCATACATGACTTGTCTTCTCTTCATTGGTCCACGTCATCAGGTAGGTGAGAATGTCAAAACTCATTCTTCAGTTCAGTCTTATCTTTTCTGAGTTCAGGTTTGTCCTCTTCTACGTACATGGTCCAGCGCTTACATTCTTTTTGTTTGCTTGGATCCTACTCCAAGTCTTTTCCCAAATCACTCAATGTAGTCCTGACTCCTTCAGGGCTGAGTGAGCAATGATCTCAGGATCATGCTCTTCATCCTGACGCTCAGTTAGCCAGCTTAGAAAGACTAACTTAAGCTCAGTGATGGTGCTCTAGTGTTCTTCAGGCTTCAGTCTTGAGTGTCAACAATGAGTACTCCTCTCACTGTGTACCTGTGAATATAAAATATTCTAACTTATACAAAGCCTAACAAGACTAGCCTGACTATTACAACACTTAGGCAAATTCATCTTTTCAGGGTATTTGGGATCAACTCAAAACTGACATTGTCCAAACATATATAAAACAACTTGATATTATAAAGCAATACCCTTATATAGAGGAAACGTTTTTTGCCTACGTGGCGCCTCTCAACTTCTCTCATTTATGAATCTTTTTCTTCTCATTCATTTGGTTTGTGTACGATATCATCAGTTAAATTTTTTTAATTGGTGTTCGATCTCGATCGTCTATTTCCTTTCTTTTTCTCTATATAAGTTCTTCTATCGTATTGATAATTTCACTTCAAACTACACGTCCCTTGTTTTTTCATTTTGTTCTCTCTTTTTCTTCTTTTTCCTTATGTTGTGCTGCAGAAATTTTCAATTTTTCATGTTCAACTTTCTTTGATTCTTATTCGTACTTCCATTTTTTGTTCGAATGTAGGATTTTGGTGGATCGTTTGTGGTTGTTTCAAGATTTGGTCGGGGTTATAATTCAAAATTTTGTGTAATTTTTTTTTACCCAATTTTGCATATGAGACAGTCTCTAATTTTGTTTTTTTATTTGACTGATTGTTGTTTTAATGTATCTTGCTTTTTTTTAATTCTATTTTTTGTAGGTATATTTTTTATTCATGATTTTGTTTGGACGTGTAATGAATCTTGGAGGAACGCAATTATCTTGGAGGTGGTGTGATGCGATTTACAGATCGGGATGTAGGCGGCCATCGTTGTGTTTCGTCCCGCCGTCTTATCCAGGGTTTAATATATCGCAAATCAGTATGGTGGCTCCAATAAGGCCCATCGCGAGCAATCAGTTGTGTCCGCATCTCCACGAGACTTGACGCTAGCCCAACAAGCATCAAGACGCCGGAGTAACGTCGTCGTATTCAATTCCAGCGATTGTGCGAAGAAGATAGCAAAACCGTTCTCAAAATGAATCTTCAGAGATTTTATTTATTCTCAAAATATTTGTGCATCCTCTGTTCAAAATAGGAAGGCAAAACCCTTTTTATTCTTTGACTTTTGTAAATATAATTATGCAGTTATATTATAGGCTTTCATGATCATTTACTAAAAATTTTCATTTATAAATTTAATTGAGTCAACATCTATAAATTTTAAGTGGAGGAAGAAGCAATAATTTATTCTAATAAAGAGTGTCGAATTTGGCATATATAATCTTTAATTTATGCATTTTTTTTAAAGTCAATTCCTATAAATTTTAACATATGAATGTGGAGGAGAATTAACCCATTCCCCTACAATTAGGGTGCTATTTTTTTTTTGGTACTTTGTCTACATACATTAAATTCCAATAATTATGCGGCATTATTAAATTCTGAAATATATGGGGCAATAATTATGCGCAGTATTTTTGTTCTAATTTTTACATTAAAATTTTTCTATCTATCAATTTTGAGGTAAACATCTTTCTTGCCCAAATAAATTTTTTGTCAATGGCTATTTTTTTCAAATTTTCAAATGTCCGATGAATTCATGAGAAAGAATGTTGAAACTCCTTAATTAAGGAACTAATTTTAAATGTGGGATATATATATAAAACTATTAGTAATTATTCCTTATATTAAGGACTTATTGCACGTTGTGTCTGTTTAATGAAAAAAAAATTAGCAAAAGGCGAAGCCCTCGCCCCTAGGGCCCCCACCCCCTGGCCCGACAAGATTGGGTGGAGGAGATAAATCATGGTGACTCGCGGCCCATTAAGTGGGAGGACTAGTAATGAAAGTTTTTTTAGTTTAAAAAAAAATACGCGAGAAGAAAAGGAAGTTTTTTCATCAAATAAGATCTCATATTATTAAAAATTATATTATATGATTCATTTTTTTACAGGAATTATTGATTCAATATTAAAAAATCCATGTCCATATACTTTGCTTAGTCATTATTACTAACCTTTAACTTGCGTCAACTAAAGTAAATATGAAATTTATTGTAAGTCAAATTCTTAAATAATAGATAAATTTGGTAATATAAAAAAAAAACCACAAAAGTATAATGTTATTAATTATATATTCATATATTTACATCTTTATCAGAAATCTTTAACAACAAAATATAGAGTTTTTATGTATCAAACTAAAAAATCATACCAAAACAAACCAAATAAAATATATATATATATATATATATATATATATATATATATATATAATTCTACTTGTAAACACGTATATATTCTTTTGTATTTAGTTCTTGCCCATAAATTTGTATTTATTTTAATTAATGTGGTGTAGTGTATTTTTCAAATCAAATTATGCATATGTGGATTTTATGTTTAGTCTTTGCTGACTTATCTCTAGATTATTAAGTTAACATTTCCTTGATTGGTGTCTATATGCTTGAAAGGTGACCTATTTATAAAATTTACTATATTTTTTTATTCTTGACTTTTAATAGATGTTGACTAAATAGTAAATAATTTCTAATAATTGTCATGCAACCTTCAATTCATGACATTTAAAATGATTACTAAATAATTTGTATAATTCATTAGTGTAGATCAATTTGTGATATAATTCATGTATACATTTAATAGGTTCCTTATTAATATCCTTAATTGTAGAGGATGCATATTATTATTTCATTCATTCAATGCACATTTAATGTGTGTATGTACTGCAATCTTATAAAATAAGGAAAGGAGTGGACAATTTTAAAGATCAACTTTAAATCGGAGATAATTAGTGAACATGTCCAAAAATCAAAATATGTGAAATTAATTGTTAGGATATTTTTGTCCTAAGGATGTTCTTCTAGATTTTGATAATGTCAAAACATATATTCTTGTGAAAACTAACATTGCAGGTACATAAAGAAATGAAAAACTTAAGAGATGGAAAGTCTACATCTGCAGAATTGGATAAAGACTCTACAGTTTGTTAAAGACAAGTCTACATCTGCAAAGTTGAAGACAAGTCCACAGCCGAGAAGTCTACATCTGCAGAGTTAAGGACTGCAAGTTATAAACTTGAGATTAGTAGGACTAATTAAGTGTAGTACAATCTGTACATTCACCTACTTAGTTTGAAATGTCTCAGAGTTTATTAGAGCTAATTACTAGCCAGTAGAAACAAGTGTCTCAGTGATTAAAAGCTCTTTGAGCAGTCATCACTAAAAGACATCTTGTACTACTTCAAGTACTAAGCTATATGACAAGAAGCTTTTATTAGCTGAAGGAGAAGCTATTTCAAATTATTTTGAATCCCTCTAACGGCTAGAGGACCCCTCAAGACTCCTATAAATAGGAGAGGAGACCTCAGAGGAACAACAACAACCACCTCAAGCATTCAAGCAAAACATACACCAAGTCTACATTTCTCAAAAGTCTATAGCTATCACAGTTAGAATTTTAGGACTTAAAGTGTTGGTCCCACTAGTCAGTTTTAGAAAAAATGCGGAAGCTTAATTAAAATTCTTTTGCAAGATCTTTTTACTAGAGCACAAGTATAAATAAAATATAAATAATAAAAGCGATAAATGACACAAGATGTATAGTGGTTCGGATGTTAAAATTCTACGTCCACTCTCTCTTTTATCAAGGGGCCTTACTAACCTACTAACCAACCAACCAACTTACTACTTTCTGGAATTGAGAAGTACCAGATCCTTCTTACTCTCTTTAGATCTAACTTTGATCTAAAGTATCAATTACTCCAACCTTGTCTATCAAGATGAACAGGTTGAGTATTCCAACAACAAACTCTTTATGAGTGGATATGAAACAAGAACAATAAGAGTGTTAATATGCTTGAGAATATTAAGGCTTATATATGATCTTCGTGCGCGTATCTAGAGTCTTTCTTCAATGATGCACTCTTGTATTTATAGAGGTGATTAGGGTTTAGCCATTGTAGAGCTAATCTAATCAGATCTCTATTTATGGAAGCTTCAATCAATCAATTCCCTAATTGATTGATTGGGTTAGTGAGATACTTGGATTGATTATCTTCAAATACTTTCCAATCTGATCATGTTTGACCTCATTTGAATTACCAACAGTCAAATGCTTCCAATGCACAACTCTAATTCTTCCAGAGTAGGCTGAACCAGACACCAGATGACCTCGAGGTCCTCTGGTCCAGAGCCGGTTAAGAACCAGAATACTCAGTAGAATCTAGAGATGATTCTGAGCATCTTTTGATTCACCAGACTCGTCTGGTCTGGACTCGTCTGGTCTGGGGAAAAGTCTTCTGCCTCTGGTCAGAACATCACTGATGAAGTCTTCTGATGGAGTCCTCTGGTGAAGTCCTCTGGTGGAGTCCTCTGATGGAGTCCTCTGGTGAAGTCTTCTGGTGACTCTTCTGTTGAAGTCTTCTGGTGACTTTTCTGGTGAAGTCTTCTGGTCTGGCAGTTCCCCCTAGACTAAGTCCTAATCTAGATCCTCATCTGGCTAACAGGTCCAGATGGTCCTATTACATCTTCTGGTTTGTTTAACTCATCAAAACTAATAATATGTATCCTAACAATTTCCCCCTTTTTGATGAAGTTAAAACACTAGCCAGAACTGATAAAAAATATAAGCAAGATAAAACACTTAAGATAAGACCTTAGAATAGATCTTATCAGGCAAACAAGGAGACAACAAGAAGTTGTCTTAAGACAGAAAGAGATATGATATTTCATTAATAAATCAGGACAAAAGAGTTTACAAATTACAAAGCAAGTCCTATCTCTAAGCATATCTCCTGTTTTCCTTTGGTACCAGGAACCAGTCTAGGAATCTGTCTTGAACAGCCTTGAGCTCTGCTAAGTTTGTCGGGGTTAAATTCACCAAAACCTTTGTCTTGTACATCTTCTTCAGCTCTACCCAGTCAATCTGGTCCCCATTCATGGGAGTGTTGAGATAATGGAACTCTGGGGCAGTGACTTCCAGATTGAACCGGATGGTAAAGTCCATCAGCTTCTTGTACAGATTAGAGTCATAGGCTTTCATCCATGAGTGGAAGGTCCTGTTGATCAAGGCTTCATCTTCTGGAGGTGGCCTATGAATGTAATGCTGGATAAACCAGAGAGTTTTGGCTTCTTTCCACCTTTCAATGAGTGGCACAGGCACAGTAGAGTCAAAGGACCCTTCTGTCCTTAGAGGCAGGATATCCATCATTTCAACAGGAGCCTTCTTCCTCTGGCTTGAACCACTTGCAGCAGGGGTAAGACCTGCTTCTCTTGCTTTCTTATTCTGCTTCCGAACATATTTGTGCCTCTGTTCTTCATTTATGTTCTTTCTGACTTTGGCAAATCTCTCTTCTTCTGTCTCTTCCTTGAATCTCTTCTCAGCTTCCTCAACAACTTCTTCCAAGAGGCTCTTCTTCACTCTCCTGATCTTCCTCTTAGCAGGACTAGGGATAGACACAGGGTCCTATTCAGAGTCCAATGATTCCTCTTCTTTTGTGAGCTATTTGGCCATAGCCAAGAACTTTAACTCTTCTTTCTTTTTCTTCTGCAGCTCTGCCTGAGCGAGAGTGTTCTCCAACAGGTCTAGACGACCAGCATGGTTGAAAAGTGTTTCGTTCGTGCTCTTCGCCAGATTAGTTTTGGCCTTCTCTTCCCCCTTTTTGACCTCATCAATTAAGGGCTCAACCACTTACCTTATCAGATCAGGCAACTCAGTGGAGGAGGAAGAGTGAAAATCCTTCAGCTTCTTGGCTTCGTCCAGGTACGCTTGAGCTTCGGGCACCAGGCGCTCCTACTTTGCCAACATCTCCTGCAAGGAGTCCTTCAACTTGGCAGTCTCAAGCATTTGAGAAGCCATCTCTACCTTAAGCACAGAGACTGGACGCAGTTGGTCCAAGACATGCTCCTGCAGCTGCCTCTGGCTTTCAATAACATCCAACTTTAAAAAGAGGTCATTTGCCTTAAAATAGGCTTTAGCAGAGGCGAAGGTAGCCTTGATCTGCTTCAGAAACTTCTTCCTCTCTTCTTTTATTTGGTGCTCAATCATAGAAGGCGTCAGATGCTGGATTGCTTTGGAGAATCTGCCTATCTGCTGGATCTGTTCATTGAAGAACATCTTCATCTTCTGGAGGACAGCAGGAGAGACATCAAAGTCCTCTTCATCAGAGTATAACTCTGGAGGAAAGGTGAAGTGAGGGCCAAAAGAGTAAGAGGGGCCCTCTGGAGAGATCATGACTCCTCTCTGGATCAGAAGAGTCCTTACCACTACCTTGGTGGATTCAGGAGGTTCAAGCTCTGCTGGATTTTGCAAATTTAGCTTCTTCTTGATATCAATTTCCCAAGCAGTGAAGCCAGCCGTGGTCATCTCCTCCAGCAGCATGACCAAGTCTTCCACGTCTTCTAATCTGGCTTTGCTCTAGACTTTGTCATCTGTCAAGTCTGCTAACAGGGGTAAGTGCTCCAGCAGGATGGGGAATTGCTCTCTTAGCCAAAGCTGAGCACTTACACTCATGCTCTGCCTGATGGGTCCCATAACAAAATCGTTGAATGTGAAGGGTTTGGGCCCAGGGGCAGAGGAGGATGAGGCTAAGTTATTCGGCTCTAGTGAAGCATCCTCTTCTTCACTATCATCGCTGGTTAAACATGTGGGAGAGGAAGGAGGACCAGGGAATCCCAAGGTCATGGATGTTAAAGGATTTTGGTTAGGTTGAGTGGATGGAGGGGTAGGTATTTGAGGTTGGGAGGTGGAAGGTTGTTCTGTACCAGAAAAGGTCATTGGCATCTCTGGTACAGAGGTTATATGTGGGGGTGAAGGGTCTGTGGGTAGAGGAGTTTGAGAAGGAGGGGGAGAAGGTTTTTGAGTGGGAGGGGTCAAGGATGTATATGGGGGAGTGGTTGGGATAGGTTGCCCTGGTAGGGTTGATGGAGAACCAGAGGCAGGGGGTAGGGGTTGTGTCTGGGTTTCTGGTGGAGAGAGGGATGGAGAAACAAGATTTACATGATTGGGAGAGGAGGGGTTTACCTCAGCTGAGTCAACATCAGCTGGTATAACAGTCTCTGGTGCTGCAGCTTCCTCCATCAGCTGAGATGCCTCCTCAATTGCTTGCTCCAGAGCATCTCCCAGATCAGAACCGGAATCTGGATCCTCTTGCAAGATAGCCCTCTTGGCTCTTGGCTTCCTCTTCAGAGGGACCTCCTCCTCTGACTCCTCCTCCTCTGATGGCTCATCCACCAGGAGGATTTTCTTCCCTTTCTGTGCCCTCTTGGAAGTTTTGGGCTTCTTGGCAGAAGGTTTGCTTGCACCACCTTCTTCATGTCTGGTTCATCCTCTGATGAACCAGATATCACAAGGTTGGAAGAAGCAGGAGCTGCATCCTTCTTCTTCAAAGTCCTCTTCTTCTGCCCTTTAGCAGGGGAAGGCACAACTTGAATGGGTTGGGCAGGGATGGCTCCTTCACCATCAGAGTCGGAGTGACCATGAAGGGGCCCATCCTTGTGAAATAGAATTTTGGACTTGTGGAAGCCCTTACACCAGGAAGCCTTCCACACCTTGTCTGGAATAATGGAATCCAGAATCAGAGTCAGCTTGGTTCCAACGGACACATTTGCATTAAATAAAAACTGCATCTCCCCTGGATTACTGGGGCATTCCTCCCTTTGAACCTTGGCCTTATTCTTCCTCAAAACATCCTTGAAGAACTCAGCCTGATTACATTGAACTCTATCATAGATAGCCCTCATTACACACATATGACCATTAAAGATGGCATTTGTATTGTGATTCTCACACATCAACACCTTAACCACAATGTCAAAAAGTACCTTGTACTTCTGATGCAGATGCTTATCCAGAAAACCCTTCGTCAATGCCTGGCAAGAAGATCTAGCAAAGATTTTGAATGACTCAACAATCTCACCCTCCTTGTACCTCAACAGATCAACACCAGCAGAAGAAATATTCCCAAATAATTTGCAGAAATCGTGCTTTGAGAAAACCACCTCTTTTCCATCAATCTTTGAAGAGATGTGGCCATCGTGGATTTTCATCCTCACCAGAAACTGGGCCACGTACCCATCCAACGTGCAAAGACCTTTGGGAGTTGTGGAAATTAACTCTTCAACTCCAGATTTCTGTAAAAGCTCCAGAATCGCCAACGCAGCAGGGTTGTGAGTGGAGTAGAAATCAACAACCATCTCTGTCTTCAACTTTTTGCATACATAGTCTGGGTCAAAGTTGCATTTTGGTGCCATTTCTGTATAATAGAGAAGAATAGAGAGAGAACTGATAAATGCAGAGAGAAGTTAGGGTTTAAAAGTTTTGAAAAAGTGAAGAGATAGGAATGAACAAATTTAGTTTATAAAAGAGATGTACGCGTGTATTTGAAATTAAATTAAGGTGTGTAGGCGTGGAATTAGCATTTAATTGAGGGGACAAGATCAATTTGTTAATTGATTGACATTTTGCACTTTAATTAAATCTGACGGCTAGGATTGAATTAGGCAAGTTACAGATTTAATTGTGTGTGTGGCATGGTCATTGGGACTGGGTTCGAGGGGGTTTTGTGGCAGTCAAGAGAAAAACGAAATAATTGCCTAGGCCCACGACCCTAGTTCTAAATACACTCTGAATATGAAACATTTTGGGTGTATTTAGTAATTTAAAAGGTGTGTCCCAATGATTAGAGGCAGAGAAGTAAATGCATACCTGTCATCTGGTATCGTAACCAGATGATACCTCAAGTAGTCTGATGTTATATCTCATCTGTTGAAACTTATCTGGTCAAATTATCTCCAGATTTCTCTGGAATCTGACAATATACCTCATCTGGTACAAAACTCAACGGAGATGTAACTTCTCTGGTATATCTAATCTGTAGACAGGTTAGTATATTAAGTGACATTAAAGAATAATTGAAATAAAGGATACTTCTCTGGTATTCCCCCTAAAACAAATCTGTCTCTGGATCCAACAATCCTAACTCAAAGGCTAACTCTCTGAATCTGTTATCAGCCAAAGGCTTTGTGAGAATATCTGCTCTCTGCTTCTCTGTTGCAATCTTTTCCATCCTTATATATCCCTTCTCCACATGGTCTCTGATGAAATGGTACCTTATATCAACATGCTTGCATCTAGTGTGAAGAATTAGATTCTGGGTGATGGCTATAGCATTGTTGCTATCACAAAAGATTTGAATATCCTTAGCCCTAATCTGGTTGTCCCTAAGCTGCTGACTAATCCAGAGTAGTTGTGAACAACAGCTACCTGCGGCCATGTATTCTGCTTCTGTGGTTGATGTTGCAACTGAAGTCTATTTCTTAGAGAACCAAGATACCAACTTATTCCCTAAAAATTGGCATGTTCCACTTGTAGACTTCCTATCTATTCTGCACCCACCATAATGTGAATCTGAATAACCACTTAACTCTAAGTTGTCATCTGTAGGATACCATAACCCTAAATTAACTGTTCCCTTAAGATATTTCAATATCTTCCTAGCTGCTTCCAGGTGACTCCTCTTAGAATTAGCTTGAAATCTGGCACACACACCTACAGCAAAAGTAATATTTGGTCTGCTTGCAGTCAGGTACAGAAGGGAACCAATAAGTGCCCTATACTGAGTCTGGTCCACACTCTCTCCAGACTCATCTAGATCCATGTTGAAATTTGTCATCATAGGAATCTTGGCAGCTTTGCTAGATCCTACTCCAAATTTCTCTAACATGTTTCTTATGTACTTAGCTTGATTGATGAAAATTCCCTTCTCTGTCTACTTTACCTGCAAACCTAAGAAATAATTCATCTCACCCATCATGGACATTTCAAACTGGCTCTGCATGAGATCTCCAAACTTCTCATACAGCTTCTTGTTAGGGGATCCAAATATAATGTCATCAACATATATCTGGACCAGAAGGATGTCCTTTCTTTCTTCTTTCCTAAACAAGGTCCTGTCAATCTTACCTTTAGTAAAACCATTGTCTAGAAGAAATTGAGATAGAGTGTCATACCATGCTCTAGGTGTCTGCTTAAGCCCATAAAGAGCCTTCTTAAGCTTATACACCTTGTCACCTTGTTCAAAACCAGGAGGTTGTTCCACATACACTTCCTCAATGAGAATCCCATTAAGTAAGACTGATTTCACATCCATCTGGTATACTTTCAACCTCATGTGAGCTGCATATGCTAGAAACAATCTGATGGCTTCTAGTCTGACAATATGAGCAAATGTCTCATCATAGTCTATTCCTTCAGACTGAGAATAACCCTAAGCCACTAGTATTGCCTTGTTTCTAGTAATGACATCATTCTCATCTTTCTTATTCTTGAAAACCCACTTAGTTCCTATCACCTTTTGATGTCTTGGTCTGTCTACCAGCTCCCAAACATCCTGTCTGGTGAATTGATTCATCTCCTCCTACATTGCAACAATCCAATTTGAATCTTTCAGTGCTTTCTTGATATTCTTGGGCTCAATCAAGGACACATAGCAACTGAACAAGGCAGCTAAGTTAAGAGTTCTCCTAGTCTAGAAACCCTTAGCTGGATCTCCTATAATTAACTCATTGGGGTGATCAACCAAGGTTGTCCTTCCCTTGGACTTGCCTGATTGACCATCTACTGCAGTGCCTTGGTGATTATCACCAACTGCAGGAGAGCTTCCCCCTATAGGATTTCCAACCTCTTCTGGTTATACACCTTGTGGAGGCTTCTGCTCCAGAGAACCAGAAGATGGGTCATCATCTGAATCTGACTCTAAATCAAGAATAGGTGGATTGACTTTGATGACTCTGGGAGTAGTTTGATTCTGAGTCTCTTCTGGAGACTGATTCCTTAAGTCCACCTTGCACTCAAGAGTAGATTCATAAAAAACAACATGAGGTGTTTCTTCCACACAAAGAGAATTCCTATTAAAGACTCTGTATGCCTTACTGGTGCTGGAATATCCTAAAAATATTCCATCTGCCACTTTAGCATCAAAGGTCTTTAACTTGGACTTTCCATTGTCATGGATAAAACACTTACATCCAAAAATATGAAAGAATGAAATAGATGGGGTTTTACCTTTCCATACCTCATATGGTGTCTTACTATGTCTCTGGGTAATGAGGCATCTGTTCTGGGTGAAACAAGCTGTGTTGATAGCTTCTGCCCAAAATCTCTGGGGTGTGTTGTATTCCGCTAGAAGAGTTCTGACAGCTTCCTTAAGGGTTCTGTTTCTCCTTTCTGCTACTCCATTCTGTTGGGGTGTTCTGGCAGCAGATGTCTCATGAAAAATTCCATTTTCCTTACAGTACTCTGCAATGTGTGAATTAAAAAACTCTGTCCCTTTATCACTTCTGATCCTCACTATGCTCTGGTTCTGCTCATTCTGAATCTGCTTGAAGAACTCTGGCAGCTTAGTGATAGTTTCATTTTTCTTAAACAAGAACACTACCCCAATTGTATCTTGAAAAGTCATCTACTATCACCAAGGTGTATTTCCTCCCACTGAAGCTAAG
Organism: Ballota nigra; assembly: GCA_947034835.1. Classification (NCBI taxonomy): domain Eukaryota; kingdom Viridiplantae; phylum Streptophyta; class Magnoliopsida; order Lamiales; family Lamiaceae; genus Ballota; species Ballota nigra. The sequence continues at coordinate 30,765,110 of OX344728.1, read as the reverse complement.
AAAAGAAACAGGTACAAACAGGTCCATGTGAAGTAGTTGAAGTACTCTGGTTGTGGTTGTTCTCTGGACATCCTTGAAGGAAGTCTTAGGTTGTTTACCCTTCTGGCATGAACCACAAACCTGATCCTTCTTGAACACTTCATTAGGAAGACCTGGAACTAGACCCTTTCTGGCAATCTTGTTGAGTACCTTGAAATTCAGGTGACTCAATCTCTTGTGCCAAAGCCAGTTGTTCTCTGCAGATCCCTTTGCAACCAGGCAAGTATTTCTGGGACAACTGTTGAAATCTGCAAGATAAATGTTACCTTTCCTCAAGCCAATAAGCAAGATATCATTAAAATCAGAAGAAAAAATAGTGCATGAATCACTAGAGAACTTCACTGAGTATCCCTTGTCACAGAATTGGGATACAGAGAGCAGATTATGCTTGAGTCCTTCAACATAGTAGACTTCATCTACAGATACGTCATTGATGATCAATTTTCCTACTCCTCTGGTGACTCCAAATTTGTTGTCACCAAACATCACCCTTTGCCCATTCAGTGGCTTGAAATCCTGGAGATGATCTTTCTCAAATGTCATGTGCTTGGAACATCCACTATCAATGTACCAGACACGGTTGCTTGAAAGTCCTTTCTCCAATGGGCTCTTATCCTCCTGCAGGGAAATTAATTAGGTCCCCTACTAGTGCTGGGTCCTAATTGGTTTGTTGCAGGTTTTGTAGGAATCCATAGATAAAGATCATCCCTTTCTGGATGAGGAGATCGTATCTTCCTTCCAAATCTATCTACCAGTACATGTCCTCTGACAATGACAAATTGAGTTGTTGGTCTGATGAGAACACCTTTCCTATGCACTAGTCTGGTGTATCTCACCTCAAATCTGGCCTTTGGAATGGCCTGCCTCAAAGACATGGTCTTAAAGGTCTGGTTGTAAGGGTACATCCTTGAAGAACCGTCTCTGGTGTCATAACTACCCAGATCAATTGGTTTTCTATAGATGGGTCTCTGGTTCTGATGAAAACTAGACCTTTTCTGGTGATTTTAGTTCCTTTGAGTATATCTGTTCTGGAATTGATTCCTCTGAGAAAACCTTCTTTGGGGTCCCTGATTCTGATGATAGTTATGTGGTCCATGGTTCCTTCTCTGAGAATTCCTACTCTGATTGTAATTCCCCCTTCTTGAGTATCTCCTATGAGGTCCCCTAATCTGATTAGGTTCTACTCTTTGAGGATTCCTCTGGGGTCCTCCAATCTGATTAGGTCTTACTCTTTGAGGTCTTTTGTGAACAGAACCATCAATTTTCATTGGTTCCCCATTATGAAGTTTTATCTCTAAGATGTTCTCTTCCAGTACAGTTAACTCTTCTGGACTATATTCTACATGATTAGCAGAGTGGTTCTTTTTCCATCCAGGTTTGTGAACTACTTTGTAACCATTACCAGTAGGGTTTTTTTCATCCCAGATTTCTACAAATTCACCAGATCTTACAGACTTATTTTTGTTATAGCGATATATATGAGATCTTTTTATAATTCCAGAATATCCTATACCACTCTTATCATTAATGCGCTGAGAAGACTCTGATATAATAGATACAACAGTTGGTATCTTTGGAGCTTCTCTGGGCATAGGTATCTCCTCAATGGTTTGCTCAACTTGTTTACCCTTGATAAGAGATTGGTATTTGGCTCTAAGTTCATTGAACTCATCTTCCTTAGTGTCCTTTTCTCTTATGAGTTGATCTACCAGAGTATCTCTTTCTGTGATCTTATCCTGAAGTTTAGAGACTTCTTTGGAATGATCTTTCATGAGTTCTCTGGTGGATTTCTGCTCATGAGATAAGGATTGAACTTCTGCTCTGAGTCTACCATTCTCCTTCTCAAGTTTTTGACAAAGTTGTACACAATTTTGGAGATCTGATAGCATTTGCTGCATATCAGACTCTCTGGAGTTACCAGATGAATGAGAGGATTCAGTATATTTGGAATTAGATAAACACAAGGTTGTTTCTTGTACCTCAGTGATGTCTGCCATGAGACATACATCATCATCAGATCCAAAGTCAGAAGAAGAAGAAGAACTTGAACTAGTATCCTCCTCCTCTGCTTCTGCCAGCAGTGCTCTCTTGTCTGCATATCTCCTATCTCTCTTGAGTCTTTTCTCTTCTTTTTCTCTAGGAGTGATTGAGGACAATCATAACTGTAGTGACATGGCTTGTTGCAAGTGTAGCATGTGTTGTCTCCTCTGGGACTGGGACTAGGATCTCTCCTCCTCTGGTTGTATTCTGATCTGGCTGGACTACTCCCTCTCCTCTGGTAGTCTGATCTGCCATAACTGCCATCTCTCCTCTGGTAGTCTGATCTGCCAGAGCTGCCATCTCTCCTCTTTTTGGGTGACTTGAATCTGGTCTCCCTTGAGTCTCCAGATAACTTCTCTTTGTCTGCAGACTTGAAGGAACTCTTCCTGTCTCTGTAGATTCCTTCCAGTGTCTTTTGTACCTGCCATACTTGGAGCTCAGTTTATCAAGTTTTCGAGTTAGAAGTGCTACCTGCTCCTTGAGGCTCATGTCATCTGCAGTAGACTCCTTTACTTTTTCTTCAGTCTTTATAGTTGAAGAGAAAGCAACTCCTTTCTGAACAGAAGAAGAAATTTCCTCTGATTGATCTTCTTCTTGTAGGTCATACTCATAGGCCTTCAGATCAGATAGAAGAAGATGATGGTCCAGAGTGTTGAGGTCCTTGTTGTCCTTGATGACCATTACTTTAATTCTCCACCTACTCGTTAGTGATCTTAATATTTACTATTAATTTCTTTTTCAGAGTAGGTTTTACCTAAGGCACTAGCCTTGTTAAGGAGGTTGGTGAGATGCATATCCAGCTGGTCAATCGTCTCATCTGGCTTCATCTTAAACGTGTCAAATGAGTGTTGAACCACCTGGAGCTTGTTGTCTTTGATCTTCTATGTTCCTTCACAAAGCAGAGCCAACTTGTCCCACATCTCCTTGGCTGTAGCACAGGTTTTTACCTTCTCGATCATTTCTTTGGTGAGAGTGTTGATAATTTCAGTCCTAGCCACCTGGTCCAGGTTATAGAGCTTTCTCTCATCGTTGTTTAGCTCATCTATTTTCTTGAGGATTCTTTGCCTGGGAACTCTATCTCCAGTTCTTTCCTCACCAGTAGCACTGGTTTCTTCTCTGGACTCTGATCTGCCATCATCAATAGGAATCTAGTAAAATTGTATTTGGCCACTTTCAACCACATCTAGCATACGGTGATGAATAGCTCCAAGATGATTGCTCATCATGAAACTCCAGTGGCTATAATCCTCAAAAGAGAATTCAGGCAACTTGCGACTCTTGTAAGAAGATTTTGCAGACATTTTGAATGAAATTCAAAGAATTTTAGCAAAAATATATTAAAAAGAGCAATGGATTTGCCTGGTGACCACCAAAAGCTTTTCAAAGCAGCCGTCTAGGACACACTGCTCTGATACCACTTGTTGGGTCCCACTAGTCAGTTTTAGAAAGAATGTGGAAGCTTAATTAAAATTATTTTGTAAGATCTTTTTACTAGATCACAAGTATAAACAAAATATAAATAATGAAAGCGATAAATAACACAAGATGTATAGTGGTTCGGATGTTAAAATCCTACGTCCACTCTCTCTTTTATCAAGGGGCCTTACTAACCAACCAACCAACTTACTACTTTCTGGAATTGAGAAGTACCAGATCCTTCTTACACTCTTTAGATCTAACTTTGATCTAAAGTATCAATTACTACAACCTTGTCTATCAAGATGAACATGTTGAGTATTCCAACAACAAACTCCTTATGAGTGGATATGAAACAAGAACAATAAGAGTGTTAATATGCTTGAGAATATTAAGGCTTATATATGATCTTCGTGCGCGTATCTAGAGTTTTTCTTCAATGATGCACACTTGTATTTATAGAGGTGATTAGGGTTTAGCTGTTAGAGAGCTAATCTAATCAGATCTCTATTTATGGAAGCTTCAATCAATCAATTCCATAATTGATTGATTGGGTTGGTGAGATCCTTGGATTGATTATCTTCAAATACTTTCCAATCCGATTATGTTTGACCTCATTTGAATTACCAACGGTCAAATGCTTCCATTGCACAACTCTGATTCTTCCAGAGTAGGCTGAACCAGACACCAGATGACCTCGAGGTCCTCTGGTCCAGAGCCGGTTAAGAACCAGAATACTCAGTAGAATCTAGAGATGATTCTGAGCATCTTTTGGTTCACCAGACTCGTCTGGTCTGGGGAAAAGTCTTCCGCCTCTGGTCAGAACATCTCTGATGAAGTCTTCTGGTTGAGTCCTCTGGTGAAGTCCTCTGGTGGAGTCCTCTGGTGAAGTCTTCTGGTAACTCTTTTGGTGAAGTCTTCTGGTGACTCTTCTGGTGAAGTCTTATGGTCTGGCAGTTCCCCCTAGACTAAGTCCTAATCTAGATCCTCATCTTGCTAACAGGTCCAGATGGTCCTAATACATCTTCTGGTTTGTTTAACTCATCAAAACTAACAATATTTATCCTAACATAGAGGATAGCGATTTGAGATGTATTTCAGTTTGTTTGTTGTTCCCTCACTAATATATACCCTTGTAAATCTACTTAGTGTAGATACCATTCTTAGTGAGTGTATTGTTCTGAGTGAAAGAGAGAGAGAGAAAGTAGTTCTGAGTGAAAGTGTGTTTTCTACTTAGATTAGAGTAAACTGAGTGAATATTCTAAGTCTAAGGGGGAGCAATCTTGTGTCTATGTGATATTGTTCTTAGTGAATTTGGCACCTTTGTGGTGTAACAGTAGATGTAGGAGGATTACAACACCTCTGAACCACTATAAATCTCTATCGCTCTCTATTTATTTTGTGTATCATTCATACTTATATTATTTATGTGCTTTGTGCTTCATTCATATTTTTCATCATCTGGTCATTTGATTTTTCACTTTACACACTTGTTTATTTCCGCTGCACACAGTGTTAAAATACTCAAAAGTATTACAACACTAACTTTGATAACTTTGATAAGTGCTTGAAACCCACAGACTTTGAATTTAACAAGTCTGCAGCTGCAAGCTTTTGTTTTCTAATTCTACAACTGCAGAGTTCAAAACTGCAGAGTTTTGTTAAAGTTTGTTTTTAAAATCAGTTTTTTTTAAACCCCCCCCTCTAGACCTTGGTGCACCCTTTGGGACCAACAAGTGGTATCAGAGCAGTTGGCTTGCCACTACTTTGACCAAGTTTTCAAAAGTTTTCAAGCCAGATCCAAAAGTGTTTTTTGAAAAATCACATCTGCATTTATCTATGGCTCCTAAAATGATGAAATCTAAAGTTCCTATGTTTTCTATAGATGAATATGATGATTGGAAGATCCGAATGCAAGCTCGCTTATCTTCTATGAATGATGAAATGTGGTCCATAATAGAGGATGATCCAATTGTGATAGAAAAGGTCAACACTACAGGAGATCAGACTGGTCTAGCCCAAATCATTCCAAAGCCCAAGAAGGAGTGGACAGATGAAGACAAGAGGAGAGCAAACCTCGACAATGTTGCAAGGAACACTATTTATCATTCTTTGGATAAAATTGTGTTCAGCAAGACAAAAAGTTGCAAAACTGCAAAAGAGATATAGGAGAAACTTGAGATGATCTGTGAAGGGACTGATCAAATTAAAGAGAACAAGCTTATGATAGTTGTCCAAAAATTTGAGAACATCAAGGTGAAATCTGGAGAGACACTTGATAAGTTTGATTCAAGATTTATTGAGATACTCAATGAGATTGAACTACTTGGAAAAGAGTACTCACAAAGGGAAAAGAACATGAAAGTTCTAAGAGCCCTACCTTCTGAGTGGGACATGAAAGTTGTTGCTATGAGAGAATCTAAGGATTTATCCAAAGTGTCTACATTTGAATTATTTTCTGACCTCAAAGCCTTTGAATTTGATATTGATAGAAGGAAAGACAAGGACTCAACTAGCTCAGAAGTTACAGCTCTTGTAGCTGCAGAGTCTAATCCAACTACAGAATCAGACTCAGAAAGTGATGAGATGGCTCTTCTAATTAAGCAGTTCAAGAAATTTGCCAAGAGAGCCAACTGGAAGAAGAGTTCACATAAACAAGAAGGTAAGTCAGTTAAGCCAAAAGCTAACTCCAACTATCTTTGTTACAATTGCAGGAAACCTGAACACTTCATCAAAGATTGCATGTATCCTGAAGCAAAGAAGTATACTGAAGAGGAGAAAGCTGCAAGACTGGAAAAAGAAGAAAAAATTGGATAAAGAAAGAATAAGAGCACTACTATCCGAGTTTGAAAAGACTCGGGAAGAAAGTCCCTCTTCTTCTTCTCACCCAACAATAGAGTGTGAATCCACAGATTTTGAGGATAATGAAGCACTAATTTGTCTTATGGAAAAGGATGAAGAGGTACAATCCTCATCCAGTTCTTTAACTGAAAATGATTCTTCCAGTGATATGATTCACTTGCTCCAAAAAGGTTTTGAAGGACTGCTTCACATAAGAAGTGATTATGATGAACTCTTAATAGAGAATCAGAAGCTAAAGCAAAGAATTGAGGAATTACTTGTTGAAACTTGTGAAAACAAGCACAAGCTGTCCTCAATAAATGATTTGCAAGAAGAATTTGATTACTTAAAGATGAGTCATGAAGAACTTTTTGAAGAAGCTACATGCAGAATTGCTGACTGCATAGATCTCAAGAATGAAGTTGCAAAGAAAGACAACATTATCTTAAATATTGAGGCTGAGAGAGATTATTTCATAAAAAGATTGGATTGCTATAGTAAATCTTCTAGAAAGCTAAAAGCAATGCTTTTACAACAAAGACCCTCTGGAGATATGACAGGCATTGGCTACAATTCATGTGATTGGATGGAATATCTTGAAAAATCTGTTCCTGCCTTTGTAAAACAACAACAAGAGTTCGAGAGAGAAAGCATTCTACTACAAGAACTTGAGGAACCAACTGTCCAAAGATTAGTAAAAAATCTATCTGATGAAAAACAAAAGAAGATTATTGACATTATCTATGGAAAAGTTGAAAATGAACAACATTTGGAAGAATAGATCAATTTGTACACATACAAGATCAAATCAATATGTAAAGAAGAAACTTCGAGTCAAACTTTACTGACAACAATTGTGCAGCCGGAAGCAGCTGTAGACTTCAAAAGGAAAGAAAATTTTAATAGATTCTGGAATGGAAAGAAGTCTACAGATGACAAGAAAATTGCTCAGGAAGTTCCATACAAGAAAGGCAAAATACCAACTATTGTAAAACCTACTTGGGTGGTTAAGAATGTCACTGGAGGAGATCCAAATCTCCGGATACCTAGAAACTAATCTTTCATATTCTGCAGGGACATTTGACAACCACTCCAAAGGAGTACTGTACATTGATAGTGGTTGTGCAAGACATATGATAGGTAATAAAGAAGCACTTTCCAACCTTAGAGAACTAAATGGACCAAGAGTAGTTTTTTGTGATAATGTAAGTGGAACTGCTAAAGGTTCAGATTTCATAAGAAGAGGAAATGTTCAGATCAATGATGTATATCTTGTGGATGGATTGAAGCATAATTTGCTCAGTGTAAGTCAATTTTGTGACAAAGGCTACATTGTAGACTTTACACCTAACTCATGTATGATCAAAGGTGCTGAAACCAAACAAGTCAAACTTTGTGGTACTAGAAAAGAAAATATGTATATAGTCGAATGGAGCTCAGCTGAAGAGAATGTTTGCTTTATTGCCAACAACTCTACAGATACAAGCTGGCTTTGGCATAAGAGACTGAATCACATAAATTTCAAAACCATGAATGATCTTGTGAAGAATAAACTTGTAAGAGGACAACCAGAGATAAAATTTAAGAAAGACCATCTTTGTGATGCATGCCAAAAAGGTAAGCAAACAAAGAAGACTTTTAAGAATAAAATCTTTGATGGCTCAAACAAGGTACTAGAACTGCTTCATATGGATCTTTTTGGACCCATAGAACCAGTTAGTATTAGTGGGAAAACGTATACTCTAGTAGTTGTAGATGATTACTCAAGATTCACATGGACTGTGTTCCTAAGGAAAAAGAGTGAGACTCTACAGAGACTGCCTGAACTCATGAGAAAAATTCAAAATGAGAAAGGTTTGAAGATTGTAAAAATTAGATCTGATAGAGGAACTGAATTTACAAACCAAGTTATTGAGGAGTTTTGTTCTCTCCATGGAATTCATCATGAATACTCTGCAGCCAGAACACCTCAACAAAATGGTGTGGCTGAAAGAAAGAATAGAACTCTGAAAGAAGTTGTTAGAACCATGTTAGTAGAAGCTCATTTACCTAAAAGGTTTTGGGCTGAAGCTACCAACACTGCTTGTTACACACAAAACAGATGCTTAATCAATAAGACACATTCAAAGACCCCTTATGAATTGTGGAAAGGTTTTAATCCAAATATATCTTATTTTCATATTTTTGGATGCAAATGCTACATTTTGAATAATGGGAAAGACTATCTAAAAACATTTGATCCTAAAGCAAATGAAGGATTCTTTCTTGGATATTCAATAGTAAGCAAAGCATTTAGAGTATTTAATAAGAGGACTATGCTTGTGGAAGAATCTACAAATGTTGTGTTTGATGAACCACACATTGCAGACAGAGAAAATCAAAAGATCATTAAAGATCTGCAGAAAGGAGAAAACTCTACAGATAGAACTCTACAACCATATGTAACAGTTGAAATTCCAGTAGGAATAACTGAACAAGGCAATAGATAATCTTCTAAAGAGTTGCCAAGGACTGAGGAACACTTGAATGAAATATGTCAAGATAATCAAGGTAATATTCCTACAGTGGAAGAGTTGACTGAAGAATTAAATGAATCTACAGTTAATAACTCTACAGCTGAACAGAATATTATCCATGACCCTTTGAATATGAAATGGCTTAAAAACCATCCCCCTGAACAAGTTATTGGAGAAGTTACTGATAAGGTAAAGACTAGAAGACAACATCATGAAGCTATGTTTGCAAGTTTTCTATCACAGATAGAACCTTCAAATATAGAAGAAGATCTTATGGATGTCAACTGGATACTTGTCATGCAAGATGAACTGAATGGATTTGAAAGAAATCAAGTTTGGAAATTAGTTCCCAGACCAAGGCTCCAAAAAGTAATTGGCACAAGTTGGGTATTCAAGAACAAGTTTGATGAAGAAGGTGTTGTTTCAAGAAATAAGGTCAGACTTGTAGCACAAGGATACTGTCAAGCTGAGGGAATTGATTTTGATGAATCATTTGCACCAGTTGCAAGATTAGAGGCAATTAGGATATTTTTAGCCTATCCTGCTCATATGAAATTTATTGTATACCAAATGGATGTAAAGAGTGCTTTTTTAATGGACTTTTGTCAGAAGAAGTTTATGTAGAGCAACCTCTTGGTGTTGAAGACTCTACAGATGGAGATAAAGTTTACAGACTAAGAAAAGCTTTATATGGATTAAAGCAAGCCCCCAGAGTATGGTATGATACTCTATGTGATCATTTAATCAAGAATGGTTTTAAGAAAGGAACGGTGGATAAGACCCTATTTAGACTCAAACATGGTGAAGACATCTTACTAGTTCAGATTTATGTTGATGACATTATTTTTGGATCAACTAATGAAGAACTATGTGGGAAATTTTCACATCTTATGCAAGAAAAGTTTGAGATGAGCATGATGGGAAATCTAAATTTCTTTTTGGGATTGCAAGTAAAGCAAATGGATAAAGGAATCTTTATAAGTCAGGCCAAATACACTCAAGAACTGATCAAAAAGTTTGGAATGAGTTGTTCAAGGCCTACATTTATTCCTATGTTCCAATCAACCCTGTTGGATAAAGATGAAAATGGAAAGAGTGTGGATGTTACATTGTATAGAAGATTGATTGGATCTTTGCTATACCTTACAGCTAGCAGACCAGATATCATGTTTGATGTGGGTGTATGTGCTAGATTCCAAGTCAACCCTAAGGAATCACACTTGAATGTTGTGAAAAAGATAATCAAGTACATCAAATCTACCCAGAATCTTGGATTATGGTATTCAAAAGAGGGTGGAATAGAACTGAAAGGTTATACAGATTCAGACTTTGCTGGATGCAAAGTTGACAGGAAAAGTACTAGTGGGATATGTCAATTTCTTGGACAAAGATTAGTTTCCTGGCATAGCAAGAAACAAAATTCCATTGCACTATCTACAGCTGAAGTAGAGTATATAGCTGCAGGAAGTTGTTGTGCACAAATTTTGTGGATGCAACACCAATTGAAGGATTATGATATTGAGTCAAAGAACACCACTATATTCTGTGATAATACAAGTGTCATTGCTATCACACAGAACCCTGCTCTTCACTCAAGATCAAAGCATATTGATGTGAGACATCACTTTATTAGAGATCATATTGAGAAGAAAGATATCAAAATGGAAAAGATCCATGCAGATCTTAATCTTGCAGATATCTTTACCAAGCCCCTATGTGAATCAAGATTTTCTACTTTGAGAGGTGAACTAGGAATGTTAGAGTTATGAGGAAATCACTCAGGAATGAAGTACACAGTTGAAAATTCTCAATAGAAAGTCAAAAAGTTATGATAAGTTATTCAGATGTAAGCTTAAAGTATGCAGATGAAGACTTAAGTTTACAGATGCAAACTCTAACTAACTGCAACTATTCTAAATGAAGAGTTCTAACTGCAAACTTCAAACTGTAGATTTAACCTTTGACTTGTACATTCTTAGGCATTAATTGCGTACACTACTAAATTCCAAATACTTGTACTTGACTGTGCACAGAATTTTGGATTTATTGTTCCAGATTTTTAATTGATAAAATCGTACTAGACAGTGTGCATTTATACGTTGACTTTCAAATTGGATTTTATTTATTTCATTTTAAGTCATTGATCTTTTAAGTGAATAAATATTCCAAACATTTTTTACCGTTGATTTCCAAAATTATAGAAAAAATTGTTGCCAACATTAATATTTTCCTTGAGCGTTGTGCGCATATATATACGACCATTGGTTCAATATTGGTTCATTTTTCATTCTTGCACTTACACCTTTCACATTCTAAGCTGCAAACCTTGAACCAAAACTTTGTTCGATCCTAAAACACCAAGAAATCATGAAGATACTCGGTTCTTTGTTTGATTTCAATGCTCTAATTGGCACCCTAGATAGGTCTGAAGTTATGGCTCGTATATTCAGACGCATCAAGACTCAAGGTCTGGAATACATTTTGACAAATAAGCTCGAAGGATATGATGATGTGTTGCCCCAAAAATTCTACGAAACTGCTTCGTATACGGAAGGGAAAAACTACATCACCGCTGTTATTGACGGAGTTCACGTGAAGATCACCATTGGTGTGATAAGTGAAGCTTTGAAGATTCCTTATGGAGGACTTCACTTCACAAAGTTCGATTTTAAGAATGAAGTTATTATTGGGATTTCATATTTAATTAAATCTAATTTAATTAAATAATAATAATTAATTCCAAATATAATTATTATTATATTCTCCATAAATTAAATATTATATCCAATACAATATTTAATCAACCAACTATAATTGGTAAATTGCCATTACTTGTTGTGTGACTCATAGGCCCTCGTATATCGAGTGATTAGTCAAACTAACGGTCTTAATTAAACCCTAGATAATAAATTAGACATTCTCAATATACGAGGTACGTTGCGAGGAAATCTGCAACTACCTGTAATATTGTAGGCTATTGTGATATCTTCCTTTCATTCGCGAATACCCAATTAAGTCTTGAACATGATGAAGTGTCTATTCAAATAACTTAATCATATTATCTTCAATCACTAATTGATCAAGTATATCACACTTAGCCACAAAGCCTAAGTTGATGTGTATCGGCCGACGACTTAGATCTAATTATGATGTGAAGACGAGTATTCTCTCTAAATCCACATTGAAGAATGAATCCTATTCTTGGTTCAACTACCACGCACATGCATTTCGTGATGAACCCAATCCATGTCATATCTACCCGTGGAAGGGTGCAAGCATCGGTCATGGTCAAAGTTCACCACTCCACATATGTCGTGCGTATTGACCTCAAGTCAGAGGAGTATCACATTGCTCCCACTAACCGAGACACCCGTAGACACATTATGTGGAATTACATCAAACGGTTTCTTGGATGGGTATACCAATACCCTCTAAGGTATCTGTGCATCCATCATGAGATACCCGGTATCTCGCAGTAAGTGAGATCTTACTACACTCTCTAAGAGTATGATGCAGATCGCACACCAATCCCAATTGCATCATCAATATTCCATTCTTGATGATCCTTGACCAAGGCTATTTGAGAATCATACTTAAGTCATCTGAGTTCTCACTCACTCAATGACAGTAGTGATTCATGGGAACACAAATAAGAATATATGCAAACAATCAAACATCATATTCAGATAAGTGTAACGTCATACATTTAATATTAAACCAACAATAATATTAAACCAAATCTGAATATTATCTTAGTATTATGTTCTTTCGATGGATTGTCTCTAGGACACTAACACTAACACACACCCCAACAATTTTTAAGACTAATTTATAACTAAACTACTCTCATTTCATCATTATCTTCCCTCAGGAAATTATTCTTAAATGCATTACAGGAATGATAGGGGTTACTTTTCAAAAAATACATTTGAGTTTTGCACGGTGCATTTGGTGCATTCATGACTATATCATGTTGATAGGTGAGCAAAACTACAACTAAAGCGAAAAGGATTAAGAGAATTAACTACGTCAAAGACAAGGTTAAGCAAGCTAAGCCAGGTCGAGCTACTTTACGCAGTCGAGCTACTTCAAAGCAAAGACCATACGAACACAAATGAAGCCTTGGTGAGCAACTCTAGCCAATTGGTGAGAAACTCAAGCCAAAGTATTAAAGCACCAAGTCAAAATGTAAGTTGACCAACAGAATCAAGCTAATGACTCTTCAAGGACAAGACTCAAGAGGCGAGCAGCTCATTAAAGCGAGCTAATCCAACTTAGAAGATAGAAATTAGTTTAGATAAGGTCAAATAAGTCAACTCTCCATGTGTCAAACATGCATGCATGGGAGAGCAAAGGTCTAGACACCTCCTACTTGGAAAACTTGTATAAAAACCTTGATTTTCAGTTAATAAAAAGGGTACAAATTCACAAATACATCCAAACTTTGCCTACACACACTCATACACCTAAGTCTACACACACTTACGAAATAAATACGAAATCAATACTCATATTTAAATTTTCTTAACCCCGATCTATCGTATTTACTATTTACGGTAGTAATCAATCACACGTTATTGTTTGGTGATCCATTTAACGATTAAAAACAGCCACTAATCCACGTGATTAGAATTGATCATCAACAAATTAGCGCTAGAAGGAGGGTGTTCGAACCTCCGATTAAGTGTGATTAAGCAAGAACTTCAAGTTTAAAACTTGAATATTTGAAGAAATTCTTGAATTTCCCTTGACGATTCAAGCAAAGGTGTTCTTGGTGTTCTTCACTTGAAGATTTAAACATTTGAAGATTTATACCAACACCCTAGCTAAGGATTCCTCAATCTCATGAGACGCAACACTCCCAGCATCTGATGAAGGACTCACGTACAGGGGTATCCCCAGCTAGCCGACGAGCTGTAGCAACTCGACATGAAGATAAAAATAGACTAGCAGCTAATCAGTTGATGCCACCTGAGTTAGAAGTATTTGCCTGCAATCTCGATGATTTAGCTTGCACAATAGCAATGCTTCAAGCATTGCAAACGCAGCAAGGGCAACCTGGGTCGTCTCATGTTAGAGCGAGGCTCAGCCCGACAAGAGCTCTTGAGCATGAGAAGGTCAGGGATGAGCATCAAAATGAGGCAGACAGTGCCCAGGTCCGAAAGGCAAAAGGCAAGGAAAAGCAGCTTGACGAGCCGGCTAGTCATGGAGGGTCAACCCCAGGTCAAGCAACAGGAGTTAGCTAGGGGACCACGCGCCAGAGCGCACTTGATAGATTAGGTCGCCATGGTCGGGGCAGAGCCGAGACTTATCCCCGAGCTGAAGTAGCTCACCGAGATCATGCACCAGCTCGCCAATCAGTCCACGAGAGGCTGACCAGGTCGGCCTTTGGTTGCCTGGGCCCAAAGGGGGCGCGCAATCCTAGAATACCAGCCCATGAGATTGCCCCTCCAAGTGAGGGACTGCGACGAAGTGATGGTCATGCACCAGTATTTGTCGAACAGCCTCCAAGTCAGGGGGATGACTAGATGAACTGGTGTTTATGATGAAGGCTATTGAAAGCATGCAGGGTCAGTTAGACCTACAGAGAGGTTATGGAACTACAACTCTTCCATCCTCTCCCTTATCTTCAATAATTTTGAAGGCCCCAATCCAAAAGAAGATTCAGTTCCATGCTAGCATACAATATGAAAAAACGGCTGATCCCCGGGTGCATCAGATGAAGTACTCTGATTACATGATTTTAATGGGGGCAAGTGATGCTACCCAATGTCGAAACTTTCCTTTGACCTTGGGTGACCATGTTCATAAAAGGTTTTCAGCCCTGCCGCCGACTTCAATCCATTCATTTGCTCAACTAGGCAAAGAGTTCTTATCTCGTTTCTCCACGGCACGGTCTTACCTATCCCAAATATATCGGTTATCCAACTAAAACAAGCTGATAATGAGTCGGACTGATTGTATTTGGAAAGGTTTGAGAAGGTATTGTTGGAAAGGGAGTCTGTTAGTGAGAACACCAAGATTGTGGTTGTCCTGGCTGGATTGAAGAAGGGCACTGATCTCTGGAAAGAAGTACATCTCAAGTGCCCTAAAACTTATGTTGAATTTCACGACCGGGTGAGAGTTTTTGTCACAATGCATTAAGCTTTGCAGAAGGATATAGGGGACAAATGAGATCAGAAAGAAAATACGAAGAAACCCGGTGGCGGTGGGTATTGAGCCCCTAAAAATATGAAAACATTCAATGAAGGGGCGGAACTGAAGGATAAATTGAATCAGATACTCACCATATTAATTGATGCAGTGTACAACAATGTCCTGGAAAAGGAACTACTTACCCCTCCAAGAAAGATCCGCCAAGACGCTAGTAAGTTAAACCCAAACAAGTATTGTGCCTACCACCAAAGTGTGGGGCACTTTACAAATGAGTGTCGAGACTTGCTAAAGCAGTTATGGCGATTTTGCGAGGAGGGTAAGTTATCCAAATTTGTAAAAAGACAGCGCGACAAGAGGATTAGAGAAGACGATTCTGAGGAGGATGAGATGGAACAAGCTCCCTGAAGGAATCGTGCTGGCGTCCTACTCTAGCACCGGCAGGAGGACCGGTTCCCGAGATCCAGATGATGGAGCCAGCTGGACCGGTTGGTGGTTGCACTGATGGGCGACCTCTTTTGTCAAATAGGAAAAGAAAGGTTGAGCTACGTGTTGTAGCTCAAATGCAAGAAATGGGGGTCAACCCATCCATTCTACATACAACAGAGTTGACCTTCACTGAAAAAAATTTGGACGGAATCGTAACTCCCCATAACAATTCCCTCGTTATTTGTGCCCAAATAATGGGAACCAAAGTACACCATTTACTGGTGGATACCGGAGCCTACACCAACATCATCTTCAAGAAAACGCTTGATCAACTAGGAGACTATGCTAGCTACATTGAAGATTCTAACCACCGAATTTTGGGCTTTGGAAATATTGTAACAGTCCCGTTAGGAATAATAAGGTTGTCTGTAAAACTTGTATCGACTGAGAAACCCGAGAAAAATATAACTAGAATGGTGGATTTTTTAGTTGTAGATCAAGAGTCCACCTACAATGGGTTCCTCGGCCGACCGTTTCTAAATGAATTTAAAGCTACAGTTTCAACCTACTACTACTGTGTACAGTTCACAACTGCAAGTGGGGCTGGGTCGTTGAAGGGAGATCAAAGAAAAGCTCGAGAATGCCTCCTTCAACTACATCCAAATGAAAAATAAGTGTCGATGATGGAAGCATCCACCAGTTATCCTGTAAACGATCCCTCTATCCTCGATGACATCTTGGGGTCTCGGGATGATCATATGGAGGTTGATGAACAGCTCCAACCCATGGGCGAGCTACAATTGCCTAGTGGCAAGCTACTCTTGCCGGCAGAAGAATCACCTATGGCCATCGGCGAGCTACCTTAGAATATTGGCTTGGAGGGCCCAAACATGGCGGACAGTATTGGCCCAAGCCCTGCAGTCGATTTTGATCCCCGTCTACGTGTTGACCCGATGGACATTGAAGATGAATTGAATCCAGAGGGACCAATTATTGATCCACGGTGGAAGGTACAGAAACGACGAGCGACTCCAGTCGAAGAACTGGAAGCCCTCAAAGTTAACTTTAACTGTGATGATCTCGAACTTTACATCGGGTCCGAACTCCCCGAGCCTTATAGAACCCAGATGGCTGAATTCCTCAAAGCCATTCTTGATGTCTTTGCATGGTCACATGCAGACATGGTGGGAATCGACTCAAAGGATGCCTGTCACAAGCTAAATATTAATCCAGGCCGAAGACATATCCATCAAAAAAGACGAAAGTACAGGCCGGATAAGTATCAAGCCCTCAATGAATAAGTTAAGAAGTTGTTAGACAATGACTTAGTCTGACAGGCATTATGTCCCCAATGGATGGCAAATCCAGAATTGCTGCGGAAGCTGAATGGAACCGGGAGGCTATGCATAGATTTTACAGATCTGAATGAAGCATACCCGAAGGATAACTTTCCACTTTTGCACATTGATCAACTGGTGGACATCACAGCCGGGCACGAAATGTTCACATTTATGGATGTTTTTTCCGGTTACCACCAGATACCAATGCACCTTGACGATCAGGAAGATACGGCCTTCTACACAATAAAAATTTATTTTGTTGGAAGAGAATATCGTTCGGACTAATCAATGCAGGGGCAACTTACCAGAGACTCGTGAACAAAATGTTTGACGAACACATTGGATAGACGGTGGAGGTATATGTTGACGATATAGTCGTGAAAAGTACCCGGAAGGAAGACCACCTTCAGCATCTTTCCCAAGTGTTTGACATTCTTCGGAAATTAACATGAAGCTAAACCTGAAGAAAAACAGCTTCGGGGTACATTCGGGGAAATTTCTGGGTCATCTGGTCAGTAAACGAGGGTTTGAGGCTAACCCTGTGAAAGTTAAGGCTATTGTCGATATGGAACCCCCTCGTTCGGTCAAAGAAGTACAAAGGCTGACAGGGTGCATAGCTGCTTTGAACAGGTTCATATCCCGGTCGGGAGACAAATGCCGTCCATTCTTCGAAGCCATCAAGAAAGGCAATTTTATGTGGGCGGGCAGCTGCCAGAAAGTATTTGATCAATTGAAAGACTACCTAGCAGACGTGAAAATTTTATCAAAACCAATCCCGAGAGAAAAGTTGTACTTGTATCTGGTAGCGTCTGAGGTGGCAATCAGTTCGGTTCTGGTGCGAACGGAGGGAAAATTCATTTTGCCCATCTACTATGTCAATCAGGCTCTACATGAGGCCGAGGTGAAATATTCACCCACTGAACAACTGGCATATGCTCTGGTCATGAGTGTCAGAAAGTTAAGACCGTACTTTTTCGATCACCAGGTCGAAGTGCTAACAACTTTCCCACTCAGGCAGATATTACACCGACCCGTCACAGTTGGCCGCTTGTTGAAGTGGTCCATAGAGATTAGCCAGTTTGGAGTAACCTATGCACCTCGAACAGTGATTAGTGTGATTTTTGCTAGAAATTCGTGAACTATTTTTGCTAAATTTAATTGAATTTCTTGCATTTATTTACATTATTGTGCTTAATTGTCGAGAAATGTATTTGTGTTTACTTTGCAGAAAAATGGAGATTTTTAGAAGCAAACATGTGTCTCTAATTTTGTGAAGATAGTCGACGGAATGAGTCAAGTAGGAATCAAGGGTCGTGAGCAAAACAAGTAAAAACGAGTGAGAAATGGAGTGGGCCATTTTAATTTTTCAAGCAATTTTTGGCGGCCCAAATTAAGGAAATAATTCTAAAGGCCCAATTACAAATTAATTGGGGATTGAGAATACAAGCATCAGCCCATTATTGAAGGTCAATTGCAAGTAATTAAGAGAGGCCATTTGCATTTTGCTTGATAGCAGCTCACGTGAAAGCACATAGTTCAGCCCGTGGACCCCACACGTTATCAATTGCTAGCAGCAGAAGTTGACCAAGGAGAGGAGAAGTGAGACCCATCACCCATGTTTATTTTTAGCAAGAAAGAAAAGAGAGAGAGAAGAAAGCAAGCTTAGTTCGAAGCAAAAAGCAGTTCGAAGCAATTCTCGCCGAACTGTAGCTTTCACCGGAAATTTCCATTCATTGCCGGAATCAATGGAGGAAGATGGAGAAGCTGCAATTCGCTGCTCACTAACGCCGGAAAGGCTTGAAGCTCGATGCTGGAACTGGACTCCTTGCGTCGGAAAACGTCGCGATGCTGGATTTATTGAAGCTCGCATCGCCAGGAGCCCGTTCGAAACGAAGCCGCCACCACTGGGAATTAACGCCACCATCTCCATGTCACCGGAAAAGCCAAGCTCACGCTGTTAAGCTCCGGAATTTGCAGAAATTGCAAAAAGAAAGAAGAGCATGTCTCGACCGAGCTGAAGGAAGCTAAACCGAGACAACTTCATGCAATCCGAGAGTTCAATGTCGAAGCTATTCTCTCGATTTAGAGGTATTCGTCTCGCCCGAGCCCAGAGCTGCAATCCGAGATGGATCCGCGCTGAGTTTGAACCGAGTCAGAGTGAGTTCGGACCGAGTTAAGATCGAGTTGAGCGAGTTTGACCGAATTTTAGCCTATTTTCACTGAGTCAAGGGCGAGTCAACTCGGCAAATGGGTAAAGATGCGAAAATTCATGATTTTTCAAGGATTTAAATGCAAATTCGTCTCAAACCCTCATTCCACACTATAAATACACCCTTTCATCAGATTAGAAAAAAACAACATAGAGCCCTAGAACCCTAATCCCCTAAATAGTTTTATTTTTTCTTTGCATTTTTCCTTTAATTTTTATAATAGATTAAATTAGATTAATATTTCATTAGAAGTTTTTACATTTCAAGCAAGGATTGGAGCAATTGAAGATTTGTATTTCCATTTCACCACAAGAGATGATATCTTTCTTTTATTTCAAGCTTTAATGATTAATTTCATTTTTATTTGTTGTTTTAGCTTATTAGTTATGGGTGTCTCTTATAGAATCATGAGCTAATTTTGTTTGCTTTGAGTGTTGAATCAATGTATGAAATTAGTGTGTTGATGAATTTATAGCTTTTATTATGTCTACATGATGTGAATGTTTCTATTGGTGGGCTTTGTATGTCTCAATTATGATTTTATTAGCTTATATATTTAATTGTGTGTATTGCAACGAGAGTTGAATATGCATGATTGGTATTTAGGTGAAAGCTTTGATTAATTAATTTGAGTTAAATAGTAATCGGCTTAACCGAGAGAGGGTCGGTTGCTAGATCCCCCATCATTAGACATTAGGTATCTTAATTTGAATATTCAGATACTTAGTGAAGGGGGGATTTTAGAGGTGCATCGCGTGTTTTTAGATATTCACGATATTAGGAGCTTATGGGACATAATTAGGAGTCGCTAGTTAGTCCACGTTGTACACTTAGGCCTCAAAATGGATTGGTCTACACACTTTCGTGATCGCTCTTAGCAAACATCAAGAAAAAGGTAATGATAGGTTGTAAATTTGTCACACACTAGTGGATTACATTGTGAAGACACTCGAAGCATTTCTCTCTCTTGCACTTTCTTAATTGAAAGTTAGGTTAATTGTTAAATTGCTTTCTAGATTTAATTTTTGCTTAGTTTAATTTTCATATGCCAACTTGCTCGTCACTAAAGTACCATGCCAACACATAACTTTGGAGCTCCACTGCATTCCTAAATCTTTTTGGTTCGATAACTACTTGGTCCTTGTCTACTTTCACTACTACGACGATCCCGTACTCTTGCGGGGGAGTAGGGGGGAGTAGGGAGTATGTTAGCTTACAATTCCATTTGCACCAACTTACTTTGCTCAATTTTTGAAAAGTTTGTGCTTAATTGTGGGTTTATTGTATATTTTTTAGTATATTCTTGGGATTTAAGATTGTGTGGCTTTGTGTTGGAGAATCAATTGATGGTGATTGTTTGGTTTTTTAGATTTAGTTTAGCTTGATGGTATTGATTGAGACTTGTTTGCTTACTCGTTTATGTGACGATTATGCTTGATTTTGTGTTTGCTCCATGATTAGACAAGTCCGTGAGCTTTAGAGCCTTTAGACTTGCACATATTTTGGTTTAATTACTTTCTTGTGAGTATCGTTCATGCTTGTGTGTTCTAGAACTTATCATTTGTCTTGTTTGAGGCTACATTAAGTGTGAACTTTTTGAAAGTGACATAAGGTCATCTTTGATTTGAAAAGTCACTTAGCCAAATTTTTCATAACAAATGAAATTTTTCCGTAGTTAGCCCTTTTGAGCCTATTGAACTATTTTCTTGGCAACCTACGAATTTAACCAAGTTATCCCTTCTTGTGAGCCTAATTTTTCCTATAAGCTAGTGGAGCTTGAAGGTGGATAGTGAGGTTGAGTTGAACTTTAATGCGAATTTGGTAGATGAGTTTGAGTGAAAGTGAAAAGATTGAAAAAGAGAAAAAGATGAATTGAAAGGTGTACAAGAAAAAGATTGAGTTGGTTTGAGAAAAAAAAAATGTGTGAAGCAAACTCTCTTTTGTATAGCTATTTAGTTGAGTTTCAAGTTAAAAAAAAAAAGGTGTTTGATAGTTGATGGTGAAGAATGTGCTTGAAATATGAGAACAAGTAAATTGTTGGGGTTTGAGAATTTTAGTTGCAACTTGATCACTTGCAATTTTCTCTTGAGAGTTTAGAGATGTTCCTAGGCATTTTGACCTCTCGCTCCACTAGTTTATGAGTCACTTTATCCAAATTTTCTCACCCTTAACCAAAGAGCCCAACATTACAACCAAATGCAAAGTCCTCATTGATTCTTGGATTGATAACTTAGCAAGTGGTAGATAACTTAGATGATTGACAAGCTTATGGTAGTGCACTTGTGTGAATTGATTGTTAAGAGCATACATTCCTTGATACACTTTTTGAGTGATGAGTGAAACACTTACTTGAGAGGAAATTGTGGATTGAGTCTTGATCTTGCATTGATTTGAACATGAGTTGTGAACTTGCTAGTTGATTTTTGTACCTAAGGGTTTGACTAGATTGAAGGAACTTGACAATTGCTACTTATTTCTTTTTTTATGCTCATTTCTTCACAATCCTCCCACTTGTTCTATTTCTTTCATTGCTCGGGGACGAGCAACACTTTAAGTTTGGGGGTGATTAGTGTGAAAATTGCTTGAAATTCGCGCACTTATTTTTGCTAATTTAGTTGGATTTCTTGCATTTATTTACATTAATGTGACCATTTGTGTTTAATTTGCAGAAAATTGAAGAATTTTCGAAGCGAAACACGAGCCTATAATTTGTTGAGGTCGAAAAGAAAATTAAAAGATCAAGAGATAGGGTCAAATTCTGAAAAAATAGAGAAAGACTTGGGCTCATTTTTATTCAACAATTTCTGCCCAAAATAAAAGAAGAGGAAGGCCCATTTGTTATTTAATTGTGAGAAAGCCACGTGAATAGTGAATAAGGAGGAGCTGCCATTTTCAAAGCTTGAGGACCCACTTTCATTTTCCAAAGTTGACCGATTATTAGAAAGAAGAAAGGTTCATCCATCTTCTATCATAAACCATTTCAACACATACAAGCAACTGTCATTGTTAAATCGTAAGAGAAACTAGATGCAAGAATTAAAGCAAGGAAACCACGCCATTTTCAATTAGAAAGAAAGCTCGTTGCCGGAAAATCGCTTGTGCCAGAAATTGCAGCGCCGCCATCTTCAATTCGCCGGAGTTTAAAGCAGAAGCAGCGGCTCCAGAAATTAAATAGAGGAATTCGCCGGAAAAAGCACAGCCACGCTGGAGAGCTCTCACCTCAAGCTTCGGTTTGTGCTGAAAATGCAGAAAATCGTGAAGAGGACGATGCCGTTTCGAAGCGGAGTTGCACGACCAAGCCGAACCGGACACGACCGTGTCGTTTGGCTACGGCTCGTGCCACAAAAATGGCGCACGACTTGGAATTACGAGGCACGGTCGTGGCGCACGACTTGGAATTACGAGGCACGGTCGTGCGGGGAAGAAGTAAGTCGTGCAAGTCCTTTCTTTAGAGGTAATTTTGCAATTTTCAAATTTTTCAAGGCCCAAACTGCAGATTCGTCTCAATACCCTCTTCCCACACTATATATACCATTTTATCAGATTTTAGAAGGAGAAGACACACCCCACACGCCATTTTAGTTTTATTTCACCTTCATTCTTAGATTTGAGTTTTTCTTTCAATTATTAGAGTAATTTAGCTAGTATTTGAATAGCAAGTTTCAATTCCAAGTTGTAACCACTCTATCTAGGTTTATCTTTCAATTAATTAGTATAATTTTCTCATTCATGGTTATTTACTTTTTGATTATGATGATCTCCATGGGTTTATTGATTTCTTTAGTTTGTTTATCCATTGATTTTGTTAGATTAGTCATGGGCTAATCCCCAAATGCTTTGAGTGTTTGAATTATGATGGAATTAGTGTTATAATGTTAATTGATCTTGGATTATGCTATTAAGGTGGTTTGATTGCTTCTATTAATGTGTTATTCTTGATTAGATTAATTGATTAGGTTTAGTAGCTCTTGTTAGGTTAATTTGTGCTACAATGAGAGTTGGGTGTGGGTTAATCGAACTTGTGGTGAGGAATTTGATTAGTTAATTGGATTCAATTAGTCGTCTATTACATCGAGAGAGGGTAGACGACTAGACCACCATTAATAGACACTAGGTGCCTTAATTCACGGGTTTAGGTGCTTAGTGAAGGGAGCATACTTGAAGTGCATCGCGTGCTTCAAGTAATTCACTATCTTAGGTGTTTTTGGTAGCTAATTAGGTACTAGTTAGCTCAATTGATCATCCAAGCCTCAAAAGGGATATGTATTCAATATAATTGCGATAACTCTTAGTAAGAACCAACGAAAATAGCATAAGACAAACGATATTAACGAACGTAGCATTGATTCCGTCATAAGGACGACACCCGAAACATTATCCTCAACTTGCACTTCTCACGAAGTTTTAAATTGTTTTTTTAGTTTAGTTTGTTCATTTCATTTCTAGTGTTTAATTTTATTCTTATCTTTTCAATTCTATTAGTCTCAAAACCTCAAAACACGCTTCTACAATTCTATGGAAACTCGTAATCTTAGAGATTCACCGGTCCACTAGGTCTTTGGATCGATACTACTTGGTCGTGTGCTTGCATGCTATATCGAACCCATACACTTTTGGGTCGTACTTACTTGCTTGTTTGAAAAAGTGCAAAATTACGAAAAAGTCAAACAGCGATCAAGGGATAGGCATTAGCCAACTTTATAGTCGAGTTAACCTTTCCCCAAGATCCGACGAGAGGACTAGATCACCCATGACATCTTTATGTGGATGGTTCATCGACAAATATGGTATTCGAGGCAGGAGTAGTTCTTATCAGCCCCGACCGACAAGTATTCATCTCGGCAGTCAGATTTGAATTCATGGCTACCAACAATGAGGCTAAATATGAAGCTCTAATTGTAGGTCTCCACTTATCACTGGCTGTCGAAGTCAGGCGACTCCGAATCTTTGGAGATTCTCAACTTATCGTAAATCAAGTATGAGGTGAATACGAGGCCAAAGACGAACACATGATCGAATATCAACAAATTGTTGCTCACTTGATATCGATGCTAGATCAGGTATATATTCAATAAGTACCTCGGGCAAGCAACACGCAAGCTAATGCCCTGGCTAGATTAGCAACAAGTGACGGGCCAGCAGATTTAACAGACATCATCATCACTAGAAAGACTCAACCTTCAACGACTGATTACGAGGTCAACCACATAGTTGAACAACCAGAAGATAATGATTGACGAACTCCCATAGTCAAATACTTGAAAGACGGGAACTGTCAAACAACCCTTTTGAAGCTGCCAGGATAACAAAACCAGCAGCCAGGTATACCCTGATGAACGAGCAGCTTTACAAAAGAGGTTTTTCAGTCTCGCTACTCAAGTGTTTGTCTAGGGTGCAAGGGAGAGCTACTTTGAAGGACATACATTCAGGAGTTTGTGGAAATCATGCTGGGGGGCAAGCTTTGGCCTACAAAACAAAAAGGCAAGGTTATTACTGGCCGACCTTACGAAAATATGTAATCCAGATGGCCAGAGCTTGTCACCGATGTCAAATCTTTGCCCCAAGCATCCACACATCTGCTCAAGAGCTCGTCTCAGTTTTCAGTCCTTGGCCGTTTGCACGATGGGGAATGGATATCATTGGACCTTTCCTACCCGGAAAAGGGAATGTACGATTCGCCGTCCTAGCTGTAGACTATTACACCAAATGGGAAGAGGCAAAAGCCCTAGTCAAAGTCGCCCATGAAAAAATGATTGATTTCATTTGGAAGAACATTGTTTGCCGATTCGGGGTTCCTCAAACACTCGTTACAGACAATGGTCCTCAGTTTGATGGGAAGAAGCTGAGGGATTTCTGCACCAAGTGGGGCATTAGAAAACATTATTCGACCCCTTATCATCCACAGTCTAATGGCCAAGTAGAAGCCGTGAACAAGATAATCAAGCATATTCTCAAAATACGACTAACGGAAAGCAAAGGAAAGTGGTCTTTAGAACTGCCGGATGTGTTGTGGGCATACCGAATTTCTCTCAGGTCTAGCACTGGAGAAACACCCTTCGCATTAGCATTCAGAACTGAAGCAGTCATCCCAGTTAAGTTAAAGATCAAAACTCTAAGAATGGACAACTTTGAAGAAGAGGCGAACAACTCTGCCTTAACAGTCGAGCTAGACTTGCTCGAAGAAAAAAGAATTACTGTCGAACTAAGAAATGCAACATATATGCAGAGGGCAGAGCGTTATTACAATTCTCAAGTCAGGTTATGAGAATTTGAGGCTGGCGACCTTGTTTTAAGAAAGAAGCTTGCTCCGCCTCCAGACGTATTTGGACCAACTTGGGAGGGCCCATTTAGGGTAACGAACAGGTTACCCAATGGTGCATATGACATTGAAGACCTAGATGGCAACTCAACTCAATACTCCTGGAATGCAGCTAACATGAAGAAATACTTCCAATATGCGAGCTATTTTGCCTAAAAGAAGTAGTAGTGCTGCTCTTACATTGGGCGAACTAAAGAACTAAAGCTGCGTGTGTGCAAGTAAGGTCCAAAAACTTGCCTAATTTTTTGAAATTTCATCAAGAGTGTTGGTAGTCAAACAAGTTTAGTTGGTCGAGCTACTCTAGACCTGTCACTTGTTTGTACTTGTATAGTTTTAATCTTTCAACAAGTCCAAAGTTTGTTTGATAAAATGTATAGTGGTCGAACTACTTTGACTTGGTTTGTGAATTATATATTTTGACAAGTTAATGGTTGTTTGGCAAAATGTATAAAAGTCGAACTACATTAGTTTGGTTTGTAAAGGTATGTAAAGTAGATCGTCATTCATACTTGTAATTTCTTGGCAAGTTCAATTATAAGTTGTTCGTTCAAAGGAGAAATCCAAGCTCAAGGCACAAGTTTGGTATATAATCAAGCCCATTAAAGGTTGTTCATTTTTAAATGAACATAGCCTAAGGCCAAAGCCCTTATTCCAATTTTTAATGGCAATATTCTTATGGAACGAAGCCCAAATACATACATTAAAATTGTAAGACATAAGTATAAATGCAAAGATAATTTATGTATGAAGAACTAGTTGAGCAAAATAAAGTTCATTAAATAACGAGGCACTTCGCCCAAAAAGATTACACTAATTCCATCGAGGAGCGAACAACGGTTACAAAAGAAAGAAATAAGGGCCCTATTCTACCCTACTCCTTAAGATTCTTGCCCGGTCGGAGGGGGAAGGTTGTCATCCTTAGGCTCTGCTAAGGGCGCCCCTGTAATGGAAGGATCTATGGGGACGTCCTCAGTCAGCTCAGAAATAAGCCCCTCCGCATCAGCTCGCTCTTTTTTAGCTTTCTCGTTTTTCTCAGCGGGCACATCCTGCTCGCCCTCGGCGACCTCCTCTTGATCATCATCGGGAGGATGTGTGATTTCGATACGGGGGTCAAGAAAGTCTATCTTGACCACATACTCCGGCAGGTCGCCGATTTGGAGTGAGGTCCCAGGTGCTGGAGGGTTGCTCTCGAGGAAGTTGGTGAATTCTTTGCCGATCTCTTCCACAATGTGGGGCACGTTTAATTCATTCACGACCCTGATGCACTCGGCATAAGCACTCACGAACCCTATAATTGAGCTCGCCTCCATCTTAGGTATCAACTCTTCTTGTGTGACAAAGTTGGCGAGCTGATTTTCCAGATCGGAGATCTTAGTTGTTGCCTCAGTAGCAAACTTTTCGGCGACCTCCTTCTGCATCTATGCGCGGGCGAGCTCGAGGCAAAGCTGCTCGTTCTCGGCCATCTTGGCTTTAAGCTCCTTGACAACCTTGACGTGTAGATCGAGGGCTCACTGCTCGCTGATCTGGTGGGCCTTCACCTTATTTTGGAGGTCGCCAACCATTTTCTTGGCTTCCTCTTTAGCATCATCCCGCTCCTTTGAGATGCGGCGAACAATTGTAGTGTGTTGCCGAGCATCCCGCTCCAGGTCTTCAACCTGGTCGACCAACTTTTGAATGGCGACCAGGGTATTACTAGCTTCAATGATACACAGGTGACCATTATCCTTAGGGGCATGTGTCTTCACGGTTGAGTCCGGGTTCTTGGTCCAAGACCGGGCAATAGACTCAGAAGCTCGTCGAACAAAGGAATCAGGAATCTCCCGGAAGGATGTTGGCACCTTTGAACAGGCGTACTGGTGCATCATGTTGGAGCGACCAAGATAATCATTGGGTTGGTAACTGGAGAGAAATGGAAGAGAGTGTTAAATATAAAAAAATATAATAATAAAAAAGAAAAAGAAAGAAGAAGTTAAAAAGGACTTACGCATCATAGCGACCCTTGTCCCAGCCCAAGTAGGTCGCATCGTCGGGGTGAATTCTCTCTTTGTGAGAAGCAACGACCAAAGGTTGCTCGGGCAGGTGTTCCGCAGGGAGAGCTCGCCCAGTGTCTAGCTCGGTTGAGTGAACTGCAACTGCTCCACTTTCTTGAGGCCCCTTGCTCTTTTTTGGAGCTCGTTCGCCTTCGGTGATGGGGATGCCATCACCACGATGAAGTCTTTTAGTCTTGGGGGTGCCAGCTGCCAGCGGACTACTTACAGGGGCAGGCTGTTTTGTCGAGCTCGATCCTCCAGTCTAACGAGGATCATCCTTGCCCGCTTTCGCCACCATGGCGATCATCTTTGCTATGGGATCCCCCTTATTCCTCCCTCTTTTGATTGGCATTTCCCACACGTGATGGTCAAGTACGTGGAAGGATGGATGGTTGGAAACTGTGACGAGCTGGTCTGCAAAGGGGCGAACAACAAAAGCTTGAAAAAATATGCAAAAATTTCAAGTAAAGTAGTTCGCCAGGAAGAAAGGACATTACCATCAGGAACTTGGGCTTGAGCCTCAAGGTGATGGGGGTAGGTAGTGAAGCGAGCTACCCTATGTGTCTCTTCCGAACAAAGGTGTTGAATAGTGCGATCAGCTCGGTCCCTGAGGGCGATCTGGCTCACGATGAACAAAAATAGGTCGTCGGCTTTGTCCTTAGCGCTCCTCCACTTAAGAGTTTTGGGACCTGAAACAAAGATAGAAAGAATAAAATTAGTTTTACTTCTTCAACTAAAACGAAGAAGTAAAACTCACACTTAAGAACCCCAAACTCCATCGGGTTGTTTATCTTCTCTTCACCACCATATGGTCGAGCAGAAGCACGTCAGTCCCCACTGATGTAGAACCAGTCGTGCTTCCACTCTCGGAATTTTCTGGGAACATCTTCAACTACCTTAAGGCTAGGACGAGCCTTAAGGTAGTACCAGCCCGCCACGTCTCCAGTACAAGCGGTGGGCGTCATGAGGTAGTTCACCTCTTCCGCGGACAACTTATTTGGATATCCCTCAAGGGCGCACAACACCATGAGGGACATAAGGTTCATCCACCCAACAGGGATCAACTGGGTGATGGCCAGATTAGTTCGCTCGAGAAAACGGCCAATCAATGGATGCAATAGCAGTGTGACCCCGACATTGAGAGCATCCAAGTTAATCGTCGTAAGCCCGCAGGATGGGCGATCAGCTCTATCTTCAGCCAACAGTGCGTACATATGCACATCAAAAGGGATCTTAAAATCCCTCCTGATCTTGGGCAGTTCTTCCTCGGTAATTGCAGACACAATGCAGCTCGCCGCATACTCGGGTGTCTTTAGTCTTCGCCTCCCGCGAGGTGAACCGGTTGGAGTATTCCCTCTCATAAGCGTCCCAGTCCACCTGGCAAGCTACAGCAATCGGGATCTGGTGTTCGACCGGATTTGGCATAGGGTAATTGATGCTCCTCAAATAGTCCCAAGCAGCTCGTCAACAGGGGCGGGCTGCTGCACTTCGACCTCGTCCTCCTCTTCGTGGAGATCGGAACTGGTCTCCTCTTCTACCTGGCGAGCTGGATTTACCCGGGCGACCTCCTCTCCAGACGGGCGAGCTCCCGAATCAACTAAGTGGGCTACGGAGGCCGCATCAGGATCGGACTCTAAATTAACTACTGGGATAGAGGGTTCCCCGATTGGCCGTTTTCTAGGGATGCGAGGTGGATATGATCCCGTCTCTAAGTGTGAGGACATTTGAATCGGAATTTTTTGTGGAGACGGGGATTAGAAAAGCTTGAAACGATTTTAATGGATGTTTCCGATGGGGAAGACTAAGAGGCGGCGGCGATGATTTTGTGAAATCAACGGCGGAGTTGGGGGTCCTTTACTCAAATAAAGAAAATTAAACCAGGAAATAGAACTGATAATACCTTGGAAAGCTTCAAACGGGCAGAAACCGACGTCGGAGATGGCGGAAATGTTGCCGAAATTTTGAAAGGAAGAAAACAAGGTTTTGGCGCTGAAGAAAATAGAGTAAAAATTGAAAAAAATGAAGAAAATACCCTTTTATCGTAAAGGGGAAAACGGGGTATCTGGCGAAGAATGAAGAAAGTTCGAGGACCAGATTGTATATCAAGCGCGTGCAACCCTTCTCTGAGAATCCAGGAAGCGCGTCGCCTCGAGATCGCATACGCGTGGGCGGCAGCAATCATGCCGCCCACGTCATGCCTCGAACCAATCATGCCACCCACGTCATGCCTCGAACCGTACCTGGCACCTCGGTATTCCAACCATCGCTTATCCAATGCAGCTCGTCCAAGGTAGCCCGTCCAAATTGAGGTAGTCTGCCCTAAAGAAGAACAACTCGCCTCCATAACAAAGTATCATAGCCAGCCCATATGTATATCGCCCCACCTCTTTTACAACATAATTGCTGACTAGCGGGCAATTGTTGATAGGCGAGCAAAACTACAACTAAGGTGAACATGATTAAGAGAATTAACTATGTCAAAGACAAGGTTAAACAAGCTAAGCCAGGTCGAGCTGGAATAGACAGGCGAGTTATTCCAGCTAGGCGAGCTACTTTACGAAGTCGAGCTACTTCAAAGCAAAGACCATACGGACACAAATGAATCCTTGGCGAGCAACTCTAGACAATTGGCGAGCAACTCAAGCCAAAGTATTAAAGCACCAAATCAAGAAGTAAGCTGACCAACAGAATCAAGCTAATGACTCTTCAAGGACAAGACTCAAGAGGCGAGCAGCTCATTAAAGCAAGCTAATCCAACTTAGAAGATAGAAATTAGTTTAGATAAGGTCAAATAAGTCAACTCTCCATGTGTCAAACATGCATGCATGGGAGAGCAAAGGTCTAGACACCTCCTACTTGGAAAACTTGTATAAATACCTTGATTTTCAGTTAATAAAAAGGGTACAAATTCACAAATACATCCAAATTTTGCCTACACACACTCATACACCTAAGTCTACACACACTTACGAAATAAATACGAAACCAATACTTGTATTTACATTTTCTTAACCCCAATCTATCGTATTTACTATTTACGGTAGTAATCAATCATACGTTATTGTTTGGTGATTCATTTAACGATTAAAAACAACCACTAATCCACGTGATTAGAATCGATCATCAACAAATCATATACACACACACACACATATATATATAGAGTCAAGATATGATTGATTTTTTTATTTTATTTTTTTGTCTCAATCTCATTGGGAGACCAAACA
Source organism: Ballota nigra (assembly GCA_947034835.1). Lineage (NCBI taxonomy): Eukaryota > Viridiplantae > Streptophyta > Magnoliopsida > Lamiales > Lamiaceae > Ballota > Ballota nigra. The sequence continues at coordinate 30,734,550 of OX344728.1, read as the reverse complement.
AATATACAGTAAATGTTGTTTACAAAAAAAATTCAAATTTTGTGAATTTAAATATAACAATTTTTTTATGAAATCTAAATTTATGGATTCATTATTGTTTTATAAATTTATCAAGTAGGGTGAATTACACTACTATGACTTTGATTCCCCCAAAGCAAGGAATATTCTTCACCCTAGTAACACCTATATGGGTATCATTCCTATCAATTTTCATTCCCTTTCCTTTTCCATTCCTTAATATTTTACCAAGCACTTAAATATTTAATGTTACTTTTTGCATATAATTTCAATTTAAATAAGCTGGAATATAAATGATTTTTTATAAAAATATTTAAACAATGTAAAAATTATACATGAAATCTTTATTTCATTACGCAAAATTTGCACTTCTATATCTATCTAGATATATTATGACAATAAATGGAATGGTGCAATATGCAAAGAATGTATCTTTCATGTAATTGAAAAAATCAAAGATATAATATGAATATGTGGTGGTCTACAAATCAAATGTCATATGAAATTTTAACTTGATTATTAACATGCATTTAATATCATAGAAAATTAATATTTTGCAACTGAGATTTTATAAATTATATATTTCATGTGTGGTTGACTTATTCTTAAGACGTTAAAATTTTGATATGATGCATATAAAATATAAAATAAAATATTTTTAACTTTTGTTCTAATGCTTGATGCCTCACATGAAGCTATGAATACAATTATTATGTTAGGTTCTCAATATTTTTACTATATGCATTTTTTCTCTAAAGTGACCTTATTGAATATCTTTTAAAAAAAGATATTACTCCTTTTGTCCCAATTTTATTTTTCCATTTGAGTGTTCTTGACTTTTAATGTGAGACTTGATTTGTAATATTTAAATTGATAAAATAGTTTTTGATGATAGTGTATTGTTCAATTTAAGTGAATGAAACAAAATGAAGATGTTTTTCTATGTAGTTATTAGTTGAATGAGATGTAATTTAGAAGATTTTTTCCTTGCGTATACGAGTTAATTTAGTGATAAATTATAAGGTATGATTTATTGTATACATATCAAATCGTAGTTCAGACAACATTGTTGATAGATTAGAAATATAATTAACCTCAATGTGGTATTACATACTTTAAGCATAAAATATTACTATTTAGAGTATGTTTTAGAATTAAAAAAATTCGTATACGAACCACTTTATAATTATTTTTAGATACACTTTACTTTACCTAAATAATGTTATTTAAATAATCAATTAATACTCTTCACTACCATTAACTAAATTGGTTATACGATAATTCTTTTTATTTTAGGACACTATAACAGTGGTTGTAGAATTAAGACACTATTTTTACGATCTTACAAAATTGAGACTATATCTTTACGAACTTACAAAATTAGGACAATATCTTTACAAACTAGCAAAATTAGAACACTATCTTTTAATTTTAACCAATTCAAGCTAATATTATATATATGGCCAACTGGGCATATCATAATCCGGCTTTATTTGACCCACATTTTATAAAATTTGGCCTAAATTTTCCCAACATAAAAGATAGTGTCCTTATTTTGCAAGATTGTAGGGACGGTGTTCTAATTTTATAAGCCCATGACGATAGTTTCCTAAATTTGTAACCCAAAAAGATAGTGTCCTAATTTTGGAAACACCTATAAGATAATGCCCTAAAAATTAATTGTTTCTTGCGTATATGAGTTAATTTAGTGATAAACTATAAGGTATGACTTATTGTATACATATCAATTCACAGTTCAGACAATATTGGTGATAAATTAGAAAAATAGTTAACCCCATAATCATATTACACATTTTAATCATAAAATATTACTATTGGGAGTATGGTTTAGAATTAAATTATTTTATATATGAACCATTTTATAATTATTTTTAGATACATTTTACTAACAAATTAATGTTCTTTAAGTAAACAATTAATACTCTTTGTTGCCATTAATTAAATTGGTAATAAGGAAAATTTTGTTATTTTAGGACACTACCTTATTAGTGTTTGTAAAATTGGGACACTATTTTTACGAGCTTGCAAAATTGAGACAATATCTTCATGAACTTGCAAAATTAGAAAGTGTCTTTACAAACTTACAAAACTAGGACACTGTCTTTTAATTTTCGCCAATTTAGGCCAAATTTTATAAAATATGGTCAACTGGACATATCATAATCGGGCTTTATTTTGACCCATATTTATCAAATTTGACATAAATTTCATTTAAGCGGAAGATGTGGTCATAAGTCACAACTTCTATAATTACATAGATAATTAACTTGAAGATGGTCTTCACATATTAAAAAGTTTGTTTAAAAAATAAATGGTATAATGTCTAATGGATTAATTAGTAATTGTTTTTATTATGCAAGGAAACAAAATCTAGAGATCGAGTAAACTCTCTCAACTCTTCTCTAAAACGATTATCATAAGAAATTTTTTTTAAAGTTCCATACTTTTCTCCATTAAAATTCGCTTTATTGTTTGGTTCTCAATCTTGTTTTTCTTAAATATATTGGTTATTAGGGAAAAAAATATTATTTTAGGACACTACCTTATGAGTGTTTGTAAAATTATGTCACTTTCTTTATGGGCTTGCAAAATTGAGAAAATATCTTTACGAACATGCAAAATTGGGATAATGTCTATACAATTGGCCAAAACTAGGACACTCTCTTTTAATTTTGGCCAATTTATGCCAAAATTTATAATATATGACCAAATGGGCATATCATAATCGAAATATAATTGACTCACATTTTATAAAATTTGGCCTAATTTTGCCCAACATAAAAGATAGTGTTCTTATTTTGCAAGATTGTTAAGACTGTGTTCTAATTTTATAAGCTCATACAGACACTTTCCTAAATTTGAAAGCCCGAAAAGATGGTATCCTAATTTTACAAACACCCATTGTTGATAATTACATCTATAATTCAGAGTATTTATCCATCCATTATAGATAATCTGCATACACAAAAATATTTTGAAGATAGAGCAATACTTGCTCCTACTCATCGCGATGTAGAGTCTATTAATGAAAAAATTATGTCAATGTTTTCCAAAAATAGTAAAGTATACTTGAGTTCTGATAGTCTGTGTAAGTTGGAGTTTCGTGATGGGGGTCATGGGGACGCGATGTCTGTTGAATTCTTAAATTCAGCTAAATATTCAGGGATGCCAAATCACCGTTTGATCTTGAAAGAGGGTGTGTCAATAGTTCTTTTGAGGAATCTTGACCAGAAGTCTGGTTTGTGCAACAGAACAAGATTGGTTGTCACTAGACTTGGAAATCACATACTCGAAATATTAATGGCAGTAAAGTCTATATTCCAAGAATGACTTTGACAAACTCGGATCAAACTATGCATTTGAATTTTACTAGGCGTCACTTTTCGGTGTTGCTTTGTTTTGTTATGACAATCAATAAGAGTCGGGGTTAGTCGCTTTCCACTGCGGTAGATGTTATTGTCATCGTGTTTTTTTTTCATTTTTTTGCTGTTAATTTTTCATGTCTTTTGTGTTTTGATTCGATTGTGGTTGTATTTGTGCATTTTAATTAAGTGATTGCATTTTCTCTTTGTTTTTCTTTGCTTTTTTCAATGCTTGATTTTGTCCTTTATTTTATTTTATTTTATTTTATTGAATGCAGTTTATTTTATGATAATGCTTTGTGTTTTTATGGAAATGTTTAGGATAATTTGCTCGACCATTTTCAGCTTAAGGATGGAGACTTTTTATTCTTTTCTTCTATTCCTATCTCAGATTGTCTATTAGGAGATTTAAGTCCGGCGGTATTATTTTCCAGCTTGGTACTATAAAGTCGGATTCCACTTTTAATAATCGACATGGTTAGTATTTTTTCTCTTTTTTTTAGTTAAAAATAGTGTTGTTGCTATTTCATTTTTTTATATAGTTGCAATTGTCCTTTTTTTTCAAATGAGTTGATTAATGCTGCTTTTGTTTCTGAATTTGTTGTTCCGTACAAGGATCTTTTGGTAAGTTATCTACTTTGTATTGTTATTTTGGTGCTGATCTTATTCGATTTTGAATTTAAATTTTGGTTTATTATTTTAAATAATTTTTTATATCTATGTCAGACTATAACGGATGAGTTTGCTTGGTAGTTTGGTGATTTTTTTCCGTCTACTTGCCTGTTGAAGACGGTTACTGGGAGAATAATAAATTCTACATGTTATTTGTATAATGATATGTGGGAAATTACTTGCGATTGGAAAATGTTTTTGAGGACGTTTGAGTTGCAGGACATTTGCTATGTTATGCTTTTGTACGATAGCTATGAGACTTTCTGTGTGAAACCTTATGATACGGATCGTTCCCTTTTTTTGTCCATAGAAGAAGGTATGTGTCCTTTGCGTCCAAGGTGAGCGTGTCATTTTATAACCTTTTTTTTTATATATATGTATAAAAATATATATGTTTTTTATAATATGATTATCCAATTACTGTTTGTATCTTTGTTGATATTTTTTTATCCGTGTGTGTTTGTATTTTGTAGATGTTTATGGAATCGAAGCTCACTGGGACATCACTCTTGAGTCTATATTTCCACCCCCTGTATTAATTATCTCGAGGTTTATATATCTGTGTTGAAAATTTTATTTTCATAATTTTTTTTGTGATGTTGTGGTATTCTAACAGTGCTATTATGCTTGTAGTGTCTTTACATGCCGGAGAATTATGAGTTTACTGTCGTTGATTTAGGTATAACATTGTAAGCCGTCAAAGTATACAACGAATGTTGTGTACAGAGAAATTTTTAGAAATATTTAATATCGTTCGAATAAAATTAAGTACTTATTTTCTATTAGTTGAAAGTGTTTAAAAATAATTATCTAATTTTTCATTGTATATTTTTTTAGTGATGTACTTAGTTGTGTGGATCAGGTTTGCAATCATGGTGAGAGGTATGTATACCTGAAAATAAAATTTAAAAAGGAGAGACAAGAAACATTGTTAAAATGTTATACAATTATTCCAAACGCCTGTAATATTTTCTAAAGGAATGGGCAAATATTTTCTAAAGGTCCGCGAAATTCGCGGGTACTGTACTAGTCTATAATTATAATAAGAAAAATATTGTATCATATATATAAAAAAAATAGAGGAGAAAATAGAGAATTTCATATTGTATTCCAAAATATGTCGATATTGGTCTCTATTTGTAGAAAGTTGAAAAATACGAATTTTGAAATAATTTTTGTTTAGTATTAAATTCACATTATCCATAATATTTACAATATTCATTTCATGCACACAAAATTATATTCAACTAATCAAAATGTCAATTTTTAATTGGTACTCTATGGTTTGTGCTTGGTTGCAACCTTATTTGTGTTAACAAATTTTTTTTTTTTTTTTTTTTTTGTCTTTCTTTCTTTTTTGTTTGTTTCCTGTGTTTTGGATAGTGACCTCACAGATGAGGTAGTATTATCAAATCAAGATATCATACTTTGAATGAGTGTTTGTATATAAGTTACATTCAATTTCTCTTAACTAGATTATTAACTAACTTTAATCCTGGAAGTTTATCTGTCGTGTAACACCTCGAAATTAAAAATTAAATTTAATGATTTCATGGTTTTTTTTCCAACAAAAGCACCATATGTTTCAAGATTTGATTTTTCAGGATTACTGAACTCTTGGAAATATCCTAATGGAAATGAGAAAACATAACTATCGACTTTTTTTTTTTTTGACATATTTGTTCAGATCTATATAGAAGCAGCGGTCAGACTGGCATGAAGGGTAAGTTTTGATTAGTTACCGACCAAGACCCTCGTTTCGCTTCAAAGTTTTGGAATTGTCTACATCAAGCCTTGATAAATCTGAACTTCATCATCTACGCGTTAGATGAGCTTATCAACAAATATATTTTTGGTTCTCTCAGCTGACAACTGCTTTGTTGTCTTATAGGACTTATAAGTTTTCAATGGCTAACTTGACTCTTAACATCATATTTGGTTTCCCATACCAAGTGTTCATTAATTTTAGCTAATTATTCCTTTTTAATCACTAAATTCAGCTCAACTTAGTCTTCATCTAAGTACTCACGCGACCAATTTAGATGTCAGTTTCAGTACTTAATGGTTTTCTCTTTATCATGTGTTTTGATCAACCCCTTGAACAACATCCAAATCAGCTGTCGAGCATAAAAATCTATGCTATCAATTGGTACACTCAGTTGTTTCTTATCAACACACTTAGGCATATATTGATATCCAATTAAAACATCAAATTCATATCCTAACACAACCCTTCCACCGATTATTTTAATGTCCGCCGATGTATATAACCTTTGACATGAGGAAAAACAAATAAATTTGAGAAAAAAGCGACAAAAATTGGTGGAGGGACAACTATTTTACAAAGAGAATGCCAAGAATTTCGTATATATGTAAAAGACGGTTGGTCATGGACGTATATTTGAGTCTTTGTCGTAAAGTATATTCTTATATTTATCGCAGACATTTATATGTAATGTTGCTCATGACACAAAATAGTGTTGCAATAGGTCCATATTGGATTTATTAATATTGGTGTTTGTGAAAGGGAAATGGAAGAAATCAAAGTCTGGAGGGCATCCCTCCTGCAACTACCAAGGTTTCTCCAGTGACATAAGAAGCATCATCGGAAGCCAAATATGCTGCTGCTGCTGCCATGTCTTGTGTCGTTCCAAGCCTATTCAGCAGCGTCTTCTCCTCCAGACTTTTCCTCTACATTCATGACCACCATACCATGTTATTTCCATTATTACAGGTACATACAAAAAGTATTTTCTAGTAAAATTACCATTTCATCATTTGATGTAATAGAAGATGCGAAGTGGGTCGGAACAAAACCAGGAGCAATACCGTTTACTCGAACATCTGGGGCCATCTCAGCTGCGAGTGCCTAAAAACAAACTAACTTCATAATTAAATAAAAATAACGCATTATGCATCAAAAGGACCCTAAACTATCAACTTTTGCTTTGATACGTCCATAAGCTGTTGTTTGTTTCAAAAAGCCCTTCAAGTATTGAAATTTTATTTCACAAGACAAAAATTGAATGAATTTTTCGATATATCCTTATGGTCCTAATATATTTGTTAATTTTTTAATATACAGATGTGTTTTGTGCAAGCCGTGTTAACCCCAATGTTTCAGGTGATCAATACCTAAAATGACTTGCAAAATACACTTTTGTATACAATTAAATTTAAATAAAGCTTTTCCTCAAAAAAAAAAAAATTTAAAATAAAGCTGAACTGTACATTATGCAACAAGACCATTAAGATGAGAAAAATTCTATCAATTTTCGTCTCAAGAGAGCTTGTGAAATAAAATTTCAATACTAAAGGACTTTGGAAAACAAAAAACAATTTATTGACCTATCGAAACATAAGTTGATAGTTTAGTGCCCTTTTGCCTAAAAATAATTGCACAACCATATGTGTACCTTGGTGAGGCCAAGAAGCGCTGTTTTTGTGACTCCATACATAGCCAAACCTTGAGGCGGCTGAAATGCTGCTATAGAAGTCACAAAAATGACCGAAGAGCCTTTCTTCAAGTGAGGGGCCGCTTCCTAAATTACATGATCAACAAAGTAAACGGAATATATATTAACATTAAATTCAGAATTCTATCAATGTCGATAGTTGATATTGAATTGACATACTTGCAACAGCAGAATAGAGCTTTTCACATTGATCTCCCATAGTTTGTCAAGGACTAATTCTTTGGTTTCCAGGATTCCATCAACAGCAGGGTTGGCAGCAGCATTGCACACAATTACATCGATTTTTCCATATTTCTATATGTGAGAAAGAATTCAAAGTCCAATTAATAGACAAGTCAAATGATAAAACCTGAGAACTGCAAAGTGGTAAATAGTCCTTAATGTGCAATTCAACATTTATATTTGTCAAATACTTTCCAACAATTCAGTCTATATCAATTAGTATAGAAGAAATATACATACATAAAACAATCAAGATCACCTTTCATGAAGGTTATCCCGCAGACTATCTAAAACCACACACCAAAAGCTTTTGATTTCAATTGCATTAGCAGTTAGAATTTATTGTTTAAGTTTTGAAGATGCAAAACTGATGTAAGAAGGATAGAGACCCCCACTTGTTTTAAGTTTATAGGTGCTCAACTGAACGAGAACTCACCTGAAAAAAGCAAAACACTGGATAACCTAGGAAACAAGGACTTAGGAAGAATTCTAATTGTTGGTCATACGGACCTGGTCTAAAAGGTAATATTTTTATAGGACCCGCACTGCGAACCTGTTCCTGGACCCACACCGTATATAGTTATATGAACATATGTGTGCCGTGTGCGTGTGTGTGTGGTGTACATGTTATTTTCAAGTACATAGACAGATAGCTATTAAAAATTTAAAATGTAAAATTAAATTAGTATTCAATTAAACAATTCTATCTTTATACTAATATTTAATATATATATATATATATATATATATATATATATATAAGTAAGTACATATATTAAATATATATTTGTGAGTGTATAGATTGATATTAGATAGTATTATTTTTAATCAATTACATTGCATGTCTTAACTTGAATTATCTGATGTCTAGATACAGAATATTTGCATCTAAAAAATTCCATTTGGAAGCAATAGAAAAGTTTAAGTAATAGTTGGGCAGGGCAGGGCAGAACTTGGGACAGATATAATCTAATGAAGATGAAGATGTGTTTTGAATAGCTACTTACATCTATATGATATATTTTGATTTGTTAGTTTTATTTATATGTATCTATATTTGGAATTACATATTGTAGGTAACAATTATATTGGCATGGGTATTCTAGATTTACAGTATTAATATAAATATGCATTTTCATCATTGTTTTTAGATTTTATGAAATGAATAAACAAGGTGGTTTCATTCAATTTTTAACGTTCATCTGGATATTCTTAAATCAGCCAACATAGTGTGTGTTCTACATAATATTCATTGTTATTATATGTTCTCACCGTGTCATAATCCTTGAAATTATTTCATCAAATATTATTACTAACTTTGAAGCAAGAAAGAACTCATTATCAGAGAAATCAAACCTCTTTAATCTGTAAAAGAGATAACTTAGGAAGAGTGAGAACAATTCCAGCGAGATGGGTATTCTTGTTTAGAAGAATACAACCTTACAAGTCAGACAGGCCCCTGTAATCAGTTGGATTGGAATATACCGCTAAAAGATTGGGAAAGAGTCTGTGCACTAGCACATTAAGCTAAGTAAAATTGCTTTAAAAGACCAGAAAAATTTGTCTTTAACTACTGCTTTATTTACTGCAATTGAAATCGTTCAACTGTTGCATTGAACCGTACACACAAACTGTATATTTGAAAAGACTTCTAAAGAAACAAAAAGCTTTGATAAAGCACACATTATTTGCACAAAATAAGAAAAAGAAAAAACTTTTATTTAAACGAATTTGCGGCATGCAATCCAGCAAATGCAAGTCAATTGTCATACACAGTTAACTTGTGATATCAAGGGAGTTCATTTTTAAAATCCTGCACAACTCTTAACCTGGCATACTTTTGTCAACAAACTCAGGCTCACTCAGTTGACTTCATCCGTTGAGTTTCAACTGTGCTGAGTTAAAAAAAAGTTCAAAATTAGCAAATTCATTCACCCAACTTTCCCATTAACTCGTCACGCACCAACAAAATGTTATTTAACGGGACTTCAAGTTCATAGTCAATATTGAATTGGCATATTTGGAGCAGAAAAACAAAGGTTTTCACATGGATCTTCATAGTTTATGAAGGTCTGATTCTTTAGTTCCAAGGATTCCATCAAAAGCAGGGTTGGTTCCAGCATTGCAAACAATTGAATCATATTTCTGGATGCTTGGAAGATTTCAAAGTCCAAATAATAGAATAGGAGAATTGCAATCTGACAAACCAAAGTGGTAAATAACTAAAATATTATTATGTCCTTAATGTGCAAGTAAACATATATTTCAATTAAGAATGTGATAGCATAGAAGAGATACAACCATAGAACAACCGAGATAACCTTTTCCTAAAGGCCATCGGCTAAACTAACTAAAATAGTGAACCAAAAGCTTTTGCTTTTCATAAAGTCCCAAGTTATACAAAAATCTCAGTCTATTTATGGTTCCAGTTGTTGAAACTATTTGGCATCAAGATTAATGGGAGGATTATTATATCAAATGATTAATTACCTCAACAGTGTTCCTTATCAAATCTTTTCTTTGCTGTGCACTGGAGACATGGCACACTAAGCCCAACGCTTCAATTCCTCTACCGTTAAGCTTTTCCACTGCTTCATCAACATTTTTCTGCAAATCCATCATTAAACTTAAAATTCCCATTGAAGTAGAAAAAGAAGATCGAATAAATTGAATGAAATCATACTTGTCGGCGTGAGGAGATAACGACGGCGGCGCCTTCTAGGCCGAGACGCTCGGCTATGGCGAAGCCTATCCCCTGAGTGGAAGCCGTTACCATCGCCACCTTCCCTTCAAATCTTTTCCCCATTTTGATTCTCAATAATTCTGGAGTAGTGAACCAAGATAAGAATGGGAATTTTTTTATATAAAATCTAGGGTAATAATTTAGGGGGAATTCTAGGGAGTCCCAGGTACATTAATATACCTGGTCCAGTCAGCAGGTAAGCTTCAGGTAACCCTCCTTTTCCTTTTTTTTTTTTTTTTTTTTAATAATTTCACATTTTTCAAGGAAGCCAATGATTGGCATTGAGCACATATATTGCACGCCTTCTTCACGCCTTCTTCACACACAATGCACACTTCTTTATTGGGCCTTCACACTTTAGGCCCATTATCTTTTTTTTTTTCGGCCCATTATATTTTATAAATTTGGATCATTATTGTTTAAATTATTTTGGCTCATTTATCTTATTTATAATTCTAATACAATTATTATGCAATGTAATAATGTAGGCTACAATATAATTACTAAACATATTATTTATAATTTATAGTTTAAACATGTTTTTTTTATAAATTATGGTTTAAACATATTATTTATAATTTATGGTTTAAACATATTATTATAGTTTATGGTTTAAACATATTATTTATAATTTATAGTTTAAACACATTATTTATAATAAGGGTGTGTTTACTTTGAGTGATAAGGTTGTATAATAATTAAATATCTAACCTTATCACTTATTTACTTTGAATGATAATTTTTTATTTAAATCCCCGACCCGGGGATAACCCGGATATTTCCTCAACCGCATAGATATTAAATCACACCAAAATAAGTGTGATAATTAATTCTAAATTGGGGATATGATACATAATTACGAAACTACACTTTATACTACTTGAAATTTCCTATTTTCTCCTATCAAATTCTCATCTTCTTCACCGGTTCTTGAAGCACGATCTCTTCATAAAAATAAATTTACAATAGAGTACACAATAATAGATCTTATCATGAAATTCACAACACAAATAAAGTAATTACACATGATGACCAAACAATTTTTCATTTGGGAATTAGCTTTTATATGGCAATACCTTGAAATCATGGGAGGAATTGTGGAGGGGTGGGTAAGTAATTTTATAACTACTCTATAATGCAGAGGAGTGTTGGTTACTGAATACAAAGATTAAGTAGGAATACAAACCACGGAAATCAACTCCGCAACTGGAAGTATGTGTGGGTTTGTATGACGTGATACAAAAATCATGAATTGATTAAGAATACAACTCCACAACTCCACAATACCCTAAACCCAAACCACGAAAATCTGAATTAATTTTGTGTGGGTTTGTTATTGGATTTAGTATGCCAAGACTATCTATGGTTTTCATAAGAATACAAACCATAGGAACCTTTGTATAAACCAATAATGGTGTCAATCTATATTTTAGAATTTAGGATATTTTAGTAAAAGTTGTATCCTCTATATTTATATTAATGTTAAATAAAATGAAATAATTATATGAGTTTATCAAATTTTATAAAAGTAGACACATGATAAGATTAACAAAAAAAACTAATTTTAACTTCCTATTTCATCTCACCTAATCATATCACATCTAATTCTTATTTTCAAAGTAAACGCACCCTTATGGTTTAAACATATTATTTATAATTTATTGATTAAACATATTATTTGAGTTCATTTCTCTGATCATGTAGGCACTTAATTCCTCAACCTAATGCAATTTGTCTACGAACTGAAATTTTAGACATTAATTACACACAAGCAATTCACCTAAAAAATATTATGCGTAATTAAATTTTGAAAAAATAAATAAATTAGTTTTATCTAATAAATGTATTGGGAACAAGTCAAATTTAAAAAAAAATGTTGATAACTCAAAAAAAAAAAAACTATTGATAATTTGATTATATTTAATGGAGAATAAGTTGGGATTTGAGGGAGTGAAATTATTTTAGTGGTCAGGTAGGGGAGAACTATTCCACATTAGTATAGGAGCGGTTATATTTTTTTTTATAATATCTATTAAATGTCCTTAAAAAAATATGTATGATTAATTCTAGATAAGATCAAACAGTTCAATCTTATTCAATTTGATGTTTTAAATACGTCAAAATTTAAGTAAAAAAAAATATCTAGTAATAATAATCAATTTTAATTATCATCAACAATTTAATTTTATTATGTACAATTTGAAACTTATTCATACATAAATCAATATACAATATTTTTTAGTAGAGTTAACATCATTTAGTAAAAATAACTAATATTATTTAATGAAACAACTAATACCCTTCAACTCATGCTCTTCAGTAAAATAATTTTAAAAATTCTAAATTTTCGTAAAAGTGTTGAATATATATATTAGTCATAATGTAAGATAGCTTAAAAAAATATTTTTAAAGTTGTGGTGCATATTGCAAAGGAAATTAATTTATTTACTTTTTCTTGAAAATTATAAAATTTGGAAGTATTTAAATGGTACATACTACATTAGAACATTTATATTTGTTGGAGTTATACGTAAAAGTATACTTTTACTTTGTATAACTCGTGTATCAAACACTCGTTTTATGAGAATAATTCTTTTATCACATTTGCTTTAGTTATGATTGAATGTTGAATTTCTATTGCAAACCGTTCAATATATAGTACATGTTACATTGTAGTTAATGTGGTGATACCCGATCACGGAAGACAACATTAACAGTTTACTTGTAACTAAACGTACATTTTCACGACCTAGGTGGAATTGAACAATCCGCCGTGAAAGGTCGATGTGTAAGGCTCATATTGGTCTGTCTTGACTAAGAGATTGCACTAGCACATTTAGTATGTGTTGAAGAGGTCCTACAGCGAGGATAAATTCTTCTGTTCTGAAAGGTGAAGAATTAGACCTCAGTGGTTGTTGATTTCTTAATCTCCGTCACTTAAATAGGACCGTGTGTGCTTAATGGTTACTGTTTTGATTCATGTTGGGCGAGAATCATTGCGACTTCGAACTTTGTGTCTTGGGCAGTAATATTAATCATACGACGGTTGCTAAGATTTAATACGGAGAAACGCGTGCGAGTACGGCTCGTGTGATTAGTCCCCTTGGTGGGCTCAGAAGTTTTATTGTACCAAATCTTGCAAGTGAAGAATTAGTTTCTTCGGTACGAATAATAATGTTGAGCTGTCTTTACTCCAAGGTGAAATATATTAATTAATTTAGAGCTATTCAGAAGCTTAATTAATTAATGGACTTGATAATCTTAAACGCGGGAAATAATAACCGGGAGCCCATATTATCGTAATATGGATTAAGATGGATAGTGCAATATTAATTTATTAGTGGTAATAATTAATATTAATGGGCTGAATTATATTGGGGCTCAATATTGAAATTCAGAAGTCCATTAGGAGGTCCAATCTTAATTCTCCTTAAAGGCCCCTCAAGTAGCCCATTAAGTAGCCCAATAATGATAAGGTGATTAAAATAAAAAGAAAATAATATGCTGATTTTTTCCTCTTAATTTCGAAAATATGGTTTTTAGGAGAGAAAAGATTTTGTTGATTTTCTTGGAAAGATATTATGGAAGATAAGTATTCTTGGACATTGATACACAACTTCTCACTAAATTGAATTAATATGTCTCACAATTGAAAGCAATATTATTTAGTGCAACCATTAGTACATACTACATTAGAACATTGATATTATCTTCCATAATCCATCATTTCTCACGAAAATGAATTAAAATATTTTATAATTGCAATTAATATTATTTAGTGCAACAATTATTACATATTACATTAAAAAATTGATATCATTTGCAAAATTACATCATTTCTCATGAAAATAAATTAAAATATTTTGCAATCGAAAATATTACTACTTAACGCAACCATTAGTACACACTACATTGGAACATTGATATTATTTCATGATACACCATTTCTCACTGAAATGATTTAAAATATTTCACAATAACAAATAATACTATTTAGTGAAAATCATTACTACATACTATACAGAACATTTTTTTTTTTTACTAAAATGGTACATTTAATTTTTCACAAATGAAAGTAATACTATTTAGTACAACAATCAGTACAAAATACATTTGAACATTGATATTATCTTGCAAAATACATCATTTCTCACTAAAATGAATTGAAATGTTTCAAAATCACAAGTAATACTATTTAGTGCAGTCATTATTACATGCAACATTAGAACGTTGATATTGTTTTGCATAATACACCTTTTCTCATGAAAATGAATTAAAATATTTCACAGTCGGAAGTAATCTTAACAATGTTTTTATTTAACAGGTAATAATTATAATTATAGCTTTTTATTTTGTTAACTCTTGATAAAATTTGCTAACTAAATTGTTTTTATTAAAATTTAGGGGACATTAAGTTTAGTAAACTGTCAAATTAAATACGTAAAAAGCTTGTGATTATCCTTAATTTTTTTGTTTAACAACCGTGTCAATATATAAATTAGGCCAAGAAGTTTTTAAACATGGTTGACTAAGTGAGTGGTGGTTATATTTGGTGGGTTTATGAAAATTTTGAATTAATTAATGAGAAGACAATATATAGGCTCCGAAAAATATGGTGGAAAGACCGAAAAAATTTGGTGGAAAGACGAAAGTTTTGGTGGGAAAATAAAATATATTTGTATGGCAGAATAAGTAAATTTGGTGGAAAGACGAAACTTTTGGTGGGAAAGCTTTTATGTTATACAACCATGTTTAAGATTCGTTGTTGGTGAATCGTTATCTTCCGCTGCGCCGAACATGGTGTTTGTGCCTCTAAAATCCAACAAAACTCAGTATGTAATATTTCAGAATACTAAACTCTCTATACTTTCATACATATATATATAGAAGTGTGATACATCATTATAATATTTCTCCCCACCTTCCTACTGCATGAAACTCATCGTCTATTTATGTTATCTTTTCTTCAAAAATTTTATAGTTCGGAATTTTGATCTCAATTAACACCTCGAATTCTATATAATTAATATATATGGATTTGGAGCGTTACAATATCGCAACCTTAAATTTACGGATATATCGATATCGCATATTAATATCGCAAATTTTTAAAAAAAAATACGGAAACTTTATTAAAATGTAAAAAATTTAACATGAAATTTTAGGGAGTATTATAATATGATATTATGCATATGTTCCATTTAAAATCACTATAAAATTACATGTTTAAAGTAGACATATAGATAATAGACTATATAAACACTGTTCAACGTAAAAAAAATTGAAAATATAATACTTAATACTATACAATACAATACAAGATATAAATACATAATATTATTCAAAATATAAGATATAATGCATAATACAATATAAAATTATGAATATTACATGATACAATACACTTAGTACCAAAATGATGACCTATGAGGTTCAAATACAGAGTATGTAATGTCATCTTTGTCCAAATAATATTGACAACCAACTCATTATATTGGAGTAATCCTAGATAAAGGGTATCAGTTGATGACCTATTAACTGTTTTTACTAAATGATACTACCTCAGTCCATGAAAAGTATGCTCATGGAGATATATCGCAATATTTTCATCCTTGGAGATAATTAAGTAACCCTAACCGGGTTGTCTAGTTCGTGGGACAATGCATTTTTTCAAAGGAAAACATAATTTTTTAACTCGGGAGGACCTTCATTCACTCAAGTACTTTCATTCCATCCCACTCCAGACTAACTCCGCTTAAAATTACTTGGTTCACTCGAATTTAATAATGTTCTATCAAAAGTTTATTTTTTCATCAAATAATCCTAGCCGGGTTGTCTAGTTCGTGAGACGATGCGTTTTTTCAGAGGAAAATGTAATTTTTTTAACTCAGGGGGGCCTTCATTCACTCAAATACTTTCATTCCATCCCGTTTCAGACTAATTCCGCATAAAATTACTTGATTTCTCTCGAATTTAATAATATCACATCAAAGTTTATTTTTTTATTAAATAACCCCAGTCGGACTGTCTAATTCGTGGGACGATGCGTTTTTTCAGAGGAAAATGCAATTTTAAAACTCTGGAGGACCTCCATTTTATCGAGCTCACATTAAAAAAAAATTAGCATTCATCTTAGTAATAACATAAATCTTAATTAATCGAGCTCAAATTAAAAAATATATACATTTACATATATGAAATTTAAAAAATTAAACTAGTAATAATTAATTGAAAATATATACTCCACATTATATGCCCAATACACTAAAACTAATTAGACGGGTGACTAGTGTGAAAATTACTTGAAATTCGTGCACTAATTTTTGCTAAATTTAATTGGATTTCTTGCATTTATTTACATTAATTTTACCATTTGTGCTTAATTGTGACACGATCCCACACAAGACTTATTCATGAAACAATAGAGGAAAATTAATAAAAAAATGAAAAAGTCGAAATTAATTAATTAGAAAATCAACAACAAAAATATAAGAAATTAGAATTGTTAATCCAATCAAGAAGGGATTTAAAGTAAATATTTATGAACAAATCAAGCATTAAAATGATTAAGTAAACTAAAAAGGCAAAAAAAAAAAAAGGCAAAAAGAAAAAGAAAAAAGGGAAGAATAAATAAGAAAATTAAAATAAAAGAATATATATGAACCTACTTGCTATACGCGAAAACAGTAACTCAAAACTTCACGTGGAAAAAATAATCTGTATCCCCTTACTATCTATTTCACAATCTTTCAAATCCTACTTGGCCTATCATAAACATCCCCTTACTATCTATTTCTCAATCTTTCAAATCCTACTTGGCCTAACATAACACCGTAATTAAAATTTCTCTATTTCTCCTAGTTCTGTTTCTTTTTTCTAATAACTTACCTCCTTTCAATTTCGTACGTGGCTTTGACATAAACTTTTCAGTTCAAATTCAAATTTGATTTTCCTCCGAATTCAACATGTATTTGGAATTTTAACTTCCCCTCTCCAGTTTTTTTTCTTGTCGGTTAATTCGCTCTACGGTTATTTTTTTTATTGGAGCGAAATTTTCACTCTACTTGAATTGAATCTTTTTCTAATTTAAAATTTTTTGTTCCACGAAAACGATAAATTGATTTTAATAGAGAATATTCTAATAATAAAGAATATTCTAAATGATATGAGCAAACCACAATTCAAATCAATTGAATTGATGTAAATATTCTATAAATTTTGTAGAGTTGTAATTATCCCTATTCCCTTGTAAAGTTGTTATACGCTTATTAATTTTCATACCGGTTCACACCAAACCTACCACTAATTTATTCACTAAAATAATCCATATATACATGAAAATACATAGTCATTTAATCCTTTAAAATTATTTATCATACACGATGACATCTATCATCTACAACACAAAATTAAAATAATATAAATTAAATTTAACATATACATATTTTTTGTATATAAAATTTTAATTATGTTATAAAAATGTATATTTTTTAATATTTAAATTTTTTTTTTTTTTTGCAATCCTGCATAATACCCGGGGTTTGCACTAGTATATACTCCCTCCGATTCGATTTAGATTACCCCATTTCCATAAAAGGAAGATTTTTTCCCCTTACCCAAAATAATAAAAAACAAACACTACCCTTTAAAAATATAATTTATTTACACTCATGTCATTACTTTATCAACTTTATATCCACAAATACTAATAAACAACTCTTTTATTAAAACCCGTGTCATTTCCTCTGGGTCAATTTAAATCAAATCGAAGAGAGTATATAAAAACTTCAATAGCAAGCAAAATTTCTGGAATGCAGTGAATAACACTCGCTGGGGGAGAATTTCGTGAGGTACACTTGCTTGATAAGCGTGTGAACAGAATAAAATAAAATAATATTTTTTCCAGCTCTCTTTCTCAAATAAGTAGCGGCGTTGAATTAGTCAGAAGAATAGGAAGTTGGAACCCCAAAATACCCTTGATATTTTCAAATTTAAAAAATAACACAAGCTTTGTTTAAGGGCCAAATGAAACACTGATTGTGGCGACCTTTCACACTCTCTGTAAATTGAGTAATACTCCACAAAAATAGTAAATTATTCAGTGAAATGAATAATACTATTCATAAAAGTGAGTAATATTATTCAACGCAAAATAATAAATTTTAGTCAACTCTACGAACTCAAATCGTGTAGGATTTTCACTTTTTGCAAATCTCACAATCTGACAGCAAATGGACTTATAATTTGTAAATGTTTAATTTTTTTTATTCAAATTGATTGAATTTTAGTTTGTGAGTCTCAATTTACTTATCGAGAGGGATAACCCTAATTATAAACCACTGATTCAAATATACAAATCCAAATTTAGTAGAATTTTCTTGCAAATACCATCAATTCACTGTCAATTTCAATTTTTCTAGTAATAATAATAAATTTTAATTATCATCAACAATTTAATTTTATTATGTACTGACTTGAATCGAATATACTAGCTTTTACTAGTAGCTTCCCAGCAAGAGTACGGGTTCACTGTAGTAGTGGCAAGTATAGGGACCAAGTATTATCGAACCCAAGGGAAAGTGTGTATGCGAATAGATCCCTGAAGATCTACGCGTCGTAGTTAATATGAGTGTATTGTTTTTGGATTTTTGGAAAGATTAATTAAAAGACTAAATTAAACTAAGTAAACTAAAATACTAAGAAGACGAATTGACTAAGGGTTGTGTTCTAATGAGAGATGGTGATGCTTAGGATTGGAATCCCTACGTATACTAACAGAGCAGGTACATAATCAGAATAACTGTGACACACAAGAATTAACCTAAGTATAAGAATGCAAGGTGAAAGCTCAAGATTCTAAACCCTAATACTTTACCCTAACACTCGACTTCACTAATCTACTAACAAGTTAATAGATTGTGCTTAATTAATGAGACCCTAATTTAACTAAGGTGATGCGGTCGTCCTCCTTCGCTAAACCGGTAGATGAATTAACCTTTCCTAAACTCTCTCGTTAAGTCTACTCGTTGTTAAATAGTGATACGGTCGTCCTCTCTCTAACACCTTTCGAACGAAATTCAAGAGCGAAGTCTAGATTAATTTTAAGAATTCATTAACCAAGAGAATTAAAACCTAACGTCACAAGTTACTCTAACTACAGACCCACAACCTACTTCTACGAGTTCATCCTACCCTAAGCATGCAAGGGTTTTAGCTAGACATGGTTTTAACAAACATAAAAGCAATAGAAGAAACGACGAACATAAACATAATGAATTGAAGAACGAAAATATGAAACATGAACTAGGGTTTAAAGAAATAAATACTAAGAACTGAAATTTAATTACTTAAAACGAAGTTTCAAAGTGTTTAAAGAAATCAAACTAATGAAAAGGAACTAAGAAACGAAAAGAAACTAAGAATTCGTATGCAAAAGCCTCAACAAAACGTAAATAAAGCTTGCTCCTCTCCTTCCTCTCCAAAAACTAAGTCTAAAGTTATTTCTAAAGTTCGGGGATCCTTCAAAACGTGTTTGGAAGAGGTATATATAGGCACGGGTCGAAACGGGAGTTAATGGGCCGAAAATACGCATCCGGAGGTAAAAATCCGAAGTTGCTCGAGCAAAACGCTCGAGCGGTCCCGCTCGAGTAGTGTAGCTCGAATGACTCAATCGCTCGAGCGGTTCCGCTCGAGCCGGTCGAGCGCTGAAATTACACTGTATGTTTTGGGCGCTCGAGCAATTCGCTCGAGCGGTGGCGCTCGAGCAGCTCGAGCGCAAGAAAAGTTCTGTAAGTCTTAGGCGCTCGAGCAATGCGCTCGAGCGGTGGCGCTCGACCTAGTCACTCGAGTGACTTCCAACTCATCCCAACTAATACTTTTCCTCGTCCGCACTAATACCAATCGTATTTCTTCAATATCTTCTCATCCGGGCATCCGTTTGAGTCGATTCAAAGTCCTACGAACTCCGTTTTTCGTCCTCGATTCACCTATGAGCATCAAAGAGACAAATTCATCAATGTGTAGAAATAATGCTCAATTGACTCTAAATACTCGATAAACTCGACCAAGATTGGGGTATTTCAAGCTACGAATCATGACAATTTCACGCCTAATCAACCCCCCCAAACTTACCATATTGCTTGTCCTCAAGCAACGAAATAATAAGTCAAGTGAAATTGTTAGGAATGAGTCAAAGAATCAAATAGTGCAAGCAAATGAACTCGAGCTTCAAAGATCAATCACAAGTATACTCACTCACCTTCCTTCATCATACTCATGCAACAACAACAAGAAACACCAAAATCAAACATGGATGTGCACTCAACGATGTGCTTCACTCCCTTTCAAGTGTATAACAATGATCAAGGGACTCACTCAATCAATCAATCACACAAATTGGCAGCCATAGGCTTGTAAGTGCTCTTAACTTCGACCATACTCTAGAAATCAATGCCGAATCAAAAAGGGCTTTTCTCAAGGTTGTAATGTCGGCTCTTTGGACAAGTGGGATAACAATATGGGTAAGTGACTTAAGTGAATGGAGAATAGAAAATCAAACTTTAGCACTTCGAGATTAGGAACAGAATACTTCAAACATTTTCAATCAACACTCTTTCAATTCCACTTTTCTCAACACTTCAATTTTTTTTTTCTAACTCTTTCACTTCTTTTTTCAATCACTTCACTTTTTTTTTCTTTTTTGCACAAACACATGAGCTCATTTTTTTCTTTTGCTCATTCTCAATTTTTTTTTTCCCACATCTCATATCTCATTCACACCCTTGTTTTATCACCACTCAACCATCATAATTCCTTTTCTCAACTCAACTCAATCCCTTCAACATTCACACTTTCCTATTCTCCACTCAAATTGGGATAAAAAGGCTTAGGAACTTGGAACAGTGTTTAAATGTGCTAGCAAATAAAATAAGCTTAAGGCTCAACGGGGCTAACAAGGGACAAATATCAATGGTAAGGAAAATTTTGGCTAAGTGACTCAATAAAATCAAAGATGGCCTAAGATCACATTTGGCATATCAAACTGGACACAATCAAGAAGCAAGAGCACACACAAGTTCTAGCATCCTCTAAGGTGATGATTCACTCACAAACGAAGAGATTAAATCATGCATTTAAATCTCGTAAGGCTCAACTCTCACGGTTTTTACATCCATGCTAGTCTAGTGCACTCTCACTCTCATCACACAAGTACTCAAAAGAAAAATTCACAAGCATACAAGTTCTTTCTCAAATCAGCTCAAACTCAAACACTCACACAAAAGAATTTCTAACTCACCCTTACAACTCACTCTACTCATCAAATCATACTCAAAGATAGCAATCAACAAGCATAAGATGATTGATAGGCATAAAATATTGAGTAACAAAACAAATCAAAATCAGCCCAAGGAGTATCTCAACAAACCAATAATCAATCAAACTCAACTCAAAGATAAGGGCGTGCATGCATGTGCAATGTAACAAGAAACATAAAAAACTCCACCCCCCAAACTTCGACCTTGCTAGAGGTCTAAGTTTGGGGTTGTGGTTACCTCAACCAAATAATTCCGTTTCTCTCAATAGACTTGCACACTCCCTTGTCTCAAGTTGGTTCCTTCAATCTGAATAACTCCATGATACCTTTACTCCTTTAGAGACAAGCCTACAAGCAACTCACTCAAATACGAGGTTAAACATACGACTCAAAATAACTCCCTAATAACGAAAAAAAAATACTCAAAGCAAATAAATAAAAAATAATGGGTTGCCTCCCATTCAGCGCTATTTTTAAGGTCCTCTTGCCGGACCGAGCTCAAAGGAGCTTATGGGACATCATACTCAAATTTACCTCCCTTACTCTCATAAGAGTGGTGTTTGAACTCCTTTCCTTGATGCCCCACCTTCATGAGCCCTTTTGCTTCCTTCCCCACCTCAAGTGGTATAGGTCTCAACTCCTTCTTTCCTTTATCTGGAGGAGTCTTACTAAACAATTTCTTGAATTTTGGCTTCTTCTTCTTAACTCCTCCTTTTCCTTCCAACTGGGTTACGTCCACTTTCTTCACCTCTTCATCCTTCAACTTCTTCACTTTATCCCTATCAAAAGAATCAAGATCATAATGCTCATGGGTTAAATAATCAAGTGAAGGACTAACAAAATTATGAATATGAGAAAGATTAGGGATAGAAGGTGTGTCTTCAACACTAGGATCAATTGCACCCGAGCAATACAAGCTCTCATCCTCCTTCGGGTGCTTCATGGCTTCATATAGGGAGATCTTCACTTCTTGATCATCAACCTTCAACGTAATCTTCCCATTTGCCACATCTAGCACCATCCCCTCCGTAGCTAAGAACGGTCTTCCCAAGATTAGGGGCACGTGCTCATCTTCCTCCATCTCTAGGACTACAAAGTCGGCTGGAAAAATGTGATCTCCAACTCTCACTAGGATGTCTTCAACCACACCTTGAGGTCGAGTAATAGACCGGTCGGCAAGTTGAAGCGTCATCATTGTGGGTTGAAATTCTCCACCTTCCAACTACTTGAAAAGCGACAGTGGCATCAAATTAATGCTCGCTCCGAGGTCGCACAACGCTCCTTTCTTGATCCCGTTCCCAATGTCACATAGGATTGTAAAGCTCCCGGGATCCTTCAACTTTGGTGGAAGCGCCTTGTGCACTAATGCACTCACCTCGTGGTTCAGCTGCACCAACTTCGGCTCATCCACTCGCCGTCTCTTCGCAATCAAGTCCTTCAGAAACTTTGCATAATGCGGCATCTGTTCCAAAGCATCATAAAAAGGAATGTTAATATGAAGTTGTTTAAAAACATCAAGAAATTTTGCGAATTTTTCATCAAGCTTCTTTTTCATGAAGCGTTGTGGATATGGGACTGGTATCACAGATTTGGGTACCCCCCATTCATCTTTCTCGGTCTCTTTCACTTTCTCCCTTGCTTCCTTTGCCTTCTTCCACTTAGGAACTCTCTCACCCTTCTCACTGCCTTCCTCTTCAAGCTCTTTGCTCGCTTGAGTGCTTTCACCCTCAACCTTCTTCTCAATCCCTTCACTTTTTATCCCCTTCTCAACTTGGGGCGTCTCAGAATCAGCAGGCATCTGAGGACCTTCATAGTTGGTTCCACTTCTAAGCTGGATTGCCTTGCAATGCTCTTTCGGGTTCCCCTCCGGCATGGAAGGATATTTTCCCGGTTCTCTATTCACCATCTTTGCAATCTGGCTCATCTGGAACTCTATCAAAGTGAACCTTCGATTGTTCTCTTGTTGAGTTCTAGTCCACTCAACATTCATCTTCTGGAGCTCTTGATCACGTTGATCACCTTTTTTATGCAACTCTTTCACATCGTACTCCAAGGATGACAACCGCTTGCTTCCTTCCTCCACCTTCTGAAGGATCGCTCTCAACATCTCCTCCTGTTGATGCACCGCCCTCTCCACCAGGAGGTTTAGACCCCGGATCAACACCTGCAGGAACAGTAATACCAGCTTTTGGGTTAGCATAAGAAAAATTCTCATTTTTCCTCCATGTGTTTTGAGGAGGCTGCTGGCCTCCTTGAACTCCTTGTGTGTTCCTCCATTGATTTTGAGGCGGCTGTGGCCCTGGAGGTGCAAATGGTTGGCCATAAGAAGGTCTTCCATACTGATTACCACCTTGGTAGCCATTCTGATTGTAATACGGACCTCTCATGTAATTGGCAACCTCTTGCTGTCCACTGGGCTGGTCTACTCTCTCATTCTCTACTGCATGCTCTCCACCCAAACTCTTCCCCAACTCGAGGTTGTTGATCTTTTCCATCATGGCCATCAGCAGCCTTCTCGTTCCTTCTCTCTCTTCAACCTGATGCACTCTCTGAAAATCTGCATCTCCACTCCAAGCACCGGCATTCGTGACAATGTTGTCCACGATCTCCCTACACCTCTCTATGCCTTGGTTCAAGAATGCTCCGCCCGCACAGGCGTCTAAATGGTCTTGTCCCACCTTGTTGGCACCACTATAGAAGAACGCCATAATGTCTCCCTCATTGTACCCGTGCTGCGGGCACTCAATCAGCATGTTTGAGTATCTCTCCCACGCTTGGCGTAAATCCTCTCCAGACTTCTGGCGAAAGGACGAGATCTCAATTCTAGCCTTGATCGTCCTAGATGGAGGGTAGAATCGCTCGAGGAACAGACGCTCGAGCTCGGCCCAAGTGGTAATACCTCCCCGCGGGAGCGTATTATCGTACCACTCCTTAGCTATTCCCGTCAATGAGAATGGGAACAGCCTAAGCCTCTTGACATCTTCAGACATGCCATTGTAATTAAATGTTGAGGCTATCATGAGAAAACTCCTCAGATGTGTATGAGGATTCTCCTTCCCGATCACCCCCTTGAATTGATTCTCGGTGAGCAGCTTTAAAATCCCCGGGGATATCGAGAAGTTGTTCGCCTCAACAGGAGGCAAAGCCATTCCATCATAGTACCGATGTGGCTGCGCTGCAAACCTCCCTCGAATAGCCATATTGTGATCTACGTTCTGAGGAATGTGTTGAGGATTAGCAGCAGGTACTGGTACTTGTTGGGGTGGTGGTGGGTAAACAGGTGGTTGGTTGTAGACAGGAGGTGGATGATATGGATATGGTGGGTAAGGATAACGTGGGTATGGGTAATGTTGGTATACTGGGTTGTTGAAAGGGTTATTTGGGTTTTGTGGGTAAGCAGGGTTTTGGTTCTGGTTTTAGGGTTGTGTTTGTGCAGAGTTAATTGTGTCTTGTGGGTTCGGGTGTGGGCTCTCAGTTCCCCCTATGGGTATCTGCTGATTACTGCTGTTTCCATTGGCACCCTCTGCCCGTTCCACAAGAGCAGTATACTCTGCAGCTATTTTGTCTAACTCCCCAAGTTCATCAGAAATCTTGTCTTTGTTTCCCGCGGCAGTAGTCATTCTTCTCAAGAAGGCTCGGTTCCTTCTAGCTATTGTCTCAGGATCTGCAGGTAACCTCTCTTCGCTCGTATTGCCTTGTGAGCGTGTTTTCATAAACCTGAAACACTAGCAGAAGGATCAAAACGCAACTGCCTAATGAATGGGAATAAAATTAAAAACAGAAAATAAATCACCCACTACTAACTACTAAGCTATCTACAAGTCCTATTAAAAAACATACAACGCCATTCCCCAGCAACGACGCCATTGACTTGAATCGAATATACTAGCTTTTACTAGTAGCGCCCCCGCAAGAGTACGGGTTCACTGTAGTAGTGGCAAGTATAGGGACCAAGTATTATCGAACCCAAGGGAAAGTGTGTATGCGAATAGATCCCTGAAGATCTACGCGTCGTAGTTAATATGAGTGTATTGTTTTTGGATTTTTGGAAAGATTAATTAAAAGACTAAATTAAACTAAGTAAACTAAAATACTAAGAAGACGAATTGACTAAGGGTTGTGTTCTAAAGAGAGATGGTGATGCTTAGGATTGGAATCCCTACGTATACTAACAGAGCAGGTACATAATCAGAATAACTGTGACACACAAGAATTAACCTAAGTATAAGAATGCAAGGTGAAAGCTCAAGATTCTAAACCCTAATACTTTACCCTAACACTCGACTTCACTAATCTACTAACAAGTTAATAGATTATGCTTAATTAATGAGACCCTAATTTAACTAAGGTGATGCGGTCGTCCTCCTTCGCTAAACCGGTAGATGAATTAACCTTTCCTAAACTCTCTCGTTAAGTCTACTCGTTGTTAAAGAGTGATACGGTCGTCCTCTCTCTAACACCTTTCGAACGAAATTCAAGAGCGAAGTCTAGATTAATTTTAAGAATTCATTAACCAAGAGAATTAAAACCTAACGTCACAAGTTACTCTAACTACAGACCCACAACCTACTTCTACGAGTTCATCCTACCCTAAGCATGCAAGGGTTTTAGCTAGACATGGTTTTAACAAACATAAAAGCAATAGAAGAAACGACGAACATAAACATAATGAATTGAAGAACGAAAATATGAAACATGAACTAGGGTTTAAAGAAATAAATACTAAGAACTGAAATTTAATTACTTAAAACGAAGTTTCAAAGTATTTAAAGAAATCAAACTAATGAAAATGAACTAAGAAACGAAAAGAAACTAAGAATTCGTATGCAAAAGCCTCAACAAAACGTAAATAAAGATTGCTCCTCTCCTTCCTCTCCAAAAACTAAGTCTAAAGTTATTTCTATAGTTCGGGGATCCTTCAAAACGTGTTTGGAAGAGGTATATATAGGCACGGGTCGAAACGGGAGTTAATGGGCCGAAAATACGCATCCGGAGGTAAAAATCCGAAGTTGCTCGAGCAAAACGCTCGAGCGGTCCCGCTCGAGTAGTGTAGCTCGAATGACTCAATCGCTCGAGCGGTTCCGCTCGAGCCGGTCGAGCGCTGAAATTACACTGTATGTTTTGGGCGCTCGAGCAATTCGCTCGAGCGGTGGCGCTCGAGCAGCTCGAGCGCAAGAAAAGTTCTGTAAGTCTTAGGCGCTCGAGCAATGCGCTCGAGCGGTGGTGCTCGACCTAGTCACTCGAGTGACTTCCAACTCATCCCAACTAATACTTTTCCTCGTCCGCACTAATACCAATCGTATTTCTTCAATATCTTCTCATCCGGGCATCCGTTTGAGTCGATTCAAAGTCCTACGAACTCCGTTTTTCGTCCTCGATTCACCTATGAGCATCAAAGAGACAAATTCATCAATGTGTAGAAATAATGCTCAATTGACTCTAAATACTCGATAAACTCGACCAAGATTGGGGTATTTCAAGCTACGAATCATGACAATTTCACGTCTAATCATGTACCGTGTGAAACTTATTCATACATGAATCAATATACAATATTTTTAGTAGAATTAACATCATTTAGTAAAAAATAACTAAGGGGGCGCTTGGTTAGCAATTCTTCAATGGTAATGAGAATAAAAATTTATTTTCATCTATGCCCTCATAAGAAAAATGATATGTTAGGGGAAGAAGTGTTTCAATGGTGACACCATTGCTAGTGTCATTCCCCAATTTTGGAATTGAAGTTGACAACAAATGGTTGTTGGTGGAGGAATGAGGGAGTGATTGAGGAGGAGGATTGTAGGAAGAGAATAGGGTAATCAAAATGAATTATTGATTACTTTATTTAGGAGGAGAGGTAGAGATTTTGCTCTCATGAACCATGCTAATTACACTAATTTTCAATCACATTTCCATTACCATTGAAGAGTTGTTAATCAAGCGTCCCCTAATATTATTTAGTTTAACAACCAATACCCTTCAACTCATGCTCTTCAGTAAACTAATTTCAAAACATTGATATTATCTTGCATAATACATCATTTCTCACTAAATTGAATTAATATGTTTAACAATTGTAAATAATACTATTTAGTGCAATAATTAATGTATACTACATTAGAGCATTGATATTATCTTGCATAATACAATATTTCTCACTAAAATGAATTAAAATATTTAAAAATTAAAATGAATTAATAGGTATAGAGTGAAAATGAAATAATTTGAAAAAAAATAAGACTAGCATTTTTATATTTTCATTGTATTATACTATTAAACAAATATGTATATTATATAATATTTTATTTTTAAGAAATCATAATTACACCTTTTTTTTTTATAAACATTGTCGTGCAAATAAAAATGTATAATGCTTTACTTAAACTAAATTATTAAAATGATTGCCTACTTAAAATGTATTATTCATTTTTAGGCGGGAAACTAACAAAGTGAAAATCAAAATATAAGGTTGCCTCCAACTTCTAGGCGGGAAACTGACAAAGTGAAAATCAAAATATAAGATTGCATCCAACTTTTTAGGAAGTGGAAAAATAAATTTTAAACTGAATTTTAGTAATATAAATGCGGTCATGAACTAATAAGTAATTGAATGTTTATAAAATTATTATAAAAATTACTAAGAAACGATCTCTATAATTCACTCTAAATGTAGTTTTTTTTAAAAATTAATTTAACCTTTTAAATTCTAAACAAATCTAAGTAAGACAATAATCAATTAATTACAATTTAAAATTTAAATATGGATAATAATTGATTTAAAAAGGTGAATTGAACTGATTAAATTGAATTATTTCACGAGAGGGTACATAAATACAATTGAACACGGTGTTTAAGTGGATTAGTATTACAATTTAAGTGATTTAGTGTTAGAGTTAACCCTCACGGTGAACCAACAACTGAAACTGGAATTTCACTTGTGATTTTAGACCAATTTGATAACCCCTTCATCATAATTTTAGGTATATTAAACAAATTTGATGAGATTATTCACAATCTATGTATGAAAGTGGATTGATATTACATTTTAAGTGGTTTAGTGTTACAATAAATCATTTAACCCTTATGATGAATCAACAACTGAATTTGGAAATACATTTGTGATCTTGGACTAATTTGACTATACTTCATCATGATTACACGTATCTTGAACAAATCTGACGATATTATCCACAAAATAATGATGAAAGTTGATTGGCAGTATAGTTTGAGTGATTTAATATTACAATCAATCTTTACGGTAATTCCATAATTGAAATCAGAAATTGTAGTTTTTTTAGTCTAAGAAATATTATTAGTTGGCAAATATTTGTTACCAAAAATGGAAATTGTAGCCTTTTTTTTTTTGTATATTAGAAATATTACTTGTATGGCAAAAACTTATATGAGACCGTCTCATGTTATGAGACAACACGAATTAACATCTACCCTTACCAAAGTGTTAATGAATCAATGTCCTAGTTATATCAATTTTCCTTGTCTCATACCATTAGACGGTCTCATACAAGATATACTCTAATTATATATATTCTTTAAAATAATAATTGTAGACTAATATTTTTTCTAATTTTAGAAATATTATCGGGTATATATTTGTTGCCAAAAGAATAAATTTGAAAATTTAGCCTATTTTTTTTAAATCTTAGAAATATTATTTGGTACATATTTTTTACAAAAAAAAAAAATAAATTCGAATCTTTCAATTTTCACCAAATTTTTTCGTCTTCCCACCTATTATATCTCAATCAATTAATTCAAAATTTTTATTTTCCCACCAAATATAACAACCCACATCTTCTCTGGAGTGAATTTCATCCCATACAAGATCGTTTTTAATTTTAAAAGAATCTGTATAATTAAAAAAAAAGGATAAATATTTAATTTTGTAAACGCTATATGCATAATATAAAGTTTTGACATGGAGTCTAATATTGGGCTCCTTACAGCCAAATGGCTGATGTGGCATTCCCAAATCCCAATCACTATTATTCAGAGGCGGATCTAGTGTGTTATAGGGGGTACAAGTGCCCCCAAAATGAAAAATATACCTTATATATGTGCCTCAAATAAAGGTTTAGCCCCATTCTAATTACACAATTTGCTTAATGTTTATGAATTATCGAATCGATTGATTTTGTTAGTTGATAATGAGAGTTTAGGTTTGTTGATAGGCGAACATCATCCAAAATGAAGCAAACAAGAGTTACAGGCTTAAACAAAGATAGTCAACATTGGGGTGCATCTACCAATCTGAGAGGTGTATAAAGTGACGAACAACTCCCCCGATGAACAACTAATGGGCGAACAGGTATTTAGACCCGAGACCAAGAATGAGCCAACTGTGAAGTCATCAATGACGAACAACTTGGTCAAATTATGATACAACAGCCATGGTGAACAAGTGAACAAAGCCATAAGGCGAACAACTTTCAAAGTACAACCTCTAGAGGCGAACAACTTTAAGTTGGAGAATCAACAAGATCAATCAAGCCGACCTAGGTGAACAACAATGAGTCCGAGATAAGACCAAAGAAGACTTTGTAGCTAAGATTCAGCTTTGATAGGATCAAAGGGACACATGTCAAGCATGCAGGCTAGGGAGACCAAAAGTCTTGGACACCTCATGCTTGTTAGTCTCTATAAATAGTTGTTCTCCAGCTGTGAAATACAAGTTCAAAAAAGTTAAAATACATAAACAATTCCAAAACACACACAAATACACCTAAAACGCCCACACATACGAAATCAGTTC
The DNA here is from genome assembly GCA_947034835.1 of Ballota nigra. Lineage (NCBI taxonomy): Eukaryota > Viridiplantae > Streptophyta > Magnoliopsida > Lamiales > Lamiaceae > Ballota > Ballota nigra. The sequence goes on along the minus strand of OX344728.1, from coordinate 30,703,952 downwards.
AATTTCGACTACCGAATTTACTAATTCGATAAATTCACACCTCGATTTACCAATTACGGTGGTAATCAATCACACGTATTGATTGGTGACGTAACACAGATTTAAACAGCCATTAATCCATCCGATTAAATACGTTCATCAACAATTTGGCGCTAGAAGAAGGGTCCGAACCTCCGATTCAGTGTGATTACTCAAGAACTTCGAGTCTGAAACTTGAAGATTCAAAGAAATCCTCAAGAAATTCTTGAAGATACAAGCAAAAGTGTTCTTTGTGTTCTTGGTGTTCTTCAATAACAATTTGAAGATTCAAAGATTAAGAAACTAATCCAACATTAGAATGCCTCAATCCAAACAAACACAAGGATCACGCCTGTCAAGGAGAGCATCACCTACTCGGGCCTCAACAGCAGACCATCAAGACCGTGATCCTAAGCACGCGAACAGATCACAGCATACAGCCATAACACATAACCTCCCGCCTGAAATGGAGGCTCTGGCGAACAACCCTAACGAGTTGGCTAAGACCATAGCAGCTCTCCAAGCCCTCCAGAAACAACAAGAACAAGCTAGACCTTCCCAAGCAAGGCCTAGGGATAAGTCTCTGGAAGTTGTGAGGGCTAAAAATGTTAGAGGCGAACAGCATGAGGTGAACAGCGCTCAAGTTAGGCGGGACAAGGGCAAGGCCAAAATGGCTGACTTAAGAGAAGAGCAGGTTGAGTCTGCCCGTGGGCGAACAACTTTGTCAAGCCATGGGACTACTCGTTCCAGTGCCCAGGACAGACTTGGTCAACCGCAACATGTCATGGAAGCTGCTCGCCAGAGAGCAGGTGATGGGCGAACAACTCTTGAACAGCTTCGCCCATCAGTACATGAGAGATTATCTCAGTCCGCCTTCAGACGCCTAGGGCCGAATGCGGCGAACAACCCTAGGAAGCAACTCCAGGAGGAGCCCACTCCGAGTGAGGGACTGCGACGAACAGAAAGGCATGCGCCTTTGTTCGCCGAATAGCCTCCAAGTCAGGGGGCACCTTTGGATGAGTTGGCCAGTTTAAGAAAGACAGTGGAAAACATGCAGGGGCAATTGGACCAACAGAGAGGTATGGGGACGACCAGCATGCCATTATCCCCATTAGCCCCCCACATTTTAAAAGCCCCAATTCAAAAGAAGGTTCAATTTCCGGCAAGCATCCAGTATGAAGGCCAAGCAGACCCTCGAGTCCACCTTACCAAATATACGGACTACATGGTTTCCGTGGGGGCCAGCGACGCCACCCAGTGCCGGAATTTTCCATTGACGTTGGGCGACCGGGTTCGCAAATGGTTTTCAGCAATGCCACCCGCATCAATCAACTCGTTTACCCAACTGGGTCGGGAGTTTCTTTCACACTTTTCAACAGCTGGCTCGTATCTTTCCCAGAAACATCGACTATCAGATTTAAGATAAAATGACGACGAATCTGACAGAGCATTCATGGAAAGATTCGATAAAGTGTTGTTGGAAGGAGAACCGGTCAGCGAGGACACTAAAATCGTCGCTGTTATGGCAGGACTGAAAAAAGGGTCAGAACTATGGAAAGAGGTACGTCTGAAGTGCCCAATGAATTACGCCGAGTTTAGAAATTAGGCCGGCGTGTTCGTTTCCATGCATGAGGCCCTAGAAGCAAACTTGGGGGAGAACAAAGTAGACCCCAAGGAGAACAACAAAAAGCCTGGTGGAACAGGATACAGAGTCCCGAAGAACATGAAAGCATTTAACGAAGGGACGGAACTCAAAGAAAAGCTTAACCAGGTGTTAACAGTGTCAGTTGACACTGTTTATGATAATGTAAAAGGCAAGGAGTTGCTCTCCCCTCCGCGAAGAATCCGTCAGGACACTGGCAAACTCAACCCCAACAAGTACTGTGCCTACCATCAAAGCGTGGGGCATTTTACAAGTGAGTGTAGAGATTTGCTCAAGCAACTCTGGCGATTTTATGAGGAGGGAAAGCTCTCCGAATTTATTAACAGACAGCCCGGCAAGAGAGGCCGGGAGAGCAGCCCGGGGGAAGAAAGCGATGAACAGCCTCAACGAAATAATCGCCCCGGATGACCAGTTCCCGCTGCAGCTGCACGCCCATTGGAGGATATTTTCATGATGGAGCCTTCCGGCTCTGCCGGAGGTTGTTCAGATGGACGTCCACCAATGTCGAATAGAAAGAAGAAGGCAGAGTTACGAGCTATGGGCCAAGTTCAGGAAATGGGGGTCAAACCAACCATCATGCAAACGGCAAAGTTGACCTTTACCGAAGAAGATTTGGAAGGAATCTCGACCCCACATAACGATGCGCTCGTAGTCTGTGTCAAAATTATGGGAACAAGAGTCCACAGACTTTTGGTGGACACCGGAGCCTATACCAACATCATATTCAAGAAGACGCTCGACCAACTGGAAGATTGTTCGGGCTACATTCAGAGTACAACTCATAGAATTGTAGGCTTCGGAAATGCTGTAACCACTCCAGTAGGGGAAATTAGACTATCTGTACAACTTGTAACGGCCAATGAACCCGAAAAGAATATTACACGAATGGTTGATTTTCTGGTCGTAGACCAGGAATCAACTTACAACGGGTTTCTTGGTCGCCCCTTTTTAAATGAATTCAGAGCTGCGTGTTCCACTTACCACTATTGTATAAAATTTCCAACAGCAAGTGGGACAGGCACAGTAAGAGGAGACCAAAGAAGAGCTCGGGAGTGTCTCCTACAATTAAAAGCAAAGTTTACTCAAGTGTCCGTGATGGAAGCTACCACAAACTGTCCTGGCGATGAGTCGTCAGTATTAGAGAACATGATGGATATGGACGACCACATGGACACTGACGAACAACACTTGGACGAGCAAGTATTAGACGAGCAACCCACCACCACCATTGAGGAACCTCTAGTTGACGAACAAAGAAGTGGTGGTGACGAGCAACCTTCATCAGGCAACTTGGAGGGCCGGGTACTGGCTAACAATAATGGATCAGAGCCGACGAATGATCTAGATCCCCGCCTGGGGGCAGAGCCCATGGACATCGAAAATGATACAAATCTTGAGGGGCCAATACTTGATCCCCGTTGGAAAGGACAAAAACGACGAGCAACTCCAGTCGAAGAACTAGAGGCGTTCAGAGTTAACCCTGACAACGAGGATCTTGAGCTTTACATAGGATCTGAGCTCCCTGAGCCATACAGATCCCGGATGAAAGAATTCCTCCTCAAGAATCTAGATGTTTTTGCATGGTCTCATGCAGACATGGTGGGGATAGATCCAAAGCATGCTTGCCACAGGCTCAACATTAATCAAGCCAAGAGGCCAGTCCATCAAAAACGAAGGAAGTACGGCCCGGACAAATATCAAGCGTTGAATGAAGAAGTTAAAAGGCTGTTAGACAACGATTTGATCCGTCAAGCACTTTGTCCACAATGGGTAGCAAACCCTGTGCTGGTAAGGAAGCCAAACGGAACCTGGAGGCTATGCATAGACTTTACAGATCTGAACGCAGCATGCCCGAAGGACAACTTTCCTCTCCCGCACATTGATCAATTGGTGGACAGCACTGCGGGTCACGAAATGCTAACATTCATGGATGCTTTTGCAGGGTATCATCAAATCCCAATGCATCCTGACGATCAAGAGAGCACAGCTTTTTACACTAACAAAAACTTGCTGTGCTGGAAGAGAATGCCCTTCGGCCTCATCAATGCCGGGGCAACTTATCAAAGGCTGGTGAACAAGATGTTTGACCAACAAATCGGAGACACGGTGGAAGTCTATGTAGACGACATCGTGGTCAAAAGCCCCAAGAGAGGAGATCATCTCCAGCATTTGACCCAAGTGTTCGAGATTCTTCGGTATTATAACATGAAGCTAAATCCGAAGAAGAGCAGCTTTGGTGTCCATTCGGGGAAATTCTTGGGACATCTTGTTAGCCAACCCAGCAAAAGTTAAAGCCATTATGGATATGCAACCTCCACGATCAGTAAAAGAGGTGCAAAGGCTCACAGGATGCCTAGCAGCTTTGAATCGGTTCATATCCAGATCGGGGGACAAATGCCGTCCATTCTTTGAGGCCATCAAAAAAGGAAGCTTCTCATGGACTAACAACTGTCAAAGGGCCTTTGATCAACTCAAAGACTACCTGGGAGATGTTAAAATCCTATCAAAACCAGTCCCAGGAGAGAAGTTATTCCTATACTTAGCCGCATCAGAAGTTGCCATCAGCTCTGTTCTGGTGCGCGAAGACGGCAAATTCCACCAACCTATATACTACGTCAGCCAAGCCTTGCATGAAGCAGAGATCAAATACTCCCCAACTGAGAAGCTGGCGTATGCCCTGGTCATGAGTGTGCGAAAGTTAAGACCATACTTTTTCGATCATCAAGTCGAAGTACTAACAACTTTCCCGCTCAGACAGATCATCCATCGCCCTGACACTGCTGGATGTTTTCTAAAATGGTCACTAGAGATTAGCAAATTTGGGGTGACCTATGCTCCTCGAACAGCGATCAAAGGGCAAGCTTTAGCCGACTTTATAGTCGAACTAACTTTCCCACCAGATCCGACGAGAGGACTAGATCACCCCTGGCATCTCTATGTTGATGGGTCCTCGACAAATGTGGCGTCAGGTGCTGGAGTGGTACTAATTAGCCCTGAAAGACAAGTATTCACCTCGGCAATCAAATTCGGTTTTATGGCAACCAACAACGAAGCAGAGTATGAAGCTCTCATTGCTGGTCTTCACCTATCCCTCGCCGTAGGTGTTAGACGGTTGCAAATCTTCGGAGACTCACAACTGATTGTGAACCAAGTCTGAGGTGAATACGAGGCGAGAGATAATCATATGATTGGTTATCAACAGATTGTTGCTCACCTTATGTCCATGTTAGATCAAGTCTTCATCGAACAAATCCCACGGACAAGCAACACTCAGGCAGATGCTCTGGCCCGACTAGCAACAAGTGAAGGGCCAGCAGAGTTGTCAGACATTATAATTACAAAGATGAAAGATCCATCAACAGTAAGCTATAATGTCAACCAATTTGACGATCAAACTGCCGATGAAGACGACTGGAGAACAGATATAATCAAATACTTGAGAAATGGGGAAAAACCAAACAACCCTTTTGAAGCTGCCAAGCTAGTGAAGCGAGCCGCCAGATATACTCTGGTGGGAGAACATCTTTACAAAAGGGGAATATCAGTCTCACTTCTCAAGTGTTTGCCTAGGGGGCAAGGACGAGCAGTCCTCGAAGAAATTCACGCCGGAGTATGTGGAAATCACACTGGGGGGCAAGCCTTGGCGTACAAAACCATCAGGCAAGGGTATTATTGGCCGACATTACGTCAGGATGCGATCAAGAAAGCAAAAACTTGTCATCAGTGTCAGATTTTCGCCCCGAATATTCATACCCCGGCCCAGGAGCTCGTGTTAGTTTATAGCCCATGGCCTTTTGCAAAATGGGGGATGGACATCATTGGTCCTTTCCCAGCTGGAGTCGGAAATGTTCGATTTGCCGTTGTGGCAGTCGATTATTACACTAAATGGACAGAAGCAGAGACCATGGTGAACATCACGCAGCAGAAGATGATCAACTTTATTTGGAAGAACATTGTCTGTCGTTTCAGAGTTCCACAGGCAATTGTGACAGACAATGGTCCACAGTTTGATGGACAAGAGTTGAGAGAATTCTGTGCGAAGTGGGGGATCAAAAAACATTACTCCACACCTTATCATCCCCAGTCAAACGGACAAGTTGAAGCTGTGAACAAGATAATCAAGCATACATTAAAAATAAGACTGGCGGAGAGCAAAAGTGGTTGGTCTATCGAACTCCCGGAAGTCTTGTGGGCATACAGAGTTTCTCCCAGGTCTAGCACCGGAGAAATACCCTTTGCTATGGCTTTCGGAACAGAAGCAGTAATACCTATTGAGTTAAGGACCAGTACGATTAGGACGACCAACTTTGATGAACAAGCAAATAATTCTGCTCTAAGTGCTGAAATGGATTTGCTCGAAGAAAAAAGACTCAATGCTGAGTTAAAAAATGCAACATACAAGAAAAGAGCGGAACGTTACTATAATTCCCGTGTAAAAGTCCGGGAATTCAGAGTTGGAGATTTGGTTCTAAGAAAACTGCTCGCCCAACCTTCAGGAGTACTAGGACCAGCTTGGGAGGGCCTATATCGTATAACGGAAAAATTCGTAAATGGCGTATACGATCTCGAAGATATGGAAGGCAAGCCGGCCTCATACTCCTGGAATGCCGTACATCTCAAGAAGTACTATCAATAAATGGGCGAACAATTATCTTGGGGGCAAGTATGGCGAATGAAGTGAATCAAGCAAATGGAATGGATCAAGGATCAAAAACTTGCATAATTTTTTGAAAATTTGGCTAAGTATAGATTAAAAAGTTGCTCGCCACATTGTATAGTCTGGTGTTGCGTCTTTTATTTTTGAATAGAATTGCTCGGCAAAAATCTATAAGCGAGCAAGTTTTTAGTTTGTGTTCAAAGTTGTTCGTCATATTGTATATGTTAGTGATGAACAGTCTTATAACACTTGTAATTTATTCAAAATGTAAATACAGTAGTTGTTCGTCAGCAAAAGAAAAGTCCAAAGCTCGAGGTACCAGTCCATTCAAGGACCAAAGCCATTCAAAGGTTGTTCGTCTTTTAAGATGAGCAGAACCTAAGGCTAAACCCTATTCCATCAAAGGCAAAGTTCAAAAAGCGAACAAAGCCCAATACAATATGTTATAATTGCAAAAGCATTTCATGAAAATGTAAAGGCAATTAACATATAAGAAGATGAGCGAACAAAAGAAAGACATCCATTAATCAAAGGCTTTTAAGCCCAAAAGATAATACAAGCTGAAAGTAGCCACAAGTACTACAAAAAAGGAACGAACAACTATTACAAAAGAAGACGAAAAAGCTAAGTCCTAAGAACTATTGTTGCTCGGCGGGGGGAGGATCTTGAGCCTGCTCGGCGGGAGGTTCAACGATCATATCTCGCGCTAGATCTTCGGCAGCTTTATCCTCCACCTCTTTAGTGTTTTGCTCGTCAGCTACGGCCACCTCTTCCTCTTGTTCGCCTTCATCAACTGGAAGAGGAGGATGAGTGATGGCAATACTGGGGTCAAGTTTGTCAAGTTTAACCCCAAGCACAGCCAAATCCGCTAACTGAATTTCAATATTGTTCGGCGGTGGATAGTTTTCTAGGAATTCATTTAAGTCCTTGCTCATTTCCTCCACCAGATCCTTGAAGTCATAAGCATCGGCCGTGCGGATGCTGTCCGCATAGGCACAGATATAGCCCAGGTTGGAGATAGGCCCACTCCGAGCTTGGAACTCTTGCTCGGCCTGCTCCCGAGTAAGCATCTCAGCCATTTGCTCCTTCAAGCGAGCAAGTTCCGTTTCAGCCTCTCTCCTGGCTTTCCTTTCCTCCTCCAACACAGTAATAGAGGAGTGTAGCTCGGCCTTTGCATCCTTAAGCTCACCAGAGACAATCTGATAGTCCTCGATGCGCTTCTGCTCCATGTCATTGGCCAGCTTTAGTTGATCCTTTAAACGAGCAATCTGGCCATTGAAGTTGTTCGCCAATTTCTCTTTTTCCTCAGTAAGATGGCGAACAGAAGCAGCATGATGACGAGCAGTCTCCTCTAGCTCTGCTACTTGAGCCATTCCCCTTTGAGTTGAGACAAGGGAGTTTGCGGCTTGGACCATTGATAAGTGAAAATTATCAATGGGTCCTTGGGCGAGGACGGCTTTGTTCAGCGGCCGTGACCAGGCGCGAGCAACAATCTCAGCTGCCCGACGAACATGTTCATCCGGAATGTCACGGAAGCTCGCCGGAGTTTTTTAACAGGCTAACTGGTGAACCAGGTCTGCTCGCCCTGGGTAATCGCTGGGCCGGTATCTGCGAACAAAAAGAAGGTCAACACTTGAAAATTTTGGCAAATAAAAAACTTGTTCGACAAGAAAGTAAGAACTTACTCAGAAAATTTTCGCTCATCCCGGCCTAGATATGTAATGTCCTCTGGGCTTCTGGGGGAGCCTGTATCTTTGCTCGCCTTGCCGGACTTCTCCGTAAGCTCAACGGATGAGCGGCGTACAACCTCACCTTCAGGGCGAGCATGGCTCGAACCCACCTTCTCCTTCCCCTTGTCGGGAACACCATGGGACACTGGAGTCCCGTCTGCTTTCTTTAAACGTTTCCCCCCACGAGGAGGGGAAACGGGAGGGGAACGGATTTGAACAGGGGGGGCAGCCTGTCTGGGAACTCTAGCCCCCTCAGGCTTGTTCGTCATTGCAAGCATGTGGGATGGGGGGTCACCTTTCCTCTTCTTCCCTCTTGGCGGCGCCATTTCGAGAACCTTTTGCTCAAGAAGGGCGTATGCGGGAGGAACGGAAACTGTCACTTGCTCGGCTAAAAAAAAAAAAGAGTTAGACGAGCAAGTTAGGAAATTCAGTGACGAACAAGGCTAAAACCCAAAATTTGGAAATTCATACCTGAGGGCACCTCGACCTGGGCCTCCAAGTGGTGTGGGTATTTCAAAAGGCGAGCAGCTCTTTGACACCTTGTTCGGCAAAGGTAGTCAATAGTCCTATCTTCCTTGTTGCGGAGGCCCACCAAGCACGAGGTAAATAGAAACTCGGAGCTCAACTCCTCCTCTTTCGAATCCCACTTGGGTAGACGAGGACCTGCGAACAAACAAGAAAAGTTAAATTAGAACAACTTAGCCCAAAGGCGAGCAAGAAATGGACTTACGTTTCAGTTTTCCATAGGCTGCTGGAGAATTTATTCGTCCAGGGCCGCCGTGTGGACCAGAAGATGCTCGCCAATCACCCCCAATCCAGAAGAAGTGTTGCTTCCAGTCACGAATCTTGTTCGGCACCTCTTCCACCATTTTCAGCCCAGTTCTGGCCTTGAGATAGTGATAGCCTTCTTCTCTTATGGGGCAGTTTGTAATTGTCATCAAGTAGTTGATTTCTTCCGCAGTGATCCGATCAACATACCCCTCCAAGGCGAACAAGCACATGGAGCCTAGAAGGTTCATCCACCCAATTGGAGTAATTTGGGTGATGGCCAAGTTGGTCGCCTCCAGGAATCGACCAACAGCGGGTGGAAGAGGCAGCTTTAGTCCGGCAATCAAGGTGTGAATGTTGATCGCCGTGCATCCTGGAGGTGGGCGATCAGCTCTTTCCTTTCTCCGAGGGGCCCATATGTGAATATCATATGGGATCTTGTATTCCTCCCGGATAGAGTCCAGTTCATCTTCGCGAACAACACTTTTTATCTTGCTCGCCTGGTACCCAGTTTTCAACTTATCCATTATTTGTCTCTGGGGACGGGGAAAGTTGTTCGCATACCTTTCAGCATATGCTCGCCATTTAAATAGTCGAGCAACCCCAGCTGGGATCTCGTTTTCCCGCATCTTTGGGGATGGAAAATTAATACCCTCCAAGAACTCGCGAGTGAGTTCGTTGAATTCTGGATCTTCAGAGTCAGCGGAGGACGAAGAGTTATCGTTCAAATTGTTGTTCGCCGCGACTGTCAGTTCTCTCCCAGACGGGCCCGCACCAGCGTTTTCCACAGAGCGAACAACTGAGTCCACGTGAGCGTTCGACGCTGAGGAAACCTCAACTGGTTCTAGATCGCGAGCAACAATGGGAAAAAGGGGATCTAAGGTCTCCTCGGTTTTATTGCTTGAATGCGAAGACATAGGAGAGAGAGAAAAATCCAGACGGCGGTGGAGAGAGTGTTGTAGACGGCGGCGCTTCCCTGGAGAAGATGGTGGCGCTCGGATCCACACGACGGCGAAAGAAATTTTGGGACAAAAAGTAGAGAAAAGTAGAGAGAAAAAAGAGTAACTACCTGGGAATTGAAATTTGGAACTAAATGCTGGAAGGCGGACGTCGGGAAGCTTGGAATCGCCGGAGGAAAATGGAAATCGCCGGAGCACTGTAGCAGGAGGGGGAAAAGTGGGAAAATTTTCAGTTTCCCCACTATTTATACCCCCAAACAAAAACGGGGTCCAAGGCATAATTTTCTGAAAATTTAGGGACTCAACTGAGAGAAGACGCGGTCAATTTCGAGCTAAACTAAAAGTTGAAGGACCTATAAGCAATTATAGGGGCGCGTGGCCTCGGGGCTGCTCGCGCGTGAACGGCGCGCAATCATTGCGCTGGCGTCATCTTCGTGATCTCCCCAGACCATGGGAAGACGAAACAGTCACCCCAATGTTGCTCGTCACAAAGATGTTGTTCGTCCAAGTTTTGACCAGAATAATATCCTAACTACAGTTGCTCGCCACATAGTTGCTCGTTTAATGCAACATCTAGTCAGAATAGGGGGCAATTGTTGATAGGCGAACATCATCCAAAATGAAGCGAACAAGAGTTACAGGCTTAAACAAAGATAGTCAACATTGGGGTGCATCTACCAATCTGAGAGGTGTATAAAGTGACGAACAACTCCCTCGATGAATAACTAATGGGCGAACAGGTATTTAGACCCGAGACCAAGAATGAGCCAACTGTGAAGTCATCAATGACGAACAACTTGGTCAAATTATGATACAACAGCCATGGTGAACAAGTGAACAAAGCCATAAGGCGAACAACTTTCAAAGTACAACCTCAAGAGGCGAACAACTTTAAGTTGGAGAATCAACAAGATCAATCAAGCCGACCTAGGCGAACAACAATGAGTCCGAGATAAGACCAAAGAAGACTTTGTAGCTAAGATTCAGCTTTGATAGGATCAAAGGGACACATGTCAAGCATGCAGGCTAGGGAGACCAAAAGTCTTGGACACCTCATGCTTGTTAGTCTCTATAAATAGTTGTTCTCCAGCTGTGAAATACAAGTTCAAAAAAGTTAAAATACATAAACAATTCCAAAACACACACAAATACACCTAAAACGCCCACACATACGAAATCAGTTCAATTTCGACTACCGAATTTACTAATTCGATAAATTCACACCTCGATTTACCAATTACGGTGGTAATCAATCACACGTATTGATTGGTGACGTAACACAGATTTAAACAGCCATTAATCCATCCGATTAAATACGTTCATCAACAAGGTTATCTTTTCTACATGTATGTTAATTAAATTATTTTTATTTAAGATAATTTTTGTAATTTATTCTTCAAAGACAAGGCATGGAGTGAAACTAGTTCATATATTAATCATTAAAGGCTATTAGTTGTTTTCATTAAAGAGTATTAGTTATTTCACTGAAGAATATTATTCATTTACGCTTAAGAGTCTTACTTGTTCGGTGAAAACAACTAATACCTTTCAGTAAAAAACAACTAATAATCTTTAGTGAAAACAACTAACATTCTTTAATAATTCATGTATAAATCAATTTTACTCTATATATATTATCTCAAAATGATTATGAATAATTAAGCAACTCACTTATTGTCGAACGGTAATCACTATTGAAAATTGTGAATTAATACCTCCATCCCACAACACTTTGTACAGTTACTATTCATCTCGTGTTTTCGCGAGCGAGTTTTTTTATTAGTATTTGAAATGATAAAGTAATTTTAAAATTACTTTATAATAGAGAAGAGGTAAACAACTCTATCATACCCTACCTTAAAAATTATTTTATCATTTTAAATATTAATAAACAACTCGTTCGCTAAAACACGAAGATAAAGTAACTGTTAAAAGTTTTTGGGGACGGAGGGAGTATGCTTTTTCAGTTTTGATTGTTATGAGTCACAACAAACAAGTTAAAAACATTTATTATAACAAACCAAAAGTAAATTTCAATCTTTTATTTTATTATTAATTGTATGTGCCAACAATATTAGTAAAATAAAACAAATTCATAAGTAATTAAAACAGTTATAAGTAAATTAAATCTCTAGTACTCTTGCTACTCCAGTTCAATTTAATTATATGCTTCTATTCATAATGAATTTTCTCGAATATGGTGATTAACAAACAAATTGATACCCATTCAAACTCTATTGTTGATTAACCCCACAATTTTATTCTTTTATTGATAATAATTGTTTAATCTTGCACATAGTTTTAGAATTTATTATGTGTAGAAACATATCAAGAGCCAAAAAGAGAAAAAAAAGAAAAATGCTCTATCTCTCTCTCTGTAAAAGCCGAAAAATTGTTACTCTATTATACTAGCCCACAATCCCTATAAATTTCTCATTTTCATGGCCAATTTTTTCCTCCTGCTGCCACGTAATCAATCACAAAATTTTCAAATTTTCGTAAAAAAATAGAAAAAGGAATTAAATCATATGAAATCTGGAAGTTTGAAATTAAATGCTGGAATAATAATTTGAATATCTCAAATCAAGAGTAGATCCAAATCTAGAGCAAAGTCCTACTACTAACCCACTACAAAGCTTACGAATTCGAATATGCCAAGACTTAAATTGTCATTAGTTAGTACAAAGTACAAGATTTTTCTCAATTTGCACGACACTCACACTAAAAAAAAAAAAATAGATGTCATTATTCATACCCCCGTCTCTTGAAAATCAACTTCAGCCCTCGTTCATATCCTCAACACGACACAACATCCCTAAAGACAATTGGGTAAAATCACAAAATGGCGAATGTGAAAGAGAAATAAAACTAGAAAATTAGTGAACTAAAAATTCAATTTACCTGCGTCGTTAAAAAAAATCGCCAAAATTTGTAGCGTGAGCACGACGTCCGAGGCAAGTAAAGGCGGCGATGCTCTAATTAGTGTGATTTTCGCTCAAAATTGTGTCCTTAAATTGTTTAATTTGATAGGATTTCATACATTTTTTATACTTAAATTGTCTTATTTGCTTAATTGTCGAGAAAGGTGTTTGAGTTTATTTTGTAGGAAATTTAGGAATTTTTGAAGCAAACACGTACTTATTTGAGTTGATCGCGAAACGAGAAGAAGACAAGAGATTGAGATGAACTCCAATTTAATTTTTGAGGCATGATTTCTGCCCAAATCAAGAAAAGTTGCAGCCCATTTCTTTAATGGAGAAGCCACAAACAATTAAAAGAAAGCAGCCCACTTAATACTCCCTCCGTCCCTAAGTTGTTTACCCCTTAGGGTTGGGCACGGATATTAATGTATGAGTTGTTTATTATTATTGTGTGTTGTAAAGGACATTTATCATAAGGGTAATATAGTCAATTTATCAAAAGGTGATTGTTTTATTACAAAAAGTAACAAGAGATGTGGGCCCAGCAGTGGCATTGTGTAGTAAATAAGAGATGTTTTTAGGGGTGTGAGTTAGAATTATGGTTATGTGTTATTTCTATTTTAGGAAATGAGTAAATAACTTTGGGACGGACCTTTTGGGAAAAAAGGGTAAACAACTTAGGGCCGGAGGGAGTATGAGTTAAGGCCCACTTGAATTTGAGATATGGGATAAGATGCAGCTCACGTGAACTAGCAAGTAGGAAAGAAGAGAAAAACAGCTGCAATTTAAGGTTCATGGGACCCACATATATTTTTAGAAGGAAGAAAAAGATGATATCTTTCTGTTGGGCCCACGTCCATTTTCATCAAAGAATCTGAGAGAGAAAAGCTTAGAGAAATAGAAGCCATTTTTGAATACGAAGAAAGAGAAATTATAGCAGGTGAATTAAGCTGCTATGCCATGGCCCGAAATTGGAGAATTTAGCGACTGGAAATGGAAGACTAGCCGCCATGCTCCACCTGGAAAAGTACATAGAGCGGGAGGCACCCTTAAAACACCAGAAATAATGAATAAATAGGCGTTAGATTCGTAACGGCAGCAATCAACCGCTGAGGTCCAACCTCTTTAATTGCCTTAGTGAATTAATCATCAGTGATTCTGAAACCTCTTCCCTTTTCAAATTTAAACCAGATAGCATTCAATTCTGCAGCATAAATTAGACATCTAAAATTGTTAAAACAGAGAATAGTATGATATGCTATACAGGAACGCGCTGCGCACACACCATTCAAGCCTCCACACACCACTTTGTGTTTTAATGGTGGTACTGTAGATATGGTACACACGAACGTGCTGCACACAAGATCTGCTATGTATGTGGTCGCCTTCACTCTTCACCTTCTATTTCATTTCTATCAAACTTTCTCCTCAATTGGGGATCTAAAAAGTAAATTGGGGATCTAAAAAATAAACTGGGGATCTTATAATCATTAATTTATAATTCGAAGCGATGCCACCGTAATTATCAATCGATGGAAGAGGAAATCTCCATCGGAATAGAACTAGGAAGAGAAAAAAGAGGCGACGTGATGCGCCGGAATCATGAACAATGGAAAATAACTTAAAAAGGGGGCAATAGTGTGTGAAGGGTGCGTGAAGGGAGTGTGCATGAAGTGTGAAAGAGGTAATGATTACTAAATTTTCCACAGTAAATGGGAAAAACTGGTTGAAGAGGTCATCGGTGGAGGGTGGTGACTGGACAAGTGAGATGGAGACTTGAACGGTGGAGATAAAAAATTGAACGAATCCAAGCCGTCGAAAATCCGGGTACACAGGTGTACCCGGGACTTTCTAGCACGACCCATAATTTAGTTGAATATTAGTAATATTTTATTGAATGCGCACAGCTTATGCTGCTCTGCTTCTCGGTTATGACGATGGACTTATCAACAATTCATCACAATTCAATCTCTTAATAAATAGTTAATTTTTCTCTTTTCCACATATACAATCTAGAACTCAATTCATTATAATCTTTTTCATATTTTATCAACAATTCAAAACAACCTAAAATAATTTTCTATTTTATTATTTAATAATTACATTTATTTATAATCAATTTTTATTATTTTTATAAGATGATATATTAAATTATTTAATATTCAAAATTTGTAGTTTTAATTAAAAAATTAAATACACTTAAAATATGTAACAATCTAAATAATAAAATTTAAATTACAAGAATTAGAATTAGAATGCAAAACTGCAACAATGCATAAGATAAAATTACATATTTAATTATCGGTGCCGAATTTTTTTTTTATTAATTACATTGTTTATAAATATTTTTACTATATTTAAAAAGACAAAAATTTGTTGAAACTATCTCATGAATTGAGACAATATAAATTAACGTTCATCCCTGTCAAAGAATTAATATACTATGCTCAATTTATATAATATAAAATTGTGATTCAAAATATATAAATATTGATCTTTATTTATAAAGAATAAAAAATTATGGATCTTGATATAATTACTATTATTTTATTTTATATATTAATATTTAAAAAATAAAAATATAAAACAACAAATGAGATATTGACACGTGTCAAGTTAGAAGGAAGTGGAATTGGGCTTGTGCCCACAATCTGGAACGGTTGGCCGCTCCGATTGTGCCTTCATCTTTCCTTTTTGATTTTTTCTTATATTTTTTTTTTCTTTTCCTCACCATCGATTGTTGCCATCCGCGATAAATATAGCCTAAGAATTTAGGCAAATGAATATGGTTTATTATTAAAATTATTTACAGTATCGAATATTTGATTATAAGTATCAAAAAATTTATCACAAGTATCAAAAATTAAGATTAGTGATTTAGTGGTATTATATTATAATTATCGTTAATTTTTTTTACTCCACCTTTTAATACCCTAATTAGATTTTTATACTCCTAATCAAATAATCAAATATTTAATACTTTAAAATAATTTCATGATAAATTTATTATAAACAATTTTCATATAAAATCTACACACTAATAGGTGGACCCCACCCCAATGACTTTATCCAAGGTAAGAAAGCTATCTTTAACACATTTAGTAAGTGTTACTCTATCTATTCAATTTTATCCATACACACAATCAATTTTCTTATTAATTATGGTTTTAAAAAATTATTATATTCATATTAAATTTATACAATCCACAATAAATGCTACTTATTGAGAGTGCTTTATTGAAAAAATAGCTAAATTTAAATCAATATTAATGTAGTGACAAATAAAAAAAAACAGGAGTTTGAATGAAATGAGACAGTTAATTAGAAACGGAGGGAGTATTTGCAACTTGTGCATTTATACTTCTGGCACTCCCTTTGTTCCGTTTTCTATTGTTCTTTTGCTTTTGGCACAAATTTTAATGTAGTTAATAGTAAAATTATTTTTAATAATGTTCGGGTAAATAAAAGATGTAAAAGGGGAATAAAGTTGCTTTTGTGGTATTATGGTAAATAAAAAGTTGACGATTTATGAAAGGGGCAAATGAAAAAAAAAGAGTCATTTTCGGTAGGAGGGTAATCGAAAATGGGATGGAGGGAGTACTAAATAATAGTACAGTGTTTCTTTACAAGCAATAGTTATAATATTAATTTTTATAGCAATTGTATTAATTTTTATAAATAGTAGTATTAGTGATATAACACTTACTCCCTCTGTCTCATACTTGTTTGCTATATTGTCAAAAAAGGTTTGTCTCATACTTATTTGTTACATACATTTTTGGCAAAAAAAAAAAAAAAAAAATATATATATATATATACTTTTTAATGTTATATTCTACATACACTCTTAAATAAAAACATCTACTTTATCATATTATGACTTTAAATACTATTAAACAACCATTTTCTTAAAAGTTGTACAAATAGTAAAGTAGCAAACAAGTATGGAACGGAGGAAGTATTACTTTGTACTAATAAATTATCCGGATATAAGATATGCAAATTCGATTCGACCTGACACGTCTTCCTAAACAGGCCATGTGATGTACTAGTTTGTATCCCTTAAATCCTAGTTTTATATTTGATGATACATTTGTTTTAAAAAAAAATCACCTAAAAATTGATTTATGGTTTTCAGGTTGCTCTTTCTTCATTTGAAATTCCATTCTACTCTCAGCATTTATATGAGAATATGTTATGTCACATGCATTAATCAATATATACCTTTCAGTTCTATAAACTAGTTTTTTATACGTGTGTGATACATTGTCAATCACTTTGTGAATTTCGCCTGTGTTTATTCATGTAATTAGTATTTTCGCTCGTGTGATGCACGGTTTATGTATTTATCAGTATATATCAAATATATTATACTAGGCAAAGTATAGAGCGTAACTTGATTATACATAAAATTGGATCCATTTACTCATATCCAATTTGCGGATCCTATTTAATCTATATATCTATAACTATATAAAAGTGGTAGCCACTGTCAAAAGTACAATTAATTTTGGTGTGAGGAAACACAACACTCTCTCGCTGGTGAAGTTGTGTACTTCACTTGCCCAAATTCAAGTGAAGTAATAAATATAATTATTATAACAGTTTTTTATATATCTTGCAAGAATGTTAAAGCGTATATGAGAAGGATCTTTTTGTAACTTTCGAGAACTTCTATCTTTACTTCATATATTTACATCTTTCAATATTAAAATAATGACTTGGATGTGACACACATATCAATAAACCAACTTTATTGCATATTCACAACTTTCAATATTAAATTGAAAAATCTAATTAGAAAATGTTAGTTTTGGATCCATAAACAGCTATAAATAATTAAAAAAAAATAGTTTCAAACAAAAAATATAATAAAATGTGAAACTAAAAGCATAAAAACCATTTGCAAATCACATCATGCATTTATAGAAAAAAGTACCAAAAACTCTAAAATTTCAAGTTCATATATATCTGATAAATAAATAAAATCTTCCAAAAATATATTTCTTCTTCTACAGTGAGCATGCAAGCTGCAAATTTCAATTGTTAGTCATACTGAAAAATAAAAAAAAAATTAAAAAATTAACCAATAGTTAAAAAAGGAACACATTTAATACATCTCCTAGAAATCTGTAACAAAAGTATCCATGAACAAATAGGAATACTGAAAACACATAATTACTTATTGAAAAGTCCAAATCATCAGGCATCAATATTCATAAAAGATTCGTCTCTGTCACAAGATATATCTGATAAATAAATAAAATCTTCCAAAAATCTGCTTCTTCTTCTCCAGTGAGTATGCAAGCTGCAACTCCAATTGTTAGTCATACTGAAAAATAGAAAAAAAAAATCCAAAAACAAGTCAATAGTTAAAAAAACAACATATTTAATACATCTCCTTAGAAATTTGTAACAAAAACAGAGAACACAATAAAAAGAGAAACAACAAAATAACAACAAATATAAAGTAAAAGAAACAAGATATCAATACATCCTAAAGACATGAGATAAAAACAACGGATTACTAAATTAAAACAATATAATAAGGTTTTATAAAAACAAAAATCTAAAGAGAGGAGGAAGATCATACTTACAGAAATGAAGATTGGCCACAGAGTAAGCAGCGAGAATAGGAATATACAGAGATATAAGGCAATATTTTTAGGGCTAGGGGTGTTTGTTGACTAGTACTAAGAATCGGAAAGAAAAATTAAGCGAGCATAGTTATAGTAGAAGCTGAAAATTTATTGATGATTGTGTGTTGTTTTTTTTTACAATGAAAGAGTTCTCCTTATATAGAGGGAGAAAGCAAAAAGATAAAACACGCATTGCAGAATGATTGGCCTAAAATACAATGGCCGACAAAAGAAAAAGAAAAAGCAACTCTGTACTATTACACAACATTATTTGCATAATACGTCATGGCTGACGTTTTTGTTTTTAGACTTATATGAGACTTTTTCTAGAAATCTCTATGTGTTTCGTCAATTGAGATGTCATCACCATCTGTATCACCTTGGCCAAATTCCTGAGTATACAGATATTTTTCATCAGTGTTGAGAATATTATTTTGATGATCAAGAAATTCTCCTTCTCCAGAGAAAGGTAGAATAAATCTCCAATTTTGAGGAGCCCAAATTTGTAAATAATGTCCTTCGGCGACTAAATGAAAATCTTCCCAAGGAAAATTTGGAATATGTTTAGAAGACTGAAAAGTTTGAATCTTTATTTCATTTTCAACAGTCCCTATTTCATAAATTTCTTTGACTGCAAGACTTCTGATTTCTATATCTTTTTCTTTTAAAATGATGCGCTTTCTTGCTGGTCTATAGGATAGCTTTGAAACTTCAGGGAGACTTGCAAGTATTTTGCAGTAAACTTTCTCATCTGGACTAAGAGAGGCAATATTTCCTGCTGTAATTAAGAATTTTTCACCAAAACAATTTAGAAGATTTTCAATTTTTTCTGTAATTTTGAATTCTAAGAAATCAATCATACCATTATGGTAGTACTTTAAAATCTCATCGTCAGGCATATTTGTTTCATTTAAATTAATTTGTAAAACAAGTAAACCAGGCATTGCATTTCGATAAAAACCTTCATCATTTTTAACTTGAGTAATGATTTGGTTTATATTTAGATTCTTTTCAAGAAAATATCTTTGTTTAATAACAATTCCCTTATATTTTATCCTCTTGGGTTTAGAATCATCTTTATAGTTGGAAGAAAATCCTAATTCAAGAATTTCTTTTTGAAGACTAATCAGATGTTTTGGAAAATCTTTTAATATTTTTGAAGAAATAACTTCTTCAATATCTGGAATTCTTTCAAGAACTGGTTTCATAACCTCGATCCATGGAATGTCGATTAATCTAGCCTTAAATTTTTCAAGAGTTCGATTTTGATTTTTTGAGGCTTCTGAAATAGAGGCATCTTTTTCAATCTTACCCTGATTTAGATCTTTATTGAGCTTTTGGATCATTTTTTCCATAGTTTTGATAGTTTCTTCTTTGTAGCTCAAAGTTTCTTCGAACAACTGGTACTGAGAATTTTTTGTCTCTAATTCTTTCTGAACTAGTTGCCTTTGAAGATCGATAACCTGTAATTCAAGAGTTTTTATCTTTTCTTGTTGACATTGTATAATTTCATCTGGTTTAGATTTTATAATTTCATAAAAGGTTTTAACCTGTTCAGGTTCAATATAAAAATTGAGACCTAAAACTTCTCTTGCACTTTCAATAGCTTCACCGAATGTTTCAAAACCTTTAAAAACTGGATCAACAATAAGGGTATACCTTCTTACTGAATTGTAATTGTTAAAAATGCCAGTTTTTATTCCCCTGTAAATAACAAAGTATTTAAAAGGAGATTTATAAGGGGATTTTGTTTTTGAAAATTTTTGACTTTCAATTTGTCCGAAGTATGCACATAATGCATTCAGGACCTGAAATTTGAAAGTTAAAGCTTGTGGAGGAGTTTGGAGATGCCAAATATTATCAAGCAAACATTGCTGTTGTTGATTAACTTTGACAAGCGTTCTGAATTTTTGTAATGGGTCAAAATATTGTTTTAGAGGAACACTTCCAAAGAAGATTTCTTTAGAAACTTCTTGATTTTCATCATCTATTTCCATGGCTGATGTAGATTCTTTGGATTTTTCTTTCTTTATGGCTTTAGAATCTGTTGAGAGCTTCTCTTTTCCTTTTGGTTTAAGGAGTCTTCGCTCCATGTCCTGCATTCAAAAATTTAGAAATATTTCGTGACAATAGATCAGCGAGATTATTATTTTTTTCTTTTATGTGTTCAAAATTAATAGAATAACCATTTCCTTGGATTAGATTTTGAAGATTAACCCACCTTGTTCTGTTAATTTTCTTACTATTTTCATTTTTTAAAAATTTAACAATAGCTTCACAGTCTGTTCTGACTGTAAATTCTTTTTGCAAATAAATTTTGAATTTGTCTAGAGCATTTATTAAAGCTTGTATTTCAAAATCTAAAGAAGCCCAGTTTTTTCCGATTTTTCCAAAGTTTCCACTAGAATATCCGGCAATTCTCTCTTCAGTTTTTGCAGAATATTTGTTTGGTTTACAGAGGAGGACGGCTCCCCATCCTTCTTTGGATCCATCACATTCAATAATTATATAATCGGAAAGCAGGGGTAGTTCTAGGGGTTTTATATTTTTAATAGCATTTTTAATTTTTTGGACTAGAATAATATCTTCTTTATTAAAATGTTTTTGCCCATTTTTAGTAATTTTACTATATAAGGGTCCAGCTAATTTTCTAAGATTTGGAATGAATTTTCGGGCGTAATTAAGAAGTCCTAAAAAGGCCTGTATTTGCTTTAGACCATCAAGCTTATCGGGGAAGTCTAGTAATTTATCTGCAATATGAGGTTGCAGTTCAATTTTTCCATTTCCAATTTCAAATCCTAAGAATGAAATTTTTCTTCTAAAAAGTTCCATTTTCTTTTTTGACACAACTATACCATTATTATGAATTTCATCAAAAATAATTTTTAAATGTTTTTCATGTTCATTTAGACTATTACTTGCTACAAGTATATCGTCAATGTAGACAAGACAGAAATCATATTTTAGGAAAATATTATCCATAAATCTTTGAAAAATGGATGGAGCATTATTTAAACCAAAACTAAGGACGTTCCATTCAAAATGCCCTTCAGAGCAAGTAAAAGCAGTCCAAGGTTTGAAACTCTCTTCTAGTTTTAATTGATTGAATCCTGATTTTAAATCAAATTTACTAAAAAAATTTCTAGATTGAATAAGTCCTATCAATCCATCTTTGTTTGGAATATTATAACCGTCGTCTATGGTATTGTCATTAAGTCTTTTATAGTTATAGACTATTCGAGCCTTTCCTCTTTTTATTTCCGAATGATTTCGAACAATAAAAGTTGCAGTTCTATGTGGACTAACAGATTTTCTAATTAATCCTTGTTTTATCATTTCAGGAATTTGTTTTTTGAATTCTTGTTTATCTAAAGGACTATACTCTATATTAGAAGTGACAATTCTTATATCAGGATTTTTTAATTTAATTTTACAGATATAATTAACTTTTGACTTTGTTATATCTTCTCCAATTAGTCCAATTTTTTCAAGTTTTTGAATTATAGGATAATTAATACTTTTCATGATATTAGGTCCTTTTTCAAATTCATGACTTAAAAAATTTCCTAAATAGTATAAAGCTTCATTTTCTATGAAATTTAATCGTTTTTCATTTTTGTTTTCTTTCAAAAAATCTAACTGACCAAGTCCACCACGCTTTTGAGCGAACTCTGATGCTTGGGAATATCTATTTGTTGGAAAACTATAAACTTGTTTAGATAATGTTATATGATTTTTAGCAATAGTTATGCTTCCATTTAAACTTGTTATAAAATTTAATCCTAGAAGGAAGTCTTGAGATTTTATTTCTTTTGGATTTATGAGAATTTGTGGTAATTCATATCGAAAGCTATAGTTTCCGGCAAAATCTAAAAATTGTATTCCTAGTGCTTCGACGTTATGAGTGATTTTCATTATCCTATTTTCAACTGTTTTTGTTTCAAGATTATAACCTATAAGTTTATGATATTTTTGAGGAATGAGATCATATCCTATCATACTTTTAGAACTTCCTGTATCAAGAAGTGCTGCAAGATTAACATAATTATTTTGGTCTAGCCAAACTCTACATTGAAGAGTAATTAAATTGGCTATTCCCTTATTAATGCTTTCGTTACTAAAATTATTATTTATTAAAACACTGTCTGTTACTAATTCGGATAAATTGCTATTTTCAGTATTTTCAATCATTATTGACTTTCCTTTAGATTCTCTTTCTAACTGTATTATTCTGTACTCAAGAGAATTATATTTTGTATTTTGATTAGATTCTAATTGAAAATATTTTTGATTAAGCAATTCAATTGCTAATTCGTGTTTTTCTAGTCGTTCTTTATAAAAGTCTGTATTTTGAATAATCTTTCCTTTTATTTCTGTTTCTATATTAAATTTATTTTTTATGCATAAAAAACATATTTCTTTAAAGCATTTATTGCATTGATATCTTCTATCTATAGCAGGAAATAAACTGCAAATAAAGCAACTTATATGATTATTTCCTTTACCTTTTATCCATTCATGTATACATTCATTTTCGAATTCTGTATTCATGTAAGTGTAAGTTACTTTAGAAATTTCTTCGT
This sequence comes from Ballota nigra, assembly GCA_947034835.1. Taxonomy (NCBI): domain Eukaryota; kingdom Viridiplantae; phylum Streptophyta; class Magnoliopsida; order Lamiales; family Lamiaceae; genus Ballota; species Ballota nigra. The sequence goes on along the minus strand of OX344728.1, from coordinate 30,681,014 downwards.
CATCACTTATAATACTGTAAACAGAATTATTATCAGAATCAGATAATATTTCTTCAAAATCGTATTGTCCAATTTGTTCAAGAAGATTAGACCTTTCAATGTTTTTATGATTTTTATTTTTCTCAGGACATCTATTTGCTAGATGATTTAGATCACCACAAATAAAACAACGACAATTTCTTTTTTGAGGTCTTCTTAAATAATGGTTTTTATTATAATTTTTATTATTTTTATCAAAGGTTCTGCTTTTTTGAAGATATTTTCGCTTTTTTGGTTTATCATAATCGCCATAGGCTTGAGGTGTATAGACAGTAGTTTTACAGAAAGCCCAAGCTTGTCTTTTAATTTGCTCATTTATAGTAGCCTCTTTACACTTATTTTCTAATTGATTAAAAGTGTAAGTTATTCTAGGTCCAATTCCTAGGTTGGGAATATTATTAAGATTTTTCCATCCTTCATGAATGGTTCTTCCTAAATCACCAGGAAGTTTTATGAAATATTTATCACATAATTCATCTTCCATTGCTTTTCCAGTTTGAGAGATTAAACGCGCAAAATCTGTAGAAAATTCTTTAATGTATTTAAAATCTGAAATACTTAACTGTTCAAGATTTCTTATAGCACTCCTAAGAGCAGAATTCTTATTTGACTTGTGAAATTATAAGGATTATCTCCTAATGATTTAATTCTATTAATTTCTTCAGGACTTTTGTCTTTCTTAGATTGCCATATTCCTAGAGCAATTTGTCCTAAAGTTGTTTCGAGATATGCGAACATATCAATATTATCTTTTTTATTAGTTTCCCAATTTCGGACTACATTTTGTTCCCAGATTAAAATTTCATCTGGCCAAAGCTGTGGACTTTGCTGTTCTATTAGTAGCATTTCTGAACTATATAATTTTCCAATAGGCATTCGACCTCCTTTACTTTTAAATTTTGATTCTCCTTCATATTGTAATGAAGCAGGTTTCCAAGATTGTCTTCCTGTATTTTCAATAGAAGTTTGACCAGGATGGACAAATTCAGGTTTTGGTCTTTTAGAAGGGGTTAATTCATATTCCATAAAATTAGATTCGTTTTTATAAAAATCTCTTATCATTGTTTCTCCATTTGCAATGCTTGAAACTAAAGGAAGATTAAAATATTTTTCTAAAGTTGTATATGCTTCTTCATATGTTAAACCCAGATCAGTCATACATTCGATTAGCATGTCGTCAACTTGTTCTTGAATATTTAAATCGTTAAAGTTTTTATTAATGATTTGTTCTATAGAATTTTTTGTTTCTTCTATTTTAAAACCAATTTCAATATTATCTTCATTTTCTTCATACTCTTCATTTTCTTCAAATTTACAGAATCCAATAAGATTGATTTGATCATAGTCTTTTTCAGATTCATTTTCAGTATCATAAATAGGTTCAGAATCTGTTTCATATGTAACATTCATATAGCTGACTTCAGATTCTAATTCTTCATTTTCAATTTTATTATATTCTGTAAATCTTAAGCTAGTATTTTCAGAATTTTCATAAATAACACTTCCTCGGGGAATAAGAACTTGTTCCGATTCTTCTTTATATTGGTTTAGATTCCATTCTAATCCTGCTAATTCTTCAGGATCAATTTTTATTGGGTCAATCATTCGAATGCTTTTACTGACCATATTTTTAACAATTCCATCAATATTTATTTTAAATTTCATTCCTGATCGGTTACTAGCTTTTCCTAATACTCCTATACTAATTACAAGATTATTTCCATCATAATTTTCATATCCTTTAGATTGAATTCCAAGTTTTAAATTTTGTAAATCATCTATGTCTTTTAGAATGGAAGGGACACAATAGAAAAGAGCACTGTTTTGGCTCATGTCTATTTCCATACCAGATATAATAGCCTTTTTTACATCTGTTTTCCATGATTTATCTAATAATAAAGTAAGAACTTTAGTTCCTAATTCTTTTCGTCCTAATCCCTTTAGGCCAATTATAACAAGACCGATGTGAACAAATTTTTTATTGTTTTGTTTAATCTTTTTAATAGTTTCAGGAGATATTAGATCTATAGTATAAGAGTTATCTGTTACTCTAATACTTTCTTCTCTACTACTCCTTATTAAGACAGTGTTTATATTGGTAACACCCGTTTGATATAAAATCCTTGGATTTAGAATGTTTAACTGGTGATTATTGTAAGTTTCTAAATTTTTATCAACATCTATTTCTTCTTCTATTTGAATTGTGTTTAAATCATTATTTCTAGATTTTACTTAAAATTTTGTTTAGAAAAGAGTCAGAGGAAATAATATCATTTATATTAGAAGTACTATTTCTACTTTGAATAGTTCGAGAGGTTCCAGGAAATGAGAAGTTATTCATTGTCGGGCATCCAAAATTTATATTTTGATGGTTTAACAGGTTTTTTTGGGCGATCCTAGTTTTAAATTATTTAACAAATTAGTAATATTTTCAAGATCTGGATCTGTTCTAAACTTTCCTTTTTCAATTTTTTCTTCAAAGCTTTTAATTTTAAAATTTACTTCTTCCAAAAGTTTTTCAGAATCAAACTTTTTTAGTCTAGAATTTTCAATTTCAAGACTAATTTTTTGAATATCAGCTTGAGAAGGAATCCCTTTTTTCAATGCCTTTATTTCAGAAATAATTTGGTTATTTTGGTCTCTGAAAAAATCAAGGTTTTTTGAAAGATTTTTTACTTCAGTTTTAACTAACTTGATTTCGTCAAGGACAGGGGAAAGAGAAAAAGAATTTTTAGTCTCCAGAATTTTAACAGAAGCAGAATAAACGAGATTTAAGCTTAGTAAAAGAGATCCTATCTTAGTATCAGTCAACAACCCCTTTTCTTAAAGATTAATAAAGCCTTATGAGAAAAAGAAACAAAAAGGAGAAAGGTAACAAAAGAAAAATAATCAGAGATATAAAAACATCTGATATCCTCATCTTGACGGGTTCTGAGTAAAAAATAGGATTTACACCTCCTCTGGTTACCTCAACACTCAGCCTGTTCAAGCCTTTTGGTACCAAAAATCTTTATAGTTACCAAGATTAAATGCATAAATAGAATCAATTAATCAAGCCTAAGATCATGCAAATATAAAATTCAAAAGATGAAATATAAATGAAAAATTAAAATATAATTTTAATATAGTTTCGTTTTCTATGTCAAAGCATGCATGCAAGCCTCATAAAATATGTATTGAGCAGTTAAAAACACTAATCATAACATGTAGCAGCCAAAATCAGTCTTGAGCAGCTAAAAATACTGCAATCATTACATGCATGCATGGAGACAACAAAATCAGGAAATATGAAAGTCCATTCATCTCCCTCAAAATACAGCCTATAAATAAGCACTTTTCACCCACAAAAACTCACCACAACAAACCATTTTACCCAAAAGTTTATGTTATCCAGTTGCAAATCAAAGTAACATCAATGGGCTCCATGTTTAAGCTGGTGAATGAGATCAACACTTCCAAAACTGAATGGGCCATGAAGTTGTGCTTGGTTCAATTTTACCGAGTACCTGCAGTTGTAAATCGAAGAACACCATCTCAGGAATGTGTATTCCATGATGTGCAGGTTAATAAATCACTTTTTACTATACATATATAGATATATATTTTGTAAATTTAACTCATTAATGTTTACATATGATGTAGGGGGAAAGAATTCATGCAGCTATAAATGGAGACCAACTTAATAGGATCTTCCCACTATTGGTTGAGGGAAGGTTGTATGCAGTAAAAAATTTCCTGGTCACGTTTAATAAGAATAGATACGGTACTACGTCAATTAGAAAATTGATCATCTTCATACATCAGACCAATGTCATTGATATAGAAGTGTAAAAATGTGTATTGATGATTACAGATTTGCAATTGGGGCTCCTTATATAGAGGAGGGAATACATGTTAAGTCAACATAAATTATTTACAGAATCACAATAAATTGATTCACAAAGATATGGATCCGAAATAAGGGAAATCAGTTTTTAATCAACAGATCCTTTCCTAATACACCCTCACAAAATAGACGTGACGACGACCACATAAATTTTGGACCGAAGCAGGAGAAAACGAGCCCGAGCGAGGGGCTTCGTTAAGAGGTCCGCCAGTTGATCTTGAGTATTGACATATGAGACATGGAGTTTGCCTTTCGAAGCCAAGTCACAAATGAAATGTAAGTCAATGGCAATGTGCTCCATTCGAGAATGTTGGATCGGGTTTAGAGCAAGGCGAGTTGCACCCATGTTATCGCAAAGTATTCGTGGCATGACAACAAGTGGAACGCCAAGTTCGGTATAGAGATGATGCAACCAACAGACTTCGGATGTTGCAGCAGCCAGGGCATGGTACTCTGCCTCCGTAGAGGACCGAGCTACCCCACGTTGTTTTTGCGACCTCCAAGAGATATGATTGTTGCCGAGGAACACAATGTACGCAGACGTTGATTTACCGTCAACTAAGTCACCACCAAAATTAGAATCCGTGAAAGCTGTAAGGTTGAGTGATGATGAATGCTGTAGAAGAAGCCCATGATGTAAGGAACCCTTTAGGTACCGGAAAAGCCCCTTGACAGCATCCCAATGAGATGCAAGTGGAGCTGCTATGAATTGAGCCAATTTGTTCACTGTGAAGGCAATATCTAGGCGTGTTAAGGTGGGGTATTGAAGGCCACCAATAGCGCTATGATACTCTGTGGCATCGGATGTTCTTTGAAGGGAGGTAAGCTTGGAGGAAATGGGGGTAGAAACTGGTTTAACTCCATCAAGGTTGAACTTACAAAGCATGTCGACCATATACTTATGTTGAGAGAGAAATAATTCCTCCTTGCAATGAGCTACCTCCACCCCAAGAAAATAAGTAAGCGGGCCGAGATCTTTCACTACAAATGATTTCATGAGATGACTAGTGATGTCCGAAATAAGGGAAGAGCTGGAGCCTGTAATGATTATGTCATCGACATAGGTGAGAACAAAATTTCGAGCAGTCCCCTGGTGAAGAACGAACAGGAATGAATCCGACTTGGATTGAGTGAAACCAAAGTGGAGAAGGGTCGAACTCAAGGCAGTGACCAAGCTCGTGGAGCCTGGCGTAGACCATCAAGGGTCCGACGAAGCAAACAAACATGAGAGGCTACAACGGAGTCAACAAAGCCTTGGGGTTGGGTCATATAGACAGGAACATCGAGCCGCCCGTGTAGAAAAGCGTTGTTGACGTCAAGCTGACGAAGGGGCCAGTCGTATTGGATGGCAAGAGATAAAATAGTATGAATGGTAGTATGCTTGACTACCGGACTAAAATTCTCGCGAAAGTCAATATCGGGTCGTTGCTGAAATCCCTTCGCCACCAAGCGAGCTTTATATTTATCAATCGTACCATCGGGTTTGCGTTTAATACAAAAGACCCATTTACACCCAATAATATTAGCACCGGAAGGAGGAGAAACCAAATCCCATGTGCCAAAGCGTTGGAGTGCCGTAAACTCGTCCGTCATGGCGGCACGCCACTCGGGAGAAGCAAGAGCTTGCTTTACAGTAGTTGGCTCCTCTGGAGGAGGTAGAGGATGCTTGGTGGCGGAGTTAAATTGCTTGGGCTTGTAGATGTTATTAAGTCTTCGAGTTCGCATACGATGGAGACGGGATGGTGCAGCGGGCGGTACAATAGGCTCGGTGTTGGGAAAATAGTGTGCCCGGGAACTATTCGGGATGAAATTTAAATACGAATTTAAATACAATTATTACTAGCATGAATTAATCCTAATTAATTCAAATAATAATTTCAACAACAATTTTATCATCATGCATGTTGAATTAATTCACATAAAACCTATGGCGGAATAACAAGGAATTTATGTGATTACGTACCTCTTGTAGATATGTCCTTTGATTAATCACGGGACTATCACGAACGTGCTACCAACAAAAAGACCTTCTCAAGTATGTCCCTTATCCTTGCTTGTTCACCGGTGAGAAGTGCTCACAAACAATCAGGAATAACAAGGGAGAAAGAAAAATATTTTTGCTCTTGATTTTTCCAACACGTGGAATTATGTACTAGGGGATGAAATAATCATCCCCTATTTATAAGATGAAGTGGCCGAATTTTTCATGTAGAATAGGGAGAGAAATTTTTTTTCTTGGCCTCCAAGAAATCTTGAATATATCCCATATATTCTTTTCTCCATAATAAAATTGTAATACCCTAGACTTTCATAATCTTATCTGCTTTAGTAAATGCTTTATAATTCTATATGAATCTATGTGATGCATTTACATCCAAAATTCATGCCAAGGCACGTTTATGTGTTTTATTTGCTCGATATTTACAATTAACGTATTATTTGCTCAATACATGCTTATTCTTGAGACTTTATAATTTTTATATATTTTTTTATTTTATGTCTTAAAGTATTTGATATAATATAGTCCTTAAGTCTAGTATTTTATTTTACACGTTATAAGTTGAAAAATGAACGTTTCTTCAAGAAATGAATTACGTATCGATTGCTCGATGTTTTTTTATGATTAGTATATAGACTTTATAATTTATTTAGAGCCTTAGAAGAGTTTTAATTTTATTTTATAAGATAGTATAAGTAATTTTATGCATAATGTACCTTAAAATCATTAAATAAATTAGAAAATCATAATTTTTTCTATTTTATTTTTTTTAAATTCAAAGCCTACATGTGTCTTAACTATAAGACACAAAATATCTCTTGAAACCTCCATAAATTTCGAAAATAGAAGATAAGTTAGGAAGAGGGGTGAAGTTTCAAGAGTTAAGGGTCAAAATTTGAAGAATAAAAGTCAAAATTAGCTACTAATTATAAAATGCCATGTGTTTAATGGCTTAACCTCCAAAATCATCCAATTTCTTCCACATTCTTCATCCAAGTCGGTCAAGAGGGAATTTGGAGTAGCCTCCAAGCATGGTTCCATCTATAAATACATGAGCTTTCATGCAAAATTAATCATAAGAAAAAGTTTAAAGAAAAATACTACTACTCTTATACTTAGAAGTTGAGAAAGGAGAAGAAGAGATTTCTTGTAGCTACCTATCTCTAAGTAAGCTTCTCTTCTTGTTTGAGTAATTATTTAAGTGGTAGTATAAAATTTATGCATGATATGTGAATTAAATGATAGGAAAATGAGTTTTGATGAGTAAATTTGCATGTTATCCATGTTTTACTTCATGTTTGAATGTTTAATTCAATTTCTTCATGAGTTATGACCAAAATCATATTTATTATTTGATTATATATGCTTTAGAAGTAGAAATCATGAAATTATATGGTTTAAAGTGAGTTTAAGATGTTATGTTTTTCATATATGCATGAAAACCGAAAATCTGGACAACTTGTGAAGGAATTTCGTTTTTGATCCAATTTTCGGTGGAAAATTTTGAAATTTTTATATGTAAAAATAAACTTGTGAAGGAACTTAGGTTTCAAATTTCATAATTTTTGGACTGTTATTCAATTCTTGATGATTTTTTAAAGTTGAACTAGGATTTTGGACTCTATAACAGGAACAGTAGAAGTTTGCTATGATCTGAGAATAATCGGTTAGATTTTTATAGAAAACCAAAGTATGTTGATAAATTAAATGAAGTTGGGAGTTCATGGTTAAAATATCATGAGTATTGGACATGTGGTTGATTTATGGTGAATTTTTAAAGTTAAGTGACCAGAATCTATTACTGTGTGTTCATTACAAAATATTTGATGTTTGGTAAAGATTTTCAGAAATATGAAAATATGGTGATAATCTTTATTGAGTTGGTAATATACTGTTAAAATTTCATAATTTTTGGATGTATGAATAATTTAATATGAATTTTCAAATTTAGGCGTGTAATCTGCCAAAATTGAATTTTTTGTGAAAGGTTCGAAATGGTCCGGTTACATTTTTTTACAGTCGATATTTATTTATAACTTGTTATTTGATGATTTTATACACTTAATTGATATATGTGTGTTAGTATACAATATTTGAATATGTATTTAAATTGAATTCAAGTCTTACAATTTACATAAGTGAAGGGATAAGTAACAATGTTTCTATTTTAAAAATTTTACTTGTAGGTACAAACCTGCAAGGTGGGGATCACTTCACTCTTCACCGAGTGTTCTATTATTATTTAATTGCACTTATTAAACGTTGAATGTTAAATTTTGAGTCTAGCCCGCTATCGACTGGCCCCACATATAAGTCCAACTTTATGTTGGCAAGCATATAGTCCGGTCGTTCCGGCACCACGGGTTGGTCACGCCACCCAAGCATATACCCGGTGAAACTCCGGGGGCTCACATATTATAAGCAATTGATGTTTAGTTTGTGCAATTAACAAGAGGTTTCCCACTAAGTGTTTTCAAGCACTTATCCCTTCCACTTTTAAATTTTTACAGATGCTATGGATCCGGACGTGGGCGAATGAACTCGGCAGGCTGTGAAGTTTCTTAAAGACCTTATATTTTCAAGAATAATAATTTAAATTTTGAGTTGTAACTTAAGCTACGATCATACTTATTTACTACTTCCGCTGTGTAAATGTGTGGCGTGTGTATATTTTAATACAAAGTACTATTTTAGTAACGTTCCTACTTGTGCCACATCATATTTTCCGTACTATTTTAAGTGGGGACATTACAGGTGGTATCAGAGCAAGGTTCGCCTGCTAAAGTATTTTAAAAAAAGAGTGTGTTTTAAAAATTTTAAAAAGGAAACAGCCGCACCGAGATCATTCTCCACGACGGGATCAGGTAAATATTTTATATGTGCTTAAATTATGTTATTTATTTGAAAGTGTGATTGATTATTTGAAAGTTTGTTATTGTTATTTGAATTAACCAATAAAATGCGTTGAATAGAACTATGAATCGTAGAGGAAACCAAAACAACTCAGGCATGAGCAAGGACCTAACTTCCGTCTTAAGGGGGTTAGCTCAACTAAATCACCAAAGCCAATCGTCCCAAACACCTGTATCCTCAACCCAAAACCATGACATTGTTAGCCAATTTAAGAAGTTTAGACCTTCAACACTTACCGGAAGGGAAAACCCTATGGAAGTAGAAAACTGGATTCGGAGCTTGGAGAAGATATTCGCTTACCTTAAGTGCACCGATGAACAGAAAGTTTCTTGCGCTATATTTCAGCTGACCGAGGATGCAGATTATTGGTGGGAAGCTCACTGTAGGACAATGACTGAAGAAGAACGAACTACAGTTATTTGGGAGAAATTCGTAGAAGCAGTGGTTAAGAATTATATACCACAGTCGTTTTTAGATCAGAAGGAGACCGAGTTTCTACAGTTGAAGCAGGGAAACCTGACAGTACAGGAATATGAAAGGAAATTTAATCAATTGGGAAGATATGCTTCTCATTTGATTAATACTGATGAAAGGAAAGCAAAAAGATTTATGCAGAACCTACGACTGGAAATCAGTACTATCTTAGCGGCACAAGATATTAAGTCTTATGCCTCGGCATTCGAGAAAGCTCATATGATAACAACATATATGAAATCAGAGGACGTAAGAACGCCAGAATCACAACAAAACAAAAGGAAGTGGATGGGTACGAACCAAGGAAGAAATTCTAAGCAAGTTAAAAAGACAGAAATAGTGCCACGACAACAACAGAGGCCACCTAAGTGCAGAAATTGTGGGAAGGAACACTTTGGGCAATGCCTGAAGGGAACAGGAATCTGTTACAGATGTAAGGAACCGGGACATGTCATAACTAATTGTCCAAAGTGGAAAGAACAACAGAAGATGGCACCTTCTCGAGTGTTTGCCATGAGTCAGCAGGAGGCGATAGCAAACCCGGAAGTGATGGCAGGTATGTTCAGAATATTCCAAATACCTGTTTTCACGTTATTCGATATTGGTGCTACACATTCATTCATCTCTACAAAGATGTTTGAACAAATTTAGACAGCCCATATTATGGTAGAAGAAAATTTCCTAGAAGTAAACATTCCCTCTGGAAGTACGACACAATCCTTAGGACTATGTAGGAATGTGAAGATTGATTTTGAGCATGCAATACTCCCGGCAAATCTACATATAATAGAAATGAAGGACTTTGATGTTATCTTGGGAATGGACTGACTTATAGCAAATCATGCTCTCATCAAGTGTCAAGAAAAAGAAATATCAGTAAGTAGATCAAAGGATGAGAACTTTACACTATATGGTGCTAGAATTGGAACTATACCTCGGGTAATTTCAGCAGTAAAGGCTCGGAAAATTTTAAGGAAAGGAGAATGTACAGCATTTCTAGTAAATGTTGTAGCAACAAAGTCTGATGGTCCAACATTGGACGATATGCCGGTAGTATGTGAATACAAGGATGTATTCCCAGATGATTTGCCAGGACTACCCCCAGATCGTCAGTTAGAATTTACTATTGATTTAATTCCTGGAGCAGCGCCTGTTTCAAAAGCACCTTACAGAATGGCACCAAAAGAATTGCAAGAATTGAAGGTGCAACTGCAAGAATTACTGGATAAGGGTTTTATTCGACCAAGTGTGTCACCCTGGGGAGCACCGGTGTTATTTGTGAAGAAGAAAGATGGATCGTTGAGAATGTGCATCGATTATCGGGAATTGAATAAACTTACCATCAAGAACAAATACACTCTTCCCAGAATTGAAGATCTGTTCGATCAATTGAAAGGAGCTAGTGTATTTTCAAAGATTGATTTGAGATCGGGGTATCATCAGGTGAAAATAAAGGAAAACGATATTCCGAAGACAGCTTTCAGGACTCGATATGGTCATTATGAGTTCGTGGTGCTACCATTTGGACTCAGTAATGCACCAGCTATTTTTATGGATTTGATGAATCGGGTATTTCATCAATATCTGGATCAATTTGTGATCGTTTTCATTGATGATATTCTGGTGTATTCGAGGAATCAGGTGCAGCATGCGGAACATCTTCGGATTACACTAGAAATCCTGAGAAAGGAAAAATTGTATGCTAAATTCAAGAAATGTGAATTTTGGCTGGATAAAGTGGTATTTCTTGGACATACAATTTCAGCTTTGGGAATAGAAGTTGACCCAACAAAGGTAGAAACTGTAAACCAATGGAAGACATCAACTAATGTAAACGAAGTCAGGAGTTTTCTTGGTTTAGCCGGGTATTACCGAAGATTCATTGAAGGGTTTGCTCGGATTGCAAAACCTTTGACTCAGTTGACTCGGAAAGAAACAAAGTTTGAATGGACAGAAGAATGTGAAAGGAGTTTTCAAGCACTAAAGCAAAGATTAACAACAGCTCCAGTTCTTACAATTCCGGAGGGTACAGAAGGATTTACAGTGTTCAGTGATGCTTCTAAACAAGGTTTGGGATGTGTACTTATGCAAAATGGGAAAGTAGTAGCGTACGCATCAAGACAATTAAAACCACATGAGCTGAACTATCCTACGCATGATTTAGAGCTAGCAGCAGTTGTGCATGCACTCAAGATTTGGAGACATTACTTGTATGGAAGTAAATGCCAGATCTACACAGATCATAAGAGTTTGAAGTATATCTTCGAACATAATGAATTGAACATGAGGCAAAGGAGATGGTTGGAGTTGGTGAAAGATTATGATTGCGAGATATTGTATCATCCGGGAAGGGCAAATATAGTAGCAGATGCCTTAAGTCGCAAGGGAAAGATCAATGCCTTGGTTGTGAAACCAACACTGAAGGAAAGAATAGCAAAAGCTCAATATGACGATGCATTCTTAGAAAAGATAAAACAAAAGATCAAGGAAGGTAAAGCAAAGGAGTTTTCAGTATGTGAGGATGGTACATTGTTATGTCAAGGAAGAATATGTGTCCCAGACAAAGAAGAATTCAAGAAGGAAATATTGGAAGAAGCACATTCTACACCATATACAGTTCATCCCGGAGGAACGAAAATGTACCAAGAATTAAAGAAGTTGTTCTGGTGGAAAAATATGAAGAGGGATATTGGAAATTTCGTACAGAAATGTTTGACATGTCAGCAGGTAAAAGCTGAACATCAAAGACCATCGGGATTGCTGAAACCACTTGAGACACATTACGATGGATTTTATGGTAGGATTGCCCAAGTCAATACAAGGAAATGAAGCTATTTGGGTAATTGTTGACAGATTGACCAAGACGACACATTTTCTACCAATAAAGATGACGTTCACATTGGGTAAATTAGCTCAGATTTATATTAAGGAAATTGTCCGATTACATGGAGTTCCAATTTCTATTGTGTCAGATAGAGATCCGTGATTTACATCAAGATTCTGGTACAGTCTTCAAGAAGCTTTGGGTACTAAGTTGGAATTCAGTACAACTTTTCATCCTAAAAAAGATGGTCAATCGGAAAGAACAATTCAAACTTTGGAAGATATGTTGAGAGCTTGTATCATCGATTTCGGAGGAAGTTGGGAAAGATACATACCTTTAGTGGAATTTGCCTACAACAATAGTTATCAAGCTACGATTGAAATGGCACTGTACGAAGCATTGTACGGAAGGAAGTGCCGATCTCCACTATGCTGGGATGAAATTGGAGAAAAGAAATTGTTAGGACCGGACTTGGTGGAAGAAACTAACAAAGTAGTAAAGAAAATTAAAGAAAAGATGCAAACGGCTCAAGATCGACAGAAATGGTATGCAAATAGGCGAAGGAAAGAATTAAGTTTTGAGATTGGAGACAAGGTATTCTTGAAGGTATCTCCAATAAAAGGAATTTTCCGCTTTGGAAAAAGAGGAAAGTTGAAGCCTAGATATATTGGACCTTATGAGATATTGGAAAGAGTTGGAGATTTAGCTTATAGATTGACGTTACCACCATCATTGGCAGGAGTACACAATGTATTCCATATCTCGATGCTCCGAAAGTACATACCTGACCCTACCCACATAGTAAACCAATCTGAATTAGAACTGGATACCGACTTAACCTATGAGGAGATTCCCACAGCCATACTTGATAGAAAAATTCATAGGTTAAGGAATATAGATATTCCTATGGTTAAGATCCAGTGGAATAGACACGGAATGGAAGAAGCTACATGGGAGCGAGAGGATGAAATCTTAGCAAAGTACCCCTACCTCAATATCCACGGTAACACTTGAAATTTCGAGAACGAAATTTATTTAAGGGGGTTAGACTGTAATACCCTAGACTTTCATAATCTTATCTGCTTTAGTAAATGCTTTATAATTCTATATGAATCTATGTGATGCATTTACATCCAAAATTCATGCCAAGACACGTTTATGTGTTTTATTTGCTCGATATTTACAATTAACGTATTATTTGTTCAATACATGCTTATTCTTGAGACTTTATAATTTTTATATATTTTTTTATTTTATGTCTTAAAGTATTTGATATAATATAGTCCTTAAGTCTAGTATTTTATTTTACACGTTATAAGTTGAAAAATGAACGTTTCTTCAAGAAACGAATTACGTATCGATTGCTCGATGTTTTTTTTTATGATTAGTATATAGACTTTATAATTTATTTAGAGCCTTAGAAGAGTTTTAATTTTATTTTATAAGATAGTATAAGTAATTTTATGCATAATGTACCTTAAAATCATTAAATAAATTAGAAAATCATAATTTCTTGTATTTTATTTTTTTTAAATTCAAAGCCTACATGTGTCTTAACTATAAGACACAAGACATCTCTTGAAACCTCTATAAATTTTTAAAATAGAAGATAAGTTAGGAAGAGGGGTGAAGTTTCAAGAGTTAAGGGTCAAAATTTGAAGAATAAAAGTCAAAATTAGCTACTAATTATAAAATGTCATGTATTTAATGGCTTAACCTCCAAAATCATCCAATTTCTTCCACATTCTTCATCCAAGTCGGTCAAGAGGGAATTTGGAGTAGCCTCCAAGCATGGTTCCATCTATAAATACATGAGCTTTCATGCAAAATTAATCATAAGAAAAAGTTTAAAGAAAAATACTACTACTCTTATACTTAGAAGTTGAGAAAGGAGAAGAAGAGATTTCTTGTAGCTACCTATCTCTAAGTAAGCTTCTCTTCTTGTTTGAGTAATTATTTAAGTGGTAGTATGAAATTTATGCATGATATGTGAATTAAATGATAGGAAAATGAGTTTTGATGAGTAAATTTGCATGTTATCCATGTTTTACTTCATGTTTGAATGTTTAATTCAATTTCTTCATGAGTTATAACCAAAATCATGTTTATTATTTGATTATATATGCTTTAGAAGTAGAAATCATGAAGTTATATGGTTTAAAGTGAGTTTAAGATGTTATGTTTTTCATATATGCATGAAAACCAAAAATCTGGACAACTTGTGAAGGAATTTCGTTTTTGATCTAATTTTTCGGTGGAAAATTCTGAAATTTTTATATGTGAAAATAGACTTGTGAAGGAACTTAGGTTTCAAATTTCATAATTTTTGGACTGGTATTCAATTCGTGGTGATTTTTCAAAGTTGAACTAGGATTTTGGACTCTATAACAGGAACAGTAGAAGTTTGCTATGATCTGAGAATAATCAATTAGGTTTTTATAGAAAACCAAAGTATATTAATAAATTACATGAAGTTGGGAGTTCATGGTTAAAATTTCATGAGTATTGGACATGTGGTTGATTTATGGTGAATTTTTAAAGTTAAGTGACCAGAATCTGTTACTGTGTGTTCATTACGAAATATTTGATGTTTGGTAAAGAGTTTGAGAAATCTGAAAATATGGTGATAAACTTTATTGAGTTGGTAATATACTGTTAAATTGCATAATTTTTGGACGTATGAATAATTTAATATGAATTTTCAAAATTAGGCGTGTAATCTGTCAAAATCGAATTTTGTGTAAAAGGTTCGAAATGGTCCGGTTACATTTTTTTACAGTCGATATTTATTTATAACTTGTTATTTGATGATTTTATACACTTAATTGATATATGTGTGTTAGTATACAATATTTGAATATGTATTGAAATTGAATTCAAGTCTTACAATTTACAAAAGTTAAGGGATAAGTAACAATGTTTCTATTTTAAAAATTTTACTTGTAGGTACAAACCTGCAAGGTGGGGATCACTTCGCTCTTCACCGAGTATTCTATTATTATTTAATTGCACTTATTAAACGTTGAATGTTAAATTTTGAGTCTGGCCCGCTATCGACTGGCCCCACATATAAGTCCAACTTTATGTTGGCAAGCATATAGTCCGGTCGTTCCGGCACCACGGGTTGGTCACGCCACCCAAGCATATACCCGGTGAAACTCCGGGGGCTCACATATTATAAGCAATTGATGTTTAGTTTGTGCAATTAACAAGAGGTTTCCCACTAAGTGTTTTCAAGCACTTATCCCTTCCACTTTTAAATTTTTACAGATGCTATGGATCCGGACGTGGGCGAATGAACTCGGCAGGCTGTGAAGTTTCTTAAAGACCTTATATTTTCAAGAATAATAATTTAAATTTTGAGTTGTAACTTAAGCTACGATCATACTTATTTACTACTTTCGCTGTGTAAATGTGTGGCGTGTGTATATTTTAATACAAAGTACTATTTTAGTAACGTTCCTACTTGTGCCACATCATATTTTCCGTACTATTTTAAGTGGGGGCGTTACAAAAATATTCCACAAAAATCTCACTTCCTCATCTTTAGGATAATTTTCAAAAATTCATAGGCAAGAATCACAAGATTTGGATCTTCTTGAATATATGAGATAATCTTGTATTCCAAGAATACTTATCTTCCATAATATCTTTCTAAGAAAATCAACAAAATCTTTTCTTTCCTAAATCTCTAATTTTCGAAAATAATCAAGAAAAATCAGCAAATATATTTCCTTATTATTATTGGGCTATTAGGAGAATTAAAATTGGACCTCCAATGGGCTTCTGAATTTCAATACTGAGCCCCAATATAATTCAGCCCATTAATATTAATTAGTACCACTAATAAATTAGTATTGCACTATCCATCTTAATCCATATTACGATAATATGGGCTTTCGATTATTATTTCTCACGTTTAAGATTATCAAGTCCATTAATTAATTAAGCTTCTAAATAGCTCTAAATTAATTAACATCTTTCACCTTGAGGTAAAGACAGCTCAATATTATTATCCGTACCGAAGAAACTAATTTTTCACTTCTAAGATTTGGTACGATAAAACTTCTGAGCCCACCAAGGGGACAAATCACACGAGCCATACTCGCACGCGTTTCTCCGTATTAAATCTTAGCAATCATCGTATGATTAATATTACTGCCCAAAGCACAAGGTTCGAAGTCACGATGATTCTCACCCAACATGAATCAAAACAATAACCATTAAGCACACACGGTCCTATTTAAGTGACGGAGATTAAGAAATCAATAACCACTGAGGTCTAATTCTTCACATTTCAGAACAGAAGAATTTATACTCGTTGTAGGTCCTCTTCAACACATACTAAATGTGCTAGTGCAATCTCTTGGTCAAGACAAGCCAATCTGAGATGTACACATCGACCTTTCACAGCGGATTGTTCAATTCCACCTAGATCGTGAATTTGTACGTTTAGTTACAAGGAAACCGTTAATGTGATCTTCCGTGATCTGGTATCACCACATTAACTACAATGTAACACATACTACTTATAATGAATTGGTTGCAATAAATATTCAACATTCAATTATATCTAAAGCAAATGCGATAAAAGATTTATTCTCATTAACAAGTGTTTAATACATGAGTTATACAAAGTAAAAGCATACTTTCACGTATAACTCCAACACTCGGTGGGAGGGGACTCTTCCACGGACTGAATCAAGACAGGAGAAGACAGAGGCAACGGGGCAACAACCTACGGCTGAGGTGTCGGAGAAGTAGGAGGCAGGGATGTCATCTGGGCTGCCCGGGGAATAGGCGGAAACACCGATAGGGTCAGCGGAGCAGGAGGTGCATCGGCCGATGGTGGAGGTGAAGATGGAAGATCCAGGAATATGTCTTCGAAAAAATAGACATAGCGCGAGACATATACACGGCCAGTGGCCAGATCATAACACCGATAGGCCACCTGAGAGGTTGAGTAGCCAACAAAGATACACGGTAGAGAAGGCGGAGTCAGCTTGCCCGGAAGATATGGGCACAACCATGGGAAACAACGACAACCAAAGGTATGAAGCTTTACATAGTTCGGTGCGTAGCCAAAGAGAGCATGAAACAGACCGACTTTACCCAAAATCGATGTGGGCATTCGATTGATAAGATAGACAGTTGTTTGTATGGCAAAGGACCAAAATGATTATGGTAAAGAAGCAGCATGCTATAAGGCCCTACTGATCTCCAGGATATGACGATTACGACGTTCGACAATCCCATTCTGCTGTGGTGTGTGGGGAGCTGTTGTTAACCATGAGATACCATGAGTGGAAAATGAATTTATCCTTGATGTAGGTCCTCTTCAACACATACTAATGTGCTAGTGCAATCTCTTGGTCAAGACAAGTCAATCTGAGATGTACACATCGACCTTTCACGACGGATTGTTCAATTCCACCTAGGTCGTGAATTTGTACATTTAGTTACAAGAAAACTATTAATGTGATCTTCCGTGATCTGGTATCACCATATTAACTACAATGTAACACATACTACTTATAACGAACTGGTTACAATAAATATTCAACATTCAATTATATCTAAAGTAAATGCGATAAAAGATTTATTCTCATAAAAAATGTTTAATGCATGAGTTATACAAAGTAAAAGCATACTTTCACGTATAACTCCAACAATCTCCCACTTATACTTAAAGCAGATTGGCAATAGTCTTGGCTCTCATTCCATCCATATGTCTCTCGAATGTACTCTGAGGCAGACCCTTTGTGAATGGATATACTAGGTTGTCCTCCGACGTTTGTCTTTGCCACCTCTTTATCTTCTCTCTTAATGATTTCTCATATTAGATGATATTTTCTTTCAAGGTGTTTGATGGCCTTGTGGGCACTCGGTTCCCTTGAATTTTTAACTGCTCCGACATTATCACAATAGACTGTGATTATGCTGGGCAAATTCGGAACAACGTCCAAGTCCACTAAGAAGTACTTAAGTTAAATCGCTTCTTTCGTTGTTTCACAAGCAGTTACTTATTCAGCTTTCATGGTCGAATCGATGATACATTTCTGCTAATCGCTTCTCCATGTCATGGCTCCTTCTCCCATGCAAAACACACTACCCAAGGTAGATATTCTGGATTCTATATCTGATTGGAAATTTGATTCCGTGCATCCCATGGGAATTAGACTGTCTGACTGTTAAATCAACATTCCATCACTAGTTCTTTTCAGAAACTACAGAATGCATTTAATTGCAGTCCAATAAGCTTTCCCGGGGTTACTTTGATATCTTGCCATCATGCCTGAGGTAAAAACAGATATCTGGTCTCGTACTCAGCATTGCATACATAAGGCTTCCTACGCCCGAAGCGTACAGAACACCTTTCATGGCATCTATCTCCATATGCGTCTTAGGTCCTCTTTCTTTTGATAGATGAATTCCGTGCCTAAAAGGTACAAAACCTTTCTTGGAATCTTGCATGCTGAAACGCTTCAAAACAGTGTCTTTGTATGAAACTTGCGATAAGCCCAACATCCTTCTCTTGCGATCTTGAGTGATCTTGATCCCAAAGATGTGACCGGCTTTGCCTAAGTCCTTCATATAAACTGATTTGACAGTCATACCCTTACGTTTGACAATACCTTTACATTGTTTCCAATGAGCAGAATATCGTCTACGTATAATACTAAGAATACCACCGCAGTTCCGTCACACCTTTTATACACACAACTCTCGAACTCGTTTTGATCAAACCCATAAGACTTAATAACTTGATCACAACACTGGTTCCAAGTACGCGATGCTTGCTTAAGTCCATAAATGGATCTCTTGAGCTTGCATACGAGATTCTCTTGGCCTTTCACAATAAAACCTTCGGGTTGTCGCATATAGATATCTAACCCGTCAAGACTTCCATTAAGGAAAGCTATCTTGACATCCATTTGCCAGATCTCATAATCTAGGTGTGCAACGATTGATAAGAGAATATGGATGGACTTAAGTATAACTACAGGCGAAAAAGTCTCCTCATAATCGAACCCTTATTTTTTAGTATACCCTTTAGCCACTAGCATTGCCTTGAAGATCTCAATCCTTCCATCCGGTCCTCTTTTCCTCTTGTATACCCACTTGCATCCAATGGGTTCTACCCCACTGGGTGATTCGACCAACTCCCATACTTGATTATGATCCATCGAATCCATCTCGGCTTCCATTGTCGTTTGCCATGAATCCGCGTCTTTATCTTGGATTGCCTCGTCGTATATCCATGGGTCTGATTCATCACCGAGAATCAACTCCAAAGATTCTCCTATTCCTATGAATCTCTTGATTTGTCTAACAAATCCGATTGTGAAGGTGTGACGTGTGGTATATCATCTTGTATACTTGGTATCAGAGTTTGCCCTATCAATTCTTCTAAGGTAATCTCACTTTTAGGCTTTCGATTGTTCATATAGTCTTCCTCCAAGAATTTAAAGTGTGTACTAATCACAGTCTTTTGATCCTTGGGACTATAGAACATACACCCTTTCGTTTCCGCAGGGTATTCTATAAACAGCCTTAATTCCGAACGTGGATCCAATTTACCGACATTCTTGTCTAGTACGTATGCCGGACACTGCAGGAAGACGTGATGTGGCACAAGTAGGAACACTACTAAAGTTTAGTTTTATAATTAAAAATAACGCCACACTTATTTACAAAGCGGAAGTAGTAAATACATACGACCATAACTTTGAGTTTACAAATCAAAATTTTCAAAATAAAGTATATTAAAACTTGACAGCCCGCCTCCGAGCTCATTCGTCCATGCAGGGATCCTCCGCATCTGAAAGATTGAAAAGTGGAAGGGATAAGCGTTTGTAAACACTTAGTGGGAAATCTCTTTATAATTGCACAAACTAAACATAAAATGCATATAACGTGGAGCCCCCGGAATTTCACCGGGTATATGCTTGGGTGGCGTGACCAACCCGTGGTGCCGGAACGACCGGACTATATGCTTGCCAACATAAAGTAGGACTATATGTGGGGCCAGTCGATAGCAGGCCAGACTCAAAATTTAACATTCGACGTTTAATAAGTGCAATTAAATAATAATAGAACACTCGATGAAGAGCGAAGTCATTCCCCACCTTGCAGGTTGTACCTACAAGTAAAATTTTTACAATAGAAACATTTGTTACTTATCCCTTCATTTGTAAAAATTCACACATATTTTCACATTCAAACTCAAGTCCTAGCACATGTTCAAAAGTTATATTATAGATCATAAGTATCAATTACTTATGTATGAGCATCAATTAACAAGTTATAAATACCTACCATAAAATGTAAATGGATCATTTCGAACCTAAAATTTCAGTTTTTGGCAGATTACACGCCTAACTTTGAAAATTCACCATAAATCAACCATAAGTCCAATACTTCTGAAATTTTAACCACATATTCCTAACTTCATATAGTTTACTCAAATACTTTTTATTTCCTGCAAATTCTTACGAAAATCTATTTATTTCGTGCAAAACACATGGATTGCAGTTTTTTCCTGCCAAAACCCTAGTTCATCTTCAAAACTTCATATCTCCTTAACCATAACTCATTTTACTATGAAATTTATACCCTAAGTTCCTTAACCAGTATACTATAATATATAAAAATTTCAGAAACTTTCATCGAGGAAACGATCAAACCGAAATTCCTACCAAACTGTGTCGAAATTGCAGATTTCATGTACATATGAAGAACATAACACTTTAATCTTACTTCAAATACTATAATTCAAGAAATAACTTAATTGAGTAAGATAAGAAACTTACCTAGAAGATGTTAAAAGCTTAGAACAAACTCCTCTTCAATCTTAAGCAAAGCTAAGGATATAGTGAAGATTTCTTATGAATTTTTTTTTTTTTTTGGTGTGTAATGAATGAAGAACTCTTAGCCCCAATTTATAGTTGAGAAAAGAAGTTTTTGGAACTCTCCCTACCCTTCTTATGCATGCATGGACCGAAATTATGAGAAGATTATGGAGAAATCTTGAAGCTTTGATTTTTTTACACATGTTTCTTTGAAATTAGTACTTAAATTTTGACTTTTCTTCTTCATTCTTATCCTAATTTTGACCTTAATCTTGAAGCTTCTCTAACCTTCCTAACTTATCTAATATGGCCGAAATTTGTAGGGTGTACAAGAGAAAATCTTGTATTTTATGGTTATGACACATGTATGCATTGAAATTAGTAAGTAAGAAATAAGATTATTGGATAATTCTAAGTACATTATGCATAAAATTTACTTATAATATCATGTGTAATAAAATTAAAACTCTTCTAGGACTCTAAATAAATTACAAAGTCTATATACTAATCATAGAAAATATCGCGTAATCGTTACGTAGTTCATTTCTTAAAGAAACATTCATTTTGCAACTTACTTATGAAATAATTTACTATACTTAAGGACTTCATTAATTTCTATATTAAGCACTTTAAGACATAAAATAAAGATCATATAAAAATTATAAAGTCTCAAGAAATAGCATGTATTGAGCAAGTAATACAATAATTGTAACTATCGAGTAATTAAAACACATAAACGTGTCTTTGCATAAATTTGGATGTAAATGCGTCACATAGATTCATATAAAATTATAAAGTACTTAGTATAGCAGATAAGGTCATGAAAATCTAGGATTTTACAACCTACCCCCCTTAAATAAATTTCGTCCTCGAAATTTCAAGTGTTACCAGGATTATTGAGGTATGTGTATTTGGCAAAGATTTAGTCATCTCGCTCCCACGTAGCTTCTTCTGTTCCATGCCTATCTCACTGAACTTTAACCATAGGAATATCTCTATTCCACAACCTATGAGGTTTTCTATCAAGTATGGCTGTGGGAATTTCCTCGTAGGTTAAGTCGCTATCCAGTTCTAATTCAGGTAAGTTTACTATGTGGGTAGGATCAGGTATGTACTTTCGGAGCATAGAGACATGGAATACATTATGTACTCCTGCTAAAGATGGTGGTAATGCTAGTCGATAAGCCAAATCTCCAACTCTTTCCAGGATCTCGTAAGGTCCAATATATCTAGGCTTCAACTTTCCTCTTTTCCCGAAGCGGAAAATTCCTTTCATTGGACATACTTTCAAGAACACCTTATTTCCAACCTCAAAATTCAATTCTTTCCTTCGTCTATCAGCATATGCTTTCTGTCGATTCTGAGATGCTTGCATCTTTTCTCTGATTTTTCTTATTACCTTAGTAGTTTCTTCCACCAATTCTGGCCCTAACACTTTCTTTTCTCCAATCTCATTCCAACATAGAGGAGATCTGCACTTTCTTCGATAAAATGCTTCATAGGGAGCCATTTCAATTGTTGTCTGATAACTGTTGTTTTAGGCAAATCCCACTAAAGGTATGTACCTCTCCCAACTTCCTCCAAAGTCAATGATACAAGCTCTTAATATATCTTCCAAAGTTTGGATTGTTCTTTCTGATTGTCCATCAGTTTGAGGATGAAAAGCTGTACTGAATTCCAACTTAGTACCCAAAGCTTCTTGAAGGCTGTGCCAGAATTTTGATGTAAATCGTGGATCTCTATCTGACACAATAGAAATTGGAACTCCATGCAATCGGACAATTTCCTTAATATAAATCTGAGCTAATTTATCCAATGTGAACGTCATCTTTATTGGTAGGAAATGTGCCATTTTGGTCAATCTGTCAACAATTACCCAAATAGCTTCATTTCCTTGTATTGATTTGATGTGTTCCCATTTCCATTCAGGAATCTCAAGTGGTTTCAGCAATCCCGATGGTCTTTGATGTTCAGCTTTTACCTGTTGGCATGTCAAACATTTCTGTACAAAATTTCCAATATCCTTCTTCATATTTTTCCACCAAAATAACCTTTTTAGTTCTTGGTACATCTTTGTTCCTCCAGGATGTACTGTATATGGAGTAGAATGTGCTTCCACTAATATTTCTTTCTTGAGTTCTTCTATTTCTGGTACACACATTTTTCCTCGACATACTAATGTACCATCTTCACGTACTGAAAACTCTTTTGCTTTTCCTTCCTCGATCTTTTACTTCATCTTCTTTAAGAATGTATCATCCATTTGAGCCTTTGCTATTTTTTCCTTCAATGTTGGTTTCACAACCAAGACATTGATCTTTATCTTTGCTTTGCGACTTAAGGTATCAGCCACTACATTTGCCTTTCCCGGATGATACAATATCTCGCAATCATAATCTTTACTAACTCCAACCATCTCCTTTGCCTCATGTTCAACTCCCTTTGTTCGAAGATATACTTCAAACTCTTATGATCTGTGTATATTTCACACTTACTTCCGTATAAGTATTACCTCCAAATTTTTAGCGCATACACTACTGCCGCTAATTCCAAATCATGTGTAGGATAGTTTTGCTCGTGTGGTTTTAACTGTCTTGATGCGTAAGCTACTACTTTCCCATTTTGCATAAGTACACATCCCAAACCTTGTTTAAAAGCATCACTAAATACTGTAAATCCTTCCATACCCTTCAGAATTGTAAGAACTGGAGCTGTTGTTAATTTTTGGTTTAACTCCTGAAAACTCCTTTCACATTCTTTCGTCCATTCAAATTTTATTTCTTTTCGAGTTAGCTGAGTTAAAGGTATTGCAATCCGAGCGAACCCTTCAATAAATCTCCGATAATATCCAGCTAACCCAAGAAAACTCCTGACTTCATTCACCGTAGTTGGTGTCTTCCATTTGTTTATAGCTTCTACCTTTGCTGGATCCATTTCTATTCCCAAAGCTGAAATTGTATGTCTAAGAAATACCACTTTATCCAGCCAAAATTCGCATTTCTTGAATTTAGCATACAATTTTTCCTTTCTCAGGATTTCTAGTGTAATCCGAAGATGTTCCGCATGCTGCTCCTGACTTCTTGAATACACCAGAATATCATCAATAAAAACGATCACAAATTGATCCAGATATTGATGAAATACCTGATTCATCAAATCCATGAAAATAGCTGGTGCATTACTGAGTCCAAATGGTAGCACCACGAACTCATAATGACCATATCGAGTCCTGAAAGCTGTCTTCGGAATATCGCTTTCCTTTATTTTCACTTAATGATACCCCGATCTCAAATCAATCTTTGAAAATACACTAGCTCCTTTTAATTGATCGAACAGATCTTCAATTATGGGAATAGGGTATTTATTCTTGATGGTAAGCTTATTCAATTCCCGATAGTCGATGTACATTCTTAATGACCCATCTTTCTTCTTCACAAATAACACCGGTGCTCCCCAGGGTGACACACTTGGCCGAATAAAACCCTTATCCAGTAATTCTTGTAGTTTCACCTTCAATTCTTACAATTCTTTTGGTGCCATTTTATAATGTGCTTTTGAAATAGGTGCTGCTCCGGGAATTAAATCAATAGTAAATTCCAACTGACGATCTGGGGGTAGTCCTGGCACATCATCTGGGAATACATCCTTGTATTCACATACTACTGGCATATCGTCCAATGTTGGACCATCAGAATCTGTTGCTACAACATTTACTAGAAATGTTGTACATTCTCCTTTCCTTAAAATTTTCCGAGCCTTTACTGCTAAAATTACCCGAGGTATATTTCTTACTTTTGCACCATAGATTGTAAAATTCATACCTTCCGGTTTTTGCACCGATATTTCTTTCTCTTGGCATTTTATAAGAGCACGATTAGCCTTAAGCCAATCCATTCCTAATATAACATCAAAATCCTTCATCTCTAATATATATAGATCCGCTGGAAATACCGTATGATCGAAATCCATCCTTACATTCCTACACAATCCTAAGGATTGTATTGTAGTACCAGAAGGAATATTTACCTCTAGGAAATTTCCTTCTACTATCGTATGAGTATTCTTGATTTGCTCAAATATCTTCCTAGAGATAAATGAATGCGTGACACCAGTATCGAATAGTGTAAGAGTAGGTACTTGAAAAATTTTGAACATACCTGCCATTACTTCCGGGTTTACTGTAGCCTCCTGCTGGTTTATAGTGAATACTCGGCCAGGTGCCGACCTTTGTTGTTCTTTCCATTTTGGACAATTAGTTATTACATGTCCCGGTTTCTTACATCTGTAGCAGATTCCTGTCCCTTTCAGACACTGACGCAAGTGTTCCTTCCCACAATTTCTGCACTTAGGTGGCCTCTGTTGTTGTCGTGGCACTATTTCTGTCCTTTTAACTTGCTTAGAATTTCCTCCTTGGTTCGTACCAATCCACTTCCTTTTATTTCGTTGTGATTCTGGCGTTCTTACTTCCTCCTATTTCATATATGCTGCTATCGTCTGAGCTTTCTCGAATGCCGGGGCATAAGACTTAATATCTTGTGCTGCTAAGATAGTACTGATTTCCGGTCGTAAGTTCTGCACAAATCTTTTTACTTTCCTTTAATCAGTATTAATCAAATGAGAAGCATATCTTTCCAATTGATTAAATTTCCTTTCATATTCCTGTACTGTCAGATTCCTTTGTTTCAACTGTAGGAATTCAGTCTCCTTCTGATCTAAGAATGACTGTGGTATATAATTCTTAACCACTGTTTCTACAAATTTTTCCCAAGTAACTGTAGTTCGTTCTTCTTCAGTCATTGTCCTACAGTGAGCTTCCCACCAATAATCTGCATCTTCAGTCAGCTGAAAAATAGCACAAGAAACTTTCTGCTCATTTGTGCACTTAAGATAAGTGAATATCTTTTCCAAGCTCCAAATCCAATTCTCCACTTCCATAGGGTTTTCCTTTCCGGTTAGGGTTGAGGGTCTAAACTTCTTAAATTGGCTAACAATGTCATGGTTTTGGGTTGAGGATACAGGTGTTTGGGACGATTGGCTTTGGTTATTTAGTTGCTGAGCTAATCCTCTTAAGACAAAAGCTAGGTCATTACTTATTTCTGAGTTGCTTTGATTCCCAATTCGGCTCATGGTTCTATTCAAAATCAACTTATTAGTAATAATTATACAAACATAACAGATATTTCATATAAAATACATCATATTTTACATACATAAACGTTACATTCAAAAGTATTATACATCAAGTTTATTGAGTACATATATTTTACATGCATAAGCATTACATCATAATACATATATTACATTCAAAAGCATATAGTACATCCAGAGCATTTAGTACATATTAAGTACATATATCTGTTAATATCATATATAATCACGCATAGAACACATAATCTGCAACTGGTCTTTGTTCAATCATCATCGATGATTATGATTTCGGGTTCCTTCTTTTTCTCCTCCCACATCTCGATATCATTATTCTTGTTTGCTGCCTCCATTTCCTCCAATCCATTATTTTGATTCCCACTGCTTTCTTGAACTGATATTAATTCCTGATTGCCACCCATTTCAAACCCCGGTTGTAGAGGATCAAAATGGATGGTCTCGAATTGCAGCCATTCACGGTATAACAAAGAAGAAAAACAAGGAAAACATATATAACCATGCTGGTCATACACGAAATCTAGCATTTCCCAGGCAGCATTTACCCACGTACGTGGCAAAGTATCAATAAGCAGATAACAGTAGTAGTCATCATCGATATCACGATCGTTTCTTAGGTACTGTTTATATTGAGAAGTAAGTTCTCCCACATGGGCTCCTATATCGTCTTCTTCAGTCCTACCCGTTCTAGCTATTCTTTCTAGTCGGTTATCATTTTGTCTTCTAGTGTTGTCGTCCATCTGCTTACTTAAATATATTATATTGGTTAGTTCAAATAGAATACTACATACTTTCAAATAATTAATCACAATTTCAAAATTTAAGCACATATGAAATATTTACCTGACCCCGTCATGGAGAATGATCACGGTGCGGCTGTTTCATTTAAATTTTAAAACACACACACTCTTTTGAAAATTCTTTAGCAGGCAATACTGCTCTGATACCACCTATAATATCCCCACTTAAAATAGTAGGAAGACGTGATGTGGCACAAGTAGGAACACTACTAAATTTTAGTTTTATAATTAAAAATAACGCCACACTTATTTAAACAGCGGAAGTAGTAAATACATACGGCCATAGCTTTGAGTTTACAAATAAAAATTTTCAAAATAAAGTATATTAAAACTTGACAGCCCGCCTCCGAGGTCATTCGTCCATGCGGGGATCCTCCGCATCTGAAAAATTAAAAAGTGGAAGGGATAAACATTTGTAAACACTTAGTGGGAAATCTCTTTATAATTGCACAAACTAAACATAAAATACATATAACGTGGAGCCCCCAGAATTTCACCGGGTATATGCTTGGGTGGCGTGACCAACCAGTAGTGCCGGAACGACCGGACTGCTTGCCAACATAAAGTTGGACTATATGTGGGGCCAGTCGATAGCGGGCCAGACTTAAAATTTAACACTCGATGAAGAGCGAAGTGATTCCCCACCTTGCAGGTTGTACCTACAAGTAAAATTTTTACAATAGAAACATTTGTTACTTATCCCTTCATTTGTAAAAATTCACATATATTTTCACATTCAAACTCAAGTCCTAATACATGTTCAAAAGTTATATTATAGATCATAAGTATCAATTACTTATGTATGAGCATCAATTAATAAGTTATAAATATCTACCATAAAATGTAAATGGATCATTTCGAACCTAAAATTTCGGTTTTTGCCAGATTACACGCCTAACTTTGAAAATTCACCCTAAATCAACCATAAATCCAATACTTCTGAAATTTTAACCACATATTCATAACTTCATATAGTTTACTCAAATACTTTTTATTTCATGCAAATTCTTACGAAAATCTATTTATTTCATGCAAAAAACATGGATTGCAGTTTTTTCCGGCAAAAACCCTAGTTCATCTTCAAAACTTCATATCTCCTTAAAAATAACTCATTTTACTATGAAACTTATACCCTAAGTTCCTTAACCAGTCTACTATAACATATAAAAATTTCAGAAACTTTCATCAAGGGAAACGATCAAACCGAAATTCCTACCAAACTATGTCGAAATTGCAGATTTCATGTACATATGCAGAACATAACACTTTAATCTTACTTCAAATCCTATAATTCAAGAAATAACTTAATTTAGTAAGATAAGAATCTTACCTAGAAGATGTTGAAAGCTTAGAACAAATTCCTCTTCAATCTTAAGCAAAGCTAAGGATATAGTGAAGATTTCTTATGATTTTTTTTTTTGTGTGTAAGGAATGAAGAACTCTTAGCCCCTATTTATAGTTGAGAAAAAAAGTTTGTAGAACTCTCCCTACCCTTCTTATACATGCATGGACCGAAATTATGAGAAGATTATGGAGAAATCTTGATGCTTTGATTTTTTTACACATGTTTCTTTGAAATTAGCAATTAAATTTTGACTTTTCTTCTTCATTCTTATCCTAATTTTGACCTTAATCTTGAAGCTTCTCTAACCTTCCTAACTTATCTAATATGGCCAAAATTTATAGGGTGTGCAAGAGAAAATCTTGTATTTTATGGTTATGACACATGTATGCATTGAAATTAGTAAGTAAGAAATAAGATTATTGGATAATTCTAAGTACATTATGCATAAAATTTACTTATACTATCATATGTAATAAAATTAAAACTCTTCTATGACTCTAAATAAATTACAAAGTCTATATACTAATCATAGAAAATATCGCGTAATCATTACGTAGTTCGTTTCTTAAAGAAACATTCATTTTGCAACTTATATCTTATGAAATAATTTACTATACTTAAGGACTTCATTAATTTCTATATTAAGCACTTTAATACATAAAATAAAGATCATATAAAAATTATAAAGTGTCAAGAAATAGCATTTATTGAGCAAGTAATACAGTAATTGTAACTATCGAGTAATTAAAACACATAAACGTGTCTTTGCATAAATTTGGATGTAAATGCGTCACATAGATTCATATAGAATTATTAAGTACTTAGTATAGCAGATAAGGTCATGAAAATCTAGGATATTACATATATGGCCTTTGATTAATCACGGGACTATCACGAACGTGCTACCAACCAAAAGAACTTCTCAAGTATGTCCTTTAGCCTTACTTGTTCACTGGTGGGAAATGCTCAAAACAATCAGGAATAACAAGGGAGAAAGAAAAATATTTTTGCTCTTGATTTTTCCAACACATGGAATTATGTACTAGGGGATGAAATAATCATCCCCTATTTATAAGATGAAGTGGCCGAATTTTTCATGTAGAATAGGGAGAGAAAATCTTTTTCTTGGCCTCCAAGAAATCTTGAATATATCCCATATATTCTTTTCTCCATAATAAAATATTCCACAAAAATCTCACTTCCTCATCTATAGGGTAATTTTCGAAAATTCATAGGCAAGAATCACAAGATTTGGATCTTCTTGAATATATGAGATAATCTTGTATTCCAAGAATACTTATCTTCCAAAATATCTTTCCAAGAAAATCAACAAAATCTTTTCTTTCCTAAATCTCTAATTTTCGAAAATAATCAAGAAAAATCAGCAAATATATTTTCTTTTATTTTAAGCACCTTATTATTATTGGGCTACTTAATGGGCTACTTGAGGGGCCTTTAGGAGAATTAAGATTGGACCTCCAATGGGCTTCTGAATTTCAATACTGAGCTCCAATATAATTCAGCACTTTAATATTAATTAGTACCACTAATAAATTAATATTGCACTATCCATCTTAATCCATATTACGATAATATGGGCTCCCGGTTATTATTTCCCGCGTTTAAGATTATCAAGTCCATTAATTAATTAAGCTTCTGAATAGCTCTAATTTAATTAACATCTTTCACATTGGAGTAAAGACAGCTCAATATTATTATCCGTACCGAAGAAATTAATTCTTCACTTGCAAGATTTGGTACGATAAAAATTCTGAGCCCACCAAGGGGACAAATCACACGAGCCGTGCTCGCATGCATTTCTCCGTATTAAATCTTAGCAACCGCCGTATGATTAATATTATTGCCCAAACCACAAGGTTCAAAGTCACGATGATTCTCACCCAACATGAATCAAAGCAGTAACCATTAAGCACACACGATCCTATTTAAGTGACGGAGATTAAGAAATCAATAACCACTGAGGTCTAATTCTTCACATTTCAAAACAGAAGAATTTATCCTCGCTGTAGGTCCTCTTCAACACATACTAAATGTGCTAGTGCAATCTCTTGGTCAAGACAAGCCAATCTGAGATGTACACATCGACCTTTCACGACTGATTGTTCAATTCCACCTAGGTCGTGAATTTGTACATTTAGTTACAATGAAACCGTTAATGTGATCTTCCATGATCTGGTATCACCACATTGACTACAATGTAACACATACTACTTATAACGAATTGGTTGCAATAAATATTCAACATTCAATTATATCTAAAGCAAAAACGATAAAAGATTTATTCTCATAAACAAGTGTTTAATGCATGAGTTATACAAAGTAAAAGCATACTTTCACGTATAACTCCAACACTCGGTGGGAGGGAACTCTTCCGCGGACTGATCCAAGACAGAAGAAGGCAGAGGCAACGGGGCAACAACCGATGACTGAGGTGCTGGAGAAGCAGTAGGCAGGGATGTCATCTGGGCTACCCAGTGAATAGGTGGTAACACCGATAGGGTCAGCGGAGCAGGAGGTGCATCGGCCGATGGCGGAGGTGAAGATGGAAGATCCGGGAATATGTCTTCGAAAAAATGGATATAGCGCGAGATATGTACACGGCCAGTGGCCGGATCATAACAACGATAAGCCACCTGAGAGGTTGAGTAGCCAACAAAGATACACGGTAGAGAAGGCGGAGTCAGCTTGCCCGGAAGATATGGGCGCAACCATGGGAAACAACAACAACCAAAGGTACGAAGCTTTACATAGTTCGGTGCGTAGCCAAAGAGAGCATGAAACGGACTGACTTTACCCAAAATCTACGTGGGAATTCGATTGATAAGATAGACAGTTGTTTATATGGCAAAAGACCAAAATGAATATGGTAAAGAAACATGATGCTATAAGGCCCTACCGATCTCCAGGATATGACGATTACGACGTTCGACAATCCCATTCTACTTTGGTGTGTGGGGAGTTGTTGTTAACCACGAGATACCATGAGTGGAAAAGGAAGATCGTAATGCCACAAACTCTCCCCCATTATCAGAATAAACATTTTTTATGGAATGACCGAATTGTTTCTCAACCACGGAGCAAAACTGAGGAAAATTGATGCAACCTGTGACTTAGCATTTATAGGAAATACCCAGTTGTAACAGGTAAATAAATCAACCATTAAAATAAAGTACTTCGAACTGTCAACAGAAGCAATCGGTGCAGGGCCCCACACATCAATATAAAGATAATGCAATGGATGTAAAGCACGAAATGAAGACGGAGTAAAAGGTAAACGATAACATTTGCTCAGCTGGCAAGAAATACAATCTTTTCCCAAAAGGGTCTTGTTCATAATCGATAAATTAAAATTATTAATAATAAAAGAACTCGTATCAAACGATGGATACCCTAGACGAGCATGCCAACGATTTGGAGAAGCCCAAACTCCTGCAGCAGCAGCCATCTTATTCGAACAACCAGCAAATGGAGGAGACAAATGATAAACACCATCACAGCAAGGACCTTTAATTAGGCGCGCCCCCGTAGCCAGATCCTTAACAATGTTGGAAGAGGGAAAAAATTCCAAAGATACATTATTGGCCTTAGTGAACTTGCTGACTGAAAGTAAATTTTGTCGAGTAGACGGTACACAAAGAGCATCATTTAGAACAAACATGCGACTAGGAAATTTAACTTCAGATTTACCAGTGTGAGTGATGGAGAGACCCGAGCCGTTAGCAATATGAACCTCGTACGTACCATCATATTCAAAGTGGATCGACAAATTATTAAGATCGGAGGTAATGTGATGAGACGCTCCGGAGTCCAAAAGCCATGGGGAAAAAAGCGAATTAGAGGTGGAATTTGCATAATTTGCAACAACTGGAACCCGGCGGCATGTTGGTGCCATGTGCCCTGTGTATCCATAACGGTGACAAATGACATGGTGAGAATAATTGGAATTAGGGTACCTGAATGACCACCACGACCACCAAAAGAGGTTCCATGATTTTGATTGTGGCCAAAGTGCTGACCACAGTGAAAATTACGTCCAGAGTTTGAACTCCAGCCATTGTTATTATTGTCACAATTTGCGTTGCAGAACGAACCATTGCCCCTATTAGAGTTGGAAGAACCACAATTGGAGGAGACGGCATTGGCTGTGACGAGAAATTGACGTTGACCCTCCTCCTGACTTTTAATGGAGAGCTTATGTTCAAACAATAAATCATGAAGCTCCTCAAAACCAAATGGTGTTTCGCGAGTACAAATCAGACCAGCAATTGAGGCATACTCTTGCCACAAACCGTTGATGATGAAAGAGTGAGTTCATCAGCACTAACTGGTGCATCAATTAAGGTAAGTTCATCTACCTTGGCCTTCACATGGCAAAGATAGTCCATGATCGAGCGATCCTTGATCTGCATATGATACAATTCACTCTTAAGTTGATTAATATGGGAACGAGATTTACCAGTACATAGGTGGGTGACAGCAGTCCATGCATCATGAGATGTCTCCTTGATGGAGATGACCGGCTGGACCTCAGGCGAGAGAGATCCAATGATGGCAGCGAGGAGAAGTTGATCCTGCTGGATCCAGTGTGACACATCATTAGCATTGGATGCATCAGGCAGAAGAACCGTACAAGGAAGAGATTAATCAATGTAACCCAACAACTTGTGGCCACAAAGAAAGGCAACAAGATGCGCCCACCGGGGAGGATAGTTGGTGAAGGTGAGCTTGATGGGAAGGTCATGGTGCACCGTGATCGAAACGATGGGCGGTCGAGACGAAGAGACAGCAGGGGTGGCAGCCGTGTTGGTGGTCGAACCATCAGTGGTGGACATGATGAAGGAGTAGAGAATTAGGGTTAGATAGGATTTAGATCGTAACCCCTCTTGATATCATATAGAAGTGTAAAAATGTGTATTGATGATTACAGATTTACAATTGGGGCTCCTTATATAGAGAAGGGAATACATGCCAAGTCAACATAAATTATTTACAACAAACCTAAGGTGATACCCAACAACGGATCTAAGATAAAAGTAATGGAGATTGTGCTTGAGGACACTGAGTAATCATCACTTAAACTCTATTATGATACAATTAGATTGTGTTAATTTTATAAATATTACTCCACACATATAAATTTATGAATATTTCGTAGGAGGACTCAAATTTATTGTTCGTTGTGGGAGGAATATGCTGATCAGATTGAAGGCTTTGTTAGGAATGCTGGACAAGAACCACCTATCTTAATAGTTCAGTTTTGTAGAGGAAATTTTATTAATGGTAAACCATATAGTAAATAAATCATAGGATATTTTTTTTACATATTATGTAGTTCGACACATGGATTGATTTTTTTACAAATGAATTTCAGATCGTGTTGTTCTCTCTTCAACCTATAATGCTACAAAACTTGCCTTCAATCTGGAACGTGCTGAAGTTGAAGAGTTTAAGTAGAGGTAAACATTAAAAAATTAAAATAATTACTGTTAACCCTTAATATTGTTGGGTTTATATTTAACATGGTTATTTTTGTAAAGGTTTATTGATGATGCTACTACACCAATCAGTGTTAGCAGTTCAGTTTCAAGAGCTTCTGCTTCAACAAATACAGAAGAACTATCCACTAAAAACCAGAATATCAGAATTATTGAACAATTGATTCAAAACAGAGAAGTATTTGCAACAAACTCAATACTTTTTGTTTACTGGTCATAAGATTATACATATTTTTTAATTATATAATTGTTCAACTTTTTTAGGTTGGAAGTTTTTGGGTTTTGGCAAGGATAGTCTCAATTGAGAATTTCAGTCAATGGTGTTACCTTTCATGCAGAATTTGCTAAAAGAAGCTGCTCAAAGAAGAGGAAAAATTCAAGTGTGAGGGCTGCAAGAAAATAGTTTCATCCGGAACCCCTAGGTTAATAAGAGTTTTTACTGTACAAATTTTTTTCCCAATTAAATAAGAGTTTATTAGATTGATACTAACATTACTTAAATATTATAGGTATTAAATCTAAGTACGAGTTCAAGATGAGACTGATAATGCTATTTTCACAATATGGGACATGCAGTGTGTGATGTTGATAGGGAAAACTGTGACCTAAGTCCTAGAAGATGATCATAATAAGTTTGACAGTTTGATACCAGATGCTTTGTATCGCATGATCAATTCACAAGCCTTCTTCTATGTTCAGGTCAAGCCGGAAAACATTACAGGCTATACTGAGGCTTATAGTGTTATTAAGATGACAAGGGATCATAATCTAATAAGAAAGTTTATTGGGACATGAAGCCAGGTTCATCTTTATTTTCAATATCTTATTTTACTACTTACAATATTTATAGTATTTCTTATCACACAATTAACAAATAAATAATTGCAGGAGAGTGATTACATAAGCAGATTGTATAGGGATGAAATTGATCCAATGAAGGTTCGTTTTTAGTACCATATGTTACTGTTCCTATCAAATTTAACATATTGTTTGTTAATACCCTACATTTTTTGTTAATCACAGGAAGGTTCTTCAGAAGGTGAGGTTACTACGCCTCAAAAGAAAGTGGAAAAGGGAAGTTACTGAGTGCATTGAAGCTGCAAAATTGAAGAGAAAACTTATTGATGAGTTTTCATCAGCTGTTGCAGAAAAAAAGAAGGTTGTCATGATCAAACTAGAGGAAGGAAAGGATTCTAAGCAGGTGTAGAATTTCGTGCATTCTATTGCTCTGTTTTGACATTAAACTCAGCCACTGCCTACCTTTTTTTTTTTTGCTGAACTTTAATGTTGGTGTTATCCCCATTGTTCTTCCTATTATGCATGATCCCATGTGATCAAAGTTAATCTAAACTATCTATGAATTATCTTAAGTTCACATGTTTCTCAAAGTTTTATAAGCTTCATTGCTATATTTTTCTTATGTTCATGTTTAAAATAAATCGAGTATGATTTCATAGTGTATTATATATTGTGCATATGGACAAATTTCAATAAATAGAAACAATACATGACACAAAAAAAAAAAACAAGACTAGATTAACCTCACATAACATTACTGCTCATTTAACCTTTAACCCAAAAAGATTGTTAAACTGTCAGCTGCTAAAAATTAATATAATAAAATATTATAGTTAAACATACTTGATAATTTTTCAATCGAAGACCATACTAATACATAAACATCAGGAATGGATACTTAACTGAATTTTTGTTCTACAACTCAATTCTTTAAACTCATCTAATATCGTACACATTCTTTAAACCATACTTGAACATTCTCAATAAACATTTAACATACTCAAAACATAAACAACACAAGAATTGAAGAGTTAATTTAATACACTAACACACATAATACTTAGAAACTTCAATTGAAAGCACTTTTGAACATACCCAATAAACTTTCACCATACTCAAAGTATAAATAAATCAGGAATGGAAACTTATCTAAATTTTCTCTCTATTGAGTTACTACTTTAAACTCATTCAACATTTTCAATAGTGAATCATCAACATCTTCAAGTACCTGGCAATATAAATTATTTGGTAAGAAGTTGTCTTAAAAAACCCCAATGAGTTAGTAAATGCTTAAAGAAAACAAAAAGCATATGGACTATACTAAAAAAAAATAAAAAATCTGATAAGTATGTAGTTAATTTAAGACACCAATACACATATTTACTATCAAATAATTCATTCAAAGAATTATCCATAATTAATCAAAACCAACACACATTAAGTTATAGTTTATTTTGTAGTCATTTTAATTAACTTCGATACTACAAAAAAATAGATTTTTTTATTCTATAGAAAAAGGAGAATCAATCACACAATAATTCAACATAACTGGAAAATAAGAGAAAGTCCAACACACTTGGAAGGAAACGGAGCATCGAATATACTAGAAAAGGTGTGTTTACAAATTTCTAGCAAAACTTATGTAGATTGTCATTTGAAATAATATTGTGTAGCTTTATTTAACTTTTTTTTTATCCTTTGTTAGCATCTTCAACGATTCACTTTCACTTTTGCATATTTTTTTGCAACGATAAAATATTAGAAGATGTAGAAAACAAAAGCTGCCTATTCTCAAAAGGAACAACATAGATGTGAGGGCAACAATCAAAACTTTTTATCATATTTTATGCAGTTCTAAAAAAGGTTTTAAATAATAAAAGGAAAAAAAATGGTAAAAATATTGAAACTAACAAATAAAGACAGTGAATGATTGAAAATATACCTTTAAGAGTAATAGCTATCTAAGAGTAATTGTTGGGAAATTGTATAGACTTATGTTTTGATTATAATGCCAAAAGGTTCCTCCTAAGTCATTTGTAAGTAAAGTATTCAGTAGAGTTAGAATAGAATTAACCAATTCAAATGTTAAGGAACTGAAGTGCATTTACTAATTCAAATAGTGTATCTAAGAGTTGAAGAAATCCACTGAAGAAGAAGTCCGCTGAAGAAGAAATCCGCTGAAGAAGAATTGAAGTGGAGAAGACTGAGTTATGAATGTTTTCTAAGTACATTCTTGCTTAGCCTATACCATCAGAAGAGGATCTAGGTCCACTGATGAGGACTAACAACGCACATTCAATACTAAATGTTGGTCCCAAAAATATTATCCAGCAGAAAGCGTTTTGAAATATTTTTAATGAAAATCTTTTAAAAGATAATGCTAAAAAATAAAGTGCAGAAATTTAAAGTGCTAAAAAGTAAATAACACAAGGATTTATAGTGGTTCGGACAACAGGTCCTACGTCCACTCTCCCTTTCTTCAAAGGGGGCTTTCTCTCCAACCAACTTACTCACGAACCACTGGAATTGGGAAGTACCAGCTCCTTCGTACAACAACTTACAACAACCTTTCAAGGTGAATAGGTTGAGTAATATTCCAACTAGAAAACTCCTAAAGAGTGTATATACTTGAATGAAAAAAGTTGAGTGATGGGAGAATTCATGTGTCTTTGTGCTCTTGCCCGACTCTTATTTTTCTAATGAACTCATCCAAAACACTCCTATTTATAGTTGTTAGAATCAACTAGCCGTTGGAAGCTAGAAATTTAAACAACTATAATTGGAGGAATATAATCAATCATAGATTGATTACATTGATTGATTGATCTCCTCCATTGATTGGATCTTCCAAGATTGATACCAATCAATCAATCAATCAATCCTCCTATCAGTTGACTCTCTAGATTGCTCTTCTCCATCATTGAAACTCCAAGATCTCCCTTTCTCCAGATTACACGCAGCCTCCATGTGGGTGAACTAATCCGTCTCCCTCAACTGGTCAGGACTCGTCTGGTCTGGGGTCTTCTGGTCTGGTCTGGTGATATTTCTGCACCGAATCTCATCTGGGAGAGGTCTTCTGGCATACTCCTCTGGTCAGACTCCTCTGCTCTGATCTGGACATCTCATCTGGTCACTTCATCTGGTCACCTCATCTGGTCTGCACATATTTCTTTCCCCTTAACCAAATACATATTCTAGACCTAGACTAATCTGTAGCTGACTAACAGGTTCAGATAGTCCTATTACAAGTTCTTGTTTTAACATCTTCAAAACATCTATTCTATATCCTAATAATTTCCCCCTTTTTGATGATGTTAAAACTGAAAGAACTTAAATAAAACAAGACAAGAAAAATTTAAAATAATCAAGATAAAGAATCTAGCAGGCTGGGTCAACTGATCTTCCCCCTCAAAGTATGCTCAGCTGATATTGGGGCAAAACATCAGCTGGTCTTTTTGTTAATCTGCAGGCAATCAAGTTTTTGGTACCCTACTGGGTCCAGGAGGGTTAGCACAATATTTAGGAAGCCACAAGAATAGATCATCCCTTTTTGGATCAGGTGATCTTATCTTTCTTCCATACATATCCACAAAAACACACTGAACACAAGAGGCTCCGACATGGTTATTTTTTCTAGATGCTCTTCTTCCCTTATGAGCTTGTCCAGTAGAAGGAATAACTTATCTTAATGCAACAGTCTTGAAATCTTGTTGATAAGGATAAGTCTTACTAGAACCATCAAAGGTTCCAGCTGGTCTGGCAGATGGCTTGAAAGTCCTCTGCAGGTGAGTAGGAGTCATCTGGTTCTGCCTCTTTTGAGAAGATCCAGACTGTCTTCTACTCTGCTGGCCTGGCTGAGGTCTTTTAAGATTCCTCCTCTGCCTTTTGGGTTTTTGAGTTTTAGAACTCATCTGCCCATTAGGCTGAGTTGCCTGGTCAGCTGGCCTCTTGCCTTTATCAATAAAATTACTAGGCTGTTCTTCTTTCTGAACATGTGAGGATTCAGGTTTGGTATAACCAAGGCCTGTCTTATCATTCTCTCTTTGAGATGAGGCAGCTATGTGTGACACAACATTGTTTGCTGTAGTCAGCTGCTCCAATCTCATCTTGAGCTTGTCCTCACTTTCTCTTACAATTTTGTTTTGGTGGAAGAGTTCATCAAACTTAGCTTTGAGCAGATTATATTCATTGTCTTTCTCAATGTTTTCAACAACCAACCTTTCTATCAGCTTAACTTGTTCAGTACACCTGGTTGTCAAGTCAGAAGACTCTTCGACCAGTGTATGATTTGTTCAACTGGTAGATAAGCTGAGTTGCCTAGACATTGTGAAAGCTTCCGATTTTCTGCTTTCAGCTTTGAGTTCTCATCTTCCAACTTTTGACAAAGTTGTATAGAAGTTTGGAGATCTAATAGCATCTTCTGCATATCAGACTCCTCTGATTGTCCAGAAAAAGAAGAAGATGAAAAAGAAGAGAAAGTTCGATTACATACTTTATCTGTCACTAGACATATCTCTTCATCTGGTCCAAAATTAGATGATGAACCAGAAGTGGATACCTCTTCTTCCTCATCTGCAAAACTTCTTTTGGAGTAACTCCTAGTGTCTCTTTTACTACATCTCTTCGAGCCCATTTCTGCAAAAAATGTTAGCACAACAAATATTTGGGTTTTCAAAAAAATGGATCTGCCCTGGTGACCACCAAAATAATTTCAAAACAGTGGTATGTAGGACACACAGCTCTGATACCACTTGTTGGTCCCAAAAATATTATCCAGCGGAAAGCGTTTTGAAATATTTTTAATGAAAACCTTTTAAAAGATAATGCTAAAAAATAAAGTGCAGAAATTTAAAGTGCTAAAAAGTAAATAACAAAAGGATTTATAGTGGTTCGGATAACAGGTCCTACGTCCACTCTCCCTTTCTTCAAAGGGGACTTTCTCTCCAACCAACTTACTCACGAACCACTGGAATTGGGAAGTACCAGCTCCTTCGTACAACAACTTACAACAACCTTTCAAGGTGAATAGGTTGAGTAATATTCCAACTAGAAACCTCCTAAAGAGTGAATATACGTTAATGAACAAAGTTGAGTGATGGGAGAGTTCGCGTGTCTTTGTGCTCTTGCCCGACTCTTGTTTTTCTAATGAACT
Organism: Ballota nigra; assembly: GCA_947034835.1. Classification (NCBI taxonomy): domain Eukaryota; kingdom Viridiplantae; phylum Streptophyta; class Magnoliopsida; order Lamiales; family Lamiaceae; genus Ballota; species Ballota nigra. The sequence continues at coordinate 30,641,253 of OX344728.1, read as the reverse complement.
CAACCAAAACACTCCTATTTATAGTTGTGAGAATCAACTAGCCGTTGGAAGCTAGAAATTAAAACAACCATAATTGGAGGAATATAATCAATTACAGATTGATTATATTGATTGATTGATCTCCTCCATTGATTGTATCTTCCAAGATTGATACCAATCAATCAATCAATCCTCCTATCAGTTGACTCTCTAGATTGTTTCTTCTCCATCATTGAAATTCCAAGATCTCCTTGTCTCCAGATTACACGCAGCCTCCATGTGGGTGAACTAATCCGTCTCCCTCATCTGGTCAGGAATCTTCTGGTCTGGTCTGGTGAGATTTCTGCACCCGATCGACAAATCCCAAACACGACCAATAAGAACACAATCAACATCAGTGTCGATAAACAAAATTGAAATAAAATTCTAAGGTGGGAAAACAAGAAAGGAAGGATGCGATAAAATATTAGAAATATATAGACGTTACCAAAATATATAGACGTTAGAAATACATTAAAAGCTGTTAGTTAATCTAATTGGAACAAGGCAAATCGAATATCAGTAAAACTTGCAATAAATGAAGGAATAAGAAGGTTTTCTCAGTTGAGTTCCACCTTAAAACCAGACAAGATTCTGAGCAAGTAGACTGAGCGGCCCAATGAGCAGATGACAAGTAGGTGTACCCTACTGACATCCGACCTGTCACAGACTGACAATGCTCTAGTTTTCTCCAAAGAGCTAGTGAATAGGCAAGGTCTTTCAGCCGTTTCCTGATAAGACTTAAAGCTTAAATAGAGCCGTTTGAACCAATCAGATTCAAGAGACTTACTTGAGAAGATTCAACTCCAACGGGAAGATTTTCAAGAAGGTCTATAAATACAGAAGGTCGTGCCCACTTCTACGCACGGGAACTTAACAAGAAAAGGCATTCTCTACACTGATAACTTACTACGAAGCACTAAAAATCACATTTGTTTCCGAAGTGTTTCAAATTTGTAGAGAGCATTCCAAACCTTCTGTAACTGAGCTTATAGCTATATCCAAACCTTAGAAAGAGATAATCCATCCTTAAAGCCTTGAGCTAACTTGTAAGGATTATCTCACAAACAGTTGGAACCAAACCCTACTCAAAACCCTACCCCAGAGTTAGGTCGAGGGTTAGAGTTAAGAGGTGTTAGTAAGCTAATTGTTGATATCAGTCTGAAAGCTGGTTGTTTTGGGAACTAGGACCTGGAATTATCCTAGTGATCAGATATCCTTAGAGAGGATTAGTTTGATCAGTGCACCTTGGCACTATAACACAAGAAATTCCAAGTGAAAGGAATTCTCCTGTTGAATCAGGACAGCGGACGTAGGAGATTCATCTCTGAACCACTTTACATCTTGTGCATTTACTTTATGCTATTTCTCTAAGTGTGTGTTATTCAAACAAGCTTTATCAAGCAAATTGAAGTTTTCATAAGGGCTCACTAATCCGCAATGGAAAGCTAATTAGATAGTAGTTCAACTGAAAGTCTTGAGCTTTCAGTGGAGCTGATATCTCAGTAAGCTTTCATAAGTAAATCTCAGCAGACTTCAAAGTCCACTGAAGATCTACTGTCTTGAGATAATCTGATAAGTTTTAAGAGAAGAAGTTAGAATTTGTAACATCAGGTGTATTCCCCCCCATACACCTGTATAACTCGTTTCGGGACCAACAAGTGGTATCAGAGCAGTGGTTCAAAAGACCATTGTTCTAAGTATACCTTGTGCTCAAAAGGTAAAAGTGTATCTGGTCAACTGAATTGATCTACTAATAATCTTGTTTAGATATTATGGCTGACAATGCAACTAGGGTAGCACCACCAGCCGAGAACAATATGGTAGTCAATCCCTTGAACCATATGTCCCATCACAAGCTTCCACAATTCTCAGTGGAAAATTATGATTTCTAGAAGATCAGGATGAGAGCTCATCTTGCCTGTGTGCATGATGAAATGTTGAGAGTCATCACAAAAGGTCCATTTATCTTTATGACTCCTAACCCAAGAACCACAACTGAAACTACTGCAGATCCTAGAGAAGAATAGCCCAAAGATGAAGATAACTTCACTGCAGATGAAAGGAGGAGACACAACCTCAACTTCATAGCCATGAACATTCTCTACACCACCATTCCAGACTCAGTTATGGGAAGAGTGATCCATTGCCAAACTGCAAAGGAGCTTTGGGATACTTTTGCTCTCATGTGTAAAGGCACTGACAAAATTAAGGAGAACGAGCTCTCAGTAGCTGTTAAAAAATATGAGCAGTTCACCATGGAGCCTACTGAGACCATTGATCAACTTGATGGGAGGTTCATAGATATAATGAATGAGATAAACTCTCTTGGTAAAGTGTACACTAAGAGAGAAGTTGCTTTGAAAATTCTGAGAGGTTTGACCTCAAGATGAGATCTGTACTCAGTAATGATGCAGAATACCAAAGATCTATCCAGCATGTCTATGCAACAAGTATTCTCTGAATTAAAGGCTTATGAATTTGATCTTAACAGGAAAAGGGCTCCTAATGAGACCTCAACTGAGAAGGGAGTTGCCTTCAAAGCTAAGGAGACTGAGCCCAAATCTCCAAAGCCATCGAAGAGTAAAAAAGCAAGTAAATCTCAAAGCAGAGCTGAGATGCAAGAGGAACTCAGCCTAATGGCTAGAAGGTTTGAAAAACTTAATAGTCGTTTTGGCAAGTATAAAAGGTTTTACAGGGATAATAGGGAAAGAAGAAGCTATCCACAAAAGGACACTAGAGAAGGAGAGAAAAGCTCCACTGAGATGGAGAAGAAGAAAAAATACAAGAACTATTCTAAAGCTGAAGGATCATCATCAAAGACTAGAGAATCTTCTGAGGAAAAGAATGATGATGCCAACAGATGCTATCAATGCAAGAAGGTTGGACATTTTCAGTATGATTGTCCTCAACTGAGCACAAAGGAAAGGAAAGAAAGGCAAGCCAAGAGAGACAGAAGATATGGAGAAAGAAAAGCCATGATAGTTGAGGATGTTGATGAAGATCTAGAGTCATCTGATGGACTGTTCTCTAACAGCAGTGATGATGACATGTGTCTCATGGCAAGACAAGAACCTGAGGTACAATCTAAACCATCCAATTCTTTAGGACACTTACTTGAGCTCAACTCAGAGTCAACAGAGGAACTCAATCTTCAGTCCGCTTTGGAACAATTGATGATTGATTTCTCAAGGTTGCAAGCAGCAAGTTTCTGTCTCCAAGATGAAAACAAAAATCTCTTGAGTGAAAACACCAAGTTAATTGAATCTAGGAATCAGACAGAACTTAACTCAACTAAATCTACCATTGAGTTGACAAAAGAGGTGGAAACCCTCAAGAGTCAAGGAAATGGTAAAGATCAACTGATAAAGGATCTCACTGAATCTAAGACAAGGTTAAGTGAAGAGAATTTAAAATTGGTAAGCCAAATAAACGATTCTCTCCTAAAAATTGATGTCTTAAAAAAATCTAAAGAGACCTTGTTAAAAATGATTGATGCTCTTAACAAACCCTCTCTTGCCATAGAGGAGATCCAAAGTTTTCAAATCAATCCTAATAACAAGTGTGGATTAGGTTATATTCCAAAACCTTCAGAAGGTCCTCTGAGTGTTGCTTCTTCAAGTGGCACAAAGAGAGTATTTGTTAAATCTGTAACTTTTCAACCACAGATTTTAGATAAAGGAAAAATACCAACTGAAGTTCAACTAAAGAAAGGTTCAGCCAAAACCAATTGGAAAGGCTCAGTTGACTAATCAATATAGAACTCAGCAGAGGTACTATCAGCTGAGGTCTTCACAAATGAAGCAATCTCAACTGAAAGCACCCAGGCATGAGCACTCCTCAAGGAATGACTCATATAGAAAACCTATTCCTTTTGTGCCTAAAGGAAAAGGTTCTCAATACCTTTATCAACAAAGACTGAGACCAGGTGCACCCAAGCCTAAGAAGAAGAATGTTAAGAAGATTCCTGTTCCTTCAAAGGCTGACACCCATAGACAGTTTACTCCTAAGGCACCAAGGGAGGTAACTATCTATGTAGATGTTTATGGAAGACAAATTAGCCACTCTAAAATAATTAGAACTGTGAGGCAAATTTGGATTCTGAAAGGCACAGCTAACCTGGTAGGACCTAACACAAAATGGGTACCTAAAGCTTGATCTTGACTGCAGGGCTCAGTGGATCTCAACAAAGGAGAAGCTCTTAAATCTTCAGTCGTATACTTGGACAGTGGATGTTCCAGGCATATGACTGACAATAAAAGTCTCCTGAGAGAATTTGTTGAGAAAGAAGGTCCACATGTCACTTTTGGTGACAATTCAAAAGGAGCCACCAAAGGTTATGGTACTCAAATTATTGGCTCAATAAGAGTTAACAATGTATCCTATGTCAGTGGACTTAAGCATAACTTATTGTCCATAAGTCAGTTTTGTGATAAAGGATACAATGTTGAATTTTCTTGTAACCTGTGTTTTGTCAAGAATATATCTTCACAACAGGTACTACTAACTGGGTCAAGAAAGGGAAATGTCTATCTCGTAGATTGGAAGTCTTGCACACCAAATGCATGCCTTATTGCAAAGAGCCCAACTGACACGAATTGGCTATGGCATAAGAGATTAAGTCATCTGAACTTCAAGATGATGAACAAGATAGCAAGACAAGCACTGGTAGAAGGAATGCCAAATGAAGTATACAACAAAGATCATATTTGCAAAGCCTGTCAAGAGGGAAAGCAAGTGAAAGCATCCTTCAAAGGAAAAGTGGCTACCTCAACTGACAGAGTACTTCAACTGTTGCATATGGATCTCTTTGGTCCAGTAACCCCTGTAAGTATCAATGGGAGAAAATATACACTGGTTGTTGTTGATGATTTCTCCAGGTACACATGGGTGGTATTCCTTGCAAGCAAGAAGGAAACTCAAGTTAGGCTACCAGAACTACTGAAGAAAGTTAGCAATGAAAAGAGCCTGAACATTGTAAAAATAAGGTCAGATAAGGGTATTGAATTCACCAACTCTATAATATCTAAAATTTACAAAGGGTTAGGTATTGCCCATGAGACCTCAGCTGCAATAACTCCTCAACAAAATGGAGTAGCTGAAAGAAGAAATAGGACTCTTAAGTAGGCAGCAAGGACAATGCTTGCAGAATCTCAAGTTCCTAAAAAGTTTTGGGCTGAAGCTATTAATACTGCCTGCCACACTCAGAATAGATCCATGGTAACCAAACATCAAGGAAAAACTCCATATGAGCTATGGAATGACAGAAAGCCACATGTATCTTACTTTCACATCTTTGGTTGCAAGTGTTTCATTCACAACAATGAGAAAACTCAACTGAAGGCTTTTGATACCAAAGCTGATGAAGGAATCTTCTTAGGATATTCCCAAATCAGTAGAGCTTTCAGAGTTTACAATTGTAGAATTCTTGTTGTGGAAGAAACACCTTATGTGGTCTTTGATGAATCTACTTTTGAGTCCAGGAGAAAGTAGACTGAGGAAGTGATAAGCAAAAGACTAACTAGACTGAGTATCAAGTCAAAAGGCTATCCTGAGAATAGTGTTGATGCATACATCCCAACCTGGGATAACCTCAATGACCAACAGTTCAATCAGAACACTCAGACCAAGATCACTTCTGACAACTCAACTGAAAGGTCTCCTGATCAATCAACTGAACTGATGAACACCATCCCAGTTCAAGAGGTAAGTGATGTCGATGAAGATGTGGTCACAGTTGAGACATCTAATGAGCCCATTATTTAAGGGGGAACCAATGACATTATCATTGAGAATGAAAATGCCTTAAATAATGACTCAGGACTTCAACCCTCTGTTTTATTTCCTGAATTTGAATTCATTCCTGTATCTAGTGACTCAACTTCAGAAGAGTTAATCTCTACTGAAGGGCATCAATCTAGGAGAACATGACTCTCAGATCACCCTGTTGAGCAAATCCTAGTTGATCCTTTCTCGGGAGTCAAAACTTGAAGTTTTCATGGTGAAAGTGTTTTGTTTTGTTGTTTCTTATCTAACCAGGAACCAAGTTCCACTGAAGAAGCACTTCAAGATTCAAACTATCATGGCCATGCAAGAAGAGCTCAACCAATTCACAAGGAATCAAGTATGGTAGTTGGTGGATAGACCATTTCATTGCAATGTGATTGGAACCAAATGGGTGTTCAAGAATAAGAAGGATGAAAATGATGTCATAGTCAGAAACAAAGCCAGGCTAGTGGCAAAGGGCTATTCTCAAGTTGAAGGTTTTGACTTTGATGAAATATTTGCCCCAGTGGCCAGATTTGAGGCAATAAGGTTATTCCTTGCATATGCTGCTCACAAGAAATTCAAGGTGTATCAAATGGATGTCAAGAGTGCTTTCTTGAATGGAGTACTCAATGAGGAAGTGTATGTGGAGCAGCCCCCAGGTTTTGAAGAAAGTCAAAAAGTATATAGACTGAGAAAGGCTCTATATGGACTGAAACAGGCTCCAAGAGCTTGGTATTATACTTTATCTCAGTTCTTACTTGATCATGGCTTTATCAAAGGAAGAGTAGATAGAACTCTCTTCAGGATCACAAAAGGAGAGGACACTCCATTGGTCCAAATCTATGTGGATGATATCATTTTTGGTTCTCTAAACTGATGAAAGGAAAGTTTGAGATGTCAATGATGGGAGAAATGAATTTCTTCCTTGGACTTCAAGTCAAACAGTCCACTGAAGGAATCTTTATCAATAAAGCCAAATATACAAGGGAGCTGATCAACAAATTTGGATGTCAAAACAGTAAGGTTGCAAGAGTTCCACTCAACACCAACACAAAGATAGAACCTGATGAAGATCGTGAATCAGTAGACCAAACTCACTACAGAGCAATCTTTGGATCTCTACTGTATCTCACTGCAAGCAGGCCTGATATCACATTTGCTGTTGGAATATGTGCTAGATATCAAGCAAATCCTAAGAAAAGTCATCTGGAAGCTGCTAAAAGAATTCTCAAATATCTAAAGGGTACTGTGAATATGGGATTATGGTATCCCTCAGATGACAATTTGGAACTCACAGGATACTCAGATCCAGACTATGGAGGTTGCAGAATTGACAGGAAAACAACCTCAGGCACTTGTCAATTCTTGGGAAGTAAGCTGATCTCTTGGTTTTCCAAGAAACAAAACTCAGTAGCCACAAGCACTACTGAAGCTGAATATATGGCAGATGGAAGTTGTTGTGCTCAAATCTTATGTCTAAGACAACAACTAAGAGATTACAACATCCTTGCTAATGAAGTTCCTATTTTCTGTGACAGCAATAGTGCTATTGTTATTTCAGAAAATCCAGTTCTCCACACAAGATGCAAACATATGGATATAAGACATCATTTTATTAGAGATCATGTGGAGAAGAAGGATATCAAAATGCTCAAGATCCATACTGATAAACAAAAGACAGATATATTTACTAAACCTTTAGCAGAAGCAAGGTCTCAAGAACTGTCAGTAGAGCTTGGACTTCTGGATCCATGGGAGTAAGGAAGAAGTCTTATAAAAAAATCTCAGAAGAGATGATTTCAAATTAGTGGAGGAGTAACTTCAGTAGAGTCAAAGATCTCAGAAGAACTACAAATCTCAGAGGAATTTCAACCTCAGTCGAGGTCGATCATATCCTAACTTATGTTATTTCAAAACTGAATGCTTCTTAGTTTTAAAATATAAATTTCTTTTCCAAAAATGTTAATGAGTACTTTCTGCGAAATTAAATCTTTTTACACTATTTTGAAAAGATTTTGATAAATGGAGCATTTAATGCGCGTTGTATAAGTCAGTAAAACTTTTTCAGTTTCCTATCTCACGCGCCTTAAAAGCCGGATGATGCGACCTTCCGGCTACCAACCCTTTTAATCCTCACCTTCCATTTTAGGCGGTTCTTTTTTAACCGTCTAGATTTCTTAAAAGTCCCAAAAACCTTTTCAACCAACCAAGATCTCATCTGAATCAACCTCAGTCGTTGATTAATCTTTTGATCTCACCGTTGATTCCAGATATAAAAGGCCCCCGTATCAGTCTCTAAAACCTTTTTGAAATCTCTCAAGCCCAAAATTCACTATCTTTCTCTAAAAACTCTCTATGAAATTCTTCAAAGTGCTCCAAGTTCAAACACCCTAATGGCAAAAATCAATATCAAACACCTTACCAACAAAGACAATTTCTGGTACGAACCCAATGTCATATTCGATAACCCAGAAATCCAATCTAGGCCTGAGTTCAGGCACATCAAAGAGGCCTTGGAGATGATCAAAGTCACTGGTTTAGAGAAATTTCTAACAGTTCATCCTGAGAACTGTTTTGATAGGCAAGTATTGGAGTTCTTCTTTAGTGTCAACAACACCTACACTAAGATTAAGTCTTGCCTGTTCTTGAAAAGAAAGAAGAAAATTGTTCGAGATGGAGAGGAACTTATAGAATTTCAGAAAGTGAGGAAAGAGATCGAGTTAGAAGGAGAAGATCTGAAGGAGTTGTTTGATCTTCCATCAAAAGGCCCTAATCCTGATACTTGTATCACAGATAAGGAGAAGGATTAGGTTTATACAATTATGCAGAAGAGGGTAAAGTATCACCCAACAATGAATAGAAATTTGCTTCTCCCAGTATATAATGTACTGTGCGAGATTGTTGGGAAATGCATACTTGCAAATCAAGGGAGCTCATAACAAGTCAGCAAGCCGAAGCTGAGACTGATGAAGGTGATAGTTGAGAGCAAGGAAAAGGAGTACAACTGGCAACAGTTCTTCCTTCGTGCATTGAACAAGAAACGCACGAAATTTCAACCAGAGAAGACACCACAACTGGCTAGTAAGCTTAACTATGCCACCAAAATCTCATACCTGATTGAGAATGTGGATGTTGGAGTTGACTGGAAGGAAGATAGGAAATAGAGCAATCTAAAGTCTCTATTTAAATCTGGAAAGGTCTTGGAAGGAAGGAGACTGAGTGAGAGTGTGGAGAGCCCAGATGAGGAGGAAGAAATGGAGGAGATAAACCCCGCTGAGGGGAAGAAAACTAAATTGAGGAGACTTGTCAAGACGAGTGACAAGATGGCAAAACACAAGGAGGAGGTCGCTGAAAAGGCTTCAAAAAGAAAGGAGAAGAGAGCTGCTGAGACGGAGAAGGAAACAACTAAACCCACCAAGAAAGCAAGAAAATCAACCTCTACTGATGACTCTTCATCAGGTAACCCTGAATCTTCTCCCAATGTTATCTCTACTGATACCGATTCTGATGCCCCTACCCCCATTAAAATCAAAATCAAAACCAAACCCGCACTCCTCTCAAAACCAAACGCATCTCCAAAATCTCTCAAACCCCCACTGAAGGCTCTCAACAGCCTGAAAGTGGATCCTCAAAGGACACCCCATCTGAAACCTCTACTGAAACAACCTCTAAACCCACTGAACCAACCCCCACTGAGCAAACCCCCCCTGAACCAACCCCCTGTGAACCTAACCCTACTGAACACCAATCTTCCATCCTCGAAACCATCCCAGAAGAACCCTCTGAACCCAGATCCCCCACCCCTTCTTTACCATCTGATGATGAAGAAGAGAACTTCTTCTTGGATACTCTTAAAGATGAAGTGGCCTACTCTCTGGAGACGAAGTATCCTGAGCTGGATGAATATCCTACCCTGAAAGCCATGTTCTTAAGGGTTAGACTACTTGTCCAACTCAAGGATAGGAGGCTGGCGGAGATTTTGTTGGCCGTAGGAGGAGGGAAGGTTGAGGACTGGAAGAAGGAGGAGCAAGAGGTGCTAGAATTTACTGGTCTCACCAAAACCAGGCTGCTATGTGATGAGAAGATATTTCAAAGCCTGGTGATGGACAAGATCAATGAGGCCAAGTCTACATCAAACAAAACGGTGGATGAAAGTGTGGAGGAGGCTGAGAAAGAAAGAAAGGAGGAGGAGGAGAGGTCAGAAATGGAGAAAGGTACTTCACCAGTGCAAGGTGGTGGTGAAGTAGCCAAGGATGTATCCGAGACAAGGGATACTGAGGCTCAAAATTTACCAAAGAGTAGTTCAGTAGAGGTGTCTACTGAAACTACTCCACAACAGCCCTCCGTGGTGGCTTTAGAGCCAGCTGAGGTGACTGGATCTGAAGGAGTTGAAAAAGAGAGTGCGAAAGAAAAAGAGGTTGAAATTACTAATGTTGTGAGCGGAGGAATTAGAGCAATCGTTCCTGTAAAGGGCGAGTTGGCTGAAAAGAACAAAGTTGAAAATGAAAAGGAGAGTGAGAGTGAGAAGAGGGTGGATGAGGGAGTCTATATGGAGATAGATGAGCAAGCTGGGTTAGGAGGTGAGTTTGAGGGGGAATATGCTAACCCTTCATTATGTGCAGGAAATCCAACCCTGAGGTACCCAAGGCTACTCTTAGTCTAAGTCCTCTGAAGCAAGCCATCAGCCATGTTGAGGAAGTGAGACTTCCATCCATTGAAGCTCAACTGAGAGATCTGCAGGAGATTGTACAAGAAGATGTAGATGAAACAATCATTCTCTCAGACCACATTGATGAGCTTATGGAGTCAACTACCTCATCTCTCCAGAATCTAACTCTCAAAGTTGAGGATTCCCAATAGATGGTCATAGATGTGGTGGAAGGACAAAGTGTTCTGGTGATTGAAGCCCTCAAGAAGATGGAGGAGAAGAAGGAAGTAGCAAGGGCCAAATTCTTGGAAGACTCAGTGGAGAATGTGTCCACCAACCTAAAGTTCTCAGTAGAGGCTTTCTCAACTGATCTTATGGAGAAGGTTGAAGGGTTGTGGAACAAAAAGGCAACTGAGTTTGAGGCCAAGCATGAGGAGATGAAGGCCAGCCTGAAGGAGGTTCTGAAGCAAGCGGCAGAAGAATTCCCCACCCAAGAGAAGACAGACGTTATCATCAGTGCAAAACTTGACCAATTTGTCAAGTTTGGCCAAACTGCTGGGGCAACACTTGAAAGATTGGAAGAAGAGGTGGGGCAACACTGAGGGCAGTTGAACATGATCAGATGAAGCTGAATATCACTATTGCTGAGTTCATGATTAATGCCGAAAAGGGGGAAGAGTTAGTATCTGGGAAGCAGATGAAGAAGGATCCGAAAAATCAAATGGAGCTAATTCTTGAGACTGATGACTTTGCTAGAAGTCAGCAGATCAAGAATACTATAAAGCAGGCAAACAAGGAGGCTCAACAGTTAGCTGATGAGAAAAACCAAAGAGTGAAAGGAAAAGAAGTTCAGGAACAGAGGGACTTGTCCAAATTCAAAGAGGCTGCTGAAAAAGACAAAAGAGAAAGAGCTGCTATGAAGGGAGAGACAACCAAGAGAAAGGCTGCTGATGCACTCTCAGCTGAGGTGGCAAAGAAGACAATGTCTTCTCAAAGGTTGGCTGCAAAGTCAACTGAAGATTCAGTTGAGATTGTCCCAGTACTGAATCCAGAGCCTATCTCCTCTGAGGTTTCCAAGTCTGCTCCAACTAGGGTTACTGAGCTAACTGAGCTTATCAAAGAAGCAGGTGGGATGAACGAGAGAGCTCAGAAGCTAACAGCTCAACAACAGGAAATGAGGGACAATGTTGTTGGAAGGATCGAATCCGTTGCTGAACTAGCAGAGAGGAAAAAGAAGGAGAGGTTGGCAACTTTTGACAAGACCATCTCTAAGAAGTTCAGGAATGGTTATCAGAAGTGGATAGCTAAGATGAAGAAAGAGAAGATGGTGCTTTCAAAGGCTAAATTCCCTCATCATGATACTTGGGTTCCCAAAAAGCTCAATGATACTTGGGAGACGGCTTAGAGGGAATTTGTCTACTCATATTATGTCAGTGGAGAACTTGGAAAAGAAAATGCTCAAGACCTGTTCAATGATTGACTTTTCGAGTCTTATCCAAAACTCTACCCTGATATCAATGAAGCCTGAAATAACAAGTTTCCAGACCATGCTCTGAAGGCTCCTGAACCCATCATCTACTGGCCCCCAACTGATGCAACTGGTAAAGTGGATAGAGAAAGAATCACTGAAGAATGGGTTTCTCTGTGTGAGTACTTGGGCCTCAAGGGACATTCAAAGGAAATCATGGAGAGAAACAATGAGCTGAAGATTAGAGTATTCAAGCAATATGGTCTGGAGCCAATCTTTGAGTCCATCTAATCTGAATAAGTATTTTTGGGCATTTGTTTATAAGTCCCAGCTGTTCTTTTATTTTTAAATCATTTCAGTAGACTTCATTGTAATTGTACTTGCACTTAATCCAATATGAAAAGAAAACTCTACTGATTTTTCAGCCCAAGATAATATCTCATTATCATTTAGGCTTCTGTACTTGAATGCATTTACTTACAAAACTATTTGAAACTCTATGCCAACTAAATGAGTTCAACTGAAAGGAAATATGTAATAGATAGGTTTCGACATAATAAAAAACGGGGAAATTATTGGGAAATTGTATAGACTTATGTTTTGATTATAATGCCAAAATGTTCCTCCTAAGTCATTTGTAAGTAAAGTATTCAGTAGAGTTAGAATAGAATTAACCAGTTCAAATGTTAAGGAACTGAAGTGCATTTACTAATTCAAATAGTGTATCTAAGAGTTGAAAAAGTCCACAGAAGAAGAAGTCCACTGAAGAAGAAATCCGCTGAAGAAGAAGTGAAGTGGAGAAGACTGAGTTATGAATGTTTTCTAAGTGCATTCTTACTTAGCCTATACCATCAGAAGAGGATCTAGGTCCACTGATGAGGACTAACAACACACATTAAATATTAAACACATTAAAAGCTGTTAGTTAATCTGGTTGGAATAAGGCAAATCGAATATCAGTAAAGCTTGCAATAAATGAAGGAATAAGAAGGTTCTCTTAGTTGAGTTCCACCTTAAAACCAAACAAGATTCTGAGCAAGTAGACTGAGCGGCCCAATGAGAAGATGACATGTAGGTGTACCCTACTGACAGCCGACCTGTCACAGACTGACAAGTACCAAAAGTCTTGCTCTAGTTTTCTCCAGAGAGCTGGTGAACAGGCAAGGTCTTTCAGCCGTTTCTTGACAAGACTTAAAACTTAAATAGAGCCGTTTGAACCAATCAGATTCAAAAGACTTATGTGAGAAGATTCAACCCCAACGGGAAGATTTTCAAGAAGGTCTATAAATACAGAAGGTCGTGCCCATTTCTATGCACGGGAAACTTAACAAGAACAAACATTCTCTACACTGATAACTTACTACGAAGCCCTCGAAATCACCTTTGTTTCCCAAGTGTTTCAAATTTGTAGAGAGCATTCCAAACCTTCTGTAACTGAGCTTATAACTATATCCAAACCTTAGAAAGAGATAATGTAATACCCTAGACTTTCATGACCTTATTTGCTTTACTAAATGCTTTATAATATTATATGAATCTATGTGATGCATTTACATCCAAAATTCATGCCAAGGCACGTTTATGTGTTTTATTTACTCGATACTTACAATTAACATATTATTTGCTCAATACATGCTTATTCTTGAAACTTTATAATTTTTATATGTTCTTTATTTTATGTCTTAAAGTATTTGATATAGAAATTAATATAGTCCTTAAGTCTAGTATTTTATTTTACACGTTATAAGTTGAAAAATGAACGTTTCTTCAAGAAACGAATTACGTATCGATTGCTCGATGTTTTTTTATGATTAGTATATAGACTTTATAATTTATTTAGAGCCTTAGAAGATTTTTAATTTTATTTTATAAGATAGTATAAGTAATTTTATGCATAATGTACCTTAAAAGCATTAAATAAATTAGAAAATCATAATTTCTTTTATTTTATTTATTAAATTCAAAGCCTACAAGTGTCTTAACTACAAGACACAAGAATTCTCTTGAATTATCCTCAAAATTTCGTCCAATATGAGGAAAGGAGGAAGATTGGTGAAACTTCATGAATTAAGGTCAAAGTTAGTAGCATAAAAGTCAAAATTAGCAACTAATACTAAGTTGCCATGTGTTTAATGCTTAACCTCCAAGATTATCCAATTTCCTCCACATTCTTCTTCAAAGTCGGCCAAGGGAAGGAAGGGAGTAGCCTCCAAGGTTGAATTCTCCTATAAATACATAAGCTTGCATGCAAAAATAAGCATAAGAAAAAAAAAAACTTAAAGAAAATTTCACAAATACTACTACTCTTATACTTAGAAGTTGAGAAAGGAGAAGAAGAGATTTCTTGTAGCTACCTATCTCTAAGTAAGCTTCTCTTCTTGATTGAGTAATTATTTAAGTGGTAGTATGAAATTTATGCATGATATGTGAATTAATTGATAGGAAAATGAGTTTTGATGAGTAAATTTGCATGTTATCCATGTTTTACTTCATGTTTGAATGTTTAATTCAATTTCTTCATGAGTTATGATTAAAATTATGTTTATTATTTGATTATATATGCTTTAGAAGTAGAAATCATGAAATTATATGGTTTAAAGTGAGTTTAAGATGTTATGTTCTTCATATATGCATGAAAACCGAAAATCTGGACAACTTGTGAAGGAATTTCGTTTTTGATTCAATTTTTCAATGGAAAATTCTGAAATTTTTATATGTGGAAATAGACTTGTGAAGGAACTTAGGTTTAAAATTTCATAATTTTTGGACTGGTATTCAATTCGTGGTAATTTTTCGAAGTAGAGCTAGGGTTTTGGACGAAAATACAGGAACAGTAGAAGTTTGCTATGATCTGAGAATAATCAGTTAGTTTTTTTATAGAAAACCAAAGTATGTAGGTAAATTACATGAAGTTGGGAGTTCATGGTTAAAATTTCATGAGTATTGGACATGTGGTTGATTTATGGTGAATTCTTAAATTTAAGTGACGAGAATCTGTTACTGTGTGTTCATTACAAAATATTTGATGTTTTGTAAGGAGTTTGAGAAATCTGAAAATATGGTGATAAACTTTATTGAGTTGGTAATATACTGTTAAAATTTCATAATTTTTGGACGTATGAATAATTTAATATGAATTTTCAAAGTTAGGTGTGTAATCTGCCAAATTCAAAATTTTGTATGAAAGGTTCAAAATGGTCCGATTACATTTTTACAGTCGATATTTATTTATAACTTGCTATTTGATGATTTTATACACTTAATTGATATTTGGGTGTTAGTATACAATATTTGAATATGTGTGGAGATTTGAATTCAAGTCTTACAATTTACAAAAGTGAAGGGATAAGTAACAATGTTTTTATTTTAAAATTTTTACTTGTAGGTACAAACCTGCAAGGTGGGGAATCACTTCGCTCTTTACCGAGTGTTCTATTATTATTTTAATTGCACTTATTAAATGTTGAATGTTAAATATTTTGAGTCTGGCCCGCTATCGACTGACCCCTGAGATAGTCCAACACTATGTTGGCAAATGAGATAGTCCGGTCGTTCCGGCACCACGGGTTGGTCACGCCACCCAAGCATATACCCGGTGAAATTTCGGGGGCTCACATGTTATAAACAATTGATGTTTAGTTTGTGCAATTATAAAGAGGTTTCCCACTAAGTGTTTACAAACACTTATCCCTTCCACTTTAAATTTTTACAGATGCTGTGGATCCGGACGTGGGCGAATGAACTCGGCAGGCTGTGAAGTTTTCTTAAAGACTTTATGTTTTAAAGAATAATATTTTTAAATTTTGGCTTGTATCTTAAATTATGATCATACTTATTTACTACTTCCTCTGTGTAAATGTGTAGCGTGTGTATATTTTAATACAAAGTACTATTTTAGTAACGTTCCTACTTGTGCCACATCATATTTTCCGTACTATTTTAAGTGGGGGCGTTACAGATAATCCATCCTTAAAGCCTTGAGCTAACTTGTTAGGATTATCTCACAAACAGTTGGAACGAAACCCTACTCAAAACCCTACCCCAGAGTTAGGTCGAGAGTTAGAGTTAAGAGGTGTTAGTAAGATGATTGTTGATATCAGTCTAAAAGCTGGTTGTTTTGGGAACTAGGACCTGGAATTATCCTAGTGATCAGATATCCTTAGAGAGGATTAGTTTGATCTGTGCACCTTGGCACTATAACACAAGAAATTCCAAGTGAAAGGAATTCTCCTGTTGAATCAGGACAGTGGACGTAGGAGATTCATCTCTGAACCACTTTACATCTTGTGAATTTACTTTATGCTATTTCTCTAAGTGTGTGTTATTCAAATAAGTTTTATCAAGCAAAACGAAGTTTTCATAAGGGCTCACTAATCCGCAATTGAAAGCTAATTAGATAGTAGTTCAACTGAAAGTCTTGAGCTTTTAGTGGAGCTGGTATCTCAATAAGCCTTCATAAGTAAATCTCAGCAAACTTCAAAGTCCACTGAAGATCTACTGTCTTGAGATAATCTGATTAGTTTTAAGAGAAGAAGTTAAAATTTATAACATCAGGTGTATTCCCCCCCATACACCTGTATAACTCGTTTCGGGACCAACAGTAATCACCATCAATAATTTATTATAGTTCATTGAAATTCTCCTAAAACCACATAGATGCAGAAAAAAAAGTGAAAATATTGAAATCAGTTTATGACAAGGTATTCAATGAATGGTGAAATGTCTTAGTAATTTTAGAGTAAGAGTAAGTGATGTGCAACCTCAAATCAATTTTAGTTTATTGATGCTCTCTTAACAAGGAGAATATTCTTAAGAAATTAACAAGAACATAGCATTAGTTCATTTACATTATAACAAATTTGAAGGAAAAGATATAAAAGCAGAGAAAACATGACTCTAAACCATGGAGAAAGGGCTCTACACTACAAACAGGATGACTTACTGTTGAAAATAGCCAATAAGAGAATAATAGACCTACAATTAAGCAAAATTTAAATAAACTTTTGTGAAAATAAAATAAAGACTTAGTACAATAAATCTGTTAAAAAGACATAATCTGTTAAATTGTTAGCTTTAGAGTTCTAATATCTTCCGATCTAGAAAAATAAAACCCTTCAATAAAAGAATTATACAAGAAAAAATGAGTACTAAGATATGCAAGTCTGCTAAAAAATTATCTTAAGAGTTCTTCGACCAGTCTCAAAATATCTTCCGATCTACAAATCTAGAAAAAAAAAACCTTTCAATAAACAGTGAATCATAAGAAAAACATGAATACTAAGACATGCAATCTGTTAAAAAGACAGAGTCGCCCAAAATATTACCTTCAGAGTTCTTCTACGATTGGTCTAAAAAATATCTTCCGATCTACAAAACTAGAAAAAAAACTTCAGTAAAAGAATTAGATAAGAAAAAAGATGAATACTAAGACATGCAACTTATCTATTAAAAGAAGTTATCCTTCAGATTTGTACTCCGATCTCAAATATCTTCTTCTTAGATCTAAAAAATATATTCTCCAACCTACAAAATTTAAAGAAAAAAATTATATAGAAGAATTAAACAAAAAAAAAAGATGAATACTTGAGACATGCAAGATTGAGAAAGAGTAATTAAAAATCCTTTACTGATCAAAGTTCTCCGATCTTGCCATCATTCTCCGATCTGATATGTGTTCTCGAATCTAAAAAAACATTATACAGGAAACAATCAAAATAGTAAGAAACTAAAAGAATGCAAGGTATTAAATTGATAGATCTATAAATAAATAGTTAAAAATACCTTATGAGTTCTCAATCTGAAAACAAGTCAAGGTGTGGAGGAGGAAAAGGGCCGCTCTGTGCTTTGGTGTTTGAAGGAGGAAGAGAAGAAAGCGTTAAAAAAGTCGTTCGATGAATAATTGAGCTAGGGTTTGAGATTTCTACCTTTTAGAAGTGGAAGTTAAAGGTTTCTTTTATTAAAAAAATACATACGCAACTAATAATCGTCCCATACTGCTTAATAAAATTTCGGCCCATGCTGTCAAAAAAAAAAAAAAAAAAAATCGGCCCATTTTGTTAAAAAAAAATCGGTCCATTCTGTCAAAAAAGAAAAAAAATCAGCCCATCATAGAGTTGGGCTGATTGCATATAACTAATTTTATTACCAAAATTTCGGCCCATTAGTTTTGGGTTGATTGCATTAAATTATTTTATTGGTTTTTCCTTTATATTAATATATTTATATTTATTAATTTATTTTAAATACAACTACTTATTTATTAGGCGATGTAATTTTTTTTGGCAGTTATTAGAATTATGGGATTATATTTTTATTTTACTTATTTGTTTTAATATAGATTATTTCAAGATGATCGCGGAAAACAAGCCAGAGCAAAAAGAAAACAAATAATGTGTTCGATGACATGAGGTGCTCTTTTAATGGGATAAAACTATTTCATTTAAATAGTACTCATTGTATTAAGTACATAAGTAATTGCTAAAATTATTTCTCCACCAATATATTTTCTATTAACGTATTATTATAGTTTTTTTTCCTTGAATATTTAAATTCCTTGAAAAATTGAGTTATTAATATATTGAGATGGGATGAGATTGACAAGAAAAAGTTTATACTCAATCTTAATGATTTTAATTAAATATCATGGACAAATAATATAATGTATGCATGCATACTTTTTTACATTTGGATTATTAGATAAAATTATAGTTCGTATTAATGTATTTGTGTGGCCAAATAATTGTATGGGCTAATTTAATTTTTTTTATCTAAAACCAATTGTTTTTTCTAATTACAGAAGTAGATGACCAATGAAACCAAGCAAGAGAAAAATAGAAGATTAATTATGGATCAAAAGAAACAATTCAAAACAAAAGGTATGTCGTTTAATTGTTTGACAACATTTATATTCATTAAGTGTATCTGTAACATATGTATGACATAACATGTATTTATCTGTTCGTATTTTGTATTATTTTATATTTTTCTATGTTATTTTATATTTATTACTCGCATATTTCTAAAATATTTCATGTTTATCATTAAGTAACATGATTTATGTCATATATATGTTAGTAACTATTGCTATCGATTTTTACAATCAAGCATAAAATAATTTACAATACATTTTCTTTGTTCTTGATAAGGAAGAAAAATAATCAAACGTCCAATGCTCTGAGTACCCAATATCAAGTTAGGCAAGCGACATCTTTAGTAACGTCTTCAATATTTCCTTTATCTGATATTACAAATGGTAAGTATTAGTTATTTTTTATTAAATTTAATTTATATAGTTCGTTTTTCGTTTTACTTTTTTGTAACTTTTTTTTTTGCAGTCCCCCGTTCAAGTTGTTTTGATAAGAAGTGGGATTCAACATATAATATAAAAAATAATTACCACCCACAAAGATACTAAACATAGGAACAAATGAGACATATATGATTAATTTGACTATGGCAAATGAATATCTTCAACAATATATACCAATCGTTGATCAACAAGAATTCACTTCAATAACTAATGTTCATGAAAATACACTTGGTCTGGTCCACCATGGTACGAACTAACTATATTAATGATTCTGAAAAGTTTTTAATCTATAAATGATGACTTAATCAGATTAAGTATTCCGTGTTCTACAGTGTAGAGATTGAAGACTTGGTCGATGAAGTCGAACCTTCCTCAAAAGGTAATAAACACTCAAAATGTGATGTCTTATAAGTTTTCAAAGTGTTTATTTGCCATTAATATACTTTTTTTAGACTACTGTGATATTGGTGATCCGACTTGGAAGTGTCAATTTTGTGGAGCGTTCTTTTGGTACGATGAAAGGGTAGGGGCTCGAAGAAATACAAAAAGTCCAATATACTTAGGTTGTTGCATGCACGGTAAAATTCAGCTACCACCAATGAAATAACCTCCTCAAGTTTTGCATTGGCTTCGGACAGAAAATTCTGAGAAGAGCAAACATTTTATTCAGAACATCAGGTCGTACAATAATATGTTTTCATTACGTCAATGGGTGGAAAGATTGATTCGACGCCAAACCAGTCAACTAGTCCTCCTGTGTTTAGATTGCATGGATAAAATTATCATCTTATGGGGAGTCTCCTACCGATAGAAGGAGAACCTCCTGAGTTTGCTCAACTTTATATTTACGACACTAATAATGAAATCCAAAATCGAATCAGGAGTGTCAGGTTGGATATTTATCTTAGGTTATGGATTTAATAATTTGTTAATCAATAATATAGTTATCTTTTTAAATTTATCATTAACATACTTAATTCTTCGTTTTTAGGCAAACAGAGAGTATATATACCCTACACGCAGAAATTGTGTCTAATCTAAAAGAGATGTTGGACGAACAAAATATTTTGGTCAAGACATTTAGAACAACAAGAGAGTTTTTGGTTGAAGAAGAGTCTTCAAATATCAGATTGAGGTTGGTTGGTCGAAGGGGGAGAGATGCTCATAGATATAACATGCCAACAACTTCAGAAGTTGCTGCATTGATAGTTGGTGACTTTGACGAGTGTATGGGTAATAGGGACATTGTAATAGACGCGCTCTGGGTTGTTAAAGCGAGTTAATGAACTTAATGCAACATACCTTGCTCTATAATACCCACTGCATTTTCCATATGATAAGGATGGTTATCGAGAGGATATTCCATTATGGGCAGAATCTTCGTCAATTGGAAATGGTAGGAAAAAGGTCAGTATTAGAGAATGGTTTGCTTATTGACTGCATGAGAGAGAGCACGAGCCTCCTTCTATTTTTGTGTCGGGAAGACTAATGCAATAATTTATAATTGATGCATACACCATGGTTGAATCCGCAAGACTTACATATGTTAAGACCCATCAAAAGCAGTTGCATTGTGAGTTATACAAAGGATTGACTGAAGCATTGCTACGTGGTGAAAATGATCCACGTGCGATAGGTAAACATGTCATACTACCGACCACTTTCACTGGGGGTGCACGTTACATGGTCCAAAATTACCAAGATGCAATGGCAATCTGTAGGTGGGTTGGCTATCCAGATTTATTTCTTACTTTCACATGTAACCCCAAGTGACCAGAGATTGTTTGTTATTTGAAAAAAAGAGGATGCAAGATAGAAGATCGTCCTGATATAATATGTCGCATTTTCAAAATGAAGTTAGATGCGTTGATAAGAGATCTTCGAAAGAATAAAATTATTGGGACTGTTAGAGCAATGGTGTACATAGTTGAGTTCCAAAATTGCGGACTCCCTCATGCCCGCATTCTACTTTTCCTTGAGAGTGGAGATAAGTACCCAAAACCTGGTGATATTGACCGTATAATATTGGCTGAGATTCAAGACCAGTAGAGTGATTCATACTATTATAATGTCGTTATAGATTTTATGATGCACGGTCCATGTGGTCCTTCAAGACCAAAATCTCCTTGCATGTCAGAGAATCAATGTACCAAACATTTTCCAAATAAATTCATTGAATCAACCACTGTAGATGAAGAAGGCTATCATGTGTACAGACGACGAAATGATGGTAGAATAGTGGTAAAGAATAGAATTGAAATGGATAATAGGTACGTTGTTCTACATAATCGTGACTTACTATAGAAGTACGGTGCTCACTTGAACGTGGAGTAGTGCAATCAATTAATGGGTTTTTACTATACAGTTGATATATAATATCAATAATATCATCACGCTGTACTATGTTATTAATTTTATAATAACTTAATAAATAAGTGTCTTGTGAAATTGAATTACAAAAAAATGCAGATAAATATTGGTTTAGAAATATTCTACACATACAAAGCAAATACATGAACTACTTAAACAACTACACATTACAAATTTCAAAAGACTTCCTTATATACAACATTTTTTGTCGATTGGCTATGTCCACCGTCTTCATCGCAAATTAAGATTTTAAGTCCTTTGCGATTAGTCACTCTTGAAACTGCTACATACAATTGACCATGACTAATAACATATTTTTTTTCAACAGCAGACCAACGTGAGAGAGTGAATGGCCTTGACTTTTGTTTATTGTCATATCATAAGATACAATCAGGGAAAACTGTCTTCTTTGAAATCGAAATGGTAACCTCGATCTGATGGAGTTAATGACATTCTTGGGATAAGAACTCTATGACCTACTTTGCTTCCACACATAATCTTTGCTTCTAAAACATGTGCTCCGAGCTTTGTAATTACCAATCGAGTACCATTACACAAACCAAGTGAATGGTCAATATTTCTCAATAGCATCACATGAGTACCAACCTTTAGATTGAGCTCATGATTAGGAACACCCGAACATCTTATTCCATTTAGAAACTCCGGCGTGTGCTCATCAGCCAATATATCAACATTTGTATCAGATTTGCATGCACTATCTGAACTTAAATAGGTCTTTGCATCACCAGAATTCAATGAAAACATATATTCATTCACGCTGTCAACAACATCAAGAGTTGGTGCCAATATAGAACGTTCATTCGAAAAACTCGTATCATCCCTTAAATCCATAAAAGATGGATAGGTGCTTTGCAAAATGGATACAATTGGATCGCCCGAAGATTTTATCATGAGATCTTCAGGAATTTCAACAATTGCATGATCATCTTCAGCAACTCCTAATGTCCCATCCCCGGCGTGTGTAATCCATTTTGAAAACTCTTTTAATTCATTGTGTTCAACTACTGAACTGTGCCTCTGCAACCTCATATTCTTAGTTAACTTCAACAGCTTGCACTCCCTCCATATATTTGAAGAATTGATGGTTGCATGGACAATATCCTGTCGAGTTCCCTTAGGAATCACTGGCAAGATTTGGCAAAAACCACCTTAAAAAACAATAGTTTGCCTCCAAATGGTCTGCTCTTGTTCAATGGATTGCTGAGTTGCATGATATCTTTTAAATTTCTATCCAATGCTTCGAAATAGTACATGTGCATCATCAGAGCTTCATCACAAACTATAAAACTTGCTCTAACAATAAGCTATGTCAGTTGACTACCTTGTTTGATGGAACACGTTGAGTTCCCATTCAGATTCAAAGGGATTGAAAATCTCGAATGAGCAGTTCGACCACCAGGAAGTAAAAGTGAAGCTATGCCACTCGAAGCCACGTTAAGAACAATTTCTCCTCTCGACCTAAGCGTTGGAGATATTATCTTCCACAAATACGTATTTCCCGTACCCCCATAGCCATATACAAAGAAGACACATCCACAGTGTGAATCTACTGCATTAATTATAGTATCATAAACATGACGTTGCTCATCAGTTAAATTAGCCACCAAATGTTTGTGCTCCTCCACCAAAGCAACACGATCGTAACTTAATTCATCAAGTACCAACTTATTCTGCATAGACGATGCACTCGACATATCTGGGAATGGCATTGCTTCGTAGTCTCGAAGAGACTTTCCGAATTTCCTCATCATATTTTCAATCTCAATCTAAGCTAGATCCTTTATTTCATCCTCCGTTAACGACAAACCTAAATCACAACATTTTGGATCAGTGTACAAATTATTTAGACGCATATACCAAATTCTAAAAATTACTCAAATTATTTTTATTATAATAAGAGGTGCCAAACATACCTTGGTGATTCAACAATTTACGTTGTTTGTATGGACGTCATCCGAAAGATACGTCCAATACTTCTCCCATACTGACTCGGGACGAGTCAAGCAATCTGAATATAATAACGTACCAAATAGATACCTTAAAGAATGAGCTGATGCCCACTGGCTGGCTTCAATAATACCATCTGAGTACTTCTTGTCGTCATCCAGGATACCATATGCATAGCAAGCATCACAAAAAGTCGCATGCAACACGCCATCCACAGTCTTTATGTTGTCAAAACTCGTGGCACCACGTACGATATTAAGCAGACACCTTAAATAATAGAGTTCACTTCCTGGAGGCACATGGAAAATGCGACCTAGCGATAAACCTCGTTTCCTCAGTACCCACTTTCTCTTGGATGCTTTCCAAACAAATCACTGAGGAAACTCAACATAAGTTAATTTTCTACCCTTTTTATAATCCTCTCTTTCGTCCTTATTCGCTTGAAACCAAGCTAGAAACATACTTCAATTTACTGAAGGTCGCTGGAGAATGTCATCAACTGTGTCTGAATCGGAGAAAATGACAGATTGCTCATTTGGAAGGTGGAAGCTTAGACGTTCGACCGGAGGATCCCTGTAATGAATATCGTAACCCAATATACGCCACATTTCTTCACACGGTGATATGAACCTGCAATCGTAGTACATGCTGATCTCATCAACATTTGATATTGTCCCATCCTCGTTCGCACTCTTATAAAATGATGCAGTGGCCTGGTCATGCCCTTTGTTGACATACTTGAACATATATTTTGTCGATCTGGATACAAATTTATAGTTTCTATGTTATAATTACAATTATAATTTCTATGTTATAAGTACAACCCAATTATTAAAATTATGTATAGATATACATAAAAATTATTTAATAATATAATAACTTTAAATATAAATTTGTATATATTGTATCCGTGCATCGCATGGGAGAAATACTAGTAATAAATATATAATACAAGCAAACTTTCATTTTATATTTTTGGCGGGAACATTTCTCATCCGTAGATCAATATCATTTAATCATCATCATCCATATTTTTTAAGCATTTAATTTACTAGTAACAGGCCTACCCGTGCTTCGCATGACCAGAACGTGTTACAATCTTTTTAATTATAATAATTCCTAATTAACTATTGCAAATTTAAGGGGCATGTTTAAATGTATTAATTTCAGAAATCTATATTAATTCAGACTCTTCAATGCAGTGAAATTGTTTTACGATATCAAAGCAAAGAAGGCTTCGCCCCGGACAAAGACACTGGGTTCAATTGCTATTAACAAAAAATATACCCATATTAACTTATTCAGTCAGTGATCCTCTACAAAGAGGGAAATTTTTAGATCGCCCCATTGAGTGGAAGTGTATTCGAAATAGTGAAAAAAAGTAATTTTTTATTGTTGCTTAAGCTCAAAATTTTATTTGAGGTGGATTTCTTCCAACAAAATTTAGAAATAAAATACACGATATTCCATATTAAATATTCAATAATTCAAAATTATTTACCTTTATATATAATTAAACTATTCCAATATGTTGATTTAAAATTTAAAATCAAAATATTAAAATTAACCCGTTGGGAAATTGTATAGACTTAAGTTTTGATTAAGATGCCAAAATATTCCTCCTAAGTTATTTGTAAGTAAAATGTTCAGTAGGGTTAGTACTTAGTTAAATCAGTTCAAATGTTAAGGAACTGGAGTGCAGTTACAAAATTCTAGAGTGTATTGAAGAATGAAGTCCACTGAAGTCGAAGTCCGCTGAAGACAAGTGACCTGAAATTTAGTCTAAGTCTTGAATGTTTTCTAAGTGCATTCTCACTAAGACTAAAGTCTTCATGAGAGGACCAAGGTCCACTGATGAGAACTAACAAAGCACATTAAATGCTAAACACATTAAAAGCTGTTAGTTAATCTGGTTGGAACAAGGCAAAACGAATTTCAGTGAAGCTTACAATTAATGAAGAATTAAGAAGGTTCTCTCAGAGGAGTTCCAGCTTAAAGCAGGACAGGATTCTGAACAAGCAGACTGAAGGCCCAATGAGAAGATGACACGTAGGTGTACTCTACTGACAGCCGACCTATCCCAGACTGACAAGTTCCAAAAGTCTTTCCCTAGCATTCTACAGAAAGTTGGTGAACAGGCATGATCTTTCAGCCGTTTCCTGACAAGACATAAAGCTTCAAAAAGAGTCGTTTGAACCAATCAGATACAAGAAGACTTACTTGAGAAGATTCAAAACCAACAGGAAGATTTTCAAGGAAGCCTATAAATACAGAAGGACGTGCTCACTTCTATGCACGGGAAACTCACAAGATCAAAGCTATCTCCACATTCATAACCTTTTAGAAGCACTCGAAATTACCTTTGTTTCCCAAGTGTTTCACATTTGTAGAGAGCGAAACAAACCTTCTGTAACCAAGCTTAAAAGCTATATCCAAACCTTAGAAAGAGATAATCCATCCTAAGCCTTGAGCTAAACTGTAAGAATTATCTCACAACAGTTGGAACCTAAGCCCTACTCAAAACCCTACTCAGTTGTTAGGTTGAGAGTTAGTGTTAAGTAGTGTTAGTAAGCTGATTATTCGTATCAGTCTTAAAGCTGGTTTGTTTTGGGAACTAGGACCTGGAATTATCCTAGTGATCAATCATCCTAAGAGAGGATTAATTGATCCGTGCACCTTGGCACTATAATACAAGGAATTCCAAGTGAAAGGAATTCTCCTGTTTAATCAGGACAGTGGACGTAGGAGATTCTTCTCTAAACCACTTTATATCTTGTGTACTTACATTCTGCTATTTCCTTAGTCTGTGTTATTCACTCAAAGTTTATCAAGTAAAACAAGTTTTCCAAAGGGCTCACTAATCCGCACTTGAAAGCTAATTAGATAGCAGTTCAACTGAAAGTCTTGAGCTCTCAGTTCACAAGTAATTCTCAGCAGACTTAAAGTCCACTGACGAGTTACTTTCTGAAGTAACCTGATAAGTTTTTAAGAAGTTTAAATTTGTAACCACAGGTGTATTCCCCCCCCCCATACACCTGTTTACTCGTTTCAGGACCAACAATTGGTATCAGAGCAGTGGTTCAAAAGACCATGGTTCTAAGTATACCTTGTGCTAAAGGTATTCTCTATTTGGTCATCTGAATTGATCTTTTTGATAAACTTGTTTAGATATTATGGCTGACAATGCAGCTAGGGTAGCACCACCAGCAGAGAACAATATGGGAGTTAATCACTTGAACCACATGTCCCATCAAAAACTTCCACAATTCTCAGTGGAAAATTATGACTTCTGGAAGATCAGAACGAGAGCTCATCTTGCCTGTGTACATGATGATCTGCTAAGGGTAATTACTAAAGGTCCATTTATTTTTATGACCCCTAACCCTAGAACCACAGCTGAGACTATTGTAGATCCAAGAGAAGAATTGCCCAAGGATGAAGATAACTTTACTGCAGATGAAAGAAGGAGAAACAACCTCAACTTCATAGCCATGAATATTCTCTACACCACCATTCCAGATTCTGTAATGGGAAGAGTGATCCATTGCAAGACTGCAAAGGAACTATGGGACAATTTTGCTCTCATGTGTGAAGGAACTGACAAGATAAAGGAGAACAAGCTTTCTGTAGCTGTTCAGAAGTATGAGCAATTCACCATGGAGCCCACTGAGACCATTGACCAGCTTGATGGGAGGTTCACTGACATCATGAATGAGATAATTCTCTGGGAAAAGTTCACACCAAAAGAGAAGTTGTCTTAAAGATCCTGAGAGGATTAACCTCAAGATGGGATGTGTACTCTGTGATGATGCAGAATACCAAGGATTTGTCCAACATGTCTATGCAACAGGTATTCTCAGGACTTAAGGCTTATGAGTTTGATCTTAACAGGAAAAGTCTCCTGATGAGACCTCAGCTGAGAAGGGAGTTGCCTTCAAAGCTAAGGAGACTGAGCCAAAATCCCCAAAGCCACAGAAGAGTACAAAGGCAAGCAAATCTCAAAGCAAGGCTGAGATGCAGGAGAAACTCAGCCTGATGGCTAGAAGGTTTGAGAAACTTAACAACCGTTTTGGCAAGTACAAAAGATTTTACAGGGATAACAGAGAATGAAGAAGTTATCCACAAAAAGACACCAAAGAAGGAGAGAAAAGCTCAACTGAGCTGGAAAAGAGGAAGGATTACAAGAACTATACCAGAGGTGAAGGTTCATCATCAAAGACCAAGGAGTCTACTGAGGAAAAGAATGATGATGCAAATAGATGTTTCCAATGCAAGAAGGTTGGGCACTTTCAATATGATTGTCCTCAACTGAGCACCAAGGAAAGGAAGGAAAGGCAAGCCAAAAGAGACAGGAGATATGGAGAAAGGAAAGCCATGGTGGCTGAGGATGTTGATGAAGATCTGGAGTCATCTAATGGACTGTTCTCAGACAGCAGTGATGATGACATTTGCCTCATGGCAAGAGAAGAATCAGAGGGCTCAGTGGACCTCAACGAAGGAGAAGCTCTAAAATCTTCAGTCTGGTACTTGGACAGTGGATGTTCCAGGCACATGACTGTCAACAAAGGTCTCCTGCAGAGTTTGTTGAGAAAGAAGGTCCACAAGTCACTTTTGGTGACAATTCACAAGTAGCCACTAAAGGTTATGGTACCTTAATTATTGGCTCAGTAAGAGTAAGCAATGTATCCTTTGTCAGTGGGCTTAAGCACAATCTTCTGTCTATAAGTCAGTTTTGTGATAAAGGATACAGTGTTGAATTTTCTTGTAACCTGTGTTTTGTCAAGAATATATCTTCACAACATGTACTACTAACTGGGTCAAGGAAAGGAAATGTGTATCTTGCAGATTGGAAGTCTTGCACACCAAATGCATGTCTCATTACAAAGAGCTCAACTGATACTAATTGGCTGTGGCACAAGAGACTAAATCATCTGAACCTCAAGATGATGAACAGGATAGCAAGACATGGACTGGTGAAAGGAATGCCAAATGAAGTATACAACAAAGAACATATCTGCAAAGCCTGTCAGGAGGGAAAGCAAGTGAAAGCATCTTTCAAAAGCAAAGTAGCAACCTTTACTGACAGAGTACTACAACTGTTACATATGGATCTCTTTGGTCCTATAACCCCTGTAAGTATCAATGGGAGAAAATATACACTTGTTGTTGTTGAAGATTTCTCCAGGTACACATGGGTGGTATTCCTAGCAAGCAAGAAGGAAACTCAACTTAGGCTACCAGAACTCCTGAAGAAAGTTAGCAATGAAAGGAGCCTGAACATTGTAAAGATAAGATCAGATAAGGGCACATAATTCATTAACTCTATTATATCTGATTTCTTCAAAGAGTTAGGAATTGCTCATGAGATCTCAGCTGCAAGAACTCCACAACAAAATGGAGTAGCTGAAAGAAGAAATAGGACTCTGAAGGAGGTAGCAAGGACAATGCTTGCAGAAGCTCAAGTTCCTAAAAGATTTTGGGCTGAAGCTATTAATACTGCCTGCCACACTCAAAATAGGTCCATGGTGACCAAGCATCAAGGAAAAACTCCATATGAATTATGGAATGGCAGAAAGCCACAGGTATCTTACTTTCATATCTTTTGTTGTAAGTGTTTCATTCACAACAATGGGAAACTCAACTGAAGGCTTTTGATAGCAAAGTTGATGAAGGAATCTTCTTAGGATATTCCCAAATTAGTAGAGCTTTCAGAGTTTATAATTGTAGAACTCTTGTTGTGGAAGAAACACCTCATGTGGTTTTTGATGAATCTACTTTTGAGTCCAGGAGTAAGGAGAATGAGGAAGTGATAAGCAAAAGACTAACCAGACTGAGTATCAAGTCTAAAGGCTATCCTGAGAATTGTGCTGATACATACATCCCAACCTGGGATAACTTCAATGATCAACAATTCAAAGAGGGCATTCTAAATCAAACCACTCCTCAAAGCTCACCCGAGAGCTCTCCTGAACAAGTAACTGAACTGATGAATATAATCCCAGTTCAAGAGGTAAGTAATGTTAATAAGATGTGGTCACAGCTGAGACATCTACTGAGCCCATCATTCAAGGGGGAACCAATGATATTACAATTGAGAATGAAAATACCTTGAATGATGACTCAGGACTTCAACCCTCTGTTTTATTTCCTGAATTTGATTTCATTCCTATATCTAGTGACTCAACTTCAGAAGAGTTAAACTCTACTGAAGGACATCAACCTAGGAGGACATGGCTCTCAGATCACCCTGTTGAACAAATCCTAGGTGATCCTACCTCAGGAGTCAAAACTAGAAGTTTTCATGGAGAAAGTGCTTTGTTTTGTTGTTTCTTATCTAACCAGGAACCAGGTTCCATGGGAGAAGCACTTCAAGATTCAAATTGGATCATTGCCATGTAAGAAGAGCTCAACCAATTTACAAGAAATCAAGTATGGGAGCTGGTTGACAGGCAATTGTTGGGAAATTAGGGGTGCCCGGAATCTATTCGGGATGAATTTTAAATACGAATTTAAATACAATTATTACTAGCATGAATTAATCCTAATTAATTCAAATAATAATTCCAACAACTAATTATCATCATGCATGTTGAATTAATTTCATATATTTAATTAAGCGGAATAAACAATTAAATATGCGATTAACGTACCTCTTGTAGAATTGGCCTTTGAATATACGGGACAATTATAATCTCACTTTATCAACCCAAAGCCTTCTCAAGTATTTCCCTTTTCACCTCACTTGATCGCCGGTGGGAGACGCTTTCAAGCAATTTAATAACTAAGGAAAAAGAAAAATATCTATGCTTCTTGATTTTTCCAACACATGAAATTATGTTCTTGGGGATGAAATAATCATCCCCTATTTATAAGAAGTAGTGACCGATTTTTTCATGTGGATATGGGCTTGGAAAAAATCTTTTCTTAGACTCTAAGAAATCTTGAATATATCCCATATATTCTTTTCTCCAAAATAAAATATTCCACAAAAATCTCACACTCCTAATTATGGGGTGTAATTTTCGAAAATTGCAAGGATGAAATCCAAGATTTGGATCTTCTTGAATATATGAGATATTCTTGTATTCCTAGAATACATATCTTCCATAATATCTTTCCAAGAAAATCAACAAAATCTCATTTCTTTTTAATTCCTTATTTTCGAAAAATATGATGAAAAATCAGCATTGATATATTCTTTATTTTAATCACCTTATCATTATTGGGCTACTTAATGGGCTACTTGAGGGGCCTTAAGGAGAATTAAGATTGGACCTCCTAATGGACTTCTGAATTTCAATATTGAGCCCCAATATAATTCAGCCCATTAATGTTAATTATTACCACTAATAAATTAATATTGCACTATCCATCTTAATCCATATTACGATAATATGGGCTCCCGGTTATTATTTCCCGCGTTTAAGATTATCAAGTCCATTAATTAATTAAGCTTCTGAATAGCTCTAAATTAATTAACATCTTTCACCTTGGAGTAAAGACAGCTCAACATTATTATTCGTACCGAAGAAACTAATTCTTCACTTGCAAGATTTGGTACAATAAAACTTCTGAGACCACCAAGGGGACTAATCACACGAGCCGTACTCGCACGCGTTTCTCCGTATTAAATCTTAGCAACCGTCGTATGATTAATATTACTGCCCAAGACACAAAGTTCGAAGTCGCAATGATTCTCACCCAACATGAATCAAAGCAGTAACTATTAAACACACACGGTCCTATTTAAGTGACGGAGATTAAGAAATCAACAACCACTGAGGTCTAATTCTTCACCTTTCAGAACAGAAGAATTTATCCTCGCTGTAGGACCTCTTCAACACATACTAAATGTGCTAGTGCAATCTCTTAGTCAAGACAGACCAATCTGAGCCTTACACATCGACCTTTCACGGCGGATTGCTCAATTCCACCTAGGTCGTGAAAATGTACGTTTAGTTACAAGTAAACTGTTAATGTTGTCTTCCGTGATCGGGTATCACCACATTAACTACAATGTAACATGTACTATATATTGAACGGTTTGCAATAGAAATTCAACATTCAATCATAACTAAAGCAAATGCGATAAAAGAATTATTCTCATAAAACGAGTGTTTGATACACGAGTTATACAAAGTAAAAGCATACTTTCACGTATAACTACAACCATCTCCCACTTATACTTAAAGTCTGCTTTTAGTATACATCACGCATGTCTTAGTGTAGTAGCTCTACGTGACATCTTATGTCAACCTACACTAACCTAATAATTCGTCCCACTTATACTTAAAGCAGATTGGCAATAGTCTTGACTCCCATTCCATCCACATGTCTCTCGAATGTACTCAGAGGCAGACCCTTTGTGAATGGATATACTAGGTTGTCCTCCGACATTTACCTTTGCCACCTCTTTATCTCCTCTCTTAACGATTTCTCGTATAAGATGGTGTTTTCTTTCAATGTGTTTGCTGGCCTTGTGGGCTCTCGGTTCCCTTGAATTTGCAACTGCTCCGGCATTGTCACAAAAGACAGTTATCTTGTTGGGCAAATTCGGAACAACGTCCAAGTCCACTAAGAAGTACTTGAGCCAAACCGCTTCTTTCGCTGCTTCACAAACAGTTACTTATTCGGCTTTTATGGTCGAATCGGCGATGCATTTCTGCAAATCGCTTCTCCATGTCATGGCTCCTTCTCCCATGCAAAACACACTACCCGAGGTAGGTATTTTGAAGTCTATGTCTGATTGGAAATTTGAGTCCGTGTATCCCATGGGAATTAGATTGTCTGATTGTTAAATCAGCATTCCATACCAAGTTCTTTTCAGAAACTAAAGAACGCATTTAATTGCAATCTAATGTGCTTTCCCGGGGTTACTTTGATATCTTGCCATCATGCCCACAGCAAAGCAGATATCCGGTCTCGTACACAACATTGCATACATAAGACTTCCTACGTCCGAAACGTACAGAACGTCTTTCATGTCATCTATCTCCACTTGGTCTTAGGGAAAATTTCTTTAGATAGATGGATTCCGTGCCTAAAAGGTACAAAACCTTTCTTGGAATCTTGCATGCTGAAATGCTTCAAAACAGTGGCTTTGTATGAAACTTACGATAAACCCAACATCCTCCTCTTGTGATCTCGAGTGAACTTGATCCCAAGGATGTGACCGGCTTTCCCTAAGTCCTTCATATCAAACTGATTTGACAGCCATACCCTTACGTCTGACAATACCTTTATATTGTTTCCAATGAGCAGAATATCGTCTACGTATAATACTAAGAATACCACCGCAGTTTCGTCACACCTTTTACACCCACAACTTTCGAACTTGTTTTGATCACAAACCCGTAAGATTTAATAACTTGATCAAAACACTGGTTCCAAGTACGCGACGCTTGCTTAAGTCCATAAATGGATCTCTTAAGCTTGCATACGAGGTGCTCTTGGCCTTTTCCAATGAAACCTTTGGGTTGTTGCATATAGATCCCATCAAGACTTCCGTTAAGGAAAGCTGTCTTGACATCCATTTGCCAGATCTCGTAATCTAAGTGCGCAGCGATCGACAAGAGAATACGGATGGACTTAAGCATAGCTACAGGCCACAGGCCACAAGCTTTGCTTTGAAGGTCTCTACCCTTCCGTCCGGCCCTCTTTTCCTCTTGTACATCCACTTGCATCCAATGGGCTCTACCCCACTAGGTGGATCAACCAACTCCCACACTTGACTATAATCCATCGAACCCACCTCGGTTTCCATTGCGGTTTGCCACGCCTCCGCGTCTTTGTCTTGGATTGCCTCGTCGTATGTTCATGGGTCTGATTCATCGCCGGGAATTAAATCCGAAGATTCTCCAATTCCCATGAATCTCTCGGGTTGCCTTGCAATCCTCCCACTACGATGGGGTTCCAGTTGTGAAGGTATGACGTGTGGTATATCATCTTGTATACTTGGTATTGGAGTTCGCCCTCTTAACTCGTCTAAGGTAATCTCACTTCCGGGCTTTCTTTTGTTCATATAGTCTTTCTCCAAGAATTTAAAGTGCGAACTAATCACGGTCTTTTAATCCTTGAGACTATAGAATATACACCCTTTTGTTCCCATGGGATATCCTATAAACAACCTTAATTCCGAACGTGGATCCAATTTACCGGCTTCCTCGTCTAGCACGTATGCCGGACAACCCCAAATCCGCAAGTGTCTTAGACTGGGCTTGCGCCCGGCCCACAATTCCATTGGGGTTTTAGGAACCGATTTGGATGGCACCAAGTTTAGAATGTAAGTCGTTGTTTCCAAGGCGTTACCCCAAAACGACTTGGGTAAATCCGAATAACTCATCATGGATCTGACTATTTCTAAAAGAGTCTGGCTCCTTCGTTCCGCCACACCGTTCTATTGAGGGGTTCCCAGTGCGGTCAACAGGGATACAATCCCTTCGTCTGATAGCTAGTTCAAGAATTCATCGCTAAGGTATTCGCCTCTACGATCAAATCGTAGAAACTTGATACTTCTTTCCCTATGCATCATAAGGTAGATGTATCCATATCTCGAGTAATCATTGAAAAAGACAATTTACTCATACCCCTTCTTGCTATGATCGTCATTGAACCACACATATCGGTATGAACGAGTTCTAACACTTCCGTGGTTCTATTCCCCTTGGCTCCAAATGCCCTCTTGGTCATTTTACCCTCTAAACAGGATTCACAAGTTGGAAAACGGTTCGACTTGGAATGATTCCAAGGATCCGTCTTTCACCAATCTCTATATCCGCTTTAGATTAACATGACCTAGTCTAAGATGCCATAGAAGTGTTTCGTTCATCTCCGAAGAACGCTTTCTTTTATTACTCGAAATAATCGATGTGTTATTAGATTCAATTTTGTGAGTGGTGTGCCCAAATAATGGTATAAAGATCATCCATTGAAGTTCCGGAACAGATAAACTCATTGTTTCAAGCAATAATAACATCCTTATTAAAAGAAACTGAGTATCTATTCAAACAGTTTAGAAACTGAAGGTTGAGTTCTTTCTAAACTAGGAACATGAGGAACGTCTCTCAAGACCATAACTCTATCTTCACAAGATAGGCGCACTTATCCCACTGCTTCAGCTGCCACTCTCGTAGCATTGCCCGATGTGATGGGGATCTCACTTTCGTTAAGTCGTCGGGTTAGCTTAAACCCATGAAACAAATGTGATCAGTAGCTCTCGTATCCACTATCCACGAATAGACAGCATACGCCACTTCACAAGTTTCGACGACTAAGGTGTGTGAATTACCTAACTTTCCTAGCCTCTTAGGCTTGGAACAGACAGACCTCCATTGTCCTCTCTCACCGCAACTAAAACACTTCCCCTTCGATGTTAGCCTTTGCATTTGCCTTTCACAACAATTAGATTTGCTTGGATCTGACCTTTGGTTCTCTTCCTCTTTTTCCCTCCCTTGGGATCAAAAGAGGTAGACAGACCATTAGCCACCATAGCACTAGACTGGTGCTCCATTTTCACCTCCACCGAAACTAAAGCTTGCAAGAGC
Organism: Ballota nigra; assembly: GCA_947034835.1. NCBI lineage: Eukaryota > Viridiplantae > Streptophyta > Magnoliopsida > Lamiales > Lamiaceae > Ballota > Ballota nigra. The sequence continues at coordinate 30,606,160 of OX344728.1, read as the reverse complement.
TCGGGCAAACGATTTGTCCGTTCATTCATCTGACAGTTCAGACAAAACTGCTCAAAGTTTCTCGGTAGAGAATGGTATATGAAATCAATCAAAACCCGCACCAAGTACTTCCAACTTGTTAAGGTATGCCATTATCTTGAGAACGTGCTCCTTCACGGGCGTTCCCTCCACCATTTCCAACTTGACCGAGTCATGTTTGGTGAACTGATTAGTCATGGGTTTGATGTGAAGACATCTCTTCAAGGTGTTCCATGATTTCAACAGCGGATACAATGTCTCCATGGACAAGCCTCAAATCCTCAGACAGAGATGTCAAGATGATGCACTTCATGTGTTCATTGTCACGCTTCCAATCATAAACTGCCTTTTCCCATTGCTTGACTTATCATTAGGCTTGCCGGGTATATTAACGTAAATAACCCAATTGTATTTTCGTGCAGTAAGGACAAATTAAAAAAAAAACATTTCCAATCGATATAATTCTCTCCAAAAAGTTTATTAACTTTAAGTATATTAAACAGTGGATTAAAAGGTTGCGACATGATGAAATGAGAATAAAACATACATTCATATTAATATCTAGAAAAATACGAAATTATCACATAATTCGATCACATCAATTATATTGAAACCTTAAAACAATATAATCATGCATCAGCCAACATCTCGAAACAATTTAAATGCGCCACGAGGGGTGGTCTATACATTTAAACACATTCAAGCGGATTACAAACTTAAGAGTTACAAATCCTTAATTCATAATTAATAGTTGGCTCCCACTTTGACCACATAGAAACTGACAGGGACTCCGAGGGGAGTAAGTTAATATCAATTCCCTATGCCTAAGTAATAACCATAATTAAATACAGAATTATTATTTCGCTTTGAGCAAGCCACTCGTGGTGAGGGTCAATACCGCCACTAGTAATAATCCACAATCATCCTTTCGGAATTTATTCATGTGAAATCCGTTCTTTTGGCCGATCCGAGAGGGAAATGTATTCCAAAAGAACTTCACAAATAAATAAATTATGGAGGTCAAAATAATCCAATTTTAATATCCGGAATAAAATTGCGATTATAAAAACATACTTAGTAATTTTCGAAAGTAAGGTTTTTCTTGGACAATTAAATTCATGCAAACACATATTAACAAATAATAATAAGTGCACGAAATAAAACATCCATCAAAACAGAATTAAACACATTGGAGCACTCAAATCCAATTGTCACGGTTTAATTTCTTCACGTCTTGATGTGAAAAATTGTCCTTGTTGCTTTCCGACGTTCGTCTCGACGTGCTCCCACTCGAACAGCAACACTTCTTCAAAAACAGCATCGTTTGGGGTTCGGGACGACGTTTAAAATCACACGAAAAAAAAACACGAACCGAAAAATTCCACGGCCTGAGATACAGCGCGCGTCGGCCCACGAAGTGGGCCTACGCGCTTTCCGGTCTGAGAAGCGCTGAAACGCTGCCCGAGGTGCGCCGAAGCGCAGCCCCGAGGTGCACCCGAGGCGCTGCATGGAGGCGCGCCGAGGCGCCGCCCGGAGCGCCCCGAGGCGCTGCAGCCCGGGTCCGAAGCGCGCGCGCGGCGCCAGCCTCCGTCGCGCACGGCGTGCGCCGTTTTTTCCGCCGTTCATCCTCGTTTTCTTCACCCCTTGCATGATTTTACGTCCATACATGCTCCACGCTTGTATGCGTCGTCCGGGTACGCCGTTTTTAATTCTTCGTTCTTCGTCATGATCCGGTTATAATTTATTTTTACAAAAAAATAAATACTAGATCTAGACTAGTCTATTACAATGATCGAATCAAAATAAAAACAACTAATCTACTCGTGGATTTTCTCACGAGAAAAACGAATTCGAACGAATCGAATTAAAAACAATTAATTCACACGCATGAAATTAACAACATTAAAACCATGACAATTGGATACCTGCAAAAAAAGATCTAACAATTCTACTATCCAATTTCAATTTAATGTTAACAATTTAAATTCCAATTTAAAATTCAGAGCCCGAAACCGTGGCTCTGATACCAGTTGTTGGGAAATTAGGGGTGCCCGAAATCTATTCGGGATGAATTTTAAATACGAATTTAAATACAATTATTACTAGCATGAATTAATCCTAGTTAATTTAAATAATAATTACAACAACTAATTATCATCATGCATGTTGAATTAATTTCACATATTTAATTAAGCGGAATAAACAATTAAATATGCGATTAACGTACCTCTTGTAGAATTGGCCTTTGAATATACGGGACAATTATAATCTCGCTTTATCAACCCAAAGCCTTCTCAAGTATTTCCCTTTTCACCTCACTTGATCGCCGGTGGGAGACGCTTTCAAGCAATTTAATAACTAAGGAAAAAGAAAAATATCTATGCTTCTTGATTTTTCCAACACATGGAATTATGTTCTTGGGGATGAAATAATCATCCCCTATTTATAAGAAGTAGTGACCGATTTTTTCATGTGGATATGGGCTTGGAAAAAATCTTTTCTTAGACTCTAAGAAATCTTGAATATATCCCATATATTCTTTTCTCCAAAATAAAATATTCCACAAAAATCTCACACTCCTAATTATGGGGTGTAATTTTCGAAAATTGCAAGGATGAAATCCAAGATTTGGATCTTCTTGAATATATGAGATATTCTTGTATTCCTAGAATACATATCTTCCATAATATCTTTCCAAGAAAATCAACAAAATCTCATTTCTTTTTAATTCCTTATTTTCGAAAAATATGATGAAAAATCAGCATTGATATATTCTTTATTTTAATCACCTTATCATTATTGGACTACTTAATGGGCTACTTGAGGGGCCTTAAGGAGAATTAAGATTGGACCTCCTAATGGGCTTCTGAATTTCAATATTGAGCCCCAATATAATTCAGCCCATTAATATTAATTATTACCACTAATAAATTAATATTGCACTATCCATCTTAATCCATATTACGATAATATGGGCTCCCGGTTATTATTTCCCGCATTTAAGATTATCAAGTCCATTAATTAATTAAGCTTCTGAATAGCTCTAAATTAATTAACATCTTTCACCTTGGAGTAAAGACAGCTCAACATTATTATTCGTACCGAAGAAACTAATTCTTCACTTGCAAGATTTGGTACAATAAAACTTCTGAGCCCACCAAGGGGACTAATCACACGAGCCGTACTCGCACGCGTTTCTCCGTATTAAATCTTAGCAACCGTCGTATGATTAATATTACTGCCCAAGACACAAAGTTCGAAGTCGCAATGATTCTCACCCAATATGAATCAAAGCAGTAACTATTAAACACACACGGTCCTATTTAAGTGACGGAGATTAAGAAATCAACAACCACTGAGGTCTAATTCTTCACCTTTCAGAACAGAAGAATTTATCCTCGCTGTAGGACCTCTTCAACACATACTAAATATGCTAGTGCAATCTCTTAGTCAAGACAGACCAATCTGAGCCTTACACATCGACCTAGGTCGTGAAAATGTACGTTTAGTTACAAGTAAACTGTTAATGTTGTCTTCCGTGATCGGGTATCACCACATTAACTACAATGTAACATGTACTATATATTGAACGGTTTGCAATAGAAATTCAACATTCAATCATAACTAAAGCAAATGCGATAAAAGAATTATTCTCATAAAACGAGTGTTTGATACACGAGTTATACAAAGTAAAAGCATACTTTCACGTATAACTCCAACAGCAATATCACTGCAATGTGATAGAAACCAAGTGGGTATTCAAGAACAAGAAGTATGAAAATGATGTCATAGTCATAAACAAGACCAGGCTAGTTGCAAAGGGCTATTCTCAAGTTGAAGGCTTTGACTATGATGAAACTTTTGCTCCAGTAGCCAGATTGTAAGTAATAAGGTTATTTCTTGCTTATGCTGCTCACAAGAAATTCAAGGTGTATCAAATAGATGTTAAGAGTGCATTCTTGAATGGAATACTCAATGAGGAAGTCTATGTGGAGCAACCCCCAGGTTTTGAAGAAAGTCACAAAGTATATAAACTGAGAAAAGCTCTATATGGATTAAAACTGGCTCCAAGAGCTTGGTATGATACTTTGTCACAATTCCTTTTGGATCATGGCTTTATCAAAGGAAGAGTAGATAGAACTCTCTTCAGGATCACAAAAGGAGAGGACACCTTGCTAGTTCAAATCTCTGTGGATGATATCATTTTTGGTTGTCCTAACCAAGTCCTCTGTGGGAAATTTTCTCAACTGATGAAAGGAAAGTTTGAGATGTCAATGATGGGAGAAATGAACTTTTTCCTAGGACTTCAAGTCAAGCAGTCTCCTGAAGGAATCTTCATTAACCAAGCCAAATATACAAGGGAACTGATCAACAAGTTTGGATGCCAGACCAGCAAAGTTGCAAGGGTTCCACTCAACACCAACACCAAGATGGAACCTGATGAAGATGGTGAATCAGTAGACCAGACTCACTACAGAGCTATCATTGGATCTCTACTGTATCTTACAGCAAGCAGGCCAGATATCACATTTGCAGTTGGGATATGTGCAAGATATCAAGCAAATCCTAAGAAAAGTCATCTGGAAGCTGCTAAGAGAATTCTTAAATATCTCAAGGGTACTGTGAATATGGGATTATGGTATCCCTCATATGACAATCTGGAGCTCACAGGATACTCAGATGCTGATTATGGAGGATGTAGAATTGACAGGAAATCAACCTCAGGCACTTGTCAATTCTTGGGAAGTAAGCTGATCTCTTGGTTTTCCAAGAAACAAAATTCAGTAGCTACAAGCACTACTGAAGCTGAATATATGGCAGCTGGAAGTTGTTTTGCTCAAATTCTTTAGCTAAGACAACAACTAAGAGATTACAATATCTTTGCTAATGAAGTTCCTATTTTCCGTGACAACAATAGTGCAATTGCTATTTCAGAAAATCCAATTCTCCACACAAGATGCAAACATGTGGATATAAGGCATCATTTCATCAGAGATCATGTGGAGAAGAAGGATATCAAAATGCTCAAGATTCATACTGACAAACAAAAGGCTGACATATTTACTAAACCTTTGGCTGAAGCAAGGTTTCAAGAACTGTCAGGTGGGCTTGGACTTCTAGATCCAGGAGAGTAAAGGAGGGAGCCAAAGAGTTGATTACGAGTCAGTGGAGGTTCAACCTCAGAAGAGGATCAACCTCAGTAGAGTCACTAATCACAGAAGAGCTCATATCTCTCAGAAGAGGTTCCACCTCAGTAGAGGTGAAAGTTTTAACCCTGCTATTTTTTTCAAGTGTGAAGGCTATTAGTTTTATATCATAAAACTCTTATAAAAAAATAGCTAATGAGTATTTTCTTGGAAATTAAATCTTTTTACTCTGTTTAAAAAAGATTTCATTATGGCAAGCATTTAATGCGCGTTGTACAATTCAATTTTGCTTTTTACAGTTACCTATCTCACGCGCCCTAAAAGCCGGATGATGTGACCTTCCGGCTACCAACTCCTTTAATCCATACCTTTCATTTTAGGCGGTTCTTTTCTAACTGTCAAGATCTCTCTAAAACTCCCCACTAATCCTATCAACTATCCACGACCTTACATCCAATCAATCTCAGATGTTGATTGCGGAACTAGATCTCACCGTTCATTTCTCATATAAAACCCCCAAAATTCAGCCTAAGAACCTTTTCGAACACACTTTCAAGCAAACACCTACTATCCTTCTAAACACTCTCTGCAAATTTTCTCTTCATACTTTTCAAATAGCCAAAGTACATCTTAGATTTCTAACAAACAAGAATAATTTCTGGTATGAACCCATAGTGGTTTTCGATAATCCAGAAATTGAGTCAAGACCGGAGTTCGCACACATTAAAGAAGCTTTGGAGATGGTCAAAGCTGCTGGGTTGGAAAAGTTCTTATCAGTTTATCCTGAGAACTGTTTCGATAGGCAGGTCCTTGAGTTCTTCTACAATATATCCAACTCTGACTAAAGAATCAAGTCATGTCTATTCCTACAAAGGAAGAAAAAGGTGATAAGAGATGATATGGAAGTTATTGAGCACCAAAAGATCAGGAAGGAGATTAGGATCAGTGGTGATGATTTGAAGGAATTATTTGATCTCCCCTCTGAAGGTCCAAACCCAGATACCTGTATTGCTGACAAAGAGGAGGACTGGGTATACACTATTATGCAGAAGAAGACGAAGTACAGCCCCACCATGAATAGAAGTGTACTTCTCCCCGTATACAATGTCCTGTGTGAGATTGTTGGGAAATGCATATTGGGAAACCAGGGGAGCACTGAGCAAGTGAGCAAGCCTAAGCTGAGACTGATGAAAGCTATTGTTGAAAGCAAGGAGAGGACCTACAACTGGCAACAATTTTTCTTGAGAGCGCTGAATAAAGAGCACTCCAAATTCCAACCTGACAAAACTCCCCAGTTGGCAAGTAAGCTAAACTTTGCCACCAAAATCTCTTACCTGATAGAAAACGTGGATGTGGGAGTAGACTGGATAAAAGATAGGAAGTGGAGTAACCTGAACGCCTTGTTCAAATCTGGAAAGGCCTTAGAAACGAGGATGATAAAGGCAGCAGTAGAGAGCCCTGAAGCAGCAGAAGAGGAGGTGGAAGCTGGTTCTGCTGAGGGAAAGAAGACCAAGCTAAAGAGGAGGCTGGTCAAGCTAAGTGATAAAATGGCCCTACACAAGGAAGAGGAGGCTCAAAAGGCCTCAAAGAAAGAGAAGAAGAGGTCTACTGAGGCTGAGAAGGAGAGTGCCTCTAAGAAGGCCAGAGTCACAAACTCTACTGATGAGTCTTCATCAGGTAACCCTGACTCTTCTCCGAATGTGATTTCAACTGAGTCTGACTCAGATGTTCCTGCCCCTACCCCCATCAAACCCAAAAACCAAACCCAGAACCCCTGTAAGAACGAAGAAAATCTCTAAAATTACCAAAACTACCACTGAAGGCTCTCAACAACATGATAGTGGATCCCAAACTACTACCCCCTCTGAGGCATCTGCTGAGGCATCCTCAACCCCATCTGAACCCATTCCATCAAACCCCACTAAACAAAACCCATCTGAGCCCCAACCTCAAACCCCATCTGAACCTATCCCTCCTGAAACCCATTCAACTCACCTGGAATCCATTCCAGAAGAGCCTACCGATCTCAGATCCCCAACCCCTTCCCTACCCTCAGACGATGAGGAGGAGTACTCCTTCCTGGATACTATGAAAGATGAGGTAGCCTACTCCTTGGAGTCTAAATATCCTGAGCTTGATGGGTACCCCACCCTAAAAGCAATGTTTTTTAGGCTAAGACTCCTTGTCCAGCTAAAAGTTAGGAGATTAGGTAAAATCATGATGACTGTCAGAGGCAGCAATGCTGATGACTGGAAGAAGGAAGAGGTGGAGGTGATGAAGTTTGCTGGGATGACCAAAACTAGACTTCTCTGTGATGAGAAGATCTTTCAAAGTCTGGTTTTGGACAAACTAGCTGAGGCAAAGGTTGAGGAGGTTGATGGAGGAGAGAAGGAGAAGATAGAGGAGGCAGGGAAGGTACCCGAAGAAGAAGAAGCTGTTAAAGAAGGAGAGGGTGAGAAAGAGAAAGAGAAAGAGAAAGAGGAGGAGAAGGAGACTGAAAAAGGAGAAGGTACTTCACCACAGCAAGGTGGTGGTGAAGTAGCCAAGGATGTATCTTTGACAAGAGATACTGAGGCACAAAATTTGCCACAGGAGAGCTCAGTAGAGGTGTCTACTGAAGTTCTCCTACAACAGCCCTCAGTGGTGACTAAGGAGTCAGCTGAGGTGTCTGGAATTGCTGGAGTTGAAAAAGAATCTGAAAAAGAAACTAAGGTCGAAATAACTAACGTTGTAAGTGGTGAGATAAGAGCAATCATTCCTGTAAAGGATGGATTGGCTGAAAAGAACCTAGTTGAAAAGAAAGAGGAGAGTGAGAAAAGTGAGAAGAGAGAGGAGGAGGGAGTTGCTATGGAGGTAGATGTATCAGGAGACTTAGGTTGTGAGAAAGAGGGGGAAATGACTAATATTGTTTGTCATGCAGGTGTACAAACTGATGAAGTTCCCCCAGTCCAAGTCAACCTAACTCCACTGAAAGATGCTGTTCACTCACTCCAAAATGAAAGTCTTCCTTCTCTTCAAGCTCAACTGAGGGATGTACAAGAAATTGTACAAGAAGAAGTGGATGAGATGGTCATTCTCTCAGACCATGTAGATGAGATGATGGAGTCCACAACCAAATTACTTCAGAACCTTACCCTAAAGATTGAAGACTCACATCAGATGGTGCTGGATGTGGTTGAAGGTCAGAGTGTGCTGGTTATTGAGGCCCTGAAGAAGCTGGAACAAAAGGAAGAAGAAGTCAGAGCTCAATTTCTAAAGAACTCTGTGGAGAACGTGTCCATTAACCTAAAGTCCTCTGTTGAGGCTTTCTCAGCTGACCTTATTGGGAAGGTTGAAGGGTTATGTAACCAAAAGATACTGGAGTTTGAGGCAAAATATGAGGAGCTGGGAGCCAAGCTGGGTGAAGTCATAAAGAAGGCGGCAAAGGACTTCCCTACCCAGGAGAAGACCAATGTCTTAATTGATGAAAAGCTGGCCCAGTTTGTGAACTTTGGGCAAATAGCTGGAGCAACTTGGAGAGGCCGGAGGATGAAGCTGACCACTGCTCCACTGAGTTGAAGGCCCTTGCTCATGATCAGATGAAGTTAAACATAAATGTGGACGAATGTATGATTAATGCCGGAAAGGGGGAAAATAGGGTAAGTGCTAAGGACATGAAGCTGGACCCTAAGAACAAAATGAATATCATTCTTGAGACCCCTAAGTTCGAAAGAGGCCAACAAGTTAAGAGCACCCTAAAGAAGATAGATGTTGAGGCCCAGAAGATTGCTGGAGCCAAGAAAGGGAAGAAGACCTCATCTGAAGACACATCAAAGTTCAAGGAAGCTCACCTGAAGGATAAAGAAGAAAGAGCTGCTCAGAAGGGGGAATCAACCTAGAGGAAGGCCACTGACGTCCTCTCAGCAGAGGTGGCCAAGAAGACCAGAACCTCAGGGAGGTTGGCTGCTAAGTCCACTGGCTCAACCGAGTCAATTGAGGTACTTCCTATTCTGAATCCTGATCCTATCTCTTCTGAAACTCCAAAATCTGCCCCCACCAGATTTACAGAGCTGACTGAGCTAATCAAGGCGGCTGGGGGTATGAATGAAAGAGCCAAAAAGCTAACTGCTCAACAGCAAGAGATGAGAGATAAGGTTGTAGGAAAGATGGAATCCATTGCTGAGTTGGCTGAAAGGAAGAGGCAGGAGAGGCTAGCTACTTTCGACAAGTCCACGACAAAGAAATTCAGAAATGGCTATCAAAGGTGGGCTGCAAAGTTGAAGAAGGAGAAGGTGGCACTTGCAAAGGCCCAGTTCCCTCATCTTGACACTTGGGTTCCCAAGAAGCTGAATGATGCTTGGGAAACTGCCAAGAAGGAATTCGTATACGCATATTATGTCAGTGGAGAATTGGGGAAAGAAAACGCACAGGACTTATTCAATGATTGGCTCTTTGAATCCTACCCAAAACTCTATCCTAACATAAGTGAAGCCTGGAATGATAAATTCCCAGATCATGCACTGAAGGCTCCTGAGCCAATCATCTACTGGCCTCCTCAAGATGCAACTGGAGCTGTGGATAGAGAGCGGATTACAGAAGAGTGGGTGTCCTTATGTGAGAATCTAGGTCTCAAGGGACATTCAAAAGAGGTGATGGAGAGGAAAAATGAGCTGAAGATCAGAGTCTTCAAACAATATGGACTTGAGCCTCTGTTGAAACCATTTGAAGAAGTTAAGTGTTTTGCTGGGCATTTGTTTATAAGTCCCAGATGTTTCAAATTTGAACTTTTTGATAGTAGATTTCATGTAACTGTACTTCTCATATTTCTCAAGGAATGAAACTCTACTGTTGTTTATGCCCAAGATAATATCTCATTATCATTTAGGCTTATGTACTTAAATGTTTTTACTTACAAAATCCTTGACCTTTTTATGTCATCTGAAGAACCTCATCTGAAAGAAGATATGTATTAAGATAGGTTCCGGCATAATCAAAAAAGGGGAAATTGTTGGAAAATTGTATAGACTTAAGTTTTGATTAAGATGCCAAAATGTTCCTCCTAAGTTATTTGTAAGTAAAATGTTCAACAGGGTTAGTACTTAGTTAAATCAGTTCAAATGTTAAGGAACTGGAGTGCAGTTACAAAATTCTAGAGTGTATTGAAGAATGAAGTCCACTGAAGTCGAAGTCCGCTGAAGACAAGTGATCTGAGATTTAGTCTAAGTCTTGAATGTTTTCTAAGTGCATTCTCACTAAGACTAAAGCCATCAGGAGAGGACCAAGATCCACTGATGAGAACTAACAAAGCACATTAAATGCTAAACACATTAAAAGCTGTTAGTTAATCTAGTTGGAACAAGGCAAAACGAATTTCAGTGAAGCTTACAATTAATGAAGAATTAAGAAGGTTCTCTCAGAGGAGTTTCATCTTAAAGCAGGATAGGATTCTGAGCAAGCAGACTGAAGGCCCAATGAGAAGATAACACATAGGTGTACTCTACAGACAGCCGACCTGTCCAAGACTGAAAAGTTCCAAAAGTCTTTCCCTAACATTCTACAGAAAGTTGGTGAACAGGCACGGTCTTTCAGCCGTTTCTTGACAAGACTTAAAGCTTTAAAAAGAGTCGTTTGAACCAATAAAATACAAGAAGACTTACTTGAGAAGATTCAAAACCAACGGGAAGATTTTCAAGGAAGCCTATAAATACAGAAGGACGTGCTCACTTCTATGCACGGGAAACTCACAAGATCAAAGCTATCTCTACATTCATAACCTTTTAGAAGCACTCGAAATTACCTTTATTTCCCAAGTGTTTCACATTTGTAGAGAGCAAAACAAGCCTTCTGTAACCAAGCTTAAAAGCTATATCCAAACCTTAGAAAGAGATAATCCATCCTAAGCTTTGAGCTAAACTGTAAGGATTATCTCACAACAATTGGAACCTAAGCCCTACTCAAAACCCTACTCAGTTGTTAGGTTGAGAGTTAGTGTTAAGTGGTGTTAGTAAGCTGATTATTTGTATCAGTCTGAAAGCTGGTTTGTTTTGGGAACTAGGACCCGGAATTATCCTAGTGATCAATCATCCTAAGAGAGGATTAATTGATCAGTGCACCTTGGCACTATAACACAAGGAATTCCAAGTGAAAGGAATTCTCCTGTTTAATCAGGACAGTGGACGTAGGAGATTATTCTCTAAACCACTTTATATCTTGTGTACTTACATTCTGCTATTTCCTCAGTGTGTGTTATTCACTTAAAGTTTATCAAGTAAAATGAGTTTTCCAAAGAGCTCACTAATCCGCACTTGAAAGCTAATTAGATAGTAGTACAACTGAAAGTCTTGAGCTCTCAGTGGAGGTATTATCTCAATAAGCTTTCACAAGTAATTCTCAGCAGACTTAAAGTCCACTGACGAGTTACTTTCTGAAGTAACCTGATAAGTTTTTAAGAAGTTTAAATTTGTAACCACAGGTGTATACCACCTAGAGCTGTCAAACGGGCCGGGCCGGCCCGGTCCAGTCTCACTGGGCTTTCAATTTTTCTCGAGCCGGCCCGATTGTTTTAGGGCCGTCTATTTCTAGGCCCGTCCTGGCCCATCTCGGGCTACCGGGCCACCTGGCCTAACCAGCCCAATTTTTAATTTTTTTTAAATATTATTATTATACTTGATTTATATATTTACCTCATTAATTTTTAATTTAGCATACAAATTTGTTGGTCCCGAAACGAGTAAACAGGTGTATGGGGGGGGGGGAATACACCTGTAATTACAAATTAAAACTTCTTGTAAAACTTATCAGGTTACTTAAGACAGTAGCTCGTCAATGGACTTGAGGCCTGCTGAGAGTTACTTGAGAAAGCTTACTGAGATAATACCTCCACTGAAAGCTCAAGACTTTCAGTTGAACTACTATCTAATTAGCTTTCAGATGCGGATTAGTGAGCCCTTAGAAAACTCGTTTTACTTTGATAAAATTTGAGATTAACACACACTTAGGAAACAACAGAGAATAAGTACACGAGATATAAAGTGGTTCAGAGATGAATCTCTTACGTCCACTGTCCTGATCAAACAGGAGAATTCCTTTCACTTGGAATTCCTTGTGTTATAGTGCCAAGGTGCACTGATCAATTAATCCTCTCTTAGGATGATTGATCACTAGGAAATTCCAGGTCCTAGTTCCCAAAACAAACCAGCTTTCAGGCTGATACAACAATCAGCTTACTAACACCACTTAACACTAACTCTCAACCTAAACACTGAGTAGGGTTTTGAGTAGGGTTTTGGTTCCAACTATTTTGAGATAATCCTTACAAGTTTAGCTCAAGGCTTAGGATTGGATTATCTCTTTCTAAGATTTGGATATAGCTTTTAAGCTTGGTTACAGAAGGTTTGTTAGGCTCTCTACAAATATGAAACACTTGGGAAACAATGATAATTTCGAGTGCTTCTTAGTTGTTATGAATGTAGAGATAGCTTTGATCTTGTGAGTTTCCCGTGCATAGAAATGAGCACGTCCTTCTGTATTTATAGGCTTCCTTGAAAATCTTCCCGTTGGATTTGAATCTTCTCAAGTAAGTCTTCTTGTATCTGATTGGTTCAAACGGCTCTATTTGAAGCTTTAAGTCTTGTCAAGAAACGGCTGAAAGACCATGCCTGTTCACCAACTTTCTTTAGATTGTTAGAGAAAGACGTTTGGTACTTGTCAGGCTGGAGCAGGTCGGCTGTCAGTAAAGTACACTGACGTGTCATCTTCTCTTTGGACCTTTAGTCTGCATGCCCAGATTCTTGTCTTGCTTTAAGGTGGAACTCCTCTGAGAGAACCTTCTAATTCCTTCATTTATTGTAAGCTTCAATGTAATTCGTTTTGCCTTATTCCAACCAGATTAACTAACAGCTTTTAATATGTTTAGCATTGAATGTGCATTGTTAGTTACCATCAGTGGACCTTGGTCCTCTCCTGATAGTTTTAGTCTTAGTGAGAATGTACTTAGAAAACATTCAAGACTTAGACTTCTTCTTAGATCACTTGTCTTCAGCGGACTTCACTTCAGTAGACTTTGACTTCAGCAGACTTCATTCTTAAATACACTCTAACAATTACTAACTGTACTTCAGTTCCTTAACAGTTGAACTGATTTACTAAGCACTAACTCTACTGAATAATTTACTTACAAAACAACTTAGGAGGAACATTTTGGCATCTAATCAAAACATAAGTCTTATACATTTTCCCAACAATTTCCTTCTTTTTGATTATGCCGGAACCTATCTTATTACATATCTTCTTTCAGAGAGGTTCTTCAGATGACATACAAAGTTCACAGATTTTGTAAGTAAAAACATTCAAGTACATAAGCCTAAATGATAATGAGATATTATCTTGGGCAAAACATCAGTAGAGTTCATTTCATTGATAAAGGATGAAGTACATATTACATGAAGTCTACATCAAAAAGTTTCAAACTTAAAGACACCTGGGACTTATAAACAAATGCCCAGCAAAAGATACTAACTCATCAGATGGATTCGAAAATGGGTTCAAGTCCATACTGCTTGAATACTCTAATCTTTAGCTCGTTCTTCCTCTCCATCACCTCCTTTGAATGTCCTCTGAGTCCAAGATGCTCACACAATGATGTCCACTCTTCAGTGATCTTTCTCTATCAACAGCACCAGTTGCATCTTGAGGAGGCCAGTAGGTGATTTGCTCAGGGGCCTTCAGGGCTTGATCAGGGAAGGCATCATTCAAAGCATCACTGATCTCAGGATAGAGTTTAGGATAGGCATCAAACAACCATGAGTTGAAAACTTCTTGAGCATTGCCTCTTCCTAACTCTCCACTGACATAAAAGGAATACACAAATTCCCTTTTAGCAGTCTCCCAAGCATCATTGAGCTTCTTAGGAACCCAGACATCATGATGAGGGAATCTGTTCTGAGATGGAGTGATCTTGTCTTTCTTCAGCTTAGCAGCCCACCTTTGATAACCACTCCTGAATTTCTTTGAAGTAGTTTTATCAAATGTGGCTAGCCTCTCCTTTCTTTTTCTCTCAGCTAACTCAGCAATTGTCTCCATTTTCCCAACCACCTTATCTCTTCTCTCCTGCTGCTGAGCAGTTAGCTTCCTTGCTCTTTCATTCATTCCTCCAGCCTCTTTGATTAGCTCAGTGAGCTCTGTGACTCTTGTGGGTGCAGACTTAGGAGGTTCAAAAGACAAAGGTTCAGGGTTGAGAATAGGGAGTACCTGAACTTCATCAGTAGAGGTTGTGGACTTAGCTGCCAACCTTCCTGAGGTTCTTGTCTTTTTGGCAACCTCTGCTGAGAGGGCATCAGATGCCTTTCTCTTTGTGGTTTCCCCCTTCTTTGCAGCTCTCTCCTCTTTCTCCTTCAGATGCTCCTCTTTGAACTTTGATAGGTCAGCTGAGGAGGTTTCCTTGCCCTTCTTGGCTTCTGCAATCTTTTGAGCTTCAGCATCAACCTTCTTCAGAGTGCTCTTCACCTGTTGGCCTTTCTCGAAGTCAGGGTTTTCAAGGATAATATTCATCTTGTTCTTTGGATCAAGCTTCATGTCCTTAGCACTTATCCTCTTTTCCCCCTTTCTGGCATTAATCATGCATTCAGCTACAGTGATGTTGAGCTTCAGTTGATCATGGGCCAATGCCTTCAGCTCAATTGAGCAATGATCTACCTCATCTTCAAACCTCTCCAGGGTTGCTCCAGCTGTCTGCCCAAATTGAACAAATTGTGCTAGCTTCTCATTGATCAGCACATCTGTTTTCTCTTGAGTTGGGAAGTCTTCAGCTGCCTTCTTCAGTACCTCTCCCAGTTTAGCTCCTAGCTCAGCATGTTTGGCCTCGAATTCAGACATCTTAGAGTTCCATAACCCTTCAACCTTTCCAAGTAGGTCCTCTGAGAAAGTCTCTACTGAGGACTTCAGGTTGATGGATACGTTCTCCACTGAGTCTTTGAGAAACTTGGTTCTGGCCTCTTCTTCAGTCTTCTCCAGCTTCTTCAGGGCTTCAATGACCAGCACACTTTGTCCTTCAACTACATCAATCACCATCTGCTGAGAGTCTTCAACTTTAAGTGTGAGATTCTGAAGTGATGTAGTTGTGGATTCCATGAGTTCATCAATGTGGTCTGAGAGGATAACCATCTCATCCACTTCCTCTTGTACAACCTCCTGGACATCCCTTAGCTGTGTTTGAAGAGATGGAAGACTTTCTTCTTTGAGTGAGTGAACAACATCACTCAGAGGAGTTAGGTTGACCACAACTGGGGGAATTTTAAGGGTTTGAGTACCTGCATGGCAAAAAGTGTTAGTTCTAACTCCCTCAGCCTCACCACCTAGGTCTCCTGATGCCTCTATCTCCATAGGGACTCCCTCCTCCTCACTCATCTTTCTTTTCTCTCCTTCACTCTCCTTTTCAACTGTATTTTTTTCAGCCAATTCACCCTTTACAAGGATGATTGCTCTTATCTCTCCACTCTTTATAGCAGTGATTTCTACCTCTTTTTCTTTCTCACTCGTTTTTTCAACTACTTCAGTACCAGACACCTCAGTTGACTCCTTAGCCACCACTGAGGGCTGTTGTGGGAGAGCTTCAGTAGACACTTCTACTGAGCTCTTCTGTGGCAAATTTTGTGCCTCAGTATCCCTAGCCATGGATACATCCTTGGCTGCTTCACCATCACCTTGCTTTGGTGAAGCACCTCCTCCTTGTACAGTTTCATCAATCTCCTCTACCTCACTCTTCTCCTTCTCCTCCTCCTTCTCAGCTATGGGTTCAGCTGGCTTTTCTTTCTCTCCATCAGCAGCCTTTTCCACTTCTACCTCCTTCCTTGCCTCAGCAATCTTCTCCAAGACCAAACTTTCAAAGATCTTCTCATCACAGAGAAGTCTGGTCTTGTGCATCCCAGCAAACTGCAGGACTTCAACTTCCTCCTTTTTCCATTCCTCTGCACTGCTGCCTCTTACAGCCAGAAGGATTTCACCAAGTCTTCTATCTTTGAGCTGGACAATGAGTCTCAGTCTCAAGAACATGGCTTTGAGTGTGGGAAAGTTGTCAAGTTCAGGGTATTTAGACTCTAAAGAGTAAGCTACCTCATCCTTGAGAGTATCTAGGAATGAGTACTCTTTTCATCGTCTGAAGGAAGGGAAGAGGTAGGGGATTTGCTTTCAGTTGGCTCTTCTGGGATAGACTCCAGTTGAGTTGAGTGTGAATCAGGAATGTTTGGTTCAGTGGAGGTTTGGTTTTGAGTATCAGTGGATGTTGGGTTTTCATCAGTGGGGGTTGATGATGTAGGTTCAGAAGGGATTGAGGGGATGGGTTCAGTAGGGTTTGATGGTATGGTTTCAGTAGGGGTTGAGATGGGTTTAGTGGGGGTTGTTTGGGATCCACTTTCTGGCTGTTGAGAGCCATCAGTGGGGGGTTTGGTTATTGTGAAGATGCGTTTGGTTTTGGCAGGAGTGCGAGGGTTAGTTGTTTTGGATTTGATGGGGGTGGGTGCAGGGACATCTGAGTCAGACTCAGTTGAGATAATGTTGGGAGAAGAGTCTGGGTTACCTGATGAAGATTCATCAGTAGAGTTGGTGACTCTTACTTTCTTGGAGGCACTGTCCTTCTCTGCCTCAGTAGACCTCTTCTTCTCCTTCTTAGAAGCTTTCTCTGCCTCTGCTTCTTTATGTTGCGCCATCTTGTCACTCAACTTAACCAGCCTCCTTTTCAACTTGGTTTTCTTCCCTTCAGTAGGGTTAGCTTCCTCTTCTTCAACTGCCTCTGGGCTCTCCTCAACAGGCTTGATCATTCTAGTCTCCAGAGCCTTTCCAGATTTGAACAAGGCTTTAAGATTGCTCCATTTCCTATCTGGAATCCAGTCCACTCCCAGATCTACGTTCTCTATCAGATAAGAGATTTTTGTTGCAAAATTGAGCTTACTAGACAATTGAGGAGTTTTGTCAGGTTGGAGTTTTGAGTGCTCCTTGTTCAATGCCCTAAAAAAGAATTGTTGCCAGTTGAATGGCTTCTCCTTGCTTTCCACAATTGCCTTCATCAGCCTGAGCTTGGGCTTGCTCACTTGTTCTGTGCTTCCTTGATTTCCCAAGATATATTTTCCAACAACTTCACAGAGAACATTATATACTGGTAAAAGTATATTTCTGTTCATTGTTGGACTGTATTTCACCTTCCTCTGCATAATGGTATTGACCCATTCTTCCTCTTCATCCATAATGCAGGTATCTGGATTCGGACCTTCAGAGGGGAGATCAAACAACTCCTTCAGATCCTCACCACTGACACGGATCTCCTTCTTTATCTTCTGGTGTTCAACTATTTCCATATCGTCCCTCATCACCTTCTTCTTTCTCTGGAGTATTAGATGAGATCTGATCCTCGAATCAGATTTGGATACATTATTGAAAAACTCAAGAACCTGCCTGTCAAAGCAGTTCTTAGGATGAACAGATAGAAAATTTTCTAACCCAGCAGATTTAAGCATTTCTAGGGCTTCTTTTATATGGGTAAATTCTGGTTTGGTTTCAATCTCCGGATTATCAAAAACCACAATGGGTTCATACCAGAAGTTTTCCTTATTGGTAAGGAAACTAAGATTTAGTTTTGCCATTTGAACAAAGGAAGTTTGAGAAATTTTTTTTTGCAGAGTGTATAGGATAGATAGTAAGTGTTTGCTTGAAGGTGTGTTCGAAAAGGTTCTTAGGCTGAAATTTGGGGCTTTTATATGAGAAATGAGCGGTTAGATTGATCTGAAAAATCAACGTCTGAGATTGATCTGGTTTGAGATCGTGGATAGTCCAAGAGTTTAGTGGGGAGTGTTTTAAGATATCTTGATGGTTAGAAAAGAACCGCCTAAAATGAATGGTATGGATTGGAAGGGTTGGTAGCCGGAAGGTCACATCGTCCGGGTTTTAAGGCGCGTGAGATAGGTAACTGTAAAAGTAAACCTGACTTGTACAATGCGCATTAAATGCTTGCCATACCAAAATCTCTTCGAAAAAGTGTAAGAAATATTTAATTTTCAGAAAGCACTCATTAGAAATTCTATTGAATCAAAATATATATTTTTAAAAACTAAGAGGTTTTAGATTTGAAAAACACTGAGTATAAACTTTTGACCTCCACTGAGGTTCGACCTCGTCTGATTTTCAGTCCTCTTCTGAGATGAGGAGCTTCTTCTGAGAAGGATCCTCTTCTGAATATGAACCTCTACTGAGTTGAAGGTAACTCTTCTGAGATTAATTCCTTTCTTTACTCTCCTGGATCTAGGAGTCCAAGCTCCACTGATAACTCTTGAAACCTTGCTTCAGCCAATGGTTTTGTGAAGATATCTGCCTTTTGCTTGTCAGTGTGGATTTTGAGCATTTTGATGTCCTTCTTCTCCACATGATCTCTGATGAAATGATGCCTTATATCCACATGTTTGCATCTTGTGTGGAGAACTGGATTTTCTGAAATAGCAATTGCACTATTGTTGTCACAGAAAATAGGGACTTCATTTGCAAAGATATTGTAATCTCTTAGTTGTTGTCTTAGCCAAAGAATTTGAGCACAACAACTTCCAGCTGCCATATACTCAGCTTCAGTAGTGCTTGTGGCTACTGAATTTTGTTTCTTGGAGAACCAAGAAATCAGCTTACTTCCCAAGAATTGACAAGTGCTTGAGGTTGATTTCCTGTCAATTCTACATCCTCCATAATCAGCATCTGAGTATCCTGTGAGTTCCAAATTGTCATCTGAGGGATACCACAATCCCATATTCACAGTACCCTTAAGATATTTGAGAATCCTCTTAGCAGCTTCCAGATGACTTTTCTTGGGGTTGCCTTTATATCTTGCACAAATTCCAACTGCAAATATGATATCAAACCTGCTTGCTGTGATTCACCATCTTCATCTGGTTCCATCTTGGTGTTGGTGTTGAGTGGAACTCTTGCTACTTTGCTGGTCTGGCATCCAAACTTGTTGATCAGCTCCCTTGTGTATTTGGCTTGATTGATGAAGATTCCTTCAGGAGACTGCTTAACTTGAAGTCCTAGGAAGAAATTCATTTCTCCCATCATAGACATCTCAAATTTTCCCTTCATCAGTTGAGAAAACTTTTCACAGAGGACTTGGTTGGGACAACAAAAAATGATATCATCCACATAGATTTGTACAAGCAAAGTGTCCTCTCCTTTTGTGATCCTGAATAGAAATCTATCAACTCTCCCTTTGATGAATCTGTGATCCAAAAGGAATTGTGACAAAGTATCATTCCAAGCTCTTGGAGCCTATTTCAGTCCATATAGAGCTTTTCTCAGTCTATATACTTTGTGACTTTCTTCAAAACTTGGGGGTTGCTCCACATAGACTTCTTCATTGAGTACTCCATTCAAGAAGACACTTTTAACATCCATCTGGTACACCTTGAATTTCTTGTGAGCAGCATATGCAAGAAATAACCTTACTGCCTCCAATCTGGCTACTGGGGCAAATGTTTCATCATAGTCAAAACCTACAACTTGAGAGTAGCCCTTTGCGACTAGCCTGGCCTTGTTTCTGACTATAATATCATTCTCATCCTTCTTTTTCTTGAATACCCACTTGGTTCCTATCACATTGCAGTGATATGGTCTGTCCACCAACTCCCAAACTTGATTCCTTGTGAACTGGTTGAGCTCTTCTTGCATGGCAATGATCCAGTTGGAATCTTGAAGTGCTTCTGCTATGAAACTTGGTTCCTAGTTTGATAAGAAACAACAAAACAAAGCACTTTCTCCATGAAAACTTCTAGTTTTGACTCCTGAGGAAGGATCACCTAGGATTTGCTCAACAGGGTGATCTGAGAGCCAAGTTCTCCTAGGCTGATGCCCTTCAGTAGAGTTTAACTCTTCTGAAGTTGAGTCACTAGATATAGGAATGAAATCGAATTCAGGAAATAAAACAGAGGGTTGAAGTCCTGAGTCATCATTCAAGGTATTCTCATTTTCAATGGTAATCTCATTGTTTCCCCCTTGAATGATGGGTTCAGTGGATGTCTCAGCTGTGACCACATCTTCATTGACATTACTTACCTCTTGAACTGGGATAGTGTTCATCAGTTCAGTTGCTTGTTCAGGAGAACTCTCAGGTGAGCTTTGAGGTGTGTTTTGACTTTGGATGACCTCCTTGAATTGTTGATCTTCTAAATTGTCCCATGTTGGGATGTATGTATCAACACAATTCTCAGGATAGCCTTTAGACTTGATACTCAGTCTGGTTAGTCTTTTGCTAATTACCTCCTCATTCTCCTTACTCCTGGACTCAAAAGTAGATTCATCAAAGACCACATGAGGTGTTTCTTCCACAACAAGAGTTCTACAGTTGTAAACTCTGAAAGCTCTACTGATTTGGGAATATCCTAAGAAAATTCCTTCATCAGCTTTGCTATCAAAAGCTTTCAGTTGAGTTTTCCCATTGTTGTGAATGAAACACTTGCAACCAAAAATATGAAAATAGGATACATGTGGCTTTCTGCCATTCTATAATTCATATGGAGTTTTTCCTTGATGTTTGGTTACCATGGATCTATTTTGAGTGTGGCAGGCAGTGTTGATAGCTTCAGCCCAAAATCTTTTAGGGACTTGAGCTTCTGCAAGCATTGTCCTTGCTGCCTCCTTGAGAGTTCTATTTCTTCTTTCAGCTACTCCATTTTGTTGTGGAGTTCTTGCAGCTGATGTTTCATGTGAAATACCTAATTCTTTGCAATAATCAGATATAATAGAATTAATGAATTCAGTGCCCTTATCTGATCTTATCTTTACAATATTTAGGCTCTTTTCATTGCTAACTTTCTTCAGGAGCTCTGGTAGCCTCAGTTGAGTCTCCTTTTTGCTTGCTAGGAATATCACCCATGTGTACCTGGAGAAATCATCAACAACAACAAGTGTATATTTTCTCCCATTGATACTTACAGGGGTTACTGGACCAAAGAGATCCATATGTAACAGTTGAAGTACTCTGTCAGTAGAGGTTGCTACTTTGCTCTTGAAGGATGCCTTTACTTGCTTTCCCTTCTGACAGGCTTTGCAGATATGTTCTTTGTTGTATACTTCATTTGGCATTCCTTCTACCAGTCCATGTCTTGCTATCCTGTTCATCATCTTGAAGTTCAGATGACTTTGCCTTTTGTGCCATAACCAATCAGTGTCAGTTGAGCTCTTAGCAATAAGACATGCATTTGGTGTGCAAGACCTCCAATATGCAAGATAGACATTTCCCTTTCTTGACCCAGTTAGTAGTACCTATTGTGAAGATATATTCTTAACAAAACACAGGTTACATGAAAATTCAACACTGTATCCTTTATCACAGAATTGACTTATGGACAGAAGATTATGCTTAAGTCCACTGACAAAGGATACATTGCTTACCCTTACTGAGCCAATGATTAAAGTACCATAACCTTTAGTGGCTCCTTGTGAGTTGTCACCAAAGGTGACTTGTGGACCTTCTTTCTCAACAAATTCTGTTAGGAGATCTTTGTTGCCAGTCATGTGCCTAGAACATCCACTGTCCAAGTACCAGACTGAAGATTTAAGAGCATCTCTTTTGTTGAGGTCCACTGAGCCCTGCAATCACAAATCAAGCTTTAGGTACCCATTTAGTACCAGGTTAGCTGTACCTTTCGGAATCTAAATTTGCCTCACAGTTCTAATCACTTTAGATTGGCTAATTTGTCTTCCATAAACATCTACATAGATTGTTATCTCCCTGGGTGCCTTGGGAGTAAACTTTCTATGGGTGTCAGCCTTTGAAGGAACAAGAACCTTCTTTTCAATCTTTCTTTTAGGCTTGGGTGTACCTGGCTTTGGTTTTTGTTGATAAAGGTATGAAGGACCTTTTCCTTTAGGCACAAAAGGAATAGGTCTTCCATATGAGTCATTCCTTGAGGACTGCTCATGCCTGGGTGCTCTCGGCTGAGGTTGCTTCATCTGTGAAGACCTCGGCTGATAGTACCTCTGCTGAGATCTAGTTTGATAAGTCACCTGAGCCTTTCCATTTGGTTTTGGCTTAGATTGACTTTTCTTTTGAGTGATCTCAGCTGGTCTTTTTCCTTTATCCACAGTCTGTGGTTGAAATGTTACAGACTTAACAAAAACTCTCTTTGTGCCACTTGAAGAAGCAACACTCAGAGGGCCTTCTGAAGGTTTTGGAATAAAGACTATCCCACACTTGTTATTAGGATTGATTTGAAAATTTTGAATCTCCTCTATGGCAAGAGAGGGTTTGTTTAGAGCATCAATCCTTTTTAACAAGGTCTCTTCAGATTTTTGTAAGACATCAATTTTCAGGAGAGAATCCTTTATTTGGCTTACCAATTTTAAATTCTCTTCAGTTAACTTTGTCTTAGATTCATTGAGATCTTTTATCAGTTGTTCTCTACCATTTCCTTGACTCCTGAGGGTTTCCACCTCTTTTGTCAGTTCAATGGTAGATTTGGCTGAGTTCAGATCTGCTTGATTCCCAGACTCGATTAACTTGGAGTTTTCACTCAAGAGTTGTTTGTTTTCATCTTGAAAACAGAAACTTGCTTCTTGCAACCTTGAGAAATCAATCATCAATTGTTCCAAAGCGGACTGAAGATTGAGTTCCTCAGTTGACTCTGAGCTTAGCACAGGTGAGTGTTCTAGAGAAATGGATGGTTTAGATTGTACCTCTGGTTCTTCTCTTGCCATGAGGCACATGTCATCATCACTGCTGTCAGAGAACAGTCCATCAGATGACTCCAGATTTTCATCCACATCCTCAGCCACCATGGCTTTTCTTTCTCCATATCTTCTGTCTCTTTTGGCTTGCCTTTCCTTTCTTTCTTTTGTGCTCAGTTGAGGACAATCATATTGAAAGTGCCCAATCTTCTTGCACTGAAAACACCGGTTGGCATCATCATTCTTTTCCTCAGTGGACTCTCTGGTCTTTGATGATGATCCTTCAGCCTTGGTGTAATTCTTGTATTCCTTCTTCTTTTCCAGCTCAGATGAGTTTTTCTCTCATTCTCTAGTTGTCTTTTGTGGATAACTTCTACCTTCCCTGTTATCCCTGTAAAATCTTTTATACTTGCCAAAGCGGATGTTAAGTTGTTCAAACCTTCTAGCCATCAGGCTGAGTTCCTCTTGCATCTCAGCCTTGCTTTGAGACTTGCTTGCCTTTGTACTCTTCTGAGGCTTTGGGGATTTTGGCTCAGACTCCTTGGCTTTGAAGGCTACTCCCTTCTCAGCTGAGGTCTCATCAGGAGCCCTTTTCCTGTTCAGATCAAACTCATAAGCCTTGAGTTCAGAGAACACCTGTTGCATAGACATGCTGGATAGATCCTTGGTATTCTGCATCATCACAGAGTACATATCCCATCTTGAGGTTAGACCTCTCAGGATCTTTAAGGCAACCTCCCTTTTGGTATAGACTTTTCCCAGAGAATTTATCTCATTCATGATGTCTGTGAACCTCCCATCAAGCTGGTCAATGGTCTCAGTGGGCTCCATGGTGAACTGCTCATACTTTTGAACAGCTACTGAAAGCTTGTTCTCCTTTATCTTGTCAGTTCCTTCACACATGAGAGCAAGAGTGTCCCATAGTTCCTTTGCAGTCTTGCAGTGGATCACTCTTCCCATTACAGAATCTGAAATAGTGGTGTAGAGAATGTTCATGGCTATGAAGTTGAGGTTGTTTCTCCTCCTCTCATCTGCAGTGAAGTTATCTTCATCCTTGGGCCATTCTTCTCTAGGATCTGCAATAGTTTCAGCTGTAGTTCTGGGGTTAGGTGTCATAAAAATAAATGGACCTTTAGTAATAACCCTCAACATTTCATCATGCACACAGGCAAGATGAGCTCTCATTCTGATCTTCCAGAAGTCATAGTTTTCCACTGAGAATTGTGGAAGCTTGTGATGAGACATATGTTGGGAAAATAGGGGTGCCCGGAATCTATTCGGGATGAATTTTAAATACGAATTTAAATACAATTATTACTAGCATGAATTAATCCTAATTAATTCAAATAATAATTCCAACAACTAATTATCATCATGCATGTTGAATTAATTTCACATATTTAATTAAGCGGAATAAATAATTAAATATGCGATTAACGTACCTCTTGTAGAATTGGCCTTTGAATATACGGGACAATTATAATCTCGCTTTATCAACCCAAAGCCTTCTCAAGTATTTCCCATTTCACCTCACATGATCACCGGTGGGAGACGCTTTCAAGCAATTTAATAACTAAGGAAAAAGAAAAATATCTATGCTTCTTGATTTTTCCAACACATGGAATTATGTACTTGGAGATGAAAAAATCATCTCCTATTTATAAGAGGTGGTGATCGAAAATTATAGGTTTAATGGGCTGGGAGAAAATCTTTTCTTAATCTCTAAGAAATCTTGAACATATCTCATATATTCTTTTCTCCAAAATAAAATATTCCACAAAAATCTCACACCCCTAAATAAATATGAAGTTTTCGAAAATTACATAGAAGAAATCCAAGATTTGGATCTTCTTGAATATATGAGATATTCTTGTATTCCTAGAATACATATCTTGCATAATATCTTTCCAAGAAAATCAACAAAATCTTTTTCCTCATTATCATGCAATTTTCGAAAATAATAGAGAAAAATCAGCATAATTATTTTCTTTTTATTTTAATCACCTTATCATTATTGGGCTACTTAATGGGCTACTTGAGGGGCCTTAAGGAGAATTAAGATTGGACCTCCTAATGGACTTCTGAATTTCAATATTGAGCCCCAATATAATTCAATCCATTAATATTAATTATTACCACTAATAAATTAATATTGCACTATCCATCTTAATCCATATTACGATAATATGGGCTCCCGGTTATTATTTCCCGCGTTTAAGATTATCAAGTCCATTAATTAATTAAGCTTCTGAATAGCTCTAAATTAATTAATATCTTTCACCTTGGAGTAAAGACAGCTCAACATTATTATTCGTACCGAAGAAACTAATTCTTCACTTGCAAGATTTGGTACAATAAAACTTCTGAGCCCACCAAGGGGACTAATCACACGAGCCGTACTCGCACGCGTTTCTCCGTATTAAATCTTAGCAACCGTCGTATGATTAATATTACTGCCCAAGACACAAAGTTCGAAGTCGTTATGATTCTCACCCAACATGAATCAAAACAGTAACTACTAAGCACACACGGTCCTATTTAAGTGACGGAGATTAAGAAATCAACAACCACTGAGGTCTAATTCTTCACCTTTCAGAACAGAAGAATTTCTCCTCGCTGTAGGACCTCTTCAACACATACTAAATGTGCTAGTGCAATCTCTTAGTCAAGACAGACCAATCTGAGCCTTACACATCGACCTTTCACGGCGGATTGTTCAATTCCACCTAGGCCGTGAAAATGTACGTTTAGTTACAAGTAAACTGTTAATGTCGTCTT
Organism: Ballota nigra; assembly: GCA_947034835.1. Lineage (NCBI taxonomy): Eukaryota > Viridiplantae > Streptophyta > Magnoliopsida > Lamiales > Lamiaceae > Ballota > Ballota nigra. The sequence goes on along the minus strand of OX344728.1, from coordinate 30,580,547 downwards.
CCGTGATCGGGTATCACCACATTAACTACAATGTAACACGTACTACATATTGAACGATTTGCAATGGAAATTCAACATTCAATCATAACTAAAGCAAATGCGATAAAAGAATTATTCTCATAAAACGAGTGTTTGATACACGAGTTATACAAAGTAAAAGCATACTTTCACGTATAACTCCAACAATCTCCCACTTATACTTAAAGTCTGCTTTTAGTATACATCACGCATGTCTTAGTGTAGTAGCTCTACGTGACATCTCATGTCAACCTATACTAACCTAATAATTCCTCCCACTTATACTTAAAGCTGATTGGCAATAGTCTTGACTCCCATTCCATCCACATGTCTCTCGAATGTACTCTGAGGCAGACCCTTTGTGAATGGATCCGCTAGGTTGTCACCCGATGCTATCTTTGCCACCTCTATATCTCCTCTCTTAACGATTTCTCGTATCAGATGGTATTTTCTTTCTATGTGTTTGCTGGCCTTGTGGGCTCTCGGTTCCTTTGAATTTGCAACTGCTCCGGCATTGTCACAAAAGACAGTTATCTTGTCGGGCAAATTCGGAACAACGTCCAAGTCTACTAAGAAGTTCTTGAGCCAAACTGCCTCTTTCGCTGCTTCACAAGCAGCTACATACTCGGCTTCCATGGTCGAATCGGCGATGCATTTCTGCTTAACGCTTCTCCATGAAATGGCTCCTCCTCCCATGCAAAACACACTACCCGAGGTTGACTTTCTTGAGTCTATGTCTGATTGGAAATCCGAGTCCGTGTATCCTACGGGAACTAGACTATCTGACTGGTAAATCAGCATCCGCTCCCGAGTTCTTTTCAGATACCTCAAGATGCACTTTACGGCAGTCCAATGGTCTTTCCCGGGATTACTTTGATATCTTGCCACCATGCCCACGGCAAAGCAGATATCCGGTCTCGTACACAGCATTGCATACATAAGGCTTCCTAAGGCCGAAGCGTATGGAACACCTTTCATGTCATCTATCTCCGCTTGCGTCTTAGGGCTCATTTCTTTTGATAGATGGATTCCGTGCCTAAAAGGTACAAAACCTTTCTTGGAATCTTGCATGTTGAAACGCTTCAAAACAGTGTCAATGTATGAAGCTTGCGATAAGCCCAACATCCTCTTCTTGCGATCGCGAGTGATTTTGATCCCAAGGATGTGACCGGCTTCCCCTAAGTCCTTCATATAAAATTGTTTTGACAGCCATACCTTTACGTCTGACAATACCTTTACATTGTTTCCAATGAGCAGAATATCATCTACGTATAATACTAAGAATACCACCGCAGTTCCGTCACGTTTCTTATACACACAACTTTCAAACTCGTTTTGATCAAACCCATAAGACTTAATCACTTGATCAAAACACTGGTTCCAAGTACGCGATGCTTGCTTAAGTCCGTAAATGGATCTCTTGAGCTTGCATACGAGATTCTCTTAGCCTTTTACAATGAAACCTTTGGGCTGTTGCATATAGATATCTATGCCGTCAAGACTTCCGTTAAGGAAAGCCGTCTTGACATCCATTTGCCAGATCTCATAATCTAGGTGCGCAGCGATCGACAAGAGAATACGGATGGACTTAAGCATAGCTACAGGCGAAAAGGTTTCCTCATAATCGATCCCTTTTTTCTGAGTATACCCTTTGGCCACAAGCCTTGCTTTGAAGGTTTCAACCCTTCCGTCCGGTCCTCTTTTTCTCTTGTACACCCACTTGCATCCAATGGGTTCTACCCCACTGGGTGGCTCGACCAACTCCCACACTTGATTATGATCCATCGAACCCATCTCGGCTTCCATTGCCATTTGCCATGACTCCGTGTCTTTGTCTTGGATTGCCTCGTCGTACGTCCATGGGTCTGATTCAACACCGGGAACCAAATCCGAAGATTCTCCTATCCCCATGAATCTCTCGGGTTGCCTAGGAACCCTCCCACTACGACGGGGTTCCGGTTGTGAAGATGTTACGTGTGGTACATCATCTTGTATACTTGGTATCGAGGTTTGACCTCTCAATTCTTCTAAGGTAATTTCACTTTTAGGTTTCCGATTGTTCATATAGTCTTCCTCCAAGAATTTAAAGTGTGTACTTATCACGGTCTTTTGATCCTTGGGACTATAGAACATACACCCTTTCGTTCCCACAGGGTATCCTATAATCAGCCTTAATTCCGAACGTGGATCCATCTTACCGGCTTCCTTGTCTAGCACGTATGCCGGACAACCCCAAATCCGCAAATGTCTTAGACTGGGCTTGCGCCCGGTCCACAATTCCATTGGGGTTTTAGGAACCGATTTGGATGGTACCAAGTTTAAAATATAAGCCGCCGTTTCCAAGGCATTACCCCAAAACGACTTGGGTAAATCCGAATAACTCATCATGGATCTGACCATCTCTAAAAGAGTCCGGTTCCTTCGTTCCGCCACACCGTTCTGTTGAGGGGTTCCCGATGCGGTCAACTGGGATACGATCCCTTCGTCCGATAGGTAGTTCAAGAATTCATCGCTGAGGTATTCGCCTCCACGATCTGATCGTAGAAACTTGATACTCTTTTCCCTATATTTCTCGGCTTCGGCCTTAAACTCTTTAAACTTTTCAAAAGTTTCAGACTTATGCCGCATAAGGTAAATGTACCCATATCTTGAGTAATCGTCAATGAAGGTAACGAAATACTCATACCCCATTCTCGATTTGATCGTCATTGGACCACACACATCGGTATGAACGAGTTCTAACACTTCCGTGGCTCTATTCCCCTTGGCTCCAAATGCCCTCTTGGTCATCTTACCCTCTAAACAGGATTCACAAGTTGGAAACGGCTCGACTTGGAGTGATTCCAAGGATCCGTCTTTCACCAATCTCTCTATCCGCTTTAGATTAATATGACCTAGTCTAAGATGCCATAGAAGTGTTTCGTTCATCTCCTAAGAACGCTTTCTTTTATTGCTCGAAATGATCGACGTGTTATTAGATTCATTATTTGAGTGGTGTGCACACTTAATCGTATAGAGATTGTTTACCAACGTTCCATGACAGATAACATCATTCTTAATAGAAACAGTAACAACTTTATTAAAAGTAACCGAATATCCATCAAAAAACAACTTAGAAACCGAAATTAAATTCTTCCTAAAGTTTGGAACGTATAAAACATCTCTTAAAATTAAAACTCTATCTTCAAAAGATAGGTGCACGACTCCCACTGCTTTGGCTGCCACTCTCGTAGCATCCCCCAAAGTGATTGTGATCTCATTCTTGCTAAGTCGCCGGGTTAGCTGGAACCCCTGAAGAGTGAAACAAATATGATCAGTTGCCCCGGTATCCACTACCCAAACGTGGGCAGCATACGCCGCAACATATGTTTCAACGACTAAAGCATGAGACTTACCTTTCTTTCCACCCTTCTTAGGCTTAGAACAGGTCGCCCTCCAATGTCCCTTCTCACCACAATTAAAGCACTTACCCTTAGCAGCTTTCTTTCCACCTCCTTCTCCCTTTGCCTTGGGTTTCGCAACGGTTGGATTTGCTTGGGTCTGGCCCTTTGTCCTCTTCCTCTTCTTCCCTCCTTTGGGACCCGAAGAGGAAGACGGACCGTTTGCCACCATAGCAACGGTTTGGTGATCCATTAGAGTCTCCGCCGATACCAAAGCTTGCAAGAGCTCGGGCAAACTATTTGCCCGGTCATTCATTTGATAGTTCAACTGAAACTGCTCAAAGCTCTTTGGCAGAGAATGGAGAACGAAATTGACCTTAGTAGGGAGGTCAAATTCCGCACCAAGTACTTCCAACTTGTTGAGATAACCCATCATCTCGATTACGTGATCCCTTACGGGCGTACCTTCCACCATTTTCAACGAAAGCATCATTCGCATGGTGATTTGCCTAGCCGTACGGTTCTGATGTTGAAACATCGCTTCAAGATTTTGCATTATCTCAGAGGCGGTCTCCATGTGTTGGTGTTGGTGTTGCAACACATCCGACATTGACGCCAGAATAGTACACCTAGCCATCTCATCGGAGTCAAACCAACTCTTATGCTCTTTCTTGTCCGCTTTCGTGGCATCTTCGGCAGGCTCTTGGGGTTTAGGAGTGGTAAGTACCCACTTGTGGTGTTGAGCGGTTAGGACAATATTAAGGTTACGTTTCCAATCAACATAGTTCTCACCAACAAGTTTGTTATCTTTAAGTATACTAAACAGTGGATTAAAAGGTTGCGACATGATGAACTGAGAATAAAACATACATTCATATCAATATCTAGAAAAATACGAAATTATCACATAATTTTGATCACATCAATTATATTGAAACCTTAAAACAATATAATCATGCATCAGCCAACATCTCGAAACAATTTAAATGCGCCACGAGGGGTGGTCTATACATTTAAACACATTCAAGCGGATTACAAACTTAAAGTTACAAATCCTTAATTCAAAATTAATAGTTGGCTCCCACTTTGACCACATAGAAACTGACAGGGACTCCGAGGGGAGTAAGTTAATATCAATTCCCTATGCCTAAGTAATAACCATAATTAAATACAGAATTATTATTTCACTTTGAGCAAGCCACTCGTGGTGAGGGTCAATACCGCCACTAGTAATAATCCACAATCATCCTTTCGGAATTTATTCATGTGATATCCGTTCTTTTGGCCGATCCGAGGGGGAAATGTATTCCAAAAGAACTTCACAAATAAATAAATTATGGAGGTCAAAATAATCCAATTTTAATATCCGGAATAAAATTGCGATTATAAAACATACTTAGTAATTTTTGAAAGTAAGGTTTTTCTTGGACAATTAAATTCATGCAAACACATATTAACAAATAATAATAAGTGCACGAAATAAAACATCCATCAAAACAAAATTAAACACATTGGAGCACTCAAATCCAATTGTCACGGTTTAATTTCTTCACGTCTTGATGCGAAAAATCGTCCTTGTTGCTTTCCGACGTTCGTCTCGACGTGCTCCCACTCGAACAGCAACACTTCTTCAAAAACAGCATCGTTTGGGATTCGGGACGACGTTTAAAATCACACGAAAAAAAACACGAACCGAAAAAATTCCACGGCCTGAGATACAGCGCGCGTCGGCCCACGAAGTGGGCCCGCGCGCTTCCCGGCCCGAGAAGCGCAGGAAAACAGCCCGAGGCGCACCCGAGGCGCTGCACGGAAGTGCGCCGAGGCACCGCCCGGGGCGCCCCGAGGCGCGCGCGCGGTGCGCGCGGCGCCGTGCGCCCGTTGCGTACGGCGTGCGCCGTGCACCCCCCGTGCGCCATTTTTTTTTCGCCGTTCGTCCTTGTTTTCTTCACCCCTTGCATGATTTTACCTCCATACACGCGCCACGCTTGTATGCGTCGTCCGGGTACGCCGTTTTTAATTCTTCGTTCTTCGTCACGATCCGGTTACAATTTATTTTTACAAAAAAAAAAAAAATACTAGATCTAGACTAGTCTATTACAATGATCGAATCAAAATAAAAACAACTAATCTACTCGTGGATTTTCTCACGAGAAAAACGAATTCGAACGAATCGAATCAAAAACCAAATTAATTCACACGCATGAAATTAACAACATTAAAAACCATGACAATTGGATACCTGCAAAAAAAGATCTAACAATTCTACTATCCGATTTCAATTTAATGTTCAACAATTTAAATTCCAATTTAAAATTCAGAGCCCGAAACCGTGGCTCTGATACTAGTTGTTGGGAAAATAGGGGTGCCCGGAATCTATTCGGGATGAATTTTAAATACGAATTTAAATATAATTATTACTAGCATGAATTAATCCTAATTAATTCAAATAATAATTCCAACAACTAATTATCATCATGCATGTTGAATTAATTTCACATATTTAATTAAGCGGAATAAACAATTAAATATGCGATTAACGTACCTCTTGTAGAATTGGCCTTTGAATATACGGGACAATTATAATCTCGCTTTATCAACCCAAAGCCTTCTCAAGTATTTCCCTTTTCACCTCACTTGATCACCGGTGGGAGACGCTTTCAAGCAATTTAATAACTAAGGAAAAAGAAAAATATCTATGCTTCTTGATTTTTCCAACACATGGAATTATGTACTTAGAGATGAAAAAATCATCTCCTATTTATAAGAGGTGGTGATCGAAAATTATAGGTTTAATGGGCTTGGAGAAAATCTTTTCTTAATCTCTAAGAAATCTTGAATATATCTCATATATTCTTTTCTCCAAAATAAAATATTCCACAAAAATCTCACACCCCTAAATAAATATGAAGTTTTCGAAAATTACATAGAAGAAATCCAAGATTTGGATCTTCTTGAATATATGATATATTCTTGTATTCCTAGAATACATATCTTGCATAATATCTTTCCAAGAAAATCAACAAAATCTTTTTCCTCCTTATCATGCAATTTTCGAAAATAATAGAGAAAAATCAGCATAATTATTTTCTTTTTATTTTAATCACCTTATCATTATTGGGCTACTTAATGGGCTACTTGAGGGGCCTTAAGGAGAATTAAGATTGGACCTCCTAATGGACTTCTGAATTTCAATATTGAGCCCCAATATAATTCAATCCATTAATATTAATTATTACCACTAATAAATTAATATTGCACTATCCATCTTAATCCATATTACGATAATATGGGCTCCCGGTTATTATTTCCCGCGTTTAAGATTATCAAGTCCATTAATTAATTAAGCTTCTGAATAACTCTAAATTAATTAACATCTTTCACCTTGGCGTAAAGACAGCTCAACATTATTATTCGTACCGAAGAAACTAATTCTTCACTTGCAAGATTTGGTACAATAAAACTTCTGAGCCCACCAAGGGGACTAATCACATGAGCCGTACTCGCACGCGTTTCTCCGTATTAAATCTTAGCAACCGTCGTATGATTAATATTACTGCCCAAGACACAAAGTTCGAAGTCGTAATGATTCTCACCCAACATGAATCAAAGCAGTAACTACTAAGCACACACGGTCCTATTTAAGTGACGGAGATTAAGAAATCAACAACCACTGAGGTCTAATTCTTCACCTTTCAGAACAGAAGAATTTCTCCTCGCTGTAGGACCTCTTCAACACATACTAAATGTGCTAGTGCAATCTCTTAGTCAAGACAGACCAATCTGAGCCTTACACATCGACCTTTCACGGCGGATTGTTCAATTCCACCTAGGTCGTGAAAATGTACGTTTAGTTACAAGTAAACTGTTAATGTCGTCTTCCGTGATCGGGTATCACCACATTAACTACAATGTAACACGTACTACATATTGAACGGTTTGCAATAGAAATTCAACATTCAATCATAACTAAAGCAAATGCGATAAAAGAATTATTCTCATAAAACGAGTGTTTGATACACGAGTTATACAAAGTAAAAGCATACTTTCACGTATAACTCCAACAACATATGGTTCAAGGGATTAACTCCCATGTTGTTCTCTGCTGGTGGTGCTACCCTAGCTGCATTGTCAGCCATAGTATAAAAATAAGTTTATCAAAAGATCAATTCAGGTGACCTTGAAAATACCTTTAAGCACAAGGTATACTTAGAACAATGGTCTTTTGAACCACTGCTCTGATACCAATTGTTGGTCCCGAAATGAGTAAACAGGTGTATGGGGGGGGGGGGGGAATACACCTGTGATTACAAATTAAAACTTCTTGTAAAACTTATCAGGTTACTTAAGACAGTAGCTCGTCAGTGGACTTGAGGTCTCCTGAGAGTTACTTGAGAAAGCTTACTGAGATAATACCTCCACTGAAAGCTCAAGACTTTCAATTGAACTACTATCTAATTAGCTTTCAGATGCGGTTTAGTGAGCCCTTAGAAAACTCGTTTTACTTTGATAAACTTTGAGATTAACACACACTTAGGAAACAACAGAGAATAAGTACACACGATATAAAGTGGTTCAGAGATGAATCTCCTACGTCCACTGTCCTGATCAAACAGGAGAATTCCTTTCACTTGGAATTCCTTGTGTTATAGTGCCAAGGTGCACTGATCAATTAATCCTCTCTTAGGATGATTGATCACTAGGAAATTCCAGGTCCTAGTTCCCAAAACAAACCAGCTTTCAGACTGATACAACAATCAGCTTACTAACACCACTTAACACTAACTCTCAACCTAAACACTGAGTAGGGTTTTGAGTAGGGTTTTGGTTCCAACTATTTTGAGATAATCCTTACAAGTTTAGCTCAAGGATTAGGATTGGATTATCTCTTTCTAAGATTTGGATATAGCTTTTAAGCTTGGTTACAGAAGGTTTGTTAGGCTCTCTACAAATGTGAAACACTTGGGAAACAATTATAATTTCGAGTGCTTCTTAGTTGTTATGAATGTAGAGATAGCTTTGATCTTGTGAGTTCCCGTGCATAGAAATGAGCACGTCCTTCTGTATATATAGGCTTCCTTGAAAATCTTCCCGTTGGATTTGAATCTTCTCAAGTAAATCTTCTTGTATCTGATTGGTTCAAACGGCTCTATTTGAAGCTTTAAGTCTTGTCAAGAAACGGCTGAAAGACCATGCCTGTTCACCAACTTTCTGTAGATTGTTAGAGAAAAACTTTTGGTACTTGTCAGGCTGGAGCAGGTCGGCTGTTAGTAAAGTACACTGACGTGTCATCTTCTCATTGGACCTTTAGTCTGCATGCCCAGATTCTTGTCTTGCTTTAAGGTGGAACTCCTCTGAGAGAACCTTCTTATTCCTTCATTTATTGTAAGCTTCAATGTTATTCATTTTGCCTTGTTCCAACCAGATTAACTAACAGCTTTTAATATGTTTAGCATTGAATGTGCATTGTTAGTTACCATCAGTGGACCTTGGTCCTCTCCTGATAGTTTTAGTCTTAGTGAGAATGTACTTAGAAAACATTCAAGACTTAGACTTCTTCTCAGATCACTTGTCTTCAGCGGACTTCACTTCGGTAGACTTTGACTTCAGCAGACTTCATTCTTAAATACACTCTAACAATTACTAACTGTACTTCAGTTCCTTAACAGTTGAACTGATTTACTAAGCACTAACTCTACTGAATAATTTACTTACAAAACAACTTAGGAGGAACATTTTGATATCTAATCAAAACATAAGTCTTATATATTTTCCCAACAAAATTATACTCATATAGTTATAAAAATTATTTAGTTTGTCAACAACAATTCAATAATTAAATTAAAACTCAAATTTCTAAATAAAATTAAAAAATAATAATTCAATAAAAATTATTATTACTATCATTTACATTAAGGAGCGGTGTCGTGCTAATGATAATGTTGAAGAGAGGGCAGATTGCTATTGTGTGTGTTAAAATTATGTACAAATATACAATAATTTAACATAATAATTAATACTGTAGAGAAACATCTTTAATTATTTTAAGAAAAGCAACATGTTGTATATAAAAATAATCACAGTACATATGGAACTACACTAGCGCATGTTTACATTTATCAATGTTATTGATAGTAAGTAGAGTAATTTTATTTTATATATAGCCACGTTAAAATGCGGATTGACAGTGCACATGACCTTATCCAACCTGTGGAAGGCAACTGGTTATTGGAGTGGAGTGTGTGTATTGCGTCAGTTAGTTACAACTTACTTTGGCTTACTTCTGCTTATAGATCTAGGTTTTCTATTTTATAAAATAAAATAAAAAAAAAACCTACAGGGCATGCCCAGAAAACCAGGCCAAGCCCGGCCCAAGCCCAATAGGCCCGTCGGGCCTATGACTTAAAGCGAACTACACTAGCTTTCTACTAGTAGTTACCCCGCAAGAGAACGGGTTCACAGTAGTATGGGCAAGTATAGGGACCAAGTATTATCGAACCCAAGGGAAAGTGTGTATGCGAATAGATCCCTGAAGATCTACGCGTCGTAGTTAATATGAGTGTGTTGTTTTTGGATTTTTTTGGAAAGATTAATTAAACTAAACTAAATTATCCTACGAATGCAAAAGGAAAATTAAACGAAATAACAAAAGGTGTGTTTTCAAATATGAGATGGTGATGCTTAAGATAGGAATCCCTACGTATACTAACAGAGAAGGTACATAATCAAAATAACTGTGACACACAAGATTTAACCTAAGTCTAAGAATGCCAGGTGAAAGCTCAAGATTCTAAACCCTAATACTTTACCCTAACACTCGACTTCACGAACCTACTAACAAGTTAATAGATTGTGCTTAATTAATGAGACCCTAATTTAACTAAGGTGATGCGGTCGTCCTCCTTCGCTAAACCGGTAGATGAATTAACCTTTCCTAAACCCTCTCGTTAAGTCTACTCGTTGTTAAAGAGTGATACGGTCGTCCTCTCTCTAACACCTTTCGAACGAAATTCAAGAGCGAAGTCTAGATTAATTTTAAGAATTCATTAACCAAGAGAATTAAAACCTAACGTCACAAGTTACTCTAATTACATTCCCACAACCTACTTCTACGAGTTCATCCTACCCTAAGCATGCAAGGGTTTTAGCTAGACATAGATTTAACGTAAACAATAACAATTAGACAAGTGACGAACATGAACATGGTAATTAAATCAAAGAAAAGATCGTACATAAACTAGGGTTTTAAGATTTAAAAGAATAAACTGAAATTAATTATCAAAACGAGGTCTCAACGTATTCAAGAAGAAAAGATATTAAGAAACGAAACTAAAACGTGAAATCGTAATGTGAATTCGTAAGCAAAAACCTCAAAAACTTAAAATTAAACTTGCTCGTCTCTTCTCTTCCTTCTCTCTCTAAAAATTATGTGTAAAAGTGATGTGGTGCGTTCGGGGATCCTTCAAAACGTGTTTGGAAGAGATATATATAGGCAACGGGCCGATTCGTGAACTCGTGGGCCGAAAAACGTAAGTTGGAGAAAATGCCTTGGAAGCGCTCGAGCAGAGGTATGGTGGTCGAACGGATCAGGTGCTCGAGCGGGGCGCTCGAGCTCTTTTGGTCGAGCAGTTTTGGTGCTCGAGCGGGGAGCTCGAGCTACCTCCCTCGAGCGGCCCAAATGTTCTGTATGTTTTTAGGCGCTCAATCTACTTCACTCGAGCGGGGCGCTCGAGTGACGATGCTCGAATGGGTCTTCCTTCCTTTGCAACTAACACTTTTCTTCTCACGTACTAATACCAATCGTATTTCTTCGATATCTTCTCATCCGGGCATCCGTTTGAGTCGATTCAAAGTCCTACGAACTCCGTTTTTCATCCTCGATTCACCTATGAGTATCAACGAGACAAATTCATCAATGTATAGAAATAGTACTCATTTGGCTCTAAAAACTCAATAAATTCGACCTAAACTAGGGCATTTCTAGCTACGAATCATGACAATTTCACGCCTAATCAGCCTACCGGGCCGGGCCGGGCCAAAAAAACCTGGTTCTTTTCGGGCCTATATTTTTTTAGCCCAGCCCGTACTTAAAACCGGGCTTTCCGGGCCGGGCCGTTGGGCCGGGCTCGTTTCGACAGCTCTAATTCCACCCCCCATACACACCTGTGTACTCGTTTCAGGACCAACATAACCAAACATGCAATTACATGATCCAATGTGTCTAATAGTTAAATTAATTGTTTAAAATCCTTTAAAGGATTATACCTGTTCTATTCAAACTTCGGTGTAATATTTAAAGGGCAAAAGACAAAGTGTGTTTTCTAATTATGCACACGTATACTAAATATTAGGAAAACAAACATTAAAATAAAAAAAATAATTAAGAGAATCAGTTGCATATATAAATAGTTAGTACTTTAGCTATAACATTAATTAACTAACAATATTTATCTAGGTTATTAAATTAATTTATAGGAGCAAGTACTTTGTGTGTGATTTGCTACTAATTAGGGGCCGTTACAAATTATGGCTTATTTATATTGCTAGATTGTGATCATCAAAATCATAGTTGTAAATCCATAAATGTTTGTTGTATTGTTTAGGATTAGGTGGAAGATCCATAGATGTTTATTGTATGTAGGATTAAGATTGTTAGTGTTTTGTATAGAAAGTATATATAATTTTTTTATTTTTTATTTGTGTCAATGTTTAGCATGTTTCAAGATAAATGTTGAATCCTTGAAGAAATGTTTCATCCATTTGAAGACAGAAGAGTGACTTGAAGATATATGAAGATTATTGAAGAATGATTTGAAGACGTGAAGGTTATTATTTAAATTTCAATCTACACACCATTTTTAAATTCATTTTGTGGATGTAATTTGTTTAAACGTTTTTTTTGGACATATCAATATACTATTGTTTTGTAGTAATTTAATCATATATTTTACACATTGTATATGACATCTCCGTACCAATTTTTTTATTTTTTCTTTATATTGAACAATCAATGTTTGAGTATAATTGGAGCAATTATGCATTTTTTTTTTCGTGTTTTAATTTTAAGTCAATAATATAGTTGATTGTCTTTTTGTGATTTATATATCTAATTAATCTTTAAGTGCGGAACTAATAATTTTTTTGCTCTATTCATGAAAAAATTAGGGATGGTTATTTTTGTTTCATGTTATATGAGCACAAGTTTTGAGATTGTAATAATTAATCTTATACTAGAATTTATCCCGTACAATGTACAGTTAATATAATTTTTTAAGTTACATACTTAATAAATATTTGTATTGAAAATTTATATATGTATTTGTAATTTTCTTTGTAATTTATGCAGAAAACCACATGGTTTATAATATTAAATACAACTGCATATATATGATGTGTTTTTCAATTTCAATTAAATTATTATTTATATGTTAAAAAATAATTATGCAATCATATATATGTTCCAACTAATAAATTTTTATGTTAATGTGTGTACATATATATTATTAAATATAGAAAACTCTCTACTCATTAATGATTACAAACAATATTTATTCATCAAAATTTTTAAAACACATCTCATGAATAATAAAAGTCAAACATATATAAATATCATAATTCTTTAAAATATTATAAATCCAATTTTAAATTTTCATCTTAAATAAACAAATAATTATTTGACACAATATAAGTTCTCCTAAAAAAAAAACTGGTAGACATATTAAAATGTATACAATAAATGTGTATTTAATAAGTGTGCACATATATAGGTTTTTAAAAATAAATAAATAAATATATATTAATCTATATGTTTCTTATGTGTGTGTGTATATATATATATATAATTATAAAAATATAATTTATAAGAGATATAATGTTTATTTTTATTAACTTAAATTATTTTATCATTGTAATCATATTTTATCGAGCCACACATTAAATTGCAAATATTCTAATTATCCCAAACTAAAGCTTAATAAAAAGGCCAAATATTATATAAAAATAGTTTTATCTCGCATCCTCTTATATACATGGAAAGATATACCAATATTATTATAATATACTCCCTCAATCCACCAAAAAGTGTGTCACTTTTATTTTTTACAATAATTTTATTTTCTTTATCATGCAAGCATTACTTAATTACTTCATATGATATTGACTTTATAATCACAAACAATCACTTAATTCATAAATGGAACAAACAATACCCTAAAATACATTTATTTTATTTTATTTTATTTATTTACGTTTTATTAAAACATGCCAAAAATAAAATGACACATTTTTTATGGATAAAGTGAGTATATATATATATATATATATTAATATTGTATATTTATAAAAAGTAATCAATTAATTGAAGAATTTACGTAACACAAACCAATAATCGAGAGAGGAAAGGTAGCAATGCCTTTGACGAATCGAATAATCCATTTAATCCAATTTAGTAAATTCAGAGGGTTGTGATATCAAATCCATGTTTTATTAATTTGCTATTAAATGTAATTTTTTTTTTTAAAAAATGTCATTATTTTTCAGCCATGTGTATCAGATGATGTCCACACAATCATGACGGCTGAAGCTTCATTGCATATATACAGGGAAGAGAAATTTGTTAATAAAAATATTGTTGGAATATGAAGAGGCCGCCTATTTACTAAAAATAGAAGCAAAATTTTGGCGGGAAAATTTGGCCTTCTAAATATAACAGACTTTGCTATCATATATATATATATATATATATATATATATATATATATATATTTATTTATTGGGAAGAAATCTTCTCACCAGACCTCACTCTACTTTGAAATCCATTTATTTTAACCCTTTGTTTGAACAAAATTAATTATTTTCATTTGATAATAATTGGTAGTGGTTCAACTTGTGTTGGGGTTTGTACTTTAGAGGCTTCTACCGTTATCGAATTATTCAAATAGATGTGAGCGTGCATTTGTTGGTAACACAATTTGTCAAGCATATGAGATGTATGATAAACCACTTTTGTAGTTGCTTACAAAATTTTCAAATGGGGTTATTATAAATGAAAGTTATTTGACTTGTGAGATACCCTCACGTAAGAAATCACTGTTGATTTTTGCATATATTTTTGTAGATGTAATTTAAGCATAAATTTTTTAATTTTCATTTAGTCTTTATTTGTGTTGGTCCCGGTACAAGACTGATGAATACGTGTATGACTTAAAACCTTGCTGAGTCCCCTTTACTCAGAGTGATAAAGAACTGAGAGCTGATAATCTCCCCACTGACTACACTTAGTGCGGGTCAGTTGGCTGACTATCAATTCGAGTTCAGTGCGGAAATGCGTGAGCCCTGATAGTTTAAAGTCTTGTTTAGTTTGCTTTCTAAAAAACTTGATTACTCAATTCTGAATAGTGATTAGTAGGGCAGTGCTCTTTTTGAGGATCGGGCTGATTGATTCAAGCCTAATAAAACCAAATGCTTATGAATGAACAAGTGATATAGCAAGTATGCACAATATCAAAGCAGTACTAACACATGGAGTTTAACGTGGTTCAGAGACTCAAGCTCCTACGTCCACGGCCTGATTTAACAGGAAATCCACTCAAGGGATTCGTGTTTTTAACGTGCCAAGGTGCACCAAGATCAGCTACCTCACTAACCTATACAAACTCCTTACTAACTCACTAACAACTTACTTCCAACAAACCTAACTTAGGGTTTTGGTTTCAGTTTGGATTCCAACTAAGTTGAGACTATCCTTACAAGGCAAAGCTATGCTAAGGATTGAATAATCTCTCTAAGCTTAAGATAATGCTAGTATGCTCTTTGGAATACAGAATGACTCTCAGTAGCTAAGAAATACTTGGGAAATTTAGATGGTTTCGAGTGCTTCTTCTAAAGACTGAATGCTTTGAGTGCTTGAGAGTTTGAGTAATTTCTGGCTTGGAAATTTCCCGTAACCTTGAATGGGTTCAAGGCCTTCTGTATTTATAGATGATTTGGAAAACTATCCGTTGGAGTGATAGCCTTCTCGTCATCTATGTAGAGTGGTTCAAACGGACATATCCTCATGCAGTAGCCATTCTTGCATGGAATTAGGTAGTTGCATTAAATGCACATTAAATGCTTGCCCGTTGAATATGCAATCTGAAGTCAGTCTTCTATCAGGTTCCGTACATACGTGTCCTTCCCGGATTGGTCCACGTCATTAGGTTGGTGAGAATGTCAGAAATTATTCCTAGGCTTCAGGCTTGTCTTATTAAGTTCTTTTTGTCTCGAGCTCACCGGTCTTGTCCTGACGCTGACATTCCTTTTGCATTGCTTGGCTCTACTCCAAGTCTTCCCATAAACTCAGTATCATCCTGTTCCCTTCAGGACTGAGTTAGTAATGACCTCAGGGTCATATTCTTCATCACTGACACTTACCCAGCCAGCTTAGAAGACTGCCATAAGTTCAGGATGGTAAACTTCGTCTTCAGGCTCTTGTCTTGATTATCATCAGTAAGTGCTCCTCTTACTGAGTACCTGTGAAGTGTAGAATGACTAAGTACAAATCCTAACCAAGACTAGCCTGACAAAGATAAACAAAGGCAAATCATCTTTTAAGGGGCTTTGGGATCTTAATCAAAACTGATAATGTCCCAACAATTTCCCCATATTTGATGATGCCAAAACACTGAAAAGATCCCCAAAACACTTAGAGGAATATTAAGTCCTATCCATAAGATAAGTCAGTGTTAGAGCAATTCTTGATAAAGTACAAAATTTAAATAGCAGCCAAAAAGACAAAGAGTTTTTGTCTGTGGGCAAAGTAATAGATTTCATTGAATGATTTGAAAGTGGTTACAATGAATCTAAGCTGAAGACCTAGACTAATCTCATTTCAGGTTTAAGTCCATAGCCTGAATAGACTCTTGCCTTTATCTCGTCAACTCTTCTAGGTTGGTTTACGAATCCTTCAGCCTTCGCAATCTTCAACACCTCAATCATAATGGCCTTAGTATCATGCTTTCCAGTCCCAGGTACAAGAGGGGGTGGTCGTGTAACGAACTCAGGAGCCTTTACTTGAACTTGAGCTGCTTCAGCCTCCTCCAAGATCTTTTGGATCAGCTCAGGATGATTGTCCATCATGTAGTCAGTGAAGTGGGCATTGATGTCTTCAGAGTCGCCCCACTTCTTCACAACGTACCATAACTTCACAAACTCATCCCTTGCGTCAGCCCAGAACTCCTTTAATGCCTCTGAGATGAACTCATCGACATAGGCTTCCCTCTGACCTGAATCTGGCCTTCTGATCTGCAGGACTGTTGACTTCCTTGCGGTTGGCCTCTTCCTGTACTTCCTGGGCTCAGGCTTCGCCTTCTTCCTCCTAAGCAAACTGATCATCACATCGTTGAGTTCCCTCTGTTGCACATAGGTCAGATCAGTTAGCTTCTCCACCTTCTTCTCCAAGATGCGCATTTTCTCCTTCTGTGCGATCTCAGCCCTGCGCTCAGCCTCAGTCTTTTCAGAGGGTGTCCCCCACGCTTCAGCGCATAACTCCGCCACCGTCTCCGTAGAGTAAGTGATGGGATTCTTCCTTGTGTTCATGGGGGGAGACTTCTGAACTGGCTCAGGTTGCTTGGAAACTTGGAGCGCCTTTGAAGGTTCATCAGCCTTTGCCTTCTTTACTGCCTTAGCCCTTAGCCTTGCAGCAATCTCCTCATCTTCCTTCTCCGCTGCTGCCAACCTTACTGACTTCCTTACCCTTAGTTGAATGGTTTTGCCTTGGTTGACTGCCTCCGATGCCTCAGGGCGGGATCTTTTCTTCTTCTTTTCCCCCTTTTTGGCATCATCATCGGCCTGCGATGGGAATGCGTCAAGTCCGCTGTTGATCACGAAGGAGGTTAGGGATTGAACTTCAGTGATTCCCTCCTTCAGCATCTCAACTCCCGTTGCGATTCCAATACCTGTGTAAGACACAGAACTGATAGCAGCTTGTATTTTCTTCTCAAAGACCTCCATAGAGAGCTGGAGTCTTTGTTCAGCCTTCGAGATTCTCTCTTCCACCTTGACGGATAGATCATTTGCTTGAGTAACCCTTTCAGCGATTGTCTGTGAAGTCTGAGCAATGCGATCTGACCCCAGCTCCAACTTGGACGCTGAGTCTTGAATGGCCTGAGTGAATAGGGCCCCAGCCTGAGCTGCAAGCTTCTCCACCGCCTGATTGAGTTCCTCCTTCCTTTGCTCATCCTTCTCAGCCAGCTGCTTCAAGGTTTGCCTTAGCATTTTCTTTGTTCGCTTCCTCTCGCTCCTCACTGACTTGGCTGTGTCAGTCATCGTCCACTTCAAGAAAATTAGCTCTTTATTTGCAAGAGTGTTGTATGCTGATTTTGTCCACCTGATGTGTTTGGCCAGGGCCTTGGCTTCCTCCTCCCCTTCAGCTCGTAGCCTCATTACTTCCTCCTGAAGTTCAGCTAGATTTTCATAGGTTTTCTCCTCCTTGACCTTCACAATGGAAGTGAATTCAGCGCGGCCAACACCAGTGATGATGACATCTTCCTCTTCATCAGCGGCATCGTCAGTGGCTGGCTGCCTTCCCTTGGCAGCCCCTGCAGCGTCAGTCCCCTCTTCAGGGTGCACTGAAGGAAATTGTTGAGTGGTCGTGGCCGCCTGCTCAGGCTCAACCATGCCATCTCAAACCTTAGGAACTTGTCCTTCGGAACTGGGAGTCTTCATTGACGCCTCAACATCTTTCTCCCTTGTCTCATGGCAGGGAATCCAGTCATCGACAGATATCTCATCGGCGGCTGAGATGTTCACAACATCCCCAGCCACTGGTCCACCCTTGGCACCAGTGTCTTTCACACCTTCCCCCTGAGTCTGAGACTCAGGGACCATATCATCAACCTCCTTAGCTGTCTCCTCCACAGCTTTCTCCAACGCTCCACTCTGAGCACCTTCATCATCCTCGTCCTCCTTATCCTCCTCTCCGTCGGAACGGATATCAGCGACAAACTTGGACATAATGTCTGACACCAGCTGCTTCAGGTTTTCGAAGTTTAGCAGTTGAAGCCAGCTAGTCAGTCCGAAGTAAGTGCAAAGTCTCACTTCCTCCATCTCCCAGTGCTCCCATCCACGAGCATCTACCAACATATGTTGTTCTTGCATGTTTGACTGTTTAAACTCCAGCCATACTTTCAGATCAACAACATTTGCGGCAAGCTCCCTGAATTTGTTCAGTCCGGGCAAGCACTTGGATGCCCATTCAGTAGCATTCCCCCTTAGGGTATTCTCCAGAATTCCTCCAGCCATGTTCTCGTCCAGTTCCTCCTCCTCCTGCATCTCGAGGAACTCATCCTCCTCAGTTGGAAGGTCCTTTGGGCAGTCCTTGGGGTTGGGATAGGAAGGGAAGTCATCGGGGGTAGGGGTGGAATCTGAGGGTTGGTCAGGCCCCTGAGGGGATGGCACTGACTCTGGGATATTTGGCTCTGAGGTTTGGGGTGATTGGGTGGGTTGAAGTGAGGTGTCAGGGTTGGATGGTGTTTGGGTTTCAGGGTGAGTAGAGGATGAAACAGGTACTATCTCAGGCTACAGCAACTCAGCCATCTCGATATATTTTCTCACTTCCTCCAAGTCAGAGGCTCTAGAAGAGCTTGACTTCTCCCTCTCTTCAATCGGAGGCAAACTCTTAGCAGGGGACTTTTTGGGTCCCTTCCTAAGTCATTTCAGAGGCCTCTCTCCCTGGCCTTTTTCCTTTCTGACGTCATCGTCAGTTCCCTCAGCCTCAGAATCGGCTCTCTTGGGTTCTGACCCAGTCCCTGACTCAGTGCTCTTCCCTGTCAGCACTATCTTTACCTTCTTCTTCTTCTTCTTCTTCTTCTTCTTCTTCTTCTTCTTCTTCTTCTTCTTCTTCTTCTTCTTCTTCTTCTTCTTCTTCTTCTTCTTCTTCTTCTTCTTCTTCTTCTTCTTCTTCTTCTTCTTCTTCTTCTTCTTCTTCTTCTTCTTCTTCTTCTTCTTCTTCTTCTTCTTCTTCTTCTTCTTCTTCTTCTTCTTCTTCTTCTTCTTCTTCTTCTTCTTCTTCTTCTTCTTCTTCTTCTTCTTCTCAGCCTCCTCCGCTGCAGGCTGAGCCTTACCTCTCTCTTCAGCAACCTCCTCCTCAACCTCCTGTTGGAGTTATACGTGAAAGTATGCTTTTACTTTGTATAACTCGTGTATCAAACACTCATTTTATGAGAATAATTCTTTTATTCTCATAATTATTATTTGAATTAATTAGGATTAATTCATGCTAGTAATAATTGTATTTAAATTCGTATTTAAATTTCATCCCGAATAGATTCCGGGCACCCCTATTTTCCCAACAACTGGTATCAGAGCCACGGTTTCGGGCTCTGATCTTTAAATTGGAATTTAAATTGTTAAACATTAAATTGAAATTGGATAGTAGAATTGCTAGATCTTTTTTGCAGGTATCCAATTGTCATGGTTTTAATGTTGTTAATTTCATGCGTCTGAATTAATTGTTTTTAATTCGATTCGTTCAAATTCGTTTTTCTCGTGAGAAAATCCACGAGTAGATTAGTTGTTTTTATTTTGATTCGATCATTGTAATAGACTAGTCTAGATCTAGTATTTATTCTTTTTGTAAAATAAATTGTAACCGGATCGTGATGAAGAACGAAGAATTAAAAACGGCGTACCCGGACGACGCATACAAGCGTGGCACGTGTATGGACGTAAAATCATGCAAGGGGTGAAGAAAACGGAGACGAACGGCGCACAGGGTGCACGACACACAACCCGGGCGCGAAAGGAGGCCGGCGCCGCACGCACGCGCGCGCGCACCTCGGGCACAGCCTGGTGCGCCTCGGGTGCGCCTCCGTGCAGCGGCTCGGGTGCGCCTCGGGTGCGCCTCCGTGCAGCACCTCGGGTGTACCTCGGTGCTGCGCTTCGGCGCGCTTCCTGCAGTGCTTTGGCGCTTTTTGGGCCGGGAGGCACGCGGGCCCACTTCGTGGGCCGACGCGTGCCGTATCTCGGGCCGTTGAATTTTTCGGTTCGTGTTTTTTTTCTGTGTGATTTTAAACGTCGTCCCGAACCCCAAACGATGCTGTTTTTGATGAAGTGTTGCTGTTCGAGTGGGAGCATGTCGAGACGAACGTCGGAAAGTAACAAGGACGATTTTTCGCATCAAGACGTGAAGAAATTAAACCGTGACAATTGGATTTGAGTGCTCCAATGTGTTTAATTTTGTTTTGATGGATGTTTTATTTCGTGCACTTATTATTATTTGTTAATATGTGTTTGCATGAATTTAATTGTCCAAGAAAAAACCTTACTTTCAAAAATTACTAAGTATGTTTATTTAATCGCAATTTTATTCCGGATATTAAAATTGGATTAATTTGGCCTCCATAATTTATTTATTTGTGAAGTTCTTTTGGAATACATTTCCCCCTCGGATCGGCCAAAAGAACGGATTTCACATGAATAAATTCCGAAAGGATGATTGTGGATTATTACTAGTGGCGGTATTGACCCTCACCCCGAGTGGCTTGCTCAAAGCGAAATAATAATCCTGTATTTAATTATGGTTATTACTTAGGCATAGGAAATTGATATTAACTTACTCCCCTCGGAGTCCCTGTCAGTTTCTATGTGGTCAAAGTGGGAGTCAACTATTAATTTTGAATTAAGGATTTGTAACTTTTAAGTTTGTAATCCGCTTGAATGTGTTTAAATGTATAGACCACCCCTCGTGGCGCATTTAAATTGTTTCGAGATGTTGGTTGACGCATGATTATATTGTTTTAAGGTTTCAATATAATTGATGTGATCGAATTATGTGATAATTTCATATTTTTCTAGATATTGATATGAATGTATGTTTTATTCTCATTTCATCATGTCGCAACCTTTTAATCCACTGTTTAATATACTTAAAGTTAATAAACCTTTTGGAGTGATTTATATCGATTGGAAATGTTTTTTTAAATTTGTCCTTACTGCACGAAAACACAATTGGGTTATTTATGTTAATATACCCGGCAAGCCTAATGATAAGTCAAGCAATGGGAAGAGGCAGTTTATGATTGGAAGCGTGACAATGAACACATGAAGTGCATCATCTTGACATCTCTGTCTGAGGATTTGAGGCTCGTTCATAGAGACATTGTATCCTCTGTTGAAATCATGGAACACCTTGAAGAGATGTCTTCACATCAAACCCACGACTAATCAGTTCACCAGACATGACTCGGTCAAGTTGGAAATGGTGGAGGGAACGCCCGTGAGGGAGCACGTTCTCAAGATAATGGCATACCTTATAAAGTTGGAAGTACATGGTGCAGATTTTAATTGATTTCATATACTATTCTCGACCGAGAAGCTTTGAGCAGTTTCGTCTGAACTGTCAGATGAATGAACGGACAAATCGTTTGCCCGAGCTCTTGCAAGCTTTAGTTTCGATGGAGGTGAAAATGGAGCACCAGTCTAGTGCTATGGTGGCTAATGGTCCATCTACCTCTTTTGGTCCCATGGGAGGGAAAAAGAGGAAGAGAACCAAAGGCCGGATCCAAGCAAATCCAATTGTTGCGAAAGGCAAATGCAAAGGCTAGCATCGAAGGGGAAGTGTTTTAGTTGCGGTGAGAGAGGACAATGGAGGTCTGCCTGTACCAAGCCTAAGAGGCTAGGAAAGTTAGGTAATTCACACACCTTAGTCGTTGAAACTTGTGAAGTGGCGTATGCTGTCTATTCGTGGATAGTGGATATGAGAGCTACTGATCACATTTTTTTCATGGGTTCAAGCTAACCCGACGACTTAACGGAAGTGAGATCACCATCACATCGGGCAATGCTACGAGAGTGGCAGCTGAAGCAGTGGGAGAAGTGCGCCTATCTTTTGAAGATAGAGTTATGGTCTTGAGAGACGTTCTTCATGTTCCTAGTTTAGAAAGAACTCAACCTTCAGTTTCTAAACTGTTTGAATAGATACTCAGTTTCTTTTAATAAGGATGTTATTATTTCTTGAAACGATAAGTTTATCTATTCCGGAACTTCAATGGATGATCTTTATACCATTTTTTGGGCACACCACTCACAAAATTGAATCTAATAACACATCGATTATTTCGAGCAATAAAAGAAAGCATTCTTCGGAGATGAACGAAACACTTCTATGGCATCTTTGACTAGGTCATATTAATCTAAAACGGATAAAGAGATTGGTGAAAGACGGATCCTTGGAATCATTCCAAGTCGAACCGTTTCCAACTTGTGAATCCTGTTTAGAGGGTAAAATGACCAAGAGAGCATTTGGAGCCAAGGGGAATAGAACCACGCAAGTGTTAGGACTCGTTCATACCGATATGTGTAGGTCAATGACGATCATAGCAAGAAGGGGTATGAGTAAATTGTTTTTTTTCAACGATTACTCGAGATATGGATACATCTACCTTATGATGCATAGGGAAAGAAGTATCAAGTTTCTACGATTTGATCGTAGAGGCGAATACCTTAGCGATGAATTCTTGAACTAGCTATCAGACGAAGGGATTGTATCCCTGTTGACCGCACCGAGAACCCCTCAATAGAACGGTGTGGCGGAACGAAGGAGCCAGACTCTTTTAGAAATAGTCAGATCCATGATGAGTTATTCGGATTTACCCAAGTCGTTTTGGGGTAACGCCTTGGAAACAACGACTTACATTCTAAACTTGGTGCAATCCAAATCGGTTTCTAAAACCCCAATGCAATTGTGGACCGGGCGCAAGCCCAGTCTAAGACACCTGCGAATTTAGGGTTGTCCGGCATACGTGCTAGACGAGAAAGATGGTAAATTGGATCCACGTTCGGAATTAAGGTTTTTTATAGGATATCCCATGGGAACGAAAGGGTGTATGTTCTATAGTCTCAAGGATTAAAAGACCGTGATTAGTTCGCACGTCATACCTTCACAACTGGAACCCCGTCGTAGTGGGAGGATTGCAAGGCAACCCGAGTGATTCATGGGAATTGGAGAATCTTCGGATTTGATTCCCGGCGATGAATCAGACTCATGAACGTACGACGAGGCAATCCAAGATAAAGACGCGGAGGCGTGGCAAACCGCAATGGAAACCGAGGTGGGTTCGATGGATTATAATCAAGTGTGGGAGTTAGTTGATCCACCTAGTGGGGTAGAGCCCATTGGATGCAAGTGGGCGTACAAGAGAAAAAGAAGACCGGACGGAAGGGTAGAGACCTTCAAAGTAAGGCTTGTGGCCTGTGGCATGTAGCTATGCTTAAGTCCATCCGTATTCTCTTGTCGATCGCTGCGCACTTAGATTATGAGATCTGGCAAATGGATGTCAAGACAGCTTTCCTTAACGGAAGTCTTGATGGGATCTATATGCAACAACCCAAAGGTTTCGTTGAAAAAGGCCAAGAGCACCTCGTATGCAAGTTTGAGAGATCCATTTATGGACTTAAGCAATCATCACGTACTTGGAACCAGTGTTTTGATCAAGTTATTAAGTCTTATGGGTTTGTGATCAAAACAAGTTCGAAAGTTGTGTGTATAAAAGATGTGACGGAACTGCGGTGGTATTCTTAGTATTATACGTAGACGATATTCTGCTCATTGGAAACAATGTAAAGGTATTGTCAGACGTAAGGGTATGGCTGTCAAATCAATTTGATATGAAGGACTTAGGGAAAGCCGGTCACATCCTTGGGATCAAGTTCACTCGAGATCGCAAGAAGAGGATGTTGGGTTTATCGCAAGTTTCATACAAAGCCACTGTTTTGAAGCATTTCAGCATGCAAGATTCCAAGAAAGGTTTTGTACCTTTTAAGCACAGAATCCATCTATCTAAAGAAATATGCCCTAAGACCTAGTGGAGATAGATGACATGAAAGACGTTCCGTACGTTTCGGATGTAGAAAGTCTTATGTATGCAATGTTGTGTACGAGACCGGATATCTGCTTTGCCATGGGCATGATGGCAAGATATCGAAGTAACCCCGGGAAAGCACATTAGATTGCAATTAAATGCGTTCTTTAGTTTCTGAAAAGAACTTGGTATGGAATACTGATTTAACAATCAGACAATCTAATTCCCATGGGATACACGGACTCAAATTTCCAATCAGACATAGACTCCAAAATAACTACCTCGGGTAGTGTGTTTTGCATGGGAGAAGGAGCCATGACATGGAGAAGCGATTTGCAGAAATGCATCGCCGATTCGACCATGAAAGCCGAATAAGTAACTGCTTGTGAAGCAGCGAAAGAAGCAGTTTGGCTCAAGTACTTCTTAGTGGACTTGGACGTTGTTCCAAATTTGCCCATCATAATCACTGTCCATTGTGATAATGTCGGAGCAGTTACAAATTCAAGGGAACCGAGAGCCCACAAGGCCAGCAAACACATTGAAAGAAAACACCATCTTATACGAGAAATCGTTAAGAGAGGAGATAAAGAGGTGGCAAAGATATGCGTCGGGGACAACCTAGTAAATCCATTCACAAAGGGTCTGCCTCTGAATACATTCGAGAGACATGTGGATGGAATGGGAGTCAAGACTATTGCCAATCTGCTTTAAGTATAAGTGGGAGGAATTATTAGGTTAGTGTAGGTTGACATGAGATGTCACGGAGAGCTACTACACTAAGACATGTGTGATGTATACTAAAAGCAGACTTTAAGTATAAGTGGGAGATTGTTGGAGTTATACGTGAAAGTATGCTTTTACTTTGTATAACTCGTGTATCAAACACTCATTTTATGAGAATAATTCTTTTATCACATTTGCTTTAAATATGATTGAATGTTGAATTTCTATTGCAAACCTTTCAATATATAGTATATGTTACATTGTAGTTAATGTGGTGATACCCGATCACGGAAGACAACATTAACAGTTTACTTGTAACTAAACATACATTTTCACGACCTAGGTGGAATTGAACAATCCGCCGTGAAAGATCGATGTGTAAGGCTCAGATTGGTCTGTCTTGACTAAGTGGTTGCACTAGCACATTTAGTATGTGTTGAAGAGGTCCTACAGCGAGGATAAATTCTTCTGTTCTGAAAGGTGAAGAATTAGACCTCAGTGGTTGTTGATTTCTTAATCTCCGTCACTTAAATAGGACCGTGTGTGCTTAATGGTTACTGCTTTGATTCATGTTGGGTGAGAATCATTGCGACTTCAAACTTTGTGTCTTGGGCAGTAATATTAATCATACGACGGTTGCTAAGATTTAATACGGAGAAACGCGTGCGAGTATGGCTCGTGTGATTAGTCCCCTTGGTGGGCTCAGAAGTTTTATTGTACCAAATCTTGCAAGTGAAGAATTAGTTTCTTCGGTACGAATAATAATGTTGAGCTGTCTTTACTCCAAGGTGAAATATATTAATTAATTTAGAGCTATTCAGAAGCTTGATTAATTAATGGACTTGATAATCTTAAACGCGGGAAATAATAACCGGGAGCCCATATTATCGTAATATGGATTAAGATGGATAGTGCAATATTAATTTATTAGTGGTAATAATTAATATTAATGGGCTGAATTATGTTGGGGCTCAATATTGAAATTCAGAAGTCCATTAGGAGGTCCAATCTTAATTCTCCTTAAAGGCCCCTCAAGTAGCCCATTAATGATAAGGTGATTAAAATAAAAAGATAATATTATGCTGATTTTTCTATGAGATTTTCGAAAATAGCATATATTGGAGAGAAAAGATTTTGTTGATTTTCTTGGAAAGATATAATGGAGGATAAGTATTCTTGGAATACAAGATTATCTCATATATTCAAGAAGATCCAAATCTTGGATTCTCTTCATTTAGTTTTCGAAAATCACCCCATAATTAGGAGTGTGAAATTTTTGTGGAATATTTTATTTTGGAGAAAAGAATATATGAGATATATTCAAGATTTCTTAGTGTCTAAGAAAAGATTTTCTCCAAGGCCCAATATACCTAAAAATTTCGGCCATCACTACCTATAAATAGGGGATGATTATTTCATCCCCAAGTACGTAATTCCATGTGTTGGAAAAATCAAGAAGCATAGATATTTTTCTTTTTCCTTAGTTTATTAAATTACTTGAAAGCATCTCCCACCGGTGATCAAGTGAGGTGAAAGGGAAATACTTGAGAAGGTTTTTGGATCGATAGAGCGAGATCGTAATTGTCCCGTTAATCCAAAGACCAATTCTACAAGAGGTACGTTAATCACATATTTACTTGTTTATTCCGCCATAGTTAATATGTGAAATTAATTCAACATGCATGATGAAAATTCGTTGTTGGAATTATTATTTGAATTAATTAGGATTAATTCATGCTAGTAATAATTGTATTTAAATTCGTATTTAAATTTCATCCCGAATAGATTCCGGGCACCCCTATTTTCCCAACACCTCCTTGCTCCTTTCAAAGAGCTCATCCACCTTCTCAATGAGACTGGTAGCCACCTTCTTGGCCTTCCCAGCTGGTCTTTTTGCCTAACCCTTTGCCTTAGCATTGGGATCAGTCAGCCCTAGCATTGAGTAAGTTTCACTCAGTGAAGTAAACATCACCTTCTTGGAGGAAAGATTGTCCTCAAAGTTGAAGGAGTACCCATGGCAAGCATGAGCAATCAGGATGGACATCCTCGTTCTGAAGGACAGGATGGCACCAACAGATATGTGTTTCTTCTCATCATCCCACTTCAGTTAATCTAGTCCAGCCTGATATAGTTGGTCAAGGAAGAACTACTCCCAGTTCGCTTCCACCCCATCAACTATTGCCCCCATAATCCTCAACTTGGGCAGACTCAACTGCTCGTGCGAGCCTGTGGATCCCATCACCACCTTGGACACTAAGTCCATAAGAGCCCTGTACTCAGGCTTCAGGGTGCTCTTGTTCTGACGGGCTCTGAACTAAGAAGAGTCAGTCTTGGTCCACTTGCCCAGGAATTCTCCCTCTGAATTTTCCTTGTAGAACCTGGGATTGATCCCTGAGGAAGGCAAATCAAAAACCTCCTTAACTGCCCTCCTAAGGTCAATGATGACCACTTCTGAGGTGTAGAAAGGCTCACCGTCGACTTCCTTCTCTCCCGTCGGCTTGAGGGCGGTCACCTTTGTGAAAAGTTCCCCCTTTCGTAGGAACATGTTGAAGTAGGCTTCCACGACAGCTCTCGGAAGCACATAAATTGGGCGCATTGAGAAATATGTTTCCAACCCAGCTTTGGAGATCTAGTTGAAAACCGGTTTGATCTCCTCAACCGTGAGACAGATACCTTCCATGGAGATGACTTGCTCCATGTGTACCAGCTTGTTGTTGACAACATCCTCAAGCTTGTCTGTTGTCCAGTTGGAATTAAGAAGTGCCATTGATTTTGAAAGGAAGAGAGATTTTTAGGAATCTTGTGAGTGCTTTGAGCAGGAGAGAAAGCTCAGTGTGCAGATGTGCTTTTGTGTTTGCGTAAAAACCTCAAATGGCATTCTAGATTGATTTGATTAGGTCAGTTACTCACACGTGGGGTTGAGATTAATTCCTGAATTCGAAAGGTTTTGAAATGAAGGGCCAGGATTAATCTCAGCATCAATCATTTACCCAAGTCAGTCATATTCCGTATAAAACGGACACGTATATGAAAAACTAACGGAGGCATTAAATGCTCCCTTGTGCGTGGGTTTAAATATGAAAAGACGCGCTTTTAATGAAAACAGAATGCATTTAATGAAGATTTTCAGGACGAAGGACTCAGGGAGACGGTTGGAATCCACAAGGGTCAGGATAGAGTTCATACCTGTCAGGGAGACATTGTAGTTCCCTTATACCTCGCTGAGTCGAGTCTGGCCTGAGTTCCCCCTAAACACTATACTGCCTGCTCTCCCGGATCTAAAACCCCTAACTCCACTGACAGTTCCATAAACCTTGCTTCAGCCAAAGGCTTAGTCAAGATGTCAGCTCTCTGCCTGTCAGTGTGAATCTTCTCCATCCTAATATCTTTCTTCTCCAAATGATCTCGAATGAAATGATGCCTAATATCCACATACTTGCATCTTGTGTGAAGCACTGGGTTCTGAGTAATTGCTATAGCACTATTGTTGTCACAATAGATTGGAACCTCATTAACAAATACCTGGTAGTCCCTCAACTGTTGCCTTAACCATAAAATCTGAGCACAACAACTACCAGCAGCCATATACTTAGCCTTAGTTGTGGATGTTGCAACTGAATTCTGCTTCTTACTAAACCACGAGATCAACTTACTTCCCAAAAACTAACATGTCCCTGAGGTTGATTTCCTATCAATCCTACATCCTCCATAATCTGCGTCTGAATAACCTGTCAGTTCTAAGTTGTCATCTGAAGGATACCATAGTCCCATATTGACTGTCCTTTTCAAATACTTAAGTATCCTCTTAGCAGCCTCCAAATGACTTCTCTTGGGATCAGACTGATACCTAGCACACACACCAACTGCAAACGTAATGTCAGGCCTACTTGCAGTCAGGTATAATAAAGAACCTATCTGCCCTCGATACTCAGTCTGATTTACTGAAGTCCCTTCAGTGTTAGGATCCATCTTCCAATTTGTGTTCATAGGGATCCTGGCTGGATTGTTGTTCTGTAAACCAAACTTATGAATCAAGTCTCTTGTATACTTGGCCTGATTAATGAAGATACCTTGATCAGTCTGCTTGACCTGCAATCCTAAAAAGAAGTTCATCTCTCCCATCATTGACATCTCAAATTTACCAGTCATCAGCTTAGAGAATTTCTCACATAGCTGATGATTTGGTGATCCAAATATTATGTCATCCACATAAATCTGGACCAAGAGAATGTCATCACCTTCAGTGATCCTGAACAATGTCCTATCCACGGTTCCCTTCTTGAACCCATGGTCTGTCAGGAATTGAGAGAGGGTATCATACCAAGCTCTTGGTGCTTGCTTAAGTCCATATAGTGCTTTCTTTAAATGGTATACTCTATCTCCAACCTCAAACCCGGGAGGTTGTTCAACATATACCTCTTCATTGAGTACACCATTCAGGAATGCACTATTGACATCCATTTGATACACCTTAAACTTCTTGTATGTTGCATATGCAAGGAACAACCTGATAGCTTCCAACCTAGCCACTGGAGCAAAAGTCTCATCATAGTCTATTCCTTCAGACTGACAATATCCTTTTGCAACCAGTCTAGCCTTGTTCCTTACTAACACACCATTCTCATCCTTCTTGTTCTTAAAGACCTACTTGGTACCAATAACACCTTGATGCCTAGGTCTATCTACAAGTTCCCAAACTTGATTCCTTGTGAACTGGTTCAACTTCTCTTGCATGGCTATGATCCAGTTCGAGTCAGTGAGAACTTCTTTAATGTTCTGAGGCTCTTGCTCAGAGAGAAAGCAACAGAACAATGCACTCTCACCATGAAACTGTCTGGTCCTGACTCCCTCAGTTGGATCACCAATGACTTGATCAATAGGATGATCCTCTATCCATGTTCTTTTGCCTGGAGTTATCCCTGAAGTACTTGCAATGTTAGTGTCTACAGGCTAATGAAATTCAGGAAATTGAACAGAAGGGGATGAACTTGAGTCTATACCAAAGGGATTAACAAGCTCAATGTTAGGGACATTGGTTCCCCCTTGATGAGGTGACTCAGGAACTGTCTCAGCTGTGACCGTATCTTCATAGACGATGCTTACCTCAGGTTGAGCCTGTTCCTCTGTCTGAGGCTCAACAATCCCTGATGTGCTGGGCTTAGGAGTGGCACTTGGTTCATCATCCTGATCATTGTCATCATCCCATCTTGGAATTGGCATGGTTTTGACCTTTGGATCAGGTTGATTCTTTAAGGTCAGCCTTGTCACTCTCCTTGTGACCTCCTCAGTGTCAGGATTCAACATTTTTATCCTAGACTCATTAGCAGATTCATCAAACACAACATGTGGTGATTCTTCCACAACAAGGGTCCTACAATTGTAAACCCTGAATGCTTTGCTAACTTCAGAATATCCTAAGAATATTCCTTCATCAGATTTGCTATCAAAGGCTTTCAATTGGGTCTTCCCATTGTTGAGGATGAAGCACTTACAGCCAAATATATGATAGTAAGAAATACGAGGTTTTCTCTTATTCCATGTCTCATATAGGGTCTGTGCATATTGTTTATTCAGCATGGATCTGTTCTGAGTGTAGCATGCAGTGTTGATTGCCTCAGCCCAGAATTTATTGGGCAATCCTGACTCAGCCAATATGGTCCTGGCAGTTTCCTTTAGTGTCTTGTTCCTTCTTTCAGCGACACCATTCTGTTGTGGGGTTCTAGCTGCAGAAGTATCATGAGTTATACCAAGTTCATTACAAAAGTTAGAAATATATGAATTTATAAATTCAGTGCCCTTGTCAGATCTGATCTTAGTAATGGACTGATTCTTCTCATTGCTGAGTCTTCTGAGCAACTCAGGAAGCTTCACCTGTGTTTCCTTATTATTCAACAAGAAAATAATCCAAGTATATCTAGAATAATCATCAATAACCCCAAGGGTATATTTCCTGCCATTCATACTCACAGTTGTTATGGGACCAAATAAATCCATATGCAAGAGCTGAAGTTTCCTGTCAGTGGAATGAGAAGCTTTCTCTTTAAATGACGCTCTGACTTGCTTCCCTTCCTGACAAGCTTTGCACACATGATCTTTGCTAAAAACTTCATTAGGTAGACCTTCAACAAGTGACTGTCTAGAAATTTTGGTAAGGATCTTGAAGTTTAGGTGGCTTAATCTTTTATGCCATAGCCAACTGAGCTCTAGAGAGCTTTTAGCAACAAAACATGTATTAGGCATAGTACTGCTCCAGTCAGCGAGATAAACATTACCTTTCCTGGTACCTGATAGAAGCACTTGTGTTGATTTGTCCTTGACTGAACATATATTCGATGAGAACTCAACAATGAAACCTTTGTCACATAATTGACTTACTGACAACAGGTTATGCTTCATTCCTTCCACAAAGGACACGTTTTCCACTCTGACTGTACCTATTATCAAGACACCAAAACTTTTAGTAACACCTTTTGAGTTATCACCAAAGGTTACCTGTGGACCATCCTTAGCCTGAAATTCTTGGAGAAGACTCTTCATTCAAGTCATATGCCTTGAGCATCCACTATCTAGGTACCAAACAGCTTTGTTTGAGTCTCCTCTCCTCTTGTTGTGATCCACAGCTGCCTGCAAACAAATTAGGCCTTAGGTACCCATTGGGTGTTGGGTCCTATAGTGTCAGTTGTACCCTTCGGGATCCAGACTTGCTTAACTACCCTGATTTCCTCAGAGTGGTAAATCTGTCTCCCTGAAACATCAATGTTGGGAAATTATATAGACTTAAGTTTTGATTATGATGCCAAAATGTTCCTCCTAAGTAGTTTGTAAGTAAAATATTCAATAGAGTTAGAATTTAGTTAAACAGTTCTAAATGTTAAGAACTAGACCGCAGTTAGAAATTCCTAGAGTGTATTGAAGAATGAAGTCCGCTGAAGACAAGGTCTGCTGAAGACGAAGTCCGCTGAAGATAAGTAATCTGAGAAAGTAGTCTAAGTCTTGAATGTTTTCTAAGTGCATTATCACCAAGACTAAAACCATCAGGAGAGGACCAAGGTCCACTGATGAGAACTAACAGAGCTCATTAAATGCTAAACACATTAAAAGTTGTTAGTTAATCTGGTTGGAACAAGGCAAAATGAATTTCAGTGAAGCTTACAATAAATGAAGGAATAAGAAGGTTCTCTCAGAAGAGTTCCACCTTAAAGCAAGATAAGAATCTGGGCAAGCAGACTAAAGGTCCAATGAGAAGATGACACGTCAGTGTACTTTACTGACAGCCAACCTGCCCTAGACTGACAAATATCAAAAGTCTTTCCCTAGCAATCTACAGAAAATTAGGTGAACAAGCATGGTCTTTCAGCCATTTCTTGACAAGACTTAAAGCTTCAAATAGAGCCGTTTGAACCAATCAGATACAAGAAGACTTACTTGAGAAGATTCAAATCGAACGGGAAGATTTTCAAGGAAGCCTATAAATACAGAAGGACGTGCTCATTTCTATGCACGGGAAACTCACAAGATTAAAGCTATCTCTACATTCATAACCTTCAAGAAGCACTCGAAATTACCTTTGTTTCCCAAGTGTTTCAAATCAGTAGAGAGCATAACAAACCTTCTGTAACCAAGCTTAAAAGCTATATCCAAACCTTAGAAAGAGATAATCCATCCTGAGCCCTGAGCTACACTGTAAGGATTAACTCTCAACAGTTGGAACCAAACCCTACTCAAAACCCTACCCAGTTGTAAGGTTGAGAGTTAGAGTTAAGTGGTGTTAGTAAGCTGATTATTTGTATCAGACTGAAAACTGGTTTATTTTGGGAACTAGGACCTGGAATTATCCTAGTGATCAATTATCTAAGAGAGGATTACTTGATCAGTACAATGGACGTAGGATTACTATAACACAAGAAATTCCAAGTGAAAGGAATTCTCCTGTTTGATCAGGACAATGGACGTAGGAGATTCATCTCTGAACCACTTTATATCATGTGTACTTACATTCTGCTATTTTCTACGTGTGTGTTATCCACTCAAAGTTTATCAAGAAAAATGAGTTTTGTACAGGGCTCACTAATCCGCAGTTGAAAGCTAATTAGATAGTAGTTCAACTGAAAGTCTTGAGCTTTCAGTGGAGGTATTATCTCAGTAAGCTTTCATAAGTAATTCTCAGCAGACTAGAAGTCCACTAACGAGTTACTCTCTGACGTCACCTGATAAGTTTTAAAGAAGTTTTAATTTAGAACCACAGGTGTATTCCCCCCATACACCTATTTACTCATTCCGGGACCAACAATTGTTGTCAGAGCAGTGGTTCAAAAGACCATTGTTCTAAGTATACCTTGTGCTTAAAGGTATTTTCTATCAGGTCATCTGAATTGATCTTAATTGATAAACTTGTTTAGATATTATGGCTGACAATGCAGCTAGGGTAGCATCACCAACAGAGAATAATATGGGTGTTAATCCTTTGAACCATATGTCCCATCACAAGCTTCCACAATTCTCAGTGGAAAATTATGACTTCTGGAAGATCAGAATGAGAGCTCATCTTGTCTGTGTACATGATGAAATGCTAAGGGTTATTACTAAAGGTCCATTTATTTTTATGACACCTAACCCTAGAACCACAGCTGAGACTATTGCAGATCCAAGAGAAGAATGACCCAAGGATGAAGACAACTTCACTGCAGATGAAAGGAGAAGAAACAACCTCAACTTCATAGTCATGAATATTCTCTACACCACCATTCCAGATTCTGTAATGGGAAGAGTGATCCACTGCAAGACTGCAAAGGAACTTTGGGACACTCTTGCTCTCATATGTGAAGGAACTGACAAGATAAAGGAGAACAAACTCTCAGTAGCAGTTCAAAAATATGAGCAGTTCACAATGGAGCCCACTGAGACCATTGACCAGCTTGATGGGAGATTCACTGAAATCATGAATGAAATAAACTCTTTGGGAAAAGTCTATACCAAAAGAGAAGTTGCCTTAAAAATCCTGAGAGGTCTAACCTCAAGATGGGATATGTACTCTGTAATGATGCAGAATACCAAGGATCTATCTAGCATGTCTATGCAATAGGTATTCTCTGAACTTAAGGCTTATGAGTTTGATCTTAACAGGAAAAGGGCTCCTGATGAGACCTCAGCTAAGAAGGGAGTTGCCTTCAAAGCTAAGGAGACTGAGCCAAAATCCCCAAAGCCTCAGACGAGTACAAAAGCAAGCAAATCTCAAAGCAAGGCTGAGATGCAAGAGGAACTCAGCCTGATGGCTAGAAGGTTTGAGAAACTTAACAACCGTTTTGGCAAGTATAAAAGATTTTACAGGGATAACAGAGAAGGAGAGAAAAGCTCAACTGAGCTGGAAAAGAGAAAAGATTACAAGAACTATAATAGAGGTGAAGGATCATCATCAAAGACCAAGGAGTCTACTGAGGAAAAAAATGATAATGCCAATAGATGCTTTCAGTGCAAGAAGATTGGGCATTTTCAATATGATTGTCCTCAACTGAGCACAAAGGAAAGGAATGAAAGGCAAGCCAAGAGAGACATGAGATATGGAGAAAGGAAAGCCATGGTGGCTGAGGATGTTGATGAAGATCTGGAGTCATCTGATGGACTGTTCTTAGACAGCAGTGTAGATGACATGTGTCTCATGGCAAGAGAAGAACTAGAGGTACAATCTAAACCATCCTTTTCTCTAGAGCACTCACCTGAGCTAAGTTCAGAGTCAATTGAGGAACTCAATCTTCAGTCCGCTTTGGAACAATTGATGATTGATTTCTCAAGGTTGCAAGAAGCAAGTTTTTGTCTCCAAGATGAAAACAAAAATCTCCTGAGAGAAAACTCTAAGTTAATTGAATCAGGGAATCAGGCAGATCTTAACTCACCTCAGTCTACCATTGAGTTGACAAAAGAGGTGGAAACCCTCAAGAGTCAAGGAAATGGCAAAGATCAACTGATATCTTACTGAATCTAAGATAAAGTTAGCTGAAGAAAATTTAAAACTGGTAAGCCAAATAAAGGATTCTCTCCTGAAAATTGATGTCTTACATAAATCTGAAGAGACCTTGTTAAAAAGGATTGATGCTCTTAACAAACCCTCTCTTGCCATAGAGGAGATTCAAAATTTTCAGATCAATCCTAATAACAAGTGTGGAATAGCCTTAATTACAAAACCTTCAGAAGGTCCTCTGAGTGTTGCTTCTTCAAGTGGCACAAAGAGAGTATTTGTTAAGTCTGTGACCTTTCAAACACAGACTTTAGATAAGGGTAAAAGACCAGCTGAGATCACACAAAAGAAAAGTCAAACTAAGCCAAAACCAAATGGAGAGGCTCAGGTGACTAATCAAACCAAATCTCAGCAGAGGTACTATCAGCCGAGGTCTTCACAGATGAAGCAACCTCAGCTGAGAACACCCAGGCATGAGCATTCCTCAAGGAATAACTCATACAGAAGACCTACTCCTTTTGTGCCTAAAGGAAAAGGCCCTTCATACCCTTATCAACAAAAACTCAGGACAGGTGCACCCAAGCCTAAAAGAAAGAGTGTATAGAAGGTTTCAGTTCCTTCAAAGGCTGACACCCATAGAAAGTTTACTCCCAAGGCACCTAGGGAGATAACAATATATGTAGATGTTTATGGAAGACAACTTAGCCAATCTAAAGTGATTAGAACTGTAAGTCAAATTGGATTCTGAAAGGTACAACTAACCTGGTAGGACCCAACACCAAATGGTACCTAAAACCTGATTGTGATTGCAGGGCTCAGTGGACCTCAACAAAGGAGAAGCTCTCAAATCGTCAGTGGACTTAAGCATAATCTTTTGTCCATAAGTCAGTTTTGTGATAAAGGAACCTGTGTTTTGTCAAGAATATATCTTCACAACAGGTTCTACTGACTGGGTCAAGGAGAGGAAATATCTATCTTGCAGATTGGAAGTCTTGCACACCAAATGCATGTCTCATTGCAAAGAGCTCAACTGATACTAGTTGGTTGTGGCACAAAAGACTAAGTCATCTGAACTTCAAGATGATGAACAGAATAGCAAGACATGGACTGGTAGAAGGAATGCCAAATGAAGTATACAACAAAGAGCATATCTGTAAAGCCTGTCAGGAGGGAAAACAAGTGAAAGCATCTTTCAAAACCAAAGTTGCAACCTCTACTGACAGAGTACTTCAACTGTTACATATGGATCTCTTTGGTCCAGTAACCCCTGTAAGTATCAATGGAAGAAAATATACACTTGTTGTTGCTGATGATTTCTCCAGGTACACTTGGGTGGTATTCCTAGCAAGCAAGAAGGAGACTCAACTGAGGCTGCCAGAGCTCCTGAAGAAAGTTAGCAATGAAAAGAGCCTGAACATTGTAAAGATAAGATCAGATAAGGGCACTGAATTCATTAACTCTATTATATCTGAATTCTGCAAAGAATTAGGCATTGCACATGAAACCTCAGCTGCAAGAACTCCACAACAAAATGGAGTAGCTGAAAGTAGAAATAGGACTCTCAAGGAGGCAGCAAGAACAATGCTTGCAGAAGCTCAAGTTCCTAAAAGATTTTGGGCTGAAGCTATTAATGTTGCCTGCCACACTCAAAATAGATCCATGGTAACCAAGCATCAAGGAAAAACTCCATATGAATTATGGAATGGCAGAAAACCACAGGTATCTTATTTTCATATCTTTGGTTGCAAGTGTTTCATTCACAACAATGGGAAAACTCAACTGAAAGCTTTTGATAGCAAAGATGATGAAGGAATTTTCTTAGGATATTCCCAAATCAGTATAGCCTTCAGAGTTTACATTGTAGAACTCTTGTTGTGGAAGAAACACCTCATGTGGTCTTTGATGAATCTACTTTTGAGTCCAGGAGTAAGGAGAATGAGGAAGTGATAAGCCAAAGACTAACTAGACTGAGTATAAAGTCTAAAAGCTATCCTGAGAATTGTGTTGATACATACATCCCAACCTGGGATAACTTCAATGATCAACAATTCAAAGAGGACACTCAAAGTCAGACCACTTCTCAAAGCTCACCTGAGAGCTCTCCTGAACAAGCAACTGAACTAATGAACACTATCTCAGTTCAAGAGGTAAGTGATGTCAATGAAGATGTGGTCACAACTGAGATATCCACTGAAGCTATTATTCAAGGGGGAACCAATGAGATTACCATTGAGAATGAGAACACCTTGAATGATGACTCAGGACTTCAACCCTCTTTTTTATTTCCTGAATTTGATTTCATCCCTGTATCTAGTGACTCAACTTCAGAAGAGTTAAACTCTACAGAAGGGCATCAGCCTAGGAGGACATGGCTCTCAGATCACCCTGTTGAGCAAATCCTAGGTGATCCTTCCTCAGGAGTCAAAACTAGAAGTTTTCATGGAGAAAGTGCTTTGTTTTGTTGTTTCTTATCTAACCAGGAACCAGGTTCCATTGGAGAAGCACTTCAAGATTCGAATTGGATCATTGCCATGCAAGAAGAGCTCAACCAATTCACAAGAAATCAAGTATGGGAGCTGGTTGACAGACCATATCATTGTAATGTGATAGGAACCAAGTGGGTATTCAAGAACAAGAAGGATGAAAATGATGTCATAGTCAGAAATAAAGCCAGGCTAGTTGCAAAGGGCTATTCTCAAGTTGAAGGCTTTGATTATGATGAAACTTTTGCCCCAGTGGCCAGATTGTAGGCAATAAGGTTATTTCTTGCATATGCTGCTCACACGAAATTCAAGGTGTATCAGATGGATGTTAAGAGTGCTTTCTTGAATAGAGTACTCAATGAAGAAGTCTATGTGGAGCAACACCCAGGTTTTGAAGAGAGCCACAAAGCATATAGACTGAGAAAAGCTCTATATGGACTGAAACAGGCTCCAAGAGCTTGGTATGATACTTTGTCACAATTCCTTTTGGATCATGGCTTTATCAAAGGAATAGTAGATAGAACTCTCTTTAGGATCACAAAAGGAGAGGATACCTTGCTAGTTCAAATCTATGTGGATGATATCATTTTTGGTTGTCCCAACCAAGTCCTCTGTGAGAAATTTTCTCAACTGATGAAAGGGAAGTTTGAGATGTCAATGATGGGAGAAATGAACTTCTTCCTAGGACTTCAAGTTAAGCAGTCTCCTGAAGGAATCTTCATCAACCAAGCCAAATACACAAGGGAGCTGATCAACAAATTTGGATGCCAGACCAGCAAAGTTGCAAGAGTTCCACTCAGCACCAACACCAAGATGGAACCTGATGAAGATGGTGAATCAGTAGACCAGACTCACTACAGAGCTATCATTGGATCTCTACTGTATCTCACAGCAAGCAGGCCTGATATCACTTTTGCAGTTTGGATATGTGCAAGATATCAAGCAAATCCTAAGAAAAGTCATCTGGATGCTGCTAAGAGGATTCTCAAATATCTCAAGGGTACTGTGAATATGGGATTGTGGTATCCCTCAGATGATAATCTGGAACTCACAGGATACTCAGATGCTGACTATGGAGGATGTAGAATTGACAGGAAATCAACCTCAGGCACTTGTCAATTCTTGGGAAGTAAGCTGATCTCTTGGTTCTCCAAGAAACAAAATTTAGTAGCCACAAGCACTACTGAAGCTGAATATATGGCAGCTGGAAGTTGTTGTGCTCAAATTCTTTGGCTAAGACAACAACTGAGAGATTACAATATCTTTGCTAATGAAGTCCCTATTTTCTGTGACAACAATAGTGCAATTGCTATTTCAGAAAATCTAGTTCTCCACACAAGATACAAACATGTGGATATAAGGCATCATTTCATCAGAGATCATGTGGAGAAGAAGGATATCAAAATGCTCAAGATACACACGGACAAATAAAAGGCTGATATATTCACAAAACCTTTGGCTAAAGCAAGGTTTCAAGAACTGTCAGTAGAGCTTGGACTTCTAGATCCAGGAGAGTAGAGAAAGGAGCCAATCTCAGAAGAGTTGATTTCGAATCAGTGGAGGTTCTACCTTAGAAGAGGATCACCTCAGTGGATTTACTGATCACAGAAGAGCTTATGTCTCTCAGAAGAGGTCAAAGTTCTAACTCTGCTATTTTTCCAAGTCTGAAGGCTATTAGTTTCATATTATAAAACTCTTATCAAATATAGCAAATGAGTATTTTCTTGGAAATTAAATCTTTTTACTCTGTTTAAAAAAGATTTCATTATGGCAAGCATTTAATGCGCATTGTACAAATCAGAATTACTTTTACAGTTACCTATCTCACGCGCCCTAAAAGCTGGATGATGTGACCTTCCGGCTACCAACTCTTTTAATCCATACCTTCCATTTTAGGTGGTTCTTTTCTAACCGTCAAGATCTCTCAAAAACTCCCCACTAACCCCATCACATATCCACGACCTTTCACTCAAATTAATCTCAGACGTTGATTGCGGGATTAAATCTCACCGTTCATTACTCATATAAAAGACCCCAATTTCAGTCTAAGACCTTTTTCGAACACTCTCACTAGCAAAAACTTACTATCATTCCCTACTTTCTCTGCATCCCCTTCTCTCAAACACTTAAAAATGGCCAAAATTAATCTAGGGTTCCTTACCAACAAGGATAATTTCTGGTATGAGCCGATAATTCTTTTCAACAATCCAGAGATTGAATCAAGACTGGAGTTTGTTCACATTAAAGAGGCCTTGGAGATGGTCAAGGCTGCTGGATTAGAGAAATTCTTATCAGGTCATCCTGAGAACTGCTTTGATAGACAGGTTCTTGAGTTCTTCTACAATATATCCAACTCTGACTCAAGAATCAGGTCATGTCTATTCCTTCAAAGGAAGAAAAAGGTAATGAGAGATGATATGGAAGTTACTGAACACCAGAAGATCAGGAAGGAGATTCGAATCAGCGGTGATGATTTAAAAGAATTATTTGATCTCCCCTCTGAAGGTCCAAATCCTAATACCTGTATCTTGGATAAGGAGGAGGACTGGGTCTACACCATCATGGAGAAAAGGGTAAAATACAGTCCCACAATGAACAAAAGTTTACTTCTTCCAGTTTACAATGTTCTTTGTGAGATTGCTGGGAAATGCATTCTGGGAAACCAGGGGAGCACGGAGCAAGTAAGCAAGCCAAAGTTGTGATTGATGAAGGCAATAGTTGAGAGCAAGGAGAAGAGCTTCAACTAGCAAATGTTCTTCTTAAGAGCGCTGAATAAAGAACACTCAAAATTCCAGCCTGACAAAACTCCCCAATTGGCAAGTAAGCTAAATTTTGCCACAAAGATCTCCTACCTAATAGAAAATGTGGATGTGGGAGTAGACTGGATACAAGATAGAAAATGGAGTAATCTGAAGACTCTATTCAAGTCCGGAAAAACTCTAAAGGCAAGAAAGCTGAACTTAGAAAAAGAGAGCCCTGAAGCGGCGGAGGAGGAGGTGGAAACTGGTTCTGCTGAGGTAAAGAGAACCAAATTGAAGAAGAGGCTCATCAAACTAAGTGATAAGATGGCCTTACACAAGGAGGAGAAGGCAGAAAATGCCTCAAAGAAAGAGAAGAAGAGGTCTTCTAAGGCTGAGGAGGAGAGTGCCTCAAAGAAAGTCAGAGTCACAAACTCTACTGATGAGTCTTCATCAGGTAATCCTGACTCTTCTCCTAATGTGATCTCAACTGAGTCTGACTCAGATGTACCTGCCCCTACCCCCATCAAACCAAAAACCAAGCCCAGAACGCCCTTGAAAACAAAGAAAATTTCCAAAAGGGCTAAAACCCCCACTGAAGGCTCTCAACAGCCTGAAAGTGGATCCCAAAATCCCACCCCATCTGAGGCATCTGCTGAGGCATCCTCAATTCCCTCTGAACCCATCCCCTCAACCCCCACTGAACAAAACCCAACCCCTCCTGAAACCCAAGCCCAACCCTCATCTGAACCAAACCCTTCTGAAACTCATCCAACTCACCTGGAGTCCATCCCAGAGGAACCCTCTGATCTCAGATCACTTACCCCTTCCCTCCCATCAGACGATGAAGAAGAGTACTCATTCTTGGAAACTCTTAAGGATGAGGTGGCCTACTCTTTGGAGTCTAAGTACCCTGAGCTTGATGGGTACTCCACCCTAAAAGCAATGTTTATGAGACTGAGACTCCTTGTCTAGCTCAAAGACAGAAGATTGGGTGAGATTTTGATGGCTGTCAGAGCCAGCAATTCTGATGAATGGAAGAAGGAGAAGATGGAGGTGATGAAATTTGCTGGAATGACCAAAACCAGACTTCTCTGTGATGAGAAGATATTTGAGAGTCTGGTTATGGACAAATTAGCTGAGGCAAGAAAGGGAGATGAAATAGAGAAGGCTGATGGAGGTGAGAAAGAGAAGCCAGAGGAGGTTGTAGCTGAGGAAGAAAGGGTAGAGGAAGGAATAAAAGCTGTATGAGGAGGAGAAGAAGAGATAGGAGAAGGAGAAGGTACTTCACCTAAGCAAGGTGATAGTGAAGTAGCCGAGGATGTATCTTTGGCAAGAGATACTGAGGCATAAAATTTGCCAAAGGAGAGCTCAGTAGAGGTGTCTACTGAAGTTCTCCCACAACAGCCCTCAGTGGTGACTAAGGAGTCAGCTGAGGTGTCTGGAACTGATGGAGTTGAAAAAGAGATTGAAAAATCTGAGGGAGGTGAAAAAGATGTGGAAATTACTGGTGTAGAAAGTGGTGAAATTAGAGCAATCATTCCTGTAAAGGATGATGTGGCTGAAAAAAATCTAGTTGAAAAGAAAGAGGAGAATGACAAAAGTGAGAAGAGAGAGGAGGAGGGAATTGCTATGGAGATAGATGTGACAGGAGACTTAGGTTGTGAGATTGAGGGGGAAAGGGCTAACATTGTTTGTCATGTAGGTGCTCAAACTGATGAAGCTCCCCCAGTCCAAATCAACCTAACTCCTCTGAACAATGTTATTCACTCACTCCAAGAGGAAAGTCTTCCCTCTCTTCAAACTCAACTGAAGGATGTACAAGAGATTGTGCAAGAAGAAGTGGATGAGATGGTCATCCTCTCAGACCATGTGGATGAAATGATGGAGTCCACAACCAAATTACTTCAGAACCTTACCTTAAAGATTGAAGACTCTCAGCAGATGGTGCTGGATGTAGTAGAAGGTCAAAGTGTGCTGGTACTTGAAGGTCTGAAGAAGCTGGAACAGAGAGAAGAAGAAGCAAGAGCTCAATTCCTGAAGGACTCAGTTGACAATGTATCCATTAACCTAAAGTCCTCTGTTGAGGCGTTCTCAGCTGACCTTATTGGGAAATTTGAGGGGTTATGGAATCAGAAGATGCTGGAATTTGAGGCAAAGCATGAAGAGCTGGGAGCCAAGCTGGGTGAGGTCCTGAAGAAGGCGGCAGAGGACTTCCCTACACAAGAGAAAACAAATGTGCTAATTGATGAGAAGTTAGCTCAATTTGTGAACTTTGGACAAACAGCTGGAGCAACCCTGGAAAGGCTGGAGGATGAAGTTGACCATTGCTCCACTGAGTTGAAGGCCTTAGCTCATGATCAAATGAAGCTCAACATATCTATGGTTGAGTTTGTGATTAATGCCGGAAAGGGGAAAAAGAGGGTAAGTGCTAAGGACATGAAGACGGATCCTAAAAACAAGATGCAAATTATCCTCGAAACCCCAGAATTTGAGAGAGGCCAGCAAATCAAGAGCACATTGAAGAAGGCAGATGTTGAGGCTCAGAAGATTACTGAAGCCAAGAAAGGAAAAGAGAAGACCCCATCTGAGGACTTATCAAAGTTCAAGGAAGCTCACCTGAAGGAGAAAGAAGAAAGAGCTGCTCAGAAGGGGGAATCTACCAAGAGGAAGGCAACTGATGTCCTCTCAACAGAGGTGGCCAAGAAGACCAGAACCTTAGGGAGGTTAGCTGCTAAGTCCACTGGCTCCACGGAGTCAGTTGAGGTACTCTCAATTCTTAACCCTGAACCTATATCATCTGAAGCTCCTAAATCTGCCCCCACAAGAGTTACAGAGCTCACTGAGCTTATCAAAGAGGCTGGTGAGATGAATGGGAGAGCACAGAAGTTAGCTGCTCAACAACAAGAGAGGAGAGACAAGGTGGTTGGGAAGATGGAAACCATTGCTGAGATGGCTGAGAGGAAGAGGAAGGAGAGGCTGACCACTTTTGATAAGACTACATCCAAGAAGTTCAGAAACAATTATCAAAGGTGGGTTGCTAAGCTAAAGAAAGACAAAATTACTCCTTCAAAGGCCAAGTTCCCTCACCACGATGAGTGGGTACCCAAGAAACTCAATGATGCATGGGAAACTGCAAAAAGGGAGTTTGTGTATTCCTACTATGTCAGTGGTGAATTGGGAAGGGACAATGTGCAAGAAGTGTTCAGCTCATGGATGTTTGAAGTATATCCAAAACTCTTCCCTGCCATCATTGAAGCCTGGAATGATAGATTCCCTGATCATGCTTTGAAGGCTCCTGAGCCAATCACCTACTGGCCTCCTCAAGATGCAACTGGAGCAGTTGACAGAGATCGGATCACAGAAGAATGGGTGTCCCTGTGCGAGCAACTAGGTCTCAAGGGTAACTCAAAAGAAGTCATAGAAAGGAAGAATGACCTGAAGATTCGAGTCTTCAAACAATATGGACTTGAACCTCTGTTTGAGTCCATCTAAGGAGTTAAGTGTTTTTACTGGGCATCTGTTTATAAGTCCCAACTGATCTTGTTTTGAATCTTTTCAGTAGATGTTTTGTAATATGTACTCAGTATATTCTTA
This sequence comes from Ballota nigra, assembly GCA_947034835.1. NCBI lineage: Eukaryota > Viridiplantae > Streptophyta > Magnoliopsida > Lamiales > Lamiaceae > Ballota > Ballota nigra. The sequence goes on along the minus strand of OX344728.1, from coordinate 30,536,822 downwards.
ATGAAAACTCTACTGTTTTGCCCAAGATAATATATCATTATCATTTAGGCTTATGTACTTGAATGTTTTTTTTTTTTACTTACAAAATCCTTGAACTTTTATGTCATCTGAAGAACCTCATCTGAAAGAAGATATGTAATAAGATAGGTTCCGACATAATCAAAAAGGGGGAAATTGTTGGGAAATTATATAGACTTAAGTTTTGATTAAGATGCCAAAATGTTCCTCCTAAGTTGTTTGTAAGTAAAATATTCAGTAGAGTTAGAATTTAGTTAAACAGTTCTAAATGTTAAGAACTAGAGTGCAGTTAGAAATTTCTAGAGTGTATTGAAGAATGAAGTCCGCTGAAGACAAGGTCTGCTGAAGACGAAGTCCGCTGAAGACAAGTAATCTGTGAAAGTAGTCTAAGTCTTGAATGTTTTCTAAGTGCATTCTCACTAAGACTAAAACCATCAGAAGAGGACCAAGGTCCACTGATGAAATCTAACAAAGCTCATTAAATGCTAAACACATTAAAAGCTGTTAGTTAATCTGGTTGGAACAAGGCAAAACGAATTTCAGTGAAGCTTACAATAAATGAAGGAATAAGAAGGTTCTCTCAGAAGAGTTCCACCTTAAAGCAAGACAAGAATCTGGGCAAGCAGAATAAAGGTCCAATGAGAAGATGACACGTCAGTGTACTTTACTGACAGCCAACCTGCCCCAGACTGACAAATATAAAAAGTCTTTCCCTAGCAATCTACAGAAAGTTAGGTGAACAAGCATGGTATTTTTAGTTTTTTTTATTAAGAAAAAATATGTATTTTTAGTAATTTACAAATTTAAACATTTTCACCATGCACGTTCTAATAAATAATTTCCTGTGATTATGCATTGATTTTTAAATTATAACATATTCCAAATGATTTGTTCATTAACATGTTGTATATTAGATCCTCTCCCCATGAAAACTCTGTGTTCATACCTTTTATTTTAATCTGTATCAATTCCATTTTCACACAAAACTCAATATAAATATTCATATAAGACCATAATTTAAAATTCCTTAAAAATTCTGAGACGTTAAAATAAAATGAGTGTGGAAGTAGTTGTGGAACGGAGGAGGAAAAAAGTATTGTTTTTGGAACTAAAAAGAAAATATCAAGATCATCAATATCGTATTAATTATTTAGTAGAAGGTGTGATGATTTTCTAATTCATATTTGTAGATACTCAGTAAAAGGAAATTTATATTTATTTTGCAATTTCGTCAATTTAGAATTAATTCTTTTCAATAATTATTATTTTATTAATAGATTATTTAACGTACAACTGTTATAATTACACCAACTATTAATTTAATTAGGATTTTCTTTCTATATTCCCACTTAATTCTCCCAATACTATGTTTTTGTTTATTTTTTAAGTAATTCTCTTTTGCACTTGGTGCACGGTGTGCACATTCAACATCCAACATTTGAGAATATTTACACTGAAAAGTATGAGCTAATTACACCGTAAAAGTGTGAGATGATTATACTAAAAAAATTAGTGTAATTTTTATATTGTAATCTAGCCACAATTTTCAATATAATTAACCACATTTTAGAGTGTAAATATTCTCAACTTACGAGTTAGTGTACCGCGCACTATGTGTATATGAGACCTTGACTATTTTTTTTTTTTGCCTTCATTTTTTCGACTTATCTTGATTTTGGCCAATAAACAGTTAAATTAATTTATATAGCTTTATTTTTTTACTTAAACAATATATACCCTAACTAAGAGCTTATTTGATTGACTGTCAATCAATATAGATTTATATCTATCGTATTCCGCCATGCTATATATACAGGTTTAATTTGGCCAAGATGTTGGCATGTGTTATATGGAGGGAAATCCACTTAATTATGGTAAATAATAAAATCCCTCAAATCTCAAATGTTTTCTCATTTAAATTCAGTCTCATTTGCAACACGTCAATTGCAAAAAAAATATTTGTTCAAAACTTCAAATGCAAAAACTTTAATTTTTGCAAATAATACGGGTTCACCGGTCAACAAAAATTGGTTTTTATATGTTATCGTGGACAACAACCATCATTGTCATTCCCCAAAAGTTAGAAAAAATAACACAAAATTGATTCTCCCTTCATTATAATTCAAATTATTTTGTACCCAACAAAATAATGTAGGTTTTAGTGAAAAAAAAAGTTCATTAGTATTAAAAAATGTACTATTTAGGGTATATTGACCCTTTGACTTTATTATTGGAGTTAGTACAATGAGAAATATATAAAAGATATTTGAAGTGATTAGTTTTAGAGAGTAATAGTATTTTTTTATTAATTAATAGATCAAAATCTTACCAAATGGACGAATTTTATACTCATAGAAAACTGAATAAATGTAGTTTTTTCTCGCCATTTATGATCCATGAGACAATCTCATACAAGACTCTCAAGTACATAAATATTGTCAATTCTTAAACAATGAAGAAACAAATGTAACTGTCAAGGTGATAATTTATAAGCGATTTTGGAGATAGTACACAATTAATTCCCACCATATTTAACAAGAAAATATGACATCTTTCGATTTATCACTTAATTAATAAATTTTATTGGTTTAAAAATTATTAATTACAAACATAAAGTGATTAATTTCAATAAAATTTCAAAGCTTATACATAAATTACATACTTTTTTTTTTTTTTTTTGCAAAATCTGATAGTATTAAATTAAAGTGATAATATTCAAATTAAAAGTGTTTTTTTATATTGAGTATATAAGCCAAAGGTGATAAATTTAATTGATAAGCTATCATTTCTATTTAGCATAATTTAAATTGGTAAGTAAATAGTATATCATTTTTATTTTGTATTAATTTAAAGGTTTTTTTATCCTTTTAACTAATTGTTTAAAAAAATAGAACGACTCATATATTTTATAATTATTTTTTGTTTGAGTTGATATATTTTTAGTTTAATAAAACAAAATATAAATGATTGTTTATGAAAAAATATGAAGTATTGGGGATTGTATGATCGTTTATTTTTAAAAAATGATCGTTTATGATAATATAGTTGCTAAAATTAGGGTATTGTAGATTTTGATATGAAGAATTGGAGATTTTCCTTGAATTGAAGATTTTTGGATACACAAACTAATAGAGGATGAGAGCCAGATTCTGAAAAAAATATACTCACTTCGTCCACGAAAACGACGCCCCTTTCGTTTTTGACAATAATTTTGTTCTCTTTACCATGCAACCATCATTTAATTATGTTACATGTTATTGACTTTATACTCAGAATAATTAACTTATAAATGGACCACACAATGCTCTAATATATATTTACTTTATCTATTTTATTTATATTTTCTTAAAATTTATCAAAATAAAAGGGCACACTTTTCGTAGACAGAGAGAGTATTTATGTATGTACCTATGAGTAGTTTGTGATGGATACAGTGGACGGTCTCATTGCACTATTTAAGAAGGTAGGGCGACGACTAATTAAGAAATAAACAGAGGAGTAACTAGAAATTGTTGCTGATTTTTTTAAAAAAGTATTTGAATTCTTAATTAAGTTTATAGTTTTATTAATACTTTATTTTTTATAATTTATTTTAATATTTAATAAATTGAATACCAAAACTAGCCAGAATTTGAGATTTTTAGGCTAAAATTATTTGGTAGACTGAAGGTGAGTAATTCGATCAAAAAATGCTCTAATGAAACAACTTTAAAGTTATTAACTTAAATACGTCAGTCCGAAAGAAAAATGTCCTTAAATTATCATCCCTTTAAAGTTAGTGTCCTTAAATTCGTGATTCATTCGTTGATTTGATAAATAGATGGTGAGTTAGTGTGCTATTAGACCATGTAAAGATAATTTAATTTTTGCTTAAAATATTTTCACTAAAAGTCAATTGATCATTTGAAGATGATGTTGAAGGAAAATTAAAACATGTGAATATTTGTGAAATAAAAACCGGTAATTTTTTTTTCTTTTTATAATTTTAAAGATGATGTTGAAGAAAAAAAAACGGTAAATGTTGCTTTTATTGATAAGTTTGAAGATGATGTTGAAGGAAAAGAAACTGGTAAATATTGGTTCATTAATCAATTTTTTGTGAAATGCAGTAATGCTAAATTTAAAAGTTGTTTGATTAGATTTATACTTCTTTAAATGCATTTTTTGTTTTTATTTTGTACTAAAACAATTAATTATGTTTTTCAGTTTTTTTCAGCACATGCCAATGATGATTTTTTTTTTTTTTGAAATAAAATTGAATTCTATTATATTGAAGTATGTTGGAACTGAAGAATATTTCCAGACCAATTTATTATGAATCCATGTTTATTTATGATATGGATCATCACATACTACGTCAAAACTAAAGTTTGACATAAATTTATTAGAAGTGTTGAATTGCATAAAATGATAAAATTATTTTTAAGAAATATAATGGTATTCATGTTGGAGTATGAATGCTTTTTATTTTATGTGTACCAAGATTGAGTACTTCATATTGATCTTTTTAATAAAGTCATTATGTTGACTCTTTTATTTGTAGTGCTCAAATTTCAACAATTATAAAATATTCAGTTTTTATATTAAAACTTCAATATTTTATGTAGATGTTAAAATTTAGAAATGGTTTACTGTTTAGTTTTGAAAATTTACTATTCTATTCTATTTATTTTTTACTTTTATAGTATACAGTTTATATTTGGAAATTATTAAAATAATATTGAATATATAATAATATAACTGCGTTAAAAATGAAAAAAAAAGTTTTTTTATTAAGAATAAATTATTGAAGTTATTAATTCCTAATCAAACAAATATGAAATTTCTTATAAATAAATTTATTATTTGGTTCAATTATCTACATCCATAATTTCTTATAGCTAAATTTATTATTAGTTCATAGGTATATTATAGTGCAGAGACAATTCCACTTTAGATCCCACAGGACACGGTAGCGAGAGATCCTGGTCCCTGACATTGTAGATCCCGTAACTTATTTTTAATGTAAAAATGGTCTCAAAATTAGTCTTTCATTAACATTTCATTAGATTTTGTCGCATTTAGTTATTTGTTTGATATTTAAATTATTAAGCGTAGAAAGGATGTGTCCTACGATTCTTAGTGGTTATCAAATAGTAAAAAAATTATTCATCAGTATAAAGAGGTGTAAAGTTGAGTTTATATTAGTTTGGTCCACCTTATTATAGACACATTATTTTATGGGTTAGTTGCAAATAAAATCACAATATTTTTGCAAATTGCAATCTAATCTAAACTTTTGAATCTTAACAAAAAAAATTCAAAACTTAGCATTTGGTTGCAATTCTAACCAAAAGGAAAATTTCAATTAGCCTAAAAATGATGGTTAATGTTGGTCCCGAAACAAGTAAAACAGGTGTATGGGGGGGAGGGGATACACCTGAGGTTACAAATTCAAACTTTTCTTTAAAACTTATCAGGTTACTTAAGACAGTAGATCGTCAGTGGACTTTGAAGTCTGCTGAGATTTACTTATGAAAGCTTACTGAGATATCAGCTTCACTGAAGGTTCAAGACTTTCGGTTGAACTACTATCTAATTAGCTTTCAGATGCGGATCAGTGAGCCCTTATGAAAACCTCATTTTGCTTTGATAAAACTTGTTTGAATAACACACACTTAAGGAAATAACTGAATGTAAGTACACGAGATATAAAGTGGTTCAGAGAATAATCTTCTACGTCCAGTGTCCTGATCAAACAGGAGAATTCCTTTCACTTGGAATTCCTTGTGTTATAGTGCCCAGGTGCACTGATCAAATTAATCCTCTCTAAGGATATTTGATCACTAGGATAATTTCAGGTCCTAGTTCCCAAAACAAACCAGCTTTCAGACTGATATCAACAATCAGCTTACTAACATCACTTAACACTAACTCTCAACCTAACACTGGGTTGGGGTTTTGAGTAGGGTTTGGTTCCAACTGTTGTGAGATAATCCTTACAGTTTAGCTTAAGGATTAGGATGGATTATCTCTTTCTAAGGTTTGGATATAACTTTAAGCTTGGTTACAGAAGGCTTAGTATTCTCTCTACAAATGTGAACCACTTGGGAAACAAAGGTAATTTCGAGTGCTTCGTAGTAAGTTATGTATGTAGATATTGCTTTGATCTTGTTAGGTTTCCCGTGCATAGTAATGAGCACGTCCTTCTGTATTTATAGACCATCTTGAAAATCTTCCCGTTGGAGTTGAATCTTCTCAAGTAAGTCTTCTTGTATCTGATCGGTTCAAACGACTCTATTTGAAGCTTTAAGTCTTGTCAAGAAACGGCTGAAAGACCATGCCTGTTCATCATCTTTCTGTAGAAGGCTAGGGAAAGACTTTTGGTACTTGTCAGTCTGTGACAGGTCGGCTGTTAGTAGAGTACACCTACGTGTCATCTTCTTATTGGGCCGTTCAGTCTGCTTGCTCAGAATCCTGTCTTGCTTTAAGGTGGAACTCCTCTGAGAGAACCTTCTCATTCCTTCATTTATTGTAAGCTTCACTGGGATTCGTTTTGCCTTGTTCCAACCGGATTAACTAATAGCTTTTAATGTGTTTAACATTGAATGTGCGTTCTTAATTCACATCAGTGGACCTTTGTCCACTCCTGATGGTTTTAGTCTTAGTGTGAATGTACTTAGAAAAACATTCAAGACTTTAGACTATTTCTTCAGATGACTTCATCTTCAGCGGACTTTCTTCAGCGGACTTCATTCTTCAATACACTCCAGAAATTACTAACTGTGCTCCAGTTCCTTAACATTTGATCTCACTATCTAAACTCTAACTCTTCTGAATACTTTACTTACAAATGACTTAGGGAAACTTTTGGCATTTTAATCAAAACTTAAGTCTATACAATTTCCCAACAATTTCCCCCTTTTTGATTATGTCGAAACCTATCTTATTACATATACTCTTTCAGATGAGGTTATTCAGTTGTCATAAAATTCAAAGGATTTTTGTAAGTAAAGGCATTTAAGTACATAAGCCTAAATGATAATGAGATATTATCTTGGGCATAAAACTACTAGAGTTTCATTTCTTCATATAACAGAGTGAGTACAAGTACAAGAAGTCTACTGTCAAAAAGTTTCAAAAAAAAAAAAAACAACTGGAACTTATAAACAAATGCCCAGAAACCACTTAATCACCTTAAATAGACTCAAATAAAGGCTCCAGTCCATACTGCTTGAAGACTCTGATCTTTAGTTCATTTTTCCTTTCCATTACTTCCTTAGTATGTCCCCTGAGTCCCAAATGCTCACAAAGGGACACCCATTCACCAGTGATCCGCTCTCTGTCAACTGCGCCAGTTGCATCTGTTGGAGGCTAGTAGATAATTTGCTCAGGAACTTTCAAGGCGTGGTCTGGAAACTTGTCATTCCAGGCCTCATTAATATCAGGGTAGAGTTTTGGGTAGGACTCAAAAAGCCAGTCATTGAATAAATCTTGAGCATTCTCTTTACCCAACTCTCCACTGACATAATATGAATACACAAATTCCCTCTTGGCAGTTTCCCAAGCATCATTCAGCTTCTTGGGAACCCAAGTATCAAGATGGGGGAATTTGGCCTTTGCAAGTGCCAACTTATCCTTCTTCAGCTTAGCAGCCCACCTTTGATAGCCATTCCTGAATTTCTTGGAAGTGGTCTTGTCAAAAGTAGCCAGCCTCTCTTTCCTCTTCCTTTCAGCTAACTCAGCAATGGACTCTATCTTTCCAACAACCTTGTCTCTTCTTTCTAGTTGTTGAGCAGATAGCCTCTGAGCTCTCTCGTTCATGCCTCCAGTTTCTTTGATTAGCTCTGTAAGCTCAGTGACCCTTGTAGGTGCAGACTTGGGGGTTTCAGAAGAGATAGGTTCAGGGTTGAGAGTTGGAAGTACCTCTACTGAGTCTGTTGACTTTGCAGCCAACCTTCCTGAGGATCTAGTTCTCTTTGTCACCTCTGCTGAGGATCAGCAGCATTCCTTTTTGTTGATTCCCCCTTTTGAGCAACTCTTTCACTCTTCTCTTTCTCAGCAACTTCCTTGAATTTGGTTAAGTCCCTCTCCTCTTGGACTTCTTTGCCTTTTGCCCCTTTGCTCCTCTCATCAGCTGAATTCTGAGCCTCATTTGTCACCTTCTTCATGGTATTCTTAATCTGCTGACTCTTTGCAAAGTCATCAGTTTCAAGAATTATCTCCATCTTATTTTTGGGGTCCAGCTCCATCTGCTTTCCACTCACTAACTCTTCCCCCTTTTCGGCATTAAACACTCAGCAACAGTGATGTTTAGCTTCATCTGATCATGTTCAAGGGCTTTGAGTTGAGTTGAGCAGTGATCAACTTATTCTTCAATTCTTTCCAAGGTTGCACCAGCATTCTGTCCAAAACTTACAAATTGTGCAAGCTTCTCATCAATGAGGACATTTGTTTTCTCTTGAGTAGGAAAGTCTTCATCAGCCTTCTTTTGCACATCCTTTAGGTTAGCTCCCAGCTCTTCATGTTTGGCCTCAAATTCTGTCAGTTTCTTGTTCCATAACCCTTCAACCTTCCCTATCAGGTCCGTTGAGAAAGCCTCTACAGAGGACTTTAGGTTAATGAAGACATTATCCACTGAGTCTTTTAGAAATTGTGTCCTGGCCTCTTCCCCCTTCTTCTCCATCTTCTTCAGAGCCTCTATCACCAGCATACTCTGGCCTTCCACTACATCAATTACCATTTGTTGAGAATCTTCCACCTTAAGAGTCAGGTTTCGAAGAGAAGTGGTGGTAGACTCCATGAGCTCATCAACATGGTCTGAGAGAATGACCATTTCATCAACTTTCTCCTGGACAATCTCTTGGACATCTCTCAGTTGAGTTTGGAGGGATGGAAGCTTTACATCTTCAAGTCTTTGAACTGCATCCCTCAGTGGACTTAAGTGAATTTGAACTTGGGGTACTTCATTAGATTGAACACTTGCAACAGATAGAATGTTAGCACCTTCCCCCCATTCTCACCACCTAAACCAGCATTTTCATCTTCCTCCATTTGAACTCCCTCCTCCTCTCTCTTCTCACTTTCACTCTCTCTTTCATTTTCAACTTCAATTTTTTCAGCCAATTCATCCTTTACAGGGATGATTGCTCTAATCTCTCCGCTGACAACCTTAGTGATCTCAACCTCTTTTTCTCTCTTTCTCTTTTTCGACTCCTTCTTGTCCAGTTACCTCAGCTGACTCCATAGTCACCGCTGAGGGCTGTTGGGACATTGTCAGTTTTGATTAAGATCCCAAAGCCCCTGAAAAGATGATTGCCTTAATCTGTCTTTGTCAGGCTAGTCTTGGTTAGGATTTGTACTTTGTCATTTTACACTTCACAAGTACTCAGTGAGAGGAGAACTCACTGGAGACAATCAAGACTCAGAGCCTGAAGACGAAGAGCACCATCCTGAACTTATGGCAGTCTTCTAAGCTGGCTGAGTAAGTGTCAGTGATGAAGAGTATGACCCTGAGGTCATTACTAACTCAGTCCTGAAGGGAACGGGATGTCACTGAGTTAATGGGAAGACTTGGAGTAGAGCCAAGCAATGCAAAAGGAATTTCAGCGTCAGGACAAGACTGGTGGGCTCAAGACAAAATGAACTTAATAAGACAAGCCTGAAGCTCAGGAATAAGTTCTGACATTCTCACCAACCTGATGACGTGGACCAATCCGTGAAGGACACGTACGTACGGAACCTGACATGAAGACTGAATTCAGACTGCATATTCAATGGGCAAGCATTTAATGTGCATTTAATGCAAATACCAAATCCATGCAAAGGACGGCTGCTGCATGAAGATATGTCCGTTTGAAGCCACTCTACATAGATGACTAGAAGGCTATCTCTCCAACGGATAGTTATTCAAATCACCTATAAATACAGAAGGCCTTGAACCCATTCAAGGTAACGGGAAATTTCCAAGCCAGAAATTACTCAAACTCTCAAGCATTCAAAGCATTCAACTTTTAAGAGAAGCACTCGAAACTTTCTAAATTTCCGAAGTGTTTCTTAGCAGTTGAGAGTTGTTCTGTATTCCAAGAGCTAATTAGAATTATCTCAAGCTTAGAGAGATTATCCAATCCTTAGCATAACTTTGACTTGTAAGGATAATCTCAACCTAGTTGGAATCCAAACTGAAACCAAAACCCTAAGTTAGGCTTGTTGGGAGTAAGTCAGTTAGAGTGTTAGTAAGTGGAGTTGTATAGATCAGTGAGGTTAGCTGGTCTTGGTGCACCTTGGCACGTTAAAAACAAGAATCCCTTGAGTGGATTTCCTGTTAAGTCAGGCCGTGGACGTAGGAGCTTGAGACTCTGAACCACGTTAAACTCCTTGTGTTCTTACTGCTTTGATATTGTGCATACTTGCCATATTACTTGTTCATTCATTGCATTCAAGTTTATCAGGCCTGAATCAATCAGGCTGATCTTCAAAAGAGCACTGCCCTACTAAACACTCTTCAGATTCGAGTAAAACAAGTTTTTCAGAAAGCAAACTAAACAAGACTTTAAACTTTCAGGGCTCAAACATTTCCGCACTGAACTTGAACTGATAGTTAGCCAACTGACCCGCACCAAGTGTAGTCAGTAGGTGTGTTATCAGCTCCTAGTTCTTTACCACTCTGAGCAAAGGGGACTCAGTCAGTTTTAAGGTTGAAAAATTGGTATACGTGTATTCCCCCCCCATACACGTATTCCTCAGTCTTGTACCGGGACCAACAAGGGCTGTTGTGAGGGAGTTTCAGTAGACACCTCTACTGAGCTTCCCTTTGGCAAATTTTGAGCCTTAGTATCCTTTACCGGGGATACATCCTTGGCTACTTCACCACCACCTGGCTGTGGTGAAGTACCTTCCTTCTTTTCCTCTTTTTTTTCTTTCTCTTCCACTTCCACTTTCTCCACCTCCTCTGACTTCTCCTTCTCTTCTCCAACCACCTTCTCTGCCTCAGGTGCTGTTGGAAAATTGTATAGACTTAAGTTTTGATTAAGATGCCAAAATATTCCTCCTGAGTTGATTGTAAGTAAAATGTTCAGTAGAGTTAGTACTTAGTTAATTTAGTTCAAATGTTAAGGAACTGGAGTGCAGTATTAAATTTCTAGAGTGTATTGAAGAATGAAGTCCCCTGAAGTCTAAGTCCGCTGAAGACAAGTGATCTAAGAATTAGTCTAAGTCTAGAATGTTTTCTAAGTGCATTCTTACTAAGACTAAAACCATCAGGTGAGGATCAAGGTCCACTGATGAGAACTAACAAAGCACATTAAATGCTAAACACATTAAAAGTTGTTAGTTAATCTGGTTGGAACAAGGCAAAACGAATTTCAGTGAAGCTTACAATTAATAAAGAATTAAGAAGGTTCTCTCAGAGGAGTTCCACTTTAAAGCAGGACAGGATTCTGAGCAAGCAGACTGAACGGCCCAATTAGAAGATGACACGTAGGTGTACTCCACTGACAGCCGACCTTTCCCAGACTGACAAGTACCAAAAGTCTTTCCCTAGCATTCTACAGAAAGTTGGTGAACAGGCATGGTCTTTCGGCCATTTCTGAACAAGACTTAAAGCTTCAAATAGAGTCGTTTGAACCAATCAGATGCAAGAAGACTTACTTGAGAAGATTCAAATCCAACGAAAAGATTTTCAAGGAAGCCTATAAATACAGAAGGATGTGCTCATTTCTATGCACGGGAAACTCACAAAATTAAAGCTATCTCTACATTCATAACCTTTTAGATGCATTCAAAATTACCTTTGTTTCCCAAGTGTTTCACATTTGTAGAGACCATAACAAGCCTTCTGTAACCAAGCTTAAAAGCTATATCCAAACCTTAGAAAGAGATAATCCATCCTAAGCCTTGTGCTAAACTATAAGGATTATCTCACAACAGTTGGAACTAGAACCCTACTCAAAACCCTACTCAGTTGTTAGGTTGAGAGTTAGTGTTAAGTGGTGTTAGTAAGCTGATTATTTGTGTTAGTCTGAAAGCTGGTTTTTTTTGGGAACTAGGACCTGGAATTATCCTAGTGATCAATCATCCTAAGAGAGGATTAATTGATCAGTGCACCTTGGCACTATAACACAAGGAATTCCAAGTGAAAGGAATTCTCCTGTTTAATCAGGACAGTGGACGTAGGAGATTCATCTCTGAACCACTTTATATCTTGTGTACTTACATTCTGCTATTTCCTTAGTGTGTGTTATCCACTCAAAGTTTATCAAGTAAAACGAGTTTTCCAAAGGGCTCACTAATCCGCACTTGAAAGCTAATTAGATAGTAGTTCAACTGAAAGTCTTGAGCTCTCAGTGGAGGTATTATCTCAGTAAGCTTCACAAGTAATTCTCAGCAGACTTAAAGTCCACTGATGAGTTACTTTCTGAAGTAACCTGATAAGTTTTTAAGAAGTTTAAATTTGTAACCACAGGTGTATTCCCTCCCCCCCATACAGCTGTTTACTCATTTCGGGACCAACAATTGGTATCAGAGCAATGGTTCAAAAGACCATTGTTCTAAGTATACCTTGTGCCAAAGGTATTCTCTATTTGGTCATCTGAATTGATCTTATTGATAAACTTGTTTAGATATTATGGCTGACAATGTAGTTAGGGTAGCACCACCAGCAGAGAACAATATGGGAGTTAATCCCTTAAACCACATGTCCCATCACAAACTTCCACAATTCCCAGTGGAAAATTATGACTTCTGGAAGATTAGAATGAGAGCTCATCTCGCCTGTGTGCATGATGAGATGTTAAGGGTAATCACTAAAGGTCCATTTATTTTTATGGCCCCTAACCCTAGAACCACAGATGAGACTATTGCAGATCCAAGAGAAGAATGGCCCAAGGATGAAGATAACTTTACTGCAGATGAAAGGAGGAGAAAAAACCTCAACTTCATAGCCATGAACATTCTCTACACCACCATTCTAGATTCTGTAATGGGAAGAGTGATCCATTGCAAGAGTGCAAAGGAACTTTGGGACACCCTTTCTCTCATGTGTGAAGGAACTGACAAGATAAAGGAGAACAAGCTCTCTATAGCTGTTCAAAAGTATGAGCAGTTCACCATGGAGCCCACTGAGACCATTGACCAGCTTGATGGGAGATTCACTGACATCATGAATGAGATAAATTCTCTGGAAAACGTATACACCAAAAGAGAAGTTGCCTTAAAGATCCTGAGAGGGTTAACCTCAAGATGGGATGTGTACTATGTGATGATGCAGAATACCAAGGATTTGTCCAGCATGTCTATGCAACAGGTATTCTCAGAACTTAAGGCTTATGAGTTTGACCTTAATAGGAAAAGGGCTCCTGATGAGACCTCAACTGAGAAGGGAGTTGTCTTCAAAGCTAAGGAGACTGAGCCAAAATCCACAAAGCCACAGAAGAGTACAAAGGCAAGCAAATCTCAAAGCAAGGCTGAAATTCAGGAGGAACTCAGCCTGGTGGCTAGAAGGTTTGAAAAACTTAACATCCGTTTTGGCAAGTATAAAAGATTTTACAGGGATAACAGAGAAGGAAGAAGTTATCCACAAAAAGACACCAGAGAAGGAGAGAAAAGCTCAACTGAGCTGGAAAAGAGGAAGGATTACAAGAACTATGTGAAGGTTCATCATCAAAGACCAAGGAGTCTATTGAGAAAAAGAATGATGATGCCAATAGATGTTTCCAATGCAAGAAGGTTGGGCACTTTCAATATGACTGTCCTCAACTGAGCACCAAGGAAAGGAAGGAAAGGCAAGCCATAAGAGACAGGAGATATGGAGAAAGAAAAGCCATGGTGGCTGAGGATGTTGATGAAGATCTGGAGTCATCTGATGGTCTGTTCTCAGACAGCAGTGATGATGACATGTGCCTCATGGCAAGAGAAGAACCAGAGGTACAATCTAAACCATCCATTTCTCTAGAACACTCACCGGAGCTGAGCTCAGAGTCAACTGAGGTACTCAATCTTCAGTCCGCTTTGGAACAATTGATAATTGATTTCTCAAGGTTGCAAGAAGCAAGTTTTTGTCTCCAAGATGAAAACAAAAATCTCCTGAGAGAAAACTCTAAGTTAATTGAGTCTGTGAATCAGGCAAATCTTAACTCAGCTCAATCTACCATTGAATTGACAAAAGAGGTGGAAACCCTCAAGAGTCAAGGAAATGGCAAAGATCAACTGATAAAAGATCTTATTGAATCTAAGATAAAGTTAACTGAAGTGAACTTAAAACTGGTAAGCCAAGTAAAGGATTCTCTCCTGAAAATTGATGTCTTACATAAATCTGAAGAGATCTTGGTAAAAAGGATTGATGCTCTTAACAAACCCTCTCTTACCATATAGGAGATTCAAAACTTTCAGATCAATCCAAATAACAAGTGTGGAATAGGCTTTATTCCAAAACCTTCAGAAGGTCCTCTGAGTGTTGCCTCTTCAAGTGGCACAAATAGAGTTTTTGTTAAGTCTGTGACCTTTCAACCACAGACTTTAGATAAAGGTAAAAGACCAGCTGAGGTCCAACAAAGAGAAGTCAAACTCAGCCAAAACCAAATGGAAAGGCTCAGTTGACTAATCAGAATAGATCTCAGCAGAGGTACTATCAGCCGAGGTCTTCACAGATGAAGCAACATCAGCTGAAAGCACCCAGACATGAACACTCCTCAAGGAATGACTCATACAGAAGACCTATTCCTTTTGTGCCTAAAGGAAAAGGTTTTTCATACCCTTATCAATAAAAACTTAGGCCAGGTGCACCCAAGCCTAAAAGAAAGAATGTAAAGAAGGTTCCTGTTCCTTCAAAGGCTGACACCCATAGAAAGTTTACTCCTAAGGCACCTAAGGAGATAACAATCTATGTAGATGTTTTTGGAAGACAAATTAGCCATTCTGAAGTGATTAGAACTGTGAGGCAAATTTGGATTCCAAAAGGTACAGATAACCTGGTAGGACCCAACACAAAATGGTTACCTAAAGCTTGATTTTGATTGCAGGGCTCTGTGGACCTCAACAAAGGAGAAGCTCTAAAATCTACAGTCTGGTACTTGGACAGTGGATGTTCCAGGCACATGACTGGCAACAAAGGTCTCCTGACAGAGTTTGTTGAGAAAGAAGGTCCACAAGTCACTTTTGGTGACAATTCTCAAGGAGCCACTAAAGGTTATGTACCTTAATTATTGGCTCAGTAAGAGTAAGCAATATATCCTTTGTCAGTGGGCTTAAGCACAATCTTCTGTCCATAAGCCAGTTTTGTGATAAAGGATACAGTGTTGAATTTTCTTGTAACCTGTGTTTTGTCAAGAATATATCTTCACAACAGGTACTACTAATAGGGTCAAGGAAAGGAAATGTCTATCTTGCAGATTGGAAGTCTTGCACACCAAATGCATGTCTTATTGCAAAGAGCTCAACTGATACTAATTGGCTGTGGCACAAGAGACTAAGTCATCTGAACTTCAAGATGATGAACAGGATAGCAAGACATGGACTGGTGGAAGGAATGCCAAATGAAGTATACAACAAAGAACATATCTGCAAAGCCTGTTAGGAGGGAAAGCAAGTGAAAACATCTTTCAAAAGCAAAGTAGCAACCTCTACTGACAGAGTACTTCAATTGTTACATATGGATCTCTTTGGTCCTGTAACCCCAGTAAGTATCATTGGGAGAAAATATACACTTGTTGTTGTTGATGATTTCTCCAGGTACATGTGGGTGGTATTCCTAGAAAGCAAGAAGGAAACTCAACTCAGGCTACCAGAGCTCCTGAAGAAAGTTAGCAATGAAAAGAGCCTGAACATTGTAAAGATAAGATCAGATAAGGGCACAAAATTTATTAACTCTATTATATCTGATTTCTGCAAAGAGTTAGGTATTGCTCATGAGACCTCAGCTGCTAGAACTCCACAACAAAATGGAGTAGCTGAAAGAAGAAATAGGACTCTGAAGGAGGCAGCAAGGACAATGCTTGCAGAAGCTCAAGTTCCTAAAAGATTTTGGGCTGAAGCTATTAATAATGCCTGCCACACTCAAAATAGATCCATGGTGACCAAGCATCAAGGAAAAACTCCATATGATTTATGGAATGGCAGAAAGCCACAGGTATCTTACTTTCATAACTTTGGTTGTAAGTGTTTCATTCACAACAATGGGAAAACTCAACTGAAAGCTTTTGATAGCAAAGCTGATGAAGGAATCTTCTTAGGATATTTCCAAATCAGTAAAGCTTTCAGAGTTTATAAATGTAGAACTCTTGTTGTGGAAGAAACACCTCATGTGGTTTTTGATGAATCTACTTTTGATTCCAGGAGTAAGGAGAATGAGGAAGTGATAAGCAAAAGACTAACTAGACTGAGTATCAAGTCTAAAGGCTATCCTGAGAATTGTGTTGATACATACATCCCAACCTGGGATAACTTCAATGATCAACAATTCAAAGAGGGTATTCAAAATCAAACCACTCCTCAAAGCTCACCTGAGAGCTCTCCTGAACAAGTAACTGAACTGATGAACACAATCCCAGTTCAAGAGGTAAGTAATGTCAATGAAGATGTGGTCACGGCTGAGACATCCACTGAGCCCATCACTCAAGGGGGAACTAATGATATTACCATTGAGAATGAGAATACCTTGAATGATGACTCAGGACTTCAACCCTCTGTTTTATTTCCTGAATTTGATTTCATTCCTATATCTAGTGACTTAACTTCAGAAGAGTTACACTCTACTGAAGGACATCAGCCTAGGAGGACATGGCTCTCAGATCACCCTGTTGAGCAAATCCTAGGTGATCCTACCTCAGGAGTCAAAACTAGAAGTTTTCATGGAGAAAGTTCTTTTTTTTGTTGTTTCTTATCTAACCAGGAACCAGGTTCCATTGGAGAAGCACTTCAAGATTCAAATTGGATCATTACCATGCAAGAAGAGCTCAACCAATTTACAAAAAATCAAGTATGTGAGCTAGTTGACAGGCCTTATCACTACAATGTGATAGGAACCAAGTGGGTATTCAAGAACAAGAAGGATGAAAATGATGTCATAGTCAGAAATAAGGCCAGGCTAGTAGCAAAGGGCTATTCTCAAGATGAAGGCTTTGACTATGATGAAACTTTTGCTCCAGTAGCCAGATTGGAGGCAATAAGGTTATTTCTTGCTTATGCTGCTCACAAGAAATTCAAGGTGTATCAAATGGATGTTAAGAGTGCATTCTTGAATGGAATACTCAATGAGGAAGTCTATGTGGAGCAACCCCCAAGCTTTGAAGAAAGTCACAAAGTATATAGACTGAGAAAAGCTCTATATGGACTGAAACAGGCTCCAAGAGCTTGGTATGATACTTTGTCACAATTCCTTTTGGATCATGGTTTTATCAAAGGAAGAGTAGATAGAACTCTCTTCAGGATCACAAAAGGAGAGGACACCTTGCTAGTTCAAATCTATGTGGATGATATCATTTTTGGTTGTCCAAACCAAGTCCTCTATGAGAAATTTTCTCAACTGATGAAAGGAAAATTTGAGATGTCAATGATGGCAAAAATGAATTTCTTCCTAGGACTTCAAGTCAAGCAGTCTCCTGGAGGAATCTTCATCAACCAAGCCAAATATACAAGGGAGCTGATCAACAAGTTTGGATGCCAGACCAGCAAAGTTGCAAGGGTTCCACTCAACACCAACACCAAGATGGAACCTGATGAAGATGGTGAATCAGTAGACCAGACTCTCTACAGAGCCATCATTGGATCTCTACTGTATCTCACAGCCAGCAGGCCTGATATCACATTTGCAGTTGGGATATGTGCAAGATATCAAGCAAATCCCAAGAAAAGTCATCTGGAAGCTGCTAAGAGGATTCTTAAATATCTCAAGGGTACTGTGAATATGGGATTATGGTATCCCTCAGATGACAATCTGGAACTCACAGGATACTCAGATGCTGACTATGGAGGATGCAGAATTGACAGGAAATCAACCTCAGGCACTTGTCAATTTTTGGGAAATAAGCTTATCTCTTGGTTTTCCAAGAAACAAAATTCAGTAGCTACAAGCACTACTGAAGCTGAATATATGGCAGCTGGAAGCTGTTGTGCTCAAATTCTTTAGTTAAGACAACAACTGAGAGATTACATCATCTTTGCTAATGAAGTTCCTATTTTCTGTGACAACAATAGTGCAATTGCTATTTCAGAAAATCCAGTTCTCCACATAAGATGCAAACATGTGGATATAAGGCATCACTTCATCAGAGATCATGTGGAGAAGAAGGATATCAAAATGCTCAAGATTCATACTGACAAACAAAAGGCTGACATATTTACTAAACCTTTGGCTGAAGCAAGATTTCAAGAACTGTCAGTAGAGCTTGGACTTCTAGATCCATGAGAGTAGAGGAAGGAGCCAGTCTCAGATAAGTTGATTTCGAGTCAGTGGAGGTTCAACCTCAGAAGAGGATCAACCTCAGTGGAGTTACTAATCACAAAAAAGCTTATGGTTCTCAGAAGAGGTTCCACCTAAGTAGAGGTCAAAAGTTTTAACTCTGCTATTTTTCAAGTCTGAAGCCTCTTAGTTTTATAATATAAAACTCTTATCAAAAATAGCTAATGAGTATTTTCTGGGAAATTAAATATTTTTTCTCTGTTTCAAAAAGGATTTCATTATGGCAAGCATTTAATGCGCATTGTACAAGTCAAGTTCACTTTTACAGTTACCTATCTCACGCGTCTTAAAAGCCGGATGATGTGACCTTCCGGCTACCAACTCCTTTAATCCATACCTTTCATTTTAGGCGGTTCTTTTCTAACCGTCAAGATCTCTCAAAAACTCCGTACTAACCCTTTTCAACTATCCACGACCTTACATTCAATCAATCTCAGACGTTGATTGCGGAAGTAGATCTCGCCGTTCATTTCTCATATAAAACCCCCAAAATTCAGCCTAAGAACCTTTTCGAACACACTTTCAAGCAAACACCTGCTATCCTTCTAAACACTCTCTGCAAATTTTCTCTTCATACTTTTCAAATGGCCAAAGTAAATCTTGGATTTTTAACAAACAAAGATAATTTTTGGTATGAACCTATAGTGGTTTTCGATAATCCAGAAATTATGTCAAGACCGGAGTTCGCTCACATTAAAGAAGCCTTGGAGATGGTCAAAGCTGCTGGGTTGGAAAAGTTCTTATCAGTTCATCCTGAGAACTATTTCGATAGGTAGGTCCTTGAGTTCTTCTACAATATATCCAACTCTGACTCAAGAATCAAGACATGTCTATTTCTCCAAAGGAAGAAAAAGGTGGTAAGAGATGATATTGAAGTTGTTGAGCACCAAAAGATCAGGAAGGAGATTCGGATCAGCGGTGATGATTTGAAGGAATTATTTTATCTCCCCTCTGAAGGTCCAAACCCAGATACCTGTATTGCTGACAAAGAGGAGGTCTGGGTTTACACCATCATGCAGAAGAAGACGAAGTACAGCCCCACCATGAATAGAAGTGTACTTCTTCCCGTTTACAATGTCCTTGTGAGATTGTTGGGAAATGCATATTGGGAAACCAGGGGAGCACTGAGCAAGTGAGCAAGCCCAAACCGAGACTGATGAAAGCCATTGTTGAAAGCAAGGAGAGGACCTACAACTGGCATCAATTTTTCTTGAGAGCGCTGAATAAAGAGCACTCTAAATTCCAACCTGACAAAAACTCCCCAATTGGCAAGTAAGCTAAATTTTGCCACCAAAATCTCATACCTGATAGAAAACGTGGTTGTGGGAGTAGACTGGATAAAAGATAGGAAGTAGAGTAACCCGAAGGCCTTGTTCAAATCTGGAAAGGCCTTAGAAACGAGAATGATAAAGGCAGCAGTAGAGAGCCCTGAAGCGGCAGAGGGGGAGGTGGAAGCTGGTTCTGCTGAGGGAAAGAAGACCAAGCTGAAGAGGATGCTGGTTAAACTTAGTGATAAAATGGCCCTACACAAGGAAGAGGAGGATCAAAAGGCCTCAAATAAAGAGAAGAAGAGGTCTACTGAGGCTGAGAAGGAGAGTGCCTCTAAAAGGTTCAGAGTTACAAACACTACTGATGAGTCTTCATCAGGTAACCCTGACTCTTCTCCGAATGTGATTTCAACTGAGTCTGACTCATATGTACCTGCCCCTACCCCCATCAAACCCAAAACCAAACCCAGAACCCCTGTAAGAACGAAGAATATATCCAAAATTGCCAAAACTACCACTGAAGGCTCTCAACAGCCTGAAAGTGGATCCCAAACTACTACCCCCTCTGAGGCATCTGCTGAGGCATCCTCAACCCCATCTGAACCCATTCCATCAAACCCCACTGAACAAAACCCATCTGAGCCCCAACCCCAAACACCGCTGAACCTAACCCTCCTAAAACACATCCAACTTACCTGGAGTCCATCCCAGAGGAACCCACTGATATCAGATCACCTACCCCTTTTCTCCCCTTAGACGATGAAGAAGAGTACTCCTTCTTGGACACTCTTAAGGATGAGGTGGCCTACTCTTTGGAGTCTAAATATCCTGAGCTTGATGGGTACCCCACCCTAAAAGCAATATTTTTTAGGCTAAGACTCCTTGTCCAGCTAAAAAACAGAAGATTAGGTGAAATCATGATGGCTGTCAGAGGCAGCAATGCTGATGAATGGAAGAAGGAGGAGGTGGAGGTGATAAAGTTTGTTGGGATGACCAAAACTAGACTTCTCTGTGATGAGAAGATCTTTCAATGTCTGGTTTTGGACAAACTAGCTGAGGCAAAGGCTGAGGAGGTTGATGGAGGAGAGAAGAAGAAGATAGAGGAGGCAGAGAAGGTACCTGAGGAGGAAGAAGCTGTTAAAGAAGGAGAGGGAGAGAGAGAGAAAGAGAAAGAGGAGGAGAAAGAGACTGAAAAAGAAGAAGGAACTTCACCACAATAAGGTGGTGGTGAAGTGGCCAAGGATGTATCTTTGGCAAGAGATACTGAGGCACAAAATTTGCCGCAGGAGAGCTCAGTAGAGGTGTCTACTGAAGTTCTCCCACAACAGCCCTCAGTGGTGACTACAGAGTCAGCTGAGGTGTCGGGAAAAGAAGG
Source organism: Ballota nigra (assembly GCA_947034835.1). NCBI lineage: Eukaryota > Viridiplantae > Streptophyta > Magnoliopsida > Lamiales > Lamiaceae > Ballota > Ballota nigra. Next base: position 30,515,728 of record OX344728.1, on the reverse strand, counting down.
AGTTGAAAATGAAAAAGAGAAAGAAACTGAGGTCGAAATAACTGATGTCGTAAGTGGTGAGATAAGAGCAATCATTCCTGTAAAGAATGAATTGGCTGAAAAGAACCTAGTTGAAAAGAAAGAGGAGAGTGAGAAAGGTGAGAAGAGAGAGGAGGAGGGAGTTGCTATGGAGGTAGATGTGTCAGGAGACTTAGGTTGTGAGAAAGAGGGGGAAAGGACTAATATTATTTGTCATGCAGGTGTACCAACTGATGATGTTCCCCCAGTCTAAGTCAACCTTACTCCACTGAAAGATGATGTTCACTCACTCCAAAATGAAAGTCTTCCTTCTCTTCAAACTCAACTGAGGGATGTTCAAGAAATTGTACAAGAAGAAGTGGATGAGATGGTCATCCTCTCAGACCATGTAGATGAGATGATGGAGTCCACAACCAAGTCACTTCAGAACCTGACCCTAAAGATTGAAGACTCACAGCAGAAGGTGCTGGATGTGGTTGAAGGTCAGAGTGTGCTGGTTATTGAGGGCCTGAAGAAGCTGGAGCAAAAAGAAGAAGAAGCCAGAGCTCAATTTCTGAAGGACTCTGTGGAAAATGTGTCCATTAACCTAAAGTCCTCTGTTGAGGCTTTCTCAGCTGACCTTATTGGGAAGGTTGAAGGGTTATGGAACCAGAAAATGCTGGAATTTGAAGCAAAGCATGAGGAGCTTGGAGCCAAGCTGGGTGAAGTCATAAAGAAGGCGGCAGAGAACTTTCCTACCCAGGAGAAGACCGATGTCTTAATTAATGAAAAGCTGGCCCAGTTTGTGCACTTTGAGCAAACAGCTGGAGCAACCTTGGAGAGACTGGAGGATGAAGTTGACCATTGCTCCACTGAGTTGAAGGCCCTTGCTCATGATCAGATGAAGTTAAACATAACTGTGGCCGAATGTATGATTAATGCCGGAAAGGGGGAAAAGAGGGTAAGTGCTACCCGAAGAACAAAATGAATATCATTCTTGAGACCCCTGAGTTTGAAAGAGGCCAACAAGTTAAGAGCACCCTAAAGAAGATAGATGCTGAGGCCCAGAAGATTGCTGGAGCCAAGAAAGGGAAGTAGACCTCATCTGAAGACTTATCAAAGTTCAAGAAAGCTCACCTGAAGGAGAAAAAAGAAAGAGCTGCTCAGAAGGGGGAATCAACCAAGAGGAAGGCAACTGACGTCCTCTCAGCAGAGGTGGCCAAGAAGACCAGAACCTCAGGGAGGTTGGCTGCTAAGTCCACTGGCTCAACCGAGTCAGTTGAGGTACTTTCTATTCTGAAGCTCCAAAATCTACCCCCACCAGAGTTACAGAGCTCACTGAGCTAATCAAGGCGGCTGGGGGTATGAATGAAAGAGCCAAAAAGCTAATTGCTCAACAGCAAGAGAGGAGAGATAAGGTTGTAGGAAAGATGGAATTCATTGCTGAGTTGGCAGAAAGGAAGAGGCAAGAGAGGCTAGCTACTTTCGACAAGTCCACATCAAAGAAGTTCAGAAATGGCTATCAAAGGTGGACTGCAAAGCTGAAGAAGGAAAAGGTGGCACTTGCAAAGGCCCAGTTCCCTCATCTTGATACTTGGGTTCCCAAGAAGCTGAATGATGCTTGGGAAACTGCTAAGAGGGAATTCGTATACTCATATTATGTCAGTGGAGAATTGGGGAAAGAAAACACACAAGACTTATTCAATGATTGGCTCTTCGAATCTTACCCAAAACTCTATCCTGACATAAGTGAAGCCTGGAATGATAAATTCCCAGATCATGCCCTGAAGGCTCCTGAGCCAATCGTCTACTAGCCTCCTCAAGATGCAACTGGAGCTGTGGACGGAGAGCGGATTATAGAAGAGTGGGTGTCTTTATGTGAGCATCTAGGTCTCAAGGGACATTCAAAAGAGGTGATGGAGAGGAAAAATCAGCTGAAGATCAGAGTCTTCAAACAATATGGACTGGAACCTTTGTTTGAAACTAGTTGAAGAAGTTAAGTGTTTGGCTGGGCATTTGTTTATAAGTCCCAGATGTTTTAAGTTTGAATTTTTGATAGTAGATTTCATGTAACTATACTTCTCATATTTCTCATGGAATGAAACTCTACTGTTGTTTTTGCCCAAGATAATATCTCATTATCATTTAGGCTTATGTACTTGGATGTTCTTACTTACAAAATTCTTGAATTTTTTATGTCATCTGAAGAACCTCATCTGAAGGAAGTTATGTAATAAGATAGGTTCCGGCATAATCAAAAAAGGGAAAATTGTTGGGAAATTGGATTCCAGTGAGTAAGCCACTTCATCCTTAAGAGTATCAAAAAAGGAGTACTCTTCTTCATCATCAGATGGAAGGGAAGGGGTAGGGGATCTGATGTTTGTGGGTTCCTCTGGAATAGTTTCTAAGTGGGAAACATGGGTTTCAGGAGGATTGGGCTCAGATGAGGTTTGGGTTTCAGATGGGGTTAGGTTTTGTTCAGTGGGAGTTGAGGAGATTGTTTCAGATGTGTTTGAGGTTGCCTCAGCAGATGCCTCAGATGGGGTGTTATTTGGGGAACTACTTTCAGGCTGTTGAGAGCCTTCAGTGGAGGTTTTTGAGATGATGGATATGCGTTTGGTTTTTATAGGGGTTCTGGGCTTTCTTTCTATTTTGATGGGGTTAGGAGCAGGGACATCTGAATCAGATTCAGTAGATATAATGTTTGGAGATGAGTCAGTGTTACCTGAAGATGACTCATTAGTTGAGTTTGATATTCTGACTTTCTTTGAGGCACCTTCCTTCATAGCCTCAGAAGACCACTTCTTCTCCTTCTTTGAGGCCTTCTCTGCCTCCTCCTCCTTGTGTAAAGTAATTTTATCACTTAGCTTTATCAGCCTTCTCTTCAGCTTTGTCTTTTTTCTCTTTAGCAGGGTTGGCCTCTTCCATCTCCTCTGCTTCCTCTGGGCTTTCCTCAGCCATGCTCAACATCCTTCCCTCCAATGCCTTTCTAGATTTGAAGAGAGTCTTCAAATTACTCCACTTTTTTCTGTCCTCCTTCCAGTCCACTCCCACATCAACATTTTCAATGAGATAAGAGATCTTTGTGGCAAAACACAACTTACTTACCAACTGGGGGGTCTTTTAAGGCTGGAATTTCAAGTGTTCCCTATTCAACGCTCTTAGAAAAAACAGCTGCCAATTGAAGCTATTCTCCTTGCTCTCCACAATGGCCTTCATCAGTCTTAACTTGGGTTTTCTCACTTGCTCTGAGCTTCCTTGATTTGCCAAAATGCATTTCCCAATAATCTCATAAAGAACATTGTATACGGGAAGGAGTACATTTCTGTTCTTTGTGGGACTGCACTTCATCTTCTTTTGCATTATGGTGTAGACCCAATCCTCTTCTTTATCAGTGATACTTGTATCCAGATTCGGGCCTTCAGATGGAAGTCCAAAAAGTTGTTTGAGATCATCACCTGTTGGGATATGTTTAGTTTTGATGATTTTCCAAAACCACTTGTAATAGGTTTGAAAGCAGTCAGGATAGTATCTTTTGTTTCAGGTCAGGCTAGGTTAGCTCTTAATAGAATAGGCTGTCAGTTGAGAAGAACTCAGTTGAGGGAACACTCAGTTGAGGGGGAACTCAACGAGGGGGAAATCAACAACACAGCCTGAAGATATAAAAATGACACCCAGAAGAACTGACTAAAGCCATGCTTGTAAACTGAACCAAAAGAGAAGCTTGAAGGATGTCCCACTGAGTGTAAACCTGGCTGATCTAAGCTAAGTCAAGTGAACCACTCAGTGAAGAGCATGATCAAGAGGATCAGTGCTGTACCAAGTAGGCCCTGAAGGAGTCAGGCTACTGTGGTCAGGGATGTTTGTCATTCTGCCTTATGACAAACTTCTTGGAGTGATCTTCAAACAGTCTCTGAAGGACAACTACACTGAAGACGTTCAGTCCACTGAAGATCATCAGTCAGTGAAGGAGGAAGCTACCTAAAGTCAGTGGGTCTTGGTCAACCCACTGAGTCAAAGATCCGTTGGATCCTGCCCACGTGGACCAATCAGCACAAGACAGCAACTCTGACACTGACAAGGCCGCATTCCAAGAAAAGTGGTTGAAACCATTAATTGTATGGATTCAAATGTAATTTCATCCAACGATTACATTTGAATCCACACTATAAATACAAGCTCATAGCTGCGTATTCAAGGGTGTGTAAAAAGAAAAACAAACACCTACAAGCTGTGAGGGTGTGTTAGTTGTTAGGGAGTCATAAGGAAGTGTTACACACCCACGACACTGATCATTAGGTTATCACTTATATTCACTGTGTGTCAAGCTTGTAACTCTTAGCTTAGAGAGGTTTTCCCAATCTTAGCTTGAGGCTAATACATTGTAAGGGAAAACCTCACATAGGTGGAGAAACCAAACCGAAACCAAAACCCTCTAGTTAGGTTTGTTGGGAGTAAGTTATCAGTGAGTTTGTAAGGAGGGGCAGTCCAGGGAGTTGCGTGAGTCCAGTTGTAAGTGCACCTTGGCACGTTAAAAATAAGAATCCCAGTTAGTGGATTTCCTGTTGAATCAGGCCGTGGATGTAAGAGCTTGAGTCTCTGAACCAAGTTAAACTGAGCATACTTATCCTTAAAAGTATTTACTAAAGTGTTGTGAAAATCTGCTCACTGAGAGCATTGTTAAAAAGGAAACTTTGGTTAAATATTCAGGTTAGGGAGAATCCTCTCACTGACCAGTTCAGGCAATGCACTCGAGAGTTCAGTATCTCGAGTCACTGCCTTGCTCAGAGCATGAGTCTCCAAGCCTTCTCACTGACTTGGTAGCTCAGCCTCTGAGCAGAGCAGTGACTTGAAGTGTAACCTCTCGAGTCACTGTGTTGCTAAGAGCATGAGCTTTCCAGTCTTCTCATTGACTGGGTAGCTCACCCTCTTAGCAATGTAGTGACTTGAGAACTCTTCACTCTTGCTGAACTCCATGAGGTCTAAGGTTTTAAAAAAAAATTGCTCCTGAATTCCCATTTTGGTATTCGAAAACTGGGGCCATCAATTGGTATCAGAGCGGGTTCTTCACATGACCACTGATCCAGTTTTGTTAAGAAAAATGATCTACCGAATAGATCTTAAACGTTTTAAATTATGGGAATTCCTGCATATTTCAAACTATTACTTGTGTTCTGACATTATTCTTGTAATAGAAAATCATTTGGTTAGAAGTTTTGGAATCATCAAAAAGGGGGAAATTGTTGGGATATGTTTAGTTTTGATGATTTTCCAAAACCACTTGTAATAGGTTTTAAAACAGTCAGGATAGTATCTTTTGTTTCAGGTCAGGCTAGGTTAGCTCTTAGTAGAATAGGTTGTCAGTTGAGAAGAACTCAGTTGAGGGAACACTCAGTTGAGGGGGGACTCAGCGAGGAGGAACTCAGCAACACAGCCTGAAGATATAAAAATGACACCCAGAAGAACTGACTAAAGCCATGCTTGTAACCTGAACCAGAAGAGAAGCCTGAAGAATGTCCCACTGAGTGTAAACCTGGCTGATCTAAGCTAAGTCAAGTGGACCACTCAGTGAAGAGCATGATCAAGAGGATCAGTACTGCACCAAGTAGGCCCTGAAGGAGTCAGGCTACTGTGGTCAGGGAAGTTTGTCATTCTGCCTTATGACAAACTTCTTGGAGTGATCTTCAAACAGTCTCTGAACGACAACTACATTGAAGACGTTCAGTCCACTGAAGATCATCAGTCAGTGAAGGAGGAAGCTACCTAAAGTCAGTGGGTCTTGGTCAACCCACTGAGTCAAAGATCCGTTGGATCCTTCCCACGTGGACCAATCAGCACAAGGCAGCAACTCTGACACTGACAAGGCCGCATTCCAAGAAAAGTGGTTGAAACCATTAATTGTATGGATTCAAATGTAATTTCATCCAACGGTTACATTTAAATCCACACTATAAATACAAGCTCATAACTGCGTATTCAAGGGTGTGTAAAAAGAAAAACAAACACCTACAAGCTGTGAGGGTGTGTTAGTTGTTAGGGAGTCATAAGGAAGTGTTACACACCCACGACACTGATCATTAGGTTATCACTTATATTCACTGTGTGTCAAGCTTGTAACTCTTAGCTTAGAGAGGTTTTTCCAATCTTAGCTTGAGGCTAATACATTGTAAGGGAAAACCTCACATAGTTGGAGAAACCAAACTGAAACCAAAACCCTCTAGTTAGGTTTGTTGGGAGTAAGTTATCAGTGAGTTTGTAAGGAGGGGCAGCCCAGGGAGTGGCGTGAGTCCAGTTGTAAGTGCACCTTGGCACGTTAAAAATAAGAATCCCAGTTAGTGGATTTCCTGTTGAATCAGGCCGTGGATGTAAGAGCTTGAGTCTCTGAACCACGTTAAACTGAGCGTACTTATCCTTAAAAGTATTTACTAAAGTGTTATGAATATCTGCTCACTGAGAGCATTGTTAAAAAGGAAACTTTGGTTAAATATTCAGGTCAGGGAGAATCCTCTCACTGACCAGTTCAGGCAACGCACTCGAGAGTTCATTATCTCGATTCACTGCCTTGCTCAGAGCATGAGTCTCCATGCCTTCTCAATGACTTGGTAGCTCAGCCTCGGAGCAGAGCTGCGACTTGAAGTGTAACCTCTCGAGTCACTGTGTTGCTAAGAGCACGAGCCTTCCAGTCTTCTCACTGACTGGGTAGCTCAGCCTCTTAGCAATGCAGTGACTTGAGAACTCTTCACTCTTGCTGATCTCCCTGAGGTCTAAGGTTTTAAAAAAAAGAATTTTTGCTCCTGAATTCCCATTTTGGTATTAAAAAATCGGGGCCATCATCACCCTCCAGATTAATTTCCTTCCTCACTTTTTGGTGCTTGATAATTTCTGTATCATCCCTCATCACTTTCTTCTTTCTCTTAAAAAATAAACTGGACCAAATATTGGTATCAGTATTGGCAACACTGAAGAAGAATTCAAGTACTTGTCTGTCAAAGCAATTTTTAGGGTGGATAGACAAGAACTTTTCCAAACCGGCATCCTTGACCATGTCCAGGGCCTCCTTAATGTGCTTGAACTTTGGTCTGGTCTGAATTTCTGGGTTGTTAAAAGTAACAATAGGTTCATACCAAAAGTTGTCTTTGTTGGTAAGAAAACCTAGATTTACTCTTGCCATTTTTGATTTAGAAGGGATTGAGAAAATTTTGCAGAGAGTATTTTGGGGAAGATAGTGAGTATTTGCTTGAAAGAGTGTTCGAAAAGGTTCTAAGGACTGATCTTAGGGTCTTTTGTATGAGAAATGAATGGTGAGATTGAAAGTTTAATCAACGGCTGGGGTTGAGTCAAATGAGATCGTGGATAGTTGAAAGGTTTGTGGAAAGTTATTGAGAAATCTAGACGGTTAGAAAAGAACCACCTAAAATGGAAGGCGAGGATTAAAAGGGTTGGTAGTCAGAAGGTCACATCATCTGGCTTTTAAGGCGCGTGAGATAGGAAACTGAAAAAATAAAACTGACTTGTACAACACGCATTTAATGCTCCCTTAATCAAAAATCTTTTCAAAACAGTGTAAAAATATTTAATTTTGCAAAGGGTACTCATTAACAATTTTGAAAAAGAATTTATATTTTTTTTAAAACTAAGAGGCATTCAGTTTTGAAAATAACATAAGTTTAGGAACATCGACCTCTACTGAGATTGAACCTCTTTTGTGAGTTGTAGCTCTTCTGAGAATATTGACTCTTCTGAGGTTGATCCTCCTCTGAGGTTGAACCTCTGCTGAAATGAACTCGTCTTTTCTGAGATTTTGAGAAGACCTTTCTCTTTACTCTCCTGGATCTAGAAGTCCAAGCTCTACTGACAGTTCTTGAAACCTTGCTTCAGCCAAAGGTTTAGTAAATATATATATATGCTTTTTGTTTGTCAGTGTGAATTTTGAGCATTTTGAAATCCTTCTTTTCCACATGATCTCTAATGAAGTGATGCCTTATATCCACATGCTTGTATCTTGTGTGGAGAACTGGATTTTCCGAAATAACAATTGCACTATTATTGTCACAGAAAATGGGAACTTCATTAGCAAAGATGTTGTAGTCTCTCAGTTGTTGTCTTAGCCATAGAATTTGAGCACAACAACTTCCAGCTGCCATATATTCAGCTTCAATAGTGCTTGTGGCTACTGAATTTTGTTTCTTGGAAAACCAAGAGATCAGCTTACTTCCCAAGAATTGACAAGTGCCTGAGGTTGATTTCCTGTCAATTTTGCATCCTCCATAGTTTGCATCTGAGTATCCTGTGAGTTCCAAGTTGTCATCTGAGGGATACCATAATCCCATATTCAAAGTACCCTTAAGATATATGAGAATTCTTTTAGCAGCTTCCAGATGACTTTTCTTTGGGTTGGCTTGATATCTTGCACATATTCCAACAGCAAATGTAATATCAGGCCTGCTTGCTGTGAGATACAGTAGAGATCCCAATGATTGCTCTGTAGTGAGTTTGATCTACTGACTCACTCTCTTCATCAGGTTCCATCTTGGTGTTAGTGTTGAGTGGAACTCTTGCAACCTTGCTAGTCTGACATCCAAATTTGTTGATAAGCTCTCTTGTATATTTGGCTTGGTTGATGAAAATTCCTTCAGTGGACTGCTTGATTTGAAGTCCAAGGAAGAAGTTCATTTCTCCCATCATAGACATCTCAAACTTTCCTTTCATTAGTTGAGAGAACTTTTCACAGAGGACTTGGTTTGGAGAACCAAAGATGATATCATCCACATAGATTTGAACTTGCAGAGTGTCCTCTCCTTTTGTGATTCTGAATAGAGTTCTATCAACTCTTCCTTTGATAAAGCCATGATCCAACAGGAACTGAGACAAGGAATCATACCAAGGTCTTGCAGCCTGTTTCAATCCATATAGAGCCATCCTCAGTCTATATACTTTGTGGCTTTCTTCAAAACCTGGGGGCTGCTCCACATAGACTTCCTCATTGAGTACTCCATTCAAGAAAGCACTCTTGACATCCATTTGATACACCTTGAATTTCTTGTGAGCAGCATATGCAAGGAATAACCTTATTGCTTCCAATCTGGCCACCGGGGCGAAGGTTTCATCATAGTCAAAACCTTCAACTTGAGAATAGCCCTTTGCTACTAGCCTGACCTTGTTTCTGACTATGACATCATTTGCATCCTTCTTATTCTTGAATACCCACTTGGTTCCAATCACATTGCAATGATATGTTCTGTCCACCAATTCCCACACTTGATTCCTTGTGAATTGGTTGAGCTCTTCTTGCATAGCAATTATCCAGTTTGAATCTTGAAGTACTTCTTCAATGGAACCTGGTTCCTGGTTAGATAAGAAAAAACAAAACAAAGCACTTTCTCCATGAAAACTTCTAGTTTTTACTCCCGAGGTAGGATCACCTAGGATTTTCTCAACAGGATGATCTGAGAGCTATGTTCTCCTAGTCTGATGTCCTTTAGTAGAGTGTAACTCTTCTGAAGTTGAGTCACTAGATACAAGAATAAATTCAAATTTAGGAAATAAAACAGAGGGTTGAAGTCCTGAGTCAACATTCAAGGTATTTTCATTCTCAATGATAGTGTCATTGGTCCCCCCTTGAATGATGGGCTCATTAGATGTCTCAGTTGTGCCCACATCTTCATCGACATTACTTACCTCTTGAACTGGGATTGTGTTCATCAGTTCAGTTGACTGGTCAGGAGGGTTCTCAGTTGAGTTGTCAGAAGTGTTCTTGTTCTGAGTGTCCTCTTTGAATTGTTGATCATTGAGATTATCCCAGGTTGGGATGTATGCATCAACACAATTCTCAAGATATCCTTTCGACTTGATACTCAGTCTGGTTAGTCTTTTGCTTATCACTTCCTTATTCTCCTTACTCCTGGACTCAAAAGTAGATTCATCAAAGACCACATGAGGTGTTTCTTCCACAACAAGAGTTCTACAATTGTAAACTCTGAAAGCTCTACTGATTTGGGAATATCCTAAGAAGATTCCTTCATCAGCTTTGCTATCAAAAGCTTTTAGTTGAGTTTTCCCATTGTTGTGAATGAAACACTTGCAACCAAAGATATGAAAGTAGGATACCTGTGGCTTTCTTCCATTCCATAAATCATATGGAGTTTTTCCTTGATGTTTGGTTACCATGGGTCTGTTCTGAGTATGGCAGGCAGTATTAATAGTTTTAGCCCAAAATCTTTTAGGAACTTGAGCTTCTGCAAGCATTGCCCTTGCTGCCTCCTTAAGAGTCCTATTTCTTCTTTCAGCTACTCCATTTTGTTGAGTGTTTAGCTCTGAGTGAGATTGAGAGAGTATCTGTGTGAATTTGTGTTTCCGCCTAGATTAGAGCGATCTGAGTGAGAGTTCTAAGTCTAAGGGGGAACAACTTTGTGATTGAGTGAAGTTTATTAGTGAATTTGACACCTTTGTGGTGTAACAGTGGATGTAGGAGGATTACAACACCTCTGAACCACTATAACTCTCCCTGTTCTCTTACATTGTGTTCTTTTCTATTACTATTAATTTATTTATGTATCTATTATCCTTACTTATCTCATTTCATATCATTTCATTCATATATTCTATGTGCCTAAGATTTTACAAAGCTACAGCTATAGATTCTATGAATCACTTAGCTAAAGTTCTGTTCATTTGATTTTTTGCTTCACACACTTTACTTATTTCCGCTGCACAAGGTGTTAAAATACTCTAAAGTATTATAACATCAACTTTGATAAGTGTTTGAATCATTTTATACAGACTTTGCATTTTAAAAATCTGCAGCTGCAAACCTTTCGTTTTAAACTCTACAGCTGCAGAGTTTGATCTGTATACCTTTGAAGTTAAAAAGTTTTAAGTTTTTAAAACTCAAGGTCTATTCACCCCCCCTCTAGACCTTGATATACTTTTGGGACCAACACCTAATTATTATTCTTTAATGTTTGGAGTGAGAATTGTTATTACATGTTGATGTGGGTTAAGCCAGAGATGGATTCCCACCATCAAGTTTGTGAAAGAATGACACTAACTAGAGGAGAAGCTCTGAGCAAAGCTTGTAAAGAGCTCCAGAGCCGGAATGTACAAAAGCCGAGAGATAGGCCAAAATGGATCTTACTCACATATACACACTTTCAATGGTGTGTTAACCCGATATGAACATATTTAGTCCAGAGCTAATCACGGCTCTAGGATAATCGTCTCTGAATCGAGACCAAAATTATGAAAACATGTCTGATGTAGGCCCTGCAAGAGTTGGCATACTAATTAGTTATAAATAAAAAAGCTACTTGTCAAAACTGAAAACTCTACTCAGAGATCATAAAACTGGGTCTCAGAGCTTATAGCTATATTAGGCCAAAAGATGCCTAAACAAATCCCTATTGGGGATAAGGATCATAGGAATGAACTCCTGAAATAAGCTTAGCTAAAGCCTATTCACCGTATCAGTTGTAAAGAGAGACGATGTTTGGAAAGCTCTGTCCAAAGATCACAAAACTAATTCATAGAGCTGTAAATAATAAAGATCTAATGGGAACTCACATAGTCCTTCATCATGGTTGAAACTCCATAATAGATGCTGATTAGGCGTGAAATTGTGATGTTTTGTATCCCGATTAGTCTATATTTTGAGTATTTTTAATGAGTATTTAGAGTTATTTGAGCTACATTTTCATAAACTCATCAATTTATCTCTTTGATGCTCATATTAGGAAAGAGGGCGGAAATGGAGTTCGTAGGACTTTGAATCGACTCAAACAGACTCCCGGATGAGAAGATATTGAAGAAATACTAAAAGTATTAGTTCGAGTGAAGAAAAGTGTCAATTGGAGAAAGGAGGAGACACTCGAGCTGAAGGGGAGGTTGATAGCCAAGTGTTCGAGCACTAGGGCTCGAGCGCCCCCATCGTGATGTGGTCGAAGGCCGCTCGAGTGAGCAAGGGTCGAGCGACATCCGCTCGAGCAAGTATAGGTAGAGCGCCTTTGTTTCACTGTGACATTGTGCCGCTCGAGAGGGCTATAATCGAGCGCCAGGCGCTCGAGCGAGAGGCTGGGTTGAGCGCCCTGGGCATTTTTTGCCACAATTTCAGCCCATACCCTATAAATACCCGTTTCAAGCCAATTTTTAGAGAGAAGGCACATATTTTGACATAATTTTCGAAGAGGAAGAGCTTGATAAGGTGATTTTGAGTCTTTGGCAAGGTTTTGAAGATTGTAATCGAGGTTTTGAGCATACAAATTCATTAGATTAGTAATTTCTTTGAACGGTTTGGATTTTTTGTTTTGATTTCTTGAACTCGTGATCTCTTAGACCTACTTTTCCAGATTTCTATAGATTTAATTTTGAGACTTGATTCAATTGCTTTAATAATTAGTTTATGTTCGTGAATTCTTTCATCAACTTGATTATGCTTATGATTATCGATGTTATTATTGCTTTAATTTTTTAAACAACTATGTTAGGCTAGAACCCTTGCATGCTTAGGATAGGATGAACTCGTAGAATTAGGACGTTGGTACGTAATTAGGATAATTCGTGATGTATAGTTTTAGTTCTCTTAATTATTGAATAATTCTAATAAACCCTACAATAATCATAGAATTAAGTACGAAAATTGTTAGAGAGAAGATGACCGCATCACTCTTAAATAACGAATAGGCTTAAGGAGAGGGTTTTTGAAGGGGTTTATAATCCACCGGTTTAACTAGGGAGGATGACCGCACCACGTTAGCTAAATTAGGGCCTCAATAATTAAGCACAATTCATATAATTTAATTAGTGGATTAGTGAAGTAGGTTGATAGAACTAGGTATTGGGATTAATTCTTGAGCTTTTATTCTTTCAATTCTTTTGCTAGTTTAGGGAAGTTGATTGCCTAGTTTTAGTACACTTAGGATTATAACTTGAACATCACAATTATTTAATTATACGTAGGGATTCCTATCCTGAGCATCACCATCATATTTGCATTTCATATCGGAGTTAGAATAGTTTTTATTTCTTTTCGTTTGATAATTAGTAGAATATAGTTTAGGATTAGTTTAAACCAAATATAGCATTCATATTAGCTACGACATGTACATTTCCAGGGATTTATTCGCATACAAACTTTCCCTTGGGTTCGATACTACTTGGTCCCTATACTTGTCTATACTGCAGTGATCCCATACTCTTGTGGGGTAACTACTAGTTAAGCTAGTGTTTTGCATTCAAGCCAATGGCGCTGTTGCCGGGGATGGCGATGTATGCTCATTGAGTGAAACTTGGAAATAGTTTAGTAGTTAGTAGTAAGTGCATTTATTTTCTATTTTATTATTTATTAGCCAGTTGCATTTTGATCTTTTTTTTGGAGTTTCAGGTATATGAAAACACGCTCTAAGGATGAAACACTCGAAGATAGAATGAAGCAAGACCCTGAGACCATAGCCAGAAGGAATAGAGCTTTCCAGAGAAGGATGACTTCTGCAGCTGGAGACAATATGAATTTGGATTTAGGCGGAGAGTTGGATCTCGATGGAGAAGGGCTTCATCAGAATGTGGAACGGATTGAAGGAGCGAATGGTGTGAATAGTCAAAAGCAAACACCCCAAGGGGAAAACACCAGCCAAAACCCACATCCACTTAACCAAAATAACCCCGCACTAAACCAAAATCAGAGCCAAAACCCAAACAACCCTTTCAACAATTCAGTTTACCAACATAACAGCCACCCTTACCCATACCCGTATCCACCCTACTATCCACCATACAGTCCTCCACAACCATTCCATAACTAACCACAAATCCCACATATCCCTCCACCACCAGTCTACCAACCACAAGTACCCTAAAATGCAGATCCTCCTGGTATGGCGATCAGAGGAAGGTTTGAGGCTTAGCCTCAACTATATTACGATGGAGTAGCTATGCCATCAATAGAGGCAAATAACTTCTCTATTTCTCTCGGAATTTTGAAGACGCTCGTGGAGAACCAGTTTAAGTGAGAAGTAGGAAAGGACAACCCTCATACTCATTTGTTGGGACAATGTCGGTTTTGAGTTGATCTCAAATACCCTGAAAAGATGAATTTGCCTAAGTGTTGTAATTGTCAGGCTAGTCTTGATAGGCTTTGTTAAGTTAGAATATTATTTATTCACAGGTACACAATAAGCGTAGTACTCATTATTGATATTCAAGACTGAAGCCTAAAGAACACAAGAGCACCATCCTGAGCTTATAGCAGTCTATCTAAGCTGGCTGAGTAAGTGTCAGGATGAAGAGTATGATCCTGAGATCATTGCTAACTCAGCCTGAAGGGAACATGACTGCACTGAGTTATTGGGAAAAGACTTGGAGTAGGATCCAAGCAAGCAAAGGGCATGTCAGCGCTGGAAGACATACGTAGATGAGGACAAACCTGAACTCAGTAAAGACAAGACTGAACTGAAGAATGAGTTCTGACAATCTCATCTACCTGATGATGTGGACCAATCACAGCAAGACAAGTCATGTACAGACACTGACTTGAACTTGACATCCCTACAAGTTTTCAATGGGCAAGCATTAAATGCAAATTACCTAATCCCTGCAAGGATGACTGCTGCATGGGAAATAAGGCCGTTGAAGTATCCTACGAAGAAGGTGACTAGAAGCTATCTCTCCAACAGATAGATTTCAAAATCACCTATAAATACAGAAGACCTTGGACCCAAACAAGGTTACGGGAAATTTCTAAGCCAGAAATTACTCAAAGCTCTCAGCGTTCAAAGCATTCAAGAAGCACTAAAAAAACCTAGAATTTCCCAAGTGTTTCTTTAGTAGAGAGCTTATTTTATATTCCACTAAGCGTACTTAGATACATTTTAAGCTTAGAGTGATTATCCAATACTTAGCATAGGTTTTCCTTGCAAGGATAATCACAAATAGTTGGAATCCAAACTGAAACCAAAACCCTCTTAGTTAGGTTTGTTGGTTGAAGTTAGTAAGTGAGTTAGAAGGAAGAAGGGCTAGTGATATTGATCTGGGTGCACCTTGGCACGTTAAAAACAAGTTAATCCTTAGTGGATTCTACTGTTAAATCAGTACCGTGGACGTAGGAGCTTGAGTCACTGAATCACATTATGTGTTGTGTTCTTTACTTGCTTTGATATTGTTAATAACTGTTTTCATTGTTTAAGTCATTCATTACATACTTTGTCAGTGCTGAACCAATTAGCCTGACTCATTGAACTCAGCGCTCTGCCCTTCTAACCACGGCTTCGTAAAGGAAAAACAAGTTTTCAAAAAGAAACCATAAACAAGTCTTTAAACTTTCAGGGCTCACACATTTCCGCACTTGAACAAAAGTAGATAGTTAGCCATTTGACTTGAACTCAGTGCTGTTAGTATGTGTATTATCTTCTCAGTGTTCAACACTTAACTCTGAGTAAGGGGACTCGGTGAAGGTTAAGAAAGAAGAATGATCAGCTAACTCAGTCAGATCTGAAAGAGTCAGCTCAAATTGTGAGGCTAACTCAGAAAATTAACATGATCAAGGCTGAGCGCCTTCCAAGAGAGAAGATTCTGAAGGAACTGGCTGATGAGGAACTGGTCAGGAAGGAAGAACTGAAGGTACTCAAGAATAAGTTTGATGACCTTTTTGCTAGACATGAAATCCTGAAAAAGAATGAGTACTCCCTCAAGCAAAAGGTTGCAGCAATGAATAAATCCTCAGTGGTTGTAGAGGAAATAAATAGCAACCAAAAGCTTGGGAAGGAGAAAGCTGGGATTGGATATACTCCCAAGAAATCCTCACGAGGTCAGACTCATGTTGCTTCAGGGAGCAACACTGAGAGGGTGTTTGTTCAGGCAGGCCAGGGTACAAAGAAGGTTGTATGCAAGGCTCGCCAGACTAATAAGGGCAAGGAAACTGTTGAGATAGTCAGGGTTGCCCCCAAGGTTGTGAAGCTGAAACCTAAGGGAAAGACTAAGCAACAAAAAGAGGCCTCTGAGAGCTCAGGCCAGTAAACTTCTCAGCATAAGCCTAGGAGAGCTCAGGCCCAGAGCACTCAGACTGCTAAACGAGGGTATCATCATGCTTGGCAATACCTACAGGGAAGACCAAATATGATGACTCCCCCATGGTTTTGGTATCCTGAGGCCTTTAACTGTTTCCCATTCCCTCACTTGCCTAGGGGGAACAAGAAACAGGGCTCTTATCAAGAACAAGCCCCAAGACCTGCTGCACCAAGAATGAGGAAGATTAGGAAGCCAGCCCAAAAGGCACCCACTCAGGCTCCTGTGACTCCAAAGCCTGACACTCATACACCATCTTCCTCTAAGGCTAAGAAGAAGAGAGTTGTGTATGTGGATGTTACTGGGAGACATATTTATGACTCTGAGGCAATCAGGGTAGTGAAGCAAGTCTGGATCCCGAACGGTACAACTGACACCATAGGACCCAACACCTAATGGGTACCTAAAGCATGATTCTGCTGCAGGCGGCTGTGGACCACAGGAGGAGGAAGGATGACTCAATCAAAGTTGTTTGGTGCCTAGACAGTGGGTTCTCAAGGCACATGACTGGAATGGAGAGTCTTCTTCAAGATTTTCAAGCTAAAGATGGTCCACAGGTAACATTTGGTGATAACTCAAAAAGTTTTTAACTAAAGGGTTTGGTGTGTTGGTAATAGGTACAGTCAGGGTTGATAATGTGTCATTTGTTGAAGGACTGAAGCATAACCTCTTGTCAGTGAGTCAGTTTTGTGACAAGGGTTTCAGTGTTGACTTGTTATCTAATATATGTTTGGTAAAGGACAAATCAACACAAATGCTTCTCTCGGGTATTAGGAAAGGTAATATTTATTTAGTTGATTGGAGCAGCACTATTCATAATACTTGTTTTGTTGTTAAATGCTCTTTAGAGCTCAGTTGGTTATGACATAAAAGATTAAACCATCTGAACTTCAAGAGTCTTAACAAGATTTCTAGACTTTCACTTGTTGAAGGTTTACCTAATGAAGTTTTTAGCAAGGATCATGTGTGCAAGGCCTGTCAGGAAGGGAAGCAAGTCAGAGCTATATTCAAGGAGAAAGCCACCTTCTCAACTGACAGAGTTCTTCAGCTCTTGCACATGGATTTGTTTGGCCCTGTGAGTATGAATGGTAGGAAATATTCCCTGTTGGAAAAATACTCCAACATTCCCTTGTGGTCATTGATGATTATTCTAGGTATGCTTGGGTTATTTTCTTGTTGAATAAGAAGGAAACACAGGTGAAGCTTCCAGAGTTGCTCAGTAGATTCAGAACCCAGTGCTTCACACAAGGTGCAAGCATGTGGATATTAGGCATCACTTCATAAGAGATCGTGTGGAGAATAAGGACATTAGGATGGAGAAGATTCACACTGACAGGCAGAGAGCTGAAACCTTGACTAAGCCTTTGGCTAAATCAAGGTTTATGGAACTGTTAGTGGAGTTAGGTCTCTTTGATCCGGGAGAGCAGTCAGCATATGATCTTGAGGACACTTAAGGTTCAGTATTATGAAGGTGCATATCTATTCACATTGTGTTATTTGACAACTTTTATTTTTTGAAAATTCTGTTGTCAACACGTGGGTTGATTTGTTTGAAAATTTACAAAGTTTCCAAAAAATGTTATTATGATTCTTGAGTAATACGTGATATTGTGATATCTGTTGAGAGCTTATATAAAAAATTTATCTCTGAAAATATTATCTCTATCCTTACAACCATTCTTTCTTCCTAAGATCTCGGTATAAAAGATGTAACTATGTGGTGATTAGTATGTGTTTTGTGAAAACCATGAACTAAGCTGCTATTTTTTCTCCGTCTCTCAAAGATAACGAATCCTACCCCCCGAGATCTGGGAAAGGATTTTGATGATACTACCACTGCTCCGATGGGTACTCCGACGAGCACGAATGTGGCAGGAGGCTCGAATGCCTCAGAGAATGTGACCACTTCCGCAGTCACGACAGTGGATGAGGAACATCAAGAGACAACACCGACTCAGAACAGTTTAGCTCTGATTCTGTTAACAGTTGAATAGTTGTGTACATAGATTAAGACTGTGGTTGATCAGGCTGTGGCCAAAAGGACTCCCACCTGGGGAGCTCCTCATTATTTGAATATGAATGAGCTCCAGGCACATGATGTGCCCGAATTTAAGTCCCCGAGCACGTCTTGCCCTAGAATCTTCAATGTGGCTCAGGACGATTGGGCCTGGATGCCCCAAAATAATCCGTTGTCATCTCCTCATTGAGACGTCCAGCTGGAGAGCAACGGGAGAATCCGAATTAGTAGAGCAGCTACCGGTGGGACAGCCACCAGGGAAGAGAGAACAGATCTGGGGGGTGCAACCCTAAGAGAAACTAGAGTAACTGTCAGAGCCATTCGGGCTGCGAATTAGAGGCCTCGGTTAGTTGAATATGATGAATATGGCTCAGAGGAAGAAGATACCGACTCTATAAGTCAGAGCACTACTCATCGTAGAAGTGGTACTTATCGAGAGTTGTTGGGAAATTGTATAGACTTATGTTTTGATTAAGATGCCAAAAGATTTCCCCTAAGTCATTTGTAAGTAAAGTATTCAGTAGAGTTAAAGTTTAGCTATAACAGTTCAAATGTTAAGGAACTGGAGTGCAGTTATAAATTTCTAGAGTGTATTGAAGAATGAAGTCCGCTGAAGACAAGTGATCTGAGAATTAGTCTAAGTCTTGAATGTTTTCTAAGTGCATTCTCACTAAGATTAAAACCATCAGGAGAGGACCAAGGTCCACTGATGTGAATTAACAATGCACATTCAATGTTAAACACATTAAAAGCTGTTAGTTTATCTGGTTGAAACAAGGCAATACGAATTTCAGTGAGCTTACAATAAATGAAGGAATAAGAAGGTTCTCTCAGAGGAGTTCCACCTTAAAGCAATACAGGATTCTGAGCAAGCAGACTGAACGGCCCAATAAGAATATGACATGTAGGTGTACTCTACTGACAGCCGACCTGTCCCAGACTGACAAATACCAAAAGTCTTTCCCTAGCATTCTACAGAAAGTTGGTGAACATGCATGGTCTTTCAGCCACTTCTTGACAAGACTTAAAGCTTCAAATAAAGTTGTTTCAACCAATCAAATACAAGAAGACTTACTTGAGAAGATTCAAACTCCAACTAGAAGATTTTCAAGAATGTCTATAAATACAGAAGGACGTGCTCATTTCTATGCACGGGAAACTCACA
Source organism: Ballota nigra (assembly GCA_947034835.1). Lineage (NCBI taxonomy): Eukaryota > Viridiplantae > Streptophyta > Magnoliopsida > Lamiales > Lamiaceae > Ballota > Ballota nigra. The sequence continues at coordinate 30,496,499 of OX344728.1, read as the reverse complement.
AGATCAAAGTTATCTCTACATTCATAACCTTCTAAGAAGCACTCGAAATTACCTCTATTTCCTAAGTGTTTCATACCTGTAGAGAGCATACCAAGCCTTCTGTAATCGAGCTTAAAGCTAAATCCAAACCTTAGAAAGAGATAAATCCATCCTAAGCCTTGAGCTAAACTGTAAGGATTACCTCACAGCAGTTGGAACCAAACCCTACTTAAAATCCTACTCAGTTGATTAAGCTGATTGTTTGTATCAGTCTGAAAGCTGGTTTATTTTGGGAATTAGGACCTGGAATTATCCTAGTGATCAATCATCTTAAGAGAGGATTTATTGATTAGTGCACCTTGGCACTATAACACAAGGAATTTCAAGTGAAAGGAATTCTCCTGTTGAATCAGGACAGTGGACGTAGGAGATTCATCTCTGAACCACTTTATATCTTGGGTACTTACTTTCTGCAGTTTTCTTAAGTGTGAGTTATTCATTCAAAGTTTATCAAAGTAAAATGAGATTTCTTAAGGGCTCACTATTCCACATCTGAAAGCTAATTAGATAGTAGTTCAACTGAAAGTCTTGAGCTTTCAGTGGAGGTATTATCTCAGTAAGCTTTCACAAGTAATTCTCAGAAGACTTCAAGTCCACTGACGAGTTAATGTCTTAAGTAACCAGATAAGTTTTACAAGTTTAAATTTATAACCTCCGGTGTATTCCCCCCATACACGTGTGTACTCGTTTCGGGACCAACAATTAGTATCTGTGAAGTGGTTCAAAAGACTATTGTTCTAAGTATACCTGTGCTAAAAGGTATTTTATATTTGGTCAACTGAATTGATCTTTTGATAAACTTGTTTAGATCTCATGGCTGACAATGCAGCTAGGGTAGCACCACCAGCAGAGAACAACATGGGAGTCAATCCCTTGAACCATATGTCCCATCACAAGCTTCCACAATTCTCAGTGGAAAATTATGATTTCTAGAAGATCAGGATGAGAGCTCATCTTGCCTGTGTGCATGATGAAATATTAAGGTTGATTACAAAAGGTCCATTTATTTTTATGACCCCTAACCCCAGAACCACAGCTGAGACTATTGCAGATCCAAGTGAAGAATGGCCCAAGGATGAAGATAACTTCACTGCAGATGAAAGGAGGAGAAACAACCTCAACTTCATAGCCATGAATATTCTCTACACCACCATTCCAGATTCTGTAATGGGAAGAGTGATCCATTGCAAGACTGGAAAGAAACTTTGGGACACTCTTGCTCTCATGTGTGAAGGAACTGACAAGATAAAGGAGAACAAGCTTTCAGTAGTTGTTCAAAAGTATGAGCAGTTCACCATGGAGCATACTGAGACCATTGACCAGCTTGATGGGAGGTTCACTGACATCATGAATGAGATAAACTCTCTGGGAAAAGTCTACACCAAAAGAGAAGTTGTCTTAAAGATCCCAAGAGGTTTAACCTCAAGATGGGATGTGTACTCGGTGATGATGCAGAATGCCAAGGATCTGTCCAGCATGTCTATGCAACAGGTATTCTCTGAACTAAAGGCTTATGAGTTTGATCTTAACAGGAAAAGGGCTCCTGATGAGACCTCAGCTGAGAAAGGAGTTGCCTTCAAAGCTAAGGAGAATGAGCCAAAATCCCCAAAGCCACAGAAGAGTACAAAGGCAAGTAAATCTCAAAGCAAGGCTGAGATGCAAGAGGAACTCAGCCTGATGGCTAGAAGGTTTGAAAAACTTAACAACCGCTTTCGCAAATACAAGAGATTTTACAGGGATAACATGGAAAGAAGAAGTTATCCACAGAAAGACACAAGAGAAGGAGAGAAAAGCTCAACTGAGATGGAAAAGAAGAAAGATTACAAGAACTATACCAGAGCTGAAGGCTCATCATCAAAGACTAGAGAGTCTACTGAGGAAAAGAATGATGATGCCAACAGATGCTTTCAATGCAAAAAGGTTGGTCACTTTTAATATGATTGTCCTCAACTGAGCACCAAGGAAAGAAAGGAAAGGCAAGCCAAAGAGACAGGAGATATGGAGAAAGGAAAGCCATGGTGGCTGAGGATGTTGATGAAGATCTGGAGTCATCTGATGGACTGTTCTCAGACAGCAGTTTTGATGACATGTGCCTAATGGCAAGAGAAGAACCAGAGGTACAATCTAAACCATCCATTTCTCTATTACACACACCTGAGCTAAGCTCAGAGTCAACTGAGGAACTCAATCTTCAGTCCGCTTTGGAAAAATTGATGATTGATTTCTCAAGGTTGCAAGCACTACTAAAAAGTACCCCTTATAGTGACGTTTTTTTAGTGACACTTCTAAATAAGCATCACAATGTATAAATATAGTGACGCTAAAGATTTGCGAGAATATTTAATGACGCTATCTTAATTTTATTTAGTTTGGCCCTTTCTTTTCACTCTTTACGCTTTACCCTTTCTGTCCTTTCCAGCCCTTTTTTCTACGATAAGTTTCTTTGCTTCAATCCCCAAATTCTAAAATCTCCAAACCTCTGTATTTGATCCAGAGAAGAGAAATCGGTTGTGAAGGGAAAATATTCCGCATTCTTCAATCATCTTTGAAAAGTGGTCGTGAGCTTCCTCCCAACTCCAAAATCCTCTTTCCTCACAGAGATCCAATGGATCCACGACAAGATCAGGTTCAGCAAAAATTTGAATTATTTATTGTTGTTACGTCGTTTAACTTGTTTTATGTTGTCTTAAATAGACTCTTCCCCCATTACCCTTTTGAAATTAGATTCACGTTTTCACAGAAGGTATTTCAAGCCCTTAATTCGAATTGTATTCACACCATCGTTGTCTAACTCTAAGCCTGATTTGGCATAATTTAACTTTAGGGCATATTGAATAGCTTCTAATATTTGGCGTTGAATTTTAACTCGAACGCAGCATGTCTAAGCCCTAATTCAAGATTATTTATTTTATTGTGTAATTGTGTATTTTTTGTAAGATTAATTTTGTATTTATGATTCTAAGTTTTTTTTTTTTTTACTTTTTGTGTGTTTATCTAATTACTGTGCTCTTGTAATCCACAATAACAGAATGGTTCTTATCTCTGGGTCCATTCATTACTCGCGCAGCACACCTGAATCCTAATGTTAGTATGGATATTTGTATACAACTATACACACACATTTTCATTTATATGTATGCATCAAAATGTAAAATAACATAAATACAGTTTTTTGTATCTAAATGTAATTTTTCTTTTTCTTTTTGGTGTATTAGTGTTACTGGTTTTCATGTATAGATCAAAGAAATGAGGCTTGTGATTGAAACCTACATTTTCTGGAATTCACTCGAACCAGTCAGGATCAAGTGAATTTGGTTTTAATTAATTTATTGGAATACCATTTTCTCTCGCTTGATTATCTTTAACTCAAAAAAAGTTTTCGGTTGTTTGCTTGGATAAAATAGAAATGTTACGTAACGTAAAGGGAAAAATGATGATTCAACCCTTCTAGTTTCTTGTTTTGAATAACTATGAACTTTTGAAGTAAATTATTTTATTGATTCCTTATTAATCTCAATCATTAATTGTTGACTTTATTTAATTTAAATTTATTTTAAGGGAATAGAAGTCAATATGAACCAGAGGAAATAAATTGATTTTGTTGCTTGAATGGGAATTTTACAATATGGTTTTAGATTTGGAAATGATTTTGTGAAATTTATTAAATTAGTTAAGGAGGCTGGTTTGTTTATTCATCTTCATATTGTTTCTTATGTTTGTGCTGAATGGAATAATGGGGTAAGAACTTTATTAAAGAAAAATTAGCAGCTTCATTAGTTTATTTTTCAGAATATTAAGGGAATAATGGTGTGCATTTGCTTTTGTTACAATTTGTTTTCAATTTCACTAATGTGTGATACGTGTATCATGATGATATGATAGTGTATTGGTAGGTTGTGTAAAGAATTTTTATCTCTCTATATATGAATTATGGAATTGTGTCTAATGAAGGTTCGTGGTTTGTTGAAGGCTTGAACGCACTTCCCAAAGTGGGCCATTGGACCATATTATAAAGCATTCATGAAAACTATAACTATAGGTAATATTCCATCTGATGATGTGTTTAGGTAATTATTTATTAGGCTTCCAAGTGTTAAATGAAGTGCCTATTTCCATCATTTAATATCACTGATGTTTATTTGACTATGTTAATATCAAGTGGGTCTGTCATATGTTCTAATATATATATATTTGGTAGAAATTTAAGAAGGGATTTCTTTCTAATTATTGTTAGTTTGTACTGCATTAATTTATTTCATGACCTTTACTTTGTAGAATTAAAGGTAAGGCCTCTCTAGTTGGAATTATAGGGAGGTAAATGAGTAGCAATTATTAGTTTCTCATGTAAAAATTATCTTTCACATGTCCAGTCAGTGATGATTTTGATTGAATTTTATAATGTCTAATATATTCTCATAGTATCTATTTGTAATTCGATGTGGTAGTGCTACCTTACTAATAACTCGCCTTATATAACTTTATTATCAAATAATGATTGCTTTAGATTCATTTACATATCTTGAAAATATGTTTGCTTGTGTTTCTCTGCAATTTATCTTAAGAACCTTTTTTGGACTGAACTAAAAAATCATTTTATCATTAGAGAGAGAGAGTTAATTGATCCATATTTAGCATAAACCAAATTGATCCATAGATTGAAGGAGATGATAAGGATATCAAGAGCAATTATAATTCAGGTAATTATGTATATTTATAATTCACTTATCAATTAATTTTTATTTCTGGAACACTTATCAAAATTCAAGAACACCAAGAACACTAGCCCATGGAAACTGTTAGGATAAAAATTGTTAGTTTTGATGAGTTAAAACAAACCAGAAGATGTAATAGGACCATCTGGACCTGTTAGCCAGATGATGATCTAGATTAGGACTTAGTCTAGGGGGAACTGCCAGACCAGAAGACTTCACCAGAAGAGTCACCAGAAGACCCCACCAGAGGACTTCACCAGAGGACTCCACCAGAAGACTTCACCAGATGTGATCAGACCAGAGGCAGAGGACCTTCCCCAGACCAGACGAGTCTGGTGGAACAAAAGATACTCAGTTTGATCCCCTGATTCTACTGATTATTCTGGTTGTTCACCAGATAAGGACCAGAAGACACCGAGGTTGCCTGGTGTCTGGTCTTGCCTTCTCTGTTGAGAATCAGAGTTAGGCAAAGGAAGCTATTGACCGTTGGTGATTCAGATCAAGTCAACAAGATCAGGATTGGAAAGTATTTGAAGATAATCAATCCAAGGATCCCACCAACCCAATCAATCAATTAGGGAATTGATTGATTGAGGCTTCCAACGGCTAGCCCTAATCCCCTCTATATATACAAGAGTGCAGTTCAAGAAAAAGCTCTAGAGACTCTACACGCGCACATAGCATACTAAGCTTTTTGATCACTACGCATTTGCACTCACTTTGTTCTTAATTACTCATCCAACTCGTAAGGAGTTTATATACTCAACCTGTTCATCTTGTTAGACAAGGTTGGAGTAAGTTTGTCTTTAGATCGAAGTTAGATCTAAAGAGATTGTAAGAAGGTGCTGGTACTTCGGAAATTCCAGTAAGTAGTGAGTTTGTTGGTTGGATAGTGAGACCCCTTTGATCAAGGGAGAGTGGACGTAGGATATTCAGATCCGAACCACTATAAATACGGTGTTATTTATTGCTTTCTTTAATACCTGTTGTTTATTATTTGTGTTCTTAGAAAAGATTTTCTCTAAAGACATTTTGGTTATAAAGGCTTCCGCAATTAATCTATCTAGTGGGACCAACAAGTGGTATCAGAGCGGTGTGTCCAACGACCACTGCTTTGTAAAGCTTTTGGTGGTCACCGGGCAGATCCATTGCTCTTAAAGTGCTTTTGTTAAAGTTCTTATTATTCCCCAAATTTTATTTAAAATGTCTGCAAAATCTTCTTATAAGAGTCGCAAATTGTCAGAGTTCTCATTTGAGGACTATAGCAACTGGAGCTTCATGATGAGTAATCATCTGGGAGCTATCCACCACCGGATGTTAAATGTGGTAGAGAGTGGCCCCATTAAATTTTACTGGACTCCTATTGATAGTGGCAGGTCAGAGTCCAGAGAAGAAACTAGCGACGCTGCAGAGGATAGAGTTCCCAGACAACGAATCCTCAAAAAGAAAGAAGAACTTGACAACGATGAGAGAAAGCTACATAACCTGGACCAGGTGGCAAGAACCGAGATTATCAACACTCTCACCATGGAGGTAATAGAGAAGGTCAGAACCTGTGTCACTGCGAAGGAGATGTGGAACAAACTTGCACTTCTCTGCGAGGGAACAGAGAAGATTAAAGATAACAAGCTCCAGGCTGTTCAACACTCGTTTGATACGTTCAAAATGAAACCAGACGAGACCATAGACCAGCTGGACATGCGCCTCACAAACCTCCTAAACAAGGCTAGTGCCTTAGGTAAGACCTACTCTGAAAAAGAAATTAATAGCAAAATCTTGCGTTCACTAACAAGCAGGTGGAGAATTAAAGTCACTGTGATCAAGGACAACAAGGATCTCAACACTCTGGATCACCATCTTCTGTTGTCTGATCTCAAAGCTTACGAATATGACCTTCAAGAGGAGGATCAAACAGAAGAGGTTTCCTCTTCTGGCCAGAAAGGAGTTGCATTCTCTTCAACTCTCAAGCCTGATGTCAAGCCAAAGGAGTCTACTGCAGATGACTTGAGCCTCAAGGAGCAGGTAGCACTTCTAACTCGTAAATTAGACAAAATGAGTTCAAAATATGGCAGGTACAAAAGGCATTGGAAGGAGTCTACCAGAGACAGGAAGAGTTCCTTCAAGCCTGCAGAGAAGGAGAAGGCATCTGGAGACTCAAGGGAGACCAGATTCAGAACTCAAGAGAGGAAGAGAGATGACAACCCTAGCAGCTCTGGGAGATCAGATTATCAGAGGAGGGATGGTAGCTCTGGCAGACCTGACTACCAGAGGAGAGAGAGTAGTCCAGCCAGATCAGACTACAACCAGAGGAGGAGAGAGCCAAGTCCTAGTCCCAGAGGAGACAATGCCTGCTACACATGCAACAAGACTGGTCACTACAGTTATGATTGTCCTCAGCTTACTCCTAGGGAAAGAGAAGAGAAAAGAATCAAGAGAGATAGGAGATATGCAGATAGGAGGGCATTGCTGGCAGAAGCAGAGGAGGAGGATACTAGTTCCAGTTCTTCTTCTTCTTCTGACTTTGGATCAGATGATGATGTGTGTCTCATGGCAGACATCACTGAGGTAAATGAAACTACTCTAGTTTTATCAAATTCCAAATGTACTGAATCCTCTAATTCATCTGGTAACTCCAGAGAGTCTGATATGCAACAAATGTTATCAGATCTCCAAAATTGTGTCCAACTTTATCAAAAACTTGAGAAAGAGAATGGTAGGCTCAGAGCTGAAGTTCAATCTCTCTCTCATGAGCACAAATCCACCAGAGAACTCATGAAAGATCATTCCAAAGAAGTCTCTGAACTTCAGGATAAGATCACAGAAAGAGATACTCTGGTAGATCAACTCATGAAAGAAAGGACCTCTCAAGAAGATGAGATCAATGAACTCAGAGCCAAATACCAGACTCTTATCAAGGGAAAACAAGTTGCTCACAACATAGAGGAGATACCTATGCCCAGAGAAGCTCCTAAGATACCATCTGTTGTATCTATCATATCAGAGTCTTCTCAGCGCATTTGTGATAAGAGTGGTTTAGGATATTCTGGAATTACCACTAAAACCCATAAATACCTCTATAATAAAGACAAGTCTGTAAGAGCTGGTAAATTGGTAGAAATCTGGAATGATAAAGACTTAACTGGTAATGGTTACAAGGTGGTTCACAATCCTGATTGGAAAAGGAATCACTCTGTTAATCACATAACAAATGGTCCAGAAGAGTTGACTGTTCTGGAAGAGAAGATGCTAGAAAATAAGTGTCAAAAAGGGGAATCATTAAAGATTGATGGTTCTGTGAACAATGAGTCACAAGGAGTAGAAATTACTCAAATTGGAGGACCCCAGAGAAATCCTCAAAGGGAACCTATACAGATTAGGGGACCTCAAAGGAAACACTCAAGGAAGGGGAATACCAATCAGAGTAACAACTACCAGAGAAGGAACAATGTTCAACAGAACCAGGTACCCCAGAGACAATTTTCTCAGAGGAATCAATTCCAGAATAGGTATTCTCAAAGGAACTATAATCACCAGAGCAAATCTAATTATCAGAACCAGAGGAGGTCTTCTAGACCCGTCTATAGAAAACCAACTGATCTGGGTAGTTATGACACCAGAGATGGTTCTTCTAGGATGTACCCTTACAACCAGACCTTTAAGACCATGTCTTTGAGGCAGGCCATTCCAAAGGCCAGATTTGAGAAAAGGTACACCAGACCTGTTTATAAGAAAGGTGTCCTTATCAGACCAGTAGCTCAATATGTCATTGTTAGAGGACATGTGCTGGTAGATAGATTTGGAAGGAATATAAGATCTCCTCATCCATCAAGGGATGATCTTTATCTATGGATTCCTACAAAACCTGCAACTAACCAATCAGGACCCAGCACTAGTAGGGGACCTAATTGATTTCTCTGCAGGTAGATAAGAGTCCATTGGAGAAAGGACTTTCAAGCAACCATGTCTGGTACATTGATAGTGGATGTTCCAAGCACATGACCTTCCAGAAAGATAATCTCCAAGATTTCAAGCCATTGACTGGACCAAGAGTGATGTTTGGTGACAACAACTATGGAGTCACCAGAGGAGTTGGAAAGTTGACCTTCAATGGAGTATCTGTAGATGAAGTCTACTACGTAGAAGGACTCAAGCATAATCTGCTTTCAGTATCCCAATTCTGTGACAAGGGATACTCAGTGAAGTTTTCTAGTGATTCATGCACTGTTTTCTCTTCTGATTATAATGATATTTTGCTAATAGGCTTGAGGAAGGGTAATATTTATCTTGCAGATTTTAACAGTTGCCCAAGAAATGCATGCCTAGTTGCAAAAGGATCTGCAGAGAATAGCTGGATTTGGCACAAGAGATTGTGTCATCTTAACTTCAAAACACTGAATAAGATTGCCAGAAAAGGTCTCATTCGAGGTCTTCCTAATGAAGTGTTTATGAAGGATCAGGTTTGTGGTTCATGCCAGAAGGGTAAACAACCCAAGACTTCCTTTAAGGATGTCCAGAACACAACCACAACCAGAGTACTTCAACTACTTCACATGGACCTATTTGGACCTGTTTCTCTTCTTAGTTTCAGTGGAAGGAAGTACACCTTAGTAATAGTAGATGACTTTTCAAGATACACTTGGGTAGTGTTCTTGTTTAAGAAAAATGAAACTATGACTAAGCTGCCAGAGTTCTTCAAGCAGATTCAGAATGAGCAAAACCAGAGCATAGTCAGAATCAGAAGTGACAAAGGAACAGAGTTTTTGAATTCACACATTGCAGATTACTGCAAGGATCATGGGATTTTTCATGAGACATCTGCTGCCAGAACACCCCAACAAAATGGAGTAGCAGAAAGGAGGAATAGGACCCTCAAAGAAGCTGCAAGAACACTTCTGGCAGAATACAGCACTCCACAGAGATTTTGGGCAGAGGCCATCAATACAGCTTGCTACACTCAGAACAGATGCCTGATTGCCCAGAGACATAATAAGACTCCATATGAGGTATGGAAAGGTAAAACCTCATCTGTTTCATATCTTCATGTTTTTGGATGTAAGTGTTTCATCCATGACAATGGGAAATCTAAATTAAGAACCTTTGATGCTAAAGTGGCTGATGGAATATTTTTAGGATATTCCAGCACCAGTAAAGCTTTTAGAGTTTTTAATAAGAATTCACTTTGTGTGGAGGAAACACCTCATGTTGTTTTTTATGAATCTACTTTTGAGTTCAAGGTGGAATCTAAGTCTTCAGATGAGACCCAGAATCAGACTACTCCCAGAGTAATCAAAGTCAATCCACCTGTTCTTGACTCAGATTCAGATTCAGATGATGACCCATCTCCTGGTTCTCTGAAGCAGAAGCCTTCACAAGGAGAAGAACCAAAAGAGGTTGGAACTCCTGTAGGGGGAAGCTCTTCTGCAGGTGGTGATAATCACCAAGGTACTGCAGAAGATGATCAACCAGGCAAGACCACGGGAAGGAGGACCCTGGTTGATCACCCCAATGACCTAATCCTTGGAGATCCAACTAAGGGTGTCCAGACTACGAGAACTCTTAACTTAGCTGCCTTATTCAGTTGCTATGTGTCCTTGATTGAGCCTAAGAACATCAAGGAGGCACTGAAAGATTCAAATTGGATTATTGCAATGCAAGAGGAGTTGAATCAATTCACCAGACAGGATGTTTGGGAGCTGGTAGACAGACCAAGACATCAAAAGGTGATAGGCACTAAGTGGGTTTTCAAGAATAAGAAAGATGAGAATGATGTCATTACTAGGAACAAGGCAAGGCTAGTGGCTCAGGGCTATTCTCAGTCTGAAGGAATAGACTATGATGAGACATTTGCTCCTATTGCCAGACTAGAAGCCATCAAATTGTTCTTAGCATATGCTGCTCACATGAAGTTCAAAGTATACCAGATGGATGTGAAATCTGCCTTTCTTAATGGGATTCTCATTGAGGAAGTGTATGTGGAACAACCGCCTGGTTTTGAACAAGGTGACAAGGTGTTTAAGCTTAAGAAAGCTCTTTATGGGCTGAAGCAGGCACCCAGAGCATGGTATGACACTCTATCTCAATTTCTTCTGGACAATGGTTTTACTAAGGGTAAGATTGATAGGACCTTGTTTAGGAAAGAAGAAGGAAAGGACATCCTTCTGGTCCAAATATATGTTGATGACATTATATTTGGATCCCCTAACAAGAAGATGTGCGAAAAGTTTGGTAAACTCATGCAAAGTCAGTTTGAAATGTCCATGATGGGTGAGATGAATTACTTTTTAGGTTTGCAGGTTAAGCAATCAGAGATGGGAATCTTCATTAATCAGGCAAAGTACACCAGAAACATGTTAGAGAAATTTGGAGTAGGATCTAGCAAAGCAGCCAAGATCCCTATGATGACAAATTTCAACATGGATCCAGATGAGTCTGGAGAGAGTGTGGACCAGACTCAGTACAAAGCACTTATTGGTTCTCTTCTGTACCTGACTGCAAGCAGACCAGATATTACCTTTGCTGTTGGAGTTTGTGCCAGATTTCAAGCTAATCCCAAGAAAAGTCACTTGGAGGCAGCAAGGAAAATTTTGAAATATCTTAAGGGAACAGTGAACTTAGGCTTATGGTATCCTGCAGATGACAATTTAGAATTGAGTGGTTATTCAGATTCAGACTATGGTGGATGCAGAATAGATAGGAAATCTACAAGTGGAACATGCCAATTTCTAGGGAATAAATTGGTATCCTGGTTTTCTAAGAAGCAGACTTCAGTTGCTACATCAACAACAGAAGCAGAGTACATGGCTGCAGGGAGCTGTTGTTCTCAACTACTCTGGATTAGTCAACAGCTTAGGGATTACCAGATTAGAGCCAAGGATATTCCTATATTCTGTGATAGTAATAGTGCCATTGCAATCACCCAGAATCCAGTTCTTCATACCAGGTGTAAACATGTTGATATAAGGCATCATTTTATCAGAGATCATGTTGAGAAGGGAGATATAAGGATGGAAAAGATTGCTACAGAGAAGCAGAGAACAGATATCTTAACTAAGCCTTTGGCTGAGACCAGATTCAGAGAGTTAGCTTTTGAATTAGGATTATTGGATCCAGAGACAGATTTGTTTTAGGGGGAACATCAGAGAAGTATCCTTTATTTCCACTTTATTGCATATTCTTTATTTCGTTTAAAACTAACATACCTGCAGATTAGACATGTCAGAGAATGTACCAGATAAGGTATGCACCAGGTGACACTTGTCCCAGATGAGGTGCTGAGTCAAATGTCCAGAATCTTCTCTGACCAGGACCAGATGAGTTTCATCAGAGGAGATATAACATCAGATTAGCTGTGGTATCATCTGGTTACAATATCAGGTGACATGTATGGTTTTACTTCTCTGGCCTCTGATCATTGGGATACACTATTCAAATTAGTAAGTACACTCAAAACCTTTCAACTTCGGAGTGTATTTAAGACTAGGGTATAGAGCCTAGGCAATCATTTCGCTTTTTCTCTTGACTGCCACAAAACCCCTTTATGCCCCGTCCCAATGACTATGCCAACGCACCAGATTAAATCTGTATCTTGCCTTTCTTTGTGGCCATCGGATTTAATCACTGTGCAAAATGTCAATCAATTCAAATATTGATTTTGTTCCCTAATTTAATTTTGGTATTACACGCGTTCACACTTCATTTATTACTCGAGCCACGCGTATTACCCTATTTAAATCTAATTTTCTTACAATCTGTCTTTTCACGTTTTCATACTTTCAAACCCTAACCTCTCTCTGCAAAGTTCTTCCTTTCTCTCTCTCTCTCTCTCTCTCACAGATATGGCTCCTCCGTGTAATTTCGACCATGAATTGATGATGAAAAAACTCAAAACGGAGATGGTGGTTGACTTCTACACCACCAAGAACTCGTCTGCTCTTGCTATTTTGGAACTTTTGAGGAGATCCGGAGTTGAGAAGTTGATCTCCACCATTCCCAGAGATTTTTGGACTCTTGACGGTTATGCGGCCCAGTTTTTAGTTCGCATGAAGATCAATGAAGACCATATTTCTTCAAAGATTGACAGGGAAGATTTGGTGTTTTCCAAGCATGATTTCTGTGCCCTGTTTGGGAACATTTCGGCGGAAGGAGTGGATCCTTTAACCTACAAGGAGGATGATATTGTGGGTTCCTTCAAACTGTTCGCTCGTTCCTCTTGCCAGAACATCACGAAGGGATTTCTGGATAAGCATCTGAGGCAAAAGTACAAGGTACTTTTTGACATAGTTGTTAAAGTGTTGATGTGTGAAAATCACAGCACATATGCGATCTTTAATGGAAGAATGTGTGTGATGAGAGCTTTGTATGACGGCATCCAATGCAATTGGGCAGAATTCTTTTGGGGCGTCTTGCGGAAGAATAAGGCGAAAGTTAACAAGGAAGCTTGTCCTTCCATTCCAGGGGAGATGCAGTTTTACTTCACTGCTAATGTTTCGTTGGGTACGAAACTTACCTTGATTTTGGACTCCTTGCATCTAGAGAAGAGATGGAAGGAGACTTGGTGCAAAGGCTTTTACAAGTCTAAGGTGCTTTTCTCAAAGGATGGTCCCCTTCATGGCCATCCTGATTCTGATGGAGAAGAAGCCATCCCTGCCCCTCCTCTTCAGGCAGTACCCTCACCTGCAAAGGGGCAGAAGCAGCAGCTAAGGCAGAGGCCCTGAAGAAAGCTGCTGGTGCAACTGGTTCCTCAACCATTGCCTTTTCTGGTTCCTCGGAGGAGGACCAGATTCCCCTTCTTAACATTCTTAAGAAGAAAGGTGGTGATGATGATGAAGCTGTTAAGGCTGGGGCAGCCAAGTGGAAGAGGCCGGTGGAGGCCAAGAAGAAATCTGCCAAGAAGCCAAGGACTGGCAGAAGAGCTCCCAAGAAAACCATCCTGGTGGATGAGCCATCAGAGGAAGAAGAGGAAGAGGAGGTTGAACCTCTTAAGAGGAAGCCCAGGGCCAAGAGGGCAATTCTACAGGATCCTGACTCTGGATCTGATCTTGGTGAGGCCCTGGAGAGAGCTATTGATGAAGCCTCCCAGATTATGGAGGATACTCCAGAGCTCGTTGTGCCTGCTGGTGTTGACCCAGCAGAGGTAAACCCTTTCTTACCCTCCTCTACTTCCATTGATCTTGTCTCCCCCTCTACCTCCCCACCAGATACTCAAACACATCCCATCTCATCTGCTCCTGGTGTTCCTTCATTCTCACCAGAGCAGACTCTCCCAGACACACCTACATTCTCTACCTCAACCATTCCTCAAACACCCTCTCCCCCATCTTCCCAGATACCTCTAAACATAAACCCCTCTCCCCCAATTTCTGTACCAGAGGTGCCATCAACCTCTTCTGGTATAGACTTTCCCATCCCAACTTCTATACCAGAGATTCCATCCTCTTCTGGTGCAGAGCAACCCATCCCCTCCACTTCTACCTCACAAAATCCTACCCCTCCACAAGCCCATACAGAACATGACCCAACCATTTCTATGGCTCTGGGATTCTCTGCCCCTCCCTCTTCTCCCACCTGTTCAACCAGCAATGATAGTGAAGATGAGGAAGCTTCACTTGAGCCTTCTAACTTAGCACCTTCCTCCTCTACCTCTGGGCCCAAACCCTTCACTTTCTCATCTGCAGAAATGGGTCCCATTAGGCAGAGTATGAGTGTAAGTGCTCAGCTCTGGCTAAGAGAGCATTTCCCAGTTCTTCTGGAGCACTTACCCCTTCTGGCGGATCTTACTGATGCTAAAGTTTGGAGTAAGGCCAGACTGGAGGATGTGGAGGACCTTATGATGTTGCTTGAGGAAATGGATCCCTCCAACTTCACTGCTTGGGAGATCGAGCTGAAGCAGAAGCTAAATCTCCAGAATCCTGCAGAGCTATAGTCACCAGAGGCAGCGAAGGTGGTGATTCGAACTCTTCTCATCCAGCAGGGGGTGATGATCTCTCCTGAGGGCCCCTCTTACAAGTTTGGTCCTCACTTCGCCTTCCCTTCAGAGTTGTATTCCGACGAAGAAGACTTTGAGGTCACTCCGGCTATCCTCCAGAAGATGAAGTTGTTCTTCAATGAACAAATCCAGCAGATTGGCAGATTTTCAAAGGCTATGCAGCACTTGGCACCTGCTCTGGTTGAACACCAGATTAAAGATGAGCGAAGGAAGTTTTTGAAGCAGATCAAGGATGTTTTTGCCTCTGCCAAAGCTGCCTTCAAATCTGACTGCCTGTTCTTAAAGATGGATGTACATGAGAGCCAGAAGCAGCTTCAACAATATGTTCTTGACCAGATGAGGCCAGTTTCGGTGCTTAAAGTGGAGTTGGCCACTCAAATGCTGGACACTGCAAAGCTGAAGGATTCTCTCCAGGAGATGCTTGCCAGGCAGGAGGCCTTAGTTGCAGAATCGAAAGCCTACCTGGAGGAGGCTAGGCAACTGCGTGATCTTCACTCTTCCTCTAACACTGCCTTGCCTGATCTCATAAGGCAGGTAGTGGAGCCCCTCCTTGATGAAGTTAAAAAGGGGGAAGAGAAGTCCAGAACTGATCTGGCGAAGACCACTGTTGAAACCCTCTTTAGCCATGGAGCTCGTCTAGACCTGTTGGAAAACACTTTGGCCTAGGCTGAGTTGCAGAAGAAGAAGAAGGAAGAGCTCAAATCTCTTTCCATGGCTAAGCAGCTTGCTGCAGAAGAGGAATCAGAAGCAGAGCAGGATCCTATTTCCATCTCTGGTCCTGCAAAGAAAGTGATCAGAAGAGTCAAGAAGAGCTTCTTGGAAGAGGTCGTTGAAGAAGCAGAGAAGAGATACAAAGAAGAGACTCCAGAGGAGAAGCAAGCCAGAATTAGGAAAAACATAGATGAAGAGCAGAGGCTCAGATATGTTAGGAGACAATCGAAGAAGAGCAGAGAAGCTGGTGCTTCTTCTGATGCAGGTGGATCGAGCCAGAGGAGGAAAGCTCCCACTGAAGTGTTGAATATCTTGCCTCTCAGGACAGAAGGGTCCTTTGACTCAACTGTGCCTGTGCCCCTGATTGAAAAATGGAGAGAAGCCAAGACTCTCTGGTTTATTCAACATTACATCCAGAGGCCACCACCAGAAGATGAAGCACTTATCAACAGGACCTTCCATTCGTGGATGAAGTGTTACGATGCCGAGCTTTACAAGCAGCTAATGGATTCAACAATAGAGTTCAACCTGGAGGTCACAGCCCCTGAGTTTCATTACCTCAACACTCCCATGATAGGGGACCAGGTTGATTGGCTAGAGTTGAAGAAGTTATTCAAGACAAAGGTGTTGGTGAATTACACCCCAGTATCTTCTGCAGAGTTGAAGGCCATTCAAGACAGGTTTTTTGACTGGTTTCTGGTGCCTAAAGATAACAGAAGATATGCTTAGATAGGACCAGAATTTCATTGTAATCTGTAAACTCTTTATCCTTATTACTAATGAAATTCATATCTTCTCTGTTCAAAAGACAACCTCTTGTTGTCTTAATTGTTTGCCTGATAAGATCTATTCTAAGGTCTTATCCTTTATATGTTTTCTTGCTTAAATCTTCTTTGTGATCAGTTCTGGTAGTGTTTTAACTCCATCAAAAAGGGGGAAATTGTTAGGATAAAAATTGTTAGTTTTGATGAGTTAAAACAAACCAGAAGATATAATAGGACCATCTGGACCTGTTAGCCAGATGATGATCTAGATTAGGACTTAGTCTAGGGGGAACTGCCAGACCAGAAGACTTCACCAGAAGAGTCACCAGAAGACCCCACCAGAGGACTTCACCAGAGGACTCCACCAGAAGACTTCACCAGATATGATCAGACCAGAGACAGAGGACCTTCCCCAGACCAGACTAGTCCGGACCAGACGAGTCTGGTGGAACAAAAGATACTCAGTTTGATCCCCTGATTCTACTGATTATTCTGGTTGTTCACCAGATAAGGACCAGAAGACACCGAGGTTGCCTGATGTCTGGTCTTGCCTTCTCTGTTGAGAATCAGAGTTAGGCAAAGGAAGCTATTGACCGTTGGTGATTCAGATCAAGTCAACAAGATCAGGATTGGAAAGTATTTGAAGATAATCAATCCAAGGATCCCACCAACCCAATCAATCAATTAGGGAATTGATTGATTGAGGCTTCCTTATATAGAGGATCTGATTGGATTAGCCCTCCAACGGCTAGCCCTAATCCCCTCTATATATACAAGAGTGCAGTTCAAGAAAAAGCTCTAGAGACTCTACACGCGCACATAGCATACTAAGCTTTTTTATCACTACGCATTTGCACTCACTTTGTTCTTAATTACTCATCCAACTCGTAAGGAGTTTATATACTCAACCTGTTCATCTTGTTAGACAAGGTTGGAGTAAGTTTGTCTTTAGATCGAAGTTAGATCTAAAGAGATTGTAAGAAGGTGCTGGTACTTCGGAAATTCCAGTAAGTAGTGAGTTTGTTGGTTGGATAGTGAGACCCCTTTGATCAAGGGAGAGTGGACGTAGGATATTCAGATCCGAACCACTATAAATACGGTGTTATTTATTGCTTTCTTTAATACCTGTTGTTTATTATTTGTGTTCTTAGAAAAGATTTTCTCTAAAGACATTTTGGTTATAAAGGCTTCCGCAATTAATCTATCTAGTGGGACCAACATAAACCAACCCAATAAAAATAGCTTCACTATTTGGGTGCATCACTTTTGGAATTTGAGTATATCAGGTCATTTAAGTTATAGTGGAATCACAAACAATTGGGCTATTTTTCAGGTACATCTCAATAGAAAATACCCTTTTTCCTCATCTTGAGCAGTTCTTTAAACATTAATCAGTATAATTGCCTATACATTATTGCAAAAGTATTATCAAAAGAATTCAATTAGATTGACTGATTCTTTATTGTACAATGCTAGCGAGCTTGATATAAAGGGAAACCCTATTATAATGGATTTCTTTCGCAGTCATTTTACTGCAAGGTGTGTATGTTGTTGGTTACTAATGCCTTGCTTTCTGATTTAGTTAACATTTAATCCTATTTATTCAATATGTTGGATCTTTCCAGTAGCAACTTTCATGATGATATGTTGCTATACTTGAGATTGTATATACTTTGGTAATCAAAGTGGTCAGTTAATTCTTTGTATTTACAATAGCTTTTTCTTATGAGAATAGTTTCCTTCCCATAGAATCTTTTGTGCCTTGTTAAAAGTGTACTATATGGTGCACCTCCTAACAAAAACTTCACGACAGGTTGGTCAACTAGCTTGATATTATTCTCAACATAGTTAAATGTGTATATGTTTAACAAACTTGTATTCAAATTTTTGTACAGGTCCTTCAGAAGTACTAGGTGTGTTGTGATCAACTCTTGGGAATATATCTACTTAAACTAAATGCTCGTGAGCCTATAAAAGTATTCACACTTTGGTGTAGCTGCAATTTTTAATAATCTGATGAGTTGTGATTAATGTGGTTGTATTAACTCTTTGTTGCAGTTATTAGATTGTCAACTGTGTAATTTATTGATGTAGTGTTGCGCATTTATCAAAGTAAACTAATAGCTTTGCTTTTAGTTGTAATATAAAGCCATTCAAACAAAGATTCTCCAGTGTCCGTTGCAGTTCCAATTTGCTATTATGTTTTTATACTTGTTATAGCCATTACGAAGAAAATGATTAGAAATTCTTAAATCACCAATGTGTATATTATTATTAATAATACATCATGACATGAAAAGGAGTAACAAAATTTGGATATATAGTTGATAATATTACGTGACATAAAAAAGCATAACAAAATGTATTTATCGTGACACAGGAATGTGTCACAAGATAATTATTTAGATATACATCAATGCATCACTAAACATGGTAGTTAAGTTAGTTATAAACTATAATGCAACGCCAAATAGCGTCACTAAAACACAATATCATGATGCCAGTTGGCGTCACTATATAACATTATTAAAGGTAATTGATGTGACGCATAAAAGTGTCATAATATACCTCCATAGTGACGCCTTCCAAGCATCACGATAACAGGCCATTGAAACGCCAAATCAAGTGACACTTGTTCAAAGCGTCACTATAATAAAAGCGTCACTGAACACTATTTTTTGTGACACTTGTGCATGTCACTAAAGCCAATATTTGTAGTAGTGAAGAAGCAAGTTTTTGTCTCCAAGATGAAAACAAAAATCTCCTGAGTGAAAACTCCAAGTTAATTAAATCTGGGAATCAGGCAGATCTTAACTCAGCTCAATCTATCATTGAATTGACAGAAGAGGTGGAAATCCTCAAGAGTCAAGGAAATGGCAAAGATCAACTGATAAAAAATCTTACTAAATCTAAGATAAGTTAACTGGAGAGAACTTAAAACTGGTAAGCCAAGTAAAGGATTCTCTCCTGAAAATTGATGTCTTACAAAAATCTGAAGAGACCTTGTTAAAAAGGATTGATGCTCTTAACAAACCCTCTCTTGTTATAGAGGAGATTCAAAACTTTCAAATCAATCCTAATAACAAGTGTGGGATAGGCTTTATTCCAAAACTTTCAGAAGGTCCTCTGAGTGTTGCTTCTTCAAGTGACACAAAGAGAGTTTTTGTTAAATCTGCGACCTTTCAACCATAAATTTTAGATAAGGGTAAAAGACCAGCTGAGGTCCAACAAAAGAGAAGTCAAACTCAGCCAAAACCAAATGAAAAGGCTCAGTTGACTAATTAGACTAGATCTCAGCAGAGGTACTATCAGCCGAGGTGTTCACAGATGAAGCAACCTCAGCTGAGAGCACCCAGGCATGAGCACTCCTCAAGGAATGACTCAAATCGAAGACCTATTCCTTTTGTGCCTAAAGGAAAAGGTCCTTCATACCTTTATCAACAAAAACTAAGGCCAGGTGCACCCAAGCCTAAAAGGAAGAATGTTAAGAAGGTTCTTGTTTCTTCAAAGGCTGACACCCATAGACAGTTTACTCCTGAGGCACCCAAGGAGGTAACTATCTATGTAGATGTTTATGGAAGACAAATTAGCAATTCTAAAGTGATTAGAACAGTAAGGCAAATTTGAATTCCGAAAGGTACAACTAACCTGGTAGGACCCAACACAAAATGGGTACCTAAAGCTGGATTTTGACTGCAGGGCTCAGTGGACCTCAACAAAGGAGAAGCTCAAAAATCTTCAGTCTGGTACTTAGACAGTGGATGTTCCAGGCACATGACTGGTAACAAAGATCTCCTGATAGAATTTGTTGAGAAAGAAGGTCCACAAGTCACCTTTGGTGATAATTCACAAGGAGCCACTAAAGTTTATGGTACTTTAATTATTGGCTCAGTAAGAGTAAGCAATTTATCCTATGTCAGTGGACTTAAGCACAATCTTTTGTCCATAAATCAGTTTTTTGATAAAGGATACAGTGTTGAATTTTCATGTAACCTGTGTTTTGTCAAGAATATATCTTCACAACATGTACTACTAACTGGGTCAAGGAAGGGAAATATCTATCTTGCAGATTGGAAGTCTTGCACACCAAATGCATGTCTTATTGCAAAGAGCTCAACTGATACTAATTGGTTGTGGCACAAGAGACTGAGTCATCTGAACTTCAAGATGATGAACAGGATAGTAAGACATGGACTGGTGGAAGGAACGCCAAATGAAGTATACAACAAAGAACATATTTGCAAAGCCTGTCAGGAGGGAAAGCAAGTGAAAGCATCTTTCAAAAGCAAAGTAGCAACCTCTACTGACAGAGTACTTCAATTGTTGCACATGGATCTCTTTGGTCCAGTAACCCCTGTAAGTATCACTGACAGAGTACTTCAATTGTTGCACATGGATTTCATTTCTCCAGGTACACTTGGGTGGTATTTCTAGCAAGCAAGAAGGAGACTCAACTCAGGCTACCAGAGCTCCTGACGAAAGTTAGCAATGAAAAGAGCCTAAACATTGTAAAGATAAGATCAGATAAGGGCACTGAATTTATTAATTCAGATAAGTATTGCACATGAGACCTCAGCTGCAAGAACTCCACAACAAAATGGAGTAGCTGAAAGAAGAAATAGGACTCTCAAGGAGGCAGCAAGGACAATGCTTGCAGAAGCTCAAGTTCCTAAAAGATTTTGGGTTGATGCTATTAACACTGCCTACCACACTCAGAATAGATCTATGGTAACCAAACATCAAGGAAAAACTCCATATGAGTTATGGAATGACAGAAGGTCTCAGGTATCTTTCATATATTTGGTTGCAAGTGTTTCATTCACAACAATGGGAAAACTCAACTGAAAGCTTTTGATAGCAAAGCTGATGAAGGAATATTCTTAGGATATTCCCAAATCAGTAGAGCTTTCCGAGTTTACAATTGTAGAACTCTTGTTGTGGAAGAAACACCTCATGTGGTCTTTGATGAATCTACTTTTGAGTCCAGGAGTAAGGAGAATGAGGAAGTGATAAGCAAAAGGCTATCCTGAAAATTATGTTGATGCATACATCCCAACCTGGGATAACCTAAATGATCAACAATTCAAAGAGGACACTCAAAGTCAAACCAATCCTCACATTTCACCTGAGAGCTCTCCTGAACATGCAACTGAACTGATGAGCACTATCCCAGTTCAAGAGGTTAGTAATGTCAATGAAGATGTGGTCACAGCTGAGACATTAGGAACCAATAATACTACCATTGAGAATGAGAATACCTTGAATGATGACTCAGGACTTCAACCCTCTGTTCTATTTCCTGAATTTGATTTTATTCCTATATCTAGTGACTCAACTTCAGAAGAGTTAAACTCTACTGAAGGGCATCAGCCTAGGAGGACATGGCTCTCAGATCACCCTGTTGAGCTAATCCTAGGTGATCCTACCTCAGGAGTCAAAACTAGAAGTTTTCATGGAGAAAGTGCTTTGTTCTGTTGTTTCTTATCTAACCAGGAACCAGGTTCCATTGGAGAAGCACTTCAAGATTCAAACTTGATTATTGCTATGCAAGAAGAGCTCAACAAATTTACAAGAAATCAAGTATGGGAGCTGGTTGACAGACCATGTCATTGCAATGTAACAGGAACCAAGTGGGTATCAAATGGATGTAAAGAGTGCTTTCTTAAATGTAGTACTCAATGAGGAAGTCTATGTGGAGCAACCCCCAGGTTTTGAAGAAAGCCACAAAGTATATAGACTGAGAAAAGCTCTATATGGACTGAAACAGGCTCCAAGAGCTTGGTATGATACTTTGTCACAGTTCCTTTTGGATCATGGTTTTATCAAAGGAAGAGTTGATAGAAAACTCTTCAGGATCACAAAAGGAGAGGACACTCTGCTAGTTCAAATCTATGTGGATGATATCATCTTTGGTTGTCCAAACCAAGTCCTCTGTGAGAAATTTTCTCAACTGATGAAAGGGAAATTTGAGATGTCAATGATGGGAGAAATGAATTTCTTCCTCGGACTTCAAGTCAAGCAGTCTCCTGAAGGAATCTTCATCAACCAAGCCAAATATACAAGGGAACTGATCAACAAATTTGGATGCCAGACCAACAAAGTTGCAAGAGTTCCACTCAACACCAACACCAAGATGGAACCTGATGAAGATGGTGAATTAGTAGACCAAACTCACTACAGAGCAATCATTGGGTCTCTACTGTATCTCACAGCAAGCAGGCCTGATATCACATTTGCAATTGGCATATGTGCTAGATATCAAGCAAATCCCAAGAAAAGTCATCTGGAAGCTGCTAAGAGGATTGTCAAATATTTAAAGGGTACTATGAATATGGGATTATGGTATCCCTCAGATGACAATCTGGAACTCACAGGATACTCAGATGCAGACTATGGAGGATGTAGAATTTATAGAAAATCAACCTCAGACACTTGTCAATTCTTGGGAAGTAAGCTGATCTCTTGGTTTTCCAAGAAATAAAATTCAGTAGCCACAAGCACTACTGAACCTGAATATATGGCAGTTGGAATTTGGTGTGCCCAAATTCTATGGCTAAGACAACAACTTAGAGATTACAGCATCTTTGCTAATGAAATTCCTATTTTCTGTGACAACAATAGTGCAATTGCTATTTCTAAAAACCCTGTTCTCCACACAAGATGCGAGCTGTTGGGAAATTGTATAGACTTAAGTTTTGATTAAGATGCCAAAATGTTCCTCCTTAGTTGTTTGTAAGTAAAATATTCAGTAGAGTTAGAATTTAGTTAAACAGTTCAAAATGTTAAGAACTGGAGTGCAGTTAGAAATTTCTAGGGTGTATTGAAGAATGAAGTCCGCTGAAGACAAGGTCTGCTGAAGACAAGTGTTCTGAGAAAGTAGTCTAAGTCTTGAATGTTTTCTAAGTGCATTCTCTCTAAGGCTAAAACCATCAGGAGAGGACCAAGGTCCACTGATGAGAACTAACAAAGCTCATTAAATACTAAACATATTAAAAGTTGTTAGTTAATCTGGTTAGAACAAGGTAAAATGAATTTCAGTGAAGCTTACAATAAATGAAGGAATAAGAAGGTTCTCTCAGAGAAGTTCCACCTTAAAGCAAGACAAGAATCTGGGCAAGCAGACTGAAGGTCTAATGAGAAGATGACGCGTCAGTGTACTTTACTGACAGCCAACCTACCCCAGACTGACATGTACCAAAAGTCTTTCCTTAGCAATCTACAGAAAGTTAGGTGAACAAGCATGGTCTTTCAGCCGTTTCTTGACAAGACTTAAAGCTTCAAATAGAGCCATTTGAACCATTCAGATACAAGAAGACTTACTTGAGAAGATTCAAATCCAATGGAAAGATTTTCAAGGAAACCTATAAATACAGAAGGACGTGCTCATTTCTATGCACGAGAAACTCACAAGATAAAAGTTATCTCTATATTCATAACCTTCAAGAAGCACTCGAAATTACCTTTGTTTCCCAAGTGTTTCAAATCAGTAGAGAGCATAACAAACCTTCTGTAACCAAGCTTAAAAACTATATCCAAACCTTAGAAAGAGATAATCCATCCTAAGCCTTGAGCTACACTGTAAGGATTATCTCACAACAGTTGGAACCAAAACCCTACTCAAAACCCTACTCAGTTGTTAGGTTGAGAGTTAGAGTTAAGTGGTGTTAGTAAGATGATTATTTGTATCAGTCTGAAAGTTGGTTTATTTTGGGAACTAGGACCTGGAATTATCCTAGTGATCAATCATCCTAAGAGAGGATAAATTGATCAGTGCACCTTGGCACTATAACACAAGGAATTCCAAGTGAAAGGAATTCTCCTGTTTAATCAGGACAGTGGACGTAGGAGATTCATCTCTGAACCACTTTATATCTTGTGTATTTACTTCCTGCTATTTCCTAAGTGTGTGTTATCTACTCAAAGTCTATCAAGTAAAATAAGTTTTCTAAAGGGCTCACTAATCCGCAGTTGAAAGCTAATTAGATAGTAGTTCAACTGAAAGTCTTGAGCTTTCAGTGGAGGTATTATCTCAGTAAGCATTCACAAGTAATTCTCAGCAGACTAGAAGTCCACTGACGAGTTACTCTCTTAAGTCACCTGATAAGTTTTCAAGAAGTTTTAATTTGTAACCACAGGTGTATCCCCCCCATACACCTGTTTACTCGTTTTGGGACCAACAATTGGTATCAGAGCAGTGGTTCTAAAGACCATTGTTCTAAGTATACCTTGTGCTTAAAGGTATTTTCTATCAGGTCATCTGAATTGATCTTATTGATAAACTTGTTTAGATACTATGGCTGACAATGCAGCTAGGGTAGCACCACCAGCGGAGAACAACATGGGAGTTAATCCCTTGAACCATATGTCCCATCACAAGCTTCCACAATTCTCAGTGGAAAATTATGATTTCTGGAAGATCAGAATGAGAGCTCATCTTGCCTGTGTGCATGATGAAATGTTAAGGGTTATTACTAAAGGTCCATTTATTTTTATGACACCTAACCCTAGAACCACTGCTGAGACTATTGCAGATCCAAGAGAAGAATGGCCCAAGGATGAAGATAACTTCACTGTAGATGAGAGGAGGAGAAACAACCTCAATTTCATAGCCATGAATATTCTTTACACCTCCATTCCAGATTCTGTAATGGGAAGAGTGGGCCACTGCAAGACTGCAAAGGAACTTTGGGACACTCTTGCTCTCATGTGTGAAGGAACTGGCAAGATAAAGGAGAACAGGCTTTCAGTAGCAGTTCAAAAATATGAGCAGTTCACAATGGAGCCCACTGAGACCATTGACCAGCTTGATGGGAGGTTCACTGACATCATGAATGAAATAAACTCTCTGGGAAAGGTCTATACCAAAAGAGAAGTTGCCTTAAAAATCCTGAGAGGTCTAACCTCAAGATGGGATGTGTACTCTATAATGATGCAGAATACCAAGGATCTTTCCAGCATGTCTATACAACAGATATTCTATGAACTTAAAGCTTATGAGTTTTGATCTTAACAGGAAAAGGGCTCCTGATGAGACCTCAGCTGAGAAGGGAGTTGTCTTCAAAGCTAAGGAGACTGAGCCAAAATCCCCAAAGCCTCAGACGAATACAAAAGCAAGCAAATCTCAAAGCAAGGCTGAAATGCAAGAGGAACTCAGCCTGATGGCTAGAAGGTTTGAGAAACTTAACAACCATTTTGGCAAGTATAAAAGATTTTACAGGGATAACAG
This sequence comes from Ballota nigra, assembly GCA_947034835.1. NCBI lineage: Eukaryota > Viridiplantae > Streptophyta > Magnoliopsida > Lamiales > Lamiaceae > Ballota > Ballota nigra. The sequence continues at coordinate 30,471,062 of OX344728.1, read as the reverse complement.
AGAAGGAAGAAGTTATCCACAGAAAGACACCGGAGAAGAGAGAAAAGCTCAACAGAGCTGGAAAAGAGAAAAGATTACAAGAACTATAACAGAGGTGAAGGATCATCATCAAAGACCAAGGAGTCTACTGAGGAAAAGAATGATGATGCCAATAGATGCTTCCAATGCAAGAAGGTTGGACATTTTCAATATGATTGTCCTCAACTGAGCACAAAAGAGAGGAAAGAAAGGCAAGCCAAAAGAGACAGGAGATATGGAGAAAGGAAAGCCATGGTGGCTGAGGATGTTGATGAAAATCTGGAGTCATCTGATGGACTGTTCTCAGACAGCAGTGAAGATGACATGTGTCTCATGGAAAGAGAAGAACCAGATGTACAATCTAAACCATCCATTTCTCTAGAGCACTCACCTGAGCTAAGCTCAGAGTCAACTGAGGAACTCAATCTTCAGTCTACTTTGGAACAATTGATGATTGATTTCTCAAGGTTGCAAGAAGAAAGCTTTTGTCTCCAAGATGAAAACAAAAATCTCCTGAGAGAAAACTCTAAGTTAATTGAATCTGGGAATCAGGCAGATCTTAACTCAGCTCAGTCTACCATTGAGTTGACAAAAGAGGTGGAAACCCTCAAGAGTCAAGGAAATAGCAAAGGTCAACTGATAAAAGATCTTACTGAATCTAAGATAAAGTTAACTGAAGAAAATTTAAAACTGGTAAGCCAAATAAAGTATTCTCTCCTGAAAATTGATGTCTTACATAAAACTGAAGAGGCCTTGTTAAAAAGGATTGATGCTCTTAACAAACCCTCTCTTGCCATAGAGGAGATTCAAAACTTTCAGATCAACCCTAATAACAAGTGTGGAATATGCTTTATTCCAAAACCTTCTGAAGGTCCTCTAAGTGTTGCTTCTTCAAGTGGCACAAAGAGAGTTTTTGTTAAGTCTGTGACCTTTCAAACACAGACTTTAGATAAGGGTAAAAGACCAGCTGAGATCACACAAAAGAAAAGTCAAACTAAGCCAAAACTAAATGGAAAGGCTCAGGTGACTAATCAAACCAGATCTCAGCAGGGGTACTATCAGCCGTGGTCTTCACAGATGAAGCAACCTCGGCTGAGAACACCCAGGTATGAGCATTCCTCAAGGAATAACTCATACAGAAAACCTATTCCTTTTGTGCCTAAAGGAAAAGCCCTTCGTACCATTATCAACAAAAACTCAGGCCAGGGCACCCAAGCCTAAAAGAAAGAATGTAAAGAAGGTTCCTGTTCCTTCAAAGGCTGACACCCATATAAAGTTTACTCCCAAGGCACCTAGGGAGATAACCATCTATGTAGATGTTTATGGAAGACAAATTAGACACTCTAAAATGATTAGAACTGTAAGGCAAATTTGGATTCCGAAAGGTACAGCTAACCTGGTAGGACCCAACACCAAATGGGTACCTAAAACTTGATTGTGATTGCAGGGCTCAGTGGGCCTCAACAAAGGAGATGCTCTAAGATCTTCAGTCTGGTACTTGGACAGTGGATGTTCTAGGCACATGACTGGTAACAAAGATCTCCTGTCAGAGTTTGTTGAGAAAGAAGGTCCACAAGTCACCTTTGGTGATAATTCACAAGGAGCCACTAAAGGTTATGGTACTTTAATAATTGGCTCAGTAAGAGTAAGCAATTTATCCTATGTCAGTGGACTTAAACATAATCTTTTGTCCATAAGTCAATTTTGTGATAAAGGATACAGTGTTGAATTTTCTTGTAACCTGTGTTTTGTCAAGAATATATCTTCACAACAGGTTCTACTGACTGGGTCAAGGAAAGGAAATATCTATCTTGCAGATTGGAAGTCTTGCACACCAAAAGCATGTCTTATTGCAAAAAGCTCAACTGATGCTAATTGGTTGTGGCACAAGAGACTAAGTTATCTGAACTTCAAGATGATGAACAGGATAGCAAGATATGTGTTGGTCCCAAAAATATCCAGCGGAAAGCGTTTTGAAGTTTATTTTTAAGAAAACCCTTTAAAGAAATGCTAAAAGAAATTGCAGAAATTTAAAGTGCAGAAAATAAAGAACACAAGGATTTATAGTGGTTCGGACCAACTTGTCCTACGTCCACTCTCCCTTTCTCCAAAGGGGTCTTTCTCACTCTCCAACCAACTTACTTACTACTGGAATTTAGGAAGTACCAGCTCCTTCTTACAACTTACACCAACCTTATCTAACAAGATGAACAGGTTGAGTAAAGCTCCAACTAAACTCCTAATGGAGTGTATATAAACTAGAAAGGACAAAGGTGAGTGATTGGAAGAGTTCGTGTGTTCTTGTTGTGTGCTCTCGCGCGACTCTTCTATGTTGAACTAATCCAAGCACTCCTATTTATAGTTGTAGGAATTAACTAGCCGTTGGGAACTAGCAATTCAAACAACCATAATTGGAGGGATATAATCAATCAAAGATTGATTATATGATTGATTAGTTGACTTTAATCAAGCAATCAAATCCTCCATCAGTTGACTTCTCCAGATTGCCTTCTTCTCCATCAAGGATCTCCAAAGTCTTCTTGTCTACAGATTACTACGAAGCTACAGGGAGGGTGAACTAATCCGTCTCCCTCATCTGGTCTGGTCTGGTCTTGGGTCTTCTGGTCTGGTCTCATCTGGTCAGGTAACACTTCTGCTCTGGTCCTCATCTGGGAGAGGTCTTCTGGTGACTCCTCTGGTCAGACTCCTCTGGTCAGGCTCCTCTGGTCAGGCTCCTCTGGTCAGGCTCCTCTGGTCAGACTCCTCTGGTCAGACTCCTCTGGTCAGGCTCCTCTGGTCAGACTCCTCTGGACCTCATCTGCTCTGGTGACTCTTCTGCTCTGGACATCTCATCTGGTCACCTTCTCTGGTACCTTCTCCGGTCACCTTCTCTGGTCACCTCCTCTGGTACCTCATCTGGTCACCTTCTCTGGTCTGCACAGATTTCTTCCCCCTTAACCAAAGACCTATTCTAGACCAAGACTAATCTGTAGCTGACTAACAGGTTCAGCTAGTCCTATTACAAGTTCTTGTTTTAACATCTTCAAAACATCTAATCTATATCCTAACAATATGAACTGGTGGAGGGAATGCCAAATGACGTATACAACAAAGAGCACATCTGTAAAGCCTGTCAGGAGGGAAAGCAAGTGAAAGCATCTTTCAAAAGCAAAGTTGCAACCTCTACTGACAGAGTACTTCAACTATTACATTTGGATCTCTTTGGTCCAGTAACCCCCGTAAGTATCAATGGAAGAAAATATACACTTGTTGTTGTTAATGATTTCTCCAGGTACACTTGGGTGGTATTCCTAGCAAGCAAGAAAGAGACTCAACTGAGGCTGCCAGAGCTTCTGAAGAAAGTTAGCAATGAAAAGAGCCAGAACATTGTAAATATAAGATCAGATAAGGGTACTGAATTCATAAACTCTATTATATCAGACTTCTGCAAAGAATTAGGCATTGCACATGAGACCTCAGCTGCAAGAACTCCACAACAAAATGGAGCAGCTGAAAGAAAAAATAGGACTCTCAAGGAGGCAGCAAGGACAATGCTTGCAGAAGCTCAAGTTCCTAAAAGATTTTGGGCTGAAGCTATTGACACTGCTTGCCACACTCAGAATAGATCCATGGTAACCAGACATCAAGGAAAAACTCCATATGAGTTATGGAATGACAGAAGGTCTCAGGTATCTTTCATATATTTGGTTGCAAGTGTTTCATTCACAACAATGGGAAAACTCAACTGAAAGCTTTTGATAGAAAAGCTAATGAAGGAATTTTCTTAGGATATTCCCAAATCAGTAGAGCCTTCAGAGTTTACAATTGTAGAACTCTTGTTGTGGAAGAAACACCTCATGTGGTCTTTGATGAATCTACTTTTGAGTCCAGGAGTAAGGAGACAGAGGAAGTGATAAGCCAAAGACTAACTAAACTGAGTATCAAGTCTAAAGGCTATCCTGAGAATTGTGTTGATACATATATCCCAACCTGGGATAACTTAAATGATCAACAATTTAAAGAGGACACTCAAAGTCAGACAACTTCTCAAAGCTCACCTGAGAGCTCTCCTGAACAAGTAACTGAACTGATGAACACAATCCCAGTTCAAGAGGTGAGTGATGTCAATGAAGATGAGGTCACAGCTGAGACATCCACTGAACCCATCATTCAAGGGGGAACCAATGAAATTACCATTGAGAATGAAAATACCTTGAATGATGACTCAGGACTTCAACCCTCTGTTTTATTTCCTGAATTTTATTTCATTCCTATATCTAGTGACTCAACTTCAGAAGAGTTAAACTCTACTGAAGGACAACAACCTAGGAGGACTTGGCTCTCAGATCACCCTGTTGAGCAAATCCTAGGTAATCCTACTTCAGGAGTCAAAACTAGAAGTTTTCATGGAGAAAGTGCTTTGTTTTGTTGTGTCTTATCTAACCAGGAACCAGGTTCCATTGGAGAAGCACTTCAAGATTCAAATTGGATCATTGCCATGCAAGAAGAGCTCAACCAATTCATAAGAAATCAAGTATGAGAGCTGGTTGACAGACCATATCATTGCAATGTGATAGGAACCAGGTGGGTTTTCAAGAACAAGAAGGAGGGAAATGATGTCATAGTCAGAAACAAGGCCATGCTAGTTGCAAAGGGCTATTCTCAAGTTGAAGGCTTTGATTATGATGAAACTTTTCCCCCAGTGGCCAGATTGGAGGCAATAAGGCTATTTTTTGCATATGCTGCTCACAAGAAATTCAAGGTGTATCAGATGGATGTTAAGAGTGCCTTCTTGAATGGAGTACTCAATGAAGAAGTCTATGTGGAGCAACCCCCAGGTTTTGAAGAAAGCCACAAAGTATATAGACTGAGAAAAGCTCTATATGGACTGAAACAGGCTCCAAGAGCTTGGTATGATACTTTGTCACAATTCCTTTTGGATCATGGCTTTATCAAAGGAAAAGTAGATAGAATTCTCTTCAGGATCACAAAAGGAGAGGACACATTGTTAGTTCAAATCTATGTGGATGATATCATATTTGGCTGTCCAAACCAAGTCCTCTGTGAAAAGTTCTCTCAGCTGATGAAAGGAAAGTTTGAGATGTCAATGATGGGAGAAATGAATTTCTTCCTAGGACTTCAAGTTTGAGATGTCAATGATGGGAGAAATGAATTCCCCTGAAGGAATTTTCATCAACCAAGTGTTGGTCCCGGTACAAGACTGAGGAATACGTGTATGGGGGGGAATACACGTATACTAATTTTTCAACCTTAAAACTGACTGAGTCCCCTTTGCTCAGAGTGGTAAAGAACTAGGAGCTGATAACACACCTACTGACTACACTTGGTGCGGGTCAGTTGGCTAACTATCAGTTCAAGTTCAGTGCGGAAATGTTTGAGCCCTGAAAGTTTAAAGTCTTGTTTAGTTTGCTTTCTGAAAAACTTGTTTTACTCAAATCTGAAGAGTGTTTAGTAGGGCAGTGCTCTTTTGAAGATCAGCCTGATTGATTCAGGCCTGATAAACTTGAATGCAATGAATGAACAAGTAATATGGCAAGTATGCACAATATCAAAGAAGTAAGAACACAAGAAGTTTAACGTGGTTCAGAGTCTCAAGCTCCTACGTCCACGGCCTGACTTAACAGGAAATCCACTCAAGGGATTCTTATTTTTAACGTGCCAAGGTGCACCAAGACCAGCTAACCTCACTGATCTATACAACTCCACTTACTAACACTCTAACTGACTTACTCCCAACAAGCCTAACTTAGGGTTTTGGTTTCAGTTTGGATTCCAACTAGGTTGAGATTATCCTTACAAGTCAAAGCTATGTTAAGGATTGGATAATCTCTCTAAGCTTGAGATAATTCTAATTAGCTCTTGGAATACAGAACAACTCTCAACTGCTAAGAAACACTTGGGAAATTTAGAATGTTTCAAGTGCTTCTCTTAAAGGTTGAATACTTTGAATGCTTGAGAGTTTGAGTAATTTCTGGCTTGGAAATTTCCCGTAACCTTGAATGGGTTCAAGGCCTTCTGTATTTATAGGTGATTTGAATAACTATCCGTTGGAGAGATAGCCTTCTAGTCATCTATGTAGAGTGGCTTCAAACGGACATATCTTCATGCAACAGCCGTCCTTCACATGGATTTGGTATTTGCATTAAATGCACATTAAATGCTTGCCCGTTGAATATGCAGTCTGAATTCAGTCTTCATGTCGGTTCCGTACGTGCGTGTCCTTCTCGGATTGGTCCACGTCATCAGGTTGGTGAGAATGTCAGAACTTATTCCTGGGCTTCAGGCTTGTCTTATTAAGTTCATTTTGTCTTGGGCCCACCAGTCTTGTTCTGACGCTGAAATTCCTTTTGCATTGCTTGGCTCTACTCCAAGTCTTCCCATTAACTCAGTGACATCCTGTTCCCTTCAGGACTGAGTTAGTAATGACCTCAGGGTCATACTCTTCATCACTGACACTTACTCAGCCAGCTTAGAGGACTGCCATAAGTTCAGGATGGTGCTCTTCGTCTTCCAGGCTCTGAGTCTTGATTGTCTCCAGTGAGTTCTCCTCTCACTGAGTACCCGTGAAGTGTAAAATGACAAAGTACTAATCCTAACCAAGACTAGACTGACAAAGAGAGATTAAGGCAATCATCTTTTCAGGGGCTTTGGGATCTTAATCAAAACTGACAATGTCCCAACACCAAGCTAAATACACAAGGGAGCTGATCAACAAGTTTGGATGCCAGACCAGTAAAGTTGCAAGAGTTCCACTCAACACCAACACCAAGATGTAACCAGATGAAGATGGTAATTCAGTAGACCAGACTCACTACAGAGCTATTATTGGATCTCTACTGTATCTCACAGCAAGCAGGCCTGATATCACTTTTGCAGTTGGGATATGTGCAAGATATCAAGCAAATCCCAAGAAAAGTCATCTGGAAGCTGCTAAGAGGATTCTCAAATATCTCAAGGGTACTGTGAATATGGGATTGTGGTATCCCTCAGATGACAATCTGGAACTCACAGGATACTCAGATGCAGACTATGGAGGATGTAGAATTGACAGGATATCAACTTCAGGCACTTGTCAATTCTTGGGAAGTAAGCTGATCTCTTGGTTTTCCAAGAAACAAAACTCAGTAGCCACAAGCACTACTGAAGCTGAATACATGGCAGCTGGAAGTTATTGTGCTCAAATTCTTTGGCTAAGACAACAACTGAGAGATTACAATATCTTTGCTAATGAAGTCCCTATTTTCTGTGACAACAATAGTGCAATTGCTATTTCAGAAAATCCAGTTCTCCACACAAGATGCAAATATGTAGATATAAGGTATCATTTCATCAGAGATCATGTGGAGAAGAAGGATATCAAAATCCTCAAAATACACACTGACAAACAAAAGGCTGATATATTCACAAAACCCTTGGCTGAAGCAAGGTTTCAAGAACTGTCAGTAGAGCTTGGACTTCTAGATCCAGGAGAGTGAAGGAAGGAGCCAATATCAGAAGAGTTAATTTTGAATCAGTAGAGGTTCAACCTCAGAAGAGGATTAATCTCAGTGGACTCACTGATCTCAGAAGAACTTCAGATTCTCAGAAGAGGTTCAACCTCAGCGGAGGTCAAAAGTTTTAACTCTGCTATTTTTCAAATCTGAAATCTCTTAGTTTTATATTATAAAACTCTTATAAAAAATAACTAATGAGTTCTTTCTGAAAATTAAATATTTCTTACACTATTTCAAAGAGATTTTGGTATGGCAAGCATTTAATGCGCGTTGTACAATTCAGAATTACTTTTACAGTTACCTATCTCATGCACCTTAAAAGTCGGATGATGTGACCTTCCGGCTACCAACTTCTTTAATCCATACCCCTCATTTTAGGCGGTTCTTTTCTAACCGTCAAGATCTTTCAAAAACTCCCCACTAACCCCTTCACATATCCACGACCTTTCACTCAATTTGATCTCAGACGTTGATTGCGGGATTCATTCTCACCATTCATTACTCATATAAAAGACCTCAATTTTAGCCTAAGAACCTTTTCGAACACACCTCCAAGTAAACACTCACTCACTATCCTTCCAAAATACTTTCTGCAAAGTTCTCTCAATCCATTTTTTTCAAATGGCAAGATTAAACCTAGGTTTTCTTACCAACAAAGACAATTTCTGGTATGAACCTACAATTCTTTTTGATAACCCAGAAATTGAATCCAGGCCGGAGTTTGCTCATATAAAGAAAGCCCTGGAAATGGTCAAAACCACAGGGTTAGAAAAATTCTTGTCTATCCATCCTAAGAGTTGCTTCGATAGACAAGTTTTGGAGTTCTTTTTCAGTGTTGCTAACACTGACTCTAAAATCAAGTCGTGTCTCTTCTTAAAGAGGAAGAAGAAGGCGATGAGAGATGGAAACGAAATTTTTGAGCATCAGAAAATAAAGAAGGAGATTCGGTTGGAAGGAGATGATCTCAAGGAGCTGTTTGGACTTCCCTCTAAAGGCCTAAATCCAGACACCTGTATTCTGGATAAGGAGGAGGACTGGGTCTACACCATAATGCAAAAGAGAGTGAAGTACAATCCCACAATGAACACGAGTTTACTTCTTCCAGTTTACAATGTTCTTTGTGAGATCGTTGGGAAATGCATTCTGGGAAACCAAGGGAGCACGGAGCAAGTGAGCAAACCAAAGATGCGATTAATGAAGGCTATTGTGGAGAGTAAAGAGAAGAGCTTCAACTGGCAGCAGTTCTTCTTAAGGGCGTTGAATAAGGAGAAGACAAAGTTTCAGCCTGACAAAACTCCCCAGCTAGCAAGTAAGCTTAATTTTGTCAACAAGATCTCCTATCTCATTGAAAACGGGGATGTGGGAGTAGATTGGATTGAAGACAGGAAGTGGAGTAATCTGAAGACTCTATTCAAGTCTGGAAAGACTTTGGAGGCAAGAAAGCTGAGCCTTGAAGTAGAAAGCCCTGAAGGAGCGGAGGAGACTGAGGAAGCCAACCCTTCTGAGGGAAAGAAGACCAAACTTAAGAGGAGATTGGTCAAGATGAGTGATAAGATGGCCCTGCACAAAGAGGAGAAGGCACAGAAGGCTTCAAAGAAAGAGAAGAAGAGGTCTTCTGAGGCTGAGAAGGAGAGTGCCTCAAAGAAAGTCAGAGTCACAAACTCTACTGATGAGTCTTCATCAGGTAACCCTGACTCCTCTCCTAATGTGATCTCAACTGAGTCTGACTCAGATGTACCTGCCCCTACCCCCATCAAACCAAAATCCAAGCCCAGAACACCTATGAAAACAAAGAAAATTTCCAAAATGACAAAAACCCCCACTGAAGGCTCTCAACAGCCTGAAAGTGGATCCCAAAATACCACCCCATCTGAGGCATCTGCTGAGGCAACCTCAACCCCCTCTGAACCCATCCCCTAAACCCCCACTGAACAAAACCCAACCCCTCCTGAAACTCAAGCCCAACCCTCTTCTGAACCCAACCCTTCTGAGATCCACTCAACTCACCTGGAGTGTATCCCAGAAGAGCCCACAGATATCAGATCACCTACCCCTTCCCTCCCTTCAGACGATGAAGAAGAGTACTCATTCTTGGACACTCTTAAGGATGAGGTGGCCTACTCTTTGGAGTCTAAGTAACCTGAGCTTGATGGGTACCCCACCCTAAAAGCAATGTTTATGAGGCTGAGTCTTCTTGTCCAGCTCAAGGACAGAAGATTGGGTGAGATTTTGATGGCTGTCAGAGGCAGCAATTCTGATGATTGGAAGAAGGAGGTGATGGAGGTGATGAAGTTTGCTGGAATGATCAAAACCAAACATCTCTGTGATGAGAAGATATTTGAGAGTCTGGTTATGGACAAATTAGCTGAGGCAAGAAAGGGAGATGAATTAGAGAAGCCAGTGGAGGTTGTAGCTGAGGAAGAAATGTAAGAGGAAGCAGTAAAAGCTATAGGAGGAGGAGAAGAGGAAGAAGAGAAAGAAGTGCAAGAAAAAGGAGAAGGAGAAGGTACTTCACCTAAGTAAGGTGATGGTGAAGTAGCCGAGGATGTATCTTTAGTAAGAGATACTGAGACTCAAAATTTGCCAAAGGAAAGCTCAGTAGAGGTGTCTACTGAAGCTCTCTCACAAAAGCCCTCAGTGGTGACTAAGGAGTCAGCTCAGGTGTCTGGGAACGAAGGAGTTGAAAAAGAGACTGAAAAAACTGAGGGAGGTGAAAAAGATGTAGAAATTACAGGTGTAGTAAGTGGTGAAATAAGAGCAATCATTCCTGTAAAGGATGAATTGGCTGAAAAGAAATCAGTTGAAAAAGAAAGAGAGAGTGAAAAAGAAAGTGAGAAGAGAGTGGAGGAGGGAGTAGCCATGGAGGTAGATGTAACAGGAGACTTAGGCTGTGAGATTGAGGGGGAAGGAACTAACATTGTCTGTCATGCAGGTGTTCAAACTGATGAAGTTCCCCCGGTCCAAGTCAACCTAACTCCTCTGAGAGATATTGTTCACTCACTCCAAGAGGAAAGTCTTCCTTCTCTCCAAGCTCAACTGAAGGATGTACAAGAGATTGTGCAAGAAGAAGTGGATGAGATGGTCATCCTCTCAGACCATGTGGATGAAATGATGGAGTCCACAACCAAATCACTTCAGAACCTGATCTTGAAGATTGAAGACTCTCAGCAGATGGTGCTGGATGTAGTAGAAGGTCAAAGTGTGCTGGTACTTGAAGGTCTGAAGAAGCTGGAACAGAGAGAAGAAGAAGCAAGAGCTCAATTCATGAAAGATTCAGTTAACAATGTGTCCATTAACCTAAAGTCCTCTGTTGAGGCATTCTCAGCTGACCTTATTGGGAAAGTTGAGGGGTTATGGAATCAGAAGATGATGGAATTTGAGGCAAAGCATGAAGAGCTGGGAGCCAAGCTGGGAGAGGTTCTAAAGAAGGCGGCAGAGGACTTCCCTACACAAGAAAAGACAAATGTACTTATTGATGAGAAGTTAGCTCAATTTGTGCAGTTTGGGCAAACAGCTGGTGCAACCCTATAAAGACTAGAGGATGAAGTTGACCATTGCTCCACTGAGTTGAAGGCCTTAGCTCATGATCAAATAAAGCTCAACATCTCTATGGCTGAGTTTGTGATTAATGCCGAAAAGGGGGAAAAGAGGGTAAGTGCTAAGGACATGAAGGCAGACCCTAAAAACAAGATGCAAATTATCCTCGAAACTCCAGAATTTGAGAGAGGCCAACAAATCAAGAGCACATTGAAGAAGGTAGATGCTGAGGCTCAGAAGATTGCTGAAGCCAAGAAAGGAAAAGAGAAGACCCCATCTGAGGACTTATCAAAGTTCAAAGAAGCTCACCTGAAGGAGAAAGAAGAGAGAGTTGCTCAGAAGGGTGAATCATTCAAGAGGAAGGCCACTGACGTCCTCTCAGCGGAGGTAGCAAAGAAGACCAGAACCTCAGGGAGGTTAGCTGCAAAGTCCACTGGCTCATCTGAGTCAGTTGAGGTACTCCTTATTCTTAAACCTGAACCTATATCATCTGAAGCTCCTAAATCTGCTCCCACAAGAGTAACAGAGCTCATTGAACTTATGAAAGAAGCTGGTGGGATGAATGAGAGAGCATAGAAGTTAGCTGCTCAACAACAATAGAGGAGGGACAAGGTGGTTGGGAAGATGGAAACTATTGCTGAGATGGCTGAGAGGAAGAGGAAGGAGAGGCTGACCACTTTTGATAAGACTACATCCAAGAAGTTCAGAAACAGTTATCAAAGGTGGGCTGCTAAGCTAAAGAAAGACAAAATTACTCCTTCAAAGGCCAAGTTCCCTCACCACGATGAATGGGTACCCAAGAAACTCAATGATGCATGGGAAACTGCAAAAAAGGAGTTTGTGTATTCCTACTATGTCAGTGGAAAGTTGGGAAAGGACAATGTGCAAGAAGTGTTCAGCTCTTGGATGTTTGAAGTATATCCAAAGCTCTTCCCTACCATCATGGAAGCCTGGAATGATAGATTCCCTGATCTTGCCTTGAAGGCTCCTGAGCCAATCATCTGCTGGCCTCCTCAAGATGCAACTGGAGCAGTTGACAGAGATCAGATCACAGAAGAATGGGTGTCCTTGTGCGAGCAACTAGGTCTCAAGGGTCACTCAAAAGAAGTCATGGAGAGGAAGAATGACCTGAAGATTCGAGTATTCAAACAATATGGACTTGAACCTTTGTTTGAATCCATCTAAGGAGTTAAGTGTTTTTTTGGGGGGCATCTGTTTATAAGTCCCAGATGATCTTGTTTTGAATCTTTTTCAGTAGATGTTTTGTAATATGTACTCAGTGTATTCTTAATGAAAACTCTACTGTTTTGCCCAAGATAATATCTCATTATCATTTAGGCTTATGTACTTGAATGTTTTTACTTACAAAATCCTTGAACTTTTTGTCATCTGAAGAACCTCTTCTGAAAGAAGATATGTAATAAGATAGGTTCCGGCATAATCAAAAAGGGGGGAATTTTTGGGAAATTGTATAGACTTAAGTTTTGATTAAGATGCCAAAATGTTCCTCCTAAGTTGTTTTTTAAGTAAAATATTCAGTAGAGTTAGAATTTAGTTAAACAGTTCAAAATGTTAAGAACTGGAGTGCAGTTAGAAATTTCTAGAGTGTATTGAAGAATGAAGTCCGCTGAAGACAAGGTCTGCTGAAGACGAAGTCTGCTGAAGACAAGTGTTCTGAGAAAGTAGTCTAAGTCTTGAATGTTTTCTAAGTACATTCTCACTAAGGCTAAAACCATCAGGAGAGGACCAAGGTCCACTGATGAGAACTAACAAAGCTCATTAAATACTAAACATATTAAAAGCTGTTAGTTAATCTGGTTGGAACAGGGCAAAACGAATTTCAGTGAAGCTTACAATAAATGAAGGAATAAGAAGGTTCTCTCAGAGGAGTTCCACCTTAAAGCAAGACAAGAATCTGGGCAAGCAGACTGAAGGTCCAATGAGAAGATGACGCGTCAGTGTACTTTACTGACAGCCAACCTGCCCCAGACTGACAAGTACCAAAAGTCTTTCCTTATTAATCTACAGAAATTTAGGTGAACAAGCATGGTCTTTCAACCGTTTCTTGACAAGACTTAAAGCTTCAAATAGAGCTGTTTTAACCAATCAGATACAAGAAGACTTACTTGAGAAGATTCAAATCCAAAGGGAAGATTTTCAAGGAAGCCTGTAAATACAGAAGGATGTGCTCATTTCTATGCACGGGAAACTCACAAGATAAAAGTCATCTCTACATTCATAACCTTCAAGAAGCACTCGAAATTACCTTTGTTTTCCAAGTGTTTCAAATCAGTAGAGAGCATACCAAACCTTCTGTAACCAAGCTTAAAAGCTATATCCAAACCCTAGAAAAAGATAATCCATCCTAAGCCTTGAGCTACACTGTAAGGATTATCTCACAACAGTTGGAACCAAAACCTACTCAAAACTCTACTCAGTTGTTAGGTTGAGAGTTAGAGTTAAGTGGTGTTAGTAAACTGATTATTTGTATCAGTCTGAAAGCTGGTTTGTTTTGGGAACTAGGACCTGGAATTATCCTAGTGATCAATCATCCTAAGAGAGGATAAATTGATCAGTGCACCTTGGTGTTAGGATAAATGTTGTATAGTTTTGATGAGTTAAAAGAAACCAGAGAATGTAATAGGACCATCTGGACCTGTTAGCCAGATGATGAACTAGAATAGGACTTAGTCTAGGGGAAATTGCCAGACCATAAGACTCACCAGAAAAGTCACCAGAAGACTCATCAGAAGAGTCATCAGAAGAATCCACCAGAGGACTTCATCAGAAGAGACTGATCAGAGGCAGAGAACTTTCCCCAGACTAGACGAGTCCGGACCAGACGAGTCTGGTGAAATAAAAGATGCTCAGAATCATCTCCTGATTCTGATGAGCATTCTGTTTCTTAACCAGATCAGGACCAGAAGACATCAAGGTTTCCTGGTGTCTGGTCTTGCCTTCTCTGGAGAGAATCAAAGTTAGGCATTGGAAGCTATTGACCGTTGGTGATTTAAATCAAGTCTACAAGATCAGGATTGGAAAGTCTTGAAGTCAATCAATCCAAGGATCTTACCAACCCAATCAATCAATTAGGGAATTGATTGATTGAAGCTTCCCTAAATAGAGGATCTGATTGGATTAGCTCTCCAACGGGTATATCCTAATCACCTCTATAAATACAAGAGTGCAGACTCAAGAAAAAGGCTAGAGAGAATCATACGCGCACGAATTCATATTCCAAGCTCTTGATTATCAAGCATATATCACTCTTATTCTATTCATACTTTTATATCCACTCTTCAGGAGTTGTTGGACCTCAACCTGTTCATCTACAAGATAAGGTTGTGGTCTTTAGAACGAAGTTAGATCTAAAGATATTGTAAAGAAGGAACTGGTACTTCACAATTCCAGTAAGTAAGTTGGTTGTTGGTTGGATAGTGAGACCCTTTTGATCAAGGGAGAGTGGACGTAGGATATTCAGATCCGAACCACTATATATCCGGTCTTATTTACTGTTTTCAAATTTACCTTCTTACTTATTTTATTGTGCTCTTGTTAAAAGAACTTTGCTAAAGACATTTCCTTTAAAGCTTCCGCAATTTATCAATCTAATGGGACCAACAAGTGGTATCAGAGCAGTGTGTCCAAAGACCACTGCTTTGTAAAGCTCTTTGGTGGTCACCGGGCAGATCTATTGCTGTTTATTGTGTTTTGATTAAATTTTTGTTAAATCTTTTTAGTAAATATGTCTGCAAAATCTTCTTACAAGAGCCGTAAGTTACCAGAATTCTCTTTTGAGGATTACAGCCACTGGAGCTTCATGATGAGTAATCATCTTGGAGCTATTCATCACCGCATGCTAGATGTGGTAGAGAGTGGCCCAATTAAATTTTACTGGACTCCTATTGATAGTGGCAGGTCAGAGTCCAGAGAAAAAACAAGTGAAACTGCCCAGAAAGCTGCTGAGGACAGAGTTCCCAGACAGAGAATCCTCAAGAAGAAAGATGAGCTTGACAATGATGAAAGGAAACTCTATAATTTGGACCAGGTGGCAAGAACGGAAATTATCAACACACTCACTAAGGAGGTGATAGAGAAAGTCAGAAACTGTGCCACTGCCAAGGAGATGTGGGATAAACTTGCACTGCTCTGTGAAGGAACAGAGAAGATCAAGGATAACAAACTCCAAGTTGTTCAACACTCATTTGACACCTTCAAAATGAAACCAGACGAGACCATTGACCAGCTGGATATGCGTCTCACAAATCTCCTCAACAAGGCTAGTGCCTTAGGTAAGACCTACTCTGAAAAGGAAATAAATAGTAAAATATTACGTTCACTAACCAGCAGGTGGAGAATCAAAGTGACTGTGATTAAAGATAGCAAGGATCTCAACACTCTGGATCATCATCTTCTGCTATCTGATCTTAAAGCCTACGAATATGATCTTCAAGAGGAGGATCAAACAGAAGAGGTTTTCTCTTCTGGTCAGAAAGGAGTTGCCTTCTCCTCTACCATCAAGACAGATGACAAACCAAAGGAGTCTCCTGCAGATGACTTGAGTCTCAAGGAACAGTTAGCACTCCTAACCCGTAAACTTGATAAAATGAGTTCAAAATATGGCAGGTACAAAAAGCACTGGAAGGAATCTACCAGAGACAGGAAGAGTTCCTTCAAAGCTGCAGATAAAGAGAGAAAATCTGGAGACTCAAGGGAGACCAGATTCAGAACTCCAGAGAGAAGAAGAGATAGCAGCTCTGGGAGATCAGATTACCAGAAGAAGGATGACAGTTCTAGCAGATTTGACTACCAGAGAAGAGATAGTAGTCCAGCCAGAACAGAGTACAACCAGAACAGAGTACAACCAGAGAAAGAGAGATCCAAGCCCCAGTCCCAGTGGAGATAACACCTGTTACACCTGCAACAAGCCTGGTCACTACAACTATGATTATCCTCAATTGACTCCTAGAGAAAGAGAAGAGAAAAGACTTAAGAGAGAGGAGATATGCTGACAAGAGAGCACTACTGGCAGAAGCAGAGGAGGAAGATACTAGTTCCAGTTCTTCTTCTTCTTCTGATTTCGGATCAGATGATGATGTATGTTTTATGGCAGACATCACTGAGGTAAATGAAACTACCCTATGCTTATCTAATTCCAAATATACTAAATCATCTCATTCATCTGGTAACTCCAGAGAGTCTGATATGCAACAAATGCTATCAGATCTCCAAAATTGTATTCAACTATGTCAAAAACTTGAGAAGGAAAATGGTAGGCTCAGAGCTGAAGTTCAATCCCTCTCTCATGAGCAAAAATCCACCAGAGAACTCATGAAAGATCATTCCAAAGAAGTCTCTGAACTTCAGGATAAGATCACAGAAAGAGATACTCTGGTAGATCAACTCATGAAAGAAAAGAACTCTCAGGAAGATGAGTTCAATGAACTTAGATCCAAATACCAGACTCTTATCAAGGGGAAACAAGTTGAGCAAACCATAGAAGAGATACCCATGCCCAGAGAAGCTCCTAAGATACCATATGTTGTATCTATTATATCAGAGTCTTCTCAGCGCATTAATGATAAGAGTGGTTTAGGATATTCTGGAATTACTACCAAAACTCATAAATACCTTTACAACAAATATAAGTCTATAAGATCTGGTAAATTGGTAGAAATCTGGGATGATAAAGACTCAACTGGTAATGGTTACAAAGTGGTTCACAATCCTGGTTGGAAAATGAATCACTCGGTTAATCACATAGAATATGGTCCAGAAGAGTTGACTGTCCTGGAAGAAAAGATCCTAGAGAATAAAAGTCAACAAGGGGAACCATTGAAGGTTGATGGCTCTGTGAACAATAAGTCTCAAAGAGTAGAACTTACTCAGATTGGAGGACCCCAGAGGAATCCTCAGAGGGAACCTAACCAGAATAGGGGACCTCAAAGGAGACACTCAAGAAGGGGGAATACCAATCCGAATAGGAACTACCAGAGATGGAACAATGTTCAACAGAACCAGGTACCCCAGAGACGGTTTTCTCAGAGGAATTAATTCCAGAACAGATATACTCAAAGGAACTATAACCACCAGAACAGGTCTACCTTTCAGAACCAGAGGAGGTCTTCCAGACCCATCTATAGAAAACCAACTGATCTGGGTAGTTATGACATCAGAGATGGTTCTTCTAGGATGTACCCTTACAACCAGACCTTTAAGACCATGTCTTTAAGGTAGGCCATTCCAAAGGCCAGATTTGAGAAAAGATACACCAGACCTGTCTATAGAAAATGTGTTCTGATCAGACCAGTAGCTCAATATGTCATTGAAAGAGGACATGTGCTGGTAGATAGATTTGGAAGGAAGATAAGATCTCCTCATCCAGCAAGGGATGATCTTTATCTTTGGATTCCTACAAAACCTGCAACTAACCAATCAGGACCCAGCTCTAGTAGGGGACCTAATTGATTTCTCTGTAGGATGATAAGAGCCCATTGGAGAAAGGACTTTCAAGCAAACATGTGTGGTACATTGATAGTGTATGTTCCAAGCATATGACATTCCAGAAAGATCCATCTCCAGGATTTCAAGCCAATGAATGGGCCAAGAGTGATGTTTGGTGACAACAACTATGGAGTCACCAGAGGTGTTGGAAAGTTGATCTTTAATGGAGCATCTGTAGATGAAGTCTACTACGTTGA
This sequence comes from Ballota nigra, assembly GCA_947034835.1. NCBI lineage: Eukaryota > Viridiplantae > Streptophyta > Magnoliopsida > Lamiales > Lamiaceae > Ballota > Ballota nigra. The sequence goes on along the minus strand of OX344728.1, from coordinate 30,453,292 downwards.
AGGACTCAAGCATAATCTGCTTTCAGTATCCCAATTCTGTGACAGGAGAAACTCAGTGAAGTTCTCTAGAGATTCATGCACTGTTTTTTCTTCTGATTATAATGACATTTTGCTTATAGGCTTGAGGAAGGGTAAAATTTATCTTGCATATTTTAGCAGTTTCCCAAGAAATGCTTGCCTGGTTGCTAAAGGATCTGCAGAAGATAGCTGGTAATGGCACAAGAGATTGAGCCACCTTAACTTCAAAATACTGAATACGATTGCCAGAAAAGGTCGTATTCGAGGTCTTCCTAATGAAGTTTTTAAGAAGGATCAGGTTTGTGGTTCATGCCAGAAGGGTAAACAACCCAAGACCTCCTTTAAGGATGTCCAGAGCACAACCACAACCAGAGTACTTCAACTACTTCACATGGACCTGTTTGGACCTGTTTCTCCTTTTAGTTTCAGTGGAAGGAAGTACACCTTGGTGATAGTAGATGACTTTTCAAGATACACTTGGGTAGTGTTCTTGTTTAAGAAAAATGAAACTATCACTAAGCTGCCAGAATTCTTCAAGCAGATTTAGAATGAGCAGAACCAGAGCATAGTCAGAATCAGAAGTGACAAAGGGACAGAGTTTCTGAATTCACACATTGCAGAGTATTGCAAAGAACATGGGATTTTTCATGAGACATCTGCTGCCAGAACACCCCAACAAAATGGAGTAGCAGAAAGGAAGAATAGAACCCTTAAAGAAGCTGCAAGGACTCTTCTAGCAGAGTACAACACACCACAAAGGTTTTGGGCAGAGGCCATCAATACAGCCTGTTATACCCAGAACAGATGCCTAATTGCCCAGAGACATAGCAAGACTCCATATGAGGTATGGAAAGGTAAAACCCCATCTGTTTCATATTTTCATATTTTTGGTTGCAAGTGTTTCATTCATGACAATGGGGAATCAAAATTAAAAACTTTTGATGCTAAAGTAGCAGATGGAATATTTTTAGGATATTCCACCACTAGTAAAGCATTCAGAGTTTTTAATAAGAATTCACTTTGTGTGGAGGAAACACCACATGTTGTTTTTTATGAATCTGTTGTTGAGTGCAAGGTGGAATTAAAGTCTTCTGGAGAGACCCAGAATCAGACTACTCCCAGAGTAATCAAGGTCAATCCACCTATTCTTAATTCAGACTCGGATTCAGATTCAGATGTTGACCCATCTTCTGGTTCTCTGAAGGAGAAGTCTTCACAAGGAGCAGAACTAGAGGAGGTTGGAACTCCTGTAGGAGGAAGCTCTTCTGTAGTTGGTGATATTCACCAAGGTACTGCAGAGGATGATCAATCAGGTAAGACCACGGGAAGGAGGACCCTGGTTGATCACCCCAATGACCTTATAATTGGAGATCCAACTAAGGGTGTCCAGACTAGGAGAACTCTTAACTTAGCTGCCTTATTCAGTTGCTATGTATCCTTGATTGAGCCCAAGAACATTAAGGAAGCACTGAAAGATTCAAATTGGATTGTTGCTATACAAGAGGAGTTGAATCAATTCACCAGACAGGATGTTTGGGAGATGGTAGACAGACCAAGACATCAAAAGGTGATAGGCACTAAGTGGGTTTTCAAGAATAAGAAAGATGAGAATGATGTCATTACTTGGAACAAGGCAAAGCTAGTGGCTCAGGGCTATTCTCAGTCTAAATGAATAGACTATGATGAGACTTTTGCTCCTGCTGCCAGACTAGAAGCCACCAGATTATTCTTAGCATATGCTGCTCACATGAAGTTCAAAGTATACCAGATGGATGTGAAATCTGCCTTTCTTGATGGGATTCTCATTGAGGAAGTTTATGTGGAACAACCTCCTGGTTTTGAACAAGGTGACAAGGTGTTTAAGCTTAAGAAAGCTCTTTATGGGCTGAAGCAGGCACCCAGAGCATGGTATGACACTCTATCTCAGTTTCTTCTGGACAATGGTTTTACTAAGGGTAAGATTGATAGGACCTTGTTTAGGAAAGAAGAAGGAACGGACATCCTTCTGGTCCAGATATACGTTGATGACATTATATTTGGATCCCCTAACAAGAGGCTGTGTGAGAAGTTTGGAGAACTCATGCAGAGCCAGTTTGAGATGTCTATGATGGGTGAGATGAATTATTTCTTAGGTCTACAGGTAAAACAATCAAAGAAGAGAATCTTCATAAATCAGGCAAAGTACATCAGAAACATGTTAGAGAAATTTGGAATAGGATCTAGCAAGGTAGCCAAGATTCCTATGATGACAAATTTCAACATGGATCCAGATGAGTCTGGAGAGAGTGTGGACCAGACTCAGTACAGAGCACTCATTGGTTCTCTTCTGTATTTGACTGCAAGCAGACCATATATAACCTTTGCCGTAGGTGTGTGCGCCAGATTTCAAGCAAATCCTAAGAGAAGTCATTTGGAAGCAGCTAGGAAGATATTGAAGTATCTTAAGGGTACAGTGAATTTGGGATTATGGTATCCTGCAGGTGACAACTTAGAGTTAAGTGGTTATTCGGATTCAGATTATGGTGGGTGCAGAATAGATAGGAAGTCTACAAGTGGAACATGCCAATTTTTTAGGAAATAAATTGGTATCTTGGTTTTCTAAGAAGTAGACTTCGGTTGCTACATCTACAACAGAAGCAGAGTACATGGCTGCAGGGAGCTGTTGCTCACAACTACTCTGGATTAGTCAACAGCTTAGGGACTACCAGATTAGTGCCAAGGATATTCCAATATTCTGTGATAGCAATAGTGCAATTGCAATCACCCAGAATCCAGTTCTTCATACCAGGTACAAACATGTTGAAATAAGGCATCACTTTATCAGAGATCATGTTGAGAAGGGAGATATAAGGATGGAAAAGATTGCAACAGAGAAGCAGAGAGCAGATATTCTGACTAAGCCTTTGGCTGAGTCCAGATTCAGAGAGTTAGCATTTGAGTTAGGCTTATTGGATCCAGAGACAGATTTGTTTTAGGGGGAACATCAGAGAAGTATCCTTTGTTTCATTCTATCACTTAATATATTTTTTTTCAAACTAACATGCCTACAGGCTAGATAATATCAGGGAAGTTACATCTCCAGATGTAATTCACACCAGATGAGGCTTGTACCAGATGAGGTACATCCCAGATGAGGTGCTGAATAAGATTCCAGAAAAGTACGGAGTCTTCTCTGACCAGAACCAGATGGGTTTCATCAGATGAGATGTACAACCAGACTAGCTGTGTTATCATCTGGTTATAATATCAGGTGACATGTATGCTTTTACTTCTCTGGCCTCTGATCATTGGGATACACTCTTCAAATTACGTAATATACCCAAAATGTTTCAACTTCAGAGTGTATTTAAGACTAGGGTATAGGGCCGAGGCAATCATTTCCCTTTTTCTCTTGACTGCCACAAAACCCCCTCGAACCCAGTCCAAATGACCACGCCTACGCACCAGATTAAATCTGTATTTCGCCTTTTAATCTTGGCCATCAGATTTAATTAATGTGCAATATGTCAATCAATTCGAAAATTGATTTTGTTCCCTAAATTAAATTTGGCAATTACACGCGTTCATACTTCATTAATTGTTCACGCCACGCGTCTTGCCTATTTAAATCAAATCTTGCTTCAATCTGTCTTTTCACGTTTCCTTACCTTCAAACCCTAACTTATTTCTGCAAGTTTTCTTTCTCTCTCTCTCTCTCCCTCTTTCACAGCAATGGCACCCAAGTGCAACTTCGATCCGGAGTATGTTTGCAAGAAGTTGAAGTCTGAAATGGTGGTTGATTTCTACTCCACCAAAAACCCAGCGGCGCTCGAGATTCTGGAACTGCTAAGGAAGTCTGGGGTGGAGGACCTGATCTCCAAAATCCCCAAGGATTTGCGCACTGTGGATGGATATGCTGCTCAATTTCTTGTCAGAATGAAGATTCATGATGACCATATTTCCTCCAAGATTGATAAGGAGGATGTCGTCTTCTCGAAGGCTGATTTTTGCAGTTTATTTGGTAATATTTCCTCGGAGGGAGTAGACCCCTTGAAGTACAAGGAAGGAGAAGCTGTTGAATCCTTCAAGCTTTTTGCCAGATCTTCATGTCAGAACCTGACGAAAGGCTTTCTAGACAAACATTTGAGGCAGAAGTACAAGGTTTTGTTAGACATTATGGTGAAGGTCTTAATGTGCGGGAGCCATAGCACATATGTCATCTTTACTGGCAGGCTCTGTGTTATGAGGGCCATTCTGGATGGTGCCCATTGCAATTGGGCAGAGTTCTTCTGGGGGGTGCTGCGGAAGAACAAGCTGAAGGTGCAGAAGGAGGAGTGCCTCCAGTTGCCTGGAGAGCAACAATTTGTTTTCAATGCCAATGTGTCCTTAGGCACAAAGCTCACATTGATCTTGGACTCAATCTTTCCAGAGAAGAAGTGGAGAGATTCTTGGTGTAAGGGCTTTCACAAGTCCAAGATACTGTTTTCTAGGGATGGTCCTCTTCATGGCCATCCTGACTCTGATGGAGAGCAAGCCATCCCTGCCCCTCCTCTCCAAGCAGTGCCCTCACCTGCTAGGGGCAGAAGCAGCAGAGGCAGCAGAAGGGCCAGAAGAAGCCTGCTGCAGCTACTGTTTCTTCAACCCTAGCTTTCTCTGGTTCCTCAGAGGAGGACCAGATTCCCCTTCTTAATGTCTTGAAGAAGAAGGGTGATGGTGCAGAAGCTGCTAAGAAGGCAGGAGCACCCAAGCGGAAGAGGCCAAAGGAAGCCAAGAAGGTATCTGCCAAGAAACCCAGAACTGGCAGAAGGGTTCCGAAGACACTCCTGGTGGATGAGCCATCAGAGGAGGAGGAAGAAGAGGTTGAGCCTCTTCAAAAGAAGAAATCTCGGACCAAGATGGCCATTCTTCAAGAGTCAGATTCTGGATCTGATCTTGGAGATGCTCTGGAGCAGGCAATTGATGAAGCTGCCAGGACCTTGCAGGACTCCATTGCTTCAGTCCCATCTGATTAGGTAATCCCTCCTATCCCTTCCTCTACCCCCATTAATCTTGTTACCCCATCTACCTCTCCCCCAGAAAACCCTCTCCAAAACCCATCTTCTGCTTCTGGTGCCCCCTTTGCTTCACCAGAGCAGACCCTCCCCGATACCCCCATATACACTCCTTCCACCATACCTACCCAAACACCTTCTCCCCCACCTTCCCAAACATCTCCTACCACTAATCCCTCTCTCCCACCCCCTGTACCAGAGGTACCATCCACTTCTGGTGCCATCCCAGCCTCTGTACCAGAGATTCCATCTTCCTCTGGTGTAGAACAGCCCCTTCCCACAACCTCTACCTCACAAAATCCTACCCCTCCCCAAACTCATTCAGACCAGAGCCCATCTTTCTCCATGGCTCTGGGACCTCTTGCCCCTCCCCATTCTCCCACCTGTTTGACCAGCGATGATAGTGAAGATGAGGATGCTTCACTGAAGCCGAAGGTCTTAGCACCATCCTCCTCTGCCTCTAGGCCCAGACCCTTTACTTTCTCATCTGTAGAAATGGGTCCCATCAGGCAGAGTATGAGTGTAAGTGCTCAGCTCTGGCTAAGAGAGCACTTCCCTATTATGTTGGAGCACTTACCACTTTTGGCAAGCTGACTGATGACAAAGTCTGGAGCAAGGCCATACTTGAAGATGTGGAGGACCTCATGTTATTGCTTGAGGAAATGGGTCCTCCCAATTTCACTTCCTGGGAGATTGATCTCAAGAAGAAGCTCAACATCCAGAATCCTACAGAGCTTGAGACCCCAGAGGCAGCCAAGGTGTTGATCCGCACCTTGTTGATCCAGAGAGGAGTTATGATCTCTCCTGAGGGCCCCTCCTACAAATTTGGCCCTCACTTCACTTTCCCTCCAGAGCTCTACTCTGATGAGGAGGACTTTGATGTCACTCCTGCCGTGCTACAAAAGATGAAGACCTTCTTCAATGAGCAGAACATGCAGATTGGGCGTTTTTGCAAGGCGATTCAACATATGGCCCCTGCTATGATTGATCACCAGATCCGGCAGGAGAGGAAAATCTTCTTGAAGCAGATTAAGTCCACCTTTGCAGCTGCCAAAGCCTCTTTCAAAGAAAATGGACTCTTTGTTAAGCTGGATGTGATGAACAGCCAGAAGCAGCTCCAGGAGCATGTGCTTGAGCAGCTTAGGCCAGTCTCTGTGCTGAAGGTTGAGATGGCTTCCCAGATGCTGCAGACTGCCAAGCTTAAGGACTCCCTCCAGGAGATGTTAGAGAAGCAGGAGAGGCTTGTTGCTGAATCAAAAGCTTACCTGGAGGAGGCAAAGCAACTGCGTGATCTTCACTCTTCCTCCAATACTACCTTGCCTGATCTCATTAAGCAGGTGGTGGAGCCCCTTATTGATGAAGTTAAAAAGGGGTAAGAGAAGGCCAGAACTGATCTGGCGAAGACCACGAATGAGACTCTCTTCAGCCATAGTGCTCGTCTGGACCTGCTGGAGAACACCTTGGCCCAGGCCGAGCTGCAGAAGAAGAAGAAGAAGAAGGAAGAGCTCAAATCTCTTTCCATGGCAAAGCAGCTTGCGGCAGAAGAGGAGTCTTCAGAAGCAGAGCAGGATCCTATCTCAATCTTTGGTCCTGCAAAGAGGAAGATCAGAAAGGTGAAGAAGAGCTTCTTAGAAGAAGTTGTTGAGGAGGTAGAGAAGAGATTCAGGGAAGAAACGCCTGAAGAAAGGCAAGCCAGAATAAGGAAGAACATAGATGAAGAGCAGAGGCTCCGATATGTTAGGAGGCAGAACAAGAAGAGCAGAGAAGCTGGTATCACTCCTGGTACCAGTGGATCAAGCCAGAGAAGAAAAGCTCATGTAGATGTGATGGAGATTTTGCCACTCAGGACAGAAGGTTCCTTTGACTCTACTGTGCCTGTTCCTCTCATTGAGATGTGGAGAGAAGCCAAGACCTTGTGGTTCATTCAGCACTACATCCAAAGGCCACCACCAGAGGATGATGCTCTCATCAACAGGACTTTCCACACCTGGATGAAGGCATATGATGCAGGGCTCTACAAGCAGCTGATGGACTCCACCATTGAGTTCAACCTGGAGGTCACTGCCCCTGAATTTCATTATCTCAACACTCCAATGATAGAGGACCAGGTTGATTGGGCTGAACTGAAGAAATTGTACAAGACTAAGGTGTTGGCAAATTTCACTCCAACATCTTCTGCAGAGTTGAAGGCCATTCAAGACAGATTCTTCGACTGGTTCCTGTTGCCTAAAGAGAACAGAAGATATGCTTAGAATAGGACCAGATTTGCATTGTAATTTGTAATCACTTTTGTCCTTATTATTAATGAAATATCATATCTTCTCTGTTCAAAAGACAACTTCTTGTTGTCTTAATTGTTTGCCTGATAAGATCTATTCTAAGGTCTTATCCTTTTATTATTTTTATGCTTAAGTATTTTATTTGATCAGTTCTGGTTATGTTTTAACTCCATCAAAAAGGGGGAAATTGTTAGGATAAATGTTGTATAGTTTTGATGAGTTAAAACAAACCAGAGAATGTAATAGGACCATCTGGACCTGTTAGCCAGATGATGAACTAGAATAGGACTTAGTCTAGGGGAAATTGCCAGACCAGAAGACTCACCAGAAGAGTCACCAGAAGACTCATCAGAAGAGTCATCAGAAGAATCCACCAGAGGACTTCATCAGAAGAGACTGATCAGAGGCAGAGGACCTTCCCCAGACCAGACGAGTCTGGTGAAACAAAAGATGCTCAGAATCATCTCCTGATTCTGATGAGCATTCTGTTTCTTAACCAGATCAGGACCAGAAGACATCAAGGTTGCCTGGTGTCTGGTCTTGCCTTCTCTGGAGAGAATCAAAGTTAGGCATTGAAAGCTATTGACCGTTGGTGATTTAAATCAAGTCTACAAGATCAGGATTGGAAAGTCTTGAAGTCAATCAATCCAAGGATCTCAGCAAACCCAATGAATCAATTAGGGACTTGATTGATTGAAGCTTCCTTAAATAGAGGATCTGATTGGATTAGCTCTCCAACGGCTATATCCTAATCACCTCTATAAATACAAGAGTGCAGACTCAAGAAAAGGGCTAGAGAGAATCATACGCGCACGAAGTCATATTCCAAGCTCTTGATTATCAAGCATATAACACTCTTATTTTGTTCATACTTTTATATCCACTCTTAAGGAGTTGTTGGACCTCAACCTGTTCATCTACAAGATAAGGTTGAAGGCTGTGGTCTTTAGATCGAAGTTAGATCTAAAGATATTGTAAAGAAGGAACTGGTACTTCACAATTCAAGTAAGTAAGTTGGTTGTTGGTTGGATAGTGAGACCCCTTTGATCAAGGGAGAGTGGACGTAGGATATTCAGATCCGAACCACTATATATCCGTTCTTATTTACTGTTTTCATATTTACCTTCTTACTTATTTTATTGTGCTCTTGTGAAAAGAACTTTGCTAAAGACATTCCCTTTAAAGCTTCCGCAATTTATCAATCTAGTGGGACCAACACTTGGCACTATAACACAAGGAATTCCAAGTGAAAGGAATTCTCCTGTTTAATCAGGACAGTGGACGTAGGAGATTCATCTCTGAACCACTTTATATCTTTTGTATTTACTTCCTGCTATTTCCTAAGTGTGTGTTATCTACTCAAAGTCTATTAAGTAAAACGAGTTTTCTAAAGGGATCACTAATCCGCAGTTGAAAGCTAATTAGATAGTAGTTCAACTGAAAGTCTTGAGCTTTCAGTGGAGGTATTATCTCAGTAAGCTTTCACAAGTAATTCTCAGCAGACTAGAAGTCCACTGACGAGTTACTCTCTGAAGTCACTTGATAAGTTTTCAAGAAGTTTTAATTTGTAACCACATGTGTATTTCCCCCCATACACCTGTTTACTCGTTTCGGGACCAACACAAGCACGTGGATATAAGGCATCGTTTCATCAGAGATCATGTGGAAAAGAAGGATATCAAAATGCTCAAGATTCACACTGACAAATAAAAGACAGATATATTTACTAAACCTTTGGCTGAAGCAAGGTTTCAAGAACTGTCAGTGGAGCTTGGACTTCTAGATCCAGGAGAGTAAAGATGAAGTCTTTACAAAACTCAGAAGAGTTGAAGTCAAATCAGTGGAGGTTCTACCTCAGAAGAGGATCAACCTCAGTGGAGTCACTAATCTCAGAAGAGATTCAATTCACAGAATAGGTTCACCCTCAGTAGAGGTCAATTTTTTGTACGTATGTCATCTTTCAAATCCGAAAGCCTCTTAATTTTTAAATATAAATTTGATTTCAAAATTTTTATTAATGAGTGCTTTCTGAAAATTAAATCTTTTTACACTATTTCGAAGAGATTTTGATAAGGCGGGAATTTAATGCGCGTTGTACAAGTCAGAGTTACTTTTTCAGTTACCTATCTCACGCGCCTTAAAAGCCGGATAATGTGACCTTCCAGCTACCAACTCTTTCAATCCCCACCTCTCATTTTAGGCGGTTCTTTCCTAACCATCAAGATCTCTCTAAAACTCCCCACTAACCCCTTCGACTATCCACGTTCTAAGCCCAAAATTAATCTCAGACGTTGATTGCGGGATTAAATCTCACCATTCATTACTCATATAAAAGACCCCAAAATCAGTCTAAGAACCTTTTTGAACACACTTTCAAGCCAACACTTACTATCTTCCCAAAATACTCTCTGCAAAATTCTCAATCCCTTCGTATTCAAATGGCAAGAGTAAATCTAGGTTTTCTTACCAACAAAGATAATTTATGGTATGAGCCTATAGTTCTTTTCGACAAACCAGAGATTGAATCCAAGCCGGAATTCGCTCATATAAAGGAGGTCCTGGAGATGGTTAAAACCGCAGGATTGGAAAAATTCTTGTCTATCCACCCTAAAAATTGCTTTGATAGACAAGTTCTGGAATTCTTCTTCAGTGTTGCCAACACTGATACCAAAATCAAGTCCTGTCTGTTCTTGAAGAGGAAGAAAAAGGTGATGAGAGATGGTAATGAAATCATCGAGCATCAGAAAGTAAAGAAGGAGATCCGGTTGGAAGGAGATGATCTCAAGGAGCTGTTTGGACTTCTCTCTGAAGGCCCAAATCCGGACACCTGTATCATGGATAAGGAGGAGGACTGGGTCTACACCATTATGCAGAAGAAGGTGAAGTACAGTCCCACAATGAACAGAAGTTTACTTCTTCTCGTATACTTTCTTTGTGAGATTGTTGGGAAATGCATTCTGGGAAATCAGGGGAACACGGAGCAAGTGAGCAAGCCCAAGCTGAGGTTGATGAAGGCTATTGTTGAAAACAAGGAGAAGACCTTCAACTGGCAACTATTCTTCTTGAGGGCACTAAACAGAGAGCAATCAAAATTTCAGTCTGACAAAACTCCCCAGTTGACAAGTAAGCTGAATTTTGCCACCAAGATCTCCTACCTAATAGAAAATGTTGATGTGGGAGTCGACTGGATAGAGGATAGGAAATGGAGCAATTTGAAGACTCTCTTCAAATCTAGAAAGGCTCTGGAGGCAAGGAAGCTAAGTATGACGGAGGGCAGTCCTGAAGCAGCAGAGGAGGAGGAAGCAAACCCTGCTGAAGGGAAGAGAACTAAGATGAAGGGGAGGCTAGTCAAACTGAGTGACAAGATGGCCTTGCACAAGGAGGATGAGGCACAAAAGGCCTCAGAGAAGGAGAAGAAGAGGTCTTTTGAGGCTGTGAAGGAGAGTGCCTCAAAGAAAGTAAGAACAACAAACTCCACTGATGAGTCATCTTCAGGTAACCCTGACTCATTTCCAAATGTTATATCTACTGAGTCTGACTCAGATGTTCCTTCCCCTACCCCCATCAAACACAAAACCAAACCCAGAACCCCTGTCAAAATAAAGAAAATTTCTAAAATCTCCAAAACCACCACTGAAGGCTCTCAACAGCCTGAAAGTGGTTCCCAAAATGACACCCCTCGGAGGCATCTGCTGAGGCATCCTCAACCCCCTCTGAACCCATCCCCTCAACCCCCACTGAACAAAACCCAACCTCATCTGAAACCCAACCCTAAACCTCATCTAAACCCAACCCTCCTGAAGCCCATACCAATCACCTGGAATCCATCCCAGAAGAGCCAACTGATATCAGATCCCCTACCCCTTCCCTACCATCAGATGATGAAGAAGAGTACTCCTTTTTGGATACTCTTAAGGATGAAGTAGCTTACTCACTGGAGACAAAATATCCAGAACTTGATGGGTACCCCACCCTGAAAGACATGTTCTTGAGAGTAAGGCTACTTGTCCAGCTGAAGGACAGAAGGTTAGGAGAGATCCTCATGGCTGTTGGAGGCAGCAATACTGAGGAATGGAAGAAAGAAGAGAGAGAAGTGTTGGAGTTTATAGGCATGACCAAAACCAGACTTCTCTGTGATGAGAAGATCTTTCAAAGTCTGGTGATGGCCAAACTTGCTGGGGCAAGGAAGGGAGCTGAAGGAGAAAAGTTACCTGAGGGAGAGAATGTAGATGCAGTTGAGAAGGTACAAGAGGGAGAAAAGGAAGGAGAAGGAGAAAAAGAGCCAGAGGAGGCAAAGTCTGCTGGAGGAGAGGAGGAGAACAAGGAGAAAGATTGAGGTACTTCACCACAGCAAGGTGGTGGTGAAGTAGCCAAGGATGTATCTTTGGCAAGAGATACTGAGGCTCAAAACTTGCCACAGGAGAGCTCAGTAGAGGTGTCTACTGAAGTTCTCCCACAACAACCCTCAGTGGTGACTAAGGAGTCAGCTGAGGTGTCTGGAAAGGTTGGAGTTGAAAAAGAGAAAGAAAAAGAAAATGAGGTAGAAATTACCAACGTTGTCAGTGGAGAGATTAAAGCAATCATTCCTATAAAGGATGAATTGGCTGAAAAAAATAGAGTTGAAAATGAGAGTGAGAAAGAAGGTGGGAAGAGAGAGGAGGAGGGAGTTGCAGTGGAGGTAGATATGTCAGGTGATTTAGGTTGTGAGAAAGAGGGGGAAAAGACTAACATTGTTTGCCATGCAGGTATACAAACTGATGAAGTTCCCCCAGTCCAGGTCAACCTAACTCCACTGAGAGAAGTTGTCCAACTCATTCAAGATGAAAAGCTTCTTTCTCTACAAGCTCAACTGAGAGATGTCCAAGAAGTTGTTCAAGAAGAAGTAGATGAAATGGTCATCCTCTCAGACCATGTTGATGAGCTGATGGAGTTTACCACCACTTCACTCCGAAATTTGACACTAAATATATAAGATTCACAACAGATGGTGTTAGATGTTGTTGAAGGCCAAAGTGTGCTGGTGATAGAGGCCATGAAAAAGCTGGAGCAAAAGGAAGAAGAGGCCATAACTCAATTCTTGAAGGACTCAGTGGAGAGTGTCTCCATTAACCTAAAGTCCTCTGTTGAGGCTTTCTCAGCTGACCTTATTGGGAAGGTTGAAGGGTTATGGAACCAGAAGATGACAGAAGGCGAGGCCAAGCATGAGGAGTTGGGAGCTAAGCTGGGAGAAGTCCTGAAGAAAGCTACAGAGGACTTCCCTACCCAAGAAAAGACAAATGTCCTGATAGATGAAAAGCTGGCTCAATTTGTGAAGTTGATCACTGCTCTACCCAGGTGAAGGCACTTAGTCATGATCAGATGAAGCTAAACATTTCTGTTGCAGAATTTATGATTAATGCCGAAAAGGGGAAAAAGAGATTGAAAGCAAAGGATATGAAGGTGGACCCAAAGAACAAGATGCAGATAATCCTTGAGACCCCAGAGTTTGAAAGAGGCCAACAATTCAAAAAGACCATGGAGAAGTTAAATGTTGAAGCCCAGAAGATTGCTGATGCCAAAAAGGGAAATGAGGTTCCCTCAGAACACTTGTCAAAATTCCATGAGAAGGAGAAGAAGGAGAGAGCTGCTCAGAAGGGGGAAACAACGAAGAGGAAGGCCACTGATGTTCTCTCAGCAGAGGTGGCAAAGAGAACAAGGTCCTCAGGAAGGTTGGCTGCAAGGTCAACTGATTCAACTGATTCACTGGAGGTACTTCCTATTTTAAATCCTGAACCTATCTCCTCTGAAATCCCCAAATCTGCCCCCACAAGAGTTACAGAGCTCACTGAGCTAATCAATGAAGCTGAGAATGATGCTTGGGAAACTGCCAAAAGGGAATTCGTATTCTCATATTATGTCAGTGGAGAATTGGGTAAAGAAAACGCACAAAACTTATTCAATGACTGGCTCTTTGAGTCTTACCCAAAACTCTACCCTGAGATAAGTGAAGCCTGGAATGATAAATTCCCAGATCATGCCCTGAAGGCTCCTGAGCCAATCATCTACTGGCTTCCTCAAGATGCAACTAGGGCAGTGGATAGAGAGCGGATTACAGAAGAGTGGGTGTCTTTGTGTGAGCATCTAGGTCTCAAGGGACATTCAAAAGAAGTAATAGAGAGGAAGAATGACTTGAAGATTAGAGTCTTCAAGCAATATGGACTTGAACCTTTGTTTGAGTCCATCTGAGGAAGTCAAGTGTTTTGTACTGGGTATTTGTTTATAAGTCTCAGTTGTTTTTATTTTGAACTTTTGACAGCAGACTTCATGTAATTGTACTCATCTTATTCTTCATGAAATGAAACTCTACTGTGTTTTGCCCAAGATAATATCTCATTATCATTTAGGCTTTTGTACTTGAATGTTTTTACTTACAAAAAAATCCTTAAATGCTTATGTCATCTAAAGAACCTCATCTGAAAGAGAATATGTAATAAGATAGGTTTCGGCATAATCAAAAAGGGGGAAATTGTATAGACTTATGTTTTGATTAAGTTGCCAAAATATTTCCCCTAAGTCATTTGTAAGTAAAGTATTCAGTAGAGTTAAAGTTTAGTTATAACAGTTCAAATGTTAAGGAACTGGAGTGCAGTTATAAATATCTAGAGTGTATTGAAGAATGAAGTCCGCTGAAGTCGAAGTCCGCTGAAGACAAGTGATCTGAGAATTAGTCTAAGTCTTGAATGTTTTCTAAGTGCATTCTCACTAAGGCTAAAACCATCAGGAGAGGACCAAGGTACACTGATGTGAACTAACAATGCACATTCAATGCTAAACACATTAAAAGTTGTTAGTTTATCTGGTTGGAACAAGGCAAAATGAATTTCAGTGAATTGTTTAAGAGATATCCGAATAGATTCCCATCGTAAATAGGAATCGTGGGAATAAATACCCGATATAGGCTCTACTAGAGCTTATTTACCGCATCAGTTATAAGGAGAGATGATATTTGGAAAGCTCTGCCCAGAGATCATGAAAACAATCCACAGAGCTTTAAACTATAGCGGTCTAACAGAGGCTCAAGCAATCCCTCACCATAGTAGAGACTCCATGAGAGATGCCCCATATTTAGGCTCTGGAGTTGGCTACAATAAGCGAAAGAATGAGCCAAGAAATAAGCACTAGTCAGTCATAAGCTCCCCAGGACCAGGAAGTATTATCTTCTCCCTACATTACTAAAATAAATGGAGAAAGAATACAAAAGATGTCATTTTTGTAAGCTCTAGGACTTAGGCCCAAAAAGAACGATTTTGTTAGGATTCAGTTGTACTATAGGAGGCAAGGCAGGCATGCCCGAGGACACGCGTAGGCCTCTGGGATGCCCAAACCTCCAAGTCGTCCCAAGAATAATTAGGGAACAGAGACAAGATTACTGTTTTACCCTCACAGATCAAAGGTATAAATACTTGTCTCATTCCTCTTCAAAAGGTATCTTCACTCTTAAACTTACTCATACTTTTAGTTTCAGCTATGGCTTTTCTTCCATAGCAAGTTTACAGACTTATGTATCGGAGGGTCGACGCTGGAGTCCTCTCTGGCCCGACTTTTGTGCAAGACATCCACCGGAGTTTCGAAGCCATCGCTGGAGACTTCATTGCTGATCTCTAGAAACCCTATTACAACCTTCTCTATTGTGTTCTTGCTTTAACAGAGAGGCTCTCAGGTAATACTCTCAATATTTCACCAAATATTTCCATGATTTGTGTTGATCTTGAGTTTGCACTCATCAATGTGTATAATACTAAAGAATTTTGCCAAAATAACTGATTATCGTGATTTTTATTATTATTATTTTTACAGATAGAATGGTTGATGTTCACTTTATTCCAGAATTTGTCGTTAAATTTGAAGATCCATTGGTAGTAGGTGTTCGTTGGTTCGTGTATAAATATGATTTTACATTATATTTTATAGTTTTGTACCTATCGTTTTTTGTTTGATGTTAACAGACTATGCCAGTAGATTTTGCATGGTATTTTGGAGATAGATTTCCAACAATTTGTTTGGTAAAGACTCCAATAGGTAGAACCATAAGTTCTAGGGGCTATGAATTAGATGGAAAGTGGGAATTCATATGTGATTGGAGAGTATTTTTAAAAGGAATTTGTCTCTCAAAGATTGGTTACATAACTGTTGTGTATGATTGTTTTGATATGTTCTATGTCACACCTTATTATAAGGATCGTTGCTTTGTTTTAATGTCAACTGAGGGAATGCATGAAGGTGTAGAAACTATGTGGTAATTTTTTTGGGAACAGTTTTTAAATTATAATGTGTTTTAACTATTGCTATTTGAGTTTGTATATAAGTAAGAAGTACCGTATGAGAAACACTGCAATCTTACTGTGTTTTGACATATCTTGAAGTAAGTATATCACGTACATTACAGTTTTTTGGTACACTTATTGATTTATAGATTGATCCTTTGGCATATTAATCAATTTGTAATTTTTTTAGGCCCGTAACCTACCTACAGATTTCAGAGTGAGAACTAAATGCGACTCAGTTGAGTGGCAAAATAAATTGGTGCGTATTTGCTTTATACATGTAATGTATTTTTTATAGCATTTGTTTGTGCCGTGTTAGTTCAATTTAGTTGTTCGAATCTAATATTTTCCTTTATTATATGCAGAAGTTACCGTCTTCGGCATCTAAACTTTTTGGAAATAAAATAAAGATTGTTGCACTTAGAAGCACGCTTGATGGGAAAATATTTGAAGTTAAATATGAGTGCATGAAAATTACTCCAGAAGCAAACTCACGGATGATACGTTTAATAAAATCGTGGAAAAAATGGAAGTTATTAAGGTCATTCGCGGAGATGTAATATGGTTTGGGTACGATAAGAAATATTTCATAATCAGTGTTCAACGTTACATGTATTTCACAATCATTTTTTCCAGTTTTTTTGGAACCGTTATTTATTATCAGTTATTTGAATTCTTGAAATAATAGTGTTATCAGTGTTATGAGTGTTAATGTTCGTTGATTTAAATTTTATTATTCAAATTTTTACAAACCCACGAAATTCGCGGGGATATAACTTGTTGGGATATGTTTTAGTTTTGATGATTTTCCAAAACAACATGTAATAGGTTTGAAAGCAGTCAGGATAGTATCTTTTATTTCAGGTCAGGCTAGATTAGCTTTCAGTAGAATAGGCTGTTCAGTTGAGGGGGAACTCAGTGAGGGGGAACTCAGCAACACAGCCTGAAGATATCAAGATAACACCAAGAAGAACTGACTGAAGTCATGCTTGCAACCTGAACCAGAAGAGAAGCCTGAAGGATGTCCCACTGAGTGTAAACCGGGCTAATCTAAGCTAAGTCAGGTGGACCACTCAGTGAAGAGCATGATCAGGAGGATCAGTGCTGCACCAAGTAGGCCCTGAAGGTGTCAGGCTTCTGTGGTCAGGGAAGTTTGTCATTCAGCCTTATGACAAACTTCTTGGAATGATCTTCAAACAGTCTCTGAAGGACAACTACACTGAAGACGTTCAGTCCACTGAAGATCATCAGTCAGTGAAGGAGGAAGCTACCTAAAGTCAGTGGGTCTTAGTCAAACCTACTGAGTCAAAGATCCGTGAATCCAGGCCACGTGGACCAATCAGCACGAGGCAGCAACTCTGACACTGACAAAGGCCGAATTCCAAGAAAAGTGGTTGTGACATCCTAGATTTTAAGACTTGGAAGTTCGAAAAAAAGTCGTTATAACTAACATACTTCAAGCTTCAAAATCCAAACTAACCAACTATAACGGTAGAATTTAAAGGTAAATAACGGCTAGTAATTTATAAAATTAAAAATAAATGTTACGGCGGAAACGTAACGCTTTAACAATTTATCCGAAAATAGTGTCACTCAAAAATTTCAACTAAAATACTTATATTATTCCTCTCAAGAGTTTGTTTAAATATTTATTAAGAAATAATATTTATTCCTCCATCACCACTTTCCGCCGGTCAGCTCCTTAACCTGAAATATTGATAATTGGGGTAAGTATGCAAGCACACTCAGTGGAGATTAATTATTCAAGTTTAAATGCAATGATAAATAACAAGAAGATACATGTCAAATTGAAAATTCACATGAAACTTTGCCAATAATAAACTTTGCCAATAGTAACTTTGCCACATGGATATTGAGCACGGCGGGTTAAACCCGAAGACACCCTGGCTATTAGACTTTGCCGAGCACGGCGGGATACACCCGAAGACCCGTCGGTCCCGGACCTCATCAGGGCCCCAGGCTAATAGAAATAACATGGAATAAATAATTTAAACAAGTACTTCAAGCAATTCATACATTACATTTAAAATTGAATAAACATGCATACTCTACGATACCACTGTAGAGTTTATAGCAATAAATCCCCACCTCAAAAATAGGCACACAAATTGATATGTAGAAGCCTCGAATGATTTATCTCTAGCAATTGTCTTCGCCTAACAATAATAATTACACATTCAATTAATATCCCCTAATCTTAGAGTAAAGAAAATAAAAACATTGCCACTGATTTTAATGGACAAATGGGTCAAATAAATCCTTACAAAAAAAAATAAAAAAAATAAAAAAAATAAAAAAAATAAAAAAAATAAATAAAAAAAAATTTCCAAGCTAATTACTGATTGTCCGAAAATTCACAATTCCAAAATAGCAATCAAGTTTCTAATTTATCAAATCCTGTTCTCATGAATAGACCTCATTGGAGCATGTTCCTAAAGCATTTCCTCAACACATACTTCACTGTTTTGAAATTGTAATTAACTAATTCCATAGTTTTTTCTCAACTTAAATTGAAATTTATAAAATTCTAATTCTAAGAAAATAAATAAAGTTCTAATTAAAAACTCAAATTAATTAATTAATCTGGTCCTAAATATTGTTGGTCCCACTAGTTAGATTAATTGCGGAAGCTTAAGTTAAAATGTCTTTCAAAGTCTTTAACAAGAGAGTAATAATCGAAAGAACAATAAGTAAATTAAAGCAATAAAGAACACAAGATATATAGTGGTTCGGATTGAATATCCTACGTCCACTCTCCCTTATAACCAAGGGGTCTCACTATCAACCAACTCACAAACTTACTTACTGGAATTGGGAAGTACCAGTTCCTTCTTACAACCTCTTTAGATTTAACTTCAATCTAAAGATCAACCAGCCAACAACCTTGTCTAATAGATGAACAGGTTGTGGTTTCAATAACTCCTTTAGAGTAGATAAATATTATGAACAGTAAGAGTGCTTGGTATGAATATCAAAAGCTTGGATCACTTATGCGCGTGTAGAGTCTCTAGAGCTTTTTCTTGAACTGCACTCTTGTATATATAGAGGGGATTAGGGCTAGCCGTTGGAGGGCTAATCCAATCAGATCCTCTATATAAGGAAGCCTCAATCAATCAATTCCCTAATTGATTGATTGGGTTGGTGGGATCCTTGGATTGATTATCTTCAAATACTTTCCAATCCTGATCTTGTTGACTTGATTTGAATCACCAACGGTCAATAGCTTCCTCTGCCTAACTCTGATTCTCTCCAGAGAAGGCAAGACCAGACACCAGGCAACCTCGGTGTCTTCTGGTCCTAATCTGGTGAACAACCAGAATACTCAGTAGAATCAGGGGATCAAAACTGAGCATCTTTTGTTCCACCAGACTCGTCTGGTCCGGACTCGTCTGGTCTGGGGAAGGTCCTCTGCCTCTGGTCAATCTCATCTGGTGAAGTCTTCTGGTGGAGTCCTCTGGTGAAGTCCTCTGGTGGGGTCTTCTGGTGACTCTTCTGGTGAAGTCTTCTGGTCTGGCAGTTCCCCCTAGACTAAGTCCTAATCTAGATCATCATCTGGCTAACAGGTCCAGATGGTCCTATTACATCTTCTGGTTTGTTTTAACTCATCAAAACTAACAATTTTTATCCTAACAATTTCCCCCTTTTTGATGGAGTTAAAACACACCAGAACTGATCAAGAATAATAAACTTAAGCAAGAAAACATTAAAGGATAAGGCCTTAGAATAGATCTTATCAGGCAAACAATTAAGACAACAAGAGGTTGTCTTTTGAACAGAGAAGATATGAATTTCATTGATAAAGAGGACAAAGATGATTACAGATTACACAGCAATTCTGGTCCTATTCTAAGCATATCTTCTGTTATCTTTGGGCACCAGGAACCAGTCAAAGAATCTATCTTGAATGGCCTTCAACTCTGCAGAAGATGTTGGGGTGAAGTTTGCTAACACCTTGGTCTTGTACAGTCTCTTCAGCTCAGCCCAATCAACCTGGTCTCCTGCCATTGGAGTGTTGAGAAAATGGAACTCAGGAGCAGTAACTTCCAGGTTGAATTCAATGGTTGAATCCATCAACTGCTTGTACAAATCTGCATCATATGCCTGCATCCAAGAATGGAAAGTCCTGTTGATGAGAGCATCATCCTCTGGTGGAGGTCTCTGGATGTAATGTTGAATGAACCAGAGAGTCTTGGCTTCTCTCCATTTTTCTATCAAAGGCACAGGAACAGTTGAGTCAAAAGACCCTTCTGTCCTGAGAGGGAGGATGTTCATGACTTCAACAGGCCCTTTCCTCTTCTGGCTGGATCCACTAGCACCAGGAGTGATGCCAGCTTCTCTGCTCTTCTTATTTTGCCTTCTAACATATCGGAGCCTCTGCTCTTCATCTATGTTTTTCCTTATCCTTGCTTGCCTCTCTTCAGGCGACTCTTCCTTGAATCTCTTCTCTGCTTCTTCAACCACAGATTCAAGGAAGCTCTTCTTTACTTTCCTTATCTTCCTCTTTGCAGGTCCAGAGATGGAAATTGGATCCTGCTCTGCTTCGGACTCCTCTTCTGCAGCAAGCTGCTTAGCCATGGAAAGGGATTTGAGCTTTTCCTTCTTCTTCTTCTGCAACTCAGCCTGGACCAATGTATTCTCCAGCAGGTCCAGACGAGCTCCATGGCTGAAGAGAGTTTCATTGGTGGTCTTCGCCAGATCAGTTCTGGCCTTCTCTTCCCCCTTTTTAACTTCATCAAGGAGGGGCTCCACTACCTGCCTTATAAGATCAGGCAAGGCAGTGTTGGAGGAAGAGTGAAGATCACGCAGCTGCTTGGCCTCCTCCAGGTAAGCTTTAGACTCTGCAACAAGTCTCTCTTGCTTCTCCAACATCTCCTGGAGGGAGGTCTTTCAGCTTGGCAGTTTGAATCATCTGGCTGGCCATCTCCACTTTAAGCACAGAGACAGGTCTCAACTGCTCCAGCACGTGCTCCTGTAGCTGCTTCTGGCTGTGCATGACATCCTGCTTGACAAATAAGCCATTAGCCTTAAAGAAAGCTTTTACCTCTGCCAGAGAAGACTTTAACTGCTTCAGGAAGATTCTCCTCTCATGCCTGATCTGGTGCTCTATCATAGCAGGGGCCATATGTTGAATAGCTTTTGAAAAGCGCCCAATCTGCATGATTTGCTCATTGAAGAAAACTTTCATCTTCTGGAGCACGGCAGGAGACATCTCAAAGTCTTCCTCATCTGAATACAGCTCTGGAGGGAAGACAAAATGAGGACCAAACTTGTAAGTGGGGCCCTCTGGAGTGAGCATTACTCCTCTTTGGATGACCAGGGTGCGAATCAAGACTTTAGCAGCACCAGGGGTCTCCAGCTCTGCTGGGTTCTGAATATTCATCCTCTGCTTTAGCTCAATCTCCCAAGCAGTGAAGTTGGAGGGACCCATTTCCTCAAGCAAAAGCATTAGGTCCTCCACATCTTCAAGTCTGGCCTTGCTCCAGACCTTGGCATCAGTAAGCTCTGCCAGAAGTGGTAAGTGCTCCAAAAGAACTGGGAAATGCTCTCTTAGCCAGAGCTGAGCACTTACACTCATACTCTGCCTAATGGGACCCATTTCTGCAGATGAGAAAGTGAAGGGTTTGGGCCCAGAGGCAGAGGAGGAAGGTGCTAAGTCAGCAGGCTCAAGTGAAGCTTCCTCATCTTCACTATCATTGCTGGTTAAATAGGTAGGAGAAGGGGGAGGGCCAACGAATCCCAGAGCCATAGAAATGGTTGGGTCCTGGTCTGTATGGGTTTGGGGAGGGTTAGGATTTTGTGAAGTAGAGGTGGAAGGAATGGGTTGCTCTGCACCAGAAGATGATGGAATATCTGGTACAGAAGGTGTAGGAGGTATCTGGGAGGTGGGAGTGTTAGGAGGGATTTCTGCACCAGAAGAGGTTGAGGGTACCTCTGGTACAGAAGGTGGGGGAGAGGGGTTTGTGGGAAGATGTGTTTGGGAATGTGGGGGAGAAGGTGTTTGGGTAGGAATGGTAGAGGGAGTATATACTGGGGTATCTGGAATAATCTGCTCTGGTGGAACAATAGGGTTACCAGAGGTAGATGAGGTTTGGGGAATATTATCTGGGGGAGAGGTAGAGGGGGAGACAAGATTAATGGGGGAAAAAGATGGAAGGGAAGGGTTTACCTCTGCTGGGTCAACACCAGCAGGTACAGCAGACTCTGGAGCATCCTCCATCATCTGGGAAGCATCCTCAATTGCCTTTTCCAAGGCCTCTCCAAGATCAGATCCAGAGTCAGGATCTTGAAGAAGGGCTCTCTTGGCCTTGGATTTCCTCACAAGAGGCTCAACCTCTTCTTCCTCTTCTTCCTCTGAAGGCTCATCCACCAGAAGGGTTTTCTTTGCCTTTCTGCTAGTCCTACGCTTCTTAGCAGAACCTCTCCTGGCCTCGTCTGGCTGCTTCCTCTTGGCTGCTCCAGCCTTCTTAACAGCTTTATCATCATCACCCTTCTTCTTAGGCACATCAAGAAGGGGAATCTGGTCCTCCTCTGAGGAACCAGAAAAGGCAACGGTTGAAGAACCAGTTGCTTCAGAAGCTTTCTTATGGGTCTTCTGCTTCTGCTGCTTTCTCTGCCCCTTTGGAGGTAAGGGAATTGATTGAATAGGAGGGGCAGGGATGGCTTGCTCACCATCAGAATCAGGATGACCATGAAGGAAACCATCCTTGGAGAACATAATCTTGGACTTATGAAAGCCCTTACACCAGGATTGTCTCCATTTCTTCTCTGGAAGGATCGAATCCAGAATTAGGGCGAGTTTTGTGCCCAATGATACATTAGCATTGAACACAAATTGTTGCTCTACTGGCAACTGGGGGCATTCTTCCTTCTGGATTTTCACATTGTTCTTCCTCAGCACTCCCCAGAAGAACTCAGCCCAGTTACATTGAACACCATCCAGAATGGCCCTCATAACACAGAGCCTGCCAACGAAGATGGCATCTGTGCTATGGCTCTCACACATGGGAATCTTTACCACAATGTCAAATAACACCTTATACTTCTGCCTAAGATGCTTGTCCAAGAAGCCCTTAGTAATATTTTGGCATGAATTTCTGGCAAACATCTTGAAGGATTCCAATGCCTCTCCTTCTTTGTACTTCAGTGGGTCCACACCTTCCGCAGAAAGGTTACCAAAAAGACCACAGAAGTCTGCCTTCGAGAAAATAACATCCTCTGAATCAATCTTGGATGAAATATGGTCTTCATGGATCTTCATCCAGATAAGAAACTGAGCAGCATATCCATCCAAGGTACGCAGATGCTTGGGAACCTTTGAGATCAACTCCTCCAGCCCAGAACGTCGGAGAAGCTCCAAAATCTCCAAAGCGGCCGGATTCTTAGTGGAATAGAAGTCCACCACCATTTCTGTCTTCAGTTTCTTGCAGACATAGTCTGGATCGAAATTGCACTTGGGTGCCATTACTGTGAAAGAGAGAAAGAGAGAGAGAGAGAAAATGCTTTGCAGAGAGAGGTTAGGGTTTGAAAGTATGGAAACGTGAAAGGACAGATTGACAGGAAATTTGATTTAAATAGGGTAATACGCGTGGCTAGATTATTAAATGAGGTGTGAACGCGTGTAATTTTAAAAATTAATTGAGGAAACAAAATCAATTTTAGCATTGATTGACATTTTGCACAGTGATTAAATCCGATGGCCACGATGAAAGGCAAGATACATATTTAATCTGGTGCGTTGGCATAGTCATTGGGACTGGGCATAAAGGGATTTTGTGGCAGTCAAGAGAAAAAGGAGAAATGATTGCCTAGGCTCTATACCCTAGTCTTAAATACACTCCGAAGTTGAAACGTTTTGAGTGTACTTACTAATTTGAAAGGTGTATCCCAATGATCAGAGGCCAGAGAAGTAAAGACATACCAGTCACCTGATATTGTAACCAGATGATACCACAGCCAGTCTGGTGCTACATCTCCTCTGATGGAACTCATCTGGTTCTGGTTAGAGAAGACTTTGGATATTGTGGAATCTGGCTCAGCACTTCATCTGGGACAAGTGTCACCTGGTGTATACCTCATCTGGAGATATACCTTCTCTGATATGTCTAATCTGCAGGTATGTTAGTTTAAGAAAATAAATGTATGAAGTAAAGTAATAAAACAAATGATACTTCTCTGTTGTTCCCCATAACACAAATCTGTCTCTGGATCCAACAAACCTAACTCAAAAGCTAACTCTCTGAATCTGGTCTCAGCCAAAGGCTTAGTTAAGATATCTGCTCTCTGCTTCTCTGTTGCAATCTTTTCCATCCTTATATCTCCCTTCTCAACATGATCTCTGATAAAGTGATGTCTTATATCAACATGTTTGCACCTGGTATGAAGAACTGGATTCTGGGTGATTGCAATTGCACTATTACTATCACAGAATATAGGAATATCCTTAGCTCTAATCTGGTAATCCCTAAGTTGTTGACTAATCCAGAGTAGTTGTGAACAACAGCTCCCTGCAGCCATGTACTCTGCTTCTGTTGTTGATGTAGCAACTGAAGTCTGCTTCTTAGAAAACCAGGATACCAATTTATTCCCTAAAAATTGGCATGTTCCACTAGTAGACTTCCTATCTATTCTGCATCCACCATAGTCTGAATCTGAATAACCACTCAATTCTAAATTGTCATCTGCAGGATACCACAAACCTAAATTCACTGTTCCCTTAAGATACTTCAATATCTTCCTAGCTGCTTCCAAGTGACTCTTCTTGGGATTAGCTTGAAATCTGGCACAAACACCTACGGCAAAGGTAATATCTGGTCTGCTCGCAGTCAGATACAAGAGAGAACCAATAAGTGCTCTGTACTGAGTCTGATCCACACTCTCTCCAGACTCATCTGGATCCATGTTGAAATTTGTCATCATAGGGATCTTGGCTGCTTTGCTAGAACCTATTCCAAATTTCTCTAACATGTTTCTGGTGTACTTTGCTTGGTTAATAAAAATTCCCTTCTCTGATTGCTTAACCTGCAAACCCAAAAAGTAATTCATTTCTCCCATCATGGACATCTCAAACTGTCCCTGCATGAGCTCACCAAACTTCTCACACAGCTTCTTGTTAGGGGATCCAAATATGATGTCATCAACATATATTTGGACCAGAAGGATGTCCCTTCCTTCTTCTTTCCTAAACAAGGTTCTATCAATCTTACCCTTAGTAAAACCATTGTCCAGAAGAAATTGAGATAGAGTGTCATACCATGCTCTGGGTGCCTGCTTCAGCCCATAAAGAGCTTTCTTAAGCTTAAACACCTTGTCACCTTGTTCAAAACCAGGCGGTTGTTCCACATACACTTCCTCAATGAGAATCCCATTAAGAAAGGCAGATTTCACATCCATCTGGTATACTTTGAACTTCATGTGAGCAGCATATGCTAAGAACAATCTGATGGCTTCTAATCTGGCAACAGGAGCAAATGTCTCATCATAGTCTATTCCTTCAGACTGAGAATAGCCCTGGGCCACTAGCCTTGCCTTGTTCCTAGTAATGACATCATTCTCATCTTTCTTATTCTTGAAAACCCACTTAGTGCCTATCACCTTTTAATGTCTTGGTCTGTCTACCAGCTCCCAAACATCCTGTCTGGTGATATGATTCAACTCCTCCTGCATAGCAACAATCCAATTTGAATCTTTCAGTGCCTCCTTGATGTTCTTGGGCTCAATCAAGGACACATAGCAACTGAATAAGGCAGCTAAGTTAAGAGTCCTCCTTGTCTGGACACCCTTAGTTGGATCTCCAAGGATTAGGTCATTGGGGTGATCAACCAGGGTCCTCCTTCCCGTGGTCTTGCCTGGTTGATCATCTTCTGCAGTACCTTGGTGATTATCACCACCTGCAGAAGAGCTTCCCCCTACAGGAGTTCCAACCTCTTCTGGTTCTGCTCCTTGTGAAGGCTGCTGCTTCAGAGAACCAGGAGATGGGTCACCATCTGAATCTGAATCTGAATCAAGAACAGGTGGATTGACTTTGATAACTCTGGGTGTAGTCTGATTCTGGGTCTCATCAGAAGACTTAGATTCCACCTTGCACTCAAAAACAGATTCATCAAAAACAACATGAGGTGTTTCCTCCACACAAAGTGAATTCTTATTAAAAACTCTAAAAGCCTTACTGGTGCTGGAATATTCTAAAAATATTCCATCAGCCACTTTAGCATCAAAGGTTCTTAATTTAGATTTCCCATTTCCAAAAACATGAAAGTATGAAACAGATGGGGTTTTACCTTTCCATACCTCATATGGAGTCTTATTATGTCTCTGTGCAATCAGGCATCTGTTCTGAGTGTAACAAGCTGTATTAATGGCCTCTGCCCAAAATCTCTGTGGAGTGTTGTATTCTGCCAGAAGTGTTCTTGCAGCTTCTTTGAGGGTCCTATTCCTCCTTTCTGCTACTCCATTTTGTTGGGGTGTTCTGGCAGCCGATGTCTCATGAAAAATCCCATGGTCCTTGCAGTAATCTGCAATGTGTGAATTCAAAAACTCTGTTCCTTTGTCACTTCTGATTCTGACTATGCTCTGGTTCTGCTCATTCTGAATTTGCTTGAAGAACTCTGGCAGCTTAGTCATAGTTTCATTTTTCTTAAACAAGAACACTACCCAAGTGTATCTTGAAAAGTCATCTACTATCACCAAGGTGTACTTCCTTCCACTGAAACTAAGAGGAGAAACAGGTCCAAACAGGTCCATGTGAAGTAGTTGAAGTACTCTGGTTGTGGTTGTGCTCTGGACATCCTTAAAGGAAGTCTTGGGTTGTTTACCCTTCTGGCATGAACCACAAACCTGATTCTTCTTGAACACTTCATTAGGAAAACCTCGAATGAGACCTTTTCTGGCAATCTTATTCAGTGTTTTGAAGTTACCAACGATGGAGATTACCATAGTAACGACCAATCAGAATGATCAAATCCTTTTAAACAGATATCTTTTTGATGTAGTCACAAATACATACAACATAGGTGTGCGACCCTCTCCTGACATATAGTAGTAGTCAGCTGTATGACCGTTTTACTTAGGCCATAACAACATAGTCTTAATCCCGACTCCTTTTGTCGCTCGCAATCCGTGATGAAGAGAAGATGTGATGCGTTAACATTATATTTGGAAGCCTTAGTTTTCTTTTTTGGGATAAGAAGTAAGAAGACTAACCTTCTTAGAACCACGAGACCTTTATATGATATGTTGTGAAATTGCTACTTGGCAATGTGTGCTACGTGCTCTATATTAACTGTTATATTTTATCTGATTACTGTTTTATGACATGTCACTAGTTTCTATTATATGGTGCGAATGTAATCATTGTACCATTGGTGGCCACAGTGTGTTGTGGTGAACTACATACTCACATGTATCTCAGTACTAGCTTTGTGTTAATTACGTAATTCGATTCTGTTTTTATAATTTTTCATACATATACGACATAACAATATTATTCTTTTCTCTTTAGAACTACCAATAGAATGACAACAGGGTGAATGTCACGTACTAAGTATTATAGGACCTTAAAACTTTATGAAGAAACAGATGTGTAGGAATTATGAGACCTAACTCCGAAAACTAAAATAGCTAGAAGATTCTACCATACTCTACGTACCTTAATGCAATTTCAAGTTTCCATACCCTTAGTGCCAATGCCTTAAAATTAGAAATAGAATTCTTGTGATCAAAGTATTGGGATCAACTGCTTGTGTATCGATTAGTACTAGAGCATCTCACTTCCTTGTGTCTAAGAATTTAAGAAAATTTGGGGATATAAAGTATAGAAGAATAGACCTTAAGTGAAAGTGAACTTTTGAGGAATACAATGAGAACCTAAAACCGAGTGAATTGGTTGGAGATAGACTTGGATGAACATCAAATAGAAACCAAACTACACGTTCTTAAGTTGAGTAGCTAGACGTTATTGAAAACGAACTAGTTTTATGCATAAGAAGGAATATGAAACATGGACATAGTTACTTTCTTTTGGGATAACATAAGATTTTAAGCTTAAGTAGAGCCTTTTAGGATAAAGTGGAATGAGAAAGCTAGATGTGATCTTAGTCTTACGTGTTAAGATTAACATTTATATGTTATGGGAATATTTTAGTTGAAAAAGAAACGACGATTGATTTTTTAATCTATGAGATACATAGTAGACTTTGAAGTAGAGGAAAATTGGCAACTATGTAGGGAGAAAAATTTGCATGTTTAAAGACTAGAAAACCTTCTAAGTCTTAGATCAGGTAGAGTGACAACAAACTTAGTCGACCAAGAAAACCGAGAAGTTTATTTTGGCTTTAACTAATGGGGGATCTTTAAAAAAAATCAAACCTCCCCACTAAGGTTTACCGCCCCTTTTGAACCAGAAGTTTTAGAGTAAGTAGTTAGACAAAATTATTTTGAGTGGAGTAAGATATAGTACCAATTCATCCTAAACCTAGAATAAGATGTGTTCTTATACAACAAGAGTAGGTCATTGCCTATGTGTACAATTGCCAAAGCTACATGAACATAATTATCCAATCTAAGATTTAGATACTCACCTTACAACTAGTGAGCATTTTCTTATGAAAATAATTACCAAGTGGCGGTACTTTTGATGTCGCTTATAAAACTTTGTGGATAGATGTACATAGAGAATTATTTCACAAGTCATGTGAAGGATTAAAACAACACAAGATCATTAGAGATTAATTTTCATGTTGAGACTATTAAGGAAGCGTTTCTTAAGGTTACACTGACGAAGGAATTAACTTTTGGAAAGAGAGGCAAGTTAAAGTCTTGCTGCATAGGAATGCTGGATATATTGGATAAGATTAGATATGTTGTCTACCGCTTAGTTTTACCATCGAGACATACCATGCAGAAAATGTCTATCACCTTTCTTCTACCACAAAATACTTGAGTATTTTAGTTCTTGTAACCTGCAATAGAGACTTAGAAGTAAGTTGTGTTTTTAACTTATGAAGAATTGTTTATGACTGTAGTACGGTTGAGATTTATATTCGAGAAATACTTTGGTGTTAGTTCAATAAGTTTGGTTTGTAGAGGAAGAATCCAACTTGGAGATGAGCATATGAAATTTAACTGAGCAATACCTAAGCAATGCCTAGAAGCTGAATTTCGGGGACGAAATTCTGTTAAGGGGGTGATGATGTAATACCCCGTCCCGTTTTATACCTTTTATTTTCCTAGAAACCTTAATTATATATTTTTATATTATTATCCTTAATTCTTTTTATTTTATTATTTTGTGTGCTATTGTGTAATTTAAATATATACCCTTTTATAAATTCCTAAATTCGAAGAAAGGAATCGAATCTTTCAAACGAATAAAGGACTACGAGAAATTAAATATTCAAGTTTAAGTTAAGGATTTCGATCCGTATAATTTACTGATAAAAATATACTTTTATAATTCAAATACAATAAAATATTAATTGAGTTTTAAAACTGTATTAATTATCAAATCGAGATTAAACTCGTGAACCAAACGATCCCTAAACCGTATCAATTGGGAACGAAAATATCCGAATTAAAGGGGGTTAATCCTAAACCACATAAATTACTTTCCTTTTTGAATTAAATAAATAAATAAATTAATCTTATCCACATAAATTATCCCTTCTTTTAAATTAAAATTAATTAATTAAATAGAGATATTTTTCCTATAAAAAGGCACGTCTTTCTCTCTCTCGGTTTCCTAATTTCACTCAGAATTCCCAAAACCCATTTCATTCTGCCTTCTCTCGCCTCACTCCTCCTCTCAAATCAATTAGCCCAAATCCCTCTCTCAGCAAACTGCCGTCCTCTCTCCCTATTCCGGCGACCACCGCCGCCACCAAGCACCTCCGCCGTCGCTCCCAATCGCACAGTCGCCTCCCTCCTCGCACGTCGCCGCCGTGAACCAGACACAGAACGCGCCGCCCAAGCCCTCTGCACCGCCGCCGCTCTATTTCCCGATCGGCGAAGCTCCGCCACCGTCGCGCCTCTCAAGCGCCGCTTATCGCGTCGCCACCGTTTCCAAGCGCCGCTCGACGCCATCGTGTTGTCCCTGTTCTCGGATGCTCCAATTCAACCCCTTCTTTAAAATAATGTCGTTATGCTGCCGAAATTATCCGAACGAATCATTATACGACGCCGTTAGGCCGCCCGTTTACCGCCACGAAACGAACCGAACCGGAACTCGTAAGAATTCTAGCCTCTTTCTCCCTATTTTTGTCGTAGCCTTCGAAGCCTTCTTATTCGAAAACCTTGTAATGTTGAGTTTGGCATTGTTGCTCGAAGCAGTAGGAATCATTGTGTACTATGGACTTTACTTTCCCTATTTTGTATTGTTAAATTGGTTGTTTAGTGTTATTGAAACAATTGGTTAGTGTTACTGTTTTAGATGGCTGGTATTATTGGTTAAGATGGTTAGTGTTTTTGAATGGATGAATTAGTACTATTGAATTAAGTTGTTTAGTATCATTGAAATAGTTGTTTGGTGTTATTGGATTTCTTGGATGAATGAATTAGTTTGGTTTGGTTAACTAATGAAATTAGTTTGTTTTAGTGTTAGTTGAGTTTTAAAGATAAATGGAAACTCGTCTTCTACTGTTCAAATGTTTGAAACAAATGGAAAAGGACTTTTAGAAAATAATACTACTCTTTTGTTTTGAAAATGACACAAGTAAACTTGGTTAGTAATACTAGTAATATAGGAAAATATTTATTCTATTATTTGTTATGAAAACTTCTTTAAATCAAGTATTACTAACACTAAAGAAAAGTATATATTATATTATTTTTTAGTATTTATTATATATAAATTTCTTTAAGCAAAATAAGTTTTATAAAAGAGTTTTTATTTATAAAAATATAATTTTTATCCAAAAGTTCTTTTGAAATAAAATACAGATTTTAGAAAGAATAATACTAAATTGAGACTTTTATTATATTAATATATTACTTAAATAAATTTCTTTTCTTTTAATTCTTTTCAAGAATATATATATATGTATATACTTTAAAGTATCAAAGCTTTTAGTTATGAAAGTCTAAGATATTAAGAGATTGTTTTATAGAAATCGAAATGGTCATACAATAAGGAAATTAGTAAGTACACACCCCCAATACACTTTCCTTTTAGAAGTAGTGTATTTACCAAGATAGTGTATGTTTTTAAGTAGGTCTTTTTACAAACGACCCCCTCGATTCTCGTAACACAAACTCTCATGTTTTCCTAATAATTCCAAAGGTCAACTTTTAATCAAATGGTTTCGTACTAGGATTCTGTGCTAATCGGAATACGCACGAGGGATTTGACATTCTGTTTGTATATCACTCCCGGGACATCTCTACAACACAAGTTATCTTCCAAAGGAATTTCAAGACAGTTGTGACTTAGCTATAAAGTTAACAGGTGGGTGATGATCTGTTGATTGATCTGCTCATAATACGTTGTGCTGGTATACTCTGAACTCGACTAAATCAATCTAAAATCAAATATACAATATAAATGTAAACCTATATTATAAGTGTGTTAACTATATGATATAATTATATATGCCTGATATAAATTACTTTTGTTTGTTGATTATACGAATTGATGATGATTACTTGATTACTTAATTTGTGGTAAATGACCGCCAGTGTTTCGGAACACCAGTAGTATATGGCTACCAGTGGTAAATGACCACCAGTGATAAATGATCACCAGTAGTATATGGCTACCAGTTGTAAATGACCACCAGTGATAAATGATCACTAGTAGTATATGGCTACCAGTGGTAAATGACCACCAGTGATAAATGATCACCAGTAATATGAAAGACGATGTCGTACGGGTTTGTTTATGGTATTTTGGAAGAGAATTACAATATGTGGAAAATGATTTTGGCAGATTAGGCCGTTACTTGAAAATGATTTTGGGCTTGCCCCTTATTTGTGAATCAACTGTGATGTTTCAATTATGTGACGTGAAACCTGTTATGCCCAATTAATTATTATGTGAACTTGTTACTTCTGTGATATATGTTATTCCTATTTATATGTCAACTGCTTAAATAAATTATATACTTTATCAATGAGTATAATTTAACATACTTCGGATTTACCAATCCCATGACGTTGCAAATCACCCATACGTGAGAATTCAAATCTCACGCCCCCCTTTTTACAACCCTTGCAGATTATGATTTCGTGGAGCAAGGACAGTAATAGAGACGACACGGAGTTCCCCGCTTAAATAAAATGTTACTATTGATTTTAAGCTTCATATATGTGTGTGAGATATATTATAATAATTATTCTACTCATTCTTCCGCTGCATAAAACCCATCTCTCATTTTGATATTCCTTTTTATATCAAAAATTTTATAGTTCGTATTTTAGTCACAAGTGGCACCTCGAATTTGAGATAATTATGTGTTTTGGATTCGGGGCGTTACAACCATGCAATAAAAAAATTAATTAACAATCTTTTTTCATTTATAGTACCTATTAAAATATATATGCATATGCAAAAACACGTTACAATAACTAGCATTAAAAAAATCAATAGGTTTCTACTATCAAGAAATTGAGGTTGGGGTGTTTGTTGAGCAAAGACGGAGGAGCTCTCACTATTGCCATAATTAATGTTTTCCGCACCTATTGCATCGTGTCCAAAATGTCTCTGATCTTGGGGAAAAAGGTTTGCACATTTTCTACTTTGCAAATTAAACAAGAAAAAGAGATACGTAAGGTTGGCTTTCTAGTAGGTACAAATAGAACTGCAAAACGAAACTTATTACATGCATGTGGGGTTTAATTTATCTTTATTAAGATGGAACATTCACGGTGCAAGTTAAGGAAAATAGGGACCAGAAAAAAATGTAGGAAAACGAATTCAAGCAATTATTTTTTTATTTCATTTTTTAAGGGTATGTTTCTTGTACATTAGAAGTACTTTGCAACTCAAGTGCATTTTTTAACAATATCAGATAATTTTTTTGAAACCAACTGCACTTTTCGGTGAAAACAAATGGTATTGTTCGTAAATGCACTGGAATTATATTGTTTGATGCGTATAAGACACTGTCTTTGTTTTATTAGAACCCTTACATAGAGAAAAAAAACTTGGATATATTTGAAATTTTATTTTATGAATCAACTAAATTATGAAATTGACTACCAATAAATTTAAGTGAAGAAATATATCAGAACTTTGGTTGAAATAATTTTAATAATAACATGAATGAATTTTTTACACTACTTTCTAGGACAAAAGCGACATATATCCAACTAATGAGTCCATTATATTCACATATTTAAAAAATTTATAGAAGTAGTAGCAATGCATACAATTTAGTGAGTGAAAATCAATTAAAAAGACTAAAAATGATTTAACAAATCACTAAAAAGAATTATTACTAAAAATGATATAACCAAGCACTAAAAATTATAATTGAAAACATGTTATATTACGGTTACCACACATGTAGTGCTACCTGATCATTAAAATCACTAAAAATGATTTAACAAAGCACTAAAAAGAACTATCTATATCTATAATATATATAAAAATGTCTTGAGTTGATAAATTATTTTTGGACAACCTTACCCCTTTCATCTTTCATTTTATACAATTTCATCCTTGACTATGTTCTTGCCGTTTCAGAATTTCTATCGTTTCAATTCTCTCATTCCACTTCCATTTCTTTTTCTCTCAATTCCGTTTCGTTTCAGTTCTCTGTTTCTTCTTCTCGCCCGCCCCCTCCACCACCCCGATTCCTCTTTCTGATCCGTCTGGTTGCCACATCTCTCTCCCCTCATCTTTCAAATTCCTTTGGGCGGTAATTGAGGGATAGAGACATGATAAAATGAGGGTCAGCATCGGAAGGGCTTGGAGAGAACCAAGCTGAGTTAATTGAGTTAATCATCAACCTCCCCTCCGATGTCTTCCCGCCTACTCTCATGGCGATAACTCCGATTTCGTCGCCACCGATTCCAGAAAAAAAAAAAGGTAAAAAGATTATTGCATTGATGGTTTTGAATAATTTTTTAGCTACGTGTAAGTGGAATCACAGATTGCATCAATTGTTTCTCTTTTTTGGCTAATTAACTTCTTATTTTAAATAATTCAGGAAATTAAACCATCTGATATATGTTTTGATCAGTGATGTCGTGTTTGTAGTTGTTTCATAATGATTTAGTGATTGGTTGTTGGTCAGGTACATGTGAAAGCTAATGAATGAAAGAAACTGCTTTCAGTGGATGGCTCTGCTATTGTACTTGGAAAACACTTTAAATCCTTCTATCGACAGTTAACGATTTACCGAGTAGGATTTATATTGCTCTTAGTTACACTTTGCTAGAGTCTTAACTATGTCTATTATTGCAGAAGAGTTAAGATTGTTGTGGCTTAATTTCCAAGGCTGTTGTGGATGCTTATGATTTCATTTTCTAAACTGATTAGTCCTCTCATTTCAGTATTGGTTTGCAGTTCCATTATTTCCAATACTTCATGGGAAAAGTTGATAATCCCTTTTCTTTTTTTATACCTCAATATTTTGAGCAAAAACTTGCTTTTCTTCCAGTTGTATTTGGCTGCCATTAGTGTATTTTTATAGAACGTAACTCCATTAGTGCTCGGGGACTGGAATCCCCTCACGACATAGAATTATGTTCATAGAAGTGGTTTAATTTCTAAACCATTTTGATCGATTTTTACGTGTTTTGGTAGGAAGATAATTAGCTGAATACCATTAACAATCTCTTGCAGTTTCATTTTAATTATGACTAAATAGTAATGAATGTGATTTTCCAATTTCATAATTTTCCATTTTAATTTGTGCATCATGTGAAAGGTCTATATGAGAAAAGCCAGAGTAAGAGGGGTAAAATTACTAATTTAAGTGTAAGGTTGGGAAATGAAGGCGGATAAAATATTCACCTTACGATGATATTCCAAATGTGGGTTTTCTTCTAATTTCTCTCACAAATACTGTGTGGATTGATTATAAGCATCAAATTATTGGTTGTAGATTTGTGGCTCCAGAGGTAGCTTGTGCCATTAAAATAATAAATGTTGCAGCACTGTAGGATTCCATAGACAAATGTGACAGAATTTTAGATATTTATGCAGAATTAAACAGTCTCTGCTTGTGTGTGGGAGAAATTGTAATTTTATTGAGATGTTATATTTGTTGCTGATTTAAGTTGGTCTAACTTCAGTTGTTTTCCAATATTTGGATCTTGATTTTTGTTGGTCTAGCTTTTCAATTAGATGTAAATCATTTTTTAACGTTTTTGCCCTTCCAATTTTTTATTTTGTGCAATTTTAACCTTATTGATTAAGTTTGCAGAAGAAAGGTATTATCGCTAAAATAACTCCCACAACCTTTGAGATCCTCTGTGGCTACCGGTCTTCCTTTGAGAACTTGAATTTTGCTGGCCTACCTCTGAGAACTTGAGTTCGGTGATTTGAAGAGGATTGTATATAATTTGGAATCAATTCCCTCTAACAACTTGAGTTAGGCGATTTTGAAGATGATTGTTGATATTTTGGGCTCAATTCTGTTTAAGAATTGCAAGTCACAAGGTAATGAAAGCCTAAATATCATTTTCTCATTGTTTTTTATTAGAATCAATTCAATGTGACATTAATCACACTTTTCTTTTAATTGGAAAATTATTAATCATATTCTTAATTGTTGGATTAGATTGTTTAATTTGAAATGTTCATATTGTTATTTCAGTTACTTGGATGGATATTGCACCTAGTTATTGTATTGAGCGAGAGGCTAAGGACCAAGCTACACTATATCTTACTGGTAAAGTATGCTTGCATGTTTTGCTTATGTTCAGGTTATGTTTTACTTTTTCTCGATGAGTATCTAAAGGGAAAAATGCTTTTAGTTTTTTGGTTAATGCAGTGAAAACCTAAACCGATATAATGTTTCTTTTAAAGGAAGAAGAAGAGTTATGCCAAATGAACTTGCTGTTACCAGTCTATTCTTAATGAAGAATTTTTTTTATGAATGATTATATGTTGCTGATAATTCCACTATAGGGAGTTGATGCACTGCGTCCAATAGTGACTATGTGATTGGAATTGAATATGTGAATTTTCTTATTCTAATTGCTTGATCTGTTTGAGGAAAGCTCATTAATCTTAGGAAGAAAAATTCTTACACCAGCATAAAAGAGAAAAAAGACATGCATAAAATATTTTGACAAGTCTAATTCTCTATGTGAATATATGAATCTCAAGAAACTTATTGATCTAACCCCTTAGAGTGAGATTAATGTTCATAATCTGATCCTGAATATATTTTTTTTAGGTTAAAGCGAAGGGGCACTTGGATGCAGATTGGTTAAAATCTGAGAAGTGTAAAGAACATCTTGTAGGCCAGGTCAGTGACATCTTCCACATAAAATTGTAATCAGTTAAACTGGATAATATCATTTGCATACAACATGCAAGATATGACACTTATAGGTCTTGCAATACGAGTCACACATCTATCATTTTATTAACATATAATTTATACCACTTTATTTGGGTTCACAGTGCCATAATCTCTGCAACTACAGGTATAAACAGTTCCTAAATCGGATTTAGCGAAGATTTTGGCTGATGCACTATGATACTGTTATTTTGATAGGTATTTGATGAGCATCTAATTTATGTATTGTATCAATTACTCCTATAACAGTTGTCTTTAAAAAGTGTGGTTCCATTCGAGAATGATAGCCTATTGGAAGAAGTTGCTGGAGGAAAATCTGTAGCAATTTCATCTATAGAGAGGGATGAAGAGGGATATCTTGCATCAGAGGTGGCTTTGAGTAGTCTTTGTGTAAGTGTCATATGCAATTGCTAAAGTAGCCTTGAATTTTAATTGTAGACATGAGTACTGAAGTAGTTGTCATTAGTGGGTCGGGTGGTTGTTTGTGCTGGGGATGGAGCTGTGAAAAGTTTATAGAATTTGTAAATGATCTAATGTGAATCTATTACTTATTTAATTACATTATATGTTGCTTCTGATATATCAATATGCAAATCTTATTCAGAGGTACTGTGTCTTGACTTTCTTTTGATTATGTTGATTTAAATCTTGTGGAACTGTTTATATTATCATTCCATAGGTTCTGGATCATGTGGCTCTATTGTATAAAAATGGGGGAAGTGGAAATTCTATAGCTGATGCAACCATTTCGCTACAGAGTGAGTCTATCATATATATATATATATATATATATATATATATATATATATATATGAAAATTTCACCTTTTCATCTTGTAAAGTATTTTCAATCTTTGTTGATGGAGTCTCT
Source organism: Ballota nigra (assembly GCA_947034835.1). Lineage (NCBI taxonomy): Eukaryota > Viridiplantae > Streptophyta > Magnoliopsida > Lamiales > Lamiaceae > Ballota > Ballota nigra. Next base: position 30,416,306 of record OX344728.1, on the reverse strand, counting down.
CTCTCTCTCTCTCTCTCTCTCTCTCTCTCTCTCTCTCTCTCTCTCTCTCTCTCTCTCTCTCACCAGCAAATGTGGCCTCTCTGTTGGGTTATGATGAATTGGATGTCATGAAATTTCAGGAGTTTTGCATGGAAGTGATTATCTTTTAATATTTTTTTTCTATATATCCACAATTTTTTAATTTTAACAATGTCGTTATACACCTTTTTTTAATTTTCCAATTGGGTGACTATTAGTTTTAATACTCAAAGTTTATATGTTCATAGGTTGGTCCCCATTCCCACTCACATTCATTTTGCTGACTTTTGGTTCTATTGTAAGTTGATCGTCCATTAGCTAACATAATCAATTATTTGGAGTGTAAAATGTAATTTTAATAACAGTATTTTAATTATTTTATGTAGTTACATTGAGTACAAAATTTTAAATAATTATATTTACCACCCCAAAATAGTTGATCCCGTCCATCAAGTGATGGCAGGAGCAAAGTGAGAGCAAAATGAAATTTTGATGACCACTTTTGGGAACAAATGGAATTGGAGGATCGAATCTGTAAAAAATAAATCTAAGTACTAAATTGATATTTTCCTTTTACAATTAAATAATCATGTAACTTATTAGTAATATGGTAGTTGGAATTACTTCAGAATTTTTTTTTTTTTTTTTTTTGCATTTTCATCATGATTTCTTAACTTTTGCAGTATAATACAATTCCATGTTATCAGTAAGCTACCAGTAAATATCACGTTATATGATCTTATAAAAGAAAGTTCAGATTAAATGTAAAAAAGTTGTGAATTTCCTTGCAGTTAACCTTAAACTGGTTTGTAATTTTTCAGTTTGAAGCCAAAAGTTTGCAAGTCCTTTTTTTGTGTTGAGCAGGTTCTGAAGAAATAGAGAAACCGGTGAGATCAAAGAAGATTATGGAAAAAGCTGCCGACGACAATTGAATTTATGAGTAGCTGAAGTTTGTGGTGTAAGAAGTGATCAAAATCTAACATATTGAAGGTTGAAGACGCACATGTACATGCAATTTAATTTTAGTTTAATATTAATTAAGAACCTCGATAATTGATTATTTTTTTAACAAAAGGATAGATGTGCAAGTATTCTTGATTTATATTAGTACTTATAATTGATTTGCTTAATGTTTAGTACAATTGATCTGGTGCTTGTGAAACAGGAATTGATGAAGACCAATGCAAATGTTCGAGAGCGAACTGCCGAATTGAAGCGCATACATGCTAATCTTCATGATTTAGAAGAAAAGTAAAACAAGAGACATCAAGCAATTTTTAATCATTAACTATTTTTCTCTCTCTATGTTGGAATTTATGTGTGTACCATTAAATTAGTCTTTTTGTAGGTTATTTACAAGGGCTTTCAACTATAATTTCCCAATTTTATATCTTTGTCCATGTAATTTTGAAGATAAATGACATTTTTGGTTAATGATATTTTAGACAAGTCTTGAATTTCTAAATAAATGATTTTATATTTTCTACTATAACTTTTTACTAACCAGTTACATTTAACTATTTCAATTGTGTTCTTTTTTTAAGACTTAAAAGACACATGCCCTTCTTTCACTAGAGTATGATATTGTACCTTCTTTATGATCAGGTAATCTTGTACACTTCACTTGTTATCATCATTTTAGTATTTTTCACATAGTGAAAAATTACGAATCTTCGGGTAGGTTTTTACAATGAATAATGTTCGGGAGAAAGTTATTATGAAACTAATTCTCATGTTAGATTTAAAAACGACTGAATAATTTGTTAGAGGTTTTCTTTGGCTTAGGATTTCATTTTGTGCATAGACAAGTTTCTCTTTTGTCTTTTGAGTTTGTTTGCATATCTAATTTTTCCTGTATAGTTGAGCTATATAGTTCGCCCATTTCTTGAATAAATTCAACATGTTCTGAATACTAAGGAAGCAAAATTTAATATTCTTTGCATAGCATGTTCGGTCTCTTTTTATCTTCCAAGTATTTGTTTTTTCCTTGTTGGTTTACATTAGTAGAAACTAGAAGGTAAGGGATATGAAAGGATATCAATGAGTTTATATTTAGATCTCTGATTGATTAGCTCTAACTTATCTACCAATGATATCTCCCTCTTTTAGTTATTAAGTAGTTTAGGTCTTTCATGGTGAACAATTTCAATAGGCACTATTGTGGCAAATGTAGATGCACTTATAAACACACCTAGGCATGTAGTGTTTGAGATCTCTCCAATTGATTCAACCTATCTTTTCTTATGTTATATGAATTTGGCTTAAACCTGTTTTCATTTCATTTTTTGCCAAGAAAAGGAGAAGATCAATGTTAAGAAGGTTTGCTTGTAAATAATTACTTGAATATTGAAGAAGAACAATATTGAGAATGCAGTAGAATAGGTTGTTACTATGAGATGTAATATGGAACTTCTTTTGTTAATTATATTGTTTCTTTAATATTTTTAGTTAGGAGTATCATTAGAAAGACTTCCAGTCAATTTGTGAGGATATTGAATTTTGTCTTTTATGGCATATCCAAAATAAAGAAATAATATAAATAGAAAGACTCAGCTAGTTTATTCTTATTCAGTTATTTGGTGTTTGATAACTTCCATCTTTTTCCACTCTCAGGCCTACATGTATAAATAAAGTTTGAGAAGTTCTTATTCTCTATTCATTTGGTGCAACAATCAAGTTTCAAGTCTAATCTTGTTTATGAGGTTGGAATCTATTATCCTTAATGTTCCCTGTCTTGATAAGTTAATAGTCACCAAGAGATGGTGGCATAAATGTTTGATTATTAAGGGTCAGTAAGTTATTAGGAACAAGTGTTTCTTTGAATTCAAAAATTGGGATATTTACATGCCATTCATTCTTAATTTTCACTATTTTATGCAGGATGCGAACTTGGTGTTGGAGTTATACGTGAAAGTATGCTTTTACTTTGTATAACTCGTGTATCAAACACTCGTTTTATGAGAATAATTCTTTTATCGCATTTGCTTTAGTTATGATTGAATGTTGAATTTCTATTGCAAACCGTTCAATATATAGTACGTGTTACATAGTAGTTAATGTGGTGATACCCGATCACGGAAGACAACATTAACAGTTTACTTGTAACTAAACGTACATTTTCACGGCCTAGGTGGAATTGAACAATCCGCCGTGAAAGGTCGATGTGTAAGGCTCATATTGGTCTGTCTTGACTAAGAGATTGCACTAGCACATTTAGTATGTGTTGAAGAGGTCCTACAGTGAGGAGAAATTCTTCTGTTCTGAAAGGTGAAGAATTAGACCTCAGTGGTTGTTGATTTCTTAATCTCCGTCACTTAAATAGGACCGTGTGTGCTTAGTAGTTACTGCTTTGATTCATGTTGGGTGAGAATCATTGTGACTTCGAACTTTGTGTCTTGGGCAGTAATATTAATCATACGACGGTTGCTAAGATTTAATACGGAGAAACGCGTGCGAGTACGGCTCGTGTGATTAGTCCCCTTGGTGGGCTAAGAAGTTTTATTGTACCAAATCTTGCAAGTGAAGAATTAGTTTCTTCGGTACGAATAATAATGTTGAGCTGTCTTTACTCCAAGGTGAAAGATGTTAATTAATTTAGAGCTATTCAGAAGCTTAATTAATTAATGGACTTGATAATCTTAAACGCGGGAAATAATAATCGGGAGCCCATATTATCGTAATATGGATTAAGATGGATAGTGCAATATTAATTTATTAGTGGTAATAATTAATATTAATGGGCTGAATTATATTGGGGCTCAATATTGAAATTCAGAAGTCCATTAGGAGGTCCAATCTTAATTCTCCTTAAGGCCCCTCAAGTAGCCCATTAAGTAGCCCAATAATGATAAGGTGGTTAAAATAAAAAGAAAATAATTATGCTGATTTTTCTTTATTATTTCGAAAATATGATGATAGGAGAAATAAGATTTTGTTGATTTTCTTGGAAAGATATTATGGAAGATATGTATTCTAGGAATACAAGAATATCTCATATATTCAAGAAGATCCAAATCTTGGATTTCTTCTATGAAATTTTCGAAAATTACTAATTAATTAGGAGAGTGAGATCTTTGTGGAATATTTTATTATGGAGAAAAGAATATATGAGATATATTCAAGATTTCTTAGAGACTAAGAAAAGATTTTCTCCAGGCCCATAAAATCTCTACAAATTTCGGTCACTACTCTTATAAATAGGGGGTGATTATTTCATCCCCAAGTACATAATTCCATGTGTTGGAAAAATCAAGAGCATAAATATTTTTCTTTTTCCTTAGTTTATTAAATTACTTGAAAGCATCTCCCACCGGTGATCAAGTAAGGCGAAAGGGAAATACTTGAGAAGGTTTTTGGGTTGATAAAGCGAGATCGTGATTGTCCCGTTTATTCAAAGGCCAATTCTACAAGAGGTACGTTAATCACATATTTACTTGTTTATTCCGCCTAGTTAAATATGTGAAATTAATTCAACATGCATGATGATAATTAGTTGTTGGAATTATTATTTGAATTAATTAGGATTAATTCATGCTAGTAATAATTGTATTTAAATTCGTATTTAAAATTCATCCCGAATAGATTCCGGGCACCCCTAATTTTCCCAACAACTGGTATCAGAGCCACGGTTTTGGGCTCTGAATTTTAAATTGGAATTTAAATTGTTAGAACATTAAATTGAAATTGGATAGTAGAATTGTTAGATCTTTTTTGCAGGTATCCAATTGTCATGGTTTTAATGTTGTTAATTTCATGCGTGTAAATTAATTGTTTTTTAATTCGATTCGTTCGAATTCGTTTTTCTCGTGAGAAAATCCACGAGTAGATTAGTTGTTTTTATTTTGATTCGATCTTTGTAATAGACTAGTCTAGATCTAGTATTTATTTTTTTTGTAAAAATAAATTGTAACCGGATCGTGACGAAGAACGAAGAATTAAAAACGGCGTACCCGGACGACGCATACAAGCGTGGCGCATGTATGGACGTAAAATCATGCAAGGGGTGAAGAAAACGAGGACGAACGGCGAAAAAAACGGCGCACGGGGGTGCACGGCGCACGCCGTGCGCAACGGGGGCACAGCGCCGCGCGTAGGCGTGCGCGCGCCTCGGGGCGCTCCGGGCGGCGCCTCGGGTGCGCCTCGGCGCACCTCCGTGCAGCGCCTCGGCCGTGCCTCGGGGCTGCGCTTCGGCGCGCCTCGGGCAGTTTTTCGGCGCCTTTTGGGCCGGGAAGCGCGCGAGCCCACTTTGTGGGCCGACGCGCGCTATATCTCGAGCTGTGGAATTTTTTCGGTTCGTGTTTTTTTTCCGTGTGATTTTAAACGTCGTCTCGAACCCCAAACGATGCTGTTTTTATGAAGTGTTGTTGTTCGAGTGGGAGCACGTCGAGACGAACGTCGGAAAGCAACAAGGACGATTTTTCGCATCAAGACGTGAAGAAATTAAACCGTGACAATTGGATTTGAGTGCTCCAATGTGTTTAATTTTGTTTTGATGGATGTTTTATTTCGTGCACTTATTATTATTTGTTAATATGTGTTTGCATGAATTTAATTGTCCAAGAAAAACCTTACTTTCGAAAATTACTAAGTATGTTTTTATAATCGCAATTTTATTCCGGATATTAAAATTGGATTAATTTGGCCTCCATAATTTATTTATTTGTGAAGTTCTTTTGGAATACATTTCCCCCTCGGATCGGCCAAGAGAACGGATTTCACATGAATAAATTCCGAAAGGATGATTGTGGATTATTACTAGTGGCGGTATTGACCCTCACCACGAGTGGCTTGCTCAAAGCGAAATAATAATCCTGTATTTAATTATGGTTATTACTTAGGCATAGGAAATTGATATTAACTTACTCCCCTCGGAGTCCCTGTCAGTTTCTATGTGGTCAAAGTGGGAGCCAACTATTAATTTTGAATTAAGGATTTGTAACTTTTAAGTTTGTAGTCCGCTTGAATGTATTTAAATGTATAGACCACCCCTCGTGGCGCATTTAAATTGTTTCGAGATGTTGGCTGATGCATAATTATATTGTTTTAAGGTTTCAATATAATTGATGTGATCGAATTATGTGATAATTTCATATTTTTCTAGATATTAATATGAATGTATGTTTTATTCTCATTTCATCATGTCGCAACCTTTTAATCCACTGTTTAATATACTTAAAGTTAATAAACTTTTTGGAGTAATTTATATCGATTGGAAATGTTTATTAAAATTTGTCCTCACTGCACGAAAACACAATTGGGTTATTTACGTTAATAAACCCGGCAAGCCTAATGATAAGTCAAGCAATGGGAAAAAGGCAGTTTATGATTGACAGCGTGACAATATGAAGTGCATCATCTTGACATCTCTGTCTGAGGATGTGAGGCGCGTTCATGAAGACATTGTATCCGCTGTTGAAATCATGGAACACCTTGAAGAGATATCTTCACATCAAACCCATGACTAATCAATTCACCAAACATGACTCGGTCAAGTTGGAAGTGGTGGAGGGAACGCCCGTGAGGGAGCACGTTCTCGAGATAATGGCATACCTTAACAAGTTAGAAGTACTTGGTGCGGATTTTGATTGATTTCATATACCATTCTCTACCGAGAAGCTTTGAGTAGTTTCATCTGAACTGTCAGATGAATGAACGGACAAATCGTTTGCCCGAGCTCTTGCAAGCTTTAGTTTCGGTGGAGGTGATAATGGAGCACCAGTCTAGTGCTATGGTGGCTAATGGTTCGTCTACCTCTTTTGGTCCCAAGGGAGGGAAAAAGAGGAAGAGAACCAAAGGCCGGATCCAAGCAAATCCAATTATTGCGAAAGGCAAATGCAAAGGCAAGCATCGAAGGGGAAGTGTTTTAATTGCGGTGAGAGAGGACAATGGAGGTCTGCCTGTTCCAAGCCTAAGAGGCTAGGAAAGTTAGGTAATTCACACACCTTAGTCGTCGAAACTTGTGAAGTGGCGTATGCTGTCTATTCGTGGATAGTGGATACGAGAGCTACTGATCACATTTGTTTCATGGGTTTAAGCTAACCCGACGACTTAACGGAAGTGAGATCCCCATCACATCGGGCAATGCTACGAGAGTGGCAGCTGAAGCAGTGGGAGAAGTGCGCCTATCTTGTGAAGATAGAGTTATGGTCTTGAGAGACGTTCCTCATGTCCCTAGTTTAGAAAGAACTCAACCTTCAGTTTCTAAACTGTTTGAATAGATACTCAGTTTCTTTTAATAAGGATGTTATTATTGCTTGAAACGATGAGTTTATCCATTCCGGAACTTTAATGGATGATCTTTATACCATTATTTGGGCACACCACTCACAAAATTGAATCTAATAACACATCGATTATTTCGAGTAATAAAAGAAAGCGTTCTTCGGAGATGAACGAAACACTTCTATGGCATCTTAGACTAGGTCATATTAATCTAAAGTGGATAGAGAGATTGGTGAAAGACGGATCCTTGGAATCATTCCAAGTCGAACCGTTTCCAACTTGTGAATCCTGTTTAGAGGGTAAAATAACCAAGAGGGCATTTGGAGCCAAGGGGAATAGAACTACGGAAGTGTTAGAACTCGTTCATACCGATATGTGTGGTTCAATGACGATCATAGCAAGAAGAGGTATGAGTAATTTGATGATTACTCAAGATGCGGATACATCTACCTTATGATGCATAGGGAAAGAAGTATCAAGTCTCTACGATTTGTTCGTGGAGGCGAATACCTTAGCAATGAATTCTTGAACTACCTATCGGAAGAAGGGATTGTATCCCTGTTGACCACATCGGGAACCCCTCAATAGAACGGTGTGGCGGAACGAAGGAGCCAGACTCTTTTAGAAATAGTCAGATCCATGATGAGTTATTCGGATTTACCCAAGTCGTTTTGGGGTAACGCCTTGGAAACAATGACTTATATTCTAAACTTGGTGCCATCCAAATCGGTTCCTAAAACCCCAATGGAATTGTGGACCGGGGCGCAAGCCCAGTCTAAGACACTTGCAGATTTGGGGTTGTCCGGCATACGTGCTAGACAAGGAAGCCGGTAAATTGGATCCATGTTCGGAATTAAGGTTGTTTATAGGATATCCCATGGGAACGAAAGGGTGTATGTTCTATAGTCTCAAGGGTTAAAAGACCGTGATTAGTTCGCACTTTAAATTCTTGGAGGAAGACTATATGAACAAAAGAAAGCCCAGAAATGAGATTACCTTAGACGAGTTAAGAGGGCAAACTCCTATACCAAGTATACAAGATGATATACCACACGTCATACCTTCACAACCGGAACCCTGTCGTAGTGGGAGGATTGCAAGGCAACCCGAGAGATTCATGGGAATTAGAGAATCTTCAGATTTGATTCCCGGCGATGAATCAGACCCATGAACGTACGACGAGGCAATCCAAGACAAAGACGCGGAAGTGTGGCAAACCGCAATGGAAACCGAGGTGGGTTCGATGGATTATAATCAAGTGTGGGAGTTGGTTGATCCACCTAATGGGGTAGAGCCGATTGGATGCAAGTGGGTGTACAAGAGGAAAAGAGGACCGAACAGAAGGGTAGAGACCTTCAAAGCAAGGCTTGTGGCCTGTGGCCTGTAGCTATGCTTAAGTCCATCCGTATTCTCTTGTCGATCGCTGCGCACTTAGATTACGAGATCTGGCAAATGGATGTCAAGACAGCTTTCCTTAACGGAAGTCTTGATGGGATCTATATGCAACAACCCAAAGGTTTCGTTGAAAAAGGCCAAGAGCACCTCGTATGCAAGCTTAAGAGATCCATTTTATGGACTTAAGCAAGTGTCGCGTACTTGGAACCAGTGTTTTGATAAAGTTATTAAGTCTTATGGGTTTGTGATCAAAACAAGTTCGAAAGTTGTGTGTATAAAATGTGTGACGGAACTGCGGTGGTATTCTTAGTATTATATGTAGACGATATTCTGCTCATTGGAAACAATGTAAAGGTATTGTCAGACGTAAGGGTATGGCTGTCAAATCAGTTTGATATGAAGGACTTAGGGAAAGCCGGTCACATCCTTGGGATCAAGTTCACTCGAGATCCAAGAGGAGGATGTTGGGTTTATCGCAAGTTTCATACAAAGCCACTGTTTTGAAGCATTTCAGCATGCAAGATTCCAAGAAAGGTTTTGTACCTTTTAGGCACGGAATCCATCTATCTAAAGAAATATGCCCTAAGACGCAAGTGGAGATAGATGACATGAAAGACGTTCTGTACGTTTCGGACGTAGGAAGTCTTATGTATGCAATGTTGTGTACGAGACCGGATATCTGCTTTGCCGTGGGCATGATGGCAAGATATCAAAGTAACCCCGGGAAAGCACATTAGATTGCAATTAAAAGCGTTCTTTAGTTTCTGAAAAGAACTTAGTATGGAATGCTGATTTAACAATCAGACAATCTAATTCCCATGGGATACACGGACTCAAATTTCCAATCAGACATAGACTCCAAAATACCTACCTCGGGTAGTGTGTTTTGCATGGGAGAAGGAGCCATGACATGGAGAAGCGATTTGCAGAAATGCATCGCAGATTCGACCATGGAAGCCGAATAAGTAGTTGCTTGTGAAGTAGCGAAAGAAGCGGTTTGGCTCAAGTACTTCTTAGTGGACTTAGACGTAGTTCCGAATTTGCCCGACAAGATAACTGTCTTTTGTGACAATGCCGGGGCAGTTGCAAATTCAAGGGAACCGAGAGCCCACAAGGCCAGCAAACACATTGAAAGAAAACACCATCTTATACGAGAAATCGTTAAGAGAGGAGATAAAGAGGTGGCAAAGATATGCGTCGGGGACAACCTAGTAAATCCATTCACAAAGGGTCTGCCTCTGAATACATTCGAGAGACATGTGGATGGAATGGGAGTCAAGACTATTGCCAATCTGCTTTAAGTATAAGTGGGAGGAATTATTAGGTTAGTGTAGGTTGACATGAGATGTCACGTAGAGCTACTACACTAAGACATGCGTGATGTATACTAAAAGCAGACTTTAAGTATAAGTGGGAGATTGTTGGAGTTATACGTGAAAGTATGCTTTTACTTTGTATAACTCGTGTATCAAACACTCGTTTTATGAGAATAATTCTTTTATCGCATTTGCTTTAGTTATGATTGAATGTTGAATTTCTATTGCAAACCGTTCAATATATAGTACGTGTTACATAGTAGTTAATGTGGTGATACCCGATCACGGAAGACAACATTAACAGTTTACTTGTAACTAAACGTACATTTTCACGGCCTAGGTGGAATTGAACAATCCGCCGTGAAAGGTCGATGTGTAAGGCTCATATTGGTCTGTCTTGACTAAGAGATTGCACTAGCACATTTAGTATGTGTTGAAGAGGTCCTACAACGAGGAGAAATTCTTCTGTTCTGAAAGGTGAAGAATTAGACCTCAGTGGTTGTTGATTTCTTAATCTCCGTTACTTAAATAGGACCGTGTGTGCTTAGTAGTTACTGCTTTGATTCATGTTGGGTGAGAATCATTGTGACTTCGAACTTTGTGTCTTGGGCAGTAATATTAATGTTGGGACATTGTCAGTTTTGATTAAGATCCCAAAGCCCCTGAAAAGATGTTTGCCTTAATCTGTCTTTGACAGGCTAGTCTTGGTTAGGGTTAGTACTTAGTCATTTTACACTTTACAGGTACTCAGTGAGAGGAGAACTCACTGGAGACAATCAAGACTCAGAGCCTGAAGACGAAGAGCACCATCCTGAACTTATGGCAGTCCTCTAAGCTGGCTGAGTAAGTGTCAATGATGAAGAGTATGACCCTGAGGTCACTACTAACTCAGTCCTGAAGGGAACAGGATATCACTGAGTTAATGGGAAGACTTGGAGTAGAGCCAAGCAATGCAAAAGGAATTTCAGTGTCAGGATAAGACTGGTGAGCTCAAGACAAAATGAACTTAATAAGACAAGCCTGAAGCTCAGGAATAAGTTCTGACATTCTCACCAACCTGATGACGTGGACCAATCCGAGGAAGACACGCACGTACGGAACCTGACATGAAGACTGAATTCAGACTGCATATTCAACGGGCAAGTATTTAATGTGCATTTAATGCAAATACCAAACCCATGCAAGGGCGGCTGCTGCATGAAGATATGTCCGTTTGAAGCCACTCTACATAGATGACTAGAAGGTTATCTCTCCAACGGATAGTTTTCTAAATCTCCTATAAATACAGAAGACCTTGAACCCATTCAAGGTTACGGGAAATTTCCAAGCCAGAAATTACTCAAACTCTCAAGCAATCAAAGCATTCAGCCTTTAAGAGAAGCACTCGAAAACATTCAAATTTCCCAAGTGTTTCTTAGCAACTGAGAGTTATTCTGTATTCCAATAGCTAAATAGAATTATCTTAAGCTTAGAGAGATTATCCAATCCTTAGCATAGCTTTGTCTTGTAAGGATAATCTCAACTTAGTTGGAATCCAAACTGAAACCAAAACCCTAAGATATGCTTGTTGGGAGTAAGTCAGTTAGTGTGTTAGTAAGTGGAGTTTGTATAGATCAGTGAGGTTAGCTGGTCTTGGTGCACCTTGGCACGTTAAAAACAAGAATCCCTTGAGTGGATTTCCTGTTAAGTCAGGCCGTGGACGTAGGAGCTTGAGACTCTGAACCACGTTAAACTCCTTGTGTTCTTACTGCTTTGATATTGTGCATATTTGCCATATTACTTGTTCATTCATTGCATTCAAAGTTTATCAGGTCTGAATCAATCAGGCTGATCGTCAAAAGAGCACTGCCCTACTAAACACTATTCAGAATTGAGTTAAATAAGGTTTTCAGAAAGCAAACTAAACAAGACTTTAAACTTTCAGGGCTCAAACATTTCCGCACTGAACTTGAACTGATAGTTAGCCAACTGTCCCGTACCAAGTGTAGTAAGTAGGTATATTATCAGCTCCTAGTTCTTTACCACTCTGAGTAAAGGGGACTCAGTCAGTTTTAAGGTTGAAAAATTGGTATACGTGTATTCCCCCCCCCATACACGTATTCCTCAGTCTTGTACCGGGACCAACAAGTGGTATCAGAGCAGTGGTTCGAAAGACCACTGACTTTGAATACTAATAGTTTCAGAGGAGAAACTGTTGGTGGTCACTGAACAGATCTGAGTTTGCTTTTCATAAAACTTGCATCATCATGACTTCGAGGAGACTTGAAGCTTCGCTACCTGAATTCTCTGTGTCTAACTTTGTCTATTGGAAGTTCAGATTAGAGGCACATCTAGATGCCATCCATGACCAGATGCCGCGTGTACTCAGGGAAGGACCGATCAAGATCACCATTCCTAACGTCAGAGGACTGGGATATGATGACCTTGCGATTGGCGTGCAGGTTCCTAAAGAGAGGAAAGACATGACCAACGATGAAATCAAGATGGTGGGGCTTGACAACGTCGCCAGAAACATCATCTTGCACACGGTGCCTTTCGAGGAGTCAGCCAGACTGATGAACCTAAAGACGGCAAAGGAGGTTTGGGATGAGCTGACCAGGATGTGCAAGGGGTCAGAAAAGATAAAGAAGAACAAGAGAAATATTGCCATTCAGAAATTCGAAGCGTTCGAGATGCTGCCTGACGAGAGCATAGATCAAATGGAGTCTAGATTCACCAAGTTGATGAATGAGTTGGTGATGTTGGACAAGGATGTCCCAAGAAGAGATGTTGCTTCAAAGATCCTGAATGCCCTTCCTGAGAGATGGGACAACAGTGTAATTATGCTTAAGAACACTCAGGATATGAGTAACATAACTTCTGCTTTACTTTTTTCAGAGCTCAAAGCGCTTGAATTTGATCTTAACAAAAGAAAGAAGAAAGTTCAGTCAGAAGAGGAAGTGAAGGAGAAAACTCCTGAGAAAAGTGTGGCGTTCAAGGCCAGATCTGAACCTGTTGAGCCCTCATCAAATTCTTCATCAAAGTCACGGATGGAGATGAGCAGGGAAGAACTCGCTGAGGAGTACAGCCTGATGGCCAGACGATTTGACAAGCTCAATTCCAGGTTTGGTCGTTATAAAAAGTTTTATCAAGACTCATGTGACAGGAAACCTGAAGGAACCCACCAAAGCTCGAGGAGATATGAGGAGCGAAGGAACACTGACCAGAGGAGAGAACGTGGTGATGAAAGGAGATATTCAGAACCAAAGCCTGAAAGAAGAGACGAACAGAGACGTACTCGCGATGATAGATATCCAACCAAGGCTGAAAGCTCACCAAGAATCAGGGAACCTGACTCAAGGAGGAACCCTGAACCAAGGAAAGAAAGAGTAAGTGAGCAGGTAGCATGTTACAACTGTAACAAGATTGGTCATTATCAGTACGACTGCCCGGAGCTGAGTGCAAGGGAGAGAGAGGAAAGGAGAGCCACGAGGGATCTAAGATCTGCTGATCGGAGAGCAATGGTTGCTGAGGATGCAACAGACTCTGACGGTCCCACTGAAAGGTCTCCTGAGCTCTTCTCAGATGACGAGTACGATGATGTCTGCCTAATGGCTAGGGATGAGCCTGAGGTAACATCAAATTCTGTTTGTGCTTCTTACACTGGTCAGAATCCTGAGCTTAACTCAGAGTCAGTTAGAGAAATGAACCTTCAGATCTGTCTTGATCAATTGATGGTTGATTTCTCCAGACTGCAGGAAACTAATGTCTTCTTGGTAGAGGAGAACAAGAAATTGAGTACTGAAGTTCAAAACCTGAATGAACAACTTACTCAGTCTGATCTTAAAGAATCAGCTCAGATTGTGAGACTAACTCAAGAGATTGATATGATCAATTCTGAGCGTCTCCCAAGAGAAAAGATTCTGAAGGAATTGGCTGAGGAAGAGCTGGTCAGGAAGGAAGAACTAAAAGTACTTAAGAGTAAGTTTGATGACCTCTTTACCAGACATGAAATCCTGAAAAAGAGTGAGGACTCTCTCAAGAAAAAGGTTGCAGCAATGAATAAATCCTCAGTGGCTAGAGAGGAAATAAATAGCAACCATATACTTGGGAACAAGAAAAAGGGACTTGGATATGTTCCTGAGAAATCCTCACAAGGTCAGTCTCATGTTGCTTCAGGGAGCAACACTGAGAGGGGATTTGTTCAGACAGGCCAGAGTGCACCTAAGGTTGTGCTCCAGGCCCGTCAAACTGATAAGGGCAAAGAAACCGTTGACACGGTCAGGGTTGCTCCTAAGGTAGCTAAGCCAAAACCCAAGGGAAAGGCGAAGCAATCTAAGGAAGCCCCTGAGAGCTCAGGCCAAGGAAAACCTCAGCGAAAGCAGAGGAAGACTCAGGCTAAGAGCCCTCAGACTGATCAGCGAGGGTACCATCATGCTTGGCAATACCAACAGGGAAGGCCAAACATGATGACACCCCCGTGGTTTTGGCATCCTGAGGCCTTTAACTGTTTTCAATTCCCACACTTGCCTAGGGGGAATAGAAATAAGGGTCCTTATCAAGAACAAGGCCCAAGACCTACTGCACAGACCTAGGAAGAACAGGAAGCCAGCCCTAAAGGCACCCACTCAGGCTCCTGCGAAGCCTAAGTCTAACACCCATACACCATCTTCCTCTAAGGCAAAGAAGAAGAAAGTTGTGTATGTCGATGTTTCAGGGAGACAGATCCACCACTCTGAGGCAATCAGGGTTGTGAAGCAAGTCTGGATCCCGAAGGGTACAGCTGACACAATAGGACCCAACACCCAATGGGTACCTAAAGCCTGATTTGCTTGCAGGCGGCTGTGGATCACAACAAGAGGAGAGAAGACTCAATCAAAGCTGTTTGGTACCTAGACAGTGGTTGCTCGAGGCACATGACTGGATTGAAGAGTCTTCTCCAAGAGTATCAAGCTAAAGATGGTCCACAGGTAACCTTTGGTGATAACTCAAAAGGTGTTACTAAAGGTTTTGGTGTTCTAATTATAGGTACAGTCAGAGTGGAAAATGTGTCCTTTGTGGAAGGACTGAAGCATAACCTACTGTCAGTAAGTCAATTCTGTGACAAAGGGTTCAGTGTTGAGTTCTCATCGAATACATGTTCAGTCAAGGACAAATCAACACAAGTGCTTCTATCAGGTATAAGGAAAGGTAACGTTTATCTCGCTGATTGGAGCAACACTATTCCTAATACCTGTCTCGTTGCTAAAAGCTCTCTAGAGCTCAGTTGGTTATGGCATAAAAGATTAAGCCACCTGAACTTCAAGATTCTTAACAAAATTTCTAGACAGTCACTTGTTGATGGTCTACCTAATGAAGTTTTTAGCAAAGATCACGTGTGCAAAGCTTGTCAGGAAGGGAAGCAGGTCAGAGCGTCATTCAAAGAGAAGGCTTCCTACTCCACTGACAGGATACTTCAGCTCTTGCACATGGATCTATTTGGTCCCATAACACCTGTGAGTATGAATGGTAGAAAATATACCCTTGTGGTTATTGATGATTATTCTAGATATACTTGGGTTATTTTCTTGTTGAATAAGAAGGAAACATAGGTGAAGCTTCCAGAGTTGCTCAGGAGACTCAGCAATGAGAAAAATCAGTCCATTACTAAGATCAGATCTGACAAGGGCACTGAATTTATAAATTCATATATTTCTGACTTCTGTAATGAACTTGGTATAGCTCATGAGACTTCTGCAGCTAGAACCCCTCAACAGAATGGTGTCGCTGAAAGGAGGAACAGGACACTGAAGGAAGCTGCAAGGACCATGCTGGCTGAGTCAGGATTGCCCAAGAAATTCTGGGCTGAGGCAATCAACACTGCATGCTACACTCAGAACAGATCCATGCTGAACAAACAACATGCTCAGACCCCATATGAGACATGGAATAAGAGAAAACCTCGTATTTCTTATTTTCATGTATTTGGTTGTAAGTGCTTCATCCTCAACAATGGGAAGACCCAGTTGAAAGCCTTTGATAGCAAATCTGATGAAGGAATATTCTTAGGATACTCTGAAGTTAGTAAAGCCTTCAGGGTTTACAATTGTAGGACCCTTGTTGTGGAGGAATCGCCTCATGTTGTCTTTGATGAATCTGCTAATGAGTCTAGGGCAAAGGTGTCGAATTCTGACACTGAGGAGGTCACAAGGAGGGTGACAAGGCTGAGCTTGAAGAATCAACCTGATCCCAAGATCAAGACTGTGCCAATTCCTAGATGGGATGATGATGATGATCAGGATGATGAATCAGGTGCCACTCCTAAGCCGAGCACATCAGGGGTTGTTGAGCCTCAGACTGAGGAACAGGCTCAACCTGAGGTAAGCACCGTCTATGAAGATGCTGTTGCAGCTGAGACGGCTCCTGAGTCACCTCATCAAGGGGGAATCAATGTCCCTGACATTGAGCTTGTTAATCCCTTTGGTATAGACTCAGGATCATCCCCTTCTGTTCAATTTCCTGAATTTTATGAGCCTGTAGACACTAACATTGCAGGTACTTCAGGAACAACTCCTGGCAAAAGAACATGGCTAGAAGATCATCCCATTGATCAAATCATTGGTGATCCAACTGAGGGAGTCAGGACCAGACGGTTCCATGGTGAGAGTGCATTGTTCTGTTGCTTTCTCTCTGAGCAAAAGCCTCAGAACATTGAAGAAGCTCTCACTGACTCGAACTGGATCATTGCCATGCAAGAGGAGTTGAATCAGTTCACAAGGAATCAGGTTTGGGAACTGGTAGATAGACCTAGGCATCAAGGTGTGATTGGTACCAAGTGGGTCTTCAAGAACAAGAAGGATGAGAATGGGGTTGTAGTAAGGAACAAGGCTAGACTGGTTGCAAAAGGGTATTATTAGTCTGAAGGAATAGACTATGACGAGACTTTTGCTCCAGTGGCCAGGTTGGAAGCTATCAGGTTGTTCCTTGCATATGCAACATATAAGAAATTCAAGGTGTATCAAATGGATGTCAAGAGTGCCTTCCTGAATGGTGTACTCAATGAAGAGGTATATGTTGAACAACCTCCCGGGTTTGAGGTTGGGGATAGAGTATACCATTTAAAGAAAGCACTCTATGGACTTAAGCAAGCACCAAGAGCTTGGTATGATACCCTATCTCAATTCCTGACTGATCATGGGTTCAAGAAGGGAACAGTGGATAGGACATTGTTCAGGATCACTGAAGGTGATGACATTCTCTTGGTCCAGATTTATGTGGATGACATAATTTTTGGATCACCAAATCATCAGCTCTGTGAGAAATTCTCTAAGTTGATGACTGGTAAGTTTGAAATGTCAATGATGGGAGAGATGAATTTCTTCTTAGGATTGCAGGTCAAACAGACTAATCAAGGTATATTCATTAATCAGGCCAAGTATACAAGAGACTTGATTCATAAGTTTGGTGTTCAGAACAGCAATCCTGTCAGGATCCCAATGAACACAAATTGGAAGATGGATCCTGACACTGAAGGGACTTCAGTAAATCAGACTGAGTATCGTGGGCTGATAGGTTCTTTATTGTACCTGACTGCAAGTGGGCCTGACATTACGTTTGCAGTTGGTGTGTGTGCTAGGTATCAGTCTGATCCCAAGAGAAGTCATTTGGAGGCTGCTAAGAGGATACTTAAGTATTTGAAACGGACAGTCAATATGGGACTATGGTATCCTTCAGATGACAACTTAGAACTGACAGGTTATTCAGATGCAGATTATGGAGGTTGTAGGATTGATAGGAAATCAACCTCAGGGACATGTCAGTTTTTGGGAAGTAAGTTGATCTCGTGGTTTAGTAAGAAGCAGAATTCAGTGGCTACATCCACAACTGAGGCTGAGTATATGGCTGCAGGTAGTTGTTGTGCTCAGATCTTATGGTTGAGGCAACAGTTAAGGGACTACCAAGTATTTGCTAATCAGGTTCCGATCTATTGTGACAACAATAGTGCAATAGCAATTACTCAGAACCCAGTGCTTCACACAAGGTGCAAGCATGTGGATATTAGTCACCACTTCATTCGAGATCATGTGGAAAAGAAAGATATTAGGATGGAGAAAATTCACACTGACAGGCAAAGAGCTGACATCTTGACTAAGCCTTTGGCTGAAGCAAGGTTTATGGAACTGTCAGTGGAGTTGGGACTCTTAGATCCGGGAGAGCAGTCAGTGTAGGGTTCTAGGGGGAACTCAGGCCAGACTCAACTCAGCGAGGTATCAGGGTGCTACAATGTCTCCCTGACAGGTATGGTTTCTAACCTGACTCTTGTGAATCTCAAGCGTCTCCCTGAGTCTTTCGTCCTGAAAATCTTTATTAAATGCATTCTGTTTTCATTAAAAGCGCGTCTTTTCATATTTAAACCCACGCGCACGGAGCATTTAATGATACAGTTGCTTTTTCATATACGTGTCCGTTTTATGTGGAATATGACTGACATGGGGTTTAATTAAAACTGAGATTAATCCTGGCCTCTCATTTCAAAACCTTTCGAATTCAGTGATCAATCTCAACCCCACGTTTGAGCAACTGACTTAGTCTTATCAATCAAGAGTGCCATTTGAGGTTTTTACGCAAACACAACGCACAATCTGCACACTGAGTTTTCTCTTGCTCTACACAGAAATTTCAAAAACCTTTCTTTCAAAAACAATGGCATTTCTTAATTCCAACTGGACAACCGACAAGATCATCGACGTTGTTGAGAAGAAGCTGGTACACATGGAGCAAGTCATCTCCATGGAAGGTATCTGTCTAACGGTTGAGGAAATCAAACCCGTGTTTAAATGGATTTCCGATGCCGGGTTGGAAACATACTTCACCACCCGCCCCATTTCCGTGCTCCCAAGAACAGTAGTGGAAGCATATTTGAATATGTTCTTGCGGAAGGGGGAGGTTTTCACGAAAGTGACTGCGTTGAAGCCGACGGGAGAAAAGGACGGCAACGGTGAACCTCTTTTCGACACAGAGGTGGTCACGATCAATATCAGGCAGGCGGTGAGGGAAGTCTTCAAGCTGCCATTCTCAGGCATCAACCCCAAAACTTACAAGGAGAACTTGGAGGGAGAATTCCTTGGGAAATGGACCAAGTCAGGGTCATCGGAGTTCAGGGCCCGTCAGAATAAGAACACTCTGAAGCCTGAGTACAGAGCGCTGGTGGACTTGGTATCCAAGTTAGTGATGGGTGCAACTGGCTCTCACGAGCAGTTGAGTCTGCCCAAGCTGAGGCTCATGGGGGCAATTGCTGATGGAGTAGAAGCGAACTGGGAGCAGTTCTTCCTCGATCAACTCCATCAGGCAGGTTTGGACAAGCTCACGCGAGACGAGGAGAAGAAGCACATTTCCGTCAGTGCCATCTTGCCATTCGGCACGAGGATGTCCATCCTGATTGCTCATGCTTGCCATGGGTATACCTTCGACTTTGAGGACAGTCTCTCCTCAAAGAAGGTAATGTTTTCTTCACTGAGTGATACCTATTCAGTGCTAGGGCTGACTGATCCCAATGCGAAAGCAAAGGGTCAGGCCAAAAAGCCAGCTGGTAAGGCCAAGAGAGTGGCAACCAGCCTCATTGAACAGGTGGATGAGCTCTTTGAGAGGAGTAAGGAGGGTGAGGAGTCTGCAGCTGAGGAGGTGGAGCAGCCTGAGGTGAACGCGGCTGAGAAGAGGAAGAGGGTGAAGATCGTGCTTTCAGGGAAGAGCACGAAATCTGGGACTGAGTCTGATCCCAAGAAGGCCGAATCTGAGGCTGAGGGAACTGACGATGACGTTAGAAAGGAGGATGCTCAGGGAGAGAGGCCCCTGAAGAGACTTAGGAAGGGAGTAAAGAAGTCCCCTGCTAAGAAGCTTCCTGAGTTGAGTGAGAGGGAGAAGTCAAGCTCTCCTGGAGCCTCTGACTTGGAGGAAGTAAGAAAGACTGTCGAGACGGCTGAGTCGTTGCAGCCTGAGACAGCACCCACTCAATCACCCCCACATCCTGAAACCCAAACACCTTCCATCCCTGACCCCATACCTCAAACTCCCCAATCCCCCCAACCTTCACAGCCAGATCAGCCTACTGAGTCAGCGCCCTCAACTTCACCTACAAATGAGCCTGACCAGTTAGCCGAGCCAAATCTTCCAAACCCCTCAGATTTTCCCTCATACCCCAATCCTAAAGACTGTCCCAAATCTATTTCAGCTGAAGAGGATGAGTTCCTTGAAATAGAGGAGGAGGAGTTGGATGAGCACATGGCAGGAGGGATACTGGAGAACTCGCTCAGGGGGAACGCCACGGAATGGGCACGGAAGTGCTGGCCTGGGCTATACAAGTATACTGAGTTACTAGCATATGTGATTGAGCTCAAGGTTTGGTTGGACTTCAAACAATCAAACATGCAGGAGCAACATATGCTAGTAGATGCTCGTGGCTGGGAGCATTGGGAGATGGAAGAGGCCAAGATTTGCTCCTTCTTTGGACTGACTAGCTGGCTTCAACTCTTGAACTTTGACAACCTGAAGCAGCTAGTGAGTGAAATGATGTCCAAGAGCAAGGCTGACCTCCTTTCTGATGACGAGAAGGATGGTGATGAGGAGGATGATGAAGCTCAAGGTGGAGCTGTGGAGAAGGCAGTGGAGGAGACTGCGAGAGAAGTTGATGAGATGAACTCTGAGCCTCAGGCTCAGGGGGAAGGTGATAAGGACACTGGTGCCAAGGGTGGACCAGTGGCTGAGGATGTTGTGAACATCTCAGCTGCCAATGAGACATCTGTCAATGAAGGGATTCCCTGCCCTGAGACACGAGAGGAAGATGTTGAGGCATTCAAGGAGACTCTCAGTTCCGAGGGACTTGCTCCCAAGGTTCAAGTTAGCTTAGCTGAGCCTGAGGAGGCGGCTATGACTACTTCACAACTGCCTTCAGTGCACCTTGAAGAAGGGACTGATGGCGCAGGGGCTGACAAGGGAAAGCAGCCAATCACTGAGGAGGCCGTTGATGATGAGGATGTGATCATAACCGGGGTCGGACGTGCTGAATTCACAAGCATAGTGGAGGTCAAACAGGAGAAAACCACGGAATATCTAGCTGAACTTCAGGAGGAAGTGATGAAGCTACGAGCTGAGAAAGAAGAACACTCCAAGGCCCTGGCGAAGCACATCAGGTGGACAAAGTCAGCTTACAACACCCTTGCTAACAGGGAGCTGATCTTGTTAAAGAAAACGATGACTGACACGGCCAAGTCAGTGAGGAATGAGAGGAAGCGCACCAAGCAGATGCTTAGGAACACTCTCAGAAAGCTTGAAGAGAGGGATGCGATCAGGGACGAAAAGATGAATCAGGCAGTGGACAGGCTTGCAGCTCAGACTGGAGCCGTTGTTACTCAGGCCTTGAAGGACTCAGCGTCCAAGTTGGAGCTGGAGTCAGGGAAGCTGGATCGTACTTCTCAGTCAGTGGCGGACGTTTTGACAAAGGCCACTGAGGAGTCTGCAAAGATACTAACTGAGGCCAGCAGAGTCAGCGGTGAGTCCTTGAAGGTGGAGGAAAGGATCACCAAGGCTGAACAAAGTCTCCAACTCTCTATGGAGGTCTTTGAGAAGAAAGTCAATACTGCCATCAGTTCCGTTTCTTTTGCAGGGACTGGAATTTCAATGGGAATTGAATTATTGAAGGAGGGAATTAACGATGTCCATTCCCTAGCCTCCTTCGTAATCAACAGCGGATCTGACGCATTCCCATCTGAGGCCAATGATGATGCCAAAAAGGGGGAAAAGAAGAAGAAAAGATCCCGCCCTGAGGCATCTGAGGCAGTTAACCAAGGAGAGACCGTTCTAGTTAATCCTGAAGCCAATCCTGAAGGGAACATTCTAAGGGTGAGGAAGTCAGCTAGGTTAGCGGCGGTGGAGAAGGAAGGAGAACAGATTGTTGCCAAGCTGAGGGAGGAGGCAACAAAGGCAATGGCTAATGAACCTTCCAAGCAACAACCTGAGCCAATTCAGAGATCGTCTCCCATGAGCTAAAGGAAGAATCCAATCACTTATTCAGGTGAGTTGGTTGCGGAGCTATGTGCTGAGGCGTGGGGAGATCAATCTGAAAAATCTGAGGCTATGCGCAGAGCTGAAATCGCTCAGAAGGAGAAGATGCGCATCTTGGAAAAGAAGGTTGAGAAGCTGACTGACATCAATGAGCTTCAACAACGAGAACTAGATGATGCAGTGATCAGCTTGCTAAGGAGGAAGAAGGCGAAGCCTGAGCCAAGGAAGTACAGGAATAAGCCAACAGTTAGGAAATCAACAATTCTTCAAGTCAGTAGGCCAGAATCAGGAGCAAGGGAAGCTTTTGTTGATGAGTTCGTCTCAGAAACATTGAAGGAGTTTTGGACTGATGCAAGGGATGAATTTGTCAGGCTATGGTTTGTTGTGAAGAAGTGGGGCGACACTGGCGATATCGATGCCCACTTCACTGACTACATGATGGACAATCATCCTGAGTTATTCCAGAAGATCTTGGAGGAGGCTGAGGCAGCTCAAGTTCAAGTGAAGGCTCCTGAGTTCACCATTCGAGCTCCTCCCTTGGTTCCTGGAACTCGAAAGCATGATACAAAGGCCATAATGATGGAAGTCTTGAAGATAGCCAGAGCTGAAGGGTACGTGAACCAACCTGGAAGGCTTGACGAGCTGAAGGCAAGAGTTTATGCAGGATATGGACTCAAGCCTGAAATGAGATTAGTCTAGGTGTTCACAGGCTTCTTTGTAATAGATTAGATTCATTGTAATCATTTCCACATCAATCAATGAAATCTATTACTTTTGTCCATAGACAAAAACTCATTGTCTTTTTGGCTTATTGTTTAAATTCTGTACTTTATCAAGGATTGCTCTAACACTGTCTTATCTTATAGATAGGTTTATCTTGTTTCCTCTAAGTGTTTTGAGGATCTTTTCAGTGTTTTGGCATCATCAAAAAGAGGGAAATTGTTGAGACATTGTCAGTTTTGATTAAGATCCCAAAGCCCCTGAAAAGATGTTTGCCTTAATCTGTCTTTGACAGGCTAGTCTTGGTTAGGGTTAGTACTTAGTCATTTTACACTTTACAGGTACTCAGTGAGAGGAGAACTCACTGGAGACAATCAAGACTCAGAGCCTGAAGATGAAGAGCACCATCCTGAACTTATGGCAGTCCTCTAAGCTGGCTGAGTAAGTGTCAGTGATGAAGAGTATGACCCTGAGGTCACTACTAACTCAGTCCTGAAGGGAACAGGATATCACTGAGTTAATGGGAAGACTTGGAGTAGAGCCAAGCAATGCAAAAGGAATTTCAGGGTTAGGACAAGACTGGTGAGCTCAAGACAAAATGAACTTAATAAGACAAGCCTGAAGCTCAGGAATAAGTTATGACATTCTCACCAACCTGATGACGTGGACCAATCCGAGGAAGACACGCACGTACGGAACCTGACATGAAGACTGAATTCAGACTGCATATTCAACGGGCAAGCATTTAATGTGCATTTAATGCAAATACCAAACCCATGCAAGGGCGGCTGCTGCATGAAGATATGTCCGTTTGAAGCCACTCTACATAGATGACTAGAAGGCTATCTCTCCAACGGATAGTTTTCTAAATCTCCTATAAATACAGAAGACCTTGAACCCATTCAAGGTTACGGGAAATTTCCAAGCCAGAAATTACTCAAACTCTCAAGCAATCAAAGCATTCAGCCTTTAAGAGAAGCACTAAAAAACATTCAAATTTCCCAAGTGTTTCTTAGCAACTGAGAGTTATTCTGTATTCCAATAGCTAAATAGAATTATCTTAAGCTTAGAGAGATTATCCAATCCTTAGCATAGCTTTGTCTTGTAAGGATAATCTCAACTTAGTTGGAATCCAAACTGAAACCAAAACCCTAAGATAGGCTTGTTGGGAGTAAGTCAGTTAGTGTGTTAGTAAGTGGAGTTTGTATAGATCAGTGAGGTTAGCTGGTCTTGGTGCACCTTGGCACGTTAAAAACAAGAATCCCTTGAGTGGATTTCCTGTTAAGTCAGGCCGTGGACGTAGGAGCTTGAGACTCTGAACCACGTTAAACTCCTTGTGTTCTTACTGCTTTGATATTGTGCATATTTGCCATATTACTTGTTCATTCATTGCATTCAAAGTTTATCAGGTCTGAATCAATCAGGCTGATCGTCAAAAGAGCACTGCCCTACTAAACACTATTCAGAATTGAGTTAAACAAGGTTTTCAGAAAGCAAACTAAACAAGACTTTAAACTTTCAGGGCTCAAACATTTCCGCACTGAACTTGAACTGATAGTTAGTCAACTGACTCGCACCAAGTGTAGTCAGTAGGTATATTATCAGCTCCTAGTTCTTTACCACTCTGAGCAAAGGGGACTCAGTCAGTTTTAAGGTTGAAAAATTGGTATACGTGTATTCCCCCCCCCCCCATACACGTATTCCTCAGTCTTGTACCGGGACCAACAATTAATCATACGACGGTTGCTAAGATTTAATACAGAGAAACGCGTGCGAGTACGGCTCGTGTGATTAGTCCCCTTGGTGGGCTAAGAAGTTTTATTGTACCAAATCTTGCAAGTGAAGAATTAGTTTCTTCGGTACGAATAATAATGTTGAGCTGTCTTTACTCCAAGGTGAAAGATGTTAATTAATTTAGAGCTATTCAGAAGCTTAATTAATTAATGGACTTGATAATCTTAAACGCGGGAAATAATAATCGGGAGCCCATATTATCGTAATATGGATTAAGATGGATAGTGCAATATTAATTTATTAGTGGTAATAATTAATATTAATGGGCTGAATTATATTGGGGCTCAATATTGAAATTCAGAAGTCCATTAGGAGGTCCAATCTTAATTCTCCTTAAGGCCCCTCAAGTAGCCCATTAAGTAGCCCAATAATGATAAGGTGGTTAAAATAAAAAGAAAATAATTATGCTGATTTTTCTTTATTATTTCGAAAATATGATGATAGGAGAAATAAGATTTTGTTGATTTTCTTGGAAAGATATTATGGAAGATATGTATTCTAGGAATACAAGAATATCTCATATATTCAAGAAGATCCAAATCTTGGATTTCTTCTATGAAATTTTCGAAAATTACTAATTAATTAGGAGAGTGAGATCTTTGTGGAATATTTTATTATGGAGAAAAGAATATATGAGATATATTCAAGATTTCTTAGAGACTAAGAAAAGATTTTCTCCAGGCCCATAAAATCTCTACAAATTTCGGTCACTACTCTTATAAATAGGGGGTGATTATTTCATCCCCAAGTACATAATTCCATGTGTTGGAAAAATCAAGAGCATAAATATTTTTCTTTTTCCTTAGTTTATTAAATTACTTGAAAGCATCTCCCACCGGTGATCAAGTAAGGCGAAAGGGAAATACTTGAGAAGGTTTTTGGGTTGATAAAGCGAGATCGTGATTGTCCCGTTTATTCAAAGGCCAATTCTACAAGAGGTACGTTAATCACATATTTACTTGTTTATTCCGCCTAGTTAAATATGTGAAATTAATTCAACATGCATGATGATAATTAGTTGTTGGAATTATTATTTGAATTAATTAGGATTAATTCATGCTAGTAATAATTGTATTTAAATTCGTATTTAAAATTCATCCCGAATAGATTCCGGGCACCCCTAATTTTCCCAACACTTGGAGCCTAAGATAGATACACGTATCCTTCAAGCTAGGTGTAACCAACTTATTGTAATATGAATAAAATAGTATTATACGGCTTCCATGGATTTTTAACTATATATGGCCTTATTAAATTCTCTTTACACTTTAAAAAAAAATCTTTGCTTATTCATTCATTCAATATATTAGCTACACAACAACTTATGAAAACTCATACATTGACAATGTCAAGATATAGGTGCAAGTGATTCTTCAATTAAACAAAATGTTTCCTCTACAAATTTAAAAAAAGGTATTCTATTATTGCAAATTTATTGACAACGTGCAATGCACGTGTTAGACGACTAGTTACTAAAAATGATATTACAGAGCATTAAAAGATATTAATGAAAATATGTTATTGTACCGCTACCTGATCGTTATTGAAAAATGTCCAACATAAAAAAGTTAATTAATTATTAATAAATTAAAATGTGTGCCACGATTCCAGAAAAGAATGTCTACTCTTTGTTGCAAACATATCTAACATAAATTTTGAATTGGTATTTTGTGATGGGCAAGCCAGTCGTAAAATCCTACAGTTTTATCGAGACCGTTCGGAATTGGTGAAAACTTATTGTAGCCGATAAGTTTACGACAGAACAGTCCGTCGTAAATTTTATCTCTGTGTTTTGCGACGGACAAGCTCGTCGCAAAACCGTACATTTTTTACCACGGTCTTTTGGGAATCGGTGAATATTTATTGTCGGTGACTGGTTTTAATTTTAATATTTACAATGGACATTCCATCATAAATCGCCAAATACGACTCCATTTTGGGCGTCAAAGGCGGCAAAATTTACGACAGACTCCTGTACATCGTAAATTTTTTTTCAATTTAAGGCAGTGCCGGCGTGCTCGTTCCGCACCCGAGCAAAAAAGAAGAAGGAAAGAAGGAGGGAAGCGACATCCGACGAGCACTCAAGAGCCAATTTCATTCCGATCAAAGTCCTCTTTTTGTCGATCTCTACCCTTTAATCGTAAGTTTTTTATTTATTACCGTTTAAATTTTATTTTTAACACATGCTAATTAGTCTTTAGTTTTTTGTATAAGTATGAGTTTTAATAGTTAGTATGCGATGAAACATGTTGTTGTTATATTAAATGTTTTAATTTTTTTATATTTTAGGATATATATTTTAGATATTTATATACACATGTTGATTATTGTTGTATATTGAATGTTTTAGATTTCTAATATTTTAAGATAATTGTTTAGATTTTTATATATAAATATTTATTGTTGTTATATATTGAATGTTTTAGATTTTTAATATTTTCGGATAATTGTTTAGATTTATACATATATATATATATGTTGATTATATTTTTATATATAAATATTGGTTGTTGTTATACATTGAATGTTTTAGATTTTTAATATTTTAGGATAATTTTTTAGATTTATATATATATATATGTTGATTGTTGTTATATATTAAATGTTTTAGATTTTTAATATTTTAGGATTATTGTTTAGATTTTTATATATGTTGATTTTGGTCATATTGAATTTCAATATCTAGGATTATTATATATAGGAGAGTGGTATGATTAGGTTAGTTAAATTTTAATATTTTAGTGTTTATTGATTTTTTATTTTATAGATGAGTGGACAAGACAGTAGATCCGCAGGAGAAAGTTGGAGCCAGCAAAGGGGTCGAGGAAGGGGGAGGGGACGGACGAGATCTCTCTGACCCGTGGTAGCTCCAATTGTCCCGCCTGAGGGATCATCGCCCGCACCCCAGACAGGTGAGGACTCATCTTCCTCCCGCTAGCATCCCACTAGGCAAAGGCGGATTCCTGTTGAGTCCCCTGGTTCAGCGTAAGTTTTAATATTTTATAGTCAAGTTTTATTAAAATCTAATTAATTTTACTAACTTTGAAATTTTAAAGTTGCAGTTGGATTCCGGGACATGAGGTTACTAAACAATTAACTCAGCCCATCTTGAAGGGTGGATTCGAGCCCACCGGTTACCACTGGGGGCGGTGTCCAAAGAGAAGAAACGACAATATTTTGAGGAGTTTAAGGTATAATTTATTTAATTTATTTATTTATTCATTATTTATTAATATAAATTATATAAATAAGTTGATATCTATATTTTAGTGTAATTGCAGAAATTTTGCGTCTGGACACCGGAGCATGAGGCCCAGATGTGGAGGAACTTCTGTGGGAAGGGGACCGATCGATACAGAGACATGATGTATCGCTTTCGGTTAGAATACAACACGAATGAGACTCCGCCAAATATGGGGATGGACAACCGGGGTCGGGAGATTTGACCCCAATTTCTTGACTACTGGAACAACGATGAATTCAAGGAGAAGTCGCAGAAGAACAAGGCGAATTGCCTTAGCGGCCCTGATTGAGAAGGGTTTGAGATCGTGGGTAGTTGCAAGGTTTAGCGGGGAGTTTTTAAGAAATCTTGACGGTTAGAAAAGAACCGCCTAAAAAATGGATGGCATGGATTGAAAAGTTGGTAGCCGGAAGGTCACATCATCCGGCTTTTAGGGCGCGTGAGATAGGTAATTGAAAAAGCATGTCTGACTTGTACCACGCGTATTAAATGCTTGCCATACCAAAATCTCTTCGGAACAGTGGAAAAAGATATATTTTCCCAGAAAGCACTCATTAGTAAGTTTTGAACCCAAATAAATATATATAAAATTAAGAGGCTTTAACTTTGAAAAGCACTAAGTATAAACTTTGACCTCCACTGAGGTTTGACCTCGTCTGATATTCAGACCTCTTCTGAGATGAGGAGCTTCTTCTGAGAAAGATCCTCTTCTGAATATGAACCTCCACTGAGATACCAACTGAGTTGAAGGTAACTCTTCTGAGATTAAATCCTTTCTTTACTCTCATGGATCTAGGAGTCCAAGCTCCACTGACAACTCTTGGAACCTTGCTTCAGCCAAAGGTTTTGTGAAGATATCTGCCTTCTGTTTGTCAGTGTGGATTTTGAGCATTTTGATGTCCTTCTTCTCCACATGATCTCTGATGAAATGATGCCTTATGTCCACATGTTTGCATCTTGTGTGGAGAACTGGATTTTCTGAAATAGCAATTGCACTATTGTTGTCACAGAAAATAGGGACTTCATTGGCAAAGATGTTGTAATCTCTCAGTTGTTGTCTTAGCCAAAGAATTTGAGCACAACAACTTCCAGCTGCCATATACTCAGCTTCAGTAGTGCTTGTGGCTACTGAGTTTTGTTTCTTGGAGAACCAAGAAATCAGCTTACTTCCCAAGAATTGACAAGTGCCTGAGGTTGATTTCCTGTCAATTCTACATCCTCCATAATCAGCATCTGAGTATCCTGTGAGTTCCAGATTGTCATCTGAGGGATACCACAATCCCATATTCACAGTACCCTTAAGATATTTGAGAATCCTCTTAGCAGCTTCCAGATGACTTTTCTTGGGATTGGCTTGATATCTTGCACAAATCCCAACTGCAAAAGTGATATCAGGCTTGCTTGCTGTGAGATACAGTAGAGATCCAATGATGGCTCTGTAATGAGTCTGGTCTACTGATTCACCATCTTCATCTGGTTCCATCTTGGTGTTGGTGTTGAGTGGAACTCTTGCAACTTTGCTGGTCTGGCATCCAAACTTGTTGATCAGCTCCCTTGTGTATTTGGCTTGATTGATGAAGATTCCTTCAGGGGACTGCTTGACTTGAAGTCCTAGGAAGAAATTTATTTCTCCCATCATAGACATCTCAAATTTTCCCTTCATCAGTTGAGAAAACTTCTCACAGAGGACCTGGTTAGGACAACCAAAAATGATATCATCCACATAAATTTGAACCAGCAATGTGTCCTCTCCTTTTGTGATTCTGAAAAGTGTTCTATCAACTCTCCCTTTGATAAAACCATGATCCAAAAGGAATTGTGACAAAGTATCATACCAAGCTCTTGGAGCCTGTTTCAGTCCATATAGAGCTTTCCTCAGTCTATATACTTTGTGACTTTCTTCAAAACCTGGGGGTTGCTCCACATAGACTTCTTCATTGAGTACTCCATTCAAGAAGGCACTTTTAACATCCATCTGGTACACCTTGAATTTCTTGTGAGCAGCATATGCAAGAAATAACCTTATTGCCTCCAATCTGGCTACTGGAGCAAATGTTTCATCATAGTCAAATCCTTCAACTTGAGAATAGCCCTTTGCAACTAGCCTGGCTTTGTTTCTGACTATGATATCATTCTCATCCTTCTTGTTTTTTAATACCCACTTGGTTCCTATCACATTGCAGTGATATGGTCTGTCCACCAACTCCCAAACTTGATTCCTTGTAAACTGGTTAAGCTCTTCTTGCATGGCAATAATCCAGTTGGAATCTTGAAGTGCTTCTGCTATGGAACTTGGTTCCTGGTTTGATAAGAAACAACAAAACAAAGCACTTTCACCATGAAAACTTCTAGTTTTGACTCCTAAGGAAGGATCACCTAGGATTTGCTCAACAGGGTGATCTGAGAGCCAAGTCCTCCTAGGTTGATGCCCTTCAGTAGAGTTTAACTCTTCTGAAGTTGAGTCACTAGATATTGGAATGAAATCGAATTCAGGAAATAAAACAGAGGGTTGAAGTCCTGAGTCATCATTCAAGGTATTTTCATTCTCAATGGTAATTTCATTGGTTCCCCCTTGAATGATGGGTTCAGTGAATGTCTCAGCTGTGACCACATCTTCATTGACATTTGTTACCTCTTGAACTGGGATAGTGTTCATCAGTTCAGTTACATCTTCAGAAGAGCTCTCAGGTGAGCTTTGAGGAGTGGTCTGATTTTGAGTGTCCTCTTTGAATTGTTGATCATTGAGGTTGTCCCAGGTTGGGATGAATGTATCAACACAATTCTCAGGATATCCTTTAGACTTGATGCTCAGTCTGGTTAGTCTTTTGCTAATCACATCCTCATTCTCCTTACTTCTGGACTCAAAAGTAGATTCATCAAACACCACATGAGGTGTTTCTTCCACAACAAGAGTTCTACAGTTGTAAACTCTGAAAGCTCTACTGATTTGGGAATATCCTAAGAAAATTCCTTCATCAGCTTTGCTATCAAAAGCTTTCAGTTGTGTTTTACCATTGTTGTGAATGAAACACTTGCAACCAAAAATATGAAAGTAAGATACCTGTGGCTTTCTGCCATTCCATAACTCATATGGAGTTTTTCCTTGATGTTTGGTTACCATGGATCTGTTTTTAGTGTGGCAGGCAGTATTAATAGCCTCAGCCCAGAATCTTTTAGGAACCTGAGCTTCAGCTAACATTGTCCTTGCTGCCTCCTTGAGAGTCTTATTTCTTCTTTCAGCTACTCCATTCTGTTGTGGAGTTCTTGCAGCTGATGTCTCATGTGAAATACCTAATTTTTTGCAATAATCAGATATAATAGAATTTATGAATTCAGTGCCCTTATCTGATCTTATCTTTACAATGTTCAAGCTCTTTTCATTGCTAACTTTCTTCAGGAGCTCTGGCAGTCTCAGTTGAGTCTCTTTTTTGCTTGCTAGGAATATTACCCATGTGTACCTGGAGAAGTCATCAACAACAACAAGTGTATACTTTCTCCCATTGATACTTACAGGGGTTACTGGACCAAAAAGATTCATATGTAACAGTTGAAGTACTCTGTCAGTAGAGGTTGCTACTTTGCTTTTGAAAGATGCCTTTACTTGTTTTCCCTCCTGACAGGCTTTACAGATATGTTCTTTGTTGTATACTTCATTTGGCATTCCTTCTACCAGTCCATGTCTTGCTATCTTGTTCATCATCTTGAAGTTCAGATGACTTAGCCTCTTGTGCCATAGCCAATTAGTGTCAGTTGAGCTCTTAGCAATAAGGCATGCATTTGGTGTGCAAGACTTCCAATCTGCAAGATAGACATTTCCCTTTCTTGACCCAGTTAGTAGTACCTGTTGTGAAGATATATTCTTAACAAAACACAGGTTACATGAAAATTCAACAATGTATCCTTTATCACAGAATTGACTTATGGACAGAATATTATGCTTAAGTCCACTGACAAAGGATACATTGCTTACCCTTACTGAGCCAATGATTAAAGTACCATAACCTTTAGTGGCTCCTTGTGAGTTGTCACCAAAGGTGACTTGTGGACCTTCTTTCTCAACAAATTCTGTCAGGAGATCTTTGTTGCCAGTCATGTGCCTAGAACATCCACTGTCCAAGTACCAGATTGATGATTTAAGAGCTTCTCCTTTGTTGAGGTCCACTGAGCCCTGCAATCACAGATCAAGCTTTAGGTACCCATTTGGCGTTGGGTCCTACCAAGTTAGCTGTACCTTTCGGAATCCAAATTTGCCTCACAGTTCTAATCACTTTAGATTGGCTAATTTGTCTTCCATAAACATCTACATAGATTGTTATCTTCCTAGGTGCCTTTGGAGTAAACTTTTTATGGGTGTCAGCCTTTGAAGGAACAGGAACCTTCTTCACATTCTTTCTCTTAGGCTTGGGTGCACCTGGTCTTGGTTTTTGTTGATAAAGGTATGAAGGGCCTTTTCCTTTAGGCACAAAAGGAATACGTCTTCCATATGAGGCATTCCTTGAGGACTGCTCATGCCTGGGTGCTCTCAGCTGAGGTTGCTTCATCTGTGAAGACCTCGGCTGATAGTACCTCTGCTGAGATCTAGTTTGATAAGTCACCTGAGCCTTTCCATTTGGTTTTGGCTTAGATTGACTTTTCTTTTGAGTGATCTCAGCTGGTCTTTTTCCTTTATCCATAGTCTGTGGTTGAAATGTCACAGACTTGACAAAAACTCTCTTTGTGCCACTTGAAGAAGCAACACTCAGAGGACCTTCTGAGGGTTTTGGAATAAAGCCTATCCCACACTTGTTATTAGGATTGATTTGAAAATTTTGAATCTCCTCTATGGCAAGAGAGGGTTTGTTTAGAGCATCAATCCTTTTTAACAAGGTCTCTTCAGATTTTTGTAAGACATCAATTTTCAGGAGAGAATCCTTTATTTGGCTTACCAATTTTAAGTTCTCTTTAGTTAACTTTGTCTTAGATTCATTGAGATCTTTTATCAGTTGATCTCTACCATTTCCTTGACTCCTGAGGGTTTCTACCTCTTTTGTCAGTTCAATGGTAGATTTGGCTGAGTTTAGATCTGCTTGATTCCCAGACTCAATTAACTTGGAGTTTTCACTCAAGAGTTGTTTGTTCTCATCTTGAAGACAGAAACTTGCTTCTTGCAACCTTGAGAAATCAATCATCAATTGTTCCAAAGCGGACTGAAGATTGAGTTCCTCAGTTGACTCTGAGCTTAGCTCAGGTGTGTGTTCTAGAGAAATGGATGGTTTAGATTGTACCTCTGGTTCTTCTCTTGCCATGAGGCACATGTCATCTTCACTGCTGTCAGAGAACAGTTCATCAGGTGACTCCAGATTTTCATCAACATCCCCAGCCATCATGGCTTTCCTTTCTCCATATCTTCTGTCTCTTTTAGCTTGCCTTTCCTTTCTTTCTTTAGTGCTCAGTTGAGGACAGTCATATTGAAAGTGCCCAATCTTCTTGCACTGAAAACACCTGTTGGCATCATCATTCTTTTCCTCAGTGGACTCTCTGGTCTTTGATGATGATCCTTCAGCCTTGGTGTAATTCTTGTATTCCTTCTTCTTTTCCAGCTCAGATGAGCTTTTCTCTCCTTCTCTGGTTATCTTTTGTGGATAACTTCTACCTTCTCTGTTATCCCTGTAAAATCTCTTATATTTGCCAAAGCGGTTGTTAAGTTGTTCAAACCTCCTAGCCATCAGGCTGAGTTCCTCCTGCATCTCAGCCTTGCTTTGTGACTTGCTTGCCTTTGTACTCTTCTGAGGCTTTGGGGATTTTGGCTCAGACTCCTTGGCTTGGAAGGCTACTCCCTTCTCAGCTGAGGTCTCATCAGGAGCCCTTTTCCTGTTCAGATCAAACTCATAAGCCTTGAGTTCAGAGAATACCTGTTGCATAGACATGCTGGATAGATCCTTGGTATTCTGCATCATCACAGAGTACACATCCCATCTTGAGGTTAGACCTCTCAGGATCTTTAAGGCAACCTCCCTCTTGGTATAGACTTTTCCCAGAGAATTTATCTCATTCATGATGTCTGTGAACCTCCCATCAAGCTGGTCTATGGTCTCAGTGGACTCCATGGTGAACTGCTCATACTTTTGAACAGCTACTGAAAGCTTGTTCTCCTTTATCTTGTCAGTTCCTTCACACATGAGAGCTAGAGTGTCCCATAGTTCCTTTGCAATCCTGCAGTGGATCACTCTTCCCATTACAGAATATGGAATAGTGGTGTAGAGAATGTTCATGGCTATGAAGTTGAGGTTGTTTCTCCTCCTCTCATCTGCAGTGAAGTTATCTTCATCTTTGGGCCATTCTTCTCTAGGATCTGCAATAGTTTCAGCTGTAGTTCTAGGGTTAGGTGTCATAAAAACAAATGGACCTTTAGTAATAACCCTTAACATTTCATCATGCACACAGGCAAGATGAGCTCTCATTCTGATCTTCCAGAAGTCATAGTTTTCCACTGAGAATTGTGGAAGCTTGTGATGAGACATATGGTTCAAGGGATTAACTCCCATGTTGTTCTCTGCTGGTGGTGCTACCCTAGCTACATTGTCAGCCATAGTATAAAAACAAGTTTATCAAAAGATCAATTCAGGTGACCTTGAAAAATACCTTTAAGCACAAGGTATACTTAGAACAATGGTCTTTTGAACCACTGCTCTGATACCAATTGTTGGTCCCAAAACGAGCAAACATGTATATGGGGGGGGAATACACCTGTGATTACAAATTAAAACTTCTTCTAAAACTTACCAGGTTACTTAAGACAGTAGCTCATCAGTGGACTTGAAGGTCTGCTGAGAGTTACTTAGAGAAAGCCTACTGAGATAATACCTCCACTGAAAGCTCAAGACTTCCAGTTGAACTACTATCTAATTAGCTTTCAGATGCGGATTAGTGAGCCCTTAGAAAACTCGTTTTACTTTGATAAACTTTGAGATTAACACACACTTAGGAAAGCATATAATAAGAACACAAGGTATAAAGTGGTTCAGAGATGAATCTCCTACGTCCACTGTCCTGATCAAACAGGAGAATTCCTTTCACTTGGAATTCCTTGTGTTATAGTGCCAAGATGCACTGATCAACTAATCCTCTCTTAGGATGATTGATCACTAGAAAATTCCAGGTCCTAGTTCCCAAAACAAACCAGCTTTCAGACTGATACAACAATCAGCTTACTAACACCACTTAACATTAGCTCTCAACCTAAACACTGAGTAGGGTTTTGAGTAAGGTTTTGGTTCCAACTATTTTGAGATAATCCTTACAAGTTTAGCTCAAGGCTTAGGATTGGATTATCTCTTTCTAAGATTTGGATATAGCTTTAAGCTTGGTTACAGAAGGTTTGTTAGGCTCTCTACAAATGTGAAACACTTGGGAAACAATGATAATTTCGAGTGCTTCTTAGTTGTTATGAAGGTAGAGATAGCTTTGATCTTGTGAGTTTCCCGTGCTTGGAAATGTGCACGTCCTTCTGTATTTATAGGCTTCCTTGAAAATCTTCCTTTTGGATTTGAATCTTCTCAAGTAAGTCTTCTTGTATCTGATTGGCTCAAACGGCTCTATTTGAAGCTTTAAGTCTTGTCAAGAAATGGCTGCAAAAACCATGCTCGTTCACCAGCTTTCTGTAGATTGCTAGGTGAAGGACTTTTGGTACTTGTCAGGCTGGGGCAGGTCGGCTGTCAGTAAGTACACTGACGTGTCATCTTCTCATTGGACCTTAAGTTTGCATGCCCAGATTCTTGTCTTGCTTTAAGGTGGAACTCCTCTGAGAGAACCTTCTTATTCCTTCATCTATTGCAAGCTTCACTGAAATTTATTTTGCCTTGTTCCAACCAGATTAACTAACAGCTTTTAATATGTTTTAGCATTGTTAGTTACCATCAGTGGACCTTCGTCCTCTCCTGACAGTTTTAGTCTTAGTGAGAATGTACTTAGAAAACATTCAAGACTTAGACTTATTTCTCAGAT
Organism: Ballota nigra; assembly: GCA_947034835.1. Lineage (NCBI taxonomy): Eukaryota > Viridiplantae > Streptophyta > Magnoliopsida > Lamiales > Lamiaceae > Ballota > Ballota nigra. The sequence continues at coordinate 30,380,603 of OX344728.1, read as the reverse complement.
CACTTAGTCTTCAGCAGACTTCACTTCAGCGGACTTCATCTTCAGCAGACTTCATTCTTCAGCAGACTTCATACTAAAATACACTCTTGTATTTGTTAACTGCACTCCAGTTCTTAACACTTTGAACTATTTAACTAAACATTAACTCTACTGAATAATTTACTTACAAAACAACTTAGGAGGAACATGTTGGCATCTAATCAAAACATAAATCTTATACATTTTCCCAACACCCGTGAATTTTAAAGCTGCTTACAGAGAACCAGTTCAAGGGGGTGATCGGGAAGGAGAATCCTCATACACATCTGAGGAGTTTTCCAATGATAGCCTCCACTTTCAATTATAATGGCATGTCTGAAGATGCCAAGAGGCTTAGGTTGTTCCCATTCTCATTGACGGGAATAGCTAAAGAGTGGTACGATAATACGCTTCCACGGGGAGGTACTACCACTTGGGCAGAGCTCGAGCATCTGTTCCTCGAGCGATTCTACCCTCCATCCAGAACGATCAAAGCAAGGATTGAGATCTCTTCCTTCCGCCAGAAGCAAGGAGAGGACCTACGTCAAGCGTGGGAGAGATACTCAAACATGCTGATAGAGTGCCCGCAGCATGGGTACAACGAGAGAGATATTATGGCATTCTTCTACAGTGGTGCCAACAAGGCGGGGCAAGACCATTTAGACGCCTGTGCGGGCGGAGCATTCCTGAATCAAGGCATAGAGAGGTGTAGAGAGATCGTGGACAACATTGTCACGAATGCCGGGGCTTGGAATGGAGATCCAGATTTTCAGAGAGTTCATTAGGTTGAAGAGGGTGAAGGAACGAGAAGGCTATTGATGGCCATGATGGAGAAGATCAACAACCTCGAGTTGGGGAAGAATTTGGTTGGAGAGCATGCAGCAGAGAATGATAGAGTAGACCAGCCAAGTGGAAAGCAAGAGGTAGCCAATTACATGGGAGGGCCATATTACAATCAGAATGGCTACCAAGGTGGAAATCAGTATGGAAAGCCTCCTTATGGCCAACCATTTGTACCTCCAGGCCCACAGCCGCCTCAAAATCAATGGAGGAACAATCAAGGCTATCAAGGAGGTCAGCAGCCTCCTCAAAACACATGGAGAAAGAAGGATAATTTCTCATATGCTAACCCGAAGGCGGGTATTACAGTTCCTCCGGGTGTTGACCCAGGTTCAAAGCCTCCTGGTGGAGAAGGCGGTGCCTCAACTGAGGAGATGTTGAGAACGATTCTACAGAAGGTGGAGGAAGAAAGTAAGAGGTTGTCATCCTTGGAGTATGATGTGAAAGAGTTGCATAAAAAGGGTGATCAACGTGATCAAGAGCTCCAGAAGATGAACGTTGAGTGGACTAGAACTCAACAAGAGAACAATCGAAGGTTCACTTCTATAGAGTTCCAGATGAGCCAGATTGCAAAGTCATTGAATAGAGAGTCGGGTAAATATCCTTCCATGCCAGAGGGAAACCCGAAAGAGCATTGCAAGGCGATCCAGCTTAGAAGTGGAACGAACTATGAAGGTCCTCAGATGCCTGCTGATTCTGAGACGCCCAAAGATAGAGATGAGATTGAAGAGGTAGGTGTTGAGAAGAAGGTCGAGGGTGAGAGCACTCAAGCGAGCAAAGAGCTTGAAGAGGAAGGCATTGAGAAGGGTGAGAGAGTTCCTAAGTGGAAGAAGGCAAAGGAAGCAAGGGAGAAAGTGAAAGAGACCGAGAGAGATGAATGGGGGGTACCCAAATCTGCGATACCCGTCCCATATCCACAACGCTTCATGAAAAAGAAGCTTGATGAGAAATTCGCTAAATTCCTTAATGTGTTTAAACAATTGCATATTAACATTCCCTTTTATGATGCTTTGGAACAGATGCCGACCTATGCAAAGTTTTTTAAGGACTTGATCGCGAAAAGACGGCGAGTGGACGAGCCGAAGTTGGTGCAGTTGAACCACGAGGTGAGTGCATTAGTGCACAAGGCGCTTCCTCCAAAGCTGAAGGATCCTGGGAGCTTCACCATTCTTTGTGATATTGGGAACGGGATCAAGAAGGGAGCGTTGTGTGACCTTGGAGCGAGCATTAATTTGATGTCGTTGTCGTTTTTCAAGAAGTTGGAAGGTGGTGAACTTCAGCCAACAATGATGACGCTTCAACTAGCCGATCGGTCTATTACTCGAACTCAAGGTGTGGTTGAAGACGTCCTCGTGAGAGTTTGAGAGCATATTTTTCCAGCCGACTTTGTAATGCTAGGGATGGAGGAAGATGAGCATGTGCCCCTGATCTTGGGAAGACCGTTTTTAGCGACGGCGGGGATGGTGCTAGACGTGGCAAATTGGAAGATTACGTTGAAGGTCGATGATCAAGAAGTAATGATTTCCCTATATGAAGCCATGAAGCATCCGAAGGAGGATGAGAGTTTGTATTGCATGGATGCAATTGATCCTCGTGTTGAAGACACATCTCCTATCCCTAATCCTTCTCATATTTATGAATTTTATAATCCTTCACTTGATGATTTAACCAATGTGCATTATGATCTTGATTCTTTTGATAGGGATAAAGTGAAAAAGTTGAAGGATGAAGAAGTGAAAAAGGTGGACGTGGACCAGTTGGAAGGGAAAGGAGGAGTTAAGAAGAAAAAGTCCAAATTCAAGAAACTGTTTGGTAAGACTCCTCCAGATAAAGGTGAGAAGGAGTTGAGACCCATAACACTTGGGGATGAGAAGGAAGGAAAAAGGGTCATGATGGTAGGGCATCAAGGAAAGGAATGCAAGCACCACTCTTATGAGAGTAAGGGAGGTATTTTTGAGTATGATGTCCCATAAGCTCCTTTGAGCTCGGTCCGGCATGAGGACCTTAAAATTAGCGCTGAATGGGAGGCAACCCATTTTTATTTTCTTTTATTTGTTTTTAGTTTCTTATTATGTTATTAGGGTGTTTTTGAATCGTAAGTTTTAACCTCGTACTTGAGAGTTCATTTTGTAGGCTTGTCTCAAAGGAGTGCCAAATACGTGGAGATTGAGGAAACTCAAGCAAGTGAGTGTGCTACGTTTGAGAGAAACTGAATTGTTTGGTTGAGGTAACCCACAATCCCAAACTTAGACCTCTTCGCAAGGTCGAAGTTTGGGGGGGTGGAGTTTTTATGTTTCTGGTTACATTGCACCGAAGCACCCCTTATCTTTGAGTGTAATTGGTTATTTGGTGTCTTGAGATGCTCCTTGGGGTGATTTTGATCTGAGTCGCTATGATTTATTTCGTATTTATTGACCCCTTCTACTTATTAGTTGTTATTCTTGAGCATGTTTGATGAGTAGAATAGAATTGTAAGGTTGAGTTAAGAATTGTTTTGAGTAAGTAGTTGAGTTAGAGTGGATTTGAGAGAGAACTAGTATACTTACAAGTTTTCTTTTTGAGTGCTTGTGTGATAAGAGTGAGAATTCACTAGGACTAGCATGGATGTGAAAGCCGAGAGACTTGAGCCTTATGAGATTTGATATACGAATTAATCTCTTTGTTTGTGAGTGGATCGTCACCTTAGAGGATGCTAGAACTTGTGTTTGCTCTTGCTTCTTGATTGTGTCTAGTTTGATATGCCGAATAGGATCTTAGGCCATCTTTGATTTTATTGAGTCACTTAGCCAAAATTTTCCTTACCAATGACATTGACTCCCTTGTTAGCCCCTTTGAGCCTGAAGCCTATTTTATTTGCTAGCACATATGAACACTATTCCAATTCCTAAGCCTTTTAGTCCAAATTTGAGTGGAGAATAGGAAAGTGTGAATGTGAAGGGAGTGAAATGAGTTGAAAAAGGAAAAGATTGTTTGTTGAGTGAATATGAGAAGAAGGTGTGATGAAGTTATGAGATGTGGGAAAAAGAGAAAAAAATTGAGAATGAGCAAAAGAAAAAAATGAGCTCATGTGTTTCTGCGAAAAAGAAAAAAAAAGTGAAGTGATTGAAAAAAAAAAGTGAAAGAGTGAGAAAAAAAAATTGAAGTGTTGAGAGAATTGGAATTGAAAGTGTGTTGATTGAATATGTTTGAAGTAGTTTGTTCCTAATCTCGAAGTACCGAAGTTGATTTTCTATTCTCCATTCACTTTAGTCACTTTACCATATTGTTATCCCACCTATCCAAAGAGCCTACATTACAACCTTGAGAAAGTCCTTTTTGATTCGGCATTGATTTCTAGAGTATGGTCGAAGTTAAGAGCACTTACAAGCCTATGGCTGCCAATTTGAGTGATTGATTGTTTGAGTGAGTCCCTTTATCATTGATATACACTTGTGAGGGAGTGAAACACATCGTTGAGTGCACATCCATGCTTGATCTTGGTGTTTCTTGTTATTGTTGCATGAGTATGATGAAGAAAAGTGAGTGAGTATACGAGTGATTGATCTTTGAAGCTCGAGTTCATTTTCTTGCATGATTGATTCTTTGACTCATTCCTACCAATTTCACTTGACTTGTTATTTCGTTGCTTGAGGACAAGCAACATGGTAAGTTTGGGGGGGTTGATTAGGCGTGAAATTGTCATGATTCGTCACTTGAAATACCCTAATTTTAGCCGATTTTGTCGAGTATTTGGAGTCAATTGAGCATTATTTCTATACATTGATGAATTTATCTCTTTTATGCTCGTAGGTGAATCGAGGGCGAAGAACGGAGTTCGTAGGACTTTGAATCGACTCAAACGGATGCCTGGGTGAGAAGATATCGAAGGAATACGATTGGTGTTAGTGTTGAAGAAGAAAAGTGCTAGTTGGAGGAATTATGGGAGCATTCGAGTAAAGCACTCGAGCACTAGCGCTCGAGCACGTTGCTCGAGCGCCCAAAACATACAGAAGATTTCGAGCGATCGAGCAGCTCGAGCGCCACCGCTCGAGCGTTTTGCTCGAGCGCCCCAAAACATGCAGAGAAGTTTCACCATTCGAGCACTTGAGTCATTCGAGCTCCATGCTCGAGTGCGACTGCTCGAGCAGGCCTGCTCGAGCACTTCCATGTTTTACGTTTTAAAAGGTGTTTTTCGGCCCACGAGTTCACGATTTGGCCCGTGGCTTATATATACGCGTCCAAAGCTCGTTTTTTAGGAGAAGACGACGAGAGAACACAATACCGATACCACACTTCACTTGATATTTTTAGACGTTTAGAGTTTGTTTTTGGAGAGGAAGGAGAGAAGCAAGCTTTACGATTACGTTTTTTAGGTTTTCATTACGAATTCATATTACGATCTTACTTTTGAGTTTCTTTTCGTTATATTTTTGTTCTTGAACACGATTAGACTTCTTTTCTTGAGTTAATGTCAGTTTACTTTTATCTCGTTAAACCCTAGTTTATGTTGGATCTCTTCTTCGTCTTATTTATCATGTTCATGTTCGTTGCTTATTTAATTGCTATTATTTATGTTAAACCTATGTCTAGCTAAAACCCTTGCATGCTTGGGGTAGGATGAACTCGTAGAAGTAGGTTGTGGGTACGTAATTAGGGTAACTTGTGACATTATGTTTTAATTCTCTTGATTAATGAATTCTTAAAATTAATCTTAAATTTACTTTTGAATTTCGTTCGAAAAGTGTTAGAGAGAGGACGACCGCATCACTCTTTAACAACGAATAGACTTAACTAGAGGGTTTAGAAGGAGGACGACCGCATCACCTTAGTTAAATTAGGGTCTCATTAATTAAGCACAATCTATTAACTTGTTAGTGGATTAGTGAAGTCGAGTGTTAGGGTAAAGTATTAGGGTTTAGAATCTTGAGCTTTCACCTTGCATTCTTTTACTTAGGTTATTTCTTGCGCGTCACAGTTATTTTGATTATGTACCTGCTCCGTTAGTATACGTAGGGATTCCTATCCTAAGCATCACCATCTCACATTTGAAAACAACCTTTAGTTAATTCGTTTCTTTCGTTCGTTAGTTTAATTAGTTTACTTTAGCTTAAAATTAATCTTTCAAAAAAAACCAAAAACATTACACTCATATTAACTACGACGCGTAGATCTTCAGGGATCTGTTCGCATACACTTCATCTCATGGGTTCGATATACTTGGCCCTATACTTGCCCATACTACAATGAACCCGTCCGCTTGCGGGTAAGCGACTAGTAGAAGTTAGTATATTCGCTTCAAGTAAAGAAGCAAGCTTACGTTTACGTTTTTTGAGGTTTTCATTACGAATTCATATTACGATCTTGTTTTTAGTTTCGTTTCTTTATATTTTTGTTCTTGAACATGTTGAGACTTATTTTCTTGAGTTAATTTCAGTTATTCTTTTATTTCGTTAAACCCTAGTTTATGTTTGATCTCTTCTTCGTCTTAATTATCATGTTCATGTTCGTTACTTATTCAATTGCTATTATTTACGTAAAACCTATGTCTAGCTAAAACCCTTGCATGCTTGGGGTAAGATGAACTCGTAGAAGTAGGTTGTGAGTACGTAATTAGGATAACTTGTGACGTTAGGTTTTAATTCTCTTAATTAATGAATTCTTAAAATCAATCTTAACTTTACCTTTGAATTTCATACGAAAGTGTTAGGGAGAGGACGACCGTATCACTCTTTAACAACTAGTAGTCTTAACGAGAAGGTTTAGAAGGGGTTAATTCATCTACCGGTTTAGCGAGGGAGGACGACCGCATCACCTTAGTTAAATAAGGGTCTCTTTAATTAAGCACGATCTATTAACTTGATTAGTGGATTAGTGAATTCGATTGATAGGATAAAGTATTAGGGTTAAAATCTTAAGCTGTCACCTTACGATCTTTTACTTAGGTTATTTCTTGCGCGTCACAGTTATTTTGATTATGTACCTGCTCCGTTAGTATACGTAGGGATTCCTATCCTAAGCATCACCATCTCACATTTGAAAACAACCCTTAGTTAATTAGTTTCTTTCATTCTTTAGTTTAATTAGTTTAATTTAGTTTCAATTAATATTTCAAAAACCCAAAAACATTACACTCATATTAGCTATGACGCGTAGATCTTCAGGGATCTGTTCGCATACACTCCATCTCGTGGGTTCGATATACTTGGCCATTATACTTACTCATACTACAGTGAACCCGTCCGCTTGCGGGGAAGTGACTAGTAGAAGTTAGTATTTTCTCTTCAAGTCAATGGCGCCGTTTTCGGGGATGGCGTTGTATGCTTTTTGAATATGACTTGTCGATAGCTTAGTAGTTAGTAGTGAGTGATTTTCTTTTCTATTTTTTTATTATTTCGTATATATTCGGCAGTTGCATTTTGATTCTTTTGCTAGTGTTTCAGGTTTATAATAACACGCTCACAAGGGAATACGAGCGAAGAGAGGTTACCGTTAGATCCTGAGACAATAGCAAGAAGAAACCGAGCCTTCTTAAGAAGGATGAACACTGCCGGAGGGAAAGAACCGATGGACATCACTAATGAGTTGGATGATGTCGAGAATGAGTTCAATCAGGCATTGAACCGGGTTGACGGCACTGATGGCAATACCAGTAAGAATTAAGATCCGTTAGGAGAGAGCCAGAGCCAAAACCCGGGTACTCAGAACCAAAACAGTCCAGCTCATAACATTGTCCATAATCCTCATAACAACCCTGTTTACCCATATCCTAACTTACCACAAAATAACTTGCCTTACCCACCTTACCCATACCCACCTTATCCTTATCCACCATACCCGTATCCTCCACCCCCAGTTTACAATCCACCACATGTTTACCAACCACCACCCCAACAAGTACCCGTACCAACTGCTAATCCTCAACACGTTCCTCATAACGCAGATCAAAATATGGTTATTTGAGGGAGGTTTGCAGCGCAGCCACAACGGTACTATGATGGAGTGGCATTGCCTCCTGTTGAGGCAAATAACTTCTCGATTTCCCCAGGAATTTTAAAGCTGCTTACAGAGAACCAGTTCAAGGGGGTGATCGGGAATGAGAATCATCATACTCATCTGATGAGTTTTCTAATGATAGCCTTCACTTTCAATTACAATGGCATGTCTGAAGATGCCAAGAGGCTTAGGTTGTTCCCATTCTCATTGACGGGAATAGCTAAAGAGTGGTATGACAACACACTCCCACGGGGAGGTGTAACCACATGGGCCGAGCTCGAGCATCTGTTCCTCGAGCGATTCTACCCTCCATCGAGAACTATTAAAGCAAGGATTGAGATCTCTTCCTTTCGCCAGAAGTCAGGAGAGGATTTACGCCAAGCGTGGGAGAGATACTCAAATATGTTGATAGAGTGCCCGCAGCACTGGTACAATGAAGGAGATATGATGGCATTTTTCTATAGTGGTGCCAACAAGGCTGGGCAAGACCATCTAGACGCCTGTGCTAGTGGATCATTTCTGAATCAAGGAATTGAGAGGTGTAGAGAGATCGTAGATAACATAGTCATGAATGTCGGGGCTTGAAGTGTGGATGCAGACTTCCAGAGATTGCATCAGGTTGAAGAAGGTGAAGGAACGAGAAGGCTGTTGATGGTCATGATGGAAAAGATTAACAACCTCGAGTTGGGAAAGAATTTGGTTGGAGAGCATGCAGCAGAGAATGAGAGAGTAAACCAGCCAAGTGGACAGCAAGAGGTAGCAAATTACATGGGAGGTCCGTATTACAATCAGAATGGCTACCAAGGTGAAAATCAGTATGGAAGGCCTTCTTATGGCCAACCATTTGTACCTCCAGGTCCTCAGCCACCTCAAAATCAATGGAGGAACAATCAAGGCTATCAAGGTGGCCAGTAGCTTCCTCAGAACCAATGGAGGAAGAACGAGAATTTTTTATATGCTAACCCGAAGGCGGGTGTTACAGTTCCTCCGGGTGTTGACCCAGGTTCAAAGCCTCCGGGTGGAGAAGGCGGTGCATCAACTGAGGAGATGTTGAGAGCGATTCTACAGAAGGTGGAGGAAGGAAGTAAGAGGTTGTCATCCTTGGAGTACGATGTGAAAAAGTTGCATAAAAAGGGTGATCAACGTGATCAAGAGCTCCAGAAGATGAACGTTGAGTGGAATAGAACTCAACAAGAGAACAATCGAAGGTTCACTTCTATAGAGTTCCAAATGAGCCAGATTGCAAAGTCATTGAATAGAGAGCCTGGCAAATACCCTTCAATGCCTGAGGGTAATCCCAAGGAGCATTGTAAGGCTATCCAGCTTAGAAGTGGAACCAACTATGAAGGTCCTCAGATGCCTGCTAATTCTGAGACGCCCCAAGATAGAGATGAGATTGACGAGGTAGATGTTGAGAAGAAGGTTGAGGGTGAGAGCACTCAAGCGAGCAAAGAGCTTGAAGAGGAAAGCATTGAGAAGGTTGAGAGAGTTTCTAAGTGGAAGAAGGCAAAGGAAACAAGGGAGAAAGTGAAAGAGACCGAGCGAGACGAATGGGGGGTACCCAAATCTATGATACCCATCCCATATCCACAACGCTTCGTGAAAAAGAAGCTTGATGAGAAATTCGCTAAATTCCTTGATGTGTTTAAACAATTGCATATTAACATTCCTTTTATGATGCTTTGGAACAGATGCCCAACTATGCAAAGTTTCTGAAGGACTTGATCGCGAAAAGACGGCGAGTGGATGAGCCGAAGATGGTGCTGCTGAACCATGAGGTGAGTGCATTAGTGCACAAGGCATTTTCTCCAAAGCTGAAGGATCCCGGGAGCTTTACCATCTTATGTGACATTGGGAACGGGATCAAGAAGGGAGCGTTGTGCGACCTCGGAGCGAGCATTAATTTGATGCCCTTGTCGCTTTTCAAGAAGTTGGAAGGGGGAGAACTTCAGCCGACAATGATGACGCTTCAACTTGCCGACCGGTCTATTACTCGATCTCAAGGTGTGGTTGAAGACGTCCTCGTGATAGTTGGAGATCATATTTTTCCAGCCGACTTTGTAGTCCTAGAGATGGAGGAAGATGATCACGTGCCTCTGGTCTTGGGAAGACCGTTCTTAGCTACGGCGGGGATGGTGCTAGACGTGGCAAATGGGAAGATTACGTTGAAGGTTGATGATCAAGAAGTGAAGATTTCCCTATATGAAGCCATGAAGCACCCGAAGGAGGATGAGAGTTTGTATTGCATGGATGCAATTGATCCTCGTGTTGAAGACACTCCTCCTATCCCTAATTCTTCTCATATTCATGAATTTTATAATCCTTCACTTGATGATTTAACCAATGTGCATTATGATCGTGATTATTTTGATAGGGATAAAGTGAAGAAGTTGAAGGATGAAGAGGTGAAAAGTGTGGATGTGATCCAGTTGGAAGGGAAAGGAGGAGTTAAGAAGAAAAAGTCCAAATTCAAGAAATTGTTTGGTAAGACTCCTCCAGATAAATATGAGAAGGAAGGAAAAAGGTTCATGATGGTAGGGCATCAAGGAAAGGAATGCAAGCACCACTCTTATGAGAGTAAGGGAGGTATATTTGAGTATGATGTCCCATAAGCTCCTTTGAGCTTGGTCAAGCATGAGGACCTTAAAAATAGCGCTGAATGGGAGGCAACCCATTTTTATTTGCTTTTATTTGTTTTTAGTGTCTTATTATGTTATTAGGGTGTTGTTGAATCGTAAGTTTTAACCTCGTACTTGAGAGTTTTATTTTGTAGGCTTGTCTCGAGAGAGTAGGGGAATCATGGAGCTATCCAAAAGAGAGGAACTCAAGCAAGGGAGTGTGCAACATTGTTGAGAGAAACTGAATTGTTTGGTTGAGGTAACCCACAACCCCAAACTTAGACCTCTTCACAAGGTCGAAGTTTGGGGGTGGAGTTTTTTTTTATGTTTCTTGTTACATTGCACCGGAGCACCCCTTATCTTTGTGTGTGTTTGGTTAGTTGGTGCCTTGAGATGCTCCTCGGGGTGATTTTGATCTGATTCGTTGTTGCATATTTCATGCCTATTAATCATCTTATGATTGTTGATTGCTATCTTTGAGTATGATTTGATGAGTAGAGTTGAGTTGTAAGAGTGAGTTAGGAAGTCTATTGTGTGAGTGGTTGAGCTAGAGTGGATTCGAGAAAGAACTTGTATGCTTGTGAATTTTTCTTTTGAGTACTTGTGTGATGAGAGTGAGAATTCACTAGGACTAGCATAGATGTGAAAGCCGAGAGACTTGACCTTATGAGATTTTGATATATGAATTAATCTCTTCGTTTGTGAGTGGATCGTCACCTTAGAGGATGCTAGAACTTGTGTGTGCTCTTGCTTCTTGATTGTGTCTAGTTTGATATGCCGAATAGGATCTTAGGCCATCTTTGATTTTGTTGAGTCACTTAGCCAAAATTTTCCTTACCAATGGCATTGAATCCCTTGTTAGCCCCTTTGAGCCTAAAGCCTATTTTATTTACTAGCACATATGAACACTATTCCAATTCCTAAGCCTTTTTGTCCCAATTTGAGTGGAGAATAGGAAAGTGTGAATGTGAAGAGAGTGAATTGAGTTGAAAAAGGAAAAGGTTGTTTGTTGAGTGAATATGAGAAGAAGGTGTGATGAAGTTATGAGATGTGGGAAAAAGAGAAAAAAATTGAGAATGAGCAAAAGAAAAAAATGAGCTCATGTGTTTGTGCGAAAAAGAAAAAAAAAAGTGAAGTGATTGAAAAAAAAAAAGTGAAAGAGTGAGAAAGAAAAAAATTGAAGTGTTGAGAGAATTGGAATTGAAAGTGTGTTGATTGAATATGTTTGAAGTAGTCTGTTCCTAATCTCGAAGTACCGAAGTTTGATTTTCTATTCTCCATTCACTTGAGTCATTTTACCATATTGATTCCCACCTGTCCAAAGAGCCTACATTACAACCTTGAGAAAAGTCCTTTTTGATTCGGCATTGATTTCTAGAGTATGGTCGGAGTTAAGAGCGCTTACAAGCCTATGGCTGCCAATTTGTGTGATTGATTGTTTGAGTGAGTCCCTTGATCATTGATATACACTTGTGAGGGAGTGAAACATAACGTTGATCATTGATATATCCATGTTTGATCTTGTTGTTTCTTGTTATTGTTGCATGAGTATGATGAAGGAAAGTGAGTGAGTATACGTGTGATTGATCTTTGAAGCTCGAGTTCATTTGCTTGCATGATTGATTCTTTGACTCATTCCTAACAATTTCACTTGACTTGTTATTTCGTTGCTTGAGGACAAGCAACATGGTAAGTTTGGGGGGGTTGATTAGGCGTGAAATTGTCATGATTCGTCACTCGAAATACCCTGATTTTGGCCGATTTTGTCGAGTATTTGGAGTAAATTGAGCATTATTTCTATACATTGATGAATTTGTCTCTTTAATGCTCGTAGGTGAATCGTGGGTGAAGAACAGAGTTCGTAGGACTTTGAATCGACTCAAACGGATGCCCGGCTGAGAAGATATCGAAGGAATACGATTAGTGTTAGTGTTGAAGAAGAAAAGTACTACTTGGTGAAAATTTGGGAGCATTCGAGTAAACCACTCGAGCACTAGCGCTCGAGCACGTTGCTCGAGTGCCCAAAACATACAGAAAAGTTCGAGCGCTCGAGCAGCTCGAGCGCCACCGCTCGAGCAGCTCGAGCGCCACCGCTCGAGCGTGTTGCTAAAACATGCAGAGGATTTTGACTGCTCAAGCAGCTCAAGCGCGAGCGCTCGAGCACTTGTATCATTTGAGCTACATGCTCGAGCGCGACCGCTCGAGCAGGCCTGCTCGAGCACCTTCAATTTTTGCGTTTTCAAAGGCGTTTTTCAGCCCACGAGTTCACGATTTGGCCCGTTGCATATATATACTCGTCTCAAGCACGTTTTGGAGGTAAGACCAGAGATCACTTGATATTTTTAGACTTTTAGAGTTTTTTTTTGGAGAGGAAGGAGAGAAGCAAGCTTACGTTTACATTTTTTTAGGTTTTCATTACGAATTCATATTACGATCTTGTTTTTAGTTTCATTTCTTTATATTTTTGTTCTTGAACACTTTGAGACTTATTTTCTTGAGTTAATTTCAGTTATTCTTTTATTTCGTTAAACCCTAGTTTATGTTTGATCTCTTCTTCGTCTTAATTATCATGTTCATGTTCGTTACTTATTCAATTGCTATTATTTACGTAAAACCTATGTCTAGCTAAAACTCTTGCATGCTTGGGGTAGGATGAACTCGTAGAAGTAGGTTGTGAGTACATAATTAGGATAACTTGTGACGTTAGGTTTTAATTCTCTTAATTAATGAATTCTTAAAATCAATCTTAACTTTACCTGTGAATTTCGTACGAAAGTGTTAGGGAGAGGACGACCGTATCACTCTTTAACAACTAGTAGTCTTAACGAGAAGGTTTAGAAGGGGTTAATTCATCTACCGGTTTAGCGAGGGAGGACGACCGCATCACCTTAGTTAAATTAGGGTCTCTTTAATTAAGCACGATCTATTAACTTGATTAGTGGATTAGTGAAGTCGATTGATAAGATAAAGTATTAGGGTTAAAATCTTGAGCTTTCACCTTACGATCTTTTACTTAGGTTATTTCTTGCGCGTCACAGTTATTTTGATTATGTACCTGCTCCGTTAGTATACGTAGGGATTCCTATCCTAAGCATCACCATCTCACATTTGAAAACAACCCTTAGTTAATTAGTTTCTTTCGTTCTTTAGTTTAATTTAGTTTCAATTAATATTTCAAAAACCCAAAAATATTACACTCATATTATCTACGACGCGTAGATCTTCAGGGATTTGTTCGCACACACTCCATCTCGTGGGTTCGATATACTTGGTCATTATACTTACTCATACTACAGTGAACCCGTCTGCTTGGGGGGAAGCGACTAGTAGAAGTTAGTATTTTCGCTTCAAGTCAGACATTACTTTTATTATATATTTTTTTCAATTTTATATTTTTATTTACATGAATAATTTACATGTTTTAGTTTACAAACAAACGAATTATAAAATTACATTGTCAAATTAAATAAATTTACAAAACAAAAAATATATATAATTGGTAACAACATTAATTAAAACAGGTTAGAAACAAAAATAATTAATTTGATGAATTATAAAAAAATAACTCAATTTGGATACATATACAATTAATTGCATACAAATGAACGGATTATAATATTACGCGTTCTTGAATTAAATAAATTTACAAAATAAAAAATATATAATTGATAACGACATTTATTAAAACAAGTTAGAAACGAAAAGAAATTAATTTGATGAATTATAAAATAATGACTCATTTTGGATACATATATACAATTAATTGTGTACAAATGAACGGATTATAATATTACGCGTTCTCGAATTAAATAAATTTTAGAAAATAAAAAAAATTGGTAACAACATTTATTAAAACAAGTTAGAAATGAGAATGAATTAATTTGATGAATTGTAAAAATATGTCTCAATTTGGATACATATACAATTAATTGCGTAAAAATGAACGAATTATAATATTATGCCTTCTCAAATTAAATAAATTTTACTAAACAAAAAAAATGTAATTGGTAACAACATTTATTAAAATAAGTTAGAAACGAAAAGGAATTAATCTGATGAATTATAAAAAAAATGACTTAATTTGCATAGATATAAAATTAATTGCGTATAAATGAACGGATTATAATATTACGCGTTCTCGAATTAAATAAATTTTACAAAATAAAAATATATATAGTTAATAACAATATTTATCAAAACAAGTTAGAAATGAAAATGAATTGATTTGATGAATTATAAAAAATGACTCAATTTGGATTCATGTACAATTAATTGCAAGAAATTAAACAATAGAAGCAAGTGTCCTAACGGTGCGCGCCCTCTCTACATGTAAGAGAGGTCGCGGGTTCGATTCCCCTTGGCGAATTTGGAATTAATTGTTCCAGGTCCAATAAGGCGAATATGAAAGTTGAGCCGGAATATATAGCTTGGGGGTCGGTGGCCCAGTGGTTCGCACCTACCCCGGGTGCGCGAATTTGGAATTAATTGTTCCAGGTCCAATAAGGCTAACATGAAAGTTGGGCCGGAATATATAGCTTGGGGGCCAGTGGCCCAGTGGTTCGCACCCGCCCCGGATACGCGGAGGGTTTGGGTTCATGTTTTGCGACAGACACGTGTCCATCTGACTTAAAGCGAATATACTAACTTCTACTAGTCGCTTCCCCGCAAGCGTACGGGTTCATTGTAGTATGAGTAAGTATAATGACCAAGTATATCGAACCCACGAGATGGAGTGTATGTGAACAGATCCCTGAAGATCTACGCATCGTAGCTAATATGAGTGTAATGTTTTTGGGTTTTTTGAAAGATTAATTAAAAGACTAAAATTATCCTAGGAATGCAAAAGGCAAAATTAAACTAAGAATCGAAGGGTTGTTTTCAAATGAGAGATGGTGATTCTTAGGATAGGAATCCCTACGTATACTAACGGAGCAGGTACATAATCAAAATAACCGTGACGCGCAAGAAATAACCTAAGTAAAAGAATGCAAGGTGAAAGCTCAAGATTATAAACCCTAATACTTTACCCTAACACTCGACTTCACTAATCCACTAACAAATTAATAAATTGTGCTTAATTAATGAGACCCTAATTTAACTAAGGTGATGCGGTCGTCCTCCTTCGCTAAACTAGTAGATGAATTAACCCTTTCTAAACCTTCTAGTTAAGTCTACTCGTTGTTAAAGAGTGATACGGTCGTCCTCTCTCTAACACTTTTCGAGCGAAATTCAAAGGCAATGTTAAGATTGATTTTAAGAATTCATTAATCAAGAGAATTAAAATCTAACATCCCAAGTTACCCTAATTACGTACCCATGACCTACTTCTACGAGTTCATCCTACCCCAAGCATGCAAGGGTTTTAGCTAGACATGGGTTTTACGTAAACAAGAACAATTGAATAAGTAACGAACATGAACATGATGATTATAACGAAGAAAAGATAAATCATAAACTAGAGTTTCAAGATATAAAGAAATAAACTGAAATTAATTCAATAAAACGAAGTCTCAACGTGTTCAAGAACAAAGATATGAAGAAACTAAACTAAAACGTAAAATCGTGACGTGAATTCGTAAGAAAAACTAAAAAACGTAAAGTAAACTTGCTCGTTCTTTCTTCTCCAAAAATTAACTCTCTAAAATGCTCTTGAATCTAATGATGGTCAGTGGTATCTCAAAAACGAGCTTGAGACGAGTATATATAAGTAACGGGCCGAATCGTGAACTCATGGGCCGAAAAATGACTTTTAAAGCGCAAAACATGAAGGCGCTCGAGCAGACCCGCTCGAGCGGTGGCGCTTGAGCGTGGAGCTCGAATGGTGCAAGTGCTCGAGCGGTGGCGCTCGAGCTGGTCGAGCGCTCGGATTCCTCTGCAAGTTGTGGGGCGCTCGAGCAACACGCTCGAGCGGTGACGCTCGAGCTGCTCGAATGCTCGAATTTTTCTATAAGTTTTGGGCGCTCGAGCAACGTGCTCGAGCGCTAATGCTCGAGTGGTCCACTCGAATGACTCCCAAAATTGCTCCAATTAGTACTTTTCTTCTTCAACACTAACACCAATCGTATTCCTTCGATATCTTCTCATCCGGGCATCCGTTTGAGTCGATTCAAAGTCCTACGAACTCCGTTCTTCGCCCTCGATTCACCTATAAGCATCAAAGAGACAAATTCATTAGTTTATGAAAATGATACTCAAATGACTCTAAATACTCAACAAAATCAACCAAAACTAGGGCATTTCGAGCGACGAGTCATGACAATTTCACGCCTAATCACCATCGTAAATATATATTTTACGAAGGATATAAGTGTTAGTGTTAGTGTCCTAGAGACAATTCTTTGTGAGGACATAATACTAATATAATATTCAGTTTTGGTTTAATATTATTATTGATTTAATATTAAATATATGACATTACACTTATCTGAATATTATGTTTGATTGTTTGCATTTATTCATATATGTGTTCCCATGAATCAATATTGTCATTGAGTGAGTGGGAACTCAGATGACTTAAGTATGATTCTCAAATAACTCCAGTCAAGGATCATCAAGAATGAGATATTGATGATACAATTGAGATTGGTTTGTGGTCTGCATTATACTCTTAGGAGAGTGTAGTAAGATCTTGCTTACTACGAGATACTGTGACCCATTACTGAAAAAATAAAATAATGCATGAAAGATGACATTACAAAAAAATCACATTTAGATGTTATAATTACTTTTATGTTTCATAAACTGACCAAAATAAAATAAGGTTAACACAATATTTAAAGACAAACAAAAAGATTATACAAACAATGATCCACACTATTACATATTTTTTCGATCTTTTAACCATTTAACCTTACCATCTGTAATTCTCCTTTGCACTCTATGGTGTGAGCAGTGGTTGTTTGTTTCCCAGCAAAAATTAATGATATAATTCTTCCTGAAAATGAGAACGTCAGATGATATATATAGAAGAGTAGGTCTACTATGAGACTGTCTCATTGCATAAGACAATAGGAATTGGTATAATTAGGGCAATGGCTCATTAACACTTTGGTAGGGCTAGGTCTTAATTTGTGTTGTCTCATGCCATGAGACGGTCTCATACAAGTTTTTGCCTATATACAATCATGCCATCATGGTTTGCAATCTTAAAAATGTATATCATTTAAAAAATTAACCATAGTATTTGTTGATATGAAATTTGCATTGATAACTCAACTAATTTTATTTCAAGTTAAAGGAAAAAAAATCTAAGGTGAGAATCAAGAAAAAACTATTCAAGTTATAGTGGTAAATCTCGGCCCTTCGTCTAACCATGCAAAAACAAAAATTAACAATAGTAAAAAGAAGATGTCTAGAAAAAGATAATTACACTGCTAATTGTTTAAATATACTCACATTAAAAAAAACAAAACTCTCTATGTTATTCCATGGAATCAGATGCTAAGAATTACCATTTGTTCTATATACATACACAAATAAAATTTGTCAAATGATCTCTAGACCGTTTCCCTTATCTGTGATACCAATTCCAAAAATTGCAATCAATGAGGCATAGAATATAAAATAACAGTAGCCCTTTGTTCATTCTCAAGATTTTGAATGATAACATTACAATATTCATTAATGTTAAGATAGTGTAATAATAAATTAAATCTTTAATTACTACATCATTATCTTCTTGATTTTCTATCATAAACCCAGCAATGGACCTCAGGACGACCATTGTAAACCCATAAAATGTGGTGAAATCCAAAGTCATCCGTCTGCAGCAGCAGGACATGCAAATATATTGTCCATCAAATGCTCGAGAAAAAAATTAAGATGCAAAATAGAATATAAGAGTTAATGGGAACAAAAAGACCAAGAAGAGAGGATATAAAGTATTATTAGCAAAAAAAAATTCTCAAAGGCAAATGAATCAAATCAAACAGTAGGAAAAAGTTATGTTGGAAGAGTTCATTGCTATCAAAGACGGATGATGCAAAACTTAGTAAATACATTCTCAAAGAAAAATTTAATCAGGAAGCATGAAAAACATATTTATTCAAACATGTAGTTTTTAAAATTGAAATCTTTTCAAAACATAAGCTTTCAGTAGTTGCTTGTCCAAAAAAAATAAAAGGAATCATGTTACTGTGTTCTTGTATAGCTACAGATGCCAACTGAATAAGAAGATGATTATATTTAGCACGCATAATTTGCTTCCTTGAAGTTCTGAGATATTTGGTGTTATGATACTTTATTTACTTTTTTCTTACCTCTTTGTATTTGAATTGTAACTTCACATTCTTAGCAGCGATGCTGCAGTCCCAACATTTGAAAGTGCCCTTTCAAATGTGAGTCAAACCTCGCTGGTGCGGGTGATTGTGTCGCTCACTGCAACTAAATTCCCTTTAATATTTCCAATTCTCTCAAACTCTTAATTTACAAATCACATAAAAAGATATGGAAACATAGAAGATTAAAAATTGTAGTGCATATTGCGCAACAACAAAATTTCAATTATGGTATTGTAAAGCACATCACAGGTTTGTAGATTTCAAAACTATACAAATCATAACCAAAACTAAACATAAAATCCACAAGGTTAGCTTAATATAACATCCATCTCAAAACTCATTCTAGCTCACACAATAAAATAAATTTTGAATTCATTAATTTAAAAGTTAGAAACTGCAGCTTCTAATACCAATATACCATCAGAGGATGTTATTCTTTTACTATTTTATAAGAAAACTCTAAATACAAAGGGTATAAACTGCAAGCAGAAAAGCTAACACGTAATAAGTTGAAAAGAAACTCAACAAGTAAAAAATTGGTGCTACTCACCCCAACTTGGCTACTGTTAGGATATTTTTGTCCTAAGGATTGTCTCACTTTGATTTTGATAATGACAAAACATATATTGTTTTGTATTGTGGAAACTAACTTTGCAGGTACAAAGAGAAATGATGAGTTTTAAAGAGATAAAGTTTACATCTGCAAAGATAGATTCAGAGCCTACAACTAGTTCAAGACAAGTCCGCATCTAAAGAGTTGAAGACTAGTGTACAGCCGAAGAATCTACATCTGCAGAGTTAAAAACTACAAGCTGTAAACCTGAGATTAGTAGGACTAATTAAGTGTAGTTCATCCTGTACATTCACTCAGTTAGTTTGAAGTGTTTCAGTGTTTACCAGAGCTAATTACTAGCAAGTTGCTCAGTGATTAAAAGCTCATTTGAGCAGTCATCACTAAAAGACAACATGTACTACTCAAGGACAATGCTATATGACAAGAAGCTTTAATTAAGTTGAAGTCAAAGCTGGAGGTGAATTTCATTTGAAATTTCAATCCCTCCAACGGCTAGAGGACCCCTCAAGACTCCTATAAATAGGAGAGGAGACCTTAGAGGATCAATAACAACAACTCCAAGCTTTCAAGCGAACCTGCACAATATTACAGCTTTCAAGTCTACAGCCCTTCAAAATCTAGAAGTTTAGGACTTAGAGCTAGGATACTTGTCTTGTATTTTGTTGTTGTTCCCTCACTATACCCCTTTTATTCTACCTAGTGTAGATATCATTCTTAGTGAGTGTTTAGTTCTGAGTGAATTTGAGAGTTTCTGAGTGAATTTGTGTTTCTGCCTAGATTACAGTAATCTGAGTGAGAGTTATAAATCTAAGGGGGAACAACTGTGTGTCTACGTGAAGCATCTTAGTGAATTTGGCACCTTTGTGGTGTAACAGTGGATGTAGGAGGATTACAACACCTCTGAACCACTATAACTCTCTTGTTCTTTTTATATCTGTTCATTTCTATTTTTATCAAGTTATCTTTATGCTTATATTCACTGCTTATCTTATTTCATACCTTGTGTCATCATTTTATACATATATTATGTGGGCATCTGTTTTCACACTTAGCTAGAGCTCTGCCCATTTGATTTTTTTCACTTCACACACTTTGTTTATTTCCGCTGCACAAGGTGTTAAAATACTCTAAAGTATTACAACATCAACTTTGATAAGTGTTTGAATCAATCTCTACAGACTTTGCATTTTAAAAGTCTGCAGCTGCAAACT
This sequence comes from Ballota nigra, assembly GCA_947034835.1. Lineage (NCBI taxonomy): Eukaryota > Viridiplantae > Streptophyta > Magnoliopsida > Lamiales > Lamiaceae > Ballota > Ballota nigra. Next base: position 30,360,091 of record OX344728.1, on the reverse strand, counting down.
ACTTTTGAACTCTACAGCTGGAGAGTTTGGTCTGTATTATAAATTTTTAAAACTCAAGGTCTATTCATCCCCCCTCCCCCTAGACCTTGATATACCTTTGGGACCAACAGCTCCAGCTCACAAGGTTTTATCAATAGAACACTATAATACTACATCTTCTCTAATTTCATCAAAAAATTTAACCAAGGATGATGATATCCCCAAATTCCTAGAGCGATATAGATGAATTTCACGCATTTTTTTTCAAAAATTCCTTATTCTAACCATATAGATCATTTGTGGAATTTCTAATAAATTTCTACTTTGGATTTGATATAAAGTGTTTCACGAAACAAGAGAGACATTTATTGATTGAGGAAAAAAATATGAATTTGATGAAGGGTTAAAAGAAAACTTACGCAACATTCCATTGGATTCTAGACCAAGAAGTCTTCAAAATGTAAGTGGGTTTTCACAGTCCCAGTCCTGCTTGTTTGACATTTACAGAACCTGGAAAACTAAATTAAATATTTTTGAGAAAGATGTGAGAATTTCAAACAATTAATAATCATTAAGAGAAATTCAGCGTGAGTTCAATTATGTAGCAAATCCACAACAATCAGTATGCACAAGAATAAAATAAATTTCTTTTTTTCTGTCATTGTAGCTATATATTATTCCTTCAAACAACAATGTCATACTAAGAGAGTGAAGTTGGCAATGAAGTAATAAAATATGTCCATAGCATAGCTAGATAAAAGATTAAAAAAAATGAGTTCAAATTACCTCAAATTGCTGCAGTACCCCACATCACACCCAACAAAAGCCTAATATATCTGCAAAAACATCCGGAAAAAAATTTAAGGAAAAGAGGATCAGTATTGATATACTGAAAACATAGATGTATAACTTAATTTAAAGTAATATATGGTCTCATTTTTTGCTCCCAAACAGTTGCAATAGAATTATCTTCACAATACGTGAAATTAAAAGGTATGAGAAAACCTTGTCAGATAATTCTTATCGATATTTTAACAATAAATATAACAAAGTTTCACCAATGAACCCCAAATCTTATACATAGCCAAGATATATAATTCTATGCATGTACTGAGTTAGTATATAATCAACTTATATACTTACCTGGCCACTGGGTTTCTCACTTTAGTGGGTGGCCTGGGTTCTATTCCTTTTGGGAACGAATTAAGGGAGTTATAAGGTGGCCTGGAGAATTATTAGAGTACTTGGAGGCTTGGTGAATGACTTGAACGCAAAATACTAGCTTAACTAGAAGTTACCCCACAAGAGTATGGGATCACTGTAGTATGAGCGAGTATAGGGACCAAGTAGTATCGAACCCGTGGGAAAGTGAGTATATGAATAAATCCCTGGAAATTTATGTCTCGTAGCTAATATGAATGTAATTTGGGTTTTCTAATACTACTAATTAAACTCCAAATGCAAAATTAAACTATACTAACTCTTGTTTGAGTGCGATTGAGATGATGATACTTGAGATAGGAATCCCTACGTATACTCAAGGAATTAGTACGTTAACTAAAATAATTGTGATATTCAAGTTATAATCCTAAGTGTACTAAAACTAGGCAGTCAACTTCACTAATCTAGCACAAGAATTGAAAGAATAAAAGCTCAAGAATTTATCCCAATACTTAGTTCTATCAACCTAATTAACTAACCTACTAATTAAATTATATGACTTGCACTTAATTATTGAGGCCCTAATTTAACTAAGGTGATGCGTCCGTCCTCCCTAGATAAATCGGTAGATTATAAACCCCTTCAAAAACTCTCTCCTTAAGCCTATTAGTTATTAAAGAGTGATGCGGTTGTCTTCTCTCTAACAATTTTCATACTTAATTCTATTATTATTCTAGGGTTTATTATAATTATTCAATAATTAAGAGAACTAAAACTATACATCATGAATTATCCTAATTACGTACCAACGTTTTAATTATACGAGTTAATCCTCTGCCAAGCATACAAGAATTCTAGCCTAACATGGTGATTTCAAGAATAAAAGCAATAATAAGATAAACAATCATCAACATAATTAAAACTATGAAAGAATTCAAGAACATCAACTAATTATGAAAGCAATTAAATCAAGTCTCAAAATCAAATCTATAAAATTCTGGAAAAGTAGGTCTAAGAATATCAAGAATTCAAGAAATCAAAACGAAAATCTAAATTGTTCAAAGTAGTAATTAATCTAACGAATTCGTATGCTAAAAACCTCGATTACAATCTTCAAAACATTGCCAAAGACTCAAAATCACCTTTCCAGGCTCTTCCTCTTCGACAATTATGTCAAAATGTGTAGATGTGTAAAAATAGACTTGAGATGAGTATTTATATGACTTGGGACGAAAATATGGTAAAAACCGACAAGGGTGCTCGAGCACGGTCCTCACTCGAGCGCCTGGCGCTCGAGGGCCTCCTGCTCGAGCGGCTCACTTCAACAGCGGATTCAGGGCTCTCGAGCACTCCTTGCTCGAGCGGTTTCCGCACGAGTCCTCACCGGTCGAGCGGGTCTTGTCCATAGCGTAGATGGGGCGCTTGAGCCCTAGTTCTCGAGCACTTGGTGCTCGAGCTCCCCTTATGCTCGAGTGTTTCCTCCTTTTTCACTAATTGACATTTTTCTTCGCTTGAACTAATACTTTTCGTATTTCTTCAATATCTTCTCATCCGAGAGTCCGTTTGAGTCGATTCAAAGTCCTACGAACTCCATTTTTCGCCCTCTTTCCTATCATGAACATCAAATAGGCAAATTGATGATTTTATGAAAATGTTACTCAATTAACTCCAAATACTCATCAAATACACTCAAAATATGGACTAATCAGGCTACAAAACATCACAATTTCACGCCTAATCAGTGAACTTACTTCTAACTACTAACAACTAATATTTACCGATCAAAAAAAACTTATAAACAGATTTGAGGATAAAACCAACCAAAGTTATGTGACTTATTTAACCTTAGATTCAAATTCACTCTCACCCTTTTTATGGACCAAATTATGAAATGGTCATGGAAGGGATTGACAACCAAATCCAAGGCATGTACTGTCTTGTAAATTATCAAATGTAGAAAGAAAATAACATATGGCAGAAGCTCTGGACCACAGGTACATAAACTCTTCAAGTAGAACAATGAAAGACATAGTTCAGCAGTAACCAGAAAAGTGACATTGACATTCTGTAATGAGCAAGGGTGCAGAAGTCAGAAAACGCTAGGCGGACGTTTTCAGGCTGCCTAGCGCCTAGGCCGCCTAGGCGCCCGCCTAGAAAACCGCCTAGCCTAGTTAGTTTTAATTTTTATTTTTTATTAAATGTTAGATATTAATTTGCTAGCAGGATATTCTCGATCTGCGTATTTCTTAATCTTTGACCCAACAACAAAATCTTTCTAATAGCCAAATACATACATAGAATATCCGCAAATTTGAAAAGAAATACATACACATAGGCCATAGCAACTTCATGGAAATTAATACACATAGAAACAAAAGCTGTAAATACCATGCTCCACAATTAGCTCTTGGGTTTTGATATTCTTGATCTGGTATTGTCAATTACATATAGGCCATAGCAGCAAAGGAAAATTATAAATAGATTTGTCTGGCGTCGGGCGACGAACAGCGGCGGGCGACGAGCAGCGGCTGGCGGCGGTGGTCAGCAGCGGTGAGCACAATGGACGGCGGCGAACGGCGTGAGATTCAGATTTTGGTTTCTCTCTACCTGGGTTTTCTCTCTACTCTCTAGCTCTTTCTCTCTCTAGCTTTCTCTCTCTCTCTCCGTTCAGATTGAGATTAGGTGTGAGATTCTGGCCGCCTAGGCGGCGCCTATCCCGCCTAGGCGGCGCCTGGATGAGAAAACGTCTTTTTCGGCCGATTTTGGTCAATTCGCGGCGGCGGGCGGCCGCTTAGCGCCTAGGCGGCCGCCTAGCCCGTTTTTTACATCCATGGTAATGAGAAATAAAAAGCTCAACAATTTATCTCAAAGATGTAATGGGATGTCAACGGATATATTAATTTCAACACTCTTCAATGCATCTGACAAATATTTACCTGCTTAGGGTCAAGTCACCTTATAGTTATTCTTTACAACAAAAGGACTATTAAATACACCATTGGCCGATGAAGACAAACCATCATAGTGAACCATAAAAAAATTCTCAAAACCAAAGAAAGAATATTACTTAGATACTATTAAACGCAATCAACTAAAATCACATATAAAGCACACCTTTTTGCAGAAGAACTCAGGAAAAATAAAAATTAAGTTGCCTCATGAGGACACAAACTTCTTCCTTCTCAACATAATATATACTTGTATCAAAATCTTCTTATGAATACACGAGCGTACGGAAGTTCTTGAACTGGAAAAAAAAATAGAAACTTCTAAATACAATTTAATTAAGAGAAGGATGCGCTACAGAAAAAATATACCAAACAAAACAAGGAGTTGAAAACAAAAGAAATTTATCTATATGATGGGGCGCTAATGTCGAACTCCTCAAAACCAACGAACATACCATCCAAATATTGCAAGCCAACAAGGACAAATTAACTTGATGCACCAAAAAATTCACTACCACGCCTCTGATCCTCAGTTGTACCACCGAAAAAAGCGATTTTTGCATCTTCAAAGTGTTGGAAAGCTTGACCGAGATCAATGGCCGGTACTACCAGCCCCACATAGTTTTCGGTCAGCCTTTCCACCATGCGATTCGCGCCTGAAAATGATTGAAGAGCATAAGTTGAGATTTCTAAGCACATTGTTGAAGCATATCAGCGTATGCAATGAAAAGAGTTAGGGTTGTAAGATTGATTAAAGTCGTGCAACCTCTCGAAGCTCAAGCTAGAGATTGTTAGACTGCGAGTTGATTTTACAAACAATGAATTTGCTAAGACAGAGCAATTCAAATGGGATAATAGAAAAGTAGAGGAAAAGACAGATGAAATATAAGAACGTAGAAAAAGAAATGCTAAGGGTTTAAAATATTTGGAAAAATACAAAAAAAAAAGGATAAAACAATTTCAAATAAAAGATGGTAGGGGTAAAAGCGTCCAAAAATGATTTACCACTCTAGACCATTTTTAAATATATTATAGATATTATATACATCCTAGACACTCCACACACACACACACACATAGTTAGATACATATTTATATCATTTTAAATGATCATTTGCATAGAACTCATTTTCATTACTATTTTTTTAAATATAGTTTTTTTTTTTTTTATGTTTTATGGTCTCTCACCATTGGATGAGAGAAGTAATGGAATATCTATGTTTAGTGGTTGTATTAAAATTGAGTATGGTTGGTGGAGGAATATGTTTAGGCAAGTGCGTGTAAATATTATATATAAGATATATTATAATTATAAATTGGGCATATTTAGTAGTAAAAAAATTAATGTGGGTGAACTTAGTAACATGGTGGTTTTAAATAGTTGCGCATTATAAAAAATTTATGACTCTGTATACAGTTCAAGGTGACTTAAATAAATAAAAAATCAATATCAAGTACTCAACTTGAATACAATATAATATATATATATATATATATAATTCTTTCCCCAACAAAAAAATTTCATTATATTTCTTAAACAATTTTTGTAACGCCCCGAATCCAAAACACATTAATTGTATCGAATTCGAGGTGCCACTTGTGATTAAAATTCGAACTATAAAATTTTTGACATAAAAAAAAAGATAATACAATGAGAGATGAGTTTTATGCAGCGGAAGAAATTAGTAAAATAATTTTAATAAGTATCTCACGCATGTATATCTATGAATATAAAGTTTAGTATTAACAGTAACATTTTATTTGAACGGGGAACTCCGTGTCATCTCTATTACTGTCCTTGCTCCACGAAATCATAATCTGCAAGGGTTGTAAAAAGGGGGGCGTGAGATTTGAATTCTCACGTATGGGTGATTTGCAACGTCATGAGATTGGTAAATCCGAAGTATATTAAATTATACTCATTAATAAAGTAATTAATTTATTTAAGCAGTTGGCATAAAAATAAGAACATCATATATCACAGAAGTAACAAGCTCACGTAATAATTAATTGGGCATAACAGTTTCAAAACATATAATTGATATATCACAAGTTGATTCACAATAAGGGGCAAAGCCCAAAGTCATTTTCAAGTGACGGCCGAATCTGCCAAAATTATTTTCAACACATTGTGAATCTCCCCCAAACCGTTTCCCACCAACAAATCATGTGACCATGAATCGGAATAATTATTATCACTCATGGTCACCACAAATAATATCAGTGACCATGAATCTGACCTATTGTCACTCATGGCCATACGTGTCAATCCACAAACATAACTGCTCAATGATTACTCGCCTTCCTCTTTCTCATAAAAAACTGTCATTTCAAATTGTGGGGAGAATTCACATAATTCACACTTAAATTGGTTCATGCTCAGATAATGCCCTTAATCATGCAGTCGTGATTAATTTGAATAGAAACAATAGATATTTGTATCATATATAAATATATCACGTAATTCAAATATTTATATAATAGGTGTACATTTATGTTTGATTAGTTGTTTTAGATTGATTTAGTCGAGTTCAGAGTATACCAGCACAACATATTATAAACAGATCGATTAACAGATCATCACCCACCTGTTAACTTTAAAGCTAAGTTACAACTGTCTTGAGATTCCTTTGGAAGGTAACTTGCGTTGTAGAGACGTCCCGAGAGTGATGTACAAACAGAAATGTCGGATCCCTCGTGCATATTCCGATTAGCACGGAATCCTAATACGAAACCATTTGATTAAAAGTTGGTCCTTGAATTATTGAAAAGGCCTAGAAGTACGTGTTACGAAACGAGGAAGTTGTTGTCTTATAAACTTGTTGAAATAGACCTACTTAAAAACACACACTATTTTGGTAAATACACCACTCCTAAAAAGGTAGTGTATTGGAGGAGTGTATTTACTAATTTTCTTGTTGTAATACTATTTCGACTTTTATAAAATAATCTTTTTATTTCCTTTGTCTTTTTATGAATAAAAGTCTATATAACATAAAATTATATCCATATAATATTTTCTTGGAAATAATTAAAAGAATGAAACATTTATTTAAATAATAATAATAATATAATAAAAGGCCAAATTTAATATTTTACTTTCTAAAATTTATATTTTATTTTAAAAGAACTTTGAATATAAATTATACTTTATAAATAAAAAAATCCATTTATTAAAGGGATTATAAATTTATAAGTCCAGTAACTTAGCTTAACTTTGAATTTGGTCCCGGAGGAATACACGTTTTGAAATTAGTCCTATAAGTTTTAAAAATTTTTGGAATCGGTCCTTTGACCTGCTAGAGCCGGTTACCTATCCGGTAACTGCATCCCTGAATATTAATTTTCATTTTCCTTTATTTATTAGGCGCCATGTCAATATTTTTTAATTATAATTGATGGGCTTAATTATTTCGGGCAAAACGGGTCAAACACCAGAAAATGAAATCTGGGTATTAAAAAATCCAAGCACGGTTCCATATCCCTCTCTCCTCCTTGTTCATCCTATTCTTAACCCAATTTCGCCGCCGTCAATGGCCGTTCGCCGCATTTCCCTCTCTCTTGATCTGCCCGCCACATCCAGGAATTGGCCGTTCGCCGCCTCGCTAAAACCCACCGCTTCTCCGACATCGAAACCTTCATTTGAATCGCACAAATTCCAACCCCAAATCCCGAAGAACCCTTCGTCTCTTCTCTGATTCGATCCTACGGCATCGCCGAAATGTTCGAAAATGTCCTGAACACCCCGATCATGTTCTGATAATTCGATAATTTTTTCTAGTTTTTGGATTTGTGTTTGGGGGTTGGTGAAATGGCAAGGAATACAATCTAACCAGAGAAATTAATCTGGGAGTTGATGAGGAATTCTCCGCAAATTCGATGAGTTTTTTTAGTGTGTTTGTTTGTTCAGCGATTTGGAGATGAAGATGAACAATAATCCTAAATTATTTTCCAGAATTTGTAGGCCTTCTCTCTTTTGTACAAGATTGTTGACAGTTGAGTTGGACTTGAATTTGGGAATAAACTGATATTCTGGATTTTTGGAAATGAACATTGAAGTTGTTCTTGAATAGTTTTGGAAGTGGGTTTGATTTCCTGGGTTACATAGATGAACAATAATGGGGGGAGGAACATGGAAGGATAAGATGAACAGTAATTGGGCAATAATAATCCGTGTGTTGAGGTGGGTCGGATCTTCTACATTGACCCAGTTTTTAAATACCCCAATTGTTTTAACCCGACCTGACCCGATTTCTGCCCAAAATATTTAGTCTTATCAACATAAAAAAATAAAAATATTATAATATCACACTGAGAAATAAAGAAAAATGAAATTTAATATCCACGTGGCAATTACCGGATGTGTAACCGGCTATATCAGGTTAAAGGACCGATTTCAAAAAAAATTCAAACATACGGGACCAATTTCAAAACATGAATTCGTTGTGGACCAAATTCAAAGTTGAGCTAAGTTACTGGACTTATAAATATATAATCCCTTTATTAAAACTTATTTTGTTTAAAGAATTTTATATAATAAATACTGAAAATAATATAATATATACTTTTCTTTATTGTTAGTAATACTTGATTTAAAGAAGTTTTCATAAAATAATAGAATAAATATTTTCCTACATTACTAGTATTACTAACCAAGTTTACTTGTGTCATTTTCAAAACAAAAGAGTAATATTATTTTCTAAAAGTCATTTTCCATTTGTTTCAAACATTTGAACAGTAGAAGACGAGTTTCCCTTTGTCTCTAAAAACTCAACTAACACTAAAACAAACCAATTTCATCACCATATCATTAGTTAACCAAACCAAACTAATTCATCCATTCAATAATACCTTCCAACTAAAACAGCAATACTAATTCATCAAACTAATAATATCATCCAACCAAAACAATAATACTTAACTCCCAAACCAACAATATTAAATAGTTATTCCAATAACACTAGTAGAAATTTAACAACAAAAGTCCATTTACAACTCTCCAATCCAACATCAGGGAATCTAAAATTGTTCAATTCCTATTCAAACTACAACGAGAAATAGAAATAGAGAGAAGTTTAGCAATTCTTCGTGGCGGTAAACGGGCGGCCTAACGGCGTCGTATAATTATTCACCGGATAAATTGGACAGTCTTGCGGCGTTGTTCGGAATTTCTACGAAAAACGGGCAGCGAGCTTCATCGGAACGGTGGAGGGGTTTCGGTGTTGAAATCAATCGAAAATAAAGATAATTTGTGAGTTTAAAATCGAAAGGGACTAATTCTGAAATTGAAGATTGAGAAATGGATAAATCAAAACTCACCCAAGGGAGAAGGTGAATCGGTGATGCGACGGTATAGGGAAGAGCGGCGACGAAAGGGAGAGGTCACGGCGGCGCTGCTCGGCTTCGATTGGGAACAGGGGAGGCAGCGGCGACCGAGGCGGTGGCTGAAGGCTGCGAGAGGGAGGGGCTGGGCGGCGACTCCGATCGGAGAAGGGAGGCGACGGCATGAGCGATTGGCCTGAGAGCGGCGATGTGCGAGGCGTCGCGCAGCGGCGAGGCGCTGCTGGAACACGGCGGCGTCGCGGCTGGAGCGGTGGCTATCGCTTCGCGACGGCGCTGGAGGCGGTGCGAGAGGGATGGTGGCGCGATGGAGTCGCGGCTGAAGGGAGCGAGGTCGTACGGTGGTCGCCGGCGATTTTTTTCGCCGTGAGGGAAAGAGAGGGCCGAGAGAGAAGGGAGAAGAGCGAAGGAAATACGCGTTTTGGCTAACTGAGGAGAGAGAGAACTCTTCTTTTCTTTGGAAACTGATTAGGAATTCTTCATCCTTATCTTCGGCAGTTGATTAATTATAGGGAGAAATTATTTAATTAATTTATTAATTTTAAGGGGAGGAAAATAATATGTGGGTGAGATTAATTTTGTAATTAATTTAATTCAAAAAGAGAAATTAAAATATGTGGATAGGGATCCCCTTTGTCTTGAGATATTTTTGTTCCCAATTAATACGGCTTAGGGATCGTTTGGTTCACGAGTTTAATCCCAATTTTATAATTAATACAGTTTTCAAATTCAATTAATATTTTATTGTATTTTAATTATTCTCAATAAATTATACGGATCGAAAACATAATTTTAAACTTTGAATAATAAATTTCTCGAAATCTCTTCTCCGTTTGAAATGTTCGATTTCTTTCTTCGAACTTGGGAATTTGAATTAGGGTATATAATTTAAATTACTCGTTAGCACACAAAATAATAAAATTAAAAGAAACAAGGATAATAATAATATAAAATAAGGTTTCTAGCAAAATAAAAGGTATAAAACGGGACAGGGTATTACAATTTTATCATGTTTACGCAATCCCAACTTTTCTATCAAATTTACACCAAACTTTTGTGAGATAACGTATACGACGATCTGTGTCACCAATAAACCAGTAGTGTCCGGCCCAGGCTTCGCTAGCGGAAGTTGTTTATATAACTATTTTTTTAAATATAATCACTTATACTTTTTACATAAATTCTTATATGTACTCAAATATCTTGCATGCCCTTGGATTTTAAACTCACTTTTGAATTTAATATTAATTTTTTCAAATAGAATTTTTTTTTAAAATTAGGGTATTGTTGATTACTACTTAAGTTATTACTAACTACTGCTTGGGGTATTACTAACTACCACCCTGGGGTATTGTTGTTTACTGTTTGAGGTATTATTGAGTACAGTTTGGAGTATTACTGGTTTAAGACACAAAGTACACACCGAACTTTAAATTTTTTGCAATTGATTTTCAAACTTGAGCATGTGCATGTTATGCACTTGGGTACACACAAGAATCACTCTATTTTTTTTTTATATATTTTATGTTCTACAAATGTCACAATTTTTTCACACAATGATTTATTACAAAAAAATTAATACAAAATTTTCTAATTATACCTAAGTGTAACGTGATAAATATATATGTTTTATTACCAAATAACTATCTATAAAAAATAAAGGATTATTTTATAATTCTTAGGCATTAACTCATCCTAATCAAATGGTTTGTCTGTATAAATTTTAAATATAATCTGAACATGTATAAATTTAAAAAAAAATTATAATATAATATTGGATAATCATCGAAGACATTTATAATCAATAATGATAACATCAATATTACTATTCAGAAGATAAGACAAAGTATAGCGTGGAAATGGTTCAGACATGAATCATTAAAGGATATCAGTAGTTTAAACTAAAGAGTGTTGGTTGTTTTCACTGAAGGGTATTAGTTATTGTCACTGAAGAGTATTAGTTGTTCAGTGAAAACAAACTAAGACTCTTCAATGAAAACAACTAATACTCTTTATTGAAACCAACCAATGCTCTTTAGTATAAATAACTAATATTCTTCAATAATTCATGTATAAATTAATACATACTCAGAAGATAATTACTAATAAAGGTAAAATAATGATTGAATACTCTCAACCATATACCTATTTAAAATGCTTCACTTTTTTAACATAACAATGTACATAAATCCAAACAATTAACATCAAAGAAATACTAATAATTAGTTTTTATAAAATTAGCAGTAAGTTTTTTTTAATTGATTTGGTACAATACATGTATAGTATTTTATATCAATGTATATATTTAATTATATAACACATATTTTGATATAATATATACATATATATCAAAATATAAAAGCAATATATCTATATACCCATATAGTTAATACTAATAAAATAAAACAAATATAACAACATTATATTGAAACAATTTGACACCATTAATAAACACACATATCATTGTGTTATATCAAAAACAAATGAAAATAATAAAATGACATAAAAGCAATTGAATTAATAATTGATCCATTCAAATAACATGATGAAATACATAACAAACTAAATAAATCAAAATAATGTAACAAAGCTCTAAACATTTCTAAAAAATAATCTTGAAATACTAAAGTTTTTGTATTACCACATTCAAGATTATCATTATGACAAAATATTATCTTCAAGTTTACTTGACTGGTAATCCTCGAGACTTTCTTTAAAATAGTATAACATGAGAAAATGATTGATCTTGATTTTTTTTTATTAACATAGCATATGAAACAATCAGCGAGAACTGTCTGTGCGTAAATTTGAATGGTAACTTACGATCAGAAAGAGGTTGTAACAGTTTAGGTATTAAAAAATAAAGGGTCGAGTTGGGTTTTCCTCCCAAAATTATTTATTGTTCATCTTCTTCCATATCCTCTCCACTTATTACTGTTTATCTTCTAGATCTAAAACGTTCAGAGCTCTCTTCCCATCCCCCCCCCCCCCAAATAAAATAATAAAACCCTGAATCAATTGTTCATTTCCAAATCCTTCTCAGGTTCACTCCCAAGTTTAAATCGAAGTCAACCATAAAACATTTTGAAATAAACTGTCACATTCATATGTTAATTATAATTCTGGAAAAAAAACTTAGGGTTACAATTCCTCTTCATTAAAAAAAATTGCAGAGAAATGGAACCCTATCGCAGAGACCCAAATTTTCCAGCAAGACTCAGGCGACAACGATGCTCAGGCGCTGGAGATCCATATTTTCAACTCCCAGATTCAATTTCTAGGATAAACAAAAAAACCAAATTTATTTGTCACGCATCTGTGAATTCACCAAAACAAAAACACAATTCCTCTAACCTAAGAAATTAGGTAAGAGATCCAAATCTAATTTCTTTTCTCTTTGTCTCAATTTGATGAACGATGTTTTGAACTCCTAAATCTAACATATAGAAACAATAATCTTATCCTTCAAATCTTCATGATACGCTGGTGACGCAGTCAATGGAGAACCTTAATGTAAGAAAGATCCTCATTGCAACGCAACAACCTATTCTTCTCTCACACTCCTCCGCTCGCCACCAACGTTCTTAACCATCTTTCCAATGATCAATTTGACTTTCAAAATGAAACATTTGGTGAAAAATTTAAATTGTCTATACATGGTCCAATATCATTTTTCATCATTGTTCACATATAAAGTAATAAACAATACTCTCCCTGTCTCAATCTCGATTGTCTCCTAGCCTTAAATGTCCATCTTATTCTCAATTGTTATTTACCAAAAAAATAACTTTATTTTCTTTTGTTTTTCATAGTGTCACTAAAAAGCAACTTTATCATTACAAATACTAATAATAACTATCACATTAAAACTCGTGCCAAAAGCAAAGACTAATTGAGATTGGGACGGAGAAAATATAATATAATATAAAGAAAAACGATTATTACATTAATATTAAAAAAAATACACTATGATCAAATTATTTTGTTTTGTTGATTTCTTTCATACCCAATTTTAAATCCCTCTATTTAATAGACATTATTGCGTAAAGTTGTTAGTTTGTTTTTCATCACTAGAGTACAGAGGTGGGAAATTGGTATGTGTGGTGGTTGTATTGAGATTGAATGAGATCGAGGTATGAAAAAATTTAGGGATGTGAATGTATATATGTATAATATGTTGGATCAAATTATAACTTTAAAGTGGGTATGTTTCGTAAAATTTATAAATATGTTGGGTGAACTTAGTAAAACAATGAGTGTACATAATTGTGTCTTCAAATAAATCTATCTATAATAAATTTAACAATTAACTATGAAGTATGTATAGAGTGAAATTGGTTCATACATGAATCATTGAAGTGTATTAGTTGTTTTTACTAAACAATGTTAATTGTTTTCACTGAAGGGTATGAGTTGTTTATACTGAAGAGTATAAGTTTGTTTTCACTAAATAACTAATACTCTTTAGTGAAGATGAGTAATATTTTTCAGTGAAAACAACTAATACTCTCCAATGATTCAAGTATGAACCATTTTTACTCTATACTTTGTCTTAATTATGTTAAGAATTAATAGTTTTCATATTTGATTTTTAATAAAAAAAAATAAAGCAAAATAAACTTTTATTTTGTTTAAATAGTCAAATAAAAATAAAAATCAATGTTACTTTTAAAATTTTCAAAAAATAATTTCTTTTTACTAATAACAATAATAAACATACAAACAAAATTAAACAACAAATATTTAAGACAAATATAACAAAAATAAGCACCTCAATTAAATTCACCAAACTCAAATGTGCATAACCCAATAGTGAACTATTTTTAAACATTATCATCCACAAAAAAATTAAAATTTTTGATACAATAACTAAATTTATATTTACCAATGCAACATTTCAAATAAATTTTTATAATGTTTTAGTGAGATGAAGAATGTAACGATCATTGTCACTAATAAACATGGATTTACAATAAATCGAGAATAAATTTGGAGAAAATTTTAAATTGTTCATACATGGTCCAACATCATTTTTCATTATTGTTCAACCAGAAGTAATAAATTGAATATAATATAATACAAAGAAATAAAAATTATTCCATTAAAGAAAACACCATAATATATGTGAACAAATTATCTTTCTTTGGTTTATAACAAACTCAATTATAAGTCCCATTGTTTAATACTATTACATTAAAAATATTACATATCAACAAATTACCTTGCTTTGTTAGATCACTAGATTCTTATATAAGTTCCTATGCTTAATAGATATTTTTGCTTTGCTAGTTCAAATTTTCCTTAAACATCACTTTAAAAAATATTACTTTTAACTTTCAACTAAAACATTTGAGAAAAATTAAAGCTGCCGATAAATGGTCTAACGTTTTTCGTGACTGTAACAAAATATAATTCAAACAAAAAAACTCATATTAACGTTAAAAAATTATATATCAACTAATTATCTTGTTTTTTTTTTTCTTTCAAGCCAAATTTTTAATCCTTCTACTATGCACACTAATAGACGATAATCATGCATTTTCAAATTATTTGATATTATACAATCAAATAAAACCTAAAATAACTGATTATCCAAATTAACAAATAAAACATATTGAATTGCATAATATTTGTTCAATGATAACAATAACTACATGTATGAACAGATGATAGTTTAAATAGAATAAGTAACAATATAGATAAATGACACTTTGAAAAAATATAAGTAACACTATAGTGTATAGAAATTATAAATAAATTAGAAATTCAATAAAATTAATTAATACAGAGATGATAATAGATTTTTTTTTTTAAATATAAACTATCTGAATATGTTAATGCTAATAAGACGAAGTAAATAAAACTTGAAAAATGAGTGGTGCTAATATCCAGTCACATGAGTACTGTACAATTAAAACATGTAAATTGAGATGTACAAATACACCAAAATTAATATAATTTAAAAAAATTAATTAACTTGATAAGGCAAACTCTCATATGCATCAAGTGCACGGTGCACTCACTTAACAGTTGTCCATGTTTATACTGAAAAGCTTGTTTCAATTACACTGAAAAGTTTACACAGAAAATCAGTTTTTAGTGTAAACTTTTCAGTGTAATCCAACCACATTTTTCAATGTAATTGGAACAAACTTTTCAGTGTAAATATAGTCAATTGTTGAGTGAGTGCACCATACACCAAGTGCACAAGAGAGTAACTCACATGATAAATAATTCAACTAAGTTAATTGATTAATTACTAATTCCAACGTATGAAAATTAAATTAAACAATTCCAATGAATTAAAAAAAAAATCAATTCCCATGAATGTATTGGTTCTGAACTATTGCCAATATAAAGTTAATTAATTAAATATTCATCAATGATAAATAAGTACTTGAGAAGGGAATCTGCAAACAAATAGTACTTATAAAAGATAATTTCATATGTATATGCACACACATTTTTTTATTTAAGATTTGATCATAATTTATCCAACTAAAAAGTACACGAAGAAAGAAAAGATTTGTTTCATAATTATAAAAATATTTGTTTCCTAATTTTATTATTATGGGATGTGAGAATTAGAAATGATTAAAATCTTTTCTTGAAATTGTATGAAATAGAAAAAAATTAAAGGCAAAAGTATTATATTAAAAGAATTCATGATAAGCTTATCATGAAACTAAATTAAAGTATCAAATATTTGATCAGAAGTATCGATAATTTCACAAGAAGTATCATTAATCTTGGTTGGTGGTATTATATTGCAATTGTAAACCAAAATTAATGATACTCCTAGTGAAATTTGCGATATTTCTGATCAAATATTCGATACTTTAAAACAGTTTCATGATAAGCTCATCAAGAACCATTTTCATATAAAATTTACTCAAAATTAAAAGACAAAGTATAGAGTGAAAATGGTTCATACATGAATCAATGAATAATATTAATTATTTTCACTAAAGAGTATTAGTTGTTTTCACTTAAAGGTATTAGTTTTTTTAACTGAAGTGTATTAGTTGTTTACTTAAAATAAACTAAGATTTTTTAGTGAAAACAACTAATATCCTTTAATAATTTATGTATGAACTAATTTCACTCTATATGTACTCAAATTAATATTTACAAGAAATTAAGATTCCTTTAAAAATTTCTAAATCTTCTAATTTACTAATTGTTGCAATATTATGAAAATCTTCAAAAAATTTCATAAAAGATTACATTTATTTATATATGAGTGTGGAAGGTATGTGTTTGATTATGGTCGAAAATGTATAGTATTCGTGTGAGTGTGCATCAATATTTTTTTAAAAAAATTAATTAAAAAAAAAGAGTATAACAAAAGAAAATTCAGAAAATTTGTTTCTCCGCTCCGTTCTGTATCAACCCGATCCGTACTGAAAAATAAAATACTTGTACCATACACAATTTTTTTCAAATATTCATTTTGATCCGTAGTATGAACAACGCTAATAGGAATTACCTTGCGGGTGTTTTTACATTAATAGGAATTTAATTCTTGGTGAAAAAAATTGCTATACTGTAATCCAGGAGGACCTCATGGTCCAATTTAATTCCTAAAACATTCAATTCCTATAATCTCATTTATTTACGATAGTGTGTCCAATATATAGCAAATTGATTTGACGAATTACATTAGGTAATTAGTTATGATAACGTTAAAAGCTTAATATCATGAAAAGTATAAATTACTACTCCCTCCATTCCAAAGTCGTTTGCTACATTGTAAAAAAGGTCTGTCTCATACTCGTTTTCTACATCTACTTTTGACAAAAAATAATAATACTTTTTAATATTATATTCTTTACACAATAATAACCAAAAGCATATACTTTATCACTTTAAATATTATAAACAACCCTTTTTTTTTAAACTCACGCAAACAGTAAATGGAAAAATGAGTTTGAGATGGAGGGAGTAAAAGTTATTGTTAATTTTTTATAAATAAAATTTTCGGCAAAAATTATAAATTCAATTTACTCAATATTAGTGTTACACACATCTATAACATCTAATACATATATCAAATTGGATTCATGATATATATATATATATATATATATATATATATATATATATATATATATATATATATATATATATATATATATATATATGCATTAAGTATGCAATTGCATGCTTTTAATTTAAAAATAATTAAAATCTAAAATCAATAAATTATTAAAAAATTATTGTTGGAAAATTGTAATTTTTGGCAATAACACCTTATACATAGCAAGTAGTAATTATCAAGTCAATAATGCCTAATTCAGCATGTAATTAGGTAATTATTTAACCGAATTTGCAATATTAAAATCTTGAAACATATATACATTCTTACAAATTATTTTTGCATGTATCGGAAAAAGACATAAAAGTTAAATAGTAAAATCTTGTGTGAGGCGGAATTAAATTTGACACTTTAAAACTCTGACAGAGATAGTATTAATTTATACAATTTGTGAATGTTCTCACTGTGAAACATCTTACACAAGTTTTTTTCAAATTTAAAAAACTCTAATTAAGGAAAAAATATATATGTACATATATATCCACCATGCACCTCATTGTATTGAATTATAAAATCTTCAAATTTGTAATGGAAATATTGAATAACCTTTAAATCTCTTATAAATGAATATCTTGTATTTTTTTTACACAAATATCTTAAAATCTGAGATCCCATCAATATAAATCATAAACAATCGTCTAAATCTACAACTCTATGTGTCAAGATATAAATTCAGTGAAAATAAAAGATTAATGTCAAATAACATGTATACAATTCTTTTCACAGAAACGATGAAAAAATCTAAAAAAAAATATGTACAACACATACGAAAGAAATCAACAGTTTGAGAAATACATAAGATATAAAGGTATATTGTAGAATATGTAATACCCCGTCCCGTTTTGTACCTTCTATTTTCTTAGAAACCTTATTTTATATTATAATCTTGTTTCTTTTAATTTTATTATTTTGTGTGCTACTGTGTGATTTAAATTTATACTCTATTCTAAATTCTCAAGTTCGAAAAAAGAAATCGAATATTTCAAACGGATAAGGGATTTCGAGAAATTAAATTATTCAAAGTTTTAAATTATGTTTTCGATCCGTATAATTTGTTGAGAATAATTAAAATACTTTAAAATATTAATTGAGTTTTAAAACTGTATTAATTTTCAATTTGAGATTAAACTCGTGAATCAAAAGATTCCTAAATCGTACCAAATGAAAACAAAAATATCAGAATAAAAGGGAATTAATCCTAACCATATATTATTCCCTCCTTTTAAATTAATTAAAAATAAATTTCCTAAATTATGTTAAGAGACGAAAATATCAAGTTAGCAGGCCAATTTCTAGCCACAAGTTTTATCCTTTTCTTTTCCTTTTAAATTAATTAATTATTTTGAGATATTTTCCTTATATAATGAAGCACGTCTCTATCCAGAAACCATTTATCCCCAAATTAACTTCATTCTTTCTCAATTCCTTTGCCTTCTCTCATAAACTCGTCCTTCTCTCTCCCAATTCCAAATCGACCACCATCCGCCTTCTCTCATTTTCACCGGCAACCGAGCGCCACCAATCGGAGAGCACCGCGAAGCCTCTCGTCCCTTCCAGCGCCGCCCGTCGCACCCAGCCGAACGCCGACTCCAGCCGTTGCCTCTCTGTTCCAGCCCGATCGACGCTGCCCACTTCCTCCGCGACGGCCGCCGAGCACCGCCGTGTCCCAGACGCCGTCCCACCTCCTGCACCGTCGCACAGTACCGCCCAGCACCGCGATGCCTCTTTCCTTTTTTCGGTCGCGATGCCCTCTCGCGACCAGCGCCTCTCGCCTCGCTCCCAGACGCGATACCGATCGTCGCCTCTCCGTTGCCGAATGCCGCCGCCGATCGCAGCCATCTCCAGTCGAGCGTCGCTGCTGTCCGACTCCTCCCTCCTCCTTTGGGTGAGTCCCGTCTTTTGTTTTGTTCTCGATTCCTTCAATTTAGCGGCCCTTCGATTAAATGCTCACAATTCAATTTTACTTCTTTTCAATTCCGATCGAGGTGCTGTCGTAATGAATAGCTGTTTGTTTTGATTTCGGAAAATTCAGAATCACGCTGTTATGCTGCCGAAATTATCCGAACGAATTCTTATACGACGCCGTTAGGCTGCCCGTTTACCACCACAAACCAAATCAAATTGGAACTCGTAAGATTGCTAGCCTCCTTCCTATTTCTTTCGTGGCTCGAGGATAAGATTGTTAAAACCGTCTATATTGTTTCAATTCTTGTACTAAAACCTTGACTGTCAATTTCTCACTCGAAGGACTGTGGACTAGAATTGTTATTTCTTATTTACTATGGACTGATGTTGGTTCGTGAATTCATGAATTGGGTTAAGAATGGGTGGAATTTATTTGAGTTAAGAATTGATTTGGTTGGACTGGAATTAATTGGTACTTTGTAGTTTAAAAAATAATACCGGTGATTTTAAAAGTGTTATTTTGTCGTATTAGTTGAAACGGAAAAGAGAACAGAAAAGTGATATATGTATATATCCAAATTTAGTAACAAATGAAAAAGAGTAGTTTTGGAAAATAGTATTATCCTTTTGTTTTAAAAGTATTACTAATTATAAGGAAAAATATATATTATATTATTTTTAGTATTTATATATAAATTTCTTTAAACAAAATAAGATTAATAAAAGGAGTTTTATTTATAAAATATATTTTATATTCAATGATTTTTTAATAAGAAAATGGAATTTTAGAAAGAAAAATATTAAATTGAGATATTTATTATATTTATAATTTCTTATCCTTTTGATCATTTTCAAGAAAAATATATATAGAGATACTTTTAAAATTATAAGAACTTTTATTTATAAAAGGATAAAGAAAATCAAATAGATTGTTTTGTAGAGATCGAAATAGTCATATAACATGGAGATTAGTAAGTACACCCCCAATACACTACCCTTTTTGAAAGTGGTGTATTTACCAAGTTAGTGTGTGTTATTTTAAGTAGGTCTATTTCAGTAAGTCTATAAGATAACTACTCTCTAGTTTTCATAATACAAACTTCTAGGCCTTTCGATAATTCAAGAGCCAACTTTTAATCAAATGACTTCGTACTAGGATTCGATACTAGTTGGAACGCACACGAGGTTTCTGACCATCTGTTTGTACATCATTCACGGGACCCGGAGCAAATAGGTGGGTGACGATCTATTGATTGATCTGCTTATAATACGTTGTGCTGGTATACTCTGAACTCCACTAAATCAATCTAAAAATCAAATATACAACATAAATGTAAACCTATTATATAAGTGTGTGAACTATATGATATTATTATATATATATATATATATATATATATATATATATATATATATACCTTATATGGATTGTTGTATTTATCTAATTATATAAATCAATTATGACTGCATGATATATGGGCATTTTGTGAGCATGAATCTATTTAAGTATAAATTATGTGTACAGTTCGAATTGGCAGTTTCTGTAAGGAAGAGGAAGTTGTATGTGGCCATGTTTGATAATAGATCAGGTGCATGGTCACGGGATTTGTTTACAGTGGATGTGGCCATGTTTGATAATAGATCAGGTGCATGGTCACGGGATTTGTTTATAGTGGATGTGGCCATGTTTGATAATAGATCAGGTGCATGGTCACGGGGAATTGTTTATATTGTTTTGTGAAGAGATTTACTATATGTGAAATTGATTGTGGGCTTTGCCCTTTAACGTGAACCAACTTGTGATATTTCAATTATATGATGTGAAAACCTGTTGTGCCCAACTGATTATTATGTGAACTTGTTATTGGTATGATATATGATGTTTATATTATTATGTCAATTGATTAAATGAATTAAATACTTTATAAATGAGTACAATTTAATATATTTCGGATTTACCAATCCCATAACGTTGCAAATCACCCATACGTGAGAATTCAAATCTCACGCCCCCTTTTTACAACCCTTGCACATTATGAGTTCGTGGAGCAAGGACAGTAATAGAGACGACACGGAGTTCCCCACTTAAATAAAATGATACTATTGATAATAAACTTTATATATGTGTGTGAGATATATTATAAATATTATTCTACTCATTTCTTCCGCTGCATAAAACTCATCTCTGATTTTATCCCTTTTTAAATCAAAAATTTTATGGTTCGTATTTTAGTCACAAGTGGCACCTCGAATCTGAGATATTTATGTGTTTTGGATTCGGGGCGTTACAGGTGGTATCAGAGCTTTCGTTCAAAATTTTCGGACCTAAAACCCAAATCATTGTTTTCATCAAACCAAAATTCTCTTTCTTTATTAAAATTTTCTTATCATGTAAGTTTAGATCATTAATTAAATCACTTGAGGGGAAATATGTCTCCTATTACCGTCTGAAGCTCCTCGAAGATATGTTCTTGTTTTACTATCAAAAGTGCCTATAAGTTTATAAACTTACAACAAGTTGACTTTCATAACAAAACTCAAATCAAAAGATCGAGAACTCAAAACAACACCTACGTGGTGTGGAAAGAACTACGAAATGCCATTTATATTCAATTAAAATACAATTATTTGTGAATTGCATAAATGAATATATTTGTTTAAGTTTATATTTCATAAATGTTGTTATATGACTATTTGAACTATGTGTTTTAATTGTTTAAATTACATGCTTTGATTGTTTAAAATGTGCTTTAATTGTTTAAATTATGTTTCTGCAAGACTAAAATTTTGACTAGAAATTTCCTTTTATGTTAGAATCCACCTAAGATAGTAGTGGCTCGGTACCTAGAAGACTTATTCTCATTTTCGGATATGACGTAAGTAGACTGACCTACATAGAAGTCGAGACTCTTATATAAAATTATATGGGTTATGAAATTGCTACTTGGCAATGTGTGTTACTTGCTCTATATTGACTGTCATATTTTATCTGATTATCACTTAATGACACATTACTGGTTCCTATTACACTGTGCGAATGTGAGCACTGTACCATTGGGGCCCCAATGCGAAGCGGTGAATTACGTACCACACGTGTTTTCAGTGTTAACGTTGTGTGTTAATTTGGTTAATCCGGTTATGTTTTTATAACTTTCTCACACCTATACATATCGTAACAATACTATTCTTTTCTCTAGAACCACCAATAGAATGACAACAAGACAAACCCCACGTACTAGATAATATAGGACCATTAAACCTCATGAGAAAAAAAAATATGGGACCTGTTGTGTGACGGATAAATCCATCAAGACGAGGACGAGTAGAGGCGCTTCATGCGTATTCGCCAAGAGAAGGGGATAAGCATAGCCCTCATCTCGACATTCACGATCGTCTGTCCGGTCTCGTCCCCGGCGTGAATAACGTCAGGGTCGCATTCCACACAGAAGGTACCCAGCCTCGGCACACGGACGACCATGCTCGACAAAGACTACCACCTGAGGCAAGGAAGAGATCCAGTATAATGAGTTACACATCGTCGTGAAGGACGAGACGGTCAGGCATCAAGTCTTGACTGGTGTTGGGGAGATTTGGACGCTATTAGGAGATCTTTCCAATTCCCAATACCAGGACCAGAGATCGCGACCGACTTGACAGGGGATGCCATACTTGTGTAAGGATATCCCACGACCTTAGGGAAGATACGATTTCTTTTCCACGTGGCCAATTGTAATTGGACTAAGATCCACAATACGGAAGATATTCCTCACTAACCCAATATGGGCCTGGCCCAGCATTAAATGCTGGGTTGTACCTGTCCATCAAGAGGTCAGTCGAAAGGATTGCCTTTGGACTATAAATATGGGTTCGAACTACAATAAATGACACGAACAACATTAAAGCCCAAGTCTTAAATAGACTTGACAAATCTTCTTGCATTTATTATCTCTGTTCCACATTTAATACTTTAAAGGCCTCAAGCCTCTAATATCTGATTATGATCACAAATCACATAGCCGTTACTCATCCAAAAGCCACATTAATCCACGTTTAGATACGTATTTTGGGTAACAACAATTGGCGCTAGAAGGAGGGTTCGGTCAATCTTATACATCAAAGTAAAACATCCTCGTCAAACTAGAAAGATGGCGAACCAAGATGCTGGCGAAGGCACGTCTCGCCCAGCCCAGGAGACGGCTGGTGCGGAGCTAACATCCACCCCTATCCGGCAAACAAGGGATATACCTGTCATCGCCGCTGATTTGAGCACCCCCGAGCAAGAGGAGACTGTTATTGAACAGCTCCAGCGACGAGCAAGGGAGATGAGGAGGAGCCTGGGCATACAGACCCCGCCCTCATCCAACAAAAGGAAGAATCCTTTGCGATCCACCCGGCCACCGAGAGAGGCTCTCGTCGATCTCTCTATGGACCAGGACTTGACCGAACCCTCCCGGTCAAGGGCCTCGGGCTCCAGGTCAGTCTTCAGCCGACTCGGCAGCGAATCATGGGATCAAACGGCGCCGAGCTCAGAATCCGAGTCTTACACAATATCCTCGAGACATCCCGGCCATACCAAAGCCGCCCACACGGATGCACGGGCGGGGCTGCACATTCCCGTCAGGAGACAACTTGAGGGAGCGCAAAGCTCCCCGATCCCAAATCTCATACGTCGCGTCTCGGCTCATGAACGTCTGGGCCCCGAGGTCACTCTCCGAGCCGAGGGCAGTCAAGGCGCCCTGATCGCAGCCCTCCAGCAACGTCTAAACGAAATGGAAGACAAGTTGGAGGCCAAGGATTCTCCATCCAAGCGATCAACGTCGGCAAGGAGCCCCTGTCTCAGGAGATTGAGGAGGCCTACGTTCAAACGAAGGTCACCCCTCCCCAAACCCCTCTATACGAGGGAAGGTCCGACCCGGAGGTGCACCTCAGCAAATACCGGATCTACATGACCGGCCGAGGCGCAACGGACGATACAAAATGTCGTCTTTTTCCCCTCACACTGGGGGAGTTGGCACACAAGTGGTACGCCAATCTACCGTCCCGCTCCGTCACAAGCTTCGCCGATCTGAGCGAAAAGTTTCTGACTTTCTTCGCGGCAAAGATCTCCAGGCCCGAGGGGCGACATAGGCTCATGAGTATCAAGCAGGCGGACAACGAGTCCGACGAGGCATATGTCGACCGCGTCGACGAGATTATCCTCACAGGCGAACCAGTCAGCGACGAGATCGCCCTCCATGCCACCCTGAACGGTTTCGCAGCACTCTCCCCTATGTTCAGGCACCTCTCTAAACGCCTCTCCGCGACTTACGCAGAGTTCAAAGGAAGAGCCGGGGAAATGATCACGCGCCAGAACCTCCTAGCACAGCGGATGGGGCCACCAAAGTCCGTGGTGACAGCCCCGGCCTCGAAAACCGAGGCAGGGGAAAGGCCTAAAGCCTCCCCCCAAAGGAAGAGCATGTCCGGGCCACGTCAGGCAAGTGGCAAGGCGCCCGGGACGTTCAAGAAGTGGGCCAACGAGACGGACGAGCAGCTGCTCCAGGTTTTGGCCTAGTCCCCGGCATTTGTTTTCAACGTGATCCAACACGATGACCTGTTGAAGAAACCAAGGGTCATCAACCCTAAAGCACGAGTCAACAAAGCCAAATGGTGTGCGTACCACGACGCCGCAGGGCACAATACCAGCGAATGCCGAGACCTCCTCCGGCAGCTTTGGAAGCTTTACGAGGACGGAAAGTTAAATAACTTTGTCAAAAAGCCGGCCGAGACAGCCCTTCACAACCCCGAGCAGGAACGGGGGCAGCCACGCCAGCAGCAGGCTCCGAGGCAAGGCCATCCCGTCGCATATGTCGAAGATGAAGAAAGCGATGACGAGGATATGGAGGTACCATCACTCCGTCAGGGAGAACGTGTGAAC
Source organism: Ballota nigra (assembly GCA_947034835.1). Classification (NCBI taxonomy): domain Eukaryota; kingdom Viridiplantae; phylum Streptophyta; class Magnoliopsida; order Lamiales; family Lamiaceae; genus Ballota; species Ballota nigra. Next base: position 30,334,746 of record OX344728.1, on the reverse strand, counting down.
ATGCTCCAGGGGGGAGGGACTCTAGGAGGCCTCATCCCGATCTCAACCATGTCGAATCGGAAGAGGAAGGCCGAGACTAGGGCTTTTGAGAATATCCACACCATCTCCCCGCCTGAGCCAACCATTTCCAAAACTTCCGTGATCACATTCACTAACGCCGATCGGGAAGGGGTTCTATGCCCAAAAAACGATGCCCTCGTCATATCCACCAAGATCCTCGGAATCATCGTCGATCGTCTTCTGGTAGACAATGGTTGTTTTTGCAACATCATCTTCAAATCAGCTCTCGACAAGATGGGAAGCTTCGCCCCGTTCATCAAACCTTTCGACACCGTGCTCCGAGGTTTCGGAGACACCGCCGTCCAGGCCTATGGAAGAATCAAACTGTCCGTGGAGCTCAACTGCCACGAGAAGGAAGAAACAAGGATAACTAGACAGCTAGATTTTGTAATAGTCGATCAGCCAAATATCTATAATGGCTTTTTAGGTCGTCCTTTTCTTGAAACTTTCGAGGCGGTTGCCTCATCCTACTTTTACTGTATCAAGTTCCCCACTACGGAGGGCTTAGTTGGCACGGTAAAAGGGGACCAAAAAATGGCTAGAAAATGTTTGAATTACCCTTGTCTCCTTTTAAATTCCGCACATAGCCCCAAGTCACATGTAACCAACCTCGGTCCTCCATCAAGACGGGACACCAAGGACGCAATGACCTCCGGCGGCAATCTCGTCCAAGTATGCGACGACCCTTTAGACCCAAGGATTGGTTTCGAGCCTATCACGGTCGAGTTCGACCCGTGTGACGAGCGCTCAGATCCAAAAGAAACCATACCGGACGAAGAGCTAGACAAACTGGTTTTAGACCCAGCCCGGCCAGGTTTCGAAGTAACTATGGGGTCTAGCATCCCATCCGATTTGAAAGGCCAAATCTCGGACTTCCTCAGAGGTAGCCGCGATGTTTTCGCCTGGGATCACAAAGATATGGTCGGCATCGACCCAAAGCACGCGTGTCATCATTTGAAGATTGACCCCAGTAGGAAGTCGGTCGCCCAGAAGAGGAGGAAGTACGGCCCCGAAAAATACGAGGCCCTAGACGTCGAGGTCCGGAAGCTCTTGGAAAACAAGCTGATCGAACCCGCACAGGACGAACCACCATGGGTCTCAAACCCGGTCCTCGTAAAAAAAGTGAACGGCGCCTGGAGGCTCTGCATCGATTTCACGGATCTGAACGCGGCATGCCCCAAGGATCATTTCCCAATGCCGCACATCGACCACCTAGTCGACAATACGGCCGGACACGAAATGATGTCTTTTATGGATGCATTCGCCGGGTATCATCAAATTCCCATGGCCTCCGAAGACATCAAGCATACGTCGTTTCATACCGAGAAGAACATGTACTCTTGGACGAGGATGCCTTTCGGTCTGAAGAACGCCGGGGCAACATATCAACGCTTGGTCAATACCATGTTTTCCGAGCAAATAGGGAAGACGATGGAAGTCTACATAGACGACATCGTGGTTAAAAGTGTAAAAAAGGAGAATCACCCTCATGACCTCGCCGAGGCGTTTACAATTCTACAGGCCTACAACATGAAACTAAACCCGAAGAAATGCCACTTCGGCGTTAGGAGAGGAAAGTTCCTCGGCCATATCGTCAGTCAGAGGGGCATCAAGGCGAATCCTTCCAAAATTAAAGCGATCATCGACATGACGGAGCCGAGGTCGATACGCCAAGTCCAGGTGCTGACGGGACGATTGGCCGCACTAAATAGGTTCATCTCGAGATTAGGCGACAAGAGCAAGCCTTTTTTCTCCACTATCAAGAATAAAAAGTTCTCGTGGAACAGAGAGAGCCAACTGGCATTCGTCAAGCTGAAGGAATATTTGGCTAACCCCAAGATCCTAGCCAAACCAGTTCAGGGAGAAAAGTTGTTCCTATACTTGGCCGCATCCGAGAGCGCTCTGAGCGCCGTATTAGTAAGGGCCGAGGGGCAGGAGCATCTACCGATCTATTATGTGAGCCAAGTGCTACACGAGGCCGAAACGAGGTACTCACCATTGGAGAAGATCGCCTACGCGCTGGTCATGAGTGTCAGAAAGCTAAGGCCCTACTTCTTCGACCACCAAGTGGAAGTTTTGATGACACACTGCCCCTCCGACAAATCCTCCATCGACCAGACACAAGCGGACGACTAATCAAATGGTCTTTAGAAGTGGCCCAGTACGGAGTCACCTACGCGCCTCGTACCGCAATCAAGGGGCAGGCGCTGGCCGACTTTATGGTCGAACTCACGTACCCACCGCACCCATCCAAAGTAAGCCACCCCGTATGGAAGCTTTTCGTGGATGGCTCCTCGACGAGCATTTGCGCTGGGGCCGGAATCATCCTAACAGGCCCAGACGGGCAATGTTTCACTAACGCCGTCAGATTTGCTTTTCTTGCTACGAATAACGAGGCAGAATACGAATCTCTCATCGGAGGCCTCGACCTCGCCATAGCAGTGGGAGTCCAAAGATTGAACATTTTCATGGACTCGTTATTGGTAGTAAACCAGCTGACCGGCGAATATGAGGCACGGGGAGAACGGATGATCAAATACCACGAGCGGGCCATGGAATTGTGCAAAAAGTTCCACGAGATATACATTGAGCAAATTCCAAGGGAACAAAATTCACAGGCCGATGCTCTATCCAAGCTGGCCATCTCGGAGGGGGCAGCAGACCTGTCAAACGTCAATCTAACGAGGCTCGAAACCCCGTCAATCTATCAAAACCTGGTAGGCATGATCGAAGACGAACCCCCAAGCTGGATGACCCCGATCTACGCATACCTGAAGGACGGCATCCTCCCGGAAGATAGAATCCAGTCTCGGCAATTACAGCTCAGAGCCACAAGATATACAATCGTCGATGGCCAATTATACAAAAGAAGTTTCACCCTCCCCCTCCTCAAATGCATCACCCCGGAGCAGGGAAGGCTTGTTTTCGATGCGATTCACGCAGGGGTCTGTGGAAATCACGCCGGGGGGCAGTCACTATATCAAAAGACTTTGAGGCAGGGGTACTTCTGGATTAGCCTACGGCGAGACGCAATTACATACGCCAAAACATGCCACCAATGCCAGACGACGGCCCCGGACATTAGAATAGCCCCGGAAACCTTAACCTCAATGATCAGCCCCTGGCCTTTCGCGCAATGGGGGATAGACCTTATCGGCCCTATGCCCACTGCGCCCGGGGGGATGAGATACGCGGTCGTCGTAGTAGACTACTTCACCAAGTGGGCCGAGGCGGAGGCTTTAAACAAGATCGACCAGGCGCAGATCACCAAGTTCATCTGGCGGAACATCATATGCCGTTTCGGCCTCCCTCAAACCCTAATTTCGGACAACGGAAAACAATTTGATGGGGCCGAAATAATGGAGTTCTGCGAAAGATGGAACATCAAAAGAAGTTTCTCCACCCCATACCATCCTCAATCGAATGGACAAGTGGAGGCAGTCAACAAGATTCTCAAACATACCCTAAGAGCCAAGTTGGACGAGGCCAAGGGAAATTGGGCCTCGACCCTCCCCGAAGTTCTGTGGTCCTACAGAACGACGTCTAGGAACGCAACAGGTGAAACCCCGTTCGCTTTGGCTTTCGGAACAGAGGCCGTCATCCCCGCTGAGATACTAGTCCCAACTCAAAGGACATCACACACAGTCTCAGAGGAGAGCAACGAGGTCAGGAGAGCCGAGTTGGACGTCTTGGAAGAACGAAGACTCACATCGGCCACGAGAAATGCGATCTACAAAAGAAGGTCGGAGAGATTCTTCAACTCGAAGGTCAAAGTCAGGCGTTTCTCCATGGGGGACCTCGTCCTCAAGAAAATTCAACCTAATGCAAAGGCCCCCCTCGGGCCAAGATGGGAAGGACCTTTCCGAATATCTAAATTTGTGGCAAACGGGGCATACGAGCTGGAACACTTAAATGGCATCCCCGATCGCTACTCGTGGAACGCCGCCAACCTTAGAAAGTACTACCAATAAAACAAAATGTAATCATTTCGTTCATATCAGCAATGAAGAACCAAGTTTCATTTCCGTTCCAAAGGCCTCAGGCCAAGCACCTAAGACCAATCTCTCCAACTATGTCGGAATGGCACAAAAGTCCCCGGACGAGACACGATCTCAAAGGGGCAAAAGACTTACGAGGTAAAACTCAGGCGAGCGCTAACATACAAGCCTTCTAAGGCGGTATAGTTAAAGACCCGTACCAAGAGTCACGTCTCGAAGTACAGATACCAAAGATTCGTACACTCGACGAGCACAAGAATGTCTCGTACTAAGAGCCTCAACCCAAAGTACGAGCACAACCAAGTCTCTCGACGAGCTCAAGCTCTCGACGAGCACAAGAATGTCTCGTACCAAGAGCTTCGACCCAAAGTACGAGCACAACCAAGTCTCTCGACGAGCTCAAGCTCTCGACGAGCACAAGAATGTCTCGTACCAAGAGCCTCGACCCAAAGTACGAGCACAACCAAGTCTCTCGACGAGCACAAGAATGTCTCGTACTAAGAGCCTCGACCCAAAGTACGAGCACAACCAAGTCTCTCGACGAGCACAAGAATGTCTCGTACCAAGAGCTTCGACCCAAAGTACGAGCACAACCAAGTCTCTCGACGAGCACAAGAATGTCTCGTACCAAGAGCCTCGACCCAAAGTACGAGCACAACCAAGTCTCTCGACGAGCACAAGAATGTCTCGTACTAAGAGTTTCGACCCAAAGTACGAGCACAACCAAGTCTCTCGACGAGCTCACGCTCTCGACGAGCACAAGAATGTCTCGTACTAAGAGTTTCGACCCAAAGTACGAGCACAACCAAGTCTCTCGACGAGCTCACACTCTCGACGAGCACAAGAATGTCTCGTACTAAGAGTTTCGACCCAAAGTACGAGCACAACCAAGTCTCTCGACGAGCTCACGCTCTCGACGAGCACAAGAATGTCTCGTACTAAGAGTTTGGACCCAAAGTACGAGCACAACCAAGTCTCTCGACGAGCTCACGCTCTCGACGAGCACAAGAATGTCTCGCACTAAGAGTTTCGACCCAAAGTACGAGCACAACCAAGTCTCTCGACGAGCTCAAGCTCTCGACGAGCATAAGAATGTCTCGTACTAAGAGCTTCGACCCAAAGTACGAGCACAACCAAGTCTCTCGACGAGCTCAAGCTCTCGACGAGCACAAGAATGTCTTGTACTGAGAGAATCGACTCAAAATACGAGTACACTACCGCAACCATGATAAAGAAGCCATATTTTATCTAAGTACAAAAAGTATTAAGAGTTACGACAAGAGACGAGAAGAAAAGAGTTTTCATTATAAAAGAGAATTCCACATAAGGCCCCCACGGGCAATTACAGGGTGATATTACTAAAAGTAAAATGGCCTAATCTACTCTGGATTTGGCGCTTCAGCGGCAGCGGGATCATCAGAGGCCTCCAGACCGGCAACGGCAGAGGGAGGAGGGTCGACCAGAGCTTCTTTACGAGGGGGGACGGATTGATCTTTATCTTCGTCCCCATCGTCGGAGGGATCAGGAGGGCTCTCCCCGGGCATCAACAGCCGGGAGCGATCTGGCCACCAACCCAGGTCAATTCCCGTCTCTTTCTCCAGGTCCAGGCATCCAACGTAAATATCGTCGTGGAGTGGATGTGAAAGGACGTATTCGCGGAAGAACTGGACCAACTCGTCGAAGGGACGCCCAGCCTTGTACAACACCCGGATCGCATCCGACATCGCCAAATAATATGAATAATTGGTGGTCTGTGCCGGATCGGTCAGGGCATCGTATTCCTCCGGGGAAAGAGCCATTTTCTTCTTAAACTCTTCCACCATCTCTTTCGCCGTGGCAAGCTCATTTCAGATCTGAGTCGCTTCCTGGCTAATCCTCTTGGCCTCAGCCTCAGCAACAAGAACCCTCTCTTCGGCTTCCCCTTTCTTCCTCTCGGCCTCGGCTTTCTCATCCGCCAGTTTGGCCGAAGACGCTGCCTCCCGGCGCAACTTCTCCTCAAGAGTCGAAGTCTTCTCGTCCAGCGACCTAAGTCTGGCGGAGAGGACAACCACCTCGACTGTTGCTTTCTTGCCGGCCTCCACCTCTCCCTCCAAGAAGGCCACCCATGCTTTAAGTTCTTCGAAGACTTTCTTTTTGCTCTCGGCCTCCCAGGAGTTACGGTCAGCTTCGCCCTCTTTCTGGCACAGAGCTTGACTCATCACCGCAGCCGCCTTCAACTGAAGGGCCAGGGCAAGGTAGAGATTGGAGTTGCCCGTGTTCTGCTTGACGGCATCATCCAACTCAATATCCTAAGCACGAGGAACATCGCGCATCGTCCGGCGAAGACAAACGGGAAGGTCATCGAAGCTCTCGGCGAATTTTGACCCGACGAAATCGAGAACTTGTGCAGAGGGCACGGGATCGTCTTCCATGCTACTGAAAAAATAACGCGTCATAAGTCCCCAAAAGAACGACGACTCGACCTATGAGAAACAAGTAAAGAGTCTTACCAGGCCACCCTGTGAGGATCTCGACCTAAGAAGGATCGAGACGGCATCACACCAGAACGCCATGGCGGGCTCCCAGTGTCAACCACAGAGGCCCCTTCGCCGGGGCCAGACCTCGTCGCGGGAGGCAAATGGGCCACCCCGATTTCCCCGGCTTCGTCAGAGTGTCGCCCCTTTTTGGCCGGTGGGGAAGGGGTCTTATCCTCGTCCGTCGGAGCAACGGACACTGTCGAGAGGGCGACAGCAGTCGGAATCACCGCAGGAGGGGCCTGTGGGGCAGGCATCGGCAATGACCTTTTCGTCCCTTTCTTTTTCTTGCCGACCAGAGCTTTCATCCGGGCAAGGGGATCGGGCATCTCCATGATCAGTTCCGGGGGGCAAGCGGGGTAGACGGGATAGTCGCCTGCCACCCAACAAGGAAGATTAGAATCCACAGAATCAAAACAGGTCATGAAGACAGTGTTAAGATAAACTTACGAGGAGGGATTTGAAGATGACGGGGTGGACTGAAGAAGCGAGACTCCAATCTCTTCCTCTCAGTAAGAAGCGTCCGATAGTGGCGATCCCGGTAGTCCACCAAATCAACTTTCGCAAGAACGAGACGGAAGTCGAACGGAAGCTCTTCCCTTCTCGGCACCACGTAACCTGCAACAAGAAGACGCATTAGATCAGTAAAAGACGATCAAAAGAATATACAACGACTTACTAGCTTTCTTATGCGCGAATCGAGTGGGGATGTCGACATCCACATTGCAGCGACCCGATTTCCACCTCCCCGACACCCAGAACCAATGCTCGTCTTTGACGTGAACCTTGGACGGCAAGTCATAGACAAGTTTCTCATGGCGGTGTTTGACGTGAAAGTGAACATCAATGGGGACCTGGAAGGTACGCCGCCAATCCTTGAGATTTCTCTCAGTTACCTTGCTGGCTATACCATTCCAGTGGAATCTCGATGTGGACGGGGTCAAGAACTCGAATGGCTGACGATCAGGCCGCACATAATTATGGGAGGCCCGATAGTAGTCGTAAATGAAATCGGGCCCCGGTCCCGACCTCCTATCTATAAAGGCCGCCCACAGCTGATGGCCGCGCTCAATTTCTTCGGCCCTTTTCCGCCAAAAGGCCAATTCCTCGGCCTGTTTCGCCGCCGTCTCGGCCTCTACCGCCTCTGATCGATCCCGGGCCTCCAAATCCTGAAGGATACGCGTAGCTTCGGCGGGTAGATCGCGCCGGGATGGTTCGTTGGCACCCCCATCACGACCAGGGTCCGCACCAGATACGGACGGAGCGGCGCCCGCTTGGGAGGAAGACGCCCCAGACGCCCCCGGGGCACGCCGGAAAACCGCATCGAGGCCATCATCATCACTGAGAGCGAAGGGGTTCCGGCCACTAACCCCCTTTTGCAGGCGCTGCCGGAGTTCGCCAACCCCTTGGCCATGACCGGGAGAAGAAGATTCGGCCATTTTTTCCTCTTGATCCGAAAAGAAAAAGAAGGCAGAAAGGAAAAGGAGAGGAATATGAAATGTGAACTTACCCACAAAGACAATCCGGAAGTGAAACGCACGAATTCGCCTGGAAATCCGAAACTTTCCAAACAACGCAAGATGAGCGCGAAGAAGAGATCCTTTGAAAAATGATGGGTCCCTCCTATTTATAGAGGAGACGGAGGGACCTGAAAGCAAAAGACTTTTCAAATTCACGGGGCCCAGGCGAATTAAAAGATAATACGAGGGCCACTCCGCAAACGCGTCGCACCCACGAACGCGCGTCCTGAGCAGTCGCGACGTTTGGGTGAGTGCGTACATTTCGCTCACGCCGCTTCCCTATGAAGTAGTCATCATAACCTACGCGTAGGCATCCCCTCGGGAGAAGACTTATCGCGCCTTCCCGAGGAGCACATGTGTTTAAGACCAACCTTTTGGATTTCCCTCGTCACACCGGAGTCGCCTTGCCTCGACGAGCATATCGAGGCAAGCCGAGGGGCAATTGTTGTGTGACGGATAAATCCATCAAGACGAGGACGAGTAGAGGCGCTTCATGCGTATTCACCAAGAGAAGGGGATAAGCATAGCCCTCATCTCGACATTCACGATCGTCTGTCCGGTCTCGTCCCCGGCGTGAATAACGTCAGGGTCGCGTTCCACACAGAAGGTATCCAGCCTCGGCACACGGACGACCGTGCTCGACAAAGACTACCACCTGAGGCAAGGAAGAGATCCAGTATAATGAGTCACACGTCGTCGTGAAGGACGAGACGTTCAGGCATCAAGTCTTGACCGGCGTTGGGGAGATTTGGACGCTATCAGGAGATCTTTCCAATTCCCAATACCAGGACCAGAGATCGCGACCGACTTGACAGGGGAGGTCATACTTGTGTAAGGATATCCCACGACCTTAGGGAAGATACGATTTCTTTTCCACGTGGCCAATTGTAATTGGACTAAGATCCACAATACGGAAGATATTCCTCACTAACCCAATATGGGCCTGGCCCAGCATTAAATGCTGGGTTGTACCTGTCCATCAAGAGGTCAGTCGAAAGGATTGCCTTTGGACTATAAATATGGGTTCGAACCACAATAAATGACACGAACAACATTAAAGCCCAAGTCTTAAATAGACTTGACAAATCTTCTTGCATTTATTATCTCTGTTCCACATTTAATACTTTAAAGGCCTCAAGCCTCTAATATCTGATTATGATCACAAATCACATAGCCGTTACTCATCCAAAAACCACATTAATCCACGTTTAGATACGTATTTTTGGTAACAACAGGACCTAATTCCAAAAGTTGAAATAGTTAGAAAAATTCTGCCATACTCTACATACCCTAATACGATTTCAAGTTTCACCACCCTTTGTGTTAGTTCAATAACTTTGACATGTAGATGAAGGAACCACTTGAAGATGAACATACGAGATTTAGTCGAGCAATACCTAGAAGCTGAATTTCGGGGACGAAATTCCTGTTAAGGGGGTGAGGGTGTAATACCCCGTCCCGTTTTGTAACTTCTATTTTCTTAGAAACCTTATTTTATGTTATAATCTTGTTTCTTTTAATTTTATTATTTTGTGTGCTACTGTGTGATTTAAATTTATACTCTATTCTAAATTCTCAAGTTCGAAAAAAGAAATCGAATATTTCAAACGGATAAGGGATTTCGAGAAATTAAATTATTCAAAGTTTTAAATTATGTTTTCGATCCGTATAATTTGTTGAGAATAATTAAAATACTTTAAAATATTAATTGAGTTTTAAAACTGTATTAATTTTCAATTTGAGATTAAACTCGTGAATCAAAAGATTCCTAAATCGTACCAAATGAAAACAAAAATATCAGAATAAAAGGGAATTAATCCTAACCATATATTATTCCCTCCTTTTAAATTAATTAAAAATAAATTTCCTAAATTATGTTAAGAGACGAAAATATCAAGTTAGCAGGCCAATTTCTAGCCACAAGTTTTATCCTTTTCTTTTCCTTTTAAATTAATTAATTATTTTGAGATATTTTCCTTATATAATGAAGCACGTCTCTATCCAGAAACCAGTTATCCCCAAATTAACTTCATTCTTTCTCAATTCCTTTGCCTTCTCTCATTTTCACCGGCGACCGAGCGCCACCAATCGGAGAGCACCGCGAAGCCTCTCGTCCCTTCCAGTGCCGCCCGTCGCACCCAGCCGAACGCTGACTCCAGTCGTTGCCTCTCTGTTCCAGCCCGATCGACGCCGCCCACCTCCTCCGCGACGGCCGCCGAGCACCGCCGTGTCCCAGACGCCGTCCCACCTCCTGCACCGTCGCACAGTACTGCCCAGCACCGCGATGCCTCTTTCCTTTTTTCGGTCGCGATGCCCTCTCGCGACCAGCGCCTCTCGCCTCGCTCCCAGACGCGACGCCGATCGTCGCCTCTCCATTGCCGAACGCCGCCGCCGATCGCAGCCATCTCCAGTCGAGCGTCGCTGCTGTCCGACTCCTCCCTCCTCCTTTGGGTGAGTCCCGTCTTTTGTTTTGTTCTCGATTCCTTCAATTTAGCGGCCCTTCGATTAAATGCTCACAATTCAATTTTACTTCTTTTCAATTCCGATCGAGGTGTTGTCGTAATGAATAGCTGCTTGTTTTGATTTCGGAAAATTCAGAATCACGCCGTTATGCTGCCGAAATTATCCGAACGAATTCTTATACGACGCCGTTAGGCTGCCCGTTTACCACCACAAACCAAATCAAATTGGAACTCGTAAGATTGCTAGCCTCCTTCCTATTTCTTTCGTGGCTTGAGGATAAGATTGTTAAAACCGTCTATATTGTTTCAATTCTTGTACTAAAACCTTGACTGTCAATTTCTCACTCGAAGGACTGTGGACTAGAATTGTTATTTCTTATTTACTATGGACTGATGTTGGTTCGTGAATTCATGAATTGGGTTAAGAATGGGTGGAATTTATTTGAGTTAAGAATTGATTTGGTTGGACTGGAATTAATTGGTACTTTGTAATTTCAAAAATAATACCGGTGATTTTAAAAGTGTTATTTTGTCCTATTAGTTGAAACGGAAAAGAGAACAGAAAAGTGATATATGTATATATCCAAATTTAGTAACAAATGAAAAAGAGTAGTTTTGGAAAATAGTATTATCCTTTTGTTTTAAAAGTATTACTAATTATAAGGAAAAATATATATTATATTATTTTTAGTATTTATATATAAATTTCTTTAAACAAAATAAGATTAATAAAAGGAGTTTTATTTATAAAATATATTTTATATTCAATGATCTTTTAATAAGAAAATGGAATTTTAGAAAGCAAAATATTAAATTGAGATATTTATTATATTTATAATTTCTTATCCTTTTGATCATTTTCAAGAAAAATATATATAGAGATACTTTTAAAATTATAAGAACTTTTATTTATAAAAGGATAAAGAAAATCAAATAGATTGTTTTGTAGAGATCGAAATAGTCATATAACATGGAGATTAGTAAGTACACCCCCAATACACTACCCTTTTTGAAAGTTGTGTATTTACCAAGTTAGTGTGTGTTATTTTAAGTAGGTCTATTTCAGTAAGTCTATAAGATAACTAATCTCTAGTTTTCATAATACAAACTTCTAGGCCTTTCGATAATTCAAGAGCCAACTTTTAATCAAATGACTTCGTACTAGGATTCGATACTAGTTGGAACGCACACGAGGTTTACGACCATCTCTTTGTACATCATTCACGGGACCCGGAGCAAACAGGTGGGTGACGATCTATTGATTGATCTGCTTATAATACGTTGTGCTGGTATACTCTGAACTCCACTAAATCAATCTAAAATCAAATATACAACATAAATGTAAACCTATTATATAAGTGTGTGAACTATATGATATTATATATATATATATATATATATATATATATATATATATATATATATATATACCTTATATGGATTGTTGTATTTATCTAATTATATAAATCAATTATGACTGCATGATATAAGGGCATTTTGTGAGCATGAATCTATTTAAGTATAAATTATGTGTGCAGTTCGAATTGGCAGTTTCTGTAAGGAAGAGGAAGTTGTATGTGGCCATGTTTGATAATAGATCAGGTGCATGGTCACGGGATTTGTTTACAGTGGATGTGGCCATGTTTGATAATAGATCAGGTGCATGGTCACGGGATTTGTTTATAGTGGATGTGGCCATGTTTGATAATAGATCAGGTGCATGGTCACGGGGAATTGTTTATATTGTTTTGTGAAGAGATTTACTATATGTGAAATTGATTGTGGGCTTTGCCCCTTAACGTGAACCAACTTGTGATATTTCAATTATATGATGTGAAAACCTGTTGTGCCCAACTGATTATTATGTGAACTTGTTATTGGTATGATATATGATGTTTATATTATTATGTCAATTGATTAAATGAATTAAATACTTTATAAATGAGTACAATTTAATATATTTCAGATTTACCAATCCCATAACGTTGCAAATCACCCATACGTGAGAATTCAAATCTCACGCCCCCTTTTTACAACCCTTGCAGATTATGAGTTCGTGGTGCAAGGACAGTAATAGAGACGACACGAAGTTCCCCACTTAAATAAAATGATACTATTGATAATAAACTTTATATATGTGTGTGAGATATATTATAAATATTATTCTACTCATTTCTTCCGCTGCATAAAACTCATCTCTAATTTTATCCCTTTTTAAATCAAAAATTTTATGGTTCGTATTTTAGTCACAAGTGGCACCTCGAATCTGAGATATTTATGTGTTTTGGATTCAGGGCGTTACAGAATATACTAATATATATACATTATTCCTAATATCCTTATTACACTTACTGCTTTTCTCAAACGATGATGATAATGATGAAAGTATAATTATGTGGCTGTCAGAGAATGTATGAAACGGAAATGACCATTTGACCGGTGGTGGTGGTGGTTTGTAAATTGACAATATCAGTGCATCGAGGGAGAGAGAGAATCACAAAATAAAACAATAAGGTATGCGTATTCATTGTATGTATCTTGAGCAAATGGAGAATTCATCAACTGGTTGTCTTTACTATATCTCATTTTCATGGTTGTTGTTCACATCTATATTACAAAAACCATCAAATGTACCATTCGCAAAAGATGGTGAATGGATTGAAGAGTAAATAGGAACATCAAATGCACAATAGAAAAATAATTTCATATTTATAATGATATGTTAATATGTATAAGAAACACGCTAGAAATTAAAACAACTACAAATTTCAGAAGATTGCAAAGAGATCAAAATGATAAAAGAAAAAGTACATACATTTTCTAAGTTACACAATGCTTCAAATTGAATGAGGATAGCAACATATATATAGGTACAACAAATGTAGCGGCCCCTAAATTTAAGTAAATTAGGAGCTAAATAAACGTCATGACTAATTAACAAATTGGACGATTGTGATCGAACAATGAAAATATGATCTACAGCTCTTAAACTTTCCCTTCAAAACTATATATGGCAAAGTAGGATGTATTATATATTTATTATTATTATTATGATTATGATATATTAGTGTAAATCAATTATATCAAGTCCTTATCTTTACAATAAGCTTCAATCCAACTAGAAGCCAAACTTATCCATTGATTGTTAGACGTAGGTCTTTCTTGAACTTACCTTCGGAGATCTTTGTTATTTACTCCCCCCACAGTTCAATTTTAGTAGGTCCAAAGCTTTTGTCGGGAGTTTTAAAAAAGTAATGTAAAAGTACATAGAATTTTAAATTATTAGTGTAAAGAGTCTCACTGATTGAAATCCCAAAATCCTCTAAACACACCCCATTTACTAAACATATTCTAATAAAATTTAAAATAACGTATATTAGTAAACATACCCCATTTTATTCCTATAATATTCTTACCCTATAAAAATAGAAAATAATAATTTTTTATTTCATATTCTCATAATTGTCTCTCTTCTAAAAAAACAAACATTTATTCCTTTTTATTTTTTACCTTTTTATCGAAATTTGAAAAAAAAAATCTTAAAAAAATTAAATACATTTTGAAAAATATCAAAAATATATAAATTACAAAAATTAATTAATCAAATAAAATTCTTAAAAATATTTTAAAATATAAATAATGTTTAAAAAAAACTAAATTAAAAAAAAATTAAAAATACAAGCATGAAAATGAAAAAATTAGATAAATTTTTAAATAATTAAGAAAATAAAATTAATCTTAAAAAAATCATAAAATAAAAAACTCCAAAAAAAAAAAGTTAAAGCCAAATAAAATAAAATAAAAACATTTTATAAAAATTAATTCAATCATTGTAAATAATTGACTTAAAAATTAATTAATTTTTATTTAGTTTTTGATTGCCAAATTTAGTTAAGCACAAATTTGAACTCACTCGCAAGTGTACGAGACCGTTGTTATAGTAAGACAATTAACCAAGCTATAAAATTATCGAACTCAAAGGAAGCAAGTGGTTAGTTAAGTCAATTCACGTTGGCATGCATGAAAAAATAAAGGACAAGTTCGGGTTTGACTATACTACTAAATAAAGAATTTAAAAACAAGCAAGAAATGAAATATTTATAACTCCGTGAGAAGTGCGGGAGGATTTGAATGCCTCAAATGGTTTCCGTTATGCAATTCTTAGGATCGATCCTCAATTTATACAAAATTTCAATTGCAAATTGATTGTACCAAGTATTTCTTCACCCGGTCCTTTAACAGACTATTAAAGACTTCTTGATCAAAAAAAAAAAAAACAAAAAAGACTATTAAAGACTTAGGGATTGTTGACGATATCCAATGCACCAACTCGCTCTCGACAAATTAGCACAAGATAAGCGCATCTATGCACTCCTCACTCACACCCAATGACTTCTTCAAATTAATGTAATTCTCGTCTACATTAACAAGAATCCACACACCGATACAGACAATTCATGCATAAAGCTAAATTAATTTCGATCAACAAGGGCACACAAACAACATGCAACTAAAATAAGCACAAATTTAAGATCAATCTCAATTCTCACATAAATTCCACCATTCAAGGCACACAGAGGTTTTGATGCTTAGAATATCTTCAACCTAGTGAAACTCAAGTAGGATTGCCAAGTCAATTCTATGTATCAATTTGGATTTACTAGGAGACCTCACCAATTGTCTAAACAACTATCCAAACAATTGATGTCTAATGATGGAGTTATTTGCGATCAACTCTCTCTCGACAAATTAAACATAAAATAGACGCATTCAATCATTAATCTCACACTCATTCATCTAATCATGTTCATGTAACTCCCGTCTGCGCTAAACATGCTTCAACAAACAAGTTACAAGAGATTAAAAATCAAAGCCCAATACAAATCCATCAATAGAAACAAAAATCCAAATATCAACATAGATTAGGCAAGGAGCAATCTCAACTCAATATTTCACATGATATCAATCATTTCAAGCATCAAAACAATTAGCTCATGGTTTCACAATGAAAAACCATAGCTAAATAAGAACAAAATATTAAACGCATAACTAAATGAAAGAGAAATTGCAATAATATGAAAAAAAGTCACCTCTATGGAAAGATTTAGCTACAATACTTGAGAATCCTTGCTTGAATTGAAAATAACTACTAGGGCGGACGCAGAAATTTTGTCCAGGCAAGACACAAATTAAACGGTTTGTTATACTTTGAAATCTGCAAATGATAGTTTTGTAGCAAAGTATAGAGTGAACAAGTTTCACATGAATAAGTTTGGAAGATTTAGTTGTTGGTATTAGTTATTTTACTAAAAGTATCAGTTGAAGAGAATTTATTGTTTTATTAAAGGTATTAGTTGTTCTCGTAAAGGATATTAGTTGCAATCCAGTTTTACGATTAAACTTGTTTAAACTATACATACTCTAATTTCATTATATGCACAACTGAATATGAAACTTTTAATATACACTACTAAATTGACATTCACTCACTCATCACATTCAATTGTAAAGTCGATTTTCACAATTTTCATATCATTTTGTATGTTTAGAGGAATTAGGAATAAGTATTGAGTAATTCAAGTAGTCAGTTTATACAAAACATGAGACAGTTGGTACAATTAATCAATTTTATACAATTGCTTTAGATTAATCAATTTTATACAACAATTGCTTTAGAATTTTACATATTGCGAGGATATATATTATTTCATTGAAAATTTTCAGGTGGGGCAAGTGCCCCTGCTTGCCCCTATGTACATCCGCCAATGACTACTAATAGAAAGCTTAATCTATCCTAATCCATGCTAGAAATTAAAGGAAATGCAAAAGAAACATGAAAATAAAATAAAATATGGAAGAAAACTATTTTAGGGGATTAGGGTTCTAAAACTCCTCCTAAATCTGATGAAAAATGGTATTTAAAGTGTGGAATGGTGGTATTGGGACGAAATTGCAAATCAATGCCTGAAAAACTTGAAATTTGGCACCTTTTAGACTTTTGCCGAGTCCGACTCGATCAAACTCAGTGAAAATAGGCTTTAAGTTGCACAAGCCAGCCTCAACTCGCCCTGACTCGGTGCTAACTCGGATCGAACTCAGTTAATCAGTCGCACGATTTTCTCCTTTTCCCGCACGATCAAGTCTTGGTCGTGCACCATTTTTTGGCACGAGCCGTAGCGAAAGCGCACGGTCGTGCCAGGCTCAGTTTGGTCGTGCTTCGAAACGGCGTCGTTCTCTTCGTTGATTTTCCGGCGTAAACATCTCATTCCCGGCGCAACGGCGCTTCTAGGCGTGACGAGGATGCTCTTCTATCTTCTCCGGCGACGAACTTGCAGGCACGAATCTCCCTTTAATACCGGCGGTGAGCAGACGATTTCCGGTGCGGCGGCTCTATGTTTCCGGCCAAACGTGGTTTCGTTTCTCCGGAGGCGTGCTCCAATTTCCGGCGCTGAAATTCGAAGTAACAATGGCAGCTCTCCCTTCCAATGAAAATCTCTCTCCCTTTTAATTTTAGCAAGGTGAGTTTTCCAATTTTTAAAGCACACCTTGAACTTTCTAAAAATAGATGTGGTGGGGCCCATTTCCTTTGTTCCTTTCTTCTTCCAAGTTCCAAGTTTCAATACACGTGGGATGCTGCTATTTTTCACGTGAGATTTCACTCTCTCATCTCATCTACATCATCAAAATAAAATACAACATGGGCTTGCCTCTTGGAATGGGCCGAATTAATTGCATTGGACTCAAATAAATAAATAGCTGAGCCCAATTAATTCCTCTTTTATCCGCATTTTAATCCTTCTCGACCACCATAAAAATATGCGCGTGTTTGCTCCAAAAAAAAATTCAATTTCCTACAAAATAAATTACAAATATTTTTCTCCACAATTAAGCACATTTAGTTAAATTAATGCAAATAATCGCAAGAAACTCAATTAAAATAAGCAATTTAAGTACATGAAATTCGAGCAAAAATCACACTAATTAGTTTTGAAGGGGTTTTTTTTTTTTTTATTTAGTTAGTTTTCTAAAAAAAGAAGTTAAAATCGAATTTTATTTTTGATTGAATTATTTAGAAGATATAATTTTCTTTTATCAACTTTTCAGATTTTAAAGAATTTTTTTAATTGAATTTCTAAATTTCATATAATTTTATTATTTAAATATTTACTAATTTTTTTAAATATTTTTTCATATTTTAATTCTAATTTAAAAAAAACAAATATATAAAGAAAAATAAAAAATTGATAATTTAAATTTAATTTATTAATTTTAAAATTAAATAACCTAAGAAATTAAAATCAAAGTCAACAAAACTTAGAAGATACTTATCCATATTTATATAAGGATAACTTAGTCATTTTATATATATCTATTATTCTCTTTAATGGGGTATGTTTAGAGGATTTTGGGGTTTGAGGTGGGACTCTTGTGCAAAATATATCTTTTTTGAAAAGTTGAATGGTCGAAAATACAAAATAAGTCTACTTATATTGGATGGAGGAATTGACGAAGTAATATAGTTCAAATGATTAGATCTTCACTACCTATAGCCAATAAATCATGGGTTCAGTCACAACTTTTTAAACAAGAAAAAAATTGGACGGAGGAGTAATTCGCCGAAAGGAACTAATATATAGAAATAGTATAGGTGTAACTATCGTATTAGTGGTAGGATATTTTATACTTAGAGCCCAATTAGTTAAACTTATTTTAAACATCTTATTAGTTTTAACATCTTATAGGTTGTTTTAAGAGTTTGTAAGATGTAATTTTTAAATAACTTATTGTAAATTGCTAAAGTGTTTGACTTATACGACTTATAAAATATTTGAAAATTTATTATAAATTTTTTTAACTTTGGGGGGGGGGATGGAGGTGGTTAGGAAATAAGTTGGAAAATTTCAACTTATTTTTTTACTGCTTATAAGTTGTTAGGAGTTTATTTTATGATCTTATAAGTTGTTAAACATCTTATTTTGTCAAACATATTGATGGTGTTTAAAAGCTCTTTAAAACAGCTTATAAGCTCAGCCAAACACTCCCTTAATCCTAAACTTAGAACCGGTCCACTTTAGGCGAGAAATGGTGGTTTTCTTTTAAACCGGTCCTAACTACAATGAGCCGGCAGTTGAGCTCAAGAAGCAGCTTGAATTCGTGAGATAGAGGCGCACTTTTAGCCGTTGGATCTCTTGTAGTTTGCATCAAAGTAGAACCTACTGGGCTTTGTTATCAAGCAGTTTTTTTCCTCTGTAATTCATCAGTTACAGACTTACAATTTCACATTTTCTGGATTTGTTCGCTAGTGAATAGAGTCCGTAAAATCGTTTTGTGTTATTTGTTCTTCATACTTGAGTTTAAGGTTTAATTTCTCATACGTTTAATCTCGGAACTCAGATTAATTTCTCAACATAACCCTTGGTTTATATAAAGAACTATTAACCGGTAAAGAAAAATGTATTCAAACAATACAAATATGCGAAGTTACAAACCGATAGGAAAAACTTCATTCTCCCAAAGAGGAGAGGAAAAAGTAAAGGAGAAGCCAAAGTACCTAGGTATTCCAACAAATCAAAAACCTAGAGACAGAACTAGAGAAAATTTTGGGAAAAATAGATTCTTTGGCCCAATTTTAAGTGCTCAAAGTCTTTTTATTTCAACTGTAGAAATGTTTTTTTCTTTTTTTTTGCCAATCACGTACTTCTACACTTATTCACCTAAATTTCTAACTTATTTCCAACTGTATACCAACATGTTTCCAACTATATACGGGGAAACAAAGAATAACTTTGTACAATTGAACAAAAAAGCATTTGGGCACTTGAAATTAGGCACTAATACATATTTTCTTCAAAATGTTATTCCATCCTATTCAAAATAAGAGTATTTCTACATTTAAAATTATTTTCATAATAAGTTTCGTTTTAAACTTTTTTTACCCTATTATTCTATATATACCACCTATTATATGGATAAGATATTCTCTCAAAATATCTCAACTAAGACAAAGTATAGAGTGAATCTGGTTTATACATTAATCACCGAAGGGTATTAGTTGTTTTTATTGAAGAGTATTAGTTATACTTACTGAAGATTATTACTGATTTACACTAAAGAGTCTTAGTTGTTCAGTTAAAATGAAGTAGGACTCTTAAGTGTAAACCATTAATACTCTTCAGTAAAAACAACTAATACTCTTCAGTGAAAACAACTAATACCCTTCAGTGATTCATATATAAACCAATTTCACTCTATACATACTCCTCAACTAAATATGTTTAACTATTTTTGCTAATTAACTAAGGGCACTTTTGACATAAAAAGAAATTCCTGTCAAACTCAGAACTACACTTATTTTTAATAGGAAGTATTGGTTCAAAATTCATAGTGAAAATACCATATCATATGATTACAAGAAAATTGGCATTAGCTCTGATTACAGGTCATGGAATCCACCAATGTCCTAAATTGTGCATGTAAATTACAACCTCCATTATTCATCTTTAGTCACCATTTGTTGCTCTTGTGGGGGTCCTAAGGTTGTTGGATACCTACCAAAATCCTTTTCCCGAGGTTTTGCAATTTCAACGAATACTTTTCTGTCATCAAAGAACTGGAAAAGGGGAGATTTTATCATCTGTTATTAATGGAAAGCAGCAAGAAAAAAAGAGGAAGCATATAGAACCTGATAATCCATGCTTTCTATAGCGAGCAGAGCCTCCTCTTGAGATGCATACTGGATAAATGCAAATCCTTTCGATTTATTTCTAGCTTCGTCCATGACAAGATTTACTGCCAGTCGATAAAGATGAAAAACTCATAATAAAATTGAAAAAACTAGAGAAAGATTAACAAAATCTACCTTCAGATATCTGCCCATACTTTACAAATTCCTTGAGAAGACGACTTTCACAAACCGAAAAGGGCAGATCTGTTTACAATTATAATCACGATCACAATAGTTTAGAGCATTGATAATGAGTAAGGGGTTGTTTGCTAATTATTCACTTGGAATTTTTTTAATTCAAACAAACAAGGCTGATGGAAATCGGGAGTTTTGCTATTAAAAATGGTTCTCCTCATAGGAAATTATCACTTTGCTGATAGGGAACATAGAGCAGGCAAATCAATGAGGAAACTCATATTTCATAGGAAAGAAAAGGCGTTCAACAAAGCTATCTTTTCCTCCAGTTTTTGCGAATGTATTTAAATCCTAAGGCCCAAAGCTATAGTTTGATATGAAAGAGAACTCAAATTGTAATGAGAATGAGAAATGATCGACTTTCAATTAATATACCCAGTATCACAACTTAAGGATTCACCCATTATATAGTTAAGCTCATGCAACAAAAAGGTTTAAAAATTCAAAGGTATCATCTACAAATTCTATTAGTCACAACACAATACTCCACTCCTTCTCTATTAAAAAAAATCACAACTGCCAGCTAAAAGCAAAGTATATTAGATATTACTGGATTATGAGATAGCTTGGACCTGCTAAACAACATAGTACTGTTTTACGAAATTAACCCAAATTTGGCAAATTCGAACACCCTTAAAACAGAGTTCAAAATTTGGTCCAGTTTTTAAACAGTTGAGTCTTTCAAAATCTAATAAATTTGCATCCCAATATATCCAGTAGAAGCTCAAATAATCCATTTGTGGCACTCACGTCGACTTCTAACCCAATTTTAAGCTTGTGGATATTTGTATTCAGACTAACTAACTATAGCAAAGTACTATGTGAATGCTAAGCAAGTTAACTATTAACACGAACAACAATTTATTAGTATCTTATATTGAAACAACTAATACTTTTAGTGAAGATAACAAATATCTTCAGTGGAAACAAATATAACAACTAATACTTTTAGTGAAAATAACAAATATCTTCAATGGAAACAACTAATACCCTTCGGAAGTGATACATTTGGTGCAATGTACGGATACCTTTAGTTTAATTTACTAATACCCTTCAAACAAATTCACATAATACCTTCTCAACAGCTGTTAGCCAATAAAGGATGCAAATTATTCAAATTCAAACCCAATATACTGAAATTTAAGAAGAATTCGAAAGAGTTGAAGCAACGACTGAATATTAGTTATGGTGAAATTGAAGGAATAAAGAGTGAAAAATGAACGGACTTACTTCTGACAATAATTTTGCTCGCGAGTGGGTAATTACGGGAGTTGGATGCACGAATCGTTGAATTCGCTAATTTAGGGTGAAACTGAGTTGTAGGCGAAATTGAGGAAGAATACACCAGAAAAGAAACGCTGTTCGCCATTTCCGTTTGGCCAAGGTGGAGTGGTGTTTGCTTTACTAAAGTTTAATGATAGTTACTTTACCTTATTAAAAAATTTAATCATTTTTATTATGGGTCAGCTGGTCCATTTTACACCCCTGTATTCAATGTTAATGCAACACTTTTTTAAGATATCATTTTATTTCAAAAAGTGAAATCCCTCCTAGCTTTTTCTCTTCCTCCCCCACTCGCCCCTGTAGCCTGTAGTCTAGACCGCCTTTTCAGTCTACTGACACCTATTTTATTTTTTTAT
The DNA here is from genome assembly GCA_947034835.1 of Ballota nigra. Taxonomy (NCBI): domain Eukaryota; kingdom Viridiplantae; phylum Streptophyta; class Magnoliopsida; order Lamiales; family Lamiaceae; genus Ballota; species Ballota nigra. Next base: position 30,312,634 of record OX344728.1, on the reverse strand, counting down.
TGTTTTTTGTGAAGGGTCATATGTGAAGTATGTAATCTGCTGGGCTTAATTCATAGGAGACTATGTTGGTAAAGTGTCAGCCGTAAGAGATTAGTAAAATTGGGGTACCAGAGGAGATGGACCAGATGAGGTTGACCAAAGAAGCCTGACCAGAGAAGTCAGGCAGAAGAGCTTTCAGGGGAGGTCCATCAGGTGAGGTCTGGTCAGACGAGTCTGGGAGATGAGACATCAGAGGAGTCTATCAGAGGAGGTCTGAGACCAGAGGTCATCTGGTGTAAGTGACCAGAGCCAGAGGAGGTCTTGTCATCTGATCCTGAAGTACGTTATTCGCGAAGTACACCAAAATGAAGCTAATTCGATGGCGGTTCTAACTGAATCAACTATGACGGTTATTGAAGTCGTTAGCCAGCTGGATAACTACCTTGCATTGAGTTTGTTACAACTGAATCGAATCTAGGGTTCGTTTCCAATCTCTGTATCTATAAAAGGGGCTTCTCAGCTGAGAGAAGTAATATAATCAATTTGAGCGCAAACCTTTGTGAGATTGTGTGATTGTAACTTGTAACTTCCAATTCTTATCTTAGTGGAAAATTCTATCCTCTCAGATCCCGTGGACGTAGGAGTATTATCTCCGAACCACGTAAACTGGTGTTCTTGTTGATTTTCAATTTCGTTCTTATTCACTACTACATTTTCGCTCATAGGTAACAGGCCCTAGATAACGGATATTAATAAATTTGTTATCTGTGTTTCGTATATCCGTTATCTAGGTAAAATCTGTTATGTAAGTAAAAGGGTGTTCGCTCATAGATAACTGATATTTTATATGGTTATCTAGGACATGTTATCTATGTTATTTTTAATTTTAACCAATAAAATTTAAATTAAGATTTTTTCCTTAGTTAACAAATTATGTATCAGTTATCTATTATTTGGTTATCTATTATATAAAATTAAATTTCATTCTAAAATAATTCCACACTTAAAAAAATTTCACATCTAACAAAATAAAACACTTACGTATTCTAAAATTTCACTTATAAAAAATATATCACAAACAGTAAAAAAAACCCAAATCTATAGCTAGAGATGCTCACGGTTCCAAAACCGCCGGTTCCGGTTCCGGTTCCGAACCGGCGGTTCCAAAGGTTCAATATGCGGAACCGGAACCGAACCGTGGTAAAACCGGTTTCGGTTCGGTTCCCGAACCGGCGGTTCCGGTTCCGAACCGCCGGTTCAGGCGGTTTTTCTATTTTTTTTTTTTTAATTGTATTTTTTGAGTTTTTAATCTAAATGTAGATGACATATTAAATGGAAAAAGATTTCATTAGTAATTGAACTATTACAAATTAGTAATTCTAATTTAAAATAAGTGTCTAATAATAATATTACAAACTAATTGAAATATTACAAATTTACAAATTAAATATTGAACTATTCCAAATTACTAATTACAAGTTTACAACTTAAAATTTTAAATTATACAAAATAAATTTGGGGTGAGGGGTTAAAGAAATTGGACTTGAACTTAATTTTAAGAAATAAACTTAAAAATTCTAAGTTTGAGATTCAAAATTAAGAAATGAACTCAAAATTCTAAGTGTTTTTTTTAGTTTATTTAGGGGGTTTACTTGTATTTTTTTGTTTCTTAATCTAAATGTAGATGGCAAATTTTAATTAGTAATTGAACTATTACAAAATAATTAAACTATTACAAATTAATAATTCTAATTTAAAATAAGTGTCTAATATCTATTATTAAAAACTAATTGAAATATTAGAAATTTACAAATTAAACATTGAACTATTCCAAATTACTAATTACAAGTTTACAACTTAAAATCTTAAATTATACAAAATAAATTTGGGGTGAGGGGTTAAAGAAATTGGACTTGAACTTAATTTTAAGAAATAAACTTAGAAATTCTAAGTTTGAGACTCAAAATTCTAAGTGTTCTTTTTAGTTTATTTAGGGGTTTTACTTGTATTTTTTGGTTTCTTAATCTAAATGTGGATGACAAATTAAATGGAAAAACGATTTCATTAGTAATTGAACTATTACAAATTTGTAATTAAACTATTACAAAATAATTGAACTATTATAAATTAGTAATTCTAATTTAAAAAAGTATCTAATGTCTTTTATTACAAACTAATTGAAATATTACAAATTTACATATTAAATATTGAACTATTTCAAATTACTAATACTAATTTACAACTTAAAATCTTAAATTATACAAAATAAAATTTGGAGAGGGGGGGAGAGGTTAAAGAAATTGGACTTGTGCTTAATTTTAAGAAATAAACTTAAAAATTCTAAGTTTACAACTCAAAATATAAAAAAAACTAAAAAATTTAAGTGTGGAACCGCCCGGAACCGCCCGGAACCGCCTAGGAACCGGCGGTTCCGGTTCGAACCGGCGGTTTCGGTTTCGATTTTTCCGGAACCGGAACCGAACCGTGTTATTTCCGGTTTCGGTTCGGTTCCGGTTCGAACCGGCGGTTCCGGTTATTTTTGAGCATGTCTATCTATAGCCCTAGATTTCAGCCCTTCTCCGCCGCGCTGCCTCTCTCGTGCCCTCCTCCTCGGCCGCGCCCCCTCAGCCGCGCCACCCAACGCCGAGAAGCCACGCACCGCCGTCCTCTCACTTGTGGAACCAACGGCGCCGTCTCTCTCGCGCCCTCCTCCTCGGCCGCACCCGCCCTCAGCCGCGCCGTAATCCGCCGAGAAGCCACGCACTGCCGTCCTCTCATTTCTGGAACCAGCCGCGCGATATTGGGTACAGTGCTGATATTGGTCTCTCTTCGAGTTGCACTGATATTGGTCTCTCTTCACCCGCTTCTCATTCTCTTATTGAAATTGGATAGGGAACTGCAAGACTAAAAATGAAAAAAGAAATCTGATGAGATTTTTATCTTTTGTGTGTTAATTTTCACGCTTTAAGTGTTTGCTTATACTAGTATTATAGTACCACATTCTGCATTTTATCTTTAGGTCCGGGCAGCCCTTAAAGGGAAGGCATCTGTCATATGCAGATTTTGATTGTGGCATGAAATTGTTATTGTTACCTACTTTAATTTGTGTAGTCGATAATTTATCAAATTGCATGATATATCGTAGGTATATTGGGAATTTGGATTACTTTGTTGACCGCCATATACTCAATCCACTAGATTTCAAGTGATAATACAACGTAAGCTTCGACTATTTTTTGCTTGAGCTACAACTGTTTCTGCATAGACAATAAACAAGGAATTGCCATCCTGGAAAGAAAAAAGACTAATAGAGTATCTTACATCTCTGCTGCACTTATTTTTTCTTCCTTATCTTCCTCACTTCTATCACCATTTGAGCCCAATAACAAGCCTGATTCTCCTTTCATTCTACTCTCACTACGTAGATTAGACTTTTTTTTTCCTTTTCTGTTATTATGTTCTGATTGATATTTTAAGATGCACTCTCATTTCCTGGTTCTTCCTTAAATTCCAGATTGATAGCGAATTATTGGCCAACAATGCCTGTTTTATCTGTTGTCATCCCTAGGCTGAAGACAAACCGATTGAAGTGGAGTTTCAGTGGTGCATTTGAGGTAATCTTTTACCCCAACTCGAGATGATCCTGGAGGAGAGCATGTCTTGCTTCAGCAAATAAAAAATGACTCACGAGAGTGTATGTTCTTGGTAGGATGGATGATGAATAAGCCTCCCACTGAATATCCTGACATTAAACAAAATGACTGGAGTCAATTTGTCATCAGTCATATGTCTAAAGAGTTTCAGGTACCAAACTTATTGTGGTTAATTCCTTATTTTTTTTAACCTTATATTATGTACTTATTGTTATTAAACAAAAATCGGTAAGAGCAAGGCACAAATATCCTCACAGAATTTCTCGTAAAGGATATGCACAGTTTGTTGCGGAGAATGTAAGTGTGAAATTTTACCTTATTCAAATAGAGTGACCTTGTGTCTGCAGTTGGCAGTAATATGATTGATTGTTAGTGGTATAATTATGAGTAATATTTTATTTATGTGGTAGATTAACAAAGGTGTGATGTATTATGAGTAATATGTATAATGCATAATATGTATAAATTCTGGTATTATGAATTAAGTAACAGAATAAGGACATTGTATGCTTATACCTACTGCAATCAAGATGAACAAGGACCTTGTATGCTTATACCTACTGACAAAATATAGTGGCTGCTTGTGTTCCAAAGTAGGAAACCTTTGACAATACAGGATGGAAGAAGTATTTCCCCTGTTTCGCTTTAGGAGCAAGAATTCGTTTTAGGCTGTGGTATGCTTTATTGGGTTGTTGCTTATCATCTTATCAGTTTGAACAGTTATCTCCTTTTTCTTTTGGTGTCTCTTTTGAAGTACTTGAATGGTGGGGGGCAATTCTTGACACGTATTCACAAACATGAATTGGATAATGTTTCATCTGATGTGTGAAGTGTAGTATATGTATGAATTTGATTACATGTTCTTGAAGATTTTGTTTTGTTTTTTTACTGCATTTAGGTTTTATGTCAATGACAAAGAATTGGAAGTAGGATTTTGTTACGAGATTGTGTGACTGTAATAAGGGTTTGTGCTTGAATTTCTAAAAAAAAATGCTTAGTCATTTCAGTTTGTATTTGCATATTCTAATAAGGCCTGCCCACACAAAATCTAAATGAAAAAACAAACCTTTATTTGTTATTAATCCGATTAAGACTTGTTCTTCTCTGGGATAGGCTTTTATGCTACCATCAAATTTCATTTTGTGTTGGTGCTATCTTTTTGCTTAGTGATATAGGATGTTGCTTAGTGATTAGTTCAAAACCTATAATTACTGTCCGTCAGTCCTGAGTGCTGAAAAGAAACACAGTGAACACACAAACACATAGGTTCTCCATCTCCATAGTTATTTGTGTTTTATAAATGTTGGTCAATTGAGATTTGAAGTGTACTTTTTTGTTTAATTTATTTGATTTTATATAGAATTTGAGCAGAAATTGATTATATATATGTGTATTTTCTACAGAGTGAGGTTCAAATGGAGCGTGGAGCAAGAAATTGGCTTTCAGATATCCCCTTGATAATGAATTGAAGTATTTTTTTACTTTCAAATGGCTTGTTGGAGCTAGCGTGTAATGAATACTTTAGTATTAATGTGTAGGTTTTAATTTTGAATGTAAGCGAAATGGATGTTATGATGAATTTTATTGTGGATGTTTGGATGTTTGACAATTTAATGAAAATATTGACTTTTGAATTGATTGTGAATTTATTAAATTATTGTATATTTTTAATTTTTTAATTTCAGGAATTAAAAAATAAAATTAAATATTTGTTCTATTATAGAAATTTTTTATTTTTTTACAAAAGATAACGGAGATGATCTGTTATTTTTGCTTGATTAGGTAACGAATTATAAATATTTAGATAACATATATTATCAGTCATCTATGAGCGAGATTTTATATTTTGAACTGTCATAGGTAACGGATATTCATTGATTTGAATCTGTTATCTATGAGCGAGGTGCATAGATTACACCACCTTAGATAACAGACCATTTCGCTCATAGTTAACAGATATCCTCTGTTACCTATGAGCGAAAATGTAGTAGTGTATATATACTGTTGCAAAAAAAAATATTGAATTCTACACATAAAAACTCATATTTGTACTGTACACAATATGAAATTTACAAATTCAAAAATAGTGTGCAATACTAGTGTGCAAAAAGTTTATTTAAATTCTACACACCAAAAATTCTAAATATTACATGTCTAACACTGAAATTTATCAATGCAAAAATACATGTGCAAAAAAAGGTGTGCAAAGATAAATTTGCAGTGTCTTCATCTTCAATTCAATTCTTGATCTCTGGATTTTTTCGTACTGTCTTCTTGTTCTCTTCTCCTCAAGATATCATCCACCAAAAGAAAAGGATTTATGAGAATTCAGAATTTAGAATCTTACATGGCTAAAATGAGATTACAAACAAAATCTTGAATAAATAAATGAAAAGGGGGAAAAGATTTGAATAAAAAGCCCCTTGTCTTCAGTTTCTCGTCGGCGGTGGCTAAGTTATGCCATCTCTGACCATCCACAATGGTAAAGACACATACATGTATACACTGACTTGAAGCGAATATACTAACTTCTACTAGTAGATTCCTCGCAAGCGTACGAGTTCACTATAGTATAAGTAAGTATAATGACCAAGTATATCGAACCCAAGGGATGAAGTGTATGCAAATAGATCCCTAAAGATCTACGCGTCGTAGTTAATATGAGTGAAATGTTTTTGGATATTTTTGGAAAGATTAATTGAAACTAAAATAAACTAATTAAACTCAAATACTAAAGAAGACGAATAAACTAAGGGTTGAATTCAAGTAAGAGGTGGTGATGCTCAGGATAGGAATTCCTACGTATACTAACGGAGCAGGTACATAATCAAAATAACCGTGACGCGCAAGAATTAACCTAAGTAAAAGAATGCAAGGTGAAAGCTCAAGATTCTTAACCCTAATACTTTACCCTAACACTCGACTTCACTAATCCACTAACAAGTTAATAGATTGTGCTTAATTAATGAGACCCTAATTTAACTAAGGTGATGCGGTCGTCCTCCTTCGCTAAACTGGTAGATGAATTAACCCTTTCTAAACCCTCTAGTTAAGTCTACTCGTTGTTAAGGAGTGATACGGTCATCCTCTCTCTAACACTTTTTGAACGAAATTCAAAAGTAAAGTTAAGATTAATTTTAAGAATTCATTAATCAAGAGAATTAAAACCTAATGTCACAAGTTACCCTAATTACGTACCCACAACCTACTTCTACGAGTTCATCCTACCCCAAGCATGCAAGGGTTTTAGCTAGACATAGGTTTTACGTAAACAAGAACAATTGAATAAGTAACGAACATGAACATGATAATTATAACGATGAAAAGATCAACCATAAACTAGGGTTTCAAGAAATAAGGAATAACTTAAATTAGACCAATAAAAGAAGTCTTAATGTGTTCAAGAACAAAGATATAAAGAAACAAAGCTAAAAAGTAAAATCGTAATATGAATTCGTAACGAAAACCTAAAAAACGTAAACGTAAAGCTTGCTTCTCTCCTTCCTCTCCAAAAAACGAACTCTAAAAGTCAAAATCTATCAAGTGATATGTGGTTCTCCTAAAAAAACGAGCTCGGGACGAGTATATATAAGCTTTGGGCCGAATCGTGAACTCATGGGCCGAAAAACGACTTTTAAAGTGCAAAACATGAAGGCGCTCGAGCAGACCCGCTCGAGCGGTGGCGCTCGAATGGTGCAAGTGCTCGAGCGGTGGCGCTCGAGCTGGTCGAGCGCTCGGATTCCTCTGCAAGTTTTGGGGCGCTCGAGCTGCTCGAATGCTCGAATTTTTCTGTAAGTTTTGGGCGCTCGAGCAACGTGCTCAAGCGCAAGTGCTCTAGTGGTCCACTCGAATGACTCCCAAAATTGCTCCAATTAGTACTTTTCTTCTTCAACACTAACACCAATCGTATTCCTTCGATATCTTCTCATCCGGGCATCCGTTTGAGTCGATTCAAGGTCTTACAAACTCCATTCTTCACGCTCGATTCACCTACAAGCATTAAAGAGATAAATTCATCAATGTATAGAAATAATGCTCAATTGACTCCAAATACTCGATAAAATCGGCCAGAATTAGGGCATTTCGAGTGACGAATCATAACAATTTCACGCCTAATCATACACACATACATACATACAATAAACACATGCATATATACAATATGTATATACATATACATACATACGGATCTGGATGAAGTCTCCCTCGTCGTAGATCTAAACCGTCGCTGCCACTCTTGAGGGGCGATCTGGGCCACGACAACTGAAGCGAGAGAGGCGGTGGACTGGTGGCCGCCTCCGCCTAGCCCGGACGGTGGAGTGGTAGCTGCTTCCACCTCCATCTGGCCCGAATGGTGGAGTGGTGACCGCCTCCGCCTGGCCCGATCAGTGGAGTGGTGGCCGTCTTCGCCTCCGTCAGGCCAGATCGGTGGAGCGCCTCCATCACTGTGCTGCCCTCTCCGTCAGTGGAGCACCCCCGTAACGGCGCCGATCTCTCCGTCTGGCCCGATCGATGGAGCGCCTCAATCACCAGATCGGAAGGGTCGGCGGCGCCTCCGCGTAAAGAGACAGTGTGTGGTTGTAGAGAGAGAGAGGTTGTGTGTGTGGGGTAGAGAGAGAGAGAAAGATGGTGAAATGAAATGATTGGTGAGGAGAGAGAAAGAGAATAAAGGAGGGAGGGGTGATTAGGCGTGAAATTGTTATGTTTTGGTGCACGATTTGCCCATGTTTTGAGTGTTTTTATGCATGTTTGGAGTCAATTGAGTATCATTTCTACAAATTTATGAATTTGCCTCTTTGATATTAGTAGATGGATAGAGGGCAAAGAATGGAGTTCGTAGGACTTTGAATCGACTCAAACGGATTCCCGGATGAGAAGATATTGAAGAAATACGATTGGTATTAGTTCATGCAAGGAAAAGTATCACTCACCTTGAGGAGGAGCAGCTGCTCGAGCAGCTAGCGGTCGAGCGATGCCATTCGATCAAGTAAAGCAGTCGAACGCTTCATCTTACAAAAAGTGGACCGCTCGACCAGGAGGCGGTCGAGCGGGTCCATTCGATCGATGGAACCATTCGACCATTGGCGGTCGAGTGGCGCCATTCGACCGGTATGGCCATTCGAACACTTCTGGTCGAATGAAGCCATTCGACCGGTCCTATTTTCGTGTGATTTTTATCCGTTTCTCTCATTTTTCGGCCCGACGTCATCCATATCCACTCATGCCTATAAATATGACGTTCCAAGCTCGTTTTAGGGAACCACTTGACGCATAGAGATAGTTTTCGGAGAGAGAAGCACGAGCAAGCATATTTTACTTTTGATTGAGGTTTTAACGTTACGAATTCGTTGTTAGAGATTAATTTTGATTTTTGTTTTCATTCTTTCTTCGATACTTGACACTTAAAACCTTTGATTTCGTATTTAGTTAATTTTCGTTCTTAGAGTTAATTTCTTCCTTACAAACCTTAGTTTATGCTTTTTAGTTATTTAATTCAAATCATCATGTTTATATTTGTTGCTTATTTAATTACTTTCGTTATAACTCAAATCATGTTAGGGTAAAACCCTTGTATGCTTAGGGTAGGATGAACTCGTAGAAGTAGGATGTTGGTGTAACACCCCGTCCCGTTCTGTACCCTTTTTCCTTTTAGAAATCTTATTTTATTTCCTTCTCTTGTTTATTTTAAATTTCGTTAATTTTGCGTGTTTTGTGTAATTTAAATTTATACCCTGCTTATAAATTCCAAAATTCATAGAAAGAAATCGAATCTTTCGAACGAATAAGGGACTTCGAGAATTAAATTAAAATCGGAGTTTTCGATCGGTATAATTTATTAAGAATAATTACAATGTCTTGAAAGAACTAATTAATTAATCAAATTTTTAAAATTATACTAATTACTCGTTTTGGTTTATTTTCAAAAACCAAACATGCCTTAGTAAGTACAAAGAGATCCATGAAAATCTTGCTTCTTTAATTCATGGCCACAAGTTAATTAAGGGTATTAAAATTAATTCATCAAAATAATTAATTAACCTAACTATCTCTATAAAGGAAACGTCCATTTCCTTTCTTTGGATCAGTTCCAAGAAAAAGAATATCCCACGCGTTTTTCCTTTTTCTCTCTCATAAACAACGTGTCTCCTTCCTCATTTCCAATCGGCGATCGAAGCCGCGCATCTCTCCTCCTTTCCTCCGATCAAACGCCACTTCCCTCTCCGGCCAACCACCAGCGACGCCGATCTCCCCCCCTCCATCGCGCAGCCGTAGCCAACGCCTCTCTTTCCCTCTACCGAAGCCAGACGAGACGCCGCCGTGCCTAGCGCCACCACCGCAACGCCAGCGTCTCCTCCTCCATTTGAAGCCAGGCCGTCGCGCTCCCCTTCGCCATCGCAACGCCTCTCCTTCTTCGACGAAGCCGCGCCTCTTCCGCCTCTGCTCCGACCGGGAATCGCTGCCGCGAAACCACTCCGCCGAAGCCGCCGCCGCTCCTTTTTCCCTTTTCCAGTAAGTCGATTGTAAAAGCCCTCTTTTAATTTCGATTTCGATTTAATTCAATTTCTAACCAAAACCCCTCTTTCCTTTCATTTTTTCGATCGAATGATGCCGAGTCGAAACCCCATTGCCAAGATTTCTGGAAAAACTGAGACACACCGTTAGACTGCTCATTTTCCACCTCGAACCAGGAGAAACGTAAGGTCTCTACCTTCGTTTTCTTCCTTTTGTAATTCTAGATTTTTATCGGGAATATCTGGAGCCGTATAACGAGAATTAGAGGAGATGCTTTGAACTTTGGTTTTCAATTTTCCTTTTCTGTCGAAATTAATTTTGTTCTTATTTTGGGTTGAACCCTTTGAGAGTTGAATTGATTTTTTAGCAGTAAAAGAGTTTTCCTTGAGTTTTGATGCTGTGAGTTGTAGGAGTATTTGGACTTTAATGGACTAGTACTAGTCTTTTAGTTGTTTAGTATCATTCCTATAATAGTATTGTATCATTGTTTTAGTTGGACAGTGTTTTAAAATTAGTGTTGTTAGTATTATTGCTTTGATGATGAAAATTGATTCTTTTAGTTGGGTTTAAAGACAAAGGGAAACTCGTCTTCGCCCCTCGACTCATGTTCGATATTAATAACAAATGAAGAACAATTTAGTAGAAAATAATACTTTTCTTTGTGTTGAAAATGACACAAGTCAACTTGGTTAATAATATTACTAGTTTTATAGGAAAGTAATTTTTATCCATTTTAAGTATTATGGAAAAACCTTTTTTTAAAAACAAGTACTTCTTTTAAATGAGAAAAGCAAAATATACATCTTATATTGTTCCTAGTAATTATTATATAAGTTTCTTAAAAATTTATTTAACGTTATAGGAAGTTTCATTTATAAAATATAATTTATATTCAATGTTCTTTCAAAATAAGAAAATAGAATTTTAGAAAGTAAGATATTAATTTGGGACTTATATTATATTAAGTATATTTTTTATAAATTTCGTATTTTTTATTCTTTTCAAGAAAAATAATTAAAGTTATACTTTTAAAATAGTAAAAGCTTTTACGAAAGGATAAAGGAAATTAAAGGTTTGTCTTGTAGAAAAAGAAGTAATCATACAAACAAGAAAATTAGTAAGTACACTCCGAAAATACATCCACCCTTTTTAGAGGTGGTGTATTCACCAAAATAGGGTGTGACCCGTAAGCAAGTCCTTTTAAAGTATATAAGACATCAACCACTCGTCTCACGTAACACAAACTCTCAAGTTCTTCTTAAACTCTTCAAAGATCAACTTTTAATCGAATAACTTTATATTAGGAACCAGTGCTAGTGGGATCACGCACCAAGGACTCGACCATCCGTCTGTGCACCACTCCCAGGACTCCCAATAATCAGGTGGGTGATGATCTGTTTATCGATCGGCTTATAGTACGTTGTGCTGATATTTTCTAAACTCGACCAATTAAATCTAAAACAACTGATCCAACATAAATGTATCCCTATTATATAACTGTTTGAATTACGTGATATAATTATATATGATACGAAATACCTATTGTTAAATCCAAATCAATCACTGTTGCATGACTAAGGGCGTATGTGAGCATGAATTTATTTGATTGCAAATCGAGGAATTCTTCCCTCCATGTTTTAAAAATATCAGTTTTATAAAAGGACGGAATATCAGTAAGTACGGAGTTATGGTACGGATATTAAATCCAACCTCCGGGGAGCTATCGAGGATGCCCCCAGAATCAAGGTTGTTGATTCAAACAGATCTGGTCCCCGGGTCAGACGCCTACGTTGCGCACTGGGAATAAGGTCATTGATGGTTTGCGTTATTCTATTTTGTCAGTGGTTGGGAGAAGTAAGGTTTTGGAAAGTGGAACAAGTCAAGTATGGTCGTATGAAAGTGGTCCAAGGAAAGTCTTTTACGATATGTGGAAAATGATTTTGGGCTTCGCCCCTTACTGTGAATCAACTTGTGATATGCCAATTGTATGACGTAAGACTTGTTATGCCCAATTAATTATTACGTGAATCTGTTTGTCCTGTGATGTACGTTATCCATATATATATCAACTACTTAAATACTTTAAACGCTTTATTAATAAGTACAACTTAATATACTTCGGATTTACCAATCCCAGGACGTTGCAAATCACCCATAAGTGAGAATTCAAATCTCACGCCCCACTTTTCTAACCCCTTGCAGATTTCGAGTACGGGGGAGCAGGGACAGTGATGAGAAAGATGCGGCGTTTTCCCGTTCAATTAAAACACTAATTACAACACTACGATGCCTTTATTACTTTCTATTTTCTAAATAAATGTTATCGCCAGTACATTGTAAGACGATACAAATTTTCGTGTGATTCAGTACCTAAGACTTAGTATGTAATATTTCAAAATACTAAACTCTATATACTTTCATACATATATATATAGGAGTGTGACACATCATTATAATATTTCTCCCCACCGTCCTACTGCATGAAACTCATCATATATTTATGTTATCTTTTTTTCAAAAAAATTTATAGTTCGGACTTTTGACCTCAATTAATACTTCGAATTCTATATAATTAATATATATGGATTCGGGGAGTTACAGGTGGTATCAGAGCCTAGGTTCAAAACTTTCGGACCCAAACCCAAATTCTTGATTTTCCATCAAAACTAAAATTATTTCTCATCGCTTAAATAGTAAACAACATTTAATATTTTGGGGGAAACGTGTCTCTGATTTCTGTCCACAAGCTCCTCAAAGGTACGTTATTAAAATTTTCATAAAAATTGTCTAAAGGCCTACGAACTTACAACAGTTTGACTTCATAATATTACACAATAAAAAAGGTTACGATAACTCGAAACGATGTTCGTGCTATAAGGGAAAGCTACAGGATCTAGTCTAAATTACTTTTGGACCCTGATTAATTGTTAAAGAATGCTTGAGTTATTATGTGAACTTCATAAATAATATTATGTGATTACTTGAGATACGTGCTTTAAAGTGTTTACTTTACAGTTTTTCTTTCTTGAACTAAAATTTTGACTAGAACTTTTCTTTCCCTATAGGAAACCATAAGATGGATATGGATGAGTATATAGGAGTTACACAGCTAGAGTTAGAGACTATCGACGAGTATACTGCTCGCTTTCTAGGACTGCGTGAGAGGGCAAGGGTTGCCCCCGAACCCCACGTCGAGTCGGATTCGCTTGCTGCAACGAGGTATACCGGCGGAGTTACTGAGGTATTCCGTCCTATCGCTACGGGGCTCCTAGACCGCATGAGAGTGGACGATGCTGAGGATGGCCCCTACCTTCACTTAGTGGCTTTTTGGGTGGAGGTTCAACGGGTTATACGGAACACGGACACTACCCGCGGGTTGGCTTACCAGGCCGTTGCACTCGCCCGGGGCGACATGGACATATCAGACATCCTTCGAGAGGAAGCAGTCTTAGCACAGTTATCAGCTGACGCAGCCAGGGCGACCGCAGTCACCCAGGAGGAGTACTCCCTCTTCTATACTCAGAGGGCTGACCTATACCAGAGGGCGGCCATCTCGCTGCGGGATAACGTCGTTGCTCTCTGGGTGGCAGGAGGGTTTTGCTGGTGATGGACCCCTCGGCCCCAATGAGGCCGCACTCCCGGGAGTGGAGCCAGCAGTCGACGAGCTGGTCGAGGGTGGGCCACCTGTGGATGGGGATTCCTCTGTAGAGTCAGGGGTGGATAATTAGTTGGAGGTTGGACTCAGTATATAGTAGTAAATGTATATATATAGTATAGGTGGTAGCCGCTTGACATATAGTAGTAGTCAATTGTGTGGTCATTTTCCTTTTAGACCATAGCAGCATAACCTTAACCCACTCATTTTGTCGCACGTGATCCGCAATGATGTGAGGATACGATGCGTTAGCATTACCTAGAAGTCTTTTGTATTCTATGATGTAATGTAAGGAGACTGACTCCGTAGAACCCCAAACTTTTTAGATATATATAATACTTATTTTGTGCTCACTGTTTATCAATGTGCTTTACTTGCTTTATATATTAATTGTCGTATATTTTATCTGATTATCACTCAATGACATACCACTGGTTCTTATTGTATTGTGAGAATGTGAGCACTGTACCATTGAGGGTCCCAATGCATTGCGGTGATTTACGTACCACATGTGTTTCAGTGCTAGTGTTGTGTTAATTTGGTTAATCCGGTTATGTTTTTATAATTTTCTCGCACCTATACATATTGTAACAATATTATTCTTTTCTCTTCAGAAGCACCTTTAGAATGGCACCAGGCCGAAGACGTGGACAACCCCGCATTAATCCTATTCATGTACCGATGGATCCTATGGAACAAGACCCACCTCCTCAGGCTGAACCTGAGCCGCCTCAGCAGGCCGCGCCAGGGAATGATATTGCGAGAGAAATTTTGATCTCTCTGCAAAACTACATCCAGCAGCAGGCTCCACCACCTCCTCCACCCCTTTATGGGCCTATTCCTCAAATAGCACCCAGGATGAACGACTTTGTCGAACGCTTTCGACGACTACAGCCACCTAGGCTGAATGGAAGGGAGAACCCCTTTGAGATCGAGGAGTGGATATTCGGGATGGATCGTATTTTCCGACATATGGCACTGGCTGATGCGCAGAAAGTCTCCTGTGCCCAGTTCCAGCTAATGGAGGATGCAGCCCAATGGTGGGAGTCCTATGAGCGGACCATGAGTGGGGAAGCTAGACAGGTCTTTACTTGGGAAGATTTCAAGAAAGCTGTGCTGGATAGGTACATTCCACAAGTACTAAGAGATCGGAAGGAACAAGAATTTGTCAACCTCCGACAGGGAACTCTCTCGGTGATAGAGTACGATAGGAAATTCAACCAGCTGTCTCGTTATGCCCCACATCTAGTGGGTGATGATGAGAGAAAAACTCGCAGATTCAAACAGGGCTTGAGGCCTGAGATAGCGGGAATTGTAATTGGCCTTCAGATGCCAAGCTATGGGGAAGTCTTTCATCGAGCATTGTTAGTCTCGATCAGCCAGAATCTGGAGTACAAGCAGGCTCCAACTACTGTCCCTGTCAATCGGAATTGGCAGCCAAACTTTAAGAGGAATCCAGTCCCGCCATCCAGGAGGAATAACTTTGTTGGTTCTCGAGCCAACCAAAACTGTCAAAGGTATGGAAGGAGACATTGGGGACCATGTAGTCAGGGAGGAGTAATCTGTTACCGTTGTAATCAACCTGGGCACAAGTCTAGTGAATGCGCCCAGCCACCGAGCAGCAACCGCCAACCGGTTAATAATAACCAGTACCGCCCGCAGCAGGCAATCAACTACCAGACTCGCCAACTGCCTGCACCTAACAACCGTCAGGCGGGACCACCCAACAGAGGTCCGCCTAACCAAGGTCAGAGGAGGTCTGGACATGTGAATGCTATTATGGAAGAAGGGGAAGGTAGCGGAGAACAACTTCGCCTGAAGGGCCCAACTCAACCTGAGCAGCATGAGACGCTAGCAGGTACTGTCTTTGTACTTGAAAAACCTGCGTATGTATTGTTTGATACTGGGGCATCTCATTCTTTTATATCTGATAACTTTAGAAGAACCTTAGGATTAATTGGGGAAAATGGAAGAGTGTTGAATGTGAGTATTCCATCTGGAACCGCTATGGAAATTGAGGGTCAAATTAGAGGGTTACCCCTAATGCTAGATGACCACTTGATAGAGTCCGATCTTCATATCCTTAAGATGAAAATCTTTGACATAATCTTGGGCATCGACTGGTTGACGGAGAACAAAGCGATGATAAAATATGCAGAACGCGAGATCGACCTTGAAACCAGTAGTGGTCAACGCTTCACATTTCGTGAAATCAAGACCAAGAAGGAGACCCGAGTAATATCAGCAATCCAAGCTGCGGAAATATTACGGAAGGAAGAATGCCAAGCTTACCTTGTCCACATCTTAACAGGAGAGGAAGATGACAAGTTGCGTGTTAAGGTGTCGATTGTGGATGAATACCTTGACGTATTTCCCGAGGAATTGACTGGGTTACCTCCGGATCGTCAAATAGAGTTCTCCATCGACTTGATACCTGGGTCAGCACCAGTATCTAAAGCACCCTATCGAATGGTGCCAAAGGAATTAGAGGAACTGAAGGAACAATTGCAAGGCTTACTTGAAAAGAGATTTATCTGGCCAAGTGCATCACCATGGGGAGCACCCGTGTTGTTCGTGAAGAAGAAAGATGGGACTTTCCGTATGTACATAGACTACCGGGGTCTAAATCAACTAACCATCAAGAACAAGTATCCTCTCCCAAGGACAGAAGACTTGTTCGACCAGTTGAAGAATGCTACCGTATTCTCAAAGATCGATCTGAGGTCTGGTTACCACCAACTAAAGGTCAAGAGTGAGGATATCCCGAAGACAGCATTTCGGACTCGATATGGACATTATGAATTACCTGTGATGCCTTTCGGAGTGACGAATGCTCCGGCGATCTTCATGGATCTGATGAATAGAGTGTTTTATTCGTATCTGGACAAATTCGTCATCATCTTTATTGACGATATACTTGTGTACTCTAAGAACAAAGAGCAACACGAAGAACATCTCAAGACAGTCTTAGAAACAATGAGACGAGAGAAGTTGTATGCCAAATTCAGCAAGTGTGAATTTTGGATCGACCGTGTTATGTTCTTAGGACATATAATCTCTTCAAAAGGGATTGAAGTGGACCCGGCAAAGGTGGAAGCCATCATGAACTGGAAGGCTCCTACTAACGTCAATGAAATTCGAAGCTTTCTTGGGTTAGCAGGATACTACCGGAGGTTCATTCAGGATTTTTCCAGCATTGCGAAAGTACTAATAAAGCTGACCAAGAAAACCGAGAAGTTTGTTTGGGACTCGACTTGTGAGGAAAGTTTCCAAGAACTAAAGAAGAGACTAACCACGTCGCCTGTGTTAACCATCCTGGACGGATCAGAAGGATTCGTCATTTACACAGACGCTTCATTGTCAGGCTTGGGTTGTGTTCTGATGCAAAATAGGAAAGTTGTAGCCTACGCATCCCGACAACTAAAGGACCATGAGCAGAACTACCCGATGCATGACTTAGAACTGGCCGCAGTGGTTCATACGTTGAAGATTTGGAGATACTACTTGTATGGTGGAAAGTGTGAGATCTACACTGACCATAAGAGCCTGAAATACTTCTTCACGCAGAAGGAATTGAACATGCGTCAAAGGAGATGGCTCGAATTGGTAAAAGATTACGATTGCACTATCCACTATCACCCTGGAAAGGCAAACATAGTGGCAGACGCTTTGAGTAGAAAGGAAGATACGAAACTAGGCGTCGTTCTGACCACACAGTTACCACTAATGGGCGAACTCTCTCGGTTAAACCTAGAATTTTCCACACAGTGTTGTGCAGATTCCATGGTTTATGCGTTCACCCTACAACCGACCTTATGAGAACGGATCCTAGGAGCACAACAGAACGATAAATTCTTGAGAGGAATATGTAAGCGCGCTGAGGAAGGGACCATTCAGAGGTTCGTGTTGAGTACTGATGGAGCTCTAATGTTCGATAATAGAATCTGTGTGCCTAAGGATGAAGAATTGAGGAACGAAATCCTGCGAGAGACACATAGCACTCCTTACACCGTTCACCCCGGAGAGGCGAAGATATACCAGGGACTGAAAGAGAACTTTTGGTGGAGGGGTATGAAGAGGACAATAGCTCAATACGTCAAGATTTGTTTAACCTGCCAACGGGTTAAAGCCGATCATCAACGACCCTCAGGGTTATTACATCCTCTGGAGATGCCAGAATGGAAGTGGGAGAACATCACTATGGATTTTGTCACCGGATTTCCAAAAATGGTGAAGAATCACGATGCCATCTGGGTTATCGTAGATAGACTTACGAAAACTGCCCACTTTATCCCTGTTAGAATGACGTATACGTTGGACAAGCTTGCCCAACTATACATAGCAGAGATAGTCAGACTGCACGGTGTACCAGTCTCGATAGTGTCCGATAGAGACCCCCGTTTTACCTCCAAGTTCTGGGGAAGTTTACAACGAGCCTTGGGGACTGAATTGAGATTCAGCACTGCATACCACCCACAAACCGACGGACAATCGGAAAGAACTATCCAGACACTCGAAGATATGCTGAGAGCTTGGGCTCTGGATCTTGAAGGAAGTTGGGAAAGCCACATTCCCTTGGTAGAGTTCGCTTAAAACAATAGTTATCAGGCAACGATACAAATGGCTCCGTACGAAGCGCTCTACGGGAAGAGGTGTAGATCACCAGTTTGTTGGGATGAAGTCGGGATTCGAAAGATTCCCGGATCTGAATTAGTCGAGAGATCAGCTGAGATAGTCGCGAAGATTAAAGAAAGAATCAAAACAGCTCAAGACCGTCAGAAGTCATATGCAGACACTCGGAGAAGAGACTTACAGTTCAACATTGGCGAGAAAGTGTTTCTCAGAGTTGCACCAATGAAAGGCCTAATTCGCTTTGGGAAAAGAGGTAAGCTAAAGCCGCGATACATCGGACCATTTGACATCCTGAACAGAATCGGGGATGTGGCTTATCGCTTAGCACTGCCACCAGAGTTGTCACGAGTGCATAATGTGTTCCACGTATCTCCACTCAGGAAGTACATGAGCGATCCAAACCATGTTATTAGTCACATAGAATTGGGTCTAAGCAGTGACCTGACTTATGAAGAAGTCCCAGTGACTATCTTGGGGAGGAAGTTGCACTTGTTGGGGAATCGAGAAATACCTTTGGTTCTAGTCCAATGGAGCCGGCACGGGAAGGAAGAAGCGACATGGGAAAGGGAAGATGAAGTCCTAGCTAAATACCCTCAATGCATAAGAAGTGCTTAAGAGATGAATTTCGGAGGCGAAATTCTGTTAAGGGGGTAAGGATGTAACACCCCGTCCCGTTCTGTACCCTTTTTCCTTTTAGAAACCTTATTTTATTTCCTTCTCTTGTTTATTTTAAATTCTGTTAATTTTGCGTATTTTGTGTAATTTAAGTTTATACCCTGCTTATAAATTCCAAAATTCGTAGAAAGAAATCGAATCTTTCGAACGAATAAGGGACTTCGAGAATTAAATTAAAATCGGAGTTTTTGATCCATATAATTTATTAAGATAATTACAATGTCTTGAAAGAACTAATTAATTAATCAAATTTTTAAAATTATACTAATTACTCGTTTTGGTTTATTTTCAAAAACCAAACATGCCTTAGTAAGTACAAAGAGATCCATGAAAATCTTGCTTCTTTAATTCATGGCCACAAGTTAATTAAGGGTATTAAAATTAATTCATCAAAATAATTAATTAACTTGACTATCTCTATAAAGGAAACGTCCCTTTCCTTTCTTTGGATCAGTTCCAAGAAAAAAAATATCCCATGCATTTTTCCTTTTTCTCTCTCATAAACAACGAGTTTCCTTCCTCCTTTCCAATCGGCGATCGAAGCCGCGCCTCTCTCCTCCTTTCCTCCGATCAAACGCCGCTTCTCTCTCCGGCCAACCACCAGTGACGCCGATCTTCCCCCCTCCGTCGTGCAGCCGTAGCCAACGCCTCTCTTTCCCTCTGCCGAAGCCAGACGAGACGCCACCGTGCTCAGCGCCACCACCGTAACGCCAGTGTCTCCTCCTCCGTTCGAAGCCAGGCCACCGCGCTCCCCTTCGCCGTCGTGATGCCTCTCCTTCTTCGACGACGCCGTGCCTCTTCCGCCTCTGCTCCGACCGGGAATTACCGCCGCAACACCACTCCACCGAAGCCGCCGCCGCTCCTTTTCCCCTTTTCCAGTAAGTCAATTGTAAAAGCCCTGTTTTAATTTCGATTTCGATTTAATTCAATTCCTAACCAAAACCCCTCTTTCCTTTCATTTTTCTGATCGAATGACGCCGAGTCGAAACCCCATTGCCAAGATTTCTGGAAAAACCGAGACACACCGTTAGGCTGCCCATTTTTCCACCTCGAACCAGGAGAAACGTAAGGTCTCTACCTTCATTTTCTTCCTTTCGTAATTCTGGATTTTTATCGGGAATATCCGGAGCCGTATAACGAGAATTAGAGGAGATGCTTTGAACTTTGGTTTTCTATTTTCCTTTTCTGTCGAAATTAATTATGTTCTTGTTTTGGGTTGTACCCTTTAAGAGTTGAATTGATTCTTTAGCAGTAAAAGAGTTTTCCTTGAGTTTTGATCCTGTGAGTTGTAGGAGTATTTGGACTTTAATGGACTAGTACTAGTCTTTTAGTTGTTTACTATCATTCATATAACAATATTGTATCATTGCTTTAGTTGGACAGTGTTTTAAAATTAGTGTTGTTAGTATTATTGCTTTGATGATGAAAATTGATTCTTTTAGTTGGGTTTAAAGACAAAGGGAAACTCGTCTTCGCCCCTCGACTCGTGTTCGATATTAATAACAAATTAAGAGAAGTTTAGTAGAAAATAATACTTTTCTTTGTGTTGAAAATGACACAAGTCAACTTGGTTAATAATGTTACTAGTATTATAGGAAAGTAATTTTTATCCATTTTAAGTATTATGGAAAAATCCTTTTTAAAAACAAGTACTTCTTTTAAATGAGAAAAGAAAAATATACATCTTATATTGTTCCTAGTAATTATTATATAAGTTTCTTAAAAATTTATTTAACGTTATAGGAAGTTTCATTTATAAAATATAATTTATATTCAATGTTCTTTCAAAATAAGAAAATAGAATTTTAGAAAGTAAGATATTAATTTGGGACTTATATTATATTAAGTATATTTTTTATAAATTTCATATTTTTTATCCTTTTCAAGAAAAATAATTAAAGTTATACTTTTAAAATAGTAAAAGCTTTTACAAAAGGATAAAGAAAATTAAAGGTTTGTCTTGTAGAAATAGAAGTAAATCATACAAACAAGAAAATTAGTAAGTACACTCCAAAAAATACACCCACCCTTTTTAGAGGCGGTGTATTCACCAAAATAGGGTGTGACCCTTAAGAAAGTCCTTTTAATGTATATAAGACATCAACCACTCGTCTCACGTAACACAAACTCTGGAGTTCTTCCTAAACTCTTCATAAATCAACTTTTAATCGAATAACTTTATATTAGGAACCAGTGCTAGTGGGGATCACGCACCAAGGACTCGACCATCCGTCTGTGCACCACTCCCAGGACTCCCAACAATCAGGTGGGTGATGATCTGTTGATCGATCGACTTATAATACGTTGTCCTGGTATTTTCTGAACTCGACCAATTAAATCTAAAACAACTGATCCAACATAAATGTATCCCTATTATATAATTGTTTGAATTACGTTATATAATTATATATGATACAAAATATCTATTGTTAAATCCAAATCAATCACTGTTGCATGACTAAGGGCGTATGTGAGAATGAATATATTTGATTGCAAATAGAGGAATTCTTCCCTCCATGTTTTAAAAATGTCAGTTTTATAAAAGGACGTAATGTCAGTAAGTATGGAGTTGTGGTACAGATATTAAATCCAACCTCCGGGGAGCTGTCGAGGACGCCCCCAGAATCAAGGTTGTTGATTCAAATAGATCTGGTCCCCGGGTCAGACGCCTACGTTGCGCACTGGGAATAAGGTCATTGATGGTTTGCGTTATTCTATTTTGTCAGTGGTTGGGAGAAGTAAGGTTTTGGAAAGTGGAACAAGTCAAGTATGGTCGTATGAAAGTGGTCCAAGGAAAGTCTTTTACGATATGTGGAAAATGATTTTGGGCTTCGCCCCTTACTGTGAATCAACTTGTGATATGCCAATTATATGACGTAAGACTTGTTATGCCCAATTAATTATTACGTGAATGTGCTTGTCCTGTGATATACGTTATCCATGTATATATATCAACTACTTAAATACTTTAAATGCTTTATTAATAAGTACAACTTAATATATTTCGGATTTACCAATCCCAGGACGTTGCAAATCACCCATAAGTGAGAATTCAAATCTCACGCCCCACTTTTCTAACCCCTTGCAGATTTCGAGTACGGGGAGCATGGACAGTGATGAGAAAGACACGGTATTTTCCCGTTCAATTAAAACACTAATTAGAACACTACGATGCCTATATTACTTTCTATTTTCTAAATAAATGTTATCGCCAGTACATTGTAAGACGATACGAATTTTCGTGTGATTCAGTACCTAAGACTCAGTATGTAATATTTCAAAATACTAAACTCTCTATACTTTCATACATATATATAGGAGTGTGACACATCATTATAATATTTCTCCCCACCTTCCTACTGCATGAAACTCATCATATATTTATGTTATCTTTTCTTCAAAAAATTTTATAGTTCGGACTTTTGACCTCAATTAATACTTCAAATTCTATATAATTAATATATATATGGATTTGGGGCGTTACAGTTGGTACATAATTAGGGTAACATGTGATGTTTAGTTTTAATTCTCTTAATTAATGAACGCTTAAAATAAATTCCAGATTCACCTTTGAATTTCGTACGAAAATTGTTAGAGAGAGGACGACCTTATCACTCTTTAATAACTATTAGGCTGAACGAGAGAGTTTAGAAGGGGTTTATTCATTTACCGGTTTATCTAGGGAGGACGACCTCATCACCTTAGTTAAATTAGGGTCTCTTTAATAAGTACAATCTATTAACTTGTTTAGTAGATTAGTGGAGTCAATTGATAGGATAAAGTATTAGGGTTTAATTCTTGAGCTTTCTATCTTACAATCTTATACTTAGGTTATTTCTTGCACGTCACGGTTATTTTGATTATGTAACGGCTCCGTTAGTATACGTAGGGATTCCTATCCTGAGCATCACTCATTCATACTTGCAAACAAACCTTAGTTAATTAGTTCCACTCATTCTTTAGTTTAATTAGTTTATTATAGCTTAAATTAACTTCTTGAAAAATCCAAAAACACGCACTCATATTAATTACAATGCGTAGATCTTCAGGGATTTATTCGCATACATTACATCCCGTAGTACGATATATTTGGTCGATATATCTGCTTATACTACAGTGAACCCGTACGCTTGCGGGGAAACTACTAGTAAAAAGTTAGTATTTTCGGTTCAAGTCAAGGGGCGGGGACGGGTAGGGGGAGGGGGTTGGGCGGACGCGCTCTAGAGTGTGAGTGGGGGAATTTTTTTTTTTAAAATATGTTTTGTGGGCCCTTTTGAACCAAAATAGTATTTTCAAAAAGGTTAGAACTAAAAGTTAATATACACTAATACTTGAACTTAATTGTAAAAATTCCTTTTATTATTTACATGGGATGAAAAATATGATATGTGCTTAGAATGAAAGGATAGGTATGAGCATTCGGTTAATTCGAACGGTTTTAGCAATTTTTCAATTGAATTAAAATAAGTCGAAATCGAGCCGAACTTTGGGGAAATCAAATCGATCCAGAACTAAATTAATGTAGTCATAGGAAATTATCATAATTTTACTGATGGATGATCTTGAATGTTATAATGACACGTAAGCAGCAGACCCGCTACTACTTTAGGCGCTAAGTTAAACAAAAGAATAAGTGTAGGATAATACAATACCAAACATCTTTTTACAAATTGATACAAAATAATTGAACAGATGCACAAAAAAACAGTTGAACATAAAAACATATTTTTTGAACATTGTACTATCTTGTAAATAGTGGTTTGGTATTGTAACATTTTGTGACGCCCCTTAAACAAACCCCCGAATTTGTTATACACACTCCAACTACTAAATATATCCCACCATCAATAGAAATGTTTTTTTTAATATTTATTAAACATACCCCATATTTTAACCATTATACCCCTTTCATTGAAAATTAATAATAAAAAAAAAACTTCCATCCTCCTTGAACACATGATAGATCACTGAAATTAAAAATTAAAAAAGACGAAAAAAAGTGTAAGTGTCTGTGACCAACTCTTCTTTTACAATATTATTCTTTTTCTCATATATACTGTTGAACTATTTTTTCCGCTGGAAAAAAGCGAAGAGATCCCCAAAAAACAACTTAATTTTTTTAATATATATATATATATATATATATATTATATGCGATCTAGAAGCCATTGTTGATGTTTCTGAATATGTCAACCCATTTGAAAGTTTTCCATCCAATTAGTAATCCAATTAAGAAAATGTAGTTGTTGAGTAAATAGTCTCGCCTTCTATGCACAATATTTTACTTCATACATAAATTTTATTTTATTTTATATTTCATTGAGAATGAATTTATTTTTCTAGAATTTGAAAAAGATGATGAATGAATTTAATTTTTTGGGGTTTACGAAGAAAGATGATGAAAAAATATTATTAGAGAAAGAGAGTCTAATATATATATTTAATAAATATGTATATATTGGGTAGTTTAGTAAATTAACCTAACGATATTTTAGTCTAAAATAATTTTGGGGTATGTATATAAAACATGGGAGTATAGTTATTTAGTTGTTCTCAATCTTTTAATTGATTGCTTATATGCTCTTATTGTCATTATTACATTCGTGGTATGCATATAAATTTGTATCATTGGCGGGCATGTGATCATTATTTCGGTATATAATAAAATTTTACATATCTTTTTATAAGTATTGTGTTATTTTGTCTTTTTTTTCCTCAATATTAACGCAGTCGTACGTTTAAACTTACTGTCAATATTCTCTGTTTTGATTATAGTGATTCTAAAGTTGAACGGTGAGTGTGATGCAATATGAACATATTTAAAATAACTGAAAAAATTCGCGAATCCTCCGCAGATCATGTTGGGTCAAATGGATTTTTTCAAAAAAAAAAATATATATATATACGTAAGGGCATACTTGAAATCTCGCTCTCAAGTTTGTGTTTACTATAAGGGCAAGTATGTGTTATTGTAAGAGTACGTATATGTTACTATATCAGAAATAATGTAAAATCGCGACAGAGATTTAAATGATGAAGAAGAAAAACTTGAAAAATACCAAAAAAATCTTAAAATTGTTAGATAATTATAACATCCTAATTCTTGATTTATATGTTACCATATGAAAATGGAAGAACTGCGAACAATAAAAAGACTATAGTATTAAGTAATTCATGTGTTATTACAGAAACAAATGAGTGTTACTACAAGAACAAAACAATGTTACGATATAAACTAGTAACACACTTTTATTCATGCAAGAACGCTCTTTTGTTCATACAGTAACACAATTTTCAGCAGTATAAAAAATAGAATATAAGACCCGAAAAAACTTTAGCAGTGATGAAAATAGAAAAAGACAATGAAAAAATGGGTAAGCTCGTAATGGAAATTTGTAAAGAAGAAGAGGAAAGTAGATTGGACAAAAAAGAGGAAGAACGACCGCGATGAAACATCAAATGGAGCGCAAGATAAAAAAAGGGTCAGTTACAAAGAAGTCCATTTTATACCCCTATATATAATGTTTGTGCAACACTTTTTGAAAATACCATTTTGGTTCAAAAAGTGGGGCCCCTCCTCACTTTTTCTCTTCCTCCCCCACTCGCCCATATACCCTGCAGCCTCTGCCCACCCCACCCCTGTAGCCTGCAGCCTAGACTACCTTTTCAGTCTACTAACCCCCTTTTTTTTTTTCCAGATTTTTTCAACTTTTTCGGGCTTTTTTTTAAATTTAAAAGATTTCATACTTATTTTATATATATATTATTAACAGTGCAAGAACTGTGTGCAATTTTTATTTTTTTTACAGTTTTAATATTTATTTGTGTATTTTTATTGAGTATTCACAATTCCTACACAAAAGTTATGTGCAAATATACCGTTGCAAAAAAATATTTGAATTCTACACACAAAAAATTCACAAATGCAAAAATAGTGTGCAACAATAGTGTGCAAAAAATTTATTTGAATTCTACAAACCAAAAATTCTAAATATTACATGTCGAACATTAAAATTTATCAATGCAAAAATAAATGTGAAAAAAAACGAGTGCAAAGATATAAAATTTGCATTGTCTTCATCTTCAATTTAATTCTTGATCTCTGAATTTTTCCATTGCCTTCTTGTTCTTCTTCTCCTCAAGATATCATCCACAAGAAAAAAAAAAGATTTATGAGAATACAGAATTCAAAATCTTACATGGCTAAATTGAGATTATAAACAAAATCTTAATAAATAAATGAAAAGGGTGAAAAGATTTGAATAAAAAGCCCTAATCCCCTCGTCTTCACTTTCTCGTCGGCGGTGGCTAAGTTACGCCATCTCCGACCATCCACAACAATAAACACACATACATGTATATACGCATACAAACATACAACAAACACAACAAACACATGCATACATACAATATGTATACACACATGCATACATACAACATGTATACACACATACATACATACGGATCTGGATGGGACTCCCTCGTCGCAGATCTAAACCGCCGCTGCCGTCCTGGAGTGACAATCTGGGCCACGCGACTGAATAGAGAGAGGCAGTGGACTGGTGGCCATCTCCGCCTGGCCCGGATGGTGGAGTGGTGGCCGCCTCCGCCTCCGTCTGGTCCAATTCGGTGGAGTGGTAGCCGTCTCCATCTGGCCCGATCGGTGGAGCGTCTCCGTCACCGGATCGGAATGTGTTGGTCCCAAAAGTCAGTCAAGATCTAGAGGGGGGTGAATAGACACCTTGAGTTTTTAGAACTTAAAACTTTTTTAAAAACAAGTTAAGATCTTAACTCTGCAGCTGTAGAGTTGAAACAAGTTTGCAACTGCAGACTAAAAAACAGTTAAGTCTGAAGAAGTTTAAAAACTTTAAATCACAACTTAAAAACTCTTCTCAAAGATGATGTCATAACACTTTAGAAAGTGTTTATGACACCTTTGTGCAGCGGAATAACAAAGTGTGTGTTGTGAAGATGAAAAACCAAAGACTCAAGTTTATGGTTGAATGATTCAAGGAATCTACAACTATAACTTTTCAAGTCTTGTATGCGTTGTAAAACTTTGGAAAATGATGGAATGAAGAATGCAACAGATAAGAATATGTAAAGCAACAAGTATATCAGCTGTAAATTAAATAACTTGAATTGAAATGGTAGAATTAAAGTGAAGACATAAATTATAGTGGTTCAGATGTATTGTAATCCTCCTACATTCACTGTCACACCCACAGGTGTCAAATTCACTAAGAGATTCACAAAGACTATAAGTTGTTCCCCCCTAAGAACTAGATTCATCGCTCAGGTTTTTCCAAACTTAGGTGGATAAAAATGGTTTCACGCAGATTCTCTCAATTTCACTCAGAAAAAGCTCTCTTAACACTCACAAAGAAAATCTCTACTCTTAGTAGAGTTACAAGGTAAAATATTTGTGAGGGAACAACAACAATTAAAGACTAAACAAAATATCCTAGCTCTAAGTCCTAAAAACTTCTAACAAAGGAAACCTGTAGACTTTGGTAGCTGAAGATATGTTGTGTAGTATGCTTGAAAGCTCGTGGGTTGTTGTTATTGTCCTCTGGGGTCTCCTTTCCTATTTATAGGAGTCTTGAAGAGGCTTCTTAGCCGTTAGAGGGATTTTGAATTCAAATTAAATTTACATCCAACTTTGACTGCAGCTTAATTAAAGCTTCTTGTCTTGTAGCTTTGTCCTTGTGTAGTACAGATTGTCTTGTAGTGATGGCTGTTTGGATAAACAACTAATCACTGAACACTCTGTGTCTACTGGCTAAAATTAACCTTTACTAATCTCCTGATGTTTTTCACACTATGTGAGTGAGTGTACAAGATGTACTACACTTAATTAGTTTTACTAAACATAGGTCTTCAGCTGAACACTCTTAAATCTTCAGTCGTAGAGAACTCTTCAACTGTAGACTCGATTAATCTCTTCAGCTGCAACTTCCTTAAAAGTCTTCAGTTGTAAAGTTTATAACCTCTTTAGCTGCAAAGTCTTAGTAACTCTTCAACTGCAAGCCTTAGAAAAATATCTAAGTTCTTCTAGTCTTTGTACCTACAAGTTTAGTATCCAAAACAGTACAAGAATATGTTTGATATCATCAAAATTAAAACAAAGAGATTCTTAGGACAAAAATATCCTAACAATTTACCCCTATTTTGATGATGGCAAAACCAATCAAACAAAGTAATTGAATAACTAACATGCACGAACTAAATAAAATCCATCAATTGTAGAGAATGAATTGTATTCATGATCAAGTTTTTACAAAACTATTTTTTTACAATTCTTCTCATTCACATCTTGACTTCAGTTGTACCTCCTCTTGTGTTTGGGGTCTGTGTCTTCATCATCAGATTTTGAACCTTTGGGGCTGTCTGGAATGATTCCTTGGGCAATGAATTCAGCATTTCCCTTCTCTTCTTCTTCATAGGCTTTTAACATTTCAAATTCTATCCTGGCACTCTCAGCTTCCTCAGCTTCCTTCCTGGCTTTAGATCTTGGTGAGAGAGTTCTTGGTAGCTTCTTCTTTCTTGAAACAATTTTGTACTCATCTCCTCCATGGACCTTCTTCAACAATTTTGCATTATCCTCAGAGTAAAGTGTACCCTGACTCCTCAAAGTTTTAAACAATTTAAACCTGTCAGAAAGGCTTGAGAGTTTCTTTAGCAATGGATGAAGCAAACCAATGGATTTGAACTCCTTTAGCATTTTCTTGGTCTCATCTACGGCACTCTCTTCTTCATCTGTGGGATTAGCAGCATCAGTTGCCTCTGAAGAAATAGCTTCAGTTGTAGGGTTGACTCCAGCTGTAGAGACTACAACTGTAGGATTAACCATAGTGCTCTCTTGGTCATTTCCTAGAAGTTGGGTGAAGAATGAAGGTTTTGCTTTTAGTTGTCTCCTCTCATGCACAAGACTCTCCCATTTACCATTGAAAGGTTGTTTGTTCTGTGGAATCTTGACAATCCTCTTATTGATCAAACCTTGGGGCTTCTCAGTAGGCTGTGCAAACATTGATGCATCCTGAGGTCTATCAAAGGTATAACTAGGATTCTTCGGAATCAATCCTTCCAAACCATCCTTAAAAGCTTGATCAAGTTTTGATTGTAGAGTTCCTTGAAGTTGATGAATATTAGCCAAAGCACTCTCAAACACCTTCTTCTCCTCAGACTTCTCCTTAACCACCATGGATACATCTTCCCCTTTTTTTCTATCATCAAAATAGGCTAGGAGGGTATCCATCTTAAAAGATAAATTGGATTCAAGCTGAGTTGAATTTGAAGCGAGTGAGTCAATGTTCCTGTTGATACTTGCAATGGAATCCTTGATAAGCTTGTTATCCTCAACAAGAGTCTCCATGGTTCCCTTCAATTCATTGATTAGAGCATCTTTGCTTAGCAATTCCTTCTTCAAGGTAGTATTCATCTCTACCAAATTCTCAATTGACTCTTTGAACTTTTGTTGAATCTGATTCTTTCCTCTTTAGCTTTCTCAAAAAGCGTAGTAAGCATCTCCTGGATTCCTTCTTTGATTTTCTTAGATATAATATGATCAGGAATTCTCCTTAGTTCATCCTTAATAGTGAAAGACATACTCCCTCCGTCCCAATTTTGTTTTCCCATTTGCCAAAAAGGTCCGTCCCAATTTTGTTTTCTCATCCCTAAATGGAAACTACTTTATTCATTTAAATAATATTTTATTCACCAGTCACCATTCCCAATACTATTTTATTCATTTAAATATTACTTTATTCATCATTCTCAATACTACTTTATTAATTTAAATACTAAAATTCAACTCTCGCATTAAACTCCACGCACAGTCAAACGGGAAAATAAAACTGGGACGGAGGGAGTATCATTCACTATGGTCTCCATAGATGTAAGCTTCTGCAGAATTTCCTCATTCTCAATCTGTTAAAAGTCAGTGTCTATCTCTTCTTCAATATCAACATCTGACTCTCTAAGAACAATATCAATCTTCCCTTTACCTCTATCTCTTTTAAATCTTTTAGGCTCAGATTTTACAGGAACAGGGGTTTTCCTCTTCATAGAAGGCAGTGTAGGAACTTCAGGAGTGGATAACTCCTTCAGGTAATCATCAAAGTCTCCTTCTATCATTTTCTCCCCTCCAAGGGGAGTGGATGGATCAATATTATCCAGCACAATAAAGGCAGATTGAGCTTTAAATGCTTCTAGAGTCTCACTTAAGTTTTCAGTTGATAACAAATGTTGACTTTCTGCTGCAGACTCTTGAACCTGTTGAGTTTGCTCAGTTGAGGTAGACTTTCCTTCAACAACATTCAATCCAGATGAAGTGTGAGCAACATCTTGTCCTCCATGAGGTGGTAAACCACCATCTTCATCATTGTCATCATCATTCCCTTTCTATCCAACATCATCACCCTTACATGGTGATTTTTCTCTAACATTCTTCTCTTGTTGGTCATCTTCCTTAGACTCTTCCAATCCTTCTTTCTCTACAGTCTCTTTAGCTAAATTCTCAGTAGGTCCAGATGTAGACTTACTAACTTCTGAATCAAGAGTGAGTTGGACATTTTCAACAAGTGTTTTGAGATTAGCTAAGTCTTCAGAAGGTGGACTTAGTGGATTCTTGGAACTTCCACCTTCACCACTAGCAAATCCTCCTCTTTGAGGTATATCATCATCAGATGAGCTTTCATTATCTTCTTCAGCAGGCAGTAAATCAGCTTCAGGATAGATTGATTTATCACCAGTCTCACTTGCAATTGCAACCTTTAAAGCTTCAGCTGCAGACTTGTTGTATAGCTTTTCCTTATGCTGTTCTATGATAATTTCCATGTCTTTATCCTTCTTAGACATAATAACTTTTCTCTCTTCAATTTGTTTCTTTTTCATTTCAACAATCTTTTCAAAGAAAAAATTGTAACTAAAGTGGGAAATCAATATCAGCACCATTGCTCTATGCTTGAACCCAAGCAAACTCTTCAGCTTCTTCCCTCTTAAGAATTTCCAGGTTGTTTCTTATATCTCTCCATGCCTCGTATCTGCAGAGTTCTTGAACATGCTCTTCTGAGAGTTGTTCATCATCCAACTCAGAATCTCCAGACTCAATGGAAGTGTCAACAAGATCCTTCACTCTTTCAGGAATGCTCTTGCTTGTACCTAGTAACTCTTCAGATATCTCCTTGGAAGGTTCAAAAGGGGTAGAAGGCAGAATAGTTTGTGGTTCTCCAGCAACTATCTCAGTGCTCATCTTTTCAGTTGGGATAGCAACTGAAGGATCAACTGCAATTTCCAAGTCTTCATCTATAGACGTGGTCATCTCAGTTGTAGGTTCAACAACCTTGTCTTGTCTCAAACCCTTCTAGTGTTTCTTCTTCTTCCTCTGTTCTTTAGTGATCTTCTTGTTATTCAAGATAATAGTATCCTTATCTTCATCATCCAACAACAACTTCCTCTTGGCCTTTGATTGGTATTGATGAATAACTGCAGGTTTAGGAACATAGGTCTCCATAACCATCTTAGACTTTTTCTTCTTGGGCATCATTCGTGCATCAGCAGCACCTCTCTTAAATTTACCCTTACCAATGATTATGTGGTTGTAAATGGGTATAGGAGCACGTTCTTTGAACAAAGTAACTCCTAAGTGCTTAAGAATATAGTTAAGAAATAGTCCAAAACTCTTAGTCTTGCCATCTTTTGTCACATTATAGGCTTATATTGAAAATTAATGAAGAAACATCAACTTTCATGGCTTTATCAAAAGCTATCATCAAATCCCATGCCATTTCTGGTCCATCATCATAATTACTAGTTCTATTCAGTAAAGATTTGTCCATTACCTCATATAAATAGACGTATTGTTTGGACAAGTCGTTCTTCCTGAAGTGTCTATTCCAATCTTGTGGCAGTTCCTTCCCAGCTGTAAACTTCTTGTAGTAGGCTTCATCCTCACTACTGAACTTGAACTCCGTATGATGAGTTCCTTCTCTTGGAATCTTAAGAGCTTCACTGATTGCTTTAATGGTGATTCTAACCTCCACGTCATCAACTTTAGCCTCGATGTATGTTTTACCCTCAGTATATTTAGCAGTTTCATAGAATTTCCTTGGGACGATATCATCATATCCTTCAGGTTTGTTTGTCAAAACAAACTTTAACCCTTGATTTTTTATGCAACGATGGATTCTAGCCATTGCTTCATATTTCTCAAGGGTACAAGGCATCGAAATCAAACAACGCACCAAAAAGAACTTTCATACTCATGATGATATGAGATATGTTTAAGAGTTTTATGAATCGAAATGAAGTTTGCAGAAAATAGGTTGATGGAATATGGTGAGTTTCACGAATTAGCAAAGTGAGAAAATTTGTGCTTAAGGTTGCCTTTTATATGTGCACAAAGCTCAAGGAAAATGTTAACGTTGAGAAAATGGGTTTTCCTTAGTTTTTGGATATCAATGGTCGAAAATGTTTGGGTTATTTAGTCATTTAAAAGATCAATGGCTTAGAAATGATCTAAATAAAATCCAAATTTGAAAGTCAATGTATAAATGTACACTGCTCAGTACGTTTTTATCAATTAAAAACCTGAGTCAATAAATTCTAAACATTTTGTAGCCAAAAGTACAAAAATTTGGAATTTAGTAGTGTACGCATTTAATAACAAAGAATGTACAAGTCAATTTAAAAATCTACGGTTCAAAATTTGCAGTTAAAATTCTTCAGTTAGGATAGTCTTCAGCTAGATACAAGTTTACAGCTGTAGACTTAAGTCTTCAGTTGAGTAACTTGATTAACTTTTTTACTTCCCTTTTTGAAATCTTTTCAACTGTATACTTTGATCCTGAATGATTTTCTCATAACGCTAACATTCCTAGTTCTCCTCTAAGAGTTGAGAATCTTGATTCACATAGGGGCTTAGTAAAGATATCTGCAAGATTTAAATCTGTATGGATCTTTACCATTTTGATATCTTTCTTCTCAATATGATCTCTTATAAAATGATGTCTCACATTAATGTGCTTAGATCTTGAGTGAAGAACTGGATTCTGTGTAATTACAATAACACTTGTGTTATCACAAAATATAGTTGTGTTCTTTGACTCAATATCATAATCCTTCAGTTGGTATTGCATCCAAAGAATCTGTGCACAACAACTTCCTGCAACAATATATTCTTCTTCAGTTGTAGACAATGCAATTGAATTTTGTTTCTTGTTGTGTCAAGAAACTAATCTCTGTCCAAGAAATTGACAAATCCCACTAGTACTTTTCCTGGCAAATTTACATCCAACAAAGTCTGGATCTGTATAACCTTTCAGTTTAATTCCACCCTCTTTTGAATACCATAGTCAAAGATTTTGGGTAGACATGATGTACTTGATAATCTTTTTCATAGCATTCAAGTGTGATTCCTTGGGATTGACTTGGAATCTAGCACATACACCCACAACAAACATTATGTCTGGTCTGTTGGCTGTAAGGTATAGAAATGATCCAATCAATCTTCTGTACATTGTAACATCCACACTTTTTCCAGCTTCATCTTTGTCTAACAAAGTTGATTGAGACATTGGAATATAGGTAGGCTTTGAACAACTCATGTCAAACTTTTTGATAAGTTCTTGAGTGTATTTAGTCTGATTAATGAATATCCCTTTGTCCATTTGTTTCACTTGCAATCCTAGAAAGAAATTTAGATTTCCCATCATAATCATTTCAAACTTTTTTTGCATAAGATGTGAAAATTGCTTACGCATCTCTTCATTAGTTGATCCAAAGATTATATCATCAACATATATATGAACTAGCAAGATGTCTTCATCATGTTTGAGACTGAATAAGATCTTATCTACAATTCCTTTCTTGAAATTATTCTTGATAAGATGATCACACAAAATATCATACCATGCCCTGGGGGCTTGCTTTAATCCATATAAAGCTTTCTTCAATCTGTAGACTTTGTCTCCATATGTAGAGTCTTCAAAACCAGGAGGTTGCTCTACATAGACTTCTTCTGACAAAAGTCCATTAAAAAATGCACTATTTACATCCATTTGGTATACAGTGAACTTCATATGAGCAGTATAAGCCAAAAATATCCTTATTGCCTCAAGTCTAGCAATTGGTGCAAAAGACTCATCAAAATCAATTCCCTCAACTTGGCAATATCCTTATGCTACAAGTCTGGCTTTATTCCTTGTAACAATTTCAACCTCATCAAGTTTGTTCTTAAAAACCCATCTTGTACCAATTACCTTTTGATAAATTGTTCTTGAAACTAGTTCCCAAACTTGATTTCTCTCAAAACCATTCAGCTCTTCTTGCATAACAATTATCCAATTAACATTCTTAAGAGCTTCTTTTATGTTTGATAGTTCTATTTCAGATAAGAAACTGGCAAACATAGCTTTATGTTGTTGTCTTATGGTCTTTACTTTGTCTGTCACATTACCAATAACCTGTTCAGGAGGATGGTCTCTGAGCCATTTCATATCTTGAGGATCAAGATGAATACTATGTTCAGCTGTAGGGTTACTAACTGAAGACTCATTGAGCCTCTCTGTTAGCTCCTCAATTGATGGAATCTTGATCTGATTGAAATGTTTCCTTAGATTGGTCTTCAAAATTAGGTAACTCTTTAGATGATTCTCCTTTGTCTTATTCAGTCATTCCAACTGGAATTTCAATTGTTACATACGGCTGTAGAGTTTTATCTGTAGAGTTGTCTTCTTTTTACAGATCTTTGATAAAGTGTCTAGGCTTCCTACAATTATAGCAAAGATAAGTGGAATTAGTGGTATTAGACTTATAAACCTTACCTTCATTAGTCTGCTCGGAAGGGTTCTTCTTCCAGTTTGCTCTCTTAGCAAATTTCTTAAATTGCTTTATTAACAAGGCCATCTCATCACTATCTGAATCTGACTCTGCAGCTACAAGAGCTGTAACCTTTGAATTGGTTGAATCATTGTCTTTCCTCCTGTCAATGTCAAACTCAAAAGCTTTAAGGTCAGAAAATAACTCAAATGTAGATACTTTAGAGAGGTCCTTTGATTCCCTCATAGCAACAACTTTCATGTCCCATTCTGATGGAAGTGCTCTAAGAACCTTCATGTTCTTTTCTCTTTGTGAGTACTCTTTTCCAAGTAGCTCAAGCTCATTGAGTATCTCAATGAATCTTGAATCAAACTTCTCAAGATTTTCTCCAGATTTCATCTTGAAGTTCTCAATTTTTTTAACAGCTATCATGAGCTTATTCTCCTTAATTTGATCAGTTCCTTCACAGATCATCTCAAGCTTCTCCCATATTTCTTTAGCAGTTTTACAACTTTTGATCTTGCTAAACACAATTTTATCTAGGGAGTGATAAATAGTGTTTCTAGCAACATTGTCGAGGTTTGCTCTCCTCTTGTCTTCTTCTGTCCATTCCTTTCTGGGCTTAGGAATTATCTGGGCTAATCCAGTCTGGTCAGCTGCAGTGTTGGCTTTCTCAATGGTGTTTGGTCCATCCTCTATGATAGACCACATCTCATCATTCATGGCAGAAAGATGTGTTTGCATTCTCATCTTCCAATCATCATATTCATCTGTGGAAAATATAGGCACTTTATATTTCATCATTTTAGGGGCCATAATGGTGTGCAGGTATGGTTTTTCAATCTGGCTTTAAAAAAAAATTGGTCAAAGCAGTGGCAAGCCAACTGCTCTGATACCACTTGTTGGTCCCAAATGTCAGTCAAGGTCTAGAGGGGGGTGAATAGACCTTGAGTTTTTAAAACTTAAAACTTTTTCAAAAACAAGTCAAGACTTAACTCTGCAGCTGTAGAGTTGAAACAAGTTTGCACCTGCAGACTTAAAAACAGTTAAGTCTGAAGAAGTTTAAAAACTCTAAATCACAACTTAAAAACTCTTCTCAGATATGATGTCTTAACACTTTAGAAAGTTTTTGTGACACCTTTGTATAATGGAATAACAAAGTGTGTGTTGTGACTAAAGACTCAAGTTTCTGGCGGAATGATTCAAGGAATCTACAACTATAACTTTTCAAGTCTTGTATGCACTGTAAAACTTTGGAAAAT
The DNA here is from genome assembly GCA_947034835.1 of Ballota nigra. Lineage (NCBI taxonomy): Eukaryota > Viridiplantae > Streptophyta > Magnoliopsida > Lamiales > Lamiaceae > Ballota > Ballota nigra. Next base: position 30,276,446 of record OX344728.1, on the reverse strand, counting down.
GGTGGAATGAAGAATGCAACAGATAATAACATGTAAAGCAACAAGTATATCAGCTGTAAATTAAATAACTTGAATTGAAATGACAGAATTAAAGTGAAGACATAAATTATAGTGGTTCAGATGTGTTGTAATCCTCCTACATCCACTGTCACACCCTCAAGTGTCAAATTCACTAGAGATTCACAAAGACTATAAGTTGTTCCCCCTAAGAACTAGATTCCTCACTCAGATTTTTCTAAAGTTGGGTGGATATAAATGGTTTCACTCAGATTCTCTCAATTTCACTCAGAAAAAGTTCTTTTAACACTCGCAAAGAAAATATCTACTCTTAGTAGAGTTACAAGGTAAAATGTTTGTAAGGAAACAACAACAAATAATACTAAACAAAATATCCTAGCTCTAAGTCCTAAAAACTTCTAACAAAGGAAGCTTGTAGACTTTGGTAGCTGAAGATATGCTGTGTAGTATGCTTGAAAGCTCGTGGTTGTTGTTATTGTCCTCTGGGGTCTCCTCCCCTATTTATAGGAATCTTGAAGGGGCTTCTTAGCCGTTGGAGGGATTTTGAATTCAAATGAAATTCACCTCCAGCTTAATTAAAGCTTCTTGTCTTGTAACTTTGTCCTTGCGTAGTACAGATTGTCTTGTAGTGATAGTTGCTTGGATAAACAACTAATCACTGAACACTCTGTGTCCCCTGGCTAAAATTAACCTTTACTAATCTCCTAATATTTTTCAAACTATGTGATTGAGTGTACAAGATGTACTACACTTAATTAGTTTTACTAAACACAGGTCTTCAGCTGAACACTCTTAAATCTTCAGTCGTACAGAACTCTTCAGCTATAGACTTGATTAATCTCTTCAACTGCAACTTCCTTGAAAGTCTTCAGCTGTAAAGTTTATAACCTCTTCAGCTGCAAAGTCTTATTAACTCTTCAGCTGCAAACCTTAGAAAATTTTCTAAGTTCTTCTAGTCTTTGTACCTGCAAGGTTAGTATCCAAAACAATACAATAATATGTTTGACATCATCAAAATCAAAATAAAGAGATTATTAGGAAAACAATATCATAACAGAAGGGTCGACAGCGTCGCCGCGTAGACAGTGTGTGTGTGTGGGGGGGGGGGGGTTTGTAGAGAGAGAGAGAGAGAGAAGTTGTGTGGGTGGGGTAGAGAGAGAGAGAGAGATGTTGAAATGAAATGACTGATGAGGGGAGAGAAAGAGAAAATAGGGGGGAGCAGGGACACGGGGGTGGAGGGTTGGGCGGACGCACTCTAGAGTGTGAGTGGTGGAATTTTTTATTAAATGTATTTTGTGGGCCCTTTTGAACCAAAATGGTATTTCCAAAAAGGTTAGAACTAAAAGCTAATATACACTAAAAACTTGAACTTAAATGTAAAATTCCAAAAAATAAAGTGAATATGGGTCAAAATAAATCATATTACACAAATCTATATCCGTACAATATTGCATAGAAGGCCTTATGCATTTTTTATTAGACGCCCATAAAAAAAAGACAAATAATTAGGAGCAACCGAGCAGGGGAGGGGAGGGTGTGGCGAGGGCGGTTAGGAAAATAAGTTGAAAATTTTCAACTTATTTTTTTTACTGGTTAAGTTGTTAGGAATTTATTTTAGGCAAATTCTAGGGGTGCATCCACGTGCATAACATGCACTTGGAATTTGATCCCAATTTGAAATTAATTTTGACCAAATAATAAAAATTTGCGGGTCAGGCCCAACCCGACCGAAATTTGCGGGTCTGACAACAAGTCGTGTCGCAAATGGGTCGCGCGTGCTTCGTACCAATACCCGAAGTTATATCACCAATATCCAAAATTATAATCACCAATACCCGAAGTTATAATCAACAATGCCCGAAATTATAATCATCAATACCCGAATTTATAATCACCAATACCCGATATTATAATCACCAAAACCCCAAGTTATATGCCAAAAAAATTATTCACTAATACCTCTAGATTTAATCACCAATACCCAAAGTTATAATCACCAATACCCCAAGTTGTAATCACCAATACTACATTGAACAGTGATATTCCAAAGAATTGGTTAGTAGTACCTCAAGACTTAATCACCAATACCCCAAGTTACAATTATCAGTACCCCAAGAATTACTTAACAATACCCCAAGTTATAATTTACAAATACACCAAAAATTACTCAACAATACATTGAACAGTTATATTTCCAATAATTATTCAGCAGTACCCCAACAAATAGCTAAACTAATGCACAAACCACAACAAATAATTTCACAAAAATCTTCAAATTAGGGTAATTCTGGCTATGAAAATATTTTCTGGGTTCAATGGGGTTTATATCAATGGAAACATTATAAATAGAAATATTATCAATGGAAACAATATCAATGAAAACTAATCCGACGTTGTGAAAGCACATCTATTCAAACAATTGCTTAAACGACGGAGTTAACATTCAAACAATTGCTTAAAAAAGGAACACCGGGTCCAGTGTGCTTCTTGACGAAATTCTCGTCAGCGAACTTCGATCCATAGATCGACTCGCCTCCGGTGCCGTTTTCGGCGGTGAAATCACCTCTCTGGCACATGAAATTAGGGATCACACGGTGGAAGGACTAACCTTTGAAGTGGAGAGGCTTTCCAGATTTGCCGACATCCTTCTCGCCGGGCAGAGAGCACAGAAGTTCTCGGCGGTCTCAGGAACATCGGCGTAGAGCTCCATGACAATCCGGCCGACAGACTGGCCACCGACAGACATGTCGAAGAAAACCTTGGGGTTTGCCATAGCTACTGGAAATTGATCTGCGCGGGCATTAATGGAAGAAGTGAAATATCCGACCCATTTTTAGATCCGCGAATTTATACTCAGGTCAGGCTTGACCCGCGAATTATGAGCTTTGGTAAAAATTAATTTCAAATTGGGTGCAAAATCCAAGTGCATAGTATGTACTTGGATGCACACTAAAATCACTCTTTATTTTATAATCTTATAAACTGTTAAACATTTTATTTTATCAAACACATTGATAATGCTTATAAACTCAGTCAAACTCCCTCTAAGTTAAGCTCAATTTTCAGTTGTTTGCGATCGACTCAAGACTGTTAAATCAACTTACATTAAATTCAGTTCAGTTAGATATACAAATTGATCGATTTCAAATATTAAGTTTTGACTTTAGTTCAAACCGAAAGAATTTTCATTACTTAGAAAAATTATATTATTTTAAATCCATAAATTTTTAATTTATTCATTTTCAAATCTCTTGCATTTCAAATGACTTCGTACTAACCTAAATTTCACCATCTCAAATTAGTTGGGTCTACATCTTAGCACAACCATCTCAAATTAGTTGAGACATCTTAGCACAATAGGTAATATACAACCACAAAACTTCATCATCTGAAAACACAAAAAATACAAATTCCAGACAGCTTTTGATAGATATTGACTCAGCAATACAACCTATAACAACATTTACATTTATAATATTTGAATCATCAAAGCTGGTTTTCCCCCTTTTATCCTACTCTACAGTGATTTCCAGTAAAGTTGTTAGATTCGGTTTTCGATATCTCCTAAGAAGCAAAGAAGAACACACAACACTTACAGACGACAAGGCCATGCACGCACCAGCTACCCACGGAGGCAACTTGATTTTAAACGAAGGGAAGAAAACCCCAGCTGCAACCGGGATGGCAACGATGTTGTACGTCATTGCAAATACGTAATTCCATCGAACACGGGAGAACGTCTTTCTAGAAAGATCTATAGCAGTGATCACATCTTCTAAGTTGCTTCTCATTAGCACATACTCAGCAGCTTCTATTGCAATATCCGTACCCGCTCCGATTGCCATACCTACATCAGCAGCCGCCAAGGCCGGAGAATCGTTGATTCCATCACCCACCATTGCAACTACGCTTCCGCCTTTTTGTAACAACCGAACAACTTCAGCTTTTCCAGCTGGCATCACTTCTGCCCTAATGTCTGTGATGCCAACCTAAATGGAAAAAGGAAAATTTGAGATGGAGATCAATGTCTTGTAGGAGTATCACAGGGAAAAAGAAAAACATTAGGCCTGTAACCTGGGGGTAGTAATTGTTAAACATTATGTTTGTGAGCACACACATTTAAGCCATTAATATTTAATTTTCGCAATTAGGCCACATTGACCCGAAACACCCCAAATGGGATTATAATGTCACGCTGCTCACGTGTTTAGCCTAAAGTGAAGGAAATTTTTTTGCCTTAATTTACTAGCACAAATACACTCCAATTTGGTCAACATCAACAAAATTAAAATTTGGACCTAAATGTGTCAAATTAAATTTTAATTTCCCAAAGGTGCTAGATCGTTTAACATATAGGTCTACAATTGCTACCCCACCTAGTTATGGTCCTAAAAAAATGTATTCCCCTTGTATCATCGCATAGAAGACTAGTAAATACCCCTACGTTGTTTTAGAAAATGAATGAGCCTTCATGCATAAAATTGTTCAGAAATTTAAAGTGGAATCGAGTTAATAAAGTAAGCCTGTATCAGATTTGAAAGAAGAAAGGCACAAAACAAAAAAAATTAACCTCCTTAGCAACAGCTCGAGCAGTTCTCCAGTTATCACCAGTAACCATGACAGGATTCACACCCATTTTTATGAGAGCTTCGATAACAATGGCAGCTTCCCTTTTCAGAGGATCAGCCAACCCTAGAACACCAATTACATCATTGTCATAGGCCACGAATATTCCAGTCTCAGCTCTTTCTTCCAAATCCACAACAAACTTTTCAATATGATCTGGAACAGTAATCGAATTTTCAATCATCAGCTTCCGGTTGCCAACCTGATAATGTATAAAGCCAGAGACAACCATAGAAGAATAAATATTTCTGCAACAAAATAAACTCTCCCATCTGAAACTAAGGGTATGTTTAATTTGGGATTTTTAAATCTAAATACGATTCTATTTTGGGATTTTAGAATCCGGTTTTATAAAACCTAATACATTCACCCTTCAAATGCCTCTAGACTCAATAAATAACATATTATTCTACACCACCCTCATCATCATTGACCCATATGGTTTTCAATTCTCACTCTTATTTTATTCATCACTTTTCACACCTTTTCTTCTCATTTTTGCAACTTCCAATAAAACAAACTAATTATTACACAGTCATCCAATCAATTACAATTACAATCAACAATAATAATATTAATAATATAATAATACAATATCACACAGTCTTAACATCGATTTGACATAAAGTTAAATCCTACCCTATCTAAATCTCAAAACAAACACACAGTACTACAATTTATCATGATTTTTAAATCTAGATTCAAAATGCTCAAAATCCCAAATTTAACATACTCTAAGACAGTTATAGTTTGTGAAGAAACTCACCAACATCTTTTTTCCATCTATAAAGCACTGCACCCCTTGTCCCGGCAAGGCAGAAAATTCAGATACATCAAGAAGCCATCCAGATTTGGATTCTAGCCCATGGTTTTGACCATCCTTTGAAGCTGAAGGGTTGTCGAAGAAATGGAAATGGCGGGCATATTCAAGTATAGCCCTGGCTAATGGGTGTTCACTACTATACTGTGCCAAAGAAACAAGTGAAAATTTGGTGAGAACTTTTAACTCATTACATTGATCAAGTATGTCTACCCAGAAAAACTCACATCCTGATCCCTATACAAGTATTTACTACAATTTTCCACTTGTATCTAAAGTCAATGCTATCAATATTTACCTCTGCTGAAGCTACTAATGTTAGGAATTCACCCCGCTCCATGGCTGAGAAAACTTTCACAGTGGTAATTGTAGCTTTACCCTGGGTTAATGTTCCAGTCTTATCAAATATGACATACTTGATCTTTTGTGCCATCTCTAATGCGTCTCCTCCTTTGATTAACACACCGTTGTTTGCTCCCACCCCCGTTGCAACCATGATAGCAGTTGGAGTGGCCAAACCAAGTGAACATGGACAAGCAATTACAACAACGGATATCGCGAACATAAGGGAAAAAACAAAATAATTGCTATTTTCAGGCAGCCACTCCTTGGGGTAGGCTCCAAGAATGCCGGAAATATACCTGCACAATGATAGCCACATAACAGAAAGTGGTGAAACTTTTTCTATAGCGAAGATTTTTAAGGGAATAAAGTTTGCCCATGTTAAGCTTACCATCCAAGTAATGTGAACAATGCCAATGTTATTACTGTAGGGACAAAAATGCTTGCAATCTGTACGAGAGATAGTGCTCATTGTGAGGAAACATATAAGAATCAGTTAATAAAAATTGATATAAAAAGGAGAAAGATATCAACCTATGGGGCAAAAATACATTCCTCATAAGTGGCTTCTCTAACTATAGCCTATTTTTATACTCAATGTCATCCTATATCCAACTTATTTTTTGTTTTCCGAACATTTGTAATCATAATGCGCCCCTCTATGTAAAAAGGCAACCTTTATAACAGTATAAGCTGATTTTCTCTCGATCTCCAATCTCACAGAAGGTGGAGCATAATGTTTCCAAACAATTCCAAACAACCACAATATGACAAATCTAGAGAAGATAATACTCACAAAATCAGCAAACTTTTGAATGGGAGCTTTAGACATCTGAGCTGTCTCAACAAGACATATAATTTGGCTTAAAACTGTGTTTGATCCCACTTTATTGGCCTCAATGTGAAGCGAGCCATGCAAGTTGATTGTACCTCCAATAACCGATGAATTAACCTCCTTCAGAACAGGAGCAGATTCACCAGTAACCATACTCTCATTTACATAACTTGAACCCCATACTGCAAGACCATCAGCAGGCAGCTTCATCCCTGGAAGTACTTTCAATAGGTCACCAGGCTGAATCAACAAAGCATCAATTTCCCTTTCTCCGACAACTTCCCCACCTACAATGTTTAATGTGCGCATTCAGCCCAATGACAGCACTATAGATAGGTTGTGTCCCATATTCAAGAAAGTTTCAAACTAAGAAGGGAATTTTTTTTTTTCCTAGGACCGTAACTTAAGAGGGTAGCAATTGAAGGACAATAAGTTTTCAGTTGGACAAATGTAGGCCATTAATTTTTCTTTTTGCACATTTACGCCCATAATTGTGGGTATGTTAGGACCAATTTGGTTTAAATATGTGAAGATTAATATTTGAGGGCCAGAATGTGGGAAAAATAAATAATACAATGGCCTACATTTGCCTAACCGAAACTTCAACTGCTACACCCCACAGTTACAGGCATAAGAAAACCTCATTCCCAAACTAAGAAACACATACCTTCATCTCTGATAAGCAATGTGGCAGTTGCAGGAGCAAGCTCCACAAGTTTTTTAATAGCATCTGATGTCTTTCCCTTGGCAAGACTTTCCAAGTACTTACCGAAAAGTACAAAAGTTATCAGCATCGCACTTGTCTCAAAGTATCTAGGAGACCAGAACCCAGTGATAGCACCATACAGTAATGCATATACAGAGTAAAAGTACGAAGCCGATGTTCCCAATGCAACCAGGACATCCATGTTTGTTGAACCATTTCTGAGTGCTCTCCCAGCTGCAACATAGAAACGCTTTCCAATAATAAATTGAACAATAGTAACCAAAACCCACTTCAGCCAATCACCCATTTGGAAGGGACCACAACGCCAAAGTAGAAAAGAATATAAAAAAGGTATGTGCGGACAGAGGACTTTCATGAAAAGAAGGGGAACCTGGAGCACGTTGAAAAGGAGTTACATATAATAATTTATCATTGTAATAGTGATCAGATCATTAACTTGATAAGCTTGTTAGCCAAGAAACTATTTTTGATTAAGCAATCAAAGAGGTTATAAATAATTATCCCAGTCGTAAACCATAAACATGAAGTGACATTCTGCTGAATTAATGAACTAAATTGCTCCCAGATGGTATTTAGATACAACTCTTGACAAATGATATAAGGCCAACAAGTATAAAACCATGAGCAGTATTATAGAGTTCTATAACTCACAGTAAGGAAGAAGCTGGTAGTGAACAGCCGAAATATGTATGAATACTCCTCTTGATCCTTAGAAGTCATTCTAGCATATGGATTCTTTACAAGTAATTTTAATTTTCCAGATATGCCGCTTTCAATCTCATCAACTATTGTTCTGGAGCCAAGAAGCTCCGGATCAAAATGAATCTCCAAATCTTTTGATGTTCGGTCAAAATTAAACTGCCTCACACCCTTTAAGTTGCAAAGTATGTTTTCGAACAATTGTATATCCATTTCACTAGCAATTCCAGTAACTTCCAGAAATAGTTTATCCTGCTCGTTACTCTGAATAAATGAAGCTTCAAAGCCAGCATCTTCTATAGCTTTGACTATATTGTCCTTACTGATAACACTCGGGTCATATTCAACCTCTGCTAAAGAAGTGGCAAGGGCTACAACAGCCCTTTTTACACCTAGTAGGTTCATTAGAATCCCTTCCACAGAACTTACACAAGCTGCACATGTCATTCCTCCTATTGTGAACTGGCCTATTAATGTCCCTTGTGGCTTAGACAAAGATGTACTTGGATTGCTTAGAATTTCAGCCTCAAAGCCAGCATCTTCTATTGCATAAACAATATCATTATCCTGAGACAATAAATAAGACTAGTTAGTAGTTATGGTCCAATCAAAGACGAAAAGATGCTAGTATTAGAAAGGCTAGCAAAATCGCTTGAGTTCGAGTAAATACGAAAAGAGGACGGTAAGGAATCAGAAGGAATTAACGAAGAGTTCCTAATCAAGAACCCCAAAAACAGAATCACATCGTAAAATTTAAAATCGAAAAAAAATTGATATTGCAATGGTAAACAATAATAATATTACTCTTTCAACATGCAAAATGCAATTAATTCAGCACAGACATGATCAACGAGAAATTGTAGATATCACAATCTGAAGATTGATTAGTTTAAGCAATTTGGATCATTCAGCTAGTGACTTCTACAAAGTGATTCTGATGGTGAAATAATCAAAACCACCCTATGGACTTCATCATTAAAAAAAAATATAATTACTGCGTGCTTCCTGATCAAAATGTCAAGTAAAGAGTACCCCAACTAAGGCAACTATCCAACACAACTACACAAGCTAATGCACACGAAGCAAGCTTAACTTCACAATTACAATTTCAACTTCAACCACACATTTTAAGGGAATAACATGGTCATCAGCGACAATGCTGCTAAATTTTGGGCAAGAAGAGTCGCATTGCTCGTGTATACCAACTCAGAAATACTGACTATACAATTCAATGTAAAAGGCGTGATTCAGTAATGAAAAATTAGCACAAGTAACTCCAACAATAACACCACCAATCTGATAGTATCACATTGAAAAAGAAAAAAGAACAATCTAGTAACATCTACAGCAGCTAATCTTCCATTTAAGCTCACACAGACTTCAAATAAATTGTGAAGTAATAGCATACTATATTCTAAAGTATTAGCAGCTAATCTTCCATTTAAGCTCATATAAATTTCAAGTAAAGTGTGAAGTAATAGCATCGCAATAAACGAATTCAAAGAGAAAAGGAAGGAAGAAGAGTTGAGCAGACCTTGACTATAGAAGGATTGAATGAAACCTCAGCCTTATTCTGAAGCAAGGCGACGGAGGCCTTAACGACGCCGTTTAGGCTCATGATCGCCGATTCCACGGAATTCGAGCAGGCTGCACACGTCATCCCTGTCACGCCTACCTGAATTCTGCGCAAGTTATCGGAGCTCTCTTCTTTATAACCGCTCAACAAACTCTCCTCCTCGCCGGCGTCCGGGAAACTTTTACGGGAAACGGCGGTCAATTGCAGGTCCTTCGCTCTCGGGGCCATCTGAAAGCCCTGACTCAGTAACAAAGGAAAAGCTCAAAGAGTACCAATGATGTCAATATATTTGTGGTTTTCTGTAAGAGTGTGGAAAGGGAGAAAAATCCGAAGCGTGCCGGTAGGGAAAGGGAGAAGAGAGAGAAAGAAACCAACAATTTGGGGGGAGAAACTTTTTCTAGCTGCAAATGCAATAATGGGACGGATTTATTTGATTCCTCAATTTCAATTTTCGTAATTCCATTTTAAAAATCTTGTAGCAAAAAGGCGAAGCCCTCGCCCCCAGGGCCCCCACCCCCTGGCCCGACAGGATTGGGTTCTTTTTTAAAAATCTATTCCACCCATTTGTCATCAATGTTTATAAGTGCAGAGCTAATCACTTGTACGGTATATATTTGAATTTTAAAAAATTTATCCCTAAAAATTAATCAGTGATATATTATGAAGCAATATATAATATTTCAATAAGTAATCAATAATACTCCATTACAAAATTAAAATCAAAATTGAGCTTACAATTCAAGTGCATGCTAGAATTTGTGTGTTTTTAAACTCCAACCGGCCGTTAAACCGGACAATAAACTGAATCATTGAATTACTGGTTCGATCAATTGAACTATTATAAAAAATTCGTATACATATTTATATTCTTTTTATTGTACTAGTTGTGTTACACGTGCGTTGCACGTTTTATATAAGTCATTATAAAACAATACATTTGGTTAGTTTCTTTCGATGGAATAAAATTTCATCCAGTATCTTACTTGAGTTAGTTGTAGAATCTCGTGCACCAAACTTTAGTGATGATGATATATTTCACCACCATGTCTATAAACTGATATCTTATGAAGACCACGAACATTCAAAATAATATATTCAAACCAATTAAACAATAGATATTTAACAATAATTGGTTCTCAAACGACTCATTGAACAAAAAATCATATACATTTTGTGCATGTTTCTACAAGGACGCATAAGTTCCTAACAGTTTAAATCCAATTACACTCCCCACGAAAGTCATTTTTGCATTTTCATCCTCTCTAATTTCTCCGTCTGTAAAGAAATTATTGTATAGTTATTTCACAGTTTGGGCAAAGACAGTCATAAATGAAACAAAGGAGAGAAAAAATAGACACAATTGTATCTTTACGATATATGCCCCATTGCGATATTGCACCTGGTAAGATGATTAGATTGTAGCAATCCTTGCTTAACTATAAAAATCCAGATGACGCTTTCATAAATGCTAAGTTACTTGAGTTTAAAAAGCTTTAATTTGAGACTAATGGAATAATATTTTCTTTCACAATTTCAAAGTTTGGACAAAAAATATTTAATGCTACTTCAGTGCCATTATGTTTTCCTTCTTTTATTGTGATTACGAAAGCATGAACCATTTCTTTGTAGGGGACGTGGAGACCCCAGCAGATCAAGAACCAACAAATGAAGAAAATGCAGAGATTAGAGGATCAGAAGAATAAGAATCATTATTTTGGCAATAGGAAAAAAGAAGCAAAAATCTCAATACTCATGCCCCTTGGAGGACATTATAGGGGTAATCATACATTTCAGGTAGCACGAGCATTAGTCCAGTCTACGTCTATTATATATGGTAATCATATGATTGATAGTATGGAATTGAATACACTGATTTATAAGAGTTATTTAAAAGATTTAAGTTGTGAATTCACTTATTTTGGGAAAAGTGTGCAATCAGTGACAACACTGGGTCAAGCATAACCAACATGGTTTTTTTTTTAAATTATATTCTGACTTGATGCGATTATACTAGCTTCTACTAGTAGCTTCCCCGCAAGAGTACGGGTTCACTGTAGTATGGGCAAGTATAGGGACCAAGTATTATCGAACCCAAGGGATAGTGTATATGCGAATAGATCCCTGAAGATCTACGCGTCGTAGTTAATATGAGTGTAATGTTTTTGGATTTTTGGAAAGATTAATTAAGCTAACTAAATTATCCTACGAATGCAAAAGGAAAATTAAACTAAGTATCTAAGGTGTATATGCAAGTATGAGATGGTGATGCTCAGGATAGGAATCCCTACGTATACTAACGGAGCAGGTACATAATCAAAGTAATCGTGACAAACAAGAATTAACCTAAGTAAAAGATCGTAGAATGAAAGCTCAAGATTTCTCACCCTAATACTTTATCCTAGCAATCGACTTCACTAATCCACTAACAAGTTAATAGATAGCGCTTAATTAATGAGACCCTAATTTAACTAAGGTGATGCGGTCGTCCTCCTTCGCTAAACCGGTAGATGAATTAACCTTTCCTAAACCCTCTCGTTAAGACTACTAATTGTTATTGAGTGATGCGGTCGTCCTCTCTCTAACACTTTCGTACGAAATTCAAAGGTAGAGTTAAGATTAATTATATGAATTCATTAATTAAGAGAATTAAAACTAATGTCACCAATTACCTTAATTACGTACCCACATCCTACTTCTACGAGTTCATCCTAACCCAAGCATGCAAGGGTTTTAGCCGGACATGGTTATAACAAAAATAAAAGCAATAGAAGAAACAACGAACAAAAACATAATGAATTGAACGAAGAAAATAAGAAACATGAACTAGGGTTTTAAAATAAAATAATTCTAAGAACTGAAATTTAATTAACTAAAACGAAGTTTAAAACGTTTAAAGTAATCAAGCTAATGAAAAGAAACTAAGAAACGAAAAGAAAACTAAGAATTCGTATGAAAAACCTCAACAACGTAAAAGTAAAGCTTGCTCGTTCTTCTCCTCTTCCTCTCTCTAAAAACTAAGTCTAAAAGTGATTTCTAAAGTTGGGGATCCTTCAAAACGTGTTTGGACGAGATATATATAGGCACGGGTCGAAACGGGAGTTAATGGGCCGAAAATACGAATCCGGAGGCAAAAGTATATGGGCGCTCGAGCAAAACGCTCGAGCGGTCCCGCTCGAGCAGTGTAGCTCGAATGATGCATTCGCTCGAGCGGTCGCGCTCGAGCTGCTCGAGCGCTCAAATGACTCTGTATGTTTTGGACGCTCGAGCGATTCGCTCGAGCGGTGGCGCTCGAGCTGCTCGAGCGCAAGAATTGTTCTGTACGTTTGCACGCTCGAGTAAGGCGCTCGAGCGGTGGCGCTCGAGTAAGGCGCTCGAGTGACTTCAAAGCTTCTCCCAAGTGATACTTTTCCTCGTCCGCACTAATACCGATCGTATTTCTTCAATATCTTCTCATCCGGGCATCCGTTTGAGTCGATTCAAAGTCCTACGAACTCCGTTTTTCGTCCTCTATCCATCTATTAAAACCAAAGAGACAAATTAATAATTTTATAAAAATGATACTCATTTGACTCCAAGCACTCATCGAAAACACTCAAAACATGAGTAAATCGGGCACCAAAACATAACAATTTCACGCCTAATCAACCCCCCCAAACTTACCATGTTGCTTGTCCTCAAGCAACGAAATAATAAGTCAAGTGAAATTGTTAGGAATGAATCAAGAATCAAATCATGCAAGTAATTAAACTCGAGCTTCAAAGATCAATCACCCGTATACTCACTCACTTTCTTTTATCGTACTCATGCAACAATAACAAGAAACACCAAGATCAAGCATGGATGTGCACTCAACGGTGTGTTTCACTCCCTCACAAGTGTATAACAGTGTTTAAGGGACTCACTCAATCAATCAATCACACATATTGGCAGCCATAGGCTTGTAAGCACTCTCACCTCCGACCATACTCTAGAAATCAATGCCGAATCAAAAAGGACTTTTCTCAAGGTTGTAATGTAGGCTCTTTGGACAGGTGGGATAACAATATGGTAAAGTGACTCAAGTGAATGGAGAATAGAAAATCAAACTTTGGCACTTCGAGATTAGGAACAGACTACTTCAAGCATTTTCAATCAACACTCTTTCAATTCCACTTCTCTCAACACTTCAATTTTTTCTAACTCTTTTCACTTTTTTTTTTTCAATCACTTCATTTTTTTTTCTCGCACAAACACATGAGCTCATTTTTTCTTTTGCTCATTCTCAATTTTTTTTGTTCTTTCCCACAACTCAAATCTCATTCACACCCTTATTTTATCACCACTCAACAAACAACCTTTTCCTTTTTCAACTCAATTCACTCCCTTCATATTCACACTTTCCTATTCTCCACTTAAATTGGGACAAAAAGGCTTAGGAATCGGAATAGTGTTTAAATGTGCTAGCAAATAAAATAGGCTTTAGGCTCAAAGGGGCTAACAATGGATTCAATGTCATTGGTAAGGAAAATTTTGGCTAAGTGACTCAGTAAAAACAAAGATGGCCTAAGATCACATTCGGCATATCAAACTAGACACAATCAAGAAGCAAGAGCACATGCAAGTTCTAGCATCCTCTAAGGTGACGATCCACTCACAAATGAAAAGATTAATTAATGCATTTAAAATCTCGTAAGGCACAACTCTCACAGCTTTCACATCCATGCTAGTCCTAGTGAATTCTCACTCTCATCACACAAGTACTCAAAAGAAAAATTCACAAGCATACAAGTTCTTTCTCAACTCAGCTCAAACTCAAACACTCACACAAGAAAACTCCTAACTCAGCCTCACAATTCACCCTACTCATCAAATCATACTCAAAGATAGCAATCAACAAGCATAAGGTGATTGATAGGCATAAAATATTGAGTAACAAAACAAATTAATAATAGCCCAAGGAGCATCTCAAGGCACCAAATAACTAACTCAACTCAAAGATAAGGGGTGCTCCGGTGCAATGTAACAAGAAAACATATAAAAAAAACTCCACCCCCCCAAACTTCGACCTTGCTAGAGGTCTAAGTTTGGGGTTGTGGGTTACCTCAACCGAACAATTCAGTTTCTCTCAATAGCTTTGCACACTCCCTTGTCTCAAGTTGGTTCCTTCAATCTAAATAACTCCATGATACCTTTACTCCTTTAGAGACAAGCCTACAAAATAAAACTCTCAAGTACGAGGTTAAACATACGACTCAACAACATCCTAGTAACATAAAAGGAAAATAACTAAAAAACACTCAAAAGCAAATAAAAATGGGTTGCCTCCCATTCAGCGCTATTTTTAAGGTCCTCATGCCGGACCAAGCTCAAAGGAGCTTATGGGACATCAAACTCAAATTTACCTCCCTCACTCTCATAAGAGTGGTGTTTGAACTCCTTTCCTTGATGCCCCACCATCATGAGCCCTTTTGCTCTCTTCTCATTCCCAAGTGTTATGGGTCTCAACTCCTTCTTGCCTCTATCTGGAGGAGTCTTACCACACAATTTCTTGAGTTTGGACTTTTTCTTCTTAACTCCTCCTTTCCCTTCTAACTGGACCACGTCCACTTTCTTCACCTCTTCATCCTTCAACTTCTTCACTTTATCCCTATTAACATAATCAAGAACATAACGCTCATGGGTTAAATAATCAAGTGAAGAACTAACAAACTTATGAGTATTAGAAAGATTAGGGATAGAAGGTGTGTCTTCAACACGAGGGTCAATTGCATCCATGCAATACAAGCTCTCATCCTCCTTCGGGTGCTTCATGGCTTCATATAGAGAGATCTTCACTTCTTGATCATCGACCTTCAACGTAATCTTCCCATTTGCCACGTCTAGCACCATCCCCGCCGTAGCTAAGAATGGTCTTCCCAAGATCAGGGGCACGTGCTCATCTTCCTCCATCTCTAGCACTACAAAGTCGGCTGGAAAGATGTGATCTCCAACTCTCACGAGGACGTCTTCAACCACACCTTGAGGTCGAGTAATAGACCGGTCGGCTAGTTGAAGCGTCATCATTGTGGGTTGAAGTTCACCACCTTCCAACTTCTTGAAAAGCGACAACGGCATGAGATTGATGCTCGCCCCGAGGTCGCACAACGCTCCCTTCTTGATCCCGTTTCCGATATCACATAGGATCGTGAAACTACCGGGATCCTTCAGCTTTGGTGGAAGCGCCTTGTGCACTAATGCACTCACCTCGTGGTTCAGCTGCACCAACTTCGGCTCATCCACTCGCCGTCTTTTCGCGATCAAGTCCTTCAAAAACTTCGCATAGTGCGGCATCTGTTCCAAAGCATCATAAAAGGGAATATTAATATGCAGTTGTTTAAAAACATCAAGAAATTTAGCAAATTTTTCATCAAGCTTCTTTTTCATGAAGCGCTGTGGATATGGGACGGGTATCACAGATTTGGGTACCCCCCACTCATCTCTTTCTGTTTCTTTCACTTTCTCCCTTGCTTCCTTTGCCTTCTTCCACTTAGGAACTCTCTCATTCTCCTCACTTTCCTTGTCCTTCTGGGACTCATCCATATCTTTATGCTTCTCAATCCCTTCACTTTCAATCCCCTTCTCAACTTGGGGCGTCTCAGAATCAGCAGGCATCTGAGGACCTTCATAATTGGTTCCACTTCTAAGCTGGATTGCCTTGCACTGCTCTTTCGGGTTCCCCTCCGGCATTCTATTCACTGATTTTGCAATCTGGCTCATCTGGAGCTCTAAAGAGGTGAACCTTCGATTGTTCTCTTGTTGAGTTCTAGTCCACTCAACGTTCATCTTCTGGAGCTCTTGATCACGTTGATCACCCTTCTTGTGCAACTCCTTCACATCGTACTCCAAGGATGACAACCGCTTGCTCCCTTCCTCCACCTTCTGAAGGATCGCTCTCAACATCTCCTCGGTTGATGCACCGCCTTCTCCACCAGGAGGTTTAGACCCCGGATCAACACCTGCAGGAACAGTGACACCAGCTTTTGGGTTAGCATAAGAAAAATTATCATTTTTCCTCCATGTGTTTTGAGGAGGCTGCTGGCCTCCTTGAACTCCTTGTGTGTTCCTCCATTGATTTTGAAGTGGCTGAGGGCCTGGAGGTGCAAATGGTTGACCATAAGAAGGCCTTCCATACTGGTTTCCACCTTGGTAGCCATTCTGATTGTAATACGGACCTCCCATGTAATTGGCTACCTCTTGCTGTCCACTGGGCTGGTCTACTCTCTCATTCTCCACTGCATGCTCTCCACCCAAACTCTTCCCCAACTCGAGGTTGTTGATCTTTTCCATCATGGCCATCAGCAGCCTTCTCGTTCCTTCTCCCTCCTCAACCTGATGCACTCTTTGCAAATCTGCATCCGCACTCCAAGCACCGGCATTCGTGACAATGTTGTCCACGATCTCCCTACATCTCTCTATGCCTTGGTTCAGGAATGCTCCGCCCGCACAGGCGTCTAAATGGTCTTGCCCCGCCTTGTTGGCACCACTGTAGAAGAATGCCATAATATCCCCCTCATTGTACCCGTGCTGCGGGCACTCTATCAGCATGTTTGAGTATCTCTCCCACGCTTGGCGTAGATCCTCTCCAGACTTCTGGCGAAAGGACGAGATCTCAATTCTAGCCTTGATCGTCCTAGATGGAGGGTAGAATCACTCAAGGAACAGACGCTCGAGCTCTGCCCAAGTGGTAATACCTCCCCGCGGGAGCGTATTATCGTACCACTCCTTGGCTATTCCCGTCAGTGAGAATGGGAACAGCCTAAGCCTCTTGGCATCTTCAGACATGCCATTGTAATTGAATGTTGAGGCTATCATGAGAAAACTCCTCAGATGTGTATGAGGATTCTCCTTCCCAATCACCCCCTTGAATTGATTCTCGGTAAGCAGCTTTAAAATTCACGGGGAAATCGAGAAATTGTTCGCTTCAACAGGAGGTAGAGCCACTCCATCATAGTACCGCTGTGGCTGCGCTGCAAACCTCCCTCGAATCGCCATATTATGATCTACGTTCTGAGGAATGTATTGAGGATTAGCAGCAGGTACTGGTACTTGTTGGGGTGGTGGTTGGTAAACAGGTGGTTGGTTATAGACTGGTGGTGGATGATATGGATATGGTGGGTAAGGATAAGGTGGGTATGGGTAATGTTGGTATGCTGGGTTGTGGAAAGGGTTATTCGGGTTTTGTGGGTAAGCAGAGTTGTTCAGAGTATTTGGGACAAGATTATGAGCTGGATTGTTTACATTTTGTGCACCCGGGTTCTGGCTACTACTATCTACGAACTGGTCTTGATTCTGACCACCACTCCCTCCAGAGCCATCAACCCGGTCTACTGCCTGATTGAAATCGTTGGCAGCATCGTCCAACTCATTATTGAGGTCCATTGGTCCCTTCCCTAAGTCGGCTGCGTTCATTCTTCTCAAGTAAGCTCGGTTCCTTCTGGCTATTGTCTCAGGGTCCAACGGTATTCTTTCTTCGCTCGTATTGCCTTGTGAGCGTGTTCTCATAAACCTGACACACTAGCAGATGGATCAAAACGCAACTGCCGAATAAATAAAAATAAAAATAGAAAATAAAAACAGAAAATAAGCACCCACTACTAACTACTAAGCTATCGACAAGTCCTATTCAAAAAGCATAAAACGCCATCCCCGGCAACGGCGCCATTGACTTGATGCGATTATACTAGCTTCTACTAGTAGCTTCCCCGCAAGAGTACGGGTTCACTGTAGTATGGGCAAGTATAGGGACCAAGTATTATCGAACCCAAGGGATAGTGTATATGCGAATAGATCCCTGAAGATCTACGCGTCGTAGTTAATATGAGTGTAATGTTTTTGGATTTTTGGAAAGATTAATTAAGCTAACTAAATTATCCTACGAATGCAAAAGGAAAATTAAACTAAGTATCTAAGGTGTATATGCAAGTATGAGATGGTGATGCTCAGGATAGGAATCCCTACGTATACTAACGGAGCAGGTACATAATCAAAGTAATCGTGACAAACAAGAATTAACCTAAGTAAAAGATCGTAGAATGAAAGCTCAAGATTTCTCACCCTAATACTTTATCCTAGCAATCGACTTCACTAATCCACTAACAAGTTAATAGATAGCGCTTAATTAATGAGACCCTAATTTAACTAAGGTGATGCGGTCGTCCTCCTTCGCTAAACCGGTAGATGAATTAACCTTTCCTAAACCCTCTCGTTAAGACTACTAATTGTTATTGAGTGATGCGGTCGTCCTCTCTCTAACACTTTCGTACGAAATTCAAAGGTAGAGTTAAGATTAATTATATGAATTCATTAATTAAGAGAATTAAAACTAACGTCACCAATTACCTTAATTACGTACCCACATCCTACTTCTACGAGTTCATCCTAACCCAAGCATGCAAGGGTTTTAGCCGGACATGGTTATAACAAAAATAAAAGCAATAGAAGAAACAACGAACAAAAACATAATGAATTGAACGAAGAAAATAAGAAACATGAACTAGGGTTTTAAAATAAAATAATTCTAAGAACTGAAATTTAATTAACTAAAACGAAGTTTAAAACGTTTAAAGTAATCAAGCTAATGAAAAGAAACTAAGAAACGAAAAGAAAACTAAGAATTCGTATGAAAAACCTCAACAACGTAAAAGTAAAGCTTGCTCGTTCTTCTCCTCTTCCTCTCTCTAAAAACTAAGTCTAAAAGTGATTTCTAAAGTTGGGGATCCTTCAAAACGTGTTTGGACGAGATATATATAGGCACGGGTCGAAACGGGAGTTAATGGGCCGAAAATACGAATCCGGAGGCAAAAGTATATGGGCGCTCGAGCAAAACGCTCGAGCGGTCCCGCTCGAGCAGTGTAGCTCGAATGATGCATTCGCTCGAGCGGTCGCGCTCGAGCTGCTCGAGCGCTCAAATGACTCTGTATGTTTTGGACGCTCGAGCGATTCGCTCGAGCGGTGGCGCTCGAGCTGCTCGAGCGCAAGAATTGTTCTGTACGTTTGCGCGCTCGAGTAAGGCGCTCGAGCGGTGGCGCTCGAGTAAGGCGCTCGAGTGACTTCAAAGCTTCTCCCAAGTGATACTTTTCCTCGTCCGCACTAATACCGATCGTATTTCTTCAATATCTTCTCATCCGGGCATCCGTTTGAGTCGATTCAAAGTCCTACGAACTCCGTTTTTCGTCCTCTATCCATCTATGAAAACCAAAGAGACAAATTAATAATTTTATAAAAATGATACTCATTTGACTCCAAGCACTCATCGAAAACACTCAAAACATGAGTAAATCGGGCACCAAAACATAACAATTTCACGCCTAATCATATTCTCACCATCCCCTAATAACAACACTTCCTTTTAGGGATGTCTTAAAAAAAACACCCCTCTAAAATGGAAAGTCCTCTATGAACTTCACCTTCTCAATATCAATTTTTTTAATGCAAAATAGTTACCTTCGGATCACATGACATACACACAGTTCAATAATGTATGTACTTTATACATAAAAATTTACAAATTACACCTCAAAATCCCAATCATTAATCCCCTTTCCTAAAAAGTGAGTCCCCCCTCATATGAAAACTATTAGAGGATGGAGGGATTGATTTTTGGAATTCATTCGTGAATCATCCAAGTTCATTAATAGTGAAAGTTGTGATAAATAATACTCTTTCTCTCCCCAATATTTTTACTCACGTGCCTTTTTCATCCGTCCCAAGATTTGTTCTCACTTCCTTTTTAGAATTAATCATTTTATTATGACCCTCCACTCATCACTAAATTACTTACATATCATTAGCTTTACATTCATAAACAATCACATTTTTCATTAATGGACTCCACAATACCCCTGTGTTATCTCATTTTCCTTAAAATATCAAATATGTGTCTATTTGCATGGGAATAGATTTTAGGGAATGAGAGAATAATAATTAACAAATTTGCTTAGTGTGAGGAAATAGGTCATGTCCAGCCTAAATATACTCTTAAGTTCCAAATGCAGTTTCATTTGTTTAACAAATATATCAACGCACAATGCACCTTGCATTCCCTACATGAGCAACCAACTTACTGTAGTTCAAGATATCACCAATTTTATAAATTACAAAGGTCTAAATTTTCAAACAACCCAAGAAATTGACTGGAACGCATAAATAAACATTGTCATTGATGGTAGATTGCAATATCAACCTAGACAAAAACTATATATGCGCACCCACATACATATATATACACACACATATCCCAGTCAAAGCAGGATACTGCTAAAGTGGATACCAATCAAGATAGGCATGAAGATCTTTCCTTCTCTAGCATTCATTTTTGCAATCAACCCATCATGAACCACATATTCACCAATAATCTATAGTAGGAAATTTCAGGGCAAGCTTAAAATTCCTTGATCTATATAAGAAAATATCTTGAATTTTATCCATCAGTTATACAACTGAGAACTCCAGAAAACAAATAAAAATTGAAACACCTAAAATATTTAAAATTTGCTTAAAATTATGTTTGGAGAACACCTAATTTTTGTTTCTCTGGGTATGCAACAAGCAACATCTGACTTTAAATTTTACCCTTTGGTTTCAAACTCTCACATGTATAAAACTATTTTTCCTAAGTCTTTTTAATGCAAATCTATAAATTAAAATGACCATTCCATGATTTGCAACCTACAACAGAAGCCTCTACAAGAAGATACATTATAAATAAAATCTGAATGAACTTTTTTTAAGTAAAACATAAAATATATAACAATAAGCATTAAAGAAATTCCAAAACCATAGTCATTTGATCAACAAATGAAGATTAAGGAAGCTAGACAAACCTCTGCCTTCTTAGCTATCTGAGAGTCCTGACCAACAGTTCATGGTCACAGTGAATGTATATCCAGTAATAGTTGACAAATACTTTTGTGGCTGCTAGAATATAATGTTATGAAAGTAGCAAGCCAAGTTATGATAGTCTAAAAGCTCCAAATATTTCCGAACCTGCTGTACTCCACTCGTCTAAGAACTCCAAAATTGGGTGTGCCACTGATCCCACCGTGAGTGGCAAGTTCTTAACCAGCCCATGCCTGATATTAAACCAGTATTAACAACAAAACATGGTCTCATGATAAGGGATGGCATTACTTGTCCTTCTGATGTTTCAACAGGACATATCATATCCCAATGTGAATTGTGCAATAGTCTGGGTTTAGCCAATTTACATGAGAATTAGGTTTACTTCATCTAAATGTGCATAACCTCAGAAACGGAAATCAGTGGAAGCTTAAAAGAGGCTCATCCTCTCGGCCAATGTCGTGTTTAATCACCTCATACGTCTAAAGCTTTCTGTTAAATTAAGAATGTAAATGGTCTGAACTACTTTGTTCTTCTTTCTGGTCCAAAACTCTTTTTTCTTGGTTTTCAGTCACTCTCTTAATGTTTAAGAGATTAGGAGTGTTGCAGAATGTCAATCCCTATTCGTAAAGCTGCATCAGATATTGGAATCTGACAACCTACGATAACACTAAAGCATCATTAACAGAAGTTCATATTAATATGACAAACATGGCCACTGAAAATGCTACCACAAATTCAGTTTCCACCTACGACTTTGATTAAAGCCTCCAACTCCCTCAATAGTCACCAGAACAAACAGAAAAACAAAGAAATTATATAAATACAGACCATATACTAATAAAAAATTCAAATGGAACTTATAATCATGCCTAAAATTTCACCATACAAGAGCATGATTTTTTAATATATTAAAAAGAAAAAGAGAAACCCAAAAAACTTTACTGAAATTCAACCAAGCTTTAGACAAGCCAAAACAACTGTTTATTGAGTCAATTGTATTTTCTGTCCATCAAGAAAGAATTAGATCACCGACATTATAGTTAACACACAGGATAGTTTGAAAAATACTGAGGAAGTAAAATCTCCTAACCTAGGTGATCCATATGGGACATTTGAAATAGAAAGCTTGTAGATGTTACTGAACACTAACTTATCTGTTATTGCCAAGGTATTGTTTGTCCAGTTGACAGGCACTATGATAACCCACGCAAGAAAGGTCATTGGAACAAAAATCTTCAGTCTGTATCATAAAATGCAGAATCAGTACACAAAGAAGAACTACTATTATATTATCTAAACCTCAAACATGAAAACATGTTATCTGTACTGAGGGCAATTATATATGAAATCTAACAGCCTGGATCCAGGAAGTATAATTTTCCCTAGTTCAAGAAGGATCAGCAAGTCAAATGCAATATAATATATAAGCTTACCCAAGCAAGTATATTCGCCAATAAACAACTGAATCCAGCCCTGCATGTTCAATAAGCTCTAGCTCAGGCATCTTCAGAGCATTGGGCACCCAATTAAAAATTCTAACATACGACCTCCAATCAAGATTGGCAATCTTTCTCACAGAACTGGAACGAGAGGGATTACATCTCAGTTCCTTAAGGTACCATTTTGGAAAATATACTCTATCATTTACAGGTTGAAGCCTTAGAAAGACAAATGCTATAAGGAAAATCGTTGCACTGATAATGTTAAATGTTGCTACTAATGAAAACAACTCTTTGAACTAAACTGAATCCAAATACCAAATCAACAAATTGAAATTGATCTGAAATCAAACAAAACAGAGTGACTGAACCGTAAAGAAACTGACGTGCCGAGATCGCTACAGAAAGAAAGGGTCAGGGAAATTAGAAAAGAATCGATTAATTTGAAGACAATATCAGAAAATTAACGAGTAAACCAGAAACCAAGAAAACCAGTTTCTTATCGTAACAATCGACTCAATCAAATTGTTTATCCAATCCGAATTATGATCGCAAAAGAGTCTGCACAAAAAATACTATCCAATTAGAAATCAACCCCCAACTTTAATCTCAATCAATTCATATAAAAGATCCCTGTTAAGAGAATAAAAAAAAACAGTAATGTCAATTGATGTATGCCAAAACTGAACCGATGTACAATTCCAGTCTGTGAGAGATTTGATGAGAGGGAAAAGGACACGGGGCGTTGCAGACAGAATCATCCAGTCTGTGAAAGCAGCCACCCTATAGAGAAGAATAAATTAGAACATACGGGATAATACTCCAAGAATTAATTTTTATTGAATTTATTAAATTGTTTACGCACCATCTGCCATAGTAGCAGGGTTCCGATTGGATTTCATTAAGTTAATAAAACACAGAGAAATTGAAGCAGAAGTTGTCGTTGTTATCTGTGGGTTACGCGAATCGATGATTTCTTGATTCCTTCCCCTCTTCGAGATAGGTCAGATGAGACCGAGTGGAGGAAATGATTGTTAGACTGATATTCCAACGGTAGCGATGGAGAAATACACCCGTGAGCTGTAGAGAAACGAAACGAAATATTCACCGGAGAAGAGAGTAAAAAATGAAACGGCATACGTGAGAAACTAAAGAAAGGACCGATGGTATGCAAGCCTAAAATTGCAAAAGAATAAAAAGTAGAAGGGCAAAACCGTCCAAAAATGATTTACAAGTGCTAGACACTTTTATATTTATATTATAGATAAAAGCATTTCCTTTAAAATAAATATAATAATAATGCAATAAATTAATATCCTAAAATATCTTTGAAGCATTCAAAATTTTATTTAGTACTAATTTCTTGAAAATATTATCCAAACAGAAAAGTTGACGAATTAATGTCAGCAAGCTCTCTACACCTTGGCTTACATTAGATCTCAAATTTCATAATTAGCATTAGGAGATGGTGGGTGTTCTTATCTTAAAAAAATTGGGGAAAATATCATGTCAACCGGGTTAATGGTTCACCGGCTTGACCCGGGTTTTGATCGTCTCGTACTGGTTTAGATTAAACTTGTTTTATATTAAAAATGGAACCAGCACGGTTACCGATTCCCAATTAAATCGGTCGAACCGTTAATCCAATTTTAGAAACATTGGTTATCACTAAAAACAAAACTATTTTTGCAATAAATTCATTTGAAATACAATGAATTTGAAAATAAATGAATTTGAGAATTTATAAAGTTCAAATGATATGATTTTGCTAGATATTTAAAATTCCTCCAATTTGAACTAGGATCAAAGTTAGGAATTTGAAATTCATCAACTTAAATATTTTACCAAAATAAATGGAGTGGATTTAAGTTGTGAATTTAAAATCCATACCTCAAATCCCTTCATCAAAACACAGCCTAAAAGAATTTTGTCTCATCTAAAAGTTCGAATTTGTGAAATGGTGTGAGATTAATTCATTTGTATAGTAGTTTCTAATATTCACCCTTATTTGACAAACACATATTTGTATGGAATGACTCTTGAGTCGTTTTAATTTATTTTAAAAGATATATTACCTATGTCCCTGAAAAGTTTTTACACGTTCTTTTTAATTTGTCCCACAAATATTTGCATACTTCTAAAGTGGTAATATACCTCACAATTTCTACCCTCAAATCCTACATATTCTTCTTATTTCACTTTTTCTTAATTTATGTGTTCAAAAAACACAGCAAATTTTGGAGGGACAAAGGTAGTAGCTTACACCATTTTGCAATTCGATTACTTTGTTCACTTTTTATATCCCACTATGTGTTTTATTCTAGGGGATTGTTGATACATATTGATATCATGTGTACCATTTATTGTGAAATATAAATGTTGTGAATGATCCAAAAGGTATTTTATTCATTTAACAAAAAGTATTAAATACAAGAATAATGAAAGAATAAGTTATGAGAATTCCATGTGGGATACGGAAAAATAATATAGTAATCTTAATATGCTTCCTCAAGATGGTGGGTGGTTTACGATGTCAATCTTGTCCATATGTAAGGAGACTTGATTCTGTGAGAGTGACTTTGTTAGAGCATCTGAAAGCTGATCAACATATGATACATGAGAGACACGAAGCTAAGAGGTCTTGATCAGGCCACGTACAAAGTGATAGTCAATGACAATGTGCTTCATGCGAGAGTGAAATACCAGATTGGAGCAAAGATACGTAACTCTAATACTGTCACAATAAAGTACATGAATTGTTGAGAAAAAGGTCTCAAATAACCTAGAGAGAATGGATCGAGCCCATTGTAGTTCAGCAGCAGTGATGGCCTTGTATTTAGCCCCAGGAGAAGACCATTCAACAATGTGTTACTTTCGAGAACTCCATGATATGGGGTTGGACCATATAAATATAATTAAGGCGAGATCATTACAGTTACCACCCCAATCAGCATCAATGAAACTATGGAGGGTGACAGGAGAATCTTGTCTGAGGTGAAAAGTGAAATGTCCAGTGTTGTTCAGATAACGAAGGAGGCATTTAATAACACCCAAATGATTCTCAGTTGTAGCATGCATAAATTGAGAAAGTCTGTTGATAGAAAAGGGAATGTCTGGTCTCATGAGCAGAAGATTGAAGACTTCAAAGGACTTGATGATGTATTATGGCGTCAAAAGAGACCACTACCATCTTGAAGTTAGAGTTTAGCTCTCGATGCTAGTGGTGTTTAAACAGGTTTGTTATCAAGCATGTTGTGTCGGGATAGTAGATCTGTGACAAGCTTGCACTGAGACATATAACAGGATGATGAGGTACAAAGAACTTCAACATCGATAAAGTAGGACTAACTAGTTAGCTCCTGATTATATCTCATAAGCTCCTCGATCGTGAATATCTAGAAACACGCGATGCATATCTAGAACTTTTCCTTCACTAAATACTTAATGCAAGGGAATTAAATGAATTAATTTCACACATCTCTACAAGTTCGGACTTTTAGATAAGGTGAAATTCTATCAGAGCCAATATGCTCACGCCCGGACAAAGATCCTGGGTTCGATTCCTACTGAGAGTAACTCCACCCATATTAAATTGCTCATTCATTGGGTCTCCCCAAATAGGGAAAGTTGAATGTCTGGCCTATGAGTGAGGGTGAGTGTTAAAGGAAATAATTAAATTAATTAATTTCACACTTCTCTACAAGTTCGGACTTTTAAATGAGGTGAAATTCTTTCACCTAAATATTCAAATTAAGGCACCTAATGTGTAATTATGAGGGATCTACCAACCGACCCTCTCTCTCTCCGTTAACTCGATTACTATTTAACTCAAACTAGCTATTAGCCCGTGCGATGCACGGGGTCGTTTTGGCTTCGTCCTTTGTAGTTTGTTATAAAAAAAAAGGTGTGTTGGGTGGAGTTTAAGTTGTCTCTTTGCTGAGGCAGGAGTTTTTTGTGTGAACGATTCAATGTAAAATGTATTTGTGACATTACTGAATGAGAGAAGTTTAGAGGAACTTAATATTTTGTGAAATTAGTTAAATTTAAGGAAGAATCATCTGATATTGAATTCAAAGGATGTTTTAGCAACTGCATTGACAATGCTCTCTTCGTGATGATTTTATAATTCTCTATCAACAAACTGATCCTCGTAATGACAATTTTGTTTATTGTAACACATGCAACTACAATTTCAATTCCGTATGGTAGCAATATTAATTTAAAATTGGCATTGGGGAATCAAAATTTTAAAAATACCTTCTAAGTTCTAAACACAATGCTCCATTTTATTTTATTTATTATTATCATCTCAGTTAACAATTCTAATCTCCATGTCATCAATTATGACATGTGTATTAACAATATCCAATGTTAAATTAATCATTACCGGTGAGAAGTAATTTTCAATGTTGCATATTACACACCTAAATGCCTATTTTTTTTACGTTTTTAATGTCCGCATCGATACTTCCAACTTTGTTCGATATTATAATTTTTGTCATATATGGCAATGTATAACATATAAAGCTAATTTTTTCCTTGGTGAATAAATAATTCTTACCTTTCGTTTTACCCTTAAAGAAAAGGTTCTAAAGTCCAAAATTAACTATTTTGAAATAACAATAAGATTATGTGTATTTTTTTATAGAACAACAATTAATCTCTAATTAATAAGTCTCTTAAAATACCATCTCGTGTAAGGCAAAATCCCAAGTAAATTAAAATTTTCCTTTAAATGAATAAATTACCATAAAAATGTTATTAAATTAAAATCCCAATACCATTTTTGTTTTTAATCAATGTGGTCCATATAATTTCTAACTTACCCATCCATTTTTTGCTGCTACGATTTCATACTTGTGCTCACTTCTCTTGTGAATCAGAGTCATATCTGGACTATATTGGTGATCTTGGTGGTCCAGAAGGGAAGGAAAGGGCTCCGACGAATATTGTAAAATTCATTTCATCATTTTGGCGGTGGTTAATTTTTAGATATAATTTCTTAAGTGTGAATTTGTAATGATTAAAAATTCAATGTTTAATTAAATCAAAAGGGAACTGCATGAAACTTTTTCAATCTTTTAATAAGGCAGTGAGAGAAGAAACGGTGCAATTAACCAATGTTTATGTTGCTTTGGAGTTTTAGAGGCATGGTGACATGGGGATTCAAATACAGAATTCCGAGAAAGGCGGAGAATCAAAATTCAAGCATGAAAATTGAAAGTCATAATATACAAAGAAAAATGAAATAATGCGCATGATGAAAACAATTAATGTATATTTTTCCATATTTGTTGATGAAAATATATAATTGACATAATCTACTATGAATAGTGTTCAACCACACACCAATAACAATTTATAAATCCACAGAATCAACTAAGATAATCCCATATCAACACAAATGAAGCGGAGGTGTGTATATATATGCGCACACACATAACTGCAACTACTTGTATTATAAATTCAAATTCTACCCAGGAACCTTAGGCAAAATCTAAGTACCCTAAGCATACCAAGTTCAAGAATCCAAAGTCCGCTAAGTTTACTATTGATATCAAAATCCTCAAAAATCTATGATGAGATCAACATATTAATAAGAGGGAAACTCCAACCAAGATTTGAAGCATCAAATTTGAAATTTCAGAGATCTTCATAGCACCGACACAACTTAAACACCACTACAAAAGAGAATGAAGTAGCGCTAGCAATATCTCATTAATAAAAGAAGTGTTATAGATAACAATATTTGGGAACAAAGTTTCTTTCAACTGTGTTAATTTTGCTAACTTAAAAGGGTGTGTCCTTGACTTGAACCGAAAATACTAACTTTCTACTAGTAGTTTTCCCGCAAGCGTACGGGTTCACTGTAGTATAACTAAGTATATCGACCAAGTATATCGTACCCAAGGGAAGGAATGTATGCGAACAGATCCCTGAAGATCTATGCGTCGTAATTAATATGAGTGTATGTTTTTTAGTTTTTTAAAAGAAAATATAATCTAAACTAAATTACTCTACGAATGCAAAAAGGAAAATTAAACTAAGAACATAGAAGTGTGTTTTCGAATATGAGATAGAGATGCTCAGGATAGGAATTCCTACGTATACTAACGGAGCAGGTACATAATTAAAATAACCGTGACGTGCAAGAAATAACCTAAGTAAAAGATTATAAGATGAAAGCTCAAGAATTCAAACCCTAATACTTTATCCTAACAATCGACTGCACTAATCCACTAACAAGTTAATAGATAGTGCTTAATTAACGAGACCCTAATTTAACTAAGGTGATGCGGTCGTCCTCCCTAGATAAACCGGTAGATTAATTAACCCTTTCTAAACCCTCTCGTTAAGTCTACTAGTTGTTAAAGAGTAATAAGGTCGTCCTCTCTCTAACACTTTTCGAACAAAATTCAAAGGTAAAGTTAAGATTGATTTTAAGAATTCATTAATTAAGAGAATTAAAACTAAACGTCACGAATTACCCTAATTACATACCCACATCCTACTTCTACGAGTTCATACTACCCCAAGTATGCAAGGGTTTTAGCTAGACATGGTTTTAACGGTGACAAAAACAATTGAAGAAATAACGAACATAAACATGATTATACGAACTAAATGACTATCAAACATAAACTAGGGTTTTAAGAAAATAAATGCTAAGAACTAAAATTTGATTAATAAAACGAAGTCTCAAGTGTTCAATGTCAAAGAGTAAACGAAAATAAATTAAAATCCCAACCGAAACAAGAATTTGTAAAGTAAAACCTCGAATACGTAAAAATAAAGCTTGCTCGAACTCACGGTGCTCTTCTTTCTCCAAAAACTAACTCTAAAAATCAAGTGGTATCAAGTGGTCCAAAATCGTGTTC
Source organism: Ballota nigra (assembly GCA_947034835.1). NCBI lineage: Eukaryota > Viridiplantae > Streptophyta > Magnoliopsida > Lamiales > Lamiaceae > Ballota > Ballota nigra. The sequence continues at coordinate 30,246,627 of OX344728.1, read as the reverse complement.
GGGACGAGTATATATAAGTGTCTGGCCGAATCGGGAACTCATGGGCCGAAAAATGAATCTGAAGGGCAAGAGGGGAATAGCGCTCGAGCACCACCCGCTCGAGCGGGGGCGCTCGAGCTTAACAGCTCGAATGACTCTGGGGGTCGAGCGCTGGCGCTCGAGTAGTGTAGCTTGAACGGTGCAATGGCTCGAGCGCTAGCGCTCGAGTAGCTCGAATACTCGAAATCCTCTGTAAGTTTTAGACGCTCGAGCAATACCCTTGCTCGAGCGGTGGCGCTCGAGTGGCCCTCCTTCTTCTTCAACTGATACTTTTCTTCTCGCGCACTAATACCATTCGTATTTCTTCGATATCTTCTCATCCGGGCATCCGTTTGAGTCGATTCAAAGTCCTACGAACTCTGTTTTTTGCCCTCGATTCACCTATGAGCATCAAAGAGACAAATTCATTAATATGTAGAAATAGTACTCAATTGACTCTAAATACTCAACAAATTCGACCAAAACTTGAGCATTTCTAGCTATGAATCATGACAATTTCACGCCTAATCAACCCTCCCAAACTTACCATATTGCTTGTCCTCAAGCAATGAAATAATAAGTCAAGTGAAGTTGTTAGGAATGAGTCCTAGAACCAAACCATGCAAGTAAATGAACTCGAGCTTCAACGATCGATCACAGGTATACTAACTCACCCCCCTTCATCATACTCATGCAATAACAACAAGATACACCAAGATCAAACATGGATGTGCCCTCGACGATGTGTTTCACTCCCTCACAAGTGTATATCAATAATAAGGGACTCACTCAATCAATCAATCACACATATCAGCAGCCATAGGCTTGTAAGCACTCTCCACTTCGACCATACTCTAGAAATCAATGCCGAATCTAAAAGGACTTTTCTCAAGGTTGTAATGTAGGCTCTTTGGACAGGTGGGGGAAATATATGGGATAAGTGACTCAAGTGAATGGAGAATAGAAAATCAAATTTCAATATTTCAAGACGAGGATCAAAATACTTCAAACATCTTTATTCAGTACACTTTCAATTCATCTACTCTCAACACTTCAATTTTTTTCTAACTCATTTCACTTTTTCAATCACCACATTTTTCTCTTTTACATATACATATGAGCTAATATTTTCTTTTGCTCATTCTCAATTTTTTTCTTTCCCAAAACTCAAAACTTCATCACACCCTTCTTTTATTACAACTCAACCATCATAATTCCTTTTCTCAATTCAACTCACTCCTCATTCACACTTTTCCTATTCTCCACTCAAATTGGGACAAAAAGGCTTAGGAACTTGGAATAGTGTTTAAATGTGCTAGCAAATGAAATAGGCTTAAGGCTCAAACTGGCTAACAAGGGACAAATATCAATGGTAAGGAAAAATTCGGCTAAGTGACTCAATCAAAACAAAGATGGCCTAAGATCACATTCGGCATATCAAACTAGACACAATCAAGAAGTGAGAGCACACACAAGTTCTAGCATCCTCTAAGGTGACGACTCACTCACAAACGAAGAGATCAATTCGTGCATCTTAATCTCTAAAAGCTCAAAACTCACGGCTTTCACATCCATGCTAGTCCTAGTGAATTCTCACTCTCATCACACAAGTACTCAAAAGGAAAATTCGCAAGCATACGAGTTCACTCTCAAATCAACTCTAACTCATACACTCACACAGTAGAATTCCTAACTCACCCTCACAACTTAACTCTACTCACCAAGTCATACTCAAGAATCATCAATAAGCAAGTGGTGAGAGTTTAAAAGCGTGAAACAAGTCAATCATCGAATCAATCCATAAAAAATCATAACCCATCAGTTTTAACATAACTTCCAATACAATCCCATATCTCACCGAATCACTCAAATAATAAGTTCTCATCACATCATCAAAGAGAATCAGAAAACAAAAGACTGAAATGAAAAATGCAAGAGTAAGAGAAAGCGAGGGGGATCCCCATCATCAATGATCAGGAAGTGGTGGTGGAGGGCGGTAGTGAGGATGATCAGCTCCCAAATGAGACATGAATAGTGACTCCATCCATCGGTGCATGTCGGAGAACTGGTCCTCCATCCGAGCCGATCGCGTATCCATCCTATCTTGGGCCGCCCGTAAGTACGTAACATCTGTCTGGAGGTTCTGAATCTGCTGACCCATCCCCGTCCATTTTGCCTGTGTCGGGTACCACGGCCCGGGCGAGTGCACCTCTGGTGACTCCACCTCCATCTCTTGTGGGACCTCTCCCCCTGCTGCTCCTCCCTCGTGATGTCCTCCTTCGTACTCTTGCTCCTCCTCTTCTTACAAATCTCAGACTCCACTACTTAACCTGGCACCACTTGTGCCCTCTCCTCGAGACCTCTTCACCGGCCTCGTGTCTCGAAGTCCGCTGCTGTCTACCTCCTCAGTGTACTTTGCCCCGATCTCGAGGTGTCGCGCTCCATTCATTCCAATATTTTCTTTCTTTTTCCTTTTTAATGTTACCAGCTTCTCGTTAGGAAGGGGGAAAAGGTCGTCGTCCTTGTACCTAATGCAATAGGTACCCTTCCAATGCTCGAACATCATGGTGTTGTTCATCTGGTCAAATCCCAAGTCCATGCCAACACTAGGGCTTGCACACGGTGCGAACTCGAGACTCTTCACAAACACAGAAATCAACCCGCCTCCCCTAATCTTTGAGGTCTTCGCACCTAGCTTGAAAGGGGCCTCGTAATGGTGCTCCAAGAAGTCTCTACCAAAATCGTGATCTCTCACGTGCAGGAGGCACCAAATCCCGTACAGCTGCTTGCTCGTCACAGTCTCCGTCTCAGAACGGGCATAGATGGTATTCCCTAGAATCCTCTCCAAGTAACGAAGCACCGGATTTCTGATTGCCGAAGCTTATGCGTTCTGCCCTTTGTATTCTCCGGCCATCCCGCCCGTGATGTCCTTCCAGAATTTTTTTTTGCATTGTACGACTTGGACACTCGGTTGGGTCTGGACAAAGCTGGGAGTCTAAGAGCGAGGTTAACCTCACCAACTTCGCAGTGCTGCCACTCGTTCCTTAGCTTAAACTTGAACGAGTTTTTATCCTTCTTGTCTACTGTTGCAAAGAACTGCTCCACTAAATTTGCATTCGTCTCCATAGTCAGCAATATCTCGAAGAAATCTGCCATTCCATTTCTCGTGAAAATCCTTCTGATTTCACTCTCGATCCCGATGTATTGCATGAAGCTTACACTCGGTCTTCTAGTCTTTTCCACTTTTTCGGTCACCAAACTCCACCGGTATGCCAAATATCTCCAACTCCTTTCAAAGTCCAAGTTGTCCCACCTTGAGGGCAGCATACCCTTACGTCTGAGCTCGTTGGTGACCTCTTCCAATTCAGCAATTGACAAGATTTTGTCCTCATTCTTCTTAGGAGCCATAGTACCTTTGTATATCACAACAATTCATGTCAAAACATTTCATGAACATTCAATACAAAACCAATCATATCAAGTAGCTTTCAACTCAAATTCATTCAACATTCAATCTCAAATCAAATTCATCAAGCTCAAGCTTTATACTTTCATGTCAAAGTTCTCTAGTTGTATTATGCCCAACTCAAAACGAATTCAATCTCTTTAACCATCCCAAATTCAATCATTAATGCTCACAACTAAATCTACCATGAAGTAACATCACAAGAATTATGTAATTTACATGCTCAAGACTCAATTCACATTCATTCACAACTCAATGCAATCTCAATCCACAGGAACTTCACTCAACAAGCAATACCCATATCATTTTCTCAAATTCCTACTTTCTCACTCTAGAAATTCACCCATTCTACTCATGAAATTTCAAAATTGAAAGCAAAATGAGCAAACCCATAGCATATAAGCACTATTCATCAACAAGGAATCAAGAATCAACAAGCTATGCAAAAATCCCCAAATTTTCGAAATTTCTCATAAACCCTAGTTCTCATGTTCAATCCATGTCAAATCAAAGTCTAAACTACGAATTGAATGAAAAGAGTGATAGAATACATACCTTTGTTGGAGAATTGAAGAAGATTCGTGGGGAAATTAAGCAATACGTGAGCAAATTGGTGATGTGTGTACGAATTCGCCCAAAATCGCACCTTATTCGTGTGTGTAAGTGTGTAAAAGTGTGGGGGAGGGGTATTTATAGAGTGACGAAACCTAGGGCAAAATCCGAGTTGTGCTCGAGCTGCTCCCGCTCGAGCGGGGGCGCTCGAGCTAAATAGGTCGAACGGCACAATGGGTCGAACGCATGCGCTCGAGCTGCTCGAGCGCGAGAAACTCTCTGGACAATTTGGGCATTCGAGCCCCACTTGTGCTCGAGCGGAGGCGCTCGAGTGGCTTCACTTGAGCAGTTCCTCCCTCTTACAAGCTTGAAACACGACCAAAAATCGAAATTTTCATACGAACCAAGCACAAAATATTCGTCTAACTCTTCAAAACTAGAACTAACCTGAAAACTCCTCGATTTAAGCCAGGTCGCTCATTCGACCGAGGGTTGGGGTCTCTTCCAAACGTGCAATTCACCAAGCCAATTCACGTCGCACTTATGCACTCACACTTAATTCGATCCAAATAACCTCATGCATCAATATTTTCGAAAAATTTGACCAATTTTTCATTAGAATTTCGTGTACGAACTTGAAGTACGACTACACACCCCCCAAACTTTGTTCTTGCTATGCAATAATAAAGTTTGAAAAGAATGAGTACGAACGAGTAAGTACACTAAATTCTCATGAATTTAAATCACTATCAATGCAAAGTAATGAACGAATAAAAAAACATCACCCCCAAACTTCGACTTCGCAAAGAGGTCTATGTTTGGGGTTCGGTTACCTCAAACTCCAACAATCGAATGCTCCACTACTCAACGTCTCCAACTTCATGAATTGCTTTTCCTTAGGCTCACTTACTCGAATCAAGCACCACGAAATAAGCCTACACCAAAAAATCTCAACAAACGAGGTTGACATATACGATTCACATAACGACAAAACTAACAAAACACGTAAAAGCAAGTAAAAATGGGTTGCCTCCCATTTAGCGCTAGTTTTAAGGTCCTAGTGTCGGACCGAGCTCGAAGGAGCTCACGGGACTTGAGAATCTAAAATACCTCCCTTATTCTCATAAGAGAAGTTGTAGAATTTCTTTACTCGATGCCCGTTCACCATGAATCTATGTCCATCCTCCTTCTCGACTTCAAGGAATCAACTCTTATGAACTTCCCTCACAACATACGGCCCGTTCCACTTGGACTTGAGCTTTCCACCAAACAACTTCATTCTCGAATTGAATACAAGGACTTGATCACCCACTTTGAACTCCTTTTTCTTCAATCGAGCATCATGCCATTTCTTGGTCTTCTCCTTGAAAATTCGGGCATTCCCATAGGCACTATCTCGAAACTCCTCCAACTCATGCAATTGAAGTAATCTCTTCTCACCCACCAAGGCACTATCAAAATTTAGCTTTTTGATCGCCAATATGCCTTTTGCTCCAACTCCACGGGCAAGTGACATGTCTTTCCAAAAACTAATTGGTAAGGAGACATACCAAGAGGAGTTTTGAAGGCTGTCCTATACGCCCAAAGTGCATCATCAAGCTTCATTGCCCAATCCTTCCTACTAATGCTCATCGTCTTCTCAAGGATCTCCTTGATTTGACGATTCGATACATCTGCAAGACTGTTAGATTGAGGATGATAAGAAGTAGAGACTCGATGACTTACCTCATATTTTGACATCAACTTCTCCATCCACTTGTTCACAAAGTGACTACCCCCATCACTAATCAAAGCTCTTGGGACTCCAAATCTCGCAAAAATGTTCTTCCTCAAGAACTCAATCACCACTCGGGAATCATTCACTCTTGTAGGGACAACTTCAATCCACTTCGAGACGTAATCGACGCATACGAGAATGTACAAGAATCCATTGCTAGGAGGAAATGGACCCATGAAATCAATCCCCCATACGTCAAATACCTCGACTTCCATAAATACGTGCAGCGGCATCTCGTCACTCTTAGTAATAGAGCCAAATCGTTGGCACTTATCACACCTCTTAACCCATTCCATGCAATCTTTCAAGAGAGTTGTCCAATAAAATTCAGATTGAATTCCTTCCGGTCTTCTCTCCACCCAAATGTCCTCCACATGGCAAGACGTGACAATGCCTTATGATATCACTCCACTCCTCCTCAGGCACACACCTTCTCAACACATGATCAATCCCTCTTTTGAACAAGTATGGATCATCCCAAATAAATTCCCGAACTTTCTTCAAAAATGTCTTCCGGTGCACCGAGTCCATCTTCGCCGGTAACTCTCCACTTGCTAAATAATTAGCATAATCAGCAAACCACGACGCTTTCCCTTCAACTCGATATATCAGAATATCTCCCAAACCAAACAGCTTCTCGTCCGGAAATTCATCGTTCACCTCTCGATCTTCCACTGTGTTTTCCTTTGTAAGCTCCAATCTCGAAAGATGATCGACTATCACATTCTCGCATCCCTTCTTATCTCGAATCTCGACATAGAATTCTGGAGTAATAGAATCCAACGAATGAGATGGGGCTTTGCATCCTTCTTGCTCATCAGGTACCGAATCGCTGCGTGGTCCGTATATACTATTGTTTTCGTTCCTACTAGGTAGGGCCGAAATTTATCAAAGGCATACACGACCGCTAACAGCTCCTTTTCGGTCGTAGTGTAATTCACTTGAGCAGAATTCAGCATCTTCGAGACATAGTATATCGCGTGAAAATGCTTCTCTCGGATCTGCCCCAAAGCAACCCCCATCGCAAAGTCACTCGCATCACACATAAGCACAAACAAGCTAGACCAATCCGGGGTCACAAGTATCGGGGCATTCACCAACACTTCTTTCTACCTGTTAAAAGCCATTAAACACTCATTAGTAAACTCAAAGGCAACTTCTTTTTCAAGAAGCCGCAAAAGGGGTTTAGCAATTTGTGAAAAGACTTTTATGAAACGTCTATAGAATCCCGCATGTCCTAGAAATGATCGAATCCCCTTCTCGGTCGAAGGTGGTGGGAGCTTCTCAATAGCAATAATTTTTGCCTTGTCAACTTGGATACCTTTCGAGGACACATGATGTCCAAGAACAATACCCTCTCTCACCATGAAGTGACACTTCTCCCAATTCAACACCAAGTCCGTCTCTTCACACCTGCTCAACACAACTCAAGATTGATTAGACATTTATCAAACGACTCCCCGTAGACAGAGAAGTCGTCCATGAAAACCTCCATAATCTTTTCAATCAACCCATAAAAGATAGCCATCATACACCTTTGAAAGGTGGCGGGTGCATTACACAACCCAAACGACATTCTCCTAAAAGCAAAAGTCCATAGTAGCAGGTGAAAGTGGTTTTCTCTTGATCCTCGGGGGCTATCATGATCTGATTATAACCCTAATACCCATCTAAGAAACAATAATACTCAAAACCACCTAATCTATCAATCATCTGATCAAGGAACGGTAGAGGAAAGTGATCCTTATACGTTGCCTTGTTCAACTCCCTATAATCAACACACACACGCCAACCAGTCACTAATCTAGTGGCTACCAATTTATTAGACTCGGTCTTAATCATCGTGGTATCCCCCTTCTTAGCAACTACGTGTAACGGACTCACCCATGGACTATCAGAAATCGCAAAGATCATGTTGCTATCTAACAGCTTTAAAACCTCCTTATGTATCACCTCTTGAATTACCGGATTAACTCTACGTTGATTTTGCACTACAACTTTTCTACCCTCTTCTTATCTAATCCTATGCATGCAAATGGAAGGACTAATTCCCTTAATATCCGCGATCGACCATCCTATAGCAGATTTGTGCTTACGAAGCGCTACTAAAAGTCTCTCAAGCTGATCATCAGATAAAAGTGCAGATACAATTACCGGGTACTTACCTGTCTCATCCAAGTAGGCGTACTTGAGGTGATCCGGGAGTGGTTTCAGCTCCTTTTTCGCCTCCAATGGTGGCACCTTATCGAACATCTTCTCGAAAGTCGACTCCTCGGCTTCCAAATCGTCCTCATCCTCTACTTTCTTCATCTCCAAGAACTTGACATCTTCATTGTCTTTCAGGCTGTCAAAATAATCAAGATCATAAGAATCATAAGATAGATCGTCAAGGATAGGATAATCAAACTGATGAACATAGAAAGAGCAAGGGTCTAGAAGTGTGTCTTCAACACAAGTGTCCATGATGTCAATGAAGTGACAGCTCTCATCTCCCATGGGGTGTTTCATAGCTTCATAAATAACTATTTTCACTTCTTGATCATCAACCTTGACCGTAATCTTTCTATTCGCTACATCAAGTACCATCCCGGCTGTAGCTAGAAACGGCATCCCTAAAATCAGCGGCACATGCTCATCCTCCTCCATATCGAGTACCACAAAGTCGGCGGGAAAAATGTGATTCTCCACCGTCACTAGAACATCCTCCACCACTCCTTGAGGTCTAGTGATAGACCTATCAGCAAGCTGGAGAGTCATCGTCGTGGGTTGAAGCTCACCCCCTTCCAACTTCTTGAACAACGAAAGAGGCATCAGATTAATGCTCGCCCCGAGATCACACAAAGCTCCCTTCTTGATCCCATTCCCGATATCACATAAGATGGTAAAGCTGTCGGGATCCTTCAACTTGGGAGGAAGCGCCTTGTGCACCATAGCACTCACCTCGTGGTTCAAGTGCACTAGCTCGGGTCCATCCACTCTCCGTCTCTTCGCTATCAAGTCCTTCAGAAACTTGGCGTAGTTAGGCATCTGTTCCAAAGCATCGTAAAAAGGAATGTTAATATGTAACTTTTTAAAAACATCAAGGAATTTTGTAAACTTTTCATCTAGTTTCTTTTTCATAAACCGATGTGGATATGGGACAGGTATCACAGATTTGGGTACCCCCCATTCATCCCTCTCAGTTTCTTTCACATTCTTCCTTGCTTCCTTTGCCTTCTTCCACTTTGGTACTCTCTCAATCTCCTCAATACCTTCCTCAAAGTCTTTTCCCTTCTGGGTCTCATCCATATCTTTACTCTTCTGAGTGCCTTCACCCTCAACCCCTTTCTCAACTCTCATCTCCTCAATCTTATCTCTAACTTCCTCAGGCTATTTTCCTTCTATCCCAACCTCTCCTTGGGGCGTCTCAGAATCAGCAGGCATCTGGGGACCATCATATTTGGTCCCACTTCTTAACTCAATAGCCTTGCATTGCTCTTTTGGGTTTCCCTCGGGCATTGAAAGATACTTACCCGGCTCTCTCGTCTGAGACTTTGCAATTTGACTAATTTGGTACTCGATAGAAGAGAACCTGCGATTGTTCTCTTATTGAGCTCTGTTTAGATCAATGTCCCTTCTTTGGAGTTCTTGATCACGCTGATCACCTTTCTTATGCAACTCTTTCACATCGTACTCCAATGAGGACAACCTCTTGCTTTCTTCCTCCACCTTCTGAAGGATAGCTCTCAACATCTCCTCAGTTGAGAAACCACCTTCTCCACCCGAGGGTTTTGAACCTGGATCAACACCTGGAGGAACTGTAATTTCGGCCTTCAGATTAGCATATGAAAAATTCTCGTTCTTCCTCCATGTGTTCTGAGGAGGCTGCTGGCCTCCTTGATACCCTTGGGTATTCCTCCATTGATTCTGAGGAGGTTGTGGACCAGGTGGTACAAATGGTTGGCCATAAGGTCTTCCAAATTGATTGCCACCTTGTGGGTACCCGCCTTGGTTATAGTTAGGCCTTCCCATATAGTTGGCCTCCTCTTGCTGACTCGTGGGTTGGTTTACTTTCTCACTCACTGCTACATTCTCTCCAACCAGATTCTGTCCCATCTCGAGGTTACTTATCTTCTCCATCATTGCCATCAACAGCTTCTTTGTTCCCTCATTCTCCTCCAACTTAACATTCGTGATAATATTATCTATGATCTCTCTACAGATGTACCATGATTCAGAAATGCTCCACTAGCACATGCATCAAGATGGGCTTGGCCAGCCTTGCTGGCTCCACTGTAGAAGAAAACCATGATATCTCCCTCATTGTACCCGTGCTGCGGGCACTCAATTAACATGTTAGAGTATCTCTCCCACGCCTGACGTAAGTCCTCTCCTGGCTTCTGGCAGAAAGAAGAGATCTCTATCCTTACTCTAATGGTTCTAGATGGAGGGTAGAATCGCTCGAGGAATAGACGCTCGAGCTCGGCCCATGTGGTTACACCTCCCCGTGGGAGCGTGTTATCGTACCACTCCTTTGCTATTCCCATTAAAGAGAATAGGAATAGCCTGAGCCTATTGGCATCTTCAGACATGCCGTTATAATTGAACGTGGATGCGATTATCAGAAAACTCCTCAGATGAGTATGAGGATTCTCCTTCCCAACCTCCCCCTTGAATTAATTCTCGGTAAGTAGCTTTAGAATTCCAGGGAAAATTGAGAAGTTGTTTGCCTCTATAGGGGGCAATGTCACTCCATCATAGTACCATTACGGTTGTGCTGGAAACCTTCCTCGAATAGCCATGTTCTGATCGGCATTCTCAGGAACGTGCTGAGGAATAACAGGTGGTACGGGTACTTGTTGGACTGGTGGTGGTTGATAGACTGGCGGTTGGTTGTAAACAGGAGGTGGAGGGTACGGGTATGATGGATATGGATATGGTGGGTATGGGTAAGGGTAAGGTAAGTTGTTTTGTGGGAAGTTGTTATGTGGATATGCAGGGTTGTTCTGAGGATGTTGGACAAGGTTATGAGCTGGATAGTTTACGTTCTATGTACCCGGGTTTTGGCTCTGGCTTTTCCCTAATAGAACTTGATTCTGACTGTTAGTTCCTCCAGTACCCTCAACTCGTTCCACTGCCTGATTGAACTCAGCTGCAGCATCATCCAACTCATTACTGATGTCCATGTTTTCGTTCTCTCCTCCAGCAGCATTAATCCTTCTTAAAAAGGCTCAGTTTTTTCGTGCTATTGTCTCAGGATCTAGCTGTAGTCTCTCTTCGCTCGTATCTCCTTGCGAGCGTGTTTTTATAAACCTGAAACACTAACAAAAGAATCAAAATGCAGCTGCCGAACGAGTAAGAATAAAACAGAAAAATAAAGCACTCACTATTAACTACTAAGCTGTCTACAAGTCCTATTCAAATGACATACATCGTCATCCCCGGCAACGGCGCCATTGACTTGAACCGAAAATACTAACTTTCTACTAGTAGTTTCCCCGCAAGCGTACGTGTGTAAGTATAGCGACTAAGTATATCGTACCCAAGGGAAGGAATGTATCCGAACAGTTCCCTGAAGATCTACGCGTCGTAATTAATATGAGTGTATATTTTTGGGTTTTTTAAAAGAAAATATAATCTAAACTAAATTACTCTATGAATGCAAAACGGAAAATTAAACTAAGAACGTAGAAGTGTGTTTTTGAATATGAGATATAGATGCTCAGGATAGAAATTCCTACGTATACTAACGGAGCAGGTACATAATCAAAATAACGTTGACGTGCAAGAAATAACCTAAGTAAAATATTATAAGATGAAAGCTCAAGAATTCAAACCCTAATACTTTATCCTAACAATAGACTTCACTAATCCACTAACAAGTTAATAGATAGTGCTTAATTAACGAGATCCTAATTTAACTAAGGTGATGCGGTCGTCCTCCCTAGATAAATCGGTAGATTAATTAACCCTTTCTAAACCCTCTCGTTAAGTCTACTAGTTGTTAAAGAGTGATAAGGTCGTCCTCTCTCTAACATTTTTCGAACGAAATTCAAAGGTAAAGTTAAGATTGATTTTAAGAATTCATTAATTAAGAGAATTAAAACTAAACGTCACGAATTATCCTAATTACGTACCCACATCCTACTTCTACGAGTTCATCCTACCTCAAGCATGCAAGGGTTTTAGCTAGACATGGTTTTAACGGTGACAAAAATAATTGAAGAAATAACGAACATAAATATGAATATACGAACTAAATGACTATCAAACATAAACTAGGGTTTTAAGAAAATAAATGCTAAGAACTGAAATTTGATTAATAAAACGAAGTCTCAAGTGTTCAATGTCAAAGAGTAAATGGAAATAAATTAAAATCCAAACCGAAACAAGAATTCGTAAAGTTAAACCTCGAATACGTAAAAATAAAGCTTGCTCGAACTCACGGTGCTCTTCTCTCTCCAAAAACTTACTCTAAAAATCAAGTGGTATCAAGTGGTCCAAAATCATGTTCGGGACGAGTATATATAAGCGTCTGGCCGAATCGGGAACTCATGGGCCAAAAAACGAATCTGAAGGGCAAGAGGGGAATAGCGCTCGAGCACCACCCGCTCGAGTGGGGGCGCTCGAGCTTAACAACTCGAATGACTCTGGGGGTCGAGCGCTGGTGCTCGAGTAGTGTAGCTCGAACGGTGCAATGGCTCGAGCGCTAGCGCTCGAGTAGCTCGAATGCTCGAAATCCTCTGTAAGTTTTGGGCGCTCGAGTAACACCCTTGCTCGAGCGGTGGCGCTCGAGTGACACAGCTCGAGTGGCCCTCCTTCTTCTTCAACTGATACTTTTCTTCTTGCGCACTAATACCATTCGTATTTCTTCGACATCTTCTCATCCGGGCATCCGTTTGAGTCGATTCAAAGTCCTACGAACTCCATTTTTTGCCCTCGATTCACCTATGAGCATCAAAGAGACAAATTCATTAATATGTAGAAACAGTACTCAATTGACTCTAAATATTCAACAAATTCGACCAAAACCTGGGCATTTCTAGCTACGAGTCATGACAATTTCACGCCTAATCAGTCCTCTTTTAATCCATCTTGCAAAGAACAATAAAACTAAATAATATACCAATGATTTTAAGACCTCATGAATTTAATTAAGATGAAGCAAGGATTTTTTTTCACTATCCAAGTGATGCAAATAGGTCCTTAAGTTGCAAAATATAATGAAAAATACCTAGATGATTTTTGTTCCCTATAGTGAAAAATTTGATAAAATAAAGTCATATGAAATATGGTTGAAAATGGATAACCTAGTAATGAATAGATAGGTTTACAGAGTACTATTCGGTTACACTCATTAATCTGATGCGTATACAGGTTATATATCCAATTGCAACTACTAAATAATGAGGCACGTGAGTGAGTACGTGGGGTAGAATTTAATCATGTGTGTGCATTACATATAAATCTTCATCTAGTTGCTCAACAGAGGAGATTGTTCATCATCAAATACTTATAAGACACTCTTTTTACAAATAATTTCTCCATTATTTGTGTTAATTTTACATCTCTTCTTCATTTCAAATGTGAAAGTAAGTTTTATACACCGAGTTTGAATCCTCGTTCCAAATAAATCCCGAAAGAGAGAGAGGATTTTTAACAACTCAAGGTTTTTAATTTAGACACAACTAACAAACTAACTCAAATACATTTCCCATGTCATTTAAATAACTAGAATAAGAGAATCTATTCAACTTTTCCTACATTTTCCACAAAGACTATAATCTTCTAAACCACTTATTACAATTTTCACAAAGAGAGGAAAGGTAATATTAACAAAATGAGTTCATTTACATAGACTTATATAACTCTTAGCAAGCATGATCAATTCCTCCAAGATCTTTTGAAACTTGACTCCACATATACGCAAAACTTGAATAAATCCTTTATAGTTTTTCTAGGTTTTAAACCAATTTGATCTTGTATCTTTTATATTTGTTTTATTGATTTAGTCATGTATGTTTATAAATTTTGCCAATTTGATCCTAAATGATTGAAAACACATGAAATGACGACGTCGTTTTAAACATGTGCCGCTCACGTGAATCATTTTTATAGCGAAAGTTGATGACATGGAATTTTTTGTACACGTTGCACGCTGACAGTGTATTTTATATATCCCATTAAAAAGAATATTAAATTTAGATTAAATTCCACCACATTTAAATCAATTAAACTTAAAATTTTAAAGAAAACGTCATTTTCTTCACGTTGCAAATGTAGAGATAGAATTTAAAAAATAATCCCAAATCTAGAAATCGAGAATCATCGGTCCAAATCTAGGATGAATTAAAACCTGGAAACCATAAATTAAATCTAGAACCAACAGATTAATTAAAAAACTAGTTGTGGTGGGGCATTAGCAGAAACAAAGAATTTGAGATGAATTATAATCTTAGATGAACATAAACCACAAAACCAAGATGAACTAAAATTTTGAAAAACCAAATGAAAACTAAACCATAAATCCTAGCATAAACCAAAATTAGCGGAAACAGAAACACACGAACTCAAACAAAAATCTGGGGACCAAATTAATCACCCACAAGAATGCAACACCCATAGAGAAGTTCTAGCGGTGGTGGGGGGATCGCAAAGGCGATTCAGATTTCAATTGTGCCGGAAAAAAAAGCAGATGTCGGATTCGATACATCAGAATTCAAATTTAATTCCTCAACTAATGCCAAACACAGTAGTTGATGACACTCCTCCACCTCTCATCCTCAACCATTAGCACCGCCACTCCTCCACCTCTCATACTCAACCGTCGAAACACTACTTGGATACCCCCTAAACAAGAATGATATATGTCGGTGGATTTTGTGTGTGTTTGAGCTGGGTCAATTATTGCGATTCAACATTCTTTAAAATGGACCGATTGAGACTGGAGGGTTGGGGAAGAAGAATTGTTGGATCTACGTATTGCATTTTAATTTTATTTTAATTTCAAGTTTTATCATTATATTTATTCAATTAAATTAGTTGGATTTTGTAATTTATTTTAATTTTTTTAATAGGTGAAAATTGACACTTTGCATGACACGTGGAATAAAAAATGCTCTGTTATCAACTTTCGCCGGAAAATAAGTACACGTGATCAAAACTACGTCGTTTCATGTGTTTTCCGGTCATTTAGGACCAAATTGGCGAAATTTAAATACATACAGGACTATAACAATAAAGCAAATAGTTAGAGGACCATTTCAATAAAGGTAAAAAGATACCACAATTCTACTCAATTTCTATCCCACCAAACCCAAACAATCTTAATTTCATTCCTCAGTATTTTAGTAAGAAAGCTAATTCACATTCACATAAGAACACTCTATATTTTAACAAAGATGATAACAAATAAAAGGGTTAATTAAGGCAAGTCATCAATAAAATCTAAAAGACGTCTGTCGGAAATAATACCTAAATGGAAATGGTAGCAGTAGATGGGGCTCTGGTATCATAACCATACACCAGTCCTCCAAAAGGCGGGAACAAATACCTGGTCATATATCACACTCTCCCATTGAACTAAGCATTTTGTATAAGTTAATATATTTGCTAAATGATCCCAAATATTAAGCATACAAAAATGAAATGAACCATGCAGAAAGAGCTCATGAGAAGTGGTAAAAGTCATGGAAGAATCATAGACCACATGAATTCCACATGCTCGTTACCTTAATTTTCAGAAAAGGCTCCTGCACACTACTAATTTCGCTGGAAGAGTCTCCATTCTAGAACTCGAAATCAAAATTAAAAAATTAAAATAATAGAACCTGGTTGTTGCCACCTCCCCTCATACGTCTGCAGCTTAATACAATAACTTAAATATAACTACATGTATAATTGTCTATTTACAAAATAAATCAGACATAAATAACAAATATCATAGATGAGGGGATATTTTGAAGGATTTGTTTTCTCTCTATTTGTTAATATAGATAATTTACTTACTCTTTGTTTCTCTTTCATCATAAGGTTTTGTTAGTGAACATGCTGCTCACTGGAAGCTCTGCAGTGCACTTAAACAATGTTTACGATTTACATTCAAGACAAGAAAGATGATACAGCGAATAAACTTAGAGAATATCAAGTGGTAAATAGGAAAAAGGAAAAAAATAAGATAAATTAAATAGGGGAAGTATACCTGCGAGGTTATGGTAAATCATCTTTATTAAAAGTCGAAGAAGAAATGCTCAAGGTATCCATCCAATTAGCAGTCCTTGAGGTGTACAATGTTAGTGTTAGTATCCTAAAGACAATCCATCATAAGAACATAATACTAATATAATATTCAGATTTGGTTTAATATTATTATTGATTTAATATTAAATGTATGGCATCGCACTTATCTGAATATGATGTTTGATTGTTTGCATATATTCTTATTTGTGTTCCCATGAATCACTACTGTCATTGAGTGAGTGAGAACTTAGATGACTTAAGTATGATTTTCAAATAGCCCCGATCAAGGATCATCAAGAATGGGATATTGATGATGCAATTGAGATTGATGTGCGATCTGCATCATACTCTTAGAGAGTGTAGTAAGATCTCACTTACTACGAGATACCGGGTATCTCATGATGGATGCACATATACCGTATAGGGTATTGGTATACCCATCCGAAAAACCGTTTGATGCAATTCCACATAATGTGTCTACGGGTGTCTCGGTTAGTGGGAGCGATGCGATACTCCTCTGACTTGAGGTCAATACGTACGTCATGTGTGGAGTGATGAACTTTGACCATGACTGACGCTTGCACCCTTTCACGGATAGATATGACATGGATTGGGTTCATGATAAAATGCATGTGCATGGTAGTTGAGCCAAGAATATGAATCATTCCTCAATGTGGATTTAGAAAGCATACTCGTCTTCTAATCATAACTGGATCTAAGTCATCGGCTGATGCACATCAGCTTAAGCTTGTGGCTAAGTGTGATATACTTGGTCAATTAGTGATTTGAGATAATATGATTAAGTTATTTGAATAGACACTTCATCATGTTCAAAACTTAATCAAGTATTCGCGAATGAAAGGAATATATCACAATAGCTTACAATATTACAGGTAGTTGCAGATTTCCTCGCAACATACCTTGTATATTGAGAATGTCTGGTTTATTGTCTAGGGTTCAATTAAGACCTTTAGTTTGACTAATCGCTCGATATACGAGGGGCCTATGGGTCACACAACAAGCATTGACAGTTCACCAATTATAGTTGGTTGATTAAGTATTATATTAGATATAATATTTAATTTATGGAAAATATAATAATAACTATATTTGGAATTAATTATTATTATTTAATTAAATTAGATTTAATTAAATATGAAATCCCAATAATAATATTTGGATTATTATTATAAGAATAATAGATATGGTAAAGATATTATTCATAAGAATATATCTTGGGAAATATAATCTGTAGAGATTACATTTACGGGCCAGACCTGATATCTTGCTTAGAAATTAAGCCAAGATAATCCCTATAAATATGAGTCCTATTAGAATTCCGAAATACACAAAAAATATAATTTCTACATAAAATCTCTAGCTCGAATTTTCCTAGCAAGTTCGTCTCGAGATTCAACGCTGGCAAGTCGGTGCGGGTTGGTGAATAGCTATTGCGTGGATACCATAGTTGAGGATTCCGCGTACAAATTGCTGTAAGGATTTATATGTTGTTATTTATCCTTTATGTTTTATGTTATACAACCATGTTTCAAATTCGTTGTTGGTGAATCGTTTTCTTTCACTGGGCCGAACATGGTGTTTGTGCCTCTAAAACCCAACAAATAAATCATAATTGTTGTGATATCTCACTGTGGTTCGTAAGTACAATACCTACTTTTATCCCCAACATTAAAATGATAAAATTCCCTAATGACATAAAAAATTTCATCGAACACATTCAAGGCAGCCCTTATCCCATGATTCAGAACCTCCAAAAAAAGAAAAAAGAAAAGATAATGTTTCATAGGCAGCTCTCACTTGTTAGATTAATGGGAAAAAATTTACAAAACTACCCGAAGCGGAAGGGAGAACTTCTAGCATCTTAATCGACACAAAGGTAGCAGATTGGAGAGAGAAAATGTTTTTGAAACGAGACTTTTTTGATCTTTTAGGTGATGTGCGTTTCTTACTGTTACTATTTCTTTATCCTCCCATTACCATAATTAAGGACAATAAAAGTTTTTCAAATGGTGGTTTTAGGAAATAAATGAGGATTGGCGTTATATGGGCCGTAAGAGAGACTCTTTGCAACACATTTTTTTAGTTACTAGTTTGTTAGCACGTGCGTTGCACGTTATAAAAAATCAGTACTTGTAAGTTTTTTTAAATGGAATTTTTTTTATCTTAAATCCATTTTAAAATATACTAAAAAACTCAATTTTTTGTATAATGATTTGCATTCTATAAAATGACTCAATACTCTATCTTATTATGAATGTCACATTCTAATTACTGATGTTGTTACCCGATTGATGATTTTGAGGACTTTATGTGGCTATGATCGGATAAAACAAGATAAAGAGTAAAAATGTAAAGACACCAAGGATTGTCAAGGGGTTTAGGCTCGGTCTTAAGTTCTATATTTATTTATGACCTCTTGGGCTCTATTTATAGTAACTCCTAGGTTACAAATTATTGTTTTAGCCATATTTTTCTGTATTTACAATGATTGCTCATGATTTGCTATCAATTGCTTGCGGTTTTTTCTTTGGTGTGAGGTGGCTCTAGCTGGTTGTATCCTCGGGCCGTCCTTCTCCAATGGGAGCCTGGCATCTAGCCCGCAGGTACTGCCCTACAGGGCGCCCTTCAGTCTTTTCCTGCGTCTGAAAACTCTGCTCCTGCAGTCGTCCTTTTATCAGGCACGGGCGCGATTTGCATGTTGGCGGTTGCGTCCTTTCTATCTGCTAGCCCTCCAGCTGTATTATCTGTGAGAGGCTTTATTTGAGCTCGTCCCAATCCTCAAGGCGGGATCCTATCTCGGTGCGACCAGGGTGAGCTGAGTCGCTTGGGGCAGCGAGGTCGCTTGTGAAAGCGGGGTGGCCGCCCGATGAAACCGCCAGAAAGACGAGGTCGTGGATCGTGCGAGCTTGTCATTGAGGTGAGGTCGCCTCACCGTTGAGGTCGGGGTCGAATATTTGTTACCCCTACAACAATTGAAAAAATAAAATAGTGCATGAAAAGATGACCTACTTAAAAAATTCACATCCAAACGTTATAATTGTCTTTATGCTACATAATAAAATAAAATAAATAACTCCACTAAAATAAACACCCTATTACATATTTTTCTGTTGTTTAGTCAATCGACATAAATAATATAGAAATACAACTCAATCCGAGGAGAATAATCCACCTAGTCCTCGCTAGATCAATGTCAAGTTCCAATAGATCAAAATAGGTGATGGCAGAACACTTCTCCACTGGGGCACCTTCAAACATTTTTTTTTAACACGACACCTGCAAGTTCTTGTTCTTGCCTAAAACGGACGAAAAATATAGCAATCGAAAATAGTGTACAACAGGCGCCAACACTTATAAAATATTTCATATGTATTCTTTGGAACGATATCACATATTAAAATCATGATTTTCAAACACTTTTTTATTAGAAAAGAAAACTTTAGATGATGGGATTTTAAACCTAAATTATTCTAATTTCATCAGGGATTTGAATTCCCCCTATTCAAACATAACCTGAATTTATTTTGAATATTTTGGAAGATAAAAATAGAGCCCAGTCCCTCCAAAATTCTCCAGGTGATTTGAACTCATGACTGAACTAATTTATGTAGTAGTGCTCTAACCACTTGAATTCCACGCGACAATACCTTCCAATTAACCTGTAAAAAACAGAGTAAATGCACATGTTAGTAAATTTAGTTGCTCTATAGAGGAGTATGTAGACAACAGAGGAAATTCACTTATTAGTTAATATTAATTACTCCATAAAGGAGTATATAATTTCAATTTACACACTCAAGAGCCTCTCAAGATGAACTGTAAACAAACAATTTAGACATGACTTTTAAACATTAATTACACATTAATGGCATATACTAACTAGTGTAATTATAAACAAAAAATAACAGAACATTACAAATTATTTACAAATTTTGAACAAAATTCTGAGATCTACCTTCAGAAGGATGTTCAAATATAGAATCAATAGTAGCTCGATGAAGTTATTGTTAACCTACATATATGCCTTTATTACCCTCTTTTAAGTCAAGAATCAAAACTCAAATCATGTACGCTAAATCAATCAGAGTCCAAACATTGTACAAACATTTTCAAGAAACTGTAGGAACTTTTTGGAAAGTAAAAAAGAAAAGATTCATCCTTGGTAATGTTTTCCTTGCAATAATCTTTATGTAGCGCAATACAATAGATGAACCATTAATCCCCCAAAACTAACATTAAGGATATGACTCTCACCTAGGAGAAAACTTTATCCTCTCCACCAGCATCTACAACTCCCTGATTAGCTAAAAAGATTGAACACAAAAGAGACATTACATCCTTTGGATCGTCCAAATCTAAACAATTGATGTTGGGTGATGAAACAGTTACAGCTGCAAGTCGAGATTTGTAATAAAATAAAATCAAACAAGGCAGAAGTGCACCTAGATCCGTAAGAGAAGTAATTAATTTCATACCACCGGATTAGTCGGTCCTTGGGCCGGATACCGAGTATAAAAAAAAATTCATACCCCTATTTACATGACTTTGAAAGAAATTTAATATTGTCTAATGAAAAAGTCTTTGACGTGACTTTCTAATTCCTTCCAAGGCATCATTTGGAACTAAATATCTTTCATCCTAATTGCTTACCTCCCCATCAACAATGATTATTAAGAGAGGGAATATGATGTTACAAGGTGTTAGTTAGCCTATTATCACCTTGTGAAATAACCCTAAAATAGGCTAATAATCCAGAGAAAGGGAGAATGAAGTAATGTAAATAATGCCAAAATATCTATTAAGTGTTGTTTTGCTAAGAAACCACACTTTTATCAAAGACTAAACTCACCTATGGTTTTATATTAATGCACAAATAACAAGCTAACTGAGATATTTCATAAACACGTAGATTAAAAACAAAGTTAAGTGTCAAAATACCTATGGGCGTTGTTTTGAAGAACAAATCCATGGACATACTCTAGCTTCTCTTAGCCTACGAATAACATAAAAAAAATATTCAGACAAAAAATATATTTCACTAATTTCGCCTAAGAAATAAAAGTTAGATAAATATTCAAGGTACCGAGAGGGTTTATAATTGGTGGTGTTATCACAAGTTATATTAGCAACTGCAATATCAGAGTGATCAATATATCATATAATGCAAGAGTAAAGTCTTTCAGGTACTGGAAAAGAGGGAAATAAAATCAGAAGTTTTTTGCGACCAGATGTCTTACTTCGATCTGGTACTGCATGCTTCCATTTCACCCAAGGATTCCTAAATCCTTTCCCTCCCAACAGAGCAAAGACGTTTTCCCTTGTCACTTCAGGGGTTTATCTGAGAATTTGCTTCTCTTCACTGAGGAGAAAAACTCATGCTAAATGCGGTATTACAAACTTTTGATTAGATTGTGACAAAGAAAGTATTAGCTTTTCATGTCACAAGTAGACTAATACCAACTCAGACTCAAAGATTTATAATTCTATCAATACTTACAACGTCATTTGAGTTCAATCTTATATGCATATATACTCAAACCCCACTCTCAAACTCATGAAGAACATTTCATTTCATGCACCATAGTCAAATGTGACAAATTAAATAAAATTGATGTTCTTACCGATAATGCAATAGAAAACTACCTGAATATCCCCTACACCAGAAGATGACCAGCCATAATTTGCAGGATCAAGCCCCTTTCAATTTCAGAGATGAATCCGTCCTCAAACAACTCATCAAAATCAGAGTGTAGCATCTCATATAATCAAAACTCACCTGCAAGGTGTTGTCACTTGTTTGCTAAGAGTTTACACCAAAAAAGGATCAAAAGACAAAAATTCTTAAGATTAAAACTTATATTCGTAGAAGTATAAGTAGAAAAGCAAAGAAAAGACATGGACACCAATTTTGTTGGGATAGTTACTCATTCCGAACAGTAAATTATAGGAATCAAAACCCATAAATTCATAATTTTAGGGATCCCCACAATTTAGAGGATTAAAAAAAATATGAAATCAAATCACAAAAATACAAGTGAAATGACCGGAACGGATTGCTCGATGGAAGACGGCGGCGGCGGCGGATTTTTGGAGGTAATGGCCGAAATGCGTATGACCCCTAGTATTAAAGGAATTAAAAAAATTAGCGACCGTCTGAGGCGGTCGCTAAACGCAAATAAAGGCGGTCCCGAATACCAAATTTGTGTTTAGCGACCGCTAATAATTACCCAGAATTAATAATCTTTGCCCGTTTTCAAGAACGGGTCAACTGACCAGTTTGCGACCGCCTTAGGACGGTCACTGATTACAAAATTGAATTCAGCAACCGCCTTGATGGTCGCTAATTAGGCGGTAAATAGCGGTAGTCAATATTGACCGACTTTTGAGTTTTAGCGACCGCCTGAGCGGTCGTAGGCGGTCGCTAATCCTTCGATTTAGCGACCGCCTTCTTTATCGATCGCAAATTTTCTTAATTTGAGACCTGTGGTCTAATGCTGTCGCTAATACAATATTTAGAGACCGATTAGCTGGCGGTCGCTAATTTCGGTTGCTAAAATACAAGTTTTTTGTAGTGTATATCGTAAGTTTGGGGATGATGAATGAATAGGGATTGTAGGTTAATTTAATTTATTTTCTTCAATTAATTATAGGATATTCTAATGGGAGTTGAGATATTTTGAACATGTATTATGGACTGAGTTTGGAAATTTTGATTTTTTTAAAACTGGATTTGATTTTTAAAATTATTTCAAATGTATTCATTTTAAAAAATATTAGTAAAATTTCAAAATTTCAAAAGCACAAATAAGTATTTTAAATTTGAGAAATATAATATTTTTTTATATTTAAACTTATTCTATAATATTTATAATATAAATTTATTTATTTAAAAAAATTAATGATGTGGATGCTTACTAAGATAATGATTGTGTATTTATTTGTACAAAACAACTTTTGAGCAAGGGAAAAATTGCCCGAAATTTAAATTGCAAACAAATATAAAAGTGATGATTTTTTTCTAACTCAAAAGTTTAGTTTATATTGCAATTTGCAGAAAAATTGTGATTTTATTTGCAATTAAGCCTAAATTCATCAGTACACTATTTTCGTACATAAATTCAATACTCAAAGCCAAGTTTAAAAATATCGCGGATATATCGCAAATTTTGAGATTGAGATACGGATATTGGGGTACAATGCACTTTTTACAACGTGTCATGGATATATCACAAATTATCGATATCGGTTCACTTGTAGTTAAAAAACACTACAAAAATCTCGCGTTTTAGCGACCGCCTGCTTAATCGGTCTCTAAATATTGTATTAGCGACCGCAAAATACCAGAGGTCTCAAAGTAAAAAAATTTGCGACCGATAAAGAAGGCGGTCGCTAAATCGAAGGTATAGCGACCGCCTACGACCAATACAGCGGTTGCTAAAACTCAAAAGTCGGTCAATATTGACCACCGCTACTTATCGCGTGATTAGCAACCGTTATGGCGGTCGCTGAATCAATTTTGTAGCAAACTGGTCAGTTGACCCGTTCTTGGAAACGGGCAAAGATCATTAATTATGGGTAATTAATGCGGTCGCTAAACGCAAATTTGGTATTCGGGACCGCCTTTATTTGCGTT
The DNA here is from genome assembly GCA_947034835.1 of Ballota nigra. Lineage (NCBI taxonomy): Eukaryota > Viridiplantae > Streptophyta > Magnoliopsida > Lamiales > Lamiaceae > Ballota > Ballota nigra. The sequence goes on along the minus strand of OX344728.1, from coordinate 30,222,942 downwards.
TAGCGATCGCCTCTGGCGGTCGCTAAATTTTTAAATCCTTTTAATACCACGGGCCGTACGCATTTCGGCCATCACCTCCAAAAAGCCACCGTCGCCGCCGCCTTCTTCCGTCGAGCAATCAGTTCCGGTCATTTCACTTGTTGCTTCCCCGCCTACACAATAACCGTAAAATTTTAAAACTTTAAAAGTTTATTATGTTTGTATATCAATTTTTTAAATATATAGGAGAAGTTAGATATATATATATATATGTTTGTATGATAATCATGCATATTTGTTTATAGGATTTATATATATATGTACGTATATATGATTTTATATGTTTGTATATGATTTTATATATTTGAATATGATTTTATATGTTTGCATATGATTTTATATGTTTGTATATGATTTTATATGTTAATATATATTAAATTAGTTGGTATGTTAGTATATATTAATATGGTTTAGGGTTATTCGATTATTGGTGCAAGAAAAACAATATTTAATTGTTTTAAAGGTTGAAAAATTGGACAAGCTACCTAAAGTGAGAAATTAATATTTTTCTTTACCTATAGTGCTACTTGTCAAATGGTCCGGTGTTACTACTAGTAATTAGGGTTGTTCGGTTAAATGTACAAGAACAACAATACTAGTGGCAAAATTATTGTGAGATTGTTTAAGACTTTCATAATAAACGAGATAATATTGGACAAGCTACCTAAAGTGAGAAATTAATTTTTTTTTTTACCTAGAGTGCTACTTGTCAAATGGTCTGGCGTTACTACTAGTAATTAAGGTTATTCGGTTAAATGTGCAAGAACAACAATAGTAGTGGAAAAATTATTGTGAGATTGTTTAAGCCTTTTATAATAAATGAGATAATGTTGGACAAGCTACCTAAAGTGAGAAATTATTATTATTTTTACATATAAAATTAGTTGATTTTATATAATTAATATATGTTTGAATTTATAACTATTACAGATGAGGTCTCAAGATAACCCTGATTAGGGTCGGGGACAGGGTCGGGGGAAGAGGAGGTCGGGGTCGTTGAGACCGATGTTCCCGGAGGTTCGATGGGCCCCGGAGATGACACCATCCTCCTCACAGCAGTCCAGTGCTGCTGGCTCTACTTCTGTTGCCGGATCTACAGCTTCACGGCAGCATCCCCAGTTGGATAGCCATCTCACTGTTGTCCCTAGCGACAACATGTAAGTATTCTTAAATAATTTTAATTATATTCATTAATATTAATTATTAATATTAACTTGAATTTTGTTTATGTCACAGTATGCTTCCAGGCCACGAGACCAGCGCTCGCGTCTCAAAGGTCATTAAGAAGCTCCCCTTCGAGGTTGGCACCCACTCGTGGTCCATGGTGTCCGAGCGAAAGAGGAGGGAGTACTTCGAGGAGTTCAATGTATATTTATTATGATTTTAACTTTTAATATTTTATTTTGAATTTATTTGTTAATATTTTATTTTTAATTTAATTGCAGAAGTTGTGCGTCTGGGACACAACCCATGATAGTGTTATGTACGGCTTGTTCTGCGCAAAAGCGCAGGAGCGGTACAAGAACATTATCTACGGGCTGAAGAAGAAGTTCGATAGTGGGGCGCAGCTGGAGCTGGGCACAGGGCCAGACGGACGTTCCGTCTGGGACGCTTTGGTTGCTCACTGGAATAGTGAGCAATTCAAAGCCAAGTTCGAGAAGTCAAGGGAGAACCGGTTGAAGGACCCCATCGGGCAAGGCATCGCCAGACATCGGGCTGGATCTCGGTCCATCTACGATCACTCCCTCGTCTCTGTAAGTATTATACTTTTTATTTACATTTGAATATTAATAAAATTTTAAATGTTTAATATTTATAATCTATTGAATTTGGTTCGCAACAGGAGGGGGAGAAGGGACGAAAGCCCACTCTCTATGAGTAGATGAAGATCTCCCACCCAGTGAACCCGGAGACTGGGACATCTACCTACGCCCGCACCACCGAGATCCATGTAAGTATTTTTTAATTTTAATTAATTTTAATTTAATTCTTATAATTATAGTTTAATTAGTGTAATTTTAATTTCAGAACCAGTTTAAGGATCGTCTCGCCCAGCCTCGCAGCAGGTGGCCCCCGGAGACGACAATGGAGAGAACCCCACCCCTCCCCGGATTGACGAGGACCGCATCTATTTAGATGTGGTCGGAGTCAAGAAGGGGAAGGTCGTGGGGCAGGACGGTTACAGTAAGGCCATCATGTAGACCTACCGCCAGAGCAGTGGATCGTCCTCCTCGATCGACTCTGCTCCCTCTCAGGTGGAGCGTGAGCTGAGGGACGTCCAGAAGCAGATGGAGGTCCTCACGAGCTACAACACGAGTCTCTGGGATTGGTTCTCCACCGTCACTCAGCAGATGAGAATTAACGCTCAACCCCCACTCCCACCACATTTTGATGCCGAGGGGAGCGGTGCCGGGGTGAGTGGGCACGAAGGTGGCCAGGGCGAGGGTGATGATGACGATATCGATCAGTTCCTCTATGGAGATGAGAGTTAGAGAGAGAGAGAGAGTGAATGAGAGAGAAATAATTTATTTATTTTTTAGTTGAATATTTTATTTTGTTGAATATTTTATATTTTTATTGAATGTCTTTTATTTTGTTGAATATCTTTTATTTTGTTAGTAAATATATATATATATATATATATATATATATATATATATAAACGAATTAGAATAAAAAAGGAATTAATTTGATGAATTTAAAAAAATGGGAGTCAATTTGGAATTATATACAATTAAATGAATAAAAACGAATGAATTAATAATTTAGAATAGTCTAAAATATTAAATTTATAAAATTAATAAAAAAAGTTGGTAAATATATATATATATATATATATATATATATATATATATATATAAACAAATTAGAAATAAAAAGGAATTAATTTGATGAATTTAAAAAAAATTGGAGTCAATTTGGAATTATATACAATTAAATGAATAAAAATGAATGAATTAATAATTTTGAATAGTCTAAAATATTAAATTTTTAAAATTAATAACAAAGTTAGTAAATATATATATATATAAACGAATTAGAAATAAAAAGGAATTAATTTGATGAATTTAAAAAAAAAACGGGAGTCAATTTGGAATTATATACAATTAAATGAATAAAAACGAATGAATTAATAATTTAGAATAGTCTAAAATATTAAATTTATAAAATTAATAAAAAATTTAGTATATATATATATATATATATATATATAATCGAATTAGAAACAAAAGGGAATTACTTTGATGGATTTAAAAAAAACGGGAGTCTATTTGGAATTATATACAATTAAATGAATAAAAACGAATGGATTAATAATTTAGAATAGTCTAAAATATTAAATTTATAAAATTAATAAAAAAGTTGGTAAATATATATATATAAACCAATTAGAAACAAAAGGGAATTAATTTGATGAATTTAAATAAAAACGGAAGTCAATTTGAGCTAATATACAAGAGAAAATACACAAAAGTGCCCAAAAATTAAGGGGGCACTTGTTTTTTTACCCCCTTTTGTAAAAAGATGTATTTTTCCCTAAAAGGGTTGGCAAAAGGTTGGCACCATACCAACCTGTGTGCCCACCATTTGCCAACCTTTTTTTAGGGTAATAAACATCTTTTTTAAAAAGTTGGGCAAAAAATATTTTGCCCATACGAATAAGGACAATTTTGCTTTTCTCCCTATACAATTAAATACAAATAAACAAATAACAATAACATGTGTTCTAGTGGTTCACACCTCTTCCGGGCTACCCGGAGGTCGTGGGTTCGATTCTCCTTGGGCGAATATTTGTCCATTTATTTCTACAAGCCTCACAAGGGCTTATATACAACATGACTCGCTTAATATAAGCTAATGGGTCAGTGACTCAGTGGTTCGTGCCTCGCCCGGACCCCAATGGGCGCAGGTTCGAACCCAATGAGCCATTTTTTTACACAGGTTCGCTGATTAGCGACCGCCTCAAGGTCGGTCGCTAATCACAAAATAAAATAAAAATATTAATTTTATTTAGAAAAATAAATTAGCGACCGCCTGAAGTCGGTCACTAAATCATGACCCGACCGAGTCGGACCGATGGATTCAGCGACTGATTGACGACGGTCGCTGATATTAGAGACCGCCCTGACGGTCTCAGATTAGCGATCGATGCCAAAATGCGGTCGCTAATATTAGCTACCCGCTTTTTAACGATCAATTTTTTTCGGTCAGAAATCGGTCGCTAATCACGTTTTGCGACCAATAACCGGTCGCTAATTCCCATTTTTTTGTAGTGAAATGAATGAGAATCGAAAAATATCACAGATATATAAAAATTTTCCAATTTTTTTATGTTCACTGTTTTTATGTTTATTGTTTTCTAAGTTGGCCTAACATTAAAATGAGTATGTATATAGTGAAATTGGTTCATACATGAATCACTTTTCAATACTTTTTAGTGTAATTATACTCTTTAGTGTAACCAATTGAAATACTTTAGTTAAATAATTAATGTTCTTCGTACCCTTCAGTGGAAACAACTAATACCCTTCAAAACTAGTATCCTTTAGTAATAATAACTAACATGTCATCAACTAATACCCTTTATCTAGGATTACTCCAATGTGATGAGTTGGTATCAATATTATTTGGACAAAGATGATATTCCATCCTCTGTATTTGAACCTCATAGGTCATCATTTTGGTACTAATTGTATTGTGTCATGTAATATTTGTCACCTTGTATTGTATTATTCATTATATTTTCTATTATAACTTGTATTATATTTTCAATTATTTTACGTTAGACAGTGTTTATATAGTCTATTATATATATATATATATATATATATATATGCTTACTTTAAACATGTATTTTTATAATGGGTTTAAATAGAATATATGCATAGTATCATAATATAATACTCCCTAAAATTTCATGTTAAATTTTCAAGATTTAATAAAGTTTCCGTCATTTTTTCCTAAAATTTGCGATATCGATATATCTATCGACATTTCCGTAAATTTAAGGTTGCGATATTACTTGCGATATCGATATTTTCATCCTTGCTCAAAGCAAAGAAAATTAGCTCATGGTTTTATAAGAGACACCCATGACTAACAAGCTAAAACAACAATATCATCTCAAATGATCTTCAATAACTTCAATCCTTACATAAATTGAATTACCCACTATAGCTAAATATAAAAACAAATTTATCTAATATGTGAAAGTGTTGTGGGGATTGAGTCTCTCCCCACTGAATGCCCTAATCTATAAAAGGTTAATATATGTCAAATAAAATCACAATATTTTCACAAATTGCATTTTAATCTAAACTTTTGAATTTTTGCAAACAAAACATCAGCTTAACTTTTGGTTGCAATTCAAACCAATAAACAAATATTTTATTATCTGAAAATGATATTTCACTTACCTGGCAATGAAAACTTAATCGTATTAATATGTTTAGATTGATTAGGATGACAACGCATAAATAGTTATCATTTCCAGGCTGTTTGAAATTTTAATTTTGATTAGAATTACAATCAAATGTTAAATTGAAATTTATTTGCAAAAATTCAAAAGTTTAAATTAAATTGCAATTTGCGATAAAATTATAATTTTATTTGCAATTAACATTCTATAAATTATGTCCCTTTCTTCGTGTGCAGCTGCTCGTGGTTCTAATCCTAAAAAAAAAAAAAGAATGCTGAAATAAAAGCACGCCTCGTTTCTTGTTTTCTAAAAGCTGAAAGCATTGCTAATGTGGTCTATACGACTTTGGGGCTGACTATATACCCCTCCATACTTATTAGATACACCCACTCAATTTATATATTATTATAATATATTTATTAAATGATTTTAATGCTTTAATTATTCAATTTCTTTTTTATATATTTGATACACCCACCAAGAATTTCAAGAGTCACCACCATGCATGAGAAACTAGGGGAGAATCGGAGCCGACGTTGCAACACAAGCATTAATTGAAAACCTTCTTGTGGTTGCACCACCATTTTATCATTCGTATGGTGGTTTTTGCAACATTATAAGCTCAATAATAAGTGTGTTAATGTTATTCCCGCATTTTGAAAAAAAAAATCCCGACACTGTATTTTCGAACCTGGTTTTTCGAATAATAGTTGAGTTTTCGAAAAAAACTTGCCGAAAAATTCGACAAAATATTTTCTAAAAGCTATGTTTCGACAAGATTTAGCCGAAATCCTAACCACATTTCAACAAGTTTTTGTCGAAATCCTTACCATTTTTCGAAGATTCAGGTTCGGAAATACAGTGTCGGGATTTTTTTTTTTCAAAATGCGGGAATAACAGTGACATACTTATTATTGAGCTTATAAGGTTGCATCAACGACCATACGAAGGATAAAATGGTGGTGCAACCACAAGAAGTATTTCAATTAATGCTCGTGTTGCAACGTCGGCTCCGACCCTCCCCTAGTTTTTCATGTATGGTGGTGACTTTTGAAATTTTTGGTGGATGTATCAAATATATAAAAAAAAATTGAATAATTAAGACATTAAAATCATTTAATAAATATATTATAACAATATATAAATTAAGTGGGTGTATCTAATAAGTATAGAGGGGTATATAGTTAGTTCCCTACGACTTTACCGTGCGTGGCCCAGTTGTGGAGTGATGGGCCATGAAAATGCAGCTACCTTCTAATTTCCTAATTTCCATCTTCATCAACTTTTCCTATTAATTTCCTGGTCAATGTCTTAAAATGATGACAACAGCTTTAAAATACAAAGACCAACTTGCTTAGCTATTCTCACGGTTAATCATCAAAGCACATTGGGCTGCTTCTTTTTTTGACAACGGTTATTTGCACTAGCCTCTGTGTTAAATACACTGTCTGGATAAATACACTACTTTTTTTTCCGAAAATTTGAAACATTTTCGGAAATTTTTTTTTCGAAAATGAACATAAAATTCGAAAAAAAAAATCTAAATACTGTGAATTTTATTATTTTCGAAAAAAAATGTTCGAAAATATGCAAAAAATTCGAAATAAATTTCCGAACAAAAAATAGTGTATTCATCCGGTTAGTGTCTTTAACATAGAGGCTAGTGCAGATAACCTGGGCCTTTTTTTTTTTTTTTAGTTGGGCCACAAATACTCTCAAAATTAATTTGTAAATGGGCCGAATTCATGGACCAAAATTTAATTCCTGAGCCAATCTCAATTTCTGGTTTTTATTTTCTCATTCACTTTTGGCTCGAGCTATTTTTTTAATTGACGTAAAAAAATAATTAGGCAAGTTTATTGCTCCAAATGTCTCCATTGTCCAAACACAAATAGCAAAACAATACCCTTCTCCATATCAAGTGCAATTAGTCAAGTTAATGTAAATAAAAGCATGAAATTCTATCGAATTAATTAAAATAAGTATATGAATTTTGAACAATTATCACACTAATCAAATATTGTGGAGGATGTGGATATGGAGATATGGATATGGTGGAGGATACGGAGGATAAACCATACCATATTGGTTATAATTTTGATTCTATGCGTATGAAATTATATCCATCCATCTTTTCAATTGAGCTCTTCTTTCCTCTTGCTTCTTTCAGCGGCAAAGATCGAAGTTCAGAACCTCTTTTGAAAGTGTCCACCTACAAATATTAGCAAGTATCAAAATTAACAAAAATAAATAAAAACAAGAAAAACACTCAACTAGAATCAAGACTAGCTCAAGCAACACGCCACCTCCCGGGCAACGACACAAAAAACTTGATTGCAAAATTGTGAAAGCACAAATTCTACTAACCTACAAGTGTATAGGATTGTAGTAGCACTAGTAAGCGACCAAGTTTAATTATCGACCAAGGGAGATGAAAAGTGCATTAAGGACTCAAACTCAATGTTGTCATGTTACTATATTAAAGTTTTAATGTTTGGTTTTTAACAAGGAAAGTAAATGACAAGTAATGTAAACTAAAAAGACAATAAGCAAGTAAATTAACAACTAAACTATATTCTGCAATGAAATTTGAATGCCTAAAATGGTTTTCATTATGTAATTCTTAGGATCGAACCTCAACTTATGCCAAAATTTAATTGTAAATTGATGGTACCAAGTATTTGTTTCACCTAACCCTTTAATAAACCATCAAAGACTTAAAACTCGTTGACATAATCCTATGTTCTCAATCCTCTCTCGACGAATTAGAACAAGATAAATGCACATATATAATCCTAACTCACATTCAATGGCTTCTTCAAATTAATGTAACTCTCGTCTACACCAACATGCTTCCACACATTGCTCCAAGAAATTCATGCATAGAGCTCAACTAATTTTCAATCAACAAGGGCACACAAGCAGCATATAACTAAAATAAGGCACACACTAAGGATCAAACCCAATTCTCACATAACTTCCACCATTCAAGACACAAGAAGGTTAACCCATGAATCTAAATGAAAAACACATAGCTAGAATTAAACAAAACATAATACTAAAACTTCAAATGAGCACTACTCTTGCTTGAAATTTAAAGGACAATTGATTTTTTTTTTTTATCAGAAAAATATGTATTACTCAAGGGAGTACAAGGGGTATTCCAACCCTTACAAAGGACAATTGATTTAAACTAAAACTAGAGCTAATTTATGGTGAAATTTACTAGAAATTGAAAGGAAAATGGTTTTGGGGTGCTTTGGCCCTTCTTCTCAGTCTCTAATGTAGCTGCTTCTTTCTGAAAAACTTGGGATATGTATACCTCTCTCCCTACTTGGGCACGAGTCTGTAGGTTAAAATTGGACTAATGCGGATTTTTGCCTTGCACAAACATGTAGATCAGCTCGACCACAACCCTCGATCGAGCACGCTTTATAAAAATGTTTCTTGCTCGACTAAAAAGGGTGCACGATCAAGCCGTCTGGCTAGACCAAAGTCCTTGGTCGAGAAAGGCCAAAAATAGGCTGAACCCACTGTAAGATCGACCCCAACTTGCAAGAGCCGCCCGGCTAGACCATAGTCCTTGGTCAAGCAAGGCCAAAAACTTGTATTTTTCAACATTTTGATCGTTTCTCCTTTTCGGGTCACTTAAATGTTAAATATTTAGTCTTACACGATGCAAACTCGTATTTCTCTTCTTGGTTTCCATCTTAAATCCTTCAAAGATCACGAAAAATACGAATTAAGACAAATAATCACAATTCAAGTATTTTTTTAGCACAATTAGACACCAAGTGATATTAAAAGGAGTTTAAATACGAACACTCTTCTTCACCAAATTACGATTTCATCCTCCTATCATTCTAGGCATTGAGTATGTCCAACCACAATCTGAAAATTGCATCTGTTTCAAATTAAGAGTATATATATCAAATGTTAATTCTAAAAAATTGGACAGAGTTGGACTGAAAATAGGCATAACCATTTTTTTCCCACAAAAATAAATCAAATATATATATATATATATATATATATATATATATATATATATACACCACACTCATTATTTAATAATTTACCAATAAATATATTATATAAAACAAAAGATTTTAAGCGATGAAAAATGTGAAAATGTACGATGAAGTTGAAGCAACGAGCACTTCAATGTGATATAGAGTTGTTCGGTAGCTACAAGCACTTCAAAACGATATTCAACATCGATTATACACGAAAAATGGATGAAGAAGAAATAAAAACCCATCTTTTCTTTGTAAAAATAAAGGAAAAAAGGTCTGGGTTTGAATATAACTTCTAAAATTTGCGACGAAAATAAAATATTCATTAATTTTTAGATATTTGTGATGGAAGATTCCACCGCTTATCATCTTTAGACGAATTTGGGTCAATTAGAGTTCACCAAACTGTCTGTTGTATGGGAAAGGCAATGTATCAGGTGGTTTGCGACAGACGTCCATCCCAAATATTGTAAAAATGAGGTCGTTTTGCTCTTTTAGAAAATTTCGTCACTAATATCTGTTGCAAACTTGCGACAAATATGAAAGTTTGTCGCTAAGTGTATCGAATTTGACCAGTCAACATATTCCATTACAAATTTTGGAGAATCCGTCGCTAATGTCAGAATTTTGAGATGAATTTTTTTTTCTATCTCTAATATCCGACGTTAATCAGCGAGTTTTTTTGTAGTGTAATCCATTAAGTATACAAAATTTAATTTATATGCTCCTTGTGGATCAACATTCCGTACTTGTCAGTACTACAAATTAATTAGTAGTGAAGAGGAGGATAATTATATTTTTATTTTTGGCATGCCTCGACATGACCAAATTGCTAAACACGAGATCAAGGATACCCATAGAGAACATATTATAATGGGATGTGAGAAAGAAACATAAACAAGAAACAATCAACATAAATTTACATGGTTCACCAACATTGTGTTGGCTACATCCATGGTCAGAAAAAAAAGATCCATATATTATTATGAGATTTTAGCGTTTTTCAGATTACATAATGACCTAGGTAAAATAATAAGGGTATTTATAAACTGCTAACAGGCTAGGCCTCGAAAACAGGCCAAAAAATCTAAATGAGTCTTAGAAATAGACCTAAAACAAACCCCAATCAGCTCAGCGCATGGGGTTCAAGGCATCCCAACAAATCTCCATCTTGACTTGAATCCCCCCACAGATCAGATGCATTATTAAAAGTTCTCAGATGTACGAGCAGCTTTCCGTACTCAGATTTGCCCCCCAAGATGGGGCAACTAACAACTTCTGACATTTAACAAGTCTAAACAATATTGGAACTTGTTACTCGGAACTGGCTTGGTGGACATATCAACAGGGTTGTCAGTAGTCCTAACTTTCTTCACCTTAATCTTCTCCTCCCTTCTCAGAAAATGAAACCCGACGTCAATATATTTTGTTATCTCATGATGAATATAATCCTTTGCTAAACTTATCGCACTCAGAGTGTCACAAAACACAGATGCATAATCATAATGTAGACCAAGATGACTATCTAACCTTTTAACCAGATTCCCTATTTGGCTGCTTCCATTAATGCCATATACTCATCTTTAGTAGTAGACAAAGTAACTGTAGGTTGCAAAGTAGCCTTTCAACTAACAACAGAACCACCAAGAGTGAAAACATAATGGGTCATGGAACTCCTACTGTCCACATCTCCTGTATAATCAGAATCACAATATCCAACAACTAAAGTGTTAGTATCACTTCCATAAATGAGACCAACATCAGACGTACCTCGAAGGTACCGGAAAATCCTATTCACAACCTGTCAATGTTCCTTGCCAGGTTGAGTCATAAACTTGCTAACAACACTAACAACATGTGCCAGATCGGGTCTAGTGCAGATCATAACATACATCAAACTCTTTACTACACTAGCATAGAGAACTCGAGATATGTACTCCTTCTCTTCAACAGATCTGGGGGCAAAAGCAATAAACAAATGAATATTAGCAACACTTGGAGTATCAATAGGTTTATCTGTAGACATGTCAAACCTTGATAATATTTTCTGAATGTTATCCTTCCGAGAAAGGAAAAACTTCTTCAGACTTCTATCCCTAAAAATCTCCATGCCCAATATCTTCTGAGCAGCGCCCAAATCTTCCAACTCAAACTCAGCACTGAGAAGACCCTTCAACATCCGAATATCACACTTGTTCTTAACATCAATCAATATATCATCTACATACAGAACCAAGTAGATGAATGAACGACCTTCCATTCTTGTTGTGATACACACAACTATCATGTGACTATCAAATCTCTTATACCACTGCCTCGGAGATTACTTTAGCCCATATAAGGTCTTCTTCAAATTGCAAATGTAATCTTCTTTCCCTGGAACTTGGAAACCATCTGGCTGAGTAATGTATATATTTTTATCCAACTCTTCATCTAGAAAAGTCATCTTTACATCGAGCTATTCAAGCTCAAGATCCTGATGGGCAACCATTTGTAATAACACTGATTAGGCGTGAAATTGTTATGATTTTTAGCTCATTTTGCCCGTGTTTTGAGTGAATTCGATGAGTATTTAGAGTCAATTGAGTACTATTTTCATAAACTGGTGAATTTGCCTCTTTGATGCTCATAGATGGATTGAGGGCGAAATATGGAGTTCGTAGGACTTTGAATTGACTCAAATGGATGCCCGGATGAGAAGATATTGAAGAAATACGAAAAGTATTAGTTCATGCAAAACAAAGTATCACTTCGCTCAAAAGGAGGAGGTGCTCGAGCACCACCGCTCGAGCAAGAGGGGGTCGAGCGCATTGTTGGCTCTAGAAAGGGAGGCGCTCGACCAGGTTAAGGTCGAGCGCCACCGCTCGACCGCTTGAGGCATTCGACTAGTGAAGCTCGAGCGGCCCCGCTCGACCAAAGAAGGGTCGAGCGCCCAAAGTGCTGTGGAAGAGAGGCCATTCGACCATAAGGGGAGTCGAGCGCGAGCGCTCGACTAGACCCCAAATATGCGCGATTTCGGCTTTTTCACCCGTTTTCGGCCAGTTGCTTATAAATACCCGGTCCCAAGCTCATTTTTGGATACCTTTTGATCTCGATTCATATTTTTGCATACTTAGAGCTTGGTAGAGAGATTTTGGAGAGTTACACACTTGTAAACGAGGTTTTGATCTTACGAATTTGTAGTTTAGATACTTCTTTTGATTCTTTTCATTTAATTCTTTCATTCTTGAACCTTTGAGACTTCTAAACCATACTTTACCAGATTTATTGAGATTTTTAGATATTCTTTTCTTTATTCTTTCAAATTCTTTTGATTATTCCATTATGCAAATGTTCATCGTTCTTGTGATTATTTTCGTTACTTCAATTACCATGTTAGGCTAGAACCCTTGCATGCTTATGATAGGATGAACTCATAGAAGTAGGATGTTGGTACATAATTAGGATAACTCATGATGTTAAGTGCTAGTTCTCTTAATTAATTGAATTCTTAAAATAAACTCTAGAATTATCTTGGAATTGAGTACGAAAATTATTAGAGAGAGGACGATCTTATCACTCTTTAATAACGAATAGACTTAATGGTAGGATTATAGAAGGGGTTTATAATTTACCGGTTTATCTAGGGAGGACAACCACATAACTTTGGGTAAATAAGGGTCTCATTAATTAAGCATAATCCATATAACTTGTTTAGCGGGTTGTGAAGAAGGTTGATATGCCGAAGTATTAGGGTTAATTCTTGAGCTTTTAGTCTTTCAATATGGTGCTAGATTAGGGAAGTTGATTGCCTAGTTTTAGTACACTTATGATTATTACTTGCACATCACGGTTATTTTAATTATTGTACTAGCTCCGTTAGTATACGTAGAGATTCCTATCCTGAGCATCATCATCTCGTATTTGATTAAACCCTTAGTTATTTGTTTGATTTCATAACTCGCATTGTTAGAAGTAGACTTTAGAGTAGCTTAATTCTATTCTTAAACCGAACAACCACTCATATTAACTACGACACGTAGATCTCCAGGGCTCTATTTGCATACATACCTGTTGGTGATCAATTTTTATCGGATGGATTAGTGACTGTTTAAGTTCGGTTTAAAGATCATCAATCAATTACGTGTGATTGGTTACCACCGTAAATGGTAAATCGAGGGTCGGGTTATGAACTTGTAAATGTGAAAGTCGAAATTGTAATAATTTCGTATGTGTGCACGTCTAGGTGTTTAAGTGTGTGTTTTTGGAGCATTTGTAAATTTGAACTTGTATTTCTTAAGCTGGAGAACAACTATTTATAGAGACTAGCAAGCATGAGGTGTCTATGACTCTTGGTCTCCCTAGCCTGCATGCTTGACATGTGTCCTTTGACCTTAATTTGACCTTATCTAAGCTAAATCTTAGTTACAAAGTTTTCTTTGGTCTTATCTCGGACTTCGTTGTTGTTCGTCAAAGTCGGCTTAGTTGATCCAGAATGGTTTATTTTTCAGGAAAGTTGTTCGCCTTTTGGGTGCATGACTCAGAAGTTGTTCGCCTTTGTGTTTTACACATATTGGCTCTGGGATCTTGATCCTTTGTTCGGCGACATGCAACCCTTAGGTTGATTGATGCATCATCTTTTGTCAATATTGCTCGTCATCAGTGACTTAGCAGAATGTTCATCTCCGGTCTTGGGCCTTAAAACCTGTTCGCCGATAAGTTGTTCGTCGTTATAGTTGTTCGCTACTTTATACACTCCTTGGATTAGTTTATACACCCCGGCTTGATTTCCTTTGTTGATCATCTTTGATTTGGAGTTGATTTCTCGTAATCCTTATTAAGGCTTTAATTCTCGTTCGCCATTCATTAATTTATATTCACCTATCAACAATTGCCCCCTATCCTGGCTATATGTTGCCCCAGACGAGCAACTTTGTGGCGAGCAACTATAGTTAGGATATTATACTGGCGTGGATTTGGACGAACATCATTGGTCCTGGCGAGCAACAAATGGTACGTCGTTCCGTCTCCCCAAGGTCTGGGGGTTGTACGAAGATGACGTGGGCGGCATGATTGTGCGCCGCCCATGCGCGAGCAATCCCGAGGCCACGCGCCCCTATGTTTGCATGTAGGTCCTTCAATTTTCACACTTGCTTGAATTTTTCCCCGTTTTTTGGCAACTTGGTCCCCATTTTTTGGGGTAATTACGGATTTTACCCAGTTTTTGTTTGGGGTATAAATACGGGAGAAACTGAAATTTTTCCCACTTTTTCCATCTTTGCTACAGTGCTCCGGCGATTCTTCCTTCTTCGGCGATTCCAAGCTTTTCCGGCGTCCGTTCTTCCAGTATTTGGCTCCAAATTCCATTCCCCAGGTAGTCACTTTTCTTATTTCATCTTTTTTGTTCCTATTTTCTTCAAAAAGCCTCCATCGCCACCGTGTGGGACCGCGCGCCACCGTCTTCTCCGGGAAATACACCGCCGTCTGCAACTTCATCCGCCGCCATCTGGATTTTTTCCTTTTCTCTTCCCTTCTCCTCCTATGTCTTCGCATTCGAGCAACAAATCTGAGGAAACTCTTGAACCCCTCTTCCCTATTGTGGCACACGAGAATCGACCCCCTTTCGAAGTCTCTTCGACTTTGGATCCCCACGTGGACTCTGTTGTTCGATCGGTAGAAGATACGGGTGCTCGCCCATCAGGGAGGGAAGTGGTGGTCGCTGCGAACAGAGATTCCGACGAGGGCTCCTCGACCAGCGCTGAATCGGAAGATCCCCAATTTGACGAGTTGACTCGTGAATTTTTGGAAGGGATAGGGTTCCCATCTCCAAAGATGATGGAAAATGAGATCCCAACCGGAGTTGCTCGGCCTTTTGAATGACGAGCATATGCTGAGGAACACGCGAACAACTTTGCTCGCCCACAGAGAGAAATGTTGGATTTGGTGAAGTCCGAATTCCAGGCTAGCAAGATTAAGAGTGTTGTTCGCGAATATGAGTTGGACTCGATCCGGGAGACCTACAAGATTCCCTATGATATTCATATGTGGGCCCCCAAAAGAAAAGAGAGAGCTGATCGCCCACCTCCAGGATGCACGGCGATCAACATTCATACTCTGATCGCTGGATTGAAACTGCCTCTTCCACCCATTGTTGGTCGCTTCCTAGAGGCGACCAACCTTGCAATCACTCAAATTACTCCGATTGGGTGGATGAACTTGTTGGGGACAATGTGTCTGTTCGCACTGGAGGGGTATGTTGATCGTATAACTGCAGAAGAGATCAACTACCTTATGACGATCACAAGATGTCCCCCTGGAGAGGAGGGTTATTACTACCTCAAGGCCAGGACATGATTGAAGATGGTAGAGGGAGTGCCGAACAAAATCCACGACTGGAAACAACACTTTTTCTTCATCGGGGGTGATTGGCGAGCATTTTCTGGTCCATACGGTGGTGATGGACGAATAAATTCCCCAGCCTCTTATGGGAAATTTAAACGTAAGATTATTTTCTTGTTCGTCCTTGAACTGTACTGTTCTAATTTAACTTTTCTTGTTTGTTCGCAGACCCTCGTTTACCCAAGTGGAACTCAGAGGAAGAAGAGATCGGCTCGGAGTTTCTATTCACCTCTTGCTTGGTCGGCCTTCGTAATAGAGAGGAAATGACCACTGAGTATTTGCGTGAGGGAAAGTGCCTGAGAGCTGCTCGCCTGCTTACGTACCCCCACCACTTGGAAGCTCAAGCTGAGGTGCCCCCAGGTACGCAAATTTCTAACTCCTAATACCAACTTTGCTCGTCATTTGACTTCCACAACTTGCTCGTCTAACTCTTCTCTTTTTTTTTTAGCCGAGCAAGTCACTGTTGCAGTTCCCCCCTGCTTTGCTCTCCTCGAACAAAGAGTTTTCGAGATGGCGCCTCTGATGGGACGAAAGAGGAGAGGTGACCCACCTACCAAGGTTCTGGGGATGACGAACAAGGCTAAAGGAGCCAAAGTTCCGCGACCAGCCGCTCCCCCTGGTCCTGCTCAGCCATCTTCTCCAATTTCTCCCCCTCACGGGGGGAAACGTTTGAAAAAAGCCGATGGGACTCCATTGGCCCACGATGTCCCCGGCGGCGGTAAGGGGAAGGAAAAGGTGGGCCAGAGTCACGCTCGCCCTGAGGGGGATGCTGTTCGGCACTCCTCCATCGAGCCCATAGAGAAATCCGGCAAAGCGGGCAGGGATTCCACCCCTGTCCGTGGCCCTGAAGACCTTACCCATCTGGGTTGGGATGATCGGAAATTTAAAGAGTAAGTCTACCCCTGCCTTTGCCGAGCAAGATTCACTTTTTTTTTCTAAGTATCCTTTACTTTCTTGTTCGCAGATATCGTGCTGACGATCATCCCGGTCGAGCAAGTGTTGTACATCAGTATGCTTGCTCGAAGACTCCCGTCAACATAAGGGAGATTCCTGGCGATCATGTTCGCAGGGCGATGGAGTTGATCGCCCGAGCCTGGACACGTCCCCTGGACAAAGCCATCTTCCAACAAGGGCTGGCGGACAACATCTATCTCTCTATGATGCTCCATGCTAATGGCCTCGTCACGGCCCAAAGGGCAATGGCTCAGATTGCCGAGCAAGAAGAATCTGCTCGCCGATATGCCAGCACTGCTCGGCAACTCACAGAGGAGAAGGACGGCCTCATCAGCCAATACGAGGCCAAACTTGCCCGTCTCAATAACCAGATCAATGTTTACATTGATACTGAGAAAAAGCACCTTGATGAAATTCAGGGTCTATCTGGTGAATTGAGAGGCAAGGAGGCCATGCTCGGCGAGGGGGAGAAAAAATTGTCCGCGGCCGAACAAGAGATTGCCGAGCTTAAAGCTGAAAATGCTCGTCTTCGGGAGACGGAAGCCAACCTCTTCACAAGCGAGCAACTCGAAGCCGAAGTTCAAGCTCGAACTGCCCCCATTTCAAACCTTGGGTACATTTGCGCCTACGCGGACAGCATCCGCACGGCCGATGCTTATGATTATAAGGATATGGTGGAAGAAATGAGCAAGGACTTGAATGAATTCATGGAGAACTATCCACCGCCGAGCAATATTGAAATTCAGCTGGCGGATTTGGCTGTACTAGGGGTTAAACTTGACAAACTTGACCCCAGTATTGTCATCACTCATCCTCCTCCTCCAGTTGATGAAGGCGAATAAGAGGAAGAGGTGGCTGTGGCTGACGAGCAAAATGCTAAAGAGGCGGAGGATAAGGCAGCTGAAGACCTGGCCCGAGACATGATTGTCGATCCTCCCGCCGAACAAACTCAAGATCCTCCTCCAGCCGAGCAGCAATAGTTATTAGGACTTAGCTTTTTCTCCTTTCTTTGTAGTAGTTGTTCGTTCTTTTTGTAATACTTTTGTAATAGCTTTCCAAAGCTGTACTATTTTTGGGGCTTAATGCCTTTTGATTAATGGAATGTCTTTCTCATGTTCGCTCATTTTCTTTATATGTTAATTGCCTTTACATTTTTATCAATGCCTTAGCAATTATAACATATAGTGTTGGGCTTTTGTTCGAATTGAACTTTGCCTTTAGTGGAATCAGGGTTTAGCCTTAGGTTCTGTTCATTTAAAGAAAAACGAACAACCTTTAAGTGGCTTTGGTCCTCAAAATGGACTTGTACCTCGAGCTTTTGGACTTTTCCTCTTGACGAACAACTACTATATTTACATAATGAAAAATTTACAAGTGTTGTAAGACTGCTCGTCACTAACAAATATAATCTGACGAACAACTTTGAACATTAACTAAAACATGCTCGCTTATAATATTTTTGCCGAGCAACTCTGTCTATAAATAAAAGATGAAACAACACTAAACTATACAATGTGCCGAACAACTTTAAATTCTATACCTAGCAAAATTTTCAAAAAATTAGGCAAGTTTTTGGTTTGCCTTACTTGATTCACTGGCCCCCCAAGACATTTGTTCGCCCAATTAAGAACTTGTTCGTCTCATTGATAGTACTTCTTCATATGTATAGCATTCCAGGAGTATTGGGCCGGCTTGCCTTCCATATCTTCGATATCGTATACACCATTAACGAATTTTTCCGTTATACGATACGGGCCCTCCCAAGTTGGTCCCAATACACCTGGAGGTTGGGCGAGCAACTTTCTTAGAACCATATCTCCAACTCTGAATTCCCTGATTTTAACATGGGAATTATAATAGCGTTCTGCTCGCTGCTTGTAGGTAGCATTTTTTAGCTCGGCATTCAGTCTTTTTTCTTCGAGCAAATCCATTTCAGTAGCTAGAGCAGAGTTGTTCGCCTGCTCATCAAAGTTGGTCGTCCTGAAAGTGTTGGTCTTTAGCTCTATTGGTATTACAACTTCTGTTCCAAAAGCCATTGCAAAAGGTGTTTCTCCGGTGCTTGACCTGGGAGAAACTCTATATGCCCATAGGACTTCCGGGAGTTCTTCAGACCAACTGCTTTTGCTCTCCGCCAGCCGTACTTTCAATGTATGCTTGATAATCTTGTTTACAACCTCAACTTGTCCATTCGATTGGGGATGGTAGGGCGTAGAGTAATGTTTTTTGATCCCCCACTTTGTACAGAAATCCCTCAACTCTTTTCCATCAAACTGCGGACCATTGTCTGTCACTATGGTTTGTGGAACTCCAAAACGACAGACAATGTTCTTCCAAATGAAGTTGATCATTTTCTGCTGGGTGATTTTTATCATAGCTTCTGCTTCTGCCCATTTTGTATAATAGTTGACCGCTACAACGGCAGATCGAACTCCTCCAACTCCCGCTGGGAAAGGACCAATAATGTCTATCCCCCATCTAGCAAATGGCCACGAGCTATAAACTGATACGAGCTGTTGGGCCGGGGTATGAATGTTCGGGGCAAAAATTTGACATTGATGGCAAGTCTTTGCTTTCTTGATTGCATCTTGATGTAAAGTTGGCCAATAATAGCCTTGTCTGATGGTTTTGTATGCCAAGGCTTGCCCCCCAGTATGATTTCCGCATACTCCGGCATGTATTTCTTCGAGTATTGCTCGTCCTTGCCCCCTAGGCAAACATTTGAGAAGTGGGATTGATATTCCCCTTTTGTAAAGCTGCTCGCCCACCAGAGTATATCTGGCGGCTTGTTTTGTTAGCTTGGCAGCTTCAAAAGGGTTGTTTGGTTTTTCTCCACTTTTCAAATATTTGACTATATTTGTTCTCCAATCTTCTTCTTCACTTGCTTGTTCATCAAGTTGATTGACATTATAACTTCTCGTTGATGGATCATTCATCTTTGTAATTATAATGTCTGCCAACTCTGCTGGTCCCTCACTTGCTGCTAGTCGGGCCAACGCATCTGCTTGTGTGTTGTTTGTCCTTGGAATTTGTTCAATGAAGACTTGTTCTAACAAGGACACCAGGTAAGCAACAATTCACTGATATTCGATCATGTGATCGTCTTTCGCTTCGTATTCACCTCGGACTTGGTTCACAATCAATTGTGAGTCGCCGAATATTTGTAACCGTCTAACACCTACTGCAAGAGATAGGTGGAGACCAGCAATAAGAGCTTCATACTCAGCTTCGTTGTTGGTTGCCATGAAACCAAATTTGATTGCCGAGGAGAATACTTGTCTGTCTGGGCTGATTAAAACCACTCCTGCCCCCGAGGCTATATTGGTTGAAGACCCGTCCACGTAGAGATGACAGGGGTGATCAAGTCCTCTCATCGGATCTGGTGGGAAGGTTAGTTCGACAATAAAGTCGGCTAACGCTTACCCTTTGATCGCAGTTCGAGGAGCATAGGTTACCCCGAATTGGCTAATCTCTAGTGACCACTTTAATAGGCGACCAGTTGTGTCGGGGCGATGGAGAATTTGTCTGAGTGGGAAAGTTGTTAGTACTTCAACTTGATGATCAAAAAAGTATGGTCGTAACTTCCTCACACTCATAACAAGTGCGTATGCTAGTTTCTCGGTTGGAGAGTATTTGATCTCCGCATCGTGTAAAGCTTGACTGACGTAGTAGATAGGTTGATGAAATTTGCCATCCTCTCGCACCAAAACAGAGCTGATGGCCACCTCTGACGCTGCTAGGTATAAATATAGCTTCTCTCCTGGGATAGGTTTTGATAGGATTTTTACATCTCCCAGGTAATCTTTGAGTTGGTTAAACGCCTTTTGACAGTTGTTAGTCCATGTGAACTGTCCTTTCTTGATAGCTTCAAAGAATGGACGACATTTGTCTCCCGATCTGGATATGAACCGATTCAATGCTGCTAGGCATCCCGTAAGCCTTTGCACTTCTTTTATTGAACGTGGAGGTTGCATATCCACGATTACTTTAACTTTTGTTGGATTGGCTTCAATCCCTCGTTGACTAACAAGATGGCCCAGGAATTTTCCTGAATGAACTCCGAAACTGCTCTTCTTTAGATTCAGCTTCATGTTGTAGTGTCGAAGGATTTCGAACACCTGGGTCAACTGTTGAAGATGGTCTTCCCTTCGGGGGCTTTTGACTACGATATCGTCCACATAGACTTCTACCGTATCACCGATTTGTTCGTCGAACATCTTGTTCACCAACCTCTGGTATGTTGCTCCGGCGTTGATGAGGCCGAAGGACATTCTTTTCCAACATAACAAGTTTTTGTTTGTATAAAATGCTATGTTCTCTTGATCGTCTAGATGCATTGGAATTTGATGGTACCCGGCAAAGGCATCCATGAATGTTAGCATTTCATGACCTGCAGTACTGTCCACCAACTGGTCAATGTGAGGGAGCGGAAAGTTGTCCTTCGGGCATGCTGCATTCAGATCTGTAAAGTCTATGCATAGCCTCCAGGTCCCGTTTGGTTTCCTCACAAGGACTGGGTTCGCTACCCATTGTGGACAGAGTGCTTGGCGGATTAGGTCGTTGTCTAACAACTTCTTTACTTCTTCGTTCAAAGCTTGATACTTGTCTGGGCCATATTTTCTTCGTTTTTGATGGATAGGCCTTTTTGCTTGATTGATATTGAGCTTGTGACAAGCATGTTTTGGATCTATCCCCACCATGTCTGCATGAGACCAAGCAAAAATATCTAGATTTTTGCTGAGGAACTCTTTCATTCGGGATCTGCAAGGCTCAGGGAGCTTAAATCCTATGTATAATTTGAGATCCGGGTTTTCAGGATTAACTTTGAACGCCTCCAACTCTTCAACTGGAGTTGCTCGTCGTTTTTGTCCTTTCCACCGAGGATCAAGTATTGGTCCCTCAGAGTTGAAATCATTTTCGATGTTCATTGGCTCTGCCCCCATGCGGGGATCTAGATCATCTGTTGGCCCTGATTCGTTGCTGTTAGTCAAAACCTGGCCCTCCAAGTCATCAGATGAATGTTGCTCATCACCACCCCTTTGTTGTTCGTCAGGGTGATGTTCCTCTTGGGTGGTGATGAGTTGTTCGTCCAACACCTGATCATTAAGATGTTGTTCGTCAGTATCCATATGGTCTTCCTCTATGTCCATCATGTTCCCCAGTACTGATGGTTCATCAGCGGGATAGCTAGTTGTGGCTTCCATCATGGATACTGATACATGTTTGGCCTGCAACTGTAAGAGACATTCCCTGGCCTTTCTTTGATATCCTTTGATAGTTCCTGCTCCACTTGCTGTTGGGAATTTCAAACAATAATGATAAGTGGAACATGCAACTTTGAATTCATTTAAAAAGGGTCGACCAAGAAACCCGTTATAAGTTGAATCTTGGTCTACAACCAAGAAGTCAACCATTCTCGTAATATTTTTCTCGGGTTCGTTGGCCGTTACAAGTTGTACTGCTAAAGTAACTATTCCCAATGGGTCCATTACAGCATTTCCGAAGCCTATTATTCTGTGAGTCGTATCCCGAATATAGCCCGAATAATCTCCAAGATGATCGAGCGTCTTTTTGAATAGGATGTTGGTGTAGGCTCCGGTGTCCACCAACAATCTGTGGACTCGTGTTCCTATAATTTTTGTGCATATTACAAGCGAATCGTTGTGCGGAGTTAATATTCCTTCCAAGTCATTTTCGGTGAAGGTCAATTCTGCTGTCTGCATGATAGACGGTTTGACCCCCATTTCTTGGACTTGATCGATCTCTCGTAGCTCAGCTTTTCTTTTCCGGTTGGAGATTAGCGGTCGTCCATCAGAATATCCTCCCGCGGGGCCTGCAGGTTCCATCATGTATAAGTCCTCCAACGGACGAGCAGGAATGGTTGGAACTGGTCGTGTGGTTTATTGTTCTTCTGAGGTTGATCATCCTCGTCCTCAGAGTTGTTCTCCCGGACTCTCTTCCCGGGTTGTCTTTTGACAAAGTCGGAGAGCTTCCCGTCCTCGTAGAAACACCAGAGCTGCTTGAGCAAATCTCTACATTCACTTGTAAAGTGCCCCACGCTTTGATGGTAGGCACAATACTTGTTAGGGTTGAGTTTGCCAGTGTCTTGGCGAATTTTCCGGGGAGGGGAGAGCAACTCCTTATCCTTCACATTTTCATAAACAGTATCGACTGACACTATTAGCACTTGGTTCAACTTTTCTTTGAGTTCTGTCCCTTCAGTGAATGCCTTCATGTTTTTAGGGACTCGATAGCTTGTTGCACCAGGTTTCTTGTTGTTCTCCTTGGGATCAGTTTTGTTCTCCCCCAAGTTTGATTGCAAAGCCTCATGCATGGAAACGAATATGCCGGCTTGATTCCTGAATTCGGCATAACTTCTTGGGCACTTCAGACGTACCTCTTTCCATAGCTTTGATCCTTTCTTCAACCCGGCCATAACGACAATGATTTTTGTGTCCTCACTGACGGGTTCACCTTCTAACAATACCTTGTCGAACCTTTCCATGAATGCCCGATCTGACTCGTCGTCATTTTATTTTAGGTCCGACAATCGATGTTTTTGGGACAAGTATGATCCCGCCGTGGAGAAATGGGAAAGGAATTCTTGACTTAGTTGAGTGAAAGAGTGGATAGATGCTGGTGGCATCGCCGAAAATCACTTGTGCACCCGATCCCCAAAGTTAAGGGGAAATTTCGGCATTGAGTGGCGTCGCTGGCTCCCACCGAGACCATATAATCCGAATATTTTGTAAGATAAACTCTGGGATCAGCAACACCGTCATATTGTATGCCTGCCGGGAACTGGACCTTTTTTCTGAATCGGGGCTTTCAGAATGACAGATGATAGTGGTGAGGACGGCAAACTAGTTGTCCCCACACATCTCTGTTGGTCCAACTGTCCCTGCATGTTCTCCACTGCCCTTCTTAAACTTGATAGCTCATCCAAAGATGCCCCCTAACTTGGAGGCTGTTCAGCGAGCAAAGGTACCAACCTTTCTGCTCGTCGCAGTCCCTCACTTGGAGTGGGCAACTCCTGGAGCTGTTTTCTAGGGTTGCTCGCCGCATTTGGCCCCAGACGCCTGAAGGCAGATTGAGAAAGTCTCTCATGAATTGATGGGCGTGGTTGCCCAAATGTTGCTCGCACGTGTTCAGCTTCCTGGCGAGCAACTTTCTCCTGTTGCAGGGGTTGGCCAAGTCTGTCCTGGGCACTGGAGCGGGTTGTTCCATGGCTCGACACTGTTGTTCGCCCGCGAGCAGATTCAGCCTGGCCCTCTCTTGGTTCGACCATCTTAGCTTTGTCTTTATCCCGCCTGACCTGGGCACTGTTCACCTCATGTTGCTCGCCCCTGGTTGACCTAGCCCTAACAACTTCCACAGGTCTGTCCTTAGGCCTCACTAGTGAAGGCCTATTCTGATCTTGCTGTCTCTGTAGAGCTTGGAGAGCAGCAATGATTTTGGCTAATTCGTTAGGGTTGTTCGCCAGGGCCTCCATTTCAGGTGGGAGGTTATGGGTTATGGCCGTGTGTTGTGATCTATTCACATGTCTAGGATCACGATCCTGGTGGTCGGCCGATGAGGCTCGGGTGGGAGATGCTCTCCTTGACAAGCGTGGCGCTTGGGTTTCCTTGGATTGAGGCATTTCAATTAGATTGTCTTTAATATTTATATTGAAGAACACCAAGAACACCAAGAACACTTTTGTTTGAATCTTCAAATATTTCTTGAGGTTTTCTTTGAATCTTCAAGTTTTCAGCTTGAAGTTCTTGAGTAATCACACTAATGCGAAGGTTCGAACCCTTCTTCTAGAGCCAAATTGTTGGTGATCAATTTTTATCGGATGGATTAGTGACTGTTTAAGTTCGGTTTAAAGATCATCAATCAATTACGTGTGATTGGTTACCACCGTAAATGGTAAATCGAGGGTCGGGTTATGAATTTGTAAATGTGAAAGTCGAAATCGTAATAATTTCGTATGTGTGCACGTCTAGGTGTTTAAGTGTGTGTTTTTGGAGCATTTGTGAATTTGAACTTGTATTTCTTAAGCTGGAGAACAACTATTTATAGAGACTAGCAAGCATGAGGTGTCTATGACTCTTGGTCTCCCTAGCCTGCATGCTTGACATATGTCCTTTGACCTTAATTTGACCTTATCTAAGCTGAATCTTAGTTACAAAGTCTTCTTTGGTCTTATCTCGGACTTCGTTGTTGTTCGTCCAAGTCGGCTTAGTTGATCCAGAATGGTTTATTTTTCAGGAAAGTTGTTCGCCTTTTGGGTGCATGACTCAGAAGTTGTTCGCCTTTGTGTTTTACACAGATTGGCTCTGGGATCTTGATCCTTTGTTCGCCGACATGCAACCCTTAGGTTGATTGATGCATCATCTTTTGTCAATGTTGCTCGTCATCAGTGACTTAGCAGAATGTTCATCTCCGGTCTTGGGCCTTAAAACCTGTTCGCCGATAAGTTGTTCGTCGTTATAGTTGTTCGCTACTTTATACACTCCTTGGATTAGTTTATACACCCCAGCTTGATTTCCTTTGTTGATCATCTTTGATTTGGAGTTGATTTCTCGTAATCCTTATTAAAGCTTTAATTCTCGTTCGCCATTCATTAATTTATGTTCGCCTATCAACAATACCTTCTCTTGGGTTCGATACTACTTGGTCCCTATACTTGCCCATACTACAGGGATCCCATACTCTTGTGGGGTAACTACTAGTATAGCTAGTATTTTGCGTTCAAGTCAATGGCGCTGTTGCCAGGGATGGCGATATATGTCCATTGAGTAGGACTTGGAGATAGTTTAGTAGTTAGTAGTGAGTGCTTTTATTTTTTTATTTTATTAGTAGACATCAGGCAGTTGCATTTTGATATTTCTTTTGGTGTTCCAGGTATATGAAAACTCGCTCCTTAGGAGAATCGAGCGAAGACAGAACGAAGTTAGACCCTGAGATAATTGCCATAAGAAACAGAGCCTTCAATAGAAGAATGAACACTGCCGATGGTGTGAACGACAACATGGACTTGGGGAATGAGTTGGATGCAGCTGCAGCTAAGTACAATCAGGTAGTGGAACGGGTTGAGGGAACTGGAGGAAATGACAGTCAGGATTAAGTCCCTTCAGGGGAAAGCCAGAGCCAAAACCCGATCCCACAGCATCAAAATGACCCAGCTCAAAACCTAGTCCAAAATCCTCTTAACAACCCTGTTTACCCACAAAACAACCCACCTTATCCTTACCAATACCCACCATATCCGTACCCATCATACTACCCTCCACACCCTACTTATAACCAACCTCCTATTCCGCAAGTACCTCTACCACCAGTTTATCCTCAGCACGTCCCTCAGAATGCTGATCCTGATATGGCAATTCGAGAAAGGTTTGCGGCACAGCCGCAACGGTATTATGATGGTGTAGCATTGCCACCAGTGGAGGTAAACAACTTTTCTATCTCCTTAGGGATCCTAAAGATGCTGGCCGAGAACCAATTTAAGGGGGAGGTCGGAAAGGATACTCTTCATACTCACTTGAGGAATTTTCTAATGACTGCCTCAACTTTCAACCATAATAGCATGTCCGAAGAAGCCAAGAGGCTCAGGTTGTTCCAGTTCTCGTTAACTGGAATCGCGAAGGAGTGGTACGATAACACACTCCCAAGGGGAGGTGTAACCACATGGGCCGAGCTTGAACGTCTGTTCCTCGAGCAATTCTACCCTCTGTCTAGAACGATCATAGCAAGGCTAGATATCTCATCTTTCAAGAAGAAGCCAGGAGAGGACTTATGTCAGGCTTGGGAGAGATACTATAATATGCTCATTGAGTGTCCGCAGCATGGGTACAACGAAGGTGATATAATGGCTTATTTCTACTATGGAGCCAGCAAGGCATGTCAAGACCACCTTGATGCATGTGCTTGTGGAGCGTTCTTGAATTGTGGTGCAGCTCGGTGTAGAGAGATTGTTGATAACATTGTCAAGAATGCGGGGCAATGGAATGAGGCACAAGAGTTTTAGCGAGCTTATCAGATGGATGAAAGTGAGGGTACTTAAAGCTGTTGATGACAATGATGGAGAAGATCAGCAATCTAGAGGTTGGACAAAATCTGATTAGAGGGAATACTGGATTGAGTGAGAAAGTGGACCAACCAGGATGCCAGCAAGAGGTGACCAACTATATGGGAGGGCCTAATTATAATCAGAATGACTATCAAGGTTGAAATTATCAGGGGCGACCAACTTATGGTCAACCGTTTGTACCACCGGGTCCACAACCTCCTCAAAATCAATGGAGGAATACTCATGGTTATCAAGGAGGTCAGCAACCTCCTCAAAATAAATGGAGGAAGACCGAGAACTTGTCCTACAGTAATTCGAGAGCAGGAATAACTGTACCACCAAATGTCGACCCTGGCTCAAAACTCCCCGGAGGAGAAGGAGGTGCCACCACTGATGAGATGTTACGTGCCATTCTCCAGAAGGTGGAAGAAGGTAGCAAGAGGCTATCCTCTTTGGAGTATGATGTGAAAGAGATGAGTAAGAAGAATGATCAGCGTGATCAAGATCTCCAGAAGAGGGACATGGAGTATCAGATTAGCCAGATCGCAAAATCATTGGGTAGAGAGCTCGGGAAATATCCTTCTATGCCGGAGGGGAACCCAAAAGAGCAATGCAGGGTGATTCAACTAAGAAGTGGAACCAAGTACGACGGTCCTCCAATGTCTGCTGAATTTAAGGAGATACATAAGGAGATTGAGGTAGATGAGACCCAGATTGGCAAAGACAAGGAGGAAGGAATTGATTGAAGATGAGTCCCAGAAGGGCAAAGACCTTGAGGAGGAAAAGATTGAGGAGATTGAGAGAGTCTCAAAGTGGAAAAAAGGCAAAAGAAGCAAGGAAGAACGTGAAAGAGGCCGAGCGAGACGAATGGAGGGTACCCAAATTTATGATACCGGTCCCATATCCACAGCGATTTATGAAGAAGAAATTAGATGAATTTTTTTCCAAGTTTCTTGATATTTTTAAACAGTTGCATATTAACATACCTTTTTATGATGCTTTGGAACAGATGCCTAATTATGCTAAGTTCCTGAAAGACTTGATAACTAAGAGGAGGAGAGTTGATGAGCCTAAGTTGGTGCAGCTTAACCATGAGGTGAGTGCATTAGTGTATGATTAGGCGTGAAATTGTCGGAATTTATAGCTCAAAATGCCCATGTTTTGATTGATTTATATGAGTATTTAGAGTCATTTGAGTATCATTTTCATGAACTAATGAATTTGTCTCTTTGATGCTCATAGATCGATAGAGGGCGAAAAGAGGAGTTCGTAGGACTTTGAATCGACTCAAACAGATGCCCGGATGAGAAGATATCGAAGAAATACGAAAAGTATTAGTTCGAGGGAGCAAAAGTATCATTAGAGTACACAAGCGAGAAGAACTCGTGCACTCAGTGCACGAGTGGTCAAACATGGTGCTCGAGCTGACCCTGGTCGTGCACGAAGTGCACGAGTGCTCGTGCATGGTGCTCGAGCAACTTCAAGTCGTGCACGAGCTCGAGTACTCGTGCACTTTTTGGCCTCGGTATTGTGCTCGAGCAAGCGCGAATTTGACCCGTTAACTCCCGATTCGACCTGTTGCCTATTTTTACCCCTTCTGAACACGATTTTGAAGACCACTTCACACTTAGAGTTAGTTTTTGAAGAGAGAGGAGCACCGAGAGTTGAGCAAGCTTATTTTACGTGTAATCGAGGTTTTACGTTACGAATTCATAGTTCGGTTTTGATTTTTAATTTCTTTTCTTTAGTTCTTTGTTCTTGAATACTTAAGACTACGTTCCTCTTTAGTAATTCAATTTCAGTTCTGAGAGTTATTTTCTTTCGTATAAACCCTAGTTTATGTTTGATATTTATTTAATTCGTATCATCATGTTTATGTTTGTTACTTCTTCGATTGAATTTGTTGCCGTACAAACAATGTCTAGTTAAAACTCTTGCATGCTTGAGGTAGGATAAACTCGTAGAAGTAGGATGTTGATACATAATTAGGGTAACATGTGATGTTTAGTTTTAATTCTCTTAATTAATGAACACTTAAAATAAATTCCAGATTCACCTTTGAATTTTGTACGAAAATTGTAAGAGAGAGGACGACCTTATCACTCTTTAATAATTAATAGGCTTAACGAGAGGGTTTAAAAGGGGTTTATTCATCTACCGGTTTATCTAGGGAGGACGACCGCATCACCTTAGTTAAATTAGGGTCTCTTTAATTAAGCAAAATCTATTAACTTGTTTAGTAGATTAGAGAAGTCGATTGATAGGATAAAGTATTATGGTTTAAATCTTGAGCTTTTCATTCTACAATCTTATACTTAGGTTATTTCTTGCACATCACGGTTATTTTGATTATGTACCGGCTCAGTTAGTATACATAGGGATTCCTATCCTGAGCATCACTCATTCATATTTGCACACAACCCTTAGTTAATTAGTTTAATTCTATTCTTTAGCATAATTAGTTTAGTTTTAGTTTATAATAATTCTTCAAAAACCCAAAAATACACACTCATATTAATTACGACGTGTAGATCTTCAGGGATTTATTCGCATACATTCCATCCCAAGGTATGATATTCTTGGTCTCTATACTTGTTGATACTACAGTGAACCCGTACACTTGCGGGGTAACTTCTAGTAAAAGCTAGTAAAGTTTGGTTCAAGTCAATGGCGCCATTGCCGGGGATGGCGATGTATGTCATTTGAATAGGACTTCAAGATAGCTTAGTGGTTAGTAGTGAGTGCTTTAATTTTCTGTTAATTCTTATGTGTTCGGTAGTTGCATTTTGATTCTTTTGTTAGTGTTTCATATTTATGAAAACACGCTCGCAAGGAGAAACGAGCGAAGAGAGAATATAACTAGATCCTGAGACAATAGCAAGAAGAAACTGAGCCTTTTTAAGAAGGATGAATACTGCCGGAGGAGAGAACGATAACATGGACATCAGTAATGAGTTGGATGATGCTGCAGGTGAGTTTAATCAGGCAGTGGACCGGGTTGCGGGCACTGGAGGGAATAACAGTAAGAATCAAGTTCCGTCAGGGGAAAGCCAGAGCCAAAACCCGGGTACACACAATCAAAACAATCCAACTCACAACTTTGTCTAAAATCCTCAGAACAACCCTGTCTACCCACAAAACAACCAACCTTATCCTTACACATACCCACCATATCCTTATCCACCATACCCGTATCCTCCACCTCCTAATTATAACCAACCACCAGTCCAGCAAGTACCTATACCACCCGTCTATCCTCAGCACGTTCCTCAGAACGCCGATCATAACATCGCAATCCGAGGAAGGTTTGTGGCACAACTGCAATGGTATTATGATGGAGTGGCATTGCCTACTGTAGAGGCAAACAACTTCTCTATCTCCCCGGGAATCCTGAAGCTACTTACTGAGAATCAATTCAATTGGGAGGTCAGGAAGGAGAATCCTCATACTCATCTGAGGAGTTTTCTGATGATTGCCTCGACTTTCAATTATAACGGCATATCTGAAGATGCCAAGAGGCTCAGGCTGTTCCCATTCTCTTTAACTGGAATAACAAAGGAGTGGTATGATAACACGCTCCCACGGGGAGGTGTAACCACATAGGCTGAGCTCGAGCGTCTGTTCCTCGAGCGATTCTACCCTCCGTCGAGAATAATCAAAGTAAGGATAGAGATCTCATCGTTCCGACAAAAGCCAGGAGAGGACTTATATTAGGCTTGGGAGAGATACTCTAACATGCTCATTGAGTGCCCGCAACACGGGTACAATGAAGGGGATATCATGGCTTTCTTCTATAGTGGAGCCAGCAAGGCTGGTCAAGCCCATCTTGATGCATGCACTAATGGAGTATTTCTGAATCATGGTATAACTAGATGCAGAGAGATCGTTGATAATATTATCACGAATGCTGGGCAATGGAACAAGGACCCAGAATTTCAGAGAGCATGTCAGTTGGAGGAGAATGAGGAAACGAGGAAGCTGTTGATGGCAATGATGGAAAAGATAAGTAACCTCGAGATGGGACAAAATCTGGTTGGAGGGAATACCGTAGTGAGTGAGAAAGTGGACCAACCCACAAGTCAGCAAGAGGAGGCCAACTACATGGGAAGGCCTAATTATAACCAAGGCGGGTACCCACATGGTGGCAATCAATTTGGAAGACCTTCTTATGGCCAACCACTTGTACCATCTGGTCCACAACCTCTTCAAAATCAATGGAGGAATAACCAAGGATATCAAAGAGGCCAGCAGCCTCCTCAGAACCAATGGAGGAAGAACGAGAATTTCTCATATGCCAATCCGAAGGCCGGAATCACAGTTCCTCCACGTGTTGATCCAGGTTCAAAACACCCGGGTGGAGAAGACGGTTCCTCAACTGAGGAGATGTTGAGAGCTATCCTTCAAAAGGTGGAGGAAGGAAGCAAGAGATTGTCCTCATTGGAGTATGATGTGAAATAGTTGCATAAGAAAGATGACCAGTGTGATCAAGAACTCCAAAGAAGGGACATTAATCTAAATAGAGCTCAACAAGAGAACAACCGTAGGTTCACTTCTATCGAATACCAAATCAGTCAAATTGCAAAGTCTCAGACGAGAGAGCCGGGCAAGTACCCCTCAATGCCCGAGGGAAACCCAAAGGAACAATACAAAACTATTGAGTTGAGAAGTGGGACCAAATATGATGGTCCTCAGATGCCTGCTGACTCAGAGACGCCCCAAGGAGAGGTTAAGATAGAAGGAAAAGAGCATGAGGAAGTTAGAGATGAGATTGAGCAGGTAGAAATTGAGAAAAGGGTTGAGGGTGAAGACACTCACAAAAGTAAAGATATGGATGAGTCTCAGAAGGGAAAAGACCTTGAGGAAGGCATTGAGGAGATTGAGAGAGTCCCAAAGTGGAAGAAAGCAAATGAAGCAAGGAAGAATGTGAAAAAAACTGAGAGGGATGAATGAGGGGTACCCAAATCTGTGATACCTGTCCCATATCCACAACAGTTTATGAAAAAGAAATTAGATGAAAAGTTTACAAAATTCCTTGATGTTTTTAAAAAGCTACATATTAACATTCCTTTTTATAATGCTTTAGAACAGATGCCTAACTACGCCAAGTTCCTGAAGAACTTGATAGCGAAGAGACGGAGAGTGGATGGACCCGAGCTAGTGCACTTGAACCACGAGGTAAGTGCTATGGTGCACAAGGCGCTTCCTCCCAAATTGAAGGATCCCGACAGCTTTACCATCTTATGTGATATCGGGAACGGGATAAAGAAAGGAGCTTGCGAGCATTAATTTGATGCCTCTTTCGTTGTTCAAGAAGTTGGAAGGGGGTGAGCTTCAACCCACGATGATGACTCTCCAGCTTGCTGATAGGTCTATCACTAGACCTCAAGGAGTGGTGGAGGATGTTCTAGTGATGGTAGAGAATCACGTTTTTCCCGTCGACTTCGTGGTACTCGATATGGAGGAGGATAAGCATGTGCCGCTGATTTTAGGGAGACCATTTCTAGCCACAGCCGGGATGATACTTGATGTGGCAAATGGAAAGATTACGATCAAAGTTGATGATCAAGAAGTGAAGATAGCTATTTATGAAGCTATGAAATACCCCAAGGGAGATGAGAGTTGTCACTTCATTGACATCATGGGCACTTGTGTTGAAGACACATTTCTAGACCCTTGCTATTTTTATGTTCATCAGTTTGATTATCCTATCCTTGACGATCTATCTTATGACTCTTATGATCTTGATTATTTTGACAACTTGAAAGATAATGAAGATGTCAAGTTCTTGAAGATGAAGAAAGTAGAGGATGAAGACGACTTGGAAGCTGAAGAGTCGACTTTCGAGAAGATGTTTGATAAGGCGCCACCATTGGAGGTGAAAAAGGAACTGAAACCACTCCCAGATCACCTCAAGTACGCCTACTTGGATGAGACCGAGAAGTACCCGGTAATTGTATCTGCCCTTTTATCTGATGATCAGCTTGAGAGACTTTTAGAAGTGCTTCGTAAGCACAAATCTGCTATAGGATGGTCGATCGAGGATATTAAGGGAATTAGTCCTTCCATTTGCATGCATAGGATTAGATTAGAAGAGGGTAGAAAAGCTGTAGTGCAAAATCAACGTAGGGTTAATCCGGTGATTCAAGAGGTAATACATAAGGAGGTTTTAAAGTTGTTAGATAACAACATGATCTTTGCGATTTCTGATAGTCCATGGGTGAGTTCGTTACACGTAGTTGCTAAGAAGGGAGGTACCACGGTGATTAAGACTAAGTCTAATGAATTGGTAGCCACTAGATTAGTGACGGGATGGCGTGTGTGTGTAGATTATAGGGAGTTGAATAAGGCAACGTGTAAGGATCAATTTTCTCTCCCGTTCCTTGATCAGATGATTGATAGATTAGGGGGTTTTGAGTATTATTGTTTCTTAGATGGGTATTCGGGGTATAATCAGATCATGATAGCCCCAGAGGATCAAGAGAAAACCATCTTCACCTGCTATTATGAGACTTTTGCTTTTAGGAGAATGCTGTTTGGGTTGTGTAATGCACCCGCCACCTTTTAAAGGTGTACGATGGCTATCTTTCATGGGTTGATAGAAAAGATTATGGAGGTTTTCATGGATGACTTCTCCGTCTACGGGAAGTTGTTTGATAAATGTCTAATCAATCTTGAAGTTGTGTTGAGCAAGTGTGAAGAGACGGACTTGGTGCTAAATTGGGGGAAGTGTCACTTCATGGTGAGAGAGGGTATTGTTCTTGGACATCATGTGTCCTCGAAAGGTATCCAGGTTGACAAGGTAAAGTTGATTGCTATTGAGAAGCTTCCACCACCTTCGACCGAGAAGGGGATTCAGTCATTTCTAGGACATGCGGGATTCTATAGACGTTTCATAAAAGTCTTTTCACAAATTGCTAAACCCCTTTCGCGACTTCTTGAAAAAGAAGTCACCTTTGAGTTTACTAATGAGTGTTTAGTGGCTTTTAACAGGTTTAAAGAAGCGTTGGTGAATGCCCCGATACTTGTGACCCCGGATTGGTCTAGCCCGTTTTTGCTTATGTGTGATGCGAGTGACTTTGCAATGGGGGTTGCTTCGGGGCAGATTCGTGAGAAGCGTTTTCACGCTATATACTATGTCTCGAAGATGCTGAATTCTGCTCAAGTGAATTACACTACGACCGAAAAGGAGCTGTTAGCGGTCATGTATGCCTTCGATAAATTTTGAACCTACCTAGTAGGGACCAAACCAATAGTATATACGGACCACGCAGCGATTCGGTACCTTATGAGCAAGAAGGATGCAAAGCCCCGTCTCATTCGTTGGATCCTATTACTTTAGGAATTCGATGTTGAGATTCGAGACAAGAAGAGATGTGAGAACGTGATAGCCGATCACCTTTCGAGGTTGGAGCTTACAAAGGAAAACACAGTGGAAGATCGAGAGGTGAACGATGAATTTCTAGACGAGAAGTTGTTTGGGTTAGGGGATATTCCAGTATATCGATTCAAAGGGAAAGTGTCGTGGTTTGCTGATTATGCTAATTATTTAGCAAGTGGAGAGTTACCGACGGAGATGGACTCGGTGCACCGGAAGGCATTTTTGAATAAAGTTCGGGAATTTATTTGGGACGATCCATACTTATTCAAAAGAGGGATTGATCATGTGTTGAGAAGGTGTGTGACAGAGGAGGAATGGAGTGATATCATAAGGCATTGTCACATTTTGCCATGTGGAGGACATTTGGGTGGAGAGAAGACCGAAAGGAATG
Source organism: Ballota nigra (assembly GCA_947034835.1). Classification (NCBI taxonomy): domain Eukaryota; kingdom Viridiplantae; phylum Streptophyta; class Magnoliopsida; order Lamiales; family Lamiaceae; genus Ballota; species Ballota nigra. The sequence continues at coordinate 30,188,313 of OX344728.1, read as the reverse complement.
TGCTTCAATCTGGTTTTTATTGGCCAACTCTCTTGAAAGATTGCATGGAATGGGTAAGAAGGTGTGACAAGTGCCAAAGATTTGACTCTATCACTAAGAGGGACGAGATGCCGCTGCACGTATTCATGGAAGTTGAGGTATTTGATGTATGGGGGATAGATTTCATGGGTCCATTTCCTCCCAGCAATGGATTCTTGTACATTCTTGTGTGCGTCGATTACGTCTCGAAGTGGTTTGAAGCTGTCTTTACAAGAGTGAATGATTCCCGAGTGGTGACTGAGTTCTTGAGGAAGAATATTTTTGCTAGATATGGAGTCCCAAGAGCTTTGATTAGTGATGGGGGTAGTCACTTTGTTAACAAGTGGATGGAGAAGTTGCTGTTAAAATATGAGGTAAGTCATCGAGTCTCTACTGCTTATCATCCTCAATCTAATGGTCTTGCAGAGGTATCGAATCGTCAAATCAAGGAGATCCCTGAGAAGACGGTGAGCATTAGTATGAAGGATTGGGCATTGAAGCTTGATGATGTGCTGTGGGCATATAGGACAGCCTTCAAAATCCCTCTTGGAATGTCTCCTTACCAATTAGTTTTTGGAAAGACATGTCACCTGCCGGTGGAGTTGGAGCATAAGGCGTATTGGGCAATCAAGAAGCTGAATTTTGATAGTGCTTTAGTGGGTGAGAAGAGATTACTTCAATTGCATGAGTTGGAGGAGTTTCGAGATAGTGCCTATGAGAATGCCCGAATTTTCAAGGAGAAGACTAAGAGATGGCATGATGCTCGATTGAGGAAAAATGAGTTCCAAGTGGGAGATCAAGTCCTTGTATTCAATTCGAGGATGAAGTTGTTTGGTGGAAAGCTCAAGTCCAAGTGGAACGGCCCGTATGTTGTGAGGAAAGTTCATAAGAGTGGATTCCTTGAAGTCGAGAAGGAGGATGGACAAGGATTCATGGTGAACGGGCATCGAGTAAAGAAATTCTACAACTTCTCTTATGAGAATAAGGGATGTATTTTAGAGTCTCAAGTCCCGTGAGCTCCTTCGAGCTCGGTCCGACATTAGAACCTTAAAACTAGCGCTAAATGGGAGGCAACCCATTTTTACTTACTTTTATGTGTTTTGTTCGTTTTGTCGTTGTGTGAATCGTATATGTTAACCTCGTTTGTTGAGATTTTTGGTGTAGGCTTGGTTCGTGGTGCTTGATTCGAGTAATTGAGCTTAAGGAGAAGCAATTCATGAAGATGTAGAGACGTTGAGTAGTGGAGCATTCGATTGTTGGTGTATGAGGTAACCCAAATCCCAAACATAGACCTCTTTGCGAAGTCAAAGTTTTGGGGGTGGTGTTTTTGTTGTTCATTGATTCACATTGATAGTGATTTAAGTTCATGAGAATTTAGTGTACGTACTCGTACGTACTCATTCTTTTCAAACTTTATTATTGCGTAGCAAGAACAAAGTTTGGGGGGTGTGCATTCGTACTTCGAGTTGTACATGAAATTCGAGTGAAAAATTTGGTCAATTTTTTTCGAAAATATTGATGCATGAAGTGAGTGCAAAGTGAGGAGAATGTGATTTAATTGGGTGATAGCTTGGTTCGTTGAAAATCACGTTGGAAGAGACCCCAACTCCTCGTTCGAATGAGCGATCGGGCTTAAATCGAGGAGTTTTCCAGGTTAGTACTCGTGTTGGTCGTAAATTCTAGCAATTCAGATCGAAAAGGTGGAAATTCGAGCTTGGGAAGTGGATGTGCTCGAGTGGTCGTGCACTATGCTCGAGCTCGGCTTGGTCGTGCACTCTTTGCACGAGCTCGAGTACTAGTGTACTTTTTGGTCACTGGAACTCTGGGGCGCTCGAGCGGAATCTACTCGTGCACTTAGTGCTCGAGTAGTGCTCGAGCAATCGCACTCTCCGGATTTTGACGCCCTAGTTCGAATTTTCCACCCTATAAATTCATTTCACACACTCTTCACACACCACAAACATACTACCCGCGATTTTGGCTGCGAAAATACACTCTTTGCTCCAAGCTCTCCACTTATCACTCGATTTCTTCCACGAATTCCTTCGATTCTTCAATTAAAGGTATGTATTCTCTCACTCTCTTCATTCTATTCTTAGTTTAGGCTTGGATTTGACATGGATTGAGTATGAGAAAGTAGGGTTCATGTGTTCTTGAGGAGAATTGGGGATTTTCACATTTCTTGTCGGTTTTTGCTTCTTTGTTGATAAATGATGCCTCTTTGCTATGGGTTTATGAATTCAAGCTTCAATTTTTAAATTGCATGAGTGCATTGTGTGTATTTCTATAGAGAGAAAGTAGGAATTGACATGGGTATTGTGAAATTTGGAATATTGAGATTGAATTGAGAAGTGGGAGTGATGAATAGAGTCTTGAGCATGTAAATTGCATGTATATGTGATGTTACTTCATGATAGGCTTGTTGTTTTGGAGTTCTTGTAAATTATGAAAGAGTATGAGAATGGTAAATTGATTTGATATGACGATATCACCCGTGTGTGAAACCTTGTGCACCATTGATGAAATTTGAGCTTGAAAAGGTTATTTGACTTGATTGTGATTTTCATGGATATTCATGAGTTGTGTTTGGTGAATTGTTGTGATGCATTAGGTAATGGCTCCTCCAAAGAAATACGAGGATAGGTTTGTTGAGGGGGATGAGTTGCTAGCTTTGACAGCAGAATTGACGAGAAAGGGATTGATGCCCTCTCGTTGGGGTAATTTAACATATGGGGAGAGATGGTTTGCTCACGTCTGTCGGTGGAATTTGGTTGATGGGAAAGTGGAGAAGACTCGCCGATCTTGCGTTGAGTTCATGAGGCAGTTGGGAATCAAAGAAGAGATCAAGAGAGTTTTCGAGAGGAACAATATGCAGGAATTTTACGAGATTTTGGTCTCCATGAAGACTCACCAAGACTTAGTGGAGCAATTCTTAGCCTCAGTGAAGATGCAAGGAGATGCCACTTTCGGGTTCATGATAAGGAATGAGTGGCACGCCTATGAGATAGGGATGGTGAATACAGCCCTGCACTTACCCCAACCAAGTGATAGGAACACCAGATCGGGTAGGTTCAAAGCTGATGAATTCTGGCAGCTTATCACCGGAGGTACACGGACGCTACGAGTATGCGAGGGGAGTTTCAAGAGGTCTGATCAGAAGTTTCTGATTTGAGAAGATGGATGGAGGCACTCTTTATCTCAAACTTAGGATCGGATCACCCGAGCTACCGCCCACCACCGCCTCCTGATGCTTGAGGATCATGGGGATTCCCTCAGTTTCTGTTTCCTTTTTCTTATCTTTTCTTTTCTTTTCTTTCATTATTTCTTGCTTTTGAGTGTGAACTGTTTGGTTTGAGTGATGTGGTCGATTATGGGGCTGTGATGGAATTGTTATTCAAACTATCGGGTTTTGATTTGTGTTGAACTCATTGAGATGATTGAATTATTTTATGCCTATTAACCCTTGCTACTTGCTGATTGTTATTCTTGAGTATGATTTGATGAGTATTGGTGAGTTGTGAAGTTGAGATAGGAATTTTATTGTGTGAAGTATAGGAGTTTGAGTTGATTTGAGAGGGAACTAGTGAACTAGTTTTCCTTTTGAGTACTTGTGTGATGAGAGTGAGAATTCACTAGAACTAGCATGGATTAGAAAGCCGTGAGATTTGAGCCTTTTGAGATTAAGATGCATTAATTGATCTCTTCGTTTGTGAGTGAGTCGTCACCTTAGAGGATGCTAGAACTTGTGGGTACTCTCGCTTCTTGATTGTGTCTAGTTTGATATGCCGAATGTGATCTTAGGCCATCTTTGATTTGATTGAGTCACTTAGCCTAAATTTTCCCTACCAATCACATTTATCCCATGTTAACCCGTTTGAGCCTTAGCCTATTTTATTTGCTAGCACATTTTAACACTTATCTGAATTCCTAAACTTCATTTGTCCCAATTTGAGTGGAGAATAGGAAAAGTGTGAATGAGAAGGGATTGAGTTGAGTTGAAAAAGGAGAATTATTAATGCTTGAGTGTAATTGAGAAGAAGGTGTAATGAGATTTTGAGTTGTGGGAAAGACCAAGAATTTGAGAATGAGCAAAAAAAAAAAAAAAAAAGCTCATATGTATGTGTGAAAGAGAAAAAATGTGGTGATTTAAAAAAAGAAATGAGTTAGAAAAAAAATTGAAGTGTTGAGAGTAGTGGAATTGAAAGTGTATTGCATGAAGATATTTGAAGTGTTCTGTTCCTCGTCTCGAAATATTGAGTTGGATTTTCTATTCTCCATTCACTTGAGTCACTTACCCCATATAGTTAACCCACCTGTCCAAAGAGCCTACATTACAACCTTAAGAAAAGTCCTTTTTGATTCGGCATTGATTTCTAGAGTATGGTCGAAGTTGAGAGTGCTTACAAGCCTATGACTGCTGATATGTGTGATTGATTGAGTGAGTCCCTTAATACTGTTATACACTTATGAGGGAGTGAAACACATCGTTGAGTGCACATTCATGTTCGATCTTGGTAATTCTTGTTGTTATTGCATGAGTATGATGAAGGGGGTGAGTTCATATACGTGTGAACGATCGTTGAAACTTGAGTTCGATTACTTGCATGATTTGATTCTTGATTCATTCCTAACAATTTAACTTGACTTATTATTTCGTTGCTTGAGGACAAGCAACATGGTAAGTTTGGGGGGGTTGATTAGACGTGAAATTGTCGGAATTTATAGCTCAAAATATCTGTGTTTTGATTGATTTATATGAGTATTTAGAGTCATTTGAGTATCATTTTCATGAACTAATGAATTTGTCTCTTTGATGCTCATAGATGGATAGAGGGCGAAAAGAGGAGTTCGTAGGACTTTGAATAGACTCAAAGGAATGCTCGGATGAGAAGATATCGAAGAAATACGAAAAGTATTAGTTCGAGGGAGCAAAAGTATCATTGGAGTACACAAGCGATAAGAACTCGTGCACTCAGTGCACGAGTGGTCGAACATGGTGCTCGAGCTGACCCTGGTCGTGCACAAAGTGCACGAGTGCTCGTGCATGGTGCTCGAGCAACTTCAAGTCGTGCACTTAGTGCACGAGCTCGAGTACTCGTGCACTTTTTGGCCTCTGTATATTTTGAGAGCTCGAGTGGAATATGCTCGTGCACATAGTGCACGAGTTGTGCTCGAGCAAGTGCGGGTTTGGCCTATTAACTCCCGATTCGACCCGTTGCCTATTTATACCCCTTCTGAACACGATTTTGAGGACCACTTCACACTTATTTAGTTCTTTGTTCCTGAATACTTAAGACTACGTTCCTCTTTAGTAATTCAATTTCAGTTCTGAGAGTTATTTTCTTTCATAGAAACCCTAGTTTATGTTTGATAGTTATTTAATTTGTATCATCATGTTTATGTCCGTTACTTCTTCGATTGAATTTGTTGTCGTACAAACCATTTCTAGCTAAAACCCTTGCATGCTTGAGGTAGGATGAACTCGTAGAAGTAGGATGTTGGTACATAATTAGGGTAACATGTGATGTTTAGTTTTAATTCTCTTAATTAATGAACACTTAAAATAAATTCCAGATTCACCTTTGAATTTCGTACGAAAATTGTTAGAGAGAGGACGACCTTATCACTCTTTAATAATTAGTAGGCTTAACGAGAGGGTTTATAAGGGGTTTATTAATCTATCGGTTTATCTAGGGAGGACGACCGCATCACCTTAGTTAAATTAGGGTCTCTTTAATTAAGCAAAATCTATTAACTTGTTTAGTAGATTAGTGAAGTCGATTGATAGGATAAAGTATTAGGGTTTAAATCTTGAGCTTTTCATTCTACAATCTTATACTTAGGTTATTTCTTGCACATCACGGTTATTTTGATTATGTACCGGCTCCGTTAGTATACGTAGGGTGTAATACCCCGTCCCGTTTTATACCTTTTATATTACTAGAACCCTTATTTTATATTATTATCCTTGTTTCTTTTAATTTTATTATTTTGTATGCTAAAGTGTAATTTAAATATATACTCTATTTTTTCAAATTCTCAAGTTCGAAGAAAGAAATCGAATATTTCAAACGAACAAGGGACTACGAGAAATTAATTATTCAAAGTTTAAAATTATGTTTTCAATCCGTATAAATTGTTGAGAATAATTAAAATACAATAAAATATTAATTGAGTTTTAAAACTGTATTAAATTTTGAATCGGGGTTAAACTCGTGAACCAAACGATCTCTAAACCGTATCAATTGAGAATGAAAATATCCTAAATTTCTACTTTTAATACTACCCACATATTATTCCCTCCCTTTTAAAATTAATTAACTAATTAAAATAATTTTCTTTCTATAAAAACCGTCCGTCACTTTCCCCAAATAGAATTCCGAAATTTCAATCTCAGAATTATCTCTCCCTTTTCCTCTCTTCGATTCCACGCCGTCCCTCCACCTTCGTCCTCCCTTCTTCGGCCGCCTCCCTCCTTCGATCGGCCACCACGCCTCCAGACGCCACCGGCTGTGAAGCAGCGCCACCGTCTCAATCGCCGGCGGCTCACGTCACGCCGCCTCTGATCGGCCGTCTCCCCTTCCTCCGTTGCGCTCTCTCCTCCCTTCGAAGCGGCGCCGCCGTCCCGCCACCAGCGCGCCGCCGCCGCTGTCCTCTTCGCTGAACACCACGGAGCCGCAGCCGTTGCCTCCTCCCTCCAACCCAGATGCAATCGCCGTCCTTCCCGCCGAGCGAAGCTCTCCACCGTCGCCCCTTTTAGCTCCGCCGCTCAGCCCCGCCGTGCCGCCTCCCTCCTTCACACATCGGAGCTGCTGCACAGCTCCCCTCTTTCCGTCGCGCCGCCTTGCGTCGTTGCAATCCAGCCACGAGGCGCCGTTTCCAGCCAAGAGTCACCGCGTCACTCCTCTGCTTTGCCGCCGCCGTGGCCAATCCGAGCGCCACCGCTGCTATCTTTCCTCCCCGGTTTCTAATCGGAAGCCGAGCGCCGCCGTGCTTCGCCGCCCTCCTCTCCTGTTTCAATCGGGTCGATTTGCCCTCCTCCTTGAGTGAGTCTCGATTCCTCCTCGGTCCTTTCTTTCCTTTCGATTTCAATTTTCCCCATTAATTCTCGTTTTGATTAAATTGATTTTCGTTCTTTCGTATTAATCGAGATGCCTTCATAATAATTAACTGTTTGTTTTGTTTTCGGAAAATCAAGAATCACGTCGTTACGCTGCCGAAATTAACCCGACGAGTCTCCGAACTACGCCGTTAGGGTGCCGAATTTGGGACTCGTAAGAATTGCTACCTTTTCTATTTCTCGTAATAGTTGGATTAGGAATTTAGTTGAATCCCCGTTGAGTCGTTGTAAGTTTTAAGATAATCGTTTTGAAGCCTATGAGCTTGTAGATGGAGTTTTGATGTTGTTGGTATTAGTATTATTGAAATTGTTATATAGTGTTAGTTGTTAGGTTTGGTAGTATTGGTTTTTGTTGATTAATATTGTTGAACTAGTCGTTTAGTATTGTTGGTTTAGCTGTTTAGTATTGTTGTTTTAGTTGGAGGGTATTAGTGAATGGATGAATTGGTTTGGTTTGGTTAGCTGATGATATGGTGATGGAATTAGTTTGTTTTAGTGTTAGTTGAGTTTTCATAGACAAAAAGAAACTCGTCTTCCCCTTGTGCGACTGTTAGAAAAAATTAGGAACGAAAAGATAAGTCGTTTATTATTCCAAATTAATAACAAATTAAAAAGGAGTATTTTTGGGAAAAATTAATATAATTCCTTTATTTTAGAAGTATTACTAAAGTTAGAAAAGAAAAATACTTTTTATAAACTATTTTTAGTTATAATATAAACTTTCTTAGAAAAATCAAGTTATTTATAAGTTTTAATAAGAGGTTTTTATAAAATATAAATTCTTATACTTTTAATTTTATAAAAGGCTTTTATTAAGGACATCACAGAAATTAGTAAATACACCCCCCTAATACACCTCCTCTAAAAAAGGGGTGTACTTATCAAAAGATTGTTTTTGTAGTAATCGAAATAGTCATACCACAAATATACTAGTAAATACACTCCCTCAATACACTCACATTTCTAGAAGTGGTGTATTTACCAAAATAGGGTGTGACCCTTAAGCAAGTCCTTTTTGAGTTTATAAGACCACCACTTTCTCGATTCTCGTAACACAAACTCTCAAGTTTTCCTAAATAATTCAAAGGTCAACTTTTAATCAAATGATTTCGTACTAGGATTCTGTGCTAATCGGAATACGCACGAGGGGTCTTTTAACGTATCACTCTCGGGACCCGGAGCAAACAGGTGGGTGATGATCTGTTGATCGATCTGCTTATAATACGTTGTGCTGGTATACTCTGAACTCGACTAAATCAATCTAAAACAACTAATCCAACATAAATGTACACCCTATTATATAACTGCTTGTATTATGTGATATAATTATATATACCTTACATGGATGGTTTATGTTTGTTGATTATATGAACTATGACGATTGCATGAGACAAGGGCATTTTGTGAGCATGAATCTGTTTAAGTACGAGTTATGTGAATTCTCCCCACAATTTGAAATGACAGTTTTTATGGGAAAGAGGAAAGCGAGTAATCATTGAGCAGTTTTGTTTGTGGATTGACACGTACGGCCATGAGTGATAATAGATCAGATTCATGGTCGCTGATATTATTTGTGGTGACCATGAGTGATAATAATAAATCAGATTCATGGTCACATGAATGGATGAATTGTTGGTGAGAAATGGTTTGGGGGAGAATTACTATATGTGAAAATTGATTTTGGCAGATTAGGCCGTTATTTGAAAATGGTTTTGGGCTTTGCCCCTTAATGTGAATCAACTTGTGATATATTAATTATGTGAATGTGGAACCTGTCATGCCCAATTAATTATTACGTAAGCTTGTTACTTCTGTGATATATGTTATTCGTATTTATATGTCATCTGCTTAAATAAATTAAATACTTTATCAATGAGTATAATTTAATATACTTCGGATTTACCAATCCCATGACGTTGCAAATCACCCATACGTGAGAATTCAAATCTCACGCCCCCTTTTTACAACCCTTGCAGATTATGATTTCGTGGAGCAAGGACAGTAATAGAGACGACACGGAGTTCCCCGCTTAAATAAAATGATACTATTGATATTAAGCTTTATATATATATATATATGTGTGATTAATATATATTATCCTACTCATTCTTCCGCTGCATAAAACTTATCTCTGATTTTATTATCCATTTTTTGTATCAAAAATTTTATAGTTCGTATTTTTAGTCACAAGTGGCACCTCGAATTCGATACAATTAATGTATTCCGGATTCGGGGCGTTACAGGTGGTATCAGAGCTTATGTTCAAAATTTCGGACCAAAACCCAAACCATTGTTTTCATCAAGCCAAAATTCATTTTTCTTTATAAAAATTTATTATCATTTAAGTTTAGATCACTAATTAAATCACTTGAGGGGAAATGTGTCTTCTATTACCGTCAGAAGCTCCTCGAAGGTATGTTCTTATTTTATTTTAAATTGCCTAAAAGTTTATGACATTGCGACGAATTGACTTTCATAACAAAACTCCAACCAAAAGATCGAGAACTCGAAACAACACCTACGAGGTGTAGAAAGAACCATAAAACATGGTTTATATTACTATTGAAATATAGGTTGTTAGTGAATGAAATGAATAAATATGTCTGTGTAAGTTTATAAATTTCATAAATGATGTTATATGACTATTTAAATTATATGCTTTAATTGTTTAAATTTTGTGATTTAATTGTTAAAATTATGTTTCTGCAAAAAAAAAAAAAAAAAAAAAAAAAAAAAAATTGACTAGAAATCTTCCTTTCCATGTTAGAATCCACCTAAGATAGCTTGGTACTTAGAAGACTTATTTTCATTTTCGGATATGACGTAAGTAGACTGACCTACATAGAAGTCGAGACTTTTATGTGTTATGAAATTGCTACTTGGCAATGCGTGTTACTTGCTGTATATTAACTGTTATATTTTATCTGATTATTGTTAAATGACACGTCACTGGTTTCTATTATACGGTGCGTATGTGATCACTGTACCATTTTGCGGCCGCAGTGCGTTGCGGTGAACTACATACTCACGTGTATCTCAGTACTAGCGTTGTGTTGATTACGTAATTCGATTCTGTTTTTATAATTTTTCATACCTATATGACATAACAATATTATTCTTTTCGCTTCAGATCCTCCAATGGAATGACAATTAGACAAACACCACGTAGTAGGTAATATAGGACCATTAAACCTCATGAGAAAAAAAAAATTATTATGGGACCTAATTCCAAAAGTTGAAATAGTTAGAAAATTCTACCATACTCTACACACCCTAATACGATTTCAAGTTTCACCACCCATTGTGTTAGTTCAATAACTTTGACATGTAGAGGAAGGAACCACTTGAAGATGAACATATGAGTTTTAGTCGAGCAATACCTAGAAGCTGAATTTTGGGGACGAAATTCCTGTTAAGGGGGTGAGGATGTAATACCCCGTCCCGTTTTATACCTTTTATATTACTAGAACCCTTAATTTATATTATTATCCTTGTTTCTTTTAATTTTATTATTTTGTATGCTAAAGTGTAATTTAAATATATACTCTATTTTTTCAAATTCCCAAGTTCGAAGAAAGAAATCGAATATTTCAAACGAACAAGGGACTACGAGAAATTAATTATTCAAAGCTTAAAATTATGTTTTCAATCCGTATAAATTGTTGAGAATAATTAAAATACAATAAAATATTAATTGAGTTTTAAAACTGTATTAAATTTCGAATCGGGGTTAAACTCGTGAACCAAACGATCCCTAAACCGTATCAATTGAGAATGAAAATATCCTAAATTTCTACTTTTAATCCTACCCACATATTATTCCCTCCCTTTTAAAATTAATTAACTAATTAAAATAATTTTCTTTCTATAAAAACCGTCCGTCACTTTCCCCAAATAGAATTCCCAAATTTCAATATCATAATTATCTCTCCCTTTTCCTCTCTTCGATTCCACGCCGTCCCTCCACCTTCAGCCTCCTCCTTCGTCCTCCCTTCTCCGGCCGCCTCCCTCCTTCGATCGGCCACCACACCTCCAGACGCCACCGACCGTGAAGCAGCGCCACCGTCTCAATCGCCAGCGGCTCACGTCACGCCGCCTCTGATCGGCCGCCTCCCCTTCCTCCGTCGCGCTCTCTCCTCCCTTCGAAGCGGCACCGCCGTCCCGCCACCAGCGCGCCGCCGCCGCTGTCCTCTTCGCTGAACACCACGGAGCCGCAACCGTTGCCTCCTCCCTCCAACCCAGATGCAATCGCCGTCCTTCCCGCCGAGCGAAGCTCTCCGCCGTCGCCCCTTTTAGCTCCGCCGCTCAGCCCCGCCGTGCCGCCTCCCTCCTTCACACATCGGAGCCGCTGCACAGCTCCCCTCTTTCCGTCGCGCCGTTGCAACCCAGCCACGAGGCGCCGCCTCCAGCCAAGAGCCACCGCGTCGCTCCTCTCCTTTGCCGCCGCCGTGGCCAATCCGAGCGCCACCGCTGCTATCTTTCCTCCCCTGTTTCTAATCGGAAGCCGAGCGCCGCCATGCTTCGCCGCCCTCCTCTCCTGTTTTAATCGGGTCGATTTGCCCTCCTCCTTGAGTGAGTCTCGATTCCTCCTCGGTCCTTCGTTTCCTTTCGATTTCAATTTTCCCCATTAATTCTCGTTTTGATTAAATTGATTTTCGTTCTTTCGTATTAATCGAGATGCCTTCGTAATAATTAGCTGTTTGTTTTGTTTTCGGAAAATCCAGAATCACGTCGTTACGCTGCCGAAATTTACCCGACGAGTCTCCGAACTACGCCGTTAGGCTGCCGAATTTGGGACTCGTAAGAATTGCTACCTTTTCTATTTCTCGTAATAGTTGGATTAGGAATTTAGTTGAATCCCCGTTGAGTCGTTGTAAGTTTTAAGATAATCATTTTGAAGCCTGTGAGCTTGTAGATGGAGTTTTGATGTTGTTGGTATTAGTATTATTGAAATTGTTATATAGTGTTAGTTGTTAGGTTTGGTAGTATTGGTTTTTGTTGATTAATATTGTTGAACTAGTTGTTTAGTATTGTTGGTTTAGCTGTTTAGTATTGTTGTTTTAGTTGGAGGGTATTAGTGAATGGATGAATTGGTTTGGTTTGGTTAGCTGATGATATGGTGATGGAATTAGTTTGTACTAGTTGAGATAGGAATTGAACAAGTTTTAGATTACTGTTGAGGCCGTGTAAGTTTGAGGCATTTTTATTTGGATTTGAGACTTGTAGATAGACTTTATTATTGATTAAATTCCTACTTACCTTATTGGAAATATCCGATTAGTATTATTGATTTGCTTGTTTAGTGCCGTTGGTTTGACTGTTTAGTGTCTTTGAATCACTTGGTTAGTGTTACTGTTTTATATGGTTGGTATTATTGGTTGAGATGGTTAGTGTTTTTGAATGGATGAATTAGTATTATTGAATTAAGCTGTTTAGTATCATTGAAATAGTTGTTTGGTGTTATTGGATTTGTTGAATGAATGAATTAGTTTAGTTTGAATTAGCTGATTGATGATGAAATTAATTGTTAGTAATATTAGTTGAGTTTTTAAAGACAAAGGGAAACTCGTCTTCTACTGTTCAAATGTTTGAAACAAATGGAAAAGGACTTTTAGAAAATGATCCTACTCTTTTGTTTTGAAAATGACAAAAGTAAACTTGTTTAGTAATACTAGTAATATAGAAAAATATTTATTCTATTATTTTATTTGTTATGAAAATTTCTTTAAATCAAGTATTTCTAACAATAAAGAAAAGTATATATTATATTATTTTTAGTATTTATTATATAAAATTCTTTAAACAAAATAAGTTTAATAAAGGGAATTTTATTTATAAAGTATAATTTATATTCAAAGTTCTTTTAAAATAAAATATAAATTTTAGAAAGAAAATATTAAATTGAGGTTTTAATTATATTAATATTATTTATATAACTTTCTTATTCTTTTAATTATTTTCAAGAAAAATATTAATTTGGGACCTATATTATATTAGTATTATTTTTTAAATATATTACTTAGACTTTTAATTCTTTCAAGAAAAGAATTATATGGTTATGCTTTTAAAATTATAAAAGATTTTATAAAAGAACAAAGGAAATCAAAAGATCGTTTTTATAAGAGTCGAAATAGTATTACAACAAGCAAATTAGTAAGTACACCCACAATGCACTACCCTTTTTGAAAGTGGCGTATTTACCAAGTTAGTATGTGTTTTTAAGTAGGTCTTTTCAGCAAGTTTTCAAGACAACAACTTCCTCGTTCTCGTAACACGAACTCCTAGGTCTTTCATTAATTCGAGAGCCAACTTTTAATCAAATGATTTCGTATTAGGACTCTGTGCTAATCGGAATACGCACGAGGGATTCAACCATCTGTTTATACATCATTCACGGGACCCGGAGCAAACAGGTGGGTGATGATCTGTTGATCGATCTGCTTATAATACGTTGTGCTGGTATACTCTGAACTCGACCAAATAAATCTAAAACAACTAATCCAACATAAATGTATCCCTATAATATAAATATTTGAATTACATGATATATTTATATATGATACAAATATCTATTGTTTCTATTCAAATTAATCACGACTGCATGATTAAGTGCATTATCTGAGCATGAACCAATTTAAGTGTAAATTATGTGATTTCTCCCCACAATTTGAAATGACAGTTTTTATGAGAAAGAGGAAGGCGAGTAATCATTGAGCAGTTATGTTTGTGGATTGACACGTATGGCCATGAGTGACAATAGGTCAGATTCATGGTCACTGATATTATTTGTGGTGACCATGAGTGATAATAATTATTCAGATTCATGGTCACATGATTTGTTGGTGAGAACTGGTTTGGGGGAGATTCACAATGTGTTGGAAATGATTTTGCCAGATTTGGCCTATACTTGAAAACGATTTTGGGCTTTGTCCCTTAATGTGAATTAACTTGTGATGTATCAATTATATGATGTGAAACCCTGTTATGCCCAATTAATTGTTACGTGATCTTGTTACTTTTGTGTTGTATGTTATTCATACTCATATGTCAACTGCTTAAATAAATTAAATACTTTATCAATGCGTATAATTTAATATACTTCGGATTTACCAATCCCATAACGTTGCAAATCACCCATACATGAGAATTCAAATCTCACGCCCCCTTTTTACAACCCTTGCAGATTATAATTTCGTGGAGCAAGGACAGTAATAGAGACGACACGGAGTTCCCCACTTAAATAAAATGATACTATTGATATTAAGCTTTATATATATATATGTGTGAGAAATATATATTATCCTACTCATTCTTCCGCTGCATAAAACTCATCTCTCATTGTATTATCTCATTTTTATATCAAAAATTTTATAGTTCGGATTTTAGTCACAAGTGGCACCTCGAATCTAAGATATTTAATGTGTTTTGGATTCGGGGCGTTACATTAATTACTCCAGAAGAGTTACCAAATAACATTTTATATACATATAAAAAGATTTGGTTGAAATTGATGTCTTCGAAGGACAAAATAATAAAGTGCTAATGAATCTAAAGCACGCCTGAAGCGTGTGAGACCTCAGTTACAAAATATAACCTCCTGAAGAGTTGAAAAGATGGTCTTAAAATCTAATTTAGATTCATTCAAATTATAACATGAGTGGTTAGTCCATCCAAAATAATATGTCGGATTCTGTCTAAATTTATCGGATTGGAGTATATCAAATAACATAAACCCTTCTGTTAATTTATTTGTGAGACATGTGTAAAGGGTAAATTTATTGTACAGTTGTCTCATACTAAATTTGGAATTAAATCTCCTATTTTTCTTGAATGGTTTCATGGATATATTTGTGGACTTATTCATTTAGTATTAGGACTATTTTGATAATCTTATGACCATAATTGATGCTACCACACGGAGGACTTATGTGTGTTTATTATCCACCCGTTATAATGTTTATGTCAAACTTATAGCAAAATTTGAGCTTAGGTCTCATTCCCGAATTATCTTATTAAATTCATTCAAATGGATAATGCTAGTGAGCTCACGTTTGAAAGCATTTAATGATTATTATATGGTATTGAAAGTTTTAAGTAAACATTCAGTCCTTTATGTCCACACCTAGAATGATCTAGTTGAGTCACTTATATCATGCAACAAATGAATTTCAAGACCTTTATTGAAAAATTCCAACTTAGATATTTCATGTTGGGGGCAAGAAATTTTGAATGCAACTATTCTAATTAAAATTCGACCTACTATGCATATTATTATTATTCCCCTTTACAACTAGTGCATAGAAAATAACAATCATTTTCCATCTGCTAATATTTAGTTGCACAGTACTTGTATCACTACCACACAATGAATCTAGTAGCCCAGCTGGCTGACTGCACACATGATGAAGAGTCATTAATTTCTCGACATTAGGAGAAGATAAGAATCCAAAATTATATGAATGCCAAAAATTTTACATGAAGGAAAAAATGATCTTCAACATTTAGACTCAAACACTAATCAAAGTGAACTAGAAGTTCAAAAGATAATTAACTTGAAATATTTAGCAAGTAATCTGCCAGATGTATTTATTAAACATAAAGAAGCGACTAAAATTGATTGAGGTAACGATAAAATCAAGTATATATGTTAATGCCTCCATACACTAGAAGCGTAAAAGACCTCCCAACACGAGAGTTATAAATCCACGGTATTAAAGCTAGAAAAATATTATGTCACTCTCAAAATCTTCTAAAGAGATTCATCTTGAAGATGGAAATCCTAGTAAAGAAGCACGTAAACAAAATAATCAAAATATTAAGATCATGAAATGATAAGATCAAAATATTTTAGGAAATGATGAGGATATGGTTGATATAATTTTTATAAATAATAATACAAGAGAAATTGAAATATTATCGTTGTCAACAACATATTCGTGTTCACAATTGTTCTTTCTAAAATATGGATCAACTACTTAAGTTGGGTGCTAAAAGAAATTTGATTTGGATAAAATAGAAAGAAGCAAAATGTGGCAGAGTTATAGTCGCTAAACAAAAGAAAAGTATTTGGCTCTATCGTACGTACATCTGAAGTGTAATCCCTGTTGGATATAAATGAGTATTTATACGAAGATCAAATGAGAATAACAAGGTGATGAGCGAGTTTAGTAGCTGAAGAGTTTTCGCAGAGTCCCAATATTGATTTTGATGAAACATTAATACCTGATATGGATAATATAAAGTTCTGTTATTATATATTTATGGCAGTAAATTAATATGAATTAAAAAATACAGTTGATGGACCTTGTAACCGCATATTTATTTGGTTATTGAATGTCAATACTTATATGAAATCCCTTATGGATTTACGATTCCCCATGTTAGGAATGATGAGAATCCTCGAAGGATTTAAGATGCTCCAAAAGAAGAAGTATATAATGCGAAATAATTTTTTTGGTGAAAACCAAGTATTTGTATCAGCCTGCAGATTAAGTATTTCCTCGAAGGAAGAATGAATTTGATATCTCCCCAAATGACAAATGAATTTTGTAAACAAGTTAACATACTTGTAGAAGGTATTTAAATATTTATATATAAATCTTATCCATATGAACATTTATTTAACCCATTTGAGTTGATTTGTGCTTCGACCAGAAGTTCATTATGTGAGCACCATTGGTGAAATATGGATGCTAGTTTTATGTGTGATCCTCATATTGTTATATTTTTGTTTGCACTAGTGCTACATTATTACCATAGATGTCTATTAAATATTCTATTGTTACCACCTCCTTAAACCACTTAATGATTATCAATTTATATGAGGTTTCACGAGAATGTGTTTTGAAGACTTTGGTACAACACATTTTGTGATTCATGTGGTATTACTAGAAGTAAGGAATAAACAATCCAATGCGTAAAAGATGGTAAAAACTATATATCAATTTAAGACCAAAAAGATTTTTCCAACCGATTTAAGATCTGAAAGATAGAAAACTATCAATCCAAGATCTGAAAGATAGAATCTATCAATGTAAGACTAAAAAATATTAAGGCTATATTTGACATATTAAATTAATAGTTTTATCTTTCAGGTCATGAAACAATATTTTTCAATCTTTAAGGCCCTAAATCGATCGAAAAAATCTTTCAGGCCTTAATTGATAATTTTACTATCTTTCAGTCCCTGAATTGATAAAAATCCTAGAAGTAATGACAAAATATATATATCCCCAAAATTCTTTTATTCACATGAACTCCAGATGAGTGGTGAAATAATTATACAAAAGGTGTCCCAGTGACAATCTGACTGATTAATTTGTCAACAAAATCCCTTCCTACATCTACTTTAAAAAAAAATTCATGGTATTGTAATGCATATGCTTGGAAGATTACTGCCTTCAGGGGGAGTGACAAGTTCAAAATAATCCGGAAGATTGGATCTTGAAGATCACAATGATTGTACTCTTTTCCCCTTTGGTAAATTTCTCTTCTAAATATTACATTGAAATTTAATGAGACATAAACATCAAAGTCGTAATGTCCAAGGGGGAGTATTGTAAATATATTTTAACTATGAACATTACCTGGAGTGTAAGATACTTGATAGGTCGAGATGCCTAATGAGCTTTTAGGGTTACATCCCTATTACAAGTATAAATATATCATTGATTATTGTTTTGTACACATAATAGAGAATACACAGAAATATAGTGAAACCCTCCTTGCTTGATACGCCCATAGACATAGTCACTCATGATGAACTGGGTAAATAAATTTGTGTCTCTGCATTTTTTATTTTACAACACGTTATTAGCACGGTGCTCTACCTTAAATCTTCTAATCCAACCTTCCGCTGGAATCGATACATTTTTTTTTCTCTTTCACAATAATTTTCACACCTAAAATAAAAATAACACTATAATATTCTCATAATACTAATTTTTTTTTTCAAATAATTAAAACTCTCAAATATAATTTTTGCAGCTTTTTATTAAAAGTGTATCACACTAGATGTGAAGACTAATGTAAGATGGAATTAATTTTTCTTATTTTTATCTTGATTGGGTGAAAAATCCAATATATATCGTTCAAGTACTCATCTTGCATATTTCATTGCCAGAACATAAACATTTATACTATGTTTCACACTTGTAATTTCTTTTATATATTTAAGTTTAAAATCTTACGTCGCTGTCTACCAGATTGTTATAAAATATTACTGAATTAAATAACTGAATTAATTACACAATATTTTACATGCTTGAACTTAAATGAAATAATTTTTTTTATAATAATAAAACAATAACCTTAAATTTAAATATTGTTGAAAGCAACTTCATCCATTCAAATTATACACTTATTAAATCTCACCAATCATCTTCATGATAAATAATGTCAGCTCACAAGGTGATGGGATTATTAGAGAAATATATAAATATATCAAATTTATATATATTTTTACAAATTTAAACATTTAGATAATAGACTATATGTTCATTTTATATGCATCGTAGGATAGCGACGATAATAATAGACTGCTAATTCTTATTAAAATATTACGAATTGTAAATAAACAATTAAGTACGAGATTGAACCAAGTTTCACTTGATTCACGTGGTGAGGGGTCAAGTTGCCTACTAAAATATCCCCAAATGAATCCTAGCCTTTTTTTTCTTTCAAATTAAACACTCCACTTTCCAAATTAAATGTGATTTTTAAAATTCAAATTTTAGTGTTTGTCGGCTACAGCGGCTTACTAAATAGTTTAAAAAATAAACCGGTAAAAATTAAAAAGACCTAGTCTATATACACAAGTCAAGTGAATTTTAAAAATATATTTTAATTATTAATTAATGAAATATATTTTAATTATTAATTAATGAAATGCCAGTACAATATAACGAGAGGTAATTACTTCCCAATAAAAAATAAAAGTGATTTTTCAGTGCTAATGTGAGAAAGAAATTATGATCACCGAGATCTCTACTATTAATAATATTATGTACAGTGATTTACAAGGAAATAAATTAAGAGAATATACAAATAATAACTTTAGAATATTCTGTAATGAGTAGGTCTATTGTGTAATATTGCACCGTGCAATAACACACAAATAAGGAAGGATTCTAAAAATTCGCGGGTCAATATTGAGATTCGGGTCAACATAATAAAATTCGCGTGTCAAACGGATCTTCCCAAAAAAATCGCGCAAAAGCAAACATAAAAATTCGCTCTCAGGTCTGTGTTACTTTAAGGGCAAGTGAGTGTTACCATAAGAGTACGTATGTGTTACTATATCAGAAACAGCGTGGAATCGCGAAAAAACAGAAGTTTAAATCATGAAGAAGAAAAACTTGATAAACACCAAAAAATCTTAAAATTATTAGATAATCATAACATCTTAATTCTTATTCATGTGTTACCATATGAAATTGGAAATATCTGAACGATAAAAAAATATATGATTAAGTAATTCATGTGTTACTACATGAACAAATGAGTGTTACTGCATAAACTAATCAGTGCTACGACATGTGCTGGTAACACACGTTTGATCATGCGGTAATACTCGTTTGTTCATACAGTAACACAATTTTCAACAGTATGAAAAATTGGCGACCGCACTACAAAAAAATCGCATATTAGTGACCGCCTTCAAATCGGTCTCTAAATAATGTATTAGCGACCGATTAGCGACCGGGAAAGACAACTGGTCTCAAATTTAAAAGATTTGCGACCGACACAAATATCGGTCGCTAAATCGAAGGATTAGCGACCGCCTATGACCGCTCAGGCGGTCGCTAAAACTCAAAAGTCGGTCAAAATTGGCCACCGCTAGTTACCGCCTGATTAGCGACCTCCCGACGGTCACTGAATGCAATTTTGTAATTAGCGACTGCCTTTAAGCTGTCGCAAACACGTCAGTTGGCACGTTCTTGGTAACAGACAATGGTCATTTATTGCTGGAAAATTAGCGACCGCCTCTAGCGGCTGCTAATCACAAATTTGGTCTTCGGGACCGCCCTAATCTGTGATTAGCGAACGCCTGTGGTGGTCGCTAATTTTTCTTTTACCCTTTTTAGGCACAGACCGTACGCATTTCGGCCTGCACTTCAAAAATACCACCGCCGCCGCCGTCGAGCAATCCGTTCCGGTCAATACCCTTGTTGCTTCCCCGTCTACCTAATAACCGTAAATTTTTTAAACTTTAACCGTTTATTATCTTTGTATATAAGTTTTTTTAATATATAGGATTGATATACATGAAGTTAGATATTTATATATTTGTATATATATTTTTTAATATATGAATCATGCATATTTGTTTATGTTTGTATATGTTTGTATATTTGAATCATGTATATATATATGAAGTTAGATATATATATTTGTTTGATATATATGTACGTACATGTATGATTTTATATGTTTGTATATGTTTTTTAAATCATGTATATAAATGTTTAGTATTTTTAAGTTAGTTGGTATGTTAGAATATATTAAATAATTAGTTGATATATATTTAGTTGATTGATATGTATAGGTATGAATTTAGTTCATTGATATACGTAGATATACGTAGGTATTAATTTAGTTGATTGATATGTATAGGTATGAATTTAGATGATTGTATATGTAGGTATGAATTTAGTTGATTAATATGTTATAGGTATGAATTTAGTTGATTGGTATATGTAGGTATATATGAATTTAGTTGATTGATATACGTAGGTATGAATTTAATTAGTTGATTGATGTGTATGTATGAATTTAGATGATTGATATATGTAGGTATGAATTTAGTTGATTAATATGTGTAGGTATGAATTTAGTTGATTGATACGTGTAGGTATGAATTTAGTTGATTGATACGTGTAGGTATGAATTTAGATGATTGGTATATGCTAATCTGTTGAATTTATGATTATTACAGATGAGCTCTCAAGATAACCTTGATCAGGGTGGGGGACAGGGTCGTGGACAGGGTCGGGAGAGGGGGAAGAGGAGGCCGGGGTCAATGAGACCGGTGATCTCGGAGGTTTGACGGGCCCCGGAGATGACACCATCCTCCTCACATCAGTCCAGTGCTGCTGGCTCTACTTCTGTTGCCGGATCTATGGCTTCATGACAGCATCCCCAGTTGGATAGCCGTCTCACTGTTGTCCCTAGCGACAACATGTAAATATTCTTAAATAATTTTAATTGTATTCATTAATATTAACTCGATTTTTTTTTATGTTACAGTATGCTTCCAGGCCATGAGAGTAGCTCTCGTGTCTCAAAGGCCATTAAGAAGGTCCCGTTCGAGGTTGGTACCCCCTTGTGGTCCATGGTGTCCGAGCAAAAGAGGAGGGAGTACTTCGAGGAGTTCAAGGTATATTTATTATGATTTTAATTATTTTAAATTTATTTGTTAATATTTTATTTTTAATTTAATTGCAGAAACTGTGCGCCTGGGACCCTGCCTATGATAGTGTTATGTACGGCTTGTTCTGCGCGAAAGTGCAGGAGCGGTAATAAAATATTCTCTACGGGCTGAAGAAGAAGTTTGATGAGGGACGCCAGTTGGAGCTGGGTCAAGGGCCAGACGGACGTTCCGTCTGAGACGCTTTGGTTGCTCACTGGAATAGTGAGCAATTCAAAGCCAAGTCCGAGAAGTCTAGGGAGAACCGATTGAAGGACCCCACCGGGCACGACATCGCCAGACATCGGGCTGGTTTCCGGTCCATCTACGAGCACTCCCCCGCCTTTGTAAGCATTATATTTTTTATTTACATTTGAATATTAATAAATTTTTAAATGTTTAACATTTAAATATCTATTGAATTTGGTTCGCAACATGAGAGGGAGCATGGACGAAAGCCCTCTCTCTATGAGAAGATGAAGATCTCCCACCCAGTGAACCCGGAGACTGGGACGTCTACCTATGCCCGCACCACCGAGATCCACATAAGTATTTTTTTAATTTTAATTCATTTTAATTTAATTATTATAATTGTAGTTTAATTATTATAATTGTATTTTATTTCAGAACCAGTTTAAGGATTGTCTTGCCCAGTCCTCGCAGCATGTGGCCCCCAGAGACGACAGCGGAGAGAACCCTACCCCTCCCCGGATTGACGAGGACCACATCTATTTAGATGTGGTCGGAGTCAAGAGAGGGAAGGCCGTGGGGTAGAGCGGTCACAGTAAGGCCATTCTGTAGACCTACTGTCAAAGCAGTGGATCGTCCTACTCGATCGACTGTGCTCCCTCTCAGTTGGAGCGTGAGCAGAGAGACGTCCAGAAGCAGATGGAGGCCCTCACGAGCTACAACGAGAGTCTTTACTCGATGGGATTAGCCGCTCCACCTCCACCCCCACCCCCACAAAAATTTTCTACCGGGGGAAGCGGTGCCGGGGGGGAGTGATTAGGCGTGAAATTGTCATGATTCGTCGTTAGAAATGCCCAAGTTTTAGTCGATTTTGTTGAGTATTTAGAGTCAATTTAGTATTATTTCTACACATTGATGAATTTTTCTCTTTTATGCTCATAGATGGATAGAGGGCGAAAAAAGGAGTTCGTAGGACTTTGAATCGGCCAAAACGGACTCCCGGTTGAGGAGATATGAAGATTTTACGAACAAGTGTACTGCTGCTGAAAAGTGCTCGATCGAGAGCACTCGAGCACCACCGCTCGAGCATGTTGCTCGAGCACCAACGTCATCCAGAGAGTTTCGGCCACTCGACCAGCTCGAGCGCCTCCGCTCGAGCATGTTGCTCGAATGCCCAAAAACTTACAGAAACATTTGCCCACTCGACCAGCTCGAGCACGAGCGCTCGAGCCCTTGATGCATTCGACCTATACAGCTCGAGCGCCCCCGCTCGAGCGGGTGCTGCTCGAGCACTTTCATATTTTTGCCTCCGGATTTATTTTTCGGCCCATGAGTTTCCGATTCGGCCCGACGCTTATATATACTCGTCCCGAACACGTTTTTGGACATGAGAACACATATCACTTCATAATATATCACTTTTAGAATAGTTTTTGGAGAGAGAGGAGCACCGGGAGTTCGAGCAAGCTTTATTTTTGCGTGTAAACGAGGTTTTCTTACGAATTCTTAGTTTGTTTTCGATTTTTAGTTTCTTTTTATTAGCTCATTGACGTTAAAGACTTGAGACTTTATTTTTATCAATCTAATTTCAGTTCTTAGCATTTATTTCTTTAAACCCTAGTTTATGTTTAATAATTTCTTAGTTCAAATCATTATGTTTATGTTCGTTACTTCTTCAATTCTTTTTGTTACCGTTAAAACCATGTCTAGCTAAAACCCTTGTATGTTTGGGGTAGGATGAACTCGTAGAAGTAGGATGTGGGGACGTAATTAGGGTAATTCGTGATGTTTATTTTTAATTCTCTTAATTAATGAATTCTTAAAATCAATCTTAACTTTACCTTTGAATTTCGTTCGAAAAGTGTTAGAGAGAGGACGATCTTATCACTCTTTAACAACTAGTAGACTTAATGAGAGGATTTAGAAAGGGTTAATTAATCTACCGGTTTATCTAGGGAGGACGACCGCATCACCTTAGTTTAAATTAGGGTCTCGTTAGTTAAGCACGATCTATTAACTTATTAGTGGATTAGTGAAGTCGATTGTTAGGATAAAGCATTAGGGTTTTAATTCTTGTGCTTTCATCTTACAATCTTTTACTTAGGTTATTTCTTGCACGTCACAGTTATCTTGATTATGTACCTGCTCCGTTACTATACGTAGGAATTCCTATCCTGAGCATCATCATCTCATATTTGAAAACACACTTTTACGTTCTTAGTTTAATTTTCTTGTTTGCATCCATAGAGTAATTTAGTTTAGATTATATTTTCTTTTAAAAAACCCTAAAACATACACTCATATTAATTACGATGCGTAGATCTTTAGAGATCTGTTCGCATACATCCCTTCCCTTGGGTACGATATACTTGGTCGCTATACTTGCTTATACTGCAGTGAACCCGTACGCTTGCGGGGAAACTACTAGTAGAAAGTTAGTATTTTCGGTTCAAGTCAATGGCGCCGTTGCCGGGGATGGCGTTGTATGTCTTTTGAATAGGACTTGTAGATAGCTTAGTAGTTAGTAGTGAGTGCTTTATTTTTCTGTTTTATTTCCTACGTGTTCGGCAGTTGCATTTTTATTCTTTTGTTAGTGTTTCAGGTTTATGAAAACACGCTCGCAAGGTGATACGAGCGAAGAGAGACTACAGCTAGATCTTGAGACAATAGCAAAAAGAAACCGAGCCTTTTTAAGAAGGATGAATGCTGTCGGAGGAGAGAACGAAAACATGGACATCAGTAATGAGTTGGATGATGCTGCAAATGAATTTAATCAGGCAGTGGAACGGGTTGACGGCACTGGAGGGAATGGTAGTCAGAATCAAGTTTCGTTAGGGGAAAGCCAGAGCCAAAACCTGGGTACACAGAACGTAAACAATTCAGCTCATAACCTTGTCCAACATCCTCAGAACAACCCTACATATCCACAGAACAACTTCCCACAAAACAACGTACCTTACCCTTACCCATACCCACCATATCCATATCCACCATACCCGTACCCTCCACCTCCCGTTTACAATAAACCACCAGTCTATCAACCACCACCAGGCCAACAAGTACCCGTACCACCTGTTATTTCTCAGCACGTTCCTCAGAACGCCGATCAGAACATGGCTATTCGAGGAAGGTTTGCGGCACAACCGCAACGGTACTATGATGGAGTGGCATTGCCTCCTGTAGAGGCAAACAACTTCTCAATCTTCCCTGGAATTCTAAAGCTGCTTATCGAAAATAAATTCAAGGGGGAGGTTGGGAAGGAGATTCCTCATACTCATCTGAGGAGTTTTCTTATGATAGAATCCACGTTCAATTATAACGGCATGTCTGAAGATGCCAAGAGGCTCGGGCTATTCCCATTCTCTTTAACGGGAATAACAAAGGAGTGGTACGATAACACGCTCCCACGGGGAGGTGTAACCACATGGGCCGAGCTCGAGCGTCTGTTCCTCGAGCGATTCTACCCTCCGTCTAGAACCATTAGAGCAAAGATAGAGATCTATTCTTTCCGCCAGAAGCAAGGAGAAGGCTTACGTCAGGCGTGGGAGAGGTGCTCTAACATGTTAATTGAGTGCCCGCAACACGGGTACAATGAGGGGGATATCATGACATTCTTCTATAGTGGAGCCAGCAAGGCTGGTCAAGCCCATCTTGACGCGTGTGCTAATGAAGCGTTTCTGAACCATGGTACAACTAGATGCAGAGAGATCGTTGACAATATTGTCACGAATGCCGGGCAGTGGAATGAGGATCCAGAATTTCAGAGGGCATATCAGATTGAGGAGAATGAGGGGACAAGGAAGCTGTTGATGGCCATGATGGAAAAGATAAATAACATTGAGATTGGACAAAGTTTGGTTGGAGGGAATGTAGCAGGGAGTGAGAAAGTGGACCAGCCCCCAGTTCAGCAAGAGGTAGCCAACTATATGGGAGGACCTTACTACAATTAGAATGTGTATCCACAAGGTGGCAATCAATTTGGAAGGCCTTCTTACGGCCAACCATTTGTACCTCCAGGTCCGCAACCTCCTCAAAATCAGTGGAGGAATAATCAAGGCTATAAAGGAGGCCAACAGCCTCAACAAAAACAATGGAGGAAGAATGAGAATTTCTCATATGCCAATCCGAAGTCTAGAATTGCAGTTCCTCCGGGTGTTGATCTAGGTTCAAAGCCTCCGAGTGGAGAAGGCGGTTCCTCGACTGAGGAGATGTTGAGAGCTATCCTTCAGAAGGTTGAGGAAGGAAGCAAAAGATTATCCTCTTTGGAGTATGATGTGAAGTTGTTGCATAAGAAAGGCGATCAGCGTGATCAAGAACTCCAAAAGAGAGACATAGATTGGAATAGAACTCAACAAGAGAACAATAGGCGGTTCACTTCTATAGAATTTCAGATAAGCCAGATTGTAAAATTGTTGGGTAGAGAGCCGGATAAATATCCTTTTAAGAAGTAGAACCAACTATGATGGTCCCCAGATGCCTGCTGATTTTGAGACGCCCCAAGGAGAGGTTGAGTTAGAAGGAGAAAAGAGTGAGGAGGTAGGAGTTGAGAAGCAGATAGAGGGTGAAGGCACTCAAGAGAGCAAAGAGCCTGAAGAGGAAGACATTGAGGAGATTGAGAGAGTCCCAAAGTGGAAGAAGGCAAAGGAAGCAAGGGAGAAAGTGAAAGAGACCGAGCGAGATGAATGAGGGGTACCCAAATCGGTGATACCCGTCCCGTATCCACAACGCTTCATGAAGAAAAAGCTTGATGAGAAATTCGCTAAATTCCTTGATGTTTTTAAGATATTGCATATTAACATTCCTTTTTACGATGCTTTAGAACAGATGTCGAATTATGCCAAATTCCTGAAGGACTTAATTGCGAAGAGAAGGAGAGTAGGCGAGCCCAAGTTGGTGCAACTGAACCATGAGGTGAGTGCATTAGTGCACAAAGCGCTTCCACTGAAGTTGAAGGATCCCGGGAGTTTCACTATCTTATGTGATATCGGGAATGCAGTTAAGAAGGGAGCATTGTGCGATCTTGGAGCGAGTATCAATCTTATGCCATTGTCGCTTTTCAAGAAGTTGGAAGGTGGAGAACTTCAGCCAACAATGATGATGCTTCAATTAGCCGATCGGTCTATTACTCGACCTCAAGGTGTGGTTGAAGACGTCCACGTGAAAGTTGGGGATCATATTTTTCCAGCCGACTTTGTGGTGCTCGACATGGAGGAAGATGAGCGAGTGCCTTTGATCTTGGGAAGACCATTTTTGGCAACGGCTGGGATGGTGCTAGATGTGGCAAATGGAAAGATAACATTGAAAGTTGAAGATCAAGAGATAAAAATCTCCCTATATGAGGCCATGAAGTACCCAAAGGAGGATGAGAGCTGTTATTGCATGGATTCCATTGATCCTTATGTTAAAGGCACTCCTCCTCTCCCCTAATCTTTCTAATATTCATGATTTCATTAGTCCTTCACTTGATGATTTAACCCATGAGCATTACGATCTTGATTATTTTGATAGGGATAAAGGGAAGAAGTTGAAGGATGAAGAAGTGAAAAATGTGGACGAGGTCCAGTTGGAGAGTAAAGGGGGAGTTAAGATGAAAAAGTTAAAATTCAAGAAGCTGATTAGTAAGACTCCTCCAGATAAAGGTGAGAAGAAGCTGAGACGCCCACCACTTGAGGATGGGAAGGAAGCAAAGGAACTCATGATGAATGGGAATGAAGGAAATAAATTCAACCACCACTCTTATGAGAGTAAGGGAGGTAAATTTGAGTATGATGTCCCATAAGCTCCTTTGAGCTTGGTCCGGCATGATGACCTTAAAAATAGCGTTGAATGGGAGGCAACCCATTTTTATTTGTTTTTCAGTATTTTTATGTTATTAGGGTGTTGTTGAATAGTAAGTTTTAACCTTGTACTTGAGAGTTTATTTTGTAGGCTTGTCTTGAAGGAGTAAATGTATCATGGAGTTATTCAGATTGAAGGAACCAACTCGAGACTCAGGAGTGTGACATGTTGTTGAGAAACTTGAACTATTTGGATGAGGTAACCCACAACCCCAAACTTAGACCTCTTCACAAGGTTGAAGTTTGGGGGGGGGGGGTGGAGTTTTTATTTGTTTTATGGTGACATTGCATAGGTGCACACCCTCTCTTGAGTTGAGTTTGGTTATTTGGTATCTTGAGATGCTCCTTGGGCTGATATTGATTTGAATTGCTACTACATATTTCATGCCTATCAATCATCTTATGCTTGTTGATTGCTTTTCTTGAGTATGATTTGATGAGTGTGGGAGAGTTGTGAGGGTGAGTTAGGAATTCTACTGTGTGAGTGTATGAGTTATAGTTGATTTGAGAGTGAACTCGTATGCTTGCGAATTTTCCTTTTGAGTACTTGTGTGATGAGAGTGAGAATTCGCTAGGACCAGCATGGATGTGAAAGCCGTGAGATTTGAGCCTTTTGAGATTTTGATGCATGAATTGATCTCTTCGTTTGTGAGTGAGTCATCGCCTTAGAGGATGCTAGAACTTGTGTGTGCTCTCACTTCTTGATTGTGTCTAGTTTGATATGCCGAATGTGATCTTAGGCCATCTTTGTTTTGAATGAGTCACTTAGCAAAATAATTTTCCTTACCATTGATATTTATCCCTTGTTAGCCCGTTTGAGCCTTAGCCTATTTTATTTGCTAGCACATTTTAAACTAATCCAAAATTTTAAACTCTTTTATCCCAATTTGAGTGGAGAATAGGAAAAGCTGTGAATGTTGGAGGGAATGATTTGAGTTGAAAAAGGGGAGTTGTAATTGCTTGAGTGATTATGAGAAGAATGTGTGATGAAAAATATGAGTTGTGAGAAAGAACAAAAGAATTTGAGAATGAGCAAAAGAAAAAAATGAGCTCATATGTTTGTGCGAAAAAGAGAAGAAAAAAAAGTGAAGTGATTGAAAAAAAAAAGTGAAATGAGTTAGAAAAAAAATTGAAGTGTTGAGAGTATTGGAATTGAAAGTGTGTTGATTGAAAATGTTTGAAGTATTCTGTTCCTAATCTCGAAGTACTAAAGTTTGAGTTTCTATTCTCCATTCACTTAAGTCACTTACCCCAAATTGTTATCCCACCTGTACAAAGAGCCTACATTACAACCTTAAGAAAAATTCTTTTTGATTCGACATTGATTTCTAGAGTATAGTCGAAGTGGAGAGCACTTACAAGCCTATGGCTGCTGATTTGAGTGATTGATTGATTGAGTGTGTCCTTAAACACTGTTATACACTTGTGAGGGAGTGAAACACATCGTCGAGGACACATCCATGTTTGATCTTGGTGTTTCTTGTTGTTATTGCATGAGTATGATAAATGGGGGTGAGCTAGTATACGTGTGATTGATCTTTGAAGCTTGAGTTCATTTACTTGCATGATTTGATTCTTTGACTCATTTCTAACATTTTCACTTAACTTATTATTTCATTTCTTGAGGACAAGCAATATGGTAAGTTTGAGGGGTTGATTATGCGTGAAATTGTCATGATTCGTCGTTAGAAATGCCCAAATTTTAGTCGATTTTGTTGAGTATTTAGAGTTAATTGAGTATTATTTCTACACATTGATGAATTTGTCTCTTTGATGCTCATAGATGCATAGAGGGTGAAAAGAGGAGTTCGTAGGACTTTGAATCGGCCAAAACGGACTCCCGATTGAGGAGATATGAAGATTTTACGAACAAGTGTACTGCTTCTGAAAAGTGCTCGAGCGAGAGCACTCGAGCGCCACCGCTCGAGCATGTTGCTCGACCACCGAAGTCGTCCAGAGAGTTTTGGCCACTAGACCAGCTCGAGCGCCTCCGCTCGAGCATGTTGCTCGAACGCCCAAAAACTTACAGAAACATTTACCCACTCAACCAGCTCGAGCACGAGCGCTCGAGCCCTTGATGCATTCGACTTATACAGCTCGAGCGCCCCCGCTCGAGCGGGTGCTGCTCGAGCACTTTTATGTTTTTGCCTCCGGATTTGTTTTTCGGCCCATGAGTTTCTGATTCGGCCCGACGCTTATATATACTCGTCGTGAACACGATTTTGGACATGAGAACACATACCACTTCATAATATATCACTTTTAGAATAGTTTTTGGAGAGAGAGGAGCACCGGGAGTTCGAGCAAGCTTTATTTTTGTGTGTAAACGAGGTTTTCTTACGAATTCTTAGTTTGTTTTCGATTTTTAGTTTTATTTTATTAGCTCGTTGACGTTAAACACTCGAGACTTTGTTTTTATCAATCTAATTTCGGTTCTTAGCATTTATTTCTTTAAACCCTAGTTTATGCTTAATAATTTCTTAGTTCAAATCATTATGTTTATGTTCGTTACTTTTTCAATTATTTTTGTTACCGTTAAAACCATGTCTAGCTAAAACCCTTGCATGCTTGGGGTAGGATGAACTCGTAGAAGTAGGATGTGGGTACGTAATTAGGGTAATTCGTGACGTTTAGTTTTAATTCTCTTAATTAATGAATTCTTAAAATAAATCTTAACTTTACCTTTGAATTTCGTTCGAAAAGTGTTAGAGAGAGGACGATCTTATCACTCTTTAACAACTAGTAGACTTAATGAGAGGGTTTAGAAAGGGTTACTTAATTTACCGGTTTATCTAGGGAGGACGACCGCATCACCTTAGTTTAAATTAGGGTCTCGTTAATTAAGCACGATCTATTAACTAGTTAGTGGATTAGTGAAGTCGATTGTTAGGATAAAGTATTAGGGTTTTAATTCTTGAGCTTTCATCTTACAATCTTTTACTTAGGTCATTTCTTGCACGTCACGGTTATCTTGATTATGTACCTGCTCCGTTAGTATACGTAGGAATTCCTATCCTGAGCATCATCATCTCATATTTGAAAACACACTTTTACGTTCTTAGTTTAATTTTCCTGTTTGCATTCATAGACTAATTTAGTTTAGATTATATTTTCTTTTAAAAAACCAAAAAACATACACTCATATTAATTACGATGCGTAGATCTTCAGGGATCTGTTCGCATACATCCCTTCCCTTGGGTACGATATACTTGGTCACTATACTTGCTTATACTACAGTGAACCCGTACACTTGCGGGAAAACTACTAGTAGAAAGTTAGTATTTTCGGTTCAAGTCAGGGAGCGGGGCCGGGGGAAGCGAACACGGAGGAGGTGAGGGTGAGGATGACGATGACAATATCAATATCGAGAGATTCCTCTCTGGAGATGAGAGATAGAGTGAGAGTGATGAATTTTAATATTTTTTGTTGAATATTTTATTTTAATTTATTTTTGTTGAATGTTTTTTATTTTGTTGAATAGTATTTTATATTTTTTATTGAATATTATAGATTTGCATATATTTTTTATTGAATAAAAAAAGTTAGTAAATATATATATATATATATATATATATATATATATATATATAAACGAATTAGAAACAAAAAGGATTGAATTTGATGGATTAAAAAATGGGAGTCAATTTGGAATTATATACAATTAAATGAATAAATTAATAATTTTATAAAATAAAAAAAAAGTTAGTAAATATATATAAACGAATTAGAAACAAAAAGGAATTAATTTGATGAATTTAAAAAAAATGGGAGTCAATTTGGAATTATATACAATTAAATGAATAAAAATGATTGAATGAATAATTTAGAATAGTCTAAAATATTAAATTTATAAAATTAATAAAAAAATTGTAAATATATATATATATATATATATATATATATACGAATTAGAAACAAAAAGGATTGAATTTGATAAATTGTAAAAAAAACAAGGTAGTCAATTTGAGGTTATTTACAATTAAATGCAAATAAATGAATAACAATAGCATGTGTCTGATTAGGCGTGAAATTGTTATGATTTATAGCTCATTCTGCCCGTGTTTTGAGTGTTTTTATGAGTGTTTAGAGTCCTTTGAGCATTATTTTTATAAACTCATTAATTTGTCTATTTGGTGTTCATAGTTGGATAGCGGGCGAAAAGAGGAGTTCGTAGGACTTTGAATCGGCCAAAACGGACTCCCGGTTGAGAAGATATGAAGGTTTTTCGAACAAGTGTACAACAGCCGAAAAGTGCTCGACCAAAAGAGGTCAAATGCCACTGCTCGACCAAGTGCATTGCTCGAGCGCCTGGACTTACAGAGTGGGGTTGCTACTCGACCAGCATAGAGCTCGAACGCCACAGCTCTCGACCGAAAGAACTGCTCGACCAAATGTGCTCGAACGCCACTGCTCGACCAAGCCCAGATTTTACGAGATTATGCCTGTTTCACTCGTTTTTCGGCCCGATGTCATCCAAATTGGCCCATGCCTATAAATATAACATTCCAAGCTCGTTTTTAAAGACAATTTCCCAATTAGAGATAGATTCAGAAAGAGAAGAACACCGGGAGAGTTGAGCAAGCATACTTTACGTGTAATCGAGGTTTTAATATTCGGATTCATAGATTAGAGTTTGATTTTGATTTTCTTTCTTCTTTCCTTTAAACACTTGTTACGTTAGACCTTTGATTTATTTCTTAATTGATATTCATTTTTAGACTTTAATTTCTTGTTTACACCATAGTTTATGTTCTTGAGTTTTTCAACTAGATTTATCATGTTTATGTTCGTTGCCTGTTTAATTGCTTTTGTTAACTTTAAAACCATGTTAGACTAGAACCCTTGCATGCTTGGGATAGGATGAACTCGTAGAAGTAGGATGTTTGATACATAATAAGGATAATCCGTGATGTTTAGTGCTAGTTCTCTTAATTAATTGAATTCTTAAAATAAACCCTAGAATTATCTTGGAATTGAGTACGAAAATTATTAGAGAGAGGACGGTCTTATCACTCATTAATAACGAATAGGCTTAACGATAGGGTTTTAGAAGGGGATTATAATTTACCAGTTTATCTAGGAAGGACGACTGCATCACCTTGGGTAAATAAGGGTCTCAATAATTAAGCATAATCCATATAACTTGTTTAGTGGGTTGTGAAGTAGGTTCATATGACGAAGTATTAGGGTTAATTCTTGAGCTTTTAGTCTTTCAATCTGGTGCTAGATTAGGAAAGTTGATTGCCTAGTTTTAGTACACTTAGGATTAATACTTGCACATCACAGTTGTTTTAATTATCGTACTAGTTCCGTTAGTATATGTAGGGATTCCTATCCTGAGGATCACCATCTCGTATTTGATTAAACCCATAGTTAAGTGTTTGATTTTATTATTTGCATCAATAGAAGTAGACTTTATAGTAGTTTAATTCCATTCCTAAACCAGAACATCCACTCATATTAGCTACGACCCGTAGATCTTCAGGGCTCTATTCGCATACATTCCTTCCCTTGGGTACGATATACTTGGTCCCTATACTTGTCAATACTACTGTGATCTCATACTCTTGTGGGGTAACTACTAGTATAACTAGTATTTTGCGTTCAAGTCAATGGCTCCGTTGCCGGGGATGGCGATGTATGTCTATTGAGTAGGACTTGAAGATATTTTAGTAGTTAGTAGTGAGTGCTTTTATTTTTTATTTTATTAGTAGACATCAGGCAGTTGCATTTCGATATTTCTTTTGGTGTTTCAGGTATATGAAAACTCGCTCACAAGGAGAATCGAGCGAAGACCGAATAAAGTTAGACCCTGAGACAATCGGCAGAAGGAACAGAGCCTTCTATCGAAGGATGAACACTGCCGGAGAAGAAAATCCAAACATGGACTTAGGGAATAAGTTGGATGCAGCTGCAGCTAAGTACAATCAGGCAGTGGAACGGGTTGAGGGAACTGGAGGAAATGACAATCAGAATCAAGTCCCTTTAGAGGAAAGCCAAAGACAAAACCCGGTCCCACAGAATCAAAACGATCCAGCTCAAAACCTTGTCCAAAATCCTCTAAACAACCCTGTCTACCCACAAAACAACCCACCTTATCCTTACCAATACCCACCATATCCGTACCCACCATACTACCCTCCACACCCTACTTATAACCAACCTCCTATTCCGTAAGTACCTCTACCACCAATTTATCCTCAGCACATTCCTCAGAACGCTGATCCTGGTATGGCAATTCAACGAAGGTTTGCGGCACAGCCCCAACGATATTATGATGGTGTAGCATTGCCACCAGTGGAGGCAAACAACTTTTCTATCTCCCTAGGGATTCTGAAGATGCTGGTCGAGAACCAATTTAAGGGGGAGGTCGGAAAGGATAATCCTCATACTCACTTGAGGAATTTTCTGATGATTGCCTCAGCTTTCAACCATAATGGCATGTCTTAAGATGCTAAGAGGCTCAGGTTGTTCCAGTTCTCGTTACCTGGAATCGCGAAGGAGTGGTATGATAACACGCTCCCAAGGGGAGGTGTAACCACATGGGCCGAGCTCGAGCGTCTATTCCTCAAGCGATTCTATCTTCCTTTTAGAACAATCAAAGCAAGGCTAGAGATCTCATCTTTCAAGCAGAAGCTAGGAGAGGAATTACGCCAGGCTTGGGAGAGATACTCTAATATGCTCATTGAGTGCCCGCAGCATGGGTACAATGAAGGTGATATAATGACTTATTTCTATTGTGGAGCCAGTAAGGCAGGTCAAGACCACCTTGATGCATGTGCTAGTGGAGCATTCCTGAATTGTGGTGCATCTCAGTGTAGAGAGATTGTTGATAACATTGTCAAGAATGTGGGGCAATGGAATGGGGCTCAACAGTTTCAGCGAGCTTATCAGATGGATGAGAGTGAGGGTACTAGAAAGCTGTTAATGACAATGATGGAGAAGATCAGCAACCTAGAGGTTGGACAAAATCTGATTGGAGGGAATACTGCAGTGAGTGATAAAGTGGACCACCCAACAAGCCAGATGAGGAAGTCAACTATATGGGAGGGCCTAATTATAATCAGAATAACTATCAATGTGGAAATTATCAGGGGCGACCAACTTACGGTCAACCGTTTGTACCACCGGGTCCACAGCCTCCTCAGAATCAATGGAGGAAGAATAGAAATTTCTCTTATAGCAATCCCAAAGCGGGGATAATTGTACCTCCAAATGTCGACCCTGGCTCAAAACACCCCGGAGGAGAAGGAGGTGCTACCACTGATGAGATGTTACGTGCCATTCTGCACAAGGTGGAAGAAGGTAGTAAGAGGCTATCCTCTTTGGAGTATGATGTGAAGGAGATGAGTAAGAAGAATGATCAACGTGATCAAGATCTCCAAAAGAGGGATATGGTGCTGAATAGAATTTAGCAAGAGAACAATAGGCGGTTCACTTCGATGGAGTATCAGATTGGCCAGATCGCGAAATCATTGGGTAGAGAGCCTGGGAAATATTCTTCTATGCCGAAGGGGAACCCGAAATAGCAATGCAAGGTGATCCAGCTGAGAAGTGGAACCAAGTATGACGGTCCTCAAATGCCTGCTGATCTTGAGGAGATACATAAGGAGATTGAGATGGAGGGTCAAGAACATAAGAAAGATGGGGATAAGACAGTTGAAGTAGATGAGACCCAGATAGACAAAGACAAGGAGGAAGGAATTGATATAGATGAGTCCCAGAAGGGCAAAGAACTTAAGGAGAAAGGGATTGAGAGAGCTCCAAAGTGGAAAAAGGCAAGAGAAGCAAAGAAAAGCGTGAAAGAAACCGAACGAGATGAATGGGGAGTACCCAAATCTGTGATACCGGTCCCATACCCGCAGCGGTTCATAAAGAAGAAATTAGATGAAAAATTTGCTAAGTTTCTTGATGTTATTAAAAAGATGTTGTAAGCACCGAAATTTTATTAAATTTAACGGTGCCATATTTTATGTAAATCCTAAATTTGGAGATAAGAATATACAATAATATCTTCAAGATTTGTGATTATATTTTCCTTACTCCCAGATTTTGGAATATCTCTTAGATTTGAGAATATCCCTTTCTTGTTCTCCAAGTCACTGATCTCTTATAAATTTGAGGCTCAGAATATAGTTTCAGTAAAAAAATCTGATGGAATAAGTCATAGTGACCCCATCAACTCTCTACTACTAAATTGTAGGTCAAATCTTTCAGCAGCCCTGATGGAATAAGTCTCAATGACCCCATCAACTCCCTACACCAAGTTTTTATATCAAAATCCGGAATACGTCGTTGAGACTCCGGTACCACAAATCAAATCTGGAATACGTCGTTGAGACTTCAGTATCACAAATCAAATTCAGAATACGTCGTTGATACCCCGGTATCACAAATCATTCAAATCCATGTCCTCAGAGAGAGGAATCAAGAGATCAACAAGAGTTGTAACCCATAATTCCTAATTAAATACATGTTCATCTTTTTTTCTTACCTTCTATATATATTTATTTGCAAGTGTTGAAATAATTAGGTTTACAATTTGGCATTCCCGATTGGACAATTTTCGCTCTTCATCTCCACTCTTTAAGGATACTATTCGTAGAATTTCATGGGGGCATGTTAAATTCACCTTCGGAGCATGTCAAATCATCTTTTGAGTTCTACACCAAGATTTCGAGACCAAGTTGCAGCCTCCATACGTCTCTACAATAAGTCTCGAGGGGGCATTTGTAAGCACCGAATTTTTTTTAAATTTAACAGTGCCATATTTTATGTAAATCCTAATTTTGGAGATAAGAATATACAATAATATCTCCAAGATTTGTGATTATATTTTCCTTACTCCCAGATTGTGGAATATCTCTTAGATTTGAGAATATCCCTTTCTTGTTCTCCAAGTCACCGATCTCTTATAAATAGGAGACTCGGAATATAGTTTCAGTAAAAAAATCTGATGGAATAAGTCATAGTGACCCCATCAAATCCCTACTACTCAATTGTAGGTCAAATCTTTTAGCAGCTCTGATGGAATAAGTCTCAATGACCCCATCAACTCCCTACACCAAGTTTTTAGATCAAAATCCGAAATACGTCGTTGAGACTCCGTACCACAAATCAAATCCGGAATACGTCATTGAGACTCCGGTACCATAAATCAAATTCGAAATACGTCGTTGAGACCCCGGTATCACAAATCATTCAAATCCATGTCCTCGGAGAGAGGAATCAGAAGATCAACAAGAGTTGTAACCCATAATTCCTAATGAAATACATGTTCACCTCTTTTTCTCGCCTTCTATATATATTTATTTGCAGGTGTTGAAATAATTAGGTTTACAATTTGGCACGCCCGATGGGACAATTTTCGCTCTTCATCTCCACTCTTTAAGGATACTATTCGTAGAATTTCACGGGGGCATGTTAAATTCACCTTCGGGAGCATGTCAAATCATCTTTTGAGTTCTACACCAAGATTTCGAAACCAAGTTGCAGCCGCCATACGTCTCTACAACAAGTCTCGAGGGGGCATTTGTAAGCACCGAAATTTTATTAAATTTAACGGTGCCATATTTTATGTAAATCCTAATTTTGGAGATAAGAATATACAATAATATCTCCAAGATTTGTGATTATATTTTCCTTACTCCCAGATTTGGGAATATCTCTTAGATTTGAGAGTATCCCTTTCTTGTTCTCCAAGTCACCGATCTCTTATAAATAGGAGACTCGGAATATATTTTCAGTAAAAAAATATGATGGAATAAGTCATAGTGACCCCGTCAAATCCCTACTACTCAATTGTAAGTCAGATCTTTCAGGAGCTATGATGGAATAAGTCTCAATGACCCCATTAACTCCCTACACCAAGTTTTTAGATCAAAATCCGAAATACGTCGTTGAGACTCCGGTACCACAAATCAAATCCGGAATACGTCGTTGAGACTCTGGTACTACAAATCAAATTCGAAATACGTCGTTGAGACCCCGGTATCACAAATCAATCAAATCCAAGTCCTCGGAGAGAGGAATCAAGAGATCAACAAGAGTTGTAACCCATAATTCCTAATGAAATACATGATCGCCTCTTTTTCTCGCCTTCTATATATATTTATTTGCAGGTGTTGAAATAATTAGGTTTACAATTTATTTGTAAGCAAATAAAATTTGCACCCAATTAAATAATGACACGTGTACAAATAAATATTAATATCAAAATAAATTTATTAATTTATTTTGTGGATTTAAATAAATTAATTCTCAAATTAAATAAATAAATAAATTGGTATTTAGTATACACGGTACAAGCTTGCCAAAAATACGAGTCTGCAGTAATTAATACAGTTGACCTAGTGCCCAAGAAAAAATCAAATTGTATCTTGTATGAAGAATGAAAGAAATTAATGAGAATCAACTAAATCTGGAAATTGGCCTATAAAAGCCCATCAAATCGGCATCGGCCAATCATAAAGCGCCACGTGGTACCATGAAGGAGAAAAGTTTTCATCTCCTCACCCTATAAATAGGGGGCTTCATTCATTTATTTCACACACATTCGGACATACAGAAGCACCAGGAATTCAGAAGTTCGAGAGCTCTTGAAGATTCAAAGGCGTTCTTCGCGCAAGTCTAATATAAGCGGTCTCCGATCAGAGATAAAGGTCTGGCACCTCTCCGATCCGGCATTTCTCCTTGAAGATTCAAAAGCATTCTTCGTAGCTTCAAGGCGTTCTTCACGCAAGTCTACCATAAAAAGCCTCCGATCCGAGATCAAGGTCCAGCACCCCTTTGATCCGGCGTTTCTCCTTGAAGATTCAAAAGCGTTCTTCGCAACTTCAAGGCGTTCTTCGCGCAAGTCTACCATAAACATCTTTCGATCCGAGATCAAGGTCCAGCACCCCTCCGATTCGGCGTTTCTCCTCGAAGATTCAAAGGATGTTCTTCACCAAATTCAAAGGTGTTGTGAAATTGTATAGACTTAAGTTTTGATTAAGATGCCAAAATATTCCTCCTAAGTTATTTGTAAGTTAAATATTCAGTAGAGTTAGAATTTAGTTAAACAATTCTAAATGTTAAGAACTGGAGTGCAGTTAGAATCTCTATAGTGTATTGAAGATCGAAGTCCGCTGAAGATGAAATCCGCTGAAGACAAGTGATCTGAGAAAGTAGTCTAAGTCTTGAATGTTTTCTAAGTGCATTCACACTAAGACTAAAACCATCAGGAGAGGACCAAGGTCCACTGATGTGAACTAACAAAGCACATTCAATGCTAAACATATTTAAAGCTATTAGTTAATCTGGTTGGAACAAGGCAAAATGAATTTCAGTGGAGCTTACAATAAATGAAGGAATACGAAGGTTCTCTCAGAGGAGTTCCACCTTAAAGCAAGACAAGAATCTGGGCAAGCAGACTGAAGGTCCAATGAGAAGATGACACGTCAGTGTACTTCACTGACAGCCGACCTACTCCAGACTGACAAGTACCAAAAGTCTTTCCCTAGCAATCTACAGAAAGTTGGTGAACAGGCATGGTCTTTTAGCCGTTTCTTGACAAGACTTAAAGCTTCAAATAGAGCCGTTTGAACCAATTAGATACAAGAAGACTTACTTGAGTAGATTCAATTCCAACGGAAAGATTTTCTAGGAAGCCTATAAATACAGAAGGACGTGCTCATTTCTATGCACGGGAAACTCACGTGATCAAAGCTATCTTTACACTCATAACCTTCAAGAAGCACTCGAAATTACCTTTGTTTCCCAAGTGTTTCAATTCAGTAGAGAGCATAACAAACCTTATGTAACCAAGCTTAAAAGCTATATCCAAACCTTAGAAAGAGATAATCCATCCTAAGTCTTGAGCTACACTGCAAGGATTATCTCACAACAGTTGGAACCAAAACCCTACTCAAAACCCTACTCAGTTGTTAGGTTGAGAGTTAGAGTTAAGTGGTGTTAGTAAGCTGATTATTTGTATCAGTCTGAAAGCTGGTTTATTTTGGGAACTAGGACTTGGAATTATCCTAGTGATCAATCATCCTAAGAGAGGATTAATTGATCAGTGCACCTTGGCACTATAACACAAGGAATTCCAAGTGAAAGGAATTCTCCTGTTTGATCAGGACAGTAGACGTAAGAGATTCTTCTCTGAACCACTTTATATCTTGTGTACCTACATTCTGTTATTTCCTAAGTGTGTGTTATCCACTCAAAGTTTACAAGTAAAACGAGTTTTCTAAAGGGCTCACTAATCCGCAGTTGAAAGCTAATTAGATAGTAGTTCAACTGAAAGTCTTGAGCTTTCAGTGGAGGTATTATCTCAGTAAGCTTTCACAAGTAACTCTCAGCAGACTTAAAGTCCACTGACGAGTTACTCTCTGAAGTCACCTAATAAGTTTTCAAGAAGTTTTAATTT
Source organism: Ballota nigra (assembly GCA_947034835.1). NCBI lineage: Eukaryota > Viridiplantae > Streptophyta > Magnoliopsida > Lamiales > Lamiaceae > Ballota > Ballota nigra. The sequence goes on along the minus strand of OX344728.1, from coordinate 30,148,329 downwards.
GTAACCACAGGTGTATTCCCCCCCCCCCCCCCCATACACCTGTTTACTCGTTTCGGGACCAACAAAAGGCGTTCATCCCTCAAATTCCAAAAATAACATTTAATCCAAAATAAGGCATTTCGCCCTTGGATTAACGTTATAAATTCAAAGCCCAATCTCAAACGAAGATCAAGGCGAGGATTTCTCCCGAAAAACATCCAAGTCAAGGTCAACACCGAAGAGAAGAATCAGATGATCAAATCTAAATTACAAATTTAGCACGCCCAGTGGGACCTACTCTACCTCTCATCTCTTCTCTTTTCAAGCAAGCTTAACTATCATGATGACGAATGCCTCAACCGTTGATGAAAAACTTGACACTCTAATCAAGGCCGTGGCGGGGCTTACGGAGCATGTCAAAAATCAAGACATCCAGATCGCCAAATTGATGAATAGGGTGGATGTCTGCGATGCAAGCCACTTTAAAGAAAATCAAGTTGAGGAGCACGATGAAGGGGAGACCTCAACTAAACACCAAGTTGGTGAAACCAAGGAAACTATTAAAGAGCTGCAGATCATATTCATAAGCTTTCAAATCAGAGAAAAGCAAATGATGTTCTAGAGTATTAAGATCCTTGCTATCCTGGATGACTGTGACTTTTATCCTCCACCTGCTTGTTAGTGATCTTAAAATTATATTATTAATTTCCATTTCAGAATAGTTCTTATCTAAGGCACTAGCCTTGCTGAGGAGCTTTGTGAGACGCATATCCAGCTGGCCAATTGTCTCATCTGGCTTCATCTTGAAGGTATCAAATGAGTGTTGAACAACTTGAAGTTTGTTGTCTTTGATCTTCTCTGTTACTTCAAACAACCACATCTCCTTGGCAGTGGTGCAGGTTCTGATCTTTTCTATCACCTCCTTCGTGAGAGTGTTGATGATCTCAGTTCTGGCAGCTTGGTCCAGATTGTGCAACTTCCTCTCATCGTTGTTTAGCTCGTCCTTCTTCTTGAGAACTATTTGCCTAGGTACTCTGCCATCAGTGGATGTTCTTTCTTCAGTGATCCTTTCCTCTGAGACTCTTTCACCTGCTCTGCTGGACTCTTCCCTGGCTTCAGACCTGCCATCATCAATAGGAGTCCAGTAAAATTTGATCGGACCACTCTCTACCACATCAAACATGCGGTGGTGGATAGCTCCAAGATGATTGATCATCATGAAGCTCCAGTGGTTGTAGTCATCGATGGAAAACTTAGGTAACTTAAGACTCTTAGAAGAAGATTTTGAAGACATTTTGAATAATAATAAAAAGGTTTTATGCAATTAAAGAAACAAACAATGGATCTGCCCTGGTGACCACTAAAAGCTCCTCAAAGCAGTGGTCTAGGACATACTTCTCTGATACCACTTGTTGGTCCCACTAGTCAAATCTAATGTGATGCGGAAGCTTAAATAAATTATCTTTTAGTAAACCATTTATGCCTTCAAAATAAGCGATGCAATAAGAGAATAAAGCAGTAAAAACACCGAATATATAGTGGTTCGGATATAACGATCCTACGTCCACTCTCCCTTTTTCAAGGGGCCTTACTATCAACCAACCAACTCACTATCCACTGGAATTAACAAGTACCAGCTCCTTGTTATAATCTAGATCAACCCTTCGATCTAAACTTTCAATACTACAACCTTGTCTATAAGATGAACAGGTTGAGTAGATAATCCAACTACTAAACTCCTTATGAGTAGATATGTGTAAATGCGTATAGAGTACTGAATGCTATGTAAAAATGATAAAGCTTGAATGAGTTCTTCGTGCGTGTAGAGCTTTCTTCATCGCAGCAACTCTTATATTTATAGGGATGATTAGGGTTTAGCCGTTGGAGAGCTAATCCAATCAGATCCCTATATGGAAGTTTCAATCAATCAATTCCCTAATTGATTGATTGAGTTGGTGAGATCCTTTGGATTGATTCTTCATTGACTTTCCAATCCCGATCTTCAATCAGCATTAAATACACCAACGATTGGAAAACTTCCTTGGTCAAACTCTGATTCTTCCAGAGTAGTGAGACCATGTACCAGATGACTCCGAGGTCCTCTGGTCCAAAGTCGACTTGTGAAACAGTTAGTTCCTTAGATTCAGGAGATGATTATAAGACTTTATTGTTTCACCAGACTCGTCTGGTCTTCTGGACTCATCTGGTTCTGGGGAAGGTCCTCAACCTCTAATCTGATCTTCTCTGGTGAAGTATTCTGTTCTGGCAGTTCCCCCTAGACTAGGTCTTAATCTAGATCCTCATCTTGCTAACGGGTTCAGATGGTCCTATTACATTTTCTGGTTTGTTTCTAACTTATCTAAACTAACAACTTTTATCCTTACAACTTCCTATCCTATTGTGTAGGGATTTATCCATTACCTCATACAAGTAGACATACTCTTTCGAAAGCTTATTCTTCTTGAAATGTCGACTCCAGTTCTCTGGCAAATCAAGTCCAGCAGTGAACTTGTTGTAATACACAACATCTTCATCTTTGAAATCGAATTCCGTAAAATGAAGTCCTCCACTTGGTATCTTCAGGGCTTCACCAATGGCTTTAATGTTGATTTTGATATCTAATCCATCAATACGGGCATCAATGTAGTTATTTCCCTCAGTATATGAAGCATTTTCATAGAACTTTTGTGGCACGACATCATCGTAACCCTCTAGCTTATTGGTTATAATAAATTCTACACATTGAGTCTTGATTCGGTGAAAGATTCGAGCCATAACTTCAGATTTGTTGAGTCCATCAACTAGAGCATTAAAATCGAACAACGCTCCAAGGAGAACTTTAATGTTTGAGAATATTAGAAACGACGAAGGTTTGAATTGAAGTTTGAGGGGGAGGTTCAAATGAGTAATATGAACGGGTTTTGTGCTAAGGGTTCCTATTTATACTTGCATAAAACTCAAGGAAAATGTTAATGTTGAGAAAACAATTTTCCTTAAAATTTGGAAATTAACGGTCGAAAATGTTTGGGATATTTACTCATTTATAAGATCAACGGCTTAAAATTGAAGTAAATAAAATCCAATTTTGAAAGTCAATGTATAATTGTACACTGTCCAGTACATTTTTATCAATTAAAAACTTAAAACAATAAATCCAAAAATTATGTGTACGTACGAATACAGAAATTTGAAATTTAGTAGTGTATTCATTTATTAACCAAGAATGTATAAGTCAACTTGAAAATCTACAGTTTGAAGTTTGCAGTTAAAAGTCTTCAGTTAAGTATAAGTTTACATCTGTAGACTTAAGTCTGCATCTGCAACTTTAAGTTCACATTTGAATAACTTTTCTTAGCTTCTTGACCTTCCTATTGAAATCTCTTCAACTGTATACTTCATTTCTGAATGATTTTCCCATAACTCTAAAATTCCTAGTTCTCCTCTCAAAGTAGAGAATCTTGATTCACATAGGGACTTAGTGAAGAAATCTGCAAGATTAAGATCTGTATGGATCTTTTCCATTTTTATATCTTTCTTTTCAATATGATCTCAAATGAAATAATGTCTCACATCAATATGCTTAGATCTTAAATGTAGAACAAAATTCTGTGTGATAGCAATATCACTTGTATTGTCACAGAATATAGTAGTGTTCTTTGATTCAATGTCATAATCTCTCAACTGATATTTCATCCAAAGAATTTGTGCACAACAACTTCATGAAACAATATATTCTGCTTCAGCTATAGACAGTGCAATAGAATTCTGTTTCTTGTTGTGCCAAGAAACTAACCTTGTCCAAGAAATTGACAAATCCCACTTGTACTCTTTCTGTCAACTTTACATCCAGCAAAGTCTGAATCTGTATAACCTTTCAGTTCAATTACACCCTCTTTTGAGTACCATAAACCAAGATTTTGAGTAGACTTAATGTACTTGATAATCTTTTTCACAGCATTCAAGTGTGATTCCTTGGGATTGACTTGGAATATAGCAAAAACTCCCACAACAAACATGATATCTGGTCTGCTAGCTGTAAGATAGAGCAATGATCCAATCAATCTTCTATACATTGTGACATCCACACTTTTTCCATTTTCATCTTTATCCAACAAAGTTGACTGCGAAATGGGAATAAATGTAGGCTTTGAGCAACTCATTCCAAACTTCTTGATTAGTTCTTGAGTGTATTTGGCCTGGATTATAAAAATTCCCTTGTCCATTTGTTTTACTTGTAGTCCTAAAAAGAAATTTAGGTTTCCCATCATGCTCATCTCAAACTTTTCTTGCATGAGATGTGAAAATTTCCTACATAATTCTTCATTAGTTGATCCAAAGATAATGTCATCAACATAAATCTAAACTAGTAAGATGTCTTCACCATGTTTGAGTCTAAACAAGATCTTATCCACTATTCCCTTCTTAAAACCATTTTTGATCAGATGATCACAAAGAGTATCATACCATGCTCGGGGGCTTGCTTTAAACCATATAAAGTTTTTCTCAACCTGTAGACTTTGTCTCCATCTATAGAGTCTTCAAAACCAGGAGGTTGCTCTACATAGACTTCTTCTGACAAAAGTCCATAAAAAAATGCACTCTTTACATCCATTTAGTATACAGTAAACTTCATATGAGCAGCATAAGCAAAAAATATCCTTATTGCCTCATGTTACAGCAGGAAATATCCTCGCCTGACAGGAGGTCAGATTCCTGAAGATACACTGACCCGACAGGATCGAGGGTCTACATTAGAAAAGAGCATTTAATGTATTATAGGTCTACTGTTGATCTTTATATTAATAATTATAATAAATCCCTAAATAAAGGGTTGAGACGAGTTTAGGGCCACTTTTGGGCCTTTGGGGGTAAACCTCTATAAATAGAAGGCCACCCCCTCATTGTAAGGGGTTCACATTTCCCACCTTCAACATATATCCAAGAAGCTCTCATTCGAGGGAAGAACGAAAGTTCTTACCCTATCGTTCGTGTTTATTTTACATTCATTGTTTGTCGGGCATAAACCCAATAGCCACATACATCTGTCCATACGAAAATGCCTGTCAACAATTTGGCGCTAGAAGGAGGGTAGAATTCATGTTCTTCTCGATAGATGAACACGAAGATCTTCTCCTCAAAAATCCAAAATTGAATTTCCAAAAGTATAAGCCTTTTCAATTTAAACCATACAAAAAAAAAAAAAAAAACCAAACAGAAAAACAATGTTTCAACCATAATCATCAAGAAAAATTCAATAAATCCTTTTCTTTTCCTACAGCAACACTCACGCAGCTAGCTTTCAGGTTCATCCAAACAAAAATTTCCAAAACAAAAAACTCATCTCCTTTGCAAAGGAGGAAAGCCACGCATTAAAGCAAGGAAGGAAAGAGGAGGAGGAGGGAATGTTGCTGTCATTTCCGCGGGGCTGATGCCGTCTCCGGCGACGGGGCTCGCAAGGCTTTCCGGCATCGTCGCGGCCCGAGCCTTTGCCGTCGCGGTATGGTCAACCTAAGTCACCCCATCTCCGTCGCTCACCGGAGAGCAACTCCCACGGTTTGGTATATTAAAGCAAACGCAGAGGGGGCTACTGTTCTTGGGTTTCAATTTCCCCTCTGTTTGCCTCGATTATTGCATCATTTTTCCACAGTTTTTCTTACTTTTGGCACGTTTCCCAATGCATGCTGAAAAGTTAAATATTCTTTACCTCGATCCGTGCACCGTCGGGGCACCTCGGCACCCTCACAAGTTTCTCCCCAGGCTCGCCGCTCAATGCCGTCGTTGCCCGCGCGACCTCAACCCGCCGTTGCAGTCCGCAACCCGCGGGCACGCGCCGTCAGCCTCCGCACATCCTCCCCGCACCGCCAAATGTGGCCTCCGGTGTCGCTACCCACCAGAAGATCGCCGCACGCTTCCCAGGCAGACTCGCTGCTCGCCCTACCGATGCTCCCCGACGCCTGCGGCTCACTGTCGCCCGTCTCAGACTCATTCCCACACGGCCTTGCCGCTCTCTGCCTAGCCGCAACCCGCACGTCGCCAAGCCCATCGCGGCCAGCCTCCCAGCACGACCACCAGCCCGCGTCGCCCCTCAAGCCAGCGAGGCTCACCGCCTCTCCTCCCCGTCAAGGCGCTCGCTGCACAACCTCCCCGTGACCGCCATCTCCGCCCATCGTACCCCCACGCCGAATCGCCACCATCACCGATCGGAGCCGCGGCCATCACTTACGGGCCGCCTACCTCCGGGCTCGCCCAGCCCGCGCTGCTCACCGCGCTAGCCTTGCCGCCCCGCTTCGCCTCTTAGCCACATCGTATCGCCGCGCCTCCGGATAACTGCCCTGCCGTACCTCCCTGCTAGACGACCCCGACCATGTCTCGCCGTCGGCACCACTTCGATCAACCACGCGGACGACCGGCCACCTCCAAAACTGGTGCGTACCTTGCCGCCTCCGTCCAACGGGAAGCGAGAAGCGGCCACAATCCAGAGCTACCAGAAGATTCGCGAGGACGCGTAACATTGACCTGGGAATTTCAATCTGGGGCCGAAGTTATGTCATGTTTTGGGCCCTAATTATTTTGAACTTGTTGGGCCAATTGTTTTGTTGTTTATTGGTCCAGTTTTCAAGTTATATCGTTGAGCCAAGGTTAATTAATTTGTTGGGCCTCCCTTTTTTTTTAGAAGGAGGGGGCCCAGATTTTAAAAAAAAGTGCCAGTTTTGGAGACGAACATCCGGAGCCTCTTCATCAGTGGAAAATCTACGGGCAATCCTTTGCCCACTCGCATCAGGTTTATTTCGACAATTACCTTTTAATATATATTACAACTCGCAAATTTCATATAAATTAAAAGTGGGGGCATATATTCATATTTCGAAAACTCAAAGCGGGGGCAATTTTTGAAATACAATTTTCATTTGATACTTCCTTTTAATATATATCGTAACTCATAAGTTTTCATATACATTAAAAGCGGGGGCATGGATATACACATCCTATTCTCATTTTGTGATATCTAAAATAAATTATTTGACACTGAGTATTATTAAATATAGTCAGTTGTTTAAAACTTTGAATATAATTTCGAAAAATCATTGAGGTTGCTCACCTAGTACATAACTCAATATTTAAAAATGATCACACCTTTCGACTACAAACTTTCATCCGCCTTTTAGACATCGATATTCCACCTGGAGTGGTGAAGTAATCCGTCTTTTAGGCGTGGTTTAGTCCATCTTCTTAGGCGTTGACGTATCGATTATTTCGCCTTCACCGACGTCAAATAATCTACTTCTCGAGTTAATCCGCCTTCTCGGTGTTGATTAGTCCGCCTTCTAGGTGTCGACATTCTGCCTAGATTGGCGAAGCAATCCGTCTTCTCGATGTTGATTAGTCCGCCTTTCAAGCGTTGATGTATCGATTAGTTCACCTTCATCGGCGTCAACTAATCTACTTCTCCAGTTAATCCACCTTCTCGGCATTGATTAGTCCACCTTCTAAGCTTCGACATTCTGCCTAGATTGGCAAAGTAATACGTCTTCTCGACGTTGATTAGTTCGTCTTCTTAGGCGTTGACGTATCGATTAGTTCGTCTTCACCGACGTCAACTAATCTACTTCTCGAGTTAATCCGCCTTCTCGGCGTTGATTAGTCCGCCTTCTAGGCGTCGACATTCCGCCTAGATTGGCAAAGTAATCTATCTTCTCGACGTTGATTAGTCCGTCTTTCAAGCGTTGACATATCGATTAGTTCGCCTTCACCGGCGTCAACTAATCTACTTCTCGAGTTAATCCGCATTCTAGGCGTTGACATTCTGCCTAGATTGGCGAAATAATCCATCTTCTCGATGTTGATTAGTCCGTCTTCTTAGGCGTTGACGTATCAATTAGTTTGTCTTCACCGGCGTCAACTAATCTACTTCTCGAGTTAATCCGCCTTCTCGGCGTTGATTAGTCCGCCTTCTAGGCATCGACATTCCGCCTAGATTGGCGAAGTAATCCGTCTTCTCGATGTTGATTAGTCCGCCTTTCAGGCATTGACGTATCGATTAGTTCGCCTTCACCGACGTCAACTAATCTACTTCTTGAGTTAATCCGCCTTCTCGGTGTTGATTAGTCTGCCTTCTAGGCGTCGACACTCCGCCTAGATGAGCGAGGTGTTGTTTAGTTCGCCTTCACCGGCGTCAACTAATTTATTTCTCGACATTGATTTATCTGTCTTAACGACATCAATCAGTCCGCCTTCACCGACATCGACTAACCCGTATCACTTTTGCCCGCTTGTGGCCATGATATATCTGGTCTTGAATGCTTTAATTAAACAGTTCATCGATTGTTAGTTTATTCACAAATTCGTGAAGTCGCTGCCCGTTAATCGGCTAAAGCACTTCACCATTTTTATCATTGATTAATCAATTCATCGATTGTTAAATTAATATCATATTCGTGAAGTCGCTGCCCGTCAATCGGCTAAAGCACTTCACCATTTTTATCATTGATTAATCAATTCATCGATTGTTAAATCAATCTCGTATTCATGAAGTCGATGCCCGTCAATCGGCTAAAGTACTTCACCATTTTTATCATTGATTAATCAATTCATCGATTGTTAAATCAATCTCGTATTCGTAAAGTCGCTGCCCGTCAATCAGCTAAAGCACTTCACTATTTTTATCATTGATTAGTCAATTATTATCGATTGTTAAGTAAATCTATTGTTCGTGAAGTCGCCACCCGCAAGAGGCCAAAGCACTTCATTAATTTATCATCGCGATCCTTACCGCCCTATTACTAAAATCGCTGCCCCATGCGGCTATAACACTTTATTAATTAATCAACGTGACTTTTATCGCTAAGTTATTAAAATCAATACCGGCCAATGACAAGAACTCTTTATTAATCGAACATTACTATTCTCGACTCGGGGGCACGACAGAAGATCGTACCCCACCTAACCCAACCAGTTTCAAAAGTTTGACAATCTGAAGATGACTCGAAAGATTCACCCGTCAAGGACCCTGTCGTCGAAGGTTACCCCTGGGCATCCGAGCTATCCTGTTTTTAGGCTCGGGAGCAAAACCTATTTGAAGCACATATCAAGATCGAACTCTGGCCGCTATCATAGCCCAATCTTGATTCTTGGGGGCAATTGTTATAGCAGGAAATATCCTCGCCTGACAGGAGGTCAGATTCCTAAAAATATACTGACCCGACAGGATCGAGAGTCTACATTAAAAAATAGCATTTAATGTATTATAGGTCTACTGTTGATCGTTATATTAATAATTGTAATAAATCCCTAAATAAAGGGTTGAGACGAGTTTAGGGCCACTTTTGGGCCTTTGGGGGTAAACCTCTATAAATAGAAGGTCACCCCCTCATTGTAAGGGGTTCACATTTCCCACCTTCAACATATATCCAAGAAGCTCTCATTCGAGGGAGGAACGAAAGTTCTTCCCCTATCGTTCGTGTTTATTTTACATTGATTATTTCTCGGGCATAAACCCAATAGCCACATACATCTCTCCATACGAAAATGTCTGTCAACACCTCAAGTCTTGCAACTGGTGCAAAAGACTCATCAAAATAAATTTCTTCAGCTTGGCAATATCCTTGTGCTACAAGTCTGGCTTTATTCCTTGTAACAACTCCTTCTTCATTAAGTTTCTTCTTGAATTCCTACCTAGTTCCAATAATCTTTTGGTGCAAAGGCCTGGGAACTAACTCCCAAACTTGATTTCTCTCAAATCCATTCATCTTTTCTTGCATAGCAAGTATCCAATTAACACCATAAGAGCTTCTTCTATATTTGATGGTTCCATCTCAGATAGAAAACTTGTAAACATAGCTTCATGCTGTTGTCTTCTGGTCTTAACTTTGTCAGTCACATCTCCAATAACTTGTTCAGGGGGATGGTCTCTAACCCACTTCATGTTTAAAGGATCAAGATGAATATTATGTTCAGCTGTAGAGTTATCAACTGAAGACTCATTAAGTCTTTTTGTTAACTCTTCTACTGATGGAATATTATCTTGATTGTCTTGAAATATTTCATTCAACTGATTTTCAATCCTAGGTAACTCTTTAGAAGAATCTCCCTTGCCTTGTTCAGTCATTCCTACTGGAATCTCAACTGTTACATACGGCTGTAGAGTTCTATCTATAGAGTTTTCTTCCTTTTGTAGATCTTTAATAATCTTCTGACTTTCTCTATTTTCATTGTGTGGTTCATCAAACACAACATGTGTAGATTCTTCCACAAGTATTGTCCTCTTATTGAACACTCTAAATTCTTTGCTTAGTACTGAGTATCCAAGAAAGAATCCTTCATCTGATTTAGGATCAAATGTTTTTAGATAATCTTTTCCATTGTTCAGTATGTAGCATTTGCATCCAAAGATGTGAAAATAAGATATGTTAGGACTAAAGCCCTTCCATAATTCAAAAGGTGTCTTGGAATGTGCTTTGTTGATTAAGCACATGTTCTGTGTGTAACAAGCAGTACTTGTAGCTTCAGCCCAAAACCTTTTAGGTAAATGAGCTTCTAATAACATTGTTATGAAAGCTTCTTTCAGAGTTCTATTCTTCCTTTCAGCTACACCATTTTGTTAAGGTGTTCTAGCTGTTGAATATTCATGATGAATCCCATGGAGTGAACAAAATTCTTCAATAACTTGATTTGTAAATTCAGTTCCTCTATCAGATCTGATTTTTACAATACTTAGAAGCATTTGTCACTGATAAAGCATACGAAAAAAATTAGGGATGATTCTATTCAATATTGACTTTTTCAGGACATTTGTTTCATTTGATTAGAAATTCCTTGATTTGATGATGGGGTGTATGAAGTTTGACGTTAAATGGAGGAAACGGATTATGTAATGTGTTTTGTCGGTGATCGATTCCTTGGCAACCCATCAAAATATTTCGAATTGATCCCATCTCGCCATTCATTTTCCTTGATGCAAAAGTTAAAACAGAAATGATTCGTATCTTATTAACATAAAAGTACGTTTGGGCTAAGGAAATGTATTCACGAAGGTATGGAAAATTTTAGCCCTACTGAAGGTTTTCGATGGAAAGTTTTTGATGGAGATGATATCGCAATAATGATCTTTTTGTTGGATTTATACGTGAAAGTATGCTTTTACTTTATATAACTCATGTATTAAACACTTGTTTATGAAAATAATTCTTTTATCACATTTGCTTTAAATATGAATGAATGTTGAATATTTATTGCAACCAGTTCATTATATATAGTACTTGTTACATTGTAGTTAATGTGGTGATACCCGATCATGGAAGATCACATTAACGGGTATCTTTGTAACTAAACGTACAAATTCACGACCCAGGTGGAATTGAACAATCCGCCGCGAAAGGTCGATGTGTATATCTCAGATTAGCTTGTCTTGACCAAGAGATTGCACTAGCACATTTAGTATGTGTTGAAGAGGACCTACAGCGAGGATAAATTCTTCTGTTCTGAAATGTGAAGAATTAGACCCCAGTGGTTATTGATTTCTTAATCTCCGTCACTTAAATAGGACCGTGTGTGCTTAATGGTTACTGCTTTGATTCATGTTGGGTGAGAATCATCGTGACTTCGAACTTTGTGTTTTGGGCAGTAATATTAATCATACGACGATTGCTAAGATTTAATACGGAGAAACGCGTGCGAGTACGGCTCGTGTGAATAGTCCCCTTGGTGGACTCAGAAGTTTTATCGTACCAAATCTTGCAAGTGAAGAATCAGTTTCTTCGGTACGGATAATAATGTTGAGTTGTCTTTACTCCAAGGTGAAATATATTAATTAATTTAGAGCTATTCAAAAGCTTAATTAATTAATGGACTTGATAATCTTAAACGCGGGAAATAATAACCGGGAGCCCATATTATTGTAATATGGATTAAGATGGATAGTGCAATATTAATTTATTAGTGGTACTAATTAATATTAATGGGCTGAATTATATTGGGGCTCAATATTGAAATTCAGAAGTCCATTAGAAGGTCCAATCTTAATTCTCCTTAAGGCCCCTCAAGTAGCCCATTAAGTAGCCCAATAATGATAAGATGATTAAAATAAAAAGAAAATATATTGCTGATTTTTCATTGATATTTTCGAAAAAAACATATTTAGGAGAAAGAAAAGATCTTGTTGATTTTCTTGAAAAGATATTATGGAAGATAAGTATTCTTGGAATACAAGATTATCTCATATATTCAAGAAGATCCAAATCTTGGATTCTTACTTCAATATTTTCGAAAATTAGCCCCTTAATAAGGAAGTTGAGATTTTTGTGGAATATTTTATTATGGAGAAAAGAATATATGGAATATATTCAAGATTTCTTAGAGGCTAAGAAAAGATTTTCTCCACCTCTAAAATATATGAAAATTTCGAAATTCCCTCACCTATATATAGGGGATGATTATTTCATCTCTAGTTTACAGTTTCACATTGTTGAAAAAAAAACCAGCAACAATATTTTTTCTTTCTTCCTTGTTATTCTAATTGCTTGTGAGCACTTCCCACCGGTGAACAAGCAAGGCGAAAGGGACATACTTGAGAAGGTCTTTTGGTTGATAGCACGATCGTGATAGTCTCGTTGTAATCAAAGGTCATATCTACAAGAGGTACGTAGTCACATAATATCTTAGTTTTCCGCCATAGATTTTATGTGAATTAATTCAACATACATGATGATAAAATTGTTGTTGGAATTATTATTTGAATTAATTAGGATTATTTCATGCTAGTAATAATTGAATTTAAATTCGTATTTAATTATCATCCCGAATAGATTCCGGGCACCCCTATTTTCCAAACACTTTTATGATTCTAATTATAATTTAATTTGGAGAATCAAATTAATTAGGAAAGTTATCATTAATATCTTTTTAATTTATGGTTTCCGTTGGTCCCAAAAGTGTGACAAGGTCTAGAGGGGGGGGGGGGGGGTTGAATAGACCTTGTGTTTTAAAACATAAAACTTTTTCTCTTTAAAAAGCACAGACCAAACTCTGCAGCTGTAGAGTTTAAAATAAAGAAGTTTGCAGCTACAGACTTTTAAAATGCAAAGTCTGTAGAATTTAAAAAAAAAACACTTACCAAAGTAGATGTTGTAATACTTAGAAGTATTTTAACACCTTGTGCAGTGGAATAAACAAAGTGTGTGAGGTGAAAAATCAACAAGCAAGGTTTTAGCTAAGTGATTCAATGAATCTATAACTGTATCCTTTAAAACTTATGCACACAAGAAATGATTTTTGAATATGAAATGCAAGGATGACAAATAAGATAAGAAACAAATAAATAACTTTGAATAAATGAAATGAGCAGAAAAGAAATGAACAGAAATAGATGAACACAGGGAGTTATTGTGGTTCGGAGGTGTTGTAACCCTCCTACGTCTACTGTTACACCACTCAGGTGCCAAATTCACTAAGATATTTCACACAGACACAAAGTTGTTCCCCCTCAGATATAGAACTCTCACAAAGATTACTCTAATCTAGGCAGAAACAAATATTCACTCAGAAACTCTCAATTTCACTCAGAAACAAACACTCACTAAGAAAAGATATCTACACTAAGTAGAATAAAAATGGGATGTATAGTGAGGGAACAACAACAAAGTACTAGACAAATATCCTAGCTCTAAGTCCAAAACTTCTAGATTTTGAAGGGCTGTAGACTTGAAAGCTGTAGATATTGGGCAAGTGTGCTAGAAAGCTTTGAGTTGTTGTTATCCTCTGAGGTCTCCTCTCCTATTTATAGGAGTTTTGAGGGGTCCTCTAGCCGTTGGAGGGATTGTAATTTCAAATGAATTTCACCTCCAACTTTGACTTCAGCTTAATTAAAGCTTCTTGTCTTGATGCCTTGTCTTGAGTAGTACAAATTGTCTTGTAGTGATGACTGTTCAAATGAGCTCTTAATCACTGAACAACTTGTTTCTACTGGCTAGTAATTAACTCTCGAAAACACTGATGTTTTTCAAACTAAGAGAGTGAGTGTACAATGTGTACTACACTTAATTAGTCCTATTAAACTCAGGTTTGCAACTGTAATCTTGAATTCTGCAGATGTAGACTCTCCAGCTGTAGATCTTGTCTTGAACACTTCAGCTGTAGACTCGTCTTGAACTCTTCAGCTGTTGGGTCTGATCAAACTAAGAGAGTGAGTGTACAATGTGTACTACACTTAATTAGTCCTATTAAACTCAGGTTTGTAACTGTAGTCTTGAATTCTGCAGATGTAGACTCTCCAGCTGTAGATCTTGTCTTGAACTCTTCAGTTGTAGACTCGTCTTGAACTCTTCAGCTGTTGGGTCTGATCAAACTTTGCAGATGTAGACTTTGTCTTTTAAATTCTTCATTTCTCTTGGTACCTGCAATGTCAGTATCCAAAATCCAAACAAGCATGTTTTGACATTATCAAAATCAATATGAGAAAATCCTTAGGACAAAAATATCCTAATATAAACTAAAATCAATCAACTTATATCATTATTCAAATTAATAAACTAAAATTAATCAACATATCTAACCAAATCATACCACTATCCTAACATAATCATCATACTAAAATGGTACTAAAATTCAATCCTACTCAATTATATGTAGTGAAAATCATACAACACTCCTAAAATAATAATCATACAGGAAAATACTAAAATTCAATTCTACTCAATCATATATAGTCCAAAATCATATAATTGTCCTAATATAATAATCATACGAAAAGTCTAAACTATATGTACGATTCAATAATAAAACGATATTAAATGGTTCTCAATATTATATATAACAATTCTCCTAAATAAAAACGATATTTTGGAGTGCTTCAAGGCATCCTAACGTATATAACAAGTCTCCTAACATATATAACATGTCTTCCAACATAAATGATATATATAAACATATTTTAAAATTAAATTTTTAAACGGTAATAATGAAAAAAAAACATACGATTAGTGTGTAGAGGATGACAAAAGAAGAACTTAATTGGGACAGGATGGCTCTACGGCGACGGTACAATCCTTCTCCGACGTTCTTTCTCTCTATTTTCTCTTCTTTTTCTCTTCTCTCTTTCTCTTCTTCTTTCGGCGAACTAGGCATCGTTTAAGGAATAACAATGTATAGGTCGTCGCTAAATAATCTACAAAAATTAACAACAGATAGGCTGTCGCTATCCGATCGGCCATATTCAATGTGCAACGCTTCCCGAAAGGTCGCGGTCAAACGGGTCGACTTAGCGATCGCTTAGTTCGTAACTTGAAATTAACGACGACTTCCCATCATTAATTTTGGTGGTACAGACGAAGACAGCGGGTCTCTTCATTAGCGACGACCATTTTCGTTGTCGATGTGAAGGATTAGCGACGACTAATTGACTCTGCCCATTGATAAGTCGTAATTATTGTGTCATTTTGTGATCTTTGATTGGTTGTTTTATAACAAATTTTTTTTATTTTACTTGTAATTGCACGACTTACGATATTATGGTCTCTATGCTTTGATAGTGTATTTTTCTATTAATTTCAGGGTATTTTGGAACTTTTGAGTTGAATAGAAAAATTATTGGGATTGATACAACTGAGTTATGAAGAAGAGTCTTGAACCATGTGAAGCTTCTCGAAAAGAGGATCCTAAAGAAAAAGAATTGAGTCAATTCAAGGTTGAAAGCCCGAATTATGGACGAAACAAAACTGGTGTGCGGCAGGCCGAAGATACTCGCAAAAATAAATGAAAGCCGAATATAGCAGCCCACTTTCTGGGGCCATTTAATTAAATAAGCGATCAGGCCCATTTGCTAATTTTGCTGCGGCCAAGTATTTTCAATACGTCGGCAATATTTGACTTGTGGAGCAAGTAATTTTCCAAAAAAACCTATTATCCCTTTTTACCATATTTAATTGCTAGAATAGAGACCAAACGGGAGGGAGACAGAAGGAAAAAAATAAAAAATCTTCGGGACGTGAATTGAGGAGGGCATACGACACACATATCAAGTTTACTTTTTCTAGCCATCTTTGCCTAAGTTTTGTTCTGGTTCGAGGAGATGTACAACCTTTGATGCTTTGAGACTCCTTTAATAGTTGACTGTTTTTTTTTTTTACTCTATCTTAATTTCTTTGTTATTTGATTTATACTATGCATGAGATATTTATTGATTTTGTGAGTCTGATCACCTTGCTTGATTAATTTATTATCCATAACTAGATTATATGTTATAATCCGTCATTATTATAATCGTGTGATCATAGTAGGAACTAGGGCAGAACACCCTAGGGACAACGAAGTCTAGGTTGTATGATTCGGACATTCCACTTTCATAACCTAGTTTGCTCTATTGTTTTGGTTCGTTAACGCATTCAATAAATAGAATCTCGAATACATGTTTTTGAGTTATTTATTTGGATGAGTTAATTGGGGTCATACCTTCTAATTAATTAAACTTAAGAAACAATTCAAACTAGTTTGGTCGTACCACTGGTCTAGGAGCAAGATTTGAGTAAAGTGAAAAATACTGTGATTTTTTAATTGAGTGGAGAATTATTTAAGGAGAAGCTATCCGAGAGCTAAATCTTTTTAATTTATTGTTCTTTTTATTTTCTTGCATATTAGTAGCTATAGAACGAACAATCCAAATCTCCCTATTTATTTGCTTTCTTACACATTTTATTTAATTAAATTGCACTATTTCTCGTGGGTTCGATCCCTTGCTTACCCTACTACATTAATGGATTAGTTTATATGATTTATTTATTTTTGGGTGCCTGACAGCACACACCCATCGCCAACTCTTTGTATTTACATCTACTGGTTTATATCCTATATCCGTTGATGATGACTTAGATTAGCGATGGCTTAGTTGTCCATCACTAAATTCCTTCGCTGATTCGAGCGTTTTTTGTAGTGATATTATTTCACGGATTGCATGCATAATTATTTCAAAGGAGTATCCTCATATATATGTATATACAAATTTATACCCTTAGTCTTGATTTTTGTGCATAGTTATGGTTGTGATTTTATTCTATTTATTACTCCCCAAGTCCCATAAAGGCTTTGACGGTAAATTTCATAACTCTATGTATAATAACATTATTTTTTAAATATGGATTGTGTTTGTTTATGGATCCAAAAATAATTAATAACATATTTTTTTAAAATTGAGGATTTTGTGAGGGAGGAGTTTGTGGAAAGTTTTATATTTTAAAGTGTGGAGGTATTGTCAAACGTAAAAAAAAAGTCTTAATAATATTTTGGGACGAAGAGAGTACTAAATAAGTAAATATCATGATCCGGTTCTTCAATAATCAAAGGTATAATTAATGTTATGGGTGAAAATAACTATAATTAAATTAGAGCCAAGAAAAATCAATATATTCATAAAAATACTGTTAATCGTTTTGGATTCACAAGAAAAACTTGTTTCCGGGAATCGGAATATGAAAGCAATAAGAACGAAATTGAAAATCAATAAGAACACCAGTTTACGTGGTTCAGAGATAAAGCTCCAACGTCCACGGGATCCGAGAGGATAGAGTATTCCACTAAGAAAAAAATTGGAAGTTACAAGTTACAATCTCACAATCTCTCGTGTTTGCGCTCACAGATGAAGTTATATGTTCTCTCAATTAAGAACCCCCTTTTATAGATACAGAGATTGGAAACGAACTCTAGATTCGATTCAGTTGTAACAAACTCAAAGTAAAGGTAGTTATCCAGCTGGCTAACGACTCCAATAACCGCCATGGTTGATTCAGTTAGAACCGCCTTCGAATTAGCTCCAATTTGGTGTACTTAGCAAATAACGGACTTCAGGATCAGATGACAAGACCTCCTCTGATTCTGGCCACTTTCACCAGATGACCTCTGGTCCCAGACCTCCTCTGATAGACCTCCTCTGATGTCTCATCTACCAGACTCGTCTGACCAGACCTCTCCTGATGGACCTCCTCTGATAGCTCTCCTGCCAGACTTCTCTGATCAGGCTTCTCTGGTCAACCTCATCTGGTCCATCTCCTCTGGTACCCCAAATTTACTAACTCTCACGGCTAACACTTTATCAACTTAGCCTCCTATTGAATTAAGCTCAGCAGACTACATACTTCACATTTGATCCTTCACAATTCTCCATCTCAGATGAGAAGTATCAATCCTCTCCTCCTCTCCTCCATACTCCAGATTGGGCCTAAGGAACATCCCATACACTCATCTTTACCAATTCAACACAGAATTTGAATTTCGTACCTGGTAAAGACTTTGTACACATATCTGCAGCATTGTCCTCTGTAGATATCTTCTGGATCAGAACCACTCCTTTGTCAATGATTTCCCTTACAAAATGCAACCTTACATCAATGTGCTTTGATCTCTCATGGAACACTTGATGTTTAACCAGATGAACTGCACTCTGATTATCACAATGAATGACCACAGCCCTTTGGTTTATCCCAAAATCCTTGATAATGCCTTTCAACCACAAAGCTTCCTTAACAGCCTCAGACACTGCAACAAACTCTGCTTCTGTAGTAGACAATGTAACTCCACTCTGCAGAACAGATCTCCAGCTTACAGCAGTATGGTAAAGAGTAAAGATATACCCTGTTAAAGATCTTCTGGTATCCAGATTAGCAGCAAAATCAGAATCTACAAATCCTTCCAGTGGACTCTTCTGGTCAGTCATCCTCTCAAACATCAAACCCAGATCAGATGAACCTTTGAGGTATCTGAATATCCATTTCAAAGCATCCCAATGTAATCTTCCAGGATTAGCCATGTATCTGCTCACCATACTCAATGAATAAGCTAAGTCTGGCCTGCTGCAGACCAGAGCATACATCAGGCTTCCAACCCCACTTGCATAAGGTACTTTCATCATAGTCTTCTTCTCTTCATCAGACTTTGGTTCCATTTCCTTAGATAATTTGAACTGTTGTCCCAGAGGAGTTGACACAGCTCTACTCTCATGCATGTTAATCCTCTTCAGGACCTTCTCAATGTAACTCTTCTGGGATAAGAATAGTCTTCCAGCTTTTTTGTCCCTAAGAATATCCATTCCAAGAATCCTTTTAGCATTTCCCAAGTCCTTCATATCAAATCTAGCACTTAGCTTCCTTTTGATACTCTGAATCTTTAGAAGACTTTTACTGGCAATAAGCATGTCATGTACATAAATCAGAAGATAGGCTATCACATCACAACCTTGCCTTTCCAGGTATACACAAGTATCATACTTGCTTCTTACAAACCCAATGAATAGCATAACTTCATTGAACTTCTTGTGCCATTGTCTTGGACTTTGCTTGAGGCCATACAAAGATTTCTTGAGCAGGCACACCTTCCCTTCTCCCCCTGGTTCAACAAACCCTTCTGGCTGGTGCATGTATAAACTCTCAATAAGATCCCCATGCAGAAAAGCTGTCTTAACATCAAGTTGTTGTAGCTCCAGATCTTCTTGAACAACTCTACTGAGAAGTAATCTGATTGAACAATGCTTAACAACAGGTGAGAAAACCTCATTGTAATAAACTCCTTCTCTCTGAGTAAATCCTCTGGCAACTAACCTGGCTTTAAACCTCACTTGATCCTTCACACCAGATTCAAGCTTCCTTTTAAACAACCATTTACAACTGATTAGCTTCTGCCTAGGTGGCTTATCAACAAGAATCCAAGTTTGATTCTTCTTAAGAGACTCCATCTCTTCTGCATGGCTGTAATCCATGACTCCCCATCATCACACTCAAGGGCTTCCTTGTAGCTCTTAGGTTCTTGGTACTCTATGACTTCTGCTGTAACAAGAGCATAGGATACCAGATCCACACGGCCAAACCTTGCTGGAGGATGTATTTGTCTTATGGATCTGTCTCTTGTCAGACTATAATTTCTCAAGTCTGCTTCTGGCACTCCTTCTTCCTCCTCTGCAGGTGCACTATCCTCATCTGATGACTCATTCTCTCCTGTATCCTGCTCTGGATCAGAACCAGATGCACTCTCATGATTGTCATGTTCAGGCTCCACCTCAACTTTAGTAGTTGGCTCAGAAATAACACCATCCATCTCTTCAGCTGATGGCTCTCTATAACCTCCACCTGACTTGTATCCCATCTGTGATTCATTAAACACAACATCTCTACTGGTAATACACTTCTGGTTCCCAGGCTCTAGACACCACAACTTGTACCCCTTAACACCCTTTGGATACCCAATGAAAACACATTTTAAAGCTCTAGGTTCAAGTTTGTCTTGCCTCACATGAACATAAGCTAGGCACCCAAAAACTTTCAACTTTGAGTATTCTGATATCTTTCCATACCAGACCTCATCTGGGGTTTTAAACTCAATAGCAGATGATGGCACTTTATTAATGAGATACACAGCTGTGTTAACAGCTTTCCCCCAAAAACTCTTAGGTAAATGAGCATCAGATAACATACACCTAACCCTTTCCAGAATAGTTCTATTCATCCTCTCTGCTAGACCATTCTGCTGGGGGTTTGAAGGAACAATTTTATGCCTAGTAATACCCTTCTCCCTACAAAATTGTTGAAACTCCTCTGATAGGAATTCAAGCCTATTATTAGTCCTTAAGTGCTTGATAGTCCTGCCTCTCTTATTCTCAAGTTCAATCAACCATTCTTTGAACTTAGAGAAGGAATCACTCTTCTGTTTAAGAATGTAAACCCAAACCTTTCTGGAATAATCATCAATAAGAGTAAGGAAATACCTGCCTCCACCATGAGTGGATACCCTTGCTGGTCCCCATACATCAGAATGTATGTAATCCATAACCCCCTTGGTGGTATGCTTCCCCTTCTGGTATGCTTGCTTCTTTGATTTCCCAAGAACACACCTCTCACAGAATTCCAGCTTACATATCCTCTTCCCAGGGATTGCTCCCTTCTTGGATAACTCCACCAGACCCTTCTCACCAACATGTGCCAATCTCTTGTGCCACAAATTGACCTCAGAAGACCCCATGGTAACATCAGCTGATCCTGCTACAGTTCTTCCAATCAAAGTATACAAACCATTCTTGATCATACCTCTCATAACAATTCTTCCAGATTTGGTTATTGACAGAATTCCCTTTTCTGTCTTGAATTCAAAGCCCTTAGAATTCAATGTACCAAGAGAAACAAGATTTCTCTTCAACTCAGGAACCAACCTGACATCAGATAAGATCCTATCAACCCCATCAAACATCTTGATCTTGATAGAACCAGATCCTTGCACTCTACAGCTCTCATCATTACCCAAAAGAACAAGACCTCCATCAATTTTCTCAAGATCCAGAAACCAGTCTTCACGTGGACACATATGAAAAGTACACCCTGAGTCCAGGACCCACTCTTGACTTAGCCTCTCATGACTAACCATCAAGACCTCTGCACTATCATATCCTTCAACCTCCACAACAGCTGAATCTCCATCTTGATCACCTTGATTGTCTTTCTTCTTTCTCTCAGGGCAATTCTTTCTCAGATGACCTTCCTTATGGCAAGTGAAACACTTCCTCTTCTCAACAAAATCAGACTTCTTCCCACCCTTATTCCCTTTTCCACCATCCTTCTTCTTGAACTGAAACCCCTTCTTCTTCTTGGATTGAACATTCAATCCTTCAGCAGGCTTCTTCCCATCAGTTTGGATCTGTAGAAACTTGGTTTTCAGGGCAGTTTGAACATCATCAAACATCACCTGATCCTGTCTTCCAAATAACAAGGCATCTTTGAAATTTTCCAGAGACTTAGGTAGAGCATTCAACAACATCAATGACTTGTCTTCATCATCGATTGTAACATCCAAACTCTCCAGATCATCCACCAATCTGTTGAACTCATCCAACTGATCACCAAGATTCTTATCTTCACTTATTTTGAAGACTTGAAGCTTCTGTTTCATGTATAACTTGTTCGTAATAGACTTGGTCTGGTATAACTGCTCCAGCTTATTCCAGATCCCAAGAGCGGTTTTCTCCTTTGATACTTCCCTCAATGGCTTGTCCCCAAGACACAAGATAAGCGCACTGTGTGCCTTCCTCTTGTTCTCCTCCACCTTTGCCGGATTTGTTCCAGAAGCCACCTGAGCCGGTGGCAACAAGGCTTCGTACAAACCATTATGTACCAGGAGAGCCTTCATCTTGATCTTCCATAAGCTGAAATTGTTCTTCCCCGTGAACTTCTCAATGTCGAACTTGGTTGCAGCCATCATTTCCTTGTTCCCACAGACGGCGCCACTTGTTAATCGTTTTGGATTCACAAGAAAAACTTGTTTCCGGGAATCGAAATATGAAAGCAATAAGAACGAAATTGAAAATCAATAAGAACACCAGTTTACGTGGTTCGGAGATAAAGCTCCTACGTCCACGGGATCCGAGAGGATAGAGTATTCCACTAAGAAAAGAATTGGAAGTTACAAGTTACAATCTCACAATCTCGCGTGTTTGCGCTCACAGATGAAGTTATATGTTCTCTCAATTAAGAACCCCCTTTTATAGATACAGAGATTTGAAACGAACCCTAGATTCGATTCAGTTGTAACAAACTCTAAGTAAAGGTAGTTATCCAGCTGGCTAGCGACTCCAATAACCGCCATGGTTGATTCAGTTAGAACCGCCTTCGAATTAGCTCCAATTTGGTGTACTTAGCAAATAACGGACTTCAGGATCAGATGACAAGACCTCCTCTGATTCTGGCCACTTTCACCAGATGACCTCTGGTCCCAGACCTCCTCTGATAGACCTCCTCTGATGTCTCATCTACCAGACTCGTCTGACCAGACCTCTCCTGATGGACCTCCTCTGATAGCTCTCCTGCCAGACTTCTCTGATCAGGCTTCTCTGGTCAACCTCATCTGGTCCATCTCCTCTGGTACCCCAAATTTACTAACTCTCACGGCTAACACTTTATCAACTTAGCCTCCTATTGAATTAAGTTCAGCAAACTACATACTTCACATTTGATCCTTCACAAATACAAAAGAGAATTTATTAAAATTTGGGAGGACATAGGTAGACACTCCATTTATTAGTGTTACAATGACATGACTGCATACAACAACATCAACAACAATTATTCCATAATTAATAATACAACGTACACACTTGAAACAAACCCAAAGGTGAAGGTGAACTTGTTTAGAATGTAGTTATATTTAGGCCAAAGTCCTCCCATGACATTCCTTATGATGTCTCCACCTTCTCCTCAGGGGTGTTGGTTTTTAGGAACGTTTCCATCTGTATATGTATAGATTAGCAGAACTTAATCAATTAGTGTGTATATATAGAAGCACAAAATAAAGAAATTAAAAACTAATAACATCATCCGATCGAGATCAACAGG
This sequence comes from Ballota nigra, assembly GCA_947034835.1. Lineage (NCBI taxonomy): Eukaryota > Viridiplantae > Streptophyta > Magnoliopsida > Lamiales > Lamiaceae > Ballota > Ballota nigra. The sequence goes on along the minus strand of OX344728.1, from coordinate 30,125,002 downwards.
AATACATAGGGCCCTTTGTATGTCCTACAAGTTACTCCCTTTCTCCCTGAGTGAATTTTCCAATTTTTTTTTTCGAACTGTCCCACGCTAAGTTTTTCATTTCTCATTTCATAATTTGTAAAAATAACACTCCACTACATATAATCTTTAACCTTGAAATCCACACGATGTTACCAAAAGTGTCACTCTCGTTTCATTCACTTTTTAACACTATTCATTATATTACCCCAAAAGTCAACATGTGACCCATCATAAATAAATAAACAAATATAGACCATTCAACAAAAAGAAGTGGAAATAAAACTTTGGGACGGGGGAGTATATGCTAGGGGAAAAAAGAGATGTCAAAGTATTATATGAAAATAGTTAATAGTAAACTTATCACGGAACTATATTAAAGTATCGAATATTTGATCTGGAGTATCGATAATATCACCAAGAGTATCATTAATTGGGTCAATGTGGTATTACATTGTAATTGTTGTACATTTTCTTAAACTCAGATTAGTGATACTCCTGATGAGATTATCGATGTTTCTGATCAAATATTTGATGCTACAAAATAATTTCTTGATAAGCTTATCATGAACTATTTTCATATAAAACTTACTCAAAAGAGATTTATACATCAACGAGTTGTTACGGAAAAGAACAGTACTAGAAAGAAACGAAATTGCAAATAAAGAATAAATCGAACTAAAAAAAGCTGGACATAACTGTAGTAATTGATATAAGAGTCTACCAATATTTCCAGGTTAAGTTCTAGTATTCAGTTGAGTGCATGTATGATATGTACTTGGATTTTGAAAAAAGTATCCAAGCAGAAATCGGTATAGCCAAAAAAATAATTAGTGATACCCCAAAAAGTAGTTAGTAATAAAAAACAGTAATTAGTAATACTCAACTAGAAAAATTATACAGTTTGATGTGGTTATTTTTATTTTGAAAATATCATAATTGAAGTTAAAATTGAATTTAAATTAATTCAAGTGCATGCTAAAATTTGTGATATTTTTAATTTATGAAATCGATAACGTATATATATACACACGTAATAAATCGGTTGAAATTATATTTGAAGCAGTAGAAAAAGTGATGAGCTAAAGTAACATACTTCGTTGGGTATTGAATTGGAAGGATGATGTAGCCGTAAGCAAACATTGTTAGAGATAGAGATTGAGAAAGAGAAATATATATATTTTAGAGTGGTGAGAGTGTGATTGAGGCGAGGAAAGCGTTGTGGAAGCTGCATGCTTTTATAGGAGAAATTTGACCCGTTTTCCTTTTTTATTTTAATTATTGCTGATCAATTGGAATATATATAATAATAGTCTGGTACAAAAATCACTTGTTTTATCAACAACGTAATTCAATTTTTAATTATTGTAATCATTCTAATTTGATTAGTCGCAGCAAACCCAAGAACAATCCGAGATGATCTTCAGTGTTTAAATAGGACCTAATTGTTGTAAATCTAGATGATTTATTATTCCAAATATAGAAGATTTGAGGTGGACATTACTAATGGACCAATAATCTAATGGGCTTCATATCTTAGATTAGGGTTTTATTCTTATAGTTGTAATCACTTATACACAAGAATATTAGTGAACAAATCTCGTGCCTTTATTTTACGCTCTCAATTTACAACACGTTATCAGCACGAATTGCTCTACCCATTAAATTTCCCAAATTTTGTGCGAGATCTCAAATTCCCTAGTTGCAGCGGCATCAAATTTATTTGAGGGAATTAGTCGGCAGTTTTAACCGATTATGGGCCAATTACATCAACAATTTGCTACGCCGTTAAAAACAATTCAAGCGCATGAAGAATAATGCTCCATAATAGGTGCAACAACGTCAGCCCTACTACAACATAATATTATATATGTCCATTTGTTTTCCCAACAATTAAATAGCAGAAGCATGAGACTCAGCCCAAAATTAAACGGTACGCCCTAAAATTAATTATCTACAAATCATATGAATTAATTCCCGTACCGAATTATTTGATCCATGCGTTACATGATTTATATATTCTAGAATTATTAATTTAATTTGTTTATGTTCTTGTAATTAATTGAATCAAATCGTGTTTCAAATTGGATTAATTTCAAATTGAGAATCGAACAAGCAACGGCCGCCGCCCGAAGACGAACGGCCGTCGCCCGCCAGCAGCGCCGCCGCCCAGCGCGACACCCGCGGCCAAGCCGCCGCCCGGCGCGACGTCCACCACCAACGCGGCGCTCCCCGTGCGCCGTCCGCCACCGTCCGCGTGGTGCCTTCCGCGCGGCACTTCCCGTGTGCTGCCGGTCGCCCCTCAGCCGCCTCCGTGCGCGGCGTCAAGGCGGCAAAAGCCCTCCGCACGTGGCGCCATTCTCCCCGAAATTTTGTGAAATTCTAATCTAATTTCGGTTTCGTTTTAGGATAACACAAAATTCTAATTAATTTATTTTAAAATTTTGAAAATATTTCATTAAATTCCATTAATATACATGAAATATTTAGCCTCATGAATATACATGTTTATTAAGTCGTAAATTTTTCTTGAAATTATTTTCATGTAATTATCGATCATAATAAATTATCTATGATTTAATTATCTTACGTGCATTATTTTTCTCGCACATAGTTTATTTCGTTATAGTCCGCATATTATGCCCGGGTAGGCGGCGCCCGGTACTTGTCGGACCGTAATTTATGCTTTGGGTAGACGACGCCCAATTCTTGCTTCTATGTGCTCTAGAATAATCAAATAAATCTTTATTTCTCCGTTGTCAATAAATTGGTCACAACTCTTACCATGTCACTTTAAAATCATAGTGAAAAATATCTGATATTACCATGAAATAATTCGATGAGCTTGCACTCGTTGGTAATAACTACCTGACATGGGTGCTAGATGTCGAAATCTCCATCTAGCTTTAAATTAGTTGAGCGAAACAATTCTCGAAGGTTCGAAATCCACTAACGCCCTGAAGGCGAAAGCGTTGATTTTTCTCATGAATCACCTGAGGGAGGAATTCATTACAAAATCCTCATTCAGGGACCCCGGAATGTTGTGGAACTCCCTGTAGGACCGTTTCCAACAACAAAATGATATACTCCTCCCTCCGGTACAATACGATTGGTTGAGACTCCATTACCAAGACATTAAGTCTATAACGGAGTACAACTTTGCTTTGCACCGTATTGTAATCCAGTTGATGCAGAACAATCTGTCAACATTCCACGCTAGTAACCTTATACTTCAGCATCAGTATATGGACAATTATATGATTGGTTGAGATTAAGATGATCTGGGCTAAAGACCGAGGTCGTAGTACATCCGGTGGTCATAGAACCTCGAATTCCGCTCTTCAAAATCTGGCAATCAAGATAAGGTTTAGCAGTCCTGCTACAGATGCGGATGCAAGGGCCATTGGTCTCGCACATGTCGCACTCCCAAACACTTGGTTGAGGCTTACCAAAAGTAGCAGAAGGACGATAAGGGGAAGACTCCTAGAGTTGAATCTAACCATGCCAGCCTGCCTGAAGTAGACCCTGACCAAGACAACGTCGATCCTATGGGCATTGAGCTTAAGGACTTTGGAGATGATGAGTGATTTGCATATTTGATTAATTCTAGTACTTTATTTTTTAATAAGACAATTTTATGTTTTGGATCCTTTCTTTCGGATACTTCATTTTATTTTATGGATGATACTATTTTTTTAGCTTTGGTGTGTTTACCTTAAATAGTTGTCCATTACATTTATTTTGATATTGTTGTTCTCATTTATGGCTTGTACACATATCAACTATTAGGTTTGGACAATTTCCTCTTGCATGATGGACGCACATAGTGATTTATGTTTTGTAGATAGTGCCACCACACATACAATCCTAAAAGATAGGAAGTATTTTCATAACTTGATAGAACGTAGGGGGAGTATAACTACAATAGCCAATGATAGTACGTTGATAGTGGGCTCCGGAAGAGCTTCCATTGTCCTCCCCATGGGTACCGAACTCATAATCGATAATGCTTTATTGTTTCCACAATCTAAGCGTACCCTACTCAGTTTTAAAGACATTAGGATAAACGGATATCACATTGAAACTAAACCTGAGAACAATAACGAATACCTTTTGATGACTATTAGACGAGGTAATCGTAAACAAGTTATAGAAAAACTTCCTTCCTTATCCTCCGGATTGTACTATTCCTATATCCGCCCGTCTAGTTCCCATCTAGCTTTGAGTATGAAATTTCATGACCCAAATTCTTTTAAATTGTGGCATCAGCGGTTAGGTCATCCAGGACAAATTATGGATCGTAGGATTCTATCTAATTCAAATGGTCATAATATTTTGAATAATAGAATCCCTCCTGTTGATGAATTTATTTGTGATGCATGTTCTAAGGGTAAGTTGATAGTACTCCCGTCGCGCACTAAGGTTGGACTAGGGTCTCCGGTTTTCCTTGAGCGAATTCAAGGAGACATTTGCAGACCGATTCACCCAGCATCAGGACCATTTCGTTATTTCATGGTCCTTATTGATGCCTCCACTAGATGGACATATGTCTGTTTGTTGTCCACCCACAATCAAGCCTTTGCGAAGCTCATTGCGAAAACTATCGAGCTTAGAGCTCAATTCCTGAATTATCCAATCAAGTCGATTCGCATGGATAATGCTGCTGAGTTCAGCTCAAAGGCCTTTAAAAATTACTGTATGGCCCTGGGAATTAAAGTGGAGCATTCGGTCCCCTACGTCCATACCCAAAATGGTCTTGCTGAGGCGCTAATAAAACGTATCAAACTTATCGCGATACCATTACTTATGAACTCTAAACTACACACTTCATGCTGGGGGCATGCAGTCCTACATGCATCGCACTTAATTCAAATCCGTCCAACTGTATATAATGATCATTCCCCCTACAGTTAGTGCATAGGAAAGAACCGAGCATTTCCCATCTGCATATTTACGGATGTGCGGTATATGTCCCGATAACATTACCAAAGTGGACCTCTATGGGCCCACAAAGGAAACTCGGTATTTAGGTCGGATTTGATTCTCCATCCATCGTGAAATATCTCGAGCCTTTGTCCGGGGATCAATTAACGGCTTGGTTCGCTGATTGCACGTTTGATGAAGATTACTTCCCGGTATTAGAGGGAGATCCGAATTCAAAATTGAATGAATGCCGGGAGCTTACGTGGAACATAAGTAATCTTCAGTATCTAGATCCACACACTAGTCAATCTGAACTAGAAGTTCAAAAGATCGTTAACTTGCAAAATCTAGCAAATAATCTGCCAGACGCATTCACTGACCATAGAGGTGTAACTAAATCGCATATACCTGCAGTAAATGCTCCCCAAAGGGTTAAGGTCCCAAGCAAAACAAGTACTCATGCCCCCACGCGCCAGAAGCACAAAGGACCCTCAAGAGATAGTAATACACCTAAACGAAAGGCTAGCAAATCTGGTCAGTCGAATGTAAAATCTCTAGAAGAGATTCGTCTAGATAACTCAAAGTCTCTAGGAGACAAGCGTCCTAGTTATGAAACACGTGCACAAAATATTCAATGCACTAGGAACGTGGAATAAACAGACCCAAATACAATGGGAAATGAGGAAGGTCTGGTTGACATAAACATCGAAGTCTCTGTGGGTTCTACACCCACGCGCGCTATCCCCGTAGGATATAAATGGGTATTTGTACGAAAACGAAATGAGAACAATACTGTGGAGAGGTATAAAGTGAGGCTTGTAGCTCAAGGGTTTTCGAAGAGACCCGGGATTAATTTTGATCAAACCTATTCTCCCGTCATGGACTCAATAACTTTCCGCTACTTGATATCTTTGGCAGTTAAAATAAATCTCCAAATGAGATTAATGGACATAGTAACCGCGTACTTATATGGATCACTTGATGTCGACATTTATATGAAAATCCCCGATGGATTTGACAATCCTCGGATGAGGGATGGTGAAAACCGCAGTATGTATAGCATAAAACTGCAGAAGTCATTGTATGGCCTGAAGCAATCGGGCCTCATGTGGTACAACCGACTCAGTGAATTCCTTCAGAAGAAGGGATACACATTCGATAAAGCTTTCCCATGCGTATTCACGAAGAAATCGCAAAAATTGTTTTTTCATCATAACCGTCTATATTGATGACCTGAACATAATCGGTACATGCAAAGAGATTGAAGAAGTCAGTTCAATCTTGAAAGCCGAATTTGAAATAAAAGCCTTGGGTAAAACCAAGTACTGCCTCGGCCTGCAGATTGAGCACCTCCCAAAAGGAATTCTTATACATCAGTCGACCTACGTGAAGAAGGTATTGGAGAGATTTCACATGGATAAATCTCATCCACTTAGCACCCCTATGGTTGTTCGATCCCTCTAAGTGGATAAGGACCCATTTAGACCAAAAGAAGATTCAGAAAAAATTATGGGGCCAGAAGTTCCTTATCTTAGTGTTGTTGGAGCATTGCTCTATCTTGCAAATTGCACTCGGCCGGACATTGCATTTGCTGTCAATTTACTTGCGAGACATAACGCTTCTCCTACAAGGAGACATTGGAATGGGGTTAAGCATGTTCTACATTACCTCCAAGGGTCTCAAGATCTTGGACTGTTTTACCGTAAGAACTAAGACAAAACCTTAGTAGGTTTTGCGGATGCTGGCTATTTGTCTGATCCCCACAACGCCATATCCCAGACTGGTTACGTTTTTCTCTGTGGTGGTACCGCGATCTCATGGAGATCGGTTAAACAAACTATGGTTACCACGTCTTCAAACCACTCAGAGATAATAGCTTTATTTGAAGCCATACGAGAATGTGTTTGGTTAAGGTCCTTGGTAAAACACATTGGTGACTCGTGTGGTATCGCTAAAGGCGATACACCTCCCACCGTTATATTTGAAGACAACGCAGCTTGCATCGCACAAATGAGTAATGGGTACGTCAAGAGAAACCTGACGAAACACATTTCACCTAAATTTTTCTACCCATACAAACTCCAGAAGAGTAACGTGATTACCATTCAAAATGTGCAATCTAGTAACAATCTAGCAGATCTATTTACTAAATCCTTACCTACATCTACTTTTGAAAAGTACGTTCGTGGTATTGGGATGCAAAGATTCAAAGTGTTGTTGTCTTCAGGGGGAGCGGTAACCCCGAAATAAATCTAGAAGATTTGATCTAGAAGATCAATTACATTCCTCCCTAACTTATTATTTGGCAGATACCTAGCACGTGGAGTTTTTATGACAAGACATTTATGTTATGTCGTAATGTCCAAGGGGGAGTGTTGTAAATGTAGAAGATTTATTATTCCAAATCTAGAAGATTTGATGTGGACATTACTAATGGACCAATAACCCAATGAGCTTCATATCTTAGACTAGGGTTTTATTCTTAAAAATAGACTATTGTACTCATAATTGTAATCACGTATACACAAGAATATTAGTGAAACTCCTGGCTTGGCTCACCCCCAGACGTAGTCGTTCCCGACGAATTGGGTGAACAAATCTCGTGCCTTTATTTTACGCTCTCGATTTACAACACTAATCTCCAATTATGAAGATCTATTAATTAAATTTTGGTTTATTTGCCGGACAAAATCACTTTTATAAATTACACCATTAACTTTTTTTTTTTACAATTTAATACACCATCTTTTTATGTTTTGCTAAATTCGACAATAAGTAAATAATATCCCTACCGGAATTTCACGTAGATACCAATAAATAAAATTATATTTTTAAAAAATTAAAATAATATCTTCAAACTATATTTTTAAGTTATGTTTTTAAGATAAAAAACATATTTAAGGAAGTTATTCTCGTTATAAAAAGAACTTAATTTTTAATCTCCAATTTTGCTATTCAATTAATTGTTACATTCAAATTTGGCTCTCTTCTAAACATGTGACATTATACATACTAGTGACTCGACCACCCGTGCGTTGCACGGAAGCTAGTTTTATTGATGTATTATAGAAATTTTAGTCATTTGTTATAATGTATTAATGAAACTATATATGCATTTTATTTTAATTTTTTTGTAAACTTTTCAATAAAAATTCTCACAATATATCATAATTCTATGGACAAATTACCATGCATAATATAAGCAAAATTCGTTCATCCTAATTTTACACTTTTTAACTTAATTTTTTTTAGAAATAATTGTTGTTTAAATTCAGTTATAACACATTAGCCAATATATCATACATGCAAAACACATTTCGAAACATCAAAATAATTAAATTACTATACCACACTTTAAAAAAAATCTCATTTGTAATGTAGAGAAGCAAATAGATCAAATAAAACAAAAAAAATAAATAACAAATACAAAAACCTAAACATTTCTAAAAACTTCCTAATATACAATATTTTTTATTGTGCTATGTTGTAGATGCTCATTATCACATAACATAATGGTACATGACTCGGTTTGCTACATGACTCGGTTTGGGCTGAATTCAGCCAATTTACCATAATGCGAACTATATGCAATCCTAATTTAGGTTTACTACGACTAATTGTGCATAAATTCACGACTCTTAAAAAGTACAGTCTTTAAATTGTCATCCCCGAAAGTTACGGTCCTCATTTTTTATGCCCAAAAAGTTACAGTCCATTCATTGTCAGCCCCAAAGTTACTATCTTAAAAGTATTTAAAAAAACCAAATTTGTATTAATAAGGGAACAAACACACAAACAAACTAAAAAAAATAAAATATTTAAGTAAAATATTAAGAACAAAATCTCAAAGCATAAAAAATTTCACTATATTCAAGGTTCTGTAACCCGACATTAAACTATTTTTAAACATTAACATCCACATCTAATAATAAAATTTTGATATAATAAAAAATTTATATAGTTGTTAACATACTGCAATACAAATAAAAATATAAAATAATTAACTTAATTGAAAATTCAATATAATATTCTAACTTTGTGCACAAAATATAGAAATCAATTTTGCTCATACCAATATATTTAAAAAAAAAATTTTTACGTTGAATTCATACTAAATTGGGAACAAATCTTAAGTTTTAACATACTTAAATATAATATAACCCCAGTCCATTTAAATTTTCACCCAACACTGGTATGTACTAAGAAAACAATAAAAAGATAAAAAAAAACATATAAATTTACAATTTCAATAATAAATTAAAAAAAAAACATCCAAAAAAATATAACTCTCACCAAATGATGATTAAATTCAACATTATTGCATTTCACGGAAAACTCAATTACTTCACCAACATTCACTGGTTTTTATTTTCCTTCAAAAGAATCTTTAAAATGATAAATTTGACTTTTAACGGAAACACTTGGAGGAAAACTTACATTCCCTTTAAATGGTTCAATAACATTCTTCACTGTTCAAACAGAAGTCAAAAAAAGACTATAATACAATTAAAAAAAGACCATTACCTTAACTTAAAATAAATAAGTCTGAACAAATTACTTTTCTTTGTTGGTTTCTTTCACACCTAATTATATGTATGTTCGACTTATAAACGCTCTTGTACGATGACGTTAATCATGTTTTTCACTTGATTTTAAAAGTTGGGTGAGTCGATATGTTTAACTATATTGTAATTGAATGAGATTGATTCAGCAAAAAAGTTTAGAGAAAAATTTAAATTGCCTATAGATAATTCAATTGAATTTTTCCTCACTGTTTAAACAGAAAGTAATAAAATATACTCAATTGAATTTTTCACATTTGACTTTTCTTGACTTTTAATGTGAGACTTTATTTGTAGAATTTTAATGAATAAAATATTTTTTAGATGATAACAAATTATTCAATTTAAGTGCATGAAACAAAATGAAGATATTTTTATTGGTAATTATTAATGGATGAGATATAACTTAGAAGTGTTTGAAGAATGGTAAATAGTGGAATGGGAACACAAAACTGGGACAAAGAGAGTATAATACAAAGAACAAAAATTTATTACTTTAACATTAGAAAAACACATAATATATATAAAAAAATTACCTTGTTTTTGGTATCTTTTATACCAAATTCTAAATTATTTTACCTAATAACAATAGGCAGTCTTGGGCAAAGATGCTAATCATTTTCTTTTCCCTGCTAGAGTAGAGAGTTGAGGGAGTAAGTATGTTTGGTAGTGAAATTACAAAAGATTGGTGAGTGGATATCTTTAGAGATGTGAATGAGTGCAAATATTATATGTTGGATAAAATTATAATACTAAAGTCGTATATTTACTTAAAAAAACAAAGTGGAGATTTAGTTAAGAAGTGGGTGGACTTATTAAAATAGTATGAAAAATATCTACATTCTATAAAAAAAAATTATCTATAAAAACTATTGTATTCAATTTGATAAAAATTAATAATTTTCATATTTGTTTTGTGATATATAAAACTAAAACAATGTTATTTATTTTTAAAATCTATAATAATAAATTTAATGTTATTTATAAGCAAAAATCAATTTTACGATATAATCGTGAAAATGACAAAGATAAAATTAAAAACAAATGATTAAGACAAATATAACAAAAATAAGTATCTCAAGTCATGAGGAAAAATATTCTTTAAGGATTGTAACTTAGTGGATGGCAAAATGGGGAACATAACTTTTGAGATTGCCATTAAGGACAATAATTTTTAAAAGTCGCAAGTTGAGGCCAAACCATCCCAAGTAAACTCAAATCGGACTATGCAACATGACCCGATGGGCTGAATTTGATCTGAATTTTGGGCTATTTGACCCGATTTGGTCTGACTTGGGCTGGATTCGAGCCCAATTTGGGTTTATTAAGGCTAATTGTGCCTAAATTTGCAACTCTTAAAAGTTATTGTCCTTAAATTGCTAGGCCCAAAGTTACGGTCCTTAAAAAATATTTTAAAATATTAATTCTTTCCTTAAGGATGAGTGATAGACATTAACTATTTGGGCTGATATTTTATTTAGTTGGTGGGGGGAGGGAAAATGAGGATTGTAACTCTTCGGGCTAGAAAAATGAGGATCGTAACTCTCCAAGCTTGCAATTTAAGGACGATAACTTTTAAAAATAGTGAATCTATGTCATATAAACCCAATCCAAATTCAACTCGAGTTCAAGCCAAATCGTGTCAATAAGCCAAAATTTTAGGTCAATTTGGGCCAATTATTCTTATTTTCTTTGATTCAAGCTTATTTAGTCTCAAATCTTGATTTTTAAAAGTTATTGTCCTAAAATTGTCTGCCCAGAGATGGAAAGTCCCAATTTTCCTAATCACCCCTACCTAATTTATCCTTACAAAAATCATTCTTGCTCCTACATGAATACGATTATACTTCTTTAAAAGATGAATCATTTTTATACGATACAACAATTGTAACAAATTTGAATCAAACTTTAGTGAGACGAATTATGCGACGGTCTGTGACACCAATAAACTTGTATTCATGCTAAATCGTGAAAAATATTTTGTTCAAGAATACTTTAAAAATGATAAAATTTGATCACCGAACACTATTATTTGCTAAAAAAATGAAAAACAATCAGAATATCATTTAGGGTGTAAATAATTTTACGACTCTCCACATAAATATAACCTAATGTAAAATTTAAGTTGTTTACACATGGTCGATTACAATTTTGGAGGAAAACTTAAATTGTTTATATATGGTCACTTATATTTTTTTTATCACTATCAAACTAAAAATTATAAAAAAATATAGGATTATGTATAGAGTGAAATTGTTTCATACATGAACCACTTTGCAACACTTTTAGTATAACCAGCTGATACTCTTTAGAGTAATTAACTAATACCCTTTAGTAAAAAAAAAGTGAGTGAGTTAGGTAAAAAAAAAAGAGGCAGTGAGTTAAGAAGTGGAATGAACTTATTAAAATAGTATGAGAAGATAACTACATTCTATAAAAAAAAATTATATTTAATTTAATAAATAATTTTTATATCTGATTTTTGATATATAAAACAAAAACAATGTTACTTCTTTTTAAACATCTAAATAATACTAAATGTAATGTTATTTATAAGCAAAAATTAATTTTACGATATAATTGTAAAAAAACATATAAAAATAAAAAAAATATTAAGACAAATATAAAAAATAAGTATTTCAGGTCATAAGAAAATGTATTTTTCAAGAATTGTAACTTAGCAGGTGGCAAAATGGGGAACATAACTTTTGAGGTTGTAATTAAGGACGATAATTTTTAAAGGTTGCAAATTAAGGTCAAATCATCCAATATAAACTTAAATCACACTATGCTACATGGCCCGATTGAGCTGATTTCGATCTGAAATTTGAGCGAATTGACATGATTTGGCCTGATTGGGAGCTGAATTCGGGCCCAATGTGGGTTTATTAGGGCTAATAGTGCTTAAATTCATAATTTTTAAAAATTATAGTCCTTAAATTGTCAGCCCCAAAGCTACGGTACCAAAAAAATAATTTCAGAATATTAATTCTCACCATGAGGCCGACAGAGTGATAGATATTAACACTTTGAGCTGATATTTATATAGTTGGGGGGAAGGTGAAAATGAGAATAGTAACTACCTGAGCTGACAATTTAAGGACAATAACTTTTAAAAGTAGCAAATATATGTCATAGCAGCCAAATCGGTTCGAATTAGGTCCAATTTCAACCAGAATTAAAGTTATAAGCTTGAATTTCAAGCCAAGACGGGTCAATTAGTCCAACTTGATTTGATTCAAGTTGGTTTGGCCTCAAATCTTGACTTTTAAAAATAATTGTCCTTAAAGTGTCTGTCTAGAGATATAAAGTCCTAATTTTTCTATCACCACTAAGCTACGGTCCTTACGAATATCATTCTTGCTCCGATCTGAATATCATTATACTTCTTAAAAAAATTAATCATTTTTATGCAATACAACAACTTTAACAAATTTAAATCAATCTTTAGTGAGACAAATTATGCAACGATTCGTGCCACAAATAAACTTGTATTCATAATAAATAAGGAAAATTCTTTTGTTCTTATATACTTCAATTATGATAAAATATGATTCATCTCCAAAAAAGTTCACCCGATACTACAATGCGCTAAAAAACAAAAAAATACGAAAAAAAACCGGAATACTATTTAAGGTGTAAATGATTTCGTTTTTGGAGGAAAACTTGAATTGTTTATACATGGTTAGTTAGATTTTTTTATACTGTTAAGATGAATAATTATATAAAAAAAGAGTATGTATAGAGTGAAATTGTTTCATACATGAACCACTTTGCAATATTTTTTTTGTGTAACCAACGAATACTCTTTAATGTAACCAACTAACACCCTTCATGAAAATAACTAATACCCTATAGAACTAATACCCTTTATGAAAAGAATTAATACCCTATAGTGAAAATAATAAAGACCCTTCAAATGGTTCATGTATGAACCATTTTCAGTCTATACGTTATGATTTAAAACGAAATTTATAGATAATAAGCCAACACATTAATATAGATAGTTTTACTATCTTTAGGCCCTAAATTTTTTAATTTTATTTGTTCTATATATCTTTTAGGTCCCTGGTTGATCGATAATTTTATATATTTTAGATTTTAAATCAATAGGAAAAATATTAAGTTTTAAATTGATAGTTTTACTATCTTTAGGCCCTAAATTAACATTATTCATAATTAAAAAGATCAATATCAAGTACTCAATTATGGTACACAAATAAGAAAAATCATTATTCCTCTGACAAATTATACTTTTAAAAAATAATTTTATCATTTTAGGCAATCCAATAAATTCTAAAAAAAAATTATATCATGCTTTAGTGAGATGAAACATGCAACGATCCATTCCACCAATAATTTGTTTTTTATAATAAATCAGGAACAATTTTTCTATTCTGACTTATTTTAATTTAAGAAATTCTAATTCTTTTCCAAAAAATATTTACACTCGACATTGGTATGTGCTAAAAAATAAAATATATTTAAATTTTACAGTTTTAATAGGAAGTAAATTAAAAAACATTAAAATATAAATGATAAGTCATTATATTTTCTATATATATTCAATTTAAATATTATTCATTCATTAACTATTTTGAAGGATATTAATTGTTATTATTATATAATTTACGATGTACAATTAGTAAATGTAATCAATATAAATTTTGTAATTTAATCATTTAAATAATATAATTGTCGATTGTTAAGGAATTTGTTATTGACTATTTTCTTGTGTTGAAGATTTGTAGATACAATGCATCTTCTTATTCAAGAATTGTGTGTACATATTGCAACACTCACACTGTAAAACTTAAAAACTTTAAAAAAAACATAAACCTGCTTGATCGATTCTAAAACCAACCCAAATTTAAAAATGAAAACTTTACATGAACTCTCCAAACTAAATGCAAAAAAAAAAAAAAAAAAAAAAGTTACGTAAAGGACTAGAGAAGTGGGCGATGAAAAAGTAGAGCAAATGCAACCACCAATTATTTCTTGCGTTGTAAAACAATCATCACAATACACATCTTTATTCTATATGGTATCAAGGAGAATGATTTTAGGCCTAAAATCTAACACTAAAGCTCATGTCTCTGCTTTTTATTACAAATCTTTAAACACATCCAAAACTACAAATCTTCGAACCAACACAAATCTTTAAACACATCCAAAATTACAAATCTATAAAGGGTACTCACATAGAATTTAAAATATAAATCTAAATACATAGAGTAGATATATAGTACTAAAATAAATAAATAAAAGTAACAAACTGTAATACAAAATAGAATTAGATTTGTTTTTATGATTTGAAATAAAAACATCAACAATTGACATATTGTAATTTGATTTACTGGACCTATACAACAATATCGCAACGAATCGAGCGAGAATAGTGGAAAGTTATACACACTTTAATTAAATTTAAAATAAAATTTATCCAAATCAATTGAATGAGAGGGCACGGTCTAAAATAAAATTTATTCAAATCAATGAAATGAGAGGGCATGATCTATAATCATCCAAATTCACAAAAAAATGCACACACTTTAGTGAAAATAACTAATACTTTTTAGTGTAAACAACTAATATATTTAAATGATTCATGTATGAACCATTTTCACTCAATACTTTGTCATACTCTAATCACCCACAACCTTCTCTAATAATGTGGGATGAAGCCTCTTGCTTTTTTAAGAGTCTATTGAGGAGATTCTCGAGACAATTGAGATATAAAAGACAACATGGGAAGATGGAACCAACAAATGCTTTTTGAAGGCCGTTGATTTTGACGGAGTGACATATGCGGTGGTGATGCTCATTACAAATCGTTAGAAAGGACTAATCAATGTCAATTGTGGGAATGAAGATTATAATATATATATATATATATATATATATATATATATATATATATATATATATTTCTACACACAATCCTTATAAGGGATAATGTATACATCAATTAAAAAAATTAATAAATTAATAACTAACAAAATTCACTAAAAAAAAAAAATTCATCAACAATCTTGCACCCCTCTTATCCAGGGAAGAAGAAATGTGTGATTTGAAAATCACCCTACAAAAGGAAAATACAAAATATGAAGCCGATGTGAGGTCCAATTTAATAACAAATAACCAACTAACTCACAAATTATAAACAAAATTATCTTTTAATATAATAGTAAATTGTACATTTATATTATATTAGTAATAATAAAAAAAAATGGACATAAAAATATGGATTGGAATATATTGTTGTTAAAATAATCCATTGCAATTAAAAGAATAAACAAATGAACTTAATTAAAAAACAATATAAAATATTCTACCTTTGTTCACAAACCATGGACTTTAGAAAGTTGAATCAAATGTTAAAAATAAAATTATTTCATGATTATGAACTCACAATTTTTTTTTTTTAATATTTATGGAAATAACTAAATAAAAAAGTAAAAGGAAATGTTTTTATATTACTTCAACCAATTCTTTTAATTATCTAAATTATGGTGCAAATTTGTGATTTTTTAAAAAAAAAATCATTGCAATTTATATTAGTTGATCGTTTATGGATTATTGGTAGAACATTATTTGATAGAATTTAAGGCATTTGATATATTATGTATGACATATTGGTTATTATCTTATATATTGTATTACATCTATATAAAATTACAAATGATAAATAAAATTAAAATTGACAATATTAATTGAGATATTATATATGAAATTGCAAAATGAAATGTTCCAATAAAAACAAAACTACAATTTAAATATCTGGAACTGGTTAGATAGACATTTGGCAAGATTACTGTTTAATTTATATTTCTTTTATAATTTTTGATTAATTGTGTGTATGCAAACCCAGTTCTATGGGGAGAATTATTTAAAAAAAAAATCAATTATTTTATGTTTGTAACCATTTTTTTTAGGCAAAGTATTATAATATAATAAGCTTATCACGAAATAATTTTAAATTATCATTAATCTCATGAGGAGTATCATTAATCTCATCAGGGGTATCATCAAAATAATTTTTTTGAACTCAGACTAATGATACCCCTGATAGGTTTAATGATACTCCCGATGAGATTAATGATACTCTAAAACTATTTCATGTTAAGCTTATTATGAAGCGTTTTCATATAAAATCTACTTTTTTTTTTAAATACATAAGATCAATCAATTTTGACAAAGCAAGCTTCACTTAGCATAACTACCTCTATTAATAATTTAGTAGGTTGTGACCTAACACACGTATAAAATAATAATTTAATGCCATATTTTATTGACATAATTATATAATATAACGTTTACCTATTTTGCATTCATGTGAATGCATTCTATTTAAGTTTTAATTAATTGATAAACATTTATATTAGGAAAAATGTATTATAGAGATATATTTTGGGTTGTCTTTTAAATCATATTTTCTCCTACATAATTTAATTGTACATATTTAATAAAATCATCACTAATACAATATAAAATGTACCGGTTTGGTAAATATCTATTTTATAATTTATTTTTAAAATTATAGAGAATTTAATATATGTTACTATTAATTCACATAATATATTTTACTATTGATTGATTACACTACCTTAAGAAGGAAAATAATAATAATAATAATAATAATAATAATAATAATAATAATAATAATAATAATAATAATAATAATGATAATGAAGTAACCGATGGGTCAATTAATACTAAACTTTAAGGTTGACTTTATGAAATAATTACTTAATTATAGTGTTTCATTATGATGGGAATTAAATCAATTAAAGACGAAATTAGACAAAACTTAAGGATAATTAACATTTGCATCAAATAAAGATCTCTTAGAATGACAACCAATAGAACAAATTGTAATTTGCTGAAGTCTAAGGATACTTCAAAATTAACGAATAATTAATCATTAGAACTTCGCACGGAATAAAGATTTGATGTTCTGATACATAAATTCGCAAGGAAATAAGTCTAAGATTATTTTAAATGATAATTACAATTCTTTTTTATTAAAAAATAAAGATCTAATTTTTTTTTTTTTAAAAGACCTTAGATTATAAACTAAATCGCAGTTGGCCTTTTTCTGTAAAGAAATATAGGAACTAAATTTTCTCAATATTAACCATTGTGACAGAAATATAGACCAAATTAATACATTAATCAAATATCAATTAGAACAAAATAACTGGAATATAATAACAATTAAATTGCATTATATATTACATGTTTATCCTTGAAATACATTTACATATGACAACCACTGTATATAAGAATTGGAAAATACATAATCAAATATAAAATATGAGATCGAACATAATGCTAAATTTTCAAAAGTAGATGACAACAATCGTACAATAAATTACACATTAGCGTTTGCAAATTCTTCATCAATTCATATACTACACCGAAAAAAACTGCAAAAAAAGCAACCTTCAAATCGTTGATACCCCCTTCGAATCATGTTCTCCTTTTAAAACCAACAAAATCATTAACAATTCCACCTAAAATCTCTGCCCAATTATTGTCCAAGAATTCTTCATTGCCGGTTTTCATATCTTCATCTACAAATTTGTGTAATGTGTATCTCACCCTATCAACTAAGCATAATATATATAGGAAAAATAATTAATGCAATTGCTAAATTTATGGCCTAAATTGACTACAATACAATGAGCATTAACATCAGCAAATTAATCACCATACAAAGACAAAATCAATCGAATGGACACGATGCAATGAGACAAAACGATCAACGGATGAGAAATACTCCCGCCAAAACCCAAATATGGAAAGGTTAGTGTTATTATATTATTTAGATTTAGATATTAGATATTTATTGTTATTTTAGTGAGAAATATTATTAAACCATTTTTATGTTTGTTAGAGTCAAAGGTATAATTTTACACCCAATAAATTAAATATATTATCTTGCCTACATCATGGGGACTAATTAAATTTCAAACTACTACCCGAATTGAAAAGTCAAGATAATTATTGGTTTTATATATGTGTGTCTAAAAATTCATTGTTTTTAAAATATTGAGCTGTAATTTTTTTTTTATTGGTTAAATTGTGACTTGAACTCATGATAGAAGCCCTAACCAATTAACTAAACTTTGTATCATTACAATACATGTGATTATAATCATATAATTTATTATTAATTAATGTTAAAATCAACGGTATCATATAATTTATCATTAATTAATGTTAAAATCAACGGTGAAAATAGAAACGGGTAGAAGAGCCGTACGTGAACGTGGGAGTACAAACACAAATAAGAGGATATATGAAATTTGCATATAGAAAGTACCCCCAATTATTGTAAGGCCGCGGCTAAACAAACTCCCGATTCTACTGTATATATCCCAAAATATTTGTACAAAAATAGTCTCAAGTTAAATGTCTAAATTACCCATATAAAAATTATTCGAGTTACGAGTTACTATTTTTTAACTGTTCCTTTCTACTTCCGTCTGTCAAATTTGTTTTCCAAAAAAAAAAAAAATGAATTGACAAGAATCTATAAATTGCTTATCGGTAAATTGTGAAGCATTCATCGGAAAATTGAATATTATCTTGCTAAGCCCTAGGGCACACCACACACAATTTGCATAATCACGACTTTCGATTTGGGGCAAAACAATTCACGACGTTGCAAGGACACCACTCGGTTCCACCACCATCCAAATATCCTCTTCAATGAATCCAAGATCAATAATCTTCAAACCTATCCCATGTCGTTGAAACTTCAATCCATTTGCTTGCTCTTTTTTTCTTTTTTCTCTCCTTATTTTGGACAAAGTGGGATCGGAGCCTATTCCACGTCACTGAAACTATAGCTATTAAGTAGTACTATTGTTGTTCAGTCCTTGATAACGTGCGTAGTAATTTAACACATTTTGCGTATATTCTGTTGTAATACATGCGTGGGTTTATTGTGCTTTGATTCACACACCTTAATTGTTAATCTGATGCAAATAATAATAGATTTGTTTTTATTGTTTTATCATAGGGTATAATGGTCTAAAATTGGGGTGTGTTTAGTAATTAGAAATTATTTTTCATATTTTAAATGGGGTTTGTATAGTAGTTGGGGTGTGTAGGGTATAATCGGGGGTTTGTTTAGCCGCAACCAAAAATTCACTCGAAGATGCTAACTCATAAATCATTAAAAGTTATTAGTTGTTTTTACCAAAGAGTGTTTGTTGTTTTTAACGAAAAATATTAGTTGTCTTCACAGAAGAGTCTTAGTTGTTTACTGAAAACAAACTAAGACTCTTCAGTGAAGACAACAAATATTCTTCAATGAAAATAACAAATACTCTTTAGTGAAAATAACTAATATCTTTCAAATATTTATGTATACATCAATTTCAATCTATTATACATATTCAAAGAACACACTTAAAAGAACATATTAGACAAAATAACGATTCAAGTAACAAATGATAATAATGCATAAATTACTCTAGAAAGACAACACCATCATTGAGGTTTGACATAGGAAAAGACTTTTATAACAAGAAAACATAAAATTGCCTACGAAAATTATCAATATTGCTATAAATCTATCAGCAATTTTTTTTTTTTGCTGAGGATTGCCTAAAATATTTTCGAAGTGCATAAAAGTTTAAATTTATAGAAGGGTGAAATTAATTCATTTATACAATCCAACAGTACATAATGGAAGGCTTCCATCTGCATAATTATTGATGAAAGGATATTAAATTCTTCCAATTATTGCAGAAGCATAAAGTCAACGGAACTGAAAGTTCAACCTATTCATACATATATATGGCTCCAACATATGAATTCTATATAAAGATTCCACATATGATTTCCAGGTAAAAACACTAGAAAATAATGGAAACGACATCATATAATATTACACCTAGAAATCATGATTAGGCATCACTTTAAATGATAAACTTCAAAGGTCGCAGATCAATAAAACTAAAACTAGCTAGATAATTGTGTTAATTAGATGTCAAATAATAAGCATGTTTTCAAAAAATTAGATGCATAAATAAACCAAAAAAATATTCCCTCAACCCACCAAAAGTATGCTCATTTAAATTATTTGTATGTCCACCCAAAGTATGCACATTTCATTTATAAAAAATATCACTTTAATATCACCCTTCAACCATCACTTAATTACACATATATCATTCATTTTACGCGCATATACATTAACACTTTATTTATAATTTGAATCTATAATACCCTTACTTTTTCTACTATATATCTTACTATATTTTTAAATTTGTGCCCATACACATGAACATAGTTTTCGTGGACGGGGGAGTAGTTACCAATTGCATTACCTAGATATAAATGAATTAAAATGTTTTCAAAAAATTAAATACATATTTAAATGAAAAGGCCAGTTTGCATTGCTGCCAATTTGAAGGCCGAAAACAAATACTTAGATTAATTAGACTTGAAAAACAAAACAAAAAAAGTAGTCTTGATAGGCGTAAGTTATCACTGAAATGGGGGGAGAAGATGGTGGAAGGTTGGTTATTATATAGAAGAGGTTATCTTATTGGTGCCCATTTGCAAAGAATCTTTCCGTAAAGTAAGTCCAAAACTTGTTGTGTGGCCCCACATCACTACCTAGGACCATAATCTAATTTTTAAGGTACCAGTTAATAAAAAAAATTACCCACCATCAAGAAATAAATAAAGAAGGGTACCCCTATCAACTAATTTTTCATATTTTATATTTTATATTGAATTAGTAAATTTATTATTTTATTTGCAATCTTAAAATAATTATCCATTTAAAAATATATCCACTTGTTGTTTTATATTCAAATTATATTATATTATTAAATAATAATTGTCATTATCATATGAACAATTGAAATGGTCCAATAATTTTTTAATTTTTTTTATTTTGATCCAATATATATTATACGCATTAAATTTTGTGGATTTTTGGGTCCGCTAATCTTGTCGGTTTCATTTAATGCCATCGATTCCCAAGGGTTGGCAGTCAAGGGGTCGGTTGAACATTGAATTTTTGGTGGTCGCTAATTTTCATTTTAAAATTTACGACATCACTAATTTTGGCGGTTTAGATGAATCCAAAAGGTCGCTATTTAGCGACGGCTAACCCGTCGCTAATATGGAGACATTAATGACGGAATTTCTCGCCCGTCACTAAATTTAATAAGTTTGACCAATTGATTTTTTATGTCTCTAATTAATCCCTAATTCCAAAATTTATATGTTGTCTATCTCAAATTTCAGTAGCTAATACGCGAATTGTTATATTGTAAACCAAGATACAAAATTCTTTTAAAAGCTGAACAATCCACGAAACACATATTCGTGTCATCTTGCATATGTTTAGATGTCACATATTTCAATCACAACAAATAGAGAAAGCAGTGCAATTTATGTGCTATCCTAGAGACTTGTGAAAAAAATAGTATAAATAGGAGCAGTGTTTCTATGCTTCCATATTTCAAATTCCATGACTTTAATTGTTGTATTTATTGATGAAATTGCATGTATGATCCAAGATGTTCTTGGACCCTTGAATTTGGAAAACTACGTTATACTTGTTCAAATGTTATCAAACTTGTGCTCAATGTGTTAATCTTGATGAGTAGATTCAAAATATGTCATTGCATGTGAAATCCAAGATGTTCTTGCACTTGTATTTTGCTTAAAAAATAATACATATATGCTAAACTTGCTTGGGTGATGACAAACTTGTATCAATGTGTTTATGTTGCCAAGAAGATTCCAAAAATGCTATTGCATGTGAGATTTGATGAACCCTTTGATATTTTTTTTTTAAATGATAATCAACTAATACAATTTGGTTCACCATCTTTAGTACTTCACAAATATGTATTTGCATGTGTAGTTTGACCCCTTTAATGCCTTTGAATTTTTTTTTTTGAATTACTTGGATGTTAAAGATATTGTCACCATCATCCTTAGAATGTTATGAGGATTAAAATGATGTAATTACATGATAATTTTGCCTACTTGATAAAACTTCGGACCTATACTTAACTTTTCTTGAATGTTGAAATTATTGTTACCATCATGTTTAGAATAATAAGAGAAACCTAAATATATAATTGCATATAAAAATGGACTAGGTACAATGCGTGTTTTGAACTATTCATGAAATTGATATGTGCGCTTAATTGCTGAATTTCTTGCTATGAATGTGGTTAACAAGTTATTTAGAACTTGAATGTGTAATTTCATATGAATCTATAAACTTAATAGAGAAAACCTCAATTTTATTTAAGGTATTAAAGAAAATTGGATAGTGATACTTGAATAATTTTTCTCCACTTAGACACCTTAGTGAAACATGTGAATGACCATTATTTGATTCTAAATGTATGAATCTATGTGACTTATATTTCCAATGTGATCTTGTTTGGATGCTATGATTTTCGAACCCTATGTGTAACTAAAGAATGAATTAAAATGAAAGTGAGGCTAATAATCATGATGTATGAAAATGTGTAAAGATTCTTCCAAAAATGACTTGATGTTTAATTCTAAAAGACCACTACCTGTTCTTATAAAAAGTGATCACTACAAGAAAAAAGAGTTTTTACAACGGCTCAAAACTCTTGTCTTTCCAAAAAAAAATGACCTATGTAGAAGCTCCCGTTATAGTAGGTGGGTATAAATACACGACGGTTAACAAACCGCCGCCTTTCATCTATTACTACAACGGTTAAAGGCTGTTGTCTATCACTAATCAAATATGTTGTTGTAGCATAATAATATCATAAATTGTGAGGATAGACAACAGTGCTCAACCATTGTTGTTCTCTTATACATACAACATTTTCTAACCGTTGTCTTTCTTTAAAAAATAAGTTGTTGTAGCATATATTCTTCTTAAAATTCAAGTATAACCATTGTCTGTCATGTTAACTACATCATTTTTTCACTGCTGTCTTTCAATTAAAATATATTCTTGTAGCTTTTTTTTTTATTTCTTGGTTAGACAATATTTATAAACAATTGTCTTTATGTATTTACTAAATCGGTTTTGCACCTTTTCGTATCTTTTCACAATTACAACCAAATTTCCAATCAAATAAGAGGTAAAATAAACCATAAAATTCGACTAAAAACATCATTCACAATTATATAATCCAAAGTCAAAATAAAAGTGTACACAACCTAATGAATAAAAATTTACAAATATTTTTCATAATATATGATCATTAATTTGTTCCATGCTAACTCTTTGTCATGCTCATCTTCATGTTCCTGCATATATACAAACCTTATCAAATTTATAAGCAATTTTAAAACTCTTGAAACCTAATCAACCAAAAATAGAATATTCCATAAATTTGCATCAGTTTTTAGTAATATTTTTACATCTATTATACTTCTATTAAAATCTCTCACAATCAGGATCCATAACCATATAAAACAATCTTCCCCATATCTAATCAAATTATTCTTCACAAAATTCTTAAAACAAGAAAACCATATAAACAAGAGCAACAAACCAAGATACCAATGAACCACCATTCTACAAATAATAGCAATAAATATACGCAAAAATAAAGAGAAAACTAACCAACCAACCAAGCTAGCATCAATTCATAAGTTTAAAGGAACATGTAAACAAACAAAAACACACTTATATTGCATCAAGATCGTGGAAAAGACTAATTTACTAAATAAACTATCTAGCTTGAAAATAAATACAACACATAAGACCCAATTTACCATGGAAAAGACTGCAATGCTTCCTCCCCAAATTATAATATAAAAAAATCAGGGAACTTACACCAAGTTTGCAGGGAAGATTTAATTAAAACAATGTTAGTACAATATCTCAATTATGCTCATTCTAACATTTCATTAAACTAAGTCTCAAGTCCAATCAACTGAAATTCTATTTAATCTTGTTGCGTAAAATCACCATCATAATATTGAGATTCTAACTTCAAGAAAAAACACTGCATATATACAAATCTTATTTAACTGTTCAAATCATAGCGTCAGTTGTATAGTTAGAAAAAAGATAAAAATAGACAAAATGTTCCTAAGAAAAACATTTCTCAAAGGTGACAAACCAAGGGTTGCTACCTCCTTCACGTTTATACATATATACAAACCATATTTAATTTTTCAAAATCATAGTCAGTTGTATAGTTAGACAAAAGATAAAAATAGAAGAAATGTTCCTAAGGAAAACCTGTATCAAAGGTGACAAACCAAGGGCTGCTACCTCATTCACGTTTCACTTGTGCTCCGTAGTATAATCAGCTGAGCAAAAAACCCCAATAACATAGTAGAAATTAGACTATTATTATGTGCAATAATAATAACAAAGTCGGAGATTGAAAAAAACCAACCAATAAAAAAAAGAGCTAGCTATTAATCAATCCTCATAAAGACCCATCGTTTACTGCTTACAATACATAAAGTCAGCGTGTGACCCACGACAAAATGATAGTTTTCTTCATTTCCATTTTTTTTAAATAACCCCTGTTTTATTGCTTACAATACATAAGATACAAAGTGGGTTAAATTCTCGATCTAACTAGGGATATCTACTCCGTTCTAATCTTGAGGATATAGAGAGTTAAGCGCTAATGTTACTAATTCATGAGTTATCACAATAAATCTTTAGTAATCACTTCATGAGATAATCACCTTGTTTTCTCATATATTCATCAAATTGCATATCATAGCATTCTTCATTTTCTAGTACATAGAATATCTCAAGCTAATTCAAAGCATAAATTATGATCTTTTAGTCATCATGCACCGTAATCAACAACTAAATATTAAGTAAAGCACTGAAAAGTAGTGCATAAAAGTGATTTGTGTACTTGATTAAAAACTCAAAATAATAAATATTCATACCACTATAAATTACTCATAGAATTTGGGAACACGGATTAAGATAAATTTTAAGATAATAGTTATAGTACAAGTAATAGAAAAAGAGTTCTTCAATTCTTCCTCGGTTGTATACTAACATTAGCAAATTTAATAGGAAGAATTAGTTGTGGTTTCTAAATTGCAATCTATTTATTATGAAGAAAATGTTCATGTTGTTTAGTTAGTTACTTTGCAAACACCATATATTCAATTGTAATTAAGAAATCTAACCATTTCATACAAAGATCTGTGCTTACATGTTCGTGTATCCAAACCAAATCAGCAAGGAACTTCTTGTGCTCATCCTGAACTGCTCTAATCAAATCTGTGAATATATAACACATTGCATCAACTAAAAATCTGTAAATTTAGATTAAATGTAGATCTACCTTGCAAGTTTCTTCCAACTAAAAATCCCAAAAGACTGTAACCAACAGCGTGAGATGTCTTTCATCGTTCTTCCATTAGGGACAAAGACTGTAACGAATAATAATGTTGAGCTGTCTTTACTCCAAGGTGAAAGATGTTAATTAATTTAGAGTTATTCGGAAGCTTGATTAATTAATGGACTTGATAATCTTAAACGCGGGAAATAATAACCGGGAGCCCATATTATCGTAATATGGATTAAGATGGATAGTGCAATATTAATTTATTAGTGGTAATAATTAATATTAATGGATTGAATTATATTGGGGCTCAATATTGAAATTCAGAAGTCCATTAGGAGGTCCAATCTTAATTCTCCTTAAGGCCCCTCAAGTAGCCCATTAAGTAGCCCAATAATGATAAGGTGATTAAAATAAAAAGAATATATTAATGCTGATTTTCCTTTGTATTTTTCGAAAATAGTTAAATTAAGAGAGAAAAGATTTTGTTGATTTTCTTGAAAAGATATTATGGAAGATAAGTATTCTTGGAATACAAGATTATCTCATATATTCAAGAAGATCTAAATCTTGGATTCTACTCTTGATATTTTCGAAAATTACATGTTTAATAATAGGGTGAGATTTTTGTGGAATATTTTATTATGGAGAAAAGAATATATGGGATATATTCAAGATTTCTTAGAGACTAAGAAAAGATTTTCTCTTGCCCATAAAATATTGAAAATTTTCGGCCACCTATTATTATAAATAGGGGATGATTATTTCATCCCCAAGTACATAATTCCATGTGTTGGAAAAATCAAGAAGCATAGATATTTTTCTTTTTCCTTAGTTTATTAAATTGCTTGAAAGCGTCTCCCACCGGCGATCAAGTGAGGTGAAAAGGGAAATACTTGAGAAGGCTTTGGGTTGATAGAGCGAGATTACTAGTGTCCCGTATATCCAAAGGCCATTACTACGAGAGGTACGTTAATCGCATATTTACTTGTTTATTCCGCCTAGTTAAATATGTGAAATTAATTCAACATGCATGATGATAATTAGTTGTTGGAATTATTATTTGAATTAATTAGGATTAATTCATGCTAGTAATAATTGTATTTAAATTCGTATTTAAATTTCATCCCGAATAGATTCTGGGCACCCCTAATTTTCCCAACAGTAGGTGGTGGACTAAACTTTTGGACTTCTTAGCTTGCATGTTTGACATGTGTCTATTTTGACTAGTTTGACCTTATCTAAGCTGAAACTTAGTTACAGAGTCTTCTTTTAGGTCTACCACGTCCATAGAGTTGTTCGTCGTTACTTAGTTTGCTGAACCTACTGGAAATATTGGTGTAGAGTTGTTCGCCCATCATTCAATTGTGAGTTATGTAATCTGGATCTTCATCTTCAGTGGGAGGTGCTCGCATAACGTTGCTCGTTAGGTGTGTAGGTGGATATAAGAGCACTTCCGAGATTAGCTTATGCACCACCCTTACGTCATTCTTGTTCGTCATGTGGGTTTTGGTTTATGTTAATCACAATCCATATTTTATCCATGAAGCTTGTTCGCTTATCTCTAGGAGTTGTTCGCCTATCAACAATTGCCCCATAGCCTGAGTTTACGTTGACCGGGATGAGCTACTCATGGCCGAGCAACTGGAGTCAGGCTATAGTTTTGTAAGGGAGCTTGGACGAACAGCTTGCTTTGGGCGAGCAACTTGAACGCGACGTTCTATTTCGAGGCTCGGGGCTCGTTCGAGGGATTACGTGGGTGACATGATGAAGCGCTGCCCACGTGCACACCTTATCAAGGTCACGCGCCTTCTTAATTGCAAATGAGCTCTTCAACTTTTAAGCTTGCTCGAAATCAACCCCAGTTTTGCATTTTGAGTCCAAAATTGTCATGAAATTACGGGTTTTACCCCGCCTTTTCATCTGGGTATATATAGGGGAGTTAGAGATTATTTCTCACTTTCCCTCTTTGATTTCAAAAATTTCCGGCCAATACTTCTATTTTTTCCGACGACTCCTTGATTGCTCCGGTGTTTCATCAATTTTTTCGGCGTCCCTTTGCATTCCGGCCACTGGTAGTTATTTATATCCGATTTCATATTTTAATTTTTTACATTTTCCTTTCTTCTTTCGATTTTTATTTCTGTAAAAAATCGTGAACCACCACCATCACTGGGAAAACACCGCCGCCATTTTCATCATCTTCTTCACAATACCCAAAAATTGCCTTTTTCCATTGTTTTCTTTTAAAAAGTCCCATGTCCTCCCAAATCAAGTAATGAAAATTTACCTCTAAACCCTGAGAAACGTCCACCTCGAAGTTGTTTCCTTTGAAGGCCAGCCGCCATTTGAAATTTCCTCGCGAACGGACCAGAACATTGAATCAGTTGTTAGATCGGTGAACAACACTGGTGCTCGCCAATCCGGTGAGGAGGTTGTCAAAGTTGTACATCGGGAATCGAGTGAGGAGGAGTCATCGAGCTCCAAATCTGAAGAGGAGTCAGATCTCGAGTACGACGAGTTGACTTGGGAGTTTCTGGAAGGAATAAAGTTTCCCAACCATAACCTGATGAGAATCAGATCCCCACAGGAGTTGCTCGCCCATTAGAATGACAAGCATATTCAAAACAATTTGTGAACATACCAATCCCCCAGAAAGACAAGTCTTGAAATTGTTGAGGACCGAGTATCAGGTGAGCAATATTAGGAGTATTGTTCGCAAGGACGAGCTCGACTTGATACGAGAGATATACAAAAGACCATATGATATCTTTATGTGGGCTCCCAAGAAGAAGGAAAGAGATGATCGCCCTCCTCCTGAGTGTACAACGATCAACATTGATACTTTGATCGGAAGATTAATGCAGCTTCTACCTCCCATTGTTGGTCGGTTCCTCGAGGCGACCAACTTGGCCATCACCCAGATCACCCCAATCGGCTGGATGAACTTGCTCAGCATCATGATCTTGTTCGCACTGGAGGGTTATGTTGATCGTGTTACTCTGGATGAAGTCAACTATATGATGACGATCACAGCTTGTTCGGCTGCAGAGAAGGGATATTTTTACTTGAAAGCTCACCTAGGGCTGAAAGTAGTTGAGGGGGTGACAAACAAGATCCGGGATTGGAAGCAACATTTTTTCTTCATAGGGGGTGATTGGCGAGCTGCGGCTGACCCCCATGGTGGTGGTTCATGGATTAACTCCCCTGCCGCTTATGGGAAAAGACAACGTAAGCTTGTTCCTTCCTATAGTTGAAATAAGTGGGTCTAATTTTTAACTTTTTTGTTTGTTAGCAGGTCCCTGGTTGCTCAAGTGGAACAGTGAAGAGGAGGAGATCGGCTCGGAGCTTTTGTTCACCTCTTGCCTGGTTTCCCTTCGCAATCGAGCAGATAGGTCCCTCGATTATCCTAATGAGGACAAGTGCAAGAAAGTTGCTCGTCTTTACACTTATCCTCACCATCTTGCGGCTCAAGCCGAAGTGCCTCCAGGTATTATACTTAGAAACCTTTTTTTAATATTTGCTCGCCTCTGCCAAGCTGTTCGCCTTATAGAGGAGCAAGTCACTGTCGCCGTACCTCTGAGCTTCGCCTTCCTTGAGCAAAGAGTTCACGAGATACCACCAGCTAGAGGAAGAAACGTCAAGGGAGACCCTCCCTTAAAGATAGTCTCCTTGGTAACAAGGACTTCTGGAGCTCAGACTGCTCGACAAGCTGCTCTAGCCCAACTGTCACCGCCCCCACATGGGAACAAGAGGCTGAAAAGGGCAGATGTGACCCCGGTTTCCCCCACAGTTCACCCCGCTGGCAAGGGGAAAGAGAAAGTGGCAAGTACAGTTGCTCGTCACTCTAGCGAGAAACCTGCCCTCCACCACTCCTCGGAGGCGGCCGACATAGGTGGTAAGGGTGCCAAGAGCATCAAGGTCCAGCCAAGGGGCCCTGAAGACATCACGTACTTAAACTGGGATGGCCTAAAGTACTCTGAGTAAGTATCTTCCTTAAGCGTTTTAACTTATGCATTTTCTAAAAAAAAATTCTAACTTTAACTTTCGTTTGTTCGCAGATACCGAGCTGCCGACCATCCCAGGCGAGTTGATATCATTCATCAGTTCGCCTGCTCCAAATACCCTGCCTATCTCCGGGACATCCCGGAGATAATATTCGCCAGGTAACTGAGATAGTTGCTCGCGCCTGGACGAAGCCCCTAGATAAAGCCGTTCAAGCGCAGGGGTCGGCAGACAACTTCTGTCTCTCGATGATGTAGGCGGCAAACTTACTTGTCTCCACTCATAGGGGACTTTCTCAACTGGCTGAAGTCGAGGAGGCTGCTCGGCCCCACTGTTCTGTAGCTGACTGAAGAGAAAAAAGGCAATGTGAACAAGTTCAACGCCAAGGTTGCTCGCCTCAATAACCAAGAGCTCTCCACCAAGCTGAAAATGAAAGAAGGTGAGCTCGCCACTTCCCGAGCTACCCTTGAGGAAGAGAAGAAAAGAAGGGAAGAGGTCGAGTAGAAAGCGGTTGAGCTGGAGGCGGAGGTTGCTCGCCTCAAAGAAGGGATGACCGGGACACTTACTCAAGCTGAATTCGACACCCAACTGAATACCCACCTGGGACCTTGCTCAAACTTGGGCTATATCTACGCTTATGCTGACTGTATTCGTTCAGTCAACTTACATAATGTCCTCAAGGTCCAAAAGGCAATCGGTAAGGACCTCGGGGAATTCCTTGAATCCTATCCTCCCCCACTTGGGTCAACACTTCAGCTGAGAGATATGGCTGAATATGGGGTCATGTGGGGTAAAGTTAGATTTTCTTGACCCCAGCATCTCTCTATTTATTCCCCAGTCGACGAACAAGGGGAGGATGGTGAGCAGGCTGAGCTAAATTCTGAGGGCGAGCAGGCTAACCTTGTCCAAGATGGTGAGCAGGTTGCAGTTGACGACTTGGTCGCCGGTATGCTGGTTGACAACCCTATTGATCAAGCTCAAGACCCGGTTCCTACCGAGCAGAGGCTGGAATAGACTTTAGGATTTTTTGCTTTTTGCCTTTTCTAATAGTTGTTTGCTCTTTTCTGGAGTTTTTTTGTAACTCTTTTGGGCTTTAATAGCCTTTTATTTAATGAACTTTTATCTCTTATTGCTCGTCATTTCTTCATATGTTAATTACTTTACATATATTCAATGCCTTACAATATTAACACATGTAATTGGGCTTTGTTCTATTTGATCTTTGCCTTTAAAATAGAATTAAGGGTTTAGCCTTAGGCTTTGCTCGTTTTAAAAAACAAACAACCTTTCAATGGCTTGGATCCTTATAAAATTGGACTTGTACCTTGAGCTTAGATTTCCTCCTCGAACGAACAACTATTATTACATTAAGGTTTGGAGTAGTTCTTCAAAGCATCACAGATCGGTTGGAAGTAATGGAACAACCTACTCTAATTGAAGAAAGAAACCCTGTTGCCAATCGTCGTAATGCAGAGGTGGAATCGGAAGAGGGCGATGATGATTTGGTGGCTTTTCACCAAGTTGATCAAAGGAGAGGTAGGAGGCAAATTGATGAAGTGGATCAAAATTTAGGGAGCATCAAAATACACATCCCTTGGTTCCAAGGAAGGAGTGATCCAAAGGCTTATTTGGAGTGGAAAGAAGGTAGATCATATCTTTGATTGTCATAACTACTCAGAGGAAAAGAAAGTTAAGCTTGCAGTTGTTGAGTTCATTGACTATGCTATAGTTTGGTGGGATCAACTCATTACAAATCTGTTATGAACCCATCACTACTAAAATTATGATTCATATTGTTGTATAATTTTCGGATATAACTGAAAAAGAGAGAATTGGGGAAGAGAGAATTAAGGGAGAGTTAGAGAGAGAGAGAGAGATTTCAAGAGAGAGAAGTGTCGAGAAGATAGGAAAATCTGGAATGTTTCTTGCTTCCTTTCCTCCACTGTATCTACCATATTTAAACTTACTGAAACATTATATGGGCTTCAAGTATTGAAGCCCAAAACTAAGTAAATAACTAAAATGGGCCAAACCCTTAATAATGAAATTCACTAGTAATAGGTAAATAAGCCCAAGCCCAATCTTCAAGTGTAAGAATGATATTTTGACTCCTTTAGCTTCCAATTTCAGTACATGACAATACTCCCTCCTTGAATGAGCCTTGTCCCCAAGGCTCCAAGTTGAAATTTTTGTTGCTTGTATTGTTATCCTGGACTTGAGACTCTCAGATGATATAATATAATCATGGATATCTGAATTCACGTCTACCCAACCGATTAGACGGACTTCAACTCGCTTCTTTTGTGTCCCCAAAAAAATTGATTGCACTATTTCTCCTCTCAAGCTAATCGATAATCTTCTATTAGAGAGCTTTTCATTACAGACTACAATAATCTTCAAGCTTGAAAGGGATGGTGAGTTCCCAAAGATGCAAACACCATTGTCAACCGAACTCGTCATGTATACATTTGTGGTGTATAACGACAAAAAAAATGGTAACAATGTCAGTATGTCTTTGCTCACATACTCAAATAACACTTGTATGTAGAATTCGTGAGAGTCAAGGCCAGTTTTGTTACTCCAGGACAAACCACAAAAGAATTTTCTTTTGGCATGTAGAACACCCGAATTAAATGGGTGACAATTACCCCCAAAACTCCACCAAGATTCTTCTTTGGGACACAGCTTGATAGCTTGAGGCGAGTATCTAGGACCACAAACACGAACAATCTTCAAAATAGCACCTTCGAGGAGGCTGCAAGCAGTGACCTCACATAAATTGAAAAGTTGAATTATGAGGAATCCCCCATCCACTTTTGGTCTAGTAGGCAAACGTGGAAAAAGTGTTATGAGCAAAGCTAGAATGGAAATATTGCTAGTTGAACACATTACCCCCTCCTGGAATAAGGCTTGTCCCCAAGGCTTGAGAATTGGATTTTTGCAGCCTATATTTTCGTCCTTCCAAGCAGCAGCAGTAAAATAGGAGTTTAACCAGGCGATGAGCCACTCATGAACTACTTGTCGTATAAGTGCAGATTCCCCAACATTCTTCCTCATACTCCAACCAAGTTTCTTGTGCAATTCATTGAAATCAGCAGCCTGTCCAACCAAATTAACTCTAGGTGCATATGTCGACAATGGAAATTCTACGTAGATTGTATTAACAGTGATGTTAGAAGGAAACTTGACATAGAGTATGATCTCAGGATTTCCAGTAAGATAACTCTTCATTTGAATGGGACTACATGTAACACTAATTTTCTCAATAATATCAACAAATACTTCCTTCCTGTTCCAACCACCAAGCTCAAGAGCCACAACAGATGATGCAACCACTGTAACAGGTAGCTTAATTGGTGTATATATTGCTATACGTTGGAGTTTAGCAACTGTACCTGAAATTCGTTCAAACTGACAAGGAGGATGGTCCATATCAGTATTCTCTGCCCTTTGAATATAGGAAAATTCCTCTTCTTCAATGGTTGTGAACTTTTCAGTGATGGTTTCAATGATATCCAAATACTTTCTTCCTAGCTCAATTGTTTGTTGCAATGTGAAAGGTTCAAACATACTAATGACAGATTGTAGTCCCTCGCTCAACCCACTGATGAAACTAGCTATAAAGTACTCTTCAGTGTACTCTCCAATAGTATTTAACAAAAGCATACAAGCTTTGAGCTTCTCAAACTTTTCTACATATTCTGAGTAAGAACCATAGCACCTTAATTTATCAAATTTTGCATTAATTTTAGCTTCGTTCCAGTCCTCAAATCTAGCAGACACCACCTCCAAAAATTGTTGCCATGTAATGTCTACCTGTTTTAGGCTGGAATTTTGATACCAACAAGCTGCCTTACCCTCAAAATGCATACATGCCAGTGTGATTTTTTGTGCATCAGTTATAATAGGAACAAATTTAAAATATCCCTTGCATTTGAAGACCCATAGCCTAAAACGAGTTCCATCAAAATGGGGAAAATCAACTTTAGGTAAGGAGTTCATAGCTTGAATACCTTTGTTTTCCCACTGTAAAATATTTCTGAAATTTTGTTCGTGATTGTTGGGCCCGTGACCCATAAATCCTTGCTTAAAACCGTGAAACCCTTTTCTAATTTCAGTTCCCAAAACACCCAATATATCCCTTTCCTGTGAAATCTCTTCCACCTCAAGCCGTTGATTAGGCTCAAAACCTTCAACCTTCTGCAAACGGGTCTCCTGCAAATTCTGTAATGGAGTAATTTCAGAATTTCTGTACTGCAGCTTCACGTTACCCGACCGAGAATCGTTGGCTCTGATGCCAATTGTTATGAACCCATCACTACTAAAATTATGATTCATATTGTTGTATAATTTTCGGATATAACTGAAAAAGAGAGAATTAAGGGAGAGTTAGAGAGAGAGAGAGAGATTTCAAGAGAGAGAAGTGTCGAGAAGATAGGAAAATCTGGAATGTTTCTTGCTTCCTTTCCTCCACTGTATCTACCATATTTAAACTTACTGAAACATTATATGGGCTTCAAGTATTGAAGCCCAAAACTAAGTAAATAACTAAAATGGGCCAAACCCTTAATAATGAAATTCACTAGTAATAGGTAAATAAGCCCAAGCCCAATCTTCAAGTGTAAGAATGATATTTTGACTCCTTTAGCTTCCAATTTCAGTACATGACAAAATCAAAGGCGTAAAGGAGAAAGACCGATTGCTCCATGGATGGAGATTGCCATTATTAGGGCAAATGTGTTGAGGAAGATTGGGAGGCAATCATGGCTCGTATCTTAAATGGGCTGAATAGAGAGATTGCTAATTTTGTGGAGCTTCAACATTATGTGGAGCTTGAAGACATGTTACATGCAACCATCAAAGTGGAGAGACAACTAAATTGAAAGGGTTCGTTTCAAAGGAGTTACCCTCGTAACTTTCATTCTTCAAACAAGGTAAAAGATGGGACATCCAAGGCAGTTTTTGGAAGTTCTTCAAAGTCACAAGGTGAGGTGTCAAAGGCCAAGTCTAGTGAGGTTGACAAGGGAAAAGGTATTATTTCCACACCATCTCGAAGTCGTGATATCAAATGCTTTCGTTGTCATGGATATGGACGTATTGCATCCGAATGTCCAAACAAGAAAGTGATGATCCTAAGAGATAATGGGGAGATTGAGTCGGAAGGTGACTTGATCGTAAAATACTAGCTTTACTAGTAGTTACCCCACAAGAGTATGGGATCACTGTAGTATGGGCAAGTATAGGGACCAAGTAGTATCGAACCCTTGAGAAAACTTATTCGCGAGTAAATCCCTGGAAATTTATGTGTTGTAGCTAATATGAACGTGATTTGAGTTAAGACTAATTATTACTAATTATATTCTAGTAAACTGAAATAAATCTATACTAACTTCTAGTTGAAGTGCAAATATGATGGTGATACTTGGAATAGGAATCCCAACGTATACTAACGAAGTTGGAACGATAACTAAAATAATCGTGATGTTCAAGTTAAAATCCTAAGTGTACTATAAACTAGGCAATCAACTTCCCTAATGTAGCACCAAGAATTGGAAGAATAAAAGCTCGGAAATAATCTCAATACTTCGTTTTAACAACTTACTTCAATAACCCACTAATTAAATTATATGAATTGTGCTTAATTATTGAGACCCTAATTTAACTAAGGTGATTCGGCCGTCCACCCTAGAAAAACTGGTTGACTATAAACCCCTTCAAAACCCTCTCCTTAAACCTATTCGTTATTAAAGAATGATGCGGTCGTCTTCTCTCTAACAATTTTCGTACTTAATTCTATGATTATTCTAGGGTTTATTAGAATTATTCAATAATTAAGAGAATTAAAACACTACACCACGAATTATCCTAATTACGTATCAACATCCTAATTCTATGATTTCATCCTATCCTAAGCAAATAAGGGTTTAGCCTAACATGGTGATTATGAGAACAAAAGCAATAACTAAATCAACAATCGTAAACATAATTAAAAGAATCAAGAAAAAAAAACATGAACTATCTATGAAATCAATTAAATCAAATCTGGAAATAAATCTCTAAAATCTAGAATTTAGGTCTAAGTATATAAAAGAATTAAAAAACCAAAATAGAAATCAAAACCATGCAAAGTATTAATCTTTCTAATGAATCCGTATGATAAAAACCTCATTTACAAACTTGAAATCCTTGTCAAACTCTCAAAATCACGTCCCAAGCTTCTTCTCCTTCGAAAATCGAGTCTAGATATGTAAAATTAGGTTTGAGACGGGTATTTATACAATATGGGCCGAAAAACAATCAGGGCGCTAGAGCTCCAATTTTGTACAGACTTCCCACGGCGCTCGAGTGCTTTCGGCTGGCTGTACACTTGTTCAAAAAACTTTCATATCTTCTCAACCGGGAGTCCGTTTTGGTCGATTAAAAGTCCTACGAACTCCTTTTTCGCCCTCTTTCCTAATATGAACACCAAAGAGATAAATTGATGAGTTTATGAAAATTTTACTCAAATGACTCTAAATACTCACAAAAAATACTCAAAATATGGACTAATTGAGCACCAAAACATCACAATTTCACGTCTAATCATCCCTCCCAAACTTACCATATTGCTTGTCCTCACGCAATGAAATAATAAGTCAAGTGAAATTGTTAGAAATGAATCATAGCACTAAATCATGCTAGTAATCACTTTCAAGCTTCAAAGATCGGTCACCCGCACACAAACTCACCCCCTTTATCCTACTCATGGATAATCAATAAAAAACCACCAAATCAAAACATGGATATGCTCTCGGTGATATGTTTCACTCACTCTCAAGCGTTTATCAATATTTAGGGACACTCTCAATCAATCATTCACACAAATTAGTGACCATAGGCTTGTAAGCACTCTCAACTTCGACCACATACTAGAATTCACGCCGAATAAAAATGGACTTGTTCAAGGTTGTAATGTATAACTCTTTGGACAGGTGGGATAAATATATTGGATAAACTGACTCAAGTGAATGGAGAATAAAAAATCATAGCTTCGGTATTTCAATACACGGAACAGAAAACTTCGAATATCTTCATACAATGCACTTTCAATTCCATTCAATTTCAACACCTCAACTCTTTTTTTCTTCTAACTCTATTCACTTTTTTTTTCTGCTCTTTTTTTTTTCTTTTTTTCAACTATATATGAGCTCATATTTTCTTTTGCTCATTCTCCGCTTTTTCAATCTTCCCCACTACTTACAAATTTTTATTAATCCTTTTCTAATACTCACTTCAACTCAACCCCTTTCATTCACAACTTTTCCTATTCTCCACTCAAATTGGGACAAAAAGAGTTTAGAAATTTGGATAAGCTCAAATTTGCTAGCAAATAAATAGGCTCAAGCTCAAACGGGCTAACCAGGGATAAATATCATTGGTAGGAATATTTTGGCTAAGTGACTTATCAATTCAAAAATGGCCTTAGATCACTTCCGACATTTCATACTAGACACAATCAAGAAGCGAGAGCACCCAGAAGTTTTAACACCTCTAAGGTGAAGATCCACTCACAAACAATGAGATCATTTTAATGAAATCTAATCTCTTATAAGGTTCAAATCTCACAGTTTTTCACTCCATGCTAGACCTAGTGACTTCTCATCATTACCACACAAGTATTCAAAAGGAGTGCACGACTTCCCTTTCAAATCCACTCTACTCACAATACTCACACAATTTAGTCCTAACTCAATTCCACAATCACCAACTCACACTTCATACTCAATGATACAAACAATAAGCAATCAAAGAAGAGTTAATAAACATGATATAAATAGTACCCAAATAGTTCACATCAAACACTCAAACTCACCCAATACGTGCATGCCCCAACATACGAAATATATGAAAAAGGAAACTCGAAAGGGAAAAATGTACCTTTAGTGGATGGTAACTATTGTTAAACATATAAAACACTCCATCCCCCAAACTTAGACTTTGTGAAGCGGTCTAAGTTCGGGGTTCGGGATTACCTCATGCGCATATTTCTCGATTCACACTTAGCACTCCAGCACCCTTCTTTTGTTCTTTTGAAGTACTCCACGCTATCATCACTTGGAAATTCTTGCACCCTCAATACAAGCCTACAATCAAATCACTCAAGAACGAGATTACTAATCATACGAACACAAAAACAACCAACAAAGAATTAAAAACACTCAAAAGCAAGTAAAAATAGGTTGCCTCCTATTCAACGCTATTTTTAATGTCCTAATCTCGGACCGAGCTCAAAGGAGCTCACAACTCATTAAGTTCAATGTCACCTCCTATATCCTCGTATGAGCGATGATAGAATTTCTTTACCCGGAGGTCATGTACTGTAAACTCACTTTCATCTTTCTCCACTTGCTTCACTTCCACAAACTTCAATTCCTCTTTGTCTTTATCCCTGTCAAAATAATCAAGATCACAATGCTCATAAGTTACATCATCAAGTGAAGGATTATCATAATCGAGAACATAAGATGGACAAGGGTTAATGAGTGTGTCATCAACACAAGTTTCAACATCATCAATGGAATGACAACTCTCATCTCCCTTCGGGTGTCTCATTGCCTCATAGATGACAATCTTCACTTCTTGATCATCAACCTTCAACGTAATTTTTCCATTAGCCACATCTAATACCATCCCAGTTGTAGCCAAGAAAGTTCTTACCAAGATCAAAGACACGCGCACGTCCTCCTCCATGTCAAGGACTACAAAATCAGCTGGAAAAACGTGATCATCCACCTTCACAAGAACATCCTCAACCACACCTTGAGGTCTTGTGATAGACTTATCGACGAGTTGGAGAGTCATCATCGTAGGTTGAAGGTCTCCACCGTCCAACTTCTTAAACAACGACAATGGCATCAGATTTATGCTTGCCCCTAGATCGCACAATGCACCCTGTTGATGATTGTACCTAATTGTGAGGATTAGTGGCTGTTTTATTTATTAATTAGATCACCAAACAATTACGTGTGATTGATCACTAATGTAATTAGTGAATACGAAAGTCGAAATTGGATAAGAATAAACACGTGTATTGATTACATATTTATTTTGTATGTTCGATAATTGAGGTACTTTAGATGTATAATCGAAGTTTGGACGTGTATATCAATTTGTGCCTTCCTCTATTAGCTGAAAAAATTTAAGTATTTATAGAAAATCTGCCTAGCAGGAGGTGTTCATGACCTTTGGCCTACCTAGTGTGCATGTGTGACACTTGGGCTTTGACTAGTTTGACCTTATCTAAACTAAATTCTATCCCTTTATGCTGGACTTGCTCGCAGTCAGGTGCTATTGGACTTGTCCTTGAGGAATCTTTAGTCTGATTCTGATGGTCTTTAATCTTGTTAGATTGTAGTCTTGAAATTGTAGCTAGATCTATTCGACGAGATGCTGATTGTGTTCGCCAGGACCTTACCCGGGTCCACATGGTCTTCATGCTAAATTTGCTCGCCCGGTTAGTCTTGCTCGGCGTGCAGGTTCTGCACGCCAGGTAGCTTGTTTAATCTTGACTTAATTTTGTCTTAACCGTGGGTATTTTGAGTTAATCCTGATCGCCCAAATGGCGTTCCTGCTCGCCTATCAGCAATTGCCCCTTGCCAATCATTAAATTGTGATGATGTAAAGCGAACAAAACATGGGTTAGAAAATATTTGACGACACTGAGGTGAGCTGATGTATCATTGTGCGAACAACTTTTTACTGGCAGACAACAATGGTCGAGCTGACTTGGGTGGGTGGCGGTTGGAATCCCAAGGCTCGGGAGTGGCTCAAGGTGTGACGTGGGCAGAATGATTGCTGCCGCCCACGCGCACATGATCCCGAGGCGATGCGCCCCCAACTTTGTCGGAACGAGCTCTCACGCGCTGGGTATTTGCACTTTAGTCCTCCAACTTTCGAACTTGCTCGCCCAAGACCCCGTTTTTTCCAGGTACTATTTAAGGAGTTTTTTTTGTTTTTACTCATTTTCACTGTTCACTCAGCGCGGAAACTCCTTCTCCCACAATTTCAAATTTCCGGTGATTGCAACTCCATCTCCAGTGACATTTGATCCGTTCCAAGGTAGTTTTTCTTTTTAATCTTCTTCTTCTCCCTTCTTTCTG
Organism: Ballota nigra; assembly: GCA_947034835.1. NCBI lineage: Eukaryota > Viridiplantae > Streptophyta > Magnoliopsida > Lamiales > Lamiaceae > Ballota > Ballota nigra. The sequence goes on along the minus strand of OX344728.1, from coordinate 30,085,048 downwards.
TAACCGCGTGTGTGAAAAAATGGTATTTTACCCCAAACTCCGCCGCTTGGGATTCTGAACCGCCGCCTATCTCTTCACGGAAACCGCCATTTATATAACCTTAAAAACTTCTAACTTTCAATGTCCTCAAACTCCGAGACCGGATTATACCCTCCCCGCAATCCTGGGAAATAGCCTATCGAGGAACTCCCTACATTTGTTAACTTAGAGTCGGACCCCGAGGCGGCCTCAGTTGCCCGCTCCGTGAACTCGGGAGCTCGCCCATCCTGGGAGAGGGAAGAACGAGTAAATCCTGCTCACCAGGTTGTGAAGGAGACAAGTTCCGATCTCCACGAAGACGAGGACGAGAAGGTTGAGGTGCTCCAGCCTGTGAACCCTGACGAGCTAACCTGGGCGTACTTAAAGGACATTAACTTTCCAATGCCAGATCTAATCGAACATCAAGTCCCGGTCGTCGTTGCTCGCCGAGTCGATTGGAATGAATACGAGAGGGAGTATTCAAACCGCTTCGAAGTGCCTGCTTGCGGGAAATGAAAACTCAAGGCGACTGAGTACGCGGCGAGCTGCATAGTGTCCGCTATTACCGAGGAGGAGCTACCTCAAATACAGAGCGATTACAAAATTCCCTTTGACATACCCATGTACGCCCCCTTAAAGGATGATAGAGATGATCGCCCACCCCGCGGGCTCACGACGATCAATCTAGCCACAGTAGATGTCGGAGTCACACTGCCCCTGCATCCTCTGGTCGGCAGATTCTTGGAGCGGATAAATCTGGCGATAACCCAGTTGACTCCTGTGGGATGGATGAACCTCATGTCTTTGATTGTTTTGTTTGCCCTGGAGGGATATCCCAACAAACTGTCCACCGAGGAGGTTTGTTATTTAATGACGATCACCGGCTGCACGAGAGAGGAAGAGGTTGGTACTATCTCAAGGTGTGACCAGGCCTAAAACTGGTGGATGACATCCCTGGGAAAGTGTGAGATTGGAAGCACGACTGGTTCTGGATAGAGGGTTACTGCGTGCTTCTGCTCGCCCATATGGCGGCCCTGAGCGAATTAAAACCCCAACAGAGTTTAGGGACCTAAAGCGTGAGTCTTATCCCTTCTATAACTTTGAAGTGGTAAGACTAATTTTAATTTTTTTCCGTTCTTTATTTCAGGTCCCAAAAATTTGAAGTGGCGAAGACCTAAGGATAGCATCAGCGACCAGTTCTTGTTTGTCGTTAGTCTGATCGCTCTTCGTCGCCGAGAAGACCGCAACATCGACCACCTTTTTCTTGAGTCTACTCTCAGGGTTGCCCACTTTACCACCTACCCTCATCATCTCGAAGCCCAGGCCGCAGTCCCTGAGGGTAAGTCTTCGATTATAATGAACAAATATGTCTGCATTTAGTGTTGAATTTTACTAACTGTTTTCTTTTCCTTTTGCAGATCAGCTCGTCACCGTTGCTCTCCACCCTTCGTTCTTTATCCTTGATCAACACGTTTGGGGGATACCGACCAAACGGGGATGAAAGAAAGCTGACCCACTGGCGAAGATGATCGCCCTGGCTGCCAAAGGAGGGAAGGAAGACCCCAGACAGGTCGGCGGATCGAGCTCGGCTCAGCCGCCTGCTCCCATAAGCAGTCCACCAAAAATCACAACTCTCCAGACGAAGAGACTTCTCCGAAGAGACGGCACTCCCGTCTCCGACTCTAAAAGGGCGGCCAAAAAAGCCAAAGCCGACCAGGAGAAGGTGACCATTGCTGCTCGCCCTTCCGAGCTCGACAGCCAGCAAACTCCTTCTGTGGAGCGCCACCTGAGCAGCCTTTGATCGTTGCTGCTCGCAAAGGACATGGTCCTTCTTCTGACCCAATCTATCTGGGATGGGATAAGGGTCGCCTTGACAAGTACGTTTTTCTTCGCCCGGAGTACTTTATCATCATTCATTTTTTTATGATTGTCCTTTTTTCTACAGCTATTCGGCCGAGCAGTACACGGGGCGGTCAAACATGGTACACCGATTCACTTGTTCTAAAGTGCCGGCCAACTTCAGGGAAATTACGGACTCCTTTGTCCGCCGTGCCTCCGAATCCGTTGCTCGAGGCTGGACCAAGGAGCTAAATGAGACTGTTAAGGCACAAGCGTCTCGTGATAATGGTCGCCTGTGCTTTATCGAGGCGGGCAACACCCTGGCGGCTGTTCAAAGGCTGGTCGACTAGGTGAAAGATCTTGAGAAGGATGCCCGTCAGCATGCGGCCACAATTAGTCGTATTGCTAAGGAACGGGATAAGGCCAAGACCGAAGCGAAGAAGATGGTGGCCGACCTGGAAGATAAAGTCAAGGCCCATCAGACCAGCGAGCAGCACGCTTTGGACTTGCACGTCAAAGTCTCTGAAGAGCTCAAGGTTAAAATGGCCGAGGTTGAGCAGATGCGGGCAGAGCTTGCTCGCATTCAGAAGCAAAAAGAGGTCGCCAAAAATTTCGCGACTGAAGCAACTGCTAAAGTTGCCGACCTCGAGACCCAGCTCGCCAACTCCATCACTCCTGAAGAACTCATCCCCAAGATGGAGGCGAGCTCGATCACCAACTTCGTGATGGGCTATGCCGAGAGCATCCGCATTGCCCATGAGTTCAAAGCTGCCGCCGTGGTCGATGAGATCGGCAAGGAACTCTGCAACTTTGTTGAATCCAATCCTCTGGCCCCGGGCACAACTCTCCAAATCGGCGATCTGCCCGAATATGGAGTTAATCTTGATTTTATAAGCCCTGGGGTCATAATTACAAATCCCCCCGAGGACGAGGAGGAGGAAGTTGAGGTCACAGAGGACGAGCAGACTCGACCCGCTGATCAAAGCGACAAAGCTCTTCAAGAGCAAGCAGATGCTGAGGGGCTCATTGTCGAGCTCACCCAAGAAGTCCCTATCGATCCTGCACTTGCTGGGACTCCTCTCGAAGACCCGAAGGACGATAACATTCCCCCTCCTGCCAGGCAAGAGTCTTAGTGGGCTAGGGTTGTTAGGCCATTATAATTTTCTTCTTTTTTGTTGTTGTTGTTGTTCGCTTCCGAGTGGAGTTCTTTGTAATTTTTTGGGCGATCAAGCCTTACTTTTAATGAAATCATATTTTGCTCGTCTTAATTCCTTTACATTAATTTTTCTTTGCAATTTTACTTATGCTTAACAATCTTAATGTAGTTGGGCTTTGTTCCTTAAGAACTTTTGCCTTAGAAATTTGTGGGCTTTGGCCTTAGGCTATGTTCATTTAAAAACGAACAGTCTTTGATGGGCTTGGTTGTATAATCAACTTGTGCCTTGAGCTTGAATCTCCTTTGAACGAGCAACTTAAAATTGAATTGACTTTCAAAAATACACTAAGTATCAAATGCGACCCAACTTACAAACTACATAATACATTAAGTTGAAGTTGTTCGACTTGAACATAGTCAAACAATCAACTTAACAAAATACATAATTTACATCAAGAGTTAAAGTTGCTCGACTACTATACACTTTGTCAAGCCATCCTTAAACTCTTAAAATAAAACAAAACTATACAAGAGGCAAAGTAGCTCGCCTAATTCTATTCGACCACCCATACTTAGTGGAATTTTCAAAAAATTAGGCAAGTTTTTTAATCAACTTGTGCATCTGCCATTTTAGCTCGCCCTGGAGACTTAGTAGCTCGCCCAGTTTAATTTCACCCTCCATAGGCAAGGTAGTCCGCCTATCGAAAGTACTTCTTCAAATTAGCCACATTCCAGGAATATTGGGTCGAGTTGCCATTTAAGTCCTCTATGTCATATGCACCATTGGGTAACCTGTCCGTTACCCTATATGGGTCCTCCCAAGTCGGGCCAAATATACCTGGAGGGGGGCGAGCTTCTTCCTTAAAACAAGGGCGCCAGCCTCAAACTTTCTTAGCTTGACCTGAGAATTGTAATAACGCCCTGCTCTTTGCTTGTATGTCACATTTTTAATTCAGCTGTGATTCTTTTTTCTTCGAGCAAATCCATTTCAGTAGCTAGAGTAGAGTTGGTCGCTTGTTCATCAAAGTTGGTCGTCCTGATTGTGTTGGTTTTTAATTTAATTTGTATCACAACTTCTGTTCCGAAAGCCATTGAAAAAGGTATTTCTCTAGTGCTTGACCTGGGAGAAACTCTATATGCCAATAAGACCTCCGGGAGTTCTTCAGACCAACTACTTTTGCTCTCCGCCAATCGTACTTTCAACGTATGCTTGATAATCTTGTTCACAGCTTCGACTTGTCCATTTGATTGGGAATGATAGGGAGTAGAATAATATTTTTTGATCTCCCACTTCGTACAGAAGTCTCTCAACTCTTTCCCATCAAATTGCAGACCATTGTCTATCACAATGGTTCGTGGAACCCCAAAATGACAGACAATGTTCTTCCATATGAAGTTGATCATTCTTTGTTGTGTAATTTTCACCATGGCCTTTGCTTCTACCCATTTTGTATAATAATCGACTATCACGACGGCAAATCGAACATTTCCAACTCCTGCTGGGAAGGGACCAATAATATCCATCCCCCATCTTGCAAATGGCCATGGGCTATAAACTGATATGAGTTCTTGAGCCGGGGAGTGAATATTTGGGGTAGAAATTTGACATTGATGACATGTTTTTGCTTTCTTGATTGCGTCTTGGCATAAAGTCGGCCAATAATAGCCTTGTCTGATAGTTTTGTACGCCAAGACTTGCCCCCCAGTGTGATTTCCACACACTCCAGCATGTATTTCTTCGAGTATTGCCCGTCCTTGCCCCCTAGGTAAACACTTGAGTAGCAGGACTGAAAAACCTCTTTTTGTAAAGATGTTCATCTACCAGAGTATATCTGGCTGCTTATTTTGTTATTCTTGCAGCTTCAAAAGAATTGCTTGGCAGTTCACCGTCTTTCAAGTATTTGGCTATAGGAATTCTCCAATCATCATCATCCTTCGGTTCAACCACTTGATTTACTTCGTAATTCACTGTTGATGGTTGAGTTTTCCTAGTGATGACGATGTCTGTTAGATCTGCTGGCCCATCGCTTGTTGCTAATCTTGCTAGGGTATCAACTTGTATGTTGCCCGTTCGAGGTATCTGCTGAATATATACTTGGTCTAACAAAGATACTAAGTGAGCAACAATTCGTTGATACTCGATCATTTGTTCGTCTCTGGCTTCATATTCACCTAGTACTTGGCTTACAATGAGTTGAGAGTCTCCAAAAATCTGGGGTCGTCTGACTCCAACTGCTAGTGACAAGTGGAGACCTGCTATGAGGGCTTCGTATTCAGCTTCATTGTTGGTGGCCATAAACTCGAATCTAACTGCCGAAGTGATTACTTGCCGGTCGGGGCTGATGAGAACTATACCCGCCCCCAAGGCTAAATTTATCGATGAACCGTCCACATAGAGGTGCCATGGGTGATCTAGCCCTCTCGTCGGATTTTGGGGAAAAGTTAACTCGACTATAAAGTCGGCTAATGCTTGTCCCTTAATCATTGTTCGAGGTGCATACGTCACTCCGAACGGGCTTATCTATATGGACCATTTTAACAGACGGCCAGTTGTGTCAGGTCGGTGCAATATTTGTTTGAGCGGGAACGTTGTTAGTACTTCAACCTGATGATCGAAGAAGTACAGTCTTAACTTTCTAACACTCATGACAAGAGCATATGTTAGCTTTTTAGTGGGTGAATACTTCACCTCGGCTTCATGCAGAGGCTGGCTGACATAGTAGATGGGAAGGTGGAATTTGCCTTTCGCTCGCACCAATACCGAACTTATGGCCGTGTCTGACGCTGCCAGATATAGGTATAACTTTTCATCGGGGATTGGTTTTGACATAATCTTTACATCCCCCAGATAATCTTTCAACTGGTCAAAATCTTTATGGCAGTTTCCCGTCCACGTAAAGTTACCTTTTTTGATAGCCTCAAAGAATGGACAACATTTATCTTCCGATCGCGATATGAATTTGTTTAAAGCTGCTAGGCAGCCTGTTAGCCTTTGTACTTCTTTGACAGAACGAGGTGGCTCCATATCAACGATCGCTTTTACTTTTGCTGGATTGGCTTCAATTCCCCGCTTACTAACCAAATGGCCCAAGAATTTTCCCGAGTGTACTCCGAAACTATTTTTCTTTGGATTCAACTTAATGTTGTATTTTTGGAGAATGTCAAACACATGGGATAGATGATGGAGGTGATCTTCTTTTTGTGTAATTTTGATGACTATATGTTGGTCCCGGTACAAGACTGAGGAATACGTGTATGGAGGGGGAATACACGTATACCAATTTTCAAACTTAAAAACTGACTGAGTCCTCTTTACTCAGAGTGGTAAAGAACTAGGAGCTGATAACACACCTACTGACTACACTTAGTGCGAGTCAGTTGGCTAGCTATGAGTTCAAGTTCAGTGCGGAAATGTTTGAGCCCTGATAGTTTAAAGTCTTGTTTAGTTTGCTTTCTGAAAACTTATTTTACTCAATTCAGAAAGATGTTTAGTAAGAGCAGTGCTCTTTTAGAGGATCAGGCAGATTGATTCTGACCTGATAAACACAATGCTTATGAATGAATATGTTATATGGCAGGTATGCACAATATCAAAGCAATAAGAACACATCAAGTTTAACGTGGTTTAGAGACTAAAGCTCCTACGTCCACGGCCTGATTTAACAGGAAATCCACTCAAGGGATTCTTGTTTTTAACGTGCCAAGGTGCACCAAGACCAGCTAACCTCACTGATCTATACAAACTTCCTTACTAACACACTAACTGACTTACTCCCAACAAACCTAACTTAGGGTTTTGGTTTCAGTTTGGATTCCAACTAGGTTGAGATTATCCTTACAAGACAAAGCTATGCTAAGGATTGGATAATCTCTCTAAGCTTAAGATAATGCTAGTTCGCTCTTGGAATACAGAATAACTCTCAATAACTAAGAAACACTTGGGAAATTTAGATGGTTTCGAGTGCTTCTTTTTAAGGCTGAATGCTTTGAGTGCTTGAGAGCTTGAGTAATTTCTGGCTTGGAAATTTCCCGTAACCTTGAATGGGTTCAAGGTCTTCTGTATTTATAGATGATTTGAAAAACTATCCGTTGGAGAGATAGCCTTTCTTGTCAACTATGTAGAGTGGCTTCAAACGGACATATCTTCATGCAGCAGCCGTCCTTGCATGGATTTAGTAGTTGCATTAAATGCACATTAAATGCTTGCCCGTTGAACATGCAGTCTGAATTCAGTCTTCTTGTCAGGTTCCGTACGTGCGTGTCCTTCTCGGATTGGTCCACGTCATCAGGTTGGTGAGAATGTCAGAACTTATTTCTGAGCTTCAGGCTTGTCTTATTAAGTTCATTTTGTCTTGCGCTCACCGGTCTTGTCCTGACGCTGACATTCTTTTTGCATTGCTTGGCTCTACTCCAAGTCTTCCCAATAACTCAGTTTCATCCTGTTCCCTTCAGGACTAAGTAGTAATGACCTCAGGGTCATACTCTTCATCACTGAGACTTACTCAGCCAGCTTAGGAGACTGACATAAGTTCAGGATGGTAAAACGTCTTCAGGCTCTGAGTCTTGATTGTCATCAGTAAGTGCTCCTCTTACTGAGTACCTGTGAAGTGTAAAATGACTAAGTACAAAACCTAACCAGACTAGCCTGACAAAACAAATGCAAACATCTTTTCAGGGGCTTTGGGATCTTAATCAAAACTGACAATGTCCCAACAATTTCCCCCTTTTTGATGATGCCAAAACACTGAAAAGATCCTCAAAACACTTAGAGAAAATATACAGACCTATCTATAATATAAGACAGTGTTAGAGCAATTCTTGATAAAGTACAGAATTTAAACAACAGCCAAAAAGACAATGAGTTTTTGTCTATGGGCAAAAGTAATAGATTTTATTGATTGATATGAAAATGGTCACAATGAATCTTAATCTATTACAAAGAGGTAATGAACTTCCTAGACTAATCTCATTTCAGGTCCGAGTCCATATCCAGCATAGACTCTTGCCTTCAGCTCGTCAAGTCTTCTAGGTTGGTTCACATATCCTTCAGCTTTGGCAATCTTCAAGACTTCAATCATAATGGCCTTCGTGTTGTGCTTCTGAGTTCCAGGAACTAAGGGAGGAGCTCGAATGGTGAACTCAGGAGCCTTCACTTGGACTTGAGCTGCATCAGCCTCCTCCAAGATCTTCTGGAATAACTCAGGATGATTGTCCATCGTGTAGTCAGTAAAGTGGGCATTGATATCGTCAGTGTCGCCCCACTTCTTCACAACATACCACAATTTCACAAACTCATCCTTTGCATCAGTCCAAAACTCCTTCAATGCCTCTGAGATGAACTCATCGACATAAGCTTCCCTTACTCCTGATTCTGGCCTACTGACTTGAAGAATTGATGACTTCCTAACTGTTGGCCTCTTTCTGTACTTCCTAGGCTCAGGCTTCGCCTTCTTCCTCCTTAGAAAACTGATCACTGCATCATCCAGTTCTCGTTGTTGAAGCTCAGTGATGTCAGTCAGCTTCTCAACCTTCTTTTCCAAGATGCGGATCTTCTCCTTTTGAGCAATTTCAGCTCTGCGCATACCCTCAGATTTCTCAAAATGATCTCCCCATGCTTCAGCACATAACTCCGCCACCAACTCCCTGGAGTAAGTGATGGGATTCTTCCTTGAGCTCATGGGAGAAGATCTCTGAACTGGCTCAGGTTGTTGCTTGGAAGGTTCATCAGCCTTTGCCTTTGTTGCCTCCGCCCTCAGCCTGGCAACTATCTCCTCTCCTTCCTTCTCCACTGCTGCCAACCTCGCTGACTTCCTTACCCTTAGCACATTCCCTTCAGGATTGGCTTCAGGATCAGCTTGAACGGTTTCGCCTTAGTTGACTGCCTCTGATGCCTCAGGGCGGGATCTTTTCTTCTTCTTTTCCCCCTTTTTGGCATCATCATTGGCCCCGGATGGGAATGTGTCAGATCCGCTGTTGATTATGAAGGAGGCTAGGGAATGGACATCATTAATTCCCTCCTTCAATAACTCAACTCCCATCGAGATACCAGTCCCTGCAAAAGAGACAGAACTGATTGCAGCTTGGACCTTCTTCTCAAAGACCTCCATGGAGAGTTGGAGTCTTTGCTCAACCTTCTCAATCTTCTCCTCCACCAGAGCAGATCGCTCATCTGCTTGAGTCAGCCTCTCAGCAATATCCTTTGAAGTCTGAGCAAAGCGTTCTGACTCCAGCTCCAACTTTGAGGCTGAGCCAGAAATGGCCTGAGTGAATAGTGCTCCAGCCTGAGCCGCAAGCTTCTCCACAGCCTGATTGAGATCCTCCTTCCTTTGCTCATCCTTCTCAGCTAACTGCTTCAAGGTCTGCCTTAGCATCTTCTTTGTTCTCTTCCGCTCGTTCCTCACTGACTTGGCCGTGTCAGTCATTATTCTCTTTAGCAAAATCAGCTCCCTGTTGGCAAGGGAGTTGTACGCTGACTTTGTCCACTTGATGTGTTTCGCCAAGGCCCTGGAGTCTTCTTTTTTTTCAGCTCGTAGCCTCATTACTTACTCCTGAAGTTCAGTTAGATTCTCAGAGGTTTTCTCCTGCTTGACCTCCACAATGCTTGAAAACTCAGCACGGCCGACCCCGGTGATCATCACATCTTCATCATCATCAACGGCGTCACCAGTAAGTAGCTGTTTTCCCTTGTCAGCCCCTGCATCCTCAGTCCCCTCTTCAGGGTGCAATGATAGCAGTTGTTGAGTGGTCAAGGCCGCCTGCTCAGGCACAGCCCTGCCATCTCGAACCTTAGGAACTAGTCCCTCGGAACTGGGAGTCTCCTTAGACGCCTCAACATCTTTCTCCCTTGTCTCAGGGCAGGGAATCCCTTCATCGACAGATGTTTCATCGGCAGCTGAGATGTTCAAAACATCCTCAGCCACTGGTCCATCCTTGGCACCAGTGTCTTGATCACCTTCTCCCTAAGCCTGAGGCTCAGAGTCCATACCATCCAGTTCCCTTACTGTCTCCTCCACAGCCTTCTCCATAGCTCCGTCCTGAGCATCTTCCTCATCCTCCCTGTCCTCCTCATCATCGGATAGGATGTCAGCCTTGCTCTGGGCCATCAGGCTGTTGACTAGCTCCTTCAGGTTATCGAAGTTGAGCAATTGAAGCCAGCTAGTCAGGCCAAAATAGGAGCACAGCCTGGCCTCCTCTGTCTCCCAGTGCTCCCAGCCACGAGCATCTACCAACAAATGCTGCTCCTGCATGTTTGATTGTTTGAATTCCAACCAAACCTTGAGCTCAACTATATTTGCCAGTAGTTCTTTGTATCTGTTCAGTCCGGGCGAGCACTTAGATGCCCATTCAGTGGCATTCCCCCTCAGCGTATTCTCCAGTACTCCGCCCATCATATGTTCATCCAGCTCCTCCTCCTCCTGAATGACAAGGAAGTCATCTTCTTCATTTGGGAAGGATTTGGGGAAATCCTTGCGGTTGGGGTAAGATGGAAAATCTGTAGACTCGGGAAGGTGTGGCTCAGATGTCTGGTCAGGCTCATTTGTGGGTGAGTTTGATGGCACTGACTCAGTTTGGATATTTGGCTCTTGGGATGTTTGGGTGGTTTGAGGGTTAGGGTCAAGGTTGGAAGGTGTTTGGGTGTCAGGGTGTGTGGGTGATGTGTGGGGTACTGTCTCAGGCTGCAACAACTCAGTCGTCTCGACAGATTTTCTCACCTCCTCTAAGTCAGAGGCTCCAGGGGAGCTTGACTTCTCCCTCTCACTGACGACAGGCAGCTTCTTAGCAGGGGACTTTCGAACCCCCTTCCTAAGTCTCTTCAGCGGCCTTTGACCCTGAACATCTTACTTCCTGACTTCATCGTCAGTTCCCTCAGCCTCAGCATTAGCTCTCTTGGGAATAGACTCAGTCCCCGAACTAGTGCTCTTCCCTGACAGCACTATCCTCACCTTCTTCTTCTTCTTCTTCTTCTTCTTCTTATTCTTATTCTTCTTCTCAGCCTCCTCTGCTGTAGGCTGATCTACCTCCTTCTCAGCTGCCACATCCTCTTCCACCTCCTTACTCCTCTCAAGGAGGTCATCTACCCTTTCAATGAGGCTGGTGGCTACCTTCTTGGCCTTACCAGCTGGCTTTTTGACTTGACCCTTTGCCTGAGCATTGGGATCAGTCAGCCCTAGCACTGAGTAGGTATCAATCCGTGAGGCAAACATTACCTTCTTCGATGAGAGGTTATCCTCATAGTCGAAGGTGTACCCATGGCAAGCATGGGCAATCAGGACTGAGAGCCTGGTCCCGAAAGGCAGAATAACACCAACAGAGATGTGCTTCTTCTCCTCATCCCTCTTGAGCTTGTCAAGACCAGCCTGATGGAGTTGGTCCAGAAAGAACTGCTCCCAGTTGGCCTCAACTCCATCAACAATAGCTCCCATCAGCCTCAGCTTGGGCAGGCTTAGCTGCTCATGAGATCCCGTAGATCCCATCACCATCTTGGACACGAGGTCCACTAGCGCTCTGTATTCAGGCTTCAGCGTGTTCTTGTTTTGACGAGCCCTGAACACAGACGACCCCTCCTTGGTCCATTTGCCCAGGAGTTCTCCTTCAGATTTCTCCTTGCTTGGGTTGATGCCAGAGGATGGCAGTCCGAAAACTTCCCTAACCGCCCTCCGTATGTCAATGGTGACCACCTCCGAGTTGTAAAGAGGTTCGTCGTTGCCGTCTTTCTTCCCCGTTGGCTTTAGCGCAGTCACCTTCGTGAACAATTCATCCCTTCTCAAGAACATATTAAGATATGCTTCCACAACCGTTCTTGGAAGCACGGAGATAGGGCGAGTAGTAAAAAATGTCTCCAACCCAGCGTCGGAAATCCACTTAAAAACGGGTTTGATTTCCTCTACTGTAAGACAGGTGCCATCCATGGAGATGACTTGCTCCATGTGCACGAGTTTGTTGTTGACAACATCCTCGATCTTGTCGGTTGTCCAGTTGGAATCAAGATGTGCCATTTGATTTTGAAGTGAGATTTTTTGAGAAAATACTGAGATTGCTTGAGCAAGAGAAAACTCAGTGTGCAGAAGTGTTTTGTGTTTGCGTAAAAACCTCGAATGGCATTCTTGATTGATATGATTAAGTCAGTTACTCGGACGTGGGGTTGAGATTAATCCCTGAATTCGAAACGTTTTGAAATGAAGGGCCAGGATCAATCTCAGTTTTAATCAATTACCCACGTCAGTCATATTCCGTATAAAACGGACACGTATATGAAAAAGTAACTGAGGCATTAAATGCTCCATTGCGCATGGTTTTAAATATGAAAAGGCACGCTTTTAATGAAAACGGAATGCATTTAATAAAGATTTTCAGGATGAAGGACTCAGGGAGACGCTTGGAATTCACAAGAGTCAGGATAGAACTCATACCTGTCAGGGAGACATTGTAGCACCCTGATACCTCGCTGAGTCGAGTCTGCCCTGAGTTCCCCCTAGAACCCTACACTGACTGCTCTCCCGGATCTAAGAGTCCTAACTCCACTGACAGTTCCATAAACCTTGCTTCAGCCAGAGGCTTAGTCAAGATGTCAGCTCTTTGCCTGTCAGTGTGAATCTTCTCCATCCTAATATCTTTCTTCTCCACATGATCTCGAATAAAGTGATGCCTAATATCCACATGCTTGCACCTTGTGTGAAGCACTGGGTTCTGAGTAATTGCTATTGCACTATTGTTGTCACAATAGATTGGAACCTCATTAGCAAATACTTGGTAGTCCCTCAACTGTTGTCTCAACCATAAAATCTGAGCACAACAACTACCTGCAGCCATATACTCAGCCTAAGTTGTGGATGTAGCAACTGAATTCTGCTTCTTACTAAACCACAAAATCAACTTACTTCCCAAAAACTGACATGTCCCTGAGGTTGATTTCCTATCAATCCTACAACCTCCATAATCTGCATCTGAATAACCTGTCAGTTCTAAGTTGTCATCTGAAGGATACCATAGTCCCATATTGACTGTCATTTTCAAATAATAAAGTATCCTCTTAGCAGCCTCCAGATGACTTTTCTTGGGATCAGACTGATACCTAGCACACACACCAACTGCAAACGTAATGTCAGGCCTACTTGCAGTCAGGTACAACAAAGAACCTATCAACCCTCGATACTCAGTCTGATTTACTGAAGTCCCTTCAGTGTCAGGATCCATCTTCCAATTTGTGTTCATAGGGATCCTGGCTGGATTGCTGTTCTGAACACCAAACTTTTGAATCAAGTCTCTTGTATACTTGGCCTGATTTATGAAGATACCTTGATCAGTCTGCTTGACCTGCAATCCTAAGAAGAAGTTCATCTCTCCCATCATTGACATCTCAAATTTACCAGTCATCAACTTAGAGAATTTCTCACATAGCTGATGATTTGGTGATTCAAATATTATGTCATCCACATAAATCTGGACCAAGAGAATGTCATCACCTTCAGTGATCCTGAACAATGTCCTATCCACAGTTCCCTTCTTGAGCCCATGGTCTGTCAGGAATTGAGAGAGGATATCATACCAAGCTCTTGGTGCTTGCTTAAGTCCATAAAGTGCTTTCTTCAAATGGTTTACTCTATCTCCAACCTCAAACCCGGGAGGTTGTTCAACATATACCTCTTCATTGAGTACACCATTCAGGAAGACACTCTTGACATCTGTTTGATACACCTTGAACTTCTTATATGTTGCATATGCAAGGAACAACATGATAGCTTCCAACCTAGCCACTGGAGCAAAAGTCTCATCATAGTCTATTCCCTCAGATTGAAAATACCCTTTTGCAACCAGTCTAGCCTTGTTCCTTACCACAACACCATTTTCATACTTCTTGTTCTTGAAGACCCACTTGGTACCAATTACACCTTGATGCCTAGGTCTATCTACCAGTTCCCAAACCTGATTCCTTGTGAACTGATTCAACTCCTCTTGCATGGCAATGATCCAGTTCGAGTCAGTGAGAGCTTCTTCAATGTTCTGAGGCTCTTGCTCAGAGAGAAAGCAACAGAACAATGCACTCTCACCATGGAACTGTCTGGTCCTGACTCCCTCAGTTGGATCACCAATGATTTGATCAATGGGATGATCCTCTAACCATGTTCTTTTGCCAGGAGTTGTTCCTGAAGTACCTGCAATGTTAGTGTCTACAGGCTCATAAAATTCAGGAAATTGAACAGAAGGGGATGATCCTGAGTCTATACCAAAGGGATTAACAAGCTCAATGTCAGGGACATTGATTCCCCCTTGATGAGATGACTCAGGAACCGTCTCAGCTGCGACAGCATCTTCATAGACGGTACTTACCTCAGGTTGAGCCTGTTCCACAGTCTGAGGCTCAACAATCCCTGAAGTGCTGGGTTTAGGAGTGGCACTTGACTCATCATCCTGATCGTCATCATCATCCCATCTAGGAATTGGCACAGTTTTGACCTTGGGATCAGGTTGATTCTTCAAGCTCAGCCTTGTCACACTCCTTGTGACCTCCTCAGTGTCAGGATTCAACACTTTTACCCTAGACTCATTAGCAGATTCATAAAAAACAACATGAGGTGATTCTTCCACAACAAGGGTCCTGCAATTGTAAACCCTGAAGGCTTTTCTGACTTCAGAATATCCTAAAAATATTTCTTCATCAGATTTGCTATCAAAGGCTTTCAATTGGGTCTTCCCATTGTTGAGAATGAAGCACTTACAACCAAATACATGGAAATAAGAAATACGAGGTTTCCTTTTGTTCCATGTCTCATATGGGGTCTGTGCATGTTTTTTGTTCAGCATGGATCTGTTCTGAGTGTAGCATGCGGTGTTGATTGCCTCAGCCCATAATTTCTTGGGCAATCCTGACTCAGCCAGCATGGTCCTTGCAGCTTCCTTCAGTATCCTGTTCCTTCTTTCAGCAACACCATTCTGTTGTGGAGTTCTAGCTGCAGAAGTCTCATGAGCTATACCAAGTTCATTACAGAAGTCAGAAATATATGAATTTATAAATTCAGTTCCCTTGTCAGATCTGATCTTAGTAATGGACTGATTCTTCTCATTGCTGAGTCTCCTGAGCAACTCTGGAAGCTTCACCTGTGTTTCCTTCTTATTCAACAAGAAAATAACCCAAGTATATCTAGAATAATCATCAATAACCACAAGGGAATATTTTCTACCATTCATACTCACAGGTGTTATTGGACCAAATAAATCCATGTGCAAGAGCTGAAGTATCCTGTCAGTGGAATGGGAAGCTTTCTCTTTGAATGGCGCTCTGACCTGCTTCCCTTCCTGACAAGCTTTGCACACATGATCTTTGTTAAAAACTTCATTCGGTAGACCTTCAACAAGTGACTGTCTAGAAATTTTGTTAAGAATCTTGAAGTTCAGGTGGCTTAATCTTTTATGCCATAACCAACTGAGCTCTAGAGAGCTTTTAGCAATAAAACAGGCATTAGGAATAGTGCTGCTCTAATCAGCGAGTTAAACGTTACCTTTCCTGATACCTGATAGAAGCACTTGTGTTGATTTGTCCTTGACTGAACATATATTCGATGAGAACTCAACACTGAAACCTTTGTCACAGAATTGACTTACTGACAATAGGTTATGCTTCAATCCTTCCAAAAAGGATACATTCTCCACTCTGACTGTACCTATTATCAAAACACCAAAACCTTTAGTAACACCTTTTGAGTTATCACCAAAGGTTACCTGTGGACCATCTTTGGCTTGATATTCTTGTAGAAGACTCTTTATTCCAGTCATGTGCCTTGAGCAACCACTGTCTAGGTACCAAACAGCTTTGATTGAGTCTCCTCTCCTCTTGTTGTGATCCACAGCCGCCTGCAATCAAATCAGGCTTTAGGTACCCATTGGGTGTTGGGTCCTATTGTGTCAGTTGTACCCTTCGGGATCCAGACTTGCTTAACAACCCTGATTGCCTCATAGTGGTAAATCTGTCTCCCTGAAACATCAACATACACAACTTTCTTCTTCTTTGCCTGAGAGGAAGATGGTGTATGAGTGCTAGACTTAGGCTTCACAGGAGCCTGAGTGGGTGCCTTTTGGGCTGGCCTCCTGTTCTTCCTAGGTCTGGGTGCAGCAGGTCTTGGGCCTTGTTCTTGATAAGGGGACTGTGTTCTATTCCCCCTAGGCAAGTGAGGGAATGGAAAACAGTTAAAGGCCTCAGGATGCCAAAACCACGGGGGTGTCATCATGTTTGACCTTCCCTGTTGATATTGCCACGCATGATGGTACCCTCGTTGACCAGTTTGAGAACTCTTGGCCTGAGTCTTCCTCTGCTTTCGCTGAGGTTTTCCCTGACCTGAGCTCTCAGGGACCTCCCTCGGTTGCTTTGCCTTTCCCTTGGGTTTTGGCTTAGCTACCTTGGGGGCAACCCTGACTGTGTCAACAGTTTCCTTGCCCTTATCAGTTTGACGGGCCTGGAGTACAACCTTGGGTGCACTCTGGCCTGCCTGAACAAATACCCTTTCAGTGTTGCTCCCTGAAGCAACATGAGACTGACCTTGTTAGGATTTCTTAGGAACATATCCAAGTCCCTTTTTCTCATTCCCAAGCATCTGGCTGCTATTTATTTCCTCTCTAGCCACTGAGGATTTATTCATTGCTGCAACCTTTTTCTTGAGAGAGTCCTCACTATTTTTCAGGATTTCATGTCTGGTAAAGAGGTCATTAAACTTACTCTTAAGTACTTTCAGTTCTTCCTTCCTGGCCAGCTCTTCCTCAGCCAATTCCTTCAGAATCTTCTCTCTTGGGAGACGCTCAGCATTGATTAAATCAATCTCCTGAGTTAGTCTCACAATTTGAGCTGATTCTTTAAGATCAGACTGAGTGAGTTGTTCATTCAGGTTTTGAGCCTCAGTACTCAATTTCTTGTTCTTCTCTACCAAGAAGACATTAGTTTCCTGCAGTCTGGAGAAATCAACCATCAATTGATCCAGACAGATCTGAAGGTTCATTTCTCTAACTGACTCTGAGCTTAGCTCAGGATTTTGACCAGTGTAAGAACCACATACAGAGTTAGATGTTACCTCAGGTTCCTTCCTTGCCATAAGGCAGACATCATCGTACTCATCATCGGAAAAGAGTTCAAGCGACCTCTCCTTAGGACCATCAGAATCAGTTGCATCCTCAGCGAGCATGGCTCTCCGGTCAGCAAATCTCTGGTCTCTCTTGGCCCTTCTGTCTTCTCTTTCCCTAGCACTTAGCTTCGGACAATCATACTGATAGTGCCCGCTCTGGTTACAGTTGTAACACATTGGTTTCTCATCTCCTCTTTCTCTCCTTGGTTCAGGGTTCCTCCTTGAGTCAGGTTCCCTCTGTCTTGATGAGCTTTCCGTCTTCCCTGAATGCTTATCATCATGAGTACGTCTCTGTTCATCTCTACGATCGGGCTTTGGATCTGAATATCTTCTTTCATTGCCACGATCTCTTCTCTGGTCAGTGTTTCTCCTTTCCTCATATCTCCTTGAGCTTTGGTGGGTTCCTTCAGGTTTCCTGTCACGTGAGTCCTGATAAAATTTCTTATAATGACCAAACCTGGAATTAAGCTTATCAAAGCGTCTGACCATCAGGCTGTACTCCTCAGCGAGCTCATCTTTGCTCATCTCCATCAATGACTTTGATGAAGACTCAGCCGGTTCAGCCCTGGCCTTGAACGCCACGCTTTTCTCAGGAGTTTTCTCCTTTTCTTCCTCTTCTGGCTGAACTTTCTTCTTTCTTTTGTTATGGTCAAATTCCAGTGCCTTTAGCTCTGAAAAAAGTAAAGCAGAAGTTATGTTACTCATATCCTGAGTGTTCTTAAGCATAATTACACTGTTGTCCCATCTTTCAGGAAGTGCATTCAGGATCTTTAAAGCAACATCTCTCTTTGGAACATCCTTGTCCAGCATCACCAACTCATTCATCAGCTTAATGAATCTTGACTCCATCTGATCGATAGTCTCATCAGGCAGCATCTGAACGCTTCGAACTTCTGAATGGCAATGTTTGTCTTGTTTTCCTTTATCTTCTCTGACCCCTCGCACATCCTGGTCAGCTCATCCCAAACCTCCTTTGCCGTCTTTAAATTCATCAGCCTTGCTGACTCCTCGAAGGGCACCGAATGCAAAATGATGTTTCTGGCAACGTTGTCCAGTCCCACCATCTTGATCTCATCGTTGGTCATGTCTTTCCTTTCTTTAGGAACCTGCACGCCAATCTCAAGATGTTCATATCCCAGTCCTCTGACGTTTGGGATAGTGATCTTGATTGGTCCCTCTCTGAGAACACGCGGCATCTGGTCATGGATGGCATCTAGATGTGCTTCTAGTCTGAACTTCCAATAGACAAAGTTAGATACAGAGAATTCAGGTAACGAAGCTTCAAGTCTCCTTGAAGTCATGATGATGCAAGTTTTATGAAAAGCAAACTCAGATCTGTTCAGTGACCACCAACAGTTCCTCCTCTGAAACTATTAGTATTAAAAGTCAGTGGTCTTTTGAACTACTGCTCTGATACCACTTGTTGGTCCCGGTACAAGACTGAGGAATATGTGTATGGGGGGGGGAAGAATACACGTATACCAATTTTCAAACTTAAAAACTGACTGAGTCCCCTTTACTCAGAGTGGTAAAGAACTAGGAGCTGATAACACACCTACTGACTACACTTGGTGTGGGTCAGTTGGCTAGCTATCAGTTCAAGTTCAGTGCGGAAATGTTTGAGCCCTGATAGTTTAAAGTCTTGTTTAGTTTGCTTTCTGAAAACTTATTTTACTCAATTCAGAAAGATGTTTAGTAAGGGCAGTGCTCTTTTAGAGGATCAGGCAGATTGATTCTGACCTGATAAACACAATGCTTATGAATGAATATGTTATATGGCAGGTATGCACAATATCAAAGCAATAAGAACACAACAAGTTTAACGTGGTTCAGAGACTAAAGCTCCTACGTCCACGGCCTGATTTATCAGGAAACCCACTCATGGGATTCTTGTTTTTAACGTGCTAAGGTGCACCAAGACCAGTTAACCTCACTGATCTATACAAACTACCTTACTAACACACTAACTGACTTACTCCCAACAAACCTAACTTAGGGTTTTGGTTTCAGTTTGGATTCCAACTAGGTTGAGATTATCCTTACAAGACAAAGCTATGCTAAGGATTATATAATCTCTCTAAGCTTAAGATAATGCTAGTTCGCTCTTGGAATACAGAATAACTCTCAGTAACTAAGAAACACTTGGGAAATTTAGATGGTTTCGAGTGCTTCTTTTTAAGGCTGAATGATTTGAGTGCTTGAGAGCTTGAGTAATTTCTGGCTTGGAAATTTCCCGTAACCTTGAATGGGTTCAAGGTCTTCTGTATTTATAGATGATTTGAAAAACTATCCATTGGAGAGATAGCCTTTCTTGTCAACTATGTAGAGTGGCTTCAAACGGACATATCTTCATGCAGCAACCGTCCTTGCATGGATTTGGTAGTTGCATTACATGCACATTAAATGCTTGCCCGTTGAACATGCAGTCTGAATTCAGTCTTCTTGTCAGGTTCCGTACGTGCGTGTCCTTCTCGGATTGGTCCACGTCATCAGGTTCGTGAGAATGTCAGAACTTATTCCTGAGCTTTAGGCTTGTCTTATTAAGTTCATTTTGTCTTGCGCTCACCGGTCTTGTCCTAACGCTGACATTCTTTTTGCATTGCTTGGCTCTACTTCAAGTCTTCCCAATAACTCAGTTTCATCCTGTTCCCTTCAGGACTAAGTAGTAATGACCTCAGGGTCATACTCTTCATCACTGAGACTTACTCAGCCAGCTTAGGAGACTGACATAAGTTCAGGATGGTAAAACGTCTTCAGGCTCTGAGTCTTGATTGTCATCAGTAAGTGCTCCTCTTACTGAGTACATGTGAAGTGTAAAATGACTAAGTACAAAACCTAACCAAGACTAGCCTGACAAAACAAATGCAAACATCTTTTCAGGGGCTTTGGGATCTTAATCAAAACTGACAATATCCCAACACTATATCATCAACATACACCTCCACCGTCTTCCCAATATGTTCGTCGAACATTTTGTTCACCAGCCTTTGGTAAGTTGCTCCAGCATTGATTAATCCGAATGGCATTCTTTTCCAGCATAGTAGATTCTTGTTTGCATAGAAAGCCGTATTTTCCTGGTCATCCGGGTGCATTGGGATTTGGTGGTAACCAGCGAAAGCATCTATGAATGTGAACTTTTCATGCCCAACTGTGCTATCCACAAGTTGATCAATATGCGGAAGCGGAAAATTGTCCTTCGGGCATGCTGTATTAAGATCTTGAAGTCTATGCACAGCCTCCAGGTTCCATTTGGCTTCCGTACTAGAACGGGATTTGCCACCCATTGTGGGCACAACGCCTGTTTGATTAGGTCGTTGTCCAACAACTTCTTGACTTCCTTCTTTAGAGCTTGATACTTGGCAGGTCCGTACTTCCATCGTTTCTGGTGGACGGGTCTTCAGGCTGGATTGATATTTAGTCTGTGACAAGCATCTTTCGGATCGATCCCTACCATGTCGGCGTGTGACCATGAAAAAATGTCGAGGTTGCCCGCCTTCAAAAACTCTGCCATTCGAGTTCCGTAGGGCTCAGGAAGCTCTGATCCGATGTACAATTCGAGGTCATCCTGGTTAGGGTTAACTTTGAGGGCTTCCAGCTCTTCGACTAGAGTTGCTCGCCGTTTCTGTCCCTTCTACCGTGGATCAGCAATTGGCCCCTCTGGGCTTAGCTCATCCTCGGTGTTCATTGGTTCTGCACCCAACCGGGGGTCAAAATCCTCTACTGGTTCAGTGCAGTATTTGGTCGCCACGGCTGGCCCTTCCAAGATTACGCATGGATTCAGTTCATTGGCAACGGGTGACAAACTTGTCTCCGGCAAAGTTTGCTCGCCGCCCAGCAGTTTCTGCTCGCCCATGGACGAGGGTTGGTCATCCATGTCCATTTGGTCATTCTGGGTTCTCAAGATGTCTTCATGGATTGATGGTTCATTTTCGAGCTGGCTGGTTGATGCTTCCATCATAGATACTTGTCCCTGTTTTGATTAGATTTGTAGGAGACACTCTCGAGCTTTTCTTTGGTCTCCCTTTACCGAGCCAACTCCACTTGCTGTTGGGAATTTTATGTAATAATGGTAGGTTGAACATGCAGCCTTGAATTCATTCAGAAATGGTCGACCAAGAAACCCGTTATAAGTCGATTCTTGATCCACGACCAAGAAATCTACCATTCTTGTGATATTTTTTCGGGTTTCTCGATCGTTTCAAGTTGCACAGACAATGTAGTTATTCCCAGAGGGATTGTTACCGCATTTCCAAAACCTAAGATACGATGATTTAAGTTTCGGTTATCGCCTTCATAATCCCCCAGTTGATCAAGTGTCTTCTTGAAGAGAATGTTGGTGTATGCCCCGGTGTCCACCAACAATCTATGTACTCTGGTACCCATGATCTTAGCACAAATCACGAGCGAGTCATTGTGAGGAGTCAACACTCCATCCAAGTCTTTTTCAGTAAAGGTTAATTCCGATGTTCGCATGATGGACGGATTAACCCCCATTTCTTGTACATGGTCGATTGCTCGTAATTCTGCCTTTTTTTTCTGATTCGAGATTGGTGGTCGCCCATCTGAACAACCACCAACAGGTCCCGAAGGCTCCATCATCTGGATTTTAGGAACTGGACCTCCTGCTAGCACTTGAGTTGGTCGCCCAGCTCGATTCTGGCGTGGAGCTTGTTATAAGTCCTCTTCCTCGGAATCTTCATCTCTGACTCTCTTGTCAGGCTGTCTCTTCACGAACTCGGATAGCTTGCCCTCCTCGTAGAATCGCCATAACTACTTCAGCAAGTCACGACATTCACTTGTAAAATGTCCCACACTCTGAAGGTAGGCACAGCATTTGTTCTGGTTTAGCTTGCTAGCATCTTGACGTATCTTTCGGGGAGGAGTGAGTAGTTCCTTGTCACGGACATTATTGTACACCGTATCAATTGATACGATAAGTATATGATTCAACTTATCTTTCAGTTCCGTCCCCTCGTTAAATGCTTTCATGTTCTTTGGGGTACGATAACCTCCACCACCAGATTTCTTGCTTTTTCCTTCTGTCCATCTTTGTCCCTCATGTCTTTCTGCAAAGCTTCGTGCATGGAGACAAAGACTTCTGCCCGGTCATAGAATTCGGCGTAAGTTTTTGGGCATCTGAGATGTACATCTTTCCAAAGTTCAGTGCCCTTCTTCAGTCTAGCTAAGACGGCTACGATGTTGGTGTCTTCGCCGACTGACTCTCCTTCCAGCAGGACCTTGTCAAATCTTTTGAGATACGAACGGTCCGACTCGTCATCAGCTTGTTTCAAGTCAGATAACCGATGTCTCTGGGATAGATAAGACTCGGCCGTGGAGAAGTGGGACAGGAATTCTTTGTCCAGCTGGGCAAACGAATGAATTGAAGTATGTCAGAGCCGAAAACTATTTTTGGACACGGTCCCCCAGAGTCAAAGGGAAATTATAACACTGGATTGCATCGCTTGCCCCCATTGATATCATGTAATCAGAATATTTCATTAGATGCACCCGGGGGGTCCGCCGTTCCTTCATATTTGGGCCGCGCTGTCGAGGCGCGCCAAATTAAATTAAATAAGTAACCCTGGTTTACTCTACTATTTTGTAGTAGTGGTAAATAGGGGTCGATCCACAGGGAACGTAGAAACTAAATTATGTAATACGAACAAATTAATAGAGACACAAACAAATAAACACGGAGGGGGGGATTGGATTGATTTTGTTGGCTATTACTACTAAAAATTGAAATCAAAATTAAACTAAGCAAATAAATTTCACACAACTAGAATTCAAATAATTAAACGATTCCAATTCACGGTTCAATTTCCACTCGGTTTTGACTATGCTACCCAAACGAATTATTCGCTCAACTTATTTCTCGGATTAACGACCCTTGACAAACAACAAGCTCTGTTTATCGGATTTATTCCTTAATAAAATTCAATTGAAACAAGCTCTCCAACGAACCTTTCTAACCAAACAGTTTAGATAAGCTCTTAGATTTAATTTGGTAGAAGCATTAAGAACTAGAATAAAGATCAAACAAATTCCCAAACACGCTAGCTCAGTTCGAAAGAATCCGACTTATATCACCCTAGTAAATACTAGTTGCTACTTATTGGCATAGAATTGCAACAATTACGGATTACAACCTACACACTAGCAAACATGCATGAATTAATTAACCTAGGTGGCCAATCTAAATTAATTAAACACACAATTGAGAAATGAAAATAGATGATATAAATAACCCGATTAATAAGTTTCACGAATAAAACAGGTTCAAATAGCAAACATCAAAACACAAGTATCAAAATCCCCGGAATTGGAACAAAGGGTTTTAGCCTTCCATTGGCTTAAAAGATATAAAATGGTCTACTAAGTACGAAAACATTAAATAGAAAACAAACTAAGAAAGGGGTCTTCTTCACAATCTCTTGCCTGCTTCACGAACTAGCTTGCATGAGTGGACGATGACGGCGGCTAAATGAAGTGGGTACGGAGTGGTACGCAAGTGCATGCGGGTGGTGGCGTCCGTGAATGGTCTCTCCTTTTCACTAGGGCTGCTACTTTCTTAAATAGGCTCCACCCCTATCTCACGAATTGGGCCCAAGATCATAAGGCCTTCTTTCTTCTTGAGTGTTACGGCAATCCTTAGCCGAAATTTGCAAATCGAATCTCCCGATCGAATCATGAGGCCAAATCACTTTCCATATATGCACGATCTTATGCTGCACCAAATGTTATCTAAATAAATAATGGGTTCCCGTTTCCAATTCAATTGTCTCCAAGTAAATCCTGAAAAAGGCAAAAAAAATCCACAACAAAATTATCAAAGTAGAATTTATCAAGTCTAGCACAAACGAGTAGGAAATTACACAACTCTAATAACATTGAGTGTAATAAATTACACTCTAATAAACTAAAATTATGCATAAATTCCTACTTATCAAATTCCCCCACACTTAAACCTTTGCTTGTCCTCAAGCAAACAACTTACTCAAAACAAAGCAAGTCACTTCTTGTACACCAAAAGGCTCAAGACAATGACATCACTAAGGCTAAACAAATGATCAAGATTCAAGTGCAACCCAAAAAGAACATGAGACGTCTTACCAACTCCATATAACTTCATCGGACTCTAATGCACAAAGACCAAGGCTCTCACAAAGGATATCACACAATTGCACTCAAGTGTATGTAAGGGACAACAAAAACACTCATTGTCAAATCATAATGCGCTATCACCATATGCTTGCTCAAAAATCAAATCTCCACTATTAAAAAGAGTGAAACTCATGCACAAATCAAAAGGTCTTTCATTTGGTTGTAACGTGGCTTCGGGTGAGGTAAGATAAAGGAAAAAATATGTGGCTCGTTAGTTGAGATTCATCACGGACTTAAGTACACAACAAGCTTAAAAACAGCAATCACCTCCCTTTTTCTTGCAATCAACAACTCAACTCCCATATCAACAACTAGAAGGACGAACTAATCAACAAATTTTGATTCTCAACACATCATTCGTTCTCTTCTAATTTTCCTTACTTCACAAAACAACCACTTTTTCCCAGCGCTTTTTTTTTTTTTTTTTTTGCTGGGTTATCTCTTTTTCTTTTCAACACCAGGATCAGAAAAATTTGCCTTCTTTCGCCACTTCCTATTTCATAAGATCATGAATCTTTACACAACAAGGTATGCACCTAAACCGTAATAAAATCTCAACCAAAGGATGCAAACGGATGAGTCTTCAAGAGAGATGGATAGTGGCTAAAAAAATGTGCTTCATCAAAGGAAAGGCTTAGGCTCAACTTGGCTTCTAGGGATAAATGTGATAGGGTGGAACATATAAGCCAAAGGGGTTAATCCTAGATGCCTTTATCATATTAATGCACGAGTTCACAAATGTAATCTCAAAATGCATAAGAGAGCAAGTTCTAGAATAGACACACTACGATCGACCTCTCAATCAAGAAAAATGAGCATATATGTATGATAAATTGCTCCTAGGCTCAAAAGCTCACAACATGGGTTTTTGGCATTAAAATCAAGTGCATTTTCATCCAAATTCATTACACAAAGTTAGCAACTCGGCCATCATTCAACAAGAGCCAACACAATGAATCAATCAAATATGTCTCCCTAGTCATGCCATGAAACTCAAACAATCAGCGCACAAGACTTGACCAACAAATACGCTCAAGGACAACATGCCAACTAAGACTACCACAAGCGAAAAATGATGAAAAACAACAGCTAACAACGATTTCTAAAACAAAAAATAAAAAAAATCAGTAACTAAACACACACACCCTCGACATCATGTCTTGCAGAATGATCCATTCACCCCCCACACTTATATCCGAGCTTGTCCACAAGCAAACAAAACAAGGGAAATAAAACAAACAAGGGTGTGCAAGACATGGAAAAGAAACACCTGATTAGTGACGAGGCGTGGGGTGGTGTCCCCCACGTTGGAACCTTTCAACTTCGGCTGCTAAACGTTGATTTTCTCGTAACAGGAATCGACGCTCGTTCTCCATTAGCACTAAACGTCGCCGAACAGCAGCTAAGGATCAATCATCGGGAGCAGCTGGAGACGGCTCGTGGCGGGGCTGGAACGGGGCTGCCAGTTGGGGCAACGAGGGCTGCAACAGTAAGAGGTTCTCATTCACCCGGAGATTCATAAAATCTGGATTCGGCAAAGCTATGGTGTTGCCCTCGAAAATCAGCCACTTGAACCTGCGTCGATCTTCCGTGAGGACTCCCATCTGTTTCAATAACGTACCATCTAGCGTAGAAACACCTCCAACCGGCTGATGGCTGGACAAATCGAGCCCAAGGGACTGAGCAATACTAGTGACATATCCTCCCATAACCAAAGGCTCTAGCGTGTCAATAGCACCGATGAACTGGGTAAGGATGCGAACTTCATAAAAAGCTCGCTCTTCGATAATCATGTGGAATAGAGCAGAGAGCTCGAAGGTCTCCACCACGTTCCGGTTCGTGTAACGACCGGCGACAGTATACGCCATAAGGCGCTGAAGATAGCGGAGTACCGGGTTTCGGATAGCAGTAGCTTTCAATCGACCGGCGTGATACTCTCCATAGTTGTGGGTAATCATGCCCCAATATGGGCTCGAATTAAAACTGCAGAACTCCGTTTCCTGGAAAGGTAGCCCAAGTGCCTCCCGAAATTCATTTACACTCCAACTATGGCTACGTCCACCTAACCGAAACGTAAAATCACCACCATCCGGATCAACCAAAACAACAGAACTGTAGAATTCATAAGTTAAATCCTCATACGCCACCCAATTACCCGTCATCACACGACGCCATCCCAATACGTCTAACATATGCACAACATCATCCAAAAATCCCAACTAAGATAAAATACATTCATCAAGATAAACTGGAGGAAGTACCTTCCTATTCAACAGTCGGGTGTAGCGTTGAATCTGTCCCGGGCTCCCAAAATGGATGTTGTGGCGGTTAACGTAGGTGTCAAGCAGCGAGCCAAGGACCCGGGGAATCTATGAAGTGGAGTGAGGTGGAGGGTGAGCCTCGTCAACAACAGAGACGGGCTGTGCACTGGAAGAAGTGCCATCGCCCGGTTTCAGGTGGGCCCCGTCTGGTTCTCGGCGGCATAAGGAAAGCAGAGGAGTTGAGGCCCCTGGAACAGAGGCGCGATGGCGGCGTTCGGGCCCAGGAGTGTGTGCGAATAGGGACGCCGGAAGACAGGAGTGCCGGGTCAAGGTGGCGCTGGCTGAGGTGCTACGGCCGCGCGCGGAGTGAAGTGTTGTGTCATGCGGAAGCGCGCTGGAGAAGCGGCGGCGAGTTCTGCGGGTTCACCGTGAGAGGGGGGGCAAGGCAGCACTCTGCTGCTGGCCTGGAAAAGAGTAACGGCGGCGGTTCACGGGCTCACGAGGGCGTAGGCCAACGCTGGGGTCGAGCAGCGCCCGACCACTGCTGTGCGCACGGCTGCAGTGAAGGCGGCATCAGGAAGGGCGGCGGGAGCGTGCACGGCAAACAGGTGCACCAGGTCAAGAAGCGCACGAGCGGTGCTGTGCGAAGGTGGTCGGCATAGGGGCGCTGGCTGAGGGGCTACGGCTGCGTGCGGAGCGAAGGGACGCAACGGCTGGGTCGCCGGATTGCTGGGGTGAAAAGAGGTTAGGGGAATTAGGGATTTTGACTGAGAGGAGTCTGGGATTTTAACCCTACCTGCTAATTTACCCTTTTGCCCCTCACTTTAATTCAGCCCCACAAGTACCATAACTCAAGCCTAACGTACAAGCACTCAATGCAGGACGTGTATTCCTTCAAATAAAATTACCACCCCTCCATAACCATTGCAACTGAGTATCTGCACGCCCTAAAATCACAATCACAGTAAAAAAATTCGTGAAGAAGACGACCAAAAATAAAAATAGAAAAAGAAAAATAAAAAGAAAAATTCAAAAGAGAGCGAAATTAAAAACGGGTTGCCTCCCGTTCAGCACTTTTGTTTAATATCGTTTAGCTCGAAGGTACTCTCTCCTAGTTCAAGGGCGGGTTTTCCACGACCTCTAGCTCTATGTCGTCCTGCTGAAATCGAGACGGATCTCCTCGAATAGCAAACATCAAAACACAAGTATCAAAATCCCCGGAATCGGAAAAAAGGGTTTTACCCTTCCATAGGCTTAAAAGAAATAAAATGGTCTACTAAGTACGAAAACATTAAATAGAAAACAAACTAAGAAAGGGGTCTTCTTTACAATCGCTTGCCTGCTTCACGAACTAGCTTGCATGAGTGGACGATGACCTCGGCTAAATGAAGTGGGTATGGAGTGGTAAGCAAGTGCATGCGGGTGGTGGCGTCCGTGAATGGTCTCTCCTTTTCACTAGGGTTGCTACTTTCTTAAATAGGCTCCACCCCTATCTCACGAATTGGGCCCAAGATCATAAGGCCTTCTTTCTTCTTGAGTATTACGGCAATCTTTAGCCGAAATTTGCAAATCGAATCTCCCGATCGAATCATGAGGCCAAATCACTTTCCATATATGCACGATCTTATGCTGCACCAAATGTTATCTAAATAAATAATGGGTTCCCATTTCCAATTCAATTGTCTCCAAGTAAATCCTGAAAAAGGCCAAAAAATCCACAACAAAATTATCAAAGTAGAATTTATCAAGTCTAGCACAAACGAGTAGGAAATTACACAATTCTAATAACATTGAGTGTAATAAATTACACTCTAATAAACTAAAATTATGCATAAATTCCTACTTATCAAATTCCCCCACACTTAAACCTTTGCTTATCCTCAAGCAACAACTTACTCAAAACAAAGCAAGTCACTTCTTGTACACCAAAAGGCTCAAGAGAATGACATCACTAAGGCTAAAAAAATGATCAAGATTCAAGTGCAACCCAAAAAGAACATGAGACGTCTTACCAACTCCGTATAACTTCATCGGACTCTAATGCACAAAGACCAAATATCACACAATTGCACTCAAGTGTATGTAAGGGACAACAAAAACACTCATTGTCAAATTATAATGCGCTATCACCATATGCTTGCTCAAAAATCTAATCTCCACTACTAAAAAGAGTGAAACTCATGCACAAATCAAAAGGTCTTTCATTTGGTTGTAACGTGGCTTCGGGTGAGGTAGGATAAAGGGAAAAATATGTGGCCCGTTAGTTGAGATTCATCACGGACTTAAGTACACAACAAGCTTAAAAACAGCAATCACCTCCCTTTTTCTTGCAATCAACAACTCAACTCCCATATCAACAACTAGAAGGACGAACTAATCAACAAATTTTGATTCTCAACACATCATTCGTTCTCTTCTAATTTTCCTTACTTCACAAAACAACCACTTTTTCCCAGCTCTATTTTTTTTGCTAGGTTATCTCTTTTTCTTTTCAACACCAGGATCACAAAAATTTGCCTTCTTTCGCCACTTCCTATTTCATAAGATCATGAATCTTTAGACAACAAGGTATGCACCTAAACCGTAGTAAAATCTCAACCAAAGGGTGCAAACGGGTGAGTCTTCAAGAGAGATGGATAGTGGGTAAAAAAATGTGCTTCATCAAAGGAAAGGCTTAGGCTCAACTTGGCTTCTAGGGATAAATGTGATAGGATGGAACATATAAGCCAAAGGGGTTAATCCTAGATGCCTTTATCATATTAATGCACGAGTTCACAAATGTGGTCTCAAAATGCATTAGAGAGCAAGTTCTAGAATAGACACATTACGATCGACCTCTCAATCAAGAAAAACGAGCATATATGTATGATAAATTGCTCCTAGGCTCAAAAGCTCACAACATGGGTTTTTGGCATTAAAATCTCGTGCATTTTCATCCAAATTCATTACACAAAGTTAGCAACTCGACCGTCATTCAACAAGAGCCAACACAATGAATCAATCACATATGTCTCCCTAGTCATGCCATGAAACTCAAACAATCACCGCACAAGACTTGACCAACAAATACGCTCAAGGAAAACATGCCAACTAAGACCACCACAAGCGAAAAATAATGAAAAACAACAGCAAACAACGATTTCTAAAACAAAAAATGAAAAAAATCAGTAACTAAACACACACCCCCTCGACATCATGTCTTGCAGAATGATCCATTCACCACCCCCCCCCCCACATATATCCGAGCTTGTCCACAAGCAAACAAAACAATGGAAATAAAACAAACAAGGGTGTGCAAGACATGGAAAAGAAACACCTGATTAGTGACGAGGCGTGGGGTGGTGTCCCCCACATTGGAACCTTTCAACTTCGGCTGCTAAACGTTGGTTTTCTCGTAACAGGAATCGACGCTCGTTCTCCACTAGCTCTAAACGTCGCCGGACAGCAGCTAAGGATCGATCATCGGGAGCAGCTGGAAGTGGCTCGTGGCGTGGCTGGAATGGGGCTGCCCGTTGGGGCAACGAGGGCTGCAACAGCAAGAGGTTCTCATTCACTCGGGGATTCGTAAAATCTGGATTCGGCAAAGCTATGGTGGTGCCCTCGGAAATCAGCCACTTGAACCCGCATCGATCTTCCGTGAGGACTCCCATCTATTTCAATAACGTACCATCTAGCGTGGCAACACCTCCAACCGGCTGATGGCTGGACAAATCGAGCCCAAGGGACTGAGCAATAGCAGTGACAAATCCTCCCATAACCAAAGGC
This sequence comes from Ballota nigra, assembly GCA_947034835.1. Lineage (NCBI taxonomy): Eukaryota > Viridiplantae > Streptophyta > Magnoliopsida > Lamiales > Lamiaceae > Ballota > Ballota nigra. Next base: position 30,054,737 of record OX344728.1, on the reverse strand, counting down.
TCTAGCGTGTCAACTACACCGATGAACTGGGTAAGGATGCGAACTTTATAAAAAGCTCGCTCTTTGATAATCATGTGGAATAGAGAGGAGAGCTCGAAGGTCTCCACCACACTTCGGTTCATGTAACGACCGGCGACAGTATACGCCATAAAGCACTGAAGATAGCGGAGTACCGGGTTTCGGATAGCAGTAGCTTTCGATCGACCGGCGTGATACTCTCCATAGTTGTAGGTAATCATGCCCCAACATGGGCTCAAATTAAAACTGCAGGACTCCGTTTCCTGGAAAGGTAGCCCAAGTGCCTCTCGAAATTCATTTACACTCCAACTATGGCTACGTCCACCTAACCGAAACGTAAAATCACAACCCCATCCGGATCAACCAAAATAACAGAACTGTAGAATTCATAAGTTAAATCCTCATACGCCACCCAATTACCCGTCATCACACGACGCCATCCCAATACGTCTAACATACGCACAACATCATCCAATAATCCCAACTGAGACAAAATACATTCATCAAGATAAACTGGAAGAAGTACCTTCCTATTCAACAGTCGGGTGTAGCGTTGAATCTGTCCCGGGCTCCCAAAACGGATGTTGTAACGGTTAATGTAGGTGTCAAGCAGCGAGCCAAGGACCCGGGGAATCTGTGAAACGGAGTGAGGTGGAGGGTGAGCCTCGTCACCAACAGAGACGGGTTGTGCACTGGAAGAAGTGCCATCGCCCGGTTTCACGCGGGCCCCGTCTGGTTCTCGGCGGCATAAGAAAAGCAGGGGAGTTGAGGCTCCTGGAACAGAGGCGCGACGGCGGCGTTCGGGCCCAGGAGTGTGTGCGAACAGGGGCGCCGAGAGACAGGGGTGTCGGGTCAAGGTGGCGCTGGCTGAGGTGCTACGGCCGCGCGCGGAGTGAAGTGCTGTGTCGCGCGGAAGCGCACTGGAGAAGCGGCGGCGAGTTCTGCGGGTTCACCGTGAGAGGGGGGGCAAGGCAGCACTCTGCTGCTGGCCTGGAAAAGAGTAACGGTGGTGGTTCATGGGCTCACGAGGGCGTAGGCCAACGCTGGGGTCGAGCAGCGCCCGACCGCTACTGTGCGCACGGCAGCAGTGAAGGCGGCGTCAGGGAGGGCCGCGGGAGCATGCACGGCGAACAGGGGCGTCGGGTCAAGAAGCGCACGAGCGCTGCTGTGCAAATGTGGTCGGCGTAGGGGCGCTGGCTGAGGGGCTACGACTGCGTGCGGAGCGAAGGGATGCAACGGCTGGGTCGCCGGATTGCTGGGTTGAAAAGAGGTAAGGGGAATTAGGTATTTTGACTGAGAGGAGTCTTGGATTTTAACCCTACCTGCTAATTTACCCTTTTGCCCCTCACTTTAATTCAGCCCGACAAGTACCATAACTCAAGCCTAACGTACAAGCACTCAATGCAGGACGAGTATTCCTTCAAACAAAATTACCACCCCTCCATAACCATTGCAACTGAGTATCTGCACGCCCTGAAATCACAATCACAGTAAAAAAATTCGTGAAGAAGACGACCAAAAATAAAAAAAGAAAAAGAAAAATAAATAGAAAAATTCAAAAGAGAGCGAAATTTAAAAACGGGTTGCCTCCCGTTCAGCATTTTTGTTTAACGTCGTTTAGCTCGAAGGTACTCTCTCTTAGTTCAAGGGCGGGTCTTCCATGACCTCTAGCTCTATGTCGTCCTGCTGAAATCCCTCGTAATACAGTTTGAGTTGATGACCGCTTACTGTGAAAGTTTTGCCGGTTCTAATGCACTGAATCACAACCGCACCATAGGGAAACACCTCAATAACAAGAAACGGGCCAACCCATCTAGAACGCAATTTTCCGGGAAACAACTTAAGTCAAGAGTGGTAAAGTAACACTTTATCCCCAACATTAAATTGCTTTCGGGCAATTCGTTCATCATGGAAAGCTTTCGTCCTTTCTTTGTACATCAAAGCATTATCATACGCATCGAGACGGATCTCCTCGAGCTCTTGCAGCTGTAACTTCCGATGCATACCGGCTTCATCAAAATCCCAATTGCACTTCTCGATTGCCCAATACGCACGGTGTTGTATCTCGACCGGAAGGTGACACGGCTTACCATAAACGAGCCTATAAGGGGACATACCAATTGGCATTTTGTAGGCCGTTCGGTACGCCCATAGAGCATCATCCAACCGCAAGCTCCAATCTTTGCGATTCGGCTGCACCGTCTTTTCCAAAATGGACTTGATTTCACGGTTGGATGTCTCGGCTTGTCCGTTCGTCTGGGGATGATAAGCTGTAGAGAGCTTATGCACCACCCCGTACTTTCTAAGCAAGGCTTCAATGGTTCAATTACAGAAGTGTGTCCCTCGATCACTAATGATGGCCTTCGGAATTCCGAACCTAGAAAAGATGTTAGACTTTACAAATCCTGCAACAACCTTGGAATCATTAGTACGGGTGGCCTTTGCTTCCACCCACTTAGAAACATAATCAACACCAAGTAGTATGTATAAGTTACTATAAGACGAGGGGAATGGTCCCATGAAATACATACCCCAAACATAAAAAATTTCGCAAATCATGATGGGATTTTGGGACATTTCATTACGTTGGGATAAATTACCCGTTCTTTGGCAATTATCACATGACTTACAGAAATTGTAGGAGTCTCTAAACAGGGATGGCCAATAAAAACCACTTTCCAACACCTTATGAGCGGTGCGTTTAGCACCGAAATGACCTCCACAAGCGTACGAGTGGCAAAATGACAAGATCGAGTTGAACTCCGTCTCGGGAACACAACGCCGAATCACTCGATCCGGACAATGTTTCCAAAGGTACGGGTCATCCCAAACGTAGTATTTTGCATCACTCTTCAGCTTATCTCTTCGTGCCTTAGTTAATCCTGCAGGAAATGCTTTAGCAACAAGATAATTAGCAATATCGGCATACCAAGGAGTATTGATAGCAGAATTTGACACTGGACTGCCCAGTGTCACAGCATGTGCCTCCATTTCCGAAATTTGCAGCAGTTGAACATCCGGAAAACTCTCCAACAAGGGTATCTCATCTTCTTCCCTAACCAATCGACTAAGGTGGTCAGCTACCACATTTTCGGCACCCTTCTTGTCTCTAATCTCCAAGTCGAACTCTTGAAGGAGCAAAATCCATCGAATCAAGTGGGGTTTCGCATCCTTTTTGCTAAGAAAGTACCGAAGAGCTGCATGATCAGAGAAAACAATAATTTTAGAACCCAATAAATAAGAGCGAAATTTCTCCAATGCAAAATCAATAGCTAGGAGCTATTTTCCCGTGGTAGATTAATTCGCTTATGCCGAATTCAAGGTTCTTGAAGCATAATAGATCACATGGGTGGCTTTTCCCACTCGTTGGCCCAAAACGGCCCCAACCGCATAATCACTAGCATCGCACATTATCTCAAATGGCAACTCCCAATTCGGCGGTTGAATGATGGGGGGTGTGGTCAACAATTCCTTCAACTTGTCAAAGGCCGCTTTGCATTTATCATCCATATCAAAAATTGTATCTTTCTGCAGCAATGCACACAATGGAGATGCGATCTTGGAAAAGTCCTTGATAAATCTCCTATAGAAACCTGCATGACCAAGAAAAGAACGAACTTCCCGTACACTAACGGGGTAAGGTAAATCATATATCAACTCAATCTTAGACCTATCGACCTCTATACCCTTAACCGACACAACATGTCCTAAAACTATACCTTCTTCCACCATAAAGTGGCATTTTTCCCAATTCAACACAAGGTTAGTTTCAATGCATCTCTTCAAAATTAATACCAGATTTTTAAGACCAAGTTCAAAAGAATCCCCATATACACTAAAATCATCCATAAAGACCTCAATGATATTACCCACATATTCAGAAAAAATACTTACCATACACCTTTGAAAAGTCGCGGGTGCATTGCAAAGGCCAAAAGGCATCCGTCTATAGGCAAAAGTGTCGAACGGGCATGTGAGTGTGGTCTTCTCTTGATCTTCCGGAGCAATGGCTATCTGAAAGTAGCCTGAGAAGCCATCCAAGAAGCAATAGAACTTGTGACCCGCCAATCTCCCGAGCATCTGATCAATGAATGGAAGGGGAAAATGATCCTTCCGAGTCATCGCATTCAACTTGCGGTAATCAATGCAAACTCTCCATCCAGTTTGAACTTTTGTAGGCACCAACTCTCCAGATTGATTCTCGACCACGGTAACTCCAGATTTCTTGGGAACCACCTGAGTGGGGCTAACCCACTTGCTATCCGAGATGGGGTAGATCATTCCTACACTAAGAAGCTTGATAATCTCCTTCTTCACGACCTCTATCATAGCAGGGTTCAACCGTCGTTGAGGTTCTCTCGAGGGCTTGTAGTCATCCTCCATGAGAATCCGATGCATACATATAGAAGGGTTGATCCCTTTTATATCGGCAATCATCCATCCTATGGCCTCCTTGTGATCCTTCAGAACATCGATCAAAGTCACTTCCTGTGATGGAGTCAAATTGGAGGAGATAATCACCGGAAGGGTTTTATTCTCTCCCAAGTAGACATACTTGGGATGGGCAGGAAGTGGCTTGAGCTCGAGTTCGGGTGCCTGCACAATAGAATGTAACACTTTATCAGTAATCTCGGGTAACTTAATGAATTTTACCTCATGCTGTTGAACTTTAGCTTTTGGAGCACTCCGGGAAACTTCTCTTTCTAGCTGGAAATCCTCTAATAATCCGCCACAACCTGCCTCAATTCCTCTAGTGAGGATCTCATCATGCTCATTCCTATAGCTGGACTCAAAGAACTCAACAACCAAAGGGTCAATCACACTAACTGAATATATAGCAAAAGCATCATCAGGGTATTTCATAGCATCATAAATGTTAAAGTTAATGACCTTTCCATCAAATTCCATAGTAAGAGTTCCTTCAGATACATTTATCTTAGTTTGGGCGGTGTTCAAGAACGGCCTCCCTAACAAGATAAGCGTAGTAACCGAAGTACTCCCATTCATATCGAGCACATAAAAATCAGCAGGAAAGATAAGATCACCAACTTGCACTAAGACATCCTCAATTACCCCATCGGGGTTTGCACTACTACGACCAGCTAACAGAATTTCAATATTAGTCTCTTTCAATGGCCCAATATGTTGGAGTTATACGTGAAAGTATGCTTTTACTTTGTATAACTCGTGTATCAAACACTCGTTTTATGAGAATAATTCTTTTATCACATTTGCTTTAGTTATGATTGAATGTTGAATTTCTATTGCAAACCGTTCAATATATGGTACTAGTTACATTGTAGTTAATGTGGTGATACCCGATCACAGAATACAACATTAACAGTTTACTTGTAACTAAATGTACAATTTCACGACCTAGGTGGAATTGAACAATCTGCCGTGAAAGGTCGATGTGTAAAGCTCAGATTGGTCTGTCTTGACTAAGAGATTGCACTAGCATATTTAGTATGTGTTGAAGAGGACCTACAGCGAGGATAAATTCTTCTGTTCTGAAAGGTGAAGAATTAGACCCCAGTGGTTGTTGATTTCTTAATCTCCATCACTTAAATAGGACCGTGTGTGCTTAATGGTTACTGCTTTGATTCATGTTGGGTGAGAATCATTGTGACTTCGAACTTTGAGTCTTGGGCAGTAATATTAATCATACGACGGTTGCTAAGATTTAATATGGAGAAACGCTTGCGAGTACGGCTCGTGTGATTAGTCCCCTTGGTGGTCTCAGAAGTTTTATTGTACCAAATCTTGCAAGTGAAGAATTAGTTTCTTCGGTACGAATAATAATGTTGAGCTGTCTTTACTCCAAGGTGAAATATATTAATTAATTTAAAGCTATTCAGAAGCTTAATTAATTAATGGACTTGATAATCTTAAACACGGGAAATAATAACAGGGGAGCCCATATTATCGTAATATGGATTAAGATGGATAGTGCAATATTAATTTATTAGTGGTAATAATTAATATTAATGGATTGAATTATATTGGGCTCAATATTGAAATTTAGAAGTCCATTAGGAGGTCCAATCTTAATTCTCCTTAAAGGCCCCTCAAGTAGCCCATTAAGTAGCCCAATAATGATAAGGTGATTAAAATAAAAAGAAAATAATAGTGATGATTTTTCTATAATTTTCGAAAATTGTATTTTGTTAGGAGATAAAAGATTTTGTTGATTTTCTTGGAAAGATATTATGGAGGATAAGTATTCTTGGAATACAAAATTATCTCATATATTCAAGAAGATCCAAATCTTGGATTCTCTTCTTCATATTTTTCAAAAATTACCCCATATTTAGGAGTGTGAGATTTTTGTGGAATATTTTATTTTGGAGAAAAGAATATATGGGATATATTCAAGATTTCTTAGAGTCTAAGAAAAGATTTTCTCCAAGGCCCATATTCTATCTAATTTTCGGCCATCACTACCTATAAATAGGGGATGATTAATTCATCCCCAAGTACATAATTCCATGTGTTGGAAAAATCAAGAGCATATATATTTTTCTTTTTCCTTAGTTATTTAAATTGTTCGATAGCATCTCCTACAGTGATTGAACAAGGCGAAAAGGGAAATACTTGAGAAGGCTTTTGGGTTGATAAAGCGAGATCGTAATCGTCCCGTTTATTCAAAGGTCAAGTCTACAAGAGGTACGTAAATCACATATCATATTGATTATTTCCGCCATAGATTATATGTGAATTAATTCAACATGCATGATGTAAATTTAGTTGTTGGAATTATTATTTGAATTAATTAGGATTAATTCATGCAAGTAATAATTGTATTTAATTTCGTATTTAAATTTCATCCCGAATAGATTCCGGGCACCCCTATTTTCCCAACAACTGGTATCAGAGCCACGTTTTGGGCTCTGATCTTTAAATTGGAATTTAAATTGTTAAACATTAAATTGAAATTGGATAGTAGAATTGCTAGATTTTTTTTGCAGGTATCCAATTGTCATGGTTTTAATGTTGTTATTTTTCATGCGTGTGAATTAATTGGTTTTTAATTCGATTCGTTCGAATTTTTTTTTCTCGTGAGAAAATCCACGAGTAGATTAGTTGTTTTTATTTTGATTCGATCATTGTAATAGACTAGTCTAGATCTAGTATTTATTTTTTTGTAAAATAAATTGTAACCGGATCGTGACGAAAGAACGAAGAATTAAAGACGGCGTACCCGGACGATGCATGCGTGTGCGGCGCATGAATGGACGTGAAATCGTGCATGGGGTGAAGAAAAACGAGAACGAATGTCGAAACCCGGTGCACGGGGTGCACGTCGCACGACCCGCGCGCGACGGGTGGCCGGCGGCGCGCATGCACGCGCGCGCCTCGGGCACGGCCTGCAGCGCCTCGGCGACTCGCGTGCAGCGCTTCGGCGTGCCTCGGCTGCTTGGCCGAGAGGCGCGCGGGCACACTCCGTGGGCCGACGCGCACCGTATCTCGGGCCGTGGAATTTTTTGGTTCTCCTTTTTCTTTCGTGTGATTTTAAACGTCGTCCCGAACCCCAAACGATGCTATTTTGATGAAGTGTTGCTGTTCGAGTGGGAGTGTGTCGAGACGAACGATGGAAAGCAACAAGGACGATTTTTCGCATCAAGACGAGAAGAAATTAAACCGTGACAATTGGATTTGAGTGCTCCAATGTGTTTAATTTTGTTTTGATGGATGTTTTATTTCGTTCACTTATTATTATTTGTTAATATGTATTTGCATGAATTTAATTATCCAAGAAAAACCTTACTTTCGAAAATTACTAAGTATGTTTATTTAATCGCAATTTTATTCCGGATATTAAAATTGGATTAATTTGGCCTACATAATTTATTTATTTGTGAAGTTCTTTTGGAATACATTTTCCCCTCGGATCGGCCAAGAGAACGGATTTCACATGAATAAATTCCGAAAGAATGATTGTGGATTATTACTAGTGGCGGTATTGACCCTCACCCCGAGTGGCTTGCTCAAAGCGAAATAATAATCCTGTATTTAATTATGGTTATTACTTAGGCATAGGAAATTGATATTAACTTACTCCTCTCGGAGTCCCTGTCAATTTTTATTTGGTCAAAGTGGGAGCCAACTATTAATTATGAATTAAGGATTTGTAACTTTTAAGTTTGAGATCCGCTTGAATGTATTTAAATGTATAGACCACCCCTCGTGGCGCATTTAAATTATTTCGAGATGTTGGCTGATGCATGATTATATTGTTTTAAGGTTTCAATATAAATGATGTGATCGAATTATGTGATAATTTCGTATTTTTCTAGATATTGATATGAATGTATGTTTTATTCTCAGTTCATCATGTCGCAACCTTTTAATCCACTGTTTAGTATAATTAAAGATAACAAACTTGTTGGTGAGAACTATGTTGATTGGAAACGTAACCTTGATATTGTCCTAACTGCTCAACACCATAAATGGGTACTTACTACTCCTAAACCCCAAGAGCCTGCCGAAGATTCGAGCAAGTCGGTCAAGAAAGAGCATAAGAGTTGGTTTGACTCCGATGAGATGGCTAGGTGTACTATTCTGGCTTCAATGTCAGATGTGTTGCAACACCAACACCAACACATGGAGACTGCCTCTGAGATAATGCTTAATCTTGAAGCGATGTTTAAACATCAGAACCGTACAACTAGGCAAATCACCATTCGAAAGATGCTTTCGTTGAAGATGGTGGAAGGTACGCCCGTAAGGGATCACGTTATCGAGGTGATGGGTTATCTCAATAAGTTGGAAGTACTTGGTGCGGAATTTGACCTCCCTACTATGGTCGATTTCATTCTCCATTCTCTGCCGAAGAGCTTTGAGCAGTTTCAGTTGAACTATCAAATGAATGACCGGGCAAATAGTTTGCCCGAGCTCTTGCAAGCTTTGGTATCGGCGGAGACTCTAATGGATCACCAAACCGTTGCTATGGTTGCAAACGGTCCGTCTTCCTCTTCGGGTCCCAAGGGAGGGAAGAAGAGGAAGATGACGAAAGGCCAGACGCAAGCAAATCCAACCGTTGCGAAACCCAAGGCAAAGGGAGAATGAGGTGGAAAGAAAGTTGCTAAGGGTAAGTGCTTCAATTGTGGTGAGAAGGGACATTGGAGGGCGACCTGTTCTAAGCCTAAGAAGGCGGGAAAGAAAGGTAAGTCTCATGCTTTAGTCGTTGAAACATATGTTGCGGCGTATGCTGCCCACGTTTGGGTAGTGGATACCGGGGCAACTGATCATATTTGTTTCATTCTTCAGGGGTTCCAGCTAACCCGGCGACTTAGCAAGAATGGGATCACAATCACTTTGGGCGATGCTACAAGAGTGGCAGCCGAAGCAGTGGGAGTCGTGCACCTATCTTTTGAAGATAGAGTTTTAATTTTAAGAGATGTTTTATACGTTCCGAACTTTAGGAAGAATTTAATTTCAGTTTCTAAGTTATTTTTTGATGGATATTCAGTTACTTTTAATAAAGTTGTTACTGTTTCGTTTAAGAATGATGTTATCTGTCATGGAACGTTGGTAAACAATCTCTATACGATTAAGTGTGCACACCACTCAAATAATGAATCTAATAACACGTCGATCATTTCGAGTAATAAAAGAAAGCGTTCTTCGGAGATGAACGAAACACTTCTATGGCATCTTAGACTAGGTCATATTAAGCGGATAGAGAGATTGGTGAAAGACGGATCCTTGGAATCACTCAAAGTCGAGCCGTTTCCAACTTGTGAATCCTGTTTAGAGGGTAAGATGACCAAGAGGGCATTTGGAGCCAAGGGGAATAGAGCCACGGAAGTGTTAGAACTCGTTCATACCGATGTGTGTGGTCCAATAACGATCAAAGCGAGAATGGGGTATGAGTATTTCGTCACCTTCATTGACGATTACTCAAGATATGGGTACATTTACCTTATGAGGCATAAGTCTGAAACTTTTGATAAGTTCAAGGAGTTTAAGGCCGAAGCCGAGAAACATAGGGAAAAGAGTATCAAGTTTCTACGATCAGATCGTGGAGGCGAATACCTCAGCGATGAATTCTTGAACTACTTATCGGACGAAGGGATCGTATCTAGGTTTACTGCACCGGGAACCCCTCAACAGAACGGTGTGGCGGAACAAAGAAACCAGACTCTTTTAGAGATGGTCAAATCCATGATGAGTTATTCGGATTTACCCAAGTCGTTTTGGGGTAATGCCTTGGAAACGGTAGCTTACATTCTAAACTTGGTGCCATCCAAATCGGTTCCTAAAACCCCAATGGAATTGTGGACCGGGCGCAAGCCCAGTCTAAGACATTTGCAGATTTGGGGTTGTCCGGCATACGTGATAGACAAGGAAGCCAGTAAGTTGGATCCACGTTTGGAATTAAGGCTGTTTATAGGATACCCTGCGGGAACGAAAGGGTGTATGTTCTATAGTCCCAAGGATCAAAAGACCGTGATAAGTACACACTTTAAATTCTTGGAGGAAGACTATATGAAAAATTGGAAACCTAAAAGTGAAATTACCTTAGAAGAATTGAGAGGTCAGACCTCGATACCAAGTATACAAAATGATGTACCATACATCACATCTTCACAACCGGAACCTCGTCGTAGTGGGAGGGTTCCTAGGCAACCCGAGAGATTCATGGGGATGGGAGAATCTTCGGATTTGGTTCCCGGTGTTGAATCGGACCCATGGACGTACAACGAGGCAATCCAAGACAAAGACGCGGAGTCGTGGCAAACGATAATGGAAGCCGAGATGGGTTCGATGGATCATAATCAAGTGTGGGAGTTGGTCGAGCCACCCAGTGGGGTAGAACCCATTGGATGCAAGTGAGTGTACAAGAGGAAAAGAGGACCGGACGGAAGGGTAGAGACCTTCAAAGCGAGACTTGTGGCCAAAGGGTATACTCAGAAAGAAGGGATCGATTATGAGGAAACCTTTTCACCTGTGGCTATGCTTAAGTCCATCCGTATTCTCTTGTCAATTGCTGCGCACCCAGATTACGAGATCTGGCAAATGGATGTCAAGATGGCTTTCCTTAACGGAAGTCTTGACGGGATAGATATCTATATGCAACAGCCCAAAGGTTTCATTGAAAAAGGCCAAGAGAATCTTGTATGCAAGCTCAAGAGATCCATTTATGGACTTAAGCAAGCATCGCGTACTTGGAACCAGTGTTTTGATCAAGTGATTAAGTCTTATGGGTTTGATCAAAACGAGTTCGAAAGTTGTGTGTATAAGAAGCGTGACAGAACTGCAGTGGTATTCTTAGTATTATACGTAGACGATATTCTGCTCATTGGAAACAATGTAAAGGTATTGTCAGACGTAAAGGTATGGTTGTCAAAAAAATTTGATATGAAGGACTTAGGGGAAGCCGGTCACATCCTTGGGATCAAGATCACTCGCGATCGCAAGAAGAGGATGTTGGGCTTATCGCAAGCTTCATACATTGACACTGTTTTGAAGTGTTTCAGCATGCAAGATTCCAAGAAAGGTTTTGTACCTTTTAGACACGAAATCCATCTATCGAAAGAAATGAGCCTAAGACGCAAGCGGAGATAGATGACATGAAAGGTGTTCCGTACGCTTCGGCCGTAGGAAGCCTTATGTATGCAATGCTGTGTACGAGACCGGATATCTGCTTTGCCGTGGGCATGGTGGCAAGATATCAAAGTAGTCCCTGGAAAGACCATTGGACTGCCATAAAGTGCATCTTGAGGTATCTGAAAAGAACTCGTGAGCGGATTCTGATTTACCAGTCAGATAGTCTAGTTCCCGTAGGATACACGGACTCGGATTTCCAATCAGACATAGACTCAAGAAAGTCAACCTCGGGTAGTGTGTTTTGCATGGGAGGAGGAGCCATTTCATGGAGAAGCATTAAGCAGAAATGCATCGCCGATTCGACCATGGAAGCCGAGTATGTAGCTGCTTGTGAAGTAGCGAAAGAGGCAGTTTGGCTCAAGAACTTCTTAGTGGACTTGGATGTTGTTCCGAATTTGCCCGACAAGATAACTGTCTTTTATGACAATGCCGGAGCAGTTGCAAATTCAAAGGAACCGAGAGCCCACAAGGCCAGCAAACACATAGAAAGAAAATACCATCTTATACGAGAAATCGTTAAGAGAGGAGATATAGAGGTGGCAAAGATAGCGTCGGGTGACAACCTAGCGGATCCATTCACAAAGGGTCTGCCTCAGAGTACATTCGAGAGACATATGGATGGAATGGGAGTCAAGACTATTGCCAATCTACTTTAAGTATAAGTGGGAGGAATTATTAGGTTAGTGTAGGTTGACATGAGATGTCACGTAGAGCTACTACACTAAGACATGTGTGATGTATACTAAAAGCAGACTTTAAGTATAAGTGGGAGATTGTTGGAGTTATACGTGAAAGTATGCTTTTACTTTGTATAACTCGTGTATCAAACACTCGTTTTATGAGAATAATTCTTTTATCCCATTTGCTTTAGTTATGATTGAATGTTGAATTTCTATTGCAAACCGTTCAATATATGGTACTAGTTACATTGTAGTTAATGTTGTGATACCCGATCACGGAAGACAACATTAACAGTTTACTTGTAACTAAATGTACAATTTCACGACCTAGGTGGAATTGAACAATCCACCGTGAAAGGTCGATGTGTAAAGCTCAGATTGGTCTGTCTTGACTAAGAGATTGCACTAGCACATTTAGTATGTGTTGAAGAGGACGTACAGCGAGGATAAATTCTTCTGTTCTGAAAGGTGAAGAATTAGACCTCAGTGGTTGTTGATTTCTTAATCTCCGTCACTTAAATAGGACCATGTGTGCTTAATGGTTACTGCTTTGATTCATGTTGAGTGAGAATCATTGTGACTTCGAACTTTGTGTCTTGGGCAGTAATATTAATCATACGACGGTTGCTAAGATTTAATACGGAGAAACGCGTGCGAGTACGGCTCGTGTGATTAGTCCCCTTGGTGGGCTCAGAAGTTTTATTGTACCAAATCTTGCAAGTGAAGAATTAGTTTCTTCGGTACGAATAATAATGTTGAGCTGTCTTTACTCCAAGGTGAAATATATTAATTAATTTAGAGCTATTCAGAAGATTAATTAATTAATGGACTTGATAATCTTAAACGCGGGAAATAATAACCGGGGAGCCCATATTATCGTAATATGTATTAAGATGGATATTGCAATATTAATTTATTAGTGGTAATAATTAATATTAATGGATTGAATTATATTGGGCTCAATATTGAAATTCAGAAGTCCATTAGGAGGTTCAATCTTAATTCTCCTTAAAGGCCCCTCAAGTAGCCCATTAAGTACCCCAATAATGATAAGATGATTAAAATAAAAAGAAAATAATAGTGCTGATTTTTCTTTAATTTTCGAAAATTGTATTTTGTTAGGAGAGAAAAGATTTTGTTGATTTTCTTGGAAAGATATTATGGAGGATAAATATTCTTGGAATACAAGATTATCTCATATATTCAAGAAGATCCAAATCTTGGATTCTCTTCTTCATATTTTTCGAAAATTACCCCATAATTAGGAGTGTGAGATTTTTGTGGAATATTTTATTTTGGAGAAAAGAATATATGAGATATATTCAAGATTTCTTAGAGTCTAAAAAAAGATTTTCTCCAAGGCCCATATTCTATCTAATTTTCGGCCATCACTACCTATAAATAGGGGATGATTATTTCATCCCCAAGTACATAATTCCATGTGTTGGAAAAATCAAGAGCATATATATTTTTCTTTTTCCTTAGTTATTTAAATTGTTCGATAGCATCTCCCACCGGTGATTGAACAAGGCGAAAAGGGAAATACTTGAGAAGGCTTTTGGGTTGATAAAGCGAGATCGTAATCGTACCGTTTATTCAAAGGCCAAGTCTACAAGAGGTACGTAAATCACATATCATCTTGATTATTTCTGCCATAGATTATATGTGAATTAATTCAACATGCATGATGTAAATTTAGTTGTTGGAATTATTATTTGAATTAATTAGGATTAATTCATGCAAGTAATAATTGTATTTAAATTCGTATTTAAATTTCATCCCGAATAGATTCTGGGCACCCCTATTTTCCCAACACAATATTCAAAGCAGCAAAAACAGCACGAGGCATGACCTTAATGGATGCGCCTAAATCTAGCAAAGCCTGAGCAATTCTAACATTTCCAATCCTACAAGGGATAGTAAACGTACCTGGGTCCTTAAGCTTTTCTGGAAGCCTCTTTTAGAACAGTGCGGATACGTTCTCCCCCATCACTACCCTCTCATTCCCCTTCAATTTGCGTTTGTTGGTGCAAAGCTCCTTAAGAAATTTAGCATATCTCGGGATTTGAGCTATTGCATCAAGCAGCGGGATATTGATCTCAACCTTTCGGAAAACGTCTAGAACTTACTTCTCCTTATCAACTTTTGCTGCTCGTTGAAACCTGGAAGGGAAAGGTAGAATATTAGTGTTAACGGGCTTGGGAATCGGAGCACTAACCTTTTTATCACTTAATTTCGGATTCTGGTCCACACTGGATGACCCAGTGTCAGCCTGTTTTGAATTCTTATCTTCTTTTTCAACAATCGGGGTAGTCGAAATGGGCTTTTTGACCTCCTCCAGCTGCTTTCCGCTCCTCAACGTGACAACGTTCACATTCCTAGGGTTGACTTCAGTTTGGGAGGGCAGTTTCCCACTAGATTGGGCCTCAAATTTGCCAACGGTGGTGGCGAGCTGACTCATTTGCATTTCCAGGTTCTTTATCGTAGAGGTGGTGTTCTGCTGAAATTGCTGCATGGTCTGCTGCATGTTCTGCTTGAACTGCAAGGATTAGGTTGTAAGCATCTTGATCAACTCCTCCGTGGATTTTCCCGAGTTCTCCACGGGTGGGCTAACTTGAAATTGCCCTCTTTGCTGCTGTGGTGGCCATTTGCTACTACTTGGTTGAGTACTCTGTTGGTTCCCATATCTAAGATTAGGGTGCTCTCTCCAACCTGGGTTGTACGTGTTCGAGTAGGGGTCAAACTTTAGCCCTTGGAAATCGCCAATAGCGTTAGCATGCTCCTTATTCTCGCTTGTAGCCTGGGTTGGAGTTCCACCTGTAGCAAGTTGCCTCACAAAAGCAGTTAGTTCATTCAGTTTATCACAAATAGCAGACTCATTTACCGTTTGTACCAAGTTCACTGAAGTATCACGATGGCTGAATTGCTGAGTGTTAGCCGCCATGTTGGAAATGAGATCTATATCCTGCGTTGGGGTCTTATCAGTGAGAGCCCCTCAACTCGCTGCATCAATCAGGCTACGATCAGTGAGGGTCAGCCCCTCATAGAAGTATTGGATTAGAAGCTGCTCGGTAATTTGATGTTGTGGGCAGCTCGCCACTAGCTTCTTGAACCGCTCCCAATACTCATAAAGAGTCTCCCCTACTTCTTGCTTTGCCCAACAAATTTCTTTGCATAGGCTCGCCACAAATTTCTTTGCATAGGCTGGGAAGCACTTCTGCAAGAATAATCGCTCCATCTCGGCCCAAGTAGTGACCGATGCGGAAGACAAATAGTATAGCCATTCCTTTGCTGAGTCCTTAATGGAGAATGAGAAGGCCTTCAGCTTAATCAACTCCTCTGTCACATCCTTAGGTCTCATGTGCGAGCAGACGACATGAAACTCCTTCAAGAAGTTGTGTGGATCCTCACCTGCACGACCATGATTCAAAATCATTACCCTCAGTAGGGTAAACTATGCACAATGGTTGCTGTGAGAGCTGAGGGTTTGCCAATTGCTTCAGAGTTTGCTCGGCTGCCATATCTTCTCCCTCAGATTCGGATTCGCTGGAGCCACGCTCAGTAGGAAAAGGTAGCAACTCAAAGGCTTTCCTAGCTTCTTTAGCTTGGTTTCTCAAGACTCGATCTCTCCTTGTTATCTCGGAGTAAAATAAAAGATCTTTTTCTCCCTTAGAACGAGTGATCATAAACTGAGAGAAATCCTGAGAAAATCAGAATGAAAATGTGAAGCTTAATAAAGAAACGAGAAGGAAAAAAAATAAACACAAAAATTGCTAAAAATTTCGTTGGTACAGTGACACTGGACTGTCCAGTGTCAGTATTGCGAAAATTATTAGCAACCGACACAAATACGAACGGGGGTGACGGGAATTAACAAAACACAAACTAAGATGCACAAAGACTAAAAAATATAACAGAAACTAAAGCCTCTAAAATTCACACGTACTTGACACAAAAATAATTTCACCGTTCCCCGACAACGGCGCCAAAATTTGGACCGCGCTGTCGAGGCGCGCCAAATGAAATTAAATAAGTAACCCTGGTTTACTCTACTATTTTGTAGTAGTGGTAGATAGGGGTCGGTCCACAGGGAACGTAGAAACTAAATTATGTAATACGAACAAATTAATAGAGACACAAACAAATAAACACGGAGGGGGGGATTGGATTGATTTTGTTGGCTATTACTACTAAAAATTGAAATCAAAATTAAACTAAGCAAATAAATTTCACACAACTAGAATTCAAATAATTAAATGATTTCAATTCACGGTTCAATTTCCACTCGGTTTTGACTATGCTACCCAAACGAATTATTCGCTCAACTTATTTCTCGGATTAATGACCCTCGACAAACAACAAGCTCTGTTTATCGGATTTATTCCTTAATAAAATTCAATTGAAACAAGCTCTACAACAAAACTTTCTAACCAAACAGTCTAGATAAGCTCTTAGATTTAATTTGGTAGAAGCATTAAGAACTAGAATAAAGCTCAAACAAATTCCCAAACACGCTAGCTCGGTTCGAAAGAATCCGACTTATGTCACCCTAGTAAATACTAGTTGCTACTTATTGGCATAGAATTGCAACAATTAGGGATTACAACCTACACACTAGCAAACATGCATGAATTAATTAACCTAGGTGGCCAATCTAAATTAATTAAACACACAATTGAGAAATGAAAATAGATGATATAAATAACCCAATTAATAAGTTACACGAATAAAACGGGTTCAAATAGCAAACATCAAAACACAAGTATCAAAATCCCCAGAATCAGAACAAAGGGTTTTAGCCTTCCATAGGCTTAAAAGAAATAAAATGGTCTACTAAGTACGAAAACATTAAATAGAAAACAAACTAAGAAAGGGGTCTTCTTCACAATCTCTTGCCTGCTTCACGTACTAGCTTGCATGAGTGGACGATGACGGCAGCTAAATGAAGTGGGTATGAAGTGGTACGCAAGTGCATGCGGGTGGTAGCGTCCGTGAATGGTCTCTCCTTTTCACTAGGGCTTCTACTTTCTTAAATAGGCTCCACCCCTATCTCACGAATTGGGCCCAAAATCATAAGGCCTTCTTTCTTCTTGAGTATTACGGCAATCCTTAGCCGAAATTTGCAAATCGAATCTCCCGATTGAATCATGAGGCCAAATCACTTTCCATATATGCACGATCTTATGCTGCACCAAATCTTATCTAAATAAATAATGGGTTCACGTTTCCAATTCAATTGTCTCCAAGTAAATCCTGAAAAAGGCCAAAAAATCCACAACAAAATTATCAAAGTAGAATTTATCAAGTCTAGCACAAACGAGTAGGAAATGACACAATTCTAATAACATTGAGTGTAATAAATTACACTCTAATAAACTAAAATTATGCATAAATTCCTACTTATCAATATTGTATGCTTGCCGTGAATTGGATCTTCTTCTGAATAGGAGCTTTCAAAATCACCGAAGATAGTGGGGAGGTAGGAAGAGTAGTGCTCCCATAACCTCTTTGCAGGTCCAATTGGCCCTGCATGCTTTCAATCGCCTTCCTCATGGAGGCCAGTTCTTCAAGGGTTCCCTCTTGACTTAGAGGTTGTTCGGCGAACAGAGGTGCATGGCCATCTGATCGCCGCAGTCCCTCGCTTGGTATGGGAATCCTCTGGACTGGCCTCCTAGGATTAGGCTTCGCATCTGGGCCTAGGCAACCGAAAGCTAACCTAGTCAGTCTTTCGTGGACTGACTGGCGAGCTGGTATTGTGGTCGGGCGAGCTACTTCTGTAATCGGGTAGATCTCGGCTGCTCCTCGACCACGACGACCTAATCTATTCAGTGCACTTTGATGTGTGCCCTGACTCACCCCCAGAGCTTGATTTGTAGTTGATTCTCCATGGCTGGTTGCTCCAGCGAGCTGTTTCTCTTTGCCCTTCATTTTACGAGCTTGGGCACTGTCTGCCTCATTTTGATGGTCACCTCTGGTCTTCTCATGCTCACAAGTTCTTATTGGGCTATGCCTTACTCGGATATGAGATTGGCCAGGCTGAGACTATTTTTGCAAGGCCTGGAGCATTGAAATCGTTCGAGCCAGTTCATTAGGGTTACGAACAAAAGCGTCCAGCTCAGGTGGCATCAATTGATGTGTAGCTGTTGGACGATTTTCTAGCTCGTTTCTGGTTGTTTCTGCTCGCCTACCAGCCTGGGACATTCTTGAACGTGAATCCCTTGTCACGTGCTGAGAGTGTTGAGTCTCATGAGATTGAGGCATCTTTGCCTGATGTTTGGGTATTAATCTTATTAAAAATAAAGAATATCAAGAACACTAAGAACACATTTCTTCAAATCTTCAAGTTTAAGTTCGAGGCTCTTACTTAGTCACACTTAAATCCTTAAATTGGAGGTTCGTCAACCCTCCTTCTAGCGCCAATTTGTTGATGATCGTACCTAATCATGAGGATTAGTGACTGTTTTATTTGTTAATTAGATCACCAAATAATTACGTGTGATTGATCACTAATGTAATTAGTGAATACAAAAGTCAAAATTGGATAAGAATAAAAAAACACATGTATTGATTACGTATTTATTTCGTATGTTCGATAATTGAGGTGCTTTAGATGTATAATCGAAGTTTGGACGTGTATATCAATTTGTGCCTCCCTCTATTAGCTGATTTTTTTTAAGTATTTATAGAAAATCTGCCTAGCAGGAGGTGTTCATGACCTTTGGCCTACCTAGTGTGCATGTGTGATACTTGGGCTTTGACTAGTTTGACCTTATCTAAACTAAATTGTATCCCTTTATGCTGGACTTGCTCGCAGTCAGGTGCTGCTCGTCCTGTTGGACTTGTCCTTAAGGAGTCTTTAGTCTAATTCTGATGGTCTTTAATCTTGTTAGATTGTAGTCTTTACATTGTAGCTAGATCTGTTGGACAAGGTGTTAATTGTGTTCGCCAGGACCTTACCCAGGTCCATATGGTCTTCATGCTAAATTTGCTCGCCTGGTTAGTCTTGCTCGGCGTGCAGGTTCTACTCGCCAGGTACCTTATTAAATCTTGACTTAATTTTGTCTGAACCGCGGGTATTTTGAGTTAATCCTGATCGCCCAAATGGCGTTCCTGCTCGCCTATCAACACACCCTTCTTAATTCTATTCTCGATATCACATAAGATTGTGAAACTACTGGGATCCTTTAGCTTTAGAGGAAGAGCTTTGTGCACCATAGCACTCACTTCATGGTTCAACTGAACTAACTCTGGCCCATCAACTCTCCTCTTCTTCGAGATCAAATCTTTCAGAAATTTTACATTATTCGGCATCTGCTCTAAGGCATCATTAAACGGGATGTTGATGTGTAACTTCTTGAAGACCTCAAGAAAGTAGCGAATTTCTCATCCAAATTCTTCTTCATGAACCGCTGCGGATATGGTACCAGAATTACTGATTTTGGTACCCCCCATTCATCTCACTCAGTTTCCTTCATGTTTCACTTAGCTTCTTTTGCCTTCTTCCACTTGGGAATTCGCTCTTCTTCCACAATCCCTTCTTCCGCCTTTTCTTTACCATCATCCATCTTTTTCCTCTCGCTCTCTTCCTCAACCTCTTTATGAATTTCCTCCACCTTAGCAGGTAGTGGGGGACCATCATACTTGGTATCAATTCTCAGCTCAATAGCCTTTCAATGCTCTTTCGGGTTACCTTCCGACACAGAAGGAAATTTACTCGTCTCTCTACCCAACGATTTCATAATCTGACTAATCTAAAACTCTATGGAAGTAAACCGCCTGTTGTTCTCTTGCTGAATTCTATTTAGGTCCA
This sequence comes from Ballota nigra, assembly GCA_947034835.1. Taxonomy (NCBI): domain Eukaryota; kingdom Viridiplantae; phylum Streptophyta; class Magnoliopsida; order Lamiales; family Lamiaceae; genus Ballota; species Ballota nigra. Next base: position 30,034,616 of record OX344728.1, on the reverse strand, counting down.
TGTCCCTCCTCGGAAGTTCTTGATCCTTTTGATCGTTTTTCTTGTTCATCTCCTTCACATCATACTCTAGAGAGGACAACCTCTTACTTCCCTCTTCCACCTTCTGCAGAATAGCACATAACATCTCATCGGTGGAGGCACCGCCTTCTTTCGGCACATAACCTGGATCCACGCCTAGTGGTACAGTTATTCTGGCTTTCGTATTATTGTACAAAAGTTGTCGTTCTTCCTCCACTGATTCTGATTAGATGGCTGACCTCCTTGATATCCCTGATTATTCCTCCACTGATGTTGAGGAGGCTGCGGACCTGGTGACACAAATGGTCGACCATAGGTAGGTCACCCTTGATGATAGCTCCCTTGGTTGTAATTCGGTATCCCCATATAGTTTGCCTTCTCATATTGGTATACTGGTTGTTCCACTTTTTCACACATAACTGCGTCTCCTTCTCTCAAATTTGGCCCAACCTCAAGATTGTTGATTTTCTCCATAAGTGCCATCAACAGCTTCCTATTACCCTCACTCTCCTCCACCGGGTACACACTGTGCTGATGAGGCTGGCTAGCATTCCACTGCCCCGCATTCTTCACTATATCCTCCACTATATATGTCTAAACTCGGCTGCATTTCGATTAAAAAATGCTCCACCCGCACACGCATCGAGATGCTGTTGATCCTTCTCACAAGCCCCACAGTAAAAGTAAGCCATAATATCTCCTTTGTTGTACCCATGCCGTGGACAATCAATAAGCATGTTTGAGAATTTCTCCCAGGCTTGACTCAATCCCTCATTCGGTCTCTACTTGAATGAGGAAATCTTGTTCCTCGTCTTCACAGTTCTGGACGGAGGGTAGAACTGCTCTAGAAATAGATGCTCGAGCTCGGCCCATGTATTCACATCCCCCCGTGGAAGTGTGTTATCATACCAATCCTTGGTTATCCCAGTCAGAGAGAACTGAAATAACTTGAGCTTCTTCGCGTCCTCAGACATCCCATTGTAATGAAAAGTGGAAGCTATCATGAGAAAGTTCCTCAAATGGGTGTGTGGATTGTCTTTCCCTATATCTCTCCAGAACTGATTTTCCAAATGCATCTTTAAAATTCCGGAAGAGATGGAGAAATCATTTGTCTCGACTGGTGGCATAGCTACTGCATCATAGTACCGTTGAGGCTGAGCCTCAAACATCCCTCTAATCACCATACCAGGAGGATCTGCGTTCTGGGGTACTTGTTGTTGTAGTTCAGGTTTAGGTTCTGGTTTAGTGCGGGGTTGTTTTTGTTAGGTGGGTTAGGGTTTTGGTTGGAGATTTCTCCTTGGGGTGATTGCTTTTGACTATTCACACCGTTCGCTCCTTCCACCCGTTCCATATTCTGATTGAGCCGTTCTCCATCTAAATATAAATCTCCCCCTAAATCCAGTTACACTATTCGGCATCTGCTCTAAGGCATCATAAAACGGGATGTTGATGTGCAACTTCTTGAAGACCTCAAGAAACTTAGCGAATTTCTCATCCAAATTCTTCTTCATGAACCGCTGCAGATATGGTACCAGAATTACTGATTTTGGTACCCCCCATTCATCTCACTCAGTTTCCTTCATGTTTCACTTAGCTTCTTTTGCCTTCTTCCACTTGGGAATTCGCTCTTCTTCCACAATCCCTTCTTCCGCCTTTTCTTTCCCATCATCTATCTTTTTCCTCTCGCTCTCTTCCTCAACCTCTTTATGAATTTCCTCCACCTTAGCAGGTAGTGGGGGACCATAATACTTGGTATCAATTCTCAGCTCAATAGCCTTGCAATGCTCTTTCAGGTTACCTTCTGACACAGAAGGAAATTTACTCGTCTCTCTACCCAACGATTTCATAATCTAACTAATCTAAAACTCTATGGAAGTAAACCGCCTGTTGTTCTCTTACTGAATTCTATTTAGGTCCATGTCCCTCCTCGGAAGTTCTTGATCATTTTGATCGTTTTTCTTGTTCATCTCCTTCACATCATACACTAGAGAGGACAACCTCTTACTTCCCTCTTCCACCTTCTGCAGAATAGCACATAACATCTCATCGGTGGAGGCACCGCCTTCTTTCGGCACATAACCTGGATCCACGCCTAGTGGTACAGTTATTCTGGCTTTCGTATTATTGTACAAAAATTATCGATCTTCCTCCACTGATTCTGATTAGATGGCTGACCTCCTTGATATCCCTGATTATACCTCCACTGATGCTGAGGAGGCTGCGGACCTGGTGACACAAATGGTCGACCATAGGTAGGTCACCCTTGATGATAGCTCCCTTGGTTGTAATTCGGTATCCCCATATAGTTTGCCTTCTCATATTGGTATACTGGTTGTTCCACCTTTTCACACATAACTGCGTCTCCTTCTCTCAAATTTGGCCCAACCTCAAGATTGTTGATTTTCTCCATAAGTGCCATCAACAGCTTCCTATTACCCTCACTCTCCTCCACCGGTTACACACTGTGCTGATGAGGCTGGCTAGCATTCCACTGCCCCGCATTCTTCACTATATCCTCCACTATATGTCTACACTCGGCTGCACTTCGATTCAAAAATGCTCCACCCGCACAAGCATCGAGATGCTGCTGATCCTTCTCACAAGCCCCACAGTAAAAGTAAGCCATAATATCACCTTTGTTGTACCCATGCCGTGGGCAATCAATAAGCATGTTGGAGAATTTCTCCCAGGCTTGACTCAATCCCTCATTCGGTGTCTACTTGAATCAGGAAATCTTATTCCTCGCCTTCACAGTTCTTGACGGAGGGTAGAACTGCTCTAGAAATAGATGCTCGAGCTCGGCCCATGTATTCACAACCCCCCGTGGAAGTGTGTTATCATACCAATCCTTGGCTATCCCAGTCAGAGAGAACTGAAATAACCTGAGCTTCTTCGCGTCCTCAGACATCCCATTGTAATGAAAAGTGAAAGCTATCATGAGAAAGTTCCTCAAATGGGTGTGTGGATTGTCTTTCCCTATATCTTCCAAGAACTGATTTTCCAAAAGCATGTTTAAAATTCCGGAAGAGATGGAGAAATTATTTGTCTCGACTGGTGGCATAGCTACTGCATCATAGTTCCATTGAGGCTGAGCCTCAAACATCCCTCTAATCGCCATACCAGGAGGATCTGCGTTCTGGGGTACTTGTTGTTGTTGTTCAGGTTTTGGTTCTGGTTTAGTGCGGGGTTGTTTTTGTTAGGTGGGTTAGGGTTTTGGTTGGAGCTTTCTCCTTGGGGTGATTGCTTTTGACTATTCACACCTTTCGCTCCTTCCACCCGTTCCATATTCTGATTGAGCCCTTCTCCATCTAAATACAAATCTCCCCCTAAATCCAGATTCATGTCGTCTTCAGCTGCCGTAGTCATCCTTCTCTGGAAGGCTCTATTCCTTCTGGCTATAGTCTCAGGATCTAGCTTTATTCTATCTTCGTTTGTTTCTCCCTTAGAGCGCGTTTTTATATACCTGAAACCTCAAAAGAAATATCAAATGCAACTGACAAAAAATAAGAAACCAGAAAATAAATGCACTCACTCCTAACTACTAAACTATTTCCAAATTTCTCTCAATGAGCATACATCGTCTTTCCCGGTAACGGCTCCATTGACTTGATCGTAAAATACTAGCTTTACTAGTAATTACCCCACAAGAGTATGGAATCACTGTAGTATGGAAAAGTATATGGACCAAGTAGTATCGAACCCATGAGAAAGCTTGTACGCAAGTAAATCCCTGAAAATTTATGTGTCATAGCTAATATGAATGCGATTTAGATTAAGACTAATTATTACTAATTATATTCTAGTAAACAAAAATAAATCTATATTAACTTCTGGTTGAAGTGCAAATATGATGGTGATGCTCAGTATAGGAATCCCTACGTATACTAACAGAGTTGGTACGATAACTAAAATAATCGTGATGTTCAAGTTAAAATCCTAAGTGTACTATAAACTAGGCAATCAACTTCCCTAATCTAGCACCAAGAATTGAAAGAATAAAAGCTCGGAAATAATCCCAATACTTCATTCTAACAACTTACTTCACTAACCCACTAATTAAATTATATAAATTGATCTTAATTATTGAGGCCCTAATTTAACTAAGGTGATTCGGCCGTCCTCCCTAGATAAACCGGTTGATTATAAACTCATTCAAAAACCCTCCCCTTAAGCCTATTTGTTATTAAAGAGTTATGTGGTCGTCTTCTCTCTAACAATTTTCGTACTTAATTTTATGATTATTCTAGGGTTTATTAGAATTATTCAATAATTAAGAGAATTAAAACTATACACCACATAATTATCCTAATTACGTACCAACATCCTATTTCTACTAGTTCATCCTATCCTAAGCATACAAGGGTTTAACATAACATGGTGATTATGAGAACAAAAGCAATAACTAAATAAACAATCGTAAACATAATTAAAAGAATCAAGAAAATAAAAAACATGAACTATCTATGAAATAAATTGAATCAAATCATGAAATGAATCTCTAAAATCTGGAATTTAGGTCTAAGTATATCAAAGAATTCAAAAACCAAAATAGAAATCAAAACTGTGCAAAATATTAATCGTTCTAATGAATCTGTATGATAAAAACCTCATTTTCAAACTTGAAATCCTTGCCAAACTCTCAAAATTACGTCTCAAGCTTCTTCCCCTTTGAAGATCGAGTCTAGATATGTAAAATTAGGTTTGAGATGGGTATTTATACGATATGGGCCGAAAAACAATCAGGGCGCTCGAGCTGGGCCCTCACTCGAATGCCTTGCGCTCGAGCTAGCTCGGCCGAGCACCAATTTTGTACAGACTTCCCAGGGCGCTCGAGTGTTAGAGGCGCTCGAGTGCATTCGGCTGGCTGTACACTTGTTCGAAAAACCTTCACATCTTCTCAACCGGGTGTTCAGTTTGGTCGATTCAAAATCCTACGAACTTCTTTTTTTGCCCTCTTTAATAATATGAACACAAAGATATAACTTGATGAGTTTATGAAAATATTACTCAAATGACTCTAAATACTCACCAAAAACACTCAAAATATGGACTAATTGAGCACAAAATATCACAATTTCACGTCTAATCAGAAGGTGAGAGTGATGATGATAGTGAAGAACAAGTTGAGACATTCCCCGTTAAGTCAAGTGAATTTATGGGAGAAATTTTGGTGGTGAGAAGAGCTTTAAACATGCAATTCAAGCAATGATGGATGAAGCGGAACAACAGCAAGAAAATATCTTCCACACAAGGTGTTTGGTTCGAGAAAAGGTATGCATGTTAATTATTGATGGTGATAGTTGTGCTAATGTTGCTGTACGGAAATGGTGGAGAAACTTAGTTTAATTACCTCGAAACATCCTAATCCATATAAGCTTCAATGGCTTAATGAATGTGGCAAAATTCGAGTAACTAAACAAGTTTTGGTGTCTTTTTCTATTGGAATATACAATGACGAAGTTTTATGTGATGTGGACCCATGCATGCAAGGCATATTCTTTTGGGAAGACCATGGCAATTTGATAGGCGAGTGGTGTATGGTGGATATCTTAACCGGTTCACCTTGAAGCATCAAAATAAGACCATCATGCTTGTTCCTTTAACTCCACAACAGGTTCTTGATGATCAAATCAAGATGTCTCAAGCAAGGAGAGCATGTGAGGTTGAGGGAAAAAAATGAAAATGTGCAACAAAATGTGAGGAAAAAAAAAAGAGTGGAGAGAAAAATAATAGGGTTATTTGAGTATTTCCGAGGGAGAAAATAAATTGGATGGAAGTGAGGACACAAAAAGAGTGAATTTCTTAGCAAGTGGGAGTGAAATAAAGAAAGCTATTTTTGAAAAAAAAAGTGTATTGGTGATGGTACTTAAAGAATCCTTCTTGAGCAATAACGATCTAACACCTTATTTGCCTAGTTTTTTTGTATCTCTTTTGCAGGAATATGATGATGTCTTTCCGGAGGAAGAACTACACGGTTTACCACCGTTAAGAAGCATTGAACATCAAATTCATTTCACTCCGGGAGCAACACTTCCAAACCGACCAGCTTATAGAGCTAATCCGGAGGAAACAAAAGAAATCCAAAGACAAGTGGACGAGTTGATGGCTAAAGGCAAGGTTCGAGAAAGCATGAGTCCTTGCGCTGTTCTGGTGATCTTGGTTCCAAAGAAGTATGGAACATGGAGAATGTGCACAGATTGTCGTGCCATCAATAAAATCATGGTGAAGTATGGTGATGTGTTGTTTTTTAAAATTGATTTGAAAAGTGGTTATCATCAAATAAGGATCAAAGAAGGAGACGAATAGAAAACTGCTTTCAAAACAAAATATGGTTTATATGAGTGGTTGGTAATGCCATTTAGCTTAACTAATGCACCAGGTACTTTCATGAGATTAATGAACCATATTTTGCGTGATTTCATAGGAAAGTTTGTTATTGTATACTATGATGATATCCTTATTTATAGCAAAAGCATGGAAGAACATTTGATCATTTGCGATATGTGTTAGACACCTTAAGGAAATAATCTTTGTATGTTAATCTTAAGAAGTGTTTTTTTTGCATAGATAAAGTTGTTTTTCTTGGTTTTGTTGTTAGTACCAATGGGATTGATATGGATAAGGATAAAGTCCAAGTTATTTTAGATTGGCCGGTTCCTACTAACATTGCACAAGTAAGAAGTTTTTATGGTCTTGCTAGTTTCTATCGAAGATTTATTAGAGACTTTAGCACTATTGTTGCACCATTAAATGAAATTGTGAAAAAGGTTGTGGGTTTTTATTGGGGAGAAAAGCAAGAACATGCATTCAATCTTTCGAAAGAAAAACTCACTACTGCTCCCATTCTTAAATTGCCTAACTTTAACAAAAACTTTGAACATGAATGTGATGCATCTGGAGTAGGTATAGGAGTTGTTTTGATGCAGGATGGAAAGCCAATTGCATACTTTAGAGAGAAGTTGAAGGGAGCTCAGTTGAACTATCCAACGTACGACAAGGAGTTGTATGCTTTGGTGAGAGCATTGGAAACATGGCATCATTACTTGTGGTCTCGGGAGTTCGTTATTCACACAAACCACGAATCTCTTTAATACCTCAATGGGAAAGGTAAGCTTAGTAAGAGGCATGCTAAGTGGGTAGAATTCATTGAATCATTTCCATATGTGATTAAGTATAAGAAAGCTAAAGAAAACATTGTTGCTGATGCATTGTCTAGAAGACATACTTTGATCACTACATTGAGTTCTAAGCTTCTTAGTTTTGAGTCAATTAATGGAATGTATGTTGATGATTCTGATTTTGGTTCTATTTATTTGGCTTGTGAGCATTCTGCATTTGAGAAATTCTATAGGCATGAGGAATTTTTGTTTCGTGAAAGTAAGTTATGCATTCCTAAATGGTATATGCGTGAATTGCTTGTTAGGGAAGCATATGAGGGAGGACTAATGGGACATTTTGGAGTACATAAAACTTTGACTTTGTTGAGTGATCATTTTTATTGGCCTAAAATGTGTGTTGATGCTGAAAGAATTTGTGAAAGGTGTATAACTAGTAAGCAGGCCAAATCAAAAGTGCATCCTCATGGATTGTACACACCATTACCTATACCAAATGAACCTTGGGTAGACATATCCATGGAGTTTGTTTTGGGTCTTCCAAGAACAAAGAGAGGTAAATATTCAGTGTTTGTGGTGGTTGATAGATTTTAAAAAATGACACACTTTATTCCTTGTCAAAAGACTAATGATGCAACTCATATTGCTAATTTATTATTTAAGGAAGTTGTTCGTTTACATGGAATTCCGAAAACCATTGTGAGTGATAAAGATGCAGAATTTTTTAGTCATTTTTGGCGTGTATTATGGAATAAATTGGGAACTAAACTTCTATTTTCTACTACATGTGATACACAAACAGATGGACAAACTGAAGTTGTTAATAGAACTTTATCTCAATTGCTTAGAGTTTTGATACAAAAGAACTTGAAGAATTGGGAAGATTGTTTGTCATTTGCTGAATTTGCATATAATAGGAGTGTTCATTCTGCTACTAATCATTCTCCTTTTGAGGTTGTTTATGTCTTTAATCCTTTGAGTCCCATTGATCTTGTACCAATACCTATTGAAGAACGTACGAGTCTTGATGGTAAAGCAAAAGTCGAGATGATTAAGTAGTTTCATGAAAGAGTAAGACTCAATATTGAGAAGAGGACAGAGCAATATGCCAAACAAGCCAACAAGGGTCGAAAGCAGGTCATCTTTGAACCCGGATATTGGGTATGATTACACATGAGAAAGGAAAGGTTTCCAAGTAAGAGGAATTCCAAATTGCAGCAAAGAGGAGATGGACCATTTCAAGTGATTTCGTGAATCAATGACAATGCTTATGAACTTGACCTTCCAGGTGAGTATAATGTAAGTGCAACTTTTAATGTTGCCGATCTTTCTCTTATTTTGGTGATGCAGATGCGAGGTCGAATCCTTTTGAAGAGGAAGGGAATGATGTAAATGCGTCCATGCAAAGCCATGCAAGAAAGGTGGATCCTTTAATAGTTCAAGATTGACCAATTATAAGGGCAAGAGCTAAGAAGATAAAAGAAGCTATGATGATTCTTGTTGCTGAAATCAAAGACAAAGCCCAAATTAATTCTTCATTGGACCAAATGGTGATTATTATTCAAGTTGATGGGCTAGTTATACCATGAAGAGTTAGACTTACATCATATCAAAATTGAAGGTCCAACATGGAGGAAAATAAGTCACTTTTCGTCACTATGTTCAAGACCTAAAATAATGACCTTTTATTTTGGTCAATATAAGTTATTTAGGTGTTTTAAAGTCCAAGAGTCATTACCTACCACCAGGTATCTTTTATTATTCCTTATGGGGGTTATATTCTTATTTTAAATATTTTTTCCACATGTTATAGGTTACTAGTTGTTACAATATGCTATTAGTTTTATTGTCTTTATTTGTAGTCAAAAGGCCAATTAAGTGTCATGAAGGTGGCAGCCACCTCAAGAGTCATTTGTAGGCTATAAATAGGTCATTTTGATCACTTTGTAAAGAGACCTTTGATTGCATACGAAATTAAGCATATTAATTATTTGTGTTTTTGAGATACTCTTATTGTGAGTGTATCAAATATTCAAGAACTTATCAAGATTTTGAGAACGATCTTGTGGCGTTTAATTGTACCGAGGTTCTTGGCTCATTTTATAGCCAATGGGTCGAGGTTTTCTAGCTCTAAGTAAGATCAAACCAGATATACGATTTGGGTAGATTCGCTGCTTATTTATATGTTGGGTTCTTAGATTAATATATCTAATGGGTCCTTCATCTCTATCCACATCAATTAAGATCTGATGAACTTTAGTTAATGTCCATCGCAGATCCTTCGTAAAACATTCATATTTGTGACGGATCCATTGTCCGTCACAAATTTTCGTTGGAAAACTGCACATTTTTTGTAGTGAATGTATTCACGAAAGTATGGAACATTTTATTTCTATTGAAGATATGATGGCTTGGAAAGTTTTAAAGAAAAGATTCACCATGAGAGAAAACTTGAAAAGAAGATGGGTATATGCACGAAGATAACAACGCGCGACATTAATTAAATGTTGACTTTTCAATAAGGGGCAGTAAATGTGAACATTTATTTTTCAGATGTACCACGTCTCACGATTTTTTGATGAACTGCTACTACACGTGGCTAGAAGGGATATTTTAAAATATTTGTATTTGTATCGAAGTTAGGTTACTTTAAAGTAAACCAAAACTATTTTTTTAAGAGGGGGAGTAATTATCATTATCATAGTAACTGTTGAAATGGTCCACTCAATTTAGTTCCTTTTGGTCCTACCAAACCGTTTACACATTTAGCATTTGTTTGACTTTTTATATCCATGTAATATGATTTATTTCAATAATTCATTAAAATAAAAAAATAGAAAATAGAAAATTCGAAAAAATATTAAGACAAAAGTTTAGTGTATTTTTAAAAAGTACACTACAAAAAAAGACTGAAATAGAGAGGGGAGTTAAAGAGGGCAAATTTTGCCCTCGTCTGTAAAGAGGGGCGAGGCGAGGGCTACTAAAAAAGTACGTAGACGAGGGCCTAGGCGAGGGTGAGGGCTCCCTCGTTAGTTAAAGAGTGTGGCCCCCTTGCCAAATTTCAAAAACTGGTTTGACGAGGGCCGGGTGCTCGCTACGGGACGAGGGTGTGGCCCCTCGTGAGTTGCCTAGGGTGCAACCCTCGCCTAGCTCACCGAATTCACTGAGCCGAGGGTCCTCCCCCTCGTGAACTTCCTGAGCACTTTAACCCTCGCCGCCGTTAAAAACAATAAAGTTATCGAGGGTTAATCCCCTCTTTAACCCCCTCGGTAACATTCTGAAATAAATACCCCCACCTTCCCCATTTCAGCCCCAAACCGTGAGCAGCCCTACCCTCCCCCATTGCAGCCACCGCTAGCTTGCACCGCCTCCGGCGTCGACGGAAAGAGACACCCACCGGTCGGGTTTTGGCCTACTCGTCCCCGTGAACATTTCTACGGTAACATTTTTTGTTTTAATTGGTTAATTTGTTAATTAAATTGTTTGTAAAATTAATGCAAATTCATGTGTATATATATATTTATATGTATGTATATATATGTATTTATAGTTGTTAATTAGTTGCTAATCATGTAGTGTTTAACTTGTTAGTTTAATTAGTATGTAATTAATTATAAATTTGAAAATATTATATTTATATGAATTAGAAATAATTATATCAATATTTGTTGTGTTAAATTTAATTTTAATTGCATGATATATTTAATTAATTTTATATGTGATGAATATTCATGTGTTCGATTATCTACATTAATTATTTATTTGATGAATGATGTATAGTTATATATATATATATATATATTTAAAGTATAATTAATTAATTATGTTGGAGTGGAGGGGGTTGATGAACATTGTTGGTTGTTTGCTAGCTGTAGAATGTGCGTTCCGACTTGATTAATTTTAATTAAGTCGGAAATGGATGCACTATAGGATCTTAGTTAACTGGAGAATGCGATAATAATAAACGAAACTCTGCCGAAAATTTTAGATTAACTATATATATTAAATTAACAATAGGATAATTATAATGGATTTATATATTAATTTTTATTAAAATTTGAATATTCTTTAATTTGAAACAGATTATAATATGAGTTATTCAAATCGTAGTTGGATGTATGGTCCAAGAACAATTAATGGAATGATAGTTCCCGACTTTCTTAGTGGTCTTGAATCGTTTATACAATTCGCTACTAGCAATCCTGATTGGATGAGTGAAGGAGATATTAGGTGTCCCTGCTCGAAATCTAGATGTAGGAACCAAAGGTTTAGAGCACCAATTGACGTGAAAACACATTTTTATATAAATGGGTTTTTGCCAAATTATCACAATTGGGTTTTACACGGTGAACAAAATTGGGATCATCTACCACACCAAAACTATGATCAGTCGGCGTCGACTTTGTACGGAGTAGATGATACTGCAGGGTCTACCTCGTACCATGACATGATCACAGATCTAACTGGTCCTAACCTTCATTTTGGAAATGTGGAAGATGAACCCGTTAATGAGGAGCCCCCAAATGAGCATGCTGCTCAATTTTATGACATGCTTCGTGCAGCAAACCAGGATTTGCATCCTGGTTGCAAAACACACTCACAATTGTCATTCAACGCCCGACTGTTGAACATTAAAACTGAAAATAGACTGTCTGAGAGGGGTTATAATCAAGTTGTTGACTTGATTCGGGAAATTGTTCTTCTGAAAATCTAGTGCCCAGGAAATTTTCTGATAGCAAACAACTAATGAGTGGGATGGGTCTTCCAGTAGAGAGGATTGATTGTTGTGCACAGAATTGTATGATATATTGGGGTAATGACAGTGAACTTAAACATTGTAAGGTTTGTGGTCAACCACGGTTTAAACCCCGTAAGCGTGGTGTTGATGGCCAATGGAAAAAGAAAAAGCCTTACAAGGAGATGTTCTACTTTCCTATTATTCCTCGACTGCAAAGATTGTATCAGTCTGTTGCTACTGCAAAAGATATGACATGGCATGCAAGTTGCTCTAACGATGATTCTGGTGTTATGCGTCACCCTGCAGACTCATTGGCTTGGAAACACCTGGATAATTCGTATCCTGAATTTGCTTCCGAGATTCGGAACATAAGGTTGGGCCTAAGCACCGATGGTTTTCAACCATTAGGACAGTCTGGGAAACAATATTCTTCATGGCCAGTGATAGTGACACCGTACAATCTACCTCTGTGGTTGTGTATGAAAGATCAATTCATGTTTCTTACGGTATTAGTGCCTGGTCCTAAAAATCCTAAGGATAAATTGGATTTTTTTTTACAGCCGTTGATCCGTGATTTGATGTATTTGTGGGAAATTGGAGTGGAAACGTAAGATGTTGCTACAAAGCAAAATTTTCTGATGCGAGCTGCACTAATTTGGACCATCAGTGACTTTCTAGCTTACTCAATGTTGTCTGGATGGAGCACTGCTGGACGGACAGCTTGTCCTTACTGTGGATAATACACTGATGCTTTCACTCTGAGGCTCAGTCGTAAACAGTCGTGGTTCGATAACCATCGTAAATTCTTACCTAGACACCATCCGTATTGGAGAAACAAGACTGCATTCAGAAAGAATGTGATAGTGGATGACCCACCATCACCCATTCGATCAGGTGAATCACTCCTAAATGAAATCAATTGGGTGGGATGTCGAAAAGTGACAGAAGATGGTGCCGAGGCCCACAACAAGAGATTGGAACTGGTTGGAAGAAGAAAAGTATTTTCTGGGATTTCCTGTATTGGAGTACCTTGTTGATCCGTCATAATCTGGACGTGATGCACATTGAAAAAAACATCTTTGATAATTTGTTCTACACTGTAATGAATGTGGAAGGGAAAACAAAGGACACGAATAAGTCCAGAGATGAACTTAATGAATATTGTCGTCGTCCATCACTTGTGAAATGTCCACGTACAGGAAAGTACCCCAAAGCTTGTTATTCACTTGATAAGAGACAAAAGGATGTTGTGTGCAGATGGGTAGATGAGATAAAGTTTCCTGATAACTATGTGTCCAACCTGTCTCGAACTATTGACTGGACAAAATTTAAAATGTTTGGGTTGAAGATTCATGATTGTCATGTGTTTATGCACAGGCTACTCCCGATTGCTTTCCGTTAAATTCTTCCACAGAACGTGTGGAAAGCTATAACTGAAGTTTGTTTATTCTTCAAGGAGTTGACTTCTACGACGATTACAGTTGAGAACATGACTCGGTTGGAAGTAGATTTTCCGCTGATCTTGTGCAAGTTGGAACGTATATTTCCACCCAGCTTCTTTAATTCGATGGAGCATCTACCTGTACACCTTGCATATGAAGCATGAGTGGCTGGTCCTGTACAATACAGTTGGATGTATCCATTTGAGAGGTAATCTACAACTTTCAAATATTTGAACAATTAGCGGTTATTATACTCACTATTGATGCTTCTGGTTAGGTATCTTCATAATTTAAAACTCAGTGTGGGTAACAAAGCTCATGTTGAAGCTTCGATCGCAAATGCATATCTAACAAAAGAAGCATCAATTTTCTGTTCCCACTACTTTGAGGATCATGTTCTGACGAGGCGTCATAATGTACCTCGTAATTACGATGGTCGTGGCCCCAAAGAACCCCAACCTGGTACTCCATCAGTTTTTATACCTCCTGGACGACCACTTGGACGGAAGAATACAAGATATATTGTAGACGAAGAGAAAAATACAGCTCACACCTACGTGTTACTGAATTGTAACGAGGTACAACCGTATGTTGAGTAAGTTAATATTCAACATCGTCCATCTATAATTATTACAAAACATCATTATAATGATAATATTGTACATCTTCCCTCTTGTAGTATGTTCATGCATCAACTTCAAAGTGTTCAACCGAATCTCTCTAGGGCTGAACAAGACGATAAACTTCAACATCAGTTTGCATTATGGTTTGAACAAGTTGTAAGTCAAGTTGATAAAATTATATAAATAATAAAATATATACATAGACTCAGGATTAAATATTTTGTCAACTATAGGTTAAGGTAAACAATATTCAGAACCGGTGGATACGTGATCTCTCCAGCGGTCCTGTAAGTTGTGTTACCACATATCCTGGGTATTAACTATTTTCATGAATGTTTGATGAATGTTTCTTGGAGTATGAATTATTGTGCATCATCTTTATTATGCTTGTGATGTTTATTTTCATTAATGTTTGTGAAATCCGGAGCTATATATCGTGTTTAGTAAGATTTTTAATTAATTATTTAGGTCAATCTGTCTACGTGCTTTAATTATAAGTAATATTTGATTAATTTAGCCATAATATATTCAAAATATTTTAATTAAAATAATATATATATATATATATATACACAAGGGCGTTAATTTTTTATATTTAAAAAGATATATACATAAGTGAAAATATAATTTTGCAAGTGTTAATTTCATTTTATATGTGAGAATAATATAAATTTCATTTTTAAGTTGTTACCATAATTGTAATGATATATAATAATTAATTAAAAGTGTAATCCTAATAGAAATTATTAAATGTATGTAATTTTAAATGATATATTAATTTAATTAATTTTTGAAGGTGTTATGGTAAATAAAATGATTTATAATAATATTAATTAATTAAAGGTATAAATAAAATAGGAGTTAAGTGTTTTAACAAAGAAAACAAAATAAGAAATAATATATATACTATTACAATAGAAAATATTTCGAATGATAAGCCTTGTCCAAACGGTAAGGAGAAGGTCAATAGGTCTCCCACGCTAGGGAGGTCACGGGTTCGAGACTTGTCGCTCGCGGGTCGGGTCGGGTTGCGCCCGCCCCGCTGATGCGACCTGCGAATTTTTTTTTTTAAAAACTGGGTTGGACGAGGGCCTCCCCCTCGTGAACAAACGAGGGGAAAGACGAGGGCGCTGGTAGACGAGGGCGCTGGTAGACGAGGGCAGGCCCCCTCGTGCATGGACGAGGGGCGAGACGAGGCGAGGGCGGCAGTGCTCGCTAACCTCCAGCAACGCGAGGCGAGGGCAAGGCCCACGGGAACCTGGGCGAGGGCTTCCCCCTCGTGAACAAACGAGGGCTTACACGAGGGCCCGGTTTTTGAACCAGACGAGGGCAGCCCTCTCGTTAGTAGCCGAGGGCTCTCTCCCCTCATTAGTTAAAGAGGGGCGAGCCGAGTGGGACCCTAACGAGGCCTATTTTGTCGAGGGTCTCCCCCCTCTTTAAACCCTCTCCCCCTCTTTAAATCCCTGCCTATATCCCTCTTTATTTCAACAGTATTTTGTAGTGGTAGTATTTTAATAGAATAGAATATAAATGATATTAAACTAATATAAAAATATAAGAAATAATAATCCTTCTCTAATTGTTTAGCACTTAATTAAATGAAGAAAACTAATTGTAATATTATTAACATGATAATTAATTACTTAATTAAAAGAAAAGTTTGTCTTTTTCATGTAGGAACACCGCGCATAAAGAATCCGAGCCAGCACCGGCATCACAAATTCGATTTCGATCTTTTAATACTAATAACTTTGTCTTGCTTTAAGAATCGATTCCCCAAACTTAATTTTATGTTAGTATATCTTCTTCACCATTAATTTTGAATTGAAATCACTAAAACAATTGTCAGCCACTGCTTTCACTTGTTTCTTCAAGTTTTTCAACATCCCATCTTCATTCTTCAACATTGATTGCAAGATTTTGCACCATATTTCTCTCCTCACAATTTTTTTCTCTGATTCACACCAAATTTTGCAAGTTTCTTAGAGGAACATTGTGGAGGGGGCAATAGTCAAAACTTGAGGTGGGGAGGGGCGACGACCGATGCGAGAGTCGGGGTGGGGAGGGGGCAACAGTCGGAACTTCAGTTGAAAAGTGGCAAGATTAATTGAGAAAGATAATTATGGCTGGATAGGATTAATTATGGGGGTTGATTGGGACGTGCGCGTGTAGGTAGGGTACGGCAAAAGATTATTATTTTTACTTTTTTGGTATTAATTTTTGTTAATTATATAATTTTCATTTTAAATATACATTTATATTTTAAAAAAATAGTTATATCTCAAAGTGGTATTGAATTGGCTCCACGTGTACAAAATAGTCCGAAAATTGGGGGTCATGTATCGAGCACGTAAAAATTTGGCCCAATTAGAATTAATTTGGGTCAATTTGCCTCAATTTGCAAATTTTTAAACCTGCGATTTTTAAATTGCAACTCCGGAAACCTACTATCTTTTTGTTTTCTCTTCCTTAAGTTGTTTGCTTAAAAAAAATAAAAAATTATTTTCATAGTATCGGTATGTCGGCTAATACAATTACCAATGTAACTGGAGTACAGCCTGGATTCTTCTAAGTACATATTTTCAGTTCTTTTTACTTAATTTCCAGATTTCTCTAATTTTACCATCATCTAGGTTTTTATTTATAATCTAACACACTTTTCTAATTTCTAGATAATTTCAGAATTTTTTTTCCATGACATCCTTTTGTTAGCGCATTAGAAATCTGCATTACTTTCTAATAAGTGCATATAATATTGATGAAGCCTGATGTGTGATCAGTACCAACCACCAGAAATTGCAAATAAATTATTGTTTTACACGAGATCAGTAATATTAATGCAGTTGGAATTCCACAGAAGAGAATAATATTAGAAAAACAAGGTAGATAACTTTGTGTGCAAATCATTTGAAGCTTTTTCCTCGATCCCTTTTGCAGGAACAATTTCTCCTGTGAAACTAATCAAAACAAAAATATTTGATATTCATATAAATTCTTTGCTGGAAAACTGAATTGTGCATATATACCTGATGCCGCTCTAGATTTTCCCACCTTGGATCCATGGGAATAATTTTGCAATCATTTCCTGGCATTTGCTCCAGGGTTGCAATCAATCAACATCGTTTTACAAAAACGCAGTATACTTTTCCAAGGGATCTCCTTCAGTTTGAAGCAATGCTCAATTGTGAGGCTGCAAAGAGATATGAGATGGCAGTTTTCATCAGCTTGAAACCCCCTTCTTGCATTACCCGGCCACTCCGTTCCTTGAAAAGCATAGAATCCCAAATACAGCGATGTAAGATTTGGCAACTGTTGGAAATTTAGGGTTTGTGTAGACGAAGATGAACAGGTGGACACATACTTTAAAAACGGTAAGTCGAGGACAGAGTTGGACTCTTTCTCCGTAAGACGATATTGTCCCGTACTTCGGTGCAATAAGGTGTCAATAAGCAATCGTCCCCAACAAGAGTACTTAGAGTTGCACAACAAGTAACTTGATATCATCGTATAAAATATACAGTTGCAACCACAAGTATCTTGCACTAAGCTCCCCCATAGGTTGTGCTTCCTCCAGTCTCTATCTAACTCAGACATTTAGCAAAAATGTCTGGTAGATATCCATACAGTTCATCTTCCTCAGGTTCCTGGATATTGATTGTTGCAAGGTTAGCAACAACACCTTCAGCAGCATCAGGTCCAGTTGCAATAGATTCAACACTTGCACCACCAGTAGCTTGTGGAGCATCCTCATTCACAACTGTTTCTCCTTCTTCAGCAACAGCAGCAGCATGCTCACTCATTTTAGCATCTCCTCCCACCTCTTGAATCACAACACCTCGGGCAGCAACTGGTACTCCCCCTGTTGTGGCAGAAAGTAGATTTTTCCAGTAATTTTTCAAGAATTGGAGCTCATCTATGGAGTCCTGCAAGTGTCTAAGCTATGCTTGAATGAACCCAGGTGAGATATTCAAGGAGTATTCGGCAGGAGCAGGGATGTTGCTAGGTATGTTCCCAGCATTCTGAGCAGCATCTTGTGCAGGAGTAGGGTTAGGATCAGGAACATGATCTGGTACTTCTTCATCATCACTTACCTGTAAAGGCAAGTCTAGTACTCTATTTCTAGACAAAAGATAGTGAGATATGCCCATCAGATTCACTCTCTCCCTCAACAACTCATTCTTCGTATGGATAAAGTTATGACTTCTCAAGTAGCCATAGATCAACATAGGATAAGGCAGGTTACCTTTCTCAGAGATCTCCCCAGCAAACATCATCATGTGGTGAAAAATAACCAATCCCAGATTGAAATTCTTCATCACACCTATTCTATACATTATAATAGCTTGATCTCTAATCAATTTAGTTGAGTTGGTGGTTGATATCCAATTATACACAACAAGCTTATGTAAAACTGAATACAGGGAAGTAAGAGAGGCAGCAAGCATGTTTCTCTCCCATTTGTTCACCTTACACCCAATAAGAACATGTTCAATTTCATCCACTTGAGGAGCTTCCTCTTCTTCAATATTCTCAACATGCAGAAATTCATTAATTAACTCAGGGGTGAATGGGACATCTCTATATCTAAATCTCACTATTCCATACCATCTAGAATTCCTCCTAGCATGACCTTCCCTTAAACAAGCATAAAACTCATAAACCTAATTAGTAACAAAGGCATCAGCAAAGGTTACAACATACATCAATTGTCTTTCTTCTAAGTATCTAACTAGACCCTTAGATTCAAATTCATCAATGTTTATTTTTCTCTCAATTAACAGACTTCTTTTGCTTAACTTTGATATCCTTTGTTCAATTGATTCATCCTCATCATTAGTACTAGCTTGTTCAACAGAGTGTTCAGATTCATTACCTTTATCAAAATTTGTCTTTGTCTTCTCTGAAGCACTCTCAGGGCTGCTATCTCAATCCTCCGGTTCTGGTACTGTTGCACTTGTTCCAGCAATGTCAGCAACAATCTCAAATCTCCTCTTGATTTTCAATTCAACTCTGGCTGTTCTCCTCAATTCGAAGATTGACACATCACTCTAATCAGAAATTTCTTTGCCTTTGACTTGGACACCTCCAGCTTCATCATCCGTTGAGTCATTTGAGCTTAACTCCTTCTCATAATGAAATATGGATGAAAATAATCTCATAATGAAGGTATCAAACAAAATGTAACGAATGTATTCACAAACGTATAAAACATTTGATTAGTCTGATAGAAGTTGATGACGATGACTTAGAACATTTTAAAGGAAAGGATCCCCACAAGAGAAACCTTGTAGGTTAGAGGAATTCATAGAAATAACAACATTAATTAATTGTGGGACTGTCAATCAAGAATGAGTAAATGTGAAATATTTATTCTTCGAGGGTAATATCTTTAGCAAAATTTAGATGGATTGCTACACGTCGCTTGAATCTAAGATTAACACCCACAAAAAGTCGGTAAAACACTTACTTCAAAGTTGCTTAATTTTTGGGAGGAGAAGACAAAAGAAAATATTGGGATGTAAATGGAAACGCATGAAATTCAAATGGAATCTAGAAACCTTCGCATCTTCAATGGCAAAAAATTCAAGGCAAACAAGTTAGTAAAACAAATTAAATGAAATTTTGGGCTTTGTTTGGTTTAGTACATATATAAGTTTGCGGGTAAATTTTCTTTATGGGATTAGTATTTATTAAATAAATAGAACTCTCTTGATTTTTGGACTTGAAAAATCAAAGTCTACTATCTATTGTTATGTATATGTGAGAGAAAAATATTCATGGTGCTTAGAAATTACTTATAAATTTTAAGTTTTTGTAATTATAAATTTACTTCCAAGATATAAAACATTAAAAAAAAAAAGTATTTGTGAAGAGATATGCTAATGTTCAACTTAGTCGATCACTTGGTAGAGAGCCGAGATTGTCATTTTTGGAGATTCAACAAAAATTTTAAATATTAAAGATTAGTTGTGCTGTTAATCATAAACTAACGAGCTTACAAACAGAAGACACTGTAGTAAAATTTAGGTTGTTGGAGATCCAAGAGATAAGAGTTTGTTAATAAAAAATGAATTTTGAATCTAATAAACTTTGAACACGAGGCTGGATGCGAACACCATAGCATCAATTCTGAATCGCTGGCAGCGTTGATGGCTGCCCGACAGTGGTGGCGGGGATATCAGCAACCCCAAGTCAGTGAGCTGGCGTACAAGAATTAATCTGGTTCAGAAAGGAAATTATGGAGCCGCTGTGGGGCCTACCTGGGCTTGATTATAGGTTGGGGGATGATGATGGCCCACAATGTCAAAGCCGCACGAGTGATGCCAGATCGAGAGCCTTATGGGTTGACAAAAGCAACGGCAAACAAAACTGTAATCGCGGCAGGGCATCAGTATCCAATGATGAAAGGGTATTTGATGGCGTAATACACCTCTGGAAAACGAGGCCAGATGTAATCAATTCTAGCGGGGAGAATATCAGCAGTTGTACATGCACCCAGCCACATCCAAAATGTTGAGGAATGCGGTTGCAGTGCCAGAAAGACCTGCCGCATTTCATGGTTCCAAAGATAGTGTAGTTCGGGGATGAATTGCCCAAGACTTCAACAGGAAAAGATCAGAAATTTCAGCTAAGAGCTTTGGCAAAAAGCTGTGCAATTTCGGAAATGATTACAAAAACCTAGAAATTTAACCAAATGGGGTAATGGTCGGCCAAATCTTAGCTAGCTCTTTTATGGTCCACCTAAAATTCTTCTTTAAAATTCTTTTCTTTTTCTTCACACCCCTAATTTCAGCATAAAGATTTATTAAAATATATATATTTGGATAGTAAACAATTAAGCCTAATAATGAGATTATAAATCAAAACAAAAACTAAACGTATAAATCAATATGAGAGATGTACCTCCACTTAACATGAAGACTCGATTGAATAGGAGCAAAGCTTTAACCGCAGGGAAAGGAGGAAATTTGGATATAGGACATACTGAGAGAACGGAGGCGTGTTTTAAAAGCGAAACCGGACGTTGAATCGGACATCCTAAACCGGCATGACGTCATATTTACATAATACTCCCACCGTCCCAAACTCAACTTCTCATTTACTGTTTGCACGGTTATCAAAAAAGAGTTTTTTATAGTATTTAAAGTGATAAAGTGATAAAATAGATGTTTTTGGTTATTAGTGTATGGAGAATAT
Organism: Ballota nigra; assembly: GCA_947034835.1. Taxonomy (NCBI): domain Eukaryota; kingdom Viridiplantae; phylum Streptophyta; class Magnoliopsida; order Lamiales; family Lamiaceae; genus Ballota; species Ballota nigra. The sequence goes on along the minus strand of OX344728.1, from coordinate 30,013,483 downwards.
AATATTAAAAAATATTGTTATTTTTTTGCCAAAGGTAGATGTAGCAGACAAGTATGAGACGGACCTTTTTGACAATGTAGCAAACGAGTTTGGGATGGAGGGACGTATATAATTAATATATAAATTATAATTCATATTTTTTCCTTTTTTATTAATATATTATATTAACTATATGCTAAAATTTAATCCTTTCAAGGAAAAGCAGCAAAAAAATCTAAGGCAAAAATCCCATAGCAACCTAATTCTAAATTCTAATAACATAACATAAACGACTGCCATCATCATCTCTTCGACAGGAAAGCAGCGGCTAAGCGCAATGATTTGCCGAACTATTCAATCTTCACCTTCACTCTATTTCTATCTCTCTCAAATTTTCTCTTTTATCATTTTCTCATTTCCGATTCAGCCCCAAAGATCTACAAATCTACAAAATTATCAATCACGAGAAGAACAATGCCGCCACAGGCCGGAGATATAGAGCCGTCGCACCGGATTGGTGCCGTTGGGGAGGAGAATGTGGGTAAGATCGCCGAGTCGCCCGGTTCAACCCGGTTTTCCCGTTTTTGGGGGTTCAGAGGCGCTTCAACCTGCCGGTGGTCCAACGCTCACAAGCCGTACAGTGTGCTGTCCGAGTATAGTTCGGACCGGTCGAACCGGCCGGTCGAATCCGCTCTTTAAAACATAACTTTTACTGGGAGGCAAGGAATTAGCTGGTGGATTCTTAGATTAGGGTCGGACCAACCACTTTTGAAAATGAGTTTATTATGTACATGAGTAAAACCGCTCTCTATTTGTGTTTCTTTGTCAGTGAAAATATTTCATACTTATAGATTAATTGAAAATAAAATCACAACCTTTACGATTTAACTGATGTTGGTGACTTAACAAACTTTCCAACTAACTATGAAGATTAATTGGGCTTCAAAACATTAGGGAATTCCGCACGATCACTTTTATTGAACAAACAATGTTGTGGCCAAGGTGGTTCGCTTATTGGTTCAGTTTATTTGTTTTTTTTATTCAATTATAGAGTGTATGTAAATAATGTTAAATGACGCAAATGAATTATGATATATGTTTTTCTCGTCGGCAAACATGGGCTTGTTAGTGGAAGCCCCTAAAAAAAAATCAAATTGGAAGAGAGGCTGAGACAATTCGCATTCCTTTCTAAAATACGATCCACGCATTACAAATGATGAAAATTATAGTTTAATTCACTATCAAAAAAAGCTGATTTAACGACGAAAATTAACGACGAACGGTAACATCCATCGCTAATTTAAAAATTAACGACGGATTTGCAACGGAAGTAGTCAAGCGGACGACATTTGACTAATTTAACGACGGGATCAACAGACCGTCATAAATTTACAACGGAAATTTACGACGGGCGTAGCAAACACGGTCGCTTTGGTACTTTTTACGACGGATGTTCGTCGCTAATAGCTAATTTGAATTAACGACGGCTAGCTAAGCCGTTATTAATCGCGCGCTTTTTTTTGTAGGAGGCGGGTTGTTGAGCAATAATTGACCGGCGTGATAAATTTGGTTCTAGCGACGGACTTTCCGTCGCAAAACATTAAAGTTAACGACGGATTTGCGTGTCTGTCGTTAATTCTGCTGTTTTATGGCATAAACTTGTTTCTCTTCTCTATTCTTTCACTCTCACGAAAAATACTACATTATACACATTTTTCATCCATTCTTGGCGTATAATTGATGTTGAACATTGCATTGAAGTGTTCGTAGCTACGGAACAACTCTGTTACTCATTACCTTCAACTTCACCATACGTTTTCACACTTTTAACCATTTAAATGTCTTGTTTTATAGTTTCAAGTTTGGCTACAATATTAGATAATGGTTGAAATATATATATGTTTATTAGATGATGGGTGTGTGATATATATGTTTATTTGATATATATGAATTGATTTATGTGAAGAAAAAATCTGTATATCTCTATTTTTAGTCGAAACTCTGTCCAATTTTTTACAACTCATGTGATATTACTTTTAAATTGTAACAGATGTAATTTTCAGCTCGTAGTTGGATGTACTCAATACGGGTAATATTAGGTGTCCGTGTAAAGAAAAAGATACAGAAATACGAGGTTCCTGAGTGTTGATGAGGTTAAAACTCATCTTGTGATGTCCGATTTTGTTCCCCTTTATTATAATTGGACGTGTCAAGGTGAAGAATGGTGGAATATTGGCATCAGTATAATAGAATCCTATTATAATACTGGTTGGAGCGGTGGTGAAAGTTATGATGTTGTTGGTTCAAGTCATGTTCCTTATGATCAATTCGAACCACATATGGAGGATGAACCTGGTAGATACCGGATGATGATTGTAGAATCAGTTTTGGGCGGTCAAGGTCAATTCAATGAAATGTCTACGGAGGAGGAACCAAATTATCGGTCAAAGAAGTTTTTTGATATGCTTAAAACAGTTGATCAAAAGTTTTTTCCTGGTTGTGATACTAAGACGCAGTTGTCATTCAATGCTCAGATGTTGAACATCAAAACTGAAGGCAAGGTGAGTCAAACATTGTTCAATCAATTTGCTAAATTGATAAAATATACTCTACCTAAAGAAAACACGGTGCCTGATACTTTCTATCAGAGCAAGAGGCTTTTGAAGGATATGGGTCTACCGTTTGAGAAGATTGATTATTGCACAAACGGTTGTATGTTGTTTTGGGGTGAGGATGAGGATGATGATCATTGCAAAATGTGTGGTCACCCCCATTACAAACCATCTGGTTGTACCAAAAGTAGGAAGAAAGTTCAGTTGAAGGCTTGGAAGTCAATGTATTATCTTCCAATCATTCCTCATTTGGAGAGGTTGTATCAGTCTAGTGTCACTGCTAAAGACATGACATGGCATGGTGAGGAGTGTTCTGATGAGAATTCTGGGGAGATGCGGCATCCTGCAGACTCAGGGGCATGGAAACATCTTGATAGGGAGTTTAGAGAATTTGCACAGGAGACGAGAAATGTGAGGTTGGGTTTGTGGACAGATGGATTTGCTCCATTCGGAATGCACGGAAAAAAGTATTCACTGTGGCCTGTCCTATTGACTCCATACAATCTACCTCCTTGGTTATGCATAAAGCCTCAACATATATTTCGTACTATCTTGGTGTCTGGTCCTCACAACCCCAAGCATAAACTTGATGTATATCTTCAACCACTGATAAAGAATTGATATCTTTGTGGCGTATGGGAGTGGAGACCTACGACGTTCATAGGAAGCAGAACTTTACGATGCGGGCTGCTCTTTTGTGGACCATTAGTGATTTTCCAGTGTTTTCTATGTTGTCTGGGATGTCGACAGTAGGAAAACAAGCAAGTCCGTACTGCATGGAAAGATCTGATGCATTCTATCTCCCATTGAGTAAGAAGGTGTCATGGTTCGACAACCATCAGAAGTTTCTTCCTTCTGATCATCCCTTTCGGAGGAACAAAATAGACTTTCTTAAGGGTAAAGATGCAATACGTGCACAAAGACCGAACATTCATAAATGTATGTATAGTTAGCATTCAATGTTTTTCAAATTATTGAATTATTGTTATGTTTTGTTCTAACTAAATCCTAAACAATTTATTTTAGGTGAAAGATTGTTGTATGAGATTACGGTCATGGGATTGATGAAGACAATTGAGTTTGGTGCAATGGAGAACAATAAAAAAATAAAAGGTTGTTGGAAGAAGATAAGTATCTATTGGGATTTGCCCTATTGGAGCAAGTTGTTGATTCAACATAATTTGAATTTCGATAACTTGTTTCATACAGTCTTGGGTACTGAAGGGAAGACCAAAGACACTTCAAAGTCCAGAGATGAGTTGCACCTCTTCTGTTCTCGTAAACAACTGCACAAGGATGAGCGGACAAAAATGTATCCAAAAGCCTCATATACAATTAGTAAAGCAGAGAGGAAAAAGTTGTGTAAGTGGGTGAAAGAGTTGAGGTCCCCTGACAATTATGTTTCAAATTTGGGAGACAGGGTTGACATAGAAACCAGGAAGGTGTTTGGGATGAAGAGTCATGATTGTCACGTGTTCATGCAGCGCTTGTTACCGATTGCAATTCGGTACTCACTTGTGAAGAATGTGTGGAGTGCCATCACATAATTAAATCTATTTTCCAAACACTTAACAGCCTCAACAATTACAGTAGAGGACATGAGGCGTTTGAATGAGGAGATCCCTGTTATTCTATGCAAGCTTGAGCGGATTTTTCCACCTAGCTTTTTCAACTCGATGGAGCACTTACCCGTACACTTAGCTTATGAAGCCTTAATTGCTGGTCCAGTACAATATCGATGGATGTACCATTTTGAGAGGTAATTATATATTATATTTTAAGATTTAGCCTTTTACATTATCATTGATAAATATTCACGAACAAAAATTCTTTTAGGTATTTGCATAACTTGAAGCTCAATATTGGAAATCCGGCCCACATTGAAGCATCCATTGTTAACACATATCTTGCTGAAGAGGTTGGAGCATTTTGTTCTTACTACTTCGGTGATCAAGTTCAAACCAGAATCAGAAATGTGCCTCGCAACTACGATGGTCGTGGAGTAGATCATCCCTTTTGTGATGTTGAAGGTATGTTGTCTGCATTTTTGCATCCGGGTCGAACAATAGGCAAGGGCACCACACGACCTTTTAAGAACAATAATAAAGAGAAAATGATGCATTCATACATTTTGATGAATTGCCCTGAAGTCCAACCGTACATAGAGTAAGTAATCTTTTTATAGTATTCCATGTTTTATCTTTATAATTGAAAAATTATTAATTTATTTTTCTGATAATAAGGATGTTTTGTGAGTATAAGCATGCACAAGAACCAGGCATTACTGATGCACAAGTTTCTCAGTCCATCCGTGGTGAATTAATGTATTGGTTCCAACGTTACGTGAATATCACTTTATTCTATCTCTATTTTTTCAGAACGATGTAATTTCATCTTAGCCGATAATTTAATATTTACAGGGAGAGTGTGGTCTACTTGACAATCCACATCTACAAGCTCTGAGTTGTAGACCATTACGTAAAGTTGTTTTATTCCAAGGATATTACGCAAATGGATACAAATTTCATACACAAGCGTATGGATATAAATTTCAACGAAGAACCAGTCGATTACTATGGAGTCTTGCTTGAGGTAGTTGAAATAGAAAATCCAGGTTTGCCATCAAGGAAAGTAGTTTTGTTCTTCTGTGAATGGTATGATCCAGGGAGATAGGGAACGAGAGTTGACAAGAACTACAAGATTATTGATATCAACACTCGACACAAGTTTCCGGCGACATACGATCCATATGTTTTTGCAACACAAACATCACAAGTATATTACTGCAAATACCCGGGATCGGGCAAGCCTAACATAAGGACTGTTTACAAAGTGAAGGCAAGATCCTTGGTTGAAGTTTCTCATTCGTCTAAAAAAGACACCACTGAACCAACAGAACCATTTCAAACGGAGGTACAAGAGGCTCAAACAGTGCTCGATCAAGAAAATTTAAATATTTTTTTAGATTTACTAGCTGAAAATTCAGAAATGATAATGATATAAAGCGATGAGGATGTCGGACAAGAGCGTGAAGAGGAGGATAAAGATGAAGATGAAGATGGAGATGAAGATGATAGAGAAGAAGAAGAGGAAGAGGAAGACGATTAAAATTATTGAACTATTGTATATATAACATGTTACAAATGAATTAACGGATTTTAATATTAATTACACTTTTTTTTAATTAAATATTAAAATAAGTTAGAAACGAAAAATGAATTAATTTGATGAATAGTAAAAAAATTGCTCAATTTGGATACGTATACAATTAATTACGTACAAGTGAACGAATTATAATATTAATTACGCATTTTCCGAATTATATAAATTTACAAAACAAAAAAAAAAATATAATTGGTAACAATATTTATTAAAACAAGTTAGAAACAAAAATAAATTAATTTGATGAACAATAAATAAAATTGCTCAATTTGGATACGTATACAATTAATTACGTACAGATGAACGGATTATAATATTAATTACGCATTTTCCGAATTAAATAAATTTTCAAAACAAAAAATATATAATTGGCAACAACATTTATTAAAATAAGTTAGAAACAAAAAAGAATTAATTTGATGAACAATAAAAAAATAGCTCAATTTGGATACATATACAATTAATTACGTACAAGTGAACATATTATAATATTAATTACGCATTTTCCGAATTAAATAAATTTATAAAACAAAAAAAATATAATTGGTAACAATATTTATTAAAACAAGTTAGAAACGAAAAGAAATTAATTTGATGAACAATAAAAAAAAAGGCTCAATTTGGATACGTATACAATTAATTACGTACAAGTGAACGGAATATAATATTAATTACGGGTTTTCCGAATTAAATAAATTTACAAAATAAAAAATATAATTGGTAACAACATATATTAAAACAAGTTAGAAACGAAAAAGAATTAATTTGATGAACAATAAAAAAATGGTTCAATTTGGATACGTATACAAATAATTAAGTATAAGTGAACGGATTATAATATTAATTATGCGTTTTCCGAATTAAATAAATTTACAAAACATAAAAAATATAATTGGTAACAATATTTATTAAAACAAGTTAGAAACGAAAATGAATTAATTTGATGAACAATAAAACAAATGACTCAATTTGGATACGTATACCATTAATTACGTACAGGTGAGCGGATTATAATATTAATTACGCGTTTTCCAAATTAAAAAATTTTAAAAACAAAAATATAATTGGTAACAACATTTATTAAAATAAGTTAGAAACGAAAAGGAATTAATTTGATAAATAATAAAAAATGGCTCAATTTGAATACGTATACAATTAATTACGTACAAGTAAACGGAGTATAATATTAATTACGTGTTTTCAGAATTAAATTAATTTACAAAATAAAAAAATATATAATTGGTAAAAACATTTACTAAAACAAGTTAGAAATGAAAATGAATTAATTTGATGAATAATAAAAAAAGAATGACTCAATTTGAATACATATACAATTAGTTTGCAAGAAAGCGAACAAAAGAAGAAAGTGTCCTAATGGTTTATGCCCTCTCTATATGCAAAAGAGGTCATGGGTTCGATTCCCCTTGAATGCAAAATTGGAATTAGTTGTTACAGACTCAATAGGGCTAATATAGAAGTTGGGTTGGAGTCTATAGCTTGGGGGCCAATGACCCAATGGTTCTAACCTGCCCCGGGTGCCCGGGGGTCCGGGTTCAGACCACACGAGCCACTTTTTTTTTGTTCCAGGTTCAGTATTTACGACGGACACGTGTCCGTCGTAAATTTACGACGGCCTTCCAAAAGCCGTAGTAAATTTTAGCTACGGTCGATTTGACTACGGGTCCATATCCGGCGTAAAATCGGTCGCTAATCACGATTAGCGATGGATAATTCGTCGTTAATGCCGTCATTGAACGCCACATTTTTTTTGTAGTGATCAAGCCTAATTGATACAGTAAAAAATTGAAGTATCTCATCTATAATATGCGCATTATTGAACACCCCAGAAGTAAAATTGTATCTTATTGATCTAACTTTGCATGAAAAATAGGGAAAATAGAGTTTTTTATCCTTTAAGTTTTGTTGACTTTGATTTTCGTCCTACTAACTTTTGAATTTTAAAAATCGTCCTATAATTTACAAATTTTTTACTTTTTAGTCCTATTACCTGCTACAATAGGTAAAACAACCGGTAACACTTGATGTGGCTTTTTTTTTCATTTTCCTTTTTGTTTATTGTATTATGTGGCATTTGTTTTTAGTTTTATTAATAAACCATTTTTTACTAATTTTTAAATAAATAAAACTAATACTTTTAAAATCTAATCCCTTCCCCCTTCCAAAACCAGTACCCCTCCTGCCTTCTCCATAACCCATTGCCACCGTTCCAATTTCAAAAAAAAAAAAACCCAAGAGTTCCTCCAAAAGAAAGCATCAAATTAACACAGACAACATCGACGTTGAAGCAGAAGAAGATTTTGTGAGGATCTAATATCAATCAGGGATTAGGACTGAGAAACAGAGAAATTACAGAGAAAGAAAAGTAGACGACGGCGGTCGAGTGAATTAATTCCAATTTGAGCGAGCTTTTTTAGTAGGCGTCTTGATTTTGGAGGAAAACGTTCTGAAATCGGCATAATTCTCAACGAGTTTGACCAATCCTGGAAATTGGAGTCCCCGCGGCGGCGGAGCCGTTGACGAAGTTAGTTAGTCGGCGGGTTTTGGAGACTTTGGCAGCATAGGAGGGGTCTTTGTGGAAGCGCCAGGATTTATTGGTGCGTCTATTGTGAGTTTCTTAGGATGGGTCGCCTCTGATCTCGGCGAGGCGGACGCTGGGGCGGCTCTGGCATTTGGGGAGAAGGGGTTTTCGAGTGGCGGCGGATTTGGAGGGGCGGCGGCGGCAGCGAGTGGTGGAGATTGAGATTTGGGCGTCGACGCTGATGTTGGGGGGTGGTGGTGGTGGTGGGGAGTTGTGGCAGCGGTGGTGGGTTTCCGATGTGTGCGTCTTTGTTGCAGGAGCAATTGGGGTGTGGGGATGGGGATGGGGATGGGGATGGGGGTGGGCGGTTTATTGATTGATAAGAAATTAAAACAATTAATATTTATAAATTAATTAATCTATTAATATTGATAAGATTCAATTTATAATAATATTTATATTTTTATATTGATATTTTTCAATTTATAATGATAAGATTCAATTTATAATAATATTTATATTTTTGTATTGATATTTAATAAGATTTTATAATCCAATTAAAAAAATTCCATTATTTGGTTTAATTAATATAAGGGATATAAGGACCAACCAATAAGAAATTTACATGTAAGCATATACTCCCTCTGTCCACGAAATACGGTCCTGTTACTTTTTGCACGGTTATTAAGAAAGTTGATATAATATGTAAAATGTAAGAATATTGTGTCAAATCAAGTATAAAATAAATTATTTTAAAAATGTTATGTGTGTATGTTGAAAAAGTAGATAAAGTTTATTCTTTCCATTTTAGGCAACATGACTATTTTTCGTGGACGGCCCAATAAGGCAACCAGACCTATATTTTGTGGACGGAGGGAGTATATCATAATAAAAATAAAAAAAATAATAAAAAAATTGTGTCACGTCACTAGGTAACCGGATGGGTGACTTGCAATAGCAGGTCGGGGGACAAAAATCACAAAAAAATACAACTTAGCGGACGATTTTCAAAATTCAAAATTTAAGAGGATGAAAATCAAAATCAATGAAACTTAAAGGACAAAAAAGTCTATTTTCCCTGAAAAATATGTGCGATTTATAAAATGTGAGAATAAAATGGAAGCTTTTGTAGATGCTTCTAGATAACAAAATATTTTAATTAAAATTTGAAAATTGTGAATTGAGTGCGCGTGTCAACTAAACATGTAAATAACCCAAGTGTTTAACTTAATAACCATGTAAGTCTAATACAAGTGACTCTATTCTTGTGTTGCAGGTATTACCAAAAAAAATTTAGATATTGAAATGAATGCACAATGGTATAGAAAAGTTGCGGACTTTTCAATTAAGGAGGGAGTCAATGCGAAATATTCATTCTTCGGATATAGTGCGTCTCAAATTACGTATTATGGATTTCTACACGTAGTTAGAATTTGAGATGTCCACCTACAATAAGAGGGTTAGTAATTGTGAAAACTGATTTAGTTCACCATAATCGTTATCTCTCTTAGTAATATTTTGGGGAAAACGATTTTTAGGCCAGTATATTTAGTGTGGTTGGAAAAATAGAACAATATGTTTTTTGGATTGGATAAGGAGGATAATAATTTTAAAAAGTGCTTAATATTGAGCCCCCGAATTAGGTCATATTGGACTAAAGTAGCAAGTGCATCGCACGTTATCACTACAAAATATTGCTCAATTAAAGAGAGATTTAGGGAGGCACAGAGGGTTAAAGAGGGCTTTAAAGAAGGGAGCCTCGACAAAAGAGGCCTCGTCAGGTTATCCCTAGGCTCGCCCCTCGCCAATTAACAAGGGAAAGAGGCCCTCGCCAACTAACGAGGGGGAAGCCCTCGCCAAGTACAAAAGGCGGGCCGTCGTCGAACCCCTCGTCCGATTTCAAGATTCTCGTCCTCATCAGCGCCACAATGAATAAATTTGTCACATCCCCTCTTTTAATTAAAAAGAAAACAAAAGAAAAACACTTATTTCGAAAATAGAAAATGTTCTTTTAAATACATGCATGTTTCTCATAATCAAATTGAAAGAATTACGCCTCATCTAAAAGTCCGAACTTGTAGAAGGGTTTGAAATTAATTCATTTAATTATTTCCCTTAACACTCCCCCTCACTCATGGGTCGGACTCAATTTTCCCTCTTTGGGGAGGCCCAATGAGTGAACAATTTAATATGAGTGGAGTTGCTTTCAACGGGAATCGAACCTAGGACCTTTGTCTGGGCGTGAGCCTTGTGGCTCTGATACATGAAAGAATTCCGCCTCATCTAAAAGTCCGAACTTGTAGAAGAGTGTGAAATTAATTCATTTAATTATTTCCCTTAACACAAATCACTCATATATTTTTCCCCAAGCCCATTGTTCCCAAATTGATGAACAAATAATATACACTTGCTACTGATTCTATATTTCTATACGCAAGAAATAAAAACATACTATTTAACAAATCTATTTTCAACCAAATAAGGTTCACATTTTAAAGAATATAACAACAAATAATTATATACACTTGCTATGATAGTAGTGTTTAGGTAGTGTTCCAAGTCAACAATGATTTAAAATTTACCTTATTGTGTGGTGTGCCAAGAGTCTGGATGCCAATGATTCTTGTTATTATAGTGTAATATATATGCCAATGATCCTTATATATGCAGTTATTCATTTATCTTTACTATCAGAATTTATACTAAATCGGTAACTTCATCATTTTCACTTTAGCATCCCACTTGTGATATGTCGTCATTTTTATTTGAATAAAGTAACTTTTAAGACATTTTACTTGGTCCAACGCATTTTTCACTTTGAAATTACATCTCTAATTAAACATTTTTCAGTCCCCTAATAATTTCTAATTACTCCATTCCATATATATGAGACTCTAAATCTTCCTACCTTTGTAACATCTATGTTGCCATAATTTAGAAAATTCGTAAGCTTCTTTCCTCCGGCCACAAAGTTATACCTCTTTGAAAAAAAAAAAAGGATGATCAGTTTATCAATGTAATCACCACATAAAGCACATTTGGAGGTGAAATTAAGGTTGAAGAGTATGAGGTATGAGCGGTTTTTACTAAAGGATGTTCTACTTAAGAAGTACTGCAGACCTTCACATTAAAAAGGTTCACACTATACATACTCCATATCTAAAATTTAATTTCAGTCAATGTGGATTTAATCATTCAGTTAATAAAATTCTGATTTATTTATAAATTTTGGATGCTAATCTTATAACATTTAAAACCCTTCCCCACAAACACAAGCAATTAATTATATATGCATTCAAATTTGGCGGCATAAACAAAGGTCTGGGGCCGCTAATTTAACGACGGTTTACTCCGTCGTAAATTCATGAAAATTACGACGGGTACTTTCTTTCCGTAGTAAATTTTAAGATTTGACGAACTTTGGTTAAAGTCCGTCGCAAATCCGTCGTAATTTACAATATTAACGACAGTTTTACAGGTCTGTCGCTAATCGTCTTCGCAAATTAAGCCCTTTTTTGTAGTGACAATTAAAAACCGAACAAGTAGATACTTTTTAGAAAATAGATCTGAACATCATTCTTAAAGCTATGAAAACACAATGTTGTATATGTATCACATAAACACATACTGAATTATAAAAAACTACAAAACCAACTTCAATTTTCAAGGACAACATCTCTAGATATTTCAACCAACCTTTGATGTTAGCACAAATAATTGCGTAAAAAAATTATGAGTTGTTGAGATATATAATTTTACAAAATAAAAAAAAATTAAAAAAAAAATTGGACGCAACATTTATATAAACAAGTTAAAAATGAAAAAAAAAATTTGATGAAATGTGAAAATAAAAATGACTCAATTTGAATGCATATACAATTAATTGCTAAATATGAACAAATTATAGATTCACGCAATGTCAAAATTAATAATTTTAGTAAATAAGGAAAAGTTGGACACAACATTTATATAAAAAAAATTATAAACAAAAAATAATTAATTTGATGAATCATAAAAGAAAAACTCAATTTGGATACATATATAATTAACTGCATAAAAATGAACGAAAACAGCTTGTGCCTGTGTGGAACACGCCTCCTTCACATGCATGGGAGGTTGGTAGTTTGATTCCCCTTGTATGCAATTTTTTAATTAATTGTTCTAAGCTAAATAAGGCTAATATAGAAGGTTGGCGCCGCATATAGTAGCTTGAGGACTGGTAGCCCATAGGTTCGCGTCCATATCGTGCGGCCGGTGGCTTGGGCTTGAACCATATGGACCACTTTTTTTTAATAGGCTCATGATTAGTGATAGACAATTTTCGTAGATGAATAAAATTAGCTATGGAAAATTCAATCGCAAAATTATTATATATTGAATATATGTGTGCGAAAACTTGTGACTTACTCGGTCCGTCGCAAATTCTTTCGATCCGATCACTAAACACGTTTTGCGACAAAAGTCATCACCAAAGGCCGAGTGTTTTTGTAGTGATAACATCATTATTTATAGTGAAAAATTGGTCACCATTATTCACGGTGGCCAATATACGTTCTCTACAATCAAAGATAAGTGCTTTATCAGGTTTATAAACAATTGAATAACACAATTGATAGTATATGTTTTATATTATGTCAAAATTTATATTCACAAGTAAGTAAAGGTCAAAAAGTGTTTACAATTTTAGTGTTACATAGAGTATAAGAGATAATCCTGTTGTAGGTCTTAGAGATTCAAAGGCTCTCATAGTGGATATAGAACTTTTCAAATATATGTTGTTCATTGTTTTTCATTGATTTATCTTCAAAAATGTGTGTTCTCATCTTGAACAAACATTTCCTTGCTGATTTTAGAGTACTAGTTTTAAGTGGGACTAAAACTTAGAACTCACGGCTCATAAACATTCCTAAAAATTTGTAAAAACAAATCACTCCATTAATAAAATAATTTAAAGAAATTGATAACTTTCATTTTGTTGGAAGTTTTGATTGTTCCGAAATACAATATATTTTAAAGGGCTAATTGAACTTTTGGTCCCAAGAGAATTGGTTCAAAACACTTTTGGTACCTATGTGGAAAATTACTATGGGACTAAAGTTACTTAAAACGGGACCATTTTGAAATCAAACCAATCTTATGGGGGACCAAAAATGCAAATTTTTCAGAATTTAAAGTTGATTTTATGATATATTAATATAGATAAAGGGTATTCCAGTCTTCGAATAGTTAAAAATGGCCATAAAAGAATAAAATAGTGTTGTATGCACAAAAAGCAATTTGTTCATTTCAAAATGGCCACTTTTGACAATTCTGCCTATTTTGTATGCATACAATTTACAAATACACAACAAAAATGAAATATTCACATACATAAATCATCACACAATAATATATAAAGAAAAGTAATTTCAATAGGTTCTCAACGGTGAATGCTCAAAATACTCATGTTACACATTCCAAGTTGTGTAAAAAAAAAAAAAAAAGAACATCTAACCATCATTTCATTTGACAAAATAAACAAGGTCTCTAAAATCCTTTATTCTAATCTACGAATTCATATTTAGACTGTTGATCTTGAACTCATGTTAAAAAGACAAAGTTACATAAAAATAATAATAAGGTGTCATAAAATCCTTATACAATTCCACTAATTTGTCTTTAGACTATAGATCTGGACTTCCATAGTTGTCGAGATGGGATAGTCGAATATGCACGGTCGTAGACTTCGTACTTGTGGAGTGCATTTCGTGACCTCCAACCGAAGTTGTTCCATCACATTTCCTGCATTTCATGACCTCCAACTGAAGTTGTTCCATTCCTAACATCGGCAGAGGGTACACACCTTTTAGTTTCAGATGCATCAATCATAAATACAACTCTCACACAATGAAGAGTTTAATATTTGTCATCTGCCACAATGAATATATGAAATAACAAAAGTGAATGAAGTTGTCGATCAAATACTTAGGCGGAAGAATTAAGTACATAATACTAAGGCCCAACTGAAACTTCTATGTTTTCGCTCATAGAGAACTAAACCTAAATAATAGATATTAGTGAATTAATTATTTGTAATTCCCATATCCATTATCTAGTAAAAAAAATGTGGTAGTGTGATCTCATGTCAATTAATCGGTTCCATTGATCTTACGTACATAACCAAAACCGCCGCTTTCAACTCAAATAAGTAGCAGAAAATCATACTGTTACCAATAAAGAAAAGAAAGATGGGTATTATTTCACTATAAAAAATGCTATTTTTAACGATGGATTTTGCAACAGTAAAAATATAAAATTTAGACTCTAAGGTACATCGAGAGGCAAAAAAATGGTAATGTAATCAACAAACTTTTTTTGTATCTTTGAAGGTAGTTTTGTACAGTATAAACATGTATTTCCCATGCACAAGATTTTGACTTTCAAATTGTAAGGTGATCTCATGACTGCAAAAAAATATTTTATTAATTAAATTAAGTATCACTACATAAAGTTAAAGTACTAAAAGTCAAAATAGAAACCTCTTTTTAAAATTGTCTTCGAAAGTACAAGATTCTTTATCTTTGGGGTTAAAACATGAATTACCTTCCAAAATGTCTCTTGTACTAGATTCCAGAATTACCTCCGAGGCGTGTGTACTAATGCATTTTCTAACATACAAGAGCATACCAAGTAATTATTTGTATGCACACAATATCCATCACCTTTACTTGAACAATATCCATCACCTTTACTTGAACAATGCTTTGTATGTTCATCTAAAGAAGAATTTTACGGGCATAGAAATAGACCAACACACTTCAACAAATAGCTACCTCTTCATTTGAATGTAGAAATGGGAGAAGAAGATGGCCAAACGTGGTCGAACCAAAGTGGTGAAAGAGTGCCATAGCTAATACATCATGATATACATCAGTACCTAAAAGCATACCATTGATAGCTGTCAACATTTGTCAATAACGAAACAAAGGATTCATCACATTTACATTCAATATGAATCCCCTCTACCATATCTCTTCGGTCCGCCTCTTTCTCTTCTTTATGCATGGTAACAAACTTTTCAGATGAAAACCGGCTATATATTAGAATACAAACATGCTTCGTAAAATTGTGTTTCTGTGAGAGATATATAAGAGGGTGAAGTAAAATACATTTATGCAAAGCTGCCTTTTATTAGAAGAAAACCCCTTTCTACATGCATCCACAGAAGCTAATCTAGGTAATCCAACACTAGGACAAGTCTGTTGAAAACCAATAAGGGTGCATGTTAATGATTTATTGTCATCAACCTCCATTGAAATCCCATCTTCGGCAATCATTATGTTTTCATTTATACTTTGAGAACAACAAGGAGGCGAGAATGCTTGAATTTGAGGATCTAAATCAACGTCCATTCGATTTGTTGAATTAACTTCTTCGTGCATTATATGCGCCACCTTTGGTTTACTCATAATCGGTTCACCACCAACCATATCACATTCTAATGATACAATTTGACCTTGGTTATCAAGCCTTTATTAGAATCAACTAGCACTACAAAAAAAACACTGTTTTGCGACGGAATTAGCGACGGAAAATCCGTCGCAAACATTGTTTTGCGACGGATTCTGCGACGGACACGTATCCGTCCCTAAAACAACTGTAGCTAATTTTTGCGACGGATTTCGCCGTCTGTCGCAAATTACCGACGGATAAATCCGTCGCAAAAGTGGCGGGTCAGACCCGGCCGGGTCACACAGAATTTGCGACTGACAGTAGTCCGTCGCAATCTTTTTGGGTCAGACCCGATCGGGTCAACAACATTTGCGACGGCCACATTCCGTCGCAAATGTTTATATATATTTTTTTATTTTTTCCTATTATAATTTGCGACGGACTGTTTTCCGTCGCAAAATTCAATATTTGCGACGGAATATGGCCGTCCCAAATTACCGAGCCTATACAAAAAAAAAGTGGCTCGCGTGGTTCGAACCCGGGCATCCGGGGCTGCCGGGGCGGGCGCGGACCACTGGGCCTACCGGCCCATTCTTTGTTATATGCGGTCCACCTTCTATATTAGTCTTACTAGGCCTTGAACAATTAATCCATTTTTTGCGTCCAGGGGGAATCGAACACGGGACCTCTTGTGCAAGAGGAGGGGGCGCGCGCCACTAGGGCACAAGCTGCTTTCGTTCATTTTTATGCAATTAATTGTATATGTATTCAAATTAAGTCATTTTTTTTATAATTCACCAAATTAATTTCTTTTCGTATCTAAGTTGTTTATTAAAATGTTTTGCCCAACTATTTTTTTTATTTTGTAAAATTATTTATTTCGACAATGCATAATTTTATAATTCGTTCATTTGTACGCAATTAATTGTATATGTATCCAAATCGACTCATTTTTTTTCTATAATTCACCAAATTAATTCATTTTCGTTTCTAACTTGTTTTTATAAATATTGGGGCCATTTAATTTTTATTATTTCTATAAAATTATTTATTTCGACTTCCGCTTAAATTTATAATTCGTTCATTTGTATGCAATTAATTGTATATGTATCCAAATTGACTCATTTTTTTCTATAATTCACCAAATTAATTCATTTTCGTTTCTAACTTATTTTTATAAATATTGGGGCCATTTAATTTTTATTATTTCTGTAAAATTATTTATTTCGACTCCCGCTTAAATTTATAATTCGTTCATTTGTATGCAATTAATTGTATATGTATCCAAATTGACTCGTTTTTTTTTCCATAATTCACCAAATTAATTCATTTTCGTTTCTAACTTATTTTTATAAATGTTGGGGCCATTTAATTTTTATTATTTTGGTAAAATTATTTATTTCGACTCCCGCTTAAAATTATAATTCGTTCATTTGTATGCAATTAATTGTATATGTATCCAAATTGACTCGTTTTTTTTTCATAATTCACCAAATTAATTCATTTTCGTTTCTCACTTGTTTTTATAAATATTGGGGCCATTTAATTTTTATTATTTCTGCAAAAATATTTATTTTGACTCCCACTTAAAATTATAATTCGTTCATTTGTATGCAATTAATTGTATATGTATCCAAATTGATTCATTTTTTTTCCATAATTCACCAAATTAATTCATTTTCGTTTCTAACTTGTTATATATACAATAATTTAGTAATTCTATTCGTCGTCTTCTTCCTCGTCTTCCTCTTCCTCTCCCTCTTCTTCTTCTTCTTCCTCTTCTTCTTCCTCTTCTTCTTCCTCTTCTTCTTCTTCTTCTTCTTCTTCTTCTTCTTCTTCTTCTTCTTCCTCCCCACCGTGCTCTTGTCCATCACCCTCATGACCACTTTCAATCATTACCATTTCTGGATTTGCAGCAAGTAAGTCGATATTCACACCTGCTTGATCAACCTCTGTTTGAGCCTCTTGTATCTCTGTTTGAAATGGATCTGTTGGTTCTACACCGTCTTTGTTTGACGGATTAGAAACTTCAACCAATGATCTTGCCTTTACTTTTCAAACTGTCCTCAAGTTGGGCCTACTTGATCCGGGGTATTTGCAATAATGTACCTGAGATGCTTGCGTTGCAAAAATATAGGGATCGTATGCCGCCGGAAACTTCTTTCCGGTGTTGATATCAACAATCTTGTAGTTTTTGTCGACTCTTGATCCTAGATTCCCTGGATCATACCATTCACACAAGAACAACACTATCGTCCTCTTCGGCCAACCCGGATATTCTATTTCAACTACTTCTTGCAGCACTCCATAGTAATCGATGGATTCTTCGTTGTAGTTTGCACCGGTAACACAAACACCATTGCTTGTAGTCGATTTCGTTGAAGCATACGTTTCTGTATGAAATTTATATCCATTTGCGTAATATCCGTAGTATGATACCACACTATGTAGTGGTCTTTTGCTCAGAGCTTCAAGATGTGGGTTGTTATTAAGTAGGCCACTTTGTCCCTGTAAATATTAAATTATCATGTATAAAAATAATAACATATTTGTTATAGGGTAAAAATCATATAATTATGTGATACTCACGTAACGTTGGAACCAAAACATAAAATTATTGCGGATGGATTGAAAAACTGTTGCATCTGTGATGTCTGGTTCTACTTGACGCTTATACTCACAGAACATCCTTATATATCAGAAAAAAGAAATTAATTACTTTTAAGATATCAACAGTATACATATTGTAAAAAACTCAACTATAAAATTAAATTACTTACTCTATATATGGTTGGACTTCAGGGCAATTCATCAAAACATATGAATGTATTGTTTCCTCTTCAATACTGCCCCTGAACGGTCGTTTGGTGCCCTTACCCATTGGTCGACCGGGATGCAAAAATACAGTTAACATACCTTCAACATCACGAAGGGGATGGTCTACTCCACGACCATCGTAGTTGCGAGGCACATTTCTGATTTTGATTTGAACTTGATCGCCGAAGTAGTAAGAACAAAATGCTCCAACCTCTTCAGTAAGGTATGCATTAACAATTGATGCTTCGATGTGGGCCGCATTTCCAATATTGAGCTTTAAATTGTGCAAATACCTAAAATAAGAAGTGTTAGAAAATTTATTCAGTATTGATCTTAAAAGTCGATCTAAAAAATGGTATAGAATTACCTCTCAAAAGGGTACATCCATCGATACTGTACGAGACCAGCAATTGAGGCTTCATACGCTAAGTGTATGGGTAAGTGCTCCATCGAGTCGAAGAAGCTGGGTGGAAAAATCCGCTCAAGTTTGCATAGAATAACAGGGATCTCCTCATCCAAACGCCTCATGTCCTCAACTGTAATCGTTGATGCCGTTAAGTGTCTGAAAAAGAGACTTAATTCCGTGATGACACTCCATACATTCTTGGGAAGTGAGTACCGAAATGCAATAGGTAAGAGTCGTTGCATGAACACGTGACAATCATGACTCTTCATTCCAGACACCTTTCCGGTTTCCGTGTCAACTCTGTCTCCCAAATTTGACACATAATTGTCAGGGAAGCTCAACTCTTTCACCCACTTACACAAATTCTTCCTTTCTGCTTTACTAATTGTGTAAGAGGTCTGGGGATATGTTCTTGTCTGCTCATCCTTGTGTAGGGAAGCACGAGAACAGAAGAGCCTCAACTCATCTCTGGATTTTGAAGTGTCTTTGGTCTTCCCTTCAGTACCCTGGACCGTATGAAACAAGTTGTCGAAAACATTCTTCTCTATATGCATCACATCCAAATTGTGTCGAATCAACAACTTGCTCCAATAAGGTAAGTCCCAAAAGATACTTCTCTTCTTCCAACCACCCTGGATGCGTTTATTGTGCTCCATTGCACCCGCCTCAGTTGTCTTCATCAAATCAGTGACTGTAACCTCATACAACAACGAATCACCTGAAATAATTAATTTATATATGGTTAACTTATTTATATGAGACACATAGACATAAGTAGTGATTCAGTACCCAGACACATACCTGATCGAATCCGTTGTCTTGGGCGGCCTACTGCATTTTTACCCTTTAGAAAGTCTGTTTTGTTCCCTTTAGAAAGTCTGTTTTGTTCCTCCGAAAGGGATGATCAGGAGGAAGAAACTTGCGATGGTTGTCAAACCATGACACTTTTCTACTCAATGGAAGATAGAATGCATCAGAACCGTCCATGCAATACGGGCATGCTTGTTTTCCTGCTGTTGACCACCCAGACAACATAGAAAATGCTGGAAAGTCACTAATGGTCCACAAAAGTACAGCTCGCATCGTGAAGTTCTGCTTCCTATGAACGTCGTAGGCCTCCACCCCCGTAGACCACAAAGATTTCAACTCTTTAATCAATGGCTGGAGATATACATCCAATTTATGCTTGGGGTTGTGTGGTCCAGGCACCAAGATACTAAGGAATATATGTTGAGGCTTCATGCACAACCAGGGAGGTAGATTGTACGGGGTCAACAGCACAGACCGTAATGAATACTTTTTTCCGTGCATTCCAAATGGAGCAAAACCATCCGTGCACAAGTCTAACCTCACATTTCTCGTCTCCCTTGCAAAATCTGGAAACTCCCTATCAAGATGTTTCCATTCCTCCGAGTCTGCAGGATGCCGCATCTCTCCAGAATTCTCACCAGAACACTCCTCAGCATGCCATGTCATGTCTTTAGCCGTGGCACTACACTGATACAACCTCTCTAGACGAGGAGTGATGGGAAGGTAATACATTGCCTTATAAGCCTTCAACTGCACTTTCTTCTTACTTTTTGTACGACCAGATGGTTTGTACCGTGGGTGACCACACATCTTGCAATGATCCACATCCTCATCCTCATCCCAAAACAATATGCAACCGTTTGTACAACAATCAATCTTCTCAAAGGGTAGACCCATATCCTTCAAGAGCCTCTTGCTCTGATAGAAATTATCAGGCGCCGTGTTGTCTTCAGGTAAAGCTCGTTTGAACAATTTAGCAAATTGATTGAACACTTTTTGACTGACCTTGCCTTCAGTTTTGATGTTCAACATTTGAGCATTGAATGACAATTGCGTCTCAGTCTCACAACCAGGAAACAGCTTTTGATAAACGGTTTTAAGCATATCAAAAAACTTCTTTGACCGATGATTTGGTTCCTCCTCCATAGGTGTTTCATTGAATTGTGGTTGACCACCCAAAACAGATTCTGCAATCATCATCCGATATCTATCAGGTTCATCCTCTATTTGTGGTTTAAATTGAGTATACGGAACATAACTTGAACCACCAACATCAGAACTTCCACCACCGCTCCACCCAGTATACCAGTATTTTACGGTTTCGATGTCAACATTCCACCGTTGTTCACCGTGACTGGTCCAGTTGTAATAACTGGGAACAAAACCGGAAATCACAAGATGAGTTCTAACCTCATCAACACTCAAGAATCTCATATTTCTGCATCTTCTGTCTTTACACGAACACCTAATATTACCCATACAATCCATGCTGCATGGATGTTGTAGTGCAAACTCAATAAACTCATCAATTTTATTGCAAAAGGAAGAGTTAATGCATCCTCCTATCATTCTAGGTATTGAGTACATCCAACCACGATCTGAAAATTGCATCTATTACAGATTAAAAGTAAATATCACGTGAGTTGTAAAAAAATGGGCAGAGTTTGCCTAAAAATAAGGATATACAAAATTTTCCTTCACAAAAATCAATCCAACACAACCATATATATCAATCATAGTAAACCAATCAAATAAACAAATATCACACAATTTATCAATAGTGGACATAAAAATTGAGCAGAGTTTCGACTAAAAATAGGTATAAATATCACACAAACTAAAATTAACGTACCCATCAAATAAACATATATCATCAATCATACTAAAAAACATCAAATAAATATATATCATGCTCATTAATTACCTAATTGTGTACTAAAAAATTGAAACAATAAAAATATGACATTTAAACGGTTAAAAACGTGAAAACGTACGGTGAAGTTGAAGGCAATGACAAATACGTACGGTGAGGTTGAAAGCAATGACAAATACACCAATTATACGTGAAGAACATATGAAAACCGCATTATTTCTTATTTTTTTCGTGAGTGAAAGTGAAAGGGAAAGAAGAGTGAAACATTACAAAAAAATATGAATTAGACGAGGGTATATAAAGAGGGATATAAAACCCTCGATATTGTCGAGGGTTTAGACGAGGGAATTGACGAGGGGACTTTTGTCCTCGTCTTTCACGAGGGAACTGGCGAGAAAAAGGTGGGGCCACCTGCACCAGACGAGGGTCCAGACGAGGGAAGAGCCCTCTGCACCAGACGAGGGACTGAATCCCTCGACAATGATGGGACGTGTCACCAGACGAGGGAATTTCCCTCTTCCTGCCTCGGATACCCTTCACGAGGGTTTATATTCCCTCGACAAAAAAATTGCAGAGACGCCAGCTTTAATTTGAAATGCATGCGAGGTGGGCCCTTTGGAATCTAGTAGATGGTGAGGGAATTTTCCCTCTTCTTGACCCTCGGCTAGAGTGCAATAAATCCCCTAGCAGCTACCACCCATCTGCATTTTTAGAAGCATTCGAGAGAGAGAGAGAGAGGAGAGGAGAGGAGAGGAGAGGAGAAGAAAAGAGAGGAGAAGAAAGGAGAGGAGCTCCGGCCGCCGTCTACCACCGCCGACGACGTGAAATACTTGCTGAACTTTGTTACACACATTCACAAAAACGTTTATACGGTAAAAAATTTCATTTTAATCGGTTAAATTTAACAATTATTGAATATTAATATGTATATTTTCATGATATATATGTATATATAGTATGTTTGTACTCAAATATGTATAATATAGATTATATAATATGCATGCAGCATGTAGGGGTTTAGTTATATATATAATTAATTAATTAATTGTGTTAATTTAGTATTAGATGCTAATTATATATGCATGCATATATAAAGTATATATTTAATTTGTTGATGAGTAGTAATTAATTATTTATGCAACTATTATAAATAAATAATTAGTGAAATTTAATTTGATATATATATATATATATAGTTGATAATTAATTTCTTAAGATATGTACATATATATATATGCATATATATATATATATATATGCATATATATATATATATATATTATATATAGTTTTATGCATATATATATATATATTTAATTAGGTAATTATATTATATATATATATGTATATATATATATATATAGTTGCTAATTAATTTCTTAAGATATGTGCATATATATATATGCATATATATATATATTAATATATATATATATATATATTAATATATATATATATATATATATATAAATGTTGAAGTTTAAGGAGGGGTACTTTATTGATATTGTTTGTTGTAGAATATGTGCGTTCCGACTTGAGTAATATTATAATTAAGTCGGAAATTGATGCACGTAGGAATTTTGATTAATTGGGAATACGAAAAAACAAAATGAAACTCTACCGAAATTTTTAGAAAATATTAATTAATTAATTAATTATAATGTAATAATAACTTAATAGGAGAATACAAATGATTAATTGTAGGGTTTAATTCATTAATATGAAACAGATTGATATGGACTACTCAAGCCGTTTACGTTGGATGTATGGTCCAAGATCGATTAATGGCATGTTAGCTCCTGAATTTATTAGTGGACTCGATTCATTCATAGACTTCGCCACTAGTAACCCAAATTGGATGAATCGAGGAAAGATTAGGTGTCCCTGTAATAAATTTAGATGCAGGAACAAAACGTTTCAGTACCCCGATGATGTGAAAGCTCATTTGTATAGAAATGGTTTTATGCCAAATTATTACAA
This sequence comes from Ballota nigra, assembly GCA_947034835.1. Lineage (NCBI taxonomy): Eukaryota > Viridiplantae > Streptophyta > Magnoliopsida > Lamiales > Lamiaceae > Ballota > Ballota nigra. The sequence goes on along the minus strand of OX344728.1, from coordinate 29,989,874 downwards.
TTGGGTTTTTCATGGTGAGGAAAATTGGGGTCAAATTCCGCATCAATACAATAATCAGGCGTCGTCTTTTTACGGACCGGTTGATGAGACCGCAGGATCTAGCTCGTACCACGATATGATCACGGACTTAACTTCCGGGCCCCACTTTGGAAATGTGGATAACGAGTCGACTGTTGAGGAACCCCCTAATCAGTATGCTGCACAGTTTTATGATATGCTTCGTGCAGCGGATCGGGATTTGTATCCTGGGTGCGAATCACACTCGCAACTGTCATTCAATGCCCGTATGCTGAACATTAAAACTGAAAACAGACTATCTGAAAGGGGTTATAATCAAATTGTTGACTTGGTTCGTGAGATATGTCCTCCGGATAATTTGGTGCCCAGAAAGTTTTCCGATAGCAAACAGTTGATGGGTGAGATGGGGCTTCCTGTGGAGAGGATCGACTGTTGTGCAGGGAATTGTATGTTATATTGGGGTGCAGACAGCGATCTTGAATATTGTAAGTTTTGCGGTCGGCCACGGTTCAAACCCGCTAGACGCGATGTGAATGGTCGACTGAAAAAGAAGAGCCCTTTCAAGGAGATGTTCTACTTTCCCATCATCCCTAGACTGCAAAGATTGTATCAGTCCAATGCAACTGCGAAGGATATGACATGGCATACAAGTTGCTCTAATAATGATCAGTCCGGTGTTATGCGTCACCCTGCAGACTCGCAGGCTTGGAAACACTTGGACCAGTCGTATCCTGAATTTGCATCAGAAATTCGGAACGTGAGGTTGGGCTTGAGCACCGACGGTTTTCAGCCGTTTGGGCAGTCGGGGAAACAATACTCCTCATGGCCGGTGATACTGACGCCGTACAATCTACCACCATGGATGTGCATGAAGGATCAATTCATGTTTCTTACGGTTCTGGTGCCTGGTCCTAAAAATCCAAAGGATAAATTTGATGTATTTTTACAACCATTGATCTGTGATTTGATGATTTTATGGGAATATGGAGTGGTAACGTACGATATTGCTACAAAGCAGAATTTTTTGATGCGGGCTGCACTAATCTGGACAATAAGTGACTTTCCAGCCTACTCGATGTTGTCTGGATGGAGCACATCTGGAAGGCTTGCTTGTCCATATTGTGCAGAAAACACGGATGCTTTCACTTTGAAGCTCAGTCGAAAGCAGTCGTGGTTTGACAACCATCGTAAGTTCTTACCCAGATATCATCTGTATCGAAGGAACAAGACTGCATTCAGAAAGAACAAAACAGTTGATGATGATCCACCGCCCATTCGTACAGGTGTTTCGATCCTTGAGGAAATTAATTGGATTGGATTTATGAAAGTTACGGAAGAGGGTGCTGATGCTCACAACAAAGTTCTAGATGGGGGTTGTAAGAAGAAGAGCATTTTCTGGGATTTGCCGTACTGGAGTACCCTGTTGATCCGACACAATTTGGATGTGATGCACATCGAAAAAAAATATGTTTGACAATCTCTTCTACACGGTGATGAATGTGGAAGGGAAAACGAAGGACACAAATAAATCTAGGGATGAGCTCAATGAATACTGTCGTCGACCCTCGTTACAGAAATGTCCACATACGGGAAAGTACCCCAAAGCTGCTTATTCACTTGATAAGAGACAGAGAGATATTGTTTGCAAGTGGGTAGATGAGTTGAAATTCCCTGATGATTATGTGTCCAACATGTCTCGTTGTGTAGACTGGAGCAAATTGAAGATGTTTGGGATGAAGAGTCATGATTGTCACGTGTTTATGCAGAGACTGCTTCCAATTGTTTTCCGTGAATTACTGCCGGCCAACATTTGGAAAGCTATCACTGAAATTAGTTTGTTTTTCAAGGAGTTAACATCTAGGACTATTACAGTGGAAAACATGACTCGCTTGGACCATGATATCCCAAACATCTTGTGCAAGTTGGAACGAATATTTCCACCCAGCTTCTTTAATTCAATGGAGCATCTACCTGTCCATCTTGCATATGAGGCAAAGATCGCTGGTCCAGTACAATACAGATGGATGTACCCATTTGAGAGGTAATCTATTAATTTACCTGTTTATTTTTAATATATAATCTCGTTTGGGAATTATAGTAGCTCATCCGTGGACCTTGAATTAGGTATCTTCACAATTTAAAGTTAAGTGTGGGTAACAAGGCACATGTGGAAGCTTCAATTGCAAATGCTTATTTAACAAAAGAAGCATCAATGTTTTGTTCCCATTATTTTGAGGATCATGTACTGACGAGGCGACACAATGTACCTCGCAATTTTACTGGTCGTGGAGTACCCGAAGCAGTGGAAGGTAATCTTTCGATATTTGTGCCTCCTGGTACACATCTTGGAAAAAAGGGTAAAAGATGGATTGTAGACTTGGAGAAGCAAGTTGCTCACACGTACGTGTTACTAAATTGTAATGAGGTCCAACCGTATATTGAGTAAGTTAACCTACCTCTTAGTGGAAACTTAACATTTTTGTGATCTTCTAATTTGTGCCAATTGTACGTAGTGTATTTTTCAAGCAACTACTGCTTGTTCAACCGAATCTATCAGGTGCTGAGAAAGACAATGTGCTTCAAATGGAATTTGCATCGTGGTTTGAACAACTTGTAAGTGATATGTATAAGTAACTTTTTATTACTAATGTTTATATATACGCTAAGAACTTAATGGAATATATCGTAACTTATGTACATATAGGTGAGGAGAAATCGTATTCAGGATCAGTTTTTACGTGCTCTCGCTGGCGGTCCTAGCAGTAGTGCCACCACATACCCTGGGTATTACGTTAATGGTTTCAAATTTTACACACGAGATTATGGTGCCTCTAAAGCAACCATGAATAGTGGAGTTTGCATTAGAGGAACAAACTATGATTCCAATGAAAATAATTTCTATGGGATACTCGAGGAAGTAGTGGTTTTGGAATACCCTGGACTTACTAAAAAAGAAGTTGTCCTGTTCAAATGCCAGTGGTTTGATCCTACTGTACCGGGTGGAACAAGAATACATCCTGATTATAAACTCGTGGATATTAATCCAAGAGGTCGATACGGTCGTTATGATCCATTCGTACTAGCAAGTCAAGCTACACAAGTTTACTATTACAAGTACCCCAGTGCATCTGTCCAACCGGGTCGAGAGTGGTGGGCAGTTTGCACAACCAAGGCACGATCCTTAGTGGAAATGGATAGAAAGAGTGAACCAGAGCTTCCTCCATTTCAAGAGGACGATATAGTGTCTCAGATGAATGTGCGAATGGATGATGATCCTGTCGTTTTGGCTGATTTGGACGCTGCACTAATTGAGGTACAAAATGAAGAAGAGGAAGAAGATCAAGAAGATCAAGAAGACGACAATGATGATGAGGATGATGATGACGAGGATGAAGATGATGATCAAGAAGATGAACATGATGATTATGATGACGATGATTGATTATTTATTATGTATACATGTTACAATTTTATATTAACTATTGATGTGTTCATTATTTGTTATGTATACATGTTACAATTTTATATTAACTATTGATGTGTTCATTATTTGTTATGTATACATGTTATAATTTTATATTAATTATTAATGTGTTTATTAAATGCTATGTATACAGATGGCTGGAGGTAGAAGTATTCGTAACCTTTTCGGTGGCCGGCGATCGTCCTCCCGTACACCAGAGTCAGACCGTGAACCGGTACAACTCTTTTTAGTTGTTATATATAATATCTTATACACATGTTATAACTGTAATTATTAAATATAGATGGAAACATCTGAAAAAAATACGGGTCGACGTAGGGATTAGAGATCGTCCTCTCAAATCGGAACAGTTTCGGTTCCTGATTTGCAGAATCAGGAAGATGATCTAACTCAACACGGTGGAACATCTCCAGAAACGGTTGAGGACGACCCTGAGATTCCAGAAACTGCAGAAGAACTCACCAACCATGCACCTCGTCCTAATGTGCTACGCATCTACAAAGGGAGCCGCACAATGGACTCAGGAATACGTAAGTAATTCCTACACTACAACATAGGGAGATTTTAATTACTTGATTACACATATCTTTATTTTTTGGAATACAGGAGAAGAAATATAACCGTCTCCCAACTGAATGGGAAATTGTGCAACATTTCCACAACTGTGGGGAAGGGAAGTACACGTATGGAGGAATTGCTGACATAATTGTAAGTATTTTACATTAACATTATAAATTGAATAGTAAGGTAACACGTTTGTATACTTGAGATGATGTCAAAAAATTTGTATGTCTAGGACTCTGTGCACTACTACAAATTCGAACTTAGATAGCTGTACTTAGATAGCCTTTATAAAAACCACTCTCCAAGAACCCACTTGGAGAGCGGTTATGTAATGTAATTTATTAAAAAAAAAAAAATTCTAAGATAGCGGTTTATAACCGCTTTCTAAGGTTTAACCTTGGAAAGCGGTTATAAACCGCTTTCTAAGTACTAACTTGCTAGATAGCGGTTCAAAACCGCTATGTAAGATCTAACTAGTATAGCGGTTCAAAACCGCTATCCAAGTGACCACTAGGATAGCGGTTAAGAACCGCTCTCTAAGTAAATACTTGCATAGCAGTTAGGAACCGCTTTCTAAGAGTTCGGCCCAATTTAAATCCCTAAATCCCTAATTTACTCAGCGCAGCACCTCCTTCCTCCTCCTCTCTCGCTCCCACCCGCGACGGCATGCCACCGTACTCCAGCCTTGCGCCGATCGTAGCCCTGCGGCGCCACCCTCCCCTGCGGCGCCCTGCCCGCCGCGCCTCGCCACGCCGTCCCAGGCCGCGCGCCTCTTCCGACGAGGCCCCAGTCCGCGCACCTCCGCCGCCGCCGTAGCCCGCCGCCTTCAGGTAATACTCCAAATTCTCTGTTAATTTCATGAATTTATACTATAGTTAGTTAATTAGTGTTAATTTCATGAATATATATATATACTAATTAGTGTTAGTTTTATTTATATATATACTAGCTTTAATTAGTGTTATAATTTCATGAATATATATATATATATACTAATTAGTGTTAGTTTATTTATATACTAATTTATTTGATGAATATATATAATTAGGTATATATAGAAATTGTTAATTTATATACTAATTAATTTGATGAATATATATACTAGTTAATTTATTTATATACTAATTTATTTATATACTAGTTAATTAGGTAATTAGTGTTTGTTTATTTAAATTCTAAATTATTTGATAAATATATAATATAATTAGGTATATATAGAAATTGTTAATTTATATACTAATTAATTTGATTTTTATATACTAGTCAATTTATTTATATACTAATTTATTTATATACTAGTTAATTAGTTAATTAGTGTTTGTTTATTTATATACTAATTTATTTGATGAATATATAATATAATTAGGTATATAAAGAAATTGTTAATTTAATTTATATTTGATGAATATATTTAATTCTAAGCTCTTGATGTCGGTAATTAATTTATATATGCATCTCATGTTGTATGATTGTGAATGATGATGATAATGGAAATTTAAATGAATAATAATTATTAGTGATATAATTTGCCTTCCATTAATTGAGGTGGTGAATTAATTAAAATGGTTTTTGGGCCCAAAATTATTGAAATTGTGTGATTGCGTAATTTGATTCACTCTAGTTATGCATGACTAAACGGTAGAAAAGAGATACTAACCACGATATGATTTAAATTGTCTTGTGATAATTACATTAAAGCTAATTTATTATTAGCATTCAACTCATAATAAGATTGTTATCATGTCCTTGTTAGGGTTAGAATTCTTAATTGAAGGCTTTATGATTAATTTTAGATGAAATTATTAGAATGCATGTTAGAATTTTAATTAGCATGCCTAGCTAGAGATTATAAAATTTTACAAAATAGTAGTAGTTGTAAATAAAGTTGGATTGCTAATTATATATAGACTCAACTTGTGTGCTTTTCGATTAATGTATATATATAGGCATCTCTAGTTTTATATGGATCGGAAGTGGGTTCGAGCAGATAGATTATCAGAGGAGTATAGGAATGGGGTGGAAGAGTTTTGTAATCATGCAATTAGACACTGCACCGACCATCGATACATTTTATGTCCGTGTTGGAAATGTATGAATGGAAAAACTGTTAGTGGTCGAGAAAGTTTGTTAGACCACTTGATGTGTCACGGTATTGATAAAACATATACCGTTTGGACATTTCATGGTGAGAGAAGAGATGGATGTAGCTCAAGCAACATAAGAACTGACTTTAGGTTTGAAGATACAGTGGTTGAGGATAGTATTGGAGATGTACCGAATGTTGATACATCGAGTGAGGATGACACAAATCTGCGAGATCACCCTTATATGTCAGAGAAATTAAGGGATGACGCTGGATTACCCATTTGGCCCGGGTGTAAGAAGGCAACAAAAGTGTCAGCTGTGTTGATATTGTTCAACCTAAAAGCAGCACACCAGTTGACCGATGCGTGCTTCTCAAGCATGCTGGAAGCAGTTAGTGGTTTATTGCCCGATGGAAATGTATTGCCTACGAAAGCATATGAGGCTAAGCAAATGCTTAAATCAATTGGGTTAACACATCAGAAAATTCATGCTTGCCCGGGTGATTGTATCTTGTTTCGGAAGGAGTATGAAGACCTCGATGAATGTTCCAAGTGTGGGAAGAAGAGATATCTGAAAAATAAATCTCCAGCGAAGGTGATGTGGTACTTCCCGATAATACCAAGATTCAGAAGAATGTATAGTAGCGATGTGGATGCCAGAAATTTGACTTGGCATCATGATTATAGGATCAAGGATGGAATGCTAAGACACCCTGCTGATTCACCCCAGTGGAAGACATTCGATGCCAGACATCCAGAATTTGGGAACGAACCACGACATTTGCGTCTTGTACTCTCAACTGACGGAATGAATCCGTTTGGTATGCAAAGTACCAACCACAGTACTTGACCAATGATTCTGATGATTTATAATCTTTCACAGGACTTGTGCATGAAGCGCACTTACATGATGTTGTCTATATTGATATCAGGACCCAAACAACCTGGTAACGACATAGATGTATATCTGGCTCCTTTGATAGAGGACTTGAAGCTCCTGTGGGATGAGGGTGTCGATGTGTATGATGCTTATAGAAAGGAGAATTTCAAGTTGAAGGCCATGTTGTTTGGAACTATCAATGACTTCCCCGCTTATGGGAATGTATCTGGATATAGTGTGAAGGGAGCCGATGCATGTCCTTGGTGTACCACGAACACAGATCACATTCGTTTATGTCATTGTAGGAAGACTGTTTATATGGGGCATAGAAGGTGGTTGGAGCCAACACATGAGTATAGAAGAATGGCTGATGCATTCGATGGCACAATCGAGGAACGTGGACCTCCACATTTATTGTCAGGTACAGATGTATTGAACGAGATGAAGAATGTCAATACACAATACGGAAAACTCTTTGCAAAGAGTCTCCCAACTAGAGGCTGGAAGAAGGAATCAATTTTCTTTCAATTGTCCTATTGGAAAGAGTTGTATGTTAGACACTTCATTGATCTAATGCACGTTGAGAAGAATGTTTGTGCTAGTTTGCTCAATACTCTGCTAGCTGATAACAAGTCCAAGGATGGTTACAATGCAAGAATGGATATGGTTGCTATGGGTATAAGAGCAGAATTGGCACCTGTGTAGACCACCGAAATTACCTCCTGCTGCACACACCTTGTCCAAGAGTGAGAGAAAAGTGTTTCTTCAAACACTAAAGGATGTGAAAGTACCAGAGGGTTATTCGTCCAACATACAGAGACTTGTTTCAGATGATGGCGTGAAATTGACGAATCTAAAATCGCATGACTATCATGTCATTATGGAGAATTTCTTGCCCATTGCAATACGTTCTATCTTGCCTGAAAATGTGCGCAAAACCATAACAAAGCTTTGTTGGTTCTTCAAGGCAATGAGTAGCAAGGTCATTGATCCTAAAAAATTGCTTGGTTTTCAGAGACAGATTGTGGGGACATTATGTGAGCTTGAAATGTATTTCCCTCCATCATTTTTTGATATAATGGTTCACCTAACTGTTCATTTGGTACACGAGACAAGAATGTGTGGTCCTGCTCGTATGCGATGGATGTATGGTGTAGAGAGATACATGAAAGTGCTGAAAGGGTAAGTGATGAATATGTTCAGGCCGGAGGGATGCATTGCAGAACGCTATTTAGTAGAAGAAGCAGTTGAGTACTGGTCTGAATTTATTCCAAATGTTGATGCAATTGGACTTCCAAGTACCCGATACACTAATAGGATGGATGTTGAAGGCATTACCGGTGGTCAACCGGTATGTGTTAGTATGGAGGAGCTAACACGGATGCACTTGTGCGTACTTCACAACACGGTCGATGTGCTTTCTTTTATTGACCTGCACATGCAAGCACTGTCTGAGTCCTTTCCCACCAGAGATAGATCATGGATTGAAGCTGAGCATAATCGGACGTTTGTTGACTGGCTCAATGGTTATGTTGCAAATATGTTGTCACCAAATAAAGAATCAGTGAAAGAAAGAGTTAAGTGGCTATCCATATTGCCTGATAGGCATGGGTATTCATACAAGTGTTATCTTATCAACGGATACACTTTTTATACCAGGGATCATGATGCCGCAAGTACAATGCAGAATAGTGGGGTGTCTATTACTGCAACTGCATGGAATGAGTCGATTACCACATACTTTGGACAGATTGTCAGTATTTGGGAACTCGACTATGTTGGTCACCGAGAATCAATCTTCGATTGTAGTTGGGTGAGGATCCCAAATGGGGTCCAAGTTGAATGTTCTGGGTTTGTATGCGTCGATTTGAAAAATGTGGGATACAGAGACGACTCTTACATAATGGCCAGTCAAGCTCAACAAATTTTCTATGCCCCCGACCCAGTGAACAAGAAATGGTCAATTGTGCTTCTGTCAAACAAATTTAACCATAGTTACCAGATCAATGACCAAGTCGATGAAGATGTTGACATGATTGATGATCCTTTTCAGAACTTCACACATTCCGTACCCTCTTTTGATGATCTTGCAAATCCACGTCCATACCAGAGAAATCTTAGAAACGAGGATGAATATAACAATCCGGATCTCGTTAACATTCATGGTCATGAACAAGAAAAGTCAACCAAAAAATGAAAAAGAAAAACCAGTGCTAAAAAGAAATGTACGACTTTATTAAATGTTGTTTTTTCTGCTTTATTAAATGTTGTTTCTGTTTATTTATTTAATTTTTTTTTTCTGTTTCACAGGATCATGGATCAACCGCCCTATGATGGAGATGATGGAGATTATGGGTGTGATGGAGATTATGGGGGTTATTTTCCCTATGATAGAGATGAGGGAGATGATAGAGATGAGGGAGATCATAATGACTTGGGACAGGATAACACTGATGCTCACATCTCTTGTAGCTCTGGAGAGAAGCGCAAGAGGGGTATAGTCACGATGACTTCATTGAAGAAATACCGTAGCAAAGGAAAATTACTGAAGGTAATTAATTTTATTACATCTGAACAGTTTAATTTTTATTATTTTTAATAATTATTTGTTGAGCTAACGATATCATTGAATTGCAGTTATCATTCAATGAGTATGGGCAGCCGATTGGACCTGAGAGTGCAAAGTTGGCGCACTACATTGGGTCTGCAGTCAGGAGAGTGGTCCCTATCGTGCTGCCATGCAGTGACTGACGTAAGCCTGAAATGAGTCCTTACAAGGAAGCGATTTGGGATGAGCTCGTGGTATGTAAATTAATTATATGCATATTTTCATTGTTGCATGACTTATTTTTATGTATAAGCTTGTGAAATTACTAAATATTCATAAAATATTTTATATGTGTATGCAGCAAACATTCTCCGGCCTTGATCACACAAGGAAGCATCAAATACTTATGCAAGCTGGGAATGCGGCCAAAAATTTTCGGTCTTTTCTGAGGAGAAATTCACGAGACCCGAAGACTGGTCAGTACTCGCCTAAGCCGCCTAAGGACTATGAGGAATCCCCTATGGTGGCCCCATATTGGCAGAAATTCGTGCGTAGATCTATGCTTGAAGATTTCAAGGTAACCTTGATCAATGTCATTTCATCTATTCCTATTAATGCACAATTTTTTAAGTGTTTATTGCATTTATATTACACTGTAGGAAAAAAGTAATAGAAATAGCGTACAAGCTAAGAATATGGAGGCGCGATATCGTGGATCTTCCAAAGGTTATGCACGTATTAGAGAAGATTTGGTGAGCTAAAAATACTAACTTTTAATTTTTTTTTATGATCATTCACTCTTAATATAGATTCACTTTTAATAATTTGGGGACATATTTATCATTATCGTAGAAAGAAGAAAAAAGGAAAGATGGAGAGAGTGCGCCTGTTGTTACCCGTTACGAGTTATTTCAAACTACAAGAAAGACTCGAGATGGAAATTTTCCCGATAACATATCTCAGCGTATCTCTGAAGAAGCGGTAATTCATCCATTATTTTATTCTTTACATTAAAAACAATTACTTCATTTGAAATGATTTAATAATATTTTTTTGTTATTCAGGAGCGCATATCTCAGAGCATGACGCCCGACGACATCCGCACTGTGGGGACTAATGATCTGTTTGCATGGGCAATAGATCGTCAGGAGCATCCCGGACGCTTACGAGCTTTTGGATATGGCATCACGAAGAAAACATTAGAGATGGCACCCGGTGTTGCGGCTATGTCTATGGTGGAAAAGCTTTCTATGCAGGTTGCCGACTTGGCTAAACAGATGGAGGTCATGAATCAAAGACAATTGAGACAAGGGATGTCGTCGAGTAGTGCTAGTTGTGAAAACAATATCCCGACTATGTTTTCCGCTGATGTTAGAAACGAATTCAACGATCCACTTCAAAACGTCTCCCAGGTATCAGATGTATCTCGTATTTATTTTAACTAAAGAGTACTAGTTGTTGGTCCCGTTTTCTTTCACAAACAAGGACAATATGGGAATTTAAGGGAATTTTTTTTTAAACACTGATGTATGCTAATGTATGACAATAATGAACACAACAATGTAAAGTGGTTCGGAGGCTCAAGCTCCTACATCCACTGCCTGATTTAACAGGAAATCCACTACCCGGGATTCTTGTTTTTAACGTGCCAAGGTGCACGGGTACACTGGACTCACGCCACTCCCTGGACTGCCTCTCGAACTGGCCTCACATCCCTCTTCACTCAGGGACTGCCTCTCCTCACCTCACTTCAACACCTAACACTCAACTGGAAAGGGTTTAGTTTGGTTTGGTTCTTCTCCAACTAGGTGAGGTTTTCCCTTACATGGTTTTAGCCTCTGAGCTAGGGTTGGGAAAACCTCTCTAAGCTTAGGATATATATGATGGGCTCGAGTATACAAACTGGAACACTCAAATATGACTATGAAGAACTCAGGTCAGTGTTCTTGATGGAGATGGTGCCTCCTTATGACTCCCTTGAACTTGCACCACTCTCACACCTCCAGCTCTTGCATTCGCACACTTACAAATGAAGCTTGAGTTTGTATTTATAGTGTGGATTTGAATGTTACCGTTGGAGAAAGTAACATTCAAATCCAGACTATCACTAGAGTGAAATCCTCCTTTTCAGTAAAGTATGGCCTTGTCAGCTTTTGTCAGATTCGCTGCCTTGACTTGATTGGTCCACGTGGACTGAGTCCAACGGCTCTTTTGTTCAGGGTACTTGATCAGGGTAGTCCTGACTTCAGGCGACTTGTCTTCAGCTGACTTGTAATCCTCTCAGGATACCTTTCTTCAGTAGACTTGAAGTCTTCTTAGGAACCATCATTGGACTTTAAGTCTTCTCAGTGGACTTCCTTCAGTAGACTTGAAGTCCACTCAGGGGAGTTGACATAAGGCTATTTGTCAAGCTTCCCAGCCTCAGTAGCCTGACTCCTTCAGGTCCTACTAGGCACAGCACTGATCCTCTCAATCATGCTCTTCACTGAGTAGTCCACTGACCAGCTTAGAAAGTCAGGTTTATACTCAGTGGGACTTCCATCAGGCTTCTCTTCAGGTTCAGGTCTTCTGACATGGCTTCAGACTGTTCTCCTTGTGATGTCATCTTGACTTCCTCAGGCTATATTAGTGAGTTCCCCCTCATTGAGTTCCCCCTCAGTAGAGTTCTTCCCTCAGCTGAGTTCCTCTCAGCAGAGTTCCCCCTCACTGAGTTCCCCCCTCAGATGAGTTCTTCCTCCACTGATAACCTGTTCTCCTGAGAAACAACCTAGCCTGACCTGAAACTAAAAGATACTATCCTGACTGCTTTCAAACCTATTACATGTTGTTTTGGAAAATCATCAAAACTAAAATATCCCAACAATTTCCCCCTTTTTGATGAATCCAAAACTTCTAACAAAAAGATTTTCTATTACAAGAATAAGGTCAGAGCACATGTAATAGTTTGAAATATGCAGAGATTCCCATAGTTTTAAAACATTTAAGATCTGTTCGGTTGACCATTTTTCTTAACAAATCTGGATCAGTGGTCATGTGAACAACCCGCTCTGATACCAATTGTTGGTCCCGTTTTCTTTCACAAACAAGGACAATATGGGAATTTAAGGGAATTTTTTTTTAAACACTGATGTATGCTAATGTATGACAATAATGAACACAACAATGTAAAGTGGTTCGGAGGCTCAAGCTCCTACATCCACTGCCTGATTTAACAGGAAATCCACTACCCGGGATTCTTGTTTTTAACGTGCCAAGGTGCACGGGTACACTGGACTCACGCCACTCCCTGGACTGCCTCTCGAACTGGCCTCACATCCCTCTTCACTCAGGGACTGCCTCTCCTCACCTCACTTCAACACCTAACACTCAACTGGAAAGGGTTTAATTTGGTTTGGTTCTTCTCCAACTAGGTGAGGTTTTCCCTTACATGGTTTTAGCCTCTGAGCTAGGGTTGGGAAAACCTCTCTAAGCTTAGGATATATATGATGGGCTCGAGTATACAAACTGGAACACTCAAATATGACTATGAAGAACTCAGGTCAGTGTTCTTGATGGAGATGGTGCCTCCTTATGACTCCCTTGAACTTGCACCACTCTCACACCTCCAGCTCTTGCATTCGCACACTTACAAATGAAGCTTGAGTTTGTATTTATAGTGTGGATTTGAATGTTACCGTTGGAGAAAGTAACATTCAAATCCAGACTATCACTAGAGTGAAATCCTCCTTTTCAGTAAAGTATGGCCTTGTCAGCTTTTGTCAGATTCGCTGCCTTGACTTGATTGGTCCACGTGGACTGAGTCCAACGGCTCTTTTGTTCAGGGTACTTGATCAGGGTAGTCCTGACTTCAGGCGACTTGTCTTCAGCTGACTTGTAATCCTCTCAGGATACCTTTCTTCAGTAGACTTGAAGTCTTCTTAGGAACCATCATTGGACTTTAAGTCTTCTCAGTGGACTTCCTTCAGTAGACTTGAAGTCCACTCAGGGGAGTTGACATAAGGCTATTTGTCAAGCTTCCCAGCCTCAGTAGCCTGACTCCTTCAGGTCCTACTAGGCACAGCACTGATCCTCTCAATCATGCTCTTCACTGAGTAGTCCACTGACCAGCTTAGAAAGTCAGGTTTATACTCAGTGGGACTTCCATCAGGCTTCTCTTCAGGTTCAGGTCTTCTGACATGGCTTCAGACTGTTCTCCTTGTGATGTCATCTTGACTTCCTCAGGCTATATTAGTGAGTTCCCCCTCATTGAGTTCCCCCTCAGTAGAGTTCTTCCCTCAGCTGAGTTCCTCTCAGCAGAGTTCCCCCTCACTGAGTTCCCCCCTCAGATGAGTTCTTCCTCCACTGATAACCTGTTCTCCTGAGAAACAACCTAGCCTGACCTGAAACTAAAAGATACTATCCTGACTGCTTTCAAACCTATTACATGTTGTTTTGGAAAATCATCAAAACTAAAATATCCCAACACTAGTAAAATTTTCTAAACTTAATATCTTCTTCGAACAGCCAGTGGAATGTTTCCTTTATGTGGATCATCCTCTTCGACTGGTGGCAACTGGAATGTTGCACGACAGCTCTAGTGGAATCATTCACGGTCGTCCCCACGCTTCTGGCTTTGTGAGAGTCACACTTATTGTACCTGAAATCGGAGAAGAGAATTCACCAGTGCCAAGACCAGAAGATGATGCCACCACAGTCGGAACAGCGGTTGGACACTTTCTCGAATGGCCGAGGAACTTGGTCTCTCTCACCAAGAAGGTAAAATTCATGGTATTAAAATTTAATTTTTTATTTATTCTAAATTATATTAAAAATTGATTGTAAATACTGCCGACTCCACAAAAGGCTCCACAAAGATCAAGTGGTATTGAGAGGGAGAGACCGGGGGAACCCACTATTGGTGTTCGCAGACGACGATTAGGTTATCCAGTGCACGGTGACTTACCCCACGACGTCACTACAATGTCAACAACGCACTTGATGGTTTCGTCCCCCACCTACGATCCAGTTGTGGTTCCCATTACTTCTTACTTTCACCAGGTTGGTTATGAAGAGTTCATCATACCGAATTATGTGAATGAAGTAATGCACGACAAGTGGTTGAGTGCAACTACAATAACTCTTTACCTCAGGTATGTGTTAATTAACTAATTCTCAATATTTACTTCATATATATATAATTTAATTTTCTTATTAAATATTAATTAGCGTATGTTTGTTTAAGATATTTGGGTGAGATATATTTCACCCTAGATATTGGGGCAAGTGCAAAGTATTCATTCGTCTCTCCACAAGTGTGTTGCATGTTTGGTAAGAGGACACCATTAATGAGGGATATTGGTAACCATATGTTGAAATATACTGGGAAAAATCATCTCATTTTCTGGCCGACAAATGTGGGGTGAGTACAATTAATATTTCATAAAATATTTTTTTTATATAAACAAATGATTGTCTTTTAATATTCTTAATATAATATTGTAGTAAACATTGGGTGCTGGTGGCCGTAGACATGAATGAACTTAATGTGTATTATATGGATCCAGCTCACGGTGGAGTGTATACAAATCGTCCTAATCTCATGACATTTATGGACGGGTAAGTTAGTTTTTAATATTCTCATATTATTATTTGTTTTACTTTTAAAAAGTATGCATATCTAATCTGAGCTTTATTTTCTAAATATTTTTTATAGTGTAATGAGAATGTTTCGGAGTAGTCTTCCAGGTCAAAGCTCAAAAACCATTAGTAAAGTGTTGTGGAAAAATATTTCGGTAAACTTACTTTATAAATTTTTCAATTCAATTAAAAATAATCATAGGTATATATAGTACGTGATTATAATTGCTAATCAATAGGTTCCGAGGCAGCAAGATGGCGATCACTGTGGACATTTTGTGTGTTGGTACATTGAAGATATAATCTTCACTTCTCAGACGACTATACCTGATGAAGTAAGTTGATTTATCGATTTATTTAAATTATTATTGATTGATATATATAACATATTCGTATTAATTAATTAAATTTTAAATGTAATATGCAGTTTGTGCATAATCCTCAGATCCCGACTTACAACAAAGCTAGAATTGACAAGTGGAAAATGGATTGGATGGGGTATTTATACAATAGGTTCTTAATGTAATTTTCTTTTTGTAAGACATTAACTTTTGGCATGTAACTTAAATATTAATTTGTGATGATATGATATTATTATGAATTTTTTGGTAATTAATTATATTTATTTGATGTTATAGATTAATATTTGATGGTATGGATAAATATATTTATTTGTATATAAACAGGTTTATTAAAATAAAATAGAAAATATAAAAAAAAAAATCAAAGAAAGCGGTTAAGAACCGCTTTCCTAGTGAATTAAATAAATAAAAAAAAAACGTAAATGCACTTGGATAGCGGTTAAGAACCGCTTTCTAAGTAAAGAGCTTAGATAGCGGTTCTAAACCGCTTTCTAAGTAAAGAGCTTGGATAGCGGTTTGAAACCGCTTTCTAAGAGACTGTCTTGGATAGCGGTTCGAAACCGCTTTCCTAGTACACAGCGGTTATAAACCGCTATCTAAGTTCTTATCTTGCATAGCGGTTTCCTAACCGCTTTCTTAGCTTAGATAGCGAATTCTTAGAAAGCGTTTCCAACCGCTTTCTAAGCTTAAAAATAACCGCTTTCTAAGTCCTTTTTTGTACTAGTGGTGGAGGAACGAGTCTCGCAATTACCGCCTCCAGTAGATGATACTGAGCGCTTGAACCGACTGAGTCATGTGTATGCTGAGACAGTGAGGCCAGGCCACGGAAAAGTTAGGGGCCTCGGTCAAATGAAGACGATGCGTATACAATCTGGCCCAGACGGGACATCAGCTGGCACACACATTGGCGGTTATTATCAAATAGATGTTGATCGTTTGCTGGCTGAGGAGCGCGCGAGATACGATAGATTGCTGGCCGAGCAACAAAGACAGCAAAACGAATTTGTGCGCCAGGAAGTACACAATCAGATGATGACATGGTTTCAAGGCCAACAGGGAAACCTACCTAGTGGGTTTTCTCAACCAGCTAGTGCATATCCTCCTTACCCAGCTTATCCTTCATATCCTCCCGCCCCTTCCGCATCTGGTTACGCCCCTTATCCTCCCCCTGCCCCTTATCCCTCGTCCGGTCCTTCTACTAGTATTCCTCTTGTTCCTCCTACTGGTTTTCCCACCGCACCTAATCCTCAGGCCTCTCCTGCTCGTCCTCCCGCTTCCGGTCCTTCATCGTCTCGTCGCAATTCCATCTCTCCAACTGGGTTTATAGACCTACTTGAAAGAGGTACATATTCTAGTTACCCCCCGAGGGGTAATTATTCCGGAAATGAAAGAGGTAATGATGATGATGATGAGAGTTAGGATGTCATAAATATTTGAACATGTTTTGGAACTATATTTGTTGGTTTGATATTTTACTGTTTATTTGGATTTATATGTCTGGATATTTGAGCATGTGAGTTTGTTATTATCATTATTATTGATTATTAGTTATGAATATTGTTGAATATTAAAATTTTATTGATTTTTAAAAAATATATTCATCAATATAAGTGTATATGTGTATATGTGTACACATATTAGTAATTAGTGAAGAAAATTTAAAAAGTATGTATTTTAAATTTTATTGATTTAAAAAAAACGATCAATATATGTGTATATATGGACACATATTAGTAAGTAGTGAAAAATAATTTAAAGAGTATGTATTTTATAATTTTATTGATTTAAAAAAAAACAATCAATATATATATATATATACACATATTAGTAATTAGTGAAAAAGAATTTAAAAAGATAAATATAAATGTACACAAATATATAAGTAGTGAAATTTTTTTTATTGATGTATTCATTAAAAATATTTTAATATTATAAATAATAAAAATAATATATATAAGTGATAGTTTAATTTTATATGTAATAATAATTTACATATAAAGTATAACAAACAATTAATATTAATTAGTATGATTTTTAAAATATATAACACAAAAATATATGAAATATATATATTACACCATAAAACATAATAACTAAATTGTCTTGTCCAAGCGGCACGACAAAACACGCAAGATCTCTCCATACATAGAGGTCGCGTGTTCGAAACTTGAGGGGGGCGAATTTCGCCCAATTAAAGTTGAGAGCGAGGTTGGATGGTGGTAGCCTAGCGGATCCGCTGGGGACAATGTTTTTAAAACCGGACCGGACCGGCCGGTCAGACCGGTTTAACCGGGAACCGGTCCTGGTACCGGTCCGGTTATTGGTAAAAAACGGATTTATAATAAACCGGAGCGAACCGGTCAAAAAACCGGTTGAACCGGTAAACCGGTAAATCTTTAGAACCGGTTTTATGATAATTTCAAAAAGTAGAGATCCCAAAAGTCTCATCTCCCACCCCACATCTCTGAAATATGAATCGCCACAGGTCAAAGCTACCATCACATTTCCCATTGCCATGGTCATGATACATTCAAGTTTTTAACTTGATATTTCCATAAAGGTGATTAGCAGATGATAATATAATGATAATGAGATGAATGAAAAAATGGAGAGAAGACAGTAAATTAGCCGCTCGATCGAGAAAGAAACATGGAAAAAGAAAGAGAAACAGAGAGGAAGAGACGGTTTAGCGTAGTGATTGATAAATGATGATAACCAATTGAATTGGTCAATCACGTCTTCAAATTTTCCTAATTAATGAATTGATCAATACTACAATTAAGGGAATAGAAAATTAAGATATCGTAAAAGATTTTAAAATATATATTATATGATATTTGGATTTTATGATGCGTATATCTATAATATTCCATATATATAATATATATAAATAATATACATATATATAAATAGTTATCCGAGTTAACCGGTTTTTTTACGACGGTTCAACCGGTCGACCCAGTGACCCAATGACCCAGTGAAGTGTCCGGTTCGATAGCCGGTCCGGTTTTAAAAACATTGGCGGGGGAGGGGTTGTGTTAGAGATCGAGGGTTCGAAACCCACGAAATTGCATTTTTTTTTCGGAGGGAACTAGACGAGGGAAGTAAACGAGGGAATTTCCCTCGCCACGTCAACCGAGGGAAAATTCCCTCGCCAACCGCCGCCTGTCACGTCAGAGTTAAAGAGGGTTTTAATTCCCTCGCCCACGTTTCCCGAGGGCTTTAAAGAGGGAAAATTCCCTCGTGCCCCATTCCCGAGGGATTAATTCCCTCGCCCTTCACGAGGGATTAGCCGAGGGAAATTTTGTCGAGGGATTTTTTTCCCTCGTCTCTTCCCACGCAAATTCCCTCGTTAAAACCCTCTCCATTTTTCGAGGGATTCGTTTTTCCCTCGTGTACAGATTGGCGACGAGCATTTTGGAGAGGGAATAAATCCCTCTTCAATACCCTCTCTATCTTCAATTCCCTCTCCAAAACCCTCTCCAAAACCCTCTTTAAATCATCTTATTTTTGTAGTGAAAGTGAAAGGGAAGGAAAAGGAAGGAACTGTTATAAAACTGCACAAATTTGCGACGAACTGATTTGCCGTCGCAAATTTAATATTTTGCGACGGCAATTCCGTCGCAAATACGCTTTGCGACGACCCAGGTCAATTATTGGTCACCAACCCCTCTGACGAGCTTCAACTACTCAATTTTGCGACGGAAAAGTGGCCGTCGCAAATATGAATTTAAAATTTGCGACGGCCATTCCGTCGCAAAACAGGCAAATGGGTCGTTTTCCGGGTGGCTACTTTTAAACGGGTCGTTTTGCGACAGAAAATTCCGTCGCAAATTTCAATTTTGACTTTGCGATGAAATATCCGTCGCAAATGTAGCAGGAGTACAACGAAGGTGGTGGGCCCTAGGATTTGCGACGGACATTTCCGTCGCAAAACACTAACTGTTGCGACGGAATTTCATATCCGTCGCAAACCGACATTTTTTACGACGGCTTGCCAAAATCCGTCGCAAATACACGAAATTTGCGACGGATAATTGGCCGTCGCAAATTTTCCGTCGTTAAACCGCGTCTTTTTTGTAGTGTAGAAACAAGCGAATTCCACCATTCATATTCCTGCACAGGTATATATACAAGCTAGTTATTAGAATCTTCTAACTTAATTTATATTTTAATAGTACACTAATTTGAAAAACGAGAATGAAATGTCATAAATAGTCAATAAAATAAATAAGAATACATTCACCAGATTCTATAATGTTAGTAATATTTTTCGAAAAGTAAAAGATTAAGTAATTTTTATATAAAGATAAAGTGAAGTTAAAAACAATTAAAAATCAACTGAACGTACCAATAAAAAAAATTACAAAGCCTGGGCAACAACAAAGTAAAATGACGGCTATTACTGTATAAAAATGAAAAAAAAAAAAATGAGATATAGAGACGGAGAGATACCAACAGATCTGAAATCTTGAGTAGAAAGCCAATTAGAGGAAATCTTTGACGCCTTTTCAAAACATCTAAAAATGAAGATATTTAGGCTTTATTTGGATGGATGTCTCTCCAATTAACACAAAGAACTTTACAAATGATTATTAATTAAAAAATGATTATGAACTTTAGAAATTAATAAAACTTGATTCATTAGTCATGTTCTTCTGTTTTTCTCCATGAGAAAAAAGAGTAATTAATTGTCTATTAAATGATTATTAAAAGTAAAATTCTAATTTTGTTTATATTTTCTTTTTGTCAAATAATAATTTTTAGATCCATGGATCTATCAAATCCTCTCATGAACAAAGGATTTGAAATCCATGAATTTAAACGACATAGATTTTCATATTAATTATATTCATTTCGAATTTATTGTCAGATCAATCTCATCCAAATACAACCTTAGATCCGAGATTTTATGGAATTGACTGCGGAAAATGAAATATAACAAAACAAAAATGAGATTAAACAGAAAGAGTTACCTTCAAATGTTTTCCTTCATCAGCGAAAGTTATAGATCGAATTGACGGCTGTTGATTAAATATTAAAAAAACGCAAATTTAAGAAAAAGAAAAAGGAAATGAGAGAGAATTAGAGAAACACTTGAGCATCCACCGAGTAGATCTAAAAACTTAAAGGAGATTAGTGAAGAATGGGAGGAGGAGGAAGAAGTTAATATAGATGGAGTGTGTTTCAAGGATTTGAATGGCGGCTGTAGGTTAATAGGGTTTCTTATAACTCCTTTTATAGGGATAGGGGAACATTCTAGAAGTGTGGTGAAAAACCTGAAAGTTTTACCCTTTCAAAAACAAAACAAAAACTTGATAGTTTTACACTATGGACTCATTATTACTCTAGTTGAAGTCGGTTGTGCGCTATTAACTAATTAATTTCATAATAAATAATACATAGATCTTAGAATTAATAAGTTATTAATTAGCATGTACTCCCTCTATCCATGAATTTTTTACCCTGTTACTTTTGGGCAAAGAATTTTATGAAAATTAGTATTTTAATGAAAAAATAGAAAAAATAAAGGTATTGTGTAGGTATTGTGAGATCCAACTAGGGATGTTAAATGGGCCGCGCGCTGGCAGACCAGCCTTTACCCCTGAACCGTACAGGGTTAAGTCCAAGCATATAGTAGCCTGTTTAAAACTGGGCTTTTTTTAGTCGGGGCCGGTTAACTCGCGGCTAAATAGGGTGCCCTGCCGGTTTACTGAGCTTCCCGCTTAGCCCGAAACTTTAAAAAATAAAAAATTAATTTTCCTACCCCACTTACTCACTTAGACCGAAATAATACCTCTCTTCTAAAAATTTCAATCGACCTCAACATTTGGACAAAAAGCATATCCATTCATTAGAGTCGGCAACTGTGAATGTTATGTAAAAAAAATCCTTTAAAATTAAAGCAATCGAAAACATAAACATTGTTTAGGATTTGAAAACATCGGGATGAACCCTGAGGTGATCTGTTGATGATGATTCATTTTTAATTTCTTCTTCGGTAGATGGATAGCATCATGGATGAATGATTGGATCTGGTAATATTGGAGGAGAGGTGCTATAACGACTAGATAGGTATAACAAAAGAAACAAATTAATTACCGTGTTTTTTGTACTTCACTTATATAAAATATCCAAAATAAACGTCTGAGAACAATAATTATGGTAGAATCTCAACAGTCAACACTTCAAATCTATAAATATATAATACAAAGAGCACTGCCTTTTTTAGGTTTTAGCGGGAAACTATTTTGACCTTTGATCGGTTTTCTTTGCTTCGATCTTGATCGTCCATTCTTGATTGTTATTTTGGTATGGTATGTTTTTTAATTATTATTGTGATTCCATTTTTTCAGCTATTGTTTTAATGGTGTGATGTACTATTTATATCACTCTTTGTTGTGTTGTTCCAACCATTCTGCTCTTTCATTCTTCTCTCATTTCTCTAGTTTTGTGAATTTTAGTTTTGAGGTTAGCTGTTATTTTGTGGGCGGTTTTGTTGTTTACATGGCTTCTTTGTCGTCGTCTTCCTTCGGCTTGTGCATCATATGACATTGTAATAGTTGTAGTATTTTGATATTGCCTCTGTAATGATTGGTTACGATTTTCTTTTTTCTCCTTTTTTTTATTGTA
The DNA here is from genome assembly GCA_947034835.1 of Ballota nigra. NCBI lineage: Eukaryota > Viridiplantae > Streptophyta > Magnoliopsida > Lamiales > Lamiaceae > Ballota > Ballota nigra. The sequence goes on along the minus strand of OX344728.1, from coordinate 29,967,685 downwards.
TTGTATTTTTCATTGACTGTGTAGACGTATTTGTCCCATAATTTAATCAAATTTATAATGTATATTGAAAAGCTTATGCCTTTGTTCTTGACAATCGATGTTGTGTTAGTGTGTCTTGCAACTCAACAGATTCAAGACACGTATGCTTCAAATCTGCCTCCAATATTCACCATATGGAGAAAACGAAATGTCACTGGAGCTGTAGATGAGTTTTCCCACTTTCTTTAGTTTTGGCCTGTTTTAGAAAAATAGGTCCTGGTTTTTCATTATCTGTAGTGCCGCGGCTGAGGAGGTGGCGACACCAGAACGTGGCTAAATTGAATTAGCATGGGTTGGTTGTACTGCTTAGAAAGGGAATGGAGAGAGATGATCATTAGCGAGATTCATGTGTACATTTTTTTTAATTTATAGAATTTCATGTATGTTTTATATTATATATTAGAGTGTCGTGAATTTCTTGCCAAAAAAAAAAAGGAAAAGGAAATGATATACCAATTATCATATATATATAAACAATTTATGGGTTGATATTTTTTAGTTTGAGGGATTTTTTTTAGTAAACATATAAAATAATATAAATAAAAGTGTAATTTAAAACAATTATATAGTAAATTTTCAGAATTAATATTACTAAACATAAATGTATTATATTAAATTAGACAATAACAAAAAAAATTAATATAAAAAAATCAATTATTAAAATATAAACGTATTTTGTCATTGCATTAATGCTACATCAATTCTTTGTACTATTTTCCTACATTCAAAGTTTCAATTTGTTTGCGTAAACTTTGCTCATTCTCAATAAGAATTTATAATCTATATAGTATTAAATTAAGCAATTGACTTAGTCTAAAAATATTTAGTAATATAATCACACTCACATCCCATAAAATTAGGTATCAAATCATTTTTATTATATACGTAAATTGCTACTGCCAATTTTTTTATCTTCAAAATATTACTTCAGTTTTCATGGCATAAATTATGTGATAATTATTATATAGGCAATATGTTTCTCATAATAGGCTACTGATTTTTTTCCAATCGTCTTCATTTTTTAATAATTGATTTAGTATTAACTTGATTATTAATTAGTAATAGAAATTATTCAATTATACTTCACCCACACAAGTCACATCCCATAAAATTGGGCAAAAAATATATTCACCCGAAATTAAACATAAAATTTTAGATATTAGGTGTTGTGTGCATGATGCATTAACACTTTAATAGGAGTGATTGTTAATTTGTATTGTCTCGTGTTATGAGACGGTCTCACACAATTTTTATCAATTTTAAATTATGTTAGTATTATTTTTTCTTTACGAGACTATCTAAAGTGTGACATATTTTTTTATTTAAGAAAAACACCTATGTTTATTTAGAAAAACAATTTTATTTAATCATATCTCATCTTCACATCTCATATATATTTCTTCTCTCTTTTACGCATGTACACTTTTAATTCAATCATACACCATAAAATTTGCTATTTTACGTTAGAATTTATATTCTAAAATCTAAATATGAATTCAAGCCACTTGACTTAGTCTAAGAAATAAAAGCGCGTTTTTTTATAATATTGGGAAGTATAATAGAATACAAAGTATCTATCAGAGGACTTAATAAAAAATTCTACTAGATTTGTTAATAGTTACGGTAATCATGCTACTTGATTTTAATAGACCCTGTTATAAACTTATTCACAGTGTAATAACTTTTTTTTCATAATTTTAATTTACAGATTTCTTAAATAAGAAAAGCACGGATTTGATATAATGCCCACCGGTGGGCATAACTTATATGCCCACCGCGAATGTGATAATGACACATAAGCAAATTTAAATAGGGGCCCCACTATTATTTTAATTGATTACTTAAATTTGCTTACGTGTCATTATCACATTCGCGGTGGACATATAAGTTTATGCCCACCGGTGGGCATTATATCAAATTCGAAGAACAGCATAGTATTAGATATGATAACCACAAGATCATTGAAACCAATTTAAGATATTGCATAATTTACTTTATCAAGATTTTATGTTGCCATGAACAAAAGATTGAGGGCATGATATTTATATTGGGGAAATTGCAGAAATGGTCCCATGAGAATTGGTCCTCATGAATTTGGTCCTTTTTTTAGCGGAAATAGTCTCATAAGATTTTTCTGTCAAAAGTAACGGATTAACGAGCATGAGACGAAATCTGGCAGAGAAAAAATCATCCCCAATCGACGAAGTTTGCTGGAGGATTAGAAGAAAATGCAGCGGAGAGGAAATACTAAATAGCATAATCGCCTCCATACTTGCATTTTACATTAAAATGATTGTAAAAAAAAATAAAAATAATTGTTAATAGCAAAAGTTGACCAATTTCCCTTCAAAAATCAAGTTGAAAAGGTTTTTCCATCCAGTTTTACATAAGAAACTGTTAATTTTTTTAACGGATGGGATCTTTTCTGCTAAAAATGGGACCAAAAAAGAACGTGGGACCAAATCTGTCAAGTACGAATTCTCATGGGACCATCCTTACAATTTACCCTATTTATATTTTTAAATAAGTCACTTTTTTAATACTTCTATTTGTAATGAACAATTTCAAAAAGGAAAAGATATTTTTTTTGGTAAAGTATACGGTGAAAATGATTCATACATATGTATTAGTAGTTTTAGAGGGTATTAATTTTTTTTACTGAAGAATATTAATTGTTTAACTAAAGGATATAGTTGGTTACACTACAGGGTATTAGTTAACTACACTAAAAAATATTGTAAAATAATTCATCTATAAATTATTTTCACTCTGTATATACTTTTTTTTTATTGATTCGAAGATTTATTATTTTATTTGGATGTTAAGGTTTAAAGAAAATTCACTTTCTGGTTAGGGAGATTTAAGTTTGTTAACTTTTAATATGATCCGAGATAAAAAAAAAATTAAATCATTTGTTTTTTTGTGGGTTCGTCATCATTATTAAAATCAAGTTTATGTTTTGAGAATTTTAAAATAACATTGAATTTATTATATGTAACTTTTTTTAAAATAAAAGAAATTGTTTTAATTTTTATTTATTAAGATTCTACAATTAAAATTATTAATTCTTAATCAAATTAAATATGAAATTGATTATAAATAAATATATTATAGGACACAACATTTGATCCCCTGAATTAATTGATATTTAGGTTGAACACCAAGTAATCAAAAAATTGTAGGGCACATCTATTTGACCCGCAATTTACTAAGTTCACCTATCTCTTTTATATTTTTGTTAATAAATATATTCTTTTTAAAATTATAATTTTATCCTATATATAATATTCACACGCATTAAAAAAAATTACTCGTCAATCTTATTTAATTTCAATATAACCACTAAACATATCCACTCTCTAGGAAAATATATCTCTTTATATCTAAAAAATACTCGCGCATTAATCTCATTCAATTTCAATGTAACTATAAAAATTACCTACTCCAATGTCGCTTTAATTCATCGTTGAAAAACATGATTATTGTCTTTGCACAAATATCCATTAGGCGAAGGGGCTGAGAAAATTAAATGTCCCAAAAGTCTGCCCCAAATTAAATGTAATATTTCATCATTAAATTACACCCTTCAAACATTTATATATAGAGCGAAGTTGGATTATACGCGAACCACTTTGTAATACTTTTTAGTGTAACTAACTAATATCCTTTAGTATAACTAACTAATATCCTTTAATGTAACCAACTAATATCCTTTAATGTAACCAACTAATACATTTCAGTGAAAATAACTAATATCCTCCAGAACTAATATCTTTTAGTGAAAATAACTAATATTTTTTTAGTAAAAATAACTAATATCCTTCAAATAATTCATGTATGAGACATTTTCACTCTATACTTTGTCCTCAAAATTACACCATATGTCATTATTTTACTCTCACAAATCCAATTCTCATACTAAATATGTGTCAAACTCTCATTATACCCCTATTTTATTTTATGTAATACTAATTAAACAACTCTCACATTAAACTCTGTGTAAACAGTAAATGACGCATTTAATTGGGTACAGAGGGAGTATTAGTTAATCAAAAGTTGAATTTTAAATTTTTATTACGTGATTACAAAGTATTATATTAGTGCATGTTTGTGTTAGGTAATACATCTATTAACATCATAATTAACTGTTTGTAACATGTTATTTATTATAGATTGGTGCAAGTGTATCGGATATCAAAGTACCTAAATTTACCCGAAGTTTTTTTTATCGGACATAAAAAGGAAAGAATGGTAAGTTTGTACATTATTTTATCTTACGTATATTTTTTTTTTTTACAAAATATAAATTAAAACACTAATAATTTAGTGTGTTATAAATGGATTTTCTGTCTTATATAATTTTTAAAATCTTATAGCCTATACCAACTGCATTCTGAGAAAAACACATAAAATTTTGAAGGGTGTGCTTGGGTGTTTTTCCAAAATGTTGTTGAAAGTGTTGAAACATAAAAGACAACATACACAGCGAAAGACTTGAAAAATATATTGCAAACGGATATCAACTTTTTTTTCATAGATTATAAAATAATATATGATGCCTCATGACGAAACTTCACTATAACGAATAGTGATACAAAGACAAAATAGAATCCTACTGTAAGATCTTACAACAAGGTAATATATCCTAAATATATCACCAAAAGCCGAGAACCCTAATTGTGTAAACAACCTACTTATAGGCTTAACTAAAACACTATTAGAGTTACAATGGAGAGAACAAAAGCTACTACACTTGCTATAGATTAATAGGAGTCTCGATTTCTTCACTTGAATATGTCTCATGCGTGCTCTATTTATAGATTTCGAATCTAGCATGTGAACACTTGGAAATCATAGTTTCCCATGATCCAAGAATCGTCTACCACTAAGCTCTATGAACTTGAAAACCGTCTATGCTTATCTTTAATCTTCTTACTCTAAAACTGCAAGCGCTTGACTTGGTAACTTCCACGTCGTCAACCTGTATGTTTAGACATTAAAGATAACATTGAAACATTCGAAGTTAGTGTTAGAAGAAAGGACAAATTCTGATGTTGCGGAAAATATTGTAACATTTTGTACAACACTAAGCCAACATCAACAAATATTATTATAGATTTTACCCACATGTTGTGGTTAAGTATCAGGACATATGCTGATCTGTTTCTTTTAAGAATGATCATGGTGGTTATCTAATGTTGGTTGGATTCAGGAAAATGATTAACTATCATGTTACAAACATTTTATGTTATTTTCAGTATTGAGGCAAAAAAAAAAAAAATTCATACATTTTAATGATAGTAATCCTTTTAAAAGAGTTGTTATAATTGGTTTGATTTGATTACCGTTTTCTAATTATTTATAGGTATTCATCTCATTCTTTTAACCAATAAAATTATTTTTTACAAATATTCAATAAGTAATACTTTAATATTATGTGTTTGATCCTGATATTTAACTATTTTCCTTCGTCAAAGAAATTGTATTATTTTAAAAATATATTATATTGTAGATTATTGTAAAGTATTTTAAGTATGGCTTAAAATTGTGTGAGATTGTCTCTTGGAACTAGATAATATAGATTTAAATATACTTACGTTGAAATGTTAGTGTGATAGGTCCAATTCATATTCTATCCCAGAAGTCAGTTTTATATGAAAATAGTTAATTATAAACTTATCATAAAACTGTTTTAAAGTATTTTATATTATAAATAAAATATATAAAATATAATTAGAAGTAACGTTAATTTGAGTCCAAGAAATTGTTCAGTTATATTATTTTTTAAAAATTTATAAATTTTTAGTTTTATAATTAAAATGTGTTCATTATTATAGTTTAAAAAATATGACAAATTTCGGTCGTGTGAAGCACGAGATTTACGATCACTAGTAGTACTTACAAGTGATAAAAAAATATTTGCAAGAACGAGGTCGTTAAAAGAACTCGAACTCACATCTAACTCCTCTTTATAATCATCTCCATATCTAAATCATGGGGAAGATTAAATTTTTAGGACACTATCTTATAGCAATTTGCAAAATGAGGACACTTTCTTTACGGGCTGGCAATTTTAGGACACTTTCTTTTAAATTTTGCAATTTCAGGATATTTTCTTTTAAATTTTGCAAATTTAGGCCAATTGATACTAATTTCGGGCCAAACGAAAATTTGGAGTCCTAATCCCAGATCTTCCCGCAAATAAAAAAAATCAATTTTGCAGAATTCCAATTTCACTAATTTTGGTTGAAAAAATCCCATGGGATCAAAATTATTAAAAAAATGGTGAGACGGAAGTTCTATTGGAATGGAAAATGCAATTATATTTTTTAATTTCTCAAAATTGTTTACATACCAGCCAAGAATGGTGAAAGCAATGGGGAGAACAAGCAAGGGCTTGAATCCTAATTTCAGAGCGCAAAGTTTGATAAGCATATTTTTAATTGTCTGCCCGCATGGGCGTAGCTTAGCTGGTTCCTTGGTGGCAGATTGTTACAAAGACGCAGGATCAAGCCCTGGCAACCGCAGTGTGGGAGTTTTATCCCTTCAATGTGGGGGATAGCTTCTTGTGTGCACCAGACACTAGTTCTCCCACCTAATGGGCCGCCGAGTCACCATGATTTACCTCCTCCACCCAATTATGTCGGGCCAGGGGGTGGAGGCCCTAGGGGCGAGGGTTTCGCCTTTTTCTACAAGATTTTTAATTGTCCAGATTTTTTTAGATTTAAAATTCGCCAAATATTTTAGTAACGTGGAAGGATTTTAGTGATATAGCGTCTATGAAGAAGTCAAGCTGGAGGATCAAGCCCGTTTGTCACGTAATTAGTATCAGTTGACCTAAATTTGCAAAACTTAAAAGAAAGAGTCCTGAAATTGCCAGCCCATAAAAAAAGTGTCCTGAAATTGCAAAATTTAAAAGAAAGTGTCCTAAAATTGCCAGCCCGTAAAGAAAGTGTCCCCATTTTGCAAATTGCTATAAGGTAGTGTCCTAAAAATTTAATTTTCCCCTAAATCATGGTATGAAATAAGATTCTTAACGATCAGAGCCTTCATTGGAATATCAGAATCTACAAAATTGTATTCCATCAGAGTCTATACAAAGAAAAATAAAATAAGTAGTTAGATACAATATAAATTAAATATAATTAATCTCTTAATTAAATTATTTTCTTTAATTAATGTTGCAATTGTTATAAATCTAGCAGATTTATTATACCAAATCTAGAAGATTTGATATGGACATTACTAATTGTAACGCCCCGAACCCAGAATATATTGATTGTATCGGATTCGAAGTGTTATTGTGATCAAAAGTCTGAATTATAAAATTTTTTGAAGGAATAATACTGAATTGAGAGGCAGAAATTTATGCAGCGGATAAGTGGGAAGGAATATTAGAATGTGAGTGTATTTGTATATATATATATATATATATATATATATATATATATATATATATAAAGATGGATAGAAGGTTCTGTATCTTTAGAATAATACACACTGAGTTTGGATAATTTAAACACACGGAAAGAGTATCGTCTTGCATAGCAGTAGCGATAACATTTATTGGGAAATAGAAATGATAGGCATCATTGTATTAGTAATAATATATTTTAAGAAAAAGGGAGACTTTGTGTCTTCTGTGTCACTGTCCTTGCTCCCCGTAATTGAAATCTGCAAGGGGTTAAGAAAAGGGGGCGTGAGAATTGAATTCTCACTTATGGGTGATTGCAACATCATGGGATTGGTAAATCCGAAATATATTAAGTTATACTCATTGATAAAGTAATTAATTAATCAGTTGACGTGTATAAAAGATTATAAAGATTTAAACGGTGATTAAGCATATTTCACATGATATTATTGAAATAGCACAAGTTGGTTCACATTAGGGCAAAGCCCAAAGTCATATCACGCATTATCACAAACTGACAAACCATAAACGTATGACAATTTCACTTCCAACAAAGTTACTCTTTTCAACTCCAACAAATCAACAAAGTTATCCTTTTCAACTCCAACCAAAACTTACTTCATCCAATCACACAAGCTCACATCATCCAACCTTATAACATCCCTCAAAATAAGCAAGTATCAATGGCCTTCTTCCCAGTGCGTCAAACGACAGCTGACCGGGGACCAGATCTACTTGCTCAACAACCTTGATTCCGAAGGCGTCCCCGACAGCTGCCCCGGAGGTCGGATTTAAAACTCGATCCCGACTTCGTACATACTGACTCTCCACAAAACTGACTCAATAAACTTTACAAAGAAAAGTACTTGACTGATAACCGAACTGATTCATGCTCACGTAAGTTGTTTACTCATGCAGTGATGATCGATTCATAAAACAACAGGCAATATATAACATATATAGTTATATCACATAATCCAAACAGTTATATAGATAGGTGTTACATTTATGTTGGATTAGATATTTTTGATTTGATTTAGTCGAGTTCAGAAAATACCGGCACGACGTTATTAATAGCAGATCAATCAACGGATCATCACCCACCTGATTGTTCTGAGTTCCGGGAATATTGGGTAGGTAGGCAGTCGAGTCCATCGTGCGTATTCCGAAAAGTACAGAATCCTAATAAGGGAGTATTTCGATTAAAAGATTGACTTTTGAATTTGAAAAGCTTAAGAGCGCGAAACTCAAGGATTGAGTAGGTCGTTGTCTTCAGAGAACTATTGAAAACTAAAGTTTTCAAAGGTTGATTTCAAATTGATAAGTACACCTCTTTTAAAGGGGAGGTGTATTAGGGGAGTGTATTTACTAAATTCAGTGTGCAACAGGGGGTGTATTTACTGAATTTAGTGGTGTAACAGGGGGTGTATTTACTGAAATTGGTGGTGTAATAGGGGGTGTATTTACTGAAATTGGTGGTGTATCAGAGAGTGTATTTACTGAAATTGGTGGTGTTCTCAGAGAGTGTATTTACCGAATTTGGTGGTGTTCTCAAAAGGGCCTTTTTAAGGAAAAAATATCTTTATTAAGCTTGGAAATAAGATTATTATTCAATGAAAATTAAAGAAAAGGTTATTCTTTCTTACGAATCCTAATTCTCGTTTTTAAACGAAAACTTGAATTTAAAACTTTTCTTCTCTAAACTTATTAAAAGACTTTATTTTTTTGCGTTTTCTAAAATTCTAATAGGGTTACGAGGTGAAGACGAGTTTCCCTTTGATTACGAAATTTATTCAAACGTGTTTTTACTCTTGGAAAACGTCAAAACAAGGATACTATAGGATTTTGCTAATATCATCATAATACTAAAAACAATGATACTAAACATTCATAAGAATAATACTAGTCCTCTAAGTCATTTCTACCATTCATCTAAAACAATAATATTCCAAAATTCAACTACTAATACTAAATACTAAACTAAAAATCCAATCTCATGGTTTGTGAAAGAAATAAAACAAAGAAACAATCTACCCAAAAACTCACTTCTAAAGAGTGATACAAATGAAACAAAACAATAATACTAAATAAGTCCATAACTAATACTAATTCATCTAACCACTAACAATAAGTTTTCTTTCAATTCTTTTCTTGTTCTAAGCTTCTAACAACTAACAAAATAACCCAAATATCTCCCCAAGATAAAAACGAAGATAGAAACCTTACGAGCTTCAGTTTGAGATGTTAAACGGGTGGCCTAACGGCGTCGTTTCGAAACCCGAAAATTGTTCATGAAAATTGGGCAGCCTTACGGCGTCGTTCGGGAATTCGGAAAAACGATTTGGGCAGCCTAACGGCGTCGGTTTGAAATTCCAGAAATTCGGCAACAGCAACCGGTTCAACGACGTCAATTTTGAACAGAAAATTAAACGAAAGAAGGTCCCGGTTAGAAATTGAAATAAACCGGCGTTCGAAATCGAATTTAAACGGAATGAAATTCGAAGTAAGAAGGAAGAAATCCATCTTACTGGAGGTGGAGGAGGAGACGGCGGCGGCGGGCGGCGGCTTCGGCGGAGCGGCGGCGCTTCGGCTGAGGCGCGACGGGAGCAGCGACGGCAGCAGGGGAGGGGAAGCGCGACGGGAGCAGGCTTGGGCTTCGTTGCGGCGGCGTGCTCGGCGGCGCTGCATCTGGGTCGTGGTGGTGCGGGAGGCGGAGCCCCGGCGGCGATGGCGTTCGCGGCGGTGGGAGCTCAGAGGAGAGGCGGAGCTCCGGCGATGCTTGGTTCCAATCGAGCGGCGGCGTCGTTCGTTGACGTGAGAGGCGAGAGGCGGTTGGGCCGAGCTCCGTCGCCGGAGGAGGAGAGGACAGCGGCGGCGAGAGGCGGAAGGAGGCGGAGGAAGCCGAAGGAAGGAGGAGAAAAAATTTTAGAGAGAGGGAGAAAGATTTTTGCGTGAGGGAAATGAAAGAAAATGAGAGAAAATTTTTGGGTTTTCCTATTTATACTCCCTCTTTCCAAACTTATCTTCTTTCTAAAATCTTATCCAATATTTTCGATATTTTCGTTCCCAAATAATACGGTTCAGGGATCGTTTTGTTCACGAGTATAATTCCGATTCAGAAAATAATACAGTTTTTAAACTCAAGGAATATTTTATTGTACTTTGATTTTTCTCAATAAATTAAACGGATCGAAGTCCTTAATTTAATTTGAATAATTAACTTCTCGTAGTCCTTTATTCGTTTGAAAGAATTCGTTTTCTTTCTTCGAATTTAGGAGTTTTATAAAAAGGGTATGTATATTTAAATACACAAATAGCACACAAAAATAATTAAAATTAAAAGAAACAAAGAAGAGAAAAATAAAGTAAAATAAAATAAAATAAAAAGGTTTCTAAATAAGAGAAAAGGTACAGAACGGGACGGGGTATTACACTAATGGACTTATAACCTAAACGGGCTTTAGGTTTAGACTAGGTTATCTCTTATAAATAGATCATTGTACTCAGAATTGTGTATACGCATACACACATATTAGTGAAACTCCTGGTTTGGTACGCCCCTCGATTTACAACACGTTATCAGCACAAGTCTCTACCCGCAATTAATCGCACGAGTGTTCTCCTCGTTAGATTAATTTTAAAATTCTACAACCTCAATTCAAATACATCCGTCAGAATTTATTTAGCGGCTCCCAGCTAAATTAATCGATAGGCATAAGTCTATTGTGAAGGGATTGATTCTTCTGTTAGAAACAGGGTATGAATATTTCGAAAAAACTGAAAGTGGGAGAAGAGTGAGCACGAAACGAATTCGTGTAAAACCGAGTCTAGGTGAAACCTATGCCCGCAAGATCGAATACGCTCGTACAGTGCTTACGGATTATGCGTACGGATCCCCAAAGGTAAAACGGTTTGTCTATTCAGACCGGTAGCACTACCGTGTATGAATTTCCGGCGAACGAAATCGGAATTATAAGCTGAACGAGATTTTCTGGAGAGACTGAATTTCGGGAATTTCTGGGTTCGTAAGCTATTCTGGAAAACTGGACGAAAGGGGGTATATATAGGCGGAATTCCGACCCTTTAGAGGGCTGCTGGAGTGGAGTACGTGGTGATCATGGATCACCCACGTTCAGTCGTGGAGAGAAACTGCGTTTCTCAGGATTGGGAAGCAAGAAGGAATATTCCAGATGCTCTGGAGTGTATTAATCAAATTCGTAGTGTATTAATCAAGTTCGTGGGCCGACCCAATTCTAAGTGGGCCAACCGAAATGGGCCGACCCAATTCCATACGGGTCACCCAATCCGATTGGATCCAAAAAGATAATGGGCTATTTCATATTTTTGGTACTCTAAAAATATAGGTATGGCACCAAAGCCCAATTGCCAAGAACCACGAACCCGGGCCCGGGCGCGCGTGCGTGTGGTCCATGGTTAGGGTCCCCATGTCCCAATTTAGAGAGCATGAATAATTTCCTACTTATATACAAGACAAACTTCTTGTAATTTTCCAATGTGGGATGAAACTTTATTTTCCATTCCCATGGAATTATTCAACACACATGATTAATACTTCAACTTCCCAAATTAATTTCTCACTCACCGGAAATCGGTTTTGAGATATTAAATATACCACGCTCATCTACTCCGCGAGTAGAACAACATCGTTAATTTTATTTTCCCAAAAACTAACGTTTTTACTCCTCAAAAAATTGATCAAAGTAAGGGTATGAACCCGTTATCAGCACAAGTCTCTACCCGCAATTAATCGCACGAGTGTTCTCCTCGTTAGATTAATTTTAAAATTCTACAACCTCAATTCAAATACATCCGTCAGAATTTATTTAGCGGCTCCCAGCTAAATTAATCGATAGGCATAAGTCTATTGTGAAGGGATTGATTCTTCCTAAAACAATATATCTTGCCGTGGATTTTGGTATGTAATTTATATACTAGTTTGGTTTTTATTATTATATTTCTATTCATTGGAATTGATTTATATATGTCCGCAATTTTAAGGATCAAATTTGCATTTAGTTCCTCATCGTCGATTTGCTTGCATAAGTATAGATTTGCGGCCAAGTGGTTTTTTTATGTCGCTGCAAATTTGATATACTTCATGCTAGTGTAATTTCATATTTGATTAAAGTCCAAAACTTGTTATGAAAAAAAATTCATTGGTGGAAGATATGCGATTTATATATTTATGAAATCCTATTCTCAATACCTGCATATATATGTGCCTGTGTATATGAATATACGTATATATATTCTTATTTCCATGAATATATAAATCCACCCGCATATGTGGTCGGAAATTTGATACACCGGAAGTGTCGTGAAACGCGGCGGCGATGGACTCCCGTCGAGCCAACGCCCCCTCCCTCCAACTGGATCGGAAGGAGCGACGGAGCTTGTATAGTCGTCCCCTTCGACAAGGCAGCAACGGCAGAACGCGATTGATTGTCGATTCCCCTTGTGGTCGAGCGCACGACTCCGAATCACGGCGTGGCCGTGCCACTTCTTAGCGGTCGTGCGCCGTTGATCGCCCATGGCAGAATCACCGCTGCTGGTTGCCCATGGCGGCATCCTCGCTATTAGTCGTCCATGGCGGCGTCAACCGAGCCCTGCCAATTTCTGCGCTTGGGCTGATTTCATGCGAAAGAAAAAGATTTTTCGGGCTTTTAATTAGATTATGCATCACTGTTTTCATGCAATTCTTTTTGGGCTCGACTGCCTTATTTCATGAAGGTTTTTCTTTTATTCTTGGGCCAATTTTTTTTCTCAAGACTAATTAAAATATCTTAGGCCCTTAAATAAATTGTTGCATATAATAATTGAGCGCAATATTTTTAGAATTTATTTTATATTAGTCCTCTAATTTTAGAATTAATTCCCAATAAATTTTTCTTTTTATTTTATGTGATTAATTGATATATGCACATGCTTCTAAGATTTAATTATTTTGCATGCATTATTACTTTTGCACATAGTCTCTGTATTATAGTCCGCATATATTGCTCTGGTAGGCGGCGCCCGGTACTTGTCGGACCGTAAATTATATTTTGGGTAGACGGCGCCCAATTCTTGCTTCAATGTGCTCTAGAATAATCAAATAAATCCTTATTTCTCTGTTGTCAATAAATTGGTCGCAATACTCACCATGTCACTTTAAAAATTGTAGTGAATAATGTATGATATTACCATGAGAGAATTCGATGAGCTTCCTTTTGATGGTAGTAACTACCTAACACAGGTGCTAGATGTCGAGATTCATCTAGCCTCAACTGAGTTGAGCGAAGCTATTGTCGAAGGTTCAAAATCCACTAACGCCCAGAACGCGAAAGCGTTGATTTTTCTCAGGAATCACCTGAATGAGGATCTGAAAAATGAATACCTCACTTAAAAAGACCCCGGAACGTTGTGGAAGTCCCTGAAGGACCGTTTCCAACAACAAAACGATATACTCCTCCCTCCGGCACAATAACGATTTTTTAAACCTCCGTTTCCAAGACCTTAAGTCTATAACGGAGTATAATTTGCTTTGCAACGTATTGTAACTCAACTGATGCATAACACTCTGTCAACATTCCACGCTAGCAACCTTATACTTTTACAGCAGTATAGGACCAAATATATGATTGGTCGCAAGTGTGGAATGGGGAGAGAGAGTAAGAAAATTTGGGCCAAAAGCCGAGGTCGTAGTACATCCGGTGCTCACAGTACCTTGAACGATAATCAAGCTCAGAATCGTGGAAAGGGTATACCCAACATGAATTTCGCTCTACAAAAACCTGGCTTTCACGACGAGATTGAGCAGTCCTGCTACAAATGCAGATGCAAAGGCCATTGGTCTCGCACGTGTCGAACTCCCAAGCATTTGGTTGAGGCTTATCTAAAGCAACAGAAGGACGACAAGGGGAAAGCCCCTATAGTCGAACCTCACGATAACAGCCTGCCTGAAGCAAAATTTGACTAAGACAACGATGATCTCTTGAGCCCGTATCTCAAAAAATTTGGAGACAATGAGTGATTTGAATATTTGATTATATTAGTACTTTATTTTTTTTTGTTAAAACAATTTATATTTTGGATCCTGTCTTTCATATATTTTATTTTATGGATGATATGATATTTATGATTTAGCTTCGATATGTTTACCTTAATGTTGTCCGTCAAATTTATTTGGATATTGCTATTCTTATACATGGCTTGTAAACATATCAACTATTAGGTTTGAGCTTTTTTCTCTGGCATAATGGATTCAAATTGTGATTTATGTTTGGTAGATAGCGCCACCACACACACAATCTTAAGAGATAGGAAGTATTTTCATAACTTGGTAGAACGTAAGGGGAGTGTAACTACGATAGACAATGATAATATTATGATAGTGGGCTCCGGAAGAGCTTCCACTATCCTCCCCATGGGTACCGAACTCATAATTGATAGTGCTTTATTGTTTCCACAATCTAAGCGTACCCTGCTAAATTTTAAAGATATTAGATCTAATGGCTATCACATTGAAACTGAAACTGAGAATAATGACAAATACATTTTGATGACTATTACTCGAGGTAGCCGTAAACAAGTTATAGAAAAGCTTCCCTCCTTCTCTTCCGGATTGTACTATTCCCACATCTGGCCGTCTAATCTCCATCTAGCTATGAGTATGAAATTTCATGACCCGAACTCCTTTAAATTATGGCATCAGCGGTTAGGTCATCCAGGATAAATTATGATACGTAGGATTCTATCTAATTCCATTGGTCAAAAAATATTTCGAATAATAGAATCCCTTCTGTTGATGAATTTATATGTGATACATGTTCTAAGGGTAAACAAAGTGGGACTAGAGTGGGACAGATTCAGGGAGACATTTGTGGACCGATTCACCCAGCATCAGGACCGTTTTGGTATTTCATGGTCCTAATTGATGGCTCCACTAGGTGGATATATGTCTGTTTGCTGTCTACCCGCAATCAAGCTTTTGCAAAGCTCATTGCGAAAACTATCAAGCTTCGAGCTCAGTTCCCAGATTATCCAATAAAATCTATTCTAATGGATAATGCTGCTGAGTTTACCTCAAAGCCTTTACAGATTACTGTATGGCTCTGGGAATTAAAGTGAGCATTCGGTCCCCTACGTCCACACCAAAAATGGTCTTGTTGAAGCGCTAATAAAACGTATCAAACTTATCGCTAGACCACTACTTATGAACTCTAAATTACCCACTTCATGATGGGGGCATGCAGTCCTACATGCGTCACACCTGATACAAATCTGTCCAACTGCATATAATGATCATTCTCCCCTACAACTAGTGCGTGGGAAAGAACCAAGCATTATCCATCTGCATATTTTTTGATGTGGGGTGTATGTTCCGATAACATTACCAAAGCGGACCTTCATGGGCCCACAAAAGAAGCTAGGTATTTATGTTGGATTTGACTCTCCATCCATCATGAAATACCTAAAACCTTTGTCCGAGGATCAATTAACGGCCCGGTTCGCTGACTGCACTTTCGATGAAGATCACTTCTCGGCATTAGGGAGAGATCCGAATTCAAAATTGAATGAATGTCGGGAGCTTACGTGGAACATAAGTAATCTTCAGTATCTAGATCTATACATTAGTCAGTCTGAACTGGAAGTTCAGAGGATCATTAACTTGTAAAATTTAGCAAACAATCTTGCCAGACGCGTTCACTGACCATAGAGGTATAACTAAATAGCATATACCGATAGTAAATGCACCCCAAAGGGTTGAGATCTCAAGTAAATCAAGTATACATGCCCCCACACGCCTAGAGCGTAAAGGACCTACAAAAGATACAAGTACACCTAAAATAAAGGCCAGCAAAACTGGTCAGCCGAACATAAAATTTCTAGAAGAGATCCGTCTAGATAACTTAAAGTCTCTAGAAGAGACTCGTCTGGAAGATGAGCCTCTTAGTAAAGAAGCACGTGCACAAAATATTCAAAGCACTAAGACCGCGGAACGACCAGATCCAGATACACTGGGTAATGAAGAAGGTCTGGTTGACATAAACGTTGATGTCTCTATGAATTTCATAGATACGAGAGAAACATATAATAGAAATATTATTGTCGTCGATGACACATTTGCAGCGACAATTGCTCTTTCCATTATAAATAACAATCTAGATCCAGAATCCAAAACTATCGCTGAGTGCCGGAAGCGCTCCGATTGGGTAAAATGGAAAGAGGCAATTGAAGCAGAGCTTGTATCGCTAAACAAAAGAAAAGTATTTGACTCTATCGTTCGTACACCCGCCCGCGCTATCCCTGTAGGATATAAATAGGATTTTGTACGAAAATAAAATGTGAATAATACTGTGGAGAGGTATAAAGCGAGGGTGGTAGCTCAAGAGTTTTCGCAGAGACCCGGTATTGATTTCGATCAAACTTATTCTTCCGTAATTGACGCAATAACGTTCCGCTACTTAATATCTTTGGCAGTTAAATTGAATCTCCAAATGAGATTGATGGACGTAGTAACTGCATATTTATACAGATCACTTGATGCCGACATCTATATGAAAATCCCCGATGGATTTGACATTCCCCAGATGAGGAATTGAGAAAATCACAGTATGTATAACATAAAACTGCAGAAGTCGTTGTACGGCCTAAAACAATCAGGTCTCATGTGGTACAATTGACTTAGTGAATTCCTCCAGAAGAAGGGATACACAATTGATATAACTTTCCCGTGCGTATTCACGAAGAAATCGCAAGGTGGCTTTTGCATCATATCCGTATATGTTGATGATCTAAACATAATCGGAACATGCAAAGAGATTGAAGAAGTCAGTTCAATCTTGAAAACTGAATTCGAAATTAAAGTCTTGGGTAAAACCAAGTATTGCCTCAGCCTACAGATCGAGCACCCCCCCAGAAGGAATTCTTATACATCAGTCAACCTACGTGAAGAAGGTATTGGAGAGATTTCATATGGATAAATTTTATCCACTAAGCACACCTATGGTTGTCCGATCCCTCGAAGTGGATAAGGACCCATTTAGACCAAGAGAAGATACAGAAGAAATTCTGGGGCCAGAAGTTCCTTATCTTAACGCTGTTGGAGCATTACTCTATCTCGCAAATTGTACTAGATCGGACATTGCATTTGCAGTTAATTTACTTGCAAGATATAGCGCTTCTCCTACGAAGAGACATTGGAATAGTCTTAAGCATGTTCTACGATACCTCCAAGGGTCTAAAGACCTTGGACTGTTTTACCGAAGGAACCAAGATAAAACATTGGTAGGTTATGCGGATGCTGACTATTTGTCCGATCCCCACAATGCCATATCCCAGACTGGTTATATTTTTCTCTTTTGTGGTACCGTGATCTTATGGAGATCGGTTAAACAAACTATGGTTACCACGTCTTCAAACCACTCAGTGATAATAGCTTTGTATGAAGCCGCACGAGAATGTGTTTGGTTAAGATCCTTGTTAAACACATTGGTGACTCGTGTGGTATCGCTAAAGGCGATACATCCCCCACTGTTATATTTGAATACAACACAGCTTGCATCACACAAATGAGTAGTGGGTACGTCAAGGAAAACCTGAAGAAACATATTTCACCTAAATTTTTCTATCCATACGAACTCCAGAAGAGTGGCGTGATTACCATTCAAAAGGTGCAATCTAGCAGAACTGTTCACTAAGTCCTTACCTACATCTACTTTTGAAAATTACGTTCATAGTATTGGGATGCGAAAGCTCAAAGGGTTGTTGTCTTCAGGGGGAGCGGTAACCCCAAAGTAAATCCAAAAGATTTGATCCGGAAGATCAATAAAATTACATTCCTCCCTAACTAAATATTTGGTCGCTACCTAGCATGTGGAGTTTTTACGGCAAGACATATATGTTATGTCGTAATGTCCAAGGGGGAGTGTTATAAATCTAACAGATTTAGATTTATTATACCAAATCTAGAAGATTTGATGTGGACATTACTAATGGACTTATAACCTAAACGGGCTTTAGGTTTAGACTAGGTTTTATCTCTTATAAATAGATCATTGTACTCAGAATTGTGTATACGCATACACACACATATTAGTGAAACTCCTGGCTTTGTATACCCCCAGACATAGTCGTTATCAACGAACTGAGTGAATAAATTCGCGTCTTTATTTTACGCACTCGATTTACAATAGGAATATCTTTTATTCATCCGTGTTTAAACTTATTGCTTAATTAAATATTTACCGAGAATAAAAATGATACACAGAATGCCATGAGAATAATTAATACACCGGGAATGTTCTGGAATAGAATAGCAATCTGTCTTTCCTACCTATAAAGAGGCACAAACTCTAACTATTCAACACCAACGCCTCCCTTCCTCCCCAAAATTCCATATCCAAAATTTCCTTCACATCTTTGAAATGTTTTCCCTGTGGAAAAGTTGTCCTCTCAATTGTATCTCTTCAGTTGCTATACTTAAAGTAGATCTCTTTCATTTTCATTTGATTTTATGCATTATTTTCTTTTTCATTTTAATCTAATTTGATTTGTGTATGTAGGGATTGCCGTACAGAAGTTACGGTTTGCAGCAGAAGAAGAAAAAGGAATCACCATTCCATTGGATAATCTCAGGTATGGCTATCCCAATGTGCCAGTTTTATCCCAGTTTTTTTATATATATTCGGTTGATCTAATAATTTAGGGATGTTCGACCTCAAATTCGGTCTCAAGCTCCCTCATCATTGTTCTGCCTAATTCATAAAAAGGAATTCTCGATTCTGCCTATTATTATTCAGCCTTTACAAATGAACAATTGCAGATCTAGGCTTAGAAACTTCAAGTTTGCAAGTTTGTTGTTTCAATTAGTTCATATAAATTGTAATCCAACTCTTACAACAATCCAATTCAGTATAATTTTCTTGTCACACCATAGCAAAGGCTCCAAAAACCACATTTCAAGTGTATAATGCTCAACTCATGATTCATTTATAAAATTTCAACTCTGAAGATTTTTGGAGCATTGAATCACAGTGTCCTATATAATACTTGAAACATATATGATAAATAAAAATAACATGTGTACCCAATCCTTTTTTCTAAATAACACATCATAAAGTAGCCATCTAGCGCTTTTAATCATAGCCTCCACAAAATTTACAATAATCATAGTCTCTACAAACAAATAATTTCTGAAATAGACATAATTTTTTATTCTCTAGAAACAACACACATGAACAAGATTTACAATAATCATAGTCTGTAAATAGCAACCTTCATCCTGCTCACTTGCTTTTTCCTGGACCTGCCCGGTTAACTCCTAATCTGTTGTTGGTGCTGCTACTGTGTTCCTGGTGCAATAAACAATTTTACCGAAATATGAACCAATACCTAAAATTGAAGAAGATGTCTCTCTAAGGCATCTCCTTTTTATTCACAACTCTTATCAGAGGAGCATCTGAGTACTGAATTTGAAGATCTAAATCAATCTTCATCCTTCTAATATGTTTAGTTAATTTATTATTAAAATTAACTAAACATAGCAGATCTGAATAGAGCTTCAATTAAAAAATAAAGAATTACAAACAAAAAAGAGAACTACATTCGTTTTTTTTCTTAATTAATCGGAATAGCAAACCAAAATTTTGGATCTCTGATTTTTTTTTTTTTGGAGAGCCAGTAGCGTTAACAACAAGGATCCTTACCTTTTTATAGGAGTTGCTCGACTCCAGAAGCTTCTGTTCTAATCTCATAGTGTTGTGATAAACGGTTTAGATGAAAGGTCTACCACAACAAGTGTACAACTAGCTGCACTGGATAACAACTCATGCATTTTTTAGAAATCAAAGTTTTTACATTTTGTCCTATATGCTAGCCTATCATTGTAACACACTTGGCCTATCCTTCTGATACATGTAAGAGAAGATAAAGTTAATATATTTAATATATTGAATAGCTAATATGTAATATTTATTAAAAAATTGCACCTTTTGGTAAAAAAAGAATGGGTTCAAGACATTTTTAGCACGTGCGAAAATTGTCATTTTTCTTGTAGTTTGGGTCCCATCCATTAACGTTTAGGACCAAAATTGCAATTTTATCCCATTCTCATGGAGTTGAAATTTCAATTTACAGTTGTTTTGGGACCAATACTGCAGTGCTTTAGGGGACCAAACGTGTCGGAAAAATTATGAGACTGAAAAAGTAAATAAAAGGACCATTTCGAAAAAGGACCCATTCTCTTAGGACAAAAAAGTGCACATTTTCAAATATTAATTGTTCTCAAAGTAATGTATCAATGAACTTATCTTCACATATACTTTAAGGTAATAGTTTTAAATTATATTAGTTGTCTCACTGCAAGATATTAATTGAAAAATATTAGTTATTTCATTAAAAAATATAAGTTATTTTAATATTTGTAGGATATTAGTTGTAAATTAATTTCATGGTGAAACTGTGAGTAAGTTTAATTATTTATAATATTAATTTCGTAAGTTTAATTATTAATAATTTCGTAACTTTAATTGTTAATAATTTCGTAAGTTTAATTATTTATAATATTAATTTGCTGATATAGGGAAGCATGTTTTTTAAAAGGCTGAAATTTAAAGGGTTGATAAAATGAGAACTATAACTTTTCGAATTGACAAGTTAAGTGGAAAGTGGCTTATTGATGCCAAATCATCCCTAATCAACCCCAAAATTGGCTAATTGGCCTGAATTTGGAGATATCCGGGCTGAGATGACCCGACTACAATGCTACAATTCAATAATACCTAGTTGATGATTTCTTCTGATAGTAATCAATGATCCATAAAATACATTTTTTTTTCTCCATCACAATTGTTGAAAGACAATGGAAAGAGAAAGTAGTGCAATTCATGTGCTATCTAAGAGTTCATGCTCATCAAAACCCTAAAGAAAATATAATAATAAGAACAACACACAACACAAACATTCAAAGAGGTATATTAGATCAGACGTTCATGTAGAAAAGATTGGAGGATGCGCTCAAGGAGATGCAGAATAAATTTGTTATACTAAATGCTTTTTGGTGATACTTGCACACCAAGAATATTGTCATCTGTATTAAAGATGTACGTGGTTAGAGTTTGTTTTTTTTAAATTAAACACTTTGATTATTTATGTTCAGCTGACACGTGCATTCAATTCACCAAATTAGTTAGTTGAAGAATCTTGAAGGTTCTTTTTCAACTCTTAATTTTAAAATATGTCGCACTTTCTCATGCAAATTATATCAATAAACCCTTATTTTTAAGTTAGTGGTAAATAATCCCCATATTATAGATGAGAAACTAAAATATTTTCTTTTCCAAATTTTGTTGCATTAAATAGGCTCGTTTCAATTGAAGGGATGCCGAAAGGAGATCCTCTTATTTCAGTTAACATTTTAATTCTAATTATTTCTATGGACTGCTAGTGATATGGATGGACGCATGAGTAGTTTATTTAAACATACCAAACTTAGAACTTCGCAAAAGTGTTTTAGACTTAACATGCCGAGTCGTTTAAATTTATAGCTATATCTTATCAAATATAAATATTATACTTTTCTTAACTGTTTTTATATCCATAGAATTGGTATAATTAAAATTCCCCCTGTCCCAGGATTTCTTAAACACTTCCATTTGTCGTCCATTGCAAATAAGAATGTATTTATACATTGTGATTATCATTTTTTTATATAAAATATACTACTTACGATGTTAAAGATCAATGTTGCATGAGTAATTTTTTATATAAAAAATAATAAGCATAATATATAAATAAAACCCTATTTGCGAAGGACAAAAAGTGTAGGGATTAAAACCAATTTCGTCCCGATACTTTTCACCTTTTTCTTTTTGGTCCCATACTTATCTACTTTTTCGATTTAGTCACACAACAATTCAAATTTACCAAATTTAGTCCCAAATGGCCGGAAAACGTACGAAACGACGTCGTTTTGATCACGTGCCGGTCATGTGCTTGTATTTTCCGGCGAGCTAGGATGACGCGTCCAATTTTAGTGATGTGGCACGCTGACTAATTAAAATCTCGAATAAAAAAATATAAAATTAAAAAAAAATCCAACTCATTATTTCAATTAAAAAAAACTTAAAATTTTTTTTTGCCACACATTAACCCCAAAACAATCTTAGTAGATAACATTAACCCCCCAAAACGCATTAACCCCCAAAACATAGCTTTTATTTCCAAAAAGAAATCAAATAAAAAAAATCTCAGTATACAGATGAGAATTCGGAAAGAAAAAAACCCTAGAACGAAAATTGCAAAATTCCTCTTTCCCAACTCAAATCGAAGGGCATATTCGGCGGAGCGACGTCGCGACCATGGTGTTTCTGCACCGCAAAGGCGCGGTTAAGTGGCAGGCCCGACGTTACCGGATACTTTCCACACCCCAAAAATCGACGCCCGACGTTACTGCCTTTCCAACAGGTGAGGTCAGTAGCTTCTCTATGGCAATAGCATTTAACTAGAGGCTGGGTTCCACCGGAATGAGACATCTTCTCGATTTCGTCCGCTAAATTTGTGTATTGGTGAAATCAATTTAGGACCTTCTATTCTAGGGTTTATGATCGAAGACCTTCGGGGGAAGAGGGGAGATTTTTAATTGCAGCTTCATTTTAATAGGAAATTTAAGTTTTATGTTTTTTTAATTGAAAAAATGAGTTGAATTTTTTTTAATTTTTAATTTTTTTTTTAATTCAAGATTTTAATTAGTTAGCATGCCACGTCACTAAAATTGGACACGTCATCCTAGCCCACCGGAAAATACAAGCACGTGACCGGCACGTGATCAAAACGACATCGTTTCATACGTTTTCCGGCCATTTGAGACTAAATTGGGTAAATTGAATTGTTATGGGACTAAATCGAAAAAGTAGATAAGTATGGTACCAAAAAGAAAAAGGTGAAAAGTTACGGGACGAAATTGATTTTAATCCCAAAAGTGTAGGTGTATAAATAATCATGAGACGGAGGGAGTAACTTAAAATCATATATATATATATATATATACATACATATATATATATATATATATATATATACCCATTATTCGATCGATTAGATAAACTAGAACACTAGTAAACCCTAAATCTTGTTTAAAAAAGGACAAATAAATAAATATTAAAATTACAACATTATGGATTTCTTGTAAAAATTTAATATTCGAAGTGAAATTGACCTAAAAAGGCTTTAAATAGGCTTTATTTGGCAATTCTTATCAATTATTTCTGCGATGATATAAATATGTCAACAATTCAATGTTACGATGTATTCGTCGAGCACAAATCAGGAGAAAAACTCTTTCTCTGTGTAAGAATTTACTATAAAGAAAATGCAAATAAATTCATGACATAAAGAAATTCTTGTGCGATCTAATAATTTTACTTTTCAAGAAAATCCATGGTGAAATACATCGCGGGAGATTTCTTTCAAGAAAATCCTAGAAATTATCTTGTGCAATGAATTTATTCATAGGGAAGTTCTGGAATATTACATGAAATGCAGGATTTCTTACATTAAATCGTCAATTTATTAATTTCTAAATTTTTCTCTTTTATAAATTTCCCTTTGATTTTCACACTACAAAATATGCAATAACAATGAAACATCAAATAGATTTAAAATAGTGAACATACTTAAAATACTTATAACATTAAAAGTGTTGTCTTCTGTTATACAATATAATTATTAGAGTACCGGAAATACTTAAAAAAGAAAAGAAAAGAAAGAGAAATACAAGTGTTGTGGTACTGTTAGAGTTTTGGCACCTTTACAGACTTTAAAACACACATCGTCTAACTACAATACAATTTAGGATTCAAACACCAACCTTTGAGATATTCTATCTTTAATAGAGATTAAACACCATGCTTTTGTTCGCATTTCCTTAATCATCTTTTCATTTCTATATATAGCAACACAATAAAATATGTGTTGAATTCTAATTTTCACAAAGACCATATTACACAAATGGATGATTTGAATGACTTGAAATGAATGATTTTAAATGAATCATGAACTCATTTTATTAAATTGACTCGTTTCATGTTGAAAACATATGTCGCTTTCTTTATCGGGCACTCTACAAATAGAATATAATAAATGAAGCGGCACAGTACAACTCATTTGTTGGATCGTCGTGTACCCAGAACTATTCTAGTCAATTAATCAAGCCAAGAGTCGTTTCTAAAAGATAATCCATCAATAATGAAGAATTAAAGAAAAACAGTAAATCAACAATGGAGAACAAAATATTTACGTGGTTCGATCTAGAATAGATCTACATCCACAAAGTAGGAGCACCCAATTCACTATGAATCACTTGAGTATTTTACAGATTACAATTCTCTCAAACCAAATTAGGAAATCTCTCTTTAATCCTCACGAGAAACCTCACAAGAAACCTAATTCTCTAAATGAGGAACTACTGTCAACAAAACTCCTATGAATTAACTGTATTTATAGCTTTCCAACCCAAAATCAACTCACTAGATCAGCTCTGAGCTCTTTTGCAGACGACTCTGAACTAATCTGGCAGAGGACTCTGACCTATTTTGGCCTGCATACTTTTCTTCTTATATCTTCACTAGAAGTCTTTTCCCAATTACCAGAATACATGCACCTCTTCTGGCTTGATTGCCAATTTCGTTATGCACAAAATTAAACACCACTCAAGTGTACGTGTATTGTCGAAGTAGGCAAGTAACCAAGTTATATCATCAAACCATGGGAAGCAAGTGACTAGTTAAGTCGATTCACGTTGGCATGCTTTAAAATTTAAAGCACGAGTTCAAGTTTGCTATGCTAACTAAACAAGAAAATTAAAACATGTAAGAAAATAATCAGCTACCTAACTTCGTTTATTGTTTTTTGTTCACCGATGCATTATCGGGATCTTGTTATCAATTAAACTTGTTTGTTCAGCAGAGATAACATTAAACTTATTTTTAATAGAAACTTAGCAGTAATGTGAGTGTTTGGAGTGAGAACCTATTGAAATTATTTTTCTCTATTTTTCTTTATCTGGCAATAGTTATCAATTAATTTAGGCGATGATATGAATATGTCAGCAATTCAATGATACGATATATTCGTCATGAGAAAAACTACTTTCTTTATTTAACAATTAACTATAATAAGAAATATGCAAATAAATTCATGACATAAAGAAATTCTTGTGCGATCTCATAATTTTACTTTTCAAGAAAATTCATGGTGAAATTACATCGTGAGAGTTCTTTCAAGAAAATCCAAGAAATTGTCTTGTGCAATGAATTTATCCATCAGGGAAGTTCTGGAATATCACATGAAAGACAATCACAACTTCATAATTGTATGAAACATTGATCTTTCGCAAGCTGCACGTACGCTGATTTCATAGAATAAGCATCGTTTTTCTTCGAACTCCATTGCCAAATGATATGTGTTGGAAATTGGTTTAGAACTTGGGTATTTGACCCAAGTTTGATCAATTTTAATTTGATGTTTCATTTACGAACAATGGAAATAAATGGCAAATTCAAAATCTACGTTCGGAGTAGATGAATTTGGTGTATTAATTTGCTCAAAACAAATTTCGGGTGAATGAGATATTAATACATAAAGATGGGAATTTATCATGGAAATTCCTAAAGTTGAAGAGGAAAAATGGGAAGAAGGAAAAAGGAGTTCATTGTCCCACATTGGAAAATTGGAAGAAATTGACCTTTCATATAAGTAGACTTGAGTGATAAATTTATAATCTTAACTAAGTCTAAAAGTGGTGGTGCCTAGGTTAGCCCTTTGGGCTAACCCAAAGACCCTTGATTTGTACCCGCTCGAGCTGGGCACTCGCACATCGCACTTAGTCGCATTGGGCGCTTTAGAGGCGCACTTCGCACGTGAGCTGAGGAGCCTTAAATTTTTCGAGGAAAGTGGCTCGACCATGGCTCGCACTCGGGGATAATCCGCGACTCGTGGACTCGAACGCAGGAACGGGGTTCGAACCGGTTCGAGCGAGCAAACCGGACCAGACCGCGATCCGGTGGTGCGATGCGGCGGTCCAGGTCGGGCGTGGTGGTAGCGGGTCGGATCGATTCCGCGGGCACGAAGGGACGCGTCTCGTGGGTTTCGAATGCGGGTCAAGGCAAATCAGATCGGACCACGCATTCCGGTCGGCGCCAGAACGGCCACCCAGACCCGTACGGACGCGTTCGTTGGGATTCAAATTTGAATCCCAGATCCAAGGGCTCAAATTGAGAGGCCCAAAATGTGGCACCCATTAACCAAAAATGCACGACACCTCTTCAATTAGTATAAATACACCCCCCAAAATGCATTTCCAACCAATCCAGCAACAAATAAGCCTTGTGCATTCAAAAACCCTGCAAAACATCCTAGCATTCTAAGTTTTGCATTAGAGTCGAGTCAAATAAGTTTCGGATACCCGAGTCCGTTCGCCGATAACTTTCGATTCGTAGTGCAGCGATCGAGGGTTCCAAAGTCGTTGTATCTTGGGGACGATTGTCATTTGACACCGTATTGCACCGAAGTACGGGGTAATATCGTCTTATGCAGAAAGAGTCCAACTCTTACCTCGACTTACCATTTTAAAGTCCGTGTCGTCTACACAAACCCTTTTTCCCAACAATTTGTCCTTTGAGTAAAACAAATCTCATAGAATAATCATATTTTCTTATCTCAAGAATATAAAGCTATGGAAACAAACTTTTAAGACACACTCCTCCCACCTTCCCCAACTCTCATCACGATTTTTCCCTACAATCCAAATACACCCTTTTCTAAACCAATCATTATAAGCTACAAAAAACATCCTCCACGTCACTCTTTACTTCAATAGATTAGCAAGGTCAACATTAGAAAAAAAATAGTTTTTGTCCCTTATGTTGAGAAAAAATGCACACACACTATCACAAAAAGAACATGAGATATTTTTACCCAGTTCGTCTTACGACTACATCTAGGGACGATGCCAAGCCAGAAATTTTCACTATATTTTTCTAATACCGAATACAAGGAGAAAACATCTATTTTAAGAAACGAACCCTAACCCTAAAATCAGGATTGACTAGGCCAAAAAAGTGGATCGCCGGTATTGGGCCTTAGTGTACAATCCATTCAGTCTCCACAATCCAACAATCTCCCACTTAGAGACTGAATTCTCCATGTGACCACATCTTCTTGTCTCTCCTCCCTTATCCGCCTGACATCGCCAAGCCTCATCTTTAAGTTCTAAGGCCAATTGAAGCTTTGCACAACTTCAATTTCTCTAAGGTCACCACCTTATAAACATGTTTGATGGGTTCTCACTTCCTAGGATCTTTATAAGATGCAAGATCTTCTTCTCCAAAAGGTGACAGAAGCGGTGATACTTCAACTCAATATGCTTTGTCCTTGAGTGAAACGACAGATTCTTTGCCAGAAATATAGCATTTTGACTATCACAGAAAAGAGTGCTATTCTCATGCTCCTTCCCAAGTTCAACCAAAAAATTCTGCAACCATACCATCTCCCTACTTGCCTCTGTCACAGCTACATACTCTGCCTCCATAGTGGACAACGCAACAATCTTCTGCAACTTAGAAGTCCAAGTATAGCAGTACCACTGCTGATAGACAAGCTACATTACACTTAGAACGGACAGGATTAACCTGATTAACCCCAAAAAGAAGAGAGATTAAACAAGTCAAATCCAGCCCAGCCGAACAAATATAGCCAGACGAGCTACTGCTACTAGGTAACCTACTTTGACAGACGAGCAACAACAAAATGGGTATCACCCGAAGAAAAATAAGAGAATGGTGAGCTACTTTAGCCAAAGTGCCAAGACTAAACGCTAATCGACCAAGAAATCAAGCTAAAACTCCTCAAGAATAAGTCCAAAAGAGACGAGCAACTCACTAATACGAGCTAATCTAGTTTAGAGGATAGAAATTAGCCTTGAAAAGGTCAAATAATCAACTCTCCACGTGTCATTCATGCACACATGGGAAATCAAGAGTTATTACACCTCCTACTTGGAGGACTTGTATAAAAACCATAAATTTTATTAAATAAAATTAAGTAAAAAATTCATAAATACATCCAAAATCTTACTACACACACTAAAATACCTCAATTTACGCATACATACGAAATAAATACGTAATCCATACATGTATTTATCTTTTTATCCCGAAAATCCGTATTTACTATTTACGGTAGTAAGCAATCACATGTTATTGATTGATGATCACTTAAATTAGTTTAAACAACCACTAATCTTTTCGATTAGATTTGGTCGTAAACAACCACCATAAGTAAAAACATATCCGGTTGTTGGGATATTTAGTTTTGATGATTTTCCAAAACGACTTGTAATAGGATGTGTGCGGTCAGGATTGTCTTGTAAAGGTTCAGGTTAGGATAGTTTGTTTTCAGTTTACAGGTACTCTGTTGAGGGGGAACTCAGCAGACTCATAAACCTGAAGAAGTCAGAAGCCATCCAAGAGGAAACAAACTCAAGTCCCCTGAAGACCTGAAGACCGTCCTGAAGGAAGTCCCACTGAGTATAAACCTGACTTTCTAAGCCGGTCAGTGGACTACTCAGTGAAGAGCATGGTCATGAGGATCAGTGTTGTGCCGAGTAGATCCTGAAGGAGTCAGGCTACTGAGGAATGAGAGGCTGACAATTTGCCTTATGTCAACTCTCCTGAGTAGACTTAAAGTCCAATGAAGGAAGTCCAATGAAGGAAGTCCAATGAAGGAAGTCTACTGAGAAAATCTACTGAGAAACTCTCCTGAGTAGACTTAAAGTCCAATGAAGAAAGTCCAATGAAGGAAGTCTACTGAGAAAGTCTACTGAGAAACTCTCCTGAGTAGACTTAAAGTCCAATGAAGGAAGTCCAGTGAGTAGACTTCAAGTCCAATGAAAGTTCCTAAGAAGACCTCAAGTCTACTGAAGAAAAGTATCCTAAGAGGACTTCAAGTTAGCTGAAGAGAAGTCACCTGAAGCCAGGACTACCCTGATCAAGTACCCTGAACAAAAGAGCCGTTGGACTCTGTCCACGTGGACCAATCAAGTCAAGGCAGCAAATCTGACAAAAGCTGACAAAGACCATACTTTACTGAAAAGGAGAATTTCACTCCAGAGATAGTCTGGATTTGAATGTTACTCTCTCCAACGGTAACATTCAAATCCACACTATAAATACAAACTCAAGCTTCATTTGTGAATAAGCAAGGAGCTGATGTGAGAGTGGTGCATTTCAAGGGAGGCATAAGGAGGCACCATCTCCATCAAGAACACTGACCTGAGTTCTTCATAGTCATATTTGAGTGTTCCAGTTTGTATACTCGAGCTCATCATATACATCCTAAGCTTAGAGAGATTTTCCCAACCATAGCTTAAAGGCTAAAACCATGTAAGGGAAAATCTCACCTAGTTGGAGAGAACCAAACCAAACTAAACCCTTTCCAGAATAGTGTTAGGTGTTGCAGTGAGGTGAGGAGAGGCAGTCCCTGAGTGAAGAGGGATGTGAGGCCAGTTCGAGAGGCAGCTCCGCGGAGGGGTGTGAGTCCAGTTGTGAGTGCACCTTGGCACATTAAAAATAAGAATCCCGGGTAGTGGATTTCCTGTTAAATCAGGCAGTGGATGTAGGAGCTTGAGCCTCCGAACCACTTTACATTGTTGTGTTCTTTTTTGCTTTACTGACTTGCATAACATCAGTGTTAAAACAAAAATTTCTCCTAATTTCCCATATTGTCTTTGTTTGTGAATGAAAAAATGGGACCAACAATTGGTATCAGAGCGGGTTGTTCACATGACCACTGATCCAGATTTGTTAATAAAAATGGTCAACCGAACAGATCTTAAATGTTTTAAAACTATAGGAATTTCTTTTTTTTTAAAACTATTACTTGTGCTCTAACCTCATTCTTGTAATAGAAAATCTTTTTGTTAGAAGTTTTGGAATCATCAAAAAGGGGGAAATTGTTGGGATATTTAGTTTTGATGATTTTCCAAAACGACTTGTAATAGGATGTGTGCGGTCAGGATTGTCTTGTAAAGGTTCAGGTTAGGATAGTTTGTTTTCAGTTTACAGGTACTCTGTTGAGGGGGAACTCAGCGGACTCATAAACCTGAAGAAGTCAGAAGCCATCCAAGAGGAAACAAACTCAAGTCCCCTGAAGACCTGAAGACCGTCCTGAAGGAAGTCCCACTGAGTATAAACCTGACTTTCTAAGCTGGTCAGTGGACTACTCAGTGAAGAGCATGGTCATGAGGATCAGTGTTGTGCCGAGTAGATCCTGAAGGAGTCAGGCTACTGAGGAATGAGAGGCTGACAATTTGCCTTATGTCAACTCTCCTGAGTAGACTTAAAGTCCAATGAAGGAAGTCCAATGAAGGAAGTCTACTGAGAAAGTCTACTGAGAAACTCTCCTGAGTAGACTTAAAGTCCAATGAAGGAAGTCTACTGAGAAAGTCTACTGAGAAACTCTCCTGAGTAGACTTAAAGTCCAATGAAGGAAGTCTACTGAGAAAGTCTACTGAGAAACTCTCCTGAGTAGACTTAAAGTCCAATGAAGGAAGTCCAGTGAGTAGACTTCAAGTCCAATGAAAGTTCCTAAGAAGACCTCAAGTCTACTGAAGAAAAGTATCCTAAGAGGACTTCAAGTCAGCTGAAGAGAAGTCACCTGAAGTCAGGACTACCCTGATCAAGTACCCTGAACAAAAGAGCCGTTGGACTCTTTCCACGTGGACCAATCAAGTCAAGGCAGCAAATCTGACAAAAGCTGACAAAGGCCATACTTTACTGAAAAGGAGAATTTCACTCCAGAGATAGTCTGGATTTGAATGTTACTCTCTCCAACGGTAACATTCAAATCCACACTATAAATACAAACTCAAGCTTCATTTGTGAATAAGCAAGGAGCTGATGTGAGAGTGGTGCGTTTCAAGGGAGGCATAAGGAGGCACCATCTCCATCAAGAACACTGACCTGAGTTCTTCATAGTCATATTTGAGTGTTCCAGTTTGTATACTCGAGCTCATCATATACATCCTAAGCTTAGAGAGATTTTCCCAACCTTAGCTTAAAGGCTAAAACCATGTAAGGGAAAATCTCACCTAGTTGGAGAGAACCAAACCAAACTAAACCCTTTCCAGAATAGTGTTAGGTGTTGCAGTGAGGTGAGGAGAGGCAGTCCCTGAGTGAAGAGGGATGTGAGGCCAGTTCGAGAGGCAGCTCCGCGGAGGGGTGTGAGTCCAGTTGTGAGTGCACCTTGGCACGTTAAAAACAAGAATCCCGGGTAGTGGATTTACTGTTAAATCAGGCAGTGGATGTAGGAGCTTGAGACTCCGAACCACTTTACATTGTTGTGTTCTTTATTGCTTTACTGACTTGCATAACATCAGTGTTAAAACAAAAATTTCTCCTAATTTCCCATATTGTCTTTGTTTGTGAATGAAAAAACGGGACCAACAATTGGTATCAGAGCGGGTTGTTCACATGACCACTGATCCAGATTTGTTAAGAAAAATGGTCAACCGAACAGATCTTAAATGTTTTAAAACTATGGGAATTTCTTTTTTTTTTTTAAACTATTACTTGTGCTCTAACCTCATTCTTGTAATAGAAAATCTTTTTGTTAGAAGTTTTGGAATCATCAAAAAGGGGGAAATTGTTGGGATATTTAGTTTTGATGATTTTTCAAAACGACTTGTAATAGGATGTGTGCGGTCAGGATTGTCTTGTAAAGGTTCAGGTTAGGATAGTTTGTTTTCAGTTTACAGGTACTCTGTTGAGGGGGAACTCAGCGGACTCATAAACCTGAAGAAGTCAGAAGCCATCCAAGAGGAAACAAACTCAAGTCCCCTGAAGACCTTAAGACCGTCCTAAAGGAAGTCCCACTGAGTATAAACCTGACTTTCTAAGCTGGTCAGTGGACTACTCAGTGAAGAGCATGGTCATGAGGATCAGTGTTGTGCCGAGTAGATCCTGAAGGAGTCAGGCTACTGAGGAATGAGAGGCTGACAATTTGCCTTATGTCAACTCTTCTGAGTAGACTTAAAGTCCAATGAAGGAAGTCCAATGAAGGAAGTCTACTGAGAAAGTCTACTGAGAAACTCTCCTGAGTAGACTTAAAGTCCAATGAAGGAAGTCTAATGAAGGAAGTCTACTGAGAAAGTCTACTGAGAAACTCTCCTGAGTAGACTTAAAGTCCAATGAAGGAAGTCTACTGAGAAAGTCTACCGAGAAACTCTCCTGAGTAGACTTAAAGTCCAATGAAGGAAGTCTACTGAGAAAGTCTACTGAGAAACTCTCCTGAGTAGACTTAAAGTCCAATGAAGGAAGTCCAGTGAGTAGACTTCAAGTCCAATGAAAGTTCCTAAGAAGACCTCAAGTCTACTGAAGAAAAGTATCCTAAGAGGACTTCAAGTCAGCTGAAGGGAAGTCACCTGAAGTCAGGACTACCCTGATCAAGTACCCTGAACAAAAGAGCCGTTGGACTCTGTCCACGTGGACCAATCAAGTCAAGGCAGCAAATCTGACAAAAGCTGACAAAGGCCATACTTTACTGAAAAGGAGAATTTCACTCCAGAGATAGTCTGGATTTGAATGTTACTCTCTCCAACGGTAACATTCAAATCCACACTATAAATACAAACTCAAGCTTCATTTGTGAATAAGCAAGGAGCTGATGTGAGAGTGGTGCGTTTCAAGGGAGGCATAAGGAGGCACCATCTCCATCAAGAACACTGACCTGAGTTCTTCATAGTCATATTTGAGTGTTCCAGTTTGTATACTCGAGCTCATCATATACATCCTAAGCTTAGAGAGATTTTCCCAACCTTAGCTTAAAGGCTAAAACCATGTAAGGGAAAATCTCACCTAGTTGGAGAGAACCAAACCAAACTAAACCCTTTCCAGAATAGTGTTAGGTGTTGCAGTGAGGTGAGGAGAGGCAGTGCCTGAGTGAAGAGGGATGTGAGGCCAGTTCGAGAGGCAGCTCCGCGGAGGGGTGTGAGTCCAGTTGTGAGTGCACCTTGGCACGTTAAAAACAAGAATCCCGGGTAGTGGATTTCCTGTTAAATCAGGCAGTGGATGTAGGAGCTTGAGCCTCCGAACCACTTTACATTGTTGTGTTCTTTATTGCTTTACTGACTTGCATAACATCAGTGTTAAAACAAAAATTTCTCCTAATTTCCCATATTGTCTTTGTTTGTGAATGAAAAAACGGGACCAACAATTGGTATCAGAGCGGGTTGTTCACATGACCACTGATCCAGATTTGTTAAGAAAAATGGTCAACCGAACAGATCTTAAATGTTTTAAAACTATGGGAATTTCTTTTTTTTTTAAACTATTACTTGTGCTCTTACCTCATTCTTGTAATAGAAAATCTTTTTGTTAGAAGTTTTGGAATCATCAAAAAGGGGGAAATTGTTGGGATATTTAGTTTTGATGATTTTTCAAAACGACTTGTAATAGGATGTGTGCGGTCAGGATTGTCTTGTAAAGGTTCAGGTTAGGATAGTTTGTTTTCAGTTTACAGGTACTCTGTTGAGGGGGAACTCAGCGGACTCATAAACCTGAAGAAGTCAGAAGCCATCCAAGAGGAAACAAACTCAAGTCCCCTGAAGACCTGAAGACCGTCCTAAAGGAAGTCCCACTGAGTATAAACCTGACTTTCTAAGCTGGTTAGTGGACTACTCAGTGAAGAGCATGGTCATGAGGATCAGTGTTGTGCCGAGTAGATCCTGAAGGAGTCAGGCTACTGAGGAATGAGAGGCTGACAATTTGCCTTATGTCAACTCTCCTGAGTAGACTTAAAGTCCAATGAAGGAAGTCCAATGAAGGAAGTCTACTGAGAAAGTCTACTGAGAAACTCTCCTGAGTAGACTTAAAGTCCAATGAAGGAAGTCTAATGAAGGAAGTCTACTGAGAAAGTCTACTGAGAAACTCTCCTGAGTAGACTTAAAGTCCAATGAAGGAAGTCTACTGAGAAAGTCTACTGAGAAACTCTCCTGAGTAGACTTAAAGTCCAATGAAGGAAGTCTACTGAGAAAGTCTACTGAGAAACTCTCCTGAGTAGACTTAAAGTCCAATGAAGGAAGTCCAGTGAGTAGACTTCAAGTCCAATGAAAGTTCCTAAGAAGACCTCAAGTCTACTGAAGAAAAGTATCCTAAGAGGACTTCAAGTCAGCTGAAGAGAAGTCACCTGAAGTCAGGACTACCCTGATCAAGTACCCTGAACAAAAGAGCCGTTGGACTCTGTCCACGTGGACCAATCAAGTCAAGGCAGCAAATCTGACAAAAGCTGACAAAGGCCATACTTTACTGAAAAGGAGAATTTCACTCCAGAGATAGTCTGGATTTGAATGTTACTCTCTCCAACGGTAACATTCAAATCCACACTATAAATACAAACTCAAGCTTCATTTGTGAATAAGCAAGGAGCTGATGTGAGAGTGGTGCGTTTCAAGGGAGGCATAAGGAGGCACCATCTCCATCAAGAACACTGACCTGAGTTCTTCATAGTCATATTTGAGTGTTCCAGTTTGTATACTCGAGCTCATCATATACATCCTAAGCTTAGAGAGATTTTCCCAACCTTAGCTTAAAGGCTAAAACCATGTAAGGGAAAATCTCACCTAGTTGGAGAGAACCAAACCAAACTAAACCCTTTCCTGAATAGTGTTAGGTGTTGCAGTGAGGTGAGGAGAGGCAGTCCCTGAGTGAAGAGGGATGTGAGGCCAGTTCGAGAGGCAGCTCCGCGGAGGGGTGTGAGTCCAGTTGTGAGTGCACCTTGGCACGTTAAAAACAAGAATCCCGGGTAGTGGATTTCCTGTTAAATCAGGCAGTGGATGTAGGAGCTTGAGCCTCCGAACCACTTTACATTGTTGTGTTCTTTATTGCTTTACTGACTTGCATAACATCAGTGTTAAAACAAAAATTTCTCCTAATTTCCCATATTGTCTTTGTTTGTGAATGAAAAAACGGGACCAACAATTGGTATTAGAGCGGGTTGTTCACATGACCACTGATCCAGATTTGTTAAGAAAAATGGTCAACCGAACAGATCTTAAATGTTTTAAAACTATGGGAATTTCTTTTTTTTTAAAACTATTACTTGTGCTCTAACCTCATTCTTGTAATAGAAAGTCTTTTTGTTAGAAGTTTTGGAATCATCAAAAAGGGGGAAATTGTTGGGATATTTAGTTTTGATGATTTTCCAAAACGACTTGTAATAGGATGTGTGCGGTCAGGATTGTCTTGTAAAGGTTCAGGTTAGGATAGTTTGTTTTCAGTTTACAGGTACACTATTGAGGGGGAACTCAGCGGACTCATAAACCTGAAGAAGTCAGAAGCCATCCAAGAGGAAACAAACTCAAGTCCCCTGAAGACCTGAAGACCGTCCTGAAGGAAGTCCCACTGAGTATAAACCTGACTTTCTAAGCTGGTCAGTGGACTACTCAGTGAAGAGCATGGTCATGAGGATCAGTGTTGTGTCGAGTAGATCCTGAAGGAGTCAGGCTACTGAGGAATGAGAGGCTGACAATTTGCCTTATGTCAACTCTCCTGAGTAGACTTAAAGTCCAATGAAGGAAGTCCAATGAAGGAAGTCTACTGAGAAAGTCTACTGAGAAACTCTCCTGAGTAGACTTAAAGTCCAATGAAGGAAGTCCAATGAAGGAAGTCTACTGAGAAAGTCTACTGAGAAACTCTCCTGAGTAGACTTAAAGTCCAATGAAGGAAGTCTACTGAGAAAGTCTACTGAGAAACTCTCCTGAGTAGACTTAAAGTCCAATGAAGGAAGTCGAGTGAGTAGACTTCAAGTCCAATGAAAGTTCCTAAGGAGACCTCAAGTCTACTGAAGAAAAGTATCCTAAGAGGACTTCAAGTCAGCTGAAGAGAAGTCACCTGAAGTCAGGACTACCCTGATCAAGTACCCTGAACAAAAGAGCCGTTGGACTCTGTCCACGTGGACCAATCAAGTCAAGGCAGCAAATCTGACAAAAGCTGACAAAGGCCATACTTTACTGAAAAGGAGAATTTCACTCCAGAGATAGTCTGGATTTGAATGTTACTCTCTCCAACGGTAACATTCAAATCCACACTATAAATACAAACTCAAGCTTCATTTGTGAATAAGCAAGGAGCTGATGTGAGAGTGGTGCGTTTCAAGGGAGGCATAAGGAGGCACCATCTCCATCAAGAACACTGACCTGAGTTCTTCATAGTAATATTTGAGTGTTCCAGTTTGTATACTCGAGCTCATCATATACATCCTAAGCTTAGAGAGATTTTCCCAACCTTAGCTTAAAGGCTAAAACCATGTAAGGGAAAATCTCACCTAGTTGGAGAGAACCAAACCAAACTAAACCCTTTCCAGAATAGTGTTAGGTGTTGCAGTGAGGTGAGGAGAGGCAGTCCCTGAGTGAAGAGGGATGTGAGGCCAGTTCGAGAGGCAGCTCCGCGGAGGGGTGTGAGTCCAGTTGTGAGTGCACCTTGGCACGTTAAAAACAAGAATCCCGGGTAGTGGATTTCCTGTTAAATCATGCAGTGGATGTAGGAGCTTGAGCCTCCGAACCACTTTACATTGTTGTGTTCTTTATTGCTTTACTGACTTGCATAACATCAGTGTTAAAACAAAAATTTCTCCTAATTTTCCATATTGTCTTTGTTTGTGAATGAAAAAACGGGACCAACAATTGGTATCAGAGCGGGTTGTTCACATGACCACTGATCCAGATTTGTTAAGAAAAATGGTCAACCGAACAGATC
This sequence comes from Ballota nigra, assembly GCA_947034835.1. Lineage (NCBI taxonomy): Eukaryota > Viridiplantae > Streptophyta > Magnoliopsida > Lamiales > Lamiaceae > Ballota > Ballota nigra. The sequence goes on along the minus strand of OX344728.1, from coordinate 29,930,422 downwards.
TTAAATGTTTTAAAACTATGGGAATTTCTTTTTTTTTAAAACTATTACTTGTGCTCTAACCTCATTCTTGTAATAGAAAATCTTTTTGTTAGAAGTTTTGGAATCATCAAAAAGGGGGAAATAGTTGGGATATTTAGTTTTGATGATTTTTCAAAACGACTTGTAATAGGATGTGTGCGGTCAGGATTGTCTTGTAAAGGTTCAGGTTAGGATAGTTTATTTTCAGTTTAAAGGTACTCTGTTGAGGGGGAACTCAGCGGACTCATAAACCTGAAGAAGTCAGAAGCCATCCAAGAGGAAACAAACTCATGTCCCCTGAAGACCTGAAGACCGTCCTAAAGGAAGTCCCACTGAGTATAAACCTGACTTTCTAAGCTGGTTAGTGGACTACTCAGTGAAGAGCATGGTCATGAGGATCAGTGTTGTGCCGAGTAGATCCTGAAGGAGTCAGGCTACTGAGGAATGAGAGGCTGACAATTTGCCTTATGTCAACTCTCCTGAGTAGACTTAAAGTCCAATGAAGGAAGTCCAATGAAGGAAGTCTACTGAGAAAGTCTACTGAGAAACTCTCCTGAGTAGACTTAAAGTCCAATGAAGGAAGTCCAATGAAGGAAGTCTACTGAGAAAGTCTACTGAGAAACTCTCCTGAGTAGACTTAAAGTCCAATGAAGGAAGTCTACTGAGAAACTCTCCTGAGTAGACTTAAAGTCCAATGAAGGAAGTCTACTGAGAAAGTCTACTGAGAAACTCTCCTGAGTAGACTTAAAGTCCAATGAAGGAAGTCCAGTGAGTAGACTTCAAGTCCAATGAAAGTTCCTAAGAAGACCTCAAGTCTACTGAAGAAAAGTATCCTAAGAGGACTTCAAGTCAGCTGAAGAGAAGTCACCTGAAGTCAGGATTACCCTGATCAAGTACCCTGAACAAAAGAGCCGTTGGACTCTGTCCACGTGGACCAATCAAGGCAAGGCAGCAAATCTGACAAAAGCTGACAAAGGCCATACTTTACTGAAAAGGAGAATTTCACTCCAGAGATAGTCTGGATTTGAATGTTACTCTCTCCAACGGTAACATTCAAATCCACACTATAAATACAAACTCAAGCTTCATTTGTGAATAAGCAAGGAGCTGATGTGAGAGTGGTGCGTTTCAAGGGAGGCATAAGGAGGCACCATCTCCATCAAGAACACTGACCTGAGTTCTTCATAGTAATATTTGAGTGTTCCAGTTTGTATACTCGAGCTCATCATATACATCCTAAGCTTAGAGAGATTTTCCCAACCTTAGCTTAAAGGCTAAAACCATGTAAGGGAAAATCTCATCTAGTTGGAGAGAACCAAACCAAACTAAACCCTTTCCAGAATAGTGTTAGGTGTTGCAGTGAGGTGAGGAGAGGCAGTCCCTGAGTGAAGAGGGATGTGAGGCCAGTTCGAGAGGCAGCTCCGCGGAGGGGTGTGAGTCCAGTTGTGAGTGCACCTTGGCACGTTAAAAACAAGAATCCCGGGTAGTGGATTTCCTGTTAAATCAGGCAGTGGATGTAGGAGCTTGAGCCTCCGAACCACTTTACATTGTTGTGTTCTTTATTGCTTTACTGACTTGCATAACATCAGTGTTAAAACAAAAATTTCTCCTAATTTCCCATATTGTCTTTGTTTGTGAATGAAAAAACGGGACCAACAATTGGTATCAGAGCGGGTTGTTCACATGACCACTGATCCAGATTTGTTAAGAAAAATGGTCAACCGAACAGATCTTAAATGTTTTAAAACTATGGGAATTTCTTTTTTTTTAAACTATTACTTGTGGTCTAACCTCATTCTTGTAATAGAAAATCTTTTTGTTAGAAGTTTTGGAATCATCAAAAAGGGGGAAATTGTTGGGATATTTAGTTTTGATGATTTTCCAAAACGACTTGTAATAGGATGTGTGCGGTCAGGATTGTCTTGTAAAGGTTCAGGTTAGGATAGTTTGTTTTCAGTTTACAGGTACTCTATTGAGGGGGAACTCAGCGGACTCAAAAACCTGAAGAAGTCAGAAGCCATCCAAGAGGAAACAAACTTAAGTCCCCTGAAGACCGTCCTGAAGGAAGTCCCACTGAGTATAAACCTGACTTTCTAAGCTGGTCAGTGGACTACTCAGTGAAGAGCATGGTCATGAGGATCAGTGTTGTGTCGAGTAGATCCTGAAGGAGTCAGGCTACTGAGGAATGAGAGGCTGACAATTTGCCTTATGTCAACTCTCCTGAGTAGACTTAAAGTCCAATGAAGGAAGTCCAATGAAGGAAGTCTACTGAGAAAGTCTACTGAGAAACTCTCCTGAGTAGACTTAAAGTCCAATGAAGGAAGTCCAATGAAGGAAGTCTACAAAGAAAGTCTACTGAGAAACTCTCCTGAGTAGACTTAAAGTCCAATGAAGGAAGTCTACTGAGAAAGTCTACTGAGAAACTCTCCTGAGTAGACTTAAAGTCCAATGAAGGAAGTCCAGTGAGTAGACTTCAAGTCCAATGAAAGTTCCTAAGAAGACCTCAAGTCTACTGAAGAAAAGTATCCTAAGAGGACTTCAAGTCAGCTGAAGAGAAGTCACCTGAAGTCAGGACTACCCTGATCAAGTACCCTGAACAAAAGAGCCGTTGGACTCTGTCCACGTGGACCAATCAAGTCAAGGCAGCAAATCTGACAAAAGCTGACAAAGGCCATACTTTACTGAAAAAGAGAATTTCACTCCAGAGACAGTCTGGATTTGAATGTTACTCTCTCCAACGGTAACATTCAAATCCACACTATAAATACAAACTCAAGCTTCATTTGTGAATAAGCAAGGAGCTGATGTGAGAGTGGTGCGTTTCAAGGGAGGCATAAGGAGGCACCATCTCCATCAAGAACACTGACCTGAGTTCTTCATAGTCATATTTGAGTGTTCCAGTTTGTATACTCGAGCTCATCATATACATCCTAAGCTTAGAGAGATTTTCCCAACCTTAGCTTAAAGGCTAAAACCATGTAAGGGAAAATCTCATCTAGTTGGAGAGAACCAAACCAAACTAAACCCTTTCCAGAATAGTGTTAGGTGTTGCAGTGAGGTGAGGAGAGGCAGTCCCTGAGTGAAGAGGGATGTGAGGCCAGTTCGAGAGGCAGCTCCGCGGAGGGGTGTGAGTCCAGTTGTGAGTGCACCTTGGCACGTTAAAAACAAGAATCCCGGGTAGTGGATTTCCTGTTAAATCAGGCAGTGGATGTAGGAGCTTGAGCCTCCGAACCACTTTACATTGTTGTGTTCTTTATTGCTTTACTGACTTGCATAACATCAGTGTTAAAACAAAAATTTCTCCTAATTTCCCATATTGTCTTTGTTTGTGAATGAAAAAACGGGACCAACAATTGGTATCAGAGCGGGTTGTTCACATGACCACTGATCCAGATTTGTTAAGAAAAATGGTCAACCGAACAGATCTTAAATGTTTTAAAACTATGGGAATTTCTTTTTTTTTTAAACTATTACTTGTGCTCTAACCTCATTCTTGTAATAGAAAATCTTTTTGTTAGAAGTTTTGGAATCATCAAAAAGGGGGAAATTGTTGGGATATTTAGTTTTGATGATTTTCCAAAACGACTTGTAATAGGATGTGTGCGGTCAGGATTGTCTTGTAAAGGTTCAGGTTAGGATAGTTTGTTTTCAGTTTACAGGTACTCTATTGAGGGGGAACTCAGCGGACTCAAAAACCTGAAGAAGTCAGAAGCCATCCAAGAGGAAACAAACTTAAGTCCCCTGAAGACCGTCCTGAAGGAAGTCCCACTGAGTATAAACCTGACTTTCTAAGCTGGTCAGTGGACTACTCAGTGAAGAGCATGGTCATGAGGATCAGTGTTGTGTCGAGTAGATCCTGAAGGAGTCAGGCTACTGAGGAATGAGAGGCTGACAATTTGCCTTATGTCAACTCTCCTGAGTAGACTTAAAGTCCAATGAAGGAAGTCCAATGAAGGAAGTCTACTGAGAAACTCTCCTTAGTAGACTTAAAGTCCAATGAAGGAAGTCCAATGAAGGAAGTCTACTGAGAAAGTCTACTGAGAAACTCTCCTGAGTAGACTTAAAGTCCAATGAAGGAAGTCCAATGAAGGAAGTCTACTGAGAAAGTCTACTGAGAAACTCTCCTGAGTAGACTTAAAGTCCAATGAAGGAAGTCTACTGAGAAAGTCTACTGAGAAACTCTCCTGAGTAGACTTAAAGTCCAATGAAGGAAGTCCAGTGAGTAGACTTCAAGTCCAATGAAAGTTCCTAAGAAGACCTCAAGTCTACTGAAGAAAAGTATCCTAAGAGGACTTCAAGTCAGCTGAAGAGAAGTCACCTGAAGTCAGGACTACCCTGATCAAGTACCCTGAACAAAAGAGCCGTTGGACTCTGTCCACGTGGACCAATCAAGTCAAGGCAGCAAATCTGACAAAAGCTGACAAAGGCCATACTTTACTGAAAAGGAGAATTTCACTCCAGAGACAGTCTGGATTTGAATGTTACTCTCTCCAACGGTAACATTCAAATCCACACTATAAATACAAACTCAAGCTTCATTTGTGAATAAGCAAGGAGCTGATGTGAGAGTGGTGCGTTTCAAGGGAGGCATAAGGAGGCACCATCTCCATCAAGAACACTGACCTGAGTTCTTCATAGTCATATTTGAGTGTTCCAGTTTGTATACTCGAGCTCATCATATACATCCTAAGCTTAGAGAGATTTTCCCAACCTTAGCTTAAAGGCTAAAACCATGTAAGGGAAAATCTCATCTAGTTGGAGAGAACCAAACCAAACTAAACCCTTTCCAGAATAGTGTTAGGTGTTGCAGTGAGGTGAGGAGAGGCAGTCCCTGAGTGAAGAGGGATGTGAGGCCAGTTCGAGAGGCAGCTCCGCGGAGGGGTGTGAGTCCAGTTGTGAGTGCACCTTGGCACGTTAAAAACAAGAATCCCGGGTAGTGGATTTCCTGTTAAATCAGGCAGTGGATGTAGGAGCTTGAGCCTCCGAACCACTTTACATTGTTGTGTTCTTTATTGCTTTACTGACTTGCATAACATCAGTGTTAAAACAAAAATTTCTCCTAATTTCCCATATTGTCTTTGTTTGTGAATGAAAAAACGGGACCAACAATTGGTATCAGAGCGGGTTGTTCACATGACCACTGATCCAGATTTGTTAAGAAAAATGGTCAACCGAACAGATCTTAAATGTTTTAAAACTATGGGAATTTCTTTTTTTTTTAAACTATTACTTGTGCTCTAACCTCATTCTTGTAATAGAAAATCTTTTTGTTAGAAGTTTTGGAATCATCAAAAAGGGGGAAATTGTTGGGATATTTAGTTTTGATGATTTTCCAAAACGACTTGTAATAGGATGTGTGCGGTCAGGATTGTCTTGTAAAGGTTCAGGTTAGGATAGTTTGTTTTCAGTTTACAGGTACTCTATTGAGGGGGAACTCAGCGGACTCAAAAACCTGAAGAAGTCAGAAGCCATCCAAGAGGAAACAAACTTAAGTCCCCTGAAGACCGTCCTGAAGGAAGTCCCACTGAGTATAAACCTGACTTTCTAAGCTGGTCAGTGGACTACTCAGTGAAGAGCATGGTCATGAGGATCAGTGTTGTGTCGAGTAGATCCTGAAGGAGTCAGGCTACTGAGGAATGAGAGGCTGACAATTTGCCTTATGTCAACTCTCCTGAGTAGACTTAAAGTCCAATGAAGGAAGTCCAATGAAGGAAGTCTACTGAGAAAGTCTACTGAGAAACTCTCCTGAGTAGACTTAAAGTCCAATGAAGGAAGTCCAATGAAGGAAGTCTACTGAGAAAGTCTACTGAGAAACTCTCCTGAGTAGACTTAAAGGCCAATGAAGGAAGTCTACTGAGAAAGTCTACTGAGAAACTCTCCTGAGTAGACTTAAAGTCCAATGAAGGAAGTCCAGTGAGTAGACTTCAAGTCCAATGAAAGTTCCTAAGAAGACCTCAAGTCTACTGAAGAAAAGTATCCTAAGAGGACTTCAAGTCAGCTGAAGAGAAGTCACCTGAAGTCAGGACTACCCTGATCAAGTACCCTGAACAAAAGAGCCGTTGGACTCTGTCCACGTGGACCAATCAAGTCAAGGCAGCAAATCTGACAAAAGCTGACAAAGGCCATACTTTACTGAAAAGGAGAATTTCACTCCAGAGATAGTCTGGATTTGAATGTTACTCTCTCCAACGGTAACATTCAAATCCACACTATAAATACAAACTCAAGCTTCATTTGTGAATAAGCAAGGAGCTGATGTGAGAGTGGTGCGTTTCAAGGGAGGCATAAGGAGGCACCATCTCCATCAAGAACACTGACCTGAGTTCTTCATAGTCAGATTTGAGTGTTCCAGGTTGTATACTCGAGCTCATCATATACATCCTAAGCTTAGAGAGATTTTCCCAACCTTAGCTTAAAGGCTAAAACCATGTAAGGGAAAATCTCACCTAGTTGGAGAGAACCAAACCAAACTAAACCCTTTCCAGAATAGTGTTAGGAGTTGCAGTGAGGTGAGGAGAGGCAGTCCCTGAGTGAAGAGGGATGTGAGGCCAGTTCGAGAGGCAGCTCCGCGGAGGGGTGTGAGTCCAGTTGTGAGTGCACCTTGGCACGTTAAAAACAAGAATCCCGGGTAGTGGATTTCCTGTTAAATCAGGCAGTGGATGTAGGAGCTTGAGCCTCCGAACCACTTTACATTGTTGTGTTCTTTATTGCTTTACTGACTTGCATAACATCAGTGTTAAAACAAAAATTTCTCCTAATTTCCCATATTGTCTTTGTTTGTGAATGAAAAAACGGGACCAACAATTGGTATCAGAGCGGGTTGTTCACATGACCACTGATCCAGATTTGTTAAGAAAAATGGTCAACCGAACAGATCTTAAATGTTTTAAAACTATGGGAATTTCTTTTTTTTTTAAACTATTACTTGTGCTCTAACCTCATTCTTGTAATAGAAAATCTTTTTGTTAGAAGTTTTGGAATCATCAAAAAGGGGGAAATTGTTGGGATATTTAGTTTTGATGATTTTCCAAAACGACTTGTAATAGGATGTGTGCGGTCAGGATTGTCTTGTAAAGGTTCAGGTTAGGATAGTTTGTTTTCAGTTTACAGGTACTCTATTGAGGGGGAACTCAGCGGACTCAAAAACCTGAAGAAGTCAGAAGCCATCCAAGAGGAAACAAACTCAAGTCCCCTGAAGACCGTCCTGAAGGAAGTCCCACTGAGTATAAACCTGACTTTCTAAGCTGGTCAGTGGACTACTCAGTGAAGAGCATGGCCATGAGGATCAGTGTTGTGTCGAGTAGTTCCTGAAGGAGTCAGGCTACTGAGGAATGAGAGGCTGACAATTTGTCTTATGTCAACTCTCCTGAGTAGACTTAAAGTCCAATGAAGGAAGTCCAATGAAGGAAGTCTACTGAGAAAGTCTACTGAGAAACTCTCCTGAGTAGACTTAAAGTCCAATGAAGGAAGTCCAATGAAGGAAGTCTACTGAGAAAGTCTACTGAGAAACTCTCCTGAGTAGACTTAAAGTCCAATGAAGGAAGTCCAGTGAGTAGACTTCAAGTCTAATGAAAGTTCCTAAGAAGACCTCAAGTCTACTGAAGAAAAGTATCCTAAGAGGACTTCAAGTCAGCTGAAGAGAAGTCACCTGAAGTCAGGACTACCCTGATCAAGTACCCTGAACAAAAGAGCCGTTGGACTCTGTCCACGTGGACCAATCAAGTCAAGGCAGCAAATCTGACAAAAGCTGACAAAGGCCATACTTTACTGAAAAGGAGAATTTCACTCCAGAGATAGTCTGGATTTGAATGTTACTCTCTCCAACGGTAACATTCAAATCCACACTATAAATACAAACTCAAGCTTCATTTGTGAATAAGCAAGGAGCTGATGTGAGAGTGGTGCATTTCAAGGGAGGCATAAGGAGGCACCATCTCCATCAAGAACACTGACCTGAGTTCTTCATAGTCATATTTGAGTGTTCCAGTTTGTATACTCGAGCTCATCATATACATCCTAAGCTTAGAGAGATTTTCCCAACCTTAGCTTAAAGGCTAAAACCATGTAAGGGAAAATCTCACCTAGTTGGAGAGAACCAAACCAAACTAAACCCTTTCCAGAATAGTGTTAGGAGTTGCAGTGAGGTGAGGAGAGGCAGTCCCTGAGTGAAGAGGGATGTGAGGCCAGTTCGAGAGGCAGCTCCGCGGAGGGGTGTGAGTCCAGTTGTGAGTGCACCTTGGCACGTTAAAAACAAGAATCCCGGGTAGTGGATTTCCTGTTAAATCAGGCAGTGGATGTAGGAGCTTGAGCCTCCGAACCACTTTACATTGTTGTGTTCTTTATTGCTTTACTGACTTGCATAACATCAGTGTTAAAACAAAAATTTCTCCTAATTTCCCATATTGTCTTTGTTTGTGAATGAAAAAACGGGACCAACAATTGGTATCAGAGCGGGTTGTTCACATGACCACTAATCCAGATTTGTTAAGAAAAATGGTCAACCGAACAGATCTTAAATGTTTTAAAACTATGGGAATTTCTTTTTTTTTTAAAACTATTACTTGTGCTCTAACCTCATTCTTGTAATAGAAAATCTTTTTGTTAGAAGTTTTGGAATCATCAAAAAGGGGGAAATTGTTGGGATATTTAGTTTTGATGATTTTCCAAAACGACTTGTAATAGGATGTGTGCGGTCAGGATTGTCTTGTAAAGGTTCAGGTTAGGATAGTTTGTTTTCAGTTTACAGGTACTCTGTTGAGGGGGAACTCATCAGACTCATAAACCTGAAGAAGTCAGAAGCCATCCAAGAGGAAACAAACTCAAGTCCCCTGAAGACCTGAAGACCGTCCTGAAGGAAGTCCCACTGAATATAAACCTGACTTTCTAAGCTGGTCAGTGGACTACTCAGTGAAGAGCATGGTCATGAGGATCAGTGTTGTGCCGAGTAGATCCTGAAGGAGTCAGGCTACTGAGGAATGAGAGGCTGACAATTTGCCTTATGTCAACACTCCTGAGTAGACTTAAAGTCCAATGAAGGAAGTCCAATGAAGGAAGTCCAATGAAGGAAGTCTACTGAGAAAGTCTACTGAGAAACTCTCCTGAGTAGACTTAAAGTCCAATGAAGGAAGTCCAATGAAGGAAGTCTACTGAGAAAGTCTACTGAGAAACTCTCCTGAGTAGACTTAAAGTCCAATGAAGGAAGTCTACTGAGAAAGTCTACTGAGAAACTCTCCTGAGTAGACTTAAAGTCCAATGAAGGAAGTCTACTGAGAAAGTCTACTGAGAAACTCTCCTGAGTAGACTTAAAGTCCAATGAAGGAAGTCCAGTGAGTAGACTTCAAGTCCAATGAAAGTTCCTAAGAAGACCTCAAGTCTACTGAAGAAAAGTATCCTAAGAGGACTTCAAGTCAGCTGAAGAGAAGTCACCTGAAGTCAGGACTACCCTGATCAAGTACCCTGAACAAAAGAGCCGTTGGACTCTGTCCACGTGGACCAATCAAGTCAAGGCGGCAAATCTGACAAAAGCTGACAAAGGCCATACTTTACTGAAAAGGAGAATTTCACTCCAGAGATAGTCTGGATTTGAATGTTACTCTCTCCAACGGTAACATTCAAATCCACACTATAAATACAAACTCAAGCTTCATTTGTGAATAAGCAAGGAGTTGATGTGAGAGTGGTGCGTTTCAAGGGAGGCATAAGGAGGCACCATCTCCATCAAGAACACTGACCTGAGTTCTTCATAGTCATATTTGAGTGTTCCAGTTTGTATACTCGAGCTCATCATATACATCCTAAGCTTAGAGAGATTTTCCCAACCTTAGCTTAAAGGCTAAAACCATGTAAGGGAAAATCTCACCTAGTTGGAGGGAACCAAACCAAACTAAACCCTTTCCAGAATAGTGTTAGGTGTTGCAGTGAGGTGAGGAGAGGCAGTCTCTGAGTGAAGAGGGATGTGAGGCCAGTTCGAGAGGCAGCTACGCGGAGGGGTGTGAGTCCAGTTGTGAGTGCACCTTGGCACGTTAAAAACAAGAATCCCGGGTAGTGGATTTCCTGTTAAATCAGGCAGTGGATGTAGGAGCTTGAGCCTCCGAACCACTTTACATTGTTGTGTTCTTTATTGCTTTACTGACTTGCATAACATCAGTGTTAAAACAAAAATTTCTCCTAATTTCCCATATTGTCTTTGTTTGTGAATGAAAAAACGGGACCAACAATTGGTATCAGAGCGGGTTGTTCACATGACCACTGATCCAGATTTGTTAAGAAAAATGGTCAACCGAACAGATCTTAAATGTTTTAAAACTATGGGAATTTCTTTTTTTTTTAAACTATTACTTGTGCTCTAACCTCATTCTTGTAATAGAAAATCTTTTTGTTAGAAGTTTTGGAATCATCAAAAAGGGGGAAATTGTTGGGATATTTAGTTTTGATGATTTTCCAAAACGACTTGTAATAGGATGTGTGCGGTCAGGATTGTCTTGTAAAGGTTCAGGTTAGGATAGTTTGTTTTCAGTTTACAGGTACTCTGTTGAGGTGGAACTCAGCGGACTCATAAACCTGAAGAAGTCAGAAGCCATCCAAGAGGAAACAAACTCAAGTCCCCTGAAGACCTGAAGACCGTCCTGAAGGAAGTCCCACTGAGTATAAACCTGACTTTCTAAGCTGGTCAGTGGACTACTCAGTGAAGAGCATGGTCATGAGGATCAGTGTTGTGCCGAGTAGATCCTGAAGGAGTCAGGCTACTGAGGAATGAGAGGCTGACAATTTGCCTTATGTCAACTCTCCTGAGTAGACTTAAAGTCCAATGAAGGAAGTCCAATGAAGGAAGTCTACTGAGAAACTCTCCTTGGTAGACTTAAAGTCCAATGAAGGAAGTCTACTGAGAAAGTCTACTGAGAAACTCTCCTGAGTAGACTTAAAGTCCAATGAAGGAAGTCCAGTGAGTAGACTTCAAGTCCAATGAAAGTTCCTAAGAAGACCTCAAGTCTACTGAAGAAAAGTATCCTAAGAGGACTTCAAGTCAGCTGAAGAGAAGTCACCTGAAGCCAGGACTACCCTGATCAAGTACCCTGAACAAAAGAGCCGTTGGACTCTGTCCACGTGGACCAATCAAGTCAAGGCAGCAAATCTGACAAAAGCTGACAAAGGCCATACTTTACTGAAAAGGAGAATTTCACTCCAGAGATAGTCTGGATTTGAATGTTACTCTCTCCAACGGTAACATTCAAATCCACACTATAAATACAAACTCAAGCTTCATTTGTGAATAAGCAAGGAGCTGATGTGAGAGTGGTGCGTTTCAAGAGAGGCATAAGGAGGCACCATCTCCATCAAGAACACTGACCTGAGTTCTTCATAGTCATATTTGAGTGTTCCAGTTTGTATACTCGAGCTCATCATATACATCCTAAGCTTAGAGAGATTTTCCCAACCTTAGCTTAAAGGCTAAAACCATGTAATGGAAAATCTCACCTAGTTGGAGAGAACCAAACCAAACTAAACCCTTTCCAGAATAGTGTTAGGTGTTGCAGTGAGGTGAGGAGAGGCAGTCCCTGAGTGAAGAGGGATGTGAGGCCAGTTCGAGAGGCAGCTCCGCGGAGGGGTGTGAGTCCAGTTGTGAGTGCACCTTGGCACGTTAAAAACAAGAATCCCGGGTAGTGGATTTCCTGTTAAATCAGGCAGTGGATGTAGGAGCTTGAGCCTCCGAACCACTTTACATTGTTGTGTTCTTTATTGCTTTACTGACTTGCATAACATCAGTGTTAAAACAAAAATTTCTCCTAATTTCCCATATTATCTTTGTTTATGAATGCAAAAACGGGACCAACAATTGGTATCAGAGCGGGTTGTTCACATGACCACTGATCCAGATTTGTTAAGAAAAATGATCAACCGAACAGATCTTAAATGTTTTAAAACTATGGGAATTTCTTTTTTTTTTTAAAACTATTACTTGTGCTCTAACCTCATTCTTGTAATAGAAAATCTTTTTGGTAGAAGTTTTGGAATCATCAAAAAGGGGGAAATTGTTGGATATTTAGTTTTGATGATTTTCCAAAACGACTTGTAATAGGATGTGTGCGGTCAGGATTGTCTTGTAAAGGTTCAGGTTAGGATAGTTTGTTTTCAGTTTACAGGTACTCTGTTGAGGGGGAACTCAGCGGACTCATAAACCTGAAGAAGTCAGAAGCCATCCAAGAGGAAACAAACTCAAGTCCCCTGAAGACCTGAAGACCGTCCTGAAGGAAGTCCCACTGAGTATAAACCTGACTTTCTAAGCTGGTCAGTGGACTACTCAGTGAAGAGCATGGTCATGAGGATCAGTGTTGTGCCGAGTAGATCCTGAAGGAGTCAGGCTACTGAGGAATGAGAGGCTGACAATTTGCCTTATGTCAACTCTCCTGAGTAGACTTAAAGTCCAATGAAGGAAGTCCAATGAAGGAAGTCCAATGAAGGAAGTCTACTGAGAAAGTCTACTGAGAAACTCTCCTAAGTAGACTTAAAGTCCAATGAAGGAAGTCCAATGAAGGAAGTCTACTGAGAAAGTCTACTGAGAAACTCTCCTGAGTAGACTTAAAGTCCAATGAAGGAAGTCTACTGAGAAAGTCTACTGAGAAACTCTCCTGAGTAGACTTAAAGTCCAATGAAGGAAGTCCAGTGAGTAGACTTCAAGTCCAATGAAAGTTCCTAAGAAGACCTCAAGTCTACTGAAGAAAAGTATCCTAAGAGGACTTCAAGTCAGCTGAAGAGAAGTCACCTGAAGTCAGGACTACCCTGATCAAGTACCCTGAACAAAAGAGCCGTTGGACTCTGTCCACGTGGACCAATCAAGTCAAGGCAGCAAATCTGACAAAAGCTGACAAAGGCCATACTTTACTGAAAAGGAGAATTTCACTCCAGAGATAGTCTGGATTTGAATGTTACTCTCTCCAACGGTAACATTCAAATCCACACTATAAATACAAATTCAAGCTTCATTTGTGAATAAGCAAGGAGCTGATGTGAGAGTGGTGCGTTTCAAGGGAGGCATAAGGAGGCACCATCTCCATCAAGAACACTGACCTGAGTTCTTCATAGTCATATTTGAGTGTTCCAGTTTGTATACTCGAGCTCATCATATACATCCTAAGCTTAGAGAGATTTTCCCAACCTTAGCTTAAAGGCTAAAACCATGTAAGGGAAAATCTCACCTAGTTGGAGAGAACCAAACCAAACTAAACCCTTTCCAGAATAGTGTTAGGTGTTGCAGTGAGGTGAGGAGAGGCTGTCCCTGAGTGAAGAGGGATGTGAGGCCAGTTCTAGAGGCAGCTCCGTGGAGGGGTGTGAGTCCAGTTGTGAGTGCACCTTGGCACATTAAAAATAAGAATCCCGGGTAGTGGATTTCCTGTTAAATCAGGCAGTGGATGTAGGAGCTTGAGCCTCCGAACCACTTTACATTGTTGTGTTCTTTATTGCTTTACTGACTTGCATAACATCAGTGTTAAAACAAAAATTTCTCCTAATTTCCCATATTATCTTTGTTTGTGAATGAAAAAACGGGACCAACAATTGGTATCAGAGCGGGTTGTTCACATGACCACTGATCCAGATTTGTTAAGAAAAATGGTCAACCGAACAGATCTTAAATGTTTTAAAACTATGGGAATTTCTTTTTTTTTTTAAAACTATTACTTGTGCTCTAACCTCATTCTTGTAATAGAAAATCTTTTTGGTAGAAGTTTTGGAATCATCAAAAAGGGGGAAATTGTTGGATATTTAGTTTTGATGATTTTCCAAAACGACTTGTAATAGGATGTGTGCGGTCAGGATTGTCTTGTAAAGGTTCAGGTTAGGATAGTTTGTTTTCAGTTTACAGGTACTCTGTTGAGGGGGAACTCAGCGGACTCATAAACCTGAAGAAGTCAGAAGCCATCCAAGAGGAAACAAACTCAAGTCCCCTGAAGACCTGAAGACCGTCCTGAAGGAAGTCCCACTGAGTATAAACCTGACTTTCTAAGCTGGTCAGTGGACTACTCAGTGAAGAGCATGGTCATGAGGATCAGTGTTGTGCCGAGTAGATCCTGAAGGAGTCAGGCTACTGAGGAATGAGAGGCTGACAATTTGCCTTATGTCAACTCTCCTGAGTAGACTTAAAGTCCAATGAAGGAAGTCCAATGAAGGAAGTCCAATGAAGGAAGTCTACTGAGAAAGTCTACTGAGAAACTCTCCTAAGTAGACTTAAAGTCCAATGAAGGAAGTCCAATGAAGGAAGTCTACTGAGAAAGTCTACTGAGAAACTCTCCTGAGTAGACTTAAAGTCCAATGAAGGAAGTCTACTGAGAAAGTCTACTGAGAAACTCTCCTGAGTAGACTTAAAGTCCAATGAAGGAAGTCCAGTGAGTAGACTTCAAGTCCAATGAAAGTTCCTAAGAAGACCTCAAGTCTACTGAAGAAAAGTATCCTAAGAGGACTTCAAGTCAGCTGAAGAGAAGTCACCTGAAGTCAGGACTACCCTGATCAAGTACCCTGAACAAAAGAGCCGTTGGACTCTGTCCACGTGGACCAATCAAGTCAAGGCAGCAAATCTGACAAAAGCTGACAAAGGCCATACTTTACTGAAAAGGAGAATTTCACTCCAGAGATAGTCTGGATTTGAATGTTACTCTCTCCAACGGTAACATTCAAATCCACACTATAAATACAAATTCAAGCTTCATTTGTGAATAAGCAAGGAGCTGATGTGAGAGTGGTGCGTTTCAAGGGAGGCATAAGGAGGCACCATCTCCATCAAGAACACTGACCTGAGTTCTTCATAGTCATATTTGAGTGTTCCAGTTTGTATACTCGAGCTCATCATATACATCCTAAGCTTAGAGAGATTTTCCCAACCTTAGCTTAAAGGCTAAAACCATGTAAGGGAAAATCTCACCTAGTTGGAGAGAACCAAACCAAACTAAACCCTTTCCAGAATAGTGTTAGGTGTTGCAGTGAGGTGAGGAGAGGCAGTCCCTGAGTGAAGAGGGATGTGAGGCCAGTTCGAGAGGCAGCTCCGCGGAGGGGTGTGAGTCCAGTTGTGAGTGCACCTTGGTACGTTAAAAACAAGAATCCCGGGTAGTGGATTTCCTGTTAAATCAGGCAGTGGATGTAGGAGCTTGAGCCTCCGAACCACTTTACATTGTTGTGTTCTTTATTGCTTTACTGACTTGCATAACATCAGTGTTAAAACAAAAATTTCTCCTAATTTCCTATATTGTCTTTGTTTGTGAATGAAAAAATGGGACCAACAATTGGTATCAGAGCGGGTTGTTCACATGACCACTGATCCAGATTTATTAAGAAAAATGGTCAACCGAATAGATCTTAAATGTTTTAAAACTATGGGAATTTCTTTTTTTTTTAAAACTATTACTTGTGCTCTAACCTCATTCTTGTAATAGAAAATCTTTTTGTTAGAAGTTTTGGAATCATCAAAAAGGGGGAAATTGTTGGGATATTTAGTTTTGATGATTTTCCAAAAGGACTTGTAATAGGATGTGTGCGGTCAGGATTGTCTTGTAAAGGTTCAGGTTAGGATAGTTTGTTTTCAGTTTACAGGTACTCTGTTGAGGGGGAACTCAGCGGACTCATAAACCTGAAGAAGTCAGAAATCATCCAAGAGGAAACAAACTCAAGTCCCCTGAAGACCGTCCTGAAGGAAGTCCCACTGAGTATAAACCTGACTTTCTAAGCTGGTCAGTGGACTACTCAGTGAAGAGCATGGTCATGAGGATCAGTGTTGTGCCGAGTAGATCCTGAAGGAGTCAGGCTACTGAGGAATGAGAGGCTGACAATTTGCCTTATGTCAACTCTCCTGAGTAGACTTAAAGTCCAATGAAGGAAGTCCAATGAAGGAAGTCCAATGAAGGAAGTCTACTGAGAAAGTCTACTGAGAAACTCTACTGAGTAGACTTAAAGTCCAATGAAGGAAGTCCAATGAAGGAAGTCTACTGAGAAAGTCTACTGAGAAACTCTCCTGAGTAGACTTAAAGTCCAATGAAGGAAGTCTACTGAGAAACTCTCCTGAGTAGACTTAAAGTCCAATGAAGGAAGTCCAGTGAGTAGACTTCAAGTCCAATGAAAGTTCCTAAGAAGACCTCAAGTCTACTGAAGAAAAGTATCCTAAGAGGACTTCAAGTCAGCTGAAGAGAAGTCACCTGAAGTCAGGACTACCCTGATCAAGTACCCTGAACAAAAGAGCCGTTGGACTCTGTCCACGTGGACCAATCAAGTCAAGGCAGCAAATCTGACAAAAGCTGACAAAGGCCATACTTTACTGAAAAAGAGAATTTCACTCCAGAGATAGTCTGGATTTGAATGTTACTCTCTCCAACGGTAACATTCAAATCCACACTATAAATACAAATTCAAGCTTCATTTGTGAATAAGCAAGGAGCTGATGTGAGAGTGGTGCGTTTCAAGGGAGGCATAAGGAGGCACCATCTCCATCAAGAACACTGACCTGAGTTCTTCATAGTCATATTTGAGTGTTCCAGTTTGTATACTCGAGCTCATCATATACATCCTAAGCTTAGAGAGATTTTCCCAACCTTAGCTTAAAGGCTAAAACCATGTAAGGGAAAATCTCACCTAGTTGGAGAGAACCAAACCAAACTAAACCCTTTCCAGAATAGTGTTAGGTGTTGCAGTGAGGTGAGGAGAGGCAGTCCCTGAGTGAAGAGGGATGTGAGGCCAGTTCGAGAGGCAGCTCCGCAGAGTGGTGTGAGTCCAGTTGTGAGTGCACCTTGGCACGTTAAAAACAAGAATCCCGGGTAGTGGATTTCCTGTTAAATCATGCAGTGGATGTAGGAGCTTGAGCCTCCGAACCACTTTACATTGTTGTGTTCTTTATTGCTTTACTGACTTGCATAACATCAGTGTTAAAACAAAAATTTCTCCTAATTTTCCATATTGTCTTTGTTTGTGAATGAAAAAACAGGACCAACAATTGGTATCAGAGCGGGTTGTTCACATGACCACTGATCCAGATTTGTTAAGAAAAATGGTCAACCGAACAGATCTTAAATGTTTTAAAACTATGGGAATTTCTTTTTTTTTAAAACTATTACTTGTGCTCTAACCTCATTCTTGTAATATAAAATCTTTTTGTTAGAAGTTTTGGAATCATCAAAAAGGGGGAAATTGTTGGGATATTTAGTTTTGATGATTTTTCAAAACGACTTGTAATAGGATGTGTGCGGTCAGGATTGTCTTGTAAAGGTTCAGGTTAGGATAGTTTATTTTCAGTTTACAGGTACTCTGTTGAGGGGGAACTCAGCGGACTCATAAACCTGAAGAAGTCAGAAGCCATCCAAGAGGAAACAAACTCAAGTCCCCTGAAGACCGTCCTAAAGGAAGTCCCACTGAGTATAAACCTGACTTTCTAAGCTGGTTAGTGGACTACTCAGTGAAGAGCATGGTCATGAGGATCAGTGTTGTGCCGAGTAGATCCTGAAGGAGTCAGGCTACTGAGGAATGAGAGGCTGACAATTTGCCTTATGTCAACTCTCCTGAGTAGACTTAAAGTCCAATGAAGGAAGTCCAATGACGGAAGTCTACTGAGAAAGTCTACTGAGAAACTCTCCTGAGTAGACTTAAAGTCCAATGAAGGAAGTCCAATGAAGGAAGTCTACTGAGAAAGTCTACTGAGAAACTCTCCTGAGTAGACTTAAAGTCCAATGAAGGAAGTCTACTGAGAAAGTCTACTGAGAAACTCTCCTGAGTAGACTTAAAGTCCAATGAAGGAAGTCCAGTGAGTAGACTTCAAGTCCAATGAAAGTTCCTAAGAAGACCTCAAGTCTACTGAAGAAAAGTATCCTAAGAGGACTTCAAGTCAGCTGAAGAGAAGTCACCTGAAGTCAGGACTACCCTGATCAAGTACCCTGAACAAAAGAGCCGTTGGACTCTGTCCACGTGGACCAATCAAGTCAAGGCAGCAAATCTGACAAAAGCTGACAAAGGCCATACTTTACTGAAAAGGAGAATTTCACTCGAGAGATAGTCTGGATTTGAATGTTACTCTCTCCAACGGTAACATTCAAATCCACACTATAAATACAAACTCAAGCTTCATTTGTGAATAAGCAAGGAGCTGATGTGAGAGTGGTGCGTTTCAAGGGAGGCATAAGGAGGCACCATCTCCATCAAGAACACTGACCTGAGTTCTTCATAGTCATATTTGAGTGTTCCAGTTTGTATACTCGAGCTCATCATATACATCCTAAGCTTAGAGAGATTTTCCCAACCTTAGCTTAAAGGCTAAAACCATGTAAGGGAAAATCTCACCTAGTTGGAGAGAACCAAACCAAACTAAACCCTTTCCAGAATAGTGTTAGGTGTTGCGGTGAGGTGAGGAGAGGCAGTCCCTGAGTGAAGAGGGATGTGAGGCCAGTTCGAGAGGCAGCTCCGCGGAGGGGTGTGAGTCCAGTTGTGAGTGCACCTTGGCACGTTAAAAACAAGAATCCCGGGTAGTGGATTTCCTGTTAAATCAGGCAGTGGATGTAGGAGCTTGAGCCTCCGAACCACTTTACATTGTTGTGTTCTTTATTGCTTTACTGACTTGCATAACATCAGTGTCAAAACAAAAATTTCTCCTAATTTCCCATATTGTCTTTGTTTGTGAATGAAAAAACGGGACCAACAATTGGTATTAGAGCGGGTTGTTCACATGACCACTGATCCAGATTTGTTAAGAAAAATGGTCAACCAAACACTTCTTAAATGTTTTAAAACTATGGGAATTTCTTTTTTTTTTTAAACTATTACTTGTGCTCTAACCTCATTCTTGTAATAGAAAATCTTTTTGTTAGAAGTTTTGGAATCATCAAAAAGGGGGAAATTGTTGGGATATTTAGTTTTGATGATTTTTCAAAACGACTTGTAATAGGATGTGTGCGGTCAGGATTGTCTTGTAAAGGTTCAGGTTAGGATAGTTTGTTTTCAGTTTACAGGTACTCTGTTGAGGGGGAACTCAGTGGACTCATAAACCTGAAGAAGTCAGAATCCATCCAAGAGGAAACAAACTCAAGTCCCCTGAAGACCTGAAGACCGTCCTAAAGGAAGTCCCACTGAGTATAAACCTGACTTTCTAAGCTGGTCAGTGGACTACTCAGTGAAGAGCATGGTTATGAGGATCAGTGTTGTGCCGAGTAGATCCTGAAGGAGTCAGGCTACTGAGGAATGAGAGGCTGACAATTTGCCTTATGTCAACTCTCCTGAGTAGACTTAAAGTCCAATGAAGGAAGTCCAATGAAGGAAGTCTACTGAGAAAGTCTACTGAGAAACTCTCCTGAGTAGACTTAAAGTCCAATGAAGGAAGTCCAATGAAGGAAGTCTACTGAGAAAGTCTACTGAGAAACTCTCCTGAGTAGACTTAAAGTCCAATGAAGAAAGTCTACTGAGAAAGTCTACTGAGAAACTCTCCTGAGTAGACTTAAAGTCCAATGAAGGAAGTCTACTGAGAAAGTCTACTGAGAAACTCTCTTGAGTAGACTTAAAGTCCAATGAAGGAAGTCCAGTGAGTAGACTTCAAGTCCAATGAAAGTTCCTAAGAAGACCTCAAGTCTACTGAAGAAAAGTATCCTAAGAGGACTTCAAGTCAGCTGAAGAGAAGTCACCTGAAGTCAGGACTACCCTGATCAAGTACCCTGAACAAAAGAGCCGTTGGACTCTGTCCACGTGGACCAATCAAGTCAAGGCAGCAAATCTGACAAAAGCTGACAAAGGCCATACTTTACTGAAAAGGAGAATTTCACTCCAGAGATAGTCTGGATTTGAATGTTACTCTCTCCAACGGTAACATTCAAATCCACACTATAAATACAAACTCAAGCTTCATTTGTGAATAAGCAAGGAGCTGATGTGAGAGTGGTGCGTTTCAAGGGAGGCATAAGGAGGCACCATCTCCATCAAGAACACTGACCTGAGTTCTTCATAGTCATATTTGAGTGTTCCAGTTTGTATACTCGAGCTCATCATATACATCCTAAGCTTAGAGAGATTTTCCCAACCTTAGCTTAAAGGCTAAAACCATGTAAGGGAAAATCTCACCTAGTTGGAGAGAACCAAACCAAACTAAACCCTTTCCAGAATAGTGTTAGGTGTTGCAGTGAGGTGAGGAGAGGCAGTCCCTGAGTGAAGAGGGATGTGAGGCCAGTTCGAGAGGCAGCTCCGCGGAGGGGTGTGAGTCCAGTTGTGAGTGCACCTTGGCACGTTAAAAACAAGAATCCCGGGTAGTGGATTTCCTGTTAAATCATGCAGTGGATGTAGGAGCTTGAGCCTCCGAACCACTTTACATTGTTGTGTTCTTTATTGCTTTACTGACTTGCATAACATCAGTGTTAAAACAAAAATTTCTCCTAATTTCCCATATTGTCTTTGTTTGTGAATGAAAAAATGGGACCAACAATTGGTATCAGAGCGGGTTGTTCACATGACCACTGATCCAGATTTGTTAAGAAAAATGGTCAACCGAACAGATCTTAAATGTTTTAAAACTATGGGAATTTCTTTTTTTTTTTAAAACTATTACTTGTGCTCTAACCTCATTCTTGTAATAGAAAATCTTTTTGTTAGAAGTTTTGGAATCATCAAAAAGGGGGAAATTGTTGGGATATTTAGTTTTGATGATTTTTCAAAACGACTTGTAATAGGATGTGTGCGGTCAGGATTGTCTTGTAAAGGTTCAGGTTAGGATAGTTTGTTTTCAGTTTACAGGTACTCTGTTGAGGGGGAACTCAGCGGACTCATAAACCTGAAGAAGTCAGAAGCCATCCAAGAGGAAACAAACTCAAGTCCCCTGAAGACCTGAAGACCGTCCTAAAGGAAGTCCCACTGAGTATAAACCTGACTTTCTAAGCTGGTCAGTGGACTACTCAGTGAAGAGCATGGTCATGAGGATCAGTGTTGTGCCGAGTAGATCCTGAAGGAGTCAGGCTACTGAGGAATGAGAGGTTGACAATTTGCCTTATGTCAACTCTCCTGAGTAGACTTAAAGTCCAATGAAGGAAGTCCAATGAAGGAAGTCTACTGAGAAAGTCTACTGAGAAACTCTCCTGAGTAGACTTAAAGTCCAATGAAGGAAGTCCAATGAAGGAAGTCTACTGAGGAAGTCTACTGAGAAACTCTCCTGAGTAGACTTAAAGTCCAATGAAGGAAGTCTACTGAGAAAGTCTACTGAGAAACTCTCCTGAGTAGACTTAAAGTCCAATGAAGGAAGTCCAGTGAGTAGACTTCAAGTCCAATGAAAGTTCCTAAGAAGACCTCAAGTCTACTGAAGAAAAGTATCCTAAGAGGACTTCAAGTCAGCTGAAGAGAAGTCACCTGAAGTCAGGACTACCCTGATCAAGTACCCTGAACAAAAGAGCCGTTGGACTCTGTCCACGTGGACCAATCAAGTCAAGGCAGCAAATCTGACAAAAGCTGACAAAGGCCATACTTTACTGAAAAGGAGAATTTCACTCCAGAGATAGTCTGGATTTGAATGTTACTCTCTCCAACGGTAACATTCAAATCCACACTATAAATACAAACTCAAGCTTCATTTGTGAATAAGCAAGGAGCTGATGTGAGAGTGGTGCGTTTCAAGGGAGGCATAAGGAGACACCATCTCCATCAAGAACACTGACCTGAGTTCTTCATAGTCATATTTGAGTGTTCCAGTTTGTATACTCGAGCTCATCATATACATCCTAAGCTTAGAGAGATTTTCCCAACCTTAGCTTAAAGGCTAAAACCATGTAAGGGAAAATCTCACCTAGTTGGAGAGAACCAAACCAAACTAAACCCTTTCCAGAATAGTGTTAGGTGTTGCAGTGAGGTGAGGAGAGGCAGTCCCTGAGTGAAGAGGGATGTGAGGCCAGTTCGAGAGGCAGCTCCGCGGAGGGGTGTGAGTCCAGTTGTGAGTGCACCTTGGCACGTTAAAAACAAGAATCCCGGGTAGTGGATTTCCTGTTAAATCAGGCAGTGGATGTAGGAGCTTGAGCCTCCGAACCACTTTACATTGTTGTGTTCTTTATTGCTTTACTGACTTGCATAACATCAGTGTCAAAACAAAAATTTCTCCTAATTTCCCATATTGTCTTTGTTTGTGAATGAAAAAACGGGACCAACAATTGGTATTAGAGCGGGTTGTTCACATGACCACTGATCCAGATTTGTTAAGAAAAATGGTCAACCGAACAGTTCTTAAATGTTTTAAAACTATGGGAATTTCTTTTTTTTTTAAAACTATTACTTGTGCTCTAACCTCATTCTTGTAATAGAAAATCTTTTTGTTAGAAGTTTTGGAATCATCAAAAAGGGGGAAATTGTTGGGATATTTAGTTTTGATGATTTTTCAAAACGACTTGTAATAGGATGTGTGCGGTCAGGATTGTCTTGTAAAGGTTCAGGTTAGGATAGTTTGTTTTCAGTTTACAGGTACTCTGTTGAGGGGGGAGTCAGTGGACTCATAAACCTGAAGAAGTCAGAATCCATCCAAGAGGAAACAAACTCAAGTTCCCTGAAGACCTGAAGACCGTCCTAAAGGAAGTCCCACTGAGTATAAACCTGACTTTCTAAGCTGGTCAGTGGACTACTCAGTGAAGAGCATGGTCATGAGGATCAGTGTTGTGCCGAGTAGATCCTGAAGGAGTCGGGCTACTGAGGAATGAGAGGCTGACAATTTGCCTTATGTCAACTCTCCTGAGTAGACTTAAAGTCCAATGAAGGAAGTCCAATGAAGGAAGTCTACTGAGAAACTCTCCTGAGTAGACTTAAAGTCCAATGAAGGAAGTCCAATGAAGGAAGTCTACTGAGAAAGTCTACTGAGAAACTCTCCTGAGTAGACTTAAAGTCCAATGAAGGAAGTCTACTGAGAAAGTCTACTGAGAAACTCTCCCGAGTAGACTTAAAGTCCAATGAAGGAAGTCT
The DNA here is from genome assembly GCA_947034835.1 of Ballota nigra. Lineage (NCBI taxonomy): Eukaryota > Viridiplantae > Streptophyta > Magnoliopsida > Lamiales > Lamiaceae > Ballota > Ballota nigra. Next base: position 29,907,475 of record OX344728.1, on the reverse strand, counting down.
ACTGAGAAAGTCTACTGAGAAACTCTCCTGAGTAGACTTAAAGTCCAATGAAGGAAGTCCAGTGAGTAGACTTCAAGTCCAATGAAAGTTCCTAAGAAGACCTCAAGTCTACTGAAGAAAAGTATCCTAAGAGGACTTCAAGTCAGCTGAAGAGAAGTCACCTGAAGTCAGGACTACCCTGATCAAGTACCCTGAACAAAAGAGCCGTTGGACTCTGTCCATGTGGACCAATCAAGTCAAGGCAGCAAATCTGACAAAAGCTGACAAAGGCCATACTTTACTGAAAAGGAGAATTTCACTCCAGAGATAGTCTGGATTTGAATGTTACTCTCTCCAACGGTAACATTCAAATCCATACTATAAATACAAACTCAAGCTTCATTTGTGAATAAGCAAGGAGCTGATGTGAGAGTGGTGCGTTTCAAGGGAGGCATAAGGAAGCACCATCTCCATCAAGAACACTGACCTGAGTTCTTCATAGTCATATTTGAGTGTTCCAGTTTGTATACTCGAGCTCATCATATACATCCTAAGCTTAGAGAGATTTTCCCAACCTTAGCTTAAAGGCTAAAACCATGTAAGGGAAAATCTCACCTAGTTGGAGAGAACCAAACCAAACTAAACCCTTTCCAGAATAGTGTTAGGTGTTGCAGTGAGGTGAGGAGAGGCAGTCCCTGAGTGAAGAGGGATGTGAGGCCAGTTCGAGAGGCAGCTCCGCGGAGGGGTGTGAGTCCAGTTGTGAGTGCACCTTGGCACGTTAAAAACAAGAATCCCGGGTAGTGGATTTCCTGTTAAATCAGGCAGTGGATGTAGGAGCTTGAGCCTCCGAACCACTTTACATTGTTGTGTTCTTTATTGCTTTACTGACTTGCATAACATCAGTGTCAAAACAAAAATTTCTCCTAATTTCCCATATTGTCTTTGTTTGTGAATGAAAAAACGGGACCAACAATTGGTATTAGAGCGGGTTGTTCACATGACCACTGATCCAGATTTGTTAAGAAAAATGGTCAACCGAACAGATCTTAAATGTTTTAAAACTATGGGAATTTCTTTTTTTTTTAAAACTATTACTTGTGCTCTAACCTCATTCTTGTAATAGAAAATCTTTTTGTTAGAAGTTTTGGAATCATCAAAAAGGGGGAAATTGTTGGGATATTTAGTTTTGATGATTTTTCAAAACGACTTGTAATAGGATGTGTGCGGTCAGGATTGTCTTGTAAAGGTTCAGGTTAGGATAGTTTGTTTTCAGTTTACAGGTACTCTGTTGAGGGGGAACTCAGTGGACTCATAAACCTGAAGAAGTCAGAATCCATCCAAGAGGAAACAAACTCAAGTCCCCTGAAGACTTGAAGACCGTCCTAAAGGAAGTCCCACTGAGTATAAACCTGACTTTCTAAGCTGGTCAGTGGACTACTCAGTGAAGAGCATGGTCATGAGGATCAGTGTTGTGCCGAGTAGATCCTGAAGGAGTCAGGCTACTGAGGAATGAGAGGCTGACAATTTGCCTTATGTCAACTCTCCTGAGTAGACTTAAAGTCCAATGAAGGAAGTCCAATGAAGGAAGTCTACTGAGAAACTCTCCTGAGTAGACTTAAAGTCCAATGAAGGAAGTCCAATGAAGGAAGTCTACTGAGAAAGTCTACTGAGAAACTCTCCTGAGTAGACTTAAAGTCCAATGAAGGAAGTCTACTGAGAAACTCTCCTGAGTAGACTTAAAGTCCAAATAAGGAAGTCTACTGAGAAAGTCTACTGAGAAACTCTCCTGAGTAGACTTAAAGTCCAATGAAGGAAGTCCAGTGAGTAGACTTCAAGTCCAATGAAAGTTCCTAAGAAGACCTCAAGTCTACTGAAGAAAAGTATCCTAAGAGGACTTCAAGTCAGCTGAAGAGAAGTCACCTGAAGTCAGGACTACCCTGATCAAGTACCCTGAACAAAAGAGCCGTTGGACTCTGTCCATGTGGACCAATCAAGTCAAGGCAGCAAATCTGACAAAAGCTGACAAAGGCCATACTTTACTGAAAAGGAGAATTTCACTCCAGAGATAGTCTGGATTTGAATGTTACTCTCTCCAACGGTAACATTCAAATCCACACTATAAATACAAACTCAAGCTTCATTTGTGAATAAGCAAGGAGCTGATGTGAGAGTGGTGCGTTTCAAGGGAGGCATAAGGAGGCACCATCTCCATCAAGAACACTGACCTGAGTTCTTCATAGTCATATTTGAGTGTTCCAGTTTGTATACTCGAGCTCATCATATACATCCTAAGCTTAGAGAGATTTTCCCAACCTTAGCTTAAAGGCTAAAACCATGTAAGGGAAAATCTCACCTAGTTGGAGAGAACCAAACCAAACTAAACCCTTTCCAGAATAGTGTTAGGAGTTGCAGTGAGGTGAGGAGAGGCAGTCCCTGAGTGAAGAGGGATGTGAGGCCAGTTCGAGAGGCAGCTCCGCGGAGGGGTGTGAGTCCAGTTGTGAGTGCACCTTGGCACGTTAAAAACAAGAATCCCGGGTAGTGGATTTCCTGTTAAATCAGGCAGTGGATGTAGGAGCTTGAGCCTCCGAACCACTTTACATTGTTGTGTTCTTTATTGCTTTACTGACTTGCATAACATCAGTGTTAAAACAAAAATTTCTCCTAATTTCCCATATTGTCTTTGTTTGTGAATGAAAAAATGGGACCAACAATTGGTATCAGAGCGGGTTGTTCACATGACCACTGATCCAGATTTGTTAAGAAAAATGGTCAACCGAACAGATCTTAAATGTTTTAAAACTATGGGAATTTCTTTTTTTTTTTTTAAACTATTACTTGTGCTCTAACCTCATTCTTGTAATAGAAAATCTTTTTGTTAGAAGTTTTGGAATCATCAAAAAGGGGGAAATTGTTGGGATATTTAGTTTTGATGATTTTTCAAAACGACTTGTAATAGGATGTGTGCGGTCAGGATTGTCTTGTAAAGGTTCAGGTTAGGATAGTTTGTTTTCAGTTTACAGGTACTCTGTTGAGGGGGAACTCAGCGGACTCATAAACCTGAAGAAGTCGGAAGCCATCCAAGAGGAAACAAACTCAAGTCCCCTGAAGACCTGAAGACCGTCCTAAAGGAAGTCCCACTGAGTATAAACCTGACTTTCTAATCTGGTCAGTGGACTACTCAGTGAAGAGCATGGTCATGAGGATCAGTGTTGTGCCGAGTAGATCCTGAAGGAGTCAGGCTACTGAGGAATGAGAGGCTGACAATTTGCCTTATGTCAACTCTCCTGAGTAGACTTAAAGTCCAATGAAGGAAGTCCAATGAAGGAAGTCTACTGAGAAAGTCTACTGAGAAACTCTCCTGAGTAGACTTAAAGTCCAATGAAGGAAGTCCAATGAAGGAAGTCCAATGAAGGAAGTCTACTGAGAAAGTCTACTGAGAAACTCTCCTGAGTAGACTTAAAGTCCAATGAAGGAAGTCTACTGAGAAAGTCTACTGAGAAACTCTCCTGAGTAGACTTAAAGTCCAATGAAGGAAGTCCAGTGAGTAGACTTCAAGTCCAATGAAAGTTCCTAAGAAGACCTCAAGTCTACTGAAGAAAAGTATCCTAAGAGGACTTCAAGTCAGCTGAAGAGAAGTCACCTGAAGCCAGGACTACCCTGATCAAGTACCCTGAACAAAAGAGCCGTTGGACTCTGTCCACGTGGACCAATCAAGTCAAGGCAGCAAATCTGACAAAAGCTGACAAAGGCCATACTTTACTGAAAAGGAGAATTTCACTCCAGAGATAGTCTGGATTTGAATGTTACTCTCTCCAACGGTAACATTCAAATACACATTATAAATACAAACTCAAGCTTCATTTGTGAATAAGCAAGGAGCTGATGTGAGAGTGGTGCGTTTCAAGGGAGGCATAAGGAGGCACCATCTCCATCAAGAACACTGACCTGAGTTCTTCATAGTCATATTTGAGTGTTCCAGTTTGTATACTCGAGCTCATCATATACATCCTAAGCTTAGAGAGATTTTCCCAACCTTAGCTTAAAGGCTAAAACCATGTAAGGGAAAATCTCACCTAGTTGGAGAGAACCAAACTAAACTAAACCCTTTCCAGAATAGTGTTAGGTGTTGCAGTGAGGTGAGGAGAGGCAGTCCCTGAGTGAAGAGGGATGTGAGGCCAGTTCGAGAGGCAGCTCCGCGGAGGGGTGTGAGTCCAGTTGTGAGTGCACCTTGGCACGTTAAAAACAAGAATCCCGGGTAGTGGATTTCCTGTTAAATCAGGCAGTGGATGTAGGAGCTTGAGCCTCCGAACCACTTTACATTGTTGTGTTCTTTATTGCTTTACTGACTTGCATAACATCAGTGTTAAAACAAAAATTTCTCCTAATTTCCCATATTGTCTTTGTTTGTGAATGAAAAAACGGGATCAACAATTGGTATCAGAGCGGGTTGTTCACATGACCACTGATCCAGATTTGTTAAGAAAAATGGTCAACCGAACAGATCTTAAATGTTTTAAAACTATGGGAATTTCTTTTTTTTTTAAACTATTACTTGTGCTCTAACCTCATTCTTGTAATAGAAAATCTTTTTGTTAGAAGTTTTGGAATCATCAAAAAGGGGGAAATTGTTGGGATATTTAGTTTTGATGATTTTCCAAAACGACTTGTAATAGGATGTGTGCGGTCAGGATTGTCTTGTAAAGGTTCAGGTTAGGATAGTTTGTTTTCAGTTTACAGGTACTCTGTTGAGGTGGAACTCAGCGGACTCATAAACCTGAAGAAGTCAGAAGCCATCCAAGAGGAAACAAACCCAAGTCCCCTGAAGACCTGAAGACCGTCCTGAAGGAAGTCCCACTGAGTATAAACCTGACTTTCTAAGCTGGTCAGTGGACTACTCAGTGAAGAGCATGGTCATGAGGATCAGTGTTGTGCCGAGTAGATCCTGAAGGAGTCAGGCTACTGAGGAATGAGAGGCTGACAATTTGCCTTATGTCAACTCTCCTGAGTAGACTTAAAGTCCAATGAAGGAAGTCCAATGAAGGAAGTCTACTGAGAAAGTCTACTGAAAAACTCTCCTGAGTAGACTTAAAGTCCAATGAAGGAAGTCTACTGAGAAAGTCTACTGAGAAACTCTCCTGAGTAGACTTAAAGTCCAATGAAGGAAGTCTACTGAGAAACTCTCCTGAGTAGACTTAAAGTCCAATGAAGGAAGTCCAGTGAGTAGACTTCAAGTCCAATGAAAGTTCCTAAGAAGACCTCAAGTCTACTGAAGAAAAGTATCCTAAGAGGACTTCAAGTCAGCTGAAGAGAAGTCACCTGAAGCCAGGACTACCCTGATCAAGTACCCTGAACAAAAGAGCCGTTGGACTCTGTCCACGTGGACCAATCAAGTCAAGGCAGCAAATCTGACAAAAGCTGACAAAGGCCATACTTTACTGAAAAGGAGAATTTCACTCCAGAGATAGTCTGGATTTGAATGTTACTCTCTCCAACGGTAACATTCAAATACACATTATAAATACAAACTCAAGCTTCATTTGTGAATAAGCAAGGAGCTGATGTGAGAGTGGTGCGTTTCAAGGGAGGCATAAGGAGGCACCATCTCCATCAAGAACACTGACCTGAGTTCTTCATAGTCATATTTGAGTGTTCCAGTTTGTATACTCGAGCTCATCATATACATCCTAAGCTTAGAGAGATTTTCCCAACCTTAGCTTAAAGGCTAAAACCATGTAAGGGAAAATCTCACCTAGTTGAAAGAACCAAACTAAACTAAACCCTTTCCAGAATAGTGTTAGGTGTTGCAGTGAGGTGAGGAGAGGCAGTCCCTGAGTAAAGAGGGATGTGAGGCCAGTTCGAGAGGCAGCTCCGCGGAGGGGTGTGAGTCCAGTTGTGAGTGCACCTTGGCACGTTAAAAACAAGAATCCCGGGTAGTGGATTTCCTGTTAAATCAGGCAGTGGATGTAGGAGCTTGAGCCTCCGAACCACTTTACATTGTTGTGTTCTTTATTGCTTTACTGACTTGCATAACATCAGTGTTAAAACAAAAATTTCTCCTAATTTCCCATATTGTCTTTGTTTGTGAATGAAAAAACGGGACCAACAATTGGTATCAGAGCGGGTTGTTCACATGACCACTGATCCAGATTTGTTAAGAAAAATGGTCAACCGAACAGATCTTAAATGTTTTAAAACTATGGGAATTTCTTTTTTTTTTTTAAACTATTACTTGTGCTCTAACCTCATTCTTGTAATAGAAAATCTTTTTGTTAGAAGTTTTGGAATCATCAAAAAGGGGGAAATTGTTGGGATATTTAGTTTTGATGATTTTCCAAAACGACTTGTAATAGGATGTGTGCGGTCAGGATTGTCTTGTAAAGGTTCAGGTTAGGATAGTTTGTTTTCAGTTTACAGGTACTCTGTTGAGGTGGAACTCAGCGGACTCATAAACCTGAAGAAGTCAGAAGCCATCCAAGAGGAAACAAACTCAAGTCCCCTGAAGACCTGAAGACCGTCCTGAAGGAAGTCCCACTGAGTATAAACCTGACTTTCTAAGCTGGTCAGTGGACTACTCAGTGAAGAGCATGGTCATGAGGATCAGTGTTGTGCCGAGTAGATCCTGAAGGAGTCAGGCTACTGAGGAATGAGAGGCTGACAATTTGCCTTATGTCAACTCTCCTGAGTAGACTTAAAGTCCAATGAAGGAAGTCCAATGAAGGAAGTCTACTGAGAAACTCTCCTGAGTAGACTTAAAGTCCAATGAAGGAAGTCCAATGAAGGAAGTCTACTGAGAAAGTCTACTGAGAAACTCTCCTGAGTAGACTTAAAGTCCAATGAAGGAAGTCCAGTGAGTAGACTTCAAGTCCAATGAAAGTTCCTAAGAAGACCTCAAGTCTACTGAAGAAAAGTATCCTAAGAGGACTTCAAGTCAGCTGAAGAGAAGTCACCTGAAGCCAGGACTACCCTGATCAAGTACCCTGAACAAAAGAGCCGTTGGACTCTGTCCACGTGGACCAATCAAGTCAAGGCAGCAAATCTGACAAAAGCTGACAAAGGCCATACTTTACTGAAAAGGAGAATTTCACTCCAGAGATAGTCTGGATTTGAATGTTACTCTCTCCAACGGTAACATTCAAATCCACACTATAAATACAAACTCAAGCTTCATTTGTGAATAAGCAAGGAGCTGATGTGAGAGTGGTGCGTTTCAAGGGAGGCATAAGGAGGCACCATCTCCATCAAGAACACTGACCTGAGTTCTTCATAGTCATATTTGAGTGTTCCAGTTTGTATACTCGAGCTCATCATATACATCCTAAGCTTAGAGAGATTTTCCCAACCTTAGCTTAAAGGTTAAAACCATGTAATGGAAAATCTCACCTAGTTGGAGAGAACCAAACCAAACTAAACCCTTTCCAGAATAGTGTTAGGTGTTGCAGTGAGGTGAGGAGAGGCAGTCCCTGAGTGAAGAGGGATGTGAGGCCAGTTCGAGAGGCAGCTCCGCGGAGGGGTGTGAGTCCAGTTGTGAGTGCACCTTGGCACGTTAAAAACAAGAATCCCGGGTAGTGGATTTCCTGTTAAATCAGGCAGTGGATGTAGGAGCTTGAGCCTCCGAACCACTTTACATTGTTGTGTTCTTTATTGCTTTACTGACTTGCATAACATCAGTGTTAAAACAAAAATTTCTCCTAATTTCCCATATTGTCTTTGTTTGTGAATGAAAAAACGGGACCAACAATTGGTATCAGAGCGGGTTGTTCACATGACCACTGATCCAGATTTGTTAAGAAAAATGGTCAACCGAACAGATCTTAAATGTTTTAAAACTATGGGAATTTCTTTTTTTTTTAAAACTATTACTTGTGCTCTAACCTCATTCTTGTAATAGAAAATCTTTTTGGTAGAAGTTTTGGAATCATCAAAAAGGGGGAAATTGTTGGGATATTTAGTTTTGATGATTTTCCAAAACGACTTGTAATAGGATGTGTGCGGTCAGGATTGTCTTGTAAAGGTTCAGGTTAGGATAGTTTGTTTTCAGTTTACAGGTACTCTGTTGAGGGGGAACTCAGCGGACTCATAAACCTGAAGAAGTCAGAAGCCATCCAAGAGGAAACAAACTCAAGTCCCCTGAAGACCTGAAGACCGTCCTGAAGAAAGTCCCACTGAGCATAAACCTGACTTTCTAAGCTGGTCAGTGGACTACTCAGTGAAGAGCATGGTCATGAGGATCAGTGTTGTGCCGAGTAGATCCTGAAGGAGTCAGGCTACTGAGGAATGAGAGGCTGACAATTTGCCTTATGTCAACTCTCCTGAGTAGACTTAAAGTCCAATGAAGGAAGTCCAATGAAGGAAGTCCAATGAAGGAAGTCTACTGAGAAAGTCTACTGAGAAACTCTCCTGAGTAGACTTAAAGTCCAATGAAGGAAGTCCAATGAAGGAAGTCTACTGAGAAAGTCTACTGAGAAACTCTCCTGAGTAGACTTAAAGTCCAATGAAGGAAGTCTACTGAGAAAGTCTACTGAGAAACTCTCCTGAGTAGACTTAAAGTCCAATGAAGGAAGTCTACTGAGAAAGTCTACTGAGAAACTCTCCTGAGTAGACTTAAAGTCCAATGAAGGAAGTCCAGTGAGTAGACTTCAAGTCCAATGAAAGTTCCTAAGAAGACCTCAAGTCTACTGAAGAAAAGTATCCTAAGAGGACTTCAAGTCAGCTGAAGAGAAGTCACCTGAAGTCAGGACTACCCTGATCAAGTACCCTGAACAAAAGAGCCGTTGGACTCTGTCCACGTGGACCAATCAAGTCAAGGCAGCAAATCTGACAAAAGCTGACAAAGGCCATACTTTACTGAAAAGGAGAATTTCACGCCAGAGATAGTCTGGATTTGAATGTTACTCTCTCCAACGGTAACATTCAAATCCACACTATAAATACAAAATCAAGCTTCATTTGTGAATAAGCAAGGAGCTGTTGTGAGAGTGGTGCGTTTCAAGGGAGGCATAAGGAGGCACCATCTCCATCAAGAACACTGACCTGAGTTCTTCATAGTCATATTTGAGTGTTCCAGTTTGTATACTCGAGCTCATCATATACATCCTAAGCTTAGAGAGATTTTCCCAACCTTAGCTTAAAGGCTAAAACCATGTAAGGGAAAATCTCACCTAGTTGGAGAGAACCAAACCAAACTAAACCCTTTCCAGAATAGTGTTAGGTGTTGCAGTGAGGTGAGGAGAGGCAGTCCCTGAGTGAAGAGGGATGTGAGGCCAGTTCGAGAGGCAGCTCCGCGGAGGGGTGTGAGTCCAGTTGTGAGTGCACCTTGGCACGTTAAAAACAAGAATCCCGGGTAGTGGATTTCCTGTTAAATCAGACAGTGGATGTAGGAGCTTGAGCCTCCGAACCACTTTACATTGTTGTGTTCTTTATTGCTTTACTGACTTGCATAACATCAGTGTTAAAACAAAAATTTCTCCTAATTTCCCATATTGTCTTTGTTTGTGAATGAAAAAACGGCACCAACAATTGGTATCAGAGCGGGTTGTTCACATGACCACTGATCCAGATTTATTAAGAAAAATGGTCAACCGAACAGATCTTAAATGTTTTAAAACTATGGGAATTTCTTTTTATTTTAAAACTATTACTTGTGCTCTAACCTCATTCTTGTAATAGAAAATATTTTTGTTAGAAGTTTTGGAATCATCAAAAAGGGGGAAATTGTTGTGATATTTAGTTTTGATGATTTTCCAAAACGACTTGTAATAGGATGTGTGCGGTCAGGATTGTCTTGTAAAGGTTCAGGTTAGGATAGTTTGTTTTCAGTTTACAGGTACTCTGTTGAGGGGGAACTCAGCGGACTCATAAACCTGAAGAAGTCAGAAGCCATCCAAGAGGAAACAAACTCAAGTCCCCTGAAGACTTGAAGACCGTCCTGAAGGAAGTCCCACTGAGTATAAACCTGACTTTCTAAGCTGGTCAGTGGACTACTCAGTGAAGAGCATGGTCATGAGGATCAGTGTTGTGCCGAGTAGATCCTGAAGGAGTCAGGCTACTGAGGAATGAGAGGCTGACAATTTGCCTTATGTCAACTCTCCTGAGTAGACTTAAAGTCCAATGAAGGAAGTCCAATGAAGGAAGTCTACTGAGAAACTCTCCTGAGTAGACTTAAAGTCCAATGAAGGAAGTCCAATGAAGGAAGTCTACTGAGAAAGTCTACTGAGAAACTCTCCTGAGTAGACTTAAAGTCCAATGAAGGAAGTCTACTGAGAAAGTCTACTGAGAAACTCTCCTGAGTAGACTTAAAGTCCAATGAAGGAAGTCTACTGAGAAAGTCTACTGAGAAACTCTCCTGAGTAGACTTAAAGTCCAATGAAGGAAGTCCAGTGAGTAGACTTCAAGTCCAATGAAAGTTCCTAAGAAGACCTCAAGTCTACTGAAGAAAAGTATCCTAAGAGGACTTCAAGTCAGCTGAAGAGAAGTCACCTGAAGTCAGGACTACCCTGATCAAGTACCCTGAACAAAAGAGCCGTTGGACTCTGTCCACGTGGACCAATCAAGTCAAGGCAGCAAATCTGACAAAAGCTGACAAAGGCCATACTTTACTGAAAAGGAGAATTTCACTCCAGAGATAGTCTGGATTTGAATGTTACTCTCTCCAACGGTAACATTCAAATCCACACTATAAATACAAAATCAAGCTTCATTTGTGAATAAGCAAGGAGCTGATGTGAGAGTGGTGCGTTTCAAGGGAGGCATAAGGAGGCACCATCTCCATCAAGAACACTGACCTGAGTTCTTCATAGTCATATTTGAGTGTTCCAGTTTGTATACTCGAGCTCATCATATACATCCTAAGCTTAGAGAGATTTTCCCAACCTTAGCTTAAAGGCTAAAACCATGTAAGGGAAAATCTCACCTAGTTGGAGAGAACCAAACCAAACTAAACCCTTTCCAGAATAGTGTTAGGTGTTGCAGTGAGGTGAGGAGAGGCAGTCCCTGAGTGAAGAGGGATGTGAGGCCAGTTCGAGAGGCAGCTCCGCGGAGGGGTGTGAGTCCAGTTGTGAGTGCACCTTGGCACGTTAAAAACAAGAATCCCGGGTAGTGGATTTCCTGTTAAATCAGGCAGTGGATGTAGGAGCTTGAGCCTCCGAACCACTTTACATTGTTGTGTTCTTTATTGCTTTACTGACTTGCATAACATCAGTGTTAAAACAAAAAGTTCTCCTAATTTCCCATATTGTCTTTGTTTGTGAATGAAAAAACGGGACCAACACCGGTTGTACTTCTTCTTCCATAAAGATCATTTGATGTCAAGTCTGAATCCACATATCCCACCAACTCCATACTCTTACCAATGAAACACAAATCCTTATATGTTGTACATCTCAAATAATGCAGGACCCACTTTACTGCTTCTCTATGTTGTTCGCCCGGATCACCCATAAACCAGCTCACTACTCCTACTGCATGAGTAATATTTGGGCTTGTACACACCATGGCATACATAATGCTGCCAATTGCTGAGGCATATGGAACTTTCATCATTTGGACACGTTCTTCCTTGCTCTTTGGCGACCCTTTCCTCGAAAGTTTGAAGTGACTGCCTAAAGGTATACTCACAGGCTTCGACTCCATCATGTTGAATCTTTTCAGGACAATCTGAATATAACTTGACTGTGAAAGATACACATTTCCCGTCACCTTATCACACTCAATTATCATGCCCAAAATTTGCTTTGCCTCTCTAAGATCCTTCATGGAGAGCCGTTCTGACAATTGCTTCTTCAACTTATTCACTTCACTTGCATCACCTCCTACAATCAACATATCATCAACATATAGCAAGAGAATAAGAAAGATATTGTCAAACCTCTTGTAGTAACAACAATGGTCAGCGTGGCATCTCTGGTAACCAATCTCCATCATGAAGCTGTCAAACTTTCTCTACCACTGAAAGGGAGGTTGTTTCAGGCCATACAAACTCTTCATCAACTTGTACACAAGTTTCTCCTTTCCCTTCACTACGAACCCCTCAGGCTGTGTCATGTACAACTCATGCACTAAGTCACCATGAAGAAATATTATTTTCACATTCATCTGTTGCAACATCAAGTTTTCTGCAGCTACCATACTCAACACCATTCGAATAGTGGTCAGTTTCACAATAGGAGTAAAGACATTAGTATAATCAACACCATATCGCTGCTCGAACCCTTTAACAACCAGTTGGGCTTTGTAACATTTTCTCCCATCAACTTCATTCTTGATTCGGTAGACCCACTTGCAGTGCAAAACCTTCTTGTTTTTTGGGAGGTCAACAAGTTCCTAAGTGTCATTCAACATAAGAGATGCTAACTCATCATCCATAGCAACTCTCCATTTTCGTTTATCTACAACCTGCTCTGCCTCTGCATAACATTCAGGTTCACCACCATCAGTAAATAACAAGTAGTAGTTAAAGGGCGAATACCAATCAGGTGCACGTCGCTCTCTAGCTGGTCTCTGCAGCGGATTCTCCAGTGGTGGGGTCTTTGGTTCTTCAATAAGAACCCCTTCTTCATTCTAACTCTCCTTACTTCCACTAAAGTTTCAGATATCTTACTCGACCTCATGGGTATCGATCTTGCCAGAATCTGATGCCTCCAATCTGTCATTGTACATAACCTGTTCATTGAAAACTACATCTCTATTGTGAATAATCTTTTTGTTATTCTCATCCCATAGTCTATAACCAAACGCATCACCACCATAACCAATGAATGTATACTTTATCAGATTTAACATCTAACCTACTTCTATCAACAGAACTAACATAATCATAAGCAATACAACTAAAGACACACAAGTGAGATAGATTTACCTATTTTCCTATCCGTTTTTTCTCATGTATTTTGTTGTCCAACGGAACTGATGTACCTCTATTGATAAGGTATGTTGTTGTGCTTACTGTATCTGCCCAAAATGTCTTAGGCAGCCCACTCTTCAACCTCATGCATCTGGCTCGCTCATTCAACATTCTGTCACTTCATTATGCTGGGGAGTTCATCTCACAGTCTTCTCCATGCGAATCCCATTCTCAGCACACTATTTCTTGAACTCACGAAGTTCATATTCACCCCTATTGTCAGAACGGAGACACTTTACTTTTAGGTCTGCTGCATTCTCTACAAGGGCTTTCCACTTCCTAAAAGTATCAAAAACATCAATTTTTATTTTAAAATAAACCCATACCTCATCGATGAAGGTCAAGTAATATTCCGAACCACTAGGGGACCTCACGGCCGCTGTTCCCCATAGATCGCTATGCACCAGCTCTAGCTTTTCTTCCTTAAAGGTTTTGCCACCTCTCGAGAAACTCACCCTTCTTTGTTTCCCGAAAATACAGTCCTTACATTGGCCAACTTCAACAGATTTCAACCATGGAAGTCTTCCTTTCGAACATATTACTTTCATCCCTTTCTCACTCATGTGACCAAGCCGACAGTGCCACAAATCAATGTCGGTCGTAGCTCCAACAAGATCAATGCAGTCTTTATTATTAATTATCATATACAACGTACCTTTCTTTTTTCCCCGAGCTACTATCATGGCTCCTTTGCTGATCTTCCAACTGTTGCTGCCGAAAGTCACTAAGTATACCTCTGCATCAAGCTGCCTGATTGAAAGTAAGTTTCTTTTCAATCCCGGAGTGTGCCTCACACAATTTAGGTTCAACATCGATCTGTTTGGTGTGGATACCCGGACATCTCCTTTTCCCACAATCTTCAAGGTACACTTGTCTGAATTCGCCAGTCACATATTTCTCCACTATTTCAGCATCACTGCATGAATGGAATGATGCTCCAGAATCCAACACCCATGATTCCAGCGGACTATTGACACTCAAGACCAATGCATCTCCAATCTCATCCGTGGTTGCGTGTGTTGTCTTCTTCTCATTCTGTTCCTTCTTGTTTTTCTTGGGTGCTACAATCTCCTCACAATTCTAGTACTGGATCGAATCTTTGCTTTTCTTGGATTGATAATTCCCTCTGCACTTTGATCTGCCACGATTTTTCCTATTCTTTGATCTGTCCATTTCCTCAGTGTTCAGCTGACCCTGAGGTAGATTCGAAATATTTTCTACGAACTTCCTCACTAATCATTAGATCACTCACTTCGTCAAGCTTCAACTTAGACTTCACGGATTAAGCATGTTGTTATTGTGACAGCCCAACTATCTGGCAGAGAAGATAACATAACTAAAGCAAGTACCTCATCACTGAAGTCGATCTCAACTGAGTTCAATTGCCCAATGATCATGTTGAACTCGTTCAGCTGTTGCTGCACGGGTGTTCTCTCCAACATCCTAAAATTGAACAACCGTCTGATCAGATGAACCCTGTTCGCGGTTGTGGGCTTCTGATACATTTGCTCCAAGATCTGCAACATCTCCTTTGCGGACTTGGCTTTAGTATTGTGGTAGGCTATGTTCATGGACAACAATAAACATATTGCACTTATCGCCTTTTTTTTCAACAAATTCCACTCATTCTGTTCCATCTTTTTGGATTTTGCCTCCTCCTCTAGGGGCAAATACAGATCTTCACCATAAAGCTAATCCTCGATCTACATCTTCCAGAACCTGAAATTCGTTCCATCAAACTGCTTGACTGGAAACTTTTCGTAGCTCATCGTGAAAGCTCCCTCCGAACCTGAGGCTCTAGATACCAGTTGTTGAGAAAAAATGCACACATGCAATCACGAAAAGAAGAACACGGGATTTATTTACCCAATTCGTCTTACAACTACGTCTGGGGGAAATGCCAAGTTAGGGATTTCCACTATATTTTTACGATACCAGATACAAGGAGGGAATTTTTTTTATAAGAAACGAACCCTAACAATAAAATTAGGATTGACTAGATAGAAATTGTTGGCGAAAAAATTCGTCGGTATTGGGCCTTAATGTACAGTCCATTCAGCCTCCACACTCCTCCAACACCTTAGCTTTTCTAGTGTTCAATATTGATCGCAAAAAAATTATCTTTTCAATTTTGGTCCAATAATTTATTAAATTGTCCATTTAGGATACCCTTTTCGCATGAAAGTTGAAAACGATGCCGTTTTTGGCACACGTCACTCACGTGTTGGAAAATATAAGTGGCTTTCATATGGGCTACTCACATGGATGCTAAGTATGTAAATTAATTTTTTTCCATGACAATCTCAGTTGACTCGATCTCAATAAGTTAAATAAACCAATCAAAATCTCTTCCAAAAAATAAAATAAAAAACAAATACAAATATTTTAAAATTTATATTCTAATACAAATGTTGTTGGAGTGTAAATAACTTGATTTATCTATGTATAAAATCAGAAAAAAATAGTTTTTTTGTTCCGTAACTAGACTAGTGTCGAATTTTTACTCCAAAATAAAACTTAATTTTCAGTTTTGATTTCGTAACTTATTGAATTGTCCAAATTTGATTTCATTCTCGCCAAAAAGTCACAGACAACGCCATTTATTTACGTGCCCAAAACAACATCGTTTTTCACTTTCTGGTGAAAGTGGGACCAAAATTTGACAATTCAATGAATTATGAGAAAAAAAACTAAAATTTTCAGGGTCCAAAATTGAAAAAAGTTGTTACAGTTCTAAGAACAAATTTATAAACATCAAAATTTTAAAATATTTTCCTAAATAATTATGTATAACATTTTTTTTTTTATTTTACACATAAAGACCTATCTAGGGTTTGGTGTATCAAGTATAAAAGGAGGCAGAAATAAGAGAAACCTCATCTATGGCCGCTCTTGCTTCCACAAACCCACATCCAAATTTTCTTCAGCGAAGGTAATTCTTATCTCATTTCTTGTTACGATTTCTTTTGTTTTAGTTTTTATTCATCGATGCATCACCGGAACTTTGAATCGAGTTTTCATTATATAGATTCAGATTTTATACTTTATTTCTTCGATTTTTTCCTACTTTTATTTATCATTTGAATTGTTTGACTAAAATGTAAGAGGAAAAGAGTCACTCCTTTGTTTCTTTTGGGATTTAAATCCGGATGCTTTTCTTTTTGAATTGACACTTACAATGTTTTGTGTTTATCCAGTCATTCGATTGTAACCTCTGCAAGTATTTTATTTTTTTCTCTTATGGATAAAAGTTATGTGATGTGCCAATTCCCAAACTTTTCTATGGTAATTTGTGAGGTAGAAGATTATTAAAGTTTTATTTTTACCAGATATTTTTCGTTCCTATAAGATATTTAACTTTCCAGAAAATATATGTGTGTGCAGGCCAGAATATGAATGGTGGAATTCCATGCCTTTAGGTATGGGTGAATATTGTAAGAGTAAAAAAAAGGTGGTGGATAAGATGCAGAAAGAAAATGATTCAATAAATATTGATTTAGATCCTCAAATTCAGTCACGCGGTCTTGCTGTTGCTGTAACTGTTTCTTCAAGTTCTCGCAACAAAAGAGGGCCCATCGAAGACCTCACCTATCATCCCTGAAAAATTGTTGTTGTATCTTTATTTTCTTCGGCGTGAGAAATTTGTGTGGGAAGTTTCTGAGATGAAACCAAATACTGGGGAATGGAGAAAGTTGCCTAACATTTGTTTGGAAAAGGCAACCATGTGGTTGGTTGAAATATCCAGAGATGTTGGTTTTGTAGTTTTTTATAATTCAGAATGTGTTTATGAGATACATATACAACACTGTGTTTTCATAGTTGTAAGATAGAATGATGTTCAGATCTATAGTCTAAAATGTATCTACTTGTTCGGTCTATAATTATGTTTCCGTTACTTTAATTATTACATGTGAAAAGTTGTCTAAAACGGTCTGCTATGACACACTCTTGCCACTTTGGAGTAAAAACTTCATGTGTTCAGTTGTCTGATGGATCTCAATGTATGGATTAAAAATATCTACCATATTTATTAGTCTACCTTCGAATGCTGCAATTGTATGATGTTTTACGATTTCACATGTATCTTGCACTAGAGTAGCTGAGCACTATAGGTTTTATAGATTAAATTTCATTATAGTTACGCTTCTTATATGCAACTACTGGAAAGAAGAAGTGGTATTTGATTGAAATACTTTGAGGTGGCTAAGATTAAATATGTTTATGAAAACAATTGTAGTTATTTTCTAACTAACCCATTATTAAGATTCATAGTATAAACATGAATGAGTTTTATCAAAACAGGAATTTAAGTAGGCATTTTGTTCCATGGCATTTACATATAGAGTATTTACTTGTTTGCCGGAGATTATTGCATTAAAATAGAAACTTAATCACTAGTAATTTGGGAGATTGGAGTGATAGTCTATTGAAATTGTTTTTTTCTATTTTTCTTTGTCTTGCAATTGCTATCAATTATTTTGGCATGATATAATTAAGTATGACATCAATTCATTATTACTATATATTCACAATGATGCAAAAAACAGTCTAGGCGGCCGCCGACCGCCCTAGTTTACTCTAAAGCGGATCAAAAAAATGTTTCGGGGTCCAGGCGCCGCCTATATAGCCAAGTCGGGCTGGCCGAGAAGGCGGTTTTCATCCTTTTTGTAATTAAAAAGGAAAAAACTAAAAAAGAATCGAATTCAATCTGATGATTCAAAATTTATAAAGGCATGAGGGAGACTGAACCCTAAAACCCTGCTCGCCGCCAACCCACCTGCTGCCCGCCACAGTCCGCCCGCCTCTCGCCCACTCGCTGCCTGCCCGCCATCCACCCGCCTCCCACCATTGTATTATTATTTGTGGTCCACTTGCTCAGTTTAGATTCAGATTCTGAGACTCAAAGCTTCGATTTTTACATGAATCTTTCTGTTTTGTTAGAGTGATTAATCATCTTGTGGGAGTTTTTGAATCTTGATTATGGAGCAAAACTTGTGGGATTTGGAGAAAATGGGAAACACTTGGTGGATTAAGGAAAAATTACTGGTTTGTAATTTGGTTTCTTGTTTTTGTGAAGGGGGAAATTAGTAACTGCCTCATTCATTATCTACGTCATGTATATGTTTCCAGGTGGATTTTCCAGAAATTAAGCAAATAAAAAAAACTATGCTGATTTTCTTTGCGGCGACTAGGCGCTAGGCGGCCAAGAAATGCCCGTCTAACGTTTTCCGATTATGCACCTTGTACGGTTTAGCTTATTCACAAAATGAAGTACACCATGATCTTTAAAGGGATTATTCTGAACTGGAGGAGGTTGTGGAGGAATTAAATGTGTAAAAATGTGGAGTTTAATTTCTTTATATGACGTGGAAGTTTAAAATGTGTTGTAGTAAGAAGTAATCGACTATTGTATCACTTAAAGCAATCAAACTCCACATTTTGACTTGTATTTATACATAATGGTGCATACACTAATACATTCCAAGACTTTGTTTTTGCTTCTCATCTCATGTTCTAGCTACGCTTAGCAGTCTCTCCACATTTTGTCTTAGCAGTCTCTCCACATTTTGTGTGAAACAACACATTCGAAGAATAAATGATTCTCATATACTCCTCCTTTTTTTCAAAGTCCCGCAACTAACTAAGACCCTTTTTATCTCTATGGACTACTCTTGTTCTTCAAGCTTTCTCTTGTAGTGATTGTTTACATAAAAACTCCCCAAGTCATCGTCGTCAACTCGTCGCCTTCAATGAAACTAAATTGATCCATACATTTGTAAATGCATTTCACAGCCTAAATGCTTTTTGGTGATGCCTGCACACTAAGAATATTATCATCTTTATTAAAGACGTGCATGGTTATGGTTTGTTTTGTTAAATTAAACACTTGAATTATTTATGTTCAACTGACACATGTACTCAATTCACAACTTCTGTTTTCTATTCACCAAATTAGTTAGTCGATGCGTCTAGAAGGTCCTATTTTAACTCCTAATGTAGAAATAAGTCGCACTTTTTCATGCAAAACACTATCTTTTAAGTTAGTGCTCAATAAAACTAAAATATTTTCTTTTCCAACTTTTTGCTGCATTAAATAGGCTCGTTTCAATTGAAGGGATGCCGAGAGGGGATCCTCTTGTTTCAGTCCACATTTTAATTATAATTATTTCAATGGAATGCTAGTGATATGGACGGACGCATGTGTAGTTTATTTAAATAGACCAAACTTAGGACATCACAAAAGTGTTTTAGGCTCAAACAAGCCAAGTCGTTAAAATTTATAGATATATCTTATCTAATATAAATATTATATATATCTTAACTGTTTTTATATCAATTGAATTTGTATAATTAATACTCCCACTGTCCCAGAATTTGTTGTCCATTGCATATAAAAATGTATTTATGCATTGTGATTATTATTTTTTATATAAAATATACTACTTACGGTGTTAAAGATCACTACAAAAAAGACGGAGATTAGCGACGGCAATTTTGCGACGGCCAGAATATCCGTTGCAAATACAGTGAATTTGCGACGGATTTATGTAAGTCGTCGCAAAAAATGTCAATTTGCAACGACTAAGGAAGTCCGTCGCAAATGATAGTAATTTGCGACGGATACGTCGTCGCAAACACTAGGGCCCACCGACTTCATCTTGAACCGGGTACATTTGCGACGGAAAAGTCGTCGCAAATTTCAACTTTAAATTTGCGACGGTTCATTCCGTCGCAAAATATACCCGTTTAAAGGTGACCGTTCATGAAGCGACCCGTTTGACTGATTTGCGACGGACTTTGCCGTCGCAATTTTTAACTTTGTATTTGCGACGGACCAAAGCCGTCGCAAATCTTACATTTATATTCACGACCTTTCGGGAAACGGCCCATTGACTGATTTGCGACGGAATGTCCGTTGCAAATCCGAACCGTTTTACGCGTCTTATCGGGAAACGGTGCGTTGACTTATTTGCCACCGAAAAGCCGTCGCAAATCAGTAAAAAACGGCGTCGTTTTGCTTTTGACGGGAAAAATTTGCGACGGACAGCCGTCTGTCGCAAATTTTTTTTCACTTATATATACAGACCCGCCGAGTTGCAAACGGAGAAAGAGAGAAGAAGAAGAAGAAGAAGAAGAAGAAGAAGAAGAAGAAGAAGAAGAAGAAGAAGAAGAAGAAGAAGAAGAAGAAGAAGAAGAAGAAGAAGAAGAAGAAGAAGAAGAAGAAGAAGAAGAAGAAGAAGAAGAAGAGAGGAAAAGGAAGGAGAAGTCGGGTGCCGTCGCTGTAGAGCCAATCCGTCCCCACCGAGTTCTCGTTTCGTCATCTTCTACAAATAAACCGTAAGTTTTCTTCATTTTTAACCGTTTAAAATTTAATTTTAAAGCATGTTTAGAGAATTGATTTTAAATGAATTATTTGAATTATATTAGTAATGAATTGATTTTAGTTGATTTAGTTGATCGAATTTTAATTTAAAGCATTGTTTAATTTTTTTTAAGTTTAGAATTGAATTAGTTGAATTATTTGAATTATATTAAAAATAAATTGATTTTAGTTGAATTAGTTGAATTATAATTTAATTAGTTGATCGAATTTTAATTTAAAGCATGTTTAATTTTGTTAAGTTTAGAATTGAATTAGTTGAATTGTTAGAATTATATTAAAAATAAATTGATTTTGTTTGAATTAGTTGAATTATAATTTAATTAGTTGATCGAATTTTAATTTAAAGCATGTTTAATTTTTGTTAAGTTTAGAATTGAATTAGTTGAATTGTTTGAATTATATTAGAAATGAATTGATTTTAGTTGAATTAGTTGAATTATAATTTAATTAGTTGATCGAATTATAATTTAATTTTAAAGCATGTTTAGAAATAGTTGAATTTGTTAAGTTTAGAATTGACTTTAGTTGAATTGTTTGAATTATAATTTAATTTTAAAGCATGTTTAGAAATAGTTGAATTTGTTAAGTTTAGAATTGATTTAGTTGAATTGTTTGAATTATAATTTAATTTTAAAGCATGTTTAGAAATAGTTGAATTTGTTAAGTTTAGAATTGATTTTAGTTGAATTGTTTGAATTTTAATTTAATTTTAAAGCATATTTAGAAATACAGCCGCCATGCAGGAGTGGTGGCGGTTGTTCACCTCTGATGTGCCACGAGAGCTCATGCCTGCGCCACCGATGCCGCCGATCCCGCCGACCCAGCCGTCGATGCCACCGATGCCCCCGATGCAGCCGATTGTTAACCTGGGCGAGGATGAGGAGGAAGAGGAAGCCGGATTTAATTCCGACGGGTAGAAAAATTTTAATTTTAATAAATGTGAAATACAATTTTTTTTTAGTTTGAATTGATGTTATTTTTATTTAATTTTTTGTGAAGTACTACAATTTATTTATTTTTAGTTCAAAATAAATAATTTTACCAAAATAATAATTGCGTACAAATGAACGAATTATAAAATTATGCAATTGTCGAAATAAATAATTTTACAAAATAAAAAAAATAGTTGGGCAAAATATTTTTATAAACAATTTAGATACGAAAAGAAATTAATTTGGTGAATTAGGGAAAAAAATGAATCAATTTGAATACATATACAATTAATTGCATAAAAATGAACGAATTATAAATTTAAGCGGGAGTCGAAATAAATAATTTTACCAAAATAATAAAAAAATAAATGGCCCCAACATTTATAAAAACAAGTGAGAAACGAAAATGAATTAATTTGGTGAATTATGGAAAAACAACGAGTCAATTTGGATACATATACAATTAATTGCGTACAAATGAACGAATTATAAATTTAAGCGGCAGTCGAAATAAATAATTATACCAAAATAATAAAATATAAATGGCCCCAACATTTATAAAAACAAGTGAGAAATGAAAACGAATTAATTTGGTGAATTATGGAAAAAAAAAACGAGTCAATTTGGATACATATACAATTAATTGCGTACAAATGAACAAATTATAGTTTAATTATGCATTGTTGAAATAAATAATTTTACAAAATAAAAAAAATAGTTGGGCAAAATATTTTTATAAACAACTTAGATACGAAAAGAAATTAATTTGGTGAAATATAAAAAAAATGACTTAATTTGAATACATATACAATTAATTGCATAAAAATGAACGAAAGTAGCTTGTGCCCTAGTGGCGTGCGCCCCCTCCTCTTGCTCAAGAGGTCCCGTGTTCGATTCCCCTTGGACGCAAAAATGGATTAATTGTTCAAGGCCTAATAAGACTAATATAGAAGGTGGGCCGCATATATTAAGCAATGGGCCGAGTAACCCAGTGGTCCGCGCCCGCCCCGCCCGCCCCGGGTGCCCGGGTCCGAACAACGCGAGCCACTTTTTTTTTGTATAGGCTCGGTAATTTGCGACTGCCAAATTCCGTCGCAAATTTTGAATTTTGCGACGGAAAACAGTCCGTCGCAAATTATAACAGGAAAAAAAATATATATATATATAAATAATTGCGACGGAATGTGGCCGTCGCAAATGTTGTTGACCCGATCGGGTCTAACCCGAAAGATTTGCGACGGACTATTGTCCGTCGCAAATTCTGTGCGACCCAGCCGGGTCTGACCCGCCATTTTTGCGACGGATTTATCCGTCGTTAATTTGCGACGGACCTCCAAAATCCGTCGCAAAAATTAGTTACGGCTGTTTTAGGAACGGACACGTGTCCGTCGCAGAATCCGTCGCAGAACACTGTTTGCGACGGATTTTCCGTCGCAAATTCCGTAGCAAAACAGTGTGTTTTTTGTAGTGGATCAATGTTGCAAGTAGTATATTTTATATAAAAAATAATAAGCATAATATATAAATACAACCCTATTTGTACAAATAATCATTGGACGGAGGGAGTAACTTAAAATAATATATATATATATATAAACCAATTATTCAATTAGATAAACTTGAACACTAGTAAACCCTAAATCTTGTTAAAAAAAGAAAAAATAAATAAATATTAAAATTAGAATATTACGGATCTTTTTGTAAAGTTTTAATATTTGAAGTGAAATTGACCTAAAAAAGGCTTTAAATAGGCTTTCAAGCCTTACATGATTATTGGAAAGGCCCGATTTTGAACCTACTTAAAAGTCTATTACAATTAACATACCAAATTTGAGCCTAAATCCTATATATCAGGCCCAAATCGTCCAATGAGAAGCCCGTGACTTAATTCATCCCTACACCTACCACAATCTATTTAGTTGGCTCCCTATTTAAGGTTTAAGGAGGAGGCAACCCTAATTATTCCACACAGCACCTCCCTTCCATTCCCTTCATATATCTCCGATCCGAGTTTCTATTCGACCGGTTATGCTAAAGAGTGAGGTACGTACATCTCTCATTTAGTTTATTGTTTTGAATATTTTAATCTCACGATTAGATTTAATTTCCAGATCTGTTAGTTGATTTGGCAGTGAGATTTGAGTCTAATGATTTTTGTTATGCAGGAATGGCTTGAGACAAAACAGATGTTGCTCTTCGAAAAAGGATTCCTAATTCCCCTGGATTCATCTTTTCTGGTAAGAAATTGATCCTTCTTTCTTTATCTTTGTAAAAGAATTCCTCAAAATCAGATGGCTGCACTATAGATTTCTTTTAGCTCTCATTTCTTTAATCGAAACAAATTTATGAGCAAAACGGAGATTGATTTTGGGTTATTGTTTTTCACATTTTATTTGTGTGAGTGTACAAGAGACTTACTCTTGTTCTTTTAATTTTCCTTTTTTTTTATTTTTATTAAATCTAATTAAATTTCAATTACTTTTCCACATTTAGAATACATTAATTTTGAAGGGGTTGGACTTATACATCTACAATTACGAATCGACATTTCTTCAGCACTTGGCAACCGCCATTGACCATTTGAACACAACCTACAAGGCCCTGTTTGGATGCCTGTTTCATACCAAGATTGATTTTTCTCATTCTCTACAACATCTTCATCAACGCATTCAAGGATGTTCGAGTTGTGTATGATTTGGTGAATTGCATAAAAGGCTCGATAAGATTAAAGATTTTGTTTCTTTGTCAAGTGAAGCAAGAGGCGTGGAAAATGGAAGATTTATTTTTCCTTTAATAGCTGTTTTTAATTTAAAAGTTGTGTATATTTTGGATAGCTTTAGTTCTTGGCAGACTGGTAATGTGATGGTTACATTAGTTTCCAAGATGATTTTGTGAATGAGGCTAACAAGTCCAAATCAATAGTCTAAATTATTTATGTGTTTCTGTGGAAGAGATGGTACTTGAGTTCTTTGTAATTGTTTGAATTTTATACAACTCTACACTCCCTTAGAAATATTCAATTTTGAGAATCTGTTTAACTTTCTATTTTCCACTGCATATACGCAATCGAGGGAACGACTTATTTACCATTAAAAACAATTAGGGGGCGCTTGATTAACAACACCTCAATGGTAATGAAAATGAGTTAAAAATTAGTGTAATATGATGGTTCATTAGAATAAAATTATTATCCCCCTCCTTAGAGCATGTTTGACTAAGTAAGTTGTTTTAAGAGCTTAAAAGATGTAAAATTTAAGTAGCTATACAACTTATAACATCTTTGAAAATTTATAATAAATATTTTTTAAATTTTAATTTTAATGTAAATTAATATATTTTTTATTTTTTATGTTGATGTGGAGGTGAGTGGGGCAAGAGAGGGGTTGGTGGTTGGGGGTGGAAGTGGTTAAAAAAATAAGTTGGAAAATCTCAATTTATAATTTAGCTTATAAGCTTTTAAGAGCTTATTTTATGATCTTACAAACTATTAAACATCTTATTTTGCCAAACATATTGATAGCGCTTATAAGCTCTTAAATTACTTATAAGTTGTTTTGAAGAGCTTATAAGGTCAGTCAAACACCCTCTAAATAAGGTAATCACTACTCCATTTTGATTACCTTATTTCCTTCTACAATTATCCTTCTAAATTATTCCCTTATAAATCCACTAACAAACATTTGCTGTGCAATTTTATTCAAAATTAGGGTATTACACTGTCAAAGCAACTACCATTTGAACAATATTTCCCCCAACATATCATTTTTACTATGGGAATGAAAAATAAATTTTTATTCCCATTACTATTAATGTGTTATTATCCAAGTGCCCCCTAAGTCACAACATTGAGAACCACAGGGATTAAAACCGGTCCCGTAACTTTTTACCTTTTTCTTTTTGGTCCCATACTTATTTATTTTTTCGATTTAGTCCCACAACAATTTAAATTTACCCAAATTAGTCCCAAATGACCGGAAAACTCGTGAAACGACGTCGTTTTGGTCACGTGCCGGTCACGTGCTAATATTTTTTAGTGGAATAGGAAGGATTAAAATTGTTTTCGTCCCGTAACTTATTACTTTTTATTTTTGGTCCCATACTTATTTACTTTTTCGATTTAGTCACACAACAATTCAAATTTACCCAAATTAGTCTCAAATGGCTGGAAAACTCGTGAAACGACGTTGTTTTTATCACGTGCCGGTCACGTGCTAATATTTTCCTGTGGAATAGGATGATGGGTCCCGTTTTGCGGTAGAAAATATCAGAGACATCCCCCACGTAAGTAGAAAATAGAATGTTCTATTTTATCTGGTTCAAGCATTTTCTACAAGGCATACTGTATAATAGGATGATGGGTCCCTTATGGACGCTTACTGTTTCTACACGGTGTTGATAGGCGAGCAGGAACAATATTTGGGCGACCAGGATTAGCGCAAATCACTCAAGAATTAAAGTGGAGTTAACACATGATTCACCCAAGATATCCGGCGAGCAAAACCTACATGCGATCAAGACACATAGGCGAACAAAATCAGATCAAAAGCCACATGACAAGCTCAAACGGCATCCTGCCGATCAGATCTAACCACAGCGCCGAAATAATAATTAAACAAGATGAAAGACCATCAGAATCAGACTAAAGACTCCTCAAGGACAAGTCCAAAGTGACGAACAGCTCCTGACTGCGAACAAGTCCAGTAGATAAGGATAGAATTTAGTTAAGATAAGGTCAAATTAGTCAAAGGACAGGTGTCGAGCATGCATGCTTGGCCGGCCAAAGGTCGTGCCACCTCCTGCTGGGCAAAAGTCTATAAATACTTAGATTTTTTCAGCAAATAAAACAAGCACAAATTATTATACACGTCCAAACTTCGATTATGAATCTAAAGCAGCTCGTTTAACTTACAATCGAACTTAAACACGTAAGCTCTCATACGATTCTAATCCACCTGAACCCGAAAATCCGTATTCACTAATTACGTTAGTGATCAATCACACGTAATTGTTTGATGATTAACTACCTAAAACAGCCACTAATCATTAAGATTAGAAAGGATCGTCAACAAATTGGCGCTAGAAGGAGGGTTCGAACCTTCGAATCATTGAATACGAGAAGATTACTCCAGAATTGAAGAACAAGTTTGAGTCTTTGAAGAAGAAAACTCAAGAACACTAAGAACAACACTTGATATCTTCTGTGAAAATGACTCAATCACGGGAGACACAACGTTCTCAACATATAACCCGGGATTCACACTCCCGAATGTCCCAAGCTGGTGGGCGAGCAGTGGCGAGCAGAAACAACCAAGAAAATCAAACTAATGTTGCTCGCCAGTTAATACCACCAGAGTTGGACGCCATTGCCCGTAACCCCGACGAATTGGCGCGCACAATCGCCATGCTCCAGGCTTTACAAAGACAACAAGCCCAACCTGGCCCTTCATATGTGCGAGCAAGGTGTAGCCCCACAAAGACTCGCGAACATGAAAAGGCTAAGGGGGATCATGTGAATGAGGCTGATAGCGCCCAAGCTCGTAAGGCCAAAGGCAAAGAAAAATTGAACGTTGAGGCTGCCAGTCAGGGAGGTTCAACTCAGAATCCGGCCATGACAGGAAGTCAGGGCACACGCCAAAGTGCTCTTGAAAGATTGGGTCGTCGTGGCCGAGGAGTCATGGAAGTCCAGCCCACTGCAGGAGCAGCTCGCCCAGCCGTAGCACCTGCTCGCCAATCAGTCCATGACAGGCTGACCAGGTCAGCTTTTGGTCGCCTTGGCCCAAATGCAGAGCCCAATCCTAGGAGGCCAATCCAGGGGGTTCCCGCTCCCAAGAGGGACTGGAGCGAACAGACGGCTATGCGCCTCTGCTCGCCGGACAGCCTCAGAGTCAGGGGGGATCCTTAGAAGAGCTCGCCTCCATGAGAAAGGCCATCGAAAGCATGCAGGGCCAGCTAGATCAACAAAGAGGATACGGGAACATGACTCTTCCGGTCTCACCCTTATCTGTGGTGATTCTGAAGGCTCCAATTCAACAAAAGATCCAGTTTCCAGCAAGTATCCAATATGAGGGCACGGCGGATCCCCGAGTGCATCTGATGAAGTATACCAATTATATGGTATCAATGGGGGCAAGTGACGCAACACAATGTCGAAACTTTCCTTTAACTCTCGGGTATCGTGTCCATAAGTGGTTTTCGGCCATGCCACTAGCTTCAATTCATTCGTTTGCCCAGCTGGGCAAATAGTTCTTATCCCATTTCTCTACGGCCGGGTCTTATCTATCCCAAAGACATCGGTTATCCGACTTGAAACAAACTGACGACGAGTCGGACCGATCGTATTTGAAAAGATTCGACAAGGTCTTGTTAGAGGGAGAATCCGTCAGTGAAGACACCAAGATTTTGGCCGTCTTGGCTGGGCTCAAGAAGGGTACTGAACTCTGGAAAGATGTGCACCTAAGATGCCCGAAGACATATGCCGAGTTTCGGGATCGGGCAGGCGTTTTTGTCTCCATGCATGAAGCCCTGCAAAAGGATATGGGAGATAAATGAGAGCAGAAAAAGGGTGCGAAGAAGCCTGGAACTGGTTATCGAGCTCCCAAGAACATGAAATCATTTACTGAAGGGACGGAGCTGAAGGACAAACTGAACCATATTCTTACCGTATCAATCGATACAGTTTACAATAGTGTCCGAGACAAAGAATTGCTAACACCTCCCCGTAAGATACGTCAGGATACGAGCAAATTGAACCAGAATAAATATTGTGCCTACCACCAGAGCGTGGGACACTTTACAAGCGAATGTCGTCACTTGCTGAAGCAGTTGTGGCATTTTTATGAAGAGGGAAAGCTATCCGATTTTGTTAAAAGACAGCCCGGCAAAAGAAACAGAGACGAAGATTCTGATGAAGAAGACCAGGAACAGGCACCTCATCGGAATCGAGCTGGGCGACCAGCTCAAGCGCCTGCCGGGGGACCAGTACCAGACATCCAGATGATGGAACCTGCAGGACCCATAGGTGGTTATTCTGATGGACGACCACCAATTTCTAATCGGAAAAGGAAGGCAGAATTACGAGCGATCGGACATGTACAAGAAATGGGGGTCATTCCACCAACCATGCAAACACCGGAATTAACTTTTACCGACAGAGAGTTGGAAGGAGTACTGACCCCACACAACGATTCGCTTGTGATATGTGCCAAGATTATGGAAATGAGGGTGCATAGATTGATGGTGGACACTAGAGCCTACACTAATGTCCTTTTCAAAAAGACGCTTGATCAAATGGGAGATTATGCAGGCTACATCAGAGACACAAATCACCGTATCTTGGGATTCGGAAATGTTGTGACAATCCCGTTGGGAATAGTAACTTTCGCTATGCAACTTGTGACGGTCAAAGAGCCTGAGAAGAATATCGCAAGAATGGTGGATTTCTTGGTCGTCGATCAAGAGTCATCATACAATGGATTCCTGGGTCGACCTTTCTTAAACGAATTCAGGGTCGCGTGTTCAACTTACCATTATTGCATAAAATTCCCAACAGCAAGTGGAGTTGGCATGGTGAAAGGAGACCAGAGAAAAGCTCGAGAATGTCTTCTGCAAATTCAATCAAGACAGGGACAAGTATCTATGATGGAAGCGTCAACTAGTCAACTCGAAAATGAACCCTCAATCTTGGAGGACATTCTTGGAGCTCAAAACGATAAGATGGACATTGACGACCAACTTTCGCCCACGGGCGACCAGGCACAGCAGGGCGACGAGCAAAACCTGCCAAAAGCAATGTTACCCCCCGTGGCCGACTGTTTGTGCCCAAATGATAACCAGGGGAGTCCAACTTTGGTGACCGAGTCTCACCCAGAGCCCGCGGAAGATTTTGACCCCCGGTTGGGTGTTGAACCCATGGACATCGAGGATGAGCTAAGTCCGGAAGGACCAATAGTTGACCCTCGATGGAAAGGGCAAAAACAACGGGTAACTCCCGTTGAAGAATTGGAGGCCATCAAGATTGATCCTGAGCGTGACAGTCTTGAACTTTACATCGGGTCTGAACTCCCTGAGCCTTACACAACGCGCATGACGGACTTTCTGAAGGCTAACTTGGACGTCTTTGCATGGTCCCATGCTGATATGGTGGGAATCAGCCCGAAGGATGCCTGTCACAGGTTGAATATCAACCCAGTCCGAAAACCTATCCACCAGAAACGGCAAAAATATGAACCAGACAATTATCAAGCTTTAAACGAAGAAGTCAAAAAGTTGCTGGACAACGATCTAATTAAACAAGCGTTATGTCCACAATGGGTTGCAAATCCTGTCCTGGTACGGAAGCCGAACGGAACCTGGAGGCTATGCATAGATTTTACAGATCTTAATGCAGCATGCCCGAAGGATAATTTTCCGCTCCCGCACATCGATCAACTGGTGGACAGTACTGCCGGTCATGAAATGTTCAAATTCATGGATGCTTTCGCAGGATACCACCAGATTCCAATACACCCAGACGACCAAGAAAATACGGCCTTTTATACAAATAAAAATCTGTTATGCTGGAAGAGGATGCCGTTTGGTCTAATCAATGCTGGAGCAACCTACCAGAGGCTGGTCAACAAGATGTTTGACGAACTTATAGGGGAAACAGTGGAAGTGTACGTCGACGACATAGTCATCAAGAGTACACAGAAGGAAGATCACCTCCATCATCTTTCCCAAGTATTCGATATACTCCGAAAATACAACATGAAGCTAAATCCGAAGAAAAGTAGTTTTGGAGTACATTCTGGGAAGTTCTTGGGCCATCTGGTCAGCAAACGCGGAATCGAAGCTAATCCAGCAAAAGTGAAGGCGATCGTCGATATAAAACCACCACGCTCTGTTAAAGAAGTGCAAAGGTTGACCGGTTGCCTAGTAGCTTTAAACAGGTTCATATCACGATCAGGAGATAAGTGCCGTCCATTTTTTGAGGCCATCAAAAAGGGCAACTTTGCCTGGACAGAAAACTGCCAGAAAGCCTTTGATCAATTGAAAGAATATCTGGGAGATGTAAAAATTTTGTCAAAACCGATTCCCGGTGAGAAGTTATATTTGTACCTGGCAGCGTTTGACACGGCCATAAGTTCGGTGCTAGTTCGGGCGGATGGCAAGTTTCACCTGCCAATCTACTATGTCAGCCAGGCCCTGCATGATGCTGAGGTGAAATACTCACCAACTGAAAAGCTGGCATATGCTCTTTTCATGAGTGTCAGGAAATTAAGACCATACTTTTTCGATCATCAAATCGAAGTCTTGACAACTTTCCCACTCAGACAAATATTACATCGACCCGACACCGCTGGCCATCTTTTGAAATGGTCCATAGAGATCAGCCAGTTTGACGTGACTTATGCACCTCGAACCGCGATTAAGGGACAATCATTAGCCGACTTTATAGTTGAACTAACCTTCCCTCAAAATCCAACGAGAGGGCTGGATCACCCATGGCATCTTTACGTGGATGGTTCGTCAACGAATCTAGCCTCGGGGACAGGAATAGTGCTCATCAGTCCCGATCGGCAAGTATTCACTTCAGCAGTCAGATTTGAATTTATGGCCACCAACAATGAAGCTGAGTACGAGGCCCTCATTGCAGGTCTTCACTTGTCACTAGCTGTTGGAGTAAGACAACTCCAAATTTTTGGAGACTCCCAACTCATTGTAAGCCAAGTACGAGGTGAATATGAGGCCAGAGACGAGCAAATGATCGAGTATCAACGAATAGTTGCTCACTTGGTATCTCTGTTAGACCAAGTGTTTATCCAGCAGATACCATGAACGAGCAACATACAAGCTGACGCCCTAGCAAGATTAGCAACAAGCGATGGGCCAGCAGACCTGACGGACATTGTCATTACCAGAAAGGCCCAACCATCAACAATGGACTACGAGGTAAACCAAATAGTCGAACACGACAACAATGAAGATTGGAGAACTCCTATAGCCAAATACTTGAAAGACGGGGAGTTACCAAGCAACTCATTTGAAGCTGAAAGAATTAAAAAACAAGCGACCAGATATACTCTGGTAGACGAACAGCTTTACAAAAGAGGCTTCTCACTCCCACTACTCAAGTGTTTGTCTAGGGGGCAAGGAAGGACAGTCCTGGAGGATATACATTCTGGAGTTTGTGGAAATCACACTGGGGGGCAAGCTTTGGCCTACAAGACTGTAAGGCAACGTTATTATTGGCCAACCTTACGGAAAGATGCAATCCAGTTAGCCAAAGTTTGCCGCCAGTGCCAGGTTTTTGCTCCAAGTATTCATGCCCCGCCCCAGGAGCTTGTATCGGTGTACAGCCCATGGCCATTTGCAAGATGGGGAATTGACATTATTGGTCCTTTCCCGGCAGGAGTGGGAAATGTTCGATTTGCCGTCATAGCAGTCGACTATTATACAAAGTGGGCAGAAGCGAAGGCCATGGTGAAAATTACACAGCAGATCATGATCAACTTCATATGGCAGAACATCATCTATCGCTTTGGAATTCCACGAACAATTGTGACAGATAATGGCCCACAGTTTGACGGAAAGGAGTTGAGAGACTTCTGTGCAAAATGGGGGATCAGGAAAAACTATTCGACTCCCTACCATCCCCAGTCAAATGGGCAAGTTGAAGCTGTAAATAAGATCATCAAGCATACATTGAAAATACGTCTGGCAGAAAGCAAAAGTAGTTGGTCAGAAAAACTCCCGGAAGTCCTTTGGGCGTATAGGGTTTCTCCCAGGTCGAGCACCGGAGAAACACCTTTTGCAATGGCTTTCGGGACAGAGGCGGTAATACCAATTGAGTTAAAGACTAACACAGTCAGGACGACCAGTTTTGATGAACAAGCAAATCATTCTGCTCTGGCCACAGAAGCAGATTTGCTCGAAGAAAGAAGATTACATGCTGAGCTAAAGAATGTCACGTACAAGCAAAGAGCAGAGCGTTACTATAATTCCCAAGTCAAGATAAGAAAATTCGAAGTTGGTGACCTCGTTCTAAGAAAGAAGCTTGCCCCACCTCCAGTCATATTTGGCCCGACTTGGGAGGGCCCGTACAGGGTAACAGATAGGTTACCCAATGGAGCATATGACATAGAGGACTTAGATGGCAACTCGGCCCAATATTCTTGGAATGCAGCTAACCTAAGAAAGTACTTTCAGTAGGCGAACAATTTTGCCTTATGAAAGAGTGGAGTTGAGTTGGGCGAGCTACTAAGTCCACTGGGCGAACTGGAATGGCAAAGATACAAGATGGATCCAAAAACTTGCCTATTTTTTTGAAATTTTCACCAAGTATAAGTGGTCGAACAGAGTTGAACTGGGTCAAGTCTGATCTCGGACTAGAAGGCCAATATCTTGTATGGTTTTATTTCCTCTTAAGAAGTCTAAAGGATGCCCTGACAAACTGTATAGTAGTCGAGCAACTTTGACTCCTGATGTAAATAATGTTTTGTATTGGTTGGAGGTTTAGCATTGTCTTTGTCGAGCAGATCCAACCTAGCTAGTACAGGATTACTTTTTTTGGTCGCTTTCAGCACTTGTAATTTTTTAAGATCTTTTCAATGTTAAGTTATTCGTTTAAACAAAAATGTAAGCTCAAGGCGCAAGTTGATTATACAACCAAGCCCATTGAAGGCTGTTCGTTTTTAAATGAACATAGCCTAAGGCCAAAAGCCCATTAAATCATAAGGCCAAAAAAGTTCTCAAGGAACAAGACTCAATTACATTAAGATTGTTGAAGCACAGATAAAGATGCAAAGAACAATTAATGTAAGATAAAAGACGAGCAATTAAGCAAAATATATTCATTGAAGATAAGGCTTAATCGCCCAAAAATTACAAAAAGACGAACAACTACAACAACAAAAAGAAAAGAAAAAGTACAAGTCCCTAGCTAATCCTGTCCGCTAAGATCCTTGCCCAGCAGGTGGAGAGATGTTATCATCTTTGGGGTCTTCAAGAGGAGAACCTTCGAGGGCAGGGTCAACTGGGACCACTTGGGTTAGCTCGGCAATTAGCCCATCAGCGTCAGCACGCTCTTTTAGAGCTCTCTCACTTTGATCGGCAGGGAGGATTTGCTCGCCCTCCGCAGCATCGCCCTCTTCTTCTTCCTCATCCTCGGGAGGACTTGTGATAATTATTTCAGGGCTGAGGAAGTCAAGCTTGACTCCATAGTCAGGCAGGTCGCCAATTTGGAGAGTTGTGCCCGGGGCTGGAGGGTTCGATTCGACAAAGTTGCACAACTCCTTGCCGATCTCCTCAACGACTGCGGCAACCTTGAATTCGTGAGCAATTCGGATGCTCTCCGCATAACCAGTTACGTAACCAAGAATCGAGCTCACCTCCATCTTAGGAATAAGTTCCTCTTGGGTAATGGAGTTGGCGAGCTGGATTTCAAGGTCCACAATTTTGGCTGTCGCCTCAGTCGCGAATTTCTCGGCGACCTCCTTCTGCTGCTGAGCGCGGGCAAGTTCTGCCCGCATTTGCTCGACCTCGGCCATCTTGACCTTCAGCTCTTCGGAGACTTTGACGTGCAGGTCCAGGGCACGTTGCTCGCTAACTTGATGAGCTTTGGCTTTATTCTCAAGGTCGGCGATAATCTTCTTCGCCTCAGCCTTAGCTTCATCGCGCTCCTTAGCAATACGGCTGACAGTGGCCGCATGCTGACGTGAGTCCTTCTCAAGGTCCTCAACCTGGTCGACCAAGCGCTGCACGGCTGCCAGGGTGTTGCCTGCCTCAACAAGACAGAGACGGCCGTTGTCACGAGGTGCCTGTGTCTTGACGGTCTCGTTTAGCTCCTTGGTCCAGCTACGAGCAACGACCTCGGAGGCGCGGTGGACAAAAGAGTCCAGGATCTCACGAAGGTTGGTTGGCACCTTCGAGCAGGCAAAACGATGCACCAAGTTAGATCGCCCTGGGTACTGCTCGGGCAAGTAGCTGAAAAGAAATATGCAGTTAGTAAAAAATAAGATGAGAAAAAATGCTAAGTGTCCTGGGCGAGCAGGGTTGTACCTGTCAAGACGACCCTTATCCCAGCCGAGGTAGGTGGGGTCGGATGAAGGGCCAGAACCTTCATGGGTAGTGACGACCAAAGCTTGCTCGCCGGGGCGCTCCACAAAAGGAGTTTGCTCGCTGTCGTCTTCGGATGGTCGGACAGCCACGGTTACTTTATCTTGAGCACTCTTTGCTCGTTTGGCTGCCTTTTCAGCCTCAGAGACGGGAGTACCATCTCCGTGAAGAAGCCTCTTCGTCCTCGGGACCAGTGTCTTGGGCGGACTCGCCACTGGGGCAGGAGGCTGTGCCGAGGTCGACCCTCCGGCTTGCCTAGGGTCGCCTTTTCCACCCTTGGCCGCAAGGGCGATGATCTTCGAGAGGGGATCCGACTTCTTGCATCCTTTTTTAGTCGGCATCTCCCAAACACGGTTATCGAGCTCTAAGAAGGAAGGGTGAAGCGCAACTGTGGCGAGCTGATCTGTAAGGGACATGAAAAACAAATTAATACTAAGTGTAAGGCCGACCAGATCTGTTCGCCCAACATGAAGATACTTACCCTCTGGGATACGAGCTAGAGCCTCGAGATGGTGAGGGTAGGTCGTGAGATGAGCGACTCGCAGTGTATCCTCGGAGAAGAGATGGCCAATGCTTCGATCCTCTCGGCGACGAAGGGCGATCAAACATGCAACGAACAGGAATTGATCGCTTATGCTATTCTTCACAGTTCGCCACCCCAAGTTCTTGGGACCTGAAACAAAGGAAAAAGAGAATTAAAATTAGTCCAACCACTTCAAAGATATAGAAGAGGTAAGACTCACGCTTTAATTCCCTAAACTCCGCCGGGGTCTCGATTCGTTCAGAACCCCCTGAAGAGCGAGCAGAAGCACGCCAGTCGCCTCCGATCCAGAACCAGTCATGCTTCCAATCTCGCACTTTCCCAAGGATGTCCTCGACTAGTTTTTGGCCTGGTCGTACCTTCAGATAGTACCAGCCCGCCTTTTCCCCAGTGCAGCCGGTCATCGTCATCAGGTAGCCAACTTCCTCGGTGGACAGCCTGTTGGGATACCCCTCCAGGGCGAACATCACCATCAGAGCCATCAGATTTATCCACCCAACGGGAGTAAGTTGGGTGATAGCCAAGTTCACGTCATGTAGGAATTGGCCGACCAAAGGATGCAATGGCAAAGCAACTCCAGCATTTAGGGTGGCGAGGTTGAACGCCGTCAAAGGGAATCTTGTAATCCCTCCGAATTTCGGTCAAGTTCTCCTCGGTGATGGTGGATACGATACAGCTCGCTGTGAACTCGGTCGCCTTTAGCTTCCGTTCTCTGCGAGCAGGAATGACGAAGCGATTGGAGTGCTCCTTTTCGTACTCATTCCAGTTCACACGGCGAGCAACCGCGACTGGAACCCGATGCTCGATCAGTCTGGGCGTAGGGAAGTTGATGTCTTTGAGATAGGCCCAGGTTAGTTCGTCAAGGTTCACCGGCTGAAGTACCTCGACCTCTTCGTCCTCATCTTTGTGGAGGTCCGAGCTCGTTTCTTCCAAGAGCTGGCGAGCAGGATTTGCTCGCTCCTCTCTTTCCCCGGAGGGACGAGCTCCAGAATTGACCGAGCGTGCAACCGAAGCCGCCTCGGGATCGGATTCCAAATTGACTATAGGAAGATTCTCTTCGACGGGCCGTTTTTTAGGGTTCTGGGGAGGAAAAGAACCGGTCTCAGAGTGCGACACCATCCAATAAGTTAAGGGGAGGAAGTTAGTGTTTTGCAGATTCCGGCAAGGGAAGAACACGGAGGCTCGGAATTTTCCACGGCGGAGTAGGGATTTTTGGTGAGTCTATAACGCACACAACACAAGAAAAGAAGAAAGAGAAGAAAAAAACAGAGAAGAAACTACCTTGACGTTGTTTGAAGATCGTCAGAAACTGGAAACGATCGCCGGAAATTTGAAAGAAGGAAGAAAGAGGAATTCACGCTTAAGAAACAGTGTGAAAATGAAAAAAAATGAATTTTTTTTCCTTATATACTTCTGGAAAAACGGGGTACCGGGCGAACAAAGTTGAAAGTTGAAGGACCAAATTGCAAATTCTGGGCGCGTGCAGCACCTGTCCGACAAAACGGAAAGGCGCGTCACCTCGGGATCGTGTGCGCATGGGCGGCAGCAATCATTCCGCCCACGTCACACCTCGAGCCGTGCCCAGACCTTGGGATCCCAACCGTCCCCGACCCGAGTCTGCTCGACCAATGTTGTCCGCCCGTGAAAAGCTGCTCACCCCCGCGACATTCTTGCACGCACTAGTGACACTTAAAAGTTGCCAACCCAAAAAGTGCTCATTCACCATCTTCACAATTTATTGATCGGCAAGGGGGCAATTGTTGATAGGCGAGCAGGAACAACATTTGGGCGACCAGGATTAGCGCAAATCACTCAAGAATTAAAGTGGAGTTAACACATGATTCACCCAAGATATCCGGCGAGCAAAACCTACATGCGATCAAGACACATAGGCGAACAAAATCAGATCAAAAGCCACATGACGAGCTCAAACGGCATCCTGCCGATCAGATCTAACCACAGCGCCGAAATAATAATTAAACAAGATGAAAGACCATCAGAATCAGACTAAAGACTCCTCAAGGACAAGTCCAAAGTGACAAACAGCTCCTGACTGCGAGCAAGTCCAGTAGATAAGGATAGAATTTAGTTAAGATAAGGTCAAATTAGTCAAAGGACAGGTGTCGAGCATGCATGCTTGGTCGGCCAAAGGTCGTGCCACCTCCTGCTGGGCAAAAGTCTATAAATACTTAGATTTTTTCAGCAAATAAAACAAGCACAAATTATTATACACGTCCAAACTTCGATTATGAATCTAAAGCAGCTCGTTTAACTTACAATCGAACTTAAACACGTAAGCTCTCATACGATTCTAATCCACCTGAACCCGAAAATCCGTATTCACTAATTACGTTAGTGATCAATCACACGTAATTGTTTGATGATCAATTAACTACCTAAAACAGCCACTAATCATCAAGATTAGAAAGGATTGTCAACACACGGCATACTATATAATCCAGCAGTATTTGACGGCGAAGGGGTGCTCGAAGCAGTAGAGCTGCGCCAAGAACATGTACAGGTCGGGTATTAGGGTTTTCTCAGATTTTTTAGAAGATTGCTAGTCGTTTTGATTTGTTTTTGTTTTAATTGCAGTTAGCTTTATATTTAGTTTTAATTTTTAAAGTTTTTTTTAATTGAAAAAATGAGTTGGAAAATATTTTTTTAGTTTTATATTTATTTTATTAAGAGAAATTACTTAGTCAGCGTGCCACGTCCGCAAACAATTTTAATCCATCTTATTCCGCGGGAAAATATTAGCGTGTGACCGACAAGTGACCAAAACGATGTCGTTTCACGAGTTTTCCAGCCATTTGAGACTAATTTGGATAAATTTGAATTGTTGTGGGACAAAATTAAAAAAATAAATAAGCATGGAATCAAAAAGAAAAAGATAAAAAGCTACGGGATGAAAACGATTTTAATCCCGAGAACTACACAAACAAAATTTCACCGGGGTCTTGTCTTAAACTCAAGCTATTCATAATCATCCATTGTAATGGTAGTATCTTGATATCATCATCTTGTTTGTTTGTAGAGAATATGATTATTGTAAATCTTGTTATTGCAAATTAAAGAGTGAACAAGTTTCATCTTGTTGACTGTGTTTTTTTTAAGGGTATTAATTGATTTAACTATAAAATATTAGTTGTTCTCATTAAATAATATTAGTTGCAAAGTAATTATATTTATACGTATATATGTATATATAAATATAATATATATATATATATATATATATATATATATATATATGTGTATATATATACATATATATATTATATATATATATATACATACATATGTATGTATATATATGTATGTGTGTGAACCTCTATATAATAAACTTGTTAACACAATACATACTAATATATATATATATATATATATATATATATATATATATATATATATATATATATATACGATTCATATATGAACCATTTGAAAAAGAGTGTTACTTCTAGACGGTACAGGTTGATTTCACTAAAGAGTTTGACTTGAAAGGAATGAAGTCTACGCGTTGTTTCAGTAAACAATATCAGTAGTTTTCACTAAAGGTTACGAGTTGTTCTACAAAAAATTACTGTAAAATGGTTCATGTGTTTCACTCTGTACATACTCAAATATATGGTGTTAGATGGATTTTGTATCACAAATCATCCTATAATTATTTGAAAAAATTGATTTCGTCTCAAAATTAATTTGTTTTCGTATTTATTCCCAATTTCTTTAACAAATCAATCTTGGTTCCAAAATTGGGGATTTTCTGCGATGAAGTTGATCTGACTATTATTTATTTTTTAAAATTAAATATATGTGATATGTAATATTGTAAAAGATGAGGAAAAAAAATTATAGCACACTTGGACGCCACATCATCTCCCTTGTCGGAAATTACCAAGTTTGATTTTCAAAATGACGTTTTATTGATTTTATCAGCTGATTTGGGAATAAAATTGGATCTTGTCAAATTAATTGAGAATAAATATGATAAAAAGTTAATTGTGGGACAAAAGCTATTTTGTCTGAAAGTTATGAGACGATTAATTATTTAAACTCATATCAATTATTTCCAGTAAAGGTATCAGTTATAGGGGTGGTAGTTGTCTTGTCAAAGGATATTAATTGTTTTATGTATATTGTTGTTCATGGTTATAGTAATCCTGAATATCATTCACATAATACGTTTTTTTTTATATATGATACTTTGCTTTTATCTCGCTACTTTAATAAGAATTTTATATAGTGTTTATGTATATTCAGAGCATAAAATTGCACTTTTGGTCACGAGATAATGGGTCCAAAACACATTTGATACCTATATATAAAAGTTGTCCTTTTTTTTCCTCCAAAATTTGCTCCAACCACTAATTTTTAGGATCAAAATTGCAATTTACCCTATTCTCTTGGCAAAAAAAATGTTAAAAAATAACGGTTTTGAAGTTTGCCCAATCTTTTGGCACTATAAATGTAAATATCCCAATGTCCTACACACTAGTTGAATTTTATATATGTTATTTTTATCAATATTATCTCAATGAGTCAAAATTATTATATATATAGGGACTCAATTCCAAATAAAATCCAATCAAAATACTGGAATTCACAAATAATAATTGATGAAGATCAATAGACTACACATTTCATGTCAATAGATCTACTGTGCGGTTCAAAGAAGGTTTTGGTCCTACTGGCTTCCTGAATTTGAATTTCGACCTCTAACTTGCTCATTTTCGACTTCTGGATATTTGAATTCACACTTTATGTACATGAGAAAATCAGGGCAGAAGATTTTAATGTTATATATATTGGGTTAATTAATTTTTTTTGACAAATTTGGTCTCATCCGTTAGTTTTTAGATGTAAACCGTCAGTTGACTAAAATTAACTTTTAGAAATGATATTAAATAATCATAAATCACAAAATCGAACCAAATAATAATTAATGTAAATTTTTAAAATTATTGATAATAGATACTCCATCCCTCGGCATTATCTACATACTAAAATGCGCACACATTTTAAGAAAAAATTATTTTTTGAGTAAAGTAGTGGCATATGGGTAAATAAGTGTATATTATTGTGAGTGTGCACACAAATCAATGTTTCCTTTCTTAGAGTGTGCAAATAATTTTGAGACGATCGAAAAAGGAAAGTGTGCAAATAATCATGGGACGGAGGGAGTTCTACCTATATAATTTATAAAACAAAATCAAATAAAATGTAAAACTGAACAAATTTAAAGATAATATATAGAGAATATATATAATTAAAAAAACAAAACAAAATATATTTTTTGTAAAATTTCACAAATTAAAAATTAAATTATATTTTAGTATAAAATTTGAAAATACAAAAATAATTTACCAAGTAAATTTATTAAATAATGTCGTATATTTATATACAAAATTTTCAAACCAAGAAAAAGTCTATGTAAAATCTGAAAAATAAATAATACACATGTAGAGATTGGATATAAGTTGAAAACGAGAAATATATAATCTTCAAACCAAATAGAAAATTATATAAATAATTATACAAAATTTTCAAACAAGTAAACTAATAGCGCGTGCCCTTCACGATAAGAATTATGTTAGTTTTGGATGGTAAATAACTATGGGATCAAAAGTGCTATAAAAAGGAACTCATTTTCTTGGAACTAAAAGTGCAATTTTTCCTATAAATATTGGAAGGGAAAGTTTATGTTCCCCTCTGTCCTTTACGAAGTCTGATTTCTTAACTAACCAATAAAAGCTTTGAGTTTTTTCTTGTACCAACGTGGTGGTGGTTGCAACGAATTTTAGTGGTTAGACCATCCACGCGCAAAAACTTGTAATAGTCGAAAGGCGACTGCAAATTTCTTTGGTTGCATCATGGTGTTTTACCCTAATAAATTATATAATGCAATGATATATTCTTTAATAGATTAGTATCTTTTAAGTATTCTTAGGAATGGTGTTTTTGTGACCCAGTTAAGTAGTAAACACCAGTATAAATAAGGTTTTATATAGCGGTTGTTTTCTCACTTAGATAGCGGTTAAAACCGCTTTGTAAGTGGGAGCTGTATATAAAATATAGAGTTTATACAGTGGTTCGAAACCGCTATATAAAGTATGATCTTATACAGCGGTTGTCAACCGCTTTATAAATTAAGCCCTTATACAGCGGTTAATAACCGCTATATAAAGTTTGCCTTTATATAGCGGTTATAAACCGCTATATATTGTATTTTTTAATTATTTTAATATTTCCGCATTTATATTAATGTATAGCGGTTATTAACCGCTATGTAAACCATTTTTTTTATATTTCATTTTTTTTGTATATTTTTTTTATAAACCTGTTATATATATAGTTTATACTATATATATTTATATATATATATATATATATGTTCAACATTAAAACACCAATTAAATAAACATACAAACCAATTAAAAATACTTAAAATATGAAATATATATATCATCAAGAGTAATATTTAAGTTTACATGTCTTCTACCAAAAGTTATACTATAATGACATATAATTCAAAAATCGGTTGAACAAATACCCCGTCCAATCTAATTTCCATTTCTCCATTCTGCTAGTAGGGTAACAAGCGAGCGGACGTTCATATACAAACTACAAACATTAAAAATTTAATTAGATATATTGTACGAAATTTTATTCAATCAATAATAATTTAAATAAATCAATAAATCGACTTACATTGTTGGGAATGGTCGAACCGTAGGTGGTGATTATATCTTCAATGTAGCAGCACACAAAATGTCCACAGTGGACGCTATCTCGCTGCCTCGGAACCTGTTGATTAACAATTATATATAGTCACATACTACAATTACGATTATTTTCTATTAATTTGATAAAAAAATTAGTAAATTTACATTAATATTTTTCCAGTCCACTTTTTCAAGGGTCTCTGGGTCTTGAGTACGCAGAAGCCGACTCCGATACATCTTCATCACACTATTATTATGCATAAAAAATAAAAATAGATTACATATATATAACATAATTTTAAATTCCAAAACAAATCATTATATTAAAAGTTAACTTACGCGTTTATATAATTTTTTAGATCAGGACGATTTGATATCACCCCATTCCTAGCTGGATCCATAAAATACACATCTAGTGTACTCATGTTTATGGCGACCAACACCCAATGTCTCCTACATTATATTAAGAATATTAAATTTAACTGCCTGCTTATATGAACATTAATTTTAATGAAATGTTTATTGTACTCACCCCACATTTGTTGGCCAAAAAATGAGATGATCACTATCAGTATGTTTTAGCATATGTGCTACAACCTCCCCTATAACATTCGTATCATTTGCCAAGCAAAGCACATGGGGGGAGACGAAAGAATACATTGTACTCGCCTTGACATCTCTGGAGAGATATACCTCACCCAAATATCTAATTAACCAATATACGCTAATTAATATTTGACAAGAAAATTAAATTATATGCAAAGTAAATACTGAGAATTACTATACACGTACCTGAGGTAAAAAGTCATGGTAGATGCACTCAGCTCCTTATCGTGCAAGGCTTCTTCCACTTCTTCCCGATTGATGAAATCATTAAAACCACCCTGGTGAAAGTAAGCAACCAAAGGAACTGTAATGGGATCGAAATTTGGGGATGATATCAGCATCTGCACCGTAGTCTGTAGAGTGGCTTCATGTTCTAAGTCACCTGGCATGGGATAACCTAATGGTCGTGGTCTGCCACCAATGGAATGCCTCGTACTCTCCCTCTCACTATATTCGACATTCCTTGATTTTTGTGCAGTTTTTTTTGGACTTGGCAGTATCTATAATAAATTTGTAATATTATTTAGAATAAATAAAATAATAAACTTTAATAACATATATTTTACCTTCTTGGTGAGAGAGACCAAGTTGCGCGGCCATTCGAGGAAGTACCCGACCGCTTCTCCGACTGTGGTGACCACATCTTCTGGTTTTGGCAGCGGTGAATTCTCTTGTCCGATTTCAGGTACATTCAGTGTGGCTCTCACAAAACCAGGAGTGGAGGCACGACAATGAATCGTTCCACTGGAGGTGTCGTACAACATTCCAGTGGCCACCAACCGAAGAGGTTGATCCAAATAAAGGTAACATTCCACTGACTGTACGAAGAAGATATTCAGTTAGAAAATTTTAATATACTAATCTTTAATTAACACAAATACAAGATATATCTAATACCTGAGAGACGTTTTGAATTGGATCATCGAAGTCGTTTCTAGTGTCAGCGGAAAACATAGATGGGACACTTTTTTCACAGCTAGCACCACTCGACGACATCCCGTGTGTACATTGTTTCTGACTCATGAGCTCCACTTTTTTAGCCAAGTCGGCAACCTGCGCACTAAGTTCACCCACCATAGACATAGCAGTAATACCGGGTGCCATCGCCAATGATGCCTTCGTGACACCATATCCAGTACCCCGTATGCGTCCGGAATGCTCCTGACGACCTATTGCCCGTGCAAACAGATCATCAGTCCCGATCTTGCATTGGTCGTCGGGCGTCATG
This sequence comes from Ballota nigra, assembly GCA_947034835.1. Taxonomy (NCBI): domain Eukaryota; kingdom Viridiplantae; phylum Streptophyta; class Magnoliopsida; order Lamiales; family Lamiaceae; genus Ballota; species Ballota nigra. The sequence goes on along the minus strand of OX344728.1, from coordinate 29,864,084 downwards.
CTCTGAGATATGCGCTCCTGAATCACAAAAACATATTACTAAATTATTTCAAATGAAATAATAGTGTATAATTCAAAAATAAAATAATGAATGAATTACCGCTTCATCAATGATACGCTGTGTACTGTAATCGGGTATATTCCCATCCCGAGTCTTTCTTGTAGCCTGAAATAACTTGTAACGGGTAACAATAAGCTCACTCTCTCCAGCTTTCTTTTTTTCTTCTTTCTACGGTATAATGATAAACATGTCTCCTTATTAGATATATATTAAAAGTCAATATATAAAGAAAATGAAGAGTTAGGATTTTGGTCTCACCATTTCTTCCCTAATGCGTGCATAACCTCTGCGAGATCCACGATATCGCGCCTCCATATTCTTAGCTTGCTCACGATTTCTGGCACTTTTACTCTACAATGTAACATAATATGATAAACACTGAAAATAATCGGGCATTAATAAAAATAGATGAAATGAGATTGATGAATTTTACCTGAAAATCCTCAGCCATAGATTTCTACACGAACGCATTCCAGTATGGGGCCACCATAGGGCAATTCGCATAGAGATCAGGCGGCCTAGACGAGCACTGACCAGTCTTCGGGTCTCGTGATTCTCTCCTCAGCGTAGCCCGAAAGTTCTTGGCCATATTCCCAGCTTGCGAAAGTACTTGCTTCTTATTTGTGTGATCAAGGCCAACGAATGTATTCTGTATACACATATAATATAACAATTTAAATTTAGTAATTTCACAAACTCATAATACATATATCATAGAATCATAAATATATAATAGCACTAGGATTTCTTTAAATAGTTTTGGCGCCAAACGTTTGTGACCGTTGATCATTGTTTCATTACTTGATCATAACCGTACATTTTTATTTAGCAATTAAGTTAAATGGTGTTTAATTTTCTGCTACAAATTAGGAACTAATTTTTTGATGATTAGCTACACATATGGAGCAGATTGTATTTCTCTCCTATTTATACTCTTTAAGCCTGTCAACCTCTCAACCAAAAATTTGTTAATCTTCATTGTTTTTTGTATGTAATCTCTATATTTTGTGTATTTTTTCATATTTATTGTGTAGAAATCTATCTATAAGTCATTTATCAAGATATGTATTGATCGGAAAATTTTCAAATATAATATTTAGAGATTTGAAGAAATTTGTAAAATATTTGAAGAATCCATCAGATAATTAAAGGGAAGCAGTGGGAGAATTCATCATCGTCTTGGATTCAGTTTCAAATGCTGCCGATGTCTGCACGATTGATCCTATATTCCCTGTCGAAATGAAGGAATTCGGGTTCGACCCGACCGCTAAAAAGAAGTTCGTTGAGGAAGCCCTGGATGATATGATCAAGAAGAAGGTTGTGTGTTTTGTTTAGTTGTGTTTACTTCAAAACAGATTTGGCCTTTGTACTATTAGATGAAACAAAGTTAAACAACATACTTCGGGAATTTGATTTCACTTCTCTCTTTCAATTTCAACACTTTAATTTAGGGTTACTATGTTTCCAAGTATTTGTAAATTTTTTTAGAGTTAATTGCATAAAAAATCATAATCTTTAATATCTTTATCAATTACAACATCTTCTTTTAAAATTTTCAATTCGAAGCACGAACTAATTAATTGATGTAAACTGATACACCGGACCATTATCCGGCAACACTTAATATGATGTGGTCACCCTGTGAAATGCCACGTCTTTGTTTACTGGGAAAATATTTTTTGATTAAATAATGGTTTTTAATTTATTACATATTAGAAATTAGAATAGGATTCTCCATAGTCTTTGCGTACTTGGATCACTTTTTTTTTAATTAAATAATATTTTTAAATTTTTACATATTAGAAATTAGATTTGGAGAATCCAAATCAAAATGCTAATAGCAGAAAATCATTCCCAAATCATGACAACCATCTCATTCCAGAAAAAGTCATTCCCAAATTTAAAAAGGAATCAAAAGAATTCAAACAACATACTACTTGCAGAGCTATGATCATTTTTGGGGGATGAATGCATATAATTGAGCGAGGGGGACATGCTATTTTGGGCGTAAACCAAGGTTCTATTAGTTTGAATATTACCGATTATTTTTCGATGTATTACCAATTTTTATTTAGAGTATTTTTTTTTAAATTTAAATTTATATCATGCACTCAAGTGCATACTAGAACTTTTAACTTATAAATTACAAAGAATATTCATAATATCCTTAAATTATAAATTAATATATACACAACAATAAATTCAATTATCTTCTTTCATAAAATTGAAACTTTAAGATTAGACTATAGAAATGATCTACGTCAGTTCAATACTAATTAATGTGCACTTATTTTTTTATAATTGCAATAATTTATGCATATATTTATCTAATTAATGTCATTTTATTTATTACAATTACTTTCAAAATATAGTACTGATTATTGGTCATCCCAGCATATTACTTTGGAAACCAAATAAATATTTAATCATCTTATTAATTATCAAACCTTGACCTTTTTTATCACCATTCATTTTATTTTTCTTCCTAGCTACGGTAAATGGTATTTAATTTGTTCATGATTTGCTTAAAATTAGAAACTATTTAAGTTTTTTCTTATTTTTTTTTTTAAATTTGACTACTAATTATTATATCCTATAATTATGTGTCATTTATTATTAATTTATGATATTTTTACTTAAATTATGTTGTTATACCCATATTTGACACACACACAAATATGTGTATATATATATATATATATATATATATATATATATATATATATATTAATTGTACATCCAACAAAGATGTATATGTTGTCGAATTTAATCCACATATCTCTTCTTTTTGAAAGACATACTTAATTGGTTAATGGGAAATAGTAAAATTTACGTATATCACTTTTATAATATAAGTCATCATTAGGGGGAAATGTAATTCATAAGAATTTGAACCATTGTAGACTTAGGATATGTTTGCTTTGTTGGATTAGGAGGAATTGATATTTTAATCTCAATTATCATGTGTTTGGTTCATGTGACATCGGCCCTAGATAAATGCTCACACGGATAATTGAAACATGGAAGGGGTTGGACTAATTGTCCCATGAACGAAGGAAAATTATTTATCAATTATATTCATCAAAGCAAACAAGTCAGTATGTATATAAATCTGTAATATTTATTTAAATCAGTAATATAAATCTAAATGTAGACTATTATAGCTAATTTTAATGAAGTTTTATTCTGTAATATTCCTACTTTCAAGTATTTTTAAGTATCATTTGTCAAGGTAATATCTTAATTTAGGCAAAGTATAGAGTGACACTGGTTCATGCATAAACCATTTTGAGGGTATGAGTTTTTTCACTAAAGAATACATTTGTTTTTACCAAAGAGTAATAGTTTTGGAGGGCACAATTATTTTCATTAAAGGGTGATAATTATTTCCACTAAAAGAAATAAATTGTTCAACTAAAAAGTACTGCAAAATAGTTTAAACTTATGAATAAATTTCACACTATACATACTCATTAATTTATAAAATTAATATTTTAATGTTAATTTTGAGCAAATTGAGACTGTATTGTGTGATCATAAAAAGAGTAAATGTTATAAGAAATGGTTTTCTAAATTAGTCCTACGTTAACACTAACTTTTCTCTCAAGTTCTTTTTCCAATGATATACTTATGTATTAACGAATAATAAGATTTTCTACATTATTCCTTTAAAGATCAAGGAGTTTATACATTCAATAAAAATATTAAGTTAAAAATAAATCAAAGACATTTATGATCAAAATTTGATATTATATTAAGACATGATATTTTCACCCATAAAACTTAATTGTTCACCGAACGGTTCAGTTCACCCACCACAAAAATACTTAAAATTGAATAATGTTCAAATTATTTTTCGAACAAATGACAAATGTTCGAAAAAAAACTGCCAAATAAGAGTTAGGGAGGTGAACTGCTGAATTTTGGGAGTGAAAATACCCACTCTATTATATTAAATGTTGCGCTGAATCAAAGACAGATAGACCCCTATCATTTATTTAAATATAATTGTGATGCATTCGCGGAATGTAAAATAAGTAAATAATTAATATATTCAACATCAAAAGACGACTTATAAAATAACCAATCTTTCAGGAGTGTGTATAGAGTGAAATTGGTTCATACATGGACCACTTTGCAATACTTTTTAGTGTAACCAACTAATACCCTTTGGCGTTATCAACTAATACCCTTTAGTTAAGCAACTAATATTTTTTGTACCCTTCGGCTAATACTTTTCGGTGAAAACAACTAATATCCTTCAGTGAAAACAACTAATATCATTTAGTGAAAAGCAACTAATATCATTTAGTGAAAAACAACTAATATCATGTAGTGAAAACAACTAATATCATTGAAATGAATCATGTATGAACCATTTTCACTCTATATTTTGTCATCTTTCAATTATAGTGTAGTTATTCAAATAATTTATCAAAAGATAAATGTAATTGCATATATTTAATTAATGTGTGTAGGTTTTCTAATATACTCTAATATTTTTAATATTCTAAAATAGCAAATCCTTCAATTATTAAATTCTTACTTAAATTTTACTTTAAAACATAAATTGGGTAGGGCCAATAGCCCAAGGGTCATATAATAATATGTGATGGAATATGTTTTATATATAAGCCTGTTTCGTACAATTTTTTGTTTCAATATATATATATATATATATATATATATATATATATATATATATATATTATATTTCCTATATGCCATATGTATTTAATGATTTGAATCTTTAGCATCTAAAATATATTATATCTTCCTTCTATTAATTATTATTATATAATATAGTTTTTTTATATTTTTCTATTTATGGTATTTTTATATATTAGAGGATTGATTTTATGTGAACTATTTCTCTCCATTATTCATATTAAATAAGATATTTTATTTTTCACAAACTGTACTATTTTTACAAAACATTGGAAAGGTGGAGGTTAAATTGGACCTCAAAACTATTAAACAAATTAGTAATTAGAAGGGATAGAGGAATGAGAACCCAACTAACTTTAAGTATTTTTATTTCATATTTTTAACATGTCATATGATATTGTGCTCCACATGAAAATATTTAAGTAGTCCATGATGCTAGGCGAAGAAACAAGTCCAAATTTAAGTGTTGATCCTAAGGACCTAAATGGTAATATTGTAACTTTTAAATATTGTAAATATTATTTTGATCTTGATTTTATTTTTAAGTAAATATCATATTGCAATATATTTGAACTGGTCCTGAATTAGTATAAATTCATGCTTATTAGTGACATGGATTATCGCATGCTTTGTCTCATTAAAGTATAGTTTACATTTGTTAGAAGTATTGGATTGCATAACAATAATAAAATTATTTTTAAGAAGTATAATAATATTGATGTCAGAACAATAATAATTTTTTATATTTGCGTACCAATTAAGATCGAGTGCTTGATAGTGATATTTTTAATTAGATCACTTTGTTGATTCATTCATTTGTATTGGTCGATCTCAATGGCTAATTATGATATGAGGTACTTATTTTGTTTTATCTATGTTAAATTATTTGTTTTAATTTTATATGTGTGGTACTCTTATAAATATAAAATTGATATTTTTTAAAAGTTTAAAAATAAAATTGACTTTATTATTATGTAATTGGTTTAAAAATTAACAAAATCATTTTTTAATTAAAAATCAAATATTGAAATTATTTATTTTTTTATAAAATTTTATATGCAATTTTTTTGTGGCTAGGTATATTATAGGGTAAATTGTTTTTCAAGGACGGTAACTTTGGGGGGGTGACAAAAGAAGGACCGTAACTTTTCGGGCTTGCAAAATAAGGACAATAACTTTAAAAAGTGGCAATTTAAGGACCGTAACTTTTAAAAATAGCAATTTGAGGACAAATTAAGCCCGGATTACTCTCTTTCGGGCTAACTAGAACAATTTCGGGCTCAAATTGCCACCGTGGATATTCTTTTGAATAAATCTTTTTAAAAAAAATCCACCTCATTTTTTCCTTTTTATTTTTTGATCTAATTTCCAACTCATTTCTATTCGGAGTATCTGCAACCACGCCTGAGTTTCGAGACTACAGTAGTCAATCAAAAAGTGAATTTTTTATGTGAAAGTGAAACTGTAGCAATAAGTCCACAAAATAAAGATGGTCTTCTTTTACCCTGCATATATGGAGTTTACTGGGTTCTAAAATTCGATGACTAATATGATGGAATTAATTGGAAATCTGGGTAAATTGCAACATAAATTTGGGTAAAATAATATGTACCTTCGAATTTACACAACTTAAAATCTTCTTCCACAAAAAACACTCCACACCAACATTAATTCTTCTTTTCGCGCCTGTATGTGCAGGGCTTTTGATTTGAGAAATATTAAGGTATTAGTTTCACCATTTACTCAGAGACGGGCTATTCAAGGATAGATTTAGTCTATGATTTGGGATTTCATGGATTTGGATTTTGTGGTTTCATGGATTTGAATTTGGAAATCATGTTCGATTCGAGAATTTTGAGTGTCGAGAGTTTTTCTTAGCGTATTTTAAGTATAATGAAATGAGTTGGAAATTAGATCAAAAAATAAAAAGGAAAAAAATGAGGTGAAATTAAAAAAAAAAGATTTATTCAAAATAATATCCACGTTGGCAATTTGAGCCCGAAATTGGTCTAATTAGCCCAAAAGAGGGTAATCCGGGCTAATTTGTCCTCAAATTGCTATTTTTGAAAGTTACGGTCCTTAAATTGTCATTTTTTAAAGTTTTTGTCCTTGTTTTGCAAGCCCGGAAAGTTACGGTCCTTCTTTAGCCACCCCCACAAATTTACAGTCCTTAAAAAAAAATAACCCCGTATATTATATGTCACAACATTGGTCCCCTGCGGATTAGTCGGTTCTTAAGTTGGATACCAAGTCATTAAAAAAATTTATAAGGTGCAAGTTACTATTTTTCTAAGTTTACCCACCACATTTGTATTCTTTATTAAATATACCCACTTTTATAATTATGATTTTATTTAACGTGTAATACACACACACACATGCAGAAAAATACTCACTCATCAATCTCATTTAATTTCAATATAATTACAAACATATCCACTCTTCCACCTCTTTAATGAAAACAACTCATGTCCTTCTGTGAAAATAACGGATACCCTCCAATGATGTATGTATGAACCATTTTCACTTTATACATATTCATATTTTATTGGATTCTATTGCAATATGGATAACCTTTCATTAAAATAAAATCATGATGGAAAAAGAGAGGCGCATCGTAAACTATCGCAAAGACTTAGGTAAATGATCAAAATGAAGGAATGAAATTACAATCTACAGTATTAATCATAATCGACAATAGATGGATGGATTAGATTAAAAGTATAAAATGAATGGTTGAGATACTCTACTAAAATTGAAATGGCTAGAATTTCAGCGTTTTGAAATTAGATTATGTATAAAGTGAAATTAGTTTATACATGAATCATTGAAAGATATTAGTTGTTTACACTAAAAAGTATTAGTTGTTTTCACTGAAAAATATTAATTGTTTTCACTAAAGAGTCTTAGTTTGTTTTTACTAAACAACTAATACTCTTTAGTGAAAATAACTAATATTTTTCAAATAAAACAATTAATACCTTTCAGCAAAAACAACTAATAATCTTTAATGAAAACAACTAATAAAAACCCTTTTATTGTTTATGTATGAACCATTTTTACTCAATACTTTGTCTTGAAATAAAGGGGTTTGGGGAGGTGTGAGCTAATTCCCAATAGGAGATATAAGATATAAAAGATCAAATTCCCAAGCTAAAATTGGATCTCATTAGTAATGGCACGGACAATTTTTACTTTATTCGAGTTCCAGAGACTTATGGAGGTACGTAGTTTATGTCACTCACTTAAAATGAACAATAAATCCTCATAAAAATAATAATTTTATCCACTTAAATATTTAATTTCCATTCTAAAATATCTGAAAGTCAACTATGCGAAATGTTTTTGAAAAAGACGGTAATATATATATATATATATATATATATATATATATATATGAATTGAATTTACATATAGTCTTCTTTGTACTAATGTCACATAATTCATTAAAACTTATACTCTAAGTTATTTTTCATGTTTATCTACGTTTTTAATATATCACCGCAAAACCAAACCACATTCTATTTTATCCATTGAGTACATATAGAGTGAATATATGAATCACTTTGCAATAGTTTTTAATATAATAATGTATACCCTTTACGTAAATAATTAATACTCTCCGTACCCTTCAACTAATACCATTCAATGAAAACAACCAATACTCTCCAAAACAAATATATTTTAGTTGAAATCACTAACATTTTTTTAGTGAAAACGACCAATATCCTTCAAATGGTTCATGTACGAACCATTTGCACTTTATACTTTGTCTTACTCATTTCAGCTTTTAAAACAATGTTGCGATAATTATTATTTTAATATAATTGTAAGTATTGTATCATCTTTATAGATTATAACGTATAATTACTCAATTCTTTCCTCTATAATCCAACGATTAAAAAAAATGCACTAAAAGAATTTAGTCTAATAATGTATTCAGATTGTTGTTTGGATATGCTATAATACTTATATTGATGATGGTGTGAAAGCCTCATAACTAGAACCACCAACACTCTTGCAAAAAATCCAAAGACGTTAAGATATTCAATATAAATTGCAACCAGTTTTAAACTTATATCGTACACTATATTTTCCAGAAATAGTTTATTTCATTTTCAAGAAAAATAATTATATATTTTTGTGGATAGAATGTTAAAATTTTCAGCAACATGCGATGATATTTAAAAATCGCTAAACCCTTATTCAATTGTTTAGATATCCCAAATAACTCCCTACAAGTGTTAGTTACAGATTGAAGAATTTTTTGCGTCTTCTATAATATATCAACGACTTCTCACATTTTTATCTAGGTAAATTTCATGCATATCTTTATTCAAAGAAGACCTAAAATGACATTATCCCAAGTAGAGCCGTCAAAGCGTGTTGAGCCCGTTGGGCCGACACGATTTGCCATACATAAAATGAGGGTTGGATCAAGCATCATTTAACCCACTTGAGGCGAGCCCAATGGACTAGGACATTTGGGTTGCAAATTTTGGCGGGCCGGCCCGCCTCCATAAAAGTTTTTTTATAATTTTTTTAAATATTTATACATTGTTAACCATTATAATATTAGGTTTAGACTATTTTTATAAATTAAATGTTCATAGATGATGAATTTAAATTATAGGAGACTATTTTTATGAATTGTAGAGAGTTATTTTTCTAATTAATGAATGATAACTTTATTTGTAAGATATATTTTGTTTTAATATTTTTATAGCGATAGTTATCAAGATAAATAGTTTAATTACACTGATTTGATGAACTTTATGTATTATAATTTTTAAATTACACTTTTTAAAATAAAAATAAATAAAAATATATTAAAAATTTAAAGATGGGTAGACCTGCCTAAACCTGCGGCATGCCAATAAGTGGGTTGAGTTGGGGGTTTGGCAGCCCGCCAAATTTTTGGCTCGCTTCGCACCACCCTTCTAAATCCCATGAGTCATCTCAATTTCTAATCACAAACCTTTAATATTGTGTTTCAATTTTCATATAATAACTTATATGCATTTTCGTTCTTATTTCAAAGATCTGAATTTTCAACAAGGTAAAGTATTATGTTAACGAGACTCACGATTAATAACAATTTACTAATACCTTATGTTAAAATGACTAATATCTTTAGTGATAGTAGCTAATACCAATTCAACTAATACCTTTAGTAAAAACTACTATTTCCCTTTGGAGCTGAAACTTTTAGTTCAATTCATTTTTATCTTTAGTATACTTTACTAATACCCTTCAAACAAGTTCCAATGTGAATATCGTTCACATAATACCTTCTCTTTCAACAAAGGTACACTACCATTTATGTGTTCGCTGTTAAAGAACGGTGCACATGCATGCAGTGAGACTTAGATATAAAAACCCTATAATTTTTTTTATTTTAGATCTCTAATTTTTTATCATATGGTAGATATATGTACATGTAAATATCCTTTCTACTCCAATATGCCAACAATAGTAAATTCTTTAAATTTGGTTAATCTTGGTTGATGTCATCAATTTTGATTGAGGATGGTTTTTGTTGATGTTTTGAATTTTTTTATTGTATAATTCAAATTGTTATTGTTTTATTGTGTAATTTTTTTATGGACCATAATTTAGTGAGAGTGACAAAAAAAAGGACCATAATTGTTTGGGCTTACGAAATGAGAACCATAACTTTTGGGTGACAATTTAAGGACAATAACTTCAAAAAGTAGCAAATTGATGCCAAATAAACAAGAATCAACCCAAATTGGGCCCAAATGCAGTCAGAATTCAAGTCAAATCCGGTCAATTAACCTGATCTAAGCTGTTTTTTTGCCTCAAATATAGTTATTGTCCTTAATTTGTCAATCCAAAAAGTTAGGCTCCACATTTTGCAAACCCCATAAGTTACTATTCGTCAATATGAAATTGAAAGATCTAAATGTTGAGTTTCTTTTTCCCAACTAATTAATTTCACATCCAGTTTCAAGTTTTTTACTACTAATTTCCCTATTAATGTTGGGAAGATTAACTGATTGGTTTTGATGCTTCACCGAATATTCTTTAGTCGGTAAGTAAAATCTTTTCAGTGTAAATTTTTAAATTTTTATTATTTAAGTAGATGGAAAATTGATTTTTAGAAGCAATTTAAAAAGAAAAAGATGTGACGGAAATCATCAATATTGTCTCCATCCTACAATAAACTTTGCACTTTTTTTTTTCGTCCCAAAATATTCTTCAGTCCTTTAAAATACAAATAACACTATGTCACAATACCATTTTATATTCAACTAGAACACTAAAAAAATTATTTTGAGCAAATTTTCTTAAAAAGTGTGCCACATTAGGTGTGAAGACTAATGTGGGTTGGAGGGAGTACTATATACTGATGAGTTCGTAATTGAGATTACATGTGATAGTAGGTAAGATGGAACAAAATCAAAATGAATGATTACTTAAATGACACTACAAGAAAAATTGCTTAAAATGACATTTAAAAATGTAGTGATAAATTACCTCTCACTACACTTAATCTATCTCCACATTTGTTGTTAGTGTCGTCTAAACTAATGTAACAATAGATAGGAGATTATCACTACACTTATAAATGTACTAAAATGTAAACTATGACTACATATATATTTTTTCGTACATCCCTAATATGACACACAAAAATGTCATTACATTAATAAAAATTATAATATATATTTACATATATATATATATATATTATAAATTATAATATTAATTTTATATTATATCTTAATTAATTCCACATCATTTACCATTTACCATAATAGCAAATTCCATATTTGATATCACTAAATACCAATAATAATTATAATATTAATAATTATATAAATATAATAAATTTGTAAATATTATTATTTTCATTCTCAGAAGGCAATTCAATCAATAATTATTTTTTACAAAATTCAACGAATACACATATGTCTTAAATTGATAATTTATAAACAAAATGCCTAGAACATTCTCAATTCATCTAAACAAATTATCCTATCATAGTATCATCATCCAAAATTTACAAAGTCATCCTAACAAAACCTAAATATACATAAGACACCTTAACAAAACCTTTGCAATCTAATCAAATGCGACATCAGAACAAAAAAAGAGTTATTGGAGAAAAATGACAGGGAGAAACTCCAACAGAATGAGCACCATGCATCCTTAAAACCTTAGAAGCTCAATTTTCTTGAATTTTTCTGAGGCACCAACCTGCAATTATAACATGACATGTGCTTTAACAAAGGTCTTAAAAATGGAAGAAATCTAATGTGAAATTCGGTAAAAGCTGAAAAGGGTAACAATAGATTACCAGTAAGGCAGTAACAAAAGTGTTAATTGTCTTGTCTAGTAAAAACAGAATTGACGCAAAATGGATCATATAGCAATCTAGTTATTGATTTTTTTTTTCTAAAAGATCACAAGTTCGCCATAAGACAAGATTCCAATTAATTATATGAATAATAATGTAACATGTCAATCTTATTAGCTAAGAAATTAAAATGTACCGAATACCAACGTAACACAAATGAATAAAAGAAAGAACTCCCAAAGATTGCAATTTTAAACAATAGGGTACTTAAAAGGACATAAAATCAAGATAATAGAATAGCTCATACTCAAATCCATTGGCCACACAATAATTTAAACTTGATGTATGAGACAAATCAACACATAAATTTTAATTGCCATAGACGGTTTTCAAATGTTACAAAACGTGGATGAATCACAAAATAAAAGTGTACAAGTGAAAGCATTAAAGTAATATAAAATAATGATCAAGACTAACTCAGTCTCAAACATCATCATTTAGTTCCAAGAATATATGTAGAGAGAACTTTTAAACAAACAGCATAACATACAATATTTTATTTTATTTTCTATCCGAAAAAACAACAATTTGATTCATCTAGTCAAGTTTAGAGTACAAGAAATACTCCCCGTACAAGACACCATTCATAGAACTAAAGCATCATGAAACCAACTAAATGATGGCAAAAATAAGCACCAGTCCATAACAGTAACCAGAGCATACCAATAAAACCACTTACCTCTTTGCAAAGATCATATACACTTTCTGGGTTCTGAAAATATTAGCTTGATATATATATATATATATATATATATATATATATATATATATATATATATATATATATATATATATATATACAACTCATCATAGAAAAGGACATCCAAGAAAATTTATTTACAAGACAATTCATATTTGAAAATATAATGCTTAAATAAATCAGAAAGCTCAACATGTTACTTAGTTTTCCCTATTAGTAGCATCCTTATGACAAGCTACTTGTAGTACTTCATGATCATTTTGATAGAAGAGTAGGTCTTGTGTGAGACCGTCTCATGGCATGAGACAATGAATGAGGTATAACTTGGACATTGACACATTAACACTTTGGTAGGGGTGAGTGCTAATTTGTATTTTCTAATGCCATGAGAAGGTATCATACAAGTTTTTTCTTTGATAGAATCACAAGACTCTTAGATTTCTATCTAACATTGTTAATTTCCTAGATCAATAGAATCAAACTGACAAGGAAATAAATAAACTAGAAAAACACAAGTCCACTCTCTAACCCTTTCTTTCATTTCGTTGAACCTTCTTTTTATAGTTATTAGCTATTACAACCTTTGGTGTATTGCAAACAAATTTCTTATCGTTAATTAATGCATACTCAAAACCTTGACAATAAGTTTCATGACCAATTTCACATGGATTTTTTTTGTCAAACAAATGACAGAACTTCTCCTCCCTTCACAAACTATTTCATTTTGTTTACACCTTTCTTTCAAAGAGACACTGCCCCATAGTTTAATCAAAGGTAACTTTGTCTAAATTGAAATAACATAAATCCGACATTCTCATTTTATGAAGTCAACTACTGCTTCACTACATGATCAATTGATTTTTTTTAACATATCTATGCTAACACTTCACGGGTGATTTATTTTACCTTTAAAATATAGTGACCAACACCCATAAAGTTAGAAAATAATCAAAATGTAGAACTTGATAATTGTACTGCATAAGTAGTCTAATTGTCACCCATTGTTGAATCATTCATCGTTGAGGTGGAGGTACTCTCAGCAAAAACCAAGACTTCATACAAGGTAATCACTAGCTTTATATTGCACCAAAATCCTCCAAGCACAACAGAATTACTTGGATAAAACATATGTATTGAGTGGAGTTACCAGATTTTAGGCGTTTAGAAATTGGGTGGAATGGGTCAATCGACAGAATTAGCCGCCGCGACACTACTGAAATAAGCCCCAGAAACAGCATCAATCAAAACAACTTCTCCTGCAAGATCTACACCACAAAAAAAAATGATTCGATGCCGTAATTATATAAACGATCCATTTAATTTGCATAATATTTACACTCGAAGAAGATGGACTGGGAGATCATCTGGAAAAATTGCCTTGACGGAATAAATTATCGAGAGAGAAATAAAATATTTCATACCTCGTCGGCTATTTCTATAAACAATGAATTCTGCCCTAAAACAAGAAAATCAATCAATTGAAATAAATTAATTTGGTGCGAATACTTACTTGGGCTCTACTATGATTTTCTCCGTCCCTTTCACCGTTTCAATGCTACTGCGTGCAAGAGGAATATAACCTTTTGAATGGATTCTATGATAAATTGAAAACTGCTAGAGAAAAGAATCTAGGTTTTGCTCTCTTCTCCAGCTTTGATAAATTCGTTCTCGCGCGCTGTTTTTTATTTCAGATTTTTTGTTTTGTTTTTAATTTTCTTGTGTTGAAGCGTGTTATATTGTACAAATTTGGAGATGTTTTGGCTTTTGTACAATATTTCTTTTTATTTTATTTGTATTTTAATTTTATTTCTACAAATATTACGATGAAAAGGAATTATCCATTCTTTATGAAACAATTTTGATAAGAGTGTGTATAGGTGAAATTGGTAAATATATTAATTATTGAAGAGTATTAGTTATTTTTATTAAATAGTATTAGTTCTTTTCACTGAATGATATGGGTTGTTTTTACTAAAAAGTATTAGTTTGTTTTAATTAAACAACTAACACTCTTTAGTGAAAACAACTCATACTCTTCAATGAAAATAACTAATATTTTTAGTAAAATAATGAATACCCTTCAATGGTTCATATATGAACCATTTTCGCTCTATACTTTGTTTTTTAATAAAAAAAATGTTTTGAATTAGATTTTACCGAGGAATATGTATATAGTAAAATTTGTTCATACAATAATCATTGAAGGGTATTAATTATTTTCATTAAATTGTATTAGTTATTTGCACTTGAGAGTATTAGTTATTTTCACTAAAGGGTCTTAGTTTATTTCCACTGAATAACTAATACTCTTCACTGAAAATAACTAATACACGTTAGTGAAAATAACTAATACTCGTTAGTGAAAACAACTAATACATTTCAATGATTTATGTATGAACCATTTTCACTATATACTTTGTCGATTATAATAGTTATCAAAAATATAATATGCATGAATTAATTTAAGAGTACGTATAGAGTGAAATTGGCTCATATATGAATCGTTGAATGATATTAGTTGTTTTCACTAAAGAGTATTAATTTTTTTAACTGAAGAGTATTAATTGACTTCACTAAAGAGTCATAGTTTATTTTCAATAAACAACTTATACTTTTTAGTGAAAACAACTTATACCCTTAAGTGAAAATAACTAATACTCCCTAATGACAACAACTAATACCCTTCTATGATTCATATATGAGTTAATTTCACTCTATACTTTGTCTTTACCGAGTATAATAGTTATCAAAAATATAAATATGCGAGAATTAGTTTAAGAGTATGCATAGAGTGAAATTGACTCATATATGAATAATTAAAGGACATTAATATTTTCACTAAAGCATATTAGTTGTTTTCACTAAAGAGTATTAATTGACTTTACTAATGAGTCTTGGCTTATTTTTAATAAACAACTAATATTTTTCAGTGAAAACAACTAATACCCTTTAATGATTAATGTACGGACCATTATCACTCTGTACTTTGTCTTTCCCGAGTATAGTAGTTATAAAATATTTAAATATGCGAGAATTAATTTAAGAGTATGTATTGAGTGAAATTAGCTCATATATGAGTCGTTGAAGGGTATTAGTTATTTTTACTAAAGAGTGTTACTTGTTTTCATTGAAGAGTATTAATTGACTTCACTAAAAAGTCTTAGTTTATTTTCAATAAACAACCTATACTTTTCAGTGAAAACAATTAATACCTTTCAGTGAAAATAATTAATACACTTTAGTGAAAATAACTATTTCATGTATGAATCAATTTCACTCTATACTTTGTCTTAAATAAAAAATATTTAAGTTGGTGGTAGTATCTAATTTATATTATATTTTATTTCTTAGTTACTTTTTTTCTCCAGATCGAGATGTTCATGTTATGTTTTGGCTACTTATATTAATTTAAAGATAAAATATAGAGTGAAATTTTTTCATACATGAATTATTGAAGGGTATTAGTTGTTTCATTAAAAAGTATTAGATGTTTTCACTATAGGGTATTAGTTGTTTTCACTGAAAACAAACTAAGACTTTTTAGTGAAAACAACTAGTACTTATCAGTGAAAACAATAAGTACTCTTTAGTGAAAAAATTAATACCCTTCAATAATTCATTATTGAACCAATTTCACTCTATATATTCTAATTTAAAATTACTAAAGAATTAGAATCTTCAAATAAAAAAGAATCGTAATTTAAGTTCTAATATAATAGCTGCTGGTATTTTTAAATTATGTTTCTCCACATTTATATTAAATTATATTAGTATAAAGGTATTATTTATTTAGATAAGCACGAAGGTTGTTAATACACTAGTTATTGTGTCGTGGTAGGGCTTTATTATGACAATTATTAGATAATGTAACGCCCCGAACCCAGAATATATTAATTATATCGGATTCGAAGTGTTATTGTGATCAAAAGTCCGAATTATAAAATTTTTGAAAGGAATAATACTGAATTCAGAGACAGAAGTTTACACAGCGGATAAGTGGGAAGGAATATTAGGATGTGAGTGTATTTGTATATATATATATATATATATAGATGGATAGAAGGTTATGTATCTTCAGAATAATACACACTGAGTTGGATAATTTAAACACACATAATGAGTATCGCCTTGCATGACAGTAGCGATAACATTTATTGGGAAATAGAAATGATAGGCATCATTGTATTATTAATAATATATTTTAAGTAAAAGGGAGACTTTGTGTCTTCTGTGTCACTGTCCTTGCTCCCCATAATTGTAATCTGCAAGGGGTTAAGAAAAGGGGGCGTGAGAATTGAATTCTCACTTATGGGTGATTACAACATCATGGGATTGGTAAATCCGAAATATATTAAATTATACTCATTGATAAAAGTTTATTTTATTTAAACAGTTAAAGTATATAAAAGATTATAAAACTTAAACGGTACTTAAGCATATTTCACATGGCATACTTGGAATAACACAAGTTGATTCACATTAGGGCAAAGCCCAAAATCATATCACATATTATCACAATTATCAAACCATAAATGTACAATCATTCTCCTTCCATCATAGTGATCCTTTTCAACTCCAACCATCAACAGTCTTGATTCCGAGGGCGTCAAACGACAGCTGTCCCCGGAGACCGGAAAAATAATCAACGACCTTGATTCCGAGGGCGTCCAACGACAGCTGTCCCCGGAGGCCGGAAAAACAATACTCAAATCACAACTCCGTACTTACTGACTTTCCATAAAACTGATAACTGAACTGATTCATGCTCACGTAAGGTGTTTACTCATGCAGTGGTGATCGATTCACAAAACAATAGGCTAATATATAACATATGTAGTTATATCACATAATCCAAACAGTTATATAGATAGGTGTTACATTTATGTTGGATTAGATATTTTTGATTTGATTTAATTTAGTCGAGTTCAGAAAATACCGGCACGACGTTATTTATAGCAGATCAATCAACGGATCATCACCCACCTGATTGTTCTGAGTTCCGGGAATATTGGGTAGGTAGGCAGTCGAGTCCTTCGTGCGTATTCCGAAAAGTACAGAATCCTAATAAGGAGTATTTCGATTAAAAGATTGACTTTTGAATTTGAAAAGCTTAAGAGCGCGAAACTCAAGGATTTAGTAGGTCGTTGTCTTCAGAGAACTATTGAAAACTAAAGTTTTCAAAGGTTGATTTCAAATTGATAAGTACACCTCTTTTAAAGGGGAGGTGTATTAGGGGAGTGTATTTACTGAAATTGGTAGTGTATTAGGGGGTGTATTTACTGAAATTGTTAGTGTATTAGGGGGTGTATTTACTGAAATTGGTAGTGTACGCAGGGGGTGTATTTACTGAAATGAAAGGTGTTCTCAAAAAGGCCTTTTTAAGGAAAAATATCTTTATTAAGCTTGGAAAAATACTTAGAAAATAAGATTATTAATTTATAAAAAATTAAAGAAAGGTTATTCTTTCTTACGAATCCTATTTCTCGTTTTTAGACGAAAACTTAATTATAAAACTTTTCTTTTCTAAACTTATTAAAAGACTTTATTTTGTTTGCGTTTTCTAAAAAATCTAATAGGGTTACGAGGTGAAGACGAGTTTCCTATCGCCTGCCCAAACTCATTGAATGATATCTGCAATTCAATGATATCTTTAGATCAACGATCGAAATTAATATAATAAAAAAATTAACTATTCAATTGTAATAAAATTACCTTAAGCAATTTTCCCTTGCTACGATCTCTCTTCAATGAAGTCATCGTGACTATACCCCGCTTGCGCTTGTCCTCGGAGCTACTAGTAGTGGGAGTATCAGTGTTATTCTGTCTCAAGTCATCCTCCTCCTGGATATCATCTATGTCATCTGTGTCTAGATGATCATCATCATCTCCGTCAGGTTCGGGATAGGGCAAATAAGACATGATCCTGTAAAACAGAAAAAAATATATTCAATAACCAAAAGAAACAACATTTAATAAAGCAGAATAAAACAACATTCAATAAAGCAGAAAAAAACAACATTCAATAAAGACGTACATTTTTTTTTTGGATTGATTTTTCTTTTTCGTTTTTTGGTTGACTTTTCTTGTTCATGACCATGAATGTTAACGAGATCCGGATTGTTATATTCATCCTCTTTTCTAATATTTCTCTGGTACGGGCATGGATTTGCAGGATCATCGAAAGAGGGTACAGAATGAGTGAAGTTCTCAAAAGGATCATCAAAACCTTCATCGACGTGGTCGTTGATCTGGTAACTATGGTTAAATTTGTTTGACAGAAGCACAATTGACCATTTCTTATTAACTGGGTCGGGGACATAGAAAATTTGTTGAGCTTGACTGGCCATTATGTAAGAGTCATCTTTGTATCCCACATTCTTCAAATCAACACGTACGAACCCAGAACATTCAACTTGGACTCCATTTGGGATCCTCACCCAACTAAAATCGAAGATTGGTTCACGATGACCAACATAGTCGAGTTCCCAAATGTTGACAATCTGTCCAAAGTAAGTGGTATTCGACTGATTCCATGCAGTTGCCGTAATTGACACCCCACTATTCTGCATTGTACTTGTGGCATCATGATCTCTAGTATAAAATGTATATCCATTAATAAGATAACACTTGTATGAATACACATGCCTATCAGGCAATCTTGATAACCACTTAACTCTTTCTTTCACTGATTCTTTATTCTGTGACAACATATTTCCAACATAACCATTGAACCAGTCAACAAACGTGCAATTGTGCTCAGCTTCAATCCATGATCTATCCCTGGTGGGAAATGACTCATAAAGTTCTTGCATGTGCAGGTCAATAAAAGGAAGCACGTCAACCGTGTTGTGAAGTACACACAAGTGCATCCGTGTTAGCTCCTCCATACTAACACTTACAGGTTGACCACCGGTAATGCCTTCACCATCCATCCTATTGGTGTACCGAGTACTTGGAAGTCCAATTGCATCGACATTCAGAATAAATTCAGACCAGTACTCGACTGCTTCTTCTACTAAATAGCGTTCTGCAATGCATCCCTCCGGCCTGAACATATTCATCACATATCCTTTCAGCACTTTCATATATCTCTCTACACCATACATCCATCGCATACGAGCAGGACCACACATCCTTGTCTCGTGTACCAAATGAATGGTTAGGTGAACCATTATATCAAAAAATGAAGGAGGAAAATACATTTCAAGCTCACAGAGCGTCACCACAATCTGTCTCTGAAAAATAACCAATTTTCTAGGATCAATGACCTTGCTACTCATTGCCTTGAAGAACCAACAAAGCTTTGTTATGGTTATGCGCACATTTTCAGGCAAGATAGAATGTATTGCAATCGGCAATAAATTCTCCATGATGACATGATAGTCATGCGATTTCAGATTCATCAATTTCACGCCATCATCTGAAACAAGTCTCTGTATGTTGGACGAATAACCCTTTGGTACTTTCACATCCTTTAGTGTTTGAAGAAGAACTTTTCTCTCACTCTTGGACAAGGTGTGTGCAGCAGGAGGTAATTTCGGTAGTTTACCTTCTTCATACTGAGGTGCCAATTCTGCTCTTATACCCATATCAACCATATCCATTCTTGCATTGTAACCATCCTTGGACTTGTTATCAGCTAGCAGAGTATTGAGCAAACTAGCACAAACATTCTTCTCAACGTGCATTAGATCAATAAAGTGTCTAACATACAACTCTTTCCAATAGGGCAATTGAAAGAAAATTGATTCCTTCTTCCAGCCTCTAGTTGGAAGACTCTTTGCGAAGTGTTTCCCGTATTGTGTGTTGACATTCTTCATCTCGTTCAATACATCTATACCTGACAATAAACGTGGTGCTCCACGTTCCTCGATTGTGCCATCGAATGCATCGGCCATTCTTCTGTACTCATGTGTTGGCTCCAACCACCTTCTATGCCCCATATAAACAGTCTTCTTACAATGACATAAACGAATGTGATCTGTGTTCGTGGTACACCAAGGACATGCATCGGCCCCCTTCACACTATATCCAGATACATTCCCATAAGCGGGGAAGTCATTGATAGTTCCAAACAACATAGCCTTCAACTTGAAATTCTCCTTTCTATAAGCATCATACACTTCGACACCCTCATCCCACAGGAGCTTCAAGTCCTCTATCAAAGGGGCCAGATATACATCTATGTCGTTACCAGGTTGTTTAGGTCCTGATATCAATATAGACAACATCATATAAGTGCGCTTCATGCACAACTCCGGTGCAAGATTATAAACCATTAGAATCACTGGCCATGTACTGTGGTTGGTACTTTGGATACCGAATGGATTCATTCCGTCAGTTGAGAGTGCAAGACGCAAGTGTCGTGGCTCATTGCCAAATTCTGGATGTCTGGCATCGAATGTCTTCCACTGGGGTGAATCAGCAGGGTGTCTTAGCATTCCATCTTTGATCCTATCATCATGATTCCAAGTCAAATTTCTAGCATCCACATCGCTACTATACATTCTCCTGAATCTTGGTATTATTGGGAAGTACCACATCACCTTCGCTGGAGATTTATTTTTCAGATATCTCTTCTTCCCACACTTGGGACATTCATCGAGGTCTTCATACTCCTTCCGAAATAAGATACAATCACCCGGACAAGCATGAATTTTCTGATGTGTTAACCCGATGGACTTAAGCATTTTCTTAGCCTCATATGCTTTCGTAGGCAGTACATTTCCATCGGGCAATAGACCACTAATTGCTTCTAGCATACTTGAGAAGCACACATCGGACAACTCGTGTGCTGCTTTTAGGTTGAACAATATCAACACAGCTGACACTTTTGTTGCCTTCTTACACCCGGACCAAAGGGGTAATCCAGCGTCATCTCTTAATTTCTCTGACATATAAGGGTGATCTCGCAGATTTGTGTCATCCCCACTCGATGTATCAACACTCAGTACATCTCTAAAACTATCCTCATCTAATGTATTTTCAAACCTAAAGTTAGCTCCTAGGTTGCTTGAGCTACATCCATCTCTTCTCTCACCATGAGATGTCCAAATGGTATATGTTTTATGAATACCGTGACACATCAAGTGGTCCAACAAATTTTCTCGACCACTAACAGTTTTTCCATTCATACATTTCCAACACGGACATGGAATGTATCGATGGTCGGTGAAGTATCTAATTGCATGATTACAAAACTCTTCCACCCCATTCCTATACTCCTCTGATAATCGATCTGCTCGAACCCACTTTCGATCCATATAGAACTAGAGATGCCTATATAGATTGAACCGAAAACCACACGAGTTGAGTCTACATATAACTAGCAATTCAACTTAATTTACAACTACTACTACATTCTAAAACATTAAAACCTCTAACTAGGGCATACGTGAAAGAAGAAACCAAAGCGTATATAGTACCATGTTATCATCATCCAAATCCCACTACATCCACGTTATCACCATCCAAATCCCACTACATCTTATATCACTTAGCCCAAAGCATTGTACATGATCAAAATATTCTACACATGAAAATCATTACCCATCCTCAAATATTTCTTTCTATAATTGATTCAAAGTTTCCAACATACAAATATATGCTAAAAAATCATTTCATCTCAATACAAATAAATTGAGGTATAATTTTTGGCACATTGTTTAAAAAAAAAGGTATTATAAGTACACATTTATATAATTTATATGAATAAGTAAAATTTAATTAATACTCACTATTGAATTAAAATAATATTTCAAGTCATTATGTGTAATTAATGATATACATGTGTGTATGTGTAGATATAATTAATTTAATCCCATTGGAATAGGAAAAAAAAATCCTTATATAGGTACATGGCAATTTGTATTCATTTCATTCTTCTAATTTAATAAATGTTGAATATGTGCCGAAATGAGTGGAGAGTGAGCATCCTACAAAAATGAGTTGTCAATAATACGTGCCTATTATATTTTTAAAAAAAGACATGCCACAATTTGGCATGATATGATTTGATAAGAAGCTTAATTTGTAGACATAACACAGTGACTAAGATTTGTCGACCCCATCTTGAAACTTGTAAATTAAATTTAAATCAAACCAAATCAAATACAGTTTATGTCAGTGAGATAGGCCATCACAATGTTCACTTAATATATATATATATAATTAGCAGTAAATTATAAATTCTTAAAACTACTGTTCATTTTTTGTCCAATTCTTTCGTAAAATATAAGGGCATATTGCCCACCATACGATGATTAAAATTGGGTCGGCTCAAATTACAAACGATTTTTTTGTTCATCTTAACAATATTATACTGCTGCATATTTTCTAATAATCACAAACTATATACACAAATATACATCGTCAACAAAATCGATCTACATACGAAGTGAAAGAAAATTAATTAGAATAATTTGTACTAACCTAAGTATAGAGCTTCGACGGCGGCCGTGGAGAGGAGAGGCGTCGACGGCGGCCGTGGAGAGGAATGGCGAGAGGAACGGCGGCAGTTGGGTGGGCTGCGAGGCGCGCGGGAGTGGAGGACGCCGAGAGAAAGGCGCGCGGCGCGGCGGCGCTCGAGGGCTGCGAGGTCGGCGAGAATGGAGGACGGCGGGACGGCAGCAAGGACGGCGGCAAGAACTCCGGCAATGGGGAGGACGGCGCGCTAGGTCAATTTCAATTTAATTTGGAAATTAAGCGAATTGGGGGAAAATATACGCGCGTAAGTATTAAATTAAAAATATATATATATATATACAGCGGTTAAGAACCGCTATATAAGATTAATCTTATAAAGCGGTTCGAAACCGCTATATAAGGCCCTTTTTAGCGGTTAATAACCGCTATATAAGATTTATCTTATATAGCGGTTAAAAACCGCTGTATAAGATTTTTTTTTTTTAAAATTTATATTATAACCGCTATATAAAGCTTCACTTAGACAGCGGTTATTGAAAAGGGTTGTCTAAGTGCAGCTGTGTAAGTCCAATTTTGTAGTAGTGAAAACAAGAGAAATTTGATTCTGTTTTTGTAGTGAGTTATACTCTTGCTATTTTTGGTTCTACATAATAGACTGATTTGTTTTCCTTCCTTTTGAAAATTGAATTTTGGTTTTAGTGTTGTTGTAATGTATTGCACTGAAAATAACCGCGCTGAATTCATCACAAATTATAAGTGCTTAAATTTGATAATCTGATAAACCAGAATCTGAATGACATTTTTGCTCTCTTGAGAGTCACTAAATAAAAATGCTCAAATCATCACCATACATAACCCACGAATCTCACAATCTGATAAATCATAGCAAAACACATGAATAAGGCACTAATATAAAAATAGTTTACAATCCAAAACATCACTACGAGAAGATACAAAAATACAAATTTGCTTGTGAAATTTCCAACAAGATTAATTTTGTCCTTGTACAGTGATGATGATTGTCTCGCCTACAATCACTTACCTACAAAATTATAAATCTCAAGACTTACCATGCTAATTCATCACAACAGCTTCTGCCTAATGCTGAAGTGGTTTTCACTTCAACGATCATCCACACAATTTAATTAAGTGATTTGGCCTTCAACAGCTGGAGTGAGGGGGCAGTCCAACCAAAAAATATCTGACTGAATTTGGTGATCTAAATCAAAGTTGGTTGGATATGTTGAATCATTACTCTTAATTAGTTTAACACCAACCATATCACATTCCGACGATACAATTTTATTCAAATCTTCAGCCATATTCGTAAAAGCCTGCACAGACATAAATTTTTTAATTGGATTAATTCACATCATACAACTTATCTAGCTTTCCCCAATAATTAAACAAAAATAAAATAAAAATACATATGCAAAAAGTTGCAATTAAAGGTATGGATAAACAAAAACAATTACTACCCGATTACATTATAATATAATATAATAAAAATTTACCAAATGAGATCGATGAAAAACAGAAAACCCAAATGGTACAAGGATTGAGCAGTTAAACATAAAAAAAAAAAAACATTGAGGGAATCATAGTTTTTTTTCAAACAGTTGACGTCACTACTACAAATTTGGCTTTAGACAGCTTTACTTGGACAGCCTTTAAAAAAACCGCTCTCCAAAACTTAGCTTGGAGAGCGGTTTTACAAAGTTATATTTAAAAAAAAAAAAAAAAAAGATAGATAGCGGTTTAGAACCGCTGTCCAAGGTTTAATCTTAGATAATTTTGTCCTTGTACAGTGATGATTGCATAGCGGCTAGAAACCGCTTTCTAAGTGATATATTGGACAGCGGTTTTCTATCTACCAATTATTAATTGGACCCAACAATAAAACGGTGGTCCCATAATAAAGAAGCCCAAAGGAATAATGGCCCATTTAGCAAAGCCTCAAGACATCCGCTTAAACCCTAGATTTCAGAAAACATCGCCAGTCTCTCTCTTTCAATGAATTAATCCATGGAAATCGAGGTGCTAATGAACCTCCTCCGTCAAAGCGGCACGCCCTGGAGTCGTCGTCCGATCCGAACAAGCCGTCTTTCAGAAAGCCGACGACGGCGTAATAGCAGGAATGGTGTCAGGGAAAGCCGATCGAAACATAATTAAGCGCCGCCCTTCTTCTCCTCCCTCTGCCGACGCAAGCCACCACTGCCGCTGCTTACGCCGCCTGACGCCTCCGCGTGACGCCGATCCACCCGAAGCCCCTCCGCGCGACGCCGCTCCGCTCCCCCCGCGCGATGCCTCTCCGCTCCCTCCGCGGGACGCCCGCTCCGCACCTGTCTATTTATACAGTCAGCCTCCAGCGGAGTTGCTAAACCTCGCTCGAACCAAAACCGCCGTTGTGTGTGTACTTTGTATACACTTTCGAGTTTCGACTTCTCTTCTCATTCATTTTTGGGGGAATTTGATCTGTTAACACGGTTGGTTATTCGTCTTCGACATCAAATCCTGATCCAGCATCAATATTCTAGGTTTGTATTTGTTTCAAAGATGAGGGCTAAAGTAGTGGTGTTCCCAATCAAAGGAAGAAATTGGTGTTTTAGCCGATCGAAGAACTTTGGAAGAGAATCTCTAATTCATCTTCTGGAAACAACCAAGGCTCGTCGGAATTGCCACTTGAACTTACCGTCGATTTCGCTTCAAACAAGGTATTTTTCGTGCACTTATTGATGAGTAATGCTTATATAGTTTTGTTTATATTGATTTGCATCAAATGGTGTCAATTATATGATTAATTTGTTGATGTTCGACGGGAAAGAGGTAATTAGATGTGCTCTCTCTCTTGCTTCCTGTTGAGTAATATATCTTGCATTTGTTTTTTGTTTGGTAATGAGTAAATATGTGAAGAGAAACGATAAATGATCATCGCCATTTCGAATTAATGAGGGACATTTCTTGTTTTTGGCTATGCTCTTGATTAAAAAGTAAAAACACAGTTTTTGTTGCTTACCGATGAGTAGTGTGTGAAGGATTTGTCTTCATTATATTCGAAAGGATTTTGTTTGTCTCTTTTGTTAGTGAGTATTAGTAGTTTTGATTTTGAAGTTTGTGTACGAAATCCCAGGCTAGTTCTTGGCGTTTAGTATGTTATTATACCTGTTAATTGGAGCTGTTGTTTTTTGCTATAACAGTATTGTGTTGTTCTTCGTGTTTCTGTTACTTGGAGTGTTGGGTTAGGCGATTGTCCTATTCTGTTCTGTAAACTTTGCAAACATACAGCTGTGAGGCAATGCTCATGCCTCAAAAGACCTTAACTCGAAATTGATCTATTCTCTATAGATGTAAATAATGGATGAACAATTTATGCTTATGTTTTACTTGAAAATCTACACCTCCTGTTTATAGCTTGTGAATGAATACCTGATGACCTGTGCTCTTACATGATATTATTGACTAATAGATTGCTAGTTCTTGTGTATATTCATGTAATTGCTAGCATTGATCGTTTATAGGTGAATAAAGCTTGGAGTAATCTGGAGAAGGCGCGCGCCCCAAGGGTCAATCAAGAACAAGATTCATGGGTATATTTACATAAGCATGGCATTATTGTTTGTCATTTATTTGAGTTTTGATTTGTCATTGTGAATAATGTGTATAATTCTCTGTACAATTATGAAAAAGAATGCCTTTTCAATGCTTTTTTAACTTTTGGTTTGGTTTTAATTGTACCATCAGGCCAAATTCAAGTCTCTGACAACGATGACGATGATGCTATTTTATCACTCACGACTCCGATAGGAATCGGAGTTGGAATCGAAATCTCAAGTGTTTACAATGAGGACAGCCCCAAGGGCCGATAATAGAGGAGATCTTCCATTCCCGTCACTAAAAATAGTTTTTCTTGTAGTGTACATTGAATATATAATATATCTTCACTTCTCGATTCTTGTATTCTATGGCATTATTAACTTTTGGTACCATGTAACTTGTATTAATTTGTGATGATATATATATCATGTTTTTGATGTATTTAATTGATGTATGTGTTTATTTATTTGATATTGTACTTATAAATAATAGTATAGATTTTGGTAATTTTGTACAAACAGGTTTATTAAAATATAAAAAAAATTATAAAAAAAATATATAAAGATCATTAAAAAAAATTATATAAAAAAATTCGGGTAAAAAAAAAAAATATATATATATATATATATAATAGATAGCGGTTAATAACCGCTGTCTAAGTGTTCACTTGGAAAGCGGTTTATAACCGCTGTCTAAGAATTAATTTTAGACAGCGGTTTTTTAACCGCTATCTAAGTTCTTACTTTAGACAGCGGTTTTTAACCGCTATCTAAGTGCTTACTTTAGACAGCGGTTTTTTAACCGCTGTCTAAGCTTAGGCAGTCTTACATAGCTGCTACTTGGACAGCCCTTATAACAGCTGTCTAGGGGAGAAAATAACCGCTTTCTAAACCCAAATTTGTACTAGTGCGTTATCGAGGAACAAAAACAATTTAAAGTATCGATCAATTGGAAGAACAAATTAATTAATTACCTGATTACTTGATCAAACTAAATGTGATTTGCATAAAGACCAATCCCTTAAAAAAAAAAAAAAAAAAATTCTCGAGCCAAGATCGAACAGATGAAAATTGGATCTGGATTTATGCGGCCATAGATAAACAATGTAGTGTTTATGATGACCAAATAAAAAAAATATGGTTTCCCCTTTTATTCGCAAATATGTTAAACCAACAATTTTTAATTTGGTGGATTTTTAAAAGAAAATGTGGGATATTGTTTCTTTGACTGTATGTCTCAAGTATTCATGGTGACATATTATTCAATTTAAGTGTATCAGACAAAATTAAGATGTTTTTCTATATAATTATTAGTGGAATGAGATGTAATTTATAAATGTTTGAGCGTATTAAATAGTGAAGCGGGAAAACAACACTGGGACAGAGAGAATATAGCCAAAAAAATGTTGCAAATTTAATTATACTCAATCTATAAATGTTTAAATTTGCACAATCCAAGTTTTCACAAATCTTTATCATATATATTTGTGAGTTCTCCCCCTCATTGCGTGGCATGTCTATATCTTTATTATTTTGAAATCCTACATTTCTATGACTCCACCTCTTTCAGGGGGGTTTTCTTATTTTATTCCCGTAATTCTCGGTCAAATTTTCAATTTTTACCAATGAAATTTTATCTCATCTTTATCTACCTTGCATCTAATTCCCCATCTTTTAAATCCTACGGAAATTGCTTTCATTTCTAATTTGACTTTCTTTCTCAATGACTTCTCACATAAACCGTTGAACACTATAATTTTGGTACCCCCTATGTCACTTTACTCTTAAGTGTTTTTTTCTATCACATCTCGCGCCTTCAACAAATATCATGATCTGGCTTTTTTATTACTTTTTCGACAACTGTTCTTATTTTGTCTTCACAAAAAATCATCGGTCACGGCGGTTTAGAATGGTAAGTTTCTATACAAAATGGTTTAATCCTGCATTTTCATGAGACTACCTTATTCTTGTCTGTTTTTCTTTTTGGGTTTCATTTTATGTTGTTGTCGGTTTTTCGTTTTTATCAGTTTCAATTTATCTCTCTCCTTTTTCTCAAATTACAGTTTCTGACCATTATAAAAAAAATGTTCTTCACACCGGCGGTAACTGCATCCTTCATTATCTAAAAGTCTGTGAATCTGTAATTCCAAAGTTTCGTGTATTAAATCTGTTTTTTTTTTTTCAATCTATCAACTATATACTTTGGCTCTGTTATCAGATTAAAATTCCATTTATATTTCATATAATAATTATGTATAATTTCAATTTTTCTTTTTATATATTTGTGTTGTTTACGGATTTGCAGAGACCACTCCTTCCTCACTGGGCTAATGATTTGTCTCTCTCATTCTGTGACACTATAATTTCCTTCCTTTATTTTTTTCTCCTTCAATGGATTCTAACCTTTTAGTGTATCACTCTAATTCAATGTAACATTTCATCGCAAAAAAAATGGATGACGAAGTCAAATATGCTTTTTTAAATTTCAAATAATTTGCAATGATACCATTTTTCTAATATTTTTTTATAATTTTTGGTGGTTTATGAGATTGCAAGTTTGGATGAAAGATTTGCAGTCCAGTATTTTCGACATAATTATATTAAATTCTCAAATTATTTGGATAACTTTTTGGAAACTTCAAAGTTATATTAATTTTCTATATTATACGATACTATATTTTAGGATTAAAGAAACTACCGCATTTTGTATTTATACGTTGACATTTGAAGAAGTTTGAAACTAGAAAAAAAACAACTAAGATACATTAATAATTATCGGCATATCCATTTTACAATTTAAATTATAAACTAATATTAAAAATCAATTAAATTTTTCATTTTACTATTTAGCTATATATTGACAAAGTATTATATGAAAAGAGTTAATGATAAGCTTATCAAGTAACAATTTTAAAATATCATTTATTTAATAATCTTATCAAGAGTATCATTAATTTGGGTGGTGATATATTGTAGTTATTGTAAAAAAAATTGAACTCGGATTAACGATACTCTTGGTGAACTTTTTGATAACCTTGATCAAATATTTAGTACTTTAAAATAATTTTATAATAAACTTATTATGAATCATTTTCATATGAAACCTATCCAATTTTTTTTTACCTTTTGCCTCTTTAAAGTTGTGAAATGTCAAGCATGTGCCAATTATTGACCTTTAAAGCACTCCATTATTAATGATTTAATTGTCACTCCACAAAACAGAATTGCATTATTAACAAATTGTTTCTTTTACACACATTTACAAGTTAATGCATTTGTAAATTAAATGATCAAGAGATTCATGATTAATTTTTTTAATTTATTATTATATCAAAAGTATTATTATTATTATATTCACATTTCTATATATG
The DNA here is from genome assembly GCA_947034835.1 of Ballota nigra. NCBI lineage: Eukaryota > Viridiplantae > Streptophyta > Magnoliopsida > Lamiales > Lamiaceae > Ballota > Ballota nigra. Next base: position 29,833,883 of record OX344728.1, on the reverse strand, counting down.
ATTACATTGGAATTTAATAATTTATCATTAAATTTATTTTTAATTATATAAATTTATTTTTAAAAAATTGGAAACATTTATAAATCTCTACCTTGCCACTTTATAAAATTATCGTACAAAAATATATAATGACCATACAATTATTTTAAAAAAAAAAAATTATCTACAATCCCGCGTAGTACTAGTATGTTTTTATAGATTAGATATCTAAACACACTGCTTATTAGAACATGTGCCTTTATATTTAAATATTACGAAGGACTAATTGATTAATTTATACATTACTTAAATTTAAACATTTTATCATAAATAATCATAATGTTTACATTTTGGTAAAGTATTATATGAAAATAGTTCATGATAGATTTATAATGGAACAATTTTAAAATATCAATAATTTCATTAGAAGTATCATTAATCTGACCAATACCATTATAATGTAATTGTTGCAAAAAAAAAATGAACCCAAATTAATAATATTGTTGATAAAATATTTGCTACTTTAAAATAATTTCATATAAGATCATGAAACATTTTCATATAAAACTTACTCATACATTTTTTACTTAAATTTATAATTTATTGTAACACATACTAATATCTAATTTGTTATGGGCTGTGATTACAAATATTGATTAAGTCAGGCCCAATAGAATGAAATCCGGCCACATATTTGTGTTTACTCCCTCTCCTCCATCCCCTCCTTGGATTCATCGTCTACTTTCCTTCAACACGATTTCGCCCCCTACCTCCTCCTCTGTCGGATTTGCTTCATATTTTTTTCTGCTCCTTCTGCTACTTCACACTGCGGTGGCCAGGCTATGTGTCGTTGCAACGCTGCTATATCCAGATCCATATCAATCAAATGGTTGTCGCTGCTTACAAATCTACCCTCGATTCTCCTATGCCTCTCTTCCCGCCACGCTCTTATTTCACTGTTGCGCACCCTCTTAATCGCTTCACAGTCACAACGCCGCCGCCGTACACTTTTTCTTCTAAAATGCTGGTTTCTTCTAACCCTTATATCATTGTTGACATACGTCAGGTATAGATCCGATCTTTATTTTCTTTTTCATAAATTGATTTCACGGATCGATCTCTGCTTCTGATACAAAATTTTGAAACTCTTGAATTGGTGATCTCAATTATATATATTACTTGGTTTCGATGTTTGTTCCAGTATTTTTATTATACAAAATAATTAGTACAAACCCTTCTACTCATGAACTAAATTCATAATAAACTAGTTTTCAATTGTTGGGTTTCTGATATTTATGTATCAACATCACCAAAGTACTCTTATCCATTCAGTAGCACAATGTTGCATCTCTCTCAATTCCTTTATATACAATTGAACACCGACCTTCAGTTAATACATCTTTACTTTATATTCTCTATTATCTCTCTGTAAGTAGCAGGTTGTAGACTTGCTTATGTTCCATTTTGCAGTTTTGTTGTGTTTCTTCATTGGGTGTGTATATCTTGTAGGCTTCTGTTAAATTTTTTTGTTGTTCTAAAAACCTGAACATTCATTAGGTTTGCAACTGTTAGATCCACATTATTAGTGTTCATTGTAAAAAGTTCCTTAGAATAAATATATGTGTAAATGATTACAAAGCAATGTAAACTTTCGTCTTAGTAATGCCATACTTTTACTGTACTTTTATGATTAAGATGTCCTTTATTTTCTGGCTAGTTACTCATCATTATATTGGGTTTTCCCATGCTCTGGGTAGACTATGTTGCTCCCTTTCCACAAGGCAGATGAGAAGCATGACCAATCAAATTACAATAAAGTTGAACATACTGGATGAAGTCTGAACCACTTCCTCCTTGTAGTATTAGCAAACCAAATCTGGATGATATATCCTCATATGTACTTCAAAAACCTGGAATCCTTGACATAAAAGTGTGGCAGACCCCAATACCCATTAAAAGGTTGTGCATCTAATGTAGTCGATCGCTCACCAGAAGAAACAATGATGGAGGTAAGTGAGATGAATAACATTCAATTCTTATCAGTGTTGTGATTTCTTAGATTAAATAATGAGTTTGTTGGTGATTGGTTTTTCCCTTAGCTCTGTCCCTTCGGTAAATGCCTTCATATTTTTAGGGACTCGATAGCCTGTTCCACCGAGCTTCTTGTTGTTCTCTTTTGGTCAGCCTTGTTGTCCCCCAAATTTGCTTGTAAAGCTTCATGCATGGAGACGAATATACCGGCTTGATTTCTGAACTCGGCATAGCTCTTTGGGCACTTCAGACGTACCTTCTTCCATAAGTCTGATCCTTTCTTCAACCCGGCCACGACGGCTACGATCTTTGTATCTTCACTAACCGGTTCCTCTTCCAATAATACTTTATCGAATCTTTCCATGAAAGCCCGATTCGATTCGTCATCCTTTTGTTTTAAATCCGATAGTTGGTGCTTCTGCGAAAGGTACGATCCTGCAGTTGAAAAGTGAGAGAGGAACTATCGGCTTAACTGAGCAAATGAGTGGATGGATGCTGGTGGCATTGCTGAAAACCACTTATGTAATATGTCCCCCAAGGTTAAGGGAAAATTCCGGCATTGTGTGGCATCACTTGCTCCAACAGAGATCATGTAATATGAACACTTTGTTAGATGAACACGGGGATCGGCAATACCTTCATATTGTAAGCTTGCCAGAAATTGTATCTTTTTCTCGATTGGGGCCTTCAAAATGATTGAAGACAATAGTGAGGATGGCATGTTGGTCGCCCCTATCCCTCTTTGCTGGTCGAGTTGTTCTTGCATGCTCTCCACGGCTTTCCTCAGATTGGACAGCTCGTCAAGAAATGCCCCCTGATCGGGAGGCTGTTCGGCGAGCAAGGATCCATGTCCTTTTGCTCGTCGCAGTCCCTCACTTGTAGGGGTAATCTCCTGAGGCTGCCTCCTTGGGTTGCTCGTCGCATGTGATCCAAGGTGCCCAAAGGCAGATCTTGTCAACCTTTCATGTAATGACGGTCGCGCTTGCTTGCCCCTACCCTTGCTTTGGGCGAGAAACTCCTGGTTGGGGTTGTGGTCGACCTAATCTGTCCTGTGCGCTGGAACGAGATGTTCCATGGTTAGACATTGTTGTTCGCCCATGGGCGGATTCAGCTTGGCCTTCCGTTTGGTCGACCATTTTAGCTTTGCCTTTGTCCCATCGATTTTGGGCATTGTTGACCTCATGTTGCTCGCCACGAGCAGACCTTGCTCTTACTACTTCTAGTTGTTGAGACATAGACCTTACTTGTGAAGGTCTATGTTGTTCTTGTTACTTCTGGATTGCTTGGAGAGCAGCTATCATTTTGGCCAATTCTTGGGGGTTTCTAGCCAATGCCTCTAAATCTGGAGGCATTATGTGAGCTGCTACCGAAGGTTGAACTTTGTTCGCATGGCACGGATCACGATCCTGACGCAGTGGATGAGATCTGGGTCGTGGAAACTCCTATCGAGGGATGTGAAATCCTAGTTTCTTTAATTTTGAGGCATCCTGATTTGAATTATCTTCTCAATCTTTGAATCTTCAAATTTGAAATTGAAGAACACCAAGAACACTTTTGTTTGAATCTTCAAGAATTTCTTGAGGATTCCTTCAAATCTTCAAGTTTTAAACTTGAAGTTCTTGATAATCACACTTAAACCGAAGGTTCGGCACCCTCCTTCTAGCGCCAAATTATTGGTGATTGGTTCTAATCGTGTGGCTTAATGGTTATTGTAACCGGTTTTAGGATCACCAAACAAGAACGTGTGATTCATTACCACCGTAAATAGTAAATTTGATTGTTCAGGTTATAAAATCATAAATACGAGTATCGAATTCATATATATTTCGTGTGCGTGTACGTTTAGGTGTATGAGTGTGTGTAATTGTGGTATTTCTGAATTTGAACTTATTTTTATAGTTGGAGAACAACTTACTTATACTAACCACCAAGTAGGTGGTGTACATGACTTTTGGACTACCAAGCTTGCATGCTTGACATGTGTCCTTTTGACCATATTTGACCTTATCTAGGCTGAAACTTAATTACAAAGTCTTGTATTTGGTCTTATCCCGAATCCTTTGTTGTTCGTCATTGATTGCTTGGTAAATCATTACTTATAGTTATTCTGTAAAAAATTGTTCGCTCTCAGATTACACGGTTTAAAAGTTGTTCACCTCGGGTCTTAGAACTTGTTCGCAAGAAAGTTGTTCGTCGAAGATGTTGTTCGTCACAGAATGCACTCCCCGAATTAATTTATATACTCCCCTTTGATTATCTTTGTTAGTCATCTCTGGTTTGGGTATTTTGCTTCATAATCTTCATTTATGGTTTAAATCTTGATCGCTTATTCATGACTGATGTTCGCCTATCAACAGAGTTGTTCATAGAATGTTTAATGAGAATATAAATGTACCATATACTGATTTTTTACCCCATATATGTTGGATGCAGGCAACCAAACTTCCCATTGGGAGGACAAACATGGAGTCTCTAGATCAAAATTAGAGCTCTGCTAAAGAATCTGGCTCAAAGAGATAAATACAATAATCCAAAAGTGTTGGTGGTTTATGTTAAGTTTGGTAACATTGCCTGATCTCAAAAGATAGGTTGTCTAAAAGTGTAGTTTGCAATAAATATAGTTGTAATCCTATCACTAGTTTTGCATGGTTGGATATGTCCCAGCTTATATGCTTATGACTGTCATCTTTATGTTTTTTTTTAACTCGAATATGTTGTTGACTTTTAGTAAAATTTAGTTCATTGCATTTTTTATCTATTATGCAAATTAAATTAAACATCTTCGCTTTAGTGGTTGTGGTAAATATTTATTTATTGTAATTTAGTTATTAAATTAATTTTTCATGATATTTTTTTTATGTAATTAAGTATTATAGGTATATATAATTCAACTAAATCCTCAATAAAAATATTTCATGACAAGCTATGTGTCACAATAAAAATCCAATTAATGACAAGATATTATCGTCGTATGTAAATTAGTAATGATGATATATATGTTGTCACCACATCTAATTTTTCTGTGGCGATTACCATTTGTCACTTAATACTATTTTATTATATCGAAAATATTCATCATTATTACTGACAATATAGATTTTCATTAAAATCTATTTTCTTGTGATGAATTATATTGTCATTATATATGTACATATATAATGACGATATAAATTGGTCACAATAGTGTAATTATTTAGTGACAAAATATGTGTTGTCACTGAATCTAATCATTTATATTGACGGTCATAATTTTGTCACTAAAGAGGAACACTTTGGTGACAAATTTTACAAAATATAATGAAATATGTAATCTAATTATGACAAAAATTTCGTCAATAAAATTTGACAAAACTGGTAGTTAATGGATAATCGTCACCAAAAGTATATATTATAGTGACAAAAATCAAATTCGTCATGTAAAATTAAACTTTTAGTGACGAAACACCATAATCAGTGACGAAATTTGATATCAAATGTGACGCTTTATTTGTCACTATAGACGAAATGATATAGCAACAATGAGCTTTTTTCGTCATTAAAAGGTGACTTTAGATGAAAAATTCAAATAGCTTCGCATTTACCAAATACGACGCACTAGAAATGGCGTACTCTGTGACGAAAAAATTTCGCCACCAAACACCTTTTGTGACGAAAAATGATTTTTTTTGTGACGAATTTTATCGTCGCAATTTCTCAAATTCCCTGTAGTAGCACTTTTAGTTAATTTATTTTATTATTATTTAGTATTAGTTATTTAATGTGTAGTACTATAGCTAATTTAATTATAATTATGTGTGTAATTGGTTAATATATATGTATATTGCATATATGCCTAGCTTAATTAATAATTATATATGTATATAATTAACTATATATATTCTCCAATTAGTAATTAGTATATATATATATATGTATATAGTTTGTATATATAGTGTACGCATACATTTATTATTAAGTAGATAGTTATTTATACATATATTTAGCTAATTATATATATATATATATTTATATATATATATATATATATATATATATATTCTCCAATTAATTGTATTGAATTATAATTATTTTGCATGATATAGGACATGGTGATTGATTAGGCGTGAAATTATCATGATTCGTCATTTGAAATACCCTAGTTTTGGTCGGTTTTGCCGAGTATTTAGAGTCAATTGAGCATTATTTCTATACATTGATGAATTTGTCTCTTTGATGCTCATAGGTGAATCTTGGATGAAAAACGGAGTTCGTAGGACTTTGAATCGACTCAAACAGATACCGGATGAGAAGATATCGAAGAAATACGATTGATATTAGTGCGGAAGAAGAAAAGTATTACTTTGGGATTTTCTGGAGTCACTCGAGTGGCTCAGGCCGAGCACTAGCGCTCGAGCGCCAAAAATATACAGAAGATTTCTTGCGCTCGAGCGTGTTGCTCGAGCGCCCCAAAACATACAGAAAGATTTGAGCGCTCGACTAGCTCGAGCGCCACCGCTCGAGCGATTGCACCATTTGAGCAACACTGCTCGAGCGCCACCGCTCGAGCATGTGTGCTCGAGCACTTCCAACTTTTGTGCCCACGAGTTCCCGATTCGGCCCAATGCTTATATATACTCGTCCCGAGCTCGTTTTGAGACACACCTGGACACCACTTGATACGATATTACTTTTAGAGTTTGTTTTTGGAGAGGAAGAGACGAGCAAGCTTTACTTTACATTTAATCGAGGTTTTAGTACGAATTCTTAGTTTATTTTCATTAGTTCGATTACGTTAAACACTTTAAACTTCGTTTTTATTAATTAAATTTCAGTTCTTTGCAAGTATTTCTTTAAACCCTAGTTTATGTTTGATCTTTTATTCGTTCAAATCATCATGTTTATGTTCGTCACTTCTTCTATTGCTTTTATTATTGTCAAAACCATGTCTAGCTAAAACCCTTGGATGCTTAGGGTAGGATGAACTCGTAGAAGTAGGTTGTGGGTATGTAATTAGGGTAATTCATGACGTTAGGTTTTAATTCTCTTAATTAATGAATTCTTAAAATCATTCTTAACTTTATTTTTGAATTTCGTTCGAAAAGTGTTAGAGAGAGGACGACCGTATCACTCTTTAACAACGAGTAGACTTAATGAGAGAGTTTAGAAAGGGTTAATTAATCTACCGATTTATCTAAGGAGGACGACCGCATCACCTTGGTTTATATTAGGGTCTCGTTAATTAAGCACTATCTATTAACTTGTTCGTAGATTAGTGAAGTCGTTGTTAGGATAAAGTATTAGGGTTTTAAATCATGAGCTTTCGTCTTGCAATCTTTTACTTAGGTTATTTCTTGCGCGTCACGATTATCTTGATTATGTACCTGCTCCGTTAGTATACGTAGGGATTCCTATCCTGAGCATCACCATTACTTATTTGAAAACACACCTTTGTTAATTCGTTTTTTTTGTTTTTTTTTGTTTAATTAGTTTATCTTAGTTTAGAATTAATTTTTAAAAAAATCCAAAAACATACATTCATATTAGCTACGACGTGTAGATCTTCAGGGATCTATTCACATACACTCCTTCCCTTGGGTTCGATAATACTTGGTCGCTATACTTACTCATACTACAGTGAACCCGTACTCTTGCAGGGAAGCTACTAGTAAAAGCTGGTAGATTTGCATTCAAGTCAATGGCGCAGTTGCCGGGGATGACGTTGTATGTCTTTTGAATAGGACTTGTAGATAGCTTAGTAGTTAGTAGTGAGTGATTTACTTTTCTGTTTCATTTCGTACGTATTCGGCAATTGCGTTTTTATTCTTTTGTTAGTGTTTCAGGTTTATGAAAACACGCTCACAAGGTGCTACGAGCGAAGAGAGATTATCGTAGGATCCTGAGACAATAGCAAGAAGAAACCGAACCTTCTTAAGAAGGATGAACACTGCCGGAGGAGGAAAAGAACCAATGGACATTACTAATAAGTTGGATGATGTCGAGAATGAGTTTCATCAGACATTGAACCGGGTTGACGGCACTGAAGGCAATTCCAGTAAGAACCAAGATCCGTCAGGGGACAGCCAGAGGCAAAACCCGGGTACACAGCACGTGAACAATCCAGCTCATAATCTTGTCCAACATCCTTAGAACAATCCTGCTTACCCACATCCTAACTTACCTCAAAACAACTTACCTTATCCCTACCCATACCCACCTTATCCGTATCCACCATACCCGTATCCTCCACCGCCTGTTTACAACCAACAATCAGCTTATCAACCACCACCACCCCAACAAGTACCCGTTCCACCTGCAAATCCTCAGCACGTTCCTCAGAACGCAGATCAGAACATGGCTATTAGAGGAAGGTTCGCGGCACAACCGCAGATGTACTATGATGGAGTGGCATTGCCCTCTGTAGAGGCAAATAACTTCTTGATTTCCCCAAGAATTCTTAAGCTGCTTATCGAGAATCAATTCAAGGGGGAGGTTGGGAAGGAGAATCCTCATACTCATCTGAGAGTTTTCTGATGATCGCATCCACATTTAATTATAACGGCATGTCTGAAGATGCCAAGAGGCTCAGGCTTTTCTCATTCTCTTTGACGGGAATAGCCAAGGAGTGGTACGATAACACGCTTCCACGGGGAGGTGTTACCACATGGGCCGAGCTCGAGCGTCTATTCCTCGAGCGATTATACCCTCCATCGAGAACGATTAAAGCAAGGATAGAGATTTCTTCCTTCCTCCAGAAGCCAGGAGAGGATTTACGTCAGACGTGGGAGAGATACTCGAATATGTTGATTGAGTGCCCGCAGCATGGGTACAATGAGGGAGATATCATGTCATTCTTTTACAGTGGAGCAAGCAAGGCTAGTCAAGCCCATCTCGATGCATGTGCCAGTAGGGCTTTTCTGAACCAAGGGATAGTGAGATGTAGAGAAATCGTCGACATCATTGTCACGAATGCCGGGGCATGGAATGAGGATCTGAAATTTCAGAGAGCGTGCAAGTTGGAGGAGAATGAGGGTACGAGGAAGTTGTTGATGGCTATGATGGAGAAGATCAGCAACCTTGAGATGGGGCAGAATCTGGTTGGAGGGAATGTAGCAGTGAGCGAGAAAGTGGACCCACCCACGAGTCAGCAAGAAGAGGTCAACTATATGTGAATGCCTAACTATCCACAAGGCGGGTATCCACAAGGTGGCAATCAGTTTGGAAGGTCTTCTTATGGCCAACCATTTGTACCTCCAGGTCCACAGCCGCCTCCAAATCAATGGAGGAACACACAAGGATATCAAGGAGGCCAGCAAACTCCTCAAAACACATGGAGGAAGAATGAGAATTTTTCATATGCTAATCCGAATGCCGGAATTACAGTTCCTCCAGGTGTGGATCTAGGTTCTAAACCTCCGGGCGGAGAAGGCAGTGCCTCAACCGAGGAGATGTTGAGAGCTATCCTTCAGAAGGTGGAGGAATGAAGCAAGAGATTTTCCTCTTTGGAGTATGATGTGAAGGAATTGCATAAGAAAGGTGATCAGCGTGATCAAGAACTCCAGAAGAGAGATGTAGAGCTGAATCGAATTCAGCAAGAGAACAATAGAAGGTTCACTTCGATAGAATTTCAGATGAGCCATATCGTAAAAACATTGGGTAGAGAGCCGGGTAAGTATCCTTCTATGCCGGAGGGAAACCCGAAAGAGCATCGCAAGGTGATCCACCTTAGAAGTGGGACAAACTATGATGGTCCTCAGATGCCTGTTGATTCTGAGACGCCCAAAGGAGAGATTGAGATGGAGGGACAAGAACATAAGAAAGATGGAGGTAAGACAGTTTAGAAAGGGGTTGAGGGTGAAGGCATTCAGAAGTGTAAAGATGTGGATGAGTCCCATAAGAGCAAAGAGCCTGAAGAGGAAGGCATTGAGAAGAGTGAGAGAGTTCCTAAATGGAAGAAGGTGATTAGGCGTGAAATTGTCATGATTCGTAGCTAGAAACGCCCTAGTTTTGGTCGAATTTATTGAGTTTTTTAGAGCCAAATGAGTACTATTTCTATACATTGATGAATTTGTCTCTTTGATGCTCATAGGTGAATCGAGGACGAAAAACGGAGTACGTAGGACTTTGAATCGACTCAAACGAATGCCCGGATGAGAAGATATTGAAGAATTACGATTGGTATTAGTGCGGACGAGGAAAAGTATTAGTTGGGATGAGTTGGAAGTCACTCGAGTGACTAGGTCGAGCGCCACCGCTCGAGCGCATTGCTCGAGCGCCTAAGACTTACAGAACTTTTCTTGCGCTCGAGCAGCTCGAGCGCCACCGCTCGAGCGAATTGCTCGAGCGCCCAAAACATACAGTGTAATTTCAGCGCTCGAGCGAAACCGCTTGAGCGATTGTGTCATTCGAGCTACACTACTCGAGCGAAACCGCTCGAGCGATTGTGTCATTCGAGCTACACTACTCGAGCGGGACCGCTCGAGCGTTTTGCTCGAGCAACTTCGGATTTTTGCCTCCAGATGCGTATTTTCGGCCCATTAACTCCCGTTTCGACCCGTGCTTATATATACCTCTTCCAAACACGTTTTGAAGGAGCCCCGAACTTAGAAATCACTTTTATACTTAGTTTTTGGAGAGGAAGGAGAGAAGTAAGTTTACTTACGTTTTGTTGAGGTTTTTCATACGAAATCTTAGTTTCTTGTCGTTTATTAGTTTCTTTTCATTAGTTTGATTTCTTTAAACACTTTGAAACTTCGTTTTAGTTAATTAAATTTTAGTTTTTAGTATTTATTTCTTTAAACCCTAGTTCATGTTTCTTATTTTCTTCGTTCAATTCATTATGCTTATGTTCGTTGTTTCTTCTATTGCTTTTATTATTCAAACCACTATGTCTAGCTAAAACTCTTGCATGCTTAGGTTAGGATGAACTCGTAGAAGTAGGATGTGGGTACGTAATTAGGGTAGTTCGTGACGTTAGTTTTAATTCTCTTGATTAATGCATTCTTATAATTAATCTTAACTTTACCTTTGAATTTCATACGAAAGTGTTAGAGAGAGGACGATCGTATCACTCAATAACAATTAGTAGTCTTAACGAGAGGGTTTAGAAAGGGTTAATTCATCTACCGGTTTAGCGAAGGAGGACGACCGCATCACCTTAGTTAAATTAGGGTCTCATTAATTAAGCGCTATCTATTAACTTGTTAGTGGATTAGTGAAGTCGATTGCTTGGATAAAGTATTAGGGTTAGAAATCTTGAGCTTTCATTCAACGATCTTTTACTTAGGTTAATTCTTGTTTGTCACGATTACTTTGATTATGTACCTGCTCCGTTAGTATACGTAGGGATTCCTATCCTGAGCATCACCAGCTCATAATTTAAAACACACATTTTAATATTTCGTTTAATTTTCCTTTTGCATTCGTAGGATAATTTCAATTTAGTTTAATTACTCTTTCAAAAAAATCCAAAAATAATACACTCATATTAACTACGATGCGTAGATCTTCAGGGATCTATTCGCATATACACCATCCCTTGGGTTCAATACTACTTGGTCATTATACGTACTTATACTACAGTGAACCCGTCTGCTTGCGGGTAAGCGACTAGTAGAAGTTAGTAAAATCGCTTCAAGTCAATGGCGCCGTTGCCGGGGATGGCGTTATATGCTTTTTGAATAGGACTTTTAGATAGCTTAGTAGTTAGTAGTGGGTGATTTATTTTCTGTTTTTAATTTTATTCCCATTCATTAGGCAGTTGCGTTTTGATCCTTCTGCTAGTGTTTCAGGTTTATGAAAACACGCTCACAAGGCAATACGAGCGAAGAAAGGTTACCTGCAGATCCTGAGACAATAGCCAGAAGGAACCGAGCCTTCTTGAGAAGAATGACTACTGCCGCGGGAAACAAGGACAAGATTTCTGATGAACTTGGGGAGTTAGACAAAATAGCTGCAAAGTATACTGCTCTTGTGGAACGGGCAGAGGGTGCCAATGGAAACAGCAGTAATCAACAGATACCCATAGGGGGGACTGAGAGCCCACACCTGAACCCACAAGACACAATTAACTCTGCACAAACACAACCCCAAAACCAGAACCAAAACCCTGCTTACCCACAAAACCCAAATAACTCTTTCAACAACCCAGTATACAAACATTACCCATACCCACCTTATCCTTACCCACCATATCCGTATCCTCCACCCCTAGTCTATAATCAACCACCTGTTTACCCACCACCACCCCAACAAGTACCAGTATCTGCTGCTAATCCTCAACACGTTCCTCAGAACGTAGATCACAATATGGCTATTCGAGGGAGGTTTGCAGCGCAGCCACAGCGGTACTATGATGGAGTGGCTTTGCCTCCTGTTGAGGCGAACAACTTCTCGATATCCCCGGGGATTTTAAAGTTGCTTACCGAGAATCAGTTCAAGGGGGTGATCGGGAAGGAGAATCCTCATACACATCTGAGGAGTTTTCTCATGATAGCCTCAACATTTAATTACAATGGCATGTCTGAAGATGCCAAGAGGCTTAGGCTGTTCCCATTTTCATTGACGGGAATAGCTAAGGAGTGGTACGATAATACGCTCCCACGGGGAGGTATTACCACTTGGGCCGAGCTCGAACGTCTGTTCCTCGAGCGATTCTACCCTCCATCTAGGACGATCAAGGCTAGAATTGAGATCTCGTCCTTCCGCCAGAAGCAAGGAGAGGACCTACGTCAAGCGTGGGAGAGATACTCAAACATGCTGATAGAGTGCCCGCAGCACGTGTACAATGAGGGGGATATTATGGCATTCTTCTATAGTGGTGCCAACAAGGCGGGGCAAGACCATTTAGACGCCTGTGCGGGTAGAGCATTCCTGAATCAAGGCATAGAGAGGTGTAGGGAGATCGTGGATAACATTGTCACGAATGCCGGTGCTTGGAGTGGAGATGCAGATTTTCAGAGAGTGCATCAGGCTGAAGAGGGAGAAGGAACGAGAAGGCTATTGATGGCCATGATGGAGAAGATCAACAACCTCGAGTTGGGGAAGAGTTTGGTTGGAGAGCATGCAGTAGAGAATGAGAGAGTAGACCAACCAAGTGGACAACAAGAGGTAGCTAATTACATGGGAGGCCCATATTACAATCAGAATGGCTACCAAGGTGGAAATCAGTATGGAAGGCCTTCTTATGGCCAACCATTTGTACCTCCAGGCCCTCAGCCACTTCAAAATCAATAGAGGAACACACAAGGAGTTCAAGGAGGCCAGCAGCCTCCTCAAAACACATGGAGGAAGAATGAGAACTTTTCTTATGCTAACCCAAAAGCTGGTATTACTGTTCATGCAGGTGTTGATCCGGGTTCTAAACCTCCAGGTGGAGAAGGCGGTGCATCAACCGAGGAGATGTTGAGAGCTATCCTTCAGAAGGTGGAGGAAGGTAGCAAGAGATTGTCCTCCTTGGAGTACGATATGAAGGAGTTGCATAAGAAGGGTGATCAACGTGATCAAGAGCTCCAGAAGATGAACGTTGAGTGGACTAGAACTCAACAAGAGAACAATCGAAGGTTCACTTCTTTAGAGTTCCAGATGAGCCAGATTGCAAAGTCAGTGAATAGAATGTCGGAGGGGAACTCGAAAGAGTAGTGCAAGGCGATCCAGCTGAGAAGTGGAACCACTTATGAAGGTTCTCAGATGCCTGCTGATTCTGAGACGCCCCAAGGGGAAGTTGAGACTGAGGAGAAGAAAGTTGAGAAAGGGGTTGAGGATGAAGACATTAAGAAGAGTAAAGATATGGATGAGTCCCAGAAGGGCAAGGAAAGTGAGGAGATTTAGAGAGTTCCTAAGTGTAAGAAGGCAAAGTAAGCAAGGGATAAAGTGAAAGAAACAGAAAGAGATGAATGGGGGGTACCCAAATCTGTGATACCCGTCCCATATCCACAGCGCTTCATGAAAAAGAAGCTTGATGAAAAATTTGCAAAATTTCTTGATGTTTTTAAACAACTTCACATTAACATTCCTTTTTATGATGCTTTGGAACAGATGCCGCATTATGCAAAGTTTCTGAAGGACTTGATAGTGAAAAGACGGCGAGTGGATGAGCCGAAGTTGGTGCAGCTGAACCACGAGGTGAGTGCATTAGTGCACAAGGCGCTTCCACCGAAGCTGAAGGATCCCGGGAGCTTCACGATCCTATGTGACATTGGGAACGGGATCAAAAAGGGAGCGTTGTGTGACCTTGGAGCGAGCATCAATCTTATGCCGTTGTCGCTTTTCAAAAAGTTGGAAGGTGGTGAACTTCAACCCACGATGATGACGCTCCAACTTGCCGATCGGTCTATCACTCGACCTCAAGGTGTGGTTGAAGACGTCCTAGTGAGAGTTGGAGATCATATTTTTCCAGCCGACTTTGTAGTCCTAGAGATGGAGGAAGATGAGCACGTGCCCTTGATCTTGGGAAGACCGTTCTTAGCTACGGCGGGGATGGTGCTAGACGTGGCAAATGAGAAGATTACATTGAAGGTTGATGATCAAGAAGTGAAGATCTCCCTATATGAAGCCATGAAGCACCCGAGGGAGGACGAGAGCTTATATTGCATGGATGCAATTGATCCTCGTGTTGAAGACACGCCTCCTATCCCTAATCCTTTTCATAATCATGATTTTGTTAGTCCTTCACTTGATTATTTAACCCATAAGCATTATGATCTTGATTCTTTTGATAGGGATAAAGTGAAGAAATTGAAGGATGAAGAGGTGAAAAGTGTGGACGTGATCCAGTTGGAAGGAAAAGGAGGAGTTAAGAAGAAGAAGTCAAAATCCAAGAAATTGATTAGTAAAACTCCTCCAGATAAAGGTGAGAAGGAGTTGAGACCCATAACACTTGGGGATGAGAAGGAAGCAAAAGAGCTCATGATGGAGAGACATCAAGGAAAGGAGTTCAAACACCACTCTTATGAGAGTAAGGGAGGTATTTTTTAGTATGATGTCCCATAAGCTCCTTTGAGCTCGGTCCGGCATGAGGACCATAAAAATAGCGCTGAATGGGAGGCAACCCATTATTTTTATTTTTTATTATTTACTTTGTTTTTAGTTATTAGGGAGTTATTGTGAGTCGTATGTTTAACCTCGTTTTTTAGTGAGTTGCTTGTAGGCTTGTCTCTAAAGGAGTAAAGGTATCATGGAGTTATTCAGATTGAAGGAACCAACTTGAGACAAGGGAGTGTGCAAAGCTATTGAGAGAAACGGAATTATTTGGTTGAGGTAATCCACAACCCCAAACTTAGACCTCTAGCAAGGTCGAAGTTTGGGGGGGTGGAGTTTTTTTAATGTTTCTTGTTACATTGCACATGCATGCACGCCCTTATCTTTGAGTTGAGTTTGATTGATTATTAGATTGTTGAGATACTCCTTGGGGTGATTTTGATTTGACTCGTTATTGCATATTTCATGCCTATCAATCATCTTATGCTTGTTTATTGCTATCTTTGAGTATGATTTGATGAGTAGAGTGAGTTGTAAGGGTGAGTTAGAAATTCTTTTGTGTGAGTGTTTGAGTTTGAGCTGATTTGAGAAAGAACTTGTATGCTTGTGAATTTTTCCTTTGAGTACTTGTGTGATGAGAGTGAGAGTGCACTAGACTAGCATGGATGTGAAAGCCGTGAGATTTGAGCCTTATGAGATTTTAATGCATGATTTAATCTCTTCGTTTGTGAGAGAATCATCACCTTAGAGGATGCTAGAACTTGTGTGTGCTCTTGCTTCTTGATTGTGTCCAGTTTGATATGCCGAATGTGATCTTAGGCCATCTTTGATTTAATTGAGTCACTTAGCCAAAATTTTCCTTACCAATGACATTGATCCCTTGTTAGCCCCTTTGAGCCTAAAGCCTATTTTATTTGCTAGCACATATGAACACTATTCCAATTCCTAAGCCTTTTTATCCTAATTTGAGTGGAGAATAGGAAAGTGTGAATGTGAAGGGAGTGAATTGAGTTGAAAAAGGAAAAGGTTGTTTGTTGAGTGAATATGAGAAGAAGGTGTGATGAAGTTATGAGATGTGGGAAAAGGAAAAAAATTGAGAATGAGCAAAAGAAAAGAAAAAAAATGAGCTCATGTGTTGTGCGAAAAAGAAAAAAAAAAGTGATTGAAAAAAAAAAGTGAAAAGAGTGAGAAAGAAAAAATTGAAGTGTTGAGAGAAGTGGAATTGAAAGAGTGTTAATTGAATATGTTTGAAGTAGTCTGTTCCTAATCTCGAAGTGCCAAAGTTAGACTTTCTATTCTCCATTCACTTAAGTCACTTACCCATATTGTTATCCCACCTGTCCAAAGAGCCGACATTACAACCTTGAGAAAAGCCCTTTTTGTTTCAGCATTGATTTCTAGAGTACGGTCGAAGTTAAGAGCATTTACAAGCCTATGGCTGCCAATTTGTGTGATTGATTGTTTGAGTGAGTCCCTTGATCATTGTTATACACTTGTGAGGGAGCGAAACACATCGTTGAGTGCACATCCATGCTTGATCTTGGTGTTTCTTGTCATTGTTGCATGAGTACAATAAAAGAAAGTGAGTGAGTATACGGGTGATTGACTTTTGAAGCTTGAGTTCATTAGCTTGCATGATTGATTTTTTTTACTCATTCCTAACAATTTCACTTGACTTATTATTTCATTGCTTGAGGACAAGCAATATGGTAAGTTTGGGGGGGTTGATTAGGCGTGAAATTGTCATGATTCGTAGCTAGAAACTCCCTAGTTTTGGTCGAATTTATTGAGTTTTTTAGAGCCAAATGAGTACTATTTCTATACATTGATAAATTTGTCTCTTTGATGCTCATAGGTTAATCGAGGATGAAAAACGAAGTTCGTAGGACTTTGAATCGACTCAAACGGATGCCCGGATGAGAAGATATTGAAGAAATACGATTGGTATTAGTGCGGACGAGGAAAAGTATTAGTTGGGATGAGTTGGAAGTCACTCGAGTAACTAGGTCGAGCGCCACCGCTCGAGCGCATTGCTCGAGCGCCTAAGACTTACAGAACTTTTCTTGCGCTCGAGCAACTCGAGCGCCACCGCTCGAGCGCCCAAAACATACAGTGTAATTTCAGCGCTCGACCGGCTCGAGCGAAACCACTCGAGCGATTGTGTCATTCGAGCTACACTACTCGAGCGAAACCACTCGAGCGATTGTGTCATTCAAGCTACACTACTCGAGCGTTTTGCTCGAGCAACTTCGGATTTTTGCCTCCAGATGCGTATTTTCGGCCCATTAACTCCCGTTTCGACCCGTGCCTATATATACCTCTTCCAAACACGTTTTGAAGGAGCCCCGAATTTAGAAATCACTTTTATACTTAGTTTTTGGAGAGGAATGAGAGAAGCAAGTTTACTTACGTTTTGTTGAGGTTTTTCATACGAATTCTTAGTTTCTTGTCGTTTATTAGTTTCTTTTCATTAGTTTGATTTCTTTAAACACTTTGAAACTTCGTTTTAGTTAATTAAATTTCAGTTTTTAGTATTTATTTCTTTAAACCCTAGTTCATGTTTCTTATTTTCTTCGTTCAATTCATTATGCTTATGTTCGTTGTTTCTTCTATTGCTTTTATTATTCAAACCACTATGTCTAGCTAAAACCCTTGCATGCTTAGGTTAGGATGAACTCGTAGAAGTAGGATGTGGGTACGTAATTAGGGTAGTTCGTGACGTTAGTTTTAATTCTCTTGATTAATGCATTCTTATAATTAATCTTAACTTTACCTTTGAATTTCGTACGAAAGTGTTAGAGAGAGGACGACCGTATCACTCAATAACAATTAGTAGTCTTAACGAGAGGGTTTAGAAAGGGTTAATTCATCTACCGGTTTAGCGAAGGAGGACGACCGCATCACCTTAGTTAAATTAGGGTCTCATTAATTAAGCGATGTCTATTAACTTGTTAGTGGATTAGTGAAGTCGATTATTAGGATAAAGTATTAGGGTTAGAAATCTTGAGCTTTCATTCTACGATCTTTTACTTAGGTTAATTCTTGTTTGTCACGATTACTTTGATTATGTACCTGCTCCGTTAGTATACGTAGGGATTCCTATCCTGAGCATCACCAGCTCATATTTGAAAACACACCTTTTAATATTTCGTTTAATTTTCCTTTTGCATTCGTAGGATAATTTCAATTTAGTTTAATTACTCTTTCAAAAAAATCCAAAAACAATACACTCATATTAACTACGACGCGTAGATCTTCAGGGATCTATTCGCATATACACCATCCCTTGGGTTCGATACTACTTGGTCATTATACGTACTTATACTACAGTGAACCCGTCCGCTTGCGGGTAAGCGACTAGTAGAAGTTAGTAAAATCGCTTCAAGTCAGAAGGCAAAGGAAGCAAGGGAGAAAGTGAGAGAGACCGAGCGTGATGAATGGAGGGTACCCAAATCGGTGATACCCGTCCCGTATCCACATCGCTTCATGAAAAAGAAGCTTGATGAGAAGTTTGCTAAATTTCTCGATGTATTTAAAAAGCTACATATTAACATTCCTTTTTATGATACTTTGGAACAAATGCCGAATTATGCCAAATTCCTGAAGGACTTGATCACGAAGAAAAGGAGAGTTGATGAGCCCAAGTTGGTGCAGCTGAACCATGAGGTGAGTGCATTAGTGCACAAAGCCCTTCCACCGAAGTTGAAGGATCCCGAGAGTTTCACGATCTTATGTGATATCGTGAAACTCCTGGGATCCTTCAACTTCGGTGGAAGCGCTTTGTGCACTAATGCACTCACCTCATGGTTCAGCTGCACCAACTTGGGCTCATCTACTCGCCGTCTCTTCGCAATTAAATCCTTCAGGAATTTGGCATAATTCAGCATCTATTCCAAAGCATCATAAAAAGGAATGTTAATGTGCAATTTCTTAAAAACATCAAGGAATTTAGCGAATTTCTCATCAAGCTTCTTTTTCATGAAGCGCTGTGGATACGGGACGGGTATCACCGATTTGGGTACCCCCCATTCATCACACTCGGTCTCTTTCACTTTCTCTCTTGCTTCCTTTGCCTTCTTCCACTTTGGTACTCTCTCAATCTTCTCAACGCCTTCCTCTTCAGGCTCTTTGCTCTCATCCATATCTTTACTCTTCTGAGTGCCTTCACCCTCAACCCCTTTCTCAACTTCTATCTCCTCAATCTCAATCTCTCCTTGGGGCGTCTCAGAATCAGCAGGCATCTGAGGACCATCATAGTTGGTCCCACTTCTAAGCTGGATCGCCTTGCAATGCTCTTTCGGGTTTCCCTCTGGCATAGAAGGGTACTTACCCGGCTCTCTACCCAATGATTTTACTATCTGGCTCATCTGAAACTATATCGAAGTGAACCGCCTATTGTTCTCTTAATGAATTCGATTCAGCTCTACATCTCTCATCTGGAGTTCTTGATCATGCTGATCACCTTTCTTATGCAACTCTTTAACGTCATACTCCAAAGAGGACAATCTCTTGCTTCCTTCCTCCACCTTCTAAAGGATAACTCTCAACATCTCCTCAGTTGAAGCACCGCCTTCTCCACCCGGGGTTTTCGAACCTGGATAAACACCTGGAGGAACTGTAATTCCGGCCTTCGGATTAGCATTTGAAAAATTCTCACTCTTCCTCCATGTATTCTGAGGAGGCTACTGGCCTCCTTGATACATATGTGTGTTCCTCCATTGATTTTGAGGCGGCTGTGGACCTGGAGGTACAAATGGTTAGCCATAAGAAGGCCTTCCAAATTGATTGCCACCTTCTGGATACCCCCATTGTGGATAGTTAGGCCTTCCCATATAGTTGGCCTCTTCTTGCTGACTCGTGGGTGGGTCCACTTTCTCACTCACTGCTACATTCCCTCAAACCAGATTCTGCCCCATCTCGAGGTTACTGATTTTCTCCATCATTGCCATCAACAGTTTCCTCGTACCCTCATTCTCCTCCAACTTACAAACTCTCTGAAATTCTGGATCCTTGTTCAATGCCCCGGTATTCGTGATAATGTTATCGACAATTTCTCTACACCTCGCTATCCCTTGGTTCAGAAAAGCTCCACTGGCACATGCGTCGAGATGGGCTTGACCAGCCTTGCTAGCTCCACTGTAGAAGAATGCCATGATATCCCCCTCATTGTACCCGTGCTGTGGGCACTCAATTAACATGTTCGAGTATCTCTCCCACGCCTGACGTAAGTCCTCACCTGGCTTCTGGCGGAAGGAAGAAATCTCTATCCTTGTTTTAATGGTTCTAGATGGAGGGTAGAATCGCTCGAGGAACAGACGCTCGAGCTCGGCCCATGTTGTTACACCTCCCCGTGGGAGCGTGTTATCGTACCACTCCTTGGCTATTCCCGTCAAAGGGAATGGGAACAGCCTGAGCCTCTTGGCATCTTCAGACATGCCGTTATAATTAAACGTGGATGCGATCATCAGAAAACTCCTCAGATGAGTATGAGGATTCTCCTTCCCAACCTCCACCTTGAATTGATTCTCGGTAAGCAGCTTTAGAATTCCAGGGGAAATTGAGAAGTTGTTTGCCTCTACAGGGGGCAATGCCACTCCATCATAGTACCTCTGCGATTGTGCCGCGAATCTTCCTCTAATAGCCATGTTCTGATCCGCGTTCTGAGAAACGTGGTGAGGATTAGCAGGTGGAACGGGTACTTGTTGGGGTGGTGGTGGTTGATAAGCTGGTGGTTGGTTGTAAACAGGAGGTAGAGGATACGGGTATGGTGGATATGGATAAGGTGGGTATGTGTAAGGGTAGGGTAAGTTATGTTGTGGGAAGTGGTTCTGTGGGTAAGCAGGGTTGTTTTGAGGATGTTGGACAAGGTTATGAGCTGGATTGTTTGTGTTCTGTGTACCCGGGTTTTGGCTCTGGCTGTCCCCTAACGGGACTTGATTCTGGCTCCCACTCCCGCCAATGTCGTCAACTCGGTCCACTACCTGATTGAACTCATTCGCAGCATCATCCAACTCATTACTAATGTCCATGTTCACGTTCTCGTTCTCTTCTCCGGCAGCGTTCATCCTTCTTAAGAAGGCATGATTTCTTCTTGCTATTGTCTCGGGATCTAGTTGTAGTCTCTCTTCGCTCGTATCACCTTGCAAGCGTGTTTTCATAAACCTGAAACACTAACAAAAGAATAACAACGGAACTGCCGAAAATACTATGAAATAAAACAGAAAAGTAAATCAGTCACTACTAACTACTAAGCTATCTACAAGTCCTATTTAAAAGACATACAACGCCATCCCCGGCAACGGCGCCATTGACTTGTAGCCAAAATACTAGCTTTCTACTAGTAGTTTCCCAGCAAGAGTACGGGTTCACTGTAGTATAAGTAAGTATAGCGAACAAGTATTATCGAACCCAAGGGATGAAGTGTATGTGAACAGATCCCTGAAGATCTACGCGTCGCAGCTAATATGAATGTATGTTTTTGGATTTTTTTTAAGAATCAATTCTAAACTAAAATAAACTAATTAAACTAAAGAACGAAAGAAACGAATAAACTAAGATGTGTTTTCAAATAAGTGATGGTGATGCTCAGGATAGGATCCCTACGTATACTAATGGAGCAGGTACATAATAAAGATAACCGTGACGCGCAAGAAATAACCTAAGTTAAAGATTGTAAGATGAAAGCTCAAGAATTCATACCCTAATACTTTATCCTAGCAATCGACTTCACTAATCCACTAACGAGTTAATAGATCGTACTTAATTAATGAGGCCCTAATTTAAACTAAGGTGATGTGGTCATCCTCCTTAGATAAACTGATATATTAATTACCCCTTTCTAAACCCTCTCATTTAGTCTACTCGTTGTTAAAGAGTGATAAGATCGTCCTCTCTCTAACACCTTTCGAATGAAATTCAAGAATAAAGTTAAGATTGATTTTAAGAATTCATTAATTAAGAGAATTAAAACCTAACGTCACGAATTACCCTAATTACATACCCACAACCTACTTCTACGAGTTCATCCTACCCTAAGCATGCAAGGGTTTTAGCTAGACATGGTTTTTACGTAAACAAGAACAATTGAAGAATTAACGAACATAAACATAATGACTATAACGCATAAATTACCACACATAAAATAGGGTTTCAAGAAATCAATGCTAAGAACTGAATTTAAATTAAGAAAACGAAGTCTCAAAGTATTAACGAACAAAGGTCTAAAGAAATGAAATTAAAAAGCAAAACCGTACTATGAATTCGTAAAGAAAACCTCAAAAACGTGAATCTAAAGCTTGCTCGTAAAAAAAAACTAACTCTAAAAGTACTCTCGTATCAAGTGGTGTATGTCGTGGTCTCTCAAATTGTGTTCAGAAGGGGTATAAATAGGCAACGGGTCAAATTGGGAACGTATGGGCCAAAACTACTTATGCTCGTACACTGCTCGTGCACTAGGTGTACAAGCTCATCCCAATCGTGCACTAGGGCAAAAAGTGCTCGACCACCCTCGCTCGTGCACTAGTGCACGACCCGCATCAACTCGTGCGCACTGCACGAGTGCTCGTGCACTAGGTGCACGAGTTGCACCTGCTCGAGTGTTGTACTCGAGTACTCGTGCACTAAGTGCACGAGTGCTCCTTGCTTGTGCACTCCAATGATACTTTTGCTCTCCCGAACTAATACTTTTCATATTTCTTCGATATCTTCTCATTCGAGCGTCTGTTTGAGTCGATTCAAAGTCCTACGAACTCCTCTTTTCATCCTCTATCCATCTAAGAGCATCAAAGGGACAAATTTATTAGTTTATGAAAATGATACTCAAATGACTCTAAATACTCATATAAATCAATCAAAACAAGGGCATTTCGAGTGACGAATCATGACAATTTTACGCCTAATCATCTTCGCCACTAGTAACCTGAATTGGATGAATCGAGGAAAGATTAGGTGTCCCTGCAACAAATTTAGATGTAGGAACAAGTTATTTCAGTACCCCGATGACGTGAAAGCTCATTTGTATAGAAATAATTTTATGCCAAATTATTACAATTGGGTTTTTCACGGTGAGAATAATTAGGGTCAAATTGCGCATTAATACAGTGATCAGGTATCGGCTTCAGACGAGCCGGTTGGTGAGGCAGCAGGATCTAGTTCGTACCACGATATGATCACGGATTTAACTTTCGTCCTTACTTTGGAAATATGGATGATGAGCCGTCTATTTGTATCCTGGTTGCGAATCGCACTCGCAATTGTCATTCAATGCCCGAATGCTAAACATTAAAACTAAAAACTTACTATTTGAAAGGGGTTATAATCAAATCGTTGTTTTGGTTCATGAGATCTGTACTCCGGATAATTTGGTGCCCAGAAAATTTTTCGATAATAAACAGTTGATGGGTGAGAAGAGGCTTCCTGTGGAGAGGATCGATTGTTGTTTGACTTGAACCGAAAATACTAACTTTCTACTAGTAGTTTCCCCGCAAGCGTACGGGTTCACTGTAGTATAAGTAAGTATAGCGACAAAGTATATAGTACCCAAGGGAAGGGATGTATGCGAACAGATCCCTAAAGATCTACGCGTCGTAATTAATATGAGTGTATTTTTTAGGTTTTTTAGAAGAAAAAATATAACCTATATTAAATTACTCTATGAATGCAAAAAGGAAACTTAAACTACGAATGTAAAAGTGTGTTTTCAAATATTAGTTGTTGATGCCCAGGATAGGAATTCCTACGTATACTAACGGAGCAGGTACATAATCAGAATAACCGTGACGCGCAAGAAATAACCTAAGAAAAAGATTGTAAGATAAAAGCTCAAGAATTCAAACCCTAATACTTTATCCTAACAATCGACTTCACTAATCCACTAATAAGTTAATAGATTGTGCTTAATTAACGACACCCTACTTTAACGAAGGTGATGCGGTCGTCCTCCCTAGATAAACCGGTGGATTAATTAACCCTTTCTAAACACTCTCATTAAGTCTACTAGTTGTTAAAGAGTGATAAGATCCTCCTCTCTCGAACACTTTTCGAACTAAATTCAAAGGTAAAGTTAAGATTGATTTTAAGAATTCATTAATTAAGAGAATTAAAACTAAACGTCACGAATTACCCTAATTACGTACCCACATCCTACTTCTACGAGTTCATCCTACCCTAAACATACAAGGGTTTTAGCTAGACATGGTTTTTACGGAAACGAAAACAATTGAAGAAGTAACGAACATGAACATAATGATTTTAACTAAGAAATTATCAAACATAAACTAGGGTTTAAATAAATAAATGCTAAAAATTGAAATTAAATTAATAAAATGAAGTCTCAAGTATTCAAGAACAAAGAACTAAATGAAAGAAACTAAAAATCAAAACCGAACTATGAATTCGTAAGTAAACCTCGATTACAAGTGAAAATTAAGCTTGCTCGTCTCTTCTCCTCTTTCTCTCTCAAAAAACTAACTCTCAAAGTAATGTGGTATCAAGTGGTGTATAAAAATGTGTTCGGGACGAGTATATATAAGCTTCGGGCCGAATCGGGAACTCATGGGCCGAAAAATGAATCCGGAAGCAAGAACTTGAAAGTGCTCGAGCAGACCCGCTCGAGCGGGGGCGCTCGAGCTGTGTAGCTCGAATGATGCAAGGGGTCGAGTGCTCGTGCTCAAGCCACTCGAGTGGCCGAATCGTTCTGCAAGTCTTGGGGCGCTCGAGCCATATGCTCGAGCGGAGGCGCTCGAGTTGGTCGAGTGCTTGAAATTCTCTGTAAGTTTTAGGTGCTCGGTCACCAGTTCTCTCCTCTGCAGATTCACTGGTTTCTGCCCTGGATTTAGACCTGCCATCATCAATGGGAGTCTAGTAAAATTTGATTGGGCCACTTTCCACCACATCTAACATGCGGTGGTGGATAGCTCCAAGATGATTACTCATCATGAAGCTCCAGTGGCTATAATCCTCGAAAGAGAATTCTGGTAATTTTGAAGACAATTTTCTAAAAAGGATTTTAACAAGAACTTAACCAAAAATAATAAAGAGCAATGGATCTGCCCGGTGACCACCAAAAGCTTTTCAAAGCAGTGGTCTTGGACTCACTGCTCCGATACCACTTGTTGGTCCCACTAGATAGACTAATTTGCGGAAGCTTAAACTTAAAATAAAGTTCTTTTCAAAGTCCTTTTACTAGAGCACAAGATAAGCCAATGATAAAGAAAGCAATAAAGAACACACGATATATAGTGGTTCGGATGTTAAAATCCTACGTCCACTCTCCCTTTTATCAAAGGGGCCTTACTAACCAACCAACCACTTACTAACTTTCTGGAATTGAGAAGTACCAGATCCTTCTTACAACAGCCTTTAGATCTAACTTCGATCTAAAGCTCACTACAAACCTTACCTTAATAAGATGAACAGGTTGAGTATCCAACAATTCCTTAAATGAGTGAATATGAATATGAACAAAGTAAGAGTGCTAAAGCTTGATTAACAAGAGGCTTGGATATAACTTCGTGCGCGTGAGAGTTCTCTAGAGCCTTTCTTCGAAACTGCACTCTTGTATTTATAGAGGAGATTAGGGTTAGCCGTTGGAGAGCTAATCTAATCAGATCTCTATTTAAGGAAGCTTCAATCAATCAATTCCCTAATTGATTGATTGGGTTGGTGAGATCCTTGGATTGATTGATTTCAAATACTTTCCAATCCGGTCTTGTTTGACTAGATTTGAATTACCAACGGTCAAATGCTTCCAATGCCTAACTCTGATTCTTCCAGAGAAGGCAGGACCAGACACCAGGCAACCTCGATGTCATCTGGTCCAGAGTTGGTTAAGAAACAGAATAATCAGAAGAATCAGGAGATAATTCTGAGCATCTTTTGTTCCACCAGACTCGTCTGGTCTGGGGAAGGTCCTCTGCCTCTGGTGAAGTCCTCTGGTGAAGTCCTCTGGTGGGGTCTTCTGGTGAAGTCTTCTGGTCTGGCAGTTCCCCCTAGACTAAGTCCTAATCTATTTCCTCATCTGGCTAACAGGTCCAGATGATCCTACTTCATCTTCTGGTTTGTTTTAACTCATCAAAACTAAACAACTTTTATATTAACAATTTCCCCCTTTTTGATGAAGTTAAAACACTACCAGAACTGATCAAAGATAAAACACTTAAGCAAGAAAACAATAAAAGGATAGGACCTTAGAATAGATCTTATCAGGCAAACAAGAAGACAACAAGAGGTTGTCTTTAAGACAGAGAAGATATGGCTTTTTCATTAATAATAAAAGATAAGAGTGATTACATATTACAATTCAAAACAGGTCCTATTCTAAGCATATCTTCAGTTCTCCTTTGGCACCAAAAACCAATCAAGGAATCTGTCTTGAACAGCCTTGAGCTCAGCAGAAGATGTTGGGGTGAAATTCACCAACACCTTGGTCTTGTATAGCTTCTTCAGCTCAGCCCAATCAACCTGGTCTCCTATCATATGAGTGTTAAGGTAATGAAATTCAGGGGCAGTGACTTCCAGGTTGAACTGGATGATGGAGTCCATCAACTGCTTGTACAGATCTGCATCATAAGCCTTCATCCATGAGTGGAAAGTCCTGTTGATGAGCGCATCATCCTCTGGTGGAGGTCTCTGAATGTAGTGCTGGATAAACCACAAGGTCTTGGCTTCTCTCCACTACTCAATAAGAGGGACAGGCACAGTAGAGTCAAAGGACCCTTCTGTCCGGAGTAGCAGAATCTCCATCAGTTCAACAGGTCCTTTCTTCCTTTGGATTGATCCACTGGCACCAGACGATATACCAGCTTCTCTGGCCTTCTTGTTCTGGCTTCTAACATATCTGAGCCTCTGCTCTTCATCTATGTTCTTCCTTATTCTTGCTGGCCTTTCTTCTTCAGATTCTTCCTTGAATCTCTTTTCTGCTTCTTCCACAACTTCTTCAAGGAAGCTCTTCTTCACCTTCCTGATCATCCTCTTGGTAGGGCCAGGAATAAAGACTGGATCCTGCTCTGCATCAAGGGTCTCTTCTTCTACTGCCAGCTGCTTTGCCATAGTAAGAGATTTTAACTCTTCTTTCTTCTTCTTCTGCAGCTCAGCCTGGGCCAAAGTGTTCTCCAGCAGATCCAGACGAGCACCATGGCTGAAGAGGGTCTCATTTGTGCTCTTCGCCAGATCAGTTCTGACCTTCTCTCCCCCCTTTTTAACATCATCAACAAGGGGCTGCACCACCTACCGAATGAGATCAAGCAAGGCAGTGGAGGAGGAAGAGTGAAGATCACGCAGCTGCTTGGCCTCCTCCAGGTAAGCTTTAGTCTCAGCCACCAGGCGCTCCTGCTTAACTAACATCTCCTGGAGGGAATCTTTGAGCTTCGCAGTCTCCAACATTTGAGAAGCCACCTCCACCTTGAGCACAGAGACTGAACGCAGCTGGTCCAAGACATGCTCATGTAGCTGCTTCTGGCTTTGCATAACATCCAACTTCAAGAAGAGGCCATTTGCCTTGAAAGATGCCTTAACAGAGGCAAAAGTAGCCTTGATCTGCTTTAAGAATTGCTTCCTCTCCTTCTTGATCTGGTGCTCAATCAGAGAAGAAGCCAGATGTTGCATGGCCTTAGAGAACCTGCCAATCTGTTGGATCTGCTCGTTGAAGAACAACTTCATCTTCTTGAGAACGGCAGGGGTGACATCGAAATCCTCCTCATCTGAATAGAGCTCTGGAGGGAAGGAGAAGTGAGGGCCAAAAGTATAAGAGGGGCCCTCTGGGGAGATCATCACTCCTCTGGATTAGCAAGGTGGGAATCACCACCTTAGCTGCTTCTGGGGTCTCAAGCTCTGCAGGGTTCTAGATGTTGAGCTTCTTCTTGAGATCTATCTCCCAGGCAGTGAATGCAGAGGCAGTCATCTCCTCCAAAAGCAAAACCAGATCCTCGATATCCTCCAGTCTGGCCTTGCTCCAGACCTTGGCATCCGTCAAATCTGCCAAGAGGGGTAAGTGCTCCAACAAGACTGGAAAGTGCTCTCTTAGCCAGAGCTGAGAACTTACCCTCATACTCTGCCTAATGTGACCCATATTATCTTGGTTGAAAGAGAAGGGTTTGGGCCCAGAGGCAGAGGAGGATGGTGCTAAGACCTCCGGCTCCAGTGAAGCATCCTCATCTTCACTATCATCGCTGGACAGGCAAGTGGGAGAAGAGGGAGGGACAGGAAATCCCATTACCATAGAGATAGAGGGGTTATGTTCTGTATAAGATTGGGGAGGGGTAGGAATTTGTGTGGTAGAGGTGGAGGGAAGGGGTATTTCTGCACCAAAGGAGGTGGAAGGCACCTCTACTACAGTGGCTGGGGGAGAGGGATCTGTGGGGAGAGGTATTTGTGATGAAGGGGGAGAAGGAGTTTGAGTAGGAATGGTGGAGGGTGTGTATATGGGTGTATTGGGTAAGGTCTGCTCAGGTGAAGTAATGGAGGCACCAGAAGCAGTGGAGGGGTTCTGTGTATGAGTATCTGGGGGAGATGTAGTGGGGGTAATAAGGTTAACGGGGGTAGAGGAAGGAATAGGTGGGTTTACCTCACCAGAAGATACCGGAGCAGTTGATTCTTGCATTAATTTGGCAGCATCATCAATTGCCTGCTCCAGAGCATCTCCAAGATCAGAACCAGAGTCTGACTCTTGAAGAATGACCCTCTTTGCCTTGGACTTCATAACCAGAGGGACCTCCTCCTCTGAATCTTCTTCCTCTGATGGCTCATCCACTAGAAGAGTTTTCTTGGCTCTTCTTGAAGTCCCTAGCCTTTTAGCAGATGATTTTCTAGCAGCATCTTCCTGCCTTTGCCTTTTCTTGGCTACTCCTGCCTTCTTTGCAGCCTCAGCTACACCACCCTTCTTCTTCAAAGCAGCTTGAAGGGGAATCTGGTCATCATCAGATGAGCCAGAAAATACCAATGTTGAAGAACCAGTAGCTTCAGTCTTCTTCTTCTGGCTCTTCTTGGTCTTCTGCCCCTTAGCAGGCGAAGGCACTGCTTGGAGAGGAGGGGCATGGATGGCTTGTTCTCCATCAGAGTCGGCATGGCCGTGGAGAGGGCCATCCTTGGTACGGGTACTTGTTGGGCTGGTGGTTGGTTGTAAACAGGAGGTGGAGGGTACGGGTATGGTGGATATGGATATGGTAGGTATGTGTAAGGATAAGGTAAGTTGTTTTGTGGGAAGTTGTGCTGTGGGTATGCAGGGTTGTTCTGAGGATGTTGGACAAGGTTATGAACTGGATTGTTTTGATTCTGTGTACCCGGGTTTTGGCTCTAGCTTTTCCCTAACGGGACTTGGTTCTGACTACCATTCCCTCCAGTGCTCTCAACCCGGTCAACTGTCTGATTAAACTCATTTGCAGCATCATCCAACTTATTACTAATGTCCGTATTATCGTTCTCTCCTCCGGCAGCATTCATCCTTCTTAAAAAGGCTCAGTTTCTTCTTGCTATTGTCTCAGGATCTAGTTGTAGTCTCTCTTCGCTCGTATCACCTTGCGAGCGTGTTTTCATAAACCTGAAATACTAACAAAAGAATAAAAATGCAACTGCCGAACACGTACGAATAAAATAGAAAAGTAAAGCACTCACTACTAACTACTAAGCTATCTACAAGTCCTATTCAAAAGACATATAACACCATCCCCAGCAACGGCGCAATTGACTTGAACCGAAAATACTAACTTTCTACTAGTAGTTTCCCTGCAAGCGTACGGGTTCACTGTAGTATAAGTAAGTATAGCGACCAAGTATATTGTACCCAAGGGAAGGGATGTATGCGAACAGATCCCGGAAGATCTACGCGTCGTAATTAATATGAGTGTATGTTTTGGGTTTTTTAGAAGAAAATAAAATATAATCTAAACTAAATTACTCTATGAATGGGAAAAGGAAACTTAAAATACGAATGTAAAAGTGTGTTTTCAAATATTAGATGTTGATACTTAGGATAGGAATTCCTACGTATGCTAACGGAGCATGTACATAATCAGAATAACCGTGACGTGCAAGAAATAACATAAGTAAAAGATTGTAAGATAAAAGCTCAAGAATTCAAACCCTAATACTTTATCATAACAATCAACTTCACTAATCCACTAACAAGTTAATAGATTGTGCTTAATTAACGAGACCCTAATTTAACTAAGGTGATGCAGTCGTCCTCCCTAGATAAACCGGTGGATTAATTAACCCTTTCTAAACCCTCTCATTAAGTCTACTAGTTGTTAAAGAGTGATAAGATCGTCCTCTCTCGAACACTTTTCGAACCAAATTCAAAGGTAAAATTAAGATTGATTTTAAGAATTCATTAATTAAGAGAATTAAAACTAAACGTCACGAATTATCCTAATTACGTACCCACATCCAACTTCTACGAGTTCATCCTACCCCAAGCATACAAGGGTTTTAGTTAGACATGGTTTTTACGGAAACAAAAACAATTGAAGAAGTAACGAACATGAACATAATGATTTTAACTAAGAAATTATCAAACATAAACTAGGGTTTAAATAAATAAATGCTAAAAACTGAAATTAAATTAATTAAACGAAGTCTCAAGTATTCAAGAACAAAGAACTAAAGGAAAGAGACTAAAAATCGAAACCGAACTATGAATTCGTAAGTAAACCTCGATTACAAGTGAAAATTAAGCTTGCTCGTCTCTTCTCCTCTTTCTCTCTCCAAAAACTAACTCTTAAAGTGATGTGGTATCAAGTGGTGTGTAAAAATGTGTTCAGGACGAGTATATATAAGCGTCGGGCCGAATCTGGAACTCATGGGCCGAAAAACGAATCCGGAAGCAAGAAACTTGTAAGTGCTCGAGCGGGGGCGCTTGAGCTGTGTAGCTCGAATGATGCAAGGGGTCGAGCGCTCGTGCTTGAGCTGCTCGAGTGGCCGAATCGTTCTGCAAGTCTTGGGGCGCTCTAGCCCTATGCTCGAGCGGAGGCGCTCGAGTTGGTCGAGTGCTCGAAATTCTCTGTATATTTTAGGTGCTCGAGCCACATGCTCGAGCGTTAGTGCTCAAGTAGCTCGAATGACAAAACTTCTCTGGACAATTTAGGCGCTCGAGTAACATGCTCGAGAGGTGGTGCTCGAGTGACTCCACTCGAGTGGCTCTCACTCTTCTTCAACTGATACTTTTCTTCTTCCGCACTAATACCAATCGTATTTCTTCGATATCTTCTCATCCGGGCATCCATTTGAGTCGATCCAAAGTCTTACGAACTCCATTTTTTGCCCTCGATTTACCTATGAGCATCAAAGAGACAAATTCATCAATATGTAGAAATAATACTCAATTGACTCTAAATACTCAATAAAATCGACCAAAACTGGGGCATTTCTAACGACGAATCATGATAATGTCACGCCTAATCATTGTGCAGGGAATTATATGTTATATTGGGGTGCGGACAGTGATCTTGAACATTGTAAGTTTTGTGGTCGGCTACGGTTCAAACTCGCTAGACTTGACGTGAATGGTCGACTGAAAAAGAAGAGGCATTTTAAGGAGATGTTATACTTTCCCATCATCCCTGCAAAGATTGTATCAGTCTAATAATGATCAGTCCTATGTTATACGTCACCCTGCAGACTCGCAGGCTTGGAAACACTTGGACCAGTCTTATCCTAAATTTGCATCAGAAATTCAGAACGTGAGGTTGGGCTTGAGCACTGACGATTTTCAGTCGTTTGGGCAGTCGGGGAAACAATACTCCTCATGGTCGGTGATATTAACACTGTACAATCTACCGCCATGGAGGTGCATCAAGGATCAATTTATGTTTCTTAAGGTTCTGGTGCCTGGTCCAAAAAATCCAAAGGATAAATTGGACATATTTTACAACTAATGATCCGTAATTTGATAAATTTATGGGAATATGGAGTGGTAACGTATGATATTGCTACAAAATAGAATTTTTTTATGCGAGCTGCACTAATCTAGACCATAAGTGACTTTCCAGCCTACTCGATGTTGTCTGGATGGAGCACATCTGGAAGGCTTGCTTATCCATATTGTGCAGAATACACCGATGCTTTCTTTTTTAGGCTCAGTCACAAGCAGTCGTGGTTTAACAAGCATTGTAAGTTCTTACCCAAATATCATCCGTATCGAAGGAACAAGACTGCATTCAAAAAGAACAAAATAGTTGATAATGATGTACCGCCCATCCGTACAAGTGTTCCTATCCTTGAGGAAATTAATTGGATTAGATTAATGAAAGTAACAGAAGAGGGTGTTGATGCTCACAACAAAGTTTTAGATGAGGGTTGGAAGAAGAAGAGTATTTTCTGGGATTAGCCGTACTAGAGTACCCTATTGATCCGACACAATTTGGATGTGATGCACATCGAAAAAAATGTGCTTGATAATATCTTCTACACGGTGATGAATGTGGAGGGGAAAACAATGGACACAAATAAATCTAGGGATGAGCTTAATGAATACCGTCGTCGACCCTCGTTGCAGAAATGTCCACATACAGGAAAGTACCCCAAAGTTGCTTATTCACTTGATAAGAGGCAGAGAGATATTGTTTGCAAGTGGGTAGATGAGTTGAAATTCTGTGATGATTATGTGTCCAACATATCTCGATGCGTAGACTGGACAAAATTGAAGATGTTTGGGATGAAGAGTCATTATTGTCACGTGTTTATGCAGAGACTGCTTCCAATTGCTTTTCATAAATTACTACCGGCCAACTTTTGGAAAGCTATCACTGAAATTAGTTTGTTTTTCAAGGAGTTAATATCTAGGATAATTACATTGGAAAACATGACTCGGTTGGACCATGATATCTCAAACATCTTGTGCAAGTTGGAACAAATATTTCCACCCAGCTTCTTTAAATAAATGGAGCATCTACCTGTCCATCTAGCATAAGAGGCAAAGATCGTTGGTCCAGTACAATACAGATGGATGTATCTATTTAAGAGGTAATCTATTGATTAATCTATTTATTTTTAATATAATCTCGTTGGAGAATTAACGTAGCTCATCCATGTACCTCGAATTAGGTATCTTCACAATTTAAAGTTAAGCGTGGGTAGCAAGGCGCATGTGGAAGCTTCAATTGCAAATGCTTATTTAACAAAAGAAGTATCAATGTTTTGTTCCCATTATTTTGAGGACCATGTACTGACGAGGTGACACAATGTACCTCGCAATTTCAGCGGTCATGAAGTACTCGAAGCAGTAGAATGTAATCTTTCAATATTTGTGCCTCCTGGTACACGACTTGAAAAGAAGGGTAAAAGATGGACTGTAGACTTAAAGAAGCAAGTAGCTCACACGTACGTGTTACTAAATTGCAACGAGGTGCAACCGCATATTGAGTAAGTTAACCTACCACTTAGTGGAAATTTAACATGTTAGTGATGTTCTAATTTGTGCCTCAATTGTACGTAGTGAATTTTTCGAGCAACTACAAATTGTTCAACCGAATCTATCAGGTGCTGAAAAAGACAATGTGCTTCAAATGGAATTTGCATCGTGGTTTGAACAACTTGTAAGTGATATGTATAAGTAACTTGTATTTATTAACTTTTATATATAAACTATGAGCTTAATTGAATATATCGTAAATTATGTATATATAGGTGACAAGAAATCGTATTCAGGATCAGTTTATACGTAATCTCGTGGGCGGTCCTAGTAGTAGTGTCACCACATACCCTGGGTATTACGTGAATGATTTCAAATTTCACACACGAGATTATGGTAACTCTAAAGCAACCATGAACAATGGAGTTTGCATTAAAGGAACAAATTATGACTCCAAAAAAAATAATTTCTACTAGATACTCGAGGAAGTAGTGGTTTTGGAATACCCTGACCTTACTAAAAAAATGTTGTTCTGTTCAAATGTCAGTGGTTTGATCCTACTATACCGGGGGGAACAAGAATACATTGTGATTATAAACATGTGGATATTAATCCAAGAGGACGATATAGTCGTTATGATCTATTCGTACTAGCAAGTCAAGCTACTCAAGTTTACTATTTCAAGTACACCGACGCATCTGTCCAACTGGGTCGAGAGTGGATGGCATTTTGCACCACCAAGGCGCGATCCTTAGTGGAAATCGATAGAAAGAGTGAATCAGAGCTTCCCCCATTTCAAGAGGATGATATAATATCCCTGATGAATGTGCAAATAGATGATGATCCTGTCTTTTTGGCTTATTTAGACGCTGCACTAATTGAGGTAGAGAATGAAGAAGAGGAAGAAGATGATGATGAAGATGTAGAAGATGGTGAAGATGGAGAAGATATTCATGATAATTATGATGATGATGATGATGATGATTGGTGAATTGATATTGTTTTTGTGTACGTTTGATGTATTGGTATGTTTGCTTATTTTAATTAATTAATGTATTTTGTATTTGTTGTGTTTGTTTGTTTTACATGTTTTAAGTTTACATTGTTAATTAATGTGTTAATTTTTATGTATACAGATGGCTGGAGGTAGAAGTATCCGTAACTTGTTCAGTGGTCGGCGATCGTCCTCTCGTACACCGGAGTCAGACCAAGAGAGAGAATCGGTACAACTCTTTTTAGTTGTTATATAAAATATCATGTACACATGTTATAATTGTAATTATTAAATACAAATGGAAACATCAGAAGCAAGTAGGGGCCGACGAAGCTTTTGGCGATCGTCCTCAAATTCGCCCTCACAAACCGGAACAGTACCTGTTCCTGATTTGCAGAATCAGGAAGATGATCTACCTCAACAAACTGGAACAATACCAGAAACAGTTGAGGACGACCCTCTCATTCCAAAAATTGCAGAAGAGCTCACCAACCATGCACCTCGTCCTAATGTGCTATGCATCTATATGTATCACAATATGTATGTCAAATATCACTTTGTCTTTTTTATTTCATTTTACTAAAAAATATATCTATACGTGTGAAATAACCTTTCTACAGATGGCGGTATAATGAGAACTTACGACAAAAAGTGCATAATCAGATGGTAGCGTGGATGCAAGGCCAACAGAGAAAC
Source organism: Ballota nigra (assembly GCA_947034835.1). Taxonomy (NCBI): domain Eukaryota; kingdom Viridiplantae; phylum Streptophyta; class Magnoliopsida; order Lamiales; family Lamiaceae; genus Ballota; species Ballota nigra. The sequence continues at coordinate 29,798,886 of OX344728.1, read as the reverse complement.
CTACCTAGTGGGTTTCCCCAACCAGCTGATTCATATCCTCCTTACCCAGCTTATCCTTCTTATCCTCCCGCACTGGTTACGCCCCATATCCTCTTGTCGCCCCTTATTCCCCTCCCCCCCCGGGTCTTTCTAGTAGTGTTCCTCTCATTCCTCCCAGTGGTTTTCCTATTCCTCATGCCTCTCCTGCTCATCCTCCAGCTTTCGGTCCTTCCCCGTCTCATTGTATTTCGTCTCTCCAACTGGGTTTATAGACCTACTTGAAAGAGGTGCGTATTTTGGTTATTCTTCGAAGGGTAATTATTCTGTAAATGAAAGTGGTGATGATGATGATGATGATGATGAGAGTTAGGATGTCATGAATATTTGAGCATGTTTTCGAATTATATATGTTAGTTAGAGATTTTACTGTTTATTTTGGATTTATATGTCTGGATATTTGAGCATGAATTTGTTATTATTAATATTGTTGATTATTGGTTATGAATATTAGTAAATAGTGAAAAAGAATTTAAAAAATATTTATTTTACAATTTTATTAATTTTTTAAATTAAAACGACCAATATAAGTGTAAATATGTACACATGTTAGTAAATACTGAAAAAGAATTTAAAAAGTATTTATTTTACAATTTTATTGATTTTTTTTATAAAAACAATCAATATAAGTGTATATATGTACACATTTGGATAAATAATGTAAATAATTATAAACAAGTGATAGTTTAATTTTATATGTAATAATAATTTTCAAATAGAGTATAACAAACAATTAATAATAAGTAGTATTACATTTAAAATATATAACAGAAAATATATAAGACATATACATTTACAAAGGAAAACATAACAATTAAATTGCTTTGCCAAAACGGCATGGCGGAACACGCAAGACCTCCGCATACAAAGAGGTCGCATGTTCGAATCTCTCTTGGGGCGAAAATTCGTCCAATTTCAGCCCTCCGCGTACAAGGAGGTCGCGTGTTCGAATCTCTCTTGGGGCGAAAATTCGCCCAATGTCAGCCCTCAATAGGGGGCAAATATGATATTCTCCGTACATGATAGTGTGGTGGATTGTGGCCTAGCAGTTCCGCGAGGGGCTTGGGGCGTGGAGGTCGTGGGTTCGAAACCCACGAAACAATACTTTTTCCGGATACACAAGTACGCGAGGGTTTTTCCCTCGCCCTACACGGGGGCTAAGCCGAGGGTTCCTTTGTCTAGGGAATATTTCCCTCGTCCAGTCCCACACAAAATCCCTCTTCAGTAACCTTATTATTTTCGAGGCACTACTACATTTTTGCTCATAGGTAACAGAGGATATCTGTTAACTATGAGCGAAATGGTCAGTTATCTAAGGTGGTGTAATCTATGCACCTCGCTCATAGATAACAGATTCAAATCAACGAATATCCGTTACCTATGACAGTTCAAAATATAAAATTTCGCTCATAGATAACTGATAATATCTGTTATCTAAACATTTATATTTCGTTACGTAATCAAGAAAAAATAACATATTATCTCCGTTATCTTTTGTAAAAAAATAGAAATTATCTATAATAGAACAAATATTTAATTTTGTCAATTTTTTTAATTCCTGAAATTAAAAAATTAAAATATACACAATAATTTAATAAATTCACAATCAATCCAAAAGTCAATAATTTCATTAAATTGCCAAACATCCAAACATCCATAATAAAATTCATCAAAACATCCATTCGGTTGCATTCAAATTAAAAACCTACACATTAATACTAAAGTATTCATTACACGCTAGCTCCAACAAGTCATTTGAAAGTAAAAAATACTTCAATTCATTATCAAAGGGATATCTGAAAGCCAATTTATTGTTCCACACTCCATTTGAACTTCACTCTGTAGAAAATACACATATATATGTAATCAATTTCAGGTCAAATTCCATATAAAACCAAATTAATTAAACAAAAAATACACTTCAAATTCCTATTGACCAACATTTGTAAAACACAAACACACCTTTATGCAAAAATATATTCTTGAACACATGTGGTCCACTCCGACCGCACATCATCAATTTGGATTTTGGTATAAGTTTTCTCCATGAACTACAAAATAACATATATATTAATACTACGATATCACATTTAGATTAAATTACAAAGAGATACACTTATAATACCAGAGATTGCATTGAAGCCACATCCAATGATCCGTCGAACCCAATTATTTGTCTCATGTATCGTAGTACATAAAAACCACATTGCACCAAATCTGGTTGCCTAGGAGCCTAGTTTAAGAACAAAGTAATAAAAAATTAAGGGTATTTTAATTAGATAAACTTGCAATTCACATCTTTCGTACCTTGATTACTTTCCATATAGGCTTTTTCTTTGGGTTTTATTGTCTTCGTCTCCATAAAAAACAGTTTCAATACCCTTCAAATATTTCATAGGTAAGAGTTAGTAGACCCTATCACAATAAAGTATAAAATAATATAAGGAGAAATAAGAACATACATATCAACAACTGCCTCCCATTTTTCATCTATATTGCATGAATTAAGAGGATCAAGAGAGTAAACTTCCTCTTTGTGTGGGTCAGAATTAAGCTGATCAAATCAAGTAAACAATAGAACCAAAAGTGATGCTTACTTGCCAGCTATAACATTTCCAAACACTGAAATATGAAGAACATATCAAAATACATATTGAGTTACAAAACAAGCTAAGAGAGACATAAACATCCGCATTCGATTTTATTGAGAAAACAAAAAACTGATGCGGGCATCACAGCCAGGAAAACACAGTGCCAATTCACTAAGCTTTTCCCAGCATATCATATAGAATCTAACACACAAGTAATATCCTATCAGACTTTAAATATACAGTTGCATTACTTGGAAGTCTTGCCCCCAGAACTTCATGCAAGGATTAAATGTAAGAGTATGGAGAAACCGAGAAGGACTAACATAATCTTCAAAGCAATTGATTTCCATTCTATTGGAGCCATGTTATAGTTATGAAAGCCATGAACATAACCTCCACGAAAAGAACTAGAGAACAAGTAGGGTACCCCAGAAGTGGCTCCATATACCGTTGCATCGTGAAAACCATGAATTTGCAGGTTAAAAATGGATGGTAGAGTGCCAAAAAAAGTCGACAGTGTAAGATGACCCGATCTTGGCATACCACCCGTAATGGGGTCCACCCCATTTGGTCGGAGATAATTCATATCTACACGTGAGGCAGTTTGTGGTCTCTGCCCCATTGGTCGATTTGGAACAGTAATGCCTGGGTGCGATCAAGATCTAGGGTCACAATTTGACTTACCCCTTCCGTATATGGGGGACTAATTTCTCTTCCTATACAATAGCCTTACAAAAACTAACAACCAAAAGAACACTGAATGCTAATAAATATGTTTTACACAAAATGTGAATCAATGATCCATACTGCTACATATCCAAAATGTGAATCAATCGAGGATACTCACCACAGTGTATCAAGCATGCTTTCAAAGATAAGTAAATCAGTTACAAATTCTTCTCTCCCAAATTCTCACTCTAATATTTCTTTATTGGTCATTTTCTGTGATCATAACACTCTCTGTTTCTCTCTCATAAAAAATCTAATCAATATTTCCATAAGTGATGGACTACAGACTGAAGAACAATCAACTACTTAGAGAAACAACTTAAAACATAGAGAAACCTAATTAACTAAGATTTCTTCCAAGGAAAACCCAAAAGAATTCTATCATTCAAATATCAAGACCCTGATCAGTATTCTTATAGGTGACTTGACTAGAGATTGACGAATGATCAACTACGTTAAAAAAAGCGCAACCATTCATAAACCTAATCAATACCAATATCTCCCCAAAACTATATTAAGTAATCTGATAGGTGACAGACAACAGACCGAAGAAACAGACACAAAGCAGAACATTATCGAAGCAAACAAAAACCCATCTGAATTCTGGAAGCTGATCACATGCCCAAGGACTTAACCTAACATAATAAATACCAAATAAATACACAATAATGAATAAACACAAAATTAGAAGGAAGAGAAATCATACTTGATGAACAGATATATGGCGTTGGTGCCCTAGGTGTGTCGCGGTGGAGGTTAGGGCACGGGAGACGGCGTTGCGGTGGAGGCTAGGGCACGGTTGCACAGCGTCGCGGTGCAGGCTGGGTCGCGGTCGCGCGGCGTCACGGTGGAGGGTAGGTAGCGGTCGATCGGTGTCGCGGTGGAGGCTGGGCCTTGGTCGTGCGGCGTAGCGGTGGAGGCTGGGCCGCTGTCGCACGGCATCGCGGTGGAGGCAGTGCTGTCGCGCGCTGGTGCTGTCTTCTCGGCGGTGCTATCGGCCGGCGGAGGCTGCGTATGTGTGGTCGTGATTGATTGCAGTAATTAGTAGGGCATGTAATTGGGGTTTTTTTTTTTTACTGGTATAATACGTAATGCTGGTTTTTGTTTAAGTATAATACATACATGAATATAATTTCTAAGTGTATAATATATTGTATTTGAGGGGTAAAAAAAGTCTAAGTGTGAAATATTTTAGAATGGAAGATAATTTTATGTCATAGATAACCAAATATTAGATAACATATTCATATTCAGTTAACTAAGGAAAAAATTTTAAATCAAATTTTATAGGGTAAGCTTAAAATTAACATAGATAACCATTAAAAAACTCAGTTATCTATGTGCGAACACCCTTTTTTCTAGATAACAGATATTACCTAGATAACGGATATACGAAACACAGATAACAGATATACTAATATCCGTTATCTAGGAATTGTTATCTATGAGGGAAAATATAGTAGTGAAGGACAGCATTTTCTCTCGGCTAGATATTTGGGACCAGCATTTTGAAGAGGGGAAATTTCCCTCTTCAATACCCTCTCTAAACTCAATTCCCTCTTCAAAACCCTTTCTAAATAGTTTTTTTTTTTTTTTTTTTTTTTTTTTTTTTTTTTTTTTTGGTGTCAAAAACTTCCCACACCAATTTTTCACGCCGAAGAAATAAAGATAGATAACTTCCCGTTGACAGACAACAACAATTAGTATTTTTACCAACTTCAGGGATGATAGGTGAGGTCTTGGACATTGTGGATCGGCCCTCTTTTGTTGCGAGGACTTGAAGAAACAGTTGCAGCAACAGCAAGACCACCTGACTGAATTTGAGGATCTAAATCAATATTTGTTGAGTCATTTTCTTTCTGCATTTTATCCGCCACCTTTTGTTTACTCTTCCAATATTCAGCCATGCCTAAAGGCATGGAATTCCACCATGGATATTCTTGCCTGCACACACATATATTTTCTGGAATGTTAAATATCTGTTAAAAAGGTAATAATTGTCTACGGTCACAAACTACCACAGCAAAGTACGGTCACAAATTTTTAATCCATGCTTTACCCAATAAACGAAAAAAAAAAAAAAAAAACACTTGCAGAGGTTAAAATTGAATGACTGGATAAACAAAAAACATTGTAAGCGTCAATTGAAAAAAGAATGAGATCTGGATTCTATGCTACTAAATGCACCATTCTATAGAGTAATCAAAGCACAAGATCTAAATTCCGAAATAAACAAAGAAGTGATTTGGATTGCTTACAATGTTTTTTGTTTATCCTGACATTCAATTGTAACCTCTGCAACTGCCCTTTATTGGGTAAAGCTGGATAAAAGTTTTATGGTGTGCCAATTACCAAACTTTTCTATGGTAATTTGAGACCGTAGAAGATTATTAAAAGTTTCCTTTTCACCAGAAAATATATATGTTTGTGCAGGCAAGAATATTAATGGTGGAATTCTATGCCTTTAGTTATGGATGAGAGTAAACAAAAGGTGGCGGAAAAATTTCAGAAAGAAAATGAATCAACAAGTGCGTTGAACATTGATTTAGATCCTAAAATTCAGTTAGGTGGTCTTGCTGTTGCTGCAACTGTTCCTACTGGAGAATGTGGAAGACCTCGATAGCCTCCTCAATCCCGAGCCATATAAGGAGTCAAAACATTTGATTGTCTTATGAATCTCAATGTAGAGATGAATAAATCAACAATAGAATGAAAAACTTCATTCTAGCTAACCATCACTTCTTATGTCGTTTTCACATGATGTATCCTGTTCTGGTGTAGCTGAGCACAACATAAGCTTCTTATATGCAACTACCAGAAAGAAGATGTGGTATTAGATTGTAATACTTAGTAAATGTAATTTTAGCAAGGGTGGCTAGGACAAAGAGCCCGTTTTGCAAAAATTATTTGAAACATCTTATAAGCTCTAACAGCTTATAAGTTGTTTTAAGAGTTTATAAGATGTAATTTTTAGGGAGACAAGCAAAATTGCCCAAAATTTAAGGGACACTTGATTTTTGCCCCTTTTTTTTTTTCAAAAGATGTATTTTGCCCATTTTGGACCTAAATTGTCCACGCTACCATTACTCAATGATTTTGTATTTCAGTTTTTTTCTTCTTCTTCTTCCAATATTAGTTTTGTCTTGCATCCAAATACTAACCAATCCAAAAATTAAAAATTCAGAAAAAAAGAAAAAGAAAAAAAAAACTGAAAACAATGAATTGAAGAAGCAGTCGGGTTCTTCATTCCCCTCTGTTCTTTGCACGGGTCTTTCTGAAATCGGACGAGTTCTTCAAAAATTCGCACGGGTTCTTCCGAAATTCGCCGCGACCTTCCCTTGTTCCATAGTTTCGGTCAATTTAGTCGACTGGAGTAGGAGAAAATTTCGGTAGGGGTAAGATTACAGTCGTCGATCCATTCAATTTCGGTAGGGGTAAGATTATATCATTCAATTTATGTCTATATGATCTGAAAATTCACCCTTTTGATCATTTATGTTGTACTATGGTGTTAATGAATATGAATTACTAAAAAAAATTCTGAAAAAATTTCATTTATCACTATGCTCACCAAGTGTTTGACAAAATTTCTAAATGAAAGAATATAATAACTTGATGTGATAATTCAATTTATGTCAAGAAGGTATGAAAATTCACTCTTTTGATCATTTATTTTGTATTAAGGTGTTAATTAAACATGAATTACTAAAAAAAAATCAAAAAATTTCATTCATGTAAATGTCCACCAAGTGTTTGCTAAAATTCCTAAATGAAAGAGTATAATAACTTGATGTGCTAATTCACTTCATTGGTCATGTATTTTTGCAATAAATGACATTTCTTATTAACCATTTTTTAGTACATTCATATGTGGTTCACAATTTTTTGCCAACTATATTCAACTACATGCCAACTGTTTGCCAACTATCACAACACTATTTATGTTGGAAAGAAAACATTAGAGTAGGATCAGCGAGCTTTGATATTTCCACATGATTAATAAAAAATATGTCATGTTCTTTACTAATGTTTGAAGCTCTATATTGGTTATTTTCTCATTGTACTAATGTTAAGAAATTATGTTTTTTTTTGTAGGCTTATTTTAACAATTTACGAGTTTGAACTTTGAAGTACAAAGTGATTTATATACTTGTTTTGTTTTTTATTATTCCGAAAAGATGCATATTGAAACATGTTGATGGACAACCATTAAATATTCATCTTTCGCTTGATATGTGAGACGATAAACAAATAGTCGACTTGATTTTTTTCACATATTTTTTGCAATTTTGAATATTGATGGTTGTTTGATCTTTTTATTTTAGTAATTTATTGTTAAATAACCTGGTTAAAAAATAAAAACAATCATTGGTGTGTCAACTATTCATTTTAATCCTATGTCAACACTTGTGTCAACCCTAGGCCAACTCATTTTCCAATATGGTAAATAATCATACCTATGGGGTCAAGTGTTAGCCACGTAGAGTAAAATGTGTACAACCATATTTATGGCAAACTTAAAGGATTGCTTAATTGAATTGAAATAAACATGCAACATCATACACAATAATTTACCTAAAACAAACTAGATCTACTGCACGATAAACTAACAATGTGGACCGAATGAGGATGCAAACCAACCTAAGTTGCCCTACTTTTGGAATAGAAATGCATACTAAGAAAACATGAAAATAATTCATAATACAACCAAATTGTTCAAACTTCTCTACGAGAAGAGAAGGACCACTCGTAGAAGTTCTTTGAAGCAGAAGAGCTAGAAGTGTCAGCACTGGTTGAGCTCATACTTGAAGTTGGAAAGACATTTGTCTGAAGAAATTGAGTGCGAGGAATGGTTTTAGATGCATTTGGGGTGCGAGGGGATAAGTAGCTAGGAATTTCATGGGTAGCATCAAGATTTGGAGTAGATGATCTTGATGTCTTATGAAACAACCTTCTTCGACTGGAAGCGTGCCTGGGGCCAGTATAAGACATGTCTTCTTCATCTTCCGAGTCTGGAACAATCATGTTCTGTAGGAGTGGATGGTTTGGATTTTGTTGATGATTTTTTATTTCATCACTTGTCTCAATCTCACCAGACTCCTTGAACAGAAATGACAGGGACGAGAAGAATAGTTCTCCTTCACGGATGTAGGCCATAGCAAGACGATCACTCTATATAAAAAAAGCACGATGTATATTAATATTTTGAACTCAATAAATATCACATTCACGACTATGCAAACTTTTTAAACCTACTAGAAAAAACAAACATTGACCATCTGAATCCAATCTTTCTTGGCTGCTTTTAGCTTGTTAGTATTTGGATCCCTAGTGAAACCCTCAGCCTCTTGACACTTCACAAATGTGTCATACCTCTGTTGTAGATAGTTGAGTTGTAGACGTGCCTCTTCGAAAGACAAAGACTTGTGAAACACCTCATTCACAGTGTTCATTGATGTTGAGATTGCATTAAAGTTTAATGCATCTCTACCTTCCCAGTTACCTTGATGCTTTTGCATCAACAATGTGTTTATAAAATATGATTCAATTTCGAAGGTTCATATTCCATCATACAATATTTCATTTAGAAGGGGAATTTTTTTTAGTGGAGGCATTTTTTGTGGAACTCTTGAGATAGTACACTGATGTATGGTGCATAACCTCTTTTATATACTACTAAAGTATTCTATTGTCGCCGTGGTCCATTTACTAGAAGACAATTATTTTAACTGGATAAAAACTCTCGTGACTAAAGGGGATTTGACTGGGCAGTAAGAAAAATTGACCTGTCAGAATGTGTGGTCAATTTGTCACTGAATCATTACGTTTTAGTGGGTTGTCAAGTCACACTGCAACCATGCATCCTACATGTGACAATCCCTATTATACCACGAAATTACTTTTCAATAGATACCTTTTTTTGCCCGCCAATTTTTTATTTGATGTTCTCCCTAATCCAAAACATCATCAAATAGAGATACTATATCAAAGATAATCAAGTACATACCAAAAAAAAAAACTATGCAAAATGATGATGTTTTAATCCATAAGTACGCAAAATTAATCTACATCATCCATAACTAAGCAAAATTAAACAACAACATCCATAACTACACAAATTAAAAGTCCAGTTCAATGTTCTAAAAGTTAGAGTTGGAATCTTCTACCACCCGCCTCATCCATGAAGTTAGTACACATCAATTCATTGTGACGGGTCTTCATATTGAAAATGTCCTTGTTGGATATGCCAATCCAACATGGCTTGTCGGCGCCAATCCAACATGGCTTGTTGGCGCCGCTCCATATTTTGTTCTCTCTGACTCCGCTCCCTAAGTATTTCTTCAATCGTTGTCTGTCTTGTAATCACATCTTCAATTTTAGTAGTCAACCTATCATTGCTAGAACGAAGTCCTTGAATATCCATCCTAAAGCTCTCTATAGTAGTGATTAAACTTTCGATGTCGGTTTCTCCTTCTTGAATACACCAATGGTTGTTGAGTCGGTTGGACATGAGGTTGTGATCTCTCCACTTGTTCTTCTTCTTCCTCCCTTGTTTCCTCTGTTCCAACTTGCTCTTGACCTCTACTCGTTTCTTCTCCTGCTCTCGCACGCTTCCTCGTTCTTGCTCGTTGTACAATAACATTATCATGAAACTCTTGTCGAAATCGGATGTGCTCCTCAGATTGCATGAGCCAATTTCCTGCTTCCTCTCTCCTCCATATTATTAGAGACAAGTTATTCAGTGGAAATCCAAGTTCACCCTTCAACTTCACGCAATACTCATCTCCCACCTTCTCTATTACTTCGCTCTTTAACAGATAAGGGATGTCCATGTACTCCTCAGCAATGTTTTCCATTCCATTCGGTCTCCAACCGATACTTTCAGCTATATGAGTAATCATCCCTCCTGCTGCACATTGCATGATGTTAGATGAACACCGACTCCCTAGGTGTGCCATTAGGTAAGCACCGAAGTTGGCATGCATATCATTGATCAAAGAATAAATCAAATACAACTCCTCACCCCTCATGGCTCCAGCTTCATGCCTAGCAAAAACAGTGTTCATCATCACTCTATGGACCATTTTGAACATGGGATTATGAATCCTCGATGCTTTTGACTTCCCAGCAATAAATTCTACTTGCTTCAGATTTTTAGTGGAGATTGCATCCCATGTTTTTTGCTCAACCTTATAACAGCCCCTTTCATAATGATTCCTGTTATGTACACGAGTTGTCGTCTGGAAAATCTCATTCAAGCGCTGACAAGTGATCAAGCGATCCACATTTCCAGCTCTGAACGTCATCGTTGTTGGCACTTTACCGGCATCAGTTAAAACTTCCACCGTGCTCAGGAACTCGATGGCCAAATCCTTGTAAAGAGGCTTGTGGATTGAAAGCATCTCTTTCCATCCAATCCTTTCGAAGAGCTCTTCTACATCTTTTCTAGTGTTCAATACATCCATGGTTGTTGAGTTGTAGAACCTTGTGGGATGGAAAGTCATGGTGCTAGCTTTGATGAAGTTATTCTAATACCTCGCTTCATCGCCAAAATATAACCCAAGATCGGAAGGCCTCTTTTGACATTGTTGCAAGCAATGAATTTCATGATCTTCATTATTTACCCTTGGAGCTTGATTCCTTCCTCTTCCAAGGCGTTGGTTCATCTCTCTACACAAAAAGGCCAAAAAATATGACACTATTAATGAACATGTATTCACATACCCAACTCTAATATACCTCAAAGAAGATGAATTTATCATACCCACCATTGTCACTATTCACCAAAAGAAAGTTCAATAGTTCAATTCATAAACAAAAAAACCAATTGCCACAAAATTGAATGGGTATTCACTTACCCATCCCTAGTATGCCTCGAGCAATTCATATTGAGCATGCCCATTACTTTTACATAGCATAAAATCAATAATCAACCTATCAGAAGGAATAAATTCACAACAATGAGCACAATAAAGCAATTCAAGTCTATTTTCATCACTATTCACCCCAATAATATTGAAAACTTTCAATTCATCAATAATCCCATAAAGTGGTATAAAGTTGAAGAGATATTAAGTTACCCATCTATACTAAGCCTCAAACAATTCAAAACACTTTCAATTGGAATTTCGATTTTTTAAGCCCAATACACAAACATCCAAAAATTACAAAAAATATGCTTGAATCTTTTGCAAAAGAAGAAGGTGGGGATGAATAACTTACCTTGAATGCAGAGAATACGAGAGAAATTGAATGCCTCAAGTGTGGAAGTGTAGAGTTCTTGGATATGTAGTGGCCGTGTGTGAAGAAAGAAAAAGGGAGAGAGTGAAAATTGAATTTTTCCTTATTTTTGTATGTTAGAGTTATTTATTAAGGGCACTTTTGTGTATTTTCTCTAATTTTTAAATAGCTTATAAGTTAGTAAAGTGTTTGATTAATACAACCTATAAGATCTTTGAGAATTTATAATTAAAAAAATCTTAAGTTTAAATTTAATAAAAATAATTTTTTTTTTTATGTTAGGATAGCTAGTGGGTGGGGGCAGGGGAAGGGTTGAGTGGTTCTGAGGTGGGGTGTGTAACGCCCCGAATCCAAAACACATAAATATCTCAGATTCGAGGTGCCACTTGTGACTAAAAATACGAACTATAAAATTTTTGATATAAAAAGGGATAAAATCAGAGATGAGTTTTATGCAGCGGAAGAATGAGTAGGATAATATTTATAATATATTTCTCACACACATATATATAAAACTTAATATCAATAGTATCATTTTATTTAAGTGGGGAACTCCGTGTCGTCTCTATTACTGTCCTTGCTCCACGAAATCATAATCTGCAAGGGTTGAAAAAGGGGGGCGTGAGATTTGAATTCTCACGTATGGGTGATTTGCAACGTCATGGGATTGGTAAATCCGAAATATGTTAAATTATACTCATTAATAAAGTAATTAATTAATTTAAGCAGTTGACATATAAATATGAATAACATATACCACAGAAGTAACAAGATCACGTAATAATTAATTGGGCATAGCAGGTTTCACATCATATAATTGATATATCACAAGTTAATTCACATTAAGGGGCAAAGCCCAAAACCATTTTCACGTATCGGCCCAATCTGCCAAAATCATTTTTCACATATAGTAAATCTCCCCCAAACCATTTCTCACCATCAATTCATCCATTCATGTGACCATGAATCTGAATAATTATTATCACTCATGGCCACCACAAATAATATCAGCGACCATGAATCTGACCTATTATCACTCATGGCCGTACGTGTCAATCCACAAACAAAACTGTTGCACATCAAATCAATAATTACTCGCTTTCCTCTTTCCCATAAAACTGTCATTTCAAATTGTGGGGAGAATTCACATAATTCATACTTAAACAGATTCATGCTCACAAAATGCCCTTATATCATGCAATCGTGATTAATTCAAGTAAAACAATAGACATTTGGTATCATATATAAATACATCACACAATTCAAACAATTATATAGTAGGTGTACATTTATGTTGGATTAGTTGTTTTAGATTTATTTAGTCGAGTTCAGAGTATACCAGCACAACGTATTATTAGCAGATCAATCAACCGATCATCACCCACCTGATTGTTTCGAGTCCCGAGAATATTGTGTATGCAGACGGTCGAGTCCTTCGTGCGTGTCCCGAAAAGTACAGAATCCTAATAAGGAGTATTCTGATTAAAAGATCGACTTTTGAATTTGAAAAGCTTAAGAGTGTGAAACTCGAGGATTGAGTAGATCGTTGTCTTTAGAAAACTATTGAAAACTAAAGTTTTCAAAGGTTGATTTCAAATTGATAAGTACACCCATTTTTAAGAGGAGGTGTATTAGGGGGGTGTATTTACTAAAAGCATTAGTGTAACAGGGGGTGTATTTGCTGATAGCAGTGCTGTAACAGGGGGGGTGTATTTACTCAATTCAGTGGTGTTCTTAACAAAGGCCCTTTAAGAAAGAAAATATAAGAATTCATATTTTATAAAAACCTCTTATTAAAACTTATTAAAGACTTTGGCTTTTCTAAGACAAATTATAAAAAGTACTTTTCTTTTTTAACTTTAGTAATACTTCTAAAATTGATTTGTAATACTTCTTAAAACAAAGGAATTATATTAATTTTTCCCAAAATTACTATTTTCATTTGTTATTAATTTTGAATATTAAACGACTTGTCTTTTCGTTCCTAATTTTCTAACAGTCGCACAAGGGGAAGACGAGTTTCCCTTTGTCTCCAAAAAGTCAACTAATATTACTAACAACTAATTTCAGCACCACATCATCAGCTAACCAAACCAAACTAATTCATCCATTCACTAATACCCTCCAACTAATCAATAATACTTAACAGCTAAACCAACAACACTAAACAATAAATTCAATAATACTAATAGTTTGTCCAACTAAAACAATGATACAAAACTGTCATAGGAATGATACTAAACAACTAAAAGAATAATATAAATCCACTAAGTCCAAGTACCACACATCTATAAGAATAATACTCATACAAGTAAAATACTAATGGTCAAGACCAATAACACTATATCACTAAAACAGTGATACTAAACCTTTACAAAAGAAACACCAGTCCAATTTATATCCCAACTACTACAAGAATTAGAGAGGGGATTAGCAATTCTTACGAGTCCCAAATTGGGCGGCCTAACGGCGTCGTAAAAGGGTTCGATTATTTGTTGGATAATTTCGGCAGCATAACGGCGTGATTCGGGAATTCGGAAAAGTGAAATGGACAGCCTAACGGCGTCGGTTGGAATTTCCAAAAAATCCGGCAACAACAACCGGTTCAAACAGCGTCAATTTGATCGGAAATTAAACGGAAAACAGGTTACGGTGCGATCGGAATTGAACATCTTAAGGATAGAATTAAAAGAGGGGTTTTGTGATTATCTTACTGGAAAAGAAAAGAGGAGGTGGAGCTGGGCAATTGAGCGGCGGCGGCCAACCGGAGAAGGAGGCGGGGCGGCGCGATTGGCGAGGGGCGGTGCTGCGTGCTGAGGCGGCGGTCGCCGAGGCTGCTACTGGAGGAGGACGGCTTCGGTTTCGGGCTGGCACGGCGGAGCAGGGCGAGGCGGCGCTCTGGCGCTGGGGCGGTGACGCGACATCACTCGCGACGGCGGCGTTGGGCGAGACCAAGCGGCGGCGGCGCTCCGTCGCCGGAAGGAGAAGAGGCGTGAGGCGGAGGGGACAGAGGCGCTGAGCACTGGGCTATTGGCGGCGCTCGTCGCCGGAAGCAGGGAGGCGCGAGGCGGTGGTCGCCGGCAGAGTGAGGCAGGGGCGAGGCGTTTGGCTGCGGGCGAGAGAGACGAGAGGAGTGAGAGGATTTTTGGGAAAAATTGTACTCTGAAATGGGGAAGGGCACGGTAATTATATTTATAAGGGAAATTTTTTTTAATTAATTAATTTAAAAGGAAAATAAAAGGATAATTCTTGTGGCTAGAAATGAAAGTAAAATTCTTTGATATTTTCGTTCCCACTTATTACGGTTTAGGGGTCGTTTGGTTCATGAGTTTAATCCCGAATTAAAAATTAATACAGTTTTAAAACTTAATAAATATTTTAAAGTATTTTAATTATTCTCAACAAATTATACGGATCGAAAACATAATTTTAAACTTTAATAATTAATTTCTCGTAGTCCCTTTTCCGTTTGAAAGTTTCGATTCCTTTCTTCGAATTCGGGAATTTGAAATAGAGTATATATTTAAATTACACAGTATCACACAAAATAATAAAATTAAAAAAAACAAGGATAATAATAATATAAAATTATATAATTAAGGTTTCTAGCAAAATAAAAGGTATAAAACGGGACGGGGTATTACATCCTCACCCCCTTAACGGGAATTTCGTCCCCGAAATTCAGCTTCTAGGTATTGCTCGACTAAAACTCATATGCTCATCTTCAAGTGGTTCCTTCCTCTACATGTCAAAGTTATTGAACTAACACAATGGGTGGTGAAACTTGAAATCGTATTAGGGTACGTAGAGTATAGTAGAATTTTCTAACTATTTCAACTTTTGGAATTAGGTCCAAAATTTTTTTTTTCTCATGAGGTTTAATGGTCCTATATTACCTACTACGTGGTGTTTGTCTAATTGTCATTCCATTGGAGGTTCTGAAGCGAAAAGAATAATATTGTTACGTCATATAGGTGTGAAAAATTATAAAAACAGAATCGAATTACGTAATCAACACAACGCTAGTACTGAGATACACGTGAGTATGTAGTTCACCGCAACGCACTGCGGCCGCAAAATGGTACAGTGATCACATACGCACCGTATAATAGAAACTAGTGACGTGTCATTTAACAATAATCAGATAAAATATAGCAGTTAATATACAGCAAGTAACACGCATTGCCAAGTAGCAATTTCATAACACATAAAAGTCTCGACTTCTATGTAGGTCAGTCTACTTACGTCATATCCGAAAATGAAAATAAGGTTTCTAGGTATCAAGCTACTACTATCTTGGGTGGATGCTGACATAGAAAGGAAATTTCTAGTCAAAATTTTAGTCATGCAAAAACATAATATAAACAATTAAAGCACATAATTTAAACAATTTAAGCATATAATTTAAACAATTAAAACACATAGTCCAAATAGTCATATAACAACATTTATGAAATATAAACTTAAACAAATATATTCATTTATGCAAAATCACAAAATATTTTATTTTAATTGAATATAAACGGTATTTCGTAGTTCTTTCCACACCACGTAGGTGTTGTTTTGAGTTCTCGATCTTTTGATTGGAGTTTTGTTATGAAAGTCAATTCGTCGCAATGTCATAAACCTTTAGGCAATTTAAAATAAAATAAGAACATACCTTCGAAGAGCTTCAGACGGTAATAGGAGACACATTTCCCCTCAAGTAATTTAATTAATGATCTAAACTTACATGATAAGAAAATTTTAATTAATGAAAAAAAATTTTGGTTTGATGAAAACAATGATTTGAGTTTTAGGTCCGAAAGTTTTGAACATAAGCTCTGATACCACCTGTAACGCCCCGAATCCAAAACACATAAATATCTAAGATTCGAGGTGCCACTTGTGACTAAAAATACGAACTATAAATTTTTTGATATAAAAAGGGATAAAATCAGAGATGAGTTTTATGCAGCGGAAGAATGAGTAGGATAATATTTATAATATATTTCTCACACACATATATATAAAACTTAATATCAATAGTATCATTTTATTTAAGTGGAGAACTCCGTGTCGTCTCTATTACTGTCCTTGCTCCACGAATTCATAATCTGCAAGGGTTGAAAAAGGGGGGCGTGAGATTTGAATTCTCACGTATGGGTGATTTGCAACGTCATGGGATTGGTAAATCCGAAATATGTTAAATTATACTCATTAATAAAGTAATTAATTAATTTAAGCAGTTGACATATAAATATGAATAACATATACCACAGAAGTAACAAGATCACGTAATAATTAATTGGGCATAGCAGGTTTCACATCATATAATTGATATATCACAAGTTAATTCACATTAAGGGGCAAAGCCCAAAACCATTTTCACGTATCGGCCCAATCTGCCAAAATCATTTTTCACATATAGTAAATCTCCCCCAAACCATTTCTCACCATCAATTCATCCATTCATGTGACCATGAATCTGAATAATTATTATCACTCATGGCCACCACAAATAATATCAGCGACCATGAATCTGACCTATTATCACTCATGGCCGTACGTGTCAATCCACAAACAAAACTGTTGCACATCAAATCAATAATTACTCGCTTTCCTCTTTCCCATAAAACTGTCATTTCAAATTGTGGGGAGAATTCACATAATTCATACTTAAACAGATTCATGCTCACAAAATGCCCTTATATCATGCAATCGTGATTAATTCAAGTAAAACAATAGACATTTGGTATCATATATAAATACATCACATAATTCAAACAATTATATAGTAGGTGTACATTTATGTTGGATTAGTTGTTTTAGATTTATTTAGTCGAGTTCAGAGTATACCAGCACAACGTATTATTAGCAGATCAATCAACCGATCATCACCCACCTGATTGTTTCGAGTCCCGAGAATATTGTGTATGCAGACGGTCGAGTCCTTCGTGCGTGTCCCGAAAAGTACAGAATCCTAATAAGGAGTATTTCGATTAAAAGATCGACTTTTGAATTTGAAAAGCTTAAGAGTGTGAAACTCGAGGATTGAGTAGATCGTTGTCTTTAGAAAACTATTGAAAACTAAAGTTTTCAAAGGTTGATTTCAAATTGATAAGTACACCCCTTTTTAAGAGGAGGTGTATTAAGGGGGTGTATTTACTAAAAGCAGTGGTGTAACAGGGGGGTGTATTTGCTGAAAGCAGTGGTGTAACAGGGAGAGTGTATTTACTGAATTCAGTGTGGTTCTTAACAAAGGCCCTTTAAGAAAGAAAATATAAGAATTCATATTTTATAAAAACCTCTTATTAAAACTTATTAAAGACTTTGGCTTTTCTAAGACAAATTATAAAAATTACTTTTCTTTTCTAACTTTAGTAATACTTCTAAAATTGATTTGTAATGTAACACCCCGAATCCGAAACACATTAAACATCTCAGATTCGAGGTGTCACTTGTAATTAAATACGAACTATAAAATTTTTGATATAAAAAGGGATAATAAAATCAGAGATGAGTTTTATGCAGCGGAAGAAATGAGTAGAATAATTTTAATAAGTATCTCACACATGTATATCTATGAATATAAAGCTTAATATTATCAGTAACAATTTGTTTAAGCGGGGAACTCCGTGTCGTCTCTATTACTGTCCTTGCTCCACGAAATCATAATCTGCAAGGGTTGTAAAAAGGGGGCGTGAGATTTGAATTCTCACGTATGGGTGATTTGCAACGTTATGGGATTGGTAAATCTGAAATATATTAAATTATACTCATTAATAAAGTATTTAATTCATTTAATCAATTAACATAATAATACGAACATCATAAATCATATAAATAACAAGTTCACATAATAATCAGTTGGGCACAACATGTTTCACATCATATAATTGAAATATCACAAGTTGGTTCACGTTAAGGGGCAAAGCCCACAATCATTTTCACATATAGTAAATCTCTTCTAAAATACCATAAACAATTCCCCCGTGACCATGCACCTGATCTATTATCAAACATGGCCACATCCACTGTAAACAATTCCCGTGACCATGCACCTGATTTATTATCAAACATGGCCACATCCACTATTTCCACAGACGAATCCCGTGACCATGCACCTGATTTATTATCAAACATGGCCACATCCACTATTTCCACAAACGAATCACGTGACCATGCACCTGATTTATTATCAAACATGGCCACATCCACTTCCTTTTCCGTACAACAACTGTCCATTCGAAATATGCACATAACTCATACTCAAATAGATTCATGCTCACAAAATGCTCTAATATCATGCAACCGCCATTAATTAGAATGAAACAATAAATATTTATATTATGTATAAATATATCACATAATTCAAACAGTTATATAGTAGGTGTACATTTATGTTGGATAAGTTGTTTTAGATTGATTTAGTCGAGTTCAGAGTATACCAGCACAACGTATTATGAGCAGATCAATCAACAGATCATCACCCACCTGATTGTTGGGAGTCCTGAGAATGGTGCACAGACGGATGGTCGAGTCCTTGGTGCAGAATCCTACTAGCATTGATTCCTAATATAAAGTTGTTCGATTAAAAGTTGATCTTTGATGAATTTAGGAAGAATTTGAGAGTTTGCGTTATGTGAGACGAGTGATTGATGTATCATATACTTTAAAAGGACTGGTTTAAGGTTCACACCCCATTTTGGTGAATACACCACCTCTAAAAAGGATGGGTGTATTTTTGGAGTGTACTTACTGATTTTCTTGATTGTATGATTATTTATATTTCTACAAAACAAACCTTTAATTTCCTTTATTCTTTTGTAAAAACTTTTACTATTTTAAAAAGTATAACTTTAAATACTTTTCTTGAAAAGGATAAAAGATAAGAAATTTATAGAAATTTACACTAATAACATATGTACTAAATTTAATGTCTTTCTTTTCTAAGATTTTACTTTCTTATTCTTAGAAGGCCATTGAATATAGTTTATACTTTTATAAATAAAATCCTTTGAAAATTATTTCATTTAAAGAATAAATACTAAAATAATGTCATATATATATTTTTCTTCATTTTTAGAAGTACTTGATTTTAAAGAGATTTTAATAAAACTTAAAAGAATAAAAATATTTTCCTATATTATTAGTATTATTAATTGAGTTAACTTGTATCATTTTCAAAACAAAAGAGTACTATTATTTTCTACTAAATTGTTTTTCATTTGATACAACCGTTTAACCCGAGACAAGGGAGAAGACGAGTTTCCCTTTGTCTACGGATTTAAAACAAAAGCGTTTTAACAATTGAAAATCATCATCCAATAGAAATTAACAACACTAATTTCCAAAACACTGTCCAACTAAACAGTGATACCATACATCTATAAGAATAATACTTAACAACCAAAGATTAATACTAATCCTCTAAAGTCCATGAACTACAAATAAAATTTGAAAGCAACAGAACTCAGAAATTCATCTACTGTAAGTAATAAACCAAAGTCCAAAAAGTTTGAAACTTGAACATCAGTCAGTGAATAGAAAAAAAAATAGAAAACAGTAGTTCATCCATTCTCTCCCGTTTCTTGTTACACGGTTCCGCAATAGCCTCGATAAAAATCAGAAATTTACGAATGGAAGAAAACGAAGGTAGAGCCCTTACGTTTCTTCGGGTTCGAGGTGGAAATTGGGCAGCCTAACGGCGTGTCTTAGTATTTCCAGAAATCTTGGCAACGGGGTTTTGTCTCGGCGTCATTTGATCGGAAAAACGAAAGAGTTGGGTTACGGTTTTGAAGTCGAAATTTAAACGGAGTTAAAATTGAAAAGGGGAAAATTTATCTTACTGAAAGAAGAGAGAGATGACGGTTGTGGCTTCGTTCGGTGGTCAGGGGAGCGTCGATCGGTGAAGAGGCGTCGCTGGCTGGCTTCGCTGAGCTTCGGCGAGGAGGCGTCGCTGGTTGGCTTCGATCGGAGAAGGAGCAGAGGCGTCGCTGATCGAAGCAGAGGCAGAAGAGGCGTGGTGGTCGTTCGCGAAGCAGCGTCGATCGGCCGGAGAGAGGCGTCGTGGTGAAGGACGAAGCAGCGTGGCCGACTGATCGGAGAAGAGAAGAGGCGCGGCTTCGACGGAGGAAAGGAGGAAGAGTGATCGGCGGCGGGTTCGGCTGAGCGGCGTCCGTTGTCGGTCGGAGAAAGGAGAGGAAGGCGTCGCGGTGGTCTGATCGGAGGAGAGGCGATCGGCGTTTGGGAAGGAGGAAGAAGGCACGCTGAATTTTGTTTTTGGGGGAGAGAGAGAAAAACCCTTGGGTTCCCTTTCCTTTAATCTTGTAACTGATATGCTTGGGTATGGAAAGGGACACGTAGTTATATAAAGGATAAGTCCATTAATTAAGAATTAATTTTATTACTCTTAATTACTTGTGGCTAAGAATTTAAAGATACAAGATTTTCATAGGATCTCTTG
Source organism: Ballota nigra (assembly GCA_947034835.1). Lineage (NCBI taxonomy): Eukaryota > Viridiplantae > Streptophyta > Magnoliopsida > Lamiales > Lamiaceae > Ballota > Ballota nigra. Next base: position 29,777,841 of record OX344728.1, on the reverse strand, counting down.
TATTTACTAAGGCATGTTTGGTTTGTGAAATAAACCAAAAACGAGAAGTTAGTATAAATTTTAAAATTTGATTAATCAATTAATTATTTCAAGACATTGCAATTTATCCTAATAAATTATACGGATCGAAAACATAAATTTAAACTTTGAATAATTAATTTCTCGTAGTCCTTTATTCATTTGAAATATTCGATTTCTTTCTTTGAACTTGGGAATTTGAAATAGGGTATATATTTGAATTACACAATAGCACACAAAATAATAAAATTAAAAGAGACAAGGATATTAATATAAAATTATATAATTAAGGTTTCTAAGAAAATAAAAGGTATAAAACGGGACGGGGTATTACATCCTCACCCCCTTAACAGGAATTTCGTCCCCGAAATTCGACTTCTAGGTATTATTTAGGTATTGCTCGGCTAAACCTTAACCCTTATTTTAAGCAGTATCTATATGTATTTTTTTTTCTAGTCTTAACCCCCTTTCTGCTCAGTATCTATACGGGATGTTCAGGTCCTTTCAATCGGAGTTGTCCTCCACTGTTTTCCCCTTCTTCTAGGATAGCATTCACGTGTCCTGACCACTTCTGATCTTGGTGAGGTGGAACTCTGACTGGTGGCCCTAACTGACGGTTGTTGGGTGCAGGTGGATAGTAAGGCTGGTAGTTACCCACTTGTTGCGGGTGGTACTGGGTATTGTTAATTGGTTGGCGATTGACATTTGATGGTTGAGTGCATTCTCTAACTTTTTGCCCTGGTTGGTTGCAACGGAAACAAGTTACTTTATCCTGGTTGCATCGTCCCCAGTGTCTCTTTCCACATGTTGAACAATTTGGATCATTTTGAGAAGCATCATAGTCGTTCCCCCCAGGTGGTGGAACTGAATTTTTCTTAAAGTTGGGCTGCCAATTACGATTGACGGGGACTGTCGTCGAAGTCTGCTTGTACTCCAGATTCTGGCTGATCGAGACTAGCAGTGCTCGATGAAAAACTTCTCCATAGCTTGGCATTTGAAGACCAATCACAATTCCTGCTACTTCTGGCCTCAAACCCTGTTCAAACCTCCGGGCTTTTCTATCATCATTGTCCACCAGATGTGGAGCATAACGGGACAGCTGGTTGAATTTTCTCTCGTACTCTATCACCGAGAGAGTTCCCTGACGAAGATTAACAAACTCTTGTTCCTTCCGATCTCTTAGTACTCGTGGAAAGTACCTGTCCAGCACAGCTTTCTTGAAATCCTCCCAAGTAAGGACTTGTCTAGCTTCTTCGTTCATAGTCCGTTCATAGGACTCCCACCATTGGGCTGCATCCTCCATTAGCTGGAACTGGGACAGGAGACTTTCTGTGCATCAGCCATTGCCATATGTCGGAAAATACGTTCCATCCCGAATATCCACTTCTCGATTTCAAAGGGGTTCTCTCTTCCATTCAGCCTAGGTGGCTGTAGTCGTCGAAAGCGTTCGACAAAGTCGTTCATCCTGGGCGCTATTTGAGGAATAGGCCCATAAAGTGGTGGAGGAGGTGGCGGAGCTTGTTGTTGTATGTAGTTCTGGAGGGAGATCAGTATTTCTCTTGCAATATTATTCCCAGGTGCAGCCTGCTGAGGTGGTTCAGGTTCGGCCTGAGGAGGTAGGTCATGTTCTATAGGATTTCCTGGGGCCGGGATAGGGTTACCACGAGGTCGTCCACGTCTACGTCCTGGTGTCATTCTAGTGGTGGATCTAAAGAAAAGAATAGTATTATTATGATATGTATAGGTGTGAGAAAACTATAAAAACATAATCGGATTAACCAAATTAACACAACGCTAGCACTGAAATACGTGTGGTACATAATTCACCGCTTCGCATCGGGGCCCTCAATGGTACAGTGCTCACATTCGCACAGTATAATAGGAACCAGTGATGTGTCATTAAGTGATAATCAGATAAAATATAACAGTCAATATAGAGCAAGTAACACACATTACCAAGTAGCAATTTCATAACACATATATATCATATAAAAGTCTCGACTTCTATGTAGGTCAGTCTACTTACGTCATATCCGAAAATAAGTTTTCCAGGTACCGAGCTACTACTATCTTAGGTGGATTCTAACATAGAAAGGAAATTTCTAGTCAAAATTTTAGTCATGCAGAAACATAATATAAACAATTAAAGCACACAATTTAAATAATTTAAGCATATAATTTAAACAATTAAAACACATAGTCTAAATAGTAATATAGCAACATTTATGAAATTTATAAACTTTAAACAAATATATTCATATATGCAATTCACAAAATATAGCATTTTAATAGCAATATAAACAACATTTCGTAGTTCTTTCTACACCACGTAGGTGTTGTTTTGAGTTCTCGGTCTTTTGATTTGAGTTTTGTTATGAAAGTCAACTTGTTGCAAGTTTATAAACTTATAGGCACTTTTGATAATAAAAGGATTAAGTGCAGGATAATACAATTCCAAACCACTTTTTACAAATTGGTACAGCATAATTGAACAGACGCACAAAAAAAAGTTGAACATAAGTATAAATTTTTTGAACACTGTACTATCTTGTAAATAGTGGTGTTCAATTGTATTATTTTGTGAATGCCCCATAATAAAACAAGAACATACCTTCGAGGAGCTTCAGACGGTAATAGGAGACACATTTCCCCTCAAGTGATTTAATTAATGATCTAAATTTACATGATAAGAAAATTTTAATTAATGAAAAATAATTTTGGTTTGATGAAAACAATGATTTGGTTTTAGGTCCGAAAGTTTTGAACATAAGCTCTGATACCACCTGTAACGCCCCGAATCCGAAACACATTAAACATCTCAGATTCGAGGTGTCACTTGTAACTAAAATACGAACTATAAAATTTTTGATATAAAAAGGGATAATAAAATCAGAGATGAGTTTTATGCAGCGGAAGAAATGAGTAGAATAATTTTAATAAGTATCTCACACATGTATATCTATGAATATAAAGCTTAATATTATCAGTAACAATTTGTTTAAGCGGGGAACTCCGTGTCGTCTCTATTACTGTCCTTGCTCCACGAAATCATAATCTGCAAGGGTTGTAAAAAGGGGGCGTGAGATTTGAATTCTCACGTATGGGTGATTTGCAACGTTATGGGATTGGTAAATCCGAAATATATTAAATTATACTCATTAATAAAGTATTTAATTCATTTAATCAATTAACATAATAATACGAACATCATAAATCATATAAATAACAAGTTCACATAATAATCAGTTGGGCACAACATGTTTCACATCATATAATTGAAATATCACAAGTTGGTTCACGTTAAGGGGCAAAGCCCACAATCATTTTCACATATAGTAAATCTCTCCTAAAATACCATAAACAATTCCCCCGTCACCATGCACCTGATCTATTATCAAACATGGCCACATCCACTGTAAACAATTCCCGTGACCATGCACCTGATTTATTATCAAACATGGCCACATCCACTATTTCCACAGACGAATCCCGTGACCATGCACCTGATTTATTATCAAACATGGCCACATCCACTATTTCCACAAACGAATCCCGTGACCATGCACCTGATTTATTATCAAACATGGCCACATCCACTTCCTTTTCCGTACAACAACTGTCCATTCGAAATATGCACATAACTCATACTCAAATAGATTCATGCTCACAAAATGCTCTAATATCATGCAACCGCCATTAATTAGAATGAAACAATAAATATTTATATTATGTATAAATATATCACATAATTCAAACAGTTATATAGTAGGTGTACATTTATGTTGGATAAGTTGTTTTAGATTGATTTAGTCGAGTTCAGAGTATACCAGCACAACGTATTATGAGCAGATCAATCAACAGATCATCACCCACCTGATTGTTGGGAGTCCTGAGAATGGTGCACAGACGGATGGTCGAGTCCTTGGTGCAGAATCCTACTAGCATTGATTCCTAATATAAAGTTGTTCGATTAAAAGTTGATCTTTGATGAATTTAGGAAGAATTTGAGAGTTTGCGTTACGTGAGACGAGTGATTGATGTATCATATACTTTAAAAGGACTGGTTTAAGGTTCACACCCCATTTTGGTGAATACACCACCTCTAAAAAGGATGGGTGTATTTTTGGAGTGTACTTACTGATTTTCTTGATTGTATGATTATTTATATTTCTACAAAACAAACCTTTAATTTCCTTTATTCTTTTGTAAAAACTTTTACTATTTTAAAAAGTATAACTTTAAATACTTTTCTTGAAAAGGATAAAAGATAAGAAATTTATAGAAATTTACACTAATAACATATGTACTAAATTTAATGTCTTTCTTTTCTAAGATTTTACTTTCTTATTCTTAGAAGGCCATTGAATATAGTTTATACTTTTATAAATAAAATCCTTTGAAAATTATTTCATTTAAAGAATAAATACTAAATAATGTCATATATATATTTTTCTTCATTTTTAGAAGTACTTGATTTTAAAGAGATTTTAATAAAACTTAAAAGAATAAAAATATTTTCCTATATTATTAGTATTATTAATTGAGTTAACTTGTATCATTTTCAAAACAAAAGAGTACTATTATTTTCTACTAAATTGTTTTTCATTTGATACAACCGTTTAACCCGAGACAAGGGAGAAGACGAGTTTCCCTTTGTCTACGGATTTAAAACAAAAGCGTTTTAACAATTGAAAATCATCATCCAATAGAAATTAACAACACTAATTTCCAAAACACTGTCCAACTAAACAGTGATACCATACATCTATAAGAATAATACTTAACAACCAAAGATTAATACTAATCCTCTAAAGTCCATGAACTACAAATAAAATTTGAAAGCAACAGAACTCAGAAATTCATCTACTGTAAGTAATAAACCAAAGTCCAAAAAGTTTGAAACTTGAACATCAGTCAGTGAATAGAAAAAAAAATAGAAAACAGTAGTTCATCCATTCTCTCCCGTTTCTTGTTACACGGTTCCGCAATAGCCTCGATAAAAATCAGAAATTTACGAATGGAAGAAAACGAAGGTAGAGCCCTTACGTTTCTTCGGGTTCGAGGTGGAAATTGGGCAGCCTAACGGCGTGTCTTAGTATTTCCAGAAATCTTGGCAACGGGGTTTTGTCTCGGCGTCATTTGATCGGAAAAACGAAAGAGTTGGGTTACGGTTTTGAAGTCGAAATTTAAACGGAGTTAAAATTGAAAAGGGGAAAATTTATCTTACTGAAAGAAGAGAGAGATGACGGTTGTGGCTTCGTTCGGTGGTCAGGGGAGCGTCGATCGGTGAAGAGGCGTCGCTGGCTGGCTTCGCTGAGCTTCGGCGAGGAGGCGTCGCTGGTTGGCTTCGATCGGAGAAGGAGCAGAGGCGTCGCTGATCGAAGCAGAGGCGGAAGAGGCGTGGTGGTCGTTCGCGAAGCAGCGTCGATCGGCCGGAGAGAGGCGTCGTGGTGAAGGACGAAGCAGCGTGGCCGACTGATCGGAGAAGAGAAGAGGTGCGGCTTCGACGGAGGAAAGGAGGAAGAGTGATCGGCGGCGGGGTGGCTGAGCGGCGTCCGTTGTCGGTCGGAGAAAGGAGAGGAAGGCGTCGCGGTGGTCTGATCGGAGGAGAGGCGATCGGCGTTTGGGAAGGAGGAAGAAGGCACGCTGAATTTTGTTTTTGGGGGAGAGAGAGAAAAACCCTTGGGTTCCCTTTCCTTTAATCTTGTAACTGATATGCTTGGGTATGGAAAGGGACACGTAGTTATATAAAGGATAAGTCCATTAATTAAGAATTAATTTTATTACTCTTAATTACTTGTGGCTAAGAATTTAAAGATACAAGATTTTCATAGGATCTCTTGTATTTACTAAGGCATGTTTGGTTTGTGAAATAAACCAAAAACGAGAAGTTAGTATAAATTTTAAAATTTGATTAATCAATTAATTATTTCAAGACATTGCAATTTATCCTAATAAATTATACGGATCGAAAACATAAATTTAAATTTTGAATAATTAATTTCTCGTAGTCCTTTATTCATTTGAAATATTCGTTTTCTTTCTTTGAACTTGGGAATTTGAAATAGGGTATATATTTGAATTACACAATAGCACACAAAATAATAAAATTAAAAGAGACAAGGATATTAATATAAAATTATATAATTAAGGTTTCTAAGAAAATAAAAGGTATAAAACGGGACGGGGTATTACATGTAATACTTCTTAAAACAAAGGAATTATATTAATTTTTCCCAAAATTACTATTTTCATTTGTTATTAATTTTGAATATTAAACGACTTGTCTTTTTTCGTTCCTAATTTTCTAACAGTCGCACAAGGGGAAGACGAGTTTCCCTTTGTCTCCAAAAACTCAACTAATATTACTAACAACTAATTTCAGCACCACATCATCAGCTAACCAAACCAAACTAATTCATCCATTCACTAATACCCTCCAACTAATCAATAATACTTAACAGCTAAACCAACAACACTAAACAATAAATTCAATAATACTAATAGTTTGTCCAACTAAAACAATGATACAAAACTGTCATAGGAATGATACTAAACAACTAAAAGAATAATATAAATCCACTAAGTCCAAGTACCACACATCTATAAGAATAATACTCATACAAGTAAAATACTAATGGTCAAGACCAATAACACTATATCACTAAAACAGTGATACTAAACCTTTACAAAAGAAATACCAGTCCAATTTCTATCCCAACTACTACAAGAATTAGAGAGGGGATTAGCAATTCTTACGAGTCCCAAATTGGGCGGCCTAACGGCGTCGTAAAAGGGTTCGATTATTTGTTGGATAATTTCGGCAGCATAACGGCGTGATTCGGGAATTCAGAAAAGTAAAATGGAAAGCCTAACGGCGTCGGTTGGAATTTCCAAAAATTCCGGCAACAACAACCGGTTCAAACGGCGTCAATTTGATCGGAAATTAAACAGAAAACGGGTTACGGTGCGATCGGAATTGAACATCTTAAGGATAGAATTAAAAGAGGGGTTTTGTGATTATCTTACTGGAAAAGAAAAGAGGAGGTGGAGCTGGGCAATTGAGCGGCGGCGGCCAACCGGAGAAGGAGGCGGGGCGGCGCGATTGGCGAGGGGCGGTGCTGCGTGCTGAGGCGGCGGTCGGCGAGGTTGCTATTGGAGGAGGACGGCTTCGGTTTCGGGCTGGCACGGCGGAGCAGGGTGAGGCGGCGCTCTGGCGCTGGGGCGGTGACGCGGCATCGCTCGCGACGGCGGCGTTGGGCGAGACCAGCCGGCGGCGGCGCTCCGTCGCCGGAAGGAGAAGAGGCGTGAGGCGGAGGGGACAGAGGCGCTGAGCACTGGGCTATTGGCGGCACTCGTCGCCGGAAGCAGGGAGGCGCGAGGCGGTGGTCGCCGGCAGAGTGAGGCAGGGGCGAGGCGTTTGGCTGCGGGCGAGAGAGACGAGAGGAGTGAGAGGATTTTTGGGAAAAATTGTACTCTGAAATGGGGAAGAGCACGGTTATATTTATAAGGGAATTTTTTTTAATTAATTAATTTAAAAGGAAAATAAAAGGATAATTCTTGTGGCTAGAAATGAAAGTAAAATTCTTTGATATTTTCGTTCCCACTTATTACGGTTTAGGGGTCGTTTGGTTCACGATTTTAATCCCGAATTAAAAATTAATACAGTTTTAAAACTTAATAAATATTTTAAAGTATTTTAATTATTCTCAACAAATTATACGGATCGAAAACATAATTTTAAACTTTAATAATTAATTTCTCGTAGTCCCTTATCCATTTGAAAGTTTCGATTCCTTTCTTCGAATTCGGGAATTTGAAATAGAGTATATATTTAAATTACACAGTATCTCACAAAATAATAAAATTAAAAAAAACAAGGATAATAATAATATAAAATTATATAATTAAGGTTTCTAGCAAAATAAAAGGTATAAAACGGGACGGGGTATTACAGGGTGGGTGGTTGGGGATGAGGTGGTTGGAAAATTTCACCTTATTTTTTTTACAACTTATTAGTTGTTTGGACTAGGTCCTATTATCCTACATTTACCACTTTCTAAACTTAGTGTCCTCCTTCTCCAAGTGTGAAAACAGGTTGTCCTCCTTTTAGAACCACTCTAAAGATACGGGTCTAAAGAAATATTTTCCCCCTCAACCTACTATTTAATTTTGATTCGAGGGCGAATTAATGCTTTTCAAAGGGAGAGAACGATGACTGATAAGTAGGAATTTATATGTGTTTTTAGTTAAATAAAATGCAATTATTTGTGTTTGATTTAATTAGAAACATATATTTATTTACTTATTATGTTTTAATTGTAAATTTCCACACTTGATCTTTGTATTTGTGTTTTTGAGTGGAATTAGGCACATTTTGGAGTATTGGAGCATGAAATTAAAGGCCGGACCACTCACTAGAAGTCTTTGGGCGATTTTGCACGCGTTAAACCACGTTTGGAGATCCGAAAGAGGCCTAAAATATGGCTTTTTAAAGCCATACAGGATTTTTATTAAAAGAGTGTTAAAATTGATTTTGTGGGTCAACTTATTAATGAGAAAGATCCTCTTTGAAGAAAAGTCAAGGCTTGGTGAGGGGGAGGAGTCAAAGCATGAAGGAGTTACCATTTTGTTAGGCATAAGACTTGGGATTAATTTTTAATTGGCATTAAAGTCTCTTAAAGGAATTAAATTGAGAAAAAAAAAGCATAAAATGTGGCTTAGTTGGGGAGGATATGGATTCTGGGAGGCATTCAGGCACAAAGAAAAGTCAAGGAGAATGATCGAGATTGGCAGCAAGGATTTGCCATAGAACATTTCAAGTGAAGTAATGCTGGATGTAATTTGGTGAAATAAATTCTACCTTTTTTATTTATTTATTTCTAGAAGTTGTTCATTATGTTTCCATTGTTTTATATTGTTTATTTTATTAACATTATGCTAGGCTAAATTTATAATTCCAATTCCGGGAATTTTATCATTCATATATCAATGAGTTTTGGTTAAATTTATTTCCGTTGTGATATTTAAATTTCCGATTTATTCATATTATTTGGTTTTAATGATTGTCTTTTGTGAATAATATTATTTGAATTGGCTATTTCGATGATTCATTCATATTTGCATGCTAGTTTATACAACCGTAATACGTAATCGTTACGAGTGTATTTCATTTAGTAGCAACTAGTAATTTTACTAGAATAATATGAATTAAATTCCTACAAATCGTGCGTACGAATTTGGGAGTTTATTTGGTCCTTATCCTTATGAATAATGCTTCAAGTTAAATTAAATTTAGAGCGTTTTAAACTATTTAACTTGAAAGGCCTTTTAAAGAGCTTCTTTTTAATAGGATACACTTAAGGGACAATTTGATAAACAGAGCTTATTGTTTTATCAGGGACCAATAATCCGGATATTTTAGTTGATCTACGGTATGTTTAGCCAATAAAAGTCGATATGTGAATGACGAATGAACCGTGAATTGGAAATTCTCATTACTTGAATTTTATTCGTGTGCTTTATTTGCTTTATATTTTAAATTTATTGTTAGTAGTTCAAAATTAAATCATTCAAAACCCCCCTTTTTTTGTGTGTGTGATTATAGTCTCTTATTTTACTCATACTAAGATTATAGTTTAATTCAGTATTTCCCTGTGGATTCGACCCCTTATTTATCACTACTGCAAAATTAGTAGTTAATCGAGGGTTATTAATTTGGAATGTCTCGACAGCGCGACCAATGACGATGAGATTGCTAAGCATGAATGGAAAATTCATAAGTATGATCGAGCTAATAGTTTTATCTAATATTTTGAGTTTAAATTAATTGTGAACTTAGTTATTTATTTTAATGTTGGATATTTATTTACGTGAGCTTTAAAGGTTATTCATTGTAAGTTATTAAATTTTAATATGGTTTTCCCTAATGTAAACGATATTTTTTAAATTAAGAAAATATATTGATCATGGGTTTCTTCTCCCTTCGAGAGTGCAATTTTGTATATGTGTGAATCAACATATTGTGTTCGTGTTAATTTTTCTTATTGTTTATCACTTGTCTGCGTCACATTTAATTGATGTACTTTATTTTTTCTTTCATAAAATAATTTTCTTTCCACTTTATAAGTCAAAATTTTTGGGGGTTAGAAAAGAAAAATTGAATCACAAATGAATTTCAAGAAAAATTTGGTCATTTCACTGAAACTTCTTCAGAAAAAATATCGTTTGAAGCAGTACTTGATTTAAATTTCAAACTCTTTACATCAATAAAAAGTAAAAGTGCCAAATTTACAAGGGAAATAAGCACAAGTGTCACTATCAAGTTTTCATTTTAAAAAATATCATCCAACATTTTGTGTGACCCCATGTGCGGCCTTGTGTGATCTTTTTCGGTGGCATTTTAAAATAAAATAAAATTGGGCGCATTTATTTAAAATAAAAACTTGAAGTAACATTATTCTACATTTCTCAATTTGCAACTATATATCCACATACGAAAATATATTCTCTCTGTCCCAATTTTGTTTACCCTAAAGTTCCAAAAAAAAGGGGTTTTTTTTTTTTTTGTTTACACATTTCCTAAAATGGCAAAATGCAATACCACTTTCCAAACTCAGCCCTTAAAAAACTACTTTATTCTAAAAAATATTAATGAACAATTCCTAAAAAGTTATTTTATACTCAAAAGTAGTAATAAACAATTTCTTTCTTAAAAATTGTGTCGTTTAGAAATGGGTAATCAAAATTGGGATGGAGTGAGTATCATGCAAATCTTAAGTAACAAAAAATAGATAAATTGTATCGTTAACCAACAAGACAAACACTGGACTATTTTGCTTGTCAGATTCAAATCCAAGCTTGAAAACATATTGTCCTTTCTTTCCAACCACCCTAAAGATGCGGGTCTAAATAAACATTTTCCCCTCATACTATAGTACTAGATATCACATAGATAAATTCGAGTTGCTTTCTTACTCTTTTTCTGAGGGGTAGAATTTGCACATAAAATTAGTCGGCTTTTCTTACATTAATAGATTAATACATGAAACACAAGTTATTCCTCTAATGGGACACTATAAATATAAAGCAACAATGAATTATTCGCGCAATTAATTAAATCATTAATCCAAAGAAAATAAAATATAAAGAAAATTAATTTCAGTTGTTTCGAAACAGTGATAACAGTTGATTGATCTAACATACTTGAAAATCCTCAATTCTATTCGTCCTTAAACAATAAATCTGGATTTCGTAAGGTCGGGTGTAAAGTTGTGAATAAACATTCATTAATTGTCTCAATTTTTATGGTGTAGAACTTGCTATTGAAAATTAATTAAATAATTTTCCCATATATAGTATCTATTAAAATATATATTTGTAACGCCCCGAATCCGAAACACATTAAATATCTCAGATTCGAGGTATTACTTATGACTAAAATACGAACTATAAAATTTTTGATATAAAAAGGTATAATAAAATGAGAGATGAGTTTTATGCAGCGGAAGAAAATGAGTAGAATAATTTTAATAAGTATCTCACACATGTATATCTATGAATATAAAGCTCAGTATTAACAGTAACATTTTATTTAAGCGGGGAACTCCATGTCGTCTCTATTACTGTCCTTGCTCCACGAAATCATAATCTGCAAGGGTTGTAAAAAGGGGGCGTGAGATTTGAATTCTCACGTATGGGTGATTTGCAACGTCATAGGATTGGTAAATCCGAAATATATTAAATTATACTCATTAATAAAGTATTTAATTCATTTAATCAATTGACATAATAATACGAACATCATATATTATATAAATAACAAGTTCTCATAATAATCAGTTGGGCACAACAGGTTTCACATCATATAATCGAAATATCACAAGTTGGTTCACATTAAGGGGCAAAGCCCACAATCATTTTCACATATAGTAAATCTCTTCCAAAACAATATAAACAATTCCCCGTGACCATGCACCTGATCTATTATCAAACATGGCCACATCCACAGCAAACAAATCATGTGACCATGCACCTGATTTATTATCAAACATGGCCACCCACAACTTCCACAAACGAATCCCGTGACCATGCACCTGATTTAATATCAAACATGGTCACACACAACTTCCACAAATGAATCCCATGACCATGCACCTGATTTAATATCAAACATGGTCACACACAACTTCCACAAATGAATCCCGTGACCATGCACCTGATTTAATATCAAACATGGTCACACACAACTTCCACAAATGAATCTCGTGACCATGCACCTGATTTAATATCAAACATGGTCACACACAACTTTCTCTTCCTTACATAAACTGTCAATTCGAATAGCACACATAATTCATACTTAGATAGATTCATGCTCACAAAATGCCCTTATATCATGCAGTCATAAACGATTTATATATTTAGATAAACACAACAATCCATATAAGGTATATATATAATAATATCATATAGTTCACACACTTATATAATAGGCTTACATTTATGTTGTATTAGTTGTTTTATAAGTTTGATTTAGTCGAGTTCAGAGTATACCAGCACAACGTATTATAAGCAGATCAATCAATATATCATCACCCACCTGTTTGCTCCGGGTCCCGAGAATGATGTATAAACAGATGGTTGAATCCCTCGTGCGTATTCCAACTAGCACAAAATCCTAATATGAAAACATTTAATTAAAAGTTGACCCTTAAATTACTGGAAGACTTGAGAGTTTGTGTTACGCGGATCGAGGTGGTCGATGTCTTATAAACTTATTAAAAGGACTTACTTAAAGGTCCCACCTTATTTTGGTAAATACACCACTTCTAAAAGGGGTGAGTGTATTTGAGGTGTACTTACTAATTTTCTTGTTGTATGACCATTACAATTTCTATATACAAAATAATATTCTACTACCCTAAGATTTTATAAAAGCCCTTTATATTTTTAAAGGTATATCCATAATTATTTTCTTGAAGAGAATTTAAATAGGAAATTTATTTAATTAATAATAATATAATAAAAGTCCAAATTAATATTTTACTTTCTAAAATTATCATTTCTTAATTTAAAAGAATTTTGAATAAAATTTATATTTTATAAATAAGAATCCCTTTATAAATCTTATTTGATTTTAGAAAGACTTGAATAATACATATTAAAATAGCATATATAATATAATTTTTCTTTCTGTTATTAGTAATACTTTTAAAATTAATTAGTAACACTTTCAAAATAAAGAATAATACTATTTTTCCAAAAATACCCTTTTTCATTTGTTACTAAATTTTGGATATAAATGACTTGTCTTTTTCGATCATTTTTCAAAACTCGATCTTATACGACAATTTTGAGAATAAAAGATATTACTCTTAAAATCCAACAGTATTAGTCATTTTCCCCCGAAGAAACATGATCAAGATTTCAAAGAAAATATAAAGTTTTTCCTGTTAAGAAGAAGAGTATCCTTTGCCAACCCATTAGCTATCTTAACACAATCATCATATTAAAAGCCCAATTCCAACTAAGGACAGAAGAACGATAGATAAAACTAAACGGTACAACCGTAGGAACTTAAATTCACCAAACAACCAATTCTTAGAAAATTAACCAAAATCAAAAGTCCATTTACAAACTCATAGGCTTCAATCCAAAAACAATATTTCTTAAACTTACAAAGTAAAACTGATCAATTCCTATTCCAACTATTACGAGAATTAGAGAGGAGTTAGCAAGTCTTACGAGCCCCAAATTCGGCAGCCTAACGGCGTAGTTCGGAGACTCGTCGGGTAAATTTTGGCAGCGTAACGACGTGATTCTGGATTTTCCGAAAACAAAACAAGCAGCGGCTACATAAGAAAGGGCAAAGATGGCAACGACACCTCGATTTAGCACAAAACGAATTGTGAGCATTTAATCAAAGGGGCTATGGAACTGAACAAAATAAATTTTGGATTTAAACGATACTCACCCAGGGAGGAGGGCGAATAGGTTTCGATCGGAGACGAGAGTGGCGTTTGGCTTTGGCGGCTGGTGGTCGGCGATTGAAGAGGGGCTGCGGTGCTCGGTCGGTGGCACGGCGTCTGGGAATAGGGCTCGCGATGCTGCTCCGAAGGGAGGAGAGAGCGACGGTGCTCCTTTGTGATGGCGGTGCTGTGCGACGGGGAGGGTGGCACGAGGCAGCTCCGATCGCGACGGTGTTCGCGTCAGTGGTGGGCGATCGGCGGCGGTGCTCCGTTTGGCACGACGGAGCGGCGGCGGTTGAGGAGTCGAAGCAGAGCAGCGGCGCTTGGACCGCGGCGGTCGTTGGAGGCGACGGCATTTGGGAACAGAGCTCACGGCGCACGGTGGCGGCCGATCATGAAGGGGCGACGACGCTGGCCTTCGTGCGACGGGGAAGAGGGCTGGGCGAAGGGGACGGCAGCGCCGCGCTTGGTGGCGGCGACTTCGGGTCACCGGAAAAGGAAGGATGAGGAGAAGGCTGCGTACGAAATTAAGAGAGAAGGAGACGTGGGTTTGATTTGGGAAAGAAGCATAGTGAATTTGGGAACTGATGGAATTTAAGGGAGAGAGACGTGTTTATTTATAGATGAATTCCAAGTACTTAATTAATTAATTTAAATTTAAAAGAAAAGATAATTTATGTGGATAAGATAAATCTTTTAATTAATTTAAAACAAAAGGGAAAGTAAATTATGTGGTTTAGGATTAACCCTCTTTAATTCGAATATTTTCGTTCCTAATTTATACGGTTTAGGGATCGTTAGGTTCACGAGTTTAATCCCAAATTGAAAATTAATACAGTTTTAAAATTCGATTAATATTTTATTGTATTTTAATTATTCTCAATAATTTATTCGGATCGAAATTCTTATTTTTAATCTTTTAATATTTAATTTCTCGTAATCCCTTATCCATTTGAAATATTCGATTTCTTTCTTCGAATTCGGGAATTTGAAGTAGGGTATAAATTTAAATTACACAGTAGCACACAAAATAATAAAATTAAAAGAAATGAAGATAATAATAATATAAAATTATAAAATTAAAGTTTCTAGGAAATTAAAAGGTATGAAACGGGACGGGGTATTACATCCTCACCCCCTTAACAAGAATTTCATCCCCGAAATTCACCTTCTAGGTATTGCTTGACTAAATCTCGTATGTTCATCTTCAAGTGGTTCCGTCATCTACATGTCAAAGTTATTGACCTAACACAGTGGGTGGTGAAACTTGAAATCGTATTAGCATTTTTCTAACTATCTCAACTTTTGGAATTAGGTCCCATATATATTTTTTTCTCATAAGGTTTACTGGTCCTATATTATCTAGTACGTGGGGTTTGTCTTGTTGTCATTCTTTTGGTAGTCTCGAGAAAAGAATAATATTGTTACGATATGTATAGGCGTGAGAAAGTTATAAAAACATAACCGGATTAACCAAATTAACACAACGCTAGCACTGTAACACGTGTGGTACATAATTCATCGCTTCGCATCGGGGCCCCAATGGTACAGTGCTCACATTCGCACAGTATACTAGGAACCAGTGATGTGTCATTAAGTGATAATCAGATAAAATATGACAGTTAATATAGAGCAAGTAACACATATTGCCAAATAGCAATTTCATAACATATATATTATATAAAAGTCTTGGGTCTTATGAAGGTCGATCTACTTTCATTATATTCCAAAATGAAGACAAAACTTCTAGGTAACGAGTTACTACTATCTTAGGTGGATTCTAACATAGAAAGGAAATTTCTAGTCAAAATTTTAGTCATGCAGAAACATAATTTAAACATTTAAAGCATAAAAGTTCAAATAGTCACATAATAACATTTATGAAATTTATAAGTCTACGCAATTCACAAAATATTGTATTTTAATAGTAACATAAGCGATATTTCGTGGTTTTTCTACACCTCGTGGGTGTTGTTTTGAGTTCTCGATCTTTTGATTGGAGCTTTGTTTTGAAAGTCAACTTATCGCAAGTTTATAAACTTATAGGCACTTTTGATAAATAAAAGAAGAACATACCTTCGAGGAGCTTTAGACGGTAATAGGAGACACATTTCCCCTCAAGTTATTTAATTAGTGATTTATACTTACATGATAAGAAAATTTATTTTAAGAAAAGGAAATTTTGGTTTGATGAAAACAATGATTTGGTTTTATGTCCGAAAGTTTTGAACGTAAGCTCTGATACCACCTGTAACGCCCCGAATCCGAAACACATTAAATATCTCAGATTCGAGGTATTACTTATGACTAAAATACGAACTATAAAATTTTTGATATAAAAAGGTATAATAAAATGAGAGATGAGTTTTATGCAGCGAAAGAAAATGAGTAGAATAATTTAAATAAGTATCTCACACATGTATATCTATGAATATAAAGCTCAGTATTAACAGTAACATTTTATTTAAGCGGGGAACTCCGTGTCGTGTCTATTACTGTCCTTGCTCCACGAAATCATAATCTGCAAGGGTTGTAAAAATGGGGCGTGAGATTTGAATTCTCACGTATGGGTGATTTGCAACGTCATGGGATTGGTAAATCCAAAATATATTAAATTATACTCATTAATAAAGTATTTAATTCATTTAATCAATTGACATAATAATACGAACATCATATATTATATAAATAACAAGTTCTCATAATAATCAGTTGGGCACAACAGGTTTCACATCATATAATCGAAATATCACAAGTTGGTTCACGTTAAGGGGCAAAGCCCACAATCATTTTCACATATAGTAAATCTCTTCCAAAACAATATAAACAATTCCCCGTGACCATGCACCTGATCTATTATCAAACATGGCCACATCCACTGCAAACAAATCCTGTGACCATGCACCTGATTTATTATCAAACATGGCCACCCACAACTTCCACAAACGAATCCCGTGACCATGCACCTGATTTAATATCAAACATGGTCACACACAACTTCCACAAATGAATCCCGTGACCATGCACCTGATTTAATATCAAACATGGTCACACACAACTTTCACAAATGAATCCCGTGACCATGCACCTGATTTAATATCAAACATGGTCACACACAACTTCCACAAATGAATCTCGTGACCATGCACCTGATTTAATATCAAACATGGTCACACACAACTTTCTCTTCCTTACATAAACTGTCAATTCGAATAGCACACATAATTCATACTTAGATAGATTCATGCTCACAAAATGCCCTTATATCATGCAGTCATAATCGATTTATATATTTAGATAAACACAAAAATCCATATAAGGTATATATATAATAATATCATATAGTTCACATACTTACATAATAGGTTTACATTTATGTTGTATTAGTTGTTTTAGTTTGATTTAGTCGAGTTCAGAGTATACCAGCACAACGTATTATAAGCAGATCAATCAATAGATCATCACCCACATGTTTGCTCCGGGTCCCGAGAATGATGTATAAACAGATGGTTGAATCCCTCGTGCGTATTCCAACTAGCACATAATCCTAATATGAAAACATGTAATTAAAAGTTGACCCTTGAATTACTGGAAGACTTGAGAGTTTGTGTTACACGAATCGAGGTGGTCGATGTCTTATAAACTTATTAAAAGGACTTACTTAAAGGTCCCACCTTATTTTGGTAAATACACCACTTCTAAAAAGGGTGGGTGTATTTGAGGTGTACTTACTAATTTTCTTGTTGTATTACCATTACAATTTCTATATACAAAATAATATTCTACTACCCTAAGATTTTATAAAAGCCCTTTATATTTTTAAAGGTATATCCATAATTATTTTCTTGAAGAGAATTTAAATAGGAAATTTATTTAATTAATAATAATATAATAAAAGTCCAAATTAATATTTTACTTTCTAGATTTTCTTAGAAAATTAACCAAAATCAAAAGTCTTACGAGCCCCAAATTCGGCAGCCTAACGGCGTAGTTTGGAGACTCGTCGGGTAAATTTCGGTAACGTAACGACGTGATTCTGGATTTTCCGAAAATAAAACAAGCAGCGGCTACATAAGAAAGGGCAAAGATGGCAACGATACCTCGATTTAGCACAAAACGAATTGTGAGCATTTAATCAAAGGGGCTATGGAATTGAACAAAATAAACTTTGGATTTAAACGAGACTCACCCAAGGAGGATGGCGAATCGGCTTCGATTGGAGACGAGAGTGGCGTTTGGCTTCGGCGGGTGGTGGTCGGCGATCGAAGAGGGGCGGCGGTGCTCGGTCGGTGGCACGGCGTTTGGGAACAGGGCTCGCGATGCTGCTTCGAAGGGAGGAGAGAGAGCGACGGTGCTCC
Organism: Ballota nigra; assembly: GCA_947034835.1. Lineage (NCBI taxonomy): Eukaryota > Viridiplantae > Streptophyta > Magnoliopsida > Lamiales > Lamiaceae > Ballota > Ballota nigra. The sequence goes on along the minus strand of OX344728.1, from coordinate 29,759,495 downwards.
TTTGCGATGGCGGCGCTGCACGACGGGGAGGGCGGCACGAGGCAGCTCCGATCGCGACGGTGTTCGCGTCAGTGGTGGGCGATCGGTGGCGGCGCTCCGTTTGGCGCGACGGAGCGGTGGCGGTTGAGGAGTCGAAGCAGGGCGGCGACGCTTGGACAACGGCGGTCGTTGGAGGCGACGACCTTTGGGAACAGAGCTCACGGCGCACAGTGGCGGCCGATCGGGAAGGGGCGGCAACGCTGGCCTTCGTGCGACGGGGAAGAGGGCTGGGCGAAGGGGACGGCGGCACTTCGCTTGGTGGCGGCGACTTCGGGTTGCCGGAAAAGGAAGGAGGAGGAGAAGACTGCGTATGAAATCAAGAGAGAAGGAGACGTGGGTTTGATTTGGGAAAGAAGCAGAGTGAATTTGGGAACTGATGGAATTTAAGGGAGAGAGACGTGTTTATTTATAGAAGAATTCCAAGTATTTAATTAATTAATTTAAATTTAAAAGAAAAGATAATTTATGTGGATAAGATAAATCTTTTAATTAATTTAAAACAAAAGGGAAAGTAAATTATGTGGTTTAGGATTAACCCCCTTTAATTCGGATATTTTCGTTCCTAATTGATACGGTTTAGGGATCGTTAGGTTCACGAGTTTAATCTCAAATTGAAAATTAATACAGTTTTAAAATTCGATTAATATTTTATTGTATTTTAATTATTCTCAATAATTTATTCGGATCGAAATCCTAATTTTTAATCTTTTAATATTTAATTTCTCGTAATCCCTTATCCGTTTGAAATATTCGATTTCCTTCTTCGAATTCGGGAATTTGAAATAGGGTATAAATGTAAATTACAAAGTAGCACAAAAAATAATAAAATTAAAAGACACGAAGATAATAATAATATAAAATTATATAATTAAGGTTTCTAGGAAAATAAAAGGTATGAAACGAGACGGGGTATTACAATATTTATATGCAACACACGTTATAATAAGTAGCTTTAAAAATAAAATTAATATATTTCTACTCTTAAGCAATTGAGGGTGAGATGTTTTGTTGCAGCAACAAGCAAGTCCTATTCATCATCGAAAAGGTGGATAGAAGGAGGAGGTCTCATTACTGCCCAAAATGGTAGTAGGCAGCGACGACATTGAAGCAGTTGGTCGCGATAATACAACGGATACCTATAACGTCTTCCGCACTTATCGCACTGTGTCCAAAATGTCCCTTGAGGGTTGCACATTTTCTGCTTTGTGAATTAATTAAACAAGAGAAACAAATATGTAAGGTTGTCTTGAGAATTAAACAAGAAAGACGAAATTGGATATATTACATGCCTATTTATTTAAAATGATGGAAAATTCATGGTGAAGAGAGGGTCAGGTTCATGCAATTATTTTTCGTATTCTTGTTTTGTTTCATTTGTCAAGGGTATAGCACCAGATGAATTGTGCAACTCAAGTGCGATTGTTTTTCAACAATATCCATTTGATTTCACTGAAAAGTGCAATCATTTTAACTTAAAATATTGCAGGTACATTCACCTGTTTTCAAATACCTGCGCCCTTCAATAGAAGATAACAACATTTTTCAATCAAAATATTTGAAAGAGTTCAAAAATGCACTTGAGTTACACGATCGACGTGTATAAGACTTTGTCTTTATTTGATTAGTAAACTCACTTAGAGACTAAAACACCTGGATAATTTTGAAAATTCTGTCTTCTGAATCAACAAATTTAATAAAGTTGCCACCGGTAAATTTAGGAAGAAATATCAGAATTTTTTATTGAATTAATTTTAACAATAATATGAAAAAATTTCTTACACTACTTTCAGGTACACTGTTATACATTCAACCTATGAGTTTATAAAACTATACATATATCTAAAGAATTCTACAAATACTTATATAGTAGCAATGCATGCTCAATAACTTAGTCAAAATTCTAAAAATACTTTATCCAAAGGATTGAAAAGTATTAGTAAAATGGATATAACAAAGCATTAAAACATATTATTGAAGACATGTTATATTACGATAATCGCTCATGTACCACTATCTGCATCATTATTTGAAACTATCTAACATAAAAAGTTAATTAATTAACAATAAACTAAATTTAGCACCACAATTTTATATAAGAAAGTATACCCTTTGCCGCCAATTCAACACATATCCAAGCCACGTGTAAAGGGGAGAGTGGCAGAGTAACTATATTACCAAACTTTTCAAACTAAGTACATCATAATGGCGCTGACTAAAACCCTATGCATAATCAAATGTATGCACATAGAGGTCATAAACAAGCAGATCATACTAAAACAAATAATTATATTTAGAAAATCAAGTTGCGCATTTGGGTACTCAAAGTGCATACTTGTTTGTATGTTTTTAGATGATAATGATAATCTTTTTTTATTCCTTTGATATAGATTGAGCACTGTGTACTTAAAAGGGATTCAGTCAATTCATGTTCTTTATTGTTTTCTTTTTCTTTTTTATGAGAGAATTTGGTAAGACCAAAAAAACATAAACGCGAATTAGAGAAAATCAGCAAACCTTATATCTCTAAAATTATGCAAGAATTTTCTATATCTCTTCACCAAAAAATAGAAGAATAGGGAAAAAAAAATCACAAGTATAGTCTATTAAATTTCCAAATTATCAATTAATATCAAAGGGCAAACAGATCCAAGAAATAATAATAATAAAAAAAAAAAAAAAAGATAAGAACTACTACACGATACTCCAATTTTTTGACATAAAATTGTAAACAATTCCCCAGTACACTGACTCAACAAATAACTTCCATTCTAAAATATAGATCAAGAATAAACTCATAAAGAAAATATTGATTTAGATAAAGAGTAAAATATGGAAAACAATCCTACAAAAATTATTTTCAACGTGTGTTACCTTTAAATTAAAGAATTTATTTCTGATAACAAAGTTTGAAAGAACCTAGAAGTTGAAGTTTTTGAAAGAAATTTTTTAATGATAGGGTGTACAAATTTTCCCGTATTTATGTGGTGAGACTCGAGACCCAACCCTTTTTATGGGAATTTTTTTTAAATGTATTAACCCTAATCATGGTTTAAATTTAACCATGATAGTTATGTTACTAGAAAAAAAAAATTAAGAATGCCTACATAATTTTCTATTTTGGTTAAGGAATTTCCAATAAAAATAAGTTTAAACCCACAAAATTGCCCAAAAATTTATAGGACAATTGTTAACGTGATATTTTTTGCCCAAAAAATTTGCAAAACAGTTGGCAAAAAGGTTGGCATAGTGGCAACCTTTTTGCCAACTACTCCCTCCGTCCCCTCTTAATATTCACACTTTCCTATTTGGGATGTCCCACAATAATATTCACACTCCAAAAAAGGAAATAAAACACTCTCACACTACCTACTTTAATTCAAAATACTCTTCATTCATTGGTTCAAAAAGTCAATAAAGCAATTTTTCTTAAAACCTGTGCCCACACAAGTGTGAATATTATTAGGGGACGGAGGGAGTATTTTGCAAACTTTATTTGGACAAAAAAATATTTTTTAAAAAATTTGTGCAAAATCAAGTGCACTGATTCGCCTTTTTACCTTAAAAATATTAATGTTATTAAATAGTTAAAATTGCCTACAATTTGTCTAAAATAATTCTAATCATGTTGCCTAAATACAATTTGCCTTCTAAAATTGACCTATAAATTTTATTTTCGTAAGCTATATGCTCGTTGGTAATATTGAGGAATTAAAAATTCCTACATGATTAGAAATAAGGAAAGGAGTATATTTTGCCCAAAAATTTATAAAGCAATTGTTTTTTACCCTACCTTTTAAAAAATATATTTTTTGGAGGACAATTGTACCATCCATTTTGGCCTTACCTTCTCCCCTTCATAAGAATATTCTATATTGGGGTACTCTGATGCGGATTGGACCAATTTTGTGGGCACTCGTTATTCCACCAATGATTACTCCATCTTTCTTGGAGAAAACTGTCTCCTAGAGTGCGAAAAAGTGACCAATGGTTCCAAGATCAAGTTGTGAGTCTGAATGTCGAGCATTAGCCTGCACTGCTTAAGAAATAGACTGGCAAACTCATTTACTACAAGAGCTTCGTGCACTGTCCCCCACACGACCAATACTCCTATGCGACAACAATTTCCCATACACAAACTAAGCACATTGACACCGATCATTAGTACAAGAGCTCATCACAAATCAGAGGATTTAAACCAAATTTGTTCCCTCTAATCTTCATGTCGTATATATTTTCACCAAGATCCTTGCACGTTCATTATTCGAGTTCTTGCATTCCAAGCTACGTGATGAAAATACAACAATTCCCTAATTCTCGCCATTTCCAATGGCCAAAACCGTTAATAAATTAGCGACCTTTTGAATTCGCCCGTGCCACTAAGATTAGCAATGGATATTTCGTTGCTAAATTCAAAAGTGAAATTAGCGATGAATATGTATGTCGCTAAATGATCCATTGACCATGACCCTTCAGGAAGCGGTGCCACTTTATAGTGGCCGAAAAAATTAACAACAGAAAGTATGTCACTATTTATAAAAGAATATTTAGCTATAGACAATCCGTCGCTAAAATACTGAAACAACGTCGTTTTGAATCAAGGTGGTTGATTTAGCGTTGGACAACAATTTTTTTTTTTTTTTTTTTGCCTTAGGTATCAAACTCACGACAAAGAGAATAAGAGAGAGAGATGGGAGGAAAACTCACCCACTCGTCGAAGGAGGAGAGGAAGGTTGCTGGAAAGCCATTTTGTCCCAATTAAAGTGTTCATTTTTTCATCTTCTACACATTAACCGTAATGTTTTTATTTTTACCATTTAAATTTTGATATTAAAGCATGTTTAGTTATTTCATTGCATATGATTGAGTTTTGCTATGATTAATAGTATAATTTAAGACTAAATATCTTTTTACTATATATGATGTGTATGATTGAATTTTAGTATCGTTCTATTATGATGATTATGTTAGGAGAATTGTATATTTTTTTAGTATATATAATTATGATTGAGTAGGATTGAATTTTAGTACTGTTTATTATAATTATCATATTAGGAGAATTGTATGATTTTTTTAGTATATATGATTGAGTAGGATTGAATTCTAGTATTATTTTAGTATGACTATTATGTTAGTAGGATTGTATAATTTTTTATTATATATGATTGATTAAGATTGAATTTTATTACCGTTTTATTAGAATGATTATGTTAGGAGAATTGTATGATTTTTAGTTTAGAGAATAGGTTAGATAAGTTAATTGATTTAAGTTTATTAGTTTTAATAATATTATAGGTTGATTGATTTTAATTTAGTTTTTTTTTATTTTAGTATAATTAAATTTTGTTACAAATGAGTGGACAAGGCAGTGAGTCCCCAATGGACCTGAGTCATTAGGGGGCGTATCTACGAGAGAAGAAATGACCGGCTCTACTATGAACCATGATCATGCCTGTTTGCCGGTGGATGTGTCAATCGCAAACCTCTTCACAACCTCCCTAGTGTTCCTCTGCATCACACCAGGCCCATGAGGCCTCTTCCTCCTTGCGTGATCCGATTTTTAACAACCAGCTTACCCTTCGGCCCGAGGAGATTCTTAAGTCATTAATTATTTTTTTACTCAATAATTTTTTAGTACTAAACTATGTTATTTACTTTGGAGTTTTAATCTCACAGATTTATTCAGGGTCACACATAGTATTGCAATTAAGACCAGTGGATTGAAGCCTACCTGTCACAATTGGGGTCTTGTGTTTGGACATAAGAAACAAGACTACTTTGAGAAGTTTAAAGTATATAAATTTATCATTTATTAAATTTTTCTTATTTATATCAAATATAAAAAATTGATATTTAAATTTAAATGTAATTGCAAAAACATGTGTTTGGGTACCAAAGAACGATGACCAAATTTATCAGAACTTTTGTATCAAAGTCGTTGATTGGTATAAGAACATCTTATTCTGGATGAGTAAGGAGTGGATGGAGAAGGGGACGATCTGTGACATCGGGAAGGACAACGGCGACTGGTAACTATGGGATGCCTTCGTGAACTAGGCGAATCGCCTTCATGACCTGGATGGAGAAGGTTGTTGGGGTTATACGTGAAAATATCATTTTACTTTGTATAACCTATGTATTAAACAGTTATTTATGAGAATAAATGTTTTATCCCTATTGCTTTAAATATGAATGAATGTTATATATATATATATATATGTATATATATATGTGTGTATCATTTTATTTATTGCAATTCGTTCAATATATAGTACGTGTTACATTGTAGTTAATATGGTGATATCAGATCACAAAAGATCGCATGAACAGTTCCTATTACATAAACGTACAATTTTACGACCTAGGTGGAATTGAACAATCCACCGTGAAAGGTTGAAGTGCAGTTCTCAGATTGGCCTGTTTTGACCAAGAGATTGCACTAGCACGTGTTGTAAGTGCTGAAGAGGACCTACTGAGAGGATAAATTCTTCTGTGCTGAATGAAGAAGAATTAGACCTCAGTGGTTGTTGATTTCTTAATCTCTATCACTTAAATAGGATTGTGTGTGATTAATACTTATTGCTTTGATTTATGCTGGGTGAGAATTGTTGTGACTTCGATACCTTGTGTTTTGGGCAATAATATTAATTATATGACAGTTGCTAAAATTTAATACAGAGAACCGTGTGCAAGTATGTCTTGTGTAATTTGTCCCCTTGGTGGGCTCAGAAGCTTTATCATACCAAATCTTGCAAGTGGAAATTAGTTTTCTGGTATGGACAATAATGTTGAGTTTTCTTTACTCCAAAACACAAGATATTAATTAATTTAGAATTATTCAGAAGCTCAATTAATTAATGGACTAAATAATCTTAAACACGGGAAATAATAACCAGGAGCCCATATTATCGTAATATGGATTAAGATGGATAGTGCAGTATTAATTTAATAGTGGTATTAATTAATATTAATTGGCTGAATTATATTGTTGCTCAATATTGAAATTCAAAAGCCCGTTGGAGGTCCAATCTTAATTCTCCAAAAGGCCCCTCAAGTAGCCCAATAATAATAAGGTGATTAAAATAAAAGAAAAATATTTTTGCCTATGTTTTCCTATAAAAAATAAAAAATAATAAGAGTAGAAGGAGAAATTTTTTCTTTGAATTTTGTATGGAATAAAGATAAGTATTCTTGGAATACTAGATTATCTCATTAATTCAAGAAATCTCCTACTTGACCATCTTATTATGAAAATTTCGAAAATATTGGAAATTAGGAGAGAGAAAGATTTTGTTAATTTTCTTAAAAAGATATTATGGAAGATATGTATTTTTAGAATAAAATATTATCTCATAAATTCAAGAAGATCCAAATCTTAATTTTTGGTCACCTAATTTTTTAAAATTATCCATAAAAAATAAGGAGGTGGGATTTTGTGGAATATTTATTTTATGAATAAAAAAATATATGAGATATATTCAAGATTTTAGAGATCAAGAAAGAGATTTTCCCATACTATTCCTAAGCCCAAAATTTTCGACCACTACTTATTATAAATAGGGGTTGATACTTTCATCCCCAGAACAGTTCCAAGTGTTGGAAAAATTAGAAATCCGCAAAGGTGGTGCAACATATTTTTCTTATTCCTATTTATTTAATTTATTAGTGAGCGCTCTCCTGTGAACGAGTAAAGGGCTAAGGGAATACTTGAGAAAGTTTTTGGGTTGATTATGATACTGTCCCGTTTCTACTCAAAGGTTGTCACTCAGAGAGGTGCGTAATCACGAAATTCCTAGATTTTTCCGCGCTATAGGACTTTCACATGATGGTTTTATATGCATGAAATAACTTGTTGTTTGTGAATTATTATTTGAATTAATTAGGATTAATTCATGCTAGTAATAATTGTATTTAGATTCATATTTAATTTTTATCCCAAATAGATTTGCGCAAAGATCTCCCAACAAAGGCGTCACCAGATATCGGGCAGGTTCAAGGTCTATTTTGGAGCACAAAATGAGATTTTTAAGCATGAAATGACCTGGATGGATGTATCGTCTCTACTACCGTCGCTGCCAATTCCTGAGGAGGAAGAGGAGGATGAAATGGAAGAGGAGAAGGAGCTGGAGAAGAAAGAGAGGGAGGATTCCCGATTTCATTCTAATGGATAGGAATTTTAGATGTTAGTTTTTTTTTAAATAAAATTTTATTATATTTGAATTGATGTTACTTTTTAATTAAATTTTGGATAATTTTATCTTAATATTCGGATAATATTTTATTAGATGAATAATTTATAAGTAGTCGAAAATGAATAATTTTATAAAATATAAAAAATTGGGCACAATATTTACATAAACAAGTTAAAACGAAAAGAAATTAATTTGATAAAAAAAAAAGACTCAATTATGAAAAATATACAATTAATTGTGTAAAAAAATTATGTGTTGTTGAGATAAATAATTTTACAAAATTAAATAAATTTGGGCACAACATTTATATAAACAAGTTAAAAACGAAAAGTAATTAATTTGATGAAATGTGAAAATAAAAATGACTCATTTTGGATGTATATACAATCAACTGCTAAAACTGAACAAATTATAGATTTATACGTTGTCAAAATTAATAATTTTAGTAAATAAGGAAAAGTTGGACACAACATTTATATAAAAAAAAAGTTATAAACGAAAAAGAATTAATTTGGTGAATCATAAAAAAAAAATAAAAAAAAAAAAAAAAAAAAAAAAAAACTCAATCCTGATACATATATAATTAATTGCGTAAAAATAAACGAAAATAACACGCCTCCTTCACATGCATGGGAGGTTGGAGGTTTGATTCCCCTTGAACTCAATTTTTTAATTAATTGTTCCAAGCTAAATATAAGACTAATATAAAAGGTTGCTGCATATAATAGGTTGAGGACGGGTAGCCCATAGGTTCACGCCCTTATCGTGCGGCCGGTGGGCTCGTGCTTGAACTCATGATTAGTGATAGACAATTTTCGTAGCTAATTTTCGCAGATGAATAAAATTAGCGATAGAAAATTTGATTACAAAATTATTATATATTGAATATATGTGTGGGGAAACTTGTGACTGACTCGGTCCATCGCAAATTCTTTCGATCCGATCGCAAAACACGTTTTGCAATCGAATTTTGGTCACAAAAGTCATCACCAATGGGCGAGTTTTTTGTTGTGATAACATCATTATTTATAGTGAAAAATTGGTCACCATTATTCACAGTGAAGAATATACATTCTCTACAATCAAAGATAAGTGCTTTATCAGGTTTGTAGACAATTGCGTGATACGCAATAGATAGTATATGTTTTATTTATAGATATTAAGTCGAGGGAAAATCAAAATTTATATTCACAAGTAAAGGTCAGAAAGTGTTTACAATTTGAGTGTTATATAGAGCATGAGAGATAATCTTGTTGTAGCTCTTGGAGATTCACCTTTGTATGTGTCTTGGTTAGTGTGTGATGAATAAGGGATTCAAAGTCTCTCATACTGGATATAGATCTTTAGGATTGAAATTTTTAAATCTATGTTGTTCATTGTTTTTCATTGATTTATCTTCAAAAATGTGTGTTCTCATCTTGAAAAAACATTTCCTTGCTGATTTCCTAAAAATTTGTAGAAACATATCACTCCATTAATAAAAAAATTTTGGAAGAAATTGATAACTTTCGTTTTGTTGGAATTTTTTATTTTTCCGAAATACAATATAATTTAAAGGGTTAATTGAACTTTTGATTCAAAAAAATTGGTCCAAAACACTTTTGGTATCTATGTGGACTAAGTTTGCTTAAAATGGGACCATTTTGAAATCAAACCAATCTTATGGGACCAAAAATGCAGATTTTCCATAATTTAAAGTTGATTTTACTATATATTATTTAAGATAAAGGGTATTCTAGTCTTCGAATAGTTAAAATGGCCATAAAAGAATTAAATTGTGTTGTATGCACAAAAAGCAATTTACATTCTTTTGACAATTCTGCCTACTTTGTATGCACACTTTACAAATACATAACAAAAATGCAATATTCACATACATAAATCATCACACAATAATATATAAAGAAAAGTAATTTCAATAGGTTCTCAACGGTGAACGCTCAAAATACTCATGTTACACATTCGAACGCTTAAAATACTCATGTTACACATTCGAAGTTACGTAAAAAAAAATTACATCTAACCATCATCTCAATTGACAAAATAAACAAGGTCTCATAAATCCTTTATTCTCTTGTACGAATTCATCTTTTAGACTGTTGATCTGGAACTCATGTTACAAGGACAAAGTTACGTAAAAATAATAATAAGGTGTCATAAAATCCTTATTCAATTCCAGTAATCCGTCTTTAGACTATATATCTGGACTTCCATAGTTGGATATGCACGACCCTATAGAAGTAGGGTCGTAGACTTCGTACTCGTGGAGTGCCTTTCATTAACCCCCCAACCGAAGTTTCAAATGCACTACCCACATCAACAATCTTCCCCAACCAAACCTACAATAAAATATTAATTTCTCTCTCATCCACCTACACAACCCAATACTTAATTTAACTTTATTCTTTTTATACTCACATCCACAACCCAACCCAACTTAAAATAATAATAATTATTTTATTATTTGTTAATTACATATATTTTATAATCAGTTTTTATTATACTTAAAATATATAAAAAATACTTAAATTAATTTAATATTCTAAATTTATAATTATATTAAAAAAATTGAACATATTTAGAATAAGATACAATAATGAAATTACAATTACAATAGTTGAAATACGAATTGGTGTTTGTTTATAGAGAATTGAAAAATACGAATTTGTGTCTATTTATAGAGAATAGAGGAAAAAATAGAGGATATGAGATTATGTTTCAAAATATATCAATATTGGTGTCTATTTATAGAGAATTGAAAAATACGAATTTTGATATATTTTTAAATTTTTTTAAATAACTTATTATCCATAATATTTACAATATACATTTTATCTACATAAAATTTAACTAACCAATAAAATTAAGCCACGTGTCATGAAATAATTGGGCAACCTTACCTTTGCATCAGGTTGGAGTTGCGCCCGGTTGGAGTTCCTTGTATTCAATTTCCTTCTTTTTTTTCATAGTTTTTGTCGTATATAGGTGGGGTCAGCACATTTGCTGCGATGTGGGTAGTCTAAATATAACTTTCACACAATGAAGAGTTTGAAATTTGTCATTTTCCACAATGAATATATGAAATAACAAAAGTGAATGAAGTTGTCGACCAGGCGAAAGAATTAAGAACGTAATCCAAGACCCAACTGAAACTACTTCGTTATCGCTCATTGATAACTAAACCTAAACAATAGATATTAGTGAATTAATATGTACTTCGCATATCCATTATCTAAATTATATCCATTATCTAGTAAAAAATGTGGTAGTGTGATCTCATGTCAATTAATCGGGATCTTACGTACATAACCAAAACCACCACTTTCAACTCAAATAAGTAGCAGAAAATCAAATTGTTACAAATAAAGAAAAGAAAGATGGGTATTAATCCACTACAAAAACGCTCTATTTAGTGATGGATTTTGCAACGGTAAAAATATAAAATTTAGATTCAAAGGTACATCAAGAGGCAAAAAAATGGTAATGTAATCAACAAACCTTTTTTGTATCTTTGAAGGTAGTTTTGTACAGTAAACATGAGTTTCACATGCACAAGATTTTGACTTTCCAATTGTAAGGTGATCCCATGTCTGCAAAAAAATATTTTATATAAAGTTAAAGCACTAAAAATGAAAATAGAAACCTCTTTTTAAAATATTCTTTGTAAGGACTAGATTCTTTATCTTTGGGGTTAAAACATGAATTACCTTCCAAAGTGTCTCTTGTGCAATATACGCGACCATTAGGAGGCGTGCGTACTAATGCATTTTCTAACATACAAGAGCATACCAAGTAATTACTTGTAAGTACACAATATCCATCACCTTTACTTGAAAAATGGTCTGTATGTTCATCTAAGGAAGAATTTTCCAACACACTTCCAATAGATAGCTACTTCTTCATTTGAATGTAGAAATGAGAGAAGAAGATAGTTAAACATGGTCGAACCAGAGAGTGTCATAGCTAATACACCATGATATATATATATATATATATCAGTACCTAAAAGCATACCATAGATCGCGGTCAACATTTATCAATAACAAACATAATAAAATATCTGCGTTATCAAAGAAACAACGGATTCATCACTTTTACCTTCACTATGAAGCCCCTCTACCATACCTCTTCCGTCGGCCTCTTCCTCTTTCTTATGCATGGTATTTCCCTCAACATACTTTTCAGATTACAAACATGCATTGTAAAATTGTCTAAAAATAGAATTACAAACTCCAATTGTTTGTTTATTCTTGTAGGTGGGACCCCGTTGCCAAATAGAAGGGCAAACAATTTTTTATACTAAAATGTAATTAAATGAGATTCACACACAAAATGGAAAAAGAATTGAGACTTACACACATACATTCACCAGGCTCGCGTATATCAAAATATCAATAAAATGTTAATTAGTACTCCCTCCGTCCAATATTAGTAATCCTATTTTTTTGGCTATTATTTTTATGTATAAGGTCAAAGGTATTATGAAGTTCTGTGAGATTAATTTATCTATAAAGTTATTGTTTATGTAAAATATAAGTATTATATTTTTCATAAACAATCATTTTATTTGTAAATGGACCTCAAAATACCTTATAATACCCTTCAATTTATGACAAAAATAACAACTTAAAAAACATGACTACTAATATTGGACGGAGGGAGTAATATTTTTAAAAAATTAAAAGATTAAGTAATCTATATATAAAAGACAAAGTGCAGTTAAAAATAATAAAAATCAACTAAACATACCAATTAAAAGAAACTAGAAAACATGATTAAATGTAGCCTGAGCAACAATAAGGTGAAATGACGGATTTAGAGAGGAGAGATACCAACAGATCTGAAATCTTGAGCAGAAAGCCAATTAGAGGAATTTTTGAACGCCTTTCCAAAAGATCTAAAAATGAAGATATTTAGGCACTATTTGGATGGAGGTCTCTCCAATTATTATTAAAAAATGATTTGATTCAGTAGTCATGTTTCTTCGGTTTTTCTCCGTCAGAAAGAGTAATTTATTATCTGTTACATGATTATTAAAAAATAGAATTCTAATTTTGATTTTTAAATCTATAGATTTGACAAATCCTATCATAAATCTATTTTGAATCAAAACAAAAGATTTGAAATCTATGAATTTGAACACCATGGATTTTCATGCCCATTCATTACGAATTTATTTGTCAAATCAAATCCTCTCAGCCAGATCCGGGATTTTATGGAATTTACAGCGGCAGATGAAATATAACAAATGAAATGAGATTAAAAAAAACAAAAAAACCAAAGGAGATTTAAAAAAAAATTGAAAGAAAGAGAGAGATGTACCTTGAGCATTCACTGAGCAGATCTAAAAGCTTAAAGGAAAATAGTGAAGAAATTAGCGGCTGGGAGAAAGAATGAATGGCGGCTGTAGGCTATTAGGGTTTCTACTAGGGATAGGGGAACACTCCAGAAAAAGTATGGTGAAAAACATGAAAGTTTTACCCTTTTACCGACCGGTTGTGAGCTATTAACTAATTAATTTAAAGATTTTTAATACATAGATCTTAGAATTAATCATCTAATTAATTAATCTCATAGCTAGGTTACTGATTAATTAGCTTGTTATAATTTCTTGTACTTTTGTTGCTCTATCAATAAAATTTATTTTTCTGATAAAACAAGCACACACATATCACACATATTATAATATGTCTTGTCCTGGCTGATTAACTATAACCGGGTGATTTGTGATGGAGATTTCCTTCGTTAATTTGCGACAGAGTCCAAAGTCCGTCGCTAATATTAGCTACGGACAGCCATCCACCATAAAAAAACTCTCATTTAAAGAGGGGAATAAAGAGGGTTTTAACGAGGGAAACCAGCCCTCGACAAAACGAGCCTCGTTAGCAAGGCCCCTCGGCAATTAGAGAGGGCGCCCCTCGAACCCACAACCCCCACCCCAACCCACCTAATATTACCAGGTTTCGCGTGGGAGAAGTTTCGAACCCGTGACCTCCCACATTTGCAAGACTTTGCGCATTTTGCCTAGCCGTCTGGGCTAGGCAAGTCATTCATTATGTTTTCACTTTAAATATATATACTACATAAATATAGTATCTAAATATATTTTTAATAAATTTATATATACATTTAATTATTATTATTATCAAATAATATTTTTAATTATCACTTGTAATATTTCTTTCTTTTTTTATATATTGACATATATGTATACATTGTAAACATATATTTATCGTTTTAATAAAAAAAAATTAATAAAATTAAATACTTAATTATATATTCTTTTAAATTACATATTAACACATGTATATACATATATGTACATATATTGATTGTTTTAATTAGAAAATTTGAATAAAGTTAAATGTTCACTTATATATTATTTTAAATTACATATTAGCACATTTATATACCTAATAAATGCATTATCATCAATTTTTAACATTTATAAATCTACACATGATAGTATCACTTGTATTTTCTTTTCCTTTTAGTTGTATATGAACACATATATACACACATATTGATATTTTATTATAATATTTAGAATATAATTTTAATTGTATATTAACACAAATATTTTTTATTTTAAATTAATTTAAATTGTCACTTGTATAATCAACAAATATACATGTTCATTTAAATTAAAATATATGGAATAAAATCAAATTATCTCTTGTATATTTATTTTAATTATATTTTAACATATAAATATTCATTTAATTAAAATATTTAAATTGAAATTAAACTATCATTTAACGAGAGTTTTAACAAGGGTAATTATTAACAAGGGCATGTTGCCCTTTTTAATATTGTAATAGAGTTTACCAAGGGAATTGCCCCTTGCTAATTAACAAGGGCAAACATCGCCCTCACTAATTAACGAGGAAAAATTTGCCCTTGTTAATTAGCGAGGGCAATGCCCTCGTTAAATATATCATTTGAAATTGGCGAGGGGGATTGCCCTCGTTACCTACCGAGGGGGCCCACACCCTCGTTAAGTTTGTAGCAGGTTGACCGAGGCGAGGGAAAAACCCTCATTAACTGACGAGGGGACTCATGCCCTCGTTAATTTTGCTGAGGCGAGGGGACCGCCCTCTTTAACTAACGAGGGGGGTCCCCACACTCGTTAATGCCCTCGTTAATATTTTCCCTCGTCTCGCCCCTCTTTAATAACGAGGGTTACTAAAGCCCTCTTTAAACCCCCTCTTTATTTGAGGCTTTTTTTGTAGTGATCCATTGTAAAACCCATCGCAGAACCCGTTTTGGGACCCAATTTCTGTTTCAAAATCCGTCTTTAATCAACGATATTTTTGTAGTGGTTTCTAGGGCAGTCTCAGTTGACTCTCCTTGATTCATATAGGTTGTGATCATTTTTAGGGGGCGTTTGGTTAACAACTCTTCAATGATAATTGGAATGAGATTGAAAATTAGTGTAATTAGCATGGTTCATGAGAACAAAATCCCTACCTCTCCTCCTAAATAAGGTAATCACTACTCCATTTTGATTACCCTATTCTCTTCCTACAATCCTTCTCCTCAATCACTCCCCCATTCCTCCACCAACAACCATCTGTTGTCAACTTTTATTCTAAAATTGGGGCATGACACTAGCAACGGTGTCACCATTGGAACACTTCTTCCCTTAACATATCATTTTTCTTATGAGGGCATAGATGAAAATAAATTTTCATTCCTATTTTCATTGATTCATAAAAGTTGTGGATTAATGTCTCTGATGAAAATTTGAATATTTGATGCTCTATGTTAGAATTGTAAAAAGGCTGTCCTCCCGTTGAAATATTTGGGACTTAATACTGGTGCTAATTTTGGTTGCTCCTCAGGTTGTAAATATGTTACTCAGAAAGTAGAACAAATACCTCTATTTTGGTATGACAAATGGGTGGGGGCTCGAGTCTTAACGAGTTATTTTTGTGACTTTTTAACATTTTAAGTGATCATAATTGTCTTATAGTGGATATAATTTTGTGGCATCATGGATCATACTTTATCAATTGGAAATTATTTTGGATTATGTTTGGATGGAGGGATTCGAGCTATGGATTTTAAATTTACCACCTAAATCTACTCCACTTGTTTGGGTAAAATATTCAAATTTCTAGCTATAATCCTAGTTCAAATGGAGGAATTTGAAATACCTAGCAAAACAATTTCATTTGAAATCCATGAATTTGAGATTCCATTCATTTTCAAATTCTTGCATTTCGAATGAGTCCACCAAAATGCAACCTTAGTTCTTTCTAATGAGTTATTCTACATTTTGTTGTTTGTGAGGCATTTTGGAGGAGACAAATCACATGTTCTTCTCGTGCCTCTCCTCTCTTCACTTACACTACAAAAAAAAAACGTGGATTAGCGACCGACTTAGCTACCGATTTTGGTTGCAAAACATAATTATCGACTGATTTCTGACCGATAAAAGTCGATCTGTAAAACACGGGTAGCTAATATTAGCGACCGCCTTTTGACATCGGTCGCTAATCTACGATCGTCGAGGCCGTCGCTGATTTTAGCGACCGCCATCTGGCTGTCGCTGAACCGATCGGGTCTAATCCGGTTGGGTCATGATTTAACGATCGAATCCAGGCGGGCGCTAATTTATTTTTAAATAAAACTAAACTTTTAGTTTTATTTTTGTGATTAGCGACCGACCTGTAGACGATCGCTAATTTGCGAACATGCGTAAAGAAAAAGTGGCCCAGTGGGTTCGAACCCGCACCCATTGGGGTCCGGGTGGGGCGCAAACCACTGAGCCACTGATCCACTGGCTTTTATTAGACGAGCCATGTAATATATAAGCCATTGTGAGGCTTGTAGAAATAAATTAGCAAATATGCGCCCAAGGGGAATCGAACCCACTACCTCCGGGTAACCTGGAAGAGGTGTGAACCACTATGACATGTTATTGTTGTTCGTTTATTTGCTTTTAATTGTATATAACCTCAAATTGACTCCCATTTTTTTAAAATTCATCAAATTAATTCCTTTTTGCTTCTAATTCGTTTATATATATAAATATATATATATATATATATATATATATTTACTAACTCTTTTTATTAATTTTATTGATTT
This sequence comes from Ballota nigra, assembly GCA_947034835.1. Classification (NCBI taxonomy): domain Eukaryota; kingdom Viridiplantae; phylum Streptophyta; class Magnoliopsida; order Lamiales; family Lamiaceae; genus Ballota; species Ballota nigra. Next base: position 29,742,171 of record OX344728.1, on the reverse strand, counting down.
AATATTTTATACTATTATAAATTATTAATTCATTAATGTTTATCCATTTAATTATAAATAATTTCACATTGAGTCCCCTTTTTAAAAAAAAATTAATCAAATTAATTCATTTTTGTTTCTAATTCGTTTATATATATATATATATATATATATATATATATATACACACACACTAACTTTTTTTATTAATTTTATAAATTTAATATTTTAGACTAGTATAAATTATTAATTCATTCATTTTTATCCATTTAATTGTATATAATTCCAAATTGAGTCCTGTTTTTTTAAATTCATCAAATTAATTCATTTTTATTTATAATTTGTTTATATATATATATATATATATATATATATATATTTACGGGTAAATTTTTTTTAAGGACGGTAACTTTGGGGGGGTGGCAAAACAAGGACCGTAACTTTTCGGGCTGGCGGAACAAGGACAATAACTTTAAAAGGTGGCAATTTAAAGACCGCAACTTTTAAAAATAGTAATTAGAGGACAAATTAGCCCGGATTATTCTCTTTCGGCTCTAATCGCTAGCGTGAATATTTTTTTGAATATTTTTTTTTTAAATTCTACCTCTATATTTTTTTTTCCAACTCATTTCATTATACTTAAAAAAATGAAGTGGATTTAAAAAAAAAAAAATATTATTTCATTTACTATACGTTTAACACATCACACACATTGCAATAAAATAATACTTACTGTTAAATATTAAATATTTAATCTAGGTAAATTAATACTTACTATACGTTTAATGGGTGAGTTAGAAATTATTTCAAAAAATAAAATATTTTCATTATACTCAAAAAATAAAATACTTTCATTATTTCAAAAAATATTCATTTCATTTTTTTTTCTTAGAGTATTTTGAGTATAATGAATGAGTTGGAAATTAATTCAAAAAATAAATGAAAAAAATTGAAGTGGAATATTTTTTAAATAGTTTCATTCAAAATAATATCCATGTTGGCGATTTGAGCCCGAAAGAGAGTAATCCGGGTTAATTTGTCCTCAAATTTCTATTTTTAAAAATCGTGGTCCTTAAATTGCCACTTCTTAAAGTTACGGTCATTGTTTTGCCAGCCCAAAAAGTTACGGTCCTTGTTTTGCCACCCCACCAAAGTTACGGTCCTTAAAAAATAATTTACCCATATATTTACTAACTTTTTATTTTATTTTATAAATTTAATATTTTAGACTATTATAAATTGTTAACTCATTCGTTTTTATGCATTTAATTGTATATTCAAATTAACTCCCGTTTTTATTAAATTCACAAAATTAAGTCGGTAATATATTAGACTAATATAAATTATTAATTCATCCGTTTTTTGTGTTTAAATGTATATAACTTCAAATTGACTCTCGTTTTTTTAAATCCATCAAGTTAATTAGTTTTTGTTTTCATATTTTAATGTGAGTCTCATTTTTACTGTAAATTCATCAAATTAATAATTGTTACGAACTACAAAAAAAAAAAAATTAATCATCATCCACTTCATCTTCTTTCCCTTCTTCCTCTTCATCTTCCTCTTCTTCCTCTTCTATCTGATCTTGTTCGTCCCCCTCGTCGCTCTCAACCATAATCATTTTTGGATTTGCTGCTACCAAGTCAACTATGAGATTGCTACCTTCTTCAACGACCACCGTTTGACCTTCTTAGACCTCAGTTTGAAATGCTTTTTCAGGTTATGCAGTGTCTTCCTTGGACGAATTAGAAAGTTCCACCAAAGATCGAGTCTTGACTTTGCAAACTGTCCTTAAGTGTGGTCTACCTGAATCTGGGTATTTACAATAATATACTTGAGACGCTTGAGTTGCAAAGACGTAGGGTTCGTATGCGGCAGCGTACTTCTTGTTCACATGAATATCAACAATCTTGTAGTTTGGGTCGACTCTTTTTCCTGCAGGCCATGGATTAAACCACTCACACAAGAACAAAACTATTTTCCTCGATGGCCACCCCGGATATTCTATTTCAACCACTTCCTGCAACACTCCGTAGTAATCAATCGATGCTTCGTTGTTACTCCCACTTGAAATATAAATACCACTATTTGTAGTTCTTTTCGTTGAAGCATATGCATCTGTATAAAATTTGTATCCATTTACGTAATACCCTTTGTATGATTTCAATTGTCGTAGTGGCATTTTCCTGAGAGCATCCAGATGTGGATGTGAAGTTGGTTATGTAGACCCTGTAAATATATAATGCATTTTATATGATGAGTTGTATTTAAATAATAGTCATATAATTAATTTTAACTCACGTAGGATTGGAACCAATATAGGAATTGTTTGGAACCAACTGATAGACTGGTTCATCCGTGATGCCTGATACTTCTTATCGAGTGTGGACACAAAATATCCTTACATGTAAAAAAAACCACAATTATACAAAATATTGAGTATAACAACACATACCTAAAAATAAATTATTTACTGGATGTAAGTTTGAACTTCAGGCGTATTCATCAAAACGTATGATTGTATCGTCTCCTCTTCCAAGTTGCTCTTAAACCACCGTTTGACTCCCTTACCCATTGGTCGACCTGCATGCGTGCAAGAATACAGATAAAATACCTTCAAACTCACGAAGGGATGTTCTACTCCACAACCATCATAGTTGCGAGGCTCATTTCTGATCTTGGTTTGAACTTGGTCGCCAAAGTAATAAGAACAAAAATGTTCCAACCTCTTCGGTAAGATATGCATTCACAATGGATGCTTCAATATGGGCCGTATTTCTAATATTCTATTTCAAATTGTGTAGATACCTAAATATAAAAGCATTTAATTAAAGTTAAATATACGGTTTCAAGATAAATAGAAAAATATTAGAAATCTAAATATAAAATACGTTTACCTCTCAAAGGGATACATCCACATGTACTGAACTGGACTACCAATTAAGGCTTCATACGCTAAGTGAATGGGTAAGTGCTCCATCTAGTCAAAGAAGCTGGGTGGAAAAATCCACTCTAGTTTGCACAGTATAACAGAGATGTCTCTATCCAAACGCTGCATGACTTCGACAGTAATCATTGAAGCGGTTAAATCTCTAAAAAAAGACCTAACTCTGACGGAGAGAAAATCATCCCCAATCGACCAAGTTTGCCGGAGGAATCGAAGAAAATGTTGCGGAGAGAAAATACTAAAGTTGCAGAATCGCCTCCATACTTGCATTTACATTAAAATGATTGTTAGATGAAATGATAGAGACAATAATTCCATACATTGCACATGTCTGCTAGGAGAGAGGAGGAGTAACAACTGTTAAGAAGGGTGATTAGGCGTGAAATTGTCATGATTCGTCGTTAGAAATACCCCAGTGTTGGTCGATTTTATTAAGTATTTAGAGTCAATTGAGTATTATTTCTACACATTGATGAATTTGTCTCTTTGATGCTCATAGGTGAATCGAGGGTGAAAAACGGAGTTTGTAGGACTTTGAATCGACTCAAACGGATGCCCGGATGAGAAGATATCGAAGAAATACGATTGGTATTAGTGTAGAAGAAGAAAAGTATCAGTTGAAGAAGAGGAGAATCATTCGAGTGGAACCACTCGAGCACAACCGCTCGAGCATGCCACTCGAGCGCCCTAGTTGTCCAGAGAAGTTTTACCACTCGAGCTACTCGAGCACGAACGCTCGGGCATATTGCTCGAGCGCTCAAAACTTACAGAGAATTTCCAGCACTCGAGCTACTCGAGCGCCACCGCTCGAGGATGTTGCTCGAGCGCCTCAAGACTTACAGAGAAATTCGGCCATTTGACCAGCTCGAGCGCCACCGCTCGAGCCCCAGTTTCATTCGAGCTACACAGCTCGAGAGCCCCCGCTCGAGCGGGTCTGCTCGAGCACTTCCAAGTTTTTGCCTCCGGATTCGTTTTTCGGCCCATGAATTCCCGATTCGGCCCGACACTTATATATACTCGTCCCGAACACATTTTTACACACCACTCAATACAATATCGTTTTTAGAGTTAGTTTTTTGGAGAGAGGAAGAGAAGAAGAGACGAGCAAGCTTTAGTTTTACGTATTCGAGGTTTTATTCACGAATTCATAGTTCGGGTTTGATTTTTCATTTCTTTCCTTTAGATCTTTGTTCTTGAATACATTGAGACTTCGTTTTATTAATTTTATTTCAGTTCTTAGCATTTATTTCTTTAAACCCTAGTTAATGTTTGACAATTTCTTAGTTAAAATCATTATGTTCATGTTTGTTACTTCTAAGATTGTTTTCATTTCCGTAAAATTCATGTCTAGCTAAAATCCTTGCATGCTTGGGGTAGGATGAACTCGTAGAAGTAGGATGTGGGTATGTAATTACGGTAATTCATGACATTTAGTTTTAATTCTCTTAATTAATGAATTCTTAAAATCAATCTTAACCTTACCTTTGAATTTCGTTCGAAAAGTGTTCTAGAGAGGACGATCTTATCACTCTTTAACAACTAGTAGACTTAATGACAGGGTTTAGAAAGGGTTAATTAATCTACCGGTTTATCTAAGGAGGACAACCGCATCACCTTAGTTTAAATTAGAGTCTCGTTAATTAAGCACAATCTCTTGACTTGTTAGGGGATTAGTGAAGTCGATTTCTAGGATAAAGTATTATAGTTTTAATTCTTGAGCTTTCATCTTACAATCTTTTACTTAGGTTATTTCTTGTGCATCACGGTTATCTTGATTATGTACCTACTCCGTTAGTATACGTAGGAATTCCTACCCTGAGCATCAACATCTCATATTTGAAAACACACTTTTACATTTGTAACTTAATTTTCCATTTTGCATTCATAGAGTAATTTAGTTTAGATTATATTTTCTTCTAAAAACCCAAAATATACATTCATATTAGCTACGACGCGTAGATCTTCAGGGATCTGTTCGCATACTCACCTTCCCTTGGGTTCGATATACTTGGTCGTTATACTTACTTATACTACAGTGAACTCGTACGCTTGCGGGGAAACTACTAGTAGAAAGTTAGTATTTTCGGTTTCAAGTCAATGGCGTCGTTGTCGGGGATGGCGTTGTATGTCTTTTAAATAGGACTTGTAGATAGTTTAGTAGTTAGTAGTGAATGCTTTACTCTTCTGTTTTATTCGTACGGCAGTTGCATTTTTCTTCTTTTCTTAGTGTTTCAGGTTTATGAAAACACGCTCGCAAGGTGAATCGAGCGAAGAGAGACTACAGCTAGATCCTGAGACAATAGCAAGAAGAAACAGAGCCTTTTTAAGAAGGATAAATGTTGTCGGAGGAGAGAACGAGAAAATGGACATCAGTAATGAGTTGGATGATGCTGCAAATGAGTTTAATCAGGTAGTGGATCGGGTTGAGGGCACTGGAGGGAATAGAAGTCAGAATCAAATCCCGTTAGGGGAGAGCCAGAGCCAAAACCTGGGAACACAGAACGTAAATAATCCAGCTCATAACCTTGTCCAACACCCTCAGAACAACCCTGTATTTCCACAAAACAACTTCCCACAAAACAACTTACCTTACCCTTACCCATACCCACCATATCTGTATCTACCATACCCGTACCCTCCACCTCCTGTTTACAACCCACCACCAGTCTATCATCCACCACCAGCCAAACAAGTACCCATACCACCTGCTAATCCTTAGCATGTTCCTCAGAATGCCGATCAGAACATGGCTATTCGAGGAAGGTTCACGGTACAATCACAACGGTACTATGATGGAGTGTCATTGCCCCCTGTAGAGGCAAACAACTTCTCAATTTCCCCTGGAATTCTAAAGCTGCTTACCGAGAATCAATTCAAGGGGGAGGTTGGGAAGGAGAATCCTCATACTCATCTGAGGAGTTTTCTGATGATCGCATCCACGTTCAATTAAAACGGCATATCTAAAGATGCCAAGAGGCTCAGGCTGTTCCCATTCTCTTTGACGGGAATAGCAAAGGAGTGTTACGATAACACGCTCCCACGGGGAGGTGTAACCATATGGGCCGAGCTCGGGCGTCTGTTCCTCGAGCGATTCTACCTCTATCTAGAACAATTAAAGCAAGGATAGAGATATTTTCCTTCCGCCAGAAGCAAGGAGATGACTTACGTCAAGCATGGGAGAGATACTCTAACATGTTAATTGAGTGCCCGCAGCACGGGTACAATGAGGGGGATATCATGGCGTTCTTCTATAGTGGAGCTAGCAAGGCTGGTCAAGCCCATCTTGACGCGTGTGCTAGTGGAGAATTTCTGAACTAAGGTATAGCGAGGTGTAGAGAAATTGTTGACAATATTGTCACGAATACCGGGGCATGGAACGAGGACCCAGAATTTCAGAGAGCTTGTAAGTTGGAGGAGAATGAGGGAACGAGGAAGCTATTGATGGCGATGATGGAGAAAATAAATAAACTCGAGATGGGGCAGAATCTGGTTGGAGGGAATGTAGCAGTGTGCGAGAAAGTGGACCCACCCACAAGTCAGCAAGAAGAGGCCAACTATATGGGAAGGCCTAACTATCCACAAGGTGGCAATCAATTTGGAAGGCCATCTTATGGCCAGCCATTTGTACCTCCAGGTCCACAACCTTCTCAAAATCAATGGAGGAACACACAAGGGTATCAAGGAGGTCAGCAGCCTCCTCAGAACACATGGAGAAAGAATGAGAATTTTTCATATGCTAATCCGAAGGTCGGTATTACAGTTCCTCCATGTGTTGATCCAGGTTTGAAACCCCCGGGTGGAGAAGGCGGTGCCTCAACTGAGGAGATGTTGAGAGCTATCCTTCAGAAGGTGGAGGAAGGAAGTATGATATTGTCCTCATTGGAATACGATGTGAAGTAGTTGCATAAGAAAGGCGATCAGCGTGATCAAGAACTCCAAAAGAGAGACATAGATTGGAATAGAGCTCAACAAGAGAACAGCCGCAGGTTCACTTCTATTGAGTATCAAATTAGTCAAATTGCAAAGTCTCAGATGAGAGAGCCGGACAAGTATCCTTCAATGCCCGAGGGAAACCCAAAGGAACATTGCAAGGCTATTGAGTTGAGAAGTGGGACCAAGTATGATGGTCCTGAGATGCCTGCTGATCCTGAGACGCCCCAAGGAGAGGTTGAGATAAAAGAAAAAGAGCCTGAGGCAGTTAGAGATGAGATTGAGGAGGTGGGAGTTGAGAATGGGGTTGAGGGTGAAAGTATTCAGAAGAGTAAAGATATGGATGAGCCCCAGAAGGGAAAAGAGCCTGAAGAGGAGGGCATTGAGGAGATTGAGAGAGTTCCAAAGTGGAAGAAGGCAAAGGAAGCAAGGAAGAATGTAAAAGAAACTGAGAGAGATGAATGGGGGGTACCCAAATCTGTGATATCTGTCCCATATCCACAGCGGTTCATGAAAAAGAAATTAGATGAAAAGTTTGCTAAATTTCCTCCTAGCAATGGATTCTTGTACATTCTCGTGTGCATCGACTACATCTCGAAGTGGATTGAAACTGTCCCTACAAGAGTTAATGATTCCCGAGTGGTGATTGAGTTCTTGAGGAAGAACATTTTTGCTAGATATGGAGTCCCAAGAGCATTGATTAGTGATGGGGGAAGTCACTTTGTGAACAAGTGGATGGAGAAGTTGCTGTCAAAATATGAGGTAAGTCATCGAGTCTCTACTGCTTATCATCCTCAATCTAACGGTCTTGCAGAGGTATCGAATCGTCAAATCAAGGAGATCCTTGAGAAGACGGTGAGAATTAGTAGGAAGGATTGGGTAATGAAGCTTGATGATGCACTTTGGGCGTATAGGACAGCCTTCAAAATGCCTCTTGGTATGTCTCCTTACCAATTGGTTTTCGGAAAGACATGTCACTTGCCCTGTGGAGTTGGAGCACAAGGCATATTGGGCGATCAAGAAGCTGAATTTTGATAGTGCCTTGGTTGGTGAGAAGAGATTACTCCAATTACATGAGTTGGAAGAGTTTCGAGATAGTTCCTATGAGAATGCCCGAATTTTTAAGGAGAAGACCAAGAAGTGGCATGATGCTCGATTGAGGAAAAAGAAGTTCAAAGTGGGTGATCAAGTACTCGTATTCAATTCGAGGATGAAGCTGTTTGGTGGAAAGCTCAAGTCCAAGTGGAACGGGCCATATATTGTGAGGGAAATGCATAAAAGTGGATTCCTTGAAGTCGAGAAGGAGGATGGACATAGATTCATGGTGAACGGGCATCGAGTAAAGAAATTCTTCAACTTCTCTTATGAGAATAAGGGAGGTATTTTAGATTCTCAAGGCCCGTGAGCTCCTTCGAGCTCGGTTTGACATTAGGACCTTAAAACTAGCGCTAAATGGGAGGTAACCCATTTTTACTTATTTTTATGTGTTTTGTTGATTTTATCGTTTTGTGAATCGTAAGTGTTAACCTCTTTTGTTGAGAATTTTTTTGGTGTAGGCTTGTTTCGTGGCGCTTGATTCGAGTAAGTGAGCTTAAAAGGTGAAGCAATTCATGATATTGTCAAGTAGTGGAGCATTCGATTGTTGGAGTTTAAGGTAACCACAACCTCAAACATCGACCTCTTTGCGAAGTTAAAGTTTGGGGGGGTGATATTTTTTCTTTCGTTCATTACTTTGCATGGATAGTGGTTTAAGTTCAAGAGAATTTAGTGTACTTACTCGTACGTACTCATTCTTTTCTAACTTTATTATTGCGTAGGAAGAACAAAGTTTGGGGATGTGTGTATTCGTACTTCGAGTTCGTACACGAAATTCTAATGAAAAATTGGTCAAATTTTTCGATAATATTGATGCATGAGGGTAGTTGGATCGAATTAAGTGTGAGTGCTTAAGTTTGACTTGAATTGGCTTGGTGATTTGCACGTTTGGAAGAGACCCCAACTCCTCGGTCGAATGAGGGACCTGGCTTAAATCGAGGAGTTCTCAAGTTAGTTCATGTTTTGATGAGTTTGATGATTGTTTCGAGCTTGGTTCGTATGAAAATTTTGAGTTTTGGACGTCATTGTTTGAGGTTGAAGTGAGGAACTGCTCGAGCAGCTCGAGCGCCTCCGCTCGAGCGTGTTGCTCGAGCGCCTAAAATGTCCAAAAACTTTTGCTCGTTCGAGCAGCTCGAGCGCGGGCGCTCGACCCATTGTGTCATTCGAGCTCTATGCTCGAGCGCATCCGCTCGAGCGGGTCTGCTCGAGCGGATCGCGGGTTTCAGCCCAAATCGAGCCCCTGTATAAATACCCCCCCACACTTTTACACACACTATCACACACAAAGTGGTGCAATTTGGGGCAATTCTCGGCGATTTTCATACAGTTTTACTCGTTTGTTCACAAATTCGTTTGTTTTCTTCACAAATCTTCATCATTCCTCCAATAAGGTATGTAATCTCTAACTCTTTTCATTCAATTTGTAGTTTAGGCTTGGATTTGAGATGAATTGAGCATGAGAAATATAAGAATTTCGAAAATTTTGGGGATTTTTTCATAGCTTGTGGATTCTTGATTCCTTGTTGATGAATATTGATTATATGCTATGGTTTTGCTTGTTTTGCTTTCAATTTTGGAATTGCATGAGTAGAATGGGTGAATTTCTAGAGTGAGAAAGAGGGAATTTGAGAAAAGGATATGGGTTTTGCTTGTTGAGAAGAAATTTTTGTGAATTGAGATGGTATTGAGCATGGATGAGTATGAATTGAGTCTTGAGCATGTAAATTACATTATCCTTGTGATTTTACTTCATGATAAACTTAGTTGTGGGCATTTTGATTTGAGATGGATGAATTGTTTGAGAACTACTTGAGCACTTTGGTATGAAAACATAAGAATTGAACTTGATGAACTTAGGTTGAGGTTAAATATTGCATGAATTGGCATTGATAAGTACTTGAGCTTGTTGAATCGTATTGAATGTCATGAATGGATTTGAAATATATTGTTGTGATTTTCTTAGGTACTATGGTCCCAAAAAAAAACGAGGACTGAATCTTGTGTATTGCAGAGTTAGAAGAGGTCACGAATGAGCTTAGGCGAAAGGGTCTACTACCCTCGAGGTGGGACAACCTGGATTATGAGAGGAGTTGGCGATACATAGCCTACAGGTGGAGTTTGATAACCAGGAAGGTGGAGAAGACCCAGAGGCCCGTTGTGAGTTTCATGAGAGATATAGGAATTGAGGATGAAATCCGAAGAATCTTCAGAAGGAATAACATGAGGGAGTTCTTCGAGCTGCTTCTGACTATGGAGACGAATGCAGATTTGGTGGAGCAGTTCCTTGCCACGGTTGAGAAGAAGGATGAAAACTCCTTCAATTTCAAGTACCGAAACGAGTGGCAGCACTGGGATGTTGGAGCTGTCAACCTTGCACTTGGGCTCCTAGCTTTATCGATGCCCAACTATGTGTCAAATTCATATAAGGCGAATTCGTTCTGGAATGACATCACGGGTGACATGGCCGGGGAGTACAAGGGGCAGAATACACGAGCCTCGGCAATTAGGAATCCGGTGATACGATACTTGGAGAGGATCCTAGGAAACACCATTTATGCCCGCTCTGAGATGGGAACGGTGACAAGTAAGCAGTTATACGGGATTTGGTGTCTCTTGAACGTCAAGGATCACGATTTTGGAAGGGATTTCTTGGAGCACCATTACGAGGCCCCGTTCAAGCTTGGTGCTAAGACTTTGAAAGTTCGAGGAGGGGGATTGATTTCGGTGTTCGTGAAGAGTCTTGGATTCGAGCATTGTTCTGGTCCCTGCCCGGGCATGGATTTAGGGTTTGATCAGATGAACAATACCCTAATGTTCGAGCGATGGTTAGGGAGCTACTGCATCAGATACAAGGACGATGATCTCTTTCCTCTTCCTAATGAGAAGCTCGTGACATTGAAGGGGAAGAAAAGGCAGAACCTCGGGATGAACAGAGAGCATCACCTTGCTATTGGTGCCAAGTACACGGCGGAAGTAGACAGCTGAGGACTTCGAGATATTAGGCCCGTGAAGAGGAACCGATGAGAAGGCACAAGGGGTGCCGGTTCGAGCGGAGTGGGAGATTTACAAGAGGAGTAAGAGCAAGAGTATGAAGCAGGGCATGATGAGGAAGGAAGAGCAGCGGGTGAGGGCCCGCAAGAGATGGAGGTCGAGTCACCCGGGGTGCAATCGCTCAGGCCGTGGTACCCTACGTATGCTGATTGGACACAGATGGGTAACCAGATCCAGACTTTCCAGACAGATGTGACGTACTTGCGTGAGACGCAAGAGAGGTTGGACACGAGAACAACCCGCATGGAGGACCAGTTCACAGACATGCACCGTTGGATGGAGTCACTCTTCGTGTCTCACTTGGGAGCTGATCACCCAAACTACCGCCCACCACCGTCTCCAAATACATGAAGATCATGGGATTCCCCCAGTTTCTATTTCCTTTTTCTTTTTCTTTTCTTATTTATTACTTTTGAAGTGTGAACTGATTTGAGTGTTTGGTTGACTTATGGGATTGTATTGGAAGCATTTGAAACTATAGGGGTACGATTTGTTTTGGATTGATTGATGATTGAGTTATTTCACGCTTTTTAACTCTTATCACTTGCTTATTGATGATTCTTGAGTATGACTTAGTGAGTAGAGATTGAGTTGTGAGGGTAAATTAGGAATTTTATTATGTGGGTGTATGAGTTAGAGTTGATGTGAGAGAGAACTAGTATGCTTGCGAGATTTCCTTTTGAGTGCTTGTGTGATGAGAGTGAGAATTCACTAGGACTAGCATGGATGTGAAAGCTGTGAGTTTTGAGCATTTTGAGATTAAGATACATGAATTGATCTCTTCGTTTGTGAGTGAGTCATCACCTTAGAGGATGCTAGAACTTGTGTGTGCTCTCGCTTCTTGATTGTGTCTAGTTTGATATGCCGAATGTGATCTTAGGTCATCTTTGTTTTGATTGAGTCACTTAGCCAAAATTTTCCTTACCATTGACATTTGTCCATTGTTAGCCCCTTTGAGCCTTAAGCCTATTTCATTTGCTAGCACATTTAAACACTATTCCAAGTTTTTAAGCCTTTTTGTCCCAATTTGAGTGGAGAATAGGAAAAGTGTGAATGTGAAGGGATTGATTTGAGTTGAAAGAGGAGAATTGTGATTGCTTGAGTGATTATGAGAAGAAGGTGTGATGAGGAATATGAGTTGTGAGAAAGATAAAAAAAATTGAGGATGAGCAAAAGAAAAAATGAGCTCATGTGTTTGTGCGAAAAAGAGAAAAGAAAAAAAAAAGAGTGAAGTGATTGAAAAAAAAAGTGAAATAAGTTAGAAAAAAAAAATTGAAGTGTTGAGAGTATTGAAATTGAAAGTGTGTTGATTGAAAATGTTTGAAGTACTAAAGTTTGAGTTTCTATTCTCCATTCACTTGAGTCACTTATCCATATTGTTATACAACCTGTCCAAAGAGCCTACATTACAACCTTGAGAAAAGTCCTTTTTTATTCGACATTGATTTCTAGAGTATGGTCGGAGTTGAGAGTGCTTACAAGCCTATGGCTGCTGATATGTGTGATTGACTGATTGAGTGAGTCTGTTATTATTGTTATACACTTGTGAGGAAGTGAAATACATCGTTGAGTGCACATCCATGTTTGATCTTGGTGTTTCTTGTTGTTATTGCATGAGTATGAAGAAGGGAGGTGAGTGAGTATACGTGTGATTGATCCTTGAAGCTCGAGTTCATTTACTTGCATGATTTGATTCTTTGACTCATTCCTAACAATTTCACTTGACTTATTATTTCATTGCTTGAGCATAAGCAATATGGCAAGTTTGGGGGGGTTGATTAGGCGTAAAATTGTCATGATTCGTCGTTAGAAATGCCCCAGTTTTAGTCAAGTTTATTGAGTATTTAGAGTCAATTGAGTATTATTTCTACACATTGATGAATTTGTCTCTTTGATGCTCATAGGTGAATCGAGGGCAAAAAACGGAGTTCGTAGGACTTTGAATCATCTCAAATGGATGCCCGAATCAGAAGATATCGAAGAAATACGATTGGTATTAGTGCGGAAGAAGAAAAGTATCAGTTGAAGAAGAGGAGAGTCATTCGAGTGGAACCACTCGAGCACAACTGCTCGAGCATGCCACTCGAGCGCCCAAGTTGTCCAGAGAAGTTTTGTCACTCGAGCTACTCGAGCACCAACGCTCGAGCATGTTGCTCGAGCGCTCAAAACTTACAAAGAATTTCCAGCACTCGAGCTACTCGAGCGCCACCGCTCAAGCATGTTGCTCGAGCGCCTCAAGACTTACAGAGAAATTCGGCCATTCGACCAGCTCGAGCGCCACCGCCCGAGCCCCTGTTTCATTCGAGCTACACAGCTCGAGCGCCCCCGCTCGAGCGGGTCTGCTCGAGCACTTCCAAGTTTTTGCCTCCGGATTCGTTTTTCGGCCCATGAATTCCCGATTCGGCTCGACGTTTATATATACTCATCCCAAATATGTTTTTACACACCACTTGATACAATATCGCTTTTAGAGTTAGTTTTTGAAGAGAGGAAGAGAAGAAGAGACGAGCAAGCTTTAGTTTTACGTATTCGAGGTTTTATTTACGAATTCATAGTTTAGTTTTGATTTTTCGTTTCTTTCCTTTTGATCTTTGTTCTTGAATACATTGAGACTTCGTTTTATTAATTTTATTTTAGTTCTTGGCATTTATTTCTTTAAACCCTAGTTAGTGTTTGATAATTTCTTAGTTAAAATCATTATGTTCATGTTCGTTACTTCTTCGATTGTTTTCGTTTCCGTAAAAACCATGTCTAGCTAAAACCCTTGCATGCTTGGGGTAGGATGAACTCGTAGAAGTAGGATGTGGGTATGTAAATAGGGTAATTCGTGACGTTTAGTTTTAATTCTCTTAATTATTGAATTCTTAAAATCAATCTTAACTTTACCTTTGAATTTCGTTCGAAAAGTGTTCGAGTGAGGATGATCTTATCACTCTTTAACAACTAGTAGACTTAATGAGAGGGTTTAGAAATGGTTAATTAATCTACCGGTTTATCTAAGGAGGACGACTGCATCACCTTAGTTTAAATTAGGGTCTCGTTAATTAAGCACAATCTCTTGACTTGTTAGTGGATTAGTGAAGTCGATTGCTAGGATAAAGTATTAGGGTTTTAATTCTTGAGCTTTCATCTTACAATCTTTTACTTAGGTTATTTCTTGTGCATCACGGTTATCTTGATTATGTACCTGCTCCGTTAGTATACGTAGGAATTCCTACCATGAGCATCAACATCTCATATTTGGAAACACACTTTTACATTCGTAACTTAATTTTCCTTTTTGCATTCATAGAGTAATTTAGTTTAGATTATATTTTCTTCTAAAAACCCAAAATATACACTCATATTAGCTACGACGCGTAGATCTTCAGGGATCTGTTCGCATACTCACCTTCCCTTGGGTTCGATATGCTTGGTCGCTATACTTACTTATACTACAGTGAACTCGTACGCTTGTGGGGAAACTACTAGTAGAAGTTAGTATTTTTGGCTTCAAGTCAAAGAGCACACATGCTAAATTGCTGAAAGTGAATCAACACTTTCTCTCCAACAACAAAAACGCATTTCCACTTTAAGCCTACTTGTGCAAGGCTGCTGCTCGACCAACAACACACTCGTGCAATAATGCTCGACCAAAAGCCAGGTCGAGCGCATTCCAAGATATGCCCATTTTTGGTATTTTTAACTCTATTTTCAACTCACTCCTCTCAAGCACTATGTATAGACCTCTGACTTGAAGTGAACTACACTAGCTTCTACTAGTAGCTACCCCGCAAGAGTACGGGTTCACTGTAGTATGGGCAAGTATAGGGACCAAGTATTATCGAACCCAAGGGATGGTGTATATGCGAATAGATCCCTGAAGATCTACGCGTCGTAGTTAATATGAGTGTGATGTTTTTGGGTCTTTGAAAGATTAATTAAAAGACTAAAATAAACTAATTAACTAAAATACTAAAGCAAACGAATTAACTAAGGGTTGGATTCAAATAAGAGATGGTGATGCTTAGGATAGGAATCCCTACGTATACTAACGGAGCAGGTACATAATCAAAGTAATCGTGACAAACAAGAATTAACCTAAGTCTAAGAATGCAAGGTGAAAGCTCAAGATTCTAAACCCTAATACTTTACCCTAACACTCGACTTCACTAATCTACTAACAAGTTAATGGATTGTGCTCAATTAATGAGACCCTAATTTAACTAAGGTGATGCGGTCGTCCTCCTTCGCTAAACCGGTAGATGAATTAACCTTTCCTAAACCTTCTCGTTAAGACTACTAGTTGTTATTGAGTGATGCGATCGTCCTCTCTCTAACACTTTCGTACTAAATTCAAAGGTAAAGTTCAGATTAATTATAAGAATTCATTAACTAAGAGAATTAAAACTAACGTCACAAACTATCCTAATTACGTACCCACATCCTACTTCTACGAGTTCATCCTACCCTAAGCATGCAAGGGTTTTAGCCGGACATGGTTTTAACAAAAATAAAAGCAATAGAAGAAACAACGAACATAAACATAATGAATTCAACAAAGAAAATAATAAACATGAACTAGGGTTTTAAAAGAAAACAAATACGAAGAACTGAAATTGAATTACTAAAAATAAAATTTAAACGTGTTCAAAGTAACGAACTAATGAAAAGAAACTAAGAATTGAAAAGAAACTAGAATTCGTATGAAAAACCTCAACAAAACGTAAATAAAGCTTGCTCGTTCTTCTCCTCTTCAAAAACTAAGTCTAAAATTATTTCTAAAGTTCGGGGATATATTTCAAAACGTGTTTGGAAGAGGTATATATAGGCACGGGTCGAAACGGGAGTTAATGGGCCGAAAAAACGCATCCGGAGGCCAAAATATGGAAGTGCTCGAGCAAAAACACGCTCGAGCGGCCCCATTCGAGCATATAGGTCGAATGAAACAGGTGCTCGAGCGCTCCCGCTCGAGCTGGTCGAGCGGCGAAACTTTTCTGCCATTTTTCGGTCATTCGAGCAATACGCTCGAGCGCTGCGCTCGAGCTGCTCGAGCGGTCTTCGGCTGCTGTGCACTTGTTCGTAAAATCTTCATATCTCCTCAACCGGGAGTCCGTTTTGGCCGATTCAAAGTCCTACGAACTCCTCTTTTCTCTCTCTATCCATCTATGAAAACCAAAGAGACAAATTAATAAGTTTATAAAAATGATACTCATTTGACTCCAAACATTAATCGAAAACACTCAAAACATGAGCAAATCGGGCACCAAAACATAACAATTTCACGCCTAATCAACCCCCCCAAACTTACCATGTTGCTTGCCCTCAAGCAACGAAATAATTAGTCAAGTGAAATTGTTAGGAATGAGTCAACGAATCAAATCATGCAAGCAAATGAATTCGAGCTTCAAAGATCAATCACACGTATACTCACTCACCTTCCTTCATCATACTCATGCAACAACAACAAGACCCACCAAGATCAAACATGGATGTGCACTCAACGATGTGTTTCACTCCCTCACAAGTGTATATCAATGATAAAGGACTCATTCAACAATCAATCACACATATCGGCAGCCATAGGCTTATAAGCACTCTCAACTCCGACCATACTCAAGAAATCAATGCCGAATCAAAAAGGACTTTTCTCAAGGTTGTAATGTAGGCTCTTTGGACAGGTGAGATAACAATATAAGGTAAAGTGACTAAAGTGAATGGAGAATAGAAAATCAAACTTTGGCACTTCGAGATTAGGAACAGACTACTTCAAGCATTTTCAATCAACACCCTTTCAACTCCATACTCTCAACACTTCAAATTTTTTCTTTCTCACTCTTTCACTTTTTTTTCTCTTTTTTTTTTTTGCACAAACACATGAGCTCATTTTTTTCTTTTTGTTCATTCTCAATTTTCTTTCTCTTTTTCCCACATCTCAAAACTTCATCACACCTTCTTCTCATATTCACTCAACAAACAACATTTTCCTTTTTCAACTCAATTCACTCCCTTCATATTCACACCTTCCTATTCTCCACTCAAATTGGGACAAAAAGTCTTAGGAATTGGAATAGTGTTCATATGTGCTAGCAAATAAAATAGGCTTTAGGCTCAAAGGGGCTAACAAGGGATCAATGTCATTGGTAAGGAAAATTTTGGCTAAGTGACTCAATAAAATCAAAGATGGCCTAAGATCACATTCGGCATTTCAAACTAGACACAATCAAGAAGCGAGAGCACACACAAGTTCTGGCATCCTCTAAGGTGACGATTCACTCACAAACGAAGAGATTAAATCAGGCATTTAAATCTCGTAAGGCTCAACTCTCACGGCTTTCACATCCATGCTAGTCCTAGTGCATTCTCACTCTCATCACACAAGTACTCAAAAGAAAAATTCACAAGCATACAAGTTCTTTCTCAAATCAGCTCAAACTCAAACACTCACACAAAAGAATTTCTAACTCACTCTTACTACTCACTCTACTCATCAAATCATACTCAAAGATAGCAATCAACAAGCATAAGATGATTGATAGGCATGAAATATGCAATAGCGAGTCAAATCAAAATCACCCCAAGGAGTATCCCAACAAACCAATAATCAATCAAACTCAACTCAAAGATAAGGGCGTGCATGCATGTGCAATGTAACATAAAACAAATAAAAAACTCCACCCCCCCAAACTTCGACCTTGCTAGAGGTCTAAGTTTGGGGTTGTGGGTTACCTCAACCAAATAATTCAATTTCTCTCAATAGCTTTGCACATTCCCTTGTCTCAAGTTGGTTCCTTCAATCTACACTTCTTTGATACCTTTACTCCTTTAGAGACAAGCCTACAAGCAACTTACTCAAATACGAGGTTAAACATACGACTCAACAACATCCTAGTAACATAAAAGGAAAATAACTAAAAACACTCAAAAGCAAATAAAAAATGGGTTGCCTCCCATTCAGCGCTATTTTTAAGGTCCTCATGCCGGACCTAGCTCAAAGGAGCTTATGGGACATCATACTCAAATTTACCTCCCTTACTCTCATAAGAGTGGTGTTTGAACTCCTTTCCTTGATGCCCTTTCATCATGAGTTCCTTTGCTTCCTCCCCCACCTCAAGTGGTATAGGTCTCAACTCCTTCTCACCTTTATCTGGAGGAGTCTTACCAAACAATTTCTTGAGTTTGGACTTTTTCTTCTTAACTCCTCCTTTCCCTTCTAACTGGACCACGTCCACTTTCTTCACCTCTTCATCCTTCAACTTCTTCACTTTATCCCTATCAAAAGAACCGAGATCATAATGCTCATGGGTTAAATAATCAAGTGAAGGACTAACCAAATCATGAATATGAGAAGGATTAGGGATAGGAGGTGTGTCTTCAACACGAGGATAAATGGCATCCATGCAATACAAGCTCTCATCCTCCTTCGGGTGCTTCATGGCTTCATATAGGGAGATCTTCACTTCTTGATCATCAACCTTCAGCGTAATCTTCCCGTTTGCCACGTCTAGCACCATCCCCGCCGTAGCTAAGAACGGTCTTCCCAAGATCAGGGGCACGTGCTCATCTTCCTCCATCTCTAGCACTACAAAGTCGACTGGAAAAATGTGATCTCCAACTCTTACTAGGACGTCTTCAACCACACCTTGAGGTCTAGTAATAGACCGATCGGCAAGTTGAAGCGTCATCATTGTGGGTTGAAGTTCACCACCTTCCAGCTTCTTGAAAAGCGACAAAGGCATGAGATTGATGCTCGCCCCTAAATCACATAGCGCTCCTTTCTTGATCCCGTTCCCAATATCACATAGGATCATGAAGCTCCCGGGATCCTTCAGCTTCGGTGGAAGCGCCTTGTGCACTAATGCACTCACCTCGTGGTTCAGCTGCACCAACTTCGGCTCATCCACTCGCCGTCTTTTCGCGATCAAGTCCTTCAAAAACTTCGCATAGTGCGGCATCTGTTCCAAAGCATCATAAAAAGGAATGTTAATGTGAAGTTGTTTAAAAACATCAAGAAATTTTGCAAATTTTTCATCAAGCTTCTTTTTCATGAAGCGCTGTGGATACGGGACGGGTATCACAGATTTGGGTACCCCCCATTCATCTCTTTCTGTTTCTTTCACTTTCTCCCTTGCTTCCTTTGCTTTCTTCCACTTTGGAACTCTCTCAACCTCCTCACTTTCCTTGCCCTTCTGGGACTCATCCATATCTTCATGCTTCTCAATCCCTTCACTTTCAATCCCCTTCTCAACTTCATCTCCTTTAGGCTCAATCTCTTCTTAGGGCATCTCAGAATCAGCAGACATCTGAGGACCTTCGTAGTTGGTTCCACTTCTTAGCTGGATCGTCTTGCACTGCTCTTTCGGGTTCCCCTCCGGCATTCTATTCACTGATTTTGCAATCTGGCTCATCTGGAGCTCTAAAGAGGTGAACCTTCGATTGTTCTCTTGTTGAGTTCTAGTCCACTCAACGTTCATCTTCTGGAGCTCTTGATCACGTTGATCACCCTTCTTATGCAACTCCTTCACATCGTACTCCAAGGATGACAACCGCTTGCTCTCTTCCTCCACCTTCTGAAGGATCGCTCTCAACATCTCCTCGGTTGATGCACCGCCTTCTCCACCGGGAGGTTTAGACCCCGGATCAACACCTGCAGGAACGGTAACACCAGCTTTTGGGTTAGCATAAGAAAAATTATCATTCTTCCTCCATGTGTTTTGAGGAGGCTGCTGGCCTCCTTGAACTCCTTGTGTGTTCCTCCATTGATTTTGAAGTGGTTGAGGGCCTGGAGGCACAAATGGTTGACCATAAGAAGGCCTTCCATACTGGTTTCCACCTTGGTAGCCATTCTGGTTGTAATACGGACCTCCCATGTAATTGGCTACCTCTTGCTGCCCACTTGGTTGGTCTACTCTCTCATTCTCTACTGCATGCTCTCCACCCAAACTCTTCCCCAACTCGAGGTTGTTTATCTTCTCCATCATGGCCATCAATAGCCTTCTCGTTCCTTCTCCCTCTTCAACCTGATGCACTCTCTGAAAATCTGCATCTCCACTCCAAGCACCGGCATTCGTGACAATGTTGTCCACGATCTCCCTACACCTCTCTATGCTTTGGTTCAAGAATGCTCCGCCCGCACAGACGTCTAAATGGTCTTGCCCCGCCTTGTTGGCACCACTGTAGAAGAATGTCATAATGTCTCCCTCATTGTACCCGTGCTGCGGGCACTCAATCAGCATGTTTGAGTATCTCTCCCACGCTTGGCGTAAATCCTCTCCAGACTTTTGGCGAAAAGACGAGATCTCAATTCTAGCCTTGATCGTCCTAGATGGAGGGTAGAATCGCTCGAGGAACAGACGCTCGAGCTCGGCCCAAGTGGTAATACCTCCCCGCGGGAGCGTATTATCGTACCACTCCTTAGCTATTCCCGTCAATGAGAATGGGAACAACCTAAGCCTCTTGGCATCCTCAGACATGCCATTATAATTAAATGTTGAGGCTATCATGAGAAAGCTCCTCAAGTGTGTATGAGGATTCTCCTTCCCGATCACCCCCTTGAACTGATTCTCGGTAAGCAGCTTTAAAATCCCCGGGGATATCGAGAAGTTGTTTGCCTCAACAGGAGGTAAAGCCACTCCATCATAGTACCGCTGTGGCTGTGCTGCAAACCTCCCTCTAATCGCCATATTATGATCTACGTTCTGAGGAACATGTTGAGGATTAGCAGCAGGTACTGGTACTTGTTGGGGTGGTGGTTGGTAAACAGGTGGTTGGTTGTAGACTAGGGGTGGATGATATGGATATGGTGGGTAAGGATAAGGTGGGTATGGGTAATGTTGGTATACTGGGTTGTTAAAAGGGTTATTTGGGTTTTGTGGGTAAGCAGGGTTGTTAGGAGGATTATGGACAAGGTTCTGAGCTGGATTCCCTACGTTTTGTGTATCCGGGTTTAGGCTCTGGCTATCCCCTAATGGAATTTGGTTCTGGCTACCACTAACTCCAGTGCCTTCAACTCGGTCTACTGCCTGATTGAAATCGTTGGCAGCATCGTCCAACTCATTATTGATATCCATTGGTTCCTTTCCTAGTTCGGCAGCGTTCATCCTTCTCAAGAAGGCTCGGTTCCTTCTGGCTATTGTCTCAGGGTCCAACGGTATTCTCTCTTCGCTCGTATTGCCTTGTGAGCGTGTTTTCATAAACCTGACACACTAGCAGATAGATCAAAACGCAACTGCCGATTGAATACAAATAAAAAAACAGAAATTAAATCACCCACTACTAACTACTAAGCTATCTACAAGTCCTATTCAAAAGGCATATAACGCCATCCCCGGCAACGGCGCCATTGACTTGAAGCGAACTACACTAGCTTCTACTAGTAGCTACCCCGCAAGAGTACGGGTTCACTGTAGTATGGGCAAGTATAGGGACCAAGTATTATCGAACCCAAGGGATGGTGTATATGCGAATAGATCCCTGAAGATCTACGCGTCGTAGTTAATATGAGTGTGATGTTTTTGGGTCTTTGAAAGATTAATTAAAAGACTAAAATAAACTAATTAACTAAAATACTAAAGCAAACGAATTAACTAAGGGTTGGATTCAAATAAGAGATGGTGATGCTTAGGATAGGAATCCCTACGTATACTAACGGAGCAGGTACATAATCAAAGTAATCGTGACAAACAAGAATTAACCTAAGTCTAAGAATGCAAGGTGAAAGCTCAAGATTCTAAACCCTAATACTTTACCCTAACACTCGACTTCACTAATCTACTAACAAGTTAATGGATTGTGCTCAATTAATGAGACCCTAATTTTACTAAGGTGATGCGGTCGTCCTCCTTCGCTAAACCGGTAGATGAATTAACCTTTCCTAAACCTTCTCGTTAAGACTACTAGTTGTTATTGAGTGATGCGGTCGTCCTCTCTCTAACACTTTCGTACTAAATTCAAAGGTAAAGTTTAGATTAATTATAAGAATTCATTAACTAAGAGAATTAAAACTAACGTCACAAACTATCCTAATTACGTACCCACATCCTACTTCTACGAGTTCATCCTACCCTAAGCATGCAAGGGTTTTAGCCGGACATGGTTTTAACAAAAATAAAAGCAATAGAAGAAACAACGAACATAAACATAATGAATTCAACAAAGAAAATAATAAACATGAACTAGGGTTTTAAAAGAAAACAAATACGAAGAACTGAAATTGAATTACTAAAAATAAAATTTAAACGTGTTCAAAGTAACGAACTAATGAAAAGAAACTAAGAATTGAAAAGAAACTAGAATTCGTATGAAAAACCTCAACAAAACGTAAATAAAGCTTGCTCGTTCTTCTCCTCTTCAAAAACTAAGTCTAAAATGATGGATCGCGCCGGTGAAGGCGGTCCGTCCCCAAGATCGTTGTTGGGATACCAAACGTGTATAAACAATTAAAAACCTAAACATGCATCTAAAGACAAGTTTAGATTCGTTACCCTTGAAGACCGAGGCGTTGATTCCACTACTGATCTTCTAATCTGTCTCCCAACCTCGTTCGTACACCGGGTGGACGGCGAACTAGCGAACGTGGAGAAAAGTGCCTTCCAATTTCGTCTCTTCAAAAACCCTTGCTCACGAAATTCAGCTGCTCACGAAATTCTTTTAGTGCTAGGGTTTCAAAGAACGAAATTGAAGCCTTTATATAGGTTTCATGGGCCAGACTAGGGATCTGTTAGAAGGTATAGGTTTGGGCTCCTCATGGACCCAAATATTCTTATGTTCAGCCCAGAACATATATTTGGCCCGTGAACATTAATTCATTCCACTAGAGAATTAATGTTGCACTCCCGTCCTATCCCGAACCGAATCAGGGCTTCTATTAGACTCTATAATTCCCCGTGTTAAAGATATCGCACGTCCATTAATTATTAAAGCTTCTGACCGCTTTAATTAATTAACATCTATTATTCCTTGAGTAGTACCACTCAACCTTGTTGTCGTACGGATTAAATCCACCTGCAGGGTTTAATACGACAATCCTTTATGAGTTTCCTCAAGGGGACGTCATCAACCTGGATCACCAGGATATGGTGCCCTAATGCCAATAAATAGACATCGTGCAAACGATGTCACTACCCAAAATACATAGTGCATTGAATCTAACAAGATTCTCACCCATAGTAAATCAAAGTAGTGAACAAGCGCTCCACATATCTAGATATCACAATTAGGGTTAAGAATTACAAGAGTCACCAAGACCTTTAGTTCTTCATAACAGTCAGAATAGAAGAACATGTCTTAACTGTGATCCATTCAATACGACATAGCGTACTAGTATGAACTAATGGCCAAGACAAGCCACTAACAAGTTCATACTACAACTTATACCAATAGTTATGTCCAGAACTATCTTAGTTGTGAATACTGTTTATATCTTATAAGGAACTGACAATGTGATCTTCTGTGTGACTACAAACCCACCACATTATCTACAATATAAGATAAATAGACATACAAGTAATACAAGCAATTAATAAGATTGCAATAATGTGAAAAACCATTTATTTCAGATAATAAGGAAATTGAATATATCCATAAAAGCCCAAAAAAAGTTTGCTTTACAGTATACACCAACATAAAATTATTTCTAAAGTTCGGGGATATATTTCAAAACGTGTTTGGAAGAGGTATATATAGGCACGGGTCGAAACGGGAGTTAATGGGCCGAAAAAACGCATCCGGAGGCCAAAATATGGAAGTGCTCGAGCAAAAACACGCTCGAGCGGCCCCATTCGAGCATATAGGTCGAATGAAACAGGTGCTCGAGCGCTCCCGCTCGAGCTGGTCGAGCGGCGAAACTTTTCTGCCATTTTTCGGTCATTCGAGCAATACGCTCGAGCACTGGCGCTCGAGCTGCTCGAGCTGCTCGAGCTGTCTTCGGCTGCTGTGCACTTGTTCGTAAAATCTTCATATCTCCTCAACCGGGAGTCCGTTTTGGCCGATTCAAAGTCCTACGAACTCCTCTTTTCGCCCTCTATCCATCTATGAAAACTAAAGAGACAAATTAATAAGTTTATAAAAATGATACTCATTTGACTCCAAACACTAATCGAAAACACTCAAAACATGAGCAAATCGGGCACCAAAACATAACAATTTCACGCCTAATCAACCTCAAATTTTAGATTTTAAGAAGAAACATACACTCCTTTGCCCCGATTCCAATATAAGGACGACACCCGAAGCATTACTCTCCACTTGCACTTTGTTCACGAAGTTTTATTTGCTTGGATGTTTATTTCTAGCTTGTTATTTTGTTTGTATTGTCTTTTATTTAGTATTAGCTTAAAAACTCCAAAACACTTGAGTAGAACTCTATGACAACACGTAATTCTAGGGCTCCACCGATCTTCTAGGTCCATGGTTCGATAAATACTTGGTCGTTTTCTTGCACTTACATTGATCCCATCCGCTTTTAGGTTGTGTTATTTGCTCGTTTTAAAATGTGCAAAAATCCTTGTCAAATCTTTGTTTTTTGTTTTTTTTTTTTTTGTCTGGTTGTGGTTATCTTTGAGTTTGATCTTATAATAAAACTACTACTCAATCCAGTTTACAACTTCTCAAACATATTAACAAGTTAAATTCGCTATTGAGTAAACTAGTATGTCAAGTGGTGTATTCTCGTTAAGTTGAATTATGGCTCCCAGAAACAAAACATAAAGAAACTAACACACTATGCAACAACAAGTTCGCCTTTCACTTTTGAATTAAGCCAAAACCATGAACATAACTGTAACTAATCCTTTGATTAATCTTCTTTGGAGAGTTGACTTTCATTTGAATCTGAATTTCTCGAAACTAGTCCGTAATCGAAACTTGTCTGATGATGATGATGATGATATTAATTCGAGGGTGTTGAGCCGTGTTTTGAATTAAGTATTGATATTAATTCAAGGGAATTGAACCATGTTTCTAATTAATTGTTGACTTGATGAATGTTTTGTGGAAGAAGACGTTGGGTTGTTGAGTCCACTAAGAGATTGAGGTTAAAGAACATGTATTGGAGAGGCTTAGCACCGTGATCAAGGATCGAAGACCGTTCTCGAATGACTTTCCGTGAAGAACTTGAGAGGCATCCGTGGGAAACTTGAAGAATTTCGGAGGGAAAAACATTGATGGAGGGATTTAGCACCATGATCTCAGATCAAACACCATCATTGATGAACTTTTGCGAAGAACTTGAGAGGTTTTCCTTGAAAACTTGAAGAACTTCATTTTGAAAAACATTGATCAAGGGTTTAGCACCGTGATATTAGATCAAACGCGTTCTTGGAAGACTTTCTACGAAGAACTTGAAAGGTTTCCATAGGAAACTTGAACAACTTCGGATGGAGAACCATTGATCGAAGGGGTTTAGCATCGTAACCTCGGATCAAATATCGTTGTTAGATGACTTTCGCGAAGAACTTGAGAGTTTACCGTGGAAAACTCGAAGAATTTAGAATGGAAAAACGTTGATTAACTTTCGCTAAGAACATCGTTGAAGCCGCGAAAAACGTCGTTAAATCCACAAAGAACGCCTTTGAATCTTCAAGAATTCTGTATTTTTGAATCTTCTGACTTCTTGAGCACTTCTGAATGTCTTCTTGAATCTGTGGAATGACTAGATTGAGACGCCTATTTATATATGTAGAATTCTAGATTTTTCGGGCTAAATTTGATGGACTGGAAGATACGAAAAGGTGTGATCTTATGCAGAATGGAAAAATATTTGACCTTGACTTCAAAAGTTTGGAAAAAAGATATGATTTGACTTGATGAGCTTTAAAAGACCTGCTTGATCAAATTTATTGGACTTTAGAGACCCAATTGAATTAATTAGGCTTTGAAGGTCCGGTTCAGTATATTGGGCTTTAGAGGTCCAATTCAATATTTTGAACTTTAAAAGTCCAATTGAATTAATTAGACGTTAGTGACTTAATTAGGCATTGGAGACCTAATTGAATATGTTGGACTTTAGAGGTCCAACTCAATATATCAATTCTTTACATTTTCATTTATTTAAGGAGTTAAACCTATCTAAATTTAAAAAAATAAATAACAAACTTAATTGATATTTAACGCGTAAAATCCACATATCGCCTATTAATTCACAATTTGCGTTCAAAAACTTAACGCGAGTGATAATTTCTTCCACATTTTGAATGATACTATTCAAAGTTTTCAAGTTACGTGCTTTCAAAATTTGCCAAATCACACCAAACCAAATGAAATTCATACCTCTCTATCCTTTTCCATGGATATATGTAAAATCGAATGATTTATTAATATCTTATTGAAAGGATATAGAAACCGTCACCCAAAGAATAAGTAGGTTTAGTTTTCCATATTTTCACCAAACGACCCACAATCTTTGATGAAATTTGATTGAAAGCTTCATGTTTTAGCCAACGAACACGGTCTTGGATGACTTTTCATGAAAATGATAACCTTCAATGGCGGTAACGTCGAGACCAATTGGCCGAAAGACAATCACAACATCTTTTAGCGTGGAAAATTGATCTTTCATAGAATAAGCATCATTTTTCTTCCAGCTCCATGACAAAACTACATGTCCTTTCCCACTCGAGTAACACACTTCTTAATATATACTTACTCTGTTCGAAGTGTTAGCATCTTTTCTTCTCCCTAGAATATAAAGCCTTGAAAACAAACTATAAAGACACACTCCTCCCATCTTCCCCAAGTCTCCTCCCGCAATTTTTCCCACAACCATCATATGCCACCAAAAATGTACTCCACGTAGGCCACTCGATACACTCTTTACTTCTATCACACCACTTATCTATACAATCAGTAAAGTTACCATACTTAGAACAAACACCATGTATCCACACACTATTTCCTCCACTAGCACATGCCATCACCATTTCCCCAGTATAGAATCAGGGGCGGAGCCAGGATTTTGGTTGAGGGACCAATATAATACAGTACAACACTATTATATATTCGATAAATTAGGAAGATATTTTATATTTGTATCAATATTCATAGTTTAATATATTAAAGTACATGAATATGTACTAAATTTATTCAAACTCTGATCGTCCTAAGACTATACCCTTTTTTTTATTTGCTTTTCAGTATACACTAATAGAAAATCTATATGAAATTTATGTTCCATTATGTTTCAAGTATTATCTTGATCAAGTTCAAAAATAAAAATGATTGTGTCGTGCTTAACTGTATAGCATTCTTGTTATATAGGAAAAAAATAATATAGAGAAATTTGATTTTTATGTATTTATTTAAAAGAATATCTTATCAATATATTTTGTATATAACTAGAAATTCTTACATTAATTATTTAATGTGCACTAATAAAAATAATACTGAAAAAATAGTTGAAAAAATGAAAGCAATGGATTTTTTTATAGAACTATTAAATATATATAATGTATATATAAATAATATAATTACTTTTTTAATATATGGACATGGCCAAATAACCTAATTGAATTTTTTTTCATTGGACAGCCTATAGGCCACCCATGTAACAGGTAAGAAATAGGCCCACTTCTACTCATAATCTAATTCAATTGCAAAACATAATATAAATATGTTGTAATAACAGTATGTATTACATATAACATACCATAAGTTTGAAAAAAAAAATTGGGGGTGATGTGGTGTATAGCATTATTAAACAAATCTAAGTTGCAAATCTAGGTTTTTGGGATACAAACAACATTTTTCGCCACCCCAACCCCCTCCCGCTCTCAGAAAGAGAATTTAATTTGGGGTCTTTGTTTTTGGGAAAAAGCATATTTTTATCGGTTTTCGTCTTCTTAACTTTGTTCTTTTGAATTTTTTCCTATAACTTACAAACTATGTGGTTTTTGTAATTCTTACCTGCTGCACCAGGAAACTCTCCCGTAAGTCTAACTTGATATTTTGAATTTCGTCCTATAACTTACATAAAATGGTTGTCACTTAAGATCTACCTTAAGATTTACCTGGTGTAGTAGGTAACAGAATAAAAAACTACAATTTTTTTCTAAGTTATAAGATAAAATTCTAAACCCAAAACCCAAAGCCAAAGTAAACAGTTCAATAGAGGACAAAAAAATGCATGTTCCCATTTTTTTAATGATTTGTTTTAATTGCAGGTATCCTTTTTTTTTTTTTTTTTTTTTTTTAAGTTTTAAGGTTTTTTATTGGAAAAAAAGAGTTGAAAAATATTTTTTTACTCTTATATTTATTTTATAAGAGAAATTATTAGTCAGCGTGCCACGTCCCCAAAACGGGACCCGTCATCCTATTCCGCCGAAAAATATTAGCGCGTGACCGGTACGTGACCAAAACGACGTCGTTTCACGAGTTTTCCGGCCATTTGAGACTAATTTGGGTATATTTGAATTGTTATGGGACTAAATCGAAAAGTAAATAAGTATGGGACAAAAAAAAGGTAAAAAGTTACGGGATGAAAACGGTTTTAATCCCTAAATTATCTATACATGAAATCAGAAAAAAAATTAGTTTTTTGTCTCATAACTTAACTAGTTTCATATTTTCCTCCAAAATAAATTTTACTTTTTAGCTTTGATTCCATAACTTATTGAATTGTCCAGTTTGGATTTCATTCTCGCCAAAAATTCGCAAATAACGCCATCTAACTATATGCCTAAAAAGGTGTCGTTTTTTTTTTTTTTTACTTTTTGGGGGAAATTTGACCAAAATTTGATGATTCAATAAGTTGTGAGACCAAAAGCTAAAATTTTCAAGATCAAAATTGGACGCTAGAAAAATTACCGGACCAAAAAGTTATCTTTCTCCCGACATTCAATAAGATGGTAAATTAGCAAGGCGGAGATTCAGTAGATTCTTATATAATACACTAGAGTGTACCCACGCGAATTTCGCATACTGAAAAAATATATTATATTTATTTTCTGTAGATATTTAATATAAGAGTATTTTTTTTAAAAAAATTCGAGGTATATACAATAAATTATGGGGTTTGTTTAGATGTGGCCCGTGCCCTTCACTAAACTCTATAGGTATATCCTACAAACTAAATAATAAAAAAAAAAAACATCAAAATTCACATAAATTAATAACAATTATGGAATAACATTACTTAGACTAATAATTTAATAATAATCAATTTCCATTTCAATATTGAATAATTTATAAATTAATCAACATTATTAGTTATTGGGAGTATACGGTAAGAAATTAATTTATATAAGAAAAAATTCAAAATTTGAAATAAACTTTAAAGTTACAAATACCCATTCATCGATCAAAATGAGTTCCAAGTAGAACTTGTCTCTATTAAAATCATTAAAAAAATATTGTCCAACTTTTTCAATCCTAACTTTAACGGTCAATTTTTGGCTCTCACTCTTGATATTAGAAATCAGAGAAAATTGAGGTGTCATATTCTTGAAATCTAAAATGAGATTTAAATTACAACAATTAAACCATCATAATTATTCAGATAAAAATACATGATATAGTTAAATTTATTATTTGTGCACATGAAGAATATTTAAACTGAACGATGTAGAGCATAAATCAACAATTATTATTACATTCATACTGATATTGAAATTTAAATCTAATCAAATTGTGAGCACTTAAAATGATGAATTTAATTATAAAATAAATATACTAATAGAAATAGATATATAACTAACCAACAATTGATGGGAGAAATCAAAGCAAAATAGTGGAACAAATGAAACTTTGATGTAAAAAAATGAAATACAATATGCTCTTATTTATAATAAAAAAAAATGCATGCAATATTATATCTTGTCCATAATAAGAATATATCACATAAGACTATTCTTTGGAATATATAACTATATACCTTTTATTTTAGGAAAAATAATCGAACATTATATTATACTATATATACTAACTCAAACTTAGAAATGATAAATTTAGATTCATTCAATAAGTAGATCATATTTAATTACATTAAGGTTTAGAAAAAATATGATTTATAATAAATTCTAAAAATAACTAAATAAGAAAATGGATAAAATATCTATTTGCATTAATTATGCAAATATAAATTAATGGTTTAGATTTAATGATATAGAACGAAGGGTCGAGATTAAAAGTTTAACCAACTTTTAATGAGAGCACATTATTTCAAAATGGAGAGATTTGAGATATGCCACATCAACCTAAGAATAAGGTGGTGTTTGACACATCATCTTGGAGAGGTTTGAGAATATATTATTATAAGATTTGACTAATATATGTATTGTAGCCCGACGAACAATCTGAATACTCATGGAGAGCTGTTTAATACCTAAATATTCCGTTGAGTGGTCGTTTGAAAAAGGTTGTTACAGTTCTAGGAAGTAATTAATTATAATAATAAAAATTTAAATTATTTTCCTAAATAATTATGTATAATATTTAATTTTTATTTTATTTTACATATAAATACACACGTGTATAATAATATAATATTTTTATTTTTCACATAAATTCGCACGTGTGAAGTCCCTTTCTAGGGTTTGGTGTATCAAGTATAAATTGAGACAGAAATAGAGAAACCTCATCTACGGCCGCTCTCGTTTCCACAAATTTAGATCCAATTTTCTTCATGTCTCTTGCGATATTCAGCGAAGGTAAATCTCATCTCATTTCTTGTTACGATTTAATTTGTTAATAGTTTTTATTCATCGATGCATCACCGGGATCTTTGAATCGAGTTTTCATTATTCAGATTCAGATTTTATAATTTATTTCTTCGGTTATCTATATCATTTGGATTGTTGACCAAACATTTATGTAAGAGGAAAACAGTCACTTTTTTTAATTGACACTCTGCAAGTGTTTTTTTTTTTTCTTTTTTTTCTTATTGGTAAAATTTGTGACCGTAGAAGATTTTTAACAGTTTTAGTTTTACAAGATATTTAACTTTCCAGAAAATATATGTGTTTGCAGGCAAGAATATGAATGGTGGAATTCCGTGCTTTTAGGTATGGCAGAATATTGTAAGAGTAAACAAAAGGTGGGGGATAAAATGCAGAGAGAAAATGATTGAATAAATATTGATTTAGATCCTCAAATTCAGTCACGCGGTCTTGCTGTTGCTGCAACTGTTCCTAAAGGAAGACCACTGGAGAATTTAGAAGACTCCGACGGCCTCTCATAGTTTCCGGGATGTATTAGCAATGTCTGATTAAAAAATCTACCATATTTTGTAGTCGTTTATAGCTTAAATTTCAATTATGTTTTGCGGGTTTTATCTACTTTTAGAATGCGGCATTTGAATGATTTTTTACGATTTCACATGTATCTTGCTCAAGAGTAGCTGAGCACAAAATTAGCTATCATATGCAACTACAAGGTATTTGATTGTTAAGATTATATATATTTATGAAAACAATTGTAGCTATTTTCAAACCTTTTATTCGATGGCGTTTACATATAGAGTAACAATTAACTATAAGAAAAATAATAATAATAAGGTGTCATAAAGTCCTTAATTCAATGCCACTAATTTGTCTTTAGACTATATATCTGGACTTCCCTAGTTGTCGAGATGGCATAGTCAGATATGCACGACCCTATAGGCAGGGGGTACACACCTTTTAGTTTCAGATGCATCAGTCATAAATATAACCTTCACACATATGTCGTAGGATCGAATGACTTGGGAACCTTACCAATTAAGTTGGAGAGTTTGATAATTGCTGCCACAATGAATATATGAAATAACAAAAGTGAATCAAGTTTTCGACCAACCACTTAGGCGAAAGAATTAAGAACATAATACAAAGGTCCATTTGAAACTACTTAGTTTTCTAGCTCATAGATAACTAAACTTAAATAAATAGATTTTAGTGAATTAGTTATTTGTAATTCACATATCCATTATCTAGTAAAAAAATGTGGTAGTGTGATCTCATTTCAATTAATTGGTTCCATTGATCCTAAGTACATAACCAAAACCATTGTTTTCAACTCAAATAAAGTATCCAAAAAGTCAAATTGTTACCAATAAATTAAAAAAGAAATATGCCGTTTTAAACCACTCTCCAAAGATACTTTGGAGTGTGGTTTTTAACCTCATATATATATATATATATATATATATATATTAATATTTTTTGTGTAATCATTGTCCAAAGTTTATTTTAAAGAGCAATTAATAAAAAGGGAAATTCAAGTGGAGCTGTCCAAATTTAAAAGTGTAGTAGTGATGTAAAAAAAAAAATCTAAATATCATCCCAATAGACTAAATAATTAAACAAGGTCTTGTAAAATCCTTTATTCTCTACGAATTCATCTTTAGGCTAGTGATCTGGAACTCATGTTACAAGGACAAAGTTACGTAATAATTATAATAAGGTGTCATAAAATCCTTAATTCAAAGCCACTAATTCGTCTTTAGACTAAAGATTAATTTGGAGTTCCATAGTTCTCGAGATGGCATAGTCGGATATGGACGACCCTATGAAAGTACGGTTCTTAGGCTTTGTTCTCATGGAGTGCATTTCTTGACCCCCAACCGAAGTTGTTCCATCACATTTCCTGACATCGGCAGAGCGTACACACCTTTTAGTTTCACAATGAAGAGTTTGATACTTGTCACCTGCCACAATATAATGAATATATGAAATAACAAAAGTGAATGAAGTTGTCGACCAGCCGAAAGAATTAAGAACATAATACCAAGGCCTAACTGAAACTACTACGTTTTCGATAAGATAACTAAACCTAAATAACAGATATTAGTGAATTAGTTATCTGCAATTCGCATATATGTTATCTAAGTTATATCCATTATCTAGTAAAAAAAACGTTGTTGTGTGATCTCATTTCAATTAATAGGTTCCAATGATCCTATGTATATAACCAAAACCATTGCTTTCAACTCAAATAAAGTAGCATAAAAATCAAATTGTTACCAATAAAGAAAATAAAAATGTCTATTAATAACAACTACAAGTCTTTAACGACGGATTTTGCGACCGTAAAAATATAAAATTTAGATTCAAAGGTACATTGAGAGGGAAAAAAAATGGTAATGTAATGAACAAAACTTACTTGTTAGTTTTGTAAAGTAAATGTGAAGTGTCATATGTGAAGTATGAAGTCTACTGAGCTTAATTCAATAAGGAGCTATGTTGATGAAGTGTTAGCCGTGGGAGTTAGTCTATTTGGGGTATCAGTAGAGTTATATCAGATGAGGTTGATCAGATGAGGTCTAACAGTGGAGTCTCATCAGAGGATGTCTAGACCGGAAGTCATCTGATGGTAAGTGATCAAGTCAGCTGAGGTCAAGTCATCTGATATAAAGTACAAAGACGCGAAACACCAAGTTGAAGCTAACTGAAGGCGGTTCTAACTGAATCAACTGAAGCGGTTATTGGAGTTTGTTAGCCAGCTGGATAACTGCTTTACTTATGAGTTAGTTACAACTGAATCAAGTTAGGGATTCAGCTCAATCTCTGTATCTATAAAAGGGGAATTTCTCAACTGAGAGAATAACTTGAGATCATCTTTGAGAGCAAACACTGTGAGATTGAGTGCTCTGTAACTTGTAACTTCCATTCTTTGTTTAGTGAAAAGTCTATCCTCTCGGATCCCGTGGACGTAGGAGTATTCATCTCCGAACCACGTAAAATTCTGGTGTTCTTGTGTGATTTTCAATTCCGTTCTTACTGCATTTGATTCCGATTCCCGAAAACAAGTTTTCTTGTGAATCCGAAACCGTGATTAACAAGTGGCGCCGTCTGTGGGAAACAATCATGGCTGCAACTAAGTTCGATATTGAGAAGTTCACGGGGAAGAACGATTTCAGCTTATGGAAGATCAAGATGAAGGCACTCCTGGTACACAATGGGTTGTACGAAGCCTTGTTGCCACCGGCTCAGGTGGCTTCTGGATCTAATCCGGCGAAGGTGGAGGAGAACAAGAGGAAGGCGCATAGTGCCCTTATCTTGTGTCTTGGGGACAAGCCATTGAGGGAAGTATCGAAGGAGGAAACCGCTCTTGGGATCTGGAATAAGTTGGAGCAGTTATACCAGACCAAGTCTGTTACGAACAAGTTATACATGAAACAGAAGCTTCAAGTCTTCAAAATGAGTGAAGATAAGAATCTTGGTGATCAGTTGGACGAGTTCAACAGATTGGTGGATGATCTGGAGAGTTTGGATGTTACAATTGATGATGAAGACAAGTCATTAATGTTGTTAAATTCTCTACCTAAGTCTCTGGAAAATTTCAAGGATGCCTTACTATTTGGAAGACAAGATCAGGTGATGTTTGATGATGTTCAAACTGCCCTGAAAACCAAGTTTCTACAGATCCAAGCTGATGGGAAGAAGCCTGCTGAAGGATTGAATGTTCAATCCAAGAAGAAGAAGGGGTTTCAGTCCAAGAAGAAGGATGGTGGAAAAGGGAATAAGGGTGGGAAGAAATCTGATTTTGTTGAGAAGAGGAAGTGTTTCACTTGCCATAAGGAAGGTCATCTGAGAAAGAATTGCCCTGAAAGAAAGAAGAAAGACAATCAAGGTGATCAAGATGGAGATGCAGCTGTTGTGGAGGTTGAAGGATATGATAGTGCAGAGGTCTTGATGGTTAGTCATGAGAGGCTAAGTCAAGAGTGGGTCCTGGACTCTGGGTGTACTTTTCATATGTGTCCACATGAAGACTGGTTCCTGGATCTTGAGAAGATTGATGGAGGTCTTGTTCTTTTGGGTAATGATGAGAGCTGTAGAGTGCAAGGATCTGGTTCTATCAAGATCAAGATGTTTGATGGGATGGATAGGATCTTATCTGATGTCAGGTTTGTTCCTGAGTTGAAGAGAAATCTTGTTTCTCTTGGTACATTGAATTCTAAGGGCTTTGAATTCAAGACAGACAAGGGAAGTCTGTCAATAACCAAATCTGGAAGGATTGTCATGAAGGGGGCTATCAAGAATGGTTTGTATACTTTGATTGGAAGAACTGTTACAGGGTCAGCTGATGTTACCATGGGGTCTTCTGAGGTTAACTTGTGGCACAAGAGATTGGCACATGTTGGTGAGAAGGGCCTGGTGGAGTTATCCAAGAAGGGAGCAATCCCTGGGAAGAGGATATGTAAGCTGGAATTCTGTGAGAGGTGTGTTCTTGGGAAATCAAAGAAGCAAGCATACCAGAAGGGGAAGCATACCACCAAGGAGGTTATGGATTATATACATTCTGATGTATGGGGCCCAGCAAGGGTATCCACTCATGGTGGAGGCAGGTATTTCCTTACCCTTATTGATGATTATTCCAGAAAAGTTTGGGTTTACATTCTTAAACAGAAGAGTGATGCCTTCTCTAAGTTCAAAGAATGGTTGATTGAACTTGAGAATAAGAGAGGCAGGACTATCAAGCACTTAAGGACTGATAATGGGCTTGAATTCCTATCAGAGGAGTTTCAACAATTCTGTAGGGAGAAGGGTATTACTAGGCATAAAACTGTTCCTTCAAACCCCCAACAGAATGGTCTAGCAGAGAGGATGAATAGAACTATTCTGGAAAGGGTTAGGTGTATGTTATCTGATGCTCATTTACCTAAGAGTTTTTGGGGGGAAGCTGTTAACACAGCTGTTTATCTCATTAATAAAGTGCCATCATCTGCTATTGAGTTTAAAACCCCAGATGAGGTTTGGTATGGAAAGATATCAGATTACTCAAAGTTGAAAGTTTTTGGGTGCCTAGCTTATGTTCATGTGAGGCAAGACAAACTTGAACCTAGAGCTTTAAAATGTGTATTCATTGGGTATCCCAAAGGTGTTAAGGGGTATAAGTTGTGGTGTCTGGAGCCTGGAAACCAGAAGTGTATTACCAGTAGAGATGTTGTGTTCAATGAATCACATATGGGATACAAGTCTGGTGGAGGTAATGGAGGACCATCAGCTGAGGAGATGGATGGTGTTATTTCTGAGCCAATTACTCAAGTAGAGGTGGAGCCTGATCATGACAAGCATGATAGCTCATCTGGTTCTGAACCAGAGCAAGCACCAGGGGAGAATGAGTCATCAGATGAGGATAGTGCACCAGTAGAGGAGGAAGAAGAAGTGCCAGAAGCAGACTTGAGAAATTATAGTTTGACAAGAGACAGATCCAGAAGACAAATACATCCTCCAGTAAGGTTTGGCCGTGTGGATCTGGTCTCCTATGCACTTGTTACAGCAGAAGCCATAGAGTACCAGGAACCTAAAAGCTACAGGGAAGCCCTTGAGTGTGATGATAGGGAGTCATGGATTACAGCCATGACAGAAGAGATGGAGTCTCTTAAGAATAATCAAACTTGGATTCTTGTTGATAAGCCACCTAGGCAGAAGCTAATCAGTTGTAAATGGCTATTTAAAAGGAAGCTTGAATCTGGTTTGAAAGATCAGGTGAGGTTTAAGGCCAGGTTAGTTGCCAGAGGATTTACTCAGAGGGAAGGAATTGATTACAATGAGGTTTTCTCACCTGTTGTTAAGCATTGTTCAATCAAGCTACTTCTCAGTAGAGTTGTCCAAGAGGATCTGGAGCTACAACAACTTGATGTAAAGACAGCTTTTCTGCATGGTGATCTTATTGAGGATCTGTACATGCACCAGCCAGAAGGGTTTGTTGAACCAGGGAGTGAAGGGAAAGTGTGCCTGCTCAAGAAATCATTGTATGGCCTCAAGCAAAGTCCAAGGCAGTGGCACAAGAAGTTCAATGAAGTTATGCTATCCATTGGTTTTGTAAGAAGCAAGTATGACACTTGTGTATACCTTGAAAGGCAAGGTAGTGATGTGATAGCCTATCTTCTGATTTATGTAGATGACATGCTTATTGCCAGTAAAAGCCTTCTGAAGATTCAGAGTATCAAAAAGAAGCTAAGTGCTAGATTTGATATGAAGGACTTGGGAAATGCTAAGAGGATTCTTGGAATGGATATTCTTAGGGACAGAAAAGGGGGAAGACTATTCTTATCCCAGAAGAGTTACATTGAGAAGGTCCTGAAGAGGTTTAACATGCATGAGAGTAGAGCTGTGTCAACTCCTCTGGGACAACAGTTCAAATTATCTAAGGAAATGGAACCAAAGTCTGATGAAGAGAAGAAGACTATGATGAAAGTACCTTATGCAAGTGGGGTTGGAAGCCTGATGTATGCTCTGGTCTGTAGCAGACCAGATTTAGCTTATTCATTGAGTATGGTGAGCAGATACATGGCTAATCCTGGAAGATTACATTGGGAAGCTTTGAAATGGATCTTCAGATACCTTAAAGGGTCATCTGATCTGGGATTGATGTTTGAGAGGATGACTGACCAGAAGAGTCCACTGGAAGGTTTTGTAGATTCTGATTTTGCTGCTAATCTGGATACCAGAAGATCTTTAACAGGGTATATCTTTACACTTTACAATACTGCTGTGAGCTGGAGATCTGTTCTGCAGAGTGGAGTTGCTTTATCTACTACAGAAGCAGAGTTTGTTGCAGTGTCAGAGGCTGTTAAGGAGGCTTTGTGGTTGAAAGGCATAATCAAGGATTTTGGCATAAACCAAAGGGCTGTGGTTGTTCATTGTGATAATCAGAGTGCAGTACATCTGGTTAAACATCAAGTGTTCCATGAGAGATCAAAGCACATTGATGTAAGGTTGCATTTTGTGAGGGAAATCATTGATAAAGGAGTGGTTCTCATCCAGAAGATATCTACAGATGACAATGCTGCAGATATGTGTACAAAGTCTTTACCAGGTACTAAATTCAAGTTTTGTGTTGAATTGGTAAAGATGAGTGTATGGGATGTTCCTTAGGCCCAAGCTGGAGCATGGAGGAGAGGAGGAGAGGATTGATACTTCTCATCTGAGGTGGAGAATTGTGAAGTGTCATATGTGAAGTATGAAGTCTACTGAGCTTAATTCAATAAGGAGCTATGTTGATGAAGTGTTAGCCGTGGGAGTTAGTCTATTTGGGGTATCAGTAGAGTTATATCAGATGAGGTTGATCAGATGAGGTCTAACAGTGGAGTCTCATCAGAGGATGTCTAGACCGGAAGTCATCTGATGGTAAGTGATCAAGTCAGCTGAGGTCAAGTCATCTGATATAAAGTACAAAGACGCGAAACACCAAGTTGAAGCTAACTGAAGGCGGTTCTAACTGAATCAACTGAAGCGGTTATTGGAGTTTGTTAGCCAGCTGGATAACTGCTTTACTTATGAGTTAGTTACAACTGAATCAAGTTAGGGATTCAGCTCAATCTCTGTATCTATAAAAGGGGAATTTCTCAACTGAGAGAATAACTTGAGATCAT
Source organism: Ballota nigra (assembly GCA_947034835.1). NCBI lineage: Eukaryota > Viridiplantae > Streptophyta > Magnoliopsida > Lamiales > Lamiaceae > Ballota > Ballota nigra. Next base: position 29,703,904 of record OX344728.1, on the reverse strand, counting down.
CTTTGAGAGCAAACACTGTGAGATTGAGTGCTCTGTAACTTGTAACTTCCATTCTTTGTTTAGTGAAAAGTCTATCCTCTCGGATCCCGTGGACGTAGGAGTATTCATCTCCGAACCACGTAAAATTCTGGTGTTCTTGTGTGATTTTCAATTCCGTTCTTACTGCATTTGATTCCGATTCCCGGAAACAAGTTTTCTTGTGAATCCGAAACCGTGATTAACAGTAAACATGTGTTTCTCTTGCAGAAGATTTTGACCTTCAAATTATTAGGTGATCTCATGACTGCAAAAAATATTTTATTAATTAAATTAAGTATTAGTACATAAAGTTAAAGCAATAAATATCAAAATAGAAATCTGTTTTTAAAATAATTTTCGTAAGTAATAGATTCTTTATCTTTGTGTCAAAACACGAATTACCTTCCGAAATATCTTTTGTACAATATACGCGACCGTTAGAAGACGTGCGTACTAATGCATTTTCTAACATACAAGGGCATACCAAGTTTTTATTTGTATGCACACAATATCCATAACCTTTACTTGAACAATGCTCTGTATGTTCATCCAAGGAAGAATTAATAGATACTTCTTCATTTGAATGTAGAAATGGGAGAAGAAGATAGCTAAGCATGGTCGAACCTAAGTGGTGAGAGAATGTCATCAGTACCTAAAAGCGTACCGTAGGTCGCGGTCAACATTTATCAATAACAAACATAATAAAATATCTGCATTAACAAAGAAACAAAGGATTCATCACATTTACCTCCTGCTTCTTCCTTGGTATTTCCCTCAACATACTTTTCAGATGGAAACCATCTATATATTAGAATACAGACATGTATTGTAAAAATTTTCTTGAAATAAAATTACAAACTCCAATTGTTCGTTTATTCTTGGAGGTGGGACCCCCATTGCCAAAAAAGGGCCAAGGCATCGAGTCCTGCATCTATTGCACCTGGTCCAGAATGTGTTTGGTGCTGACGAGCATGTTTCGACATTTCCTTCTTTCTTAAATATTTATGAACTGCTGGCGGGTTACCTGCAGCTGAGGTAGAATTCATTTGATATGTTTGCATATTCAAATTGCTGAATGGACAAGGTTTCAAATTAAAGGGCAAACAATTTTTTATGCTAAAATGTAATTAATAGAGATTCAGACACAAAATGAAAAAACAATTGAGAGTTACACAAAACTCATTAATTTTGAAAAAAATAGCCATGATAGGTTCCCGTAAAAACGCACCAATTGTACATTGTTTCAATTAAGGATTTGGGAAAAAAAAAATGTTTCATGTGCATAAGTGCATATTATACACTTAGATTTAAAATGTAAATTGTAAAAGGTAAACACACATATTTTTGCATGAACTGTATCTTTCGAATTAACATTACCTCAATCAATAATCAACAATACCCAAAACAGTAATAAACAATACCTCAAACAATAATCGATAATATCGAGCAATAATCAACAATACAACAAGTTGTAATTAACAATACTTCTAACAGTAGTCAACAATACTCCAATAATTTCTTATCCAAAAGTCAAAATTGAATTTAGATATGAGTTTAAAATTCCTTCTGCATTATCAAATAAACCAAGGATTCATCACATTTACCTTCAATATGAATCCCCTCTACCATATCTCTTCGGTCCGCCTCTTTCTCTTCTTTATGCATGGTATTTCCCTCAACAAACTTTTCAGATGAAAACCAGCTATATATTAGAATACAAACATGCTTCGTAAAATTGTGTATCTGTGAGAGATATACAAGAGGGTGAAGTAAAATACATTTATGCAAAGCTGCCTTTTATTTGAAGAAAAGCCCTTTCTACATGCATCAACAGAAGCTAATCTAGGTAATCCAACAGAGTCAATCGCACTTTCGGTCCCATCAACTACGGCCCCTCACGATTTTAGTCCCAAGACTTTCAGAGTTGGTCCCAATATCATTTTTTCTTGCAAAACTAGTCCCACCGTTAACTGACCGTTAACTGCTGTTTGCACTTTCGGTCCCAATAATGAAAAAATTATATTTAGTGGGGAAAATACCACAAATATGTTGTCTAGATCAGTTTTGGAGGGAAAACACTTTACACGTGTCAATTTTGGAGGGAAACTCGATGCAACCTCTATATAAACAACAATAAAAAAATATGAATAAATAATTACTCTAAATTACTCTTATAAATAATTTAAATTAATCTTATAATTACAAAAAAATCTAAAAAGATTATGATTTAAATATAAATAAATAATAAAACTTTATGAATATATAATAAAATTTTATAAATAATTATTTCAAACTTACTCTCAATTTTTTTTTTAAATCATTTTAAATATGAAAATATATAAATCAATATATAATGAAAAAAAGTAACAATCTTTGTATATCATGTTTAGGAGTGGGGAAAAATATCGAAATACCGCGCATGCATATCGTACCGAAAAAATATCGAAAATACCGAAAATTTCATACCGTACAAAAAAATTTAGATACGTTAACAGTATGAATATTCCAAATTTTTTGTATTTTGGTATATACCGAAATATTATCGGTATATGTCTGTATGGAACGGTATGAATATTTCAAATTTTTGATATTTTGGTACCAAAATATTATCGGTATATGTCGGTATGAAACGGTATACCGATTATTTGGTAGGGTACAGTATAAATTTTTAGGCATATCGAAATTTCGATATACCGATTTTTAGTATTCTGAAAATTTCGGTACAGGATCTGTATGACATTTTACCATACCGGACTTTTCGGTACAGGATCGGTATGATATTTTACCATACCGAACATTTCGGTACGGTATACGATATGCGATTTTCGGTACGGTATAACGTACCGACCCAGTCCTAATTATTTTAATCATAAATTTTGATATATATACTGTTGTGATGGGTTCTTGGTATAAAAAAAATTGGTATACTAACAAAATATACATTTTTCTTACAATATTAAGAAATGCTGTTCAACATGTACTGTTGCGACCGAAATTTGATTTACAAATTTTTTAAAAAATATATAAATATTTTGGTATATTAAAACCTATGTATGAAAAGTACCAAAAATTTTGGAGCGTACCATACTTTAAAAATTGTAAAATTTGGTAAATTGTTATTAATTAAATCTTTAAAAAAAAAAGGTTTATAAAATCATTTTAGAAAAAAAAAAAAAAAAAGAGCAGTATTATAAATACTTGGTTCATTATTATATTTTATTTTAAAAAAATTAAATCTTAAAATTAATTTAGAATACTTAAATTATCTTTAAAAACATTCTTACATTTTTTTAAAACATTTATAATTTTCTAGCAACTATTAAAATTGTTTAAAAAAAATTGGTCGTTTTCTTTTTTCCTTTTCTTTTTTAAATAAAAATTTATTTAATATTTTAAAATAATATAATAAGAATTTTTTATTTAATAATTTAAGTAAAAAAATTACTTTAAGAATTTGAAAATTATTTGAGTTTTAAAAGTAATTTTCAGTTTTTCGAAACAAGATTTCATTTTTTTTTTCAGATTATACTAAAATATATATTTAACATTAATTATATTTAATTCCTTAGTAAATTAAATATTATTAATAATTTGAAATTATTTCTTTTTAATACAATTTTTAATGTTCTGAAATAAGTTTCAAGATTTTTTTTAATAAATGTCATATTTAATTAGAAGATATGTAAGAAAAATTCTAATTGGGACTAGTTTTGCAAAAATATTTAACGGTCATCCGTTAAGTTTTAACGGAGATGAGACCAGTTCTGTAAGAAAAATACCAATTGGGACTAGTTTTGCAGGAAAAAACGATATTGGGACCAACTCTGAAAGTGTTGGGGCTAAAATCGTGAGGGGCGTGGTTGATGGGGCCGAAAGTGCAATTTTCTCTAATCCAACACTAGGACAAGTCTGTTGAAAACCAATAAGGGTGCATGTTAATGATTTATTTTCATCAACCTCCATTGAAATCCCTTCTTTAGCAATCACTATGTTCTCATTTATACTTTGGGAACAGCAAGGGGACGAGAATTCTTGAATTTGAGGATCTAAATCAACGTCTTGTTGAATCAACGTCCTGCAAAGGTATATATACAAGCTAGTAATTAGAATCTTCTTACTTAAATTATATTTTAATAGTTCACTAATTTGAAATACAAGAATGTAACTACATAAATAGTCAATAAAATAAATAAGAATACATTCACCTGGCTCTGTATATCAAAATCAATAAGATGTTAGTAATATTTTTCGAAAAGTAAAAGATTAAGTAATCTATGTATAAAGATAAAGTGAAATTAAAAAAAAAAATAACTAAACGTAGCAATAAAAAAAAATTAAACAATCTAGAAAACACGATTAGAGGAAAAATAAATGACGGCTATATACTGTATAAGAGTAAAAAAAAAAAAAAAAGAGAGAGAGAGGCATAGAGAGGTAGAGATACCAATAAATCTGAAATCTTGAGTAGACAGCCAATTAGAGGAAATCTTTAACGCCTTTCCAAAACATCTAAAAATGAAGATATTTAGGCTCAATTTGGATGGATATCTCTCCAATTAACACATGAAAACTTTACAAATGATTATTAAAAAATGACTATGAACTTTAGAAATTAATATAACTTGATTCATTAGGCATGTTCGTGTTTTTCTCCATCAGAAATAGTAATTAATTATCTATTATATGACTATTAAAAAAATAAAATTTTAATTTTGTATATATTTTCTTTTTGTCAAATGATAATTTTTAAATCCATGGATCAGACAAATCCTCTCATAAATCTATTTTGAATCAAAATAAATTAAAGGATCTGATATCCATGAATTTGAACAGCATAGATTTTCATATTAATTATTCATTTTGAATTTATCGTCAAATCAAATCCCCTCCCTCATCAAAATACAACCTTATATCCGAGATTTTATGTAATTGACTTAACAAAACAAAAATGTGATTAAACAAAAAGAACTACTTTCAAATGTTTTCCTTCATCTGTCAAAAAAATAAAATGTTTTCCTTCATCAGCGAAAGCTATCGATCGAATTGATGGCTGTTGATTGAATATTAAAAAAAATGCAGATTTAAAAAAAAGAAAAGAAAAAAGAGAGAGATAGAGGAGTACGTATATGATGCATTGTGCAACTCAAGTGCGATTGTTTTTCAACAATATCAATTATTTTTCGCTGAAAAGTGCAGTTATTTTAACTTAACATTGCAGGTATATTCACCTGTTTTCAAATGCCTACGCTCTTCTGTGAAGATAACTGCATTTTTCAGATAAAATATCTGAAATTGTTCAAAAATGCACTTGAGTTACACGATCGTTGTGTACAAGGCTTTGTCTTTATTTGATTAGAAAACTTACTCAGAGACTAAAATAAGCTGGATAAATTTGAAAATTATGTCTTCTGAATCAACATATTTAAGAAAGTTACCACCGATAAATTTAAGAAGAAATATCAGAATTTTTATTGAATTAATTTTAATAATAACATGAATATATTTCTTACACTACTTTCTGGTACAAAGTTATATATTCGACCTATTAGTTTATAAAACTATACATATATATATGTAAAGAATTATACAAGTACTTCTATAGTAGTAATGCATGCTCAATAACTTAGCGAGTTAAAGTTAGTCAAAATCTCTAAAAATAGTTTATCCAAAGGGTTGAAAAGTATTATTACTAAAAATAATATATAAAACAAAGCATTAAATTAATATGAGGATATGTTATATTACGATAATCACTCATGTACCGCTATCTCCATTATTATTCGAAATTGTCTAACATAAAAAAATTAATAAATTAAATTTAGCACCACAATTTTATAAGGGAATGTACCCTTTGGCCCCAATTCAGCACATATCCAAGCCACGTGTAAAGGGGAGAGTGGCAAACCAACAAATAGAGTAACTATATACCGAACTTTTCAAACTAAGTATATCATAATATATGGTGCTGACTAAAACCCTATGCCTAATCAAATGTATGCACATAAAGTTCATAATAAAATCAACATAAACAAGCAAATCATACTAAAACAAATAATAATATTTAGAAAATCAATATTTCTCACTTGGGTACTCAAAATGCATACTTGTTTGTTAATAAACATGTTTTTAGATGATAATTACAATCTTTAATTATTCCTTTTAAATAGATTAATTGAGTCACCTTGTGAACTTCAAATGGATTCAGTTAATTCATGTTCTTTATTGTTTTATTTTTTTTCTTTTTATGACAAAATTTATTAAGAAAAAAATACGTAAACTAATTAGAGAAAATCAACAAACCTTAGATCTCTAAAGTTATGCAAGAATTTTCAAGATCTCTTCACCAAAAAATAAAAGAATATGGTAAAAATCACTTGTATAGTCTACTAAAAGTTGGGATTTAAACCAAATTCGTCCTCTATCTTTTCACCTTTATTGAAATGATCCTCTATTTATTTATTTTATCAATTTAGTCCTTTATCTCTACAAATCTTGTCAATTAGGTCCTTATTGGCCAAAAAATCCATAAAATGTTACTATTTTGAATCTCTGTTTATTTTCTTTATCAATTTAGTCCTATACTATTCAAATGTTGGCAATTAGGTCCTAATTTGCAAGGAAATGCACGTAATCACCACCTGCTAGAAAACATAAGCACGTGACTAAAACGGCGATGTTTTGTGTATTTTCAGGCCAATTAGGACCTAATTGATAAAATTTGGTTAGATATTAGACAAAATTGATAAATAAATAAACAGTGGACCGAAACAACGACATTTCGTGCATTTTTCCGCTAACTAGGACCTAATTGGTAAAATTTAAATAAATACAAGACTAAATTAATAAACAAATAAATAAAAGATCATTTCAATAAAGGTGAAAAGATAGAGGATGAATTTGGTTTAAATATACTAAAAGTTCCAAATTATCCATTAATATCAAAGGGCAAACAAATCCAAGATAAAAAAAAAAAAAAAAAAAGATAAGAATTATTACATATGATACTCCAATTGACATAGAAAAGGGAAATAGTATAAATGGTCCCATAAGAATTATTCCTCATGAATTTGGTCCTTTTTTTAGCGCAAATAGTCCCATACGATTTTTCCGTCAAAAAGTAATGGATTAAGGTGGGAGAGAATCTGGCAGAGAGAAAATCATCCCCAATCGACCAAGTTTGCCGGAGGATTAGAAGAAAATGCAGCAGAGAGGAAATACTAATGTAGCAGAATCGCCTCCATACTTGCATTTTACATTGAAATGATTGTTAATAGCAAAAGCTGACCCATTTCCCTCCAAAAATCAAGTTGAAAAGGTTTTTCCATCCAGTTTTCCATAAGAAACTGTTATATTTTTTACCAGATGGGACATTTTCTACTAAAAATGGGACAAAAAAGATCATGAGATCAAATCTGTCAAGTACGAATTCTCATGGGACCATCCTTGCAATTTACCCGACATAGAAATTGTAAACAATTCCCAATACACTGAATAAACTCATAAAGAATTATTTAAATAAAGACTAAAATATGGAAAACAACCCTTTAAAAATTATTTTCAATGGGTGTTACCTTTAAATAAATGAATTTACTTCTGATAACAAAGTTTGAATTTCGAGAATTTGAAAATGGAGAATGAAAGAACCTAGAAGTAGAAGTTTTTGAAAGAAAAATTATAGTGATAGGGTGTACATATATGGTGAGACTTGAGACCCAACCCGTTTTATGGGATTTTTTTTTTTAATGTACTGTACCTAATCATGGTTTAAATTAACCATGATATTTATGTTACTAAAAAAATTAAGAATTGTCTACATAATTTTCTATTTTGGTTACGGAATTTTCAATTAAAATAAGTGTAAACCCACAAAATTGCCCAAAAAATTGTAGAGCAATTGTTTTTTGCCCAACTATTAAAAAGTGATATTTTTTGCCCAAAAAAATTGGCAAAACATTTTTAAAAAAGGTTTGCACAGTGCGAAACTTTTTCGCCAACTATTTTGCAACTTTTATTTGGAAAAAAATATTTTTTTAAAAAAAAATTGGGCAAAAACAATTGCCCAAATATGCCTTTTTCCCTTAAAAATAATTATGTTATTAAATAGTGAAATTATCCTACAGTTTGTCTAAAAAATTTCTAATAATGTAGGCATTCTTATTCCTAAAATTACCTAAATACAATTTGCCTATAAAAATTGACCTATAAATTTTATTTCCTTAGCTATTTGCTCGTTTATAATGTTGAGGAATTAAGAAATTCCTACATGATTAGAAATAGGGAAAAGCCCAAAAATTTATAGAGCAATTGTTTTTTAACCTACTTTTAAAAAAAAAATGTTTTTTTATAGGGCAATTGTACCATCCATTTTGGCTTACCTTCTCCACTTAATCATATATATTCTATATTGGGGTACTCTGATGGGGATTGGGCCAGCTTTGCGGACACTCGTTATTCTAACTATGATTACTCCTTTCTTGGCGAAAACTTGTTCTCCTAGAGTGCGAAGAAGTAACCAATAGTTGCAAGTTCAAGTTGTGATTCTTAATATTGAGCATTATCCAGCACTGCTTAAGAAATGACCAGGCAAACTCATTTACTACGAGAGCTTCGTGCACTGCCCCCACGCGACCAATACTCCTGTGCGACAACAAGAGCGCACAGTTTTGGAGCAAAAACCCAATTTCCTATAAACAAACTAAGCAAATAGACATTGATCATTAATGCGAGAACTCATCACAAATTAGAAGATTAAAACCATATTTGTTCCCTCCAATCTTCATCTTGTGTATATTTTCTCTAAGAGCCTTGCACGTTCATTAATCGAATTCTTGTGTTCCAAGCTATGTGTTGATGAGATTGTAACACTTTGCTAATTCTCGCCATTTCCAATGGCCAAAATTGTTGCTAAACTAGCAACATTTCGCCTATGTAAGGTTAGCGACAAATAGGTGATGAAAAATGTTTGTCGCTAAATTACCCATTGACGGTGAACCTTCAGGAAGCAGTGCCACTTTATAATGGCCGACAAAATTCACAACAGAAAGTATGTCACTAATTATAAAAGAATATTTAGCAATACAAAATCTATCGCTAAACTACTAAATGACACCCTTTTGCATCAAGGCGGTTGATTTAGCGTGGACATCAATTTTTTTTGGCCTATTACAATATCAGACTCACGACAAAGAGAATAAGAGAGAGGGAAGGAAGGAAAACTCACCCACTCGTCGAAGAAGGAGAGAAAGCCATTTTGTCCTAATTAAAGTGTTCATTTTTCCATCATGTACACATTAACCGTAATTTTTTTCTTTTCTACCGATTAAATTTTGATTTTAAACCATGTTTAGTTATTTCATTGCATATGATTGAGTTTTGGTATGATTATTAGCATAATTTACTATATATAATTTTTTACTATATATAACTATAATTTAGTAGGATTGAATTTTAGTACTGTTTTATTATTGTTGTAAATTGAGAGCGTAAAATAGAGACACAAATTTGTTCACCCAGTTCATCGATAACGACTACGTCTAGGGCCGTACCAAGCTAGGAGTTTCACTAATAGTTGTGTGTATGCGTGTATACAATACTGAGTACAATGATCTATTTATAATTGATAAAACCTAGTGTAAAATCTAAAGCCCGTTTAGGTTATAAGTCCATTAGTAATGTCCACATCAAATCTTCTAGATTTGGTATAATAAATCTGTTGGATTTATAACACTCCCCCTTGGACATTACGACATAACATATATGTCTTGTCATAAAAAATCCACGTGCTAGGAAGTGGCCAAATATTTAGTTAGGGAGGAATATAATATATTGATCTTTTGGATTTACTTCGGGGTTACCGCTCCCCCTGAAGACAACAACCCTTTGAGCTTTCGCATCCCTATACCATGAATGTACTTTTCAAAAGTAGATGTAGGTAAGGACTTAGTGAGCAGATCTGCTAGATTGTCACTATTGCACCTTTTGAATGGTAATCACGCCACTCTTCTGGAGTTAGTATGGGTAGAAAAACTTTGGTGAAATATGTTTCGTCAGGTTTCCCTTGACGTACCCATTACTTATTTGTACGATGCAAGCTGCGTTGTCTTCAAATATAACAGTGGGAGACGTATCGCCTTTAGCGATACCACACGAGTCACCAATGTGTTTTATCAAGGATCTCAACCAAACAAATTCTCGTGCGGCTTCAAACAAAGCTATTATCTCTGAGTGGTTTAAAGACGTGGTAATCATAGTTTGTTTAACCGATCTCCATGAGATCGCGGTACCAGCACAAAGAAACACGTAATCAGTCTGGGATATGGCATTGCGGGGATCAGACAAATAGTCAGCATCCGCATAACCTACCAAGGTTTTGTCTTGGTTCCTTCTAAAAAACAGTCCAAGACCTTGAGACCCTTGGAGATACCGTAGAACATGTGTTGGGATATATTTTAGTTTTGATGATTTTCCAAAACAACATGTAATAGGTTTGAAAGCAGTCAGGATAGTATCTTTTAGTTTCAGGTCAGGCTAGTTTGTTTCTCAGTAGAACAGGTTATCAGTGGAGGAAGAACTCAGCTGAGGGGGGAACTCAGTGAGGGGGAACTCTACTGAGAGGAACTCAGTGAGGGGGAACTCTGCTGAGAGGAACTCAGCTGAGGGAAGAACTCTACTGAGGGGGAACTCAGTGAGGGGGAACTAACTGATATAGCCTGAGGAAGTCAAGATGACATCACAAGGAGAACAGTCTGAAGCCATGTCAGAAGACCTGAACCTGAAGAGAAGCCTGAAGGAAGTCCCACTGAGTATAAACCTGACTATTCTAAGCTGGTCAGTGGACTACTCAGTGAAGAGCCTGATCAAGAGGATCAGTGCTGTGCCTAGTAGGACCTGAAGGAGTCAGGCTACTGAGGCTGGGAAGCTTGACAAATAGCCTGATGTCAACTCCCCTGAGTGGACTTCAAGTCTACTGAAGAAAGGTATCCTGAGAGGATTACAAGTCAGCTGAAGACAAGTCGCCTGAAGTCAGGACTACCCTGATCAAGTACCCTGAAGAAAAGAGCCGTTGGACTCAGTCCACGTGGACCAATCAAGTCAAGGCAGCGAATCTGACAAAAGCTGACAAGGCCATACTTTACTGAAAAGGAGGATTTCACTCCAGAGATAGTATGGATTTGAATGTTACTCTCTCCAACGGTAACATTCAAATCCACACTATAAATACAAACTCAAGCTTCATTTGTAAGTGTGCAAGTGCGAATGCGAGAGCTGGAGGTGTGAGAATGGTGCAAGTTAATAGGGAGGCATAAGAAGGCACCATCTCCATCAAGAACACTGACATTGAATTCTTCATAGTCATATTTGAGTGTTCCAGTTTGTATACTCAAGCCCATCATATATATCCTAAGCTTAGAGAGGTTTTCCCAACCTTAGCTCAGAGGCTAAAACCATGTAAGGGAAAACCTCACCTAGTTGGAGAGAACCAAACCAAACTAAACCCTTTCCAGAATAGTGTTAGGTGTTGCAGTGAGGTGAGGAGAGGCAGTCCCTGAGTGAAGAGGGACGTGAGGCCAGTTCGAGAGGCAGCCCAGGGAGTGGCGTGAGTCCAGTGTACCCGTGCACCTTGGAACGTAAAAAACAAGAATCCCAAGTAGTGGATTTCCTGTTAAATCAGGCAGTGGATGTAGGAGCTTGAGCCTCCGAACCACTTTACATTGTTGTGTTCATTATTTCCATACATCAGTTTACTTCAGTGTTTTAAAAAAAAAAAATCCCTTAAATTCCCATATTGTCCTTGTTTGTGAAAGAAAAACGGGACCAACAATTGGTATCAAAGCGGGTTGTTCACATGACCACTGATCCAGTTTTGTTATGAAAAATGGCCAACCGAACAGATCTTATATGTTTTAAATTATGGGAATTTCTGCATATTTCAAATTATTACTTGTGTTCTGACATTATTCTTGTAATAGAAAATCATTTGGTTAGAAGTTTTGGAATCATCAAAAAGGGGGAAATTGTTGGGATATATTTTAGTTTTGATGATTTTCCAAAACAACATGTAATAGGTTTGAAAGCAGTCAGGATAGTATCTTTTAGTTTCAGGTCAGGCTAGTTTGTTTCTCAGTAGAACAGGTTATCAGTGGAGGAAGAACTCAGCTGAGGGGGGAACTCAGTGAGGGGGAACTCTACTGAGAGGAACTCAGTGAGGGGGAACTCTGCTGAGAGGAACTCAGCTGAGGGAAGAACTCTACTGAGGGGGAACTAACTGATATAGCCTGAGGAAGTCAAGATGACATCACAAGGAGAACAGTCTGAAGCCATGTCAGAAGACCTGAACCTGAAGAGAAGCCTGAAGGAAGTCCCACTGAGTATAAACCTGACTATTCTAAGCTGGTCAGTGGACTACTCAGTGAAGAGCCTGATCAAGAGGATCAGTGCTGTGCCTAGTAGGACCTGAAGGAGTCAGGCTACTGAGGCTGGAAAGCTTGACAAATAGCCTGATGTCAACTCCCCTGAGTGGACTTCAAGTCTACTGAAGAAAGGTATCCTGAGAGGATTACAAGTCAGCTGAAGACAAGTCGCCTGAAGTCAGGACTACCCTGATCAAGTACCCTGAAGAAAAGAGTCGTTGGACTCAGTCCACGTGGACCAATCAAGTCAAGGCAGCGAATCTGACAAAAGCTGACAAGGCCATACTTTACTGAAAAGGATGATTTCACTCCAGAGATAGTATGGATTTGAATGTTACTCTCTCCAACGGTAACATTCAAATCCACACTATAAATACAAACTTAAGCTTCATTTGTAAGTGTGCAAGTGCGAATGCGAGAGCTGGAGGTGTGAGAATGGTGCAAGTTAATAGGGAGGCATAAGGAGGCACCATCTCCATCAAGAACACTGACATTGAATTCTTCATAGTCATATTTGAGTGTTCCAGTTTGTATACTCGATCCCATCATATATATCCTAAGCTTAGAGAGGTTTTCCCAACCTTAGCTCAGAGGCTAAAACCATGTAAGGGAAAACCTCACCTAGTTGGAGAGAACCAAACCAAACTAAACCCTTTCCAGAATAGTGTTAGGTGTTGCAGTGAGGTGAGGAGAGGCAGTCCCTGAGTGAAGAGGGACGTGAGGCCAGTTCGAGAGGCAGCCCAGGGAGTGGCGTGAGTCCAGTGTACCCGTGCACCTTGGCACGTAAAAAACAAGAATCCCAAGTAGTGGATTTCCTGTTAAATCAGGCAGTGGATGTAGGAGCTTGAGCCTCCGAACCACTTTACATTGTTGTGTTCATTATTTCCATACATCAGTTTACTTCAGTGTTTTAAAAAAAAAATCCCTTAAATTCCCATATTGTCCTTGTTTGTGAAAGAAAAACGGGACCAACAACATGCTTAACACCATTCCAATATCTCCTTGTAAGAGAAGTAATATATCTCGGAAGCAAATTAACTACAAATGCAATGTCCGGCCTAGTGCAATTTGCGAGATAGAGTAATGCTCCAACAACGCTAAGATAAGGAACTTCTGGTCCCAAAATTTCTTTTGTATCTTCTCTTGGTCTAAATGGGTCCTTATCCACTTCGAGGGATCGAACAACCATTGGTCTGCTGAGTGGATGAGATTTATCCATATGAAATCTCTCCAATACCTTCTTCAAGTAGGTTGAAGGTATAAGAATTCCTTCTGGGAGATGCTCGATCTGCAAGCCGAGGTAATACTTGGTCTTACCCAAGACTTTCATTTCAAAATCATCTTTCAAGATTGAACTGGCTTCTTCAATCTCTTTGCATGTTCCGATTATGTTTAGATCATCAACATATACGGATATGATAAACAACCACTTTGTGATTTCTTAGTGAATGCGCTTGGGAAAGCTATATCAATTGTGTATCCCTTCTTCTGGAGGAATCTTTCATGGACTTCCACAACGTTCAGGGGTCTCTCTCAGTGAGGTATTAATTTTTCAGGTCTTGATTAAGATGATGTCTGAGGAAAATCAAAGCTTTCGCCTTCTGGGCGTCAGTTGATTTTGAATCATCGACAATAGCCCCGCTTAAATTAGTTGAGGGTAGATGGATCTCAACATGTAGCTCCCATGTCAGGTAATTACTACCATCAAGAGCAAGCTCAGCAAATTTTCTTTTGGTAATATCAGACATTATTCACTACAATTTTTAAAGTGACATGGTGAGTGTTGTGACCAATTTATTGACAACGGAGAAATAAGGATTTATTTGACAAGTACTGGACGCCGCCTACCCAGACAAAAATATGCGGACTATAAATGGGGACTATGTGCATAAGTAATAATGCGTGCAAGATAATTAAATCATAAAAGCATGCGCATGTAGCAATTAAGCACATAAAATAATAAATTTATTGAGAACTAATATTAAAATTAATTCCAAAAAATTTCGAGCTTAATTAATATGCAAGAGTTATTACTTTTTAATTTTTCAAGTATTATTTGATACTTGATAAATTAATTTGAGGGCACAAAAAATATTATCAAAATTTTATCAGGCCCAAATTAATAATATATTTCAGCACCCAATAATTGAAATTAATTACAGCCAATAAAATTGGAGGTTCAGGCCCAAAATATTGAATAAAATAGGTCCAAAAATTAATCCCAGCTTCTGGACTTCAGGCCCCAAAAAAAAAAAAAATTCTAGTCCTGGGCTTCAGGCCCAAATTAATAATAAGGTCCTAGTAGTATTAGGCCTAATTTGGCCCAAAAAGAAGCAAGGGCTGCATGATGGGGGCGGAGCCGATGGGATTCGACGTCCGGAGGCGGGCGAGCGGGCGAAGCGGCAGGCTCGCGACGCAGGTGCGGTAAGCAGGCGGACGGGCGCGCAACGCCTGGTGCGCAGTGACGGATGCACGGTGGACGGGTGTGGTGGCGTGCAAACGAACGTGGCGGCGAGTGGGCACGACTTGCGGACGATCGCATCGGTGACGCAGCGGGTGGCAGTCGCGCAGCGGCGGTTGTACGGCGGAGGCAGGTGAGAGGCTGCACGATCGTACGCACGACAACGGGCGTGCATTGCGAGTTACCGGCGGTCGCGTGCACAGCGGCGGGCATGCAGCGGTACCCGGCGGTGCCCGATTAATTATTATATATTTTTTTCGATTTGATCCAATCGATTGCAAACACGATTATTATCGATGCAATTTAAAATTATTCATGTGCACATAAAAACATAGTACGCATGGATCAAATAATTCGACACGATAATTAATAATTATGCAATAGAGAAAATTAATTTAGATCTGTACCGATTAGCTTCGGGCAGTGTCTCGTGCTGATAACGTGTTGTAAATTGAGAGCGTAAAATAGAGAAGCGAATTTTTTCACCAAGTTCGTCGATAACGACTACGTCTAGAGGCGTACCAAGCCAGGAGTTTCACTGATAGTTATGTGTATGCGTGTATACAATACTTAGTACAATGATCTATTTATAATAGATAAAATTTAGTCTAAAACTTAAAGCCCGTTTAGGTTATAAGTCAATTAGTAATGTCCGCATCAAATCATCTAAATTTGGTATAATAAATCTGCTGGATTTATAAGAATTATGATGATCATATTAGGAGAATTGTATGATTATTTTTACTATATATAAGATTGAGTAGGATTGAATTTTAGTACTGTTTTAATATGACTTTTATGTTAAGTGAATTGTATGATTTTTTTATTATATATGATTGAGTAGGATTGAATTTTACCACTATCTATTATATTGATTATGTTTGGAGAATTGTATGATTTTTAGTTTGAAAAATAGGTTAGATAAGGTAATTGATTTTAGTTTAGTAGTTTTAATAATATTATATGTTGACTGCTATTAGTTAGGTTGTTTTATTTTAGTTTATTTGAATTTTGTTGAAAATGAGTGAACAAGGCAGTGAGCCCCCAATGGATCTGAGACATCAGGAGGTGGATCTACGAGAGAAGAGACGACCGGCTCCACTAAGACCCGTGATCATGTCGATTGGCCGGCCGATGTGTCCATCACAGACCTCTTAATAACCTCCCGAGGGCTCCTCCACATCACAACATGCCTATGAGGACTCTTCCTCCTCTCGTCAGCATCTGGTGTTTGACAACCAGCTTACCCTTCGGCCCAAGGGAGACTCTAAAGTCTTTAAATATTTTTTTACTCAATAATTTTTTAGTAATAAATTATATTATTTACATTGAAGTTTTAATCTCACAGAACTATTCAGGATCACGAGGGTGATTCAAAAGTTAGTATTGCCATTAGGACCGTTGGATTGAAGCCTACCGAACAGAACTGGGGTTTTGTGTTTGAGCGTAAGAAACGAAACTACCAAAGCATGATAATCAAATGTACCAGAACTTTTGTATCAAAGTCGTCGATCGGTATAAGAACATCTTGTACTAGATGAGTAAGGAGTGAATGGAGAAGAGGATGTCTTGTAACAATAGGAAGGATAGCGGTGATTAGCCACTCTGGGATGCCTTCATCAACTACTGGAACTGTCCTGAGTTCAAGGAAACGTTTGCAAAGAACTAGGTAAATCGCCTTCATGACCTGGATGAAGAAGGTGTCGCCAGACATCGGGCCAGTTCAAGGTCTATTTTGGAGCACGAAATGAGACTTGTAAGCTCTAATTGTTTAATTTTTATAATTTTTTACTAATTTTTATAATAGTTGATCATGTAGTATTAATTACTATATTTAGTTTTTTGTAGAAGCGGGAGCATGGACGCGCACCCTCTAATTTTGAGAAATTAAATCTTTTTCACCCACTTGTCGAGAAGACTAGAAAGTCCACCTACGACCTCACCACTGAGATCCACGTAAGTCGACTTAATTATAATATTAGAATTATTTTTTCAAATGTGCATAGTACAAAATTCTTAATTAAAGTATATTAATTTGCAGAGGAAGATGCTCGATGACCTCGCCTCCAAAACTCAGTCTCAGCCTCATGTTGATCCGGAAGAAACATCTAGGTTGAACCCTATGCCTCCATACAGCCTCCCGTTAATGTTTAGAATCAGTTGTATTTCAAGAACGTTTAGGCTAAAAAGGGACAACTCCCTGGGTTAGGTGATTTTGCTAAAACCATTCTCTGATTTGATGGATCGAGCTCTTCCTCTAAAGCTTTCATCTACTCCCATCCTAAGAGCGACCTTGAGAGAGAGTTCCACGCTGCACGTAAGAAAATTGAGGATCTGCAGAAGAAGCAACGGGAGTAGGAGAAGAAGCAAAGGGAGATAGATCAGAGTAAGCATATGGCGGTTGTTAGTGCATGGAGATGGTCTCTTCCAAGATGGTCGTCTCTACTACCACTGCTGCCGCCGCCAGAACCTGAGGAGGAGGAGGAGTAGGAGCTGGAGGAGAAAGACAGGGAGGGTTCCTGATTTCATTACAATGGATAGGGTTTTTTACATGTTAGTTTTTTTATAATACAATTTTTTATATATGAACCGATGTTACTTTTTATTAAATTTTGTATAATTTTATGTTTATATTTAGATAATATTTTATTAGATGAATAATTTATAAGAAGTCAAAAATGAATAGTTTTACAAAAATAAAAAAAGTTGGACACAATATTTACATAAACAAGTTAGGAAAAAAAATTAATTTGATGAATTATGAAAAAAAATTACTCAATTATGATACATATACAATTAATTACGTAAAAAATTACGCGTTAGTTTGATAATTGATTTTACAAAATTAAAAAAAGTTGGACACAACATTTATATAAACAAGTTAGAAACAAAAATGAATTAATTTGATGAATTGTGAAAAAAAATGACTCAATTTGGATACATATATAATTAATTTGCTAAAAATGAATTAATTACAGATTAACGCGTTGTCAAAATTAATAATTTTAGCAAATAAGAAAATTTTGGACACAACATTTATATAAAAAAGTTATAAATGAAAAGGATTTAATTTGATGAATTATGTAAAAAGAAGACTCAATTTGGATACATATATAATTAATTGCGTAAAAATGAACGAAAATAGCTTGTGCCATTGTGGAACACGCCTCCTTCACATACATAGGGGGTTGGCGATTTGATTCCCCTTGGACGCAAATTTTGAATTATTTGGTCTAGGCTAATATAAAAGGTGGCCGCATATAATAGCTTGAGGGCCGGTAACCCAGTGGTTCACGCCCGCCACATGCGGCCGACGGGCTCAGGGTCGGACTATATGTGGGCAACTTTTTTTTTTGGCTCATGATTAGTGACAAAGAATTTTCGTAGCAAATATATAAAATACAAAATTAATAAAATTAGTGATGAAAAATTAGATCGCAAAATTATAATATATTGAATATACGAGTGCAGAAACTTGTGACTGACTCGGTCCGTCGTAAAATCCTTTTCGTTTGCAAAACACGTTGTGCGACCAAATTTCACTCACAAATTAAAAGTCATCACCAATTGGCGAGTAATTTTTGTGGTGATAACATCATTATTAATTTATAGTGAAAAATAGGTCACCATTATTCATGGTGAACAATATACATTATCTACAATCTAAGATAAGTGTTTTATCAGGTTTATAGACAGGTAAGTGTTACGTAGTTGATAGAATATGTTTTATTTATAAATATCAAGTGGAGGGAAACTCAAAATTTATATTCGCAAGTAAGTAAAGGTTACACAGTGTTTACAATTGGCGAGTATGAGAGATAATTTTTGTGTCTTGGCTAGTGTGTGATGAATAAGAGATTCAAAGGCTCTCACAGTGGATATAGATCTTTAAGATTGAACTTTTTAAATCTATGTTGTTCATTGTTTTTCGTTGATAAATGTGTGTTCTCATCTTGATCAAACATTTCCTTGCTGATTTTTGAGCAGTTCTAAGTGGGACTAAAACTTATAAATCACAGTTAAAAAACATTCCTAAAATATTGTAAAAACTTATCACTCCATTTATAAAAAAAATTGAAGAAATTTATAACTTTCGTTTTGTTGGAAGTTTTGATTATTCTGGAATTAATACAATATAATTTGATGGTGATTTTACAATATATATATTACTTTAATTAGATAAAGGGTATTTCAGTCTTTGAATAGTTAAAATGGCCATAAAAGAATAAAATTGTGTTATATGCACAAAACGCAATTTGTTCATTGCAAAATAGCCACTTTTGACAATTCTGTCTATTTTATATACATACTTTACAAATATACAACAAAAATGTAATATTCACATATATAAATCATCGCACAGTAATATATAGAAAAAGTACAACGGTTAATGCTCAAAATACTCAAGTTAAACATTCAAAGATATGTAAGAAAAAAAAAAGAACATATAAACATCTTCTCAATTGACTAAATAATTGTTAGAAACTGGGGTGTGAAAAATCGAAACACTGAAATGGGAAAGAAAAAGAGTACAAAACAAATTCGTGTAAAACCGAGTCTAGGTGAAACCTATGCCCGCAAGATCGAATACGCCCGTACAGTGCTTACGGATTATGCGTACGGATCCCCAAAGGTAAAACGGTTTTGTCTATTCACACCGGTAGCACTACCGTGTATGAATCTCCGGCGAACTAAATCGGAATTTATGAGCTAAACGGGATTTTCTGGAGAGTCAGAATTTCGGGAATTTCTGGGTTCGTAAGATAATTCTGGAAAAACTGGATGAAGGGGGTATATATAGGCGGAATTATGACCCATTTGAGGGCTGCTGGAGTGGAGTACGTGGTGATCATGGATCACCCACGTTCTTGTGGTGGAGAGAAACGCAGTTTCTCAGTCATGGGAAGCAAGACGGAATATTCCAGATTCTCTGGAGTGTATTAATCAAAATGGTGGGTGTATTAAACATGTTCGTGGGCCGACCCAATTCTAAATGGGTCAACCGAAATGGGCCGACCCAATTCCATACGGGTCACCCAATCCGATTGGATCCAAAAAGATAATGGGCTATTTCATATTTTTGGTACTCTAAAAATATAGGTATGACACCAAAGCCCACCCAAAGCCCAATTGCCAAGAACCAAGAACCCGGGCCCGGGCCCGGGCGCGGGCTCGGGCGGGGCGGGGCGCGCGCGCGCGCGCGCGTGTGTGGTCCATGGTTAGGGTCCCCATGTCCCAATTTAGAGAACATGAATAATTTGCTACTTATATACAAGACAAACTTCTTGTAATTTTCCAATGTGGGATGAAACTTTATTTTCCATTCCCATGGAATTATTCAACACACATGATTAACACTTCAACTTCCCAAATTAATTTCTCACTCACCGGAAATCGGTTTTGAGATATTAAATATACCACGCTCATCTACTCCGCGAGTAGAACAACATCGTTAATTTTATTTTCCCAAAAACTAACGTTTTTACTCCTCAAAAAATTGATCAAAGTAAGGGTATGAAACCTTTACAAAAAACCAATTTCCAACAATCCCCCACATGAGTGAGAATTGCACCTATACAGAGTCAAGCTTCTTCGTTCAGCTCATGTGAGACCTCATTGCTTCCGGATAAGTAACCAATGGTTTTGAACTTTCCGTAGTCCGGCACCATCGGGTATACCGGCGGCTTAGTGGACACGATGCCTTGAACTAATCCTCCTTAGTGTATACCTTACAGATAGTACAGACACAAGTCAGTCTCGATTCCGATTTGTTCTCACGTTTTTGTCCATTTTGGCCCTGGACGCCCTTTGTATTCATAAATGTTTGGTCGAAGCGGCCCTCACTTCTCATTTATACAGGTGATCTCCTTTCGAGTATCCCGTCATACTCAGTCCCACATGGACTCATAGGAATCATTAAAAGTCAAAGACTTATCCTTTACCACAACTCACGGGTTCACTAACACTTGACACAGTGCTGTCAGGAATGGTCATGATTTTCAAGTGTTGTACAACTAACATTCACAGCTTAGTTTTCCCTTTTGAACCAAGTTCTTGGGATCTCCAGTCATCATGGTTGGGTTACCACTGTTTCAGTTTTATTTGTGAATTTCAGACCCATTCCCTCTATCAACTTATTCATTTGATCTCGATTCAAGCTCTTCGTGAGCGGATCCGCTATGTTATCAACTGATCTTACATAATCAATTGTTATTATACCAGTTGAGATCAAATGTCTAACGGAGTTATGTCGACGACGAATATGTCTCGACTTTCCGTTGTACATACTGTTCAAAGCTCTACCAATAGCAGCTTGACAGTCACAATGTATCATTACAGATGATACTGGTTTGTTCCAACAAGGAATATCTTCTAAGAAATTGTGAAGCCATTCAGCTTCTTCACCAGCTTGGTCCAATGCGATGAATTCAGATTCCATTGTGGAACGGGCAATACACGTCTGTTTTGTGGATTTCCACGATACTGCAGCTCCTCCAATAGTGAATACATATCCACTAGTCGAGAATGAGTCTTTACTATCGGATATCCAATTAGCATCACTGTACCCTTCAAGTACAACTGGATGTCGCGTGTAGTGTAGCCCGAAGTCAAGAGTATACTTCAAGTATCTCAAGACCCTTTTCAGAGCTTTCCAATGTTCATGACTTGGATTGCTCGTGTACCTGCTTAGTTTGTTCACAGAACATGCAAGATCTGGACGTGTGCAATTAGTAATGTACATCACGCTTCCAATGATCCTTGCATATTCCAACTGATTCACAGGTTCACCTCTATTTTTCTTCAGATGAACATTTTGTTCAAGTGGAGTTTTAGCAGGTGGATCATCAAATGCATTGAATTTCTTCAAGACTTTCTCAACATAATGAGATTGTGTTAAAGAAATTCCATTTGAGGTTCTTTCAATCTTGATTCCTAGAATCACGTCTGCTAAACCCATATCTTTCATGTCAAAATTTCTCTTTAACATGTTTTTCGTATTAACGATCACATTTGAATTGTTACCTATGATTAACATGTCATCAACATATAGACATACGATAACAAATCCATTTGGTGTATCTTTCACATACACACACTTGTCACATTCGTTAATTCGAAATCCATTTGACAACATAATATTGTCAAATTTCAAATGCCATTGTACTGGAGCTTGTTTAAGTCCATACAACGATCGAACGAGTTTACAAACTTTTTTCTCGTTTCCGTGTACAACATAACCCT
This sequence comes from Ballota nigra, assembly GCA_947034835.1. Classification (NCBI taxonomy): domain Eukaryota; kingdom Viridiplantae; phylum Streptophyta; class Magnoliopsida; order Lamiales; family Lamiaceae; genus Ballota; species Ballota nigra. The sequence continues at coordinate 29,681,773 of OX344728.1, read as the reverse complement.
CTGGTTGATCCATGTATATTTCAGCATCCATCTCTCCATTAAGAAAAGCAGTCTTTACATCCATTTGATGTATTTCGAGATTATGCAAAGCAGCAATCGCGACAAGTACACGAATGGATGTAATCCTTGTTACCGGAGAGTAGGTGTCAAAGAAATCATGTCCTTCTCTTTGTTTAAAACCCTTTGCTACCAAACGGGCTTTATACTTTTCAATAGATCCATCTGCTTTGTACTTTCTTTTAAGGATCCATTTACATCCTAAGGTCTTGCAACCTTTAGGGAGGTCAACCAACTCCCATGTATGATTTTGCAGAATTGAATCATATTCATTTTTTATTGCTTCTTTCCAGAGAGATGCATCTGGTCTGGAAAGAGCTTCTTTGATAGTCCTAGGTTCATCTTCTAACACATACGTGATGAAGTCTGGACCATAGGTCTTATCAATTCTAGCTCGTTTACTGCGTCTTGGTGCTTTACTCTGCTGAGTGGAAGGACCTGCAGCTTCACTTGATTCTTCATGAGTTCGTTTATTTGAACTCACTTCTTCTTTGTCCCTACACGGGAACACATTTTCAAAGAACACAGCATTCCTTGATTCTATGGTAGTACCTACTGTCATATCGGGTATCTCTGATTTATGAATCAAGAACCGATAGACACTACTGTTGAAGGCGTATCCTATAAAGATCCCATCAACTGTCTTAGGTCCGATTTTCACTTGTTTAGGAAGTGGCACTTCAACTTTAGCCAAACACCCCCACACTTTGAGGTATTTGTATGATGGTTTGCGATTTTTCCACAACTCATAAGGTGTCTTATCTTGAGTCTTAAGTGGAATTTTATTTAAAATGTGGTTAGCTGATAGAATAGCTTCCCCCCACATGTTCTGAGGTAAACCTGAGCTGATTAACATTGCGTTCATCATCTCTTTCAAAGTTCGGTTTTTCCTCTCCGCAATACCATTTGATTGTGGTGAGTAGGGAGCTGTCGTTTGATGTATGATGCCGAATTCGGCACATAATTGTTCAAACGGAGCCACATACTCTCCACCTCTATCACTACGAATTGCTTTAATTGTAGTGTTCATTTGATTCTCTACTTCACTTTTATAGTTTTTAAAAGCTTCAATAGCTTCATCTTTACTTCGAAGTAAGTAAACGTAGCAGAATCTTGTGCTATCATCAATAAAAGTAATAAAATACTTTTTTCCACCTCTAGTTTGCACAAATTTTAAATCACATACATCAGTGTGAATTAATTCTAGAGGAGTAGTGTTCCTTTCAACTGACTTAAATGGTAATTTAGTCATTTTTGCTTCTACACAAATTTCACATCTTTTGGATGTGTCAACATTATCAATTTTAAGTAAATCTAAATTTACTAATCATTTTATAGATTTTAGATTAACATGTCCTAATCTAAAATGCCATAAAGAGGAACACTCAACGATATAAACAGAAGTAGAAGCATTCTCATTCATAATAGTGTTTTTGCCATCACGGCTTACAGTCATCACAGACATCTTGAAAAGGCCCTTCTCGAGGTAACCCTTTCCTAGGAAGATGCCAAAGTTGCTAAGTACAACACCGTTTGACTCAAACACTAACTTAAACTGACTACTAACTAAGAGAGATCCCGAAATCAGATTCTTCCGGATGTCCGGGACATGCAGCACGTCCTTCAGTTTCAGCTCCTTTCCCGAAGTCAGTTTGATCACCACCATTCCGACACCAGCCACTTCAGACGAGGCTTGGTTGCCCATGTAGAGCTTTCTCCCTTCAGCAGGAGAATAAGTGGAGAAGGCAGACTTCTCCGAGCAAACGTGGCAAGTGGCACCAGTGTCCACGAACCAACTCTTCTTGTTGTCCACTATGTTGACCTCGGTCACCACAGCGGACATGTCCATCTCCGTAAGCTCACGTTCGGCAACGTTCACGGAGTTCTTCTTCCCCTTGTCCTCTTTCTTGGGCTGACGACAATCAGCTGCCCGATGGTTGGGTTTGCCACAGTTGTAGCACTTCCCGCTGAACTTCTTCGGGGCAGGAGCAGCAGCAACAACCTTGCCTTTGCCCTTGTCGTCTTATCGCTTCCTTTTCTTTGATGGTTCGCCTTTCTCCATCAGGTTAGCTTTGGCCTCGATGGAAGCAATCGAGCCCCTCTCCCTCTTGTCCCTCTTCTTGTTATCCTCCTCGATCCGGAGTCGGGTAACAAGGTCCTCCATCGTCACTTGCTTTCGCTTGTGCTTGAGGTAGGACTTGAACTCCTTCCAAGATGGAGGGAGTCTGTCAATTACAGTTGCTACCTGAAAGGCTTCAGGCAGCTCCATCCCTTGCACTGCAATGTTATGGAAGATAACTTGCAGCTTCTGCACTTGCTCGACAACAGATTTGTTGTCTTCCATCTTGAAGTCGTACAAGGTGGAGACGACGAACTTGCTAGTTCCCGCGTCTTCAGTCTTGTACTTCTTCTCCAAGGACTCCCATAGAGCTTTGGAAGTCGGGTACTCATCGTACACGTCACAAAGGGCATCAGACAGCCCATTCAGAATGTAGTTCCTGCAAAGATAGTCATCGTGGATCCAAGTATCGTAAGCGATCCTTGTCTCACGAGTAGCATCATCAGCAGGAGCACTCGGACAATCCTCTTTGATAAATTTCACCAATGAGATGGTGGTCAAATAGAAGTGCATCTTCTTTTGCTACCTTTTAAAATCACTTCCCGAAAACTTTTCGGGTTTCTCCCCTTTTACTACCACCGACCTAACAGCCCCTTGAAGGGAGGCCTGGTTGGTTGTCAAAAGAGGATTGACACCGGCATTTCCTACAAAAGGATTGCCGCCAGCATTTCCCACGAAGGGATTAACACTAGAGCTTCCCACGAAGGGATTAGTACTAGAGGTTCCCACAAAGGGATTGGCATTTCCCACGAAGGGATTGCCATTAGCTTTCATCCATTCAGCAAGGATGTCTCCAAAATTTCCAAACTGGAAAGGGGGAATGGTAGTCGGATTACCATCGGTAGTCGGATTCGCAGGTACTGGATTAGAGACATCATTTTTAGTTGGTGAGGATATGTCCATCTCGTTATCAGAGTTATGGTTCGACATTTTTCAGTGTTTCGAAAGGATAGTTTATTCGATCTTGCGATTGTTAGAAACTGGGGTGTGAAAAATCGAAACACTGAAATGGGAAAGAAAAAGAGTACAAAACAAATTCGTGTAAAACCGAGTCTAGGTGAAACCTATGCCCGCAAGATCGAATACGCCCGTACAGTGCTTACGGATTATGCGTACGGATCCCCAAAGGTAAAACGGTTTTGTCTATTCACACCGGTAGCACTACCGTGTATGAATCTCCGGCGAACTAAATTGGAATTTATGAGCTAAACGGGATTTTCTGGAGAGTCAGAATTTCGGGAATTTCTGGGTTCGTAAGATAATTCTGGAAAAACTGGATGAAGGGGGTATATATAGGCGGAATTATGACCCATTTGAGGGCTGCTGGAGTGGAGTACGTGGTGATCATGGATCACCCACGTTCTTGTGGTGGAGAGAAACGCAGTTTCTCAGTCATGGGAAGCAAGACGGAATATTCCAGATTCTCTGGAGTGTATTAATCAAAATCGTGGGTGTATTAAACATGTTCGTGGGCCGACCCAATTCTAAATGGACCAACCGAAATGGGCCGACTCAATTCCATACGGGTCACCCAATCCGATTGGATCCAAAAAGATAATGTGCTATTTCATATTTTTGGTACTCTAAAAATATAGGTATGTCACCAAAGCCCAATTGCCAATTGCCAATTGCCAAGAACCAAGAACCCCTGGCGCGGGCTCGGGCGGGGCGGGGCGCGCGCGCGTGTGGTCCATGGTTAGGGTCCCCATGTCCCAATTTAGAGAACATGAATAATTTGCTACTTATATACAAGACAAACTTCTTGTAATTTTCCAATGTGGGATGAAACTTTATTTTCCATTCCCATGGAATTATTCAACACACATGATTAACACTTCAACTTCCCAAATTAATTTCTCACTCACCGGAAATAGGTTTTGAGATATTAAATATACCACGCTCATCTACTCCGCGAGTAGAACAACATCGTTAATTTTATTTTCCCAAAAACTAACGTTTTTACTCCTCAAAAAATTGATCAAAGTAAGGGTATGAAACCTTTACAAAAAACCAATTTCCAACAATAATTAAACAAGATCTCATAAAATCCTTTATCCTCTTCGAATTCATCTTTAGACTGGTGATCTGCAACTCATGTTACAAGGACAAAGCTACATAAAAATAATAATAATAATGTGTCATAAAATCCTTAATTCAATTCCAGTAATTCGCTTTAGACTATAGATCTGGACTTCCATAGTTGTCGAGATGGCATAGTCGGATATCCACGATGCTATAAAAGTACGATCTTAGACTTCCTACTTTGGAGAGTTTCATACATATGTCGAAGAATCAAATGCCTCGGGAACATTACCAATTAAGTTGGAGAGTTTGATATTTGTCATCTGCCACAATGAATATATGATATAACAAAATTGAATGAAGTTGTCGACCAACCACTTAAACGAAACAATTACGAACATAATACCAAGGCCCAACTGAAACTACTACATTTTCACTCATAGATAATTAAACCTAAATAATAGATATTAGTGAATTACTTATCTGCAATTCTCATATTTGTTATCTAAGTTATATATATACATATCAAGTGTAAAAACAATGTGGTAGTGTGAAATGGTTCTATTGATCCTACGTAGATAACCAATACCATCGCTTTCAAATAAAGTAGCAGAAAAATCAAATTGTTACCAATAAAGAAAAGAAAGATGGGTATTAATAACAACTACAAGTCTCCACTACAAAAAAATGGCCTTTTTAGCGACGGATTTTGCGACAGTAAAAATATAAAATTTAGATTCAAAGGTACATGGAGAGGCAAAAAAATGGTAATGTATAATCAACAAACCTTTTTTTGTATCTTTGAAGGTAGTTTTGTACCGTAAACATGTGTTTACCGTGCAGAAGATTTTGCCCTTCAAATTGTAAGGCGACTGCAAAAAATAATTTATTAATTAATTTAGGTATCGCTACATAAATTTAAAGCACTAAAAATCAAAATAGAAACCTCTTTTTAAAATAGTTAATAGATTCTTTATCTTTGGGGTTAAAACATGAATTACCTTCCACAATAGCTTTTATGCGATATACACGACCATTAGAAGGCATGCGTACTAATGCATTTTCTAACATACAAGAGCATACCAAGTCATTATTTGTATGCACACAATATCCATCACCTTTACTTGACCAATGTTTAGTATGTTCATCAAAGGAAGAATTTATCGGGCATAGAAATAGAAGAGGATAGGTAAACATGGTCGAACAAAAGTGGTGAGAGAGTATCATAGCTAATACATCACGATATACATCAGTAGCTAAAAGTATACCATAGATCGCGATCAACATTTGTCAATAACAAACATAATAAAATATCTGCATTATCAAAGAAACAAATTATTCATCACATTATGAAGCTCCTCTACCATACCTCTTCGGTCGGCCTCTTCCTCTTCCTTATGCATGGTATTTCCCTCAACATACTTTTACATGGAAATTCGACACAGTCTTTAGTGACAAAAATTCGACATTTCCTTCTTTCTTAAATAATTATGAACTACTGGTGGGTTACCTGGAAATGAGGTAGAATTCATTTGATACGCTGGCAGATTCAAATTGTTGAATGGACAAGATTTCAAATTAAAGGACAAACAATTTTTTATACTATAATGTAATAGGACTCGAGAGTTACACACAACTCATTAATTTTAGAAAAAATTATCCATGATAGGTTTCCAACATAAAAACTCATCAACTGCACATTGTTTCAACTAAGGTTTTGGGGAAAAAATAAATCAAGGCATTGAGACAACTTGAATCCCTAATTTCAACAAGCAGATTAATATATACCCGTAAAAAAATTTTAATATAGAATAAATGAGCACTTGGTATAAATTTTTGAATGTGAATGATAAGGAATATCACCGAGGGGTCAATCCATATGGCATTGATTATTACATTTTTACTGATTGATTAAAAAAATCCACAATGAATATTATTTTGGAATAGTTCATGTGCATAAGTACATACTATACACTTAGATTTAAAATATAAATTGCAAAAAGTAAACAAACATATTTTTGCATGAACTGTATTTTTTGAATCAGCAATACCTCAATTAATAATCAACAATACCCAAAACAATAATAAATAATACCTTGAACAACAATAGGTAATATCGAGCAATAATCAACAATACACCAAGTGGTAATCAACAATACACCAAGTGGTAATCAACAATACCTCTAGGAGTAATCAACAATATTCTAAGCAGTAATAAAAAATACTCCAATATTTTTTTTAATTATATATTTCTAATTAAAAAAGTCAAAATTAAATTTAGAATTGAGTTTAAAATTTGAGTGCATAGTATGCACGTGGGTGCGTAATAGAATTTTTTATTATTCTGATATATGGCGCTTGGTCTATATTCAAATGCAGTAGCAGTATGTTCAACTTCACATTTGCCCCTATACAATTATAATGACCACGTTAACAACATTATTATTAAGCTTATATTCAATTCACTATGAAATATATAACAATTACAAAATAAAAATACTTAAAAAAGAAAAGAAAATCAAAATAAAGTTATATGTTCGAAAAACCGAGCAACATTCTCTATTAATTCAAGAAAACATAAAAAAATCAATCTATAAGTAGTAAATAATTAAGAACCCGTAGAAGGAAAAATACCTAAAGTTTATAGAAGTAAAGAGATCAATAAAATTAAAAGATAACAAGCATCGACAAAAAAAGGATCGAACCCATCAACAGAAAATAAATAAGAAATCAATAAAAAGAAGTTCCTAAAAGAATTTTAGGGTTCAAGTTTATCCACATTTAATGAAAATTGAGAGAATATAAAACTTTACCTTCACTATGAAGCCCCTCTACCATACTTCTTCGGTCAGCCTGTTCCTCTTCCTTATGCATGGTATTACCCTCTACATACTTTCATATGAATAGCAGCTATATATTAGAATACAAATATGCATTTTAAAATTGCGTGTGTGCGAGAGATATATAAGAGGGAGAAGTAAAATACCTTAATGCAAAGCTGTCTTTTATTGGAAGGAAAGCCCTTTGTACATGCATCAAAAGAAGCAAATCTAGGTAATCTAACACTAGAACAAGTCTGTTGAAAACTAATAGGGCAACATAAAGGCTCCGTTAATGATTTATTGTCATCAACCTCCATTGCAGTCCCACCTTTGGCAATCACTATGTTCTCATTTATACTCTGAGAACAACGAGGAGGTGAGAATACTTGAATTTGAGGATCTAAATCAACGTCCATTCGATTTGTTGAATTAACTTCGTTCATAAGATGCGCCACCTTTGGTTTACTCTTAATCGGTTCACCACAAACCATATCACATTCTAATGATACAATTTGATCTTGGTTATCAAGCCTTTATTAGAATCAACTAGAAGCAAGCGAATTCCACCATTGATAGTATATATATATATATAAGCTAGTTATTATAATCTTCTAACTCAATTTATATTTTAACAGTACACTAATTTGCAAAACGAGAATGAAACTTCTTAAATAGTCGATAAAATAAATAAAAATACATTCACCAAGCTCCGTATATCAAAAAATCAATAAGATGTTAGTAATATTTTTCAAAGTAAAAGATTAAGTAATCTATATAAAAAGATAAAGTGCAGTTAAAAACAATTAAAAATCATATAAACTTACCAGTAAATTTTTTTAACGAATCTAGAAAACATGGTTAAATGGAGCCAACAATAAAGTAATATCGGCTATATACTGTAGAAGAGTGAAATAAAAAAAAAAAAAAAGAGATATAGAGAGGAGTCTTTAATGCCTAAAAATGAAGACATTATTAGGAAATGATTATGAACTTTAGAAATTTATACAACTTGATTCATTAGTCATGTTATTCTCTTTTTCTCCATCAGAAATAGTAAATTATATATTAAATGATTATTAAAAAAATTAAATTCTATTTTTGTTTATATTTTCATTTTGTCAAACAATAATTTTAAATCCATGGATCTTTCAAATCCTCTCATAAATCTATTGTGAATCAAAACACAAGATTTGAAATCCGTGAATTTAAACAGCATAGATTTTCATATTAATTAGATTCAAACAAAAATGAGATTAAACAAAAAGAGCTACCTTCAAATGTTTTCCTTCATCAACGAAAGTTATCGATCGAATTGACGACTGTTGATTAAATATTAAAAACGCCTTTCCATAAGATCTAAAAATTTAGATATGTAGGTTCTCTTTGAATGGAGTTCTCTACAATTGTTATTAACAAATGATCTAATACTTTACAAATTAATACAATTTTATTTAGTATTTTCTCCATCAGAAAGACTAATTAATTATCTATTAAATGATTATTAAAAAATAGAATTCATATTTTGTATGTCAAAAAATTATTTTTAAATCTATAGATTTGACAAATCTTATCATAAATCTATTTTTGAATTAAAACAAAAGATTTAAAATCCATGAATTTTAATACTATGAATTTTCATATCCATTCATTTCAAATCCCCTCATCCAGATGCAACCTTAGATCCGGCATGGAATTGACAGTGGCAGATGAAATATTACAAGTCAAATGAAATTAAACAAAAAAGCTTCAAATGTTTTCGATCGAATTGACGGCTGTTAATTAAATAAATATTGATAAACAAAAAATAAAAGAGTGAGAGAGAAGTACCTTGAGCATTTATCCACTGAGCAGATCTAAAAACTTAAAGAAAAATAGTGAAGAAATTAGCGGCTGGATAGAATGGGAGGAGGAGGAAGAAATATAGATAGGATTTGAATGGCGGCTGTAGGTTATTTAGGGTTTCATATAAATCCTTTTATAGGGATAGGGGAACACTCCAGAAGTGTGGTGAAAAACCTGAAAGGTTTACCATTTTAGAAAAAAAAAAAAAAAAACTTGATAGTTTTACTCTGTGGACTTATTATTACACAAGGTGAAATCGGTTGTGAGCTATTAACTAATTAATTTCATGATTAATAATACATATATAAATCTTATAATTAATCATCTAATCTCATAAGTTATTGATTAGCATGTACTTCCTCTATCCATGATTTTTTTTACCCCTTTACTTTTTCGTACAAAATTTAATGAAAATTAGTATTTTGTTAAAAAAAATAGATAAAGTGGATAAAATAAGGGTATTGTGTGTGATATTGTGGGACCCAAGTAGGGATGTTAAACGGGTCGCGGACTGTTAGACCAGCCCATTTAGTCCTAAACTGTACAGGGTTAGTCTAAAACCGTGCTTTTTTGGCCCCGACCGCTTAGCCCGTGGGCTAAACGGGCTAGCCTGTAGGTTTACTACCCCACTTAATTACTTACTTTGAAGGCCACGTACGTTATTGTTACGGAGAGTGAATTTTCAACATCCCTACTTCATTATTATTTTTTCAATTAGGGTTTACCGGGCAGCCCTCTGCTCTCAAATCGCTATTGCCGCCCACCACTCTCAAATCACCATTGACGTAATATATCTGTTTCAAGAAAAAATGAACATTGTAACAATGTTTTAATATAATTTTCATCTATTTATTTTAATAATGTTTGACTTTTAAATTTAAATTGTATTATATTACAATTATAAGTCTATATTTTATATTAAAAATTAATTTTTTCAAATATTTTTCTTGGAGCCTGTTAGTGACCCATTTACCCCTCCCACCGTTTCTTCGAACCCACCCATTTCCCAGGGGCTCGGTCAACACACTCTTCTAAACCCTAGCCACGAAGTGACCAAACTTGCACTTTCCAGCATCAATTAATAGTGTGGTCATCGCCAAAGGCGCTGATAATTGGACGCATGTGTCCCAACACAAGGTTGCGGAGTGCATCGACGAGCTTCAAGCACTTTATATAAATAAATAGTTATTAAGATAAATAACGAGTGTTATTAAGAAAATTATTTCGAATATATTAGGGAGACCATTTTTTTAAACATTATTGTCCTCTCCAAGCCCTTGTAAAAGTAATATAGTAAGGGTTTGTCTTCGCCAAATCCTCTTTTAAACTTGATTTGTTTTCTTCTTGTTGTTTATCTTTGAGTTTGATATTATAATAAAATTGTACTCAGTCCAGTTTACAACTTCTTAAACATACTAGCAACTAAAATTTCCAAAATCCAATAACGATGACATTGAGTAAACTAGTGAGTTAAGTGGTGTATTCTCGTTAAGTTGAATAATATTCAATTTTTTCCCTATAGATTCTTAAAAAAGAAAGGCCTTCCAAAAAAGAAATTGCTCCCTGAAACAAAAAAATAAAGAGAAAATCCTGATAAGCCAAAACCACGGACACAACTTAACGCAAATGTTGTGTTTATGTCTTGAAATTTCTTCCTCATTCACCCTGATATATACGTGCTTTCAAAATTCGCTTTTTGTCCTTCATCCTGTTTATGTCTTGTTACCTGCTAAACCAGGTAATTATTCTGGTAGTATTTTGAATTAAGTTCTATAACTTACAAAAAACTGTTACACGGTGTAGTAGGTAAAATGCTAAAAACAACAATTTTTTGTAAGTTATGGGATGAAATTCAAAATTCAAAAGTTAATACGACAAAACCAATGTTAACAGGCGAAAGGAAAAAAAAAATGTATGTTGCCTTTCTTTTTGAAATGTAATAGAATGCTAGAAATTCAATAGATTCTTATATGATACATTTGATTAATTTATGCACCAAGTACTATTTATCCCAACTAACAATCAAAAAGCTGCTAGTAATTAAATACACCAAAAAGAAAAAGATCGACAAATAATCCGTAGAGTAGCCGTTTGAAAAAAGCGGGTACAGTTCTAGGTATTACTTAAAATCATCAAAATTTTAAATTATTTTTCCTAAATAATTATGTACAGTATTATGTATAACTTATTTTACATTAACCATAAACACACACGTACAGTCCTTTGAAAAAAGTTAGAGTTCTAGGAACTAATTTATAATCATCAAAAAATTTAAATTATTTTCCAAAATAATTAGGTATAATTTACACATAAATTCTCACGTGTGAAGTCCGTATCTAGGGTTTGGCGTATCAGGTATAAAAGGAGGCAGAAATAGAGAAACCTCATCTACCGCCGCTCGCACATCCAAATTTTGTTCACGCCTGCTCCGTATTCAGCCAAGGTAAATCTTATCTTATCTCATTTCAGATTTAAGTTACATAGAATGGTTTTTGTTTATCGATGCATCACCGGGATCTTTGAATCGAGTTTTCATTACTGATCAGATTTAGATTCAATAGTCAATTTCTTCTATTTTCCTTCTTTTCTTTATGCTGAAGAGGAAATATAGATATCATTTGGATTTATTTGCCCAAATATTAATGTAATTATCAGGTATTTTATTTATAAGAGGAAAACAGTCGCTTCTTTGATTTTCTTACGATTTAGATCCTGGTTCATTTTTATTGCTTGGTTTCTTTTTCCAATTGGCACTTACAATGTTTTTGGTTTATCCAGTCATTCTTATTTTATTTTTTACTGGGAAAAGATGGTTAAAAGTTTTTAGATGCCCATTAATTCAATTACAAACTTTTCTAAGGTAGTTTGTGACCGTAGAATATTATTAACCAGATATTTAAGTTTGCCAGAAAATATATGTGTGTGCAGGAAAGAATAAGAATGGTGGAATTCTGTGACTTTATATAGGTATGGCTGAATATTCAAAGAGTAAACAAAAGGTGGGGATAAAATGCAGAAAGAAAAAGATTGAAGAAATATTGATTTAGATCCTCAAATTCAGTCAGGTGCTCAGTTTCTTCAAGTCCTTGTAACCCTCGACAGCCTCCTTAATTCAGATAGGTTTCGAGCCATATCTGGATATGACACAATCTCAATGTATGGATGAAACAATCTACCATATTTTTTAGTCGTTTATAGCTTAAATTTCATTATAGTTATCTACCTTTGGAATGCTGCAATTGAATGTTGTCTTACAATTATCCTACACTAGAGCACAGCATAAGCTTATCATATGTAACTACCAGAATGAACATGTGGTATTTGATTGTAATACCTGGAAAATGTAAATTTGGCAAGGGTGGCTAAGATTAAATATGTTTGTGAAACAGTTGTAGTTATCTTCTAACCCATTATTTGACTGATAACCGGACCATAGACTTCATACAAGGAATTCAAGTATGGCATCGTGTTCGATGGAGTATACAAATACAGTATTTTCCTAATTTCTATTAAATCTTTTTTTAATAGAAAGTTAGCATTAGTAATGTGGGTGATTGGAGTGAACCTCTTGTAATTATTTCGGCGATGTTATAAATATGCCAACAATTCATTGTTACTATATATTCGTGGAGTACAAATCAGGGTGATAGCTCTTTTCTTTGTATGTAAGAATTAACAATAAGAAAAATGCAATTAATACACTACGTAATATGGTTTTTAAAGTTGATTTAATAACTAAACGATTTACATTTAACGAAATTCATGTGCGGCCTCATAATTATACTTTTCAAGAAAATTCGTGGTGAAATACATCTTGTGTGAGATTTGTTTCAAACAAAAAAAAAAAAAAAAACACCACCACATGTTTCTAATTTTATCGAACGACTTCCCATTGCTAATCTCCAAGTCTTCAAAGATATTTTTGTTTAGAGCTGTCTAGATGAACAAAACAACGCACGTCCAGATGCATTATAAGACGAATTAATTGAAGTAATTCAGACCTGGACAACTTTTCATGCAAATGCAACAACCTTCAAATGCGGTAACGTGGACCAAATGGCGAAAGATAATCAAAACTTATTTCATGAAAAATTGATATTTCACTAGTTGCACGTACACCGATTTCATAGAAGAAGCATAATTTTTTCCAACTCCATGAACAAACGACATGTCCTTTCCCACTTGAGTAACACACTCCTCAATAGTCACTCTATCCCAAGTTTTAGCATCTTTTCTTCTGCCAAGAAAGTAAAGTCTTGGAAGCAACTTATTACAGTAAAATTCTATTTTGTAACCGTAACTTTAGGGCGGAGACAAAAACAAGAACAACAAATTTTAAAAATAACAAAATAAGGACCATAACTTTCAAAGGTAGCAAAACAGGGACCTTAACTTTAAAACATAGCAAAACAAGGGCTGTATCTTTTTAAAAGTAACAATTTGAGGCCAAATTGGCCAATATACCATCTCATTTTTGGGTTCAAATCGCACATTTGGATGTCAATTGAATACCAAGTCAAGTACAAATTGAACCCCAAAACAGGCTCACTTGACTTTCATGTGGAAAATAAGCCAGAAACTGTGTAATTTAAGCTTGTTTTGGCCTTAAATTACTACTTATATATGCTACAACACTTGTTTTGCTACTTTTAAAGGTTGCAATCCTTGTTTAGCCAGCCCGAAAAAAGTTATTCTTGTTTTGCCAGTCCAAAAAGTTACAGTTCTTGTTTTGCCGCCCTCTCAAAGTTATGGTCCTAAAAGAGCATTTTACTCAAACTACTAAGACACACCTGTCCCACGTTCCCTAACTCTAATCCCGAAATTTTTCCGCACAATCCAAACACACTGTCTTCTAAACCAATCATTACAAGTCACCAAAAACATCCTCCACGTCAGAGGCGGATCCAATGTGGACCAAGGGGTTACAATTGCACCCCCAAAATGAAAAAAAAAAAACCTTGTTTTTTATATATGGAGTTGTAAAAAGTTGTGTTTTTGTATGCTAAGAATTTCCTAAAGATTAATTCTAATGGTTTTATGAAACCAATTTCGATTTGGGTTTGGTGTTCTTCAGTCGTCATTCAGACGTTTCTGGTCTTTTGGTAGTTGCTTTTTAGAATTCATTTGGCTGGTTCTTCGGTGGTCGACGTTCCTAAAATTCTTGCGAATGAATTGATTTACCTCACTTGGGCTTTTCCATTTACAATTTTACTTGACCAATTTGTACTTTTTTTGGCCCAATTAATTTTTTTAGCTTTTGAGTTTTTTTGTTTTGCCCTTCTGTTCTGTGCAATGCTTTGATTACTTTTATTGAGAATAATTTTTTTATTGATACTTTTATTGAGAATAATGTGTTTTTACAAAAAAATAAAAAATGATGATGTTATCATAGACTACATTTAAAAAAAAATCGACAATCTTAGTTGTAATTTTATTTTAATATGTTGTATTTTTTATTTAGTTTGCGTCAAGGTATGAAACTCTAAATATTAAATAAAATAATTTTGTACCCCCATATTAGAAATTCTAGATCCGCCTCTGCTCCTCGTAGGCCACTCGATACGCTCTTCACTTCTATCACGCCACTTGTCGATAGAATCAGTAAAGCTAGCATATTTTGAACAAATATCATGCAGCCACACTCTATTTCCTCCCCCAACACATGCCATCCCCGTTTTCCTAGTATAGCATTATTAAACAAATCTTGGTTTTCTCACACACATCCAAAAGCCGCCTTTCCCAGTAGATGGATATGATTCTTATATGATACATTTGCTTAGTTTATGTACCAAGTATATAGTAGCAACGATTTGAATAGTTTGGAGAGCTTTTAAATACCTATAATCTGTTGAGTAGTCCTTTGAAAAAAGTTGTTACAGTTCTAGCAATTAATTTATAATCATCAAAAAATTTAAATTATTTTCCTAAATAATTATGTTTAATAATATAATTTTTTTATTTTTCACATAAATTCGCACTGTGTAAAGTCTCTATCTAGGGTTTCATGTATCAAGTATAAAAGGAGGCAGAAATAGAGAAACCTCATCTACCGCCGCTCTCACAAACCCAAATCCAAGTTTTTTTCACATCAGTTCAATATTCAGCGAAGGTATATCTTATCTCACTTCATTGAATTTTTTCGGGTTTTAGATCCAGTACTGTTTTTTCAATTGACACTAGCAATGTTTTTTGCTTATCTAGTCATTCAATTGTGTGTCTTTATGTTTTTCTTTTTTTCTTTTATTGGGTAAACTGGATAAAAGTCTTTTTATGTGAATTAATCCAATTACCAAACTTTTCTATGGTAATTTCTTCCTGTAGAAGATTAGTAACAGTTTTCTATTTACCAGATATTTAACATGCCAGAAAATATATGTGAGTGCAGGCAAGAATATGAATGGTGGAATTCCGAGCCTTCAGGTATGGCAGAATATTGTAAGAGTAAACAAAAGGTGGGGGATAAAATGTAGAAAGAAAAAGATTCAAGAAATATTGATTTAGATCCTCAAATCCAGTCAGGTGCTCATGTTGCTGCAACTGTTTCTTCAACTCCTCCTAACAAAACACTAATTTATTGTATGAAAAATTGGTGGGGTAAGTTTTTGTGATGAAACCAAATACTGGGGAATGGAGAAAGTTGTCTAACATTTGATCCCTCACTTCGTCAAGCGTCAGCTTAGACTTCGCGGATGAAGCTTGTTGTTACTATGACAACCCAACTATCTAGCAGAGAAGATAACATAACTAAAACAAGTACCTCATCACCGAAGTCGATCACAAGTGAGTTCAATTGCCCAATGATCATGTTGAACTTGTTCAGCTGTTGCTGCACGGGTGTGCTCTCCAACATCCTGAAGTTGAACAACCGTCTAATCAGATAAACCCTGTTCGCGTTTGTGAGCTTCTGATACATTTGCTCCAAGATCTGCAACATATCCTTTACAGACTTGGCTTTAATCGTGTGGTAGGCTACGTTCATGGACAACGATAAACATATTGCACTCATCGCCTTTCTTTTTCAATAAATTACACTCCTTTTGTTCCATCTTTTTGGGTTTGGCCTCCCCCTCTAGGGGCAAATACAGATCTTTAACGTAGAGATAATCCTCGATCTACATCTTCCAAAACCAGAAATTCGTTCCATCAAATTGCTTGATTGGAAAATTTTCGTCGGTCATCGTGAATGCTCCCTCCGAACCTGAGGCTCTAGATACAAGTTGTTGAGAAAAAATGAACACATGCAATCACAAAAAGAAGAATACGAGATTTGTATACCCCGTTCGTCTTATGACTACGTCTGGGGGGAATGTCAAGCCATGAATTTTCACTATATTTTTTTCGATACCCGATACAAGGAGAAAACAAATATTTATAAGAAACAAACCCTAGCTATAAAATCATGATTGACTGGGCAGAAAAAGTGGGGCTAAAAAATTCGCTGGTATTGGGCCTTAGTGTACAGTCCATTCAGCCTCCACACTCCTCCAACACCTTAACTCTTCTAGTGTTCAATATTGATCGCAAAAAAATTATCTTTTCAATTTTGGCCCAATAACCTATTAAATTGTCCATTTAGGACACCCTTTTTGCATGAAAGTTGAAAACAATGCCGTTTTTGGCACACGTCGCTCACGTGTTGAAAAATATAAGTGGTTTTCATATGGGCTACTCACATGGATGCTAAGTATGTAAATTAATTTTTTTTTTTCCATCAGAATCTCAGTTGCCTCGATCTTAATAAGTTAAATAAATCAATCAAAATCTCTTCCAAAAAATAAAATAAAAAACAAACACAAATATTTTAAAATATTCTAATACAAATGTTGTTGGAGTGTAAATAACTTGATTTATCTATGTATAAAATCAGAAAAAAAAAATAGTTTTTTTGTTCCGTAATTAGACTAGTGTCAAATTTTTACTCCAAAATAAAAACTTATTTTTCAGTTTTGATTCCATAACTTATTGAATTGTCCAATTTTGATTTCATTCTCGCCAAAAAGTCACAAACAACGCCATTTATTTACGTGCCCAAAACAACATCGTTTTTCACTTTCCGGTGAAAGTGAGACCAAAATTTGACAATTCAATGTTATGAGAAAAAAAAGCTAAAATTTTCAGAGTCCAAAATTGAAAAAAGTTGTTACAGTTCTAAGAAGTAATTTATAATCATCAAAATTTTAAAATATATTCCTAAATAATTATGTATAACATTTTTTTTTATTTTACACATAAAGACCTATCTAGGGTTTGATGTATCAAGTATAAAAGGAGGCAGAAATAAGAGAAACCTCATCTATGGCCGCTCTTGCTTCCACAAACCCACATCCAAATTTTCTTCAGCGAAGGTAATTCTTATCTCATTTCTTGTTACGATTTCTTTTGTTGATAGTTTTTATTCATCGATGCATCACCGGAACTTTGAATCGAGTTTTCATTATATATATAGATTCAGATTTTATACTTTATTTCTTCGATTTTTTCCTACTTTTATTTATGCTGAAGAGGGAAAACGGTGAAGATAGATCTATATCATTTGAATTGTTTGAATAAAATGGGGATTTAAACCAAATCCGTCCTCTATCTTTTCACCTTTATCAAAATGGTCCTCTATTTATTTGCTTTATCAATTTAGTCCTGTATCTATTCAAGTTTCGCCAAAATGATCCTAATTGGCCTAAAAATGTACAAAACCTCACCGTTTTGGTCCTGTATTTTTTTTTTTACCAATTTAGTCCTGTATCAATTCACATTCTCCAATTAGGTCCTAATTGAACGCATAAAGCATAAAACCATTTTTCACCAAATTAGGACCAATTTGACGAAACTTGAAGAAATACAGGACTAAATTGATAAAACAAAAAATAAATGACTATTTAGATAAAGGTGAAAAGATAGATAATGGATTTGGTTTAAATCCCATCAAAATAATATGGGAGTTTCTTGGGGTTTATAAGGATGAACAAGTTCTCCATTGGTATGATATATTTTTAGGAAGGCCCAAAAATAAATTTGTGCAGGCTAGCTCGTTCCAAAGCGGACAATATCATACCAATGCAGAGGTGGAGGTCCATCGGGGGCCCTAAATATGTTATCAGAACCATGTTCCCAGGTGAATCGGTGTGGAGGAGTTTTCCGGTGTCAAACGGAAAAAAAATTTGAACCTAGTTAAACGACTGGGTCTATATGCAAAGCTGGTCACCGCTAGTGCCAAATTGAAAAAAAAAATCACATCATAGGCTTCCCCCAAAAAAACTAGTGCGCATGACTAAAAATGTGGCATTTTATGTTTTATGCGTTCAATTAGGACCTAATTGGAGAAATGTGAATTGATACAGGACTAAATTGGTAAAAAAAAAAAATATAGGACCAAAACGGTGAGGTTTTGTATATTTTTAGGCCAATTAGGATCATTTTGGCGAAACTTGAATAGATACAGGACTAAATTGATAAAGCAAATAAATAGAGGACCATTTTGATAAAGGTGAAAAGATAGAGGACGGATTTGGTTTAAATCCCAATAAAATGTAAGAGGAAAAGAGTCACTTCTTTGTTTCTTTTGGGATTTAGATCCTGTGATGTTATTTACTCAATGGAATGTTTCTTTTTTCATGACACTTACAATGTTTTTTGTTTATCCAGTAATTCAATTGTAAGTGTTTTATTTTTTATTTTTTTGTTTATGCTGGATAAAACTTTTTTGATGTGTATTAATCCAAATATCAAACTTGTCTATGGTAATTTGTGGCAGAAAATTATTACCTTTTTACGAGATATTTAACTTTAAATCATTAAATCCGGATGCTTTTCTTTTTGAATTGACACTTACAATGTTTTGTGTTTATCCAGTCATTCGATTGTAACCTCTGCAAGTATTTTATTTTTTTCTCTTATGGATAAAAGTTATGTGATTTGCCAATTCCCAAACTTTTCTATGGTAATTTGTGAGGTAGAAGATTATTAACAGTTTTATTTTTACCAGATATTTTTCGTTCCTATAAGATATTTAAATTTCCAGAAAATATATATATGTGTGTGCAGGCCAGAATATGAATGGTGGAATTCCATGCCTTAATATGGGTGAATATTTGGGGGATAGAATGCAGAATGAAAATGATTCAATAAATTTTGATTTAGATCCTCAAATTCAGTTAGGTGGTCTTGCTGTTGCTGCAACTGTTCCTAAAGGAAGACCACTGGAGAATTTAGAAGACTCCGACGGCCTCTCATAGTTTCCGGGATGTATTAGCAATGTCTGATTAAAAAATCTACCATATTTTGTAGTCGTTTATAGCTTAAATTTCAATTATGTTTTGCGGGTTTTATCTACTTTTAGAATGCGGCATTTGAATGATTTTTTACGATTTCACATGTATCTTGCTCAAGAGTAGCTGAGCACAAAATTAGCTATCATATGCAACTACAAGGTATTTGATTGTTAAGATTATATATATTTATGAAAACAATTGTAGCTATTTTCAAACCTTTTATTCGATGGCGTTTACATATAGAGTAACAATTAACTATAAGAAAAATAATAATAATAAGGTGTCATAAAGTCCTTAATTCAATGCCACTAATTTGTCTTTAGACTATATATCTGGACTTCCCTAGTTGTCGAGATGGCATAGTCAGATATGCACGACCCTATAGGCAGGGGGTACACACCTTTTAGTTTCAGATGCATCAGTCATAAATATAACCTTCACACATATGTCGTAGGATCGAATGACTTGGGAACCTTACCAATTAAGTTGGAGAGTTTGATAATTGCTGCCACAATGAATATATGAAATAACAAAAGTGAATCAAGTTTTCGACCAACCACTTAGGCGAAAGAATTAAGAACATAATACAAAGGTCCATTTGAAACTACTTAGTTTTCTAGCTCATAGATAACTAAACTTAAATAAATAGATTTTAGTGAATTAGTTATTTGTAATTCACATATCCATTATCTAGTAAAAAAATGTGGTAGTGTGATCTCATTTCAATTAATTGGTTCCATTGATCCTAAGTACATAACCAAAACCATTGTTTTCAACTCAAATAAAGTATCCAAAAAGTCAAATTGTTACCAATAAATTAAAAAAGAAATATGCCGTTTTAAACCACTCTCCAAAGATACTTTGGAGTGTGGTTTTTAACCTCATATATATATATATATATATATATATATATATATATATATTAATATTTTTTGTGTAATCATTGTCCAAAGTTTATTTTAAAGAGCAATTAATAAAAAGGGAAATTCAAGTGGAGCTGTCCAAATTTAAAAGTGTAGTAGTGATGTAAAAAAAAAAATCTAAATATCATCCCAATAGACTAAATAATTAAACAAGGTCTTGTAAAATCCTTTATTCTCTACGAATTCATCTTTAGGCTAGTGATCTGGAACTCATGTTACAAGGACAAAGTTACGTAATAATTATAATAAGGTGTCATAAAATCCTTAATTCAAAGCCACTAATTCGTCTTTAGACTAAAGATTAATTTGGAGTTCCATAGTTCTCGAGATGGCATAGTCGGATATGGACGACCCTATGAAAGTACGGTTCTTAGGCTTTGTTCTCATGGAGTGCATTTCTTGACCCCCAACCGAAGTTGTTCCATCACATTTCCTGACATCGGCAGAGCGTACACACCTTTTAGTTTCACAATGAAGAGTTTGATACTTGTCACCTGCCACAATATAATGAATATATGAAATAACAAAAGTGAATGAAGTTGTCGACCAGCCGAAAGAATTAAGAACATAATACCAAGGCCTAACTGAAACTACTACGTTTTCGATAAGATAACTAAACCTAAATAACAGATATTAGTGAATTAGTTATCTGCAATTCGCATATATGTTATCTAAGTTATATCCATTATCTAGTAAAAAAAACGTTGTTGTGTGATCTCATTTCAATTAATAGGTTCCAATGATCCTATGTATATAACCAAAACCATTGCTTTCAACTCAAATAAAGTAGCATAAAAATCAAATTGTTACCAATAAAGAAAATAAAAATGTCTATTAATAACAACTACAAGTCTTTAACGACGGATTTTGCGACCGTAAAAATATAAAATTTAGATTCAAAGGTACATTGAGAGGGAAAAAAAATGGTAATGTAATGAACAAAACTTACTTGTTAGTTTTGTAAAGTAAATGTGAAGTGTCATATGTGAAGTATGAAGTCTACTGAGCTTAATTCAATAAGGAGCTATGTTGATGAAGTG
The DNA here is from genome assembly GCA_947034835.1 of Ballota nigra. NCBI lineage: Eukaryota > Viridiplantae > Streptophyta > Magnoliopsida > Lamiales > Lamiaceae > Ballota > Ballota nigra. The sequence goes on along the minus strand of OX344728.1, from coordinate 29,660,683 downwards.
TTAGCCGTGGGAGTTAGTCTATTTGGGGTATCAGTAGAGTTATATCAGATGAGGTTGATCAGATGAGGTCTAACAGTGGAGTCTCATCAGAGGATGTCTAGACCGGAAGTCATCTGATGGTAAGTGATCAAGTCAGCTGAGGTCAAGTCATCTGATATAAAGTACAAAGACGCGAAACACCAAGTTGAAGCTAACTGAAGGCGGTTCTAACTGAATCAACTGAAGCGGTTATTGGAGTTTGTTAGCCAGCTGGATAACTGCTTTACTTATGAGTTAGTTACAACTGAATCAAGTTAGGGATTCAGCTCAATCTCTGTATCTATAAAAGGGGAATTTCTCAACTGAGAGAATAACTTGAGATCATCTTTGAGAGCAAACACTGTGAGATTGAGTGCTCTGTAACTTGTAACTTCCATTCTTTGTTTAGTGAAAAGTCTATCCTCTCGGATCCCGTGGACGTAGGAGTATTCATCTCCGAACCACGTAAAATTCTGGTGTTCTTGTGTGATTTTCAATTCCGTTCTTACTGCATTTGATTCCGATTCCCGAAAACAAGTTTTCTTGTGAATCCGAAACCGTGATTAACAAGTGGCGCCGTCTGTGGGAAACAATCATGGCTGCAACTAAGTTCGATATTGAGAAGTTCACGGGGAAGAACGATTTCAGCTTATGGAAGATCAAGATGAAGGCACTCCTGGTACACAATGGGTTGTACGAAGCCTTGTTGCCACCGGCTCAGGTGGCTTCTGGATCTAATCCGGCGAAGGTGGAGGAGAACAAGAGGAAGGCGCATAGTGCCCTTATCTTGTGTCTTGGGGACAAGCCATTGAGGGAAGTATCGAAGGAGGAAACCGCTCTTGGGATCTGGAATAAGTTGGAGCAGTTATACCAGACCAAGTCTGTTACGAACAAGTTATACATGAAACAGAAGCTTCAAGTCTTCAAAATGAGTGAAGATAAGAATCTTGGTGATCAGTTGGACGAGTTCAACAGATTGGTGGATGATCTGGAGAGTTTGGATGTTACAATTGATGATGAAGACAAGTCATTAATGTTGTTAAATTCTCTACCTAAGTCTCTGGAAAATTTCAAGGATGCCTTACTATTTGGAAGACAAGATCAGGTGATGTTTGATGATGTTCAAACTGCCCTGAAAACCAAGTTTCTACAGATCCAAGCTGATGGGAAGAAGCCTGCTGAAGGATTGAATGTTCAATCCAAGAAGAAGAAGGGGTTTCAGTCCAAGAAGAAGGATGGTGGAAAAGGGAATAAGGGTGGGAAGAAATCTGATTTTGTTGAGAAGAGGAAGTGTTTCACTTGCCATAAGGAAGGTCATCTGAGAAAGAATTGCCCTGAAAGAAAGAAGAAAGACAATCAAGGTGATCAAGATGGAGATGCAGCTGTTGTGGAGGTTGAAGGATATGATAGTGCAGAGGTCTTGATGGTTAGTCATGAGAGGCTAAGTCAAGAGTGGGTCCTGGACTCTGGGTGTACTTTTCATATGTGTCCACATGAAGACTGGTTCCTGGATCTTGAGAAGATTGATGGAGGTCTTGTTCTTTTGGGTAATGATGAGAGCTGTAGAGTGCAAGGATCTGGTTCTATCAAGATCAAGATGTTTGATGGGATGGATAGGATCTTATCTGATGTCAGGTTTGTTCCTGAGTTGAAGAGAAATCTTGTTTCTCTTGGTACATTGAATTCTAAGGGCTTTGAATTCAAGACAGACAAGGGAAGTCTGTCAATAACCAAATCTGGAAGGATTGTCATGAAGGGGGCTATCAAGAATGGTTTGTATACTTTGATTGGAAGAACTGTTACAGGGTCAGCTGATGTTACCATGGGGTCTTCTGAGGTTAACTTGTGGCACAAGAGATTGGCACATGTTGGTGAGAAGGGCCTGGTGGAGTTATCCAAGAAGGGAGCAATCCCTGGGAAGAGGATATGTAAGCTGGAATTCTGTGAGAGGTGTGTTCTTGGGAAATCAAAGAAGCAAGCATACCAGAAGGGGAAGCATACCACCAAGGAGGTTATGGATTATATACATTCTGATGTATGGGGCCCAGCAAGGGTATCCACTCATGGTGGAGGCAGGTATTTCCTTACCCTTATTGATGATTATTCCAGAAAAGTTTGGGTTTACATTCTTAAACAGAAGAGTGATGCCTTCTCTAAGTTCAAAGAATGGTTGATTGAACTTGAGAATAAGAGAGGCAGGACTATCAAGCACTTAAGGACTGATAATGGGCTTGAATTCCTATCAGAGGAGTTTCAACAATTCTGTAGGGAGAAGGGTATTACTAGGCATAAAACTGTTCCTTCAAACCCCCAACAGAATGGTCTAGCAGAGAGGATGAATAGAACTATTCTGGAAAGGGTTAGGTGTATGTTATCTGATGCTCATTTACCTAAGAGTTTTTGGGGGGAAGCTGTTAACACAGCTGTTTATCTCATTAATAAAGTGCCATCATCTGCTATTGAGTTTAAAACCCCAGATGAGGTTTGGTATGGAAAGATATCAGATTACTCAAAGTTGAAAGTTTTTGGGTGCCTAGCTTATGTTCATGTGAGGCAAGACAAACTTGAACCTAGAGCTTTAAAATGTGTATTCATTGGGTATCCCAAAGGTGTTAAGGGGTATAAGTTGTGGTGTCTGGAGCCTGGAAACCAGAAGTGTATTACCAGTAGAGATGTTGTGTTCAATGAATCACAGATGGGATACAAGTCTGGTGGAGGTAATGGAGGACCATCAGCTGAGGAGATGGATGGTGTTATTTCTGAGCCAATTACTCAAGTAGAGGTGGAGCCTGATCATGACAAGCATGATAGCTCATCTGGTTCTGAACCAGAGCAAGCACCAGGGGAGAATGAGTCATCAGATGAGGATAGTGCACCAGTAGAGGAGGAAGAAGAAGTGCCAGAAGCAGACTTGAGAAATTATAGTTTGACAAGAGACAGATCCAGAAGACAAATACATCCTCCAGTAAGGTTTGGCCGTGTGGATCTGGTCTCCTATGCACTTGTTACAGCAGAAGCCATAGAGTACCAGGAACCTAAAAGCTACAGGGAAGCCCTTGAGTGTGATGATAGGGAGTCATGGATTACAGCCATGACAGAAGAGATGGAGTCTCTTAAGAAGAATCAAACTTGGATTCTTGTTGATAAGCCACCTAGGCAGAAGCTAATCAGTTGTAAATGGCTATTTAAAAGGAAGCTTGAATCTGGTTTGAAAGATCAGGTGAGGTTTAAGGCCAGGTTAGTTGCCAGAGGATTTACTCAGAGGGAAGGAATTGATTACAATGAGGTTTTCTCACCTGTTGTTAAGCATTGTTCAATCAAGCTACTTCTCAGTAGAGTTGTCCAAGAGGATCTGGAGCTACAACAACTTGATGTAAAGACAGCTTTTCTGCATGGTGATCTTATTGAGGATCTGTACATGCACCAGCCAGAAGGGTTTGTTGAACCAGGGAGTGAAGGGAAAGTGTGCCTGCTCAAGAAATCATTGTATGGCCTCAAGCAAAGTCCAAGGCAGTGGCACAAGAAGTTCAATGAAGTTATGCTATCCATTGGTTTTGTAAGAAGCAAGTATGACACTTGTGTATACCTTGAAAGGCAAGGTAGTGATGTGATAGCCTATCTTCTGATTTATGTAGATGACATGCTTATTGCCAGTAAAAGCCTTCTGAAGATTCAGAGTATCAAAAAGAAGCTAAGTGCTAGATTTGATATGAAGGACTTGGGAAATGCTAAGAGGATTCTTGGAATGGATATTCTTAGGGACAGAAAAGGGGGAAGACTATTCTTATCCCAGAAGAGTTACATTGAGAAGGTCCTGAAGAGGTTTAACATGCATGAGAGTAGAGCTGTGTCAACTCCTCTGGGACAACAGTTCAAATTATCTAAGGAAATGGAACCAAAGTCTGATGAAGAGAAGAAGACTATGATGAAAGTACCTTATGCAAGTGGGGTTGGAAGCCTGATGTATGCTCTGGTCTGTAGCAGACCAGATTTAGCTTATTCATTGAGTATGGTGAGCAGATACATGGCTAATCCTGGAAGATTACATTGGGAAGCTTTGAAATGGATCTTCAGATACCTTAAAGGGTCATCTGATCTGGGATTGATGTTTGAGAGGATGACTGACCAGAAGAGTCCACTGGAAGGTTTTGTAGATTCTGATTTTGCTGCTAATCTGGATACCAGAAGATCTTTAACAGGGTATATCTTTACACTTTACAATACTGCTGTGAGCTGGAGATCTGTTCTGCAGAGTGGAGTTGCTTTATCTACTACAGAAGCAGAGTTTGTTGCAGTGTCAGAGGCTGTTAAGGAGGCTTTGTGGTTGAAAGGCATAATCAAGGATTTTGGCATAAACCAAAGGGCTGTGGTTGTTCATTGTGATAATCAGAGTGCAGTACATCTGGTTAAACATCAAGTGTTCCATGAGAGATCAAAGCACATTGATGTAAGGTTGCATTTTGTGAGGGAAATCATTGATAAAGGAGTGGTTCTCATCCAGAAGATATCTACAGATGACAATGCTGCAGATATGTGTACAAAGTCTTTACCAGGTACTAAATTCAAGTTTTGTGTTGAATTGGTAAAGATGAGTGTATGGGATGTTCCTTAGGCCCAAGCTGGAGCATGGAGGAGAGGAGGAGAGGATTGATACTTCTCATCTGAGGTGGAGAATTGTGAAGTGTCATATGTGAAGTATGAAGTCTACTGAGCTTAATTCAATAAGGAGCTATGTTGATGAAGTGTTAGCCGTGGGAGTTAGTCTATTTGGGGTATCAGTAGAGTTATATCAGATGAGGTTGATCAGATGAGGTCTAACAGTGGAGTCTCATCAGAGGATGTCTAGACCGGAAGTCATCTGATGGTAAGTGATCAAGTCAGCTGAGGTCAAGTCATCTGATATAAAGTACAAAGACGCGAAACACCAAGTTGAAGCTAACTGAAGGCGGTTCTAACTGAATCAACTGAAGCGGTTATTGGAGTTTGTTAGCCAGCTGGATAACTGCTTTACTTATGAGTTAGTTACAACTGAATCAAGTTAGGGATTCAGCTCAATCTCTGTATCTATAAAAGGGGAATTTCTCAACTGAGAGAATAACTTGAGATCATCTTTGAGAGCAAACACTGTGAGATTGAGTGCTCTGTAACTTGTAACTTCCATTCTTTGTTTAGTGAAAAGTCTATCCTCTCGGATCCCGTGGACGTAGGAGTATTCATCTCCGAACCACGTAAAATTCTGGTGTTCTTGTGTGATTTTCAATTCCGTTCTTACTGCATTTGATTCCGATTCCCGGAAACAAGTTTTCTTGTGAATCCGAAACCGTGATTAACAGTAAACATGTGTTTCTCTTGCAGAAGATTTTGACCTTCAAATTATTAGGTGATCTCATGACTGCAAAAAATATTTTATTAATTAAATTAAGTATTAGTACATAAAGTTAAAGCAATAAATATCAAAATAGAAATCTGTTTTTAAAATAATTTTCGTAAGTAATAGATTCTTTATCTTTGTGTCAAAACACGAATTACCTTCCGAAATATCTTTTGTACAATATACGCGACCGTTAGAAGACGTGCGTACTAATGCATTTTCTAACATACAAGGGCATACCAAGTTTTTATTTGTATGCACACAATATCCATAACCTTTACTTGAACAATGCTCTGTATGTTCATCCAAGGAAGAATTAATAGATACTTCTTCATTTGAATGTAGAAATGGGAGAAGAAGATAGCTAAGCATGGTCGAACCTAAGTGGTGAGAGAATGTCATCAGTACCTAAAAGCGTACCGTAGGTCGCGGTCAACATTTATCAATAACAAACATAATAAAATATCTGCATTAACAAAGAAACAAAGGATTCATCACATTTACCTCCTGCTTCTTCCTTGGTATTTCCCTCAACATACTTTTCAGATGGAAACCATCTATATATTAGAATACAGACATGTATTGTAAAAATTTTCTTGAAATAAAATTACAAACTCCAATTGTTCGTTTATTCTTGGAGGTGGGACCCCCATTGCCAAAAAAGGGCCAAGGCATCGAGTCCTGCATCTATTGCACCTGGTCCAGAATGTGTTTGGTGCTGACGAGCATGTTTCGACATTTCCTTCTTTCTTAAATATTTATGAACTGCTGGCGGGTTACCTGCAGCTGAGGTAGAATTCATTTGATATGTTTGCATATTCAAATTGCTGAATGGACAAGGTTTCAAATTAAAGGGCAAACAATTTTTTATGCTAAAATGTAATTAATAGAGATTCAGACACAAAATGAAAAAACAATTGAGAGTTACACAAAACTCATTAATTTTGAAAAAAATAGCCATGATAGGTTCCCGTAAAAACGCACCAATTGTACATTGTTTCAATTAAGGATTTGGGAAAAAAAAAATGTTTCATGTGCATAAGTGCATATTATACACTTAGATTTAAAATGTAAATTGTAAAAGGTAAACACACATATTTTTGCATGAACTGTATCTTTCGAATTAACATTACCTCAATCAATAATCAACAATACCCAAAACAGTAATAAACAATACCTCAAACAATAATCGATAATATCGAGCAATAATCAACAATACAACAAGTTGTAATTAACAATACTTCTAACAGTAGTCAACAATACTCCAATAATTTCTTATCCAAAAGTCAAAATTGAATTTAGATATGAGTTTAAAATTCCTTCTGCATTATCAAATAAACCAAGGATTCATCACATTTACCTTCAATATGAATCCCCTCTACCATATCTCTTCGGTCCGCCTCTTTCTCTTCTTTATGCATGGTATTTCCCTCAACAAACTTTTCAGATGAAAACCAGCTATATATTAGAATACAAACATGCTTCGTAAAATTGTGTATCTGTGAGAGATATACAAGAGGGTGAAGTAAAATACATTTATGCAAAGCTGCCTTTTATTTGAAGAAAAGCCCTTTCTACATGCATCAACAGAAGCTAATCTAGGTAATCCAACAGAGTCAATCGCACTTTCGGTCCCATCAACTACGGCCCCTCACGATTTTAGTCCCAAGACTTTCAGAGTTGGTCCCAATATCATTTTTTCTTGCAAAACTAGTCCCACCGTTAACTGACCGTTAACTGCTGTTTGCACTTTCGGTCCCAATAATGAAAAAATTATATTTAGTGGGGAAAATACCACAAATATGTTGTCTAGATCAGTTTTGGAGGGAAAACACTTTACACGTGTCAATTTTGGAGGGAAACTCGATGCAACCTCTATATAAACAACAATAAAAAAATATGAATAAATAATTACTCTAAATTACTCTTATAAATAATTTAAATTAATCTTATAATTACAAAAAAATCTAAAAAGATTATGATTTAAATATAAATAAATAATAAAACTTTATGAATATATAATAAAATTTTATAAATAATTATTTCAAACTTACTCTCAATTTTTTTTTTAAATCATTTTAAATATGAAAATATATAAATCAATATATAATGAAAAAAAGTAACAATCTTTGTATATCATGTTTAGGAGTGGGGAAAAATATCGAAATACCGCGCATGCATATCGTACCGAAAAAATATCGAAAATACCGAAAATTTCATACCGTACAAAAAAATTTAGATACGTTAACAGTATGAATATTCCAAATTTTTTGTATTTTGGTATATACCGAAATATTATCGGTATATGTCTGTATGGAACGGTATGAATATTTCAAATTTTTGATATTTTGGTACCAAAATATTATCGGTATATGTCGGTATGAAACGGTATACCGATTATTTGGTAGGGTACAGTATAAATTTTTAGGCATATCGAAATTTCGATATACCGATTTTTAGTATTCTGAAAATTTCGGTACAGGATCTGTATGACATTTTACCATACCGGACTTTTCGGTACAGGATCGGTATGATATTTTACCATACCGAACATTTCGGTACGGTATACGATATGCGATTTTCGGTACGGTATAACGTACCGACCCAGTCCTAATTATTTTAATCATAAATTTTGATATATATACTGTTGTGATGGGTTCTTGGTATAAAAAAAATTGGTATACTAACAAAATATACATTTTTCTTACAATATTAAGAAATGCTGTTCAACATGTACTGTTGCGACCGAAATTTGATTTACAAATTTTTTAAAAAATATATAAATATTTTGGTATATTAAAACCTATGTATGAAAAGTACCAAAAATTTTGGAGCGTACCATACTTTAAAAATTGTAAAATTTGGTAAATTGTTATTAATTAAATCTTTAAAAAAAAAAGGTTTATAAAATCATTTTAGAAAAAAAAAAAAAAAAAGAGCAGTATTATAAATACTTGGTTCATTATTATATTTTATTTTAAAAAAATTAAATCTTAAAATTAATTTAGAATACTTAAATTATCTTTAAAAACATTCTTACATTTTTTTAAAACATTTATAATTTTCTAGCAACTATTAAAATTGTTTAAAAAAAATTGGTCGTTTTCTTTTTTCCTTTTCTTTTTTAAATAAAAATTTATTTAATATTTTAAAATAATATAATAAGAATTTTTTATTTAATAATTTAAGTAAAAAAATTACTTTAAGAATTTGAAAATTATTTGAGTTTTAAAAGTAATTTTCAGTTTTTCGAAACAAGATTTCATTTTTTTTTTCAGATTATACTAAAATATATATTTAACATTAATTATATTTAATTCCTTAGTAAATTAAATATTATTAATAATTTGAAATTATTTCTTTTTAATACAATTTTTAATGTTCTGAAATAAGTTTCAAGATTTTTTTTAATAAATGTCATATTTAATTAGAAGATATGTAAGAAAAATTCTAATTGGGACTAGTTTTGCAAAAATATTTAACGGTCATCCGTTAAGTTTTAACGGAGATGAGACCAGTTCTGTAAGAAAAATACCAATTGGGACTAGTTTTGCAGGAAAAAACGATATTGGGACCAACTCTGAAAGTGTTGGGGCTAAAATCGTGAGGGGCGTGGTTGATGGGGCCGAAAGTGCAATTTTCTCTAATCCAACACTAGGACAAGTCTGTTGAAAACCAATAAGGGTGCATGTTAATGATTTATTTTCATCAACCTCCATTGAAATCCCTTCTTTAGCAATCACTATGTTCTCATTTATACTTTGGGAACAGCAAGGGGACGAGAATTCTTGAATTTGAGGATCTAAATCAACGTCTTGTTGAATCAACGTCCTGCAAAGGTATATATACAAGCTAGTAATTAGAATCTTCTTACTTAAATTATATTTTAATAGTTCACTAATTTGAAATACAAGAATGTAACTACATAAATAGTCAATAAAATAAATAAGAATACATTCACCTGGCTCTGTATATCAAAATCAATAAGATGTTAGTAATATTTTTCGAAAAGTAAAAGATTAAGTAATCTATGTATAAAGATAAAGTGAAATTAAAAAAAAAAATAACTAAACGTAGCAATAAAAAAAAATTAAACAATCTAGAAAACACGATTAGAGGAAAAATAAATGACGGCTATATACTGTATAAGAGTAAAAAAAAAAAAAAAAGAGAGAGAGAGGCATAGAGAGGTAGAGATACCAATAAATCTGAAATCTTGAGTAGACAGCCAATTAGAGGAAATCTTTAACGCCTTTCCAAAACATCTAAAAATGAAGATATTTAGGCTCAATTTGGATGGATATCTCTCCAATTAACACATGAAAACTTTACAAATGATTATTAAAAAATGACTATGAACTTTAGAAATTAATATAACTTGATTCATTAGGCATGTTCGTGTTTTTCTCCATCAGAAATAGTAATTAATTATCTATTATATGACTATTAAAAAAATAAAATTTTAATTTTGTATATATTTTCTTTTTGTCAAATGATAATTTTTAAATCCATGGATCAGACAAATCCTCTCATAAATCTATTTTGAATCAAAATAAATTAAAGGATCTGATATCCATGAATTTGAACAGCATAGATTTTCATATTAATTATTCATTTTGAATTTATCGTCAAATCAAATCCCCTCCCTCATCAAAATACAACCTTATATCCGAGATTTTATGTAATTGACTTAACAAAACAAAAATGTGATTAAACAAAAAGAACTACTTTCAAATGTTTTCCTTCATCTGTCAAAAAAATAAAATGTTTTCCTTCATCAGCGAAAGCTATCGATCGAATTGATGGCTGTTGATTGAATATTAAAAAAAATGCAGATTTAAAAAAAAGAAAAGAAAAAAGAGAGAGATAGAGGAGTACGTATATGATGCATTGTGCAACTCAAGTGCGATTGTTTTTCAACAATATCAATTATTTTTCGCTGAAAAGTGCAGTTATTTTAACTTAACATTGCAGGTATATTCACCTGTTTTCAAATGCCTACGCTCTTCTGTGAAGATAACTGCATTTTTCAGATAAAATATCTGAAATTGTTCAAAAATGCACTTGAGTTACACGATCGTTGTGTACAAGGCTTTGTCTTTATTTGATTAGAAAACTTACTCAGAGACTAAAATAAGCTGGATAAATTTGAAAATTATGTCTTCTGAATCAACATATTTAAGAAAGTTACCACCGATAAATTTAAGAAGAAATATCAGAATTTTTATTGAATTAATTTTAATAATAACATGAATATATTTCTTACACTACTTTCTGGTACAAAGTTATATATTCGACCTATTAGTTTATAAAACTATACATATATATATGTAAAGAATTATACAAGTACTTCTATAGTAGTAATGCATGCTCAATAACTTAGCGAGTTAAAGTTAGTCAAAATCTCTAAAAATAGTTTATCCAAAGGGTTGAAAAGTATTATTACTAAAAATAATATATAAAACAAAGCATTAAATTAATATGAGGATATGTTATATTACGATAATCACTCATGTACCGCTATCTCCATTATTATTCGAAATTGTCTAACATAAAAAAATTAATAAATTAAATTTAGCACCACAATTTTATAAGGGAATGTACCCTTTGGCCCCAATTCAGCACATATCCAAGCCACGTGTAAAGGGGAGAGTGGCAAACCAACAAATAGAGTAACTATATACCGAACTTTTCAAACTAAGTATATCATAATATATGGTGCTGACTAAAACCCTATGCCTAATCAAATGTATGCACATAAAGTTCATAATAAAATCAACATAAACAAGCAAATCATACTAAAACAAATAATAATATTTAGAAAATCAATATTTCTCACTTGGGTACTCAAAATGCATACTTGTTTGTTAATAAACATGTTTTTAGATGATAATTACAATCTTTAATTATTCCTTTTAAATAGATTAATTGAGTCACCTTGTGAACTTCAAATGGATTCAGTTAATTCATGTTCTTTATTGTTTTATTTTTTTTCTTTTTATGACAAAATTTATTAAGAAAAAAATACGTAAACTAATTAGAGAAAATCAACAAACCTTAGATCTCTAAAGTTATGCAAGAATTTTCAAGATCTCTTCACCAAAAAATAAAAGAATATGGTAAAAATCACTTGTATAGTCTACTAAAAGTTGGGATTTAAACCAAATTCGTCCTCTATCTTTTCACCTTTATTGAAATGATCCTCTATTTATTTATTTTATCAATTTAGTCCTTTATCTCTACAAATCTTGTCAATTAGGTCCTTATTGGCCAAAAAATCCATAAAATGTTACTATTTTGAATCTCTGTTTATTTTCTTTATCAATTTAGTCCTATACTATTCAAATGTTGGCAATTAGGTCCTAATTTGCAAGGAAATGCACGTAATCACCACCTGCTAGAAAACATAAGCACGTGACTAAAACGGCGATGTTTTGTGTATTTTCAGGCCAATTAGGACCTAATTGATAAAATTTGGTTAGATATTAGACAAAATTGATAAATAAATAAACAGTGGACCGAAACAACGACATTTCGTGCATTTTTCCGCTAACTAGGACCTAATTGGTAAAATTTAAATAAATACAAGACTAAATTAATAAACAAATAAATAAAAGATCATTTCAATAAAGGTGAAAAGATAGAGGATGAATTTGGTTTAAATATACTAAAAGTTCCAAATTATCCATTAATATCAAAGGGCAAACAAATCCAAGATAAAAAAAAAAAAAAAAAAAGATAAGAATTATTACATATGATACTCCAATTGACATAGAAAAGGGAAATAGTATAAATGGTCCCATAAGAATTATTCCTCATGAATTTGGTCCTTTTTTTAGCGCAAATAGTCCCATACGATTTTTCCGTCAAAAAGTAATGGATTAAGGTGGGAGAGAATCTGGCAGAGAGAAAATCATCCCCAATCGACCAAGTTTGCCGGAGGATTAGAAGAAAATGCAGCAGAGAGGAAATACTAATGTAGCAGAATCGCCTCCATACTTGCATTTTACATTGAAATGATTGTTAATAGCAAAAGCTGACCCATTTCCCTCCAAAAATCAAGTTGAAAAGGTTTTTCCATCCAGTTTTCCATAAGAAACTGTTATATTTTTTACCAGATGGGACATTTTCTACTAAAAATGGGACAAAAAAGATCATGAGATCAAATCTGTCAAGTACGAATTCTCATGGGACCATCCTTGCAATTTACCCGACATAGAAATTGTAAACAATTCCCAATACACTGAATAAACTCATAAAGAATTATTTAAATAAAGACTAAAATATGGAAAACAACCCTTTAAAAATTATTTTCAATGGGTGTTACCTTTAAATAAATGAATTTACTTCTGATAAAAAAGTTTGAATTTCGAGAATTTGAAAATGGAGAATGAAAGAACCTAGAAGTAGAAGTTTTTGAAAGAAAAATTATAGTGATAGGGTGTACATATATGGTGAGACTTGAGACCCAACCCGTTTTATGGGATTTTTTTTTTTAATGTACTGTACCTAATCATGGTTTAAATTAACCATGATATTTATGTTACTAAAAAAATTAAGAATTGTCTACATAATTTTCTATTTTGGTTACGGAATTTTCAATTAAAATAAGTGTAAACCCACAAAATTGCCCAAAAAATTGTAGAGCAATTGTTTTTTGCCCAACTATTAAAAAGTGATATTTTTTGCCCAAAAAAATTGGCAAAACATTTTTAAAAAAGGTTTGCACAGTGCGAAACTTTTTCGCCAACTATTTTGCAACTTTTATTTGGAAAAAAATATTTTTTTAAAAAAAAATTGGGCAAAAACAATTGCCCAAATATGCCTTTTTCCCTTAAAAATAATTATGTTATTAAATAGTGAAATTATCCTACAGTTTGTCTAAAAAATTTCTAATAATGTAGGCATTCTTATTCCTAAAATTACCTAAATACAATTTGCCTATAAAAATTGACCTATAAATTTTATTTCCTTAGCTATTTGCTCGTTGTTAATGTTGAGGAATTAAGAAATTCCTACATGATTAGAAATAGGGAAAAGCCCAAAAATTTATAGAGCAATTGTTTTTTAACCTACTTTTAAAAAAAAAATGTTTTTTTATAGGGCAATTGTACCATCCATTTTGGCTTACCTTCTCCACTTAATCATATATATTCTATATTGGGGTACTCTGATGGGGATTGGGCCAGCTTTGCGGACACTCGTTATTCTAACTATGATTACTCCTTTCTTGGCGAAAACTTGTTCTCCTAGAGTGCGAAGAAGTAACCAATAGTTGCAAGTTCAAGTTGTGATTCTTAATATTGAGCATTATCCAGCACTGCTTAAGAAATGACCAGGCAAACTCATTTACTACGAGAGCTTCGTGCACTGCCCCCACGCGACCAATACTCCTGTGCGACAACAAGAGCGCACAGTTTTGGAGCAAAAACCCAATTTCCTATAAACAAACTAAGCAAATAGACATTGATCATTAATGCGAGAACTCATCACAAATTAGAAGATTAAAACCATATTTGTTCCCTCCAATCTTCATCTTGTGTATATTTTCTCTAAGAGCCTTGCACGTTCATTAATCGAATTCTTGTGTTCCAAGCTATGTGTTGATGAGATTGTAACACTTTGCTAATTCTCGCCATTTCCAATGGCCAAAATTGTTGCTAAACTAGCAACATTTCGCCTATGTAAGGTTAGCGACAAATAGGTGATGAAAAATGTTTGTCGCTAAATTACCCATTGACGGTGAACCTTCAGGAAGCAGTGCCACTTTATAATGGCCGACAAAATTCACAACAGAAAGTATGTCACTAATTATAAAAGAATATTTAGCAATACAAAATCTATCGCTAAACTACTAAATGACACCCTTTTGCATCAAGGCGGTTGATTTAGCGTGGACATCAATTTTTTTTGGCCTATTACAATATCAGACTCACGACAAAGAGAATAAGAGAGAGGGAAGGAAGGAAAACTCACCCACTCGTCGAAGAAGGAGAGAAAGCCATTTTGTCCTAATTAAAGTGTTCATTTTTCCATCATGTACACATTAACCGTAATTTTTTTCTTTTCTACCGATTAAATTTTGATTTTAAACCATGTTTAGTTATTTCATTGCATATGATTGAGTTTTGGTATGATTATTAGCATAATTTACTATATATAATTTTTTACTATATATAACTATAATTTAGTAGGATTGAATTTTAGTACTGTTTTATTATTGTTGTAAATTGAGAGCGTAAAATAGAGACACAAATTTGTTCACCCAGTTCATCGATAACGACTACGTCTAGGGCCGTACCAAGCTAGGAGTTTCACTAATAGTTGTGTGTATGCGTGTATACAATACTGAGTACAATGATCTATTTATAATTGATAAAACCTAGTGTAAAATCTAAAGCCCGTTTAGGTTATAAGTCCATTAGTAATGTCCACATCAAATCTTCTAGATTTGGTATAATAAATCTGTTGGATTTATAACACTCCCCCTTGGACATTACGACATAACATATATGTCTTGTCATAAAAAATCCACGTGCTAGGAAGTGGCCAAATATTTAGTTAGGGAGGAATATAATATATTGATCTTTTGGATTTACTTCGGGGTTACCGCTCCCCCTGAAGACAACAACCCTTTGAGCTTTCGCATCCCTATACCATGAATGTACTTTTCAAAAGTAGATGTAGGTAAGGACTTAGTGAGCAGATCTGCTAGATTGTCACTATTGCACCTTTTGAATGGTAATCACGCCACTCTTCTGGAGTTAGTATGGGTAGAAAAACTTTGGTGAAATATGTTTCGTCAGGTTTCCCTTGACGTACCCATTACTTATTTGTACGATGCAAGCTGCGTTGTCTTCAAATATAACAGTGGGAGACGTATCGCCTTTAGCGATACCACACGAGTCACCAATGTGTTTTATCAAGGATCTCAACCAAACAAATTCTCGTGCGGCTTCAAACAAAGCTATTATCTCTGAGTGGTTTAAAGACGTGGTAATCATAGTTTGTTTAACCGATCTCCATGAGATCGCGGTACCAGCACAAAGAAACACGTAATCAGTCTGGGATATGGCATTGCGGGGATCAGACAAATAGTCAGCATCCGCATAACCTACCAAGGTTTTGTCTTGGTTCCTTCTAAAAAACAGTCCAAGACCTTGAGACCCTTGGAGATACCGTAGAACATGTGTTGGGATATATTTTAGTTTTGATGATTTTCCAAAACAACATGTAATAGGTTTGAAAGCAGTCAGGATAGTATCTTTTAGTTTCAGGTCAGGCTAGTTTGTTTCTCAGTAGAACAGGTTATCAGTGGAGGAAGAACTCAGCTGAGGGGGGAACTCAGTGAGGGGGAACTCTACTGAGAGGAACTCAGTGAGGGGGAACTCTGCTGAGAGGAACTCAGCTGAGGGAAGAACTCTACTGAGGGGGAACTCAGTGAGGGGGAACTAACTGATATAGCCTGAGGAAGTCAAGATGACATCACAAGGAGAACAGTCTGAAGCCATGTCAGAAGACCTGAACCTGAAGAGAAGCCTGAAGGAAGTCCCACTGAGTATAAACCTGACTATTCTAAGCTGGTCAGTGGACTACTCAGTGAAGAGCCTGATCAAGAGGATCAGTGCTGTGCCTAGTAGGACCTGAAGGAGTCAGGCTACTGAGGCTGGGAAGCTTGACAAATAGCCTGATGTCAACTCCCCTGAGTGGACTTCAAGTCTACTGAAGAAAGGTATCCTGAGAGGATTACAAGTCAGCTGAAGACAAGTCGCCTGAAGTCAGGACTACCCTGATCAAGTACCCTGAAGAAAAGAGCCGTTGGACTCAGTCCACGTGGACCAATCAAGTCAAGGCAGCGAATCTGACAAAAGCTGACAAGGCCATACTTTACTGAAAAGGAGGATTTCACTCCAGAGATAGTATGGATTTGAATGTTACTCTCTCCAACGGTAACATTCAAATCCACACTATAAATACAAACTCAAGCTTCATTTGTAAGTGTGCAAGTGCGAATGCGAGAGCTGGAGGTGTGAGAATGGTGCAAGTTAATAGGGAGGCATAAGAAGGCACCATCTCCATCAAGAACACTGACATTGAATTCTTCATAGTCATATTTGAGTGTTCCAGTTTGTATACTCAAGCCCATCATATATATCCTAAGCTTAGAGAGGTTTTCCCAACCTTAGCTCAGAGGCTAAAACCATGTAAGGGAAAACCTCACCTAGTTGGAGAGAACCAAACCAAACTAAACCCTTTCCAGAATAGTGTTAGGTGTTGCAGTGAGGTGAGGAGAGGCAGTCCCTGAGTGAAGAGGGACGTGAGGCCAGTTCGAGAGGCAGCCCAGGGAGTGGCGTGAGTCCAGTGTACCCGTGCACCTTGGAACGTAAAAAACAAGAATCCCAAGTAGTGGATTTCCTGTTAAATCAGGCAGTGGATGTAGGAGCTTGAGCCTCCGAACCACTTTACATTGTTGTGTTCATTATTTCCATACATCAGTTTACTTCAGTGTTTTAAAAAAAAAAAATCCCTTAAATTCCCATATTGTCCTTGTTTGTGAAAGAAAAACGGGACCAACAATTGGTATCAAAGCGGGTTGTTCACATGACCACTGATCCAGTTTTGTTATGAAAAATGGCCAACCGAACAGATCTTATATGTTTTAAATTATGGGAATTTCTGCATATTTCAAATTATTACTTGTGTTCTGACATTATTCTTGTAATAGAAAATCATTTGGTTAGAAGTTTTGGAATCATCAAAAAGGGGGAAATTGTTGGGATATATTTTAGTTTTGATGATTTTCCAAAACAACATGTAATAGGTTTGAAAGCAGTCAGGATAGTATCTTTTAGTTTCAGGTCAGGCTAGTTTGTTTCTCAGTAGAACAGGTTATCAGTGGAGGAAGAACTCAGCTGAGGGGGGAACTCAGTGAGGGGGAACTCTACTGAGAGGAACTCAGTGAGGGGGAACTCTGCTGAGAGGAACTCAGCTGAGGGAAGAACTCTACTGAGGGGGAACTAACTGATATAGCCTGAGGAAGTCAAGATGACATCACAAGGAGAACAGTCTGAAGCCATGTCAGAAGACCTGAACCTGAAGAGAAGCCTGAAGGAAGTCCCACTGAGTATAAACCTGACTATTCTAAGCTGGTCAGTGGACTACTCAGTGAAGAGCCTGATCAAGAGGATCAGTGCTGTGCCTAGTAGGACCTGAAGGAGTCAGGCTACTGAGGCTGGAAAGCTTGACAAATAGCCTGATGTCAACTCCCCTGAGTGGACTTCAAGTCTACTGAAGAAAGGTATCCTGAGAGGATTACAAGTCAGCTGAAGACAAGTCGCCTGAAGTCAGGACTACCCTGATCAAGTACCCTGAAGAAAAGAGTCGTTGGACTCAGTCCACGTGGACCAATCAAGTCAAGGCAGCGAATCTGACAAAAGCTGACAAGGCCATACTTTACTGAAAAGGATGATTTCACTCCAGAGATAGTATGGATTTGAATGTTACTCTCTCCAACGGTAACATTCAAATCCACACTATAAATACAAACTTAAGCTTCATTTGTAAGTGTGCAAGTGCGAATGCGAGAGCTGGAGGTGTGAGAATGGTGCAAGTTAATAGGGAGGCATAAGGAGGCACCATCTCCATCAAGAACACTGACATTGAATTCTTCATAGTCATATTTGAGTGTTCCAGTTTGTATACTCGATCCCATCATATATATCCTAAGCTTAGAGAGGTTTTCCCAACCTTAGCTCAGAGGCTAAAACCATGTAAGGGAAAACCTCACCTAGTTGGAGAGAACCAAACCAAACTAAACCCTTTCCAGAATAGTGTTAGGTGTTGCAGTGAGGTGAGGAGAGGCAGTCCCTGAGTGAAGAGGGACGTGAGGCCAGTTCGAGAGGCAGCCCAGGGAGTGGCGTGAGTCCAGTGTACCCGTGCACCTTGGCACGTAAAAAACAAGAATCCCAAGTAGTGGATTTCCTGTTAAATCAGGCAGTGGATGTAGGAGCTTGAGCCTCCGAACCACTTTACATTGTTGTGTTCATTATTTCCATACATCAGTTTACTTCAGTGTTTTAAAAAAAAAATCCCTTAAATTCCCATATTGTCCTTGTTTGTGAAAGAAAAACGGGACCAACAACATGCTTAACACCATTCCAATATCTCCTTGTAAGAGAAGTAATATATCTCGGAAGCAAATTAACTACAAATGCAATGTCCGGCCTAGTGCAATTTGCGAGATAGAGTAATGCTCCAACAACGCTAAGATAAGGAACTTCTGGTCCCAAAATTTCTTTTGTATCTTCTCTTGGTCTAAATGGGTCCTTATCCACTTCGAGGGATCGAACAACCATTGGTCTGCTGAGTGGATGAGATTTATCCATATGAAATCTCTCCAATACCTTCTTCAAGTAGGTTGAAGGTATAAGAATTCCTTCTGGGAGATGCTCGATCTGCAAGCCGAGGTAATACTTGGTCTTACCCAAGACTTTCATTTCAAAATCATCTTTCAAGATTGAACTGGCTTCTTCAATCTCTTTGCATGTTCCGATTATGTTTAGATCATCAACATATACGGATATGATAAACAACCACTTTGTGATTTCTTAGTGAATGCGCTTGGGAAAGCTATATCAATTGTGTATCCCTTCTTCTGGAGGAATCTTTCATGGACTTCCACAACGTTCAGGGGTCTCTCTCAGTGAGGTATTAATTTTTCAGGTCTTGATTAAGATGATGTCTGAGGAAAATCAAAGCTTTCGCCTTCTGGGCGTCAGTTGATTTTGAATCATCGACAATAGCCCCGCTTAAATTAGTTGAGGGTAGATGGATCTCAACATGTAGCTCCCATGTCAGGTAATTACTACCATCAAGAGCAAGCTCAGCAAATTTTCTTTTGGTAATATCAGACATTATTCACTACAATTTTTAAAGTGACATGGTGAGTGTTGTGACCAATTTATTGACAACGGAGAAATAAGGATTTATTTGACAAGTACTGGACGCCGCCTACCCAGACAAAAATATGCGGACTATAAATGGGGACTATGTGCATAAGTAATAATGCGTGCAAGATAATTAAATCATAAAAGCATGCGCATGTAGCAATTAAGCACATAAAATAATAAATTTATTGAGAACTAATATTAAAATTAATTCCAAAAAATTTCGAGCTTAATTAATATGCAAGAGTTATTACTTTTTAATTTTTCAAGTATTATTTGATACTTGATAAATTAATTTGAGGGCACAAAAAATATTATCAAAATTTTATCAGGCCCAAATTAATAATATATTTCAGCACCCAATAATTGAAATTAATTACAGCCAATAAAATTGGAGGTTCAGGCCCAAAATATTGAATAAAATAGGTCCAAAAATTAATCCCAGCTTCTGGACTTCAGGCCCCAAAAAAAAAAAAAATTCTAGTCCTGGGCTTCAGGCCCAAATTAATAATAAGGTCCTAGTAGTATTAGGCCTAATTTGGCCCAAAAAGAAGCAAGGGCTGCATGATGGGGGCGGAGCCGATGGGATTCGACGTCCGGAGGCGGGCGAGCGGGCGAAGCGGCAGGCTCGCGACGCAGGTGCGGTAAGCAGGCGGACGGGCGCGCAACGCCTGGTGCGCAGTGACGGATGCACGGTGGACGGGTGTGGTGGCGTGCAAACGAACGTGGCGGCGAGTGGGCACGACTTGCGGACGATCGCATCGGTGACGCAGCGGGTGGCAGTCGCGCAGCGGCGGTTGTACGGCGGAGGCAGGTGAGAGGCTGCACGATCGTACGCACGACAACGGGCGTGCATTGCGAGTTACCGGCGGTCGCGTGCACAGCGGCGGGCATGCAGCGGTACCCGGCGGTGCCCGATTAATTATTATATATTTTTTTCGATTTGATCCAATCGATTGCAAACACGATTATTATCGATGCAATTTAAAATTATTCATGTGCACATAAAAACATAGTACGCATGGATCAAATAATTCGACACGATAATTAATAATTATGCAATAGAGAAAATTAATTTAGATCTGTACCGATTAGCTTCGGGCAGTGTCTCGTGCTGATAACGTGTTGTAAATTGAGAGCGTAAAATAGAGAAGCGAATTTTTTCACCAAGTTCGTCGATAACGACTACGTCTAGAGGCGTACCAAGCCAGGAGTTTCACTGATAGTTATGTGTATGCGTGTATACAATACTTAGTACAATGATCTATTTATAATAGATAAAATTTAGTCTAAAACTTAAAGCCCGTTTAGGTTATAAGTCAATTAGTAATGTCCGCATCAAATCATCTAAATTTGGTATAATAAATCTGCTGGATTTATAAGAATTATGATGATCATATTAGGAGAATTGTATGATTATTTTTACTATATATAAGATTGAGTAGGATTGAATTTTAGTACTGTTTTAATATGACTTTTATGTTAAGTGAATTGTATGATTTTTTTATTATATATGATTGAGTAGGATTGAATTTTACCACTATCTATTATATTGATTATGTTTGGAGAATTGTATGATTTTTAGTTTGAAAAATAGGTTAGATAAGGTAATTGATTTTAGTTTAGTAGTTTTAATAATATTATATGTTGACTGCTATTAGTTAGGTTGTTTTATTTTAGTTTATTTGAATTTTGTTGAAAATGAGTGAACAAGGCAGTGAGCCCCCAATGGATCTGAGACATCAGGAGGTGGATCTACGAGAGAAGAGACGACCGGCTCCACTAAGACCCGTGATCATGTCGATTGGCCGGCCGATGTGTCCATCACAGACCTCTTAATAACCTCCCGAGGGCTCCTCCACATCACAACATGCCTATGAGGACTCTTCCTCCTCTCGTCAGCATCTGGTGTTTGACAACCAGCTTACCCTTCGGCCCAAGGGAGACTCTAAAGTCTTTAAATATTTTTTTACTCAATAATTTTTTAGTAATAAATTATATTATTTACATTGAAGTTTTAATCTCACAGAACTATTCAGGATCACGAGGGTGATTCAAAAGTTAGTATTGCCATTAGGACCGTTGGATTGAAGCCTACCGAACAGAACTGGGGTTTTGTGTTTGAGCGTAAGAAACGAAACTACCAAAGCATGATAATCAAATGTACCAGAACTTTTGTATCAAAGTCGTCGATCGGTATAAGAACATCTTGTACTAGATGAGTAAGGAGTGAATGGAGAAGAGGATGTCTTGTAACAATAGGAAGGATAGCGGTGATTAGCCACTCTGGGATGCCTTCATCAACTACTGGAACTGTCCTGAGTTCAAGGAAACGTTTGCAAAGAACTAGGTAAATCGCCTTCATGACCTGGATGAAGAAGGTGTCGCCAGACATCGGGCCAGTTCAAGGTCTATTTTGGAGCACGAAATGAGACTTGTAAGCTCTAATTGTTTAATTTTTATAATTTTTTACTAATTTTTATAATAGTTGATCATGTAGTATTAATTACTATATTTAGTTTTTTGTAGAAGCGGGAGCATGGACGCGCACCCTCTAATTTTGAGAAATTAAATCTTTTTCACCCACTTGTCGAGAAGACTAGAAAGTCCACCTACGACCTCACCACTGAGATCCACGTAAGTCGACTTAATTATAATATTAGAATTATTTTTTCAAATGTGCATAGTACAAAATTCTTAATTAAAGTATATTAATTTGCAGAGGAAGATGCTCGATGACCTCGCCTCCAAAACTCAGTCTCAGCCTCATGTTGATCCGGAAGAAACATCTAGGTTGAACCCTATGCCTCCATACAGCCTCCCGTTAATGTTTAGAATCAGTTGTATTTCAAGAACGTTTAGGCTAAAAAGGGACAACTCCCTGGGTTAGGTGATTTTGCTAAAACCATTCTCTGATTTGATGGATCGAGCTCTTCCTCTAAAGCTTTCATCTACTCCCATCCTAAGAGCGACCTTGAGAGAGAGTTCCACGCTGCACGTAAGAAAATTGAGGATCTGCAGAAGAAGCAACGGGAGTAGGAGAAGAAGCAAAGGGAGATAGATCAGAGTAAGCATATGGCGGTTGTTAGTGCATGGAGATGGTCTCTTCCAAGATGGTCGTCTCTACTACCACTGCTGCCGCCGCCAGAACCTGAGGAGGAGGAGGAGTAGGAGCTGGAGGAGAAAGACAGGGAGGGTTCCTGATTTCATTACAATGGATAGGGTTTTTTACATGTTAGTTTTTTTATAATACAATTTTTTATATATGAACCGATGTTACTTTTTATTAAATTTTGTATAATTTTATGTTTATATTTAGATAATATTTTATTAGATGAATAATTTATAAGAAGTCAAAAATGAATAGTTTTACAAAAATAAAAAAAGTTGGACACAATATTTACATAAACAAGTTAGGAAAAAAAATTAATTTGATGAATTATGAAAAAAAATTACTCAATTATGATACATATACAATTAATTACGTAAAAAATTACGCGTTAGTTTGATAATTGATTTTACAAAATTAAAAAAAGTTGGACACAACATTTATATAAACAAGTTAGAAACAAAAATGAATTAATTTGATGAATTGTGAAAAAAAATGACTCAATTTGGATACATATATAATTAATTTGCTAAAAATGAATTAATTACAGATTAACGCGTTGTCAAAATTAATAATTTTAGCAAATAAGAAAATTTTGGACACAACATTTATATAAAAAAGTTATAAATGAAAAGGATTTAATTTGATGAATTATGTAAAAAGAAGACTCAATTTGGATACATATATAATTAATTGCGTAAAAATGAACGAAAATAGCTTGTGCCATTGTGGAACACGCCTCCTTCACATACATAGGGGGTTGGCGATTTGATTCCCCTTGGACGCAAATTTTGAATTATTTGGTCTAGGCTAATATAAAAGGTGGCCGCATATAATAGCTTGAGGGCCGGTAACCCAGTGGTTCACGCCCGCCACATGCGGCCGACGGGCTCAGGGTCGGACTATATGTGGGCAACTTTTTTTTTTGGCTCATGATTAGTGACAAAGAATTTTCGTAGCAAATATATAAAATACAAAATTAATAAAATTAGTGATGAAAAATTAGATCGCAAAATTATAATATATTGAATATACGAGTGCAGAAACTTGTGACTGACTCGGTCCGTCGTAAAATCCTTTTCGTTTGCAAAACACGTTGTGCGACCAAATTTCACTCACAAATTAAAAGTCATCACCAATTGGCGAGTAATTTTTGTGGTGATAACATCATTATTAATTTATAGTGAAAAATAGGTCACCATTATTCATGGTGAACAATATACATTATCTACAATCTAAGATAAGTGTTTTATCAGGTTTATAGACAGGTAAGTGTTACGTAGTTGATAGAATATGTTTTATTTATAAATATCAAGTGGAGGGAAACTCAAAATTTATATTCGCAAGTAAGTAAAGGTTACACAGTGTTTACAATTGGCGAGTATGAGAGATAATTTTTGTGTCTTGGCTAGTGTGTGATGAATAAGAGATTCAAAGGCTCTCACAGTGGATATAGATCTTTAAGATTGAACTTTTTAAATCTATGTTGTTCATTGTTTTTCGTTGATAAATGTGTGTTCTCATCTTGATCAAACATTTCCTTGCTGATTTTTGAGCAGTTCTAAGTGGGACTAAAACTTATAAATCACAGTTAAAAAACATTCCTAAAATATTGTAAAAACTTATCACTCCATTTATAAAAAAAATTGAAGAAATTTATAACTTTCGTTTTGTTGGAAGTTTTGATTATTCTGGAATTAATACAATATAATTTGATGGTGATTTTACAATATATATATTACTTTAATTAGATAAAGGGTATTTCAGTCTTTGAATAGTTAAAATGGCCATAAAAGAATAAAATTGTGTTATATGCACAAAACGCAATTTGTTCATTGCAAAATAGCCACTTTTGACAATTCTGTCTATTTTATATACATACTTTACAAATATACAACAAAAATGTAATATTCACATATATAAATCATCGCACAGTAATATATAGAAAAAGTACAACGGTTAATGCTCAAAATACTCAAGTTAAACATTCAAAGATATGTAAGAAAAAAAAAAGAACATATAAACATCTTCTCAATTGACTAAATAATTGTTAGAAACTGGGGTGTGAAAAATCGAAACACTGAAATGGGAAAGAAAAAGAGTACAAAACAAATTCGTGTAAAACCGAGTCTAGGTGAAACCTATGCCCGCAAGATCGAATACGCCCGTACAGTGCTTACGGATTATGCGTACGGATCCCCAAAGGTAAAACGGTTTTGTCTATTCACACCGGTAGCACTACCGTGTATGAATCTCCGGCGAACTAAATCGGAATTTATGAGCTAAACGGGATTTTCTGGAGAGTCAGAATTTCGGGAATTTCTGGGTTCGTAAGATAATTCTGGAAAAACTGGATGAAGGGGGTATATATAGGCGGAATTATGACCCATTTGAGGGCTGCTGGAGTGGAGTACGTGGTGATCATGGATCACCCACGTTCTTGTGGTGGAGAGAAACGCAGTTTCTCAGTCATGGGAAGCAAGACGGAATATTCCAGATTCTCTGGAGTGTATTAATCAAAATGGTGGGTGTATTAAACATGTTCGTGGGCCGACCCAATTCTAAATGGGTCAACCGAAATGGGCCGACCCAATTCCATACGGGTCACCCAATCCGATTGGATCCAAAAAGATAATGGGCTATTTCATATTTTTGGTACTCTAAAAATATAGGTATGACACCAAAGCCCACCCAAAGCCCAATTGCCAAGAACCAAGAACCCGGGCCCGGGCCCGGGCGCGGGCTCGGGCGGGGCGGGGCGCGCGCGCGCGCGCGCGTGTGTGGTCCATGGTTAGGGTCCCCATGTCCCAATTTAGAGAACATGAATAATTTGCTACTTATATACAAGACAAACTTCTTGTAATTTTCCAATGTGGGATGAAACTTTATTTTCCATTCCCATGGAATTATTCAACACACATGATTAACACTTCAACTTCCCAAATTAATTTCTCACTCACCGGAAATCGGTTTTGAGATATTAAATATACCACGCTCATCTACTCCGCGAGTAGAACAACATCGTTAATTTTATTTTCCCAAAAACTAACGTTTTTACTCCTCAAAAAATTGATCAAAGTAAGGGTATGAAACCTTTACAAAAAACCAATTTCCAACAATCCCCCACATGAGTGAGAATTGCACCTATACAGAGTCAAGCTTCTTCGTTCAGCTCATGTGAGACCTCATTGCTTCCGGATAAGTAACCAATGGTTTTGAACTTTCCGTAGTCCGGCACCATCGGGTATACCGGCGGCTTAGTGGACACGATGCCTTGAACTAATCCTCCTTAGTGTATACCTTACAGATAGTACAGACACAAGTCAGTCTCGATTCCGATTTGTTCTCACGTTTTTGTCCATTTTGGCCCTGGACGCCCTTTGTATTCATAAATGTTTGGTCGAAGCGGCCCTCACTTCTCATTTATACAGGTGATCTCCTTTCGAGTATCCCGTCATACTCAGTCCCACATGGACTCATAGGAATCATTAAAAGTCAAAGACTTATCCTTTACCACAACTCACGGGTTCACTAACACTTGACACAGTGCTGTCAGGAATGGTCATGATTTTCAAGTGTTGTACAACTAACATTCACAGCTTAGTTTTCCCTTTTGAACCAAGTTCTTGGGATCTCCAGTCATCATGGTTGGGTTACCACTGTTTCAGTTTTATTTGTGAATTTCAGACCCATTCCCTCTATCAACTTATTCATTTGATCTCGATTCAAGCTCTTCGTGAGCGGATCCGCTATGTTATCAACTGATCTTACATAATCAATTGTTATTATACCAGTTGAGATCAAATGTCTAACGGAGTTATGTCGACGACGAATATGTCTCGACTTTCCGTTGTACATACTGTTCAAAGCTCTACCAATAGCAGCTTGACAGTCACAATGTATCATTACAGATGATACTGGTTTGTTCCAACAAGGAATATCTTCTAAGAAATTGTGAAGCCATTCAGCTTCTTCACCAGCTTGGTCCAATGCGATGAATTCAGATTCCATTGTGGAACGGGCAATACACGTCTGTTTTGTGGATTTCCACGATACTGCAGCTCCTCCAATAGTGAATACATATCCACTAGTCGAGAATGAGTCTTTACTATCGGATATCCAATTAGCATCACTGTACCCTTCAAGTACAACTGGATGTCGCGTGTAGTGTAGCCCGAAGTCAAGAGTATACTTCAAGTATCTCAAGACCCTTTTCAGAGCTTTCCAATGTTCATGACTTGGATTGCTCGTGTACCTGCTTAGTTTGTTCACAGAACATGCAAGATCTGGACGTGTGCAATTAGTAATGTACATCACGCTTCCAATGATCCTTGCATATTCCAACTGATTCACAGGTTCACCTCTATTTTTCTTCAGATGAACATTTTGTTCAAGTGGAGTTTTAGCAGGTGGATCATCAAATGCATTGAATTTCTTCAAGACTTTCTCAACATAATGAGATTGTGTTAAAGAAATTCCATTTGAGGTTCTTTCAATCTTGATTCCTAGAATCACGTCTGCTAAACCCATATCTTTCATGTCAAAATTTCTCTTTAACATGTTTTTCGTATTAACGATCACATTTGAATTGTTACCTATGATTAACATGTCATCAACATATAGACATACGATAACAAATCCATTTGGTGTATCTTTCACATACACACACTTGTCACATTCGTTAATTCGAAATCCATTTGACAACATAATATTGTCAAATTTCAAATGCCATTGTACTGGAGCTTGTTTAAGTCCATACAACGATCGAACGAGTTTACAAACTTTTTTCTCGTTTCCGTGTACAACATAACCCTCTGGTTGATCCATGTATATTTCAGCATCCATCTCTCCATTAAGAAAAGCAGTCTTTACATCCATTTGATGTATTTCGAGATTATGCAAAGCAGCAATCGCGACAAGTACACGAATGGATGTAATCCTTGTTACCGGAGAGTAGGTGTCAAAGAAATCATGTCCTTCTCTTTGTTTAAAACCCTTTGCTACCAAACGGGCTTTATACTTTTCAATAGATCCATCTGCTTTGTACTTTCTTTTAAGGATCCATTTACATCCTAAGGTCTTGCAACCTTTAGGGAGGTCAACCAACTCCCATGTATGATTTTGCAGAATTGAATCATATTCATTTTTTATTGCTTCTTTCCAGAGAGATGCATCTGGTCTGGAAAGAGCTTCTTTGATAGTCCTAGGTTCATCTTCTAACACATACGTGATGAAGTCTGGACCATAGGTCTTATCAATTCTAGCTCGTTTACTGCGTCTTGGTGCTTTACTCTGCTGAGTGGAAGGACCTGCAGCTTCACTTGATTCTTCATGAGTTCGTTTATTTGAACTCACTTCTTCTTTGTCCCTACACGGGAACACATTTTCAAAGAACACAGCATTCCTTGATTCTATGGTAGTACCTACTGTCATATCGGGTATCTCTGATTTATGAATCAAGAACCGATAGACACTACTGTTGAAGGCGTATCCTATAAAGATCCCATCAACTGTCTTAGGTCCGATTTTCACTTGTTTAGGAAGTGGCACTTCAACTTTAGCCAAACACCCCCACACTTTGAGGTATTTGTATGATGGTTTGCGATTTTTCCACAACTCATAAGGTGTCTTATCTTGAGTCTTAAGTGGAATTTTATTTAAAATGTGGTTAGCTGATAGAATAGCTTCCCCCCACATGTTCTGAGGTAAACCTGAGCTGATTAACATTGCGTTCATCATCTCTTTCAAAGTTCGGTTTTTCCTCTCCGCAATACCATTTGATTGTGGTGAGTAGGGAGCTGTCGTTTGATGTATGATGCCGAATTCGGCACATAATTGTTCAAACGGAGCCACATACTCTCCACCTCTATCACTACGAATTGCTTTAATTGTAGTGTTCATTTGATTCTCTACTTCACTTTTATAGTTTTTAAAAGCTTCAATAGCTTCATCTTTACTTCGAAGTAAGTAAACGTAGCAGAATCTTGTGCTATCATCAATAAAAGTAATAAAATACTTTTTTCCACCTCTAGTTTGCACAAATTTTAAATCACATACATCAGTGTGAATTAATTCTAGAGGAGTAGTGTTCCTTTCAACTGACTTAAATGGTAATTTAGTCATTTTTGCTTCTACACAAATTTCACATCTTTTGGATGTGTCAACATTATCAATTTTAAGTAAATCTAAATTTACTAATCATTTTATAGATTTTAGATTAACATGTCCTAATCTAAAATGCCATAAAGAGGAACACTCAACGATATAAACAGAAGTAGAAGCATTCTCATTCATAATAGTGTTTTTGCCATCACGGCTTACAGTCATCACAGACATCTTGAAAAGGCCCTTCTCGAGGTAACCCTTTCCTAGGAAGATGCCAAAGTTGCTAAGTACAACACCGTTTGACTCAAACACTAACTTAAACTGACTACTAACTAAGAGAGATCCCGAAATCAGATTCTTCCGGATGTCCGGGACATGCAGCACGTCCTTCAGTTTCAGCTCCTTTCCCGAAGTCAGTTTGATCACCACCATTCCGACACCAGCCACTTCAGACGAGGCTTGGTTGCCCATGTAGAGCTTTCTCCCTTCAGCAGGAGAATAAGTGGAGAAGGCAGACTTCTCCGAGCAAACGTGGCAAGTGGCACCAGTGTCCACGAACCAACTCTTCTTGTTGTCCACTATGTTGACCTCGGTCACCACAGCGGACATGTCCATCTCCGTAAGCTCACGTTCGGCAACGTTCACGGAGTTCTTCTTCCCCTTGTCCTCTTTCTTGGGCTGACGACAATCAGCTGCCCGATGGTTGGGTTTGCCACAGTTGTAGCACTTCCCGCTGAACTTCTTCGGGGCAGGAGCAGCAGCAACAACCTTGCCTTTGCCCTTGTCGTCTTATCGCTTCCTTTTCTTTGATGGTTCGCCTTTCTCCATCAGGTTAGCTTTGGCCTCGATGGAAGCAATCGAGCCCCTCTCCCTCTTGTCCCTCTTCTTGTTATCCTCCTCGATCCGGAGTCGGGTAACAAGGTCCTCCATCGTCACTTGCTTTCGCTTGTGCTTGAGGTAGGACTTGAACTCCTTCCAAGATGGAGGGAGTCTGTCAATTACAGTTGCTACCTGAAAGGCTTCAGGCAGCTCCATCCCTTGCACTGCAATGTTATGGAAGATAACTTGCAGCTTCTGCACTTGCTCGACAACAGATTTGTTGTCTTCCATCTTGAAGTCGTACAAGGTGGAGACGACGAACTTGCTAGTTCCCGCGTCTTCAGTCTTGTACTTCTTCTCCAAGGACTCCCATAGAGCTTTGGAAGTCGGGTACTCATCGTACACGTCACAAAGGGCATCAGACAGCCCATTCAGAATGTAGTTCCTGCAAAGATAGTCATCGTGGATCCAAGTATCGTAAGCGATCCTTGTCTCACGAGTAGCATCATCAGCAGGAGCACTCGGACAATCCTCTTTGATAAATTTCACCAATGAGATGGTGGTCAAATAGAAGTGCATCTTCTTTTGCTACCTTTTAAAATCACTTCCCGAAAACTTTTCGGGTTTCTCCCCTTTTACTACCACCGACCTAACAGCCCCTTGAAGGGAGGCCTGGTTGGTTGTCAAAAGAGGATTGACACCGGCATTTCCTACAAAAGGATTGCCGCCAGCATTTCCCACGAAGGGATTAACACTAGAGCTTCCCACGAAGGGATTAGTACTAGAGGTTCCCACAAAGGGATTGGCATTTCCCACGAAGGGATTGCCATTAGCTTTCATCCATTCAGCAAGGATGTCTCCAAAATTTCCAAACTGGAAAGGGGGAATGGTAGTCGGATTACCATCGGTAGTCGGATTCGCAGGTACTGGATTAGAGACATCATTTTTAGTTGGTGAGGATATGTCCATCTCGTTATCAGAGTTATGGTTCGACATTTTTCAGTGTTTCGAAAGGATAGTTTATTCGATCTTGCGATTGTTAGAAACTGGGGTGTGAAAAATCGAAACACTGAAATGGGAAAGAAAAAGAGTACAAAACAAATTCGTGTAAAACCGAGTCTAGGTGAAACCTATGCCCGCAAGATCGAATACGCCCGTACAGTGCTTACGGATTATGCGTACGGATCCCCAAAGGTAAAACGGTTTTGTCTATTCACACCGGTAGCACTACCGTGTATGAATCTCCGGCGAACTAAATTGGAATTTATGAGCTAAACGGGATTTTCTGGAGAGTCAGAATTTCGGGAATTTCTGGGTTCGTAAGATAATTCTGGAAAAACTGGATGAAGGGGGTATATATAGGCGGAATTATGACCCATTTGAGGGCTGCTGGAGTGGAGTACGTGGTGATCATGGATCACCCACGTTCTTGTGGTGGAGAGAAACGCAGTTTCTCAGTCATGGGAAGCAAGACGGAATATTCCAGATTCTCTGGAGTGTATTAATCAAAATCGTGGGTGTATTAAACATGTTCGTGGGCCGACCCAATTCTAAATGGACCAACCGAAATGGGCCGACTCAATTCCATACGGGTCACCCAATCCGATTGGATCCAAAAAGATAATGTGCTATTTCATATTTTTGGTACTCTAAAAATATAGGTATGTCACCAAAGCCCAATTGCCAATTGCCAAGAACCAAGAACCCCTGGCGCGGGCTCGGGCGGGGCGGGGCGCGCGCGCGTGTGGTCCATGGTTAGGGTCCCCATGTCCCAATTTAGAGAACATGAATAATTTGCTACTTATATACAAGACAAACTTCTTGTAATTTTCCAATGTGGGATGAAACTTTATTTTCCATTCCCATGGAATTATTCAACACACATGATTAACACTTCAACTTCCCAAATTAATTTCTCACTCACCGGAAATAGGTTTTGAGATATTAAATATACCACGCTCATCTACTCCGCGAGTAGAACAACATCGTTAATTTTATTTTCCCAAAAACTAACGTTTTTACTCCTCAAAAAATTGATCAAAGTAAGGGTATGAAACCTTTACAAAAAACCAATTTCCAACAATAATTAAACAAGATCTCATAAAATCCTTTATCCTCTTCGAATTCATCTTTAGACTGGTGATCTGCAACTCATGTTACAAGGACAAAGCTACATAAAAATAATAATAATAATGTGTCATAAAATCCTTAATTCAATTCCAGTAATTCGCTTTAGACTATAGATCTGGACTTCCATAGTTGTCGAGATGGCATAGTCGGATATCCACGATGCTATAAAAGTACGATCTTAGACTTCCTACTTTGGAGAGTTTCATACATATGTCGAAGAATCAAATGCCTCGGGAACATTACCAATTAAGTTGGAGAGTTTGATATTTGTCATCTGCCACAATGAATATATGATATAACAAAATTGAATGAAGTTGTCGACCAACCACTTAAACGAAACAATTACGAACATAATACCAAGGCCCAACTGAAACTACTACATTTTCACTCATAGATAATTAAACCTAAATAATAGATATTAGTGAATTACTTATCTGCAATTCTCATATTTGTTATCTAAGTTATATATATACATATCAAGTGTAAAAACAATGTGGTAGTGTGAAATGGTTCTATTGATCCTACGTAGATAACCAATACCATCGCTTTCAAATAAAGTAGCAGAAAAATCAAATTGTTACCAATAAAGAAAAGAAAGATGGGTATTAATAACAACTACAAGTCTCCACTACAAAAAAATGGCCTTTTTAGCGACGGATTTTGCGACAGTAAAAATATAAAATTTAGATTCAAAGGTACATGGAGAGGCAAAAAAATGGTAATGTATAATCAACAAACCTTTTTTTGTATCTTTGAAGGTAGTTTTGTACCGTAAACATGTGTTTACCGTGCAGAAGATTTTGCCCTTCAAATTGTAAGGCGACTGCAAAAAATAATTTATTAATTAATTTAGGTATCGCTACATAAATTTAAAGCACTAAAAATCAAAATAGAAACCTCTTTTTAAAATAGTTAATAGATTCTTTATCTTTGGGGTTAAAACATGAATTACCTTCCACAATAGCTTTTATGCGATATACACGACCATTAGAAGGCATGCGTACTAATGCATTTTCTAACATACAAGAGCATACCAAGTCATTATTTGTATGCACACAATATCCATCACCTTTACTTGACCAATGTTTAGTATGTTCATCAAAGGAAGAATTTATCGGGCATAGAAATAGAAGAGGATAGGTAAACATGGTCGAACAAAAGTGGTGAGAGAGTATCATAGCTAATACATCACGATATACATCAGTAGCTAAAAGTATACCATAGATCGCGATCAACATTTGTCAATAACAAACATAATAAAATATCTGCATTATCAAAGAAACAAATTATTCATCACATTATGAAGCTCCTCTACCATACCTCTTCGGTCGGCCTCTTCCTCTTCCTTATGCATGGTATTTCCCTCAACATACTTTTACATGGAAATTCGACACAGTCTTTAGTGACAAAAATTCGACATTTCCTTCTTTCTTAAATAATTATGAACTACTGGTGGGTTACCTGGAAATGAGGTAGAATTCATTTGATACGCTGGCAGATTCAAATTGTTGAATGGACAAGATTTCAAATTAAAGGACAAACAATTTTTTATACTATAATGTAATAGGACTCGAGAGTTACACACAACTCATTAATTTTAGAAAAAATTATCCATGATAGGTTTCCAACATAAAAACTCATCAACTGCACATTGTTTCAACTAAGGTTTTGGGGAAAAAATAAATCAAGGCATTGAGACAACTTGAATCCCTAATTTCAACAAGCAGATTAATATATACCCGTAAAAAAATTTTAATATAGAATAAATGAGCACTTGGTATAAATTTTTGAATGTGAATGATAAGGAATATCACCGAGGGGTCAATCCATATGGCATTGATTATTACATTTTTACTGATTGATTAAAAAAATCCACAATGAATATTATTTTGGAATAGTTCATGTGCATAAGTACATACTATACACTTAGATTTAAAATATAAATTGCAAAAAGTAAACAAACATATTTTTGCATGAACTGTATTTTTTGAATCAGCAATACCTCAATTAATAATCAACAATACCCAAAACAATAATAAATAATACCTTGAACAACAATAGGTAATATCGAGCAATAATCAACAATACACCAAGTGGTAATCAACAATACACCAAGTGGTAATCAACAATACCTCTAGGAGTAATCAACAATATTCTAAGCAGTAATAAAAAATACTCCAATATTTTTTTTAATTATATATTTCTAATTAAAAAAGTCAAAATTAAATTTAGAATTGAGTTTAAAATTTGAGTGCATAGTATGCACGTGGGTGCGTAATAGAATTTTTTATTATTCTGATATATGGCGCTTGGTCTATATTCAAATGCAGTAGCAGTATGTTCAACTTCACATTTGCCCCTATACAATTATAATGACCACGTTAACAACATTATTATTAAGCTTATATTCAATTCACTATGAAATATATAACAATTACAAAATAAAAATACTTAAAAAAGAAAAGAAAATCAAAATAAAGTTATATGTTCGAAAAACCGAGCAACATTCTCTATTAATTCAAGAAAACATAAAAAAATCAATCTATAAGTAGTAAATAATTAAGAACCCGTAGAAGGAAAAATACCTAAAGTTTATAGAAGTAAAGAGATCAATAAAATTAAAAGATAACAAGCATCGACAAAAAAAGGATCGAACCCATCAACAGAAAATAAATAAGAAATCAATAAAAAGAAGTTCCTAAAAGAATTTTAGGGTTCAAGTTTATCCACATTTAATGAAAATTGAGAGAATATAAAACTTTACCTTCACTATGAAGCCCCTCTACCATACTTCTTCGGTCAGCCTGTTCCTCTTCCTTATGCATGGTATTACCCTCTACATACTTTCATATGAATAGCAGCTATATATTAGAATACAAATATGCATTTTAAAATTGCGTGTGTGCGAGAGATATATAAGAGGGAGAAGTAAAATACCTTAATGCAAAGCTGTCTTTTATTGGAAGGAAAGCCCTTTGTACATGCATCAAAAGAAGCAAATCTAGGTAATCTAACACTAGAACAAGTCTGTTGAAAACTAATAGGGCAACATAAAGGCTCCGTTAATGATTTATTGTCATCAACCTCCATTGCAGTCCCACCTTTGGCAATCACTATGTTCTCATTTATACTCTGAGAACAACGAGGAGGTGAGAATACTTGAATTTGAGGATCTAAATCAACGTCCATTCGATTTGTTGAATTAACTTCGTTCATAAGATGCGCCACCTTTGGTTTACTCTTAATCGGTTCACCACAAACCATATCACATTCTAATGATACAATTTGATCTTGGTTATCAAGCCTTTATTAGAATCAACTAGAAGCAAGCGAATTCCACCATTGATAGTATATATATATATATAAGCTAGTTATTATAATCTTCTAACTCAATTTATATTTTAACAGTACACTAATTTGCAAAACGAGAATGAAACTTCTTAAATAGTCGATAAAATAAATAAAAATACATTCACCAAGCTCCGTATATCAAAAAATCAATAAGATGTTAGTAATATTTTTCAAAGTAAAAGATTAAGTAATCTATATAAAAAGATAAAGTGCAGTTAAAAACAATTAAAAATCATATAAACTTACCAGTAAATTTTTTTAACGAATCTAGAAAACATGGTTAAATGGAGCCAACAATAAAGTAATATCGGCTATATACTGTAGAAGAGTGAAATAAAAAAAAAAAAAAAGAGATATAGAGAGGAGTCTTTAATGCCTAAAAATGAAGACATTATTAGGAAATGATTATGAACTTTAGAAATTTATACAACTTGATTCATTAGTCATGTTATTCTCTTTTTCTCCATCAGAAATAGTAAATTATATATTAAATGATTATTAAAAAAATTAAATTCTATTTTTGTTTATATTTTCATTTTGTCAAACAATAATTTTAAATCCATGGATCTTTCAAATCCTCTCATAAATCTATTGTGAATCAAAACACAAGATTTGAAATCCGTGAATTTAAACAGCATAGATTTTCATATTAATTAGATTCAAACAAAAATGAGATTAAACAAAAAGAGCTACCTTCAAATGTTTTCCTTCATCAACGAAAGTTATCGATCGAATTGACGACTGTTGATTAAATATTAAAAACGCCTTTCCATAAGATCTAAAAATTTAGATATGTAGGTTCTCTTTGAATGGAGTTCTCTACAATTGTTATTAACAAATGATCTAATACTTTACAAATTAATACAATTTTATTTAGTATTTTCTCCATCAGAAAGACTAATTAATTATCTATTAAATGATTATTAAAAAATAGAATTCATATTTTGTATGTCAAAAAATTATTTTTAAATCTATAGATTTGACAAATCTTATCATAAATCTATTTTTGAATTAAAACAAAAGATTTAAAATCCATGAATTTTAATACTATGAATTTTCATATCCATTCATTTCAAATCCCCTCATCCAGATGCAACCTTAGATCCGGCATGGAATTGACAGTGGCAGATGAAATATTACAAGTCAAATGAAATTAAACAAAAAAGCTTCAAATGTTTTCGATCGAATTGACGGCTGTTAATTAAATAAATATTGATAAACAAAAAATAAAAGAGTGAGAGAGAAGTACCTTGAGCATTTATCCACTGAGCAGATCTAAAAACTTAAAGAAAAATAGTGAAGAAATTAGCGGCTGGATAGAATGGGAGGAGGAGGAAGAAATATAGATAGGATTTGAATGGCGGCTGTAGGTTATTTAGGGTTTCATATAAATCCTTTTATAGGGATAGGGGAACACTCCAGAAGTGTGGTGAAAAACCTGAAAGTTTTACCATTTTAGAAAAAAAAAAAAAAAAACTTGATAGTTTTACTCTGTGGACTTATTATTACACAAGGTGAAATCGGTTGTGAGCTATTAACTAATTAATTTCATGATTAATAATACATATATAAATCTTATAATTAATCATCTAATCTCATAAGTTATTGATTAGCATGTACTTCCTCTATCCATGATTTTTTTTACCCCTTTACTTTTTCGTACAAAATTTAATGAAAATTAGTATTTTGTTAAAAAAAATAGATAAAGTGGATAAAATAAGGGTATTGTGTGTGATATTGTGGGACCCAAGTAGGGATGTTAAACGGGTCGCGGACTGTTAGACCAGCCCATTTAGTCCTAAACTGTACAGGGTTAGTCTAAAACCGTGCTTTTTTGGCCCCGACCGCTTAGCCCGTGGGCTAAACGGGCTAGCCTGTAGGTTTACTACCCCACTTAATTACTTACTTTGAAGGCCACGTACGTTATTGTTACGGAGAGTGAATTTTCAACATCCCTACTTCATTATTATTTTTTCAATTAGGGTTTACCGGGCAGCCCTCTGCTCTCAAATCGCTATTGCCGCCCACCACTCTCAAATCACCATTGACGTAATATATCTGTTTCAAGAAAAAATGAACATTGTAACAATGTTTTAATATAATTTTCATCTATTTATTTTAATAATGTTTGACTTTTAAATTTAAATTGTATTATATTACAATTATAAGTCTATATTTTATATTAAAAATTAATTTTTTCAAATATTTTTCTTGGAGCCTGTTAGTGACCCATTTACCCCTCCCACCGTTTCTTCGAACCCACCCATTTCCCAGGGGCTCGGTCAACACACTCTTCTAAACCCTAGCCACGAAGTGACCAAACTTGCACTTTCCAGCATCAATTAATAGTGTGGTCATCGCCAAAGGCGCTGATAATTGGACGCATGTGTCCCAACACAAGGTTGCGGAGTGCATCGACGAGCTTCAAGCACTTTATATAAATAAATAGTTATTAAGATAAATAACGAGTGTTATTAAGAAAATTATTTCGAATATATTAGGGAGACCATTTTTTTAAACATTATTGTCCTCTCCAAGCCCTTGTAAAAGTAATATAGTAAGGGTTTGTCTTCGCCAAATCCTCTTTTAAACTTGATTTGTTTTCTTCTTGTTGTTTATCTTTGAGTTTGATATTATAATAAAATTGTACTCAGTCCAGTTTACAACTTCTTAAACATACTAGCAACTAAAATTTCCAAAATCCAATAACGATGACATTGAGTAAACTAGTGAGTTAAGTGGTGTATTCTCGTTAAGTTGAATAATATTCAATTTTTTCCCTATAGATTCTTAAAAAAGAAAGGCCTTCCAAAAAAGAAATTGCTCCCTGAAACAAAAAAATAAAGAGAAAATCCTGATAAGCCAAAACCACGGACACAACTTAACGCAAATGTTGTGTTTATGTCTTGAAATTTCTTCCTCATTCACCCTGATATATACGTGCTTTCAAAATTCGCTTTTTGTCCTTCATCCTGTTTATGTCTTGTTACCTGCTAAACCAGGTAATTATTCTGGTAGTATTTTGAATTAAGTTCTATAACTTACAAAAAACTGTTACACGGTGTAGTAGGTAAAATGCTAAAAACAACAATTTTTTGTAAGTTATGGGATGAAATTCAAAATTCAAAAGTTAATACGACAAAACCAATGTTAACAGGCGAAAGGAAAAAAAAAATGTATGTTGCCTTTCTTTTTGAAATGTAATAGAATGCTAGAAATTCAATAGATTCTTATATGATACATTTGATTAATTTATGCACCAAGTACTATTTATCCCAACTAACAATCAAAAAGCTGCTAGTAATTAAATACACCAAAAAGAAAAAGATCGACAAATAATCCGTAGAGTAGCCGTTTGAAAAAAGCGGGTACAGTTCTAGGTATTACTTAAAATCATCAAAATTTTAAATTATTTTTCCTAAATAATTATGTACAGTATTATGTATAACTTATTTTACATTAACCATAAACACACACGTACAGTCCTTTGAAAAAAGTTAGAGTTCTAGGAACTAATTTATAATCATCAAAAAATTTAAATTATTTTCCAAAATAATTAGGTATAATTTACACATAAATTCTCACGTGTGAAGTCCGTATCTAGGGTTTGGCGTATCAGGTATAAAAGGAGGCAGAAATAGAGAAACCTCATCTACCGCCGCTCGCACATCCAAATTTTGTTCACGCCTGCTCCGTATTCAGCCAAGGTAAATCTTATCTTATCTCATTTCAGATTTAAGTTACATAGAATGGTTTTTGTTTATCGATGCATCACCGGGATCTTTGAATCGAGTTTTCATTACTGATCAGATTTAGATTCAATAGTCAATTTCTTCTATTTTCCTTCTTTTCTTTATGCTGAAGAGGAAATATAGATATCATTTGGATTTATTTGCCCAAATATTAATGTAATTATCAGGTATTTTATTTATAAGAGGAAAACAGTCGCTTCTTTGATTTTCTTACGATTTAGATCCTGGTTCATTTTTATTGCTTGGTTTCTTTTTCCAATTGGCACTTACAATGTTTTTGGTTTATCCAGTCATTCTTATTTTATTTTTTACTGGGAAAAGATGGTTAAAAGTTTTTAGATGCCCATTAATTCAATTACAAACTTTTCTAAGGTAGTTTGTGACCGTAGAATATTATTAACCAGATATTTAAGTTTGCCAGAAAATATATGTGTGTGCAGGAAAGAATAAGAATGGTGGAATTCTGTGACTTTATATAGGTATGGCTGAATATTCAAAGAGTAAACAAAAGGTGGGGATAAAATGCAGAAAGAAAAAGATTGAAGAAATATTGATTTAGATCCTCAAATTCAGTCAGGTGCTCAGTTTCTTCAAGTCCTTGTAACCCTCGACAGCCTCCTTAATTCAGATAGGTTTCGAGCCATATCTGGATATGACACAATCTCAATGTATGGATGAAACAATCTACCATATTTTTTAGTCGTTTATAGCTTAAATTTCATTATAGTTATCTACCTTTGGAATGCTGCAATTGAATGTTGTCTTACAATTATCCTACACTAGAGCACAGCATAAGCTTATCATATGTAACTACCAGAATGAACATGTGGTATTTGATTGTAATACCTGGAAAATGTAAATTTGGCAAGGGTGGCTAAGATTAAATATGTTTGTGAAACAGTTGTAGTTATCTTCTAACCCATTATTTGACTGATAACCGGACCATAGACTTCATACAAGGAATTCAAGTATGGCATCGTGTTCGATGGAGTATACAAATACAGTATTTTCCTAATTTCTATTAAATCTTTTTTTAATAGAAAGTTAGCATTAGTAATGTGGGTGATTGGAGTGAACCTCTTGTAATTATTTCGGCGATGTTATAAATATGCCAACAATTCATTGTTACTATATATTCGTGGAGTACAAATCAGGGTGATAGCTCTTTTCTTTGTATGTAAGAATTAACAATAAGAAAAATGCAATTAATACACTACGTAATATGGTTTTTAAAGTTGATTTAATAACTAAACGATTTACATTTAACGAAATTCATGTGCGGCCTCATAATTATACTTTTCAAGAAAATTCGTGGTGAAATACATCTTGTGTGAGATTTGTTTCAAACAAAAAAAAAAAAAAAAACACCACCACATGTTTCTAATTTTATCGAACGACTTCCCATTGCTAATCTCCAAGTCTTCAAAGATATTTTTGTTTAGAGCTGTCTAGATGAACAAAACAACGCACGTCCAGATGCATTATAAGACGAATTAATTGAAGTAATTCAGACCTGGACAACTTTTCATGCAAATGCAACAACCTTCAAATGCGGTAACGTGGACCAAATGGCGAAAGATAATCAAAACTTATTTCATGAAAAATTGATATTTCACTAGTTGCACGTACACCGATTTCATAGAAGAAGCATAATTTTTTCCAACTCCATGAACAAACGACATGTCCTTTCCCACTTGAGTAACACACTCCTCAATAGTCACTCTATCCCAAGTTTTAGCATCTTTTCTTCTGCCAAGAAAGTAAAGTCTTGGAAGCAACTTATTACAGTAAAATTCTATTTTGTAACCGTAACTTTAGGGCGGAGACAAAAACAAGAACAACAAATTTTAAAAATAACAAAATAAGGACCATAACTTTCAAAGGTAGCAAAACAGGGACCTTAACTTTAAAACATAGCAAAACAAGGGCTGTATCTTTTTAAAAGTAACAATTTGAGGCCAAATTGGCCAATATACCATCTCATTTTTGGGTTCAAATCGCACATTTGGATGTCAATTGAATACCAAGTCAAGTACAAATTGAACCCCAAAACAGGCTCACTTGACTTTCATGTGGAAAATAAGCCAGAAACTGTGTAATTTAAGCTTGTTTTGGCCTTAAATTACTACTTATATATGCTACAACACTTGTTTTGCTACTTTTAAAGGTTGCAATCCTTGTTTAGCCAGCCCGAAAAAAGTTATTCTTGTTTTGCCAGTCCAAAAAGTTACAGTTCTTGTTTTGCCGCCCTCTCAAAGTTATGGTCCTAAAAGAGCATTTTACTCAAACTACTAAGACACACCTGTCCCACGTTCCCTAACTCTAATCCCGAAATTTTTCCGCACAATCCAAACACACTGTCTTCTAAACCAATCATTACAAGTCACCAAAAACATCCTCCACGTCAGAGGCGGATCCAATGTGGACCAAGGGGTTACAATTGCACCCCCAAAATGAAAAAAAAAAAACCTTGTTTTTTATATATGGAGTTGTAAAAAGTTGTGTTTTTGTATGCTAAGAATTTCCTAAAGATTAATTCTAATGGTTTTATGAAACCAATTTCGATTTGGGTTTGGTGTTCTTCAGTCGTCATTCAGACGTTTCTGGTCTTTTGGTAGTTGCTTTTTAGAATTCATTTGGCTGGTTCTTCGGTGGTCGACGTTCCTAAAATTCTTGCGAATGAATTGATTTACCTCACTTGGGCTTTTCCATTTACAATTTTACTTGACCAATTTGTACTTTTTTTGGCCCAATTAATTTTTTTAGCTTTTGAGTTTTTTTGTTTTGCCCTTCTGTTCTGTGCAATGCTTTGATTACTTTT
Organism: Ballota nigra; assembly: GCA_947034835.1. Classification (NCBI taxonomy): domain Eukaryota; kingdom Viridiplantae; phylum Streptophyta; class Magnoliopsida; order Lamiales; family Lamiaceae; genus Ballota; species Ballota nigra. The sequence continues at coordinate 29,619,261 of OX344728.1, read as the reverse complement.
ATTGAGAATAATTTTTTTATTGATACTTTTATTGAGAATAATGTGTTTTTACAAAAAAATAAAAAATGATGATGTTATCATAGACTACATTTAAAAAAAAATCGACAATCTTAGTTGTAATTTTATTTTAATATGTTGTATTTTTTATTTAGTTTGCGTCAAGGTATGAAACTCTAAATATTAAATAAAATAATTTTGTACCCCCATATTAGAAATTCTAGATCCGCCTCTGCTCCTCGTAGGCCACTCGATACGCTCTTCACTTCTATCACGCCACTTGTCGATAGAATCAGTAAAGCTAGCATATTTTGAACAAATATCATGCAGCCACACTCTATTTCCTCCCCCAACACATGCCATCCCCGTTTTCCTAGTATAGCATTATTAAACAAATCTTGGTTTTCTCACACACATCCAAAAGCCGCCTTTCCCAGTAGATGGATATGATTCTTATATGATACATTTGCTTAGTTTATGTACCAAGTATATAGTAGCAACGATTTGAATAGTTTGGAGAGCTTTTAAATACCTATAATCTGTTGAGTAGTCCTTTGAAAAAAGTTGTTACAGTTCTAGCAATTAATTTATAATCATCAAAAAATTTAAATTATTTTCCTAAATAATTATGTTTAATAATATAATTTTTTTATTTTTCACATAAATTCGCACTGTGTAAAGTCTCTATCTAGGGTTTCATGTATCAAGTATAAAAGGAGGCAGAAATAGAGAAACCTCATCTACCGCCGCTCTCACAAACCCAAATCCAAGTTTTTTTCACATCAGTTCAATATTCAGCGAAGGTATATCTTATCTCACTTCATTGAATTTTTTCGGGTTTTAGATCCAGTACTGTTTTTTCAATTGACACTAGCAATGTTTTTTGCTTATCTAGTCATTCAATTGTGTGTCTTTATGTTTTTCTTTTTTTCTTTTATTGGGTAAACTGGATAAAAGTCTTTTTATGTGAATTAATCCAATTACCAAACTTTTCTATGGTAATTTCTTCCTGTAGAAGATTAGTAACAGTTTTCTATTTACCAGATATTTAACATGCCAGAAAATATATGTGAGTGCAGGCAAGAATATGAATGGTGGAATTCCGAGCCTTCAGGTATGGCAGAATATTGTAAGAGTAAACAAAAGGTGGGGGATAAAATGTAGAAAGAAAAAGATTCAAGAAATATTGATTTAGATCCTCAAATCCAGTCAGGTGCTCATGTTGCTGCAACTGTTTCTTCAACTCCTCCTAACAAAACACTAATTTATTGTATGAAAAATTGGTGGGGTAAGTTTTTGTGATGAAACCAAATACTGGGGAATGGAGAAAGTTGTCTAACATTTGATCCCTCACTTCGTCAAGCGTCAGCTTAGACTTCGCGGATGAAGCTTGTTGTTACTATGACAACCCAACTATCTAGCAGAGAAGATAACATAACTAAAACAAGTACCTCATCACCGAAGTCGATCACAAGTGAGTTCAATTGCCCAATGATCATGTTGAACTTGTTCAGCTGTTGCTGCACGGGTGTGCTCTCCAACATCCTGAAGTTGAACAACCGTCTAATCAGATAAACCCTGTTCGCGTTTGTGAGCTTCTGATACATTTGCTCCAAGATCTGCAACATATCCTTTACAGACTTGGCTTTAATCGTGTGGTAGGCTACGTTCATGGACAACGATAAACATATTGCACTCATCGCCTTTCTTTTTCAATAAATTACACTCCTTTTGTTCCATCTTTTTGGGTTTGGCCTCCCCCTCTAGGGGCAAATACAGATCTTTAACGTAGAGATAATCCTCGATCTACATCTTCCAAAACCAGAAATTCGTTCCATCAAATTGCTTGATTGGAAAATTTTCGTCGGTCATCGTGAATGCTCCCTCCGAACCTGAGGCTCTAGATACAAGTTGTTGAGAAAAAATGAACACATGCAATCACAAAAAGAAGAATACGAGATTTGTATACCCCGTTCGTCTTATGACTACGTCTGGGGGGAATGTCAAGCCATGAATTTTCACTATATTTTTTTCGATACCCGATACAAGGAGAAAACAAATATTTATAAGAAACAAACCCTAGCTATAAAATCATGATTGACTGGGCAGAAAAAGTGGGGCTAAAAAATTCGCTGGTATTGGGCCTTAGTGTACAGTCCATTCAGCCTCCACACTCCTCCAACACCTTAACTCTTCTAGTGTTCAATATTGATCGCAAAAAAATTATCTTTTCAATTTTGGCCCAATAACCTATTAAATTGTCCATTTAGGACACCCTTTTTGCATGAAAGTTGAAAACAATGCCGTTTTTGGCACACGTCGCTCACGTGTTGAAAAATATAAGTGGTTTTCATATGGGCTACTCACATGGATGCTAAGTATGTAAATTAATTTTTTTTTTTCCATCAGAATCTCAGTTGCCTCGATCTTAATAAGTTAAATAAATCAATCAAAATCTCTTCCAAAAAATAAAATAAAAAACAAACACAAATATTTTAAAATATTCTAATACAAATGTTGTTGGAGTGTAAATAACTTGATTTATCTATGTATAAAATCAGAAAAAAAAAATAGTTTTTTTGTTCCGTAATTAGACTAGTGTCAAATTTTTACTCCAAAATAAAAACTTATTTTTCAGTTTTGATTCCATAACTTATTGAATTGTCCAATTTTGATTTCATTCTCGCCAAAAAGTCACAAACAACGCCATTTATTTACGTGCCCAAAACAACATCGTTTTTCACTTTCCGGTGAAAGTGAGACCAAAATTTGACAATTCAATGTTATGAGAAAAAAAAGCTAAAATTTTCAGAGTCCAAAATTGAAAAAAGTTGTTACAGTTCTAAGAAGTAATTTATAATCATCAAAATTTTAAAATATATTCCTAAATAATTATGTATAACATTTTTTTTTATTTTACACATAAAGACCTATCTAGGGTTTGATGTATCAAGTATAAAAGGAGGCAGAAATAAGAGAAACCTCATCTATGGCCGCTCTTGCTTCCACAAACCCACATCCAAATTTTCTTCAGCGAAGGTAATTCTTATCTCATTTCTTGTTACGATTTCTTTTGTTGATAGTTTTTATTCATCGATGCATCACCGGAACTTTGAATCGAGTTTTCATTATATATATAGATTCAGATTTTATACTTTATTTCTTCGATTTTTTCCTACTTTTATTTATGCTGAAGAGGGAAAACGGTGAAGATAGATCTATATCATTTGAATTGTTTGAATAAAATGGGGATTTAAACCAAATCCGTCCTCTATCTTTTCACCTTTATCAAAATGGTCCTCTATTTATTTGCTTTATCAATTTAGTCCTGTATCTATTCAAGTTTCGCCAAAATGATCCTAATTGGCCTAAAAATGTACAAAACCTCACCGTTTTGGTCCTGTATTTTTTTTTTTACCAATTTAGTCCTGTATCAATTCACATTCTCCAATTAGGTCCTAATTGAACGCATAAAGCATAAAACCATTTTTCACCAAATTAGGACCAATTTGACGAAACTTGAAGAAATACAGGACTAAATTGATAAAACAAAAAATAAATGACTATTTAGATAAAGGTGAAAAGATAGATAATGGATTTGGTTTAAATCCCATCAAAATAATATGGGAGTTTCTTGGGGTTTATAAGGATGAACAAGTTCTCCATTGGTATGATATATTTTTAGGAAGGCCCAAAAATAAATTTGTGCAGGCTAGCTCGTTCCAAAGCGGACAATATCATACCAATGCAGAGGTGGAGGTCCATCGGGGGCCCTAAATATGTTATCAGAACCATGTTCCCAGGTGAATCGGTGTGGAGGAGTTTTCCGGTGTCAAACGGAAAAAAAATTTGAACCTAGTTAAACGACTGGGTCTATATGCAAAGCTGGTCACCGCTAGTGCCAAATTGAAAAAAAAAATCACATCATAGGCTTCCCCCAAAAAAACTAGTGCGCATGACTAAAAATGTGGCATTTTATGTTTTATGCGTTCAATTAGGACCTAATTGGAGAAATGTGAATTGATACAGGACTAAATTGGTAAAAAAAAAAAATATAGGACCAAAACGGTGAGGTTTTGTATATTTTTAGGCCAATTAGGATCATTTTGGCGAAACTTGAATAGATACAGGACTAAATTGATAAAGCAAATAAATAGAGGACCATTTTGATAAAGGTGAAAAGATAGAGGACGGATTTGGTTTAAATCCCAATAAAATGTAAGAGGAAAAGAGTCACTTCTTTGTTTCTTTTGGGATTTAGATCCTGTGATGTTATTTACTCAATGGAATGTTTCTTTTTTCATGACACTTACAATGTTTTTTGTTTATCCAGTAATTCAATTGTAAGTGTTTTATTTTTTATTTTTTTGTTTATGCTGGATAAAACTTTTTTGATGTGTATTAATCCAAATATCAAACTTGTCTATGGTAATTTGTGGCAGAAAATTATTACCTTTTTACGAGATATTTAACTTTAAATCATTAAATCCGGATGCTTTTCTTTTTGAATTGACACTTACAATGTTTTGTGTTTATCCAGTCATTCGATTGTAACCTCTGCAAGTATTTTATTTTTTTCTCTTATGGATAAAAGTTATGTGATTTGCCAATTCCCAAACTTTTCTATGGTAATTTGTGAGGTAGAAGATTATTAACAGTTTTATTTTTACCAGATATTTTTCGTTCCTATAAGATATTTAAATTTCCAGAAAATATATATATGTGTGTGCAGGCCAGAATATGAATGGTGGAATTCCATGCCTTAATATGGGTGAATATTTGGGGGATAGAATGCAGAATGAAAATGATTCAATAAATTTTGATTTAGATCCTCAAATTCAGTTAGGTGGTCTTGCTGTTGCTGCAACTGTTCCTACAGGAAGACCACTGGAGAATTTAGAAGACTCTCAAAGTTTCCGGGATGTATTAGCTATGACTTTGGAGTCAAAACTTCACGTGTTTGATTGTCTGATGAATCTCAATGTATGGACGAAAATATACCGTATTTTGTAGTCGTATATAGCTTAAGTTTCACTTATGTTTTGCGGGTTTTATCTACTTTTAGAATTACGATTTCACATGTAGCTGTGCACAAACTAAGCTATCTCATGTGCAACTACAAGAAAGATGATGTGGTATTTGATACTTAAAAAATGTTATTTTGGCAAGGGTGGCTAAGATTATATATGTTTATGAAAACAATGGTAGCTATTTTCTAACCTATTATTCGATGGCGTTTACACATAGAGTAACAATTAACTATAAGAAAAATGCATATAAGTTTACTTTTCAAGAAAATCCGTGGTGAAATACATCGTGGGAGATTTGTTTCAAGAAATTCCAAGAAATTGTCTTGTATAATGAATTTATTCATCAGGGTAGTTCTGGAATATCACATGAAATGCATGATTTCTTACATTAAATAGTCAATTTATTAATGAGTATATGTATAGACTAAAATTGGTTCATGCATAAATCATTGGAGGGTACTAGTTGTTTTTACTAAAGAGTATTAGTCGTTTTCACTTGAGAGTATTAGTTGTTTTCAATGAAGAGTCTTAGTTTGTTTTCAGTAAATAACTAATACTCTTCAGTAATAGCAACTAATACTCTTCAGTGAAAACGACTGACACTCTTTCATGAAAACAACTAGTACCCTTAACTGGTTCATGTATAAATCATTTTCACTCTATACTTTATCTTTATTAATTTATAAAATTTCTCTTTTATGAATTTCCCCTAATTTTCACACTACAAATATAACAATGAAACATTATTTAGATTTAAAATAGTGAACACACTTAAGATACTTATAAAATTAAAATGTTATCTTCTGTTATATAATATAATTATGAGAGTACCGTAAATACTCAGAAAAAAAAAAGAAAAAAAAAAGAAAGAGAAATACAAGTGTTGTGCTGTTAGAGTTTTGGAACCTTTACAGCCTTTAAAACACACATCGTCTAACTACAATACAATCTAGGATTCAAGCACAATGCTTTTGTCCGCGTTTCCTCAAAGTTCCTATCATTTTTTAATATAGCAACTAAAAGATGATTTGAGAATCACCGATGGTTTTGGTGATTGAGAAAATCAACTATTAATAATGAGAGATTACAACAACCTTCCTATAATATGTGGGAGGATATATACAGAAACACTACAAAAAAAGGCTGAACTAGAGAGGGGAGTTAAAGAGGGTAAATTTTGCCCTCGTCTGTAAAGAGGGGCGAGGCGAGAGCTACTAAAAAAGTACGTAGACGAGGGCCGAGGCGAGGGTGAGGGCCCCTTCGTTAGTTAAAGAGTGTGGCCCCCTTGACAAATTTCAAAATCTGGTTTGACGAGGGCGGGGTGCTCGCTACGGGACGAGGGCGTGGCCCCTCGTGAGTTGCCAAGGGGGCAACCCTCGCCTAGCTCACCGGATTCACTGAGCCGAGGGTCCTCCCCCTCGTGAACTTCCCGAGCACTATAACCCTCGCCACCGTTAAAAACAATAAAGTTACCGAGGGTTAATCCCCTCTTTAACCCCCTCGGTAACATTCTGAAATAAATACCCCCACCTTCCCCATTTCAGCCCCAAACCGTGAGCAGCCCTCCCCTCCCCCATTGCAGCTGCCGCTAGCTTGCACCGCCTCCGGCGTCAACGGAAAGAGACACCCACCGGTCGGGTTTTGGCCTACTCGTCCCCGTGAACATTTCCACGGTAACATTTTTCGTTTTAATCGGTTAATTTGTTAATTAAATTGTTTGTAAAATTAATGCAAATTCATGTGTATGTATATATATTTATATGTATGTATATATATGTATAGTTGTTAATTAGTTGCTAATTATGTAGTGTTTAACTTGTTAATTTAATTAGTATGTAATTAATTATAAATTTGATAATATTATATATTTATATGTATTAGAAATAATTATATCAATATTTGATGTGTTAAATTTAATTTAATTTGCATGATATATTTAATTAATTTTATATGTGATGAATATTCATATGTTCCATTATCTACATTAATTATTTATTTGATGAATGATGTATAGTTATATATATATTTAAAGTATAATTAATTAATTATGTTGGAGTGGAGGGGGTTGATGAATATTGTTGGTTGTTTGCTAGTTGTAGAATGTGCGTTCCGACTTGATTAATTTTAATTAAGTTGGAAATGGATGCACTATAGGATCTTAATTAGTTAACTGGAGAATACGATAATAATTAACGAGACTCTGTCGAAAATTTTAGATTAACTATATTAAATTAACAATAGGATAAATATAATGGATTTATATATTAATTTTTTATTAAATTTTGAATATTCTTTAATTTGAAACAGATTATAATATGAGTTATTCAAGTCGTAATTGGATGTATGGTCCAAGAACAATTAATGGAATGTAGCTCCCGACTTTCTTAGTGGTCTTGAATCGTTTATACAATTCGCAACTAGCAATCCTAATTGGATGAGCGAAGGAGATATTAGGTGTCCCTGCTCGAAATCTAGATGTAGGAACCAAAGGTTTAGAGCACCAATTGACGTGAAAACACATTTGTATATAAATGGGTTTATGCCCAATTATCACAATTGGATTTTACACGGTGAACAAAATTAGGGTCATCTACCACACTAAAACTATGATCAGTCGACTTCGTACGGAGTAGATGATACTGCAGGGTCTACCTCGTACCATGACATGATCACAGATCTAACTGGTCCTAACCTTCATTTTGGAAATGTGGAAGATGAACCCGTTAATGAGGAGCCCTCAAATGAGCATGCTGCTCAATTTTATGACATGCTTCGTGCAACAAACCAGGATTTGTATCCTGGTTGCGAAACACACTCACAATTGTCATTCAACGCCCGACTGTTGAACATTAAAACTGAAAATAGACTATCTGAGAGGGGTTATAATCAAATTGTTGACTTGATTCGGGAAATTGTTCCTCCTGAACATGTAGTGCCCAGAAAAATTTCTGATAGCAAACAACTAATGAGTGGGATGAGTCTTCCAGTAGAGAGGATTGATTGTTGTGCACAGAATTGTATGATATATTGGGATAATGATATTGAACTTGAACATTCTAAGGTTTGTGGTCATCCACGGTTTAAACCCCGTAAGCGTGGTGTTGATGGTCAATGGAAAAAGAAAAAGCCATACAAGGAGATGTTCTACTTTCCTATCATTCCTCGACTGCAAAGATTGTATCAGTCTGTTGCTACTGCAAAAGATATGACGTGGCATGCAAGTTGCTCTAACGATGATTCTGGTGTTATGCGTCACCCTGCAGACTCATTGGCTTGGAAACACCTGGATAATTTGTATCCTGAATTTGCTTCCGAGATTCGGAACATAAGGTTGGGCCTAAGCACCGATGGTTTTTAACCATTCAGACAGTCTGGGAAACAATATTCTTCATGGCCAGTGATAGTGACACCGTACAATCTACCTCCATGGTTGTGTTTGAAAGATCAATTCATGTTTCTTACGGTACTAGTGCCTGGTCCTAAAAATCCTAAGGATAAATTGGATATTTTTCTACAACCGTTGATCCGTGATTTGATGTATTTATGGGAAACTGGGGTGAAAACGTACGATGTTGCTACGAAGCAAAATTTTCTGATGCAAGCTGCACTAATTTGGACCATCAGTGACTTTCCAGCTTACTCAATGTTATCTGGATAGAGCACTGCTGGACAGACAGCTTGTCCTTACTGTGGAGAATACACTGATGCTTTCACTCTGAGGCTCAGTCGTAAACAGTCGTGGTTCGACAACCATCGTAAATTCTTACCTAGACACCATCCGTATCGGAGAAACAAGACTGCATTCAGAAAGAATGTGATAGTGGATGACCCACCACCACCCATTTGATCAGGTGAATCACTCCTAAATGAAATCAATTGTGTGGGATGTCGAAAAGTGACAGAAGATGGTGCCGAGGCCCACAACAAGAGATTAGAAACTGGTTGGAAGAAGAAAAGTATTTTCTGGGATTTGCCGTATTGGAGTACCTTGTTGATCCGTCATAATCTGGACGTGATGCACATTGAAAAAAACTTCTTTGATAATTTGTTCTACACTGTAATGAATGTGGAAGGGAAAACAAAGGACACGAATAAGTCCAGAGATGAACTTAATGAATATTGTCGTCGTCCATTACTTGTGAAATGTCCACGTACTGGAAAGTACCCCAAAGCTTGTTATTCACTTGATAAGAGACAAAAGGATGTTGTGTTCAGATGGGTAGATGAACTAAAGTTTCCTGATAACTATGTGTCCAACCTGTCTCGAACTATTGACTAGACAAAATTGAAAATATTTGGGTTGAAGAGTCATGATTGTCACGTGTTTATGCAGAGACTACTCCCGATTGCCTTCCGTGAAATTCTTCCACAGAACGTGTGGAAAGTTATCACTGAAGTTTGTTTATTATTCAAGGAGTTGACTTCTACGACGATTACAGTTGAGAACATGACTCGGTTGGAAGTAGATATTCCACTGATCTTGTGCAAGTTGGAATGTATATTTCCACCCAGCTTCTTTAATTCGATGGAGCATCTACCTGTGCACCTTGCATTCGAAGCACGAGTGGCTGTGTGACGTCCCCACTTAATATAGTACGGAAAATATGATGTAGCACAAGTAGGAACATCACTAAAATAGCACTTTGTATTAAAATATACACACACCACACATTTACACAGCGGAAGTAGTAAATAAGTGTGCTCGTAGCTTAGTTTACAAACCAAAATTTAAAATATTATTCTTGAAATTATAAGGTCTTTAAGGAAACTTCACAGCCGGCCGATTTCATTCTCCCACGTCCGGATCCACAACATCTGTAAAATTTTAAAAGTGGAACCTGGCCAACCTCAAGGTGGTCAGAAAGAACAACATACGCTGTTGCCACCTCTTGAAGTTCTTACCTGAACTTTTCGGGCCACTCACTTTGGACCATAAAAGGTCTCAAGTTATCAAACGGAAAATGGCTCACCACAGAGGGACCAACATGGACAGTTACAGGGGGAACGGGGGTAGTGGTGCCCTGGGGAATGGGAGTACCAGAAAGAACAACAGTGTTACCTCGTTCGATGACTCAAAATTGTTATTTCCGTCAGTCATTTTTTGAAATTTTTTATCTTGCGATTGTTGGAGAAAAAGGTGACTGCGGAAATAATAATTCACAAGAAATAAAATAAATAAATTACAACTCGATATTACTTTACACAGAATATGAAAAGAAAAGGAAAGACTGCAGTGTGACGAGTCGAGGAAGGCCTCTTCCCGCAAGAAAAAATTCTCTGGTAGTGCTCTTCGGTATTGGAAATATATCCCCAAAGGTAAAACGTCACTTTCGTCTTCAAGAGTGCAGCACCGCAGGTCTTGGAGCACCGGCGAACAAAATGAGCGCTTCGAGCTGGACTGACTCTTAAGACTCTATATGCAGAGACACTGAGGGAGAAGAGAAGATTTTCGAGTCTGGCCAGACGAAATGCATGAGGACGCTATTTATAAGCAAACCTCCACTCAATGCAGAAGGGAAAAACGCGTGAGCATTTAATGCAGACGCATTTCCATGAATTGCGCTGGTAACTGTCCCACATATTTAGAACATGTGTCAAATGAAGCATCTGACCGAACCGGTTCGACTCTTTCAACCGGATGGTTCTCTGAACCCGCTGGGCCCAGGGCCCAAAGTCCAATTGCCAAGGCCAAGACCAAGACCAAGACCAAGGCCAAGGCCACAGCCAGGGCCACGGGCGCGGCGCGCGCGCGCCCGTGACAACTTTGATTGACTAGCAATCAACTATAATTTATTACACTCCATTGTTCCCATACTAATATCATGTATATTAGTATTTTAAAAATCCAATATGGGATGAAGAATTAAATGACTCATTTAATTCCTTCATTAATCCCATAATTAGGTGTTGAACCATTCGACTTCCGATTCAATTTTTCACTCACCGAAAATCGGTGTGGCGAGTATGCATACACCATTCTTATCTACTGCACGAGTAGAACGCACTTGTATCAATTAATTTTCGAGAAATTAATTTCAACACCCAAAATTAATTTGTCAACTATTAAAATCTCAAATAAATTTTAATACCAATTAATTACAAAGTAATACCACCAACCATTTTCTCTAACCCATGGAAACAAACTATTAAAACACTCATCCCATCTTCCCCAACTCTCATCCCCAATTTTCCCCACAATCTAAATACACCCTTTTCCAAACCAATCATTACAAGCCACCAAAACATCCTCCACGTAGGCCACTCGGTACACTCTTTACTTCAATAGATTAGCAAGGTCAACATTAGGAGAAAAATAGTTTTTGTCCCGTAAATTGTCTAGGTTCAATTTTTGTCCAATAACTTATTGAATTGTCCATTTATGGTCCCATTTTTCACAGGAAAGTCGAAAACGGTGCCGTTTTTGGCACACGTCAACTCATGTGCCGGCAAATATAAGGGGTTTCCATTTCGGCTGCTCATATGGATGCTAAGTATATAACTTAATTTATTTTTTAATTTTTTCCATTAGAAACTTAGTTGACTCGGTCTCACTAAGTTAAATAAACCAATCAAAATCTTTTCCAAAAAATAAAATAAAAAATAAAAACATATATTTAAAAATATTCAAATATAACTGTTGTTAAAGTGTGAATAACTTGAATTATCTATGCATGAAATTAGAAAAAATAGTTTTTTGGTCCCGTAATTTGACTAGTGCCCAATTTTAATAAAATAAAGTTTATTTTTAAGTTTTGTTTACATAACTTATTGAATTGCCCAATTTTGGCTTCTTGCAATAAATTCGCAAACAACGCCATTTAATTATGTCCCCAAAACGGTACTGTTTCTTACTTTATGGCAAAAATGGGACCAAAATTTGACGATTCAATAAGTTATGAGAACAAAAGCTATACTTTCGGGATCAAAACTGGACACTAGAAAAATTACTGGACAAAAAACTATTTTTCTCCCGCCATTAGCAAGCCCGACATTCAATAGAATGGTAAATTAGCAATGCAGACATTCAATATATTCTTATATGTTGCCCGCATGGGCGTAGCTCAGTTGATTCCTGGGTTGCAGATTGCTACAAGGACACAGGATCGAGTCCTGACAGCTGCAGTGTGGGAGTTTTATCCCTCTAATGTGAGGGATAGCTCCTTGTGGGCACCAGACACTAGTCCTCCCACCTAATGGGCCGCTGAGTCACCATGATTTACCTCCTCCAACCAATCCTGTCGGGCCAAGGCGTGGGGGCCCTGAGGGCGAGGGCTTCGCCTTTTTGCTACAAGATTCTTATATGCTACATTTGACTAATTTATGTACTGTAGCCCGACAAACAATCTGAATACTTGGAGTGCTTTTTAATACCAAAATAATCCCGTTGAGTAGTCCTAGGAACTAATTTATAATAATCAAAATTTTAAATTAGGCTCACTCTCATATGTATCTAGTGCACGGTAAAATCACTTAACAGTTGTGGTTGTATATGTTGAAAAGTGTAGGCTGATTATACTGAAAAATGTTTTTAAACTGCGCTGACAAGTGATTTTCAGTCTATACTTTTCAATGTAAACTAACCACATTTTCAGTGTAATCAAATCATACTTTTCAGTGTAAACACTTTCAACTAGTGAGTGCACCAAATAACTTTTTTTTTCTCCACCAAAATCGGACACTTGATAAGTTATGGGACTAAATAACTTTTTTTCTCCACCAAAAACCAAGTGTTCAAGAGAGTTACTCTTTAAATTATTTTCAGAAATAATTACATATAATTGTTTATTTTATTTTATACATAAATGCACACGTGTAGAGGACCTATCTAGGGTTTCACGTATCAAGTATAAAAGGAGGCAGAAATAGAGAAACCTCATCTACGGCCGTTCTTGTATACACAAGCCCAGATCCAAATTTTCTTCACGACTCTTGCGATATTCAGCGAAGGTAAATCTTGTCTCATTTCTTGTTACGAATTTATTTGTTAATAGTTTTTATTCATTGATGCATCACCGGGATCTTTGAATCGAGTTTTCATTATTTAGATTCAGATTTTATAATTTATTTTCTTCGATTTTCTTACTTAGTTATGCTGAAGAGGGAAAACAGAGAAGATAGATCTATATCATTTGGATATATAGTTTGACCAAATATTTATGTAAGAGGAAAACAGTAACTTCTTTAATTTGTTTCTTTCGCGGGATTTTAGATCAATGGACACTTACAATGTTTTTTGTTGGAATAATGTTAAGGGAAAATTGACAAAAATGTCGTGTATGTTGACGGTAATGGTAAAAATGCCTTTTATGTTTCCAACTTTATGATAATGTCCATTATATTTTCAAAATTAGGCAAAAATGCCCCGTAACCGGCTACAATAGGTTTCTAACCGGTTTTCGCTAACGTGACATTTTATTATCCGTTTTTTCTTTTTCTTTTCAAAATCCTCTTATATTTCTAAAAGAAATAAATCAATTAAAACACAAAATTTGCCCTAATTTCGCAATTGGAATTGCTCGCGTTAAAATGCCTAAGTTTTCCGTCAATTTCTTCGATTCCTCTGTTCAATTGCTCGATTTTGATTGAAAATTAGGGGAAACGGCGTCGTTTGATATTGATTTTTGCCCTAACACTACAAAAAAAAAAACATTTTTAGTGACGAATTTTTTTGTCACTATATTTGTAAATTTTGTTACTAAAAGTAGTTAGTGACAATTTTGGAAGTTGTGACTATAAATGGTGTGGCTAAAAGATTAGTCACGAAAATACCTTAGTCGTCACTATAAGTCATATTTATAGTGACGTTCATATTTTGTCACCAAAGCTTATGTTATAGTCACGCAGCATTATTGTCACAGTTACTCAATGTTTTAGTCACATATATTTGTTATCACTATTAATCAATGTTTTAGTCACATAATATTGTTGTCGCTGTAAATCAATGTTTCAGTCACATTTATTCGTTGCCACTGATAGTAAATGTTTTAGTCACATTTATTTGTTGTCACTAATACTAAATATTTTAGTCACATTTATTTGTTGTCACTAATACTAAATGTTTTAGTCACATTTATCCATTATGAGTAAAACACATATCATAGTTGCAAATAAAATCATGTCAATATAATTAAAGCCTTTAGTCATAATTGATTATTATCACTAAGATATGAAGTTTATGTTGTGATATAATGATTGTGACTATAACTTATTATAAATTATCACTAATGACTAAAAGATCTCATCACAATTTATATTTTTATATTAATATTTTAATATAAAATTTAATTTAATTTAATTAATACTATTTAGAATATTGTTGTCACGGTTTAGTTATCACTAAACTTAAAATTCTCATAATTTATTTAATATTAATTTAATTAAAATAACAACACTAATAAAAATATAAAATATGATATTGTTGCATTCTTATATAACTTATACCTATAAAATAACCTATTTGTGTATTGAAAAAAAAATGAAACATATTAGAACATAGACATAGAGTAGAAAAATGCATTAATACTTAAAACAAATGTTTGAGTCATTGCAAGTCGTAAAGTAGACAAAATAAAGTCAAATAACTAAAAGAAATTACATAACATAATAAAATAAATCATCAAGTTGATGAGTTGCCATAGTACCACAAGTTGCTCCAAAGTTGTCTTTTAAATCTGAAACATACAATAAAAATCTAACGAGTATTTATTGGAAGATAAATAATATCAAAAGATAAATTGCACCAATAAAAGGATGTTACTCACATTAGACTGTGGAGTGTGACTTATTTGGTTCAATGCTTGAAAGATTTGAGGAATTCTAGTTTCTAAGTACTCCAATCTTAAAGTCATATCTTTGTTCTTCGCCTTCAATGCTTCAATTGATTCTTTGTCTTGTTGAAGTTTATTTCTTAAATTTTCATTCTCCTTTTGGAGATCAACATTAATTCTTTCTCTTTTGTCTGAAGGTGGCTTTAATCCATCTCCGCAATCACGCAGTCTATGAGGCTTTTCTTGCCCAAGCGCCTCCACAAATGCTTCATCTTCAGGAATTGCACAATCACCATCTTGTAATTCAACAATTTTATTCAGAAAAAATTAAAAGAAGATGAAAATGCAATATGGTAGAAAATTTTAGTTGTAGATAATATTGAAATTTAGATATATAAATTTATATTTGTTTCATTTGCTCATTAAATTTTAAAACTATAAATTATACCTTTTTTTCAATTCACTAATGATTGTCAATAACAAATTATTGAAGAGTTTTATTATATTGTAAAGTTTGCCTCCATACAAGCCTTAGTGTGTAATTGTCTTTTATTTTGTTATATTTTGTCCACTAGCATCAATCAATGGGAATAACGACTAGTGTTAGTCTAGATTCCTCTATCTTTTGCTATTTATAGTTTGTCATTTTAACCTCATTAAATACACTTAAATACAATTGCAAACACATTACATACAACAAGTTAATATATGTAGGTTTTAATGGCTATGAAGTCTCGTCTACATATTTTCATGCAACATTTACTATGGAAATCTTTACACATGAATATAATTTGTTTGTTTCAAGGAGAGACTTACATAGGCTTCCTTTGAAGGTTCGTCAACCCATTCTTTTTTCCTGTTACTGTATCGGGTTTTTCTCCATAATGATGTGCGTGTTGGCCAATCTTTCGTCACATGATCACGCTGTCATGTATATATGCAAAGAATAATCATAATAAAAATTATATATCATGAACAACAACTATCCAAATATTTTTTTAAATTCGCTTACATCTTTGTAGAAAGACTGGGCAATTGATTTTGTTCCACAAGCATGCTTCATTTTCAATTTTTGGCGGTTCTGCTTGTTTCTATCACTAACTTTCTTCATATAAAGTTGATTAAAATAAATAAATAATTCAATACAAACTACATATTGTTTGAGAAAAAAAAACAGAGAGATCAATTAGTATTTGTACATACATTGTATGCATCGTTTCAAAGTATTTGATCAATTCCTCCCAATCATCGTCACTCACTCCAACAAGACGTTCTTTTCTTTTAAGATAATGAGAATGCAGCTTACTTCTATAACTTCTATATTGACGGTTTAATTGGCCATAGACTACCCTTGTCACTTGATATTCCTCTTCCAAATTAAATTTTTGCTATTCATTGATTAAATTCAATTTTTTATAAACCAAGTTTAAGGAAACACAATAAAGGCTCAAATTAAGAAGAATCGGCATACCTTCAATGCAAGCTACAATTTTCTCTTGATGTCGCGGGGAATATCCTTCCATTGTGGATATTGAAGGGGTATATGCTGCTTACAGATGACCCACCTCAGTTTTGAAGTATTTCGCATTTTCACCCACAATTCTATTTTGGTGAGGATGAATTATTACATCTAGCTTTCCAACTCCACGCCTCTTCTTCTCAACTGAAATTCTAATTGTCTTCCCTCTTCCCCTTCTTTGGCAGATCCCTACATCAATTGTACTATAAATTAGTATTGTTTAAACTACGGTAAAACTAATTGATTGATAAATAGATGACCAGTGGTGTTGACATTGAAGGAAAATGGCTCGATTTCTTGATTTGAGGTGCTCATGTTTGGAACTGCAATGGAAGATACTATTCTATAAATCAATGTTAGAGGAAAGAAGAATAAGAAAACAATCGCACTACAAAGCCGGTGAGCAATTGTTCAAGAAGGTATGAGTAGCAGTTGGAAGCCTAGAGGCAACGATGATTTTATTCGAAGAAACCAAATATTGTGGAGGGAGAGTATTGGAGGGAAATGAAAAAAATTGAATTAGTGAAAGTGAAGTACGTGGATGAATCGTGTATAATTATATTGGTGGTTACAAATTTAAATTATTTCTATTAAGAAATTTCTCCCTTTCACTCTATGCAGGAAAAGAACTTGACGAATTAAAATTACAATTGAGTGAGAATGACAAGTGTGGGACTCTAATAATGGGGGTCGGGGTAGGATAAGCGTGGAGTGTGCATGGTAAGCGATGGGTGTAGAAGGCAGAATTGGGGAGAAGCGGTTCCTGCGGCTTGGATGAATTGGGGAGGACGGCCATAACTTACTGCCAATTGAAATCAGATTTTTTTTTTAATTAACAAGTAGATAATGCTTAGTTTAGTAGGCGGAAGTTATGTCAAAAATATATATAATATATATTATTAAGCGCAAGTCATCCTATAAAATCGTGTGTTAGTTTTATTTTTTATATTTGGAGTTTTGATTTTATTTTGAAGAAAGGTACGTAGTATAATGTAGTAGGTGTTTATTTAAGAGTATTATTAATTTGAGTTCAAAAAAAATTACAATAATTACAATATAATACTACTAACCAAATTACTGATATTTTTTCTGCGATTATTGATACTTATGATTAAATATTTGATACTTTAAAATTGTTGTATGATAAAATTATCATGAACTATTTTTATATAATACTTTGCCAATGTAGGGATGGTAATGAAGCGGGTCTGAGACGGGTTTGACCAATTCCAGGAGCTCCACCACAATTTAAATGGACCCAGACCATCCCAGAATTCGTCGCGTCCAATTCGCGCCGCCCCATTTAATTTTATATTAATTTTAAAATAATTTTAAAATGTAAAATATTTAATTTTTGCATTAAAAAAATAAAATTTAAACATGACAAAAACTTGTGTGAGACAAATTAATACGCATCTCTATTAAAGTGTTAGTGTGTCATGTCCAGTTTATAGTCTATTCTATTGTCTCATGGTATGAGACAGTCTTACACAAGACCTGCTTTAAAATATATTTGCTTCAAATAATATTTAATATTCATTTAATACTTTAAAATTGTCAAGTATTATGTGAACTATCCTCACGGTAACTATTACAGTGAACAACAATTTATTAATACCTTATGTTGAAACAACTAATATCTTTAGTTATAATAATTAATACCACTTCAACTAATACATTTAGTTAAAACTACTAATACCCTTTGAAATTGATACATTTAGTGTAATTTATCAATACCCTTCAAATAAGTTACACCGTGAATATCATTCACATAATACCTTCTCCTTTATAATAACATATACAAGCAATATATTAATAAATTTACATATATTAATTTGAATATAATTTCATATAAATACATAAAATAATATAGGAGTTTAATCGATCTAAGGCCTAAAAGATGAATCAACTATCGATTCAAGGCCTAAGAGAATTTTTTATAGATGTAAGACTCGATTCATATAAAATTATTTATTTAAGACTCGAAATATTAACACCGTTCATTTAACAAAATCTAATGAGACACTTAATTGCCACATATGACAAATTGTAGAGTGAAAATGGTTCATACATGAACCATTGAAGTGTATTAGTTGGTTTCATTAAAGAGTATGAGTTGTTTTCACTAAGGGTATAGTTGTTTTCACTGAAGAGTATTAGTCGTAAATAAAAAATAAACTACTGACTCTTCAATGAAAACAACTAATACCCTTTAGTGAAAACAACTAATACTCTTTAGTAAAAATAACTAATATATTTTCGATAATTTATGTATGAACCAATTTTACTTTATACATACTCGTCACATATTATTTCTACGTGTCATCCACCACAACAGCAAAAAAAATTAAAAAGATTAATGAGTTAATTGAGGGGTAATAGCTCGCGATTTGGGTTTCTAGAATTTTATTTCTAAAAGAAAATCTTGCAGAAATTTCTAATAGAAGATGATGGGGGATTAGTTATGGTTTCTGGATTATAGAAACAATCCAATTTATTTGGCTTTGATAAAATAAAATCAAACTTTTGTTAAGTAAAATCAATCTGCTATTCCTCAAACAATGTAGTAGCTTTAAGTAATTTAATATTTTTTTCACCAAATTATTATTATCCCTGTTATATGAAATTAGAAATTTGTAAATAAAATAAAAAATATATCTACTTGAGCAAGTGCAATACACTACTTAATGGTGAATTAACGAAGATTACTCTAGAATGACATTGATATCAATTATATATATAAGGCAAAAACTTGTATGAGACCGTCTCATGGCATGAGACCATACAAATTAACACCTACCTCTACCAAAGTGTTAATGAGTCAATGTCTTAATTACACTCATTCCCATTGTCTCATGCCATGAGGCGGTCTCACACAAGACCTACTCTCTCTCTCTCTCTCTCTCTCTCTCTCTCTCTCTCTATATATATATATATATATATATATATATATATATATATATATATATACACGAGTAGGTTTTATATGAACATGCTTCATGATAAGCTTATTATGAAATTGTTTTAAAATATTGAATATTTAATTAGGAATATCATTAATCTCATCAGGGATATCATTTTCAACAAAATTTACAACAATTACAAATACTTAATACTAAATTAAAAGGAGGAGATTAATGTTTATTATTTTCAAATTGTTATTATCGAATCAACAGTGGTAATATGTGGCATGTTTAATACGAGTTGTTATTATTGACCCAAAAAGTCTGAACGGATTTTTTTAAAAGACAAATTATAAAGTGAAAATGATTTATATATGAATCATTGAAGAGTATTAGTTATTTTCACTAAAGAGTATTAATTGCTTTCAATAAAGAATATTAGTTGTTTAGTGAAAATAAACTAGCACTATTCAGTAGAATCAACTTATACCCTCCGGTGGAAACAACTAATACTCTTTATATAGTGAAATCAACTAACATCCTTTAATAATTCATGTATGAATCTATTTCACTATATACCTACACTTTTTAAAATTAAGTGAAAAATATTGAAGGTAAAGTTACAATTCCAAATATTAATATATAATATATAATATATATAATATATATAATAATAATATAATATATATGTATATATATATCAACGTAGAAGTATAGTTATGAACTTTTAATTACAATTTTAACAAAAATTATTTATATTTTTATTATTTGTGCATATCTTAAATTATTACATATGGAATTGATATACTAAAAAATTGACTTAACTTTATATTTATTTATTAACAATCAAATATTTTACATTCCAATTTGATATTAAAAATTTAACATTATAATATATTCTAATTGATATAGTATTTGAATTTAAATATTAATAACTAATTTGGTATTCAAATTTGAATTTAAGAAGTATGGATTTTTAGTTATATTAAGAATTAAACATATTCATTTGTTCAAATTTAAATATAACGGATAAATTTAATATTACAAATCAAATTATTTAATTTTTAAACTTTTAAAATAATTATCATATCAAAAAAAAAAAAAAAAAAAAGGTTACAGATGAAAAAATAAATTAATATGTGTACAAAAAAAGTAAATTTTAATTTTTAAAACTCAATAAATTTCTCTTACAACGGTAATAATATTTTCACATCACTATTGCTTATAGTGAAAAAATAAAATAAAAGAATAATTAATGATAATTTCAAATGTTATCTATGTTTATAGTTTGTGACATAGGCTTTTTCCCACAAAACCAAGTTATTTTTGTTAATCTTTTAGGAATGAAAATTGATGATAATATATAAATTTGTCACTAGTTATGATAATTTATGGTATTGTGTAACATAATAAATTATATCATTATATTTTTACTTTTAGTAATTAAAAATATTTAATACAATATTAATAGTATATTATTATCATTATATTTGTACTTTTAGTTAAAAATATTCAATACAATATTAATAGTATAATATTCAATACAATATTAATGATATATAATGTTGTCACTAATTAACATAAAATAATGGTATTTTGTTACATAATAAGTTACTGTCACTATTTCTTTGAATTTAGTGACAAAACATTAAATAAAATATTGACAATGTACAAAGTTGTTACTAATTAGTACAATATGTGTTATTTTAACATAATGAATTATTGTCACTATTCGTGTAGCGATAAATATTCAATTAAAAATAACAGTATAATAAATTGCCATTTATTACGTTATTTTGTAACATAATATAGTATTGTCACTATATGTGTATTTTTTGTGACAAATATTAAGTTAAATATTGATAATATATAAAATTGTCACTAATTAAGTTATTTTGTAACACAATGAATTATTGTCACTATATGTGTGATTTTAGTGACAATTTTTTAGTTAAATATCGACAATTTAAAAAGTTGCCACTAATTACGTTATTTTCGTAATATATTGAAATATTGTCACTACATGTGTGTGTGTTTTTAGTGACAAATATTCAATTAAATATTGACAATATAAAAAACTATCACTAATTATGTTGTTTTGTAATAAATTGAAATTTAGTAACTACAAGTGTGATTTTAGTGACAAATTTTTAGTTAAATATCGACAATATAAAAAGTTGTCACTAATTAAGTTATTTTGTAACATATTGAAATATTGTCACTACATGTGTATTTTTTTAGTGACAAATATTCAATTAAATATTGACAATATAAAAAACTATCACTAATTATGTTGTTTTGTAATAAATTGAAATTTTGTCACTACATGTGTGTTTTTAGTGACAAACATTATATTAAATATTGACAATATAAAAAATTATCACAAATTACTCTATTTTGTAACATATTGAATTATTGTCACTACATTTGTGTTATTAGCGACAAAAAATCAATTGTCACTAATATTTTTGTCACTAAACATGTTTTTTTTTGTAGTGTAATTTCGCAATTGGAATTGCTCCCGTTAAAAAAAGCCCAAAATTTCCGTCAATTTCTCCTATTCGTCTGTTCAATTGTTCGATTTCGTTTGTAAATTAGGGGAAAAGCGAAATGACGTCGTTTGATATCGATTTTGGTAATGATTTGTTAACAGGCGAGAGAGATCCGGAGAAAGGCCGCCTCATGTCGTCGTCATCTCCGCGAGCGCCGCCGCTGGTCGTATCAAATTCCGGCAAATTACTAAATCCTTCAAATTCAAGCAAACTATTATCCTCCCCAAACTCCAGTAAATTCCTAAGCTCCTCAAATTCCAGCAAACTACTCTCCTCTACCAATTCCAGCAAACTCCTCGGTTCCTCCAATTCCGGCAGAGCGCTGGTGGTTTCCAACTCTGGAAAAGCCCTAATCGTCTCGAATTCGGGCAAAAAGTTCGACCAATCGGGGCGGAAGAAATACGTGAAGCAGGTAACCCTCCGTATCCCCAAATCTTGTGTTTTAATTGATTTATTTCTTTTAAAAATATAAGGGGATTTTGAAAAGAAAAAGAAAAAATCGATAATAAAATGCCACGTCAGCGAAAACCGGTTAGAAACCTACACTACAAAAAAGATGGAGATTAGCGATGGGAATTTTGCGACTGCAAGAATATCCGTCGCAAATTCCTGAATTTGCGACGGATTTTTGTAAGCCGTCGCAAAAAATGACAATTTGCGACGGCTTAGGAAGTCCGTCGCAAAATATAGTAATTTGCGACGGATAAGTCGTCGCAAAATCTAGGGCCCACCAACTTCGTCTTGAACTGGCTACATTTGCGACGGAAAGGTCGTCGCAAATTTCAATTTTGAGTTTGCGACGGTCAATTCCGTCGCAAAACATACCCGTTTAAAGGTGACCGTTCGGGAAACGACCCGTTTGACTGATTTGCGACGGAATAGGCCGTCGCAATTTAAACTTTGTAATTGCGACGGACTAAAGCCGTAGCAAATGTGAGCGGTTGAAATTTGTCAGGCGGGTTGGTGGCCAATAATTGACCCGTGTCGTCGCAAAAGAGCTCTGCGACGGAATAGCCGTCGAAAATAATGCAATTTGCGACGGAAATTTAGGCCGTCACAAATTTACGCAGTTTTATACCAGTCCCCTTCCTTTTCCTTCCCTTTCACTTTCACTCACGAAAAAAAATAAGAAATGATACGGTTTTAATATGTTCTTCACGTATAATTGGTGTATTTGTCATTGCCTTCAACCTCAGCGTACGTATTTGTCATTGCCTTCAACTTCACCGTACGTTTTTACATTTTTAACCGTTTAATTGTCATATTTTTATTGTTTCAATTTTTTAGTACACTATTAGGTAATGAGCATGATATATGTTTATTTGATGGGTTTTAGTATGATTGATGATATATGTTTATTTGATGGGTTTAGGTTAATTTTAGTTTGTGTGATATTTTATACCTATTTTTAGTCGAAACTCTGCTCAATTTTTCTGTACACTATTAGATAAATTGTGTGATGTTTGTTTATTTGATTGGTTTACTATGATTGATATATATGGTTGCGTTGGATTGATTTTTGTGAAGAAAAATTGTGTATATCCTTATTTTTAGGCATACTCTGCCCAATTTTTTACAACTCATGTGATATTTACTTTTAATTTGTAACAGATGCAATTTCCAGATCGTGGTTGGATGTACTCAATACCTAGAATGATAGGAGGAGGCATTAACTCTGTCTTTTGCAATAAAATTGACGAGTTTATTGAGTTTGCACTACAACATCCATGCAATATGGATTGTATGGGTAATATTAGGTGTCCGTGTAAAGACAGAAGATGCAGAAATATGAGATTCTTGAGTGTTGATGAGGTTAGAACTCATCTTGTGATTTCCGGTTTTGTTCCCCGTTATTACAACTGGACCAGTCACGGTGAACAACGGTGGAATGTTGACATCGAAACCGTAGAATACTGGTATACTGGGTGGAGCGGTGGTGGAAGTTCTGATGTTGGTGGTTCAAGTTATGTTCCGTATACTCAATTTGAACCACAAATAGAGGATGAACCTGATAGATATCGGATGATGATTGCAGAATCTGTTTTGGGTGGTCAACCACAATTCAATGAAACACCTATGGAGGAGGAACCAAATCATCGGTCAAAGAAGTTTTTTGATATGCTTAAAACCGTTGATCAAAAGTTGTTTCCTGGTTGTGAGACTGAGACGCAATTGTCATTTAATGCTCAAATGTTGAACATCAAAACTGAAGGCAAGGTCAGTCAAAAAGTGTTCAATCAATTTGCTATATTGTTCAAACGAGCTCTACCTGAAGACAACACGGCGCCTGATAATTTCTATCAGAGCAAGAGACTCTTGAAACATATGGGTCTACCCTTTGAGAAGATTGATTGTTGTACAAACGGTTGCATGTTGTTTTGGGATGAGGATGAGGATCAGGATCATTGCAAGATGTGTGGTCACCCACGGTACAAACCATCTGGTCGTACAAAAAGTAAGAAGAAAGTGCAGTTGAAGGCTTATAAGGCAATGTATTAACTTCCCATCACTCCTCGTCTAGAGAGGTTGTATCAGTCCAGTGCCTCGGCTAAAGACATGACATGACATGCTGAGGAGTGTTCTGGTGAGAATTCTGGAGAGATGCGACATCCTGCAGACTCGGAGGCATGGAAACATCTTGATAGGGAGTTCCCAGATTTTGCAAGGGAGACGAGAAATGTGAGGTTAGGCTTGTGCACGGATGGTTTTGCCCCATTTGGAATGCACGGAAAAAAGTATTCATTATGGCCTGTGCTGTTGACCCCGTACAATCTACCTCCTTGGTTGTGCATGAAGCCTCAACATATATTTCTTAGTATATTGGTGCCTGGACCACACAACCCCAAGCATAAATTGGATGTATATCTCCAGCCATTGATTAAAGAGTTGAAATCTTTGTGGTCTACGGGGGTGGAGGCCTACGACGTTTATAGGAAGCAGAACTTCACGATGCGAGCTGCACTTTTGTGGACCATTAGTGACTTTCCAGCATTTTCTATGTTGTCTGGGTGGTCAACAGCAGGAAAACTAGCATGCCCGTATTGCATGGACGGTTCTGATGCATTCTATCTTCCGTTGAGTAGAAAAGTGTCATGGTTCGACAACCATCGCAAGTTTCTTCCTCCTGATCATCCCTTTCGGAGGAACAAAACAGAATTTCTAAAGGGTAAAAATGCAGTAGGCCGTCCAAGACCACGGATTCGATCAGGTATGTGTCTGGGTACTGAATCACTACTGATGTCTATGTGTCTCATATATATAAGTTAACCATATATAAATTAATTATTTCAGGTGATTCGTTGTTGTATGAGGTTACAGTCACTGATTTGATGAAGACAACTGAGGCGGGTGCAATGGAGCACAATAAACGTATCCAGGGTGGTTGGAAGAAGAGAAGTATCTTTTGGGACTTACCTTATTGGAGCAAGTTGTTGATTCGACACAATTTGGATGTGATGCATATAGAGAAGAATGTTTTTGACAACTTGTTTCATACGGTCGTGGGTACTGAAGGGAAGACCAAAGACACTTCAAAATCCAGAGATGAGTTGAGGCTCTTCTGTTCTCGTACTTCCCTACACAAGGATGAGCAGACAAGAACATATCCCCAGGCCTCTTACACAATTAGTAAAGCAGAAAGGAAGAATTTGTGTAAGTGGGTGAAAGAGTTGAGCTTCCCTGATAATTATGTGTCGAATTTGGGAGACAGAGTTGACACGGAAACCGGAAAGGTGTCTGGAATGAAGAGTCATGATTGTCACGTGTTCATGCAACGACTCTTACATAAATTATTGTATATATAACAAGTGAAAAACGAAAATGAATTAATTTGGTGAATTATGAAAAAAAAAACGAGTCAATTTGGATACATACACAATTAATTGCGTACAAATGAACGAATTATAAATTTAAGCGGGAGTCGAAATAAATAAATTTACATAAATAATAAAAATTAAATGGCCCCAATATTTATAAAAACAAGTTAGAAACGAAAATAAATTAATTTGGTGAATTGTAGAAAAAAAATGAGTCAATTTAGATACATACACAATTAATTGCGTACAAATGAACAAATTATAAATTTAAGCGAGAGTCGAAATAAATAAATTTATAGAAATAATAAAAATTAAATGGCCCCAATATTTATAAAAACAAGTTAGAAACGAAAATGAATTAATTTGGTGAATTGTAGAAAAAAAATGAGTCAATTTAGATACATACACAATTAATTGCGTACAAATGAACGAATTATAAATTTAAGCGGGAGTCGAAATAAATAAATTTACAGAAATAATAAAAATTAAATGGCCCCAATATTTATAAAAACAAGTTAGAAACGAAAATGAATTAATTTGGTGAATTGTAGAAAAAAAAATGAGTCAATTTAGATACATACACAATTAATTGCGTACAAATGAACGAATTATAAATTTAAGCGGGAGTCGAAATAAATAGTTTTACAGAATAATAAAAATTAAATGGCCCCAATATTTATAAAAACAAGTTAGAAACGAAAATGAATTAATTTAGTGAATTGTAGAAAAAAAAAAGAGTCAATTTGGATACATATACAATTAATTGCGTACAAATGAACGAATTATAAATTTAAGCGGGAGTCGAAATAAATAGTTTTACAGAAATAATAAAAATTAAATGGCCCCAATATTTATAAAAACAAGTTAGAAACGAAAATGAATTAATTTGGTGAATTGTAGAAAAAAAAAAGAGTCAATTTGGATACATATACAATTAATTGCGTACAAATGAACGAATTATAAATTTAAGTGGGAGTCGAAATAAATAATTTTACAAAATAAAAAAAATAGTTGGGGAAAATATTTTAATAAACAACTTAGATACGAAAAGAAATTAATTTGGTGAATTATTAAAAAAATGACTTAATTTGAATACATATACAATTAATTGCAAAAAAATAAACGAAAGTAGCTTGTGCCATAGTGGCGCGCGCCCTCTCCTCTTGCACAAAAGGTCCCGTGTTCGATTCCCCTTGGACGCAAAAAATTGATTAATTGTTCCAGGCCTAATAAGACTAATATTGAAGGTGGGCTGCATATAATAAGGAATGGGCCGGTTGGCCCAGTGGTCCGCGCCCGCCCCGGCTGCCTCGGGTGCCCGGGCTCGAACCACGCGAGCCACTTTTTTTTTTGTATAGGCTCGGTAATTTGCGACGGCCATATTCCGTCGCAAATATTGAATTTTGCGACGGAAAACAGCCCGTCGCAAATTATAACACAAAAAAGTATAAAAAATATATAAAAACATTTGCGACGGAATTTAGCCGTCGCAAATGTTGTTGACCCGATCGGGTCTGACCCGAAAAGTTTGCCTCGCAAATTCTGTGTGACCCGGCCGGATCTGACCCGCCGATTTTGCGACGGATTTTTCCGTCGTTAATTTGCGACGGATGGCCAAATCCGTCGCAAAAATTTGCTACGGCTGTTTTAGGTACGGATACGTGTCCGTCGCAGATCCCGTCGCAAAACACTGTTTGCGACGGATTTTCCGTCGCTAATTCCGTCGCAAAACAGTGTTTTTTTTGTAGTGCTATTGTAGCCGGTTACGGGGCCTTTTTGCCTAATTATAAAAATATAATGGGCATTATCATAAAGTTGAAAATATAAAGAGCATTTTTACCAATACCGCCAACATACGGGGCATTTTTGCCAATTTTCCCTAATGTTAATCTAGGGCCTGAAAGATGGTATAAATTTAAGGCCCAAGAAATTTTTTTCTATCGATTCAGTACTTGAATGATAGAATGTTTATCCAGTAACCTTTGCAAGTTTTTTTTTTTTCAGCTGGATAAAATTTTGGTGATGTGCATTAATCAAAAATTCAAAACTTGTCTATGGTAATTTGTGGCAGAAAATTATTACCGTTTTACAGGATATTTAACTTTTCATCATAAAATCCGGATCCTTTTCTTATTTCAATTGACACTTACAATGTTTTGTGCTTATCCAGTCATTCGATTGTAACCTGTGCAAGTGTATATTTTTTTTTCTCTTATTGGGTAAAGCTGGGCAAACTTTTCTATGGTAATTTGTGAAGTATGAAAAAATTCCGACTCATCTAAAAATTTGAACTTGTAGAGAGTTGTAGAATTAATTCATTTAATTACTTCCCTTAACCCAAACTAGAAGATTATTAACAGTTTTATTTTTACCAGATATTTTTTGTTTCTATAAGATATTTAACTTTCCTGAAAATATATGTGTGTGCAGGAAAGAATATGAATGGTGGAATTCCGTGCGTTTAGGTATGTCTGAATATTCCAAGAATAAACAAAATATGGCGGATAAAATGCAGAAAGAAAGAGATTCAAGAAATATTGATTTAGATCCTCAAATTCAGTCAGGTTGTCTTGCTGTTGCTGCAACCGTTTCCTCAAGTCCTCGTAACAAAACACTAATTTTTTATATGAAAAAATTGGTGTGGGAGGTTTTTGAGATGAAACCAAATACTGGGGAATGGAGAAAGTTGCCCAACATTTGCTTGGAAGGCCAAAAGCGAAAGATTCAAAGGCTTGCCTTTAACTTAAATCACAGTGCTATATATCCAGAGATGTTGGCCTTGAAAATTGAAGTTGGTTTCGCGATTTTCTACAATCTTATTACATGTGAAAAGTTGTCTATCTCCAACTGCTGTGGCACTCTCTAGCCACTTTGGAGTCAAAACTTCATATGTTTGATTGTCTGATGAATCTCGATGTATGGATTAAAAAATCTACCATATTTTGTAGGGGTAAATTGCAAGGATGGTACCATGAGAATTTGTACTTGACAGATTTGGTCTCATGTTCTTTTTTGGTCCCATTTTTAGCAGAAAAGGTCCCATCCGTTAAATATTTTACAGTTTTCTATGGAATACTGGATGGAAAAACCTTTCCAACTTGATTTTTGGAGGAAAATGGGCCAGCTTTTGCTATTAACAATCATTTTAAGGTAAAATGCAAGTATGGAGGCGATTCTGCAACTTTAGTTCGTAGAGTTTTAAGATATTGTAAATTAATTATTTGCAGAAAACTAATGGGCGTGTGGGCCTCATGCTCGTTAATCTGTTATTTTTTGACGGAAAAATCGTATGGGACTATTTGCGCTTAAAAAAGGACCAAATTCATGAGGACCAATTCTTATGGAACTATTTATGCAATTTTCCCTATTTTGTAGTCGTTTATAACTTAAATTTCATTATAGTAAAGGTGTTATCTACCTTTGGAATGCTGCAATTGAATGATGTTTTACGATTTCACATGTATCCTGCACTAGAGTAGCTGAGCACTCTAGGTTTTATAGCTTAGATTTTATTAGAAGAATAATTTATAAATGGTCGAAAAGAAATAATTTTACACAAAATAAAAAAATTGACAATATTTATATAAACAAGATAGAAACGAAAAGGAATTAATATGATTAATTAATAAAAAAAAGTCTTAATTTGGATACATATACAATTAATTGCGTAAAAATGAACAAATTATAAATTTACATGTTATTGAAATAAATAATCTTACAATAAAACACAAGTTGGACACAACATTTATATAAACAAGTTAGAAATGAAAAGGAATTAATTTGATGAATATAGAAAAATTACTCAATTTGAATACATATATACAATTAATTGCGTAAAATGAACAAATTATAAATTTGCACGTTGTTGAAATAAATAATGTTCCAGAGTAAAAAAAAAGTTGGAAACAACATTTATATAAACAGGTTAAAACTAAAAAAGAATTAATTTGATGAATTATGAAAAAAATGACACAATTTGAATACAAATACAATTAATTACGTGAGAATGAACGAAAGTAGCTTGTGCCCAAGTGGGCCATGCATGGGAGGTTGGCAGTTTGATTTCCGTTGGGTGCAAATTTGGAATTTATTGTTTCAAGCCAAATAAGGCTAATATAAAAGGTGGGCCACATGTAATAGCTTGAGGGCCCGTGGCCTAGTGGTTCGCGCTCCAGGTGTGCGCAAACCATGCGAGCCACATTTTTTTGAATAGTCTCATGATGCGACAGGCAATTTTCGTAGCTAATATATAAAATAAAAAATTAATAAAATTTGCGATGGAATATTCGGTCACGAATTGTATATTTAATATATATGTGAGAAAAGTTGCAACGAAATTGGTCTGTCGCAAATTCTCTAGATCACAAAACCCTTTTCTATCGCAAAAACCCGTCGTAACGAATTTTCCGTCACAAAAGCCGTCGCTAATCGGCGAGTTTTGTTTTAGTGATAATCTCATTATTTATAGTGAAAAATTGGTCACCATTATTCACGTACGGTGAACAATATACGTTCTCTACAATCTAAGATAAGTGTTTTATCAGGATTATACACAGTTGAGGGTTAAACAGTTTATAGTATATGTTTTATTTATAGGAATTTAGTCGAGGGAAACTCAAAATATATATTCAAAAGTAAGTAAAGATCATGAAGTGTTTACAGTTTGAGTGTTTTGTAGAGTACGAGATGTAATCTTGTTGTCGCTCTTGGAGATACACCTTTGTATGCGTCTTGGCTAGTGTGTGATGAACAAGGGATTCAAAGACTCTCATAGTGGATATAGATATTTAATATTGAACTAATTAAATCTTGGTTGTTCATTGTTTTTCTTTGATATATCTTCATAAATGTGTGTTCTCATCTTGATCAAACATTTCCTTGCTGATTTTAGAGTAGTTTTAAGTGGGACTAAAACTTAGAACTCACAACTCAAAAAATTTCCTAAAAATTTATAAAAACATATCATTCCATCAATAAAAGAATTGAAGAAATTGATTACGTGCTTGTCAGTTCACCAAGCCCCCAAATACCCCAAGAATCCTCCAAGAGACCTTAAAACACCAATAATTCGTTCCCAAAGAGTATCGAACCTGGGTCACTCACTAAAGTTAGAAATCCAGTGGCCAGGTGGGCTAAGCCACCTAATAACATAATGTATACATATTAATTTGTTCATCAGGTAAACATAATGAAATTATACCTACTCGGTATTAGAATTATGGAATTGTCACCATTATGAAATAACTTGTTTTATTCATAAAATTTACCAATAAATTCATAACTTAACCTCGTTAAAGAAATTTAATTAATTAATTAAGTGAAATTTATTATGTGAGAAAGAAATGCAATTGATGTGCATTCCCAGAGCTTTTTTGATGAATACATTGTAAGATTCTCACAAGGGTCGTAGAGAAGTCTCTTGAAAAGATTATGATCAAGATGAGTCAAACTAGTGATTGCATGTAAACTGATATACTTTATAGTTTTGTTTTTTATACTCATATTATAGTACTAGAAATCACGTAGATAAATTCAAGTTGCTTCCTTGCTCTTGTTTTAGGGGTGGAATTCGCACATAAATATTAGTAGCACATGTAATACACGGATTTTCTTACAGTAGATTAATAGATGAAACACAAGTTATTCCTCTAATGGAACACTATAAATATAAAGCAACAATTAATTATTCGCGTAATTAATTAAATCAGTGATCCAAAGAACATTAATTTCAGCTGATTCACAACAGTTGATTGATCTAAAATACTTGGAAATCCTCCACTTATTCGTCTTTACACAATAAATCTGGATTTGGTAAGGTCCGGTGTAAAACCTCCAAGTTGTGGATAAACGTTCATTGTCTCAATATAATTTGTGGTGTAGAACTTGCAATTAAAAATTAATTTTTTGGTGTAGTACCTATTAAAATATATATATTTATATGAAACACACCTTATAATTAATAACTAGCTTTAAAAATAAATTCAATATATCCCTAGCTGACCTGGCCCTAACAACTTCTATGGGTCTGTCCCTAGGCCTCACTTGTGAAGGCCTATTCTGATCTTGTTGTCTCTGAAGAGCTTGGAGAGCAGCAATAGTCTTGGCCAGTTCATTAGGATTATTTGCTAGGGCCTCCATTTTAGGTGGGAGATTATGGGTTATAGCAGTATGTTGTGACTTGTTCGCATGCCTGGGATTACGATCCTGGTGGTCGGCCGACGAAGCTCGGGTGGGAGATGCTCTCCTTGACAAGCGTGATGCTTGGGTTTCCTTGGATTGAGGCATTTCAGATTAATTTGTTTTTGTTCTTATGATGAAGAACACCAAGAACACTTTTATTTGAATCTTCAAATGTTTCTTGAAACTTTCTTCAAATCTTCAAGTCTTTAACTTGAAGTTCTTGATTAATCACACTGAATTGAAGGTTCGAACCCTCCTTATAGCGCCAATTTGTTGGTGATCAAATTTAATCGATAGGATTAGTGACTGTTTTAATTCGGTTTAAGACCACCAATCAATTACGTGTGATTGATTACCACCGTAAATGGTAAATCGAAGATTCGGGATGTGAAATGATAAACACGAAAGTCGAAATTGTATTAATTTCGTATGTGTGTACATTTAGGTGTGTTAATGTGTGTTTTGAGAGTATTTATGAATTTGAACTTGTATTTCTTAAGAGGTGTCTATGACTCTTGGTCTCCCTAGCCTGCATGCTTGACAAGTGTCCTAATGACATTTGTTTGACCTTATCTAAGCTGAATCTTAGTTACAAAGTCTTCTTTGGTCTTATCTCAGACTTCATTGTTGTTCGTCCAGGTCGGTTTAGTTGATCCAAAATGGTTTTTTCATAGAAGTTGTTCACCTTTTGAGGGTATGGCTCAGAAGTTGTTCGCCTTTGTGTTTTACACAGATTGGTTTTGGGATCTTGGTCCTTTGTTCGTTCCCATACACCTCTTAAGCTGGTAGATGCACCATCTTTCATAATGTTGTTCGTCATTACCAAACTTGGTGGAGGGTTCATATTTGGCTTCGGGTCTCTAGACCTGTTCGCCAATATGTTGTTCGTCGGAATTGTTGTTCGTCAGTTTATACACTCCCTGGATTGGTTTATGCACCCCAAATTGATTTTATTTGCTAATCATCTTTGATTTGGGGTTGGTTCTTCATAATCCTTTTTAAGGCATTAATCCTTGTTCGTCCAGCAATAATTGATGTTCGCCTATCAACAAGTGTATGTGCGAACGAGCAACTTTATAGGTCATTATCCAAAAGTGAACAACAAATACAGAAGAAATATAAGTGCTGTGCCACCAAGCACACAATGACGAACAACTATGAATCTGTGATAAGGCCAAATACAAGACTTTGTAATTAAGTTTCAACTTAGATAAGGTCAAATGTTGTCAAAAGGACACATGTCAAGCATGCAAGCTTGGTAGTCCAAGAGTCATGTACACAACCTACTTCAATGAAAATAAGTTCAAATTCACAAATACTCCAATACACACACTCATACACCTAAAAACACACACATACGAAATAAATATCAATTCAATACTCGTATTTACGATTTTATAACCTGATCTACCGAATTTACCATTTACGGTTGTAATCAATCACATGATCTTGTTTGGTGATCCCAAAACCGGTTAAAAACATCCACTAATCCACGCGATTAGTACCGATCACCAATAAATTGGTGCTAAAAAAGGGTTCGAACCTCCGATTAAGTGTGATTATCAAGAACTTCAAGTTTAAAACTTGAAGATTTGAAGAAATCCTTGAGAAAACACTTGAAGATTCAAACAAAAGTGTTCTTGGTGTTCTTCAAATTCAAATTTGAAGATTCAAAGATTGAGAAGATAATTCAAATCAGGATGCCTCAATCCAAAGAAACTCAAGTCTCACATCCATCAATGAGGGCTTCTCCAACTCGAGCTTCATCTAATGGTCATCAAGACCATGGGCCACGACATGCAAATATGGCTCGACCATCGGTGATAACCCGTATAATGCCTCTAGGATTCGAGGCACTGGCTAGATATCCCAATGAGCTAGCCAAAACCATTGCTACTCTCCAAGCCCTCCAAAGACAAAAAGAACACCCTAGACCTTCACAAGCAAGGTCTAGGTCTCGACCACTTGAAGTAGTGAGAGCCAGATCTGCTCGGGGCAAGCAACATGAGGTCAACAGTGCCCAAAATCAAAGAAACAAGGGCAAGGCTAAGGTGGTGGACCAAATTGAAGGCCAGGTTGAATCTGTCCCCCCCGGGCGAACAACTATGTCAAGTCATGGGACTTCACGTCCTAGCGCACAAGACAGACTGGGCCGGCTCCAGCTTCAACCAGAAGTTGCTCGCCCAGGAGCAGAGGATGGGCGAGCAGCTTGCGAGCAAATACGTCCATCGATACATGAAAGATTAACTAGGTCTGCCTTCGGGCGCCTAGGGCCAAATGCGGTGAGCAACCCAAGGAGACAGCCACAGGAGATTCTTCCTCTAAATGAGGGACTGTGATGAGCAGAGGGACATGCATCCCTGCTCGTCGAAGAGCCTCCAAGCCAGGGGGCATCTCTTGATGAGTTATCAAGCTTGAGAAAAGTCGTGGAAAGTATGCAAGGATAACTTGACCTACAAAGAGGAATTGGGACTTTCGGCATGCCATCTTCACCACTATATTCAATCATTCTGAAGACTCTAATCCAGAAGAAGATACAATTTCCGACAAGCATACAATATAAAGGCTGATTCCCGTGTTCATCTAACAAAGTATTAAGACTATATGATCTCCGTGGGGGCTAGTGATACTACTCAATGTCGGAATTTTCCCTTAACTTTGGGGGACAGGGTGCACAAGTGGTTTTCTGCAATGCCACCAACATCCATTCATTCATTCGCTCAGCTTAGCCGGGAGTTCCTCTCTCATTTTTCAACTGCAGGAATGTATCTTTCCCAAAAATACCGGTTGTCAGATTTAAAATAAAACGACGATGAATTAGACCAGGCTTTCATGGAAAGGTTCAATAAAGTATTTCTGGAGGGGGAACCAGTTTGTGAAGATACTAAGATTGTAGTCGTCATGACCGGGCTGAAGAAAGGATCAGATCTATGGAAGAAGGTACGTCTGAAGTGCCCAAAAAGTTATGCCGAGTTCAGAAACCAAGCTGGCATATTTGTCTCCATGCAGGAAGCTTTACAAACAAACTTGGGGGATAACAGAACTGATCAAAAGGAGAACAATAAGAAATCTGGCGGAACAGACTATCGAGTCCCAAAAAACATGAAGGCATTCAATGAAGGAACAGAGTTGAAGGAGAAATTGAACCAGGCACTAACAATATCTATTGATACTGTGTACAACAACGTGAAGGAAAAAATGTTGCTCTCCCCTCCCCGGAAGATTCATCAAGAGAATGGCAAACTCAACCCGAACAAGTATTGTGCCTACCACCAAAGTGTGGGGCATTTTACTAGTGAATGTAGAGATTTGTTGAAGCAACTTTAGCGGTTTTACGTGGAGGGCAAACTCTCTAATTTTGTAAAGAGGCAACCTGGGAAAAGAGCCTGGGAGACCATCTCAGATGATGAAATTGATGATCAACCTCTAAGGAACAACAGACTCGGGCGACCAACTCCCGCTGTTGCTGCTCGTCTAGTAGAAGATGTATATATTATGGAATCATTAGAACCTGCTAGAGGTGTTCTGATGAACGACCACCAATGTCAAATCGCAAAAGGAAGGTTGAATTACGGACGATAGATCATGTACAAGAAATGAGAGTTAATCCATCCGTCCTACAGACATCGGAGTTGACCTTTACAGAAAAGGACTTGGAAGGAATATTGACCCCCCATAATGATTCTCTCGTAATTTATGCCAAGATTATGGGGACCAGGGTGCACCGATTGTTGGTAGACATTAGAGCCTATGCCAACATCCTCTTTAAGAAGATGCTTGATCAACTGGGAGACTATTCGAGCTATATTCAAGATTTAAATCATCATATTTTAGGCTTCGACAATGCTATAACAGTCCCTTTGGGAATTATTAGGTTGTCTGTACAACTTGTATCGACCAAAGAACCCGAAAAAAATATAATAAGAATGGTAGAATTTTTGGTTGTAGATCAAGAATCAACCCACAATGGGTTCCTTGGTTGACCCATTTTAAATGAATTCAAAGCTGCATGTTCAACCT
This sequence comes from Ballota nigra, assembly GCA_947034835.1. Taxonomy (NCBI): domain Eukaryota; kingdom Viridiplantae; phylum Streptophyta; class Magnoliopsida; order Lamiales; family Lamiaceae; genus Ballota; species Ballota nigra. The sequence continues at coordinate 29,583,478 of OX344728.1, read as the reverse complement.
ACTAATATTGTATAAAGTTCCCAACACAAGTGGAGCTGGTTCAGTAAAGGGAGACCAAAGAAAAGCTCGTGAGTGTCTTCTACAAATGCAATCAAACGAAGGACGAGTCTCCATGATGGAAGCCACCGCTAGTTACCCAATTGATGAACCATCAGTGTTGAAGGACGTGACGGAGGTTGGGGAAGACCATATGGATCTGGACGAACAACTCCTCCCCACTGACGAACAACATTTGGGTGAGCAGCTCATTGCCACCAGGGAAAAACTTTCACCTGACGAACAACATCTAAGTGGTGACGACCAGCTTGCTGTCAATGACGTGGAGGGCCGTAACCTATAAAGCAACGATGAGCCAAGGCAAGCAGATGATCTTGAATCCAATGGACATCGAAAATGATATCGACCTTGAGGGACCTGTGATTGATCCCCGTTGGAAGGGATAAAAAAGACGAGCAAATCCAGTCGAAGAACTGGAAACCTTTAAAGTTAATCCTGAAAACGAGGATCGAGAACTGTACATAGGATCTGAGCTCCCTGAGCCTTACAGATCCCGAATGAGAGATTTCCTCAAGGCGAATCTAGATGTTTTTGCATGGTCACATGCGGACATAGTGGGGATAGATCCGAAATATGCTTGCCATCGACTCAATATTAATCAGACGAGAAAGCCGGTCCATCAAAAGAGACGAAAATATGGCCTAGAAAAATACCAAGCTCTTAATGAAGAGTTGAAGAAGTTGCTAGACAATGATTTTATTCGGCAAGCACTTTGCCCTTAATGGGTGGCGAATGCAGTTCTTGTGCGGAAACCGAATGGAACCTGGAGGCTATGCATAAACTTTGCAGATCTGAATGCAGCATGCCCGAAGGACAAATTTCCTCTTCCGCGCATTGATCAATTGGTGGACAGCACTGCGTGGCACGAGATGCTAACATTTATGGATGCATTTGCTGGTTACCATCAAATTTTGATGCATCCCGACGACCAAGAAAATACAGTTTTTTTATACAAATAAAAACTTGTCAATGCGGGAGCAACTTATCAAACGCTGGTGAACAAGATATTTGACGAACAAATTGGAGATACGGTGGAGGTCTACGTTGATGACATTGTGGTTAAAAGCCCCAGGAAAGAAGACCACCCTCAACACTTAGCCCAGGTGTTTGATATCCTTCGACATTACAACATGAAGCTGAATCCAAAGAAAAGCAGCTTTGGAGTACATTCGGGGAAGTTCTTGGGCCATCTTGTTACCAACGGGGAATTGAAGCCAACCCAACAAAAGTAAAGACTATCGTGGATATGAAACCACCTCGTTCAGTAAAAGAAGTCCAAAGACTGATAGGTTGCCTGGCACCTCTGAATAGGTTCATATCCCGATCGGGAGATAAATGTCATCCATTCTTCGAAGCTATCAAAAAAGGAAAGTTCACATGGACGAACAACTGTCAGAGAGCATTCGAACAACTTAAAGACTACCTGGGAGATGTAAAGATTCTATCAAAACCCATCTCAGGAGAAATGCTCTATTTATACTTGGCAGCATTTGAAGTAACGATCAACTCTATATTTGTGCGAGCAGATGGCAAGTTCCATCAACCAATCTATTATGTCAGCCAAGCTTTGCATGAAGCGGAAATCAAGTATTCACCAACCGAAAAGCTGGAGTACGCTCTTGCCATGAGTGTAAGGAAGTTAAGACCGTACTTCTTCGATCATCAAGTCGAAGTACTAACAACTTTCCCACTTAGGCAAATTCTTCATTTTCCCAAACACAATTGGTCGTCTATTAAGATGGTCACTAGAGATCAGCCAATTTGGAGTGACTTATGCTCCTCGAACAACGATCAAGGGACAAACATTAGCCAATTTTATTATCGAGCTAACTTTTCCCCAAGACCCGATGAGAGGACTTGATCATCCATAGCATCTCTGTATTGATGGATCATCCACCAACATGGCCTCGGGGGCAGGTGTAGTTTTCATTATCCTCGATAGACAAGTTTTTACCTCGGCCATCAGATTTAAAGCTCTCATCGTAGGTCCCCACCTATCTCTTGCAGTAGGTGTTAGACGCTTACAAATATTTTGCGACTCGCAATTAATCGTGAACCAAGTCTGAGGTGAATATGAAGCAAAGGATGACCATATGATCGAATACTAACAAATAGTTGCTCACCTGATGTCCTTGTTAGATCAAGTTTTCATTGAGCAAATTCCAAGGACGAGCAACACTCAAGAAGATGTGTTAGCTCGACTAGCAACAAGTGAAGGTCCAGCAGAATTGGCGGACATTGTTATAACAAAGATGAACAACCCGTCAACGACAAACTAGAATGTTAATCAGCTAGACGAGCAAACTAGAGATGAAGATTGGAGAGCAGAATAGTCAAATACTTTAAGAGTGGGGAAAAACCAAACAACTCTTTTGAAGCTGCCAAACTAGTTAAACGAGCTGCCAGATACACTCTGGTAGGCGAGCAACTTTACAAAGAGGAATATCAATCCCACTCCTCAAATGTTTTCCAAGGGGCAAGGACAAGCAATACTCGAAGAGATACATGCCGGAGTATGTGGAAATCACACTGGGGAGCAAGCCTTGGCGTATAGAACTATCAGACAAGGTTATTATTGGCTGACTTTACGTCAGGATGCAATTAAAATGGCGAAAACTTGTCATCGATGCCAGAATTTTACCCCAAACATTCACACTCCGTCTCAGGAGCTTGTTTCAGTTTACAGCCTATGGCCATTTGCAAGATGGGGGATGGACATAATTGGCCCTTACCCAACAGGAGTTGAAAATGTTCGAATTGTCGTCGTGGCGGTTAATTATTATACAAAATGGGCAAAAGCTGAAGCCAAGGTAAAGATTACACAACAGAAGATGATCAACTTCATTTGGAAGAACATTGCCTATCGTTTCAGAGTTCCACAAACGATTGTGATAAACAATGGTCCTCAGTTCGATGGAAAAGAGTTGAGAGACTTTTGTACAAAATGGAGGATTAGAAAATACTATTCTACTCCCTATCATCCCCAGTCCAATAGACAAGTTGAAGCCGTCAATAGGATTATCAAGCATACATTAAAAATACAATTGACAGAGAGCAAAGGTAATTCGTCCGAAGAGCTCCCGCAAGTCTTATGGGCATATAGAGTTTCTCCTAGGTCTAGCACCAGAGAGACACCCTTGCAATGGCTTTCGGAACAGAGGCTGTTATCCTAATCGAGCTCAAGGCCAATACAATAAAGACGACCAACTTTGATGAACAAGGGAACAATTCTGCTTTAGTTACTGAAATGGATCTGCTCAAAGAAAAAAGGTTAAATGCCGAGTTACAGAATGCTACATATAAACAGCGAGCAGAGCGTTATTATAATTCCCACGTCAAAGTTAGGGAATTCAAACTTGGAGATTTTGTTCTAAGGAAGTTGCTCGTCCAACCTCCAGGTGTATTGGGACCGACTTGGGAGGGCCCGCATCATATAATGGATAAGTTCCTTAATAGTGTATATGATATCGAAGACATGGAAGGCAGCCCGGTCCAATACTCTTGGAATACCGTACATCTGAAGAAGTACTATCAATTGGGCGAACAAGTTCAACCTATGGGCGAGCAAGCATCTACATGGGCAAGTAAACCAAAAACTTGCCTAATATTTTGAAAATTTTGCTAATTGTCGGGTAAAAAGTTATTCGGCACACTGTATAGATAATGTCATTTCATTTTCAAGCTCATGTAAAGTTGATCGGCAAAAATATTATAAGCGAGCAACTACTTTGCAAAGTTTGTTAGAATATTCAGAGTTGTTCATCAGATTGTATATGTTAATGATGAACAATTTTTTGTCACTTGTAAATATTCTCGATGTAAATATAGTTGTTCGTTCGAAGGAAGAGTCTAAGCTCGAGGTACAAATCCAATATTAAGGATCCAGACCATTAAAAGGTTGTTCATTTTTTAGGACAAGGAGAACCTAAGGCTAAACCCTCTATTTAAAGGCAAAGTTCAAATCGAACAAAGCCCAATACAATATGTTATAATTGCAAAAGCATTGGAAGAAATGTAAAGGAAATTAACATATGAAGGAGAATGAGCAAAGGAAAGACATTAATATTAATACTAAGGCCTTGAGTCTAAAAAAATAGTACAAAAAGATTAAGGGAAAGAACAACTGTTACAAAAGATCGACGAGCAACTACTACAAAGATAGAGGAAATTCTAGTCCTATTCCTACCTTTGCTCGTCTTGAGATGGAAATTGAGACTGATCGGCAGGGGGATCAACGATCATATCAGCGACCAGATCGTCAGCCGCTTGATGTTCTTTTTCAGGAATGGTTTGCTCGTCGTCCTTTTGTTGCTCGCCTTCAATGTTTCCTTCAGTAGCAGCCGAAGGACGAGTGAGAATGATACTGGGATCAAGGACGTCTAGCTTAACCCCGTAATCCCCTATATCCCCAAGTTGAAGGATAGACCCGGTAGCTGGGGGATAAGTCCCGAGGAATTCAGTCAGGTCATTACCGATATCCTCAACGATATGGGGAACATCATATACACTCACTGCGCGAATACAATCAACATATAAGCATAGATATATCCCATATTTGAAGAAGGTTCAATACTGGCTTGCAACTGAGAGTTGAATTCTTCCCGAGTGAGCATCCCAGCCATGCTCTCTTTGAGGCGAGCAACATCCGCCTCAGACTCGGCGAGCTTCTTTTCGACATCTTTCTTTTGCTTCCTCTACTCTTCAAGATCAACCTTGATTGCCCTTAGCTCGCCAAACACTTGCTCGTATGATTTGAGTTGTTTCTTTTGAGAGTCTACAACAAGTTTCAGTTGATCATTGAGGTGAGCAATCTTGCCATTGAACTTATTCACAAGTCCATCTTTTTCCTCTGTCAACTAACGAACAACTAACGAACAACAGTTGCATGGCGGCGAGCAGCTTCCTCTAGTTCGGTCATCTGCGTCATCCCTCGTTGGGCCGAGACCAGTTCATTGGCAGCCTGGAGCGAGGAAAGATGAAAATTGTCCATTGCCCCCTGGGAATGGATAGTCTTTTCCAGGGGCCTAGTCTAAGCACGAGCAATCAATTCAGTAGCTCTGCGGACGTGCTCGTCCGGAATATGCCTTATTGAGGAAGGGGTCTTAGAACAAGCAAACTGGTGGACAGCATTGGCCCTACCAGGGTGTTCGCTGGCTTGATATCTGCAAAGAAAGAGAAATAAAGATTTTTTAACATTTCTCTTGTGAAGAATTCTTTTGCAAAGAAACATAAGTTTGAAGAAGGAGAAAAATTCTTACTCGGCAAATTGGAGGGCATCCCAGTCCAGATATGTAATATTTTTGGGTTCACGAGTGAGGAGGTGCTGATCCTTCCCAGCTTTCCCAGTTCATTCCACCAGTTCAGTGGAATGTTGGCGAACAATCTCGCCTTCGTGGTGATGAGTAGGTGAAGCCCCCATCTTACCCTTCCCTTTTCCTGCGAGGAGGGCAGCCTGGGCAATGGGCGTACTATCTCCTCTCTTCAATCTTTTTCCCCCGTGGGGAGAAGGCGAGGAAGTATGGAGGGGAGGTGGCGATGCTGATGGAGGAGGGGTATTTTGCCGAGCAGTTTGGGCTCCAACAACCTTGTTCGTCATGGCAAGTACCTTTGAGGGCGGATCACCTTTCACCTTTCTCCCTTTTGGAGGCGGCATCTCGTGCACTCTTTGCTCGACGAGACCAAAGCAAGGGGGGATGACGACAGTAACTTGTTCGGCTAAAAAAAATAAAGAGAAGAAGAAGTCTCTTAAGAAGACGAACAAGTACTCGAATGAAATGTTTGATGAGAAAATATTGTGTTGGAGGTTAGAAATTTTTTATGTACCTAGGGACACCTCGGCTACAGCCTCAAGGTGATGGGGGTAGGTGAAAAGGCGAGCAGCTTTAGTGCACCTCTCCTCGTTCAAGTGCTCGATGGTCTTGTCTGCTTTATTGCGAAGAGCGACCAAGCACGAAGTGAAGAGAAACTCTGAGCCGATCTCTTCCTCCTCAGTATTCCATTTCAATAAACGAGGACCTGCGAGCGAACAAGAAGAGTTAATTAGACCAACTTAGCTCGAATGTAAGAAGAAATAAACTTACGTTTGAGTTTTCCATAAGATGTCGGGGAGGGAATACATCCACCACCACCATAAGAACTATTGGATGTTCGCCAGTCACCCCCGATGAAGAAGAAGTGTTCTTTCCAGTTGCGAATCTTGTTCGGCACCCCTTCTACAACCTTAAGTCATGTGCGACCCTTCAGATAGTAATACCCTTCCTTCTCAACAGGACATTTGGTAATGGTCATAATGTAGTTAACTTTGGGGTAATGCGATCAATGTACCCTTCAAGAGCGAACAAACCCATTATGCCGAGCAAGTTCATCAACCCGATAGGCGTGATTTGGGTGATTGCAAGGTTGGTCACCTCCAAGAATCGACCAACAACCAGGGGTAAAGGTAATATCAATCCTGCGATTAAGGTGTCAACGTTAATGGTTGTACAACCGGGTGGAGGGCAATCTGCTCGTTCCTTTTTCTTTGGAGTCCACATGGTAATGTCGTACGGAATCTTGTACATCTCTGAATTAAGTCAAGTTCGTCTGGGTGAACAACACTCTGGATCCTGCTCGCCTGATAGTCGTTTCTCACAAACTTTAAAATTTATCCCTCGGGAGGACGAAACTTGTTCGCGTATTCTTCCGAGTATGCTCGCCAGTCAAAAGGGCGAGCAACCCCTTTGGGAATGTTTTTCTCCATCATATTAGGGTTTGGGAAATCGATCCCCTCCAAAAATTCCCAAGTTAACTTTCGAACTCAGGATCTGGCCCTTCTTCAGATTCTGAACTTGAAGAGGCCTCCTCGCCCGATTCCCTGCTCAAAAGTTCCACAACTTCTTCGCCGGAGGGGCGAGCTCCAGTATCATCCACAGATCTAACAACTGAATCGACGTCTCAATTTGACGCCGATAAAATTTCAAAAGTAGGTTGTTCTATAAATTGGAGTAATCGAAAAAAGTGGATCGAGGGCTTCAAGAGAGTCTCTGTTGCTCAAGTGAGAGGACATGAGTAGTAATGGAATAAAAAGCAATATTGTAAAGATTCGAGAGGTGACAGCGGTTTTCGATAGCAAACCCCCATAATGAACAGTAATTACGGCGGCAATTTCCCACGGTGGTGGTGGAATGTTGTTTCAAGAACAAAAAAAAGTAGAAAAAAAAAAGAAAACATGTATGAAATTGAGTTAAATACCTTGGAAGATGGAGAGACACGCCGAAGAAACTCAAGAATCGCAGGAAAAAATGGAGAGGTAGCCGGAATTTTGAATGCAAAAACGAGAGAGTGGGAACATTTTCATTTCTCACTCTTATTTATACTTAAGGGAAAAATGGGGTAAAACCGTTCGCACGAAGATGAAACTTGAAGTACCTAAGTGCAAATACAGTGGCGCATGGCCTCGATCTTGACCGCGCGTGGGCGACGAATAATCATGCCGCCAACGTCATCCTTGAACAACTCCCCCAGATCTTGGGAGATGAAGCGGCGCTACTAAGTTGCTCACACAAGAAGAAGCAGTTCGACCTAATCCATCACTAAGGTGATATCCTGACCAAAGTTGCTCAACACAAAAATTATTCGCCCAAAGCAACATCTGGCCAGGATAGGGGGCAATTGTATATAAGCGAACAACAATTACAACTAGGCGAACACAGAGTAAGGCCTAGATGAGGATTAACAAGAAAATCAATAAAACCAAAGATGACCAGCAAGAATAATCACAAGGGGTGCACAAATCAACCGGGGAAGTGTATTAGGTGACGAACAACATATAGGCGAACAGGTCCTGGGCCAGGGGCCGAATATGAAGATTTGTGCCAAGTCATTGATGACGAACAACAATCGTAGAAGGGGGTGCACTAACCAGTCTATGGAGTGTATGTCACCCGTTCGCCTATGAAGGATATAACGACTGGTTCCCTGATAAACAATCATTAAAAGATGGAAATCCAGATGCTTACCTACATTGTATGTGCGAGCGAGAAACTTTATAGGTCATTCAACCCAAAAGCGAACAACAAAGACAGAAGACATACAAGTGCTAAACCACCAAGCACACAATGGCGAACAACTATGAATCTGTGATAAGGCCAAATACAAGACTTTGTAATTAAGTTTCAACTTAGATAAGGTCAAATGTGGTCAAAAGGACACATGTCAAGCATGCAAGCTTGGTAGTCCAAGAGTCATGTACACCACCTACTTGGTGGTCAGTATAAATAAGCTGCTCTCCTTCAATGAAAATAAGTTCAAATTTACAAATACTCCAATACACACACTCTTACACCTAAAAATGCACACATACGAAATAAATAAAAATTCAATACTCGTATTTACGAATTTTTAACCCGATCTACCGAATTTACCATTTACGGTGGTAATCAATCACACGATCTTGTTTGGTGATCCCAAAACCGGTTAAAAACAGCCACTAATCCACGCGATTAGAACTGATAACCAATAGGTTTGATTCCCGTTGGATGCAAATTTTGAATTTATTGATCCAGGCTTATATAAAAGGTGGTCGTATATAATAGCTTGAGAGCCGGTAGCCCAGTGGTTTGCGCCCGCCTCGTGCGGCCGACAGGCTCGGGCTCGGGCTCAGACCATATGTGGGCTACTTTTTTTTTAATAGGCTCATGATTAGTGACAGACAATTTTCATAGCAAATATATAAAATACAAAATTAATAAAATTAGTGATGAAAAATTAGATCGCAAAATTATTATATATTGAATATATGTGGGCGGAAACTTGTGACTGACTCGGTCTATCGCAAAATCCTTTTCGTTCGCAAAACACATTTTGCGACCGAATTTCAGTCACAAATTAAAAGTCATCACCAATTGGCGAGTTTTTTTGCAGTGATAATATCATTATTAATTTATAGTGAAAAATAGGTTAACATTATTCACGATGCACAATATACGTTCTCTACAATCTAAGATAAGTGTTTTATCGGGTTTATAGACAGTTAAGTGTTACGCAGTTGATAGTATATGTTTTATTTATAAATATTAAGTAGAGGGAAACTCAAAATTTATATTCGCAAGTAAGTAAAGGTTACACAGTGTTTACAATTTGAGTGTTTTATAGAGTATGCGAGATAATCTTGTTGTAGCTCTTAAAGATTCACCTTCGCATGTGTCTTGGCTAGTGTGTGATGAATAAGGGATTCATAGGCTCTCACAGTCGATATAGATCTTTAGGATTGAACTTTTTAATTCTATGTTGTTCATTGTTTTTCGTTGATAAATGTGTGTTCTCATCCTAATCAAACATTTCCTTAATGAATTTAGAGTAGTTCTAAGTGGGACAAAAACTTATAACTCACAGTTCAAAAACATTCCTAAAAAATTGTAAAAACTTATCACTCCATTAATAAAAAAAAATTGAAGAAATTGATAACTTTCATTTTGTTGGAAGTTTTGATTATTCTGGAATACAATATAATTTGATGGTGATTTTACGATATTATATTATTTTGGATAAAGGGTATTTCAGTCTTTTAATAGTTAATTTGGCCATAAAAGAATAAAATTGTGTTGTATGCACAAAACGCAATTTGTTCATTGCAAAATGGCCACTTTTGACAATTCTGCCTATTTTATTTGCATACTTTACAAATATAAAACAAAAATGTAATATTCACATATATAAATCATCGCACAGTAATATATAGAGAAAAGTAATTTCAATAGGTTCTCAACGGTGAACGCTCAAAATACTCATGTTACCTATTCAAAGTTATGTAAGAAAAAAAAAAAAAACATCTAAACATCATCTCAATTAACTAAATAATTAAACAAGGTTTCATAAAATCCTTTATTCTCTTCGAATTCATCTTTAGATTGGTGATCTGGAACTCATGTTACAAGGACAAAGCTACATAATAATAATAATAATGTGTTATAAAATCCATAATTCAATTCCACTAATTCGCTTTAGACTATAGATCTGGATTTCCATAGTTGTCGAAGATGGCATAGTACAGATATCCACGACGCTATAAAAGTACGGTCGTAGATTTCCTATTTGTGGAGTGCATTTCATGACCCCCAACCAAAGTTGTTCCATCACATTTCTTGACATCAGCAGAGGGTACACACCTTTTAGTTTCAGATGCATCAGTCATAAATATAACACTATGCCAAATAAGGGCTATGACAACGGGAATTCTCCGTTGTCGAATCCCCGTTGTCGTAGGTGTTTTTCACCGTTGTTGATGGGCTCGTTGTCGTAGCTCAAGACTTTTGACAACGGGTTTTTGACTATAGTCTTAAACATTTAAGACACTGGGGAATCTCCGTTGTCATAACTATCATAAAACCGTTGTCGTAAATACCTACGACAACGGAGTTCCACCGTTATTATAAATTCAAAAAACCAGTTATCGTAAAGCCTTATAACAACGGGTTTAAACCGTTGTCTAAAGTCTATAGCTACGACAACGAGCCCATCAACAACAGTGAGAAAACACATAAGACAACGGGAATTCCCCGTTGTCGTAAATTCCTACGACAACGGTGGAAACCCGTTGTCCTTTCTATATTAACCGTTGGCGTAGGTATAATTAACTGTGGTTGTATGTGTTTGTTATTAATTATTATTTCTTTTTTTGCAATATTAATTTTTTTAATATTTAACTACTAGCATATTATAATAAACAATATATTATAAAATTCTAATTAAATAATATTTAAATACATTATTAAACTCAATATACATCAAGAACCATACTTAACTGATTCGATTAACTTATAATTCGAGAATGTAACCTATAATAATATTACAAAAATACAAGAACTTAGCTATTAGTTCCAATATCTTCTCTTCCGTCTTCCATCTTCTATCTCAAGACAAATGTTTCCTACAAAAGAAAAAAATTAAAAAATAAGAATGAATTTAACATTTATTTAAATGATGCAAAATAAAGATGCATTACATCAACACTGAACTATATTAAAATAATAAATCCTCAAACAAATGAATAAGGTAACCTTTGAAGTAGAAACAATAAACTTGAGAATACTTCATACTACGTGTTAATGGGAGATGAAGGGATGTTAAGAAATTAGCATATATAATTTAAATGTGAACAAGTACTCCAATGCTATGTGGACAAAAAATCTGAAATTCAATCATAAGAGTTATCACCTTGTTCAGAAAATTAGAATGTGACAGATAAAAACAGTTGCAAACATGAATGGCAAATGTCAAATTTAAGTTTCATATATACTCAACAACGATGTAAATATTATCGAGCGACTCCAAACATTCTTATAAGAAACATACAGTGAAATTTAGTTGACACATCTAAGAATATTTTTCTGCATGAATCATAGGATCCACCTGCATATTATAACCGATACATGAATATACTGTAGCAAAAGAAATTTACTTGTAAGACTTGAGGTAAACATTAGATATAGAAAGCTTGTCAATGTCGCTGACAACCAAATCACGTCGTAGAAAAGTTAACGTGCCACCAGTGGCATTCACTGGAAGCAGAACAAGAAATGCTACAATGGCTATTGGTCCAAATATTTTCAATCTGTCAGAGATAAAATATCGAAAAACTGTAAGCAAGTGTGAAATTTTATTTCTAAAAAATTCAAATAATAGGTAGAATGCTAGAACAAGACACCGAGATCAAATATAAACCTAAGTTTTATATTACTTCTAACTTTAGATGTTTAGTATATATTTAAATACCAAATTTATAACTTCTGGATGATTAAAACCAAATCTCTTTCATAATCTCATGTCCAGATTTAGAGGGCATCCAAATAATGTTTCCTGTGGTAAAAATAAAAAATCCTTGCTTATAGTTCAGCTTTTGAGCAATTCTCACTTCTTGAAACTTCACATGCACACCACAAGAGTAAAAGTCTGCGCGCAATTTGTTTTACAAAAATAGAAACAATTTACAAACCAGACAATTTTGATTCGGGTATTTGGTGTTCACATAACACAAAATTTCCAAAACTTTATAAAACATTTCGAATACTTGTTACTATCTGGTTAACAAGATGATCACCTGAATCTTGCATCAGGTTGACCTTATGATTTTCAAGATGATTTTCCATTAGACAAAAACAGATTCATTCTATACAAGTTCTTCACCAGTCAAAGGTCAGAGGGAAGGACTAGAAATTTAGGAACAACTTTGGAGCATTAATTTCAGTGCTATCTGATAAAGTTACCAATTAATTACCCCCCATGTGCTTTAATCAAATTCTAAGTTATCACATGACTTGTTCTTCTTTTGAAACAAAGTTTACGAATTTCCTTAGCCAAACCCACAGCTTTTGAAGTAGACTCTATATCAACAAGCCTAGATTTCAACTTCATCTTCTATAGGGTCATCACTTCTAGAGAAATAATTAGTCAATCAACTAATCTTTTATCTATTCCAATATTGACTCAATTTCAACCGTGAACATCGTTTAGAAGCTATGAGAATCAAATAGGGACAGATATAAAATCTATTATGTTACCTAGTACAGTGACATGATCTACACAGTAGTATAGCAAGACATATGATAACCTAAAATATGAAATTCAAAAAAATAATTCATGTTGTTAATTATATCTTTTACAGGGATGTACTTGACGATACGTCATTGTTCACCGGTGAAAAGACAGCGTGGACATGATGCTCAAAAGCTGGAAACTGCACGAAACGAAAGAAATGGACGTCTCGAGAGAAGTTACACTCATGAGCTAGGAAGTGATCTCAAGAACAGCTTTTGGGAGCAGCTATTTAGAAGGGAAGAATGTTTTCGACATGCTAACACAGTTGGGATTCATTGTCATCAAAGCTGTCGACAAGATTCGACCTTTAGAGTAGTTTCCACAACTCTATAATGATCTCTAATCTTGACTTAATCTGCTAAACAAGGCTTTTTGTGTAGCAAAATGATTTGGAAGTCGAGAGAAGACGTTGAATCGAACAAAATCGAGCAGTCTCTTATTGGCCCAGTGAAGAGTATAGTGAGGAAAAAGGAGGAGATATTGTGCAATATGCGGACAAGTTTGAGACAATTCCTAACATGAAATGCAATAAACATTAAATGTAAAATTCAAAGACCTGCTTTTTTCAGGGGACCAAAGGTTTCCATCTTTTAGTGCATTTATAATAGTATATTGTCAATACAATTGTTTTCATCTCCATTAACATTAAACAGTAAACAAAATAGTCTCAAACTCTCTATTGCAGGTTCTTTGTTATCACAAAGTGCTTAGATTCTTGGATGGAGATTAAGTCAATTGGAAACTAAGTCAGTAATCCACAGTAGCAGAGCATATCACTATGTTGCAACAAATTACTACTTTTCACATGTTCGGCAAATTATAACATAAAGAAAATGTTGCAACAATCTTATTTCTTAATATGATATTTACATACCTTCTATACCTCTTTCATTATATACTAATATCAGCAAAAATAGAGTCCATCAAATCCATAAATCACCTAGGAGTATATGTACCCTATATCTGTCATCTCAGTCACTCACTTCCTCTTCGGATAATATTGTGCATGAGATATTTTTATTCCAAATCTTCCTAAGCATCTTTCAATGTGAAAGTAAGATTCATTAAAAATAAAAGACAGCACCACCAGGTCAAGACATTCGACAAGGAATACGCAATATGAAGCAACTCCTAAAATTGCACAGAATTGACCAATATAGTGGAGTGAGAAAATTGAATTCAAATACTCAATAACCCCTAGAAACTGAGTTGATATGGTTTTAATGCCAAGTCCTGCTTAATAACCCCTCCCATTCCCTACTGTCATCAAATATGTTAATCGATTTTGGATTCACAAGAAAACTTGTTTCCGGGAATCGGAATATGAAAGCAATAAGAACGAAATTGAAAATCAACAAGAACACCAGTTTACGTGGTTCGGAGATGAATACTCCTACGTCCACGGGATCCGAGAGGATATCTTTTCACTAAGATGAGAATTGGAAGTTACAAGTTACAATCACACAATCTCACAGTGTTTGCGCTCACAGATGATTAAGTTACTTCTCTCAGCTGAGAAGCCCCTTTTATAGATACAGGGATTGAAAACGAACCCTAGATTCGATTCAGTTGTAACAAACTCAATGTAAGCAGTTATCCAGCTGGCTAACGATAACGACTCCAATAACCGCCATAGTTGATTCAGTTAGAACCGCCATCGAATTAGTTTCAATTTGGTGTACTTCGCGAATTACGGACTTCAGGATCAGATGACAAAACCTCCTCTGGCTCTGGTCACTTACACCAGATGACCTCTGGTCCTAGACCTCCTCTGATAGACCTCCTCTGATGTCTCATCTACCAGACTCGTCTGACCAGACCTCTCCCGATGGTCCTCCTCTGATAGCTCTCCTGGCAGACTTCTCTGGTCAGGCTTCTCTGGTCATCCTCATCTGGTCCATCTCCTCTGGTACCCCAAATTTACCAGTTCTCACGGCTAACACTTTATCAACTTGGCCTCATATTGAATTAAGCTCAGCAGACTACATACTTCACATATGACCCTTCACAATTCTCCACCTCAGATGAGAAGTATCAATCCTCTTCTCCTCTCCTCCACACTCCAGCCTGGGCCTAAGGAACATCCCATACACTCATCTTTACCAATTCAACACAGAATTTGAATTTTGTACCTGGTAAAGACTTTGTACACATATCTGCAGCATTGTCATCTGTAGATATCTTCTGGATCAGAACCACTTCCTTGTCAATGATTTCCCTTACAAAGTGCAGCCTTACATCAATATGCTTTGATCTCTCATGGAACACTTGATGTTTAACCAGATGAACTGCACTCTGATTATCACAATGAATGACTACAACCCTTTGACTTATGCCAAAATCCTTGATTATGCCTTTCAACCATAAAGCCTCCTTAACAGCCTCAGACACTGCAACAAACTCTGCTTATGTAGTAGACAATGTAACTCCACTCTGCAGAACAGATCTCCAGCTTACAGCAGTATTGTAAAGTGTAAAGATATACCCTGTTAAAGATCTTCGGGTATCCTGATTAGCAGCAAAATCAGAATCTACAAATCCTTCCAGTGGACTCTTCTGGTCAGTCATCCTCTCAAACATCAAACCCAGATCAGATGAACCTTTGAGGTATCTGAATATCCATTTCAAAGCTTCCCAATGTAATCTTCCAGGATTAGCCATGTATCTGCTCACCATACTCAATGAATAAGCTAAGTCTGGTCTGCTGCAGACCAGAGCATACATCAGGCTTCCAACCCCACTTGCATAAGGTACTTTCATCATAGTCTTCTTCTCTTCATCAGACTTTGGTTCTATTTCCTTAGATAATTTGAACTGTTGTCCCAGAGGAGTTGTCACAGCTCTACTCTCATGCATGTTAAACCTCTTCAGGACCTTCTCAATGTAACTCTTCTGGGATAAGAATAGTCTTCCAGCTTTCCTGTCCCTAAGAATATCCATTCCAAGAATCCTTTTAGCATTTCCCAAGTCCTTCATATCAAATCTAGCACTTAGCTTCCTTTTGATACTCTGAATCTTCAGAAGACTTTTACTGGCAATAAGCATGTCATCCACATAAATCAGAAGATAGGCTATCACATCACTTCCTTGCCTTTCCAGGTATACACAAGTATCATACTTGCTTTCTACAAACCCAATGGATAGTATAACTTCATTGAACTTCTTGTGCCACTGTCTTGGACTTTGCTTGAGGCCATACAATGATTTCTTGAGCAGGCACACCTTCCCTTCTCTCCCTAGTTCAACAAACCCTTCTGGCTGGTGCATGTACAGATCCTCAATAAGATCACCATGCAGAAAAGTTGCCTTTACATCTAGTTGTTGTAGCTCCAGATCCTCTTGGACAACTCTACTGAGAAGTAGCCTGATTGAACAATGCTTAACAACAGGTGAGAAAACCTCATTGTAATCAATTCCTTCCCTCTGAGTAAATCCTCTGGCAACTAACCAGGCTTTAAACCTCACCTGATCTTTCATACCAGATTCAAGCTTCCTTTTAAACAACCATTTACAACTGATGAGCTTCTGCCTAGGTGGCTTATCAACAAGAATCCAAGTATGATTCTTCTTAAGAGACTCCATCTCTTCTGTCATGGTTGTAACCCATGACTCCCTATCATCACACTCAAGGGCTTCCTTGTAGCTTTTAGGTTCTTGGTACTCTATGGCTTCTGCTGTAACAAGTGCTTAGGAGACCAGATTCACACGGCCAAACCTTGCTGGAGGATGTATTTGTCTTCTGGATCTGTCTCTTGTCAGACTATAATTTCTCAAGTCTGCTTCTGGCACTTCTTCCTCCTCCTCTGCAGGTGCACTATCCACATCTGATAACTCATTCTCTCCTGTATCCTGCTCTGGTTCAGAACCAGATGCACTATCATGTTTATCATGATCAGGCTCCACCTCAACTTGAGTAATTGGCTCAGAAATAACATCATCCATCTCTTCAGCTGATGGCTCTCTAGCACCTCCACCAGACTTGTATCCCATCTGTAATTCATTAAACACAACATCTCTGCTGGTAATACACTTCTGGTTTCCAGGCTCCAGACACCACAACTTATACCCCTTAACACCCTTTGGATACCCAATGAAGACACACTTTAAAGCTCTATGTTCAAGTTTGTCTTGCCTCACATGAACATAAGCTAGGCACCCAAAAACTTTCAACTTTGAGTAATCTGATATCTTTCCATACCAGACCTCATCTGGGGTTTTAAACTCAATAGCAGATGATGGCACTTTATTAATGAGATAAACAGCTGTGTTAACAGCTTCCCCCCCAAAAACTCTTAGGTAGATGAGCATCAGATAACATACACCTGACCCTTTCCAGAATAGTTCTATTCATTCTCTCTGCTAGACCATTCTGCTGGGGGTTTGAAGGAACAGTTTTATGCCTAGTAATACCCTTCTCCCTACAAAATTGTTGAAACTCCTCTGATAGGAATTCAAGCCCATTATCTGTCCTTAAGTGTTTGATAGTCCTGCCTCTCTTATTCTCAAGTTCAACTAACCATTCTTTGAACTTAGAGAAGACATCACTCTTCTGTTTAAGAATGTAAACCCAAACCTTTCTGGAATAATCATCAATAAGGGTAAGGAAATACCTGCCTCCACCATGAGTGGATACCCTTGCTGGTCCCCATACATCAGAATGTATGTAATCCATAACCTCCTTGGTGGTATGCTTCCCTTTCTGGTATGCTTGCTTCTTTGATTTCCCAAGAACACACCTCTCACAGAATTCCAGCTTACATATCCTCTTCCCAGGGATTACTCCCTTCTTGGATAACTCCACCAGACCCTTCTCACCAACATGTGCCAATCTCTTGTGCCACAAGTTAACATCAGAAGACTACATGGTAACATCAGCTGAACCTGTTACAGTTCTTCCAATCAAAGTATACAAACCATTCTTGATAGTCCCCTTCATAACAATCCTTCCAGATTTGGTTATTGACAGAATTCTTTTTTCTGTCTTGAATTCAAAGCCCTTAGAATTCAATGTACCAAGAGAAACAAGATTTCTCTTCAACTCAGGAACAAACCTGACATCAGATAAGATGCTATCAACCCCATCAAACATCTTGATCTTGATAGAACCAGATCCTTGCACCCTACAACTCTCATCATTACCCAAAAGAACAAGACCTCCATCAATTTTCTCAAGATTCAGGAACCAGTCTTCATGTGGACACATATGAAAAGTACACCCTGAGTCCAGGACCCACTCTTGACTTAGCCTCTCATGACTAACCATCAAGACCTCTGCACTATCATATCCTTCAACCTCCACAACAGCTGCATCTCCATCTTGATCACCTTGATTGTCTTCCTTCTTTCTCTCAGGGCAATTCATTCTCAGATGACATTCCTTATGGCAAGAGAAACACTTTCTCTTCTCAACAAAATCAGACTTCTTCCCACCCTTATTCCCTTTTCCACCATCCTTCTTCTTGGACTGAAACCCCTTCTTCTTCTTGGATTAAACATTCAATCCTTCAGCAGGTTTCTTCCCATCAGTTTGGATCTGTAGAAACTTGGTTTTCAGGGCAGTTTGAACATCATCAAACATCACCTGATCATGTCTTCCAAATAACAAGGCATTTTTTAAATTTTCCAGAGACTTAGGTAGAGCATTCAACAACATCAATGACTTACCTTCATCATCAATTGTAACATCCAAACTCTCCAGATCATCCACCAATCTGTTGAACTCGTCCAATTGATCACCAAGATTCTTATCTTCATTCATTTTGAAGACTTGCAACAATGTTATTTCTTAATATGATATTTACATACCTTATATACCTCTTTCATTATATACTAATATCAGCAAAAATAGAGTCCATCAAATCCATAAATCACCTAGGAGTATATGTACCCTATATTTGTCATCTCAGTCACTCACTTCCTCTTCGGATAATATTGTGCATGAGATATTTTTATTCCAAATCTTCCTAAGCATCTTTCAATGTGAAAGTAAGATTCATTAAAAATAAAAGACAGCACCACCAGGTCAAGACATTCGACAAGGAATACGCAATATGAAGCAACTCCTAAAATTGCACATAATTGACCAATATAGTGGAGTGAGAAAATTGAATTCAAATACTCAATAACCCCTAGCAACTGAGTTGATATGGTTTTAATGCCAAGTCCTGCTTAATAACCCCTCCCGTTCCCTACTGTCATCAAATATGTTAATCGATTTTGGATTCACAAGAAAACTTGTTTCCGGGAATCGGAATATGAAAGTAATAAGACGAAATTGAAAATTAACAAGAACACCAGTTTATGTGGTTCGGAGGTGAATACTCCTACGTCCACGGGATCCGAGAGGATATCTTTTCACTAAGATGAGAATTGGAAGTTACAAGTTACAATCACACAATCTCACAGTGTTTGCGCTCACAGATGATTAAGTTACTTCTCTCAGCTGAGAAGCCCCTTTTATAGATACAGGGATTGAAAACGAACCCTAGATTCGATTCAGTTGTAACAAACTCAATGTAAGCAGTTATCCAGCTGGCTAACGACTCCAATAACCGCCATAGTTGATTCAGTTAGAACCGCCATCGAATTAGTTTCAATTTGGTGTACTTCGCGAATAACGGACTTCAGGATCAGATGACAAAACCTCCTCTGGCTCTGGTCACTTACACCAGATGACCTCTGGTCCTAGACCTCCTCTGATAGACCTCCTCTGATGTCTCATCTACCAGACTCGTCTGACTAGACCTCACCTGATGGTCCTCCTCTGATAGCTCTCCTGTCAGACTTCTCTGGTCAGGCTTCTCTGGTCATCCTCATCTGGTCCATCTCCTCTGGTACCCCAAATTTACCAGTTCTCACGGCTAACACTTTATCAACTTAGCCTCATATTGAATTAAGCTCAGCAGACTACATACTTCACATATGACCCTTCACAAAATACATGAAAACATGAATGGGGAAAAATATGTTGTGTATTCAATGACTCCTAAGAGTGCATATTTATATACAAGAGCTATGCTACTTAAGGTAAATGTAACCCTAACCTAAAGGCCCATCGAAGGCCCTATAATATTTACATATATATTCTAACACTCCCCCTCAAGCTGGAGCATAGATATTGATCATGCCTAGCTTGTTACAAAGATAGTCAACCCTAACTCCATTAAGGGCCTTCGTAAAGATATCTCCTAATTGATCTTCACTTCTCATATAATCAGTTGAAATCAAGCCTTGTTGGATCTTCTCACGGACAAAGTGACAATCAATATCAATGTGTTTAGTTCGCTCGTGAAAAACTGGATTAGAGGCAATGTGAAGAGCAGCTTGATTATCACACCAACTACAGGAAATCACACTTTACATGACGAATATTTTTGCAACGACACAAATTTCGTCACAATTTATTACTTAAAGGTGACAAATTTTATTTTTGTCATTGAAAAACTAGAAACTGTGATAAAATTTTACTTAGTCACCAATAATTTATTTTTTCGTCACTAATTTATATATTTCATGACGACAATAAAAAGGTTGTCACAATAAACTTTGGTGGCGATCTTCATACCAATTGGTGACAATATGTAACGTCATGAAAAAATAAAATTTGTGATGATATAATATTTTGTCACAATATTATTTGGTGACAATAGTCACTGTAATTAATGACGATCATATTCGTCGAATAATACAATATATTCATGACAAGTTTATGTATTGTCATTGATTGTTCAAAATAATTAGTGACACCTTTTTTCGTCACCAATATATATATACAGTGACAATTAATAATTATTTATCACTTTTCATAAAACGGTGTTGTAAATTCTATAACAGGTTTTTCGGGGCACATGTATTTCGTCATTATTTGCTACACAAACGTGACAAAATTGAAATTTGTCATATGAATAAACTGTGGACGGTAATAATTTAGTGATAAAATTTCATATTTGCCACTGCTATGTACATATGGTAACAAAATTAAATAAAACATCACAATGACTGAAAAATAAAATGCAATAATTTTTTATTGTTTATATTCGAAATTTATCATATATATATATATATATATATATATATATATTATCTTTTAAGGATCATCTTTTCCTTTATAAATAAATAGATTAACAATGTTAAAGTTTATACCCAAATACCTTTAAAAAATAAAAATATGGGAGAACCCATCAATTGAGCTAAACTATATTTATTTCTTAGGTTTAAAATTTATTAGTTATTATCTTTTATACATGCAAAAAACAGTGTGAAACTGATTTGTAATTACTACTCTTTCTTAATAAGATAATTAATAGTCTTTAATAAAATAATTAATATTCTTAGTAAAACAATTAATATTTTCAAAATTAATATTTCCGTGATATTTGTTCATATAATATGTTTTCAAAAATAAAATATAGCAACAAGGATCAAACCGAAACCTTTAAAATAAAATAAAAATTGCTAAAACACTTGGACATGAAGCAATTTGGCTATAATATGAGACACGAGTATATGCTGTATATTTAAAACTCATCACTAGTTGATTACAATTTAATTTAATTAATAAAAAAAGGCGGCAACTAGAAATTAGAAATCATTCCCTCCTAATTTCTTTTCCCAATTCCCACTTCCAGAAAATGGTATTCCCAAAAAATTTACCCGGTTGCCTTGTGTCTCTCTCTTCATCTTTTTTTTTCTGATAATTCCTCTCTCTTCATTGCTTCGTTTTGAAAATTACCAGAAATGCGAGAAGGACGATTCTTCGTGATCCCACTGAAGGCAAGACGATAGGCTGCTTCGGAGAAGAGACGTCGAAGTCCAGCCGGGAAAAACTTTCTTCTGCGTTCAATAGTACAAAACCTGGGAAAACTGCATTCTCCATCAGATTGTGTATATTTGTAAGAACTTCTTCTAATTTCGCATTATAAATTGAAATTCCCCTTCACCTGTAAATCTCGTTGTCTTTCGCATCAAATACGTAGAGCCTCGGTGAAAAAAGGGCAAAGGTGTGTGGGAGAATGAATTAAAATTGGACAAATAGAACCATGCACCTTTTTACACACATACACACATATATATATAGGTAGATAGTCATAGGCTCTGTGTAGTACTTTCCGTTTACCCATTAGGGAGCTTAATCTGATTTGTCATATATTCTGTATGAGTTATCTTGGCAGCTAGTGATCCAGTTAAAATATTAAGCTAAATACTTCCAGCCAATATTCATAGCCCATCACACCTATGTGGTATTGCAATTGTTGCATAGATGATAATAACTTCCAATATGATAATGTAGATTATGATTTTAATTTTTATTTGGAAATAAGAAATAAGGGACCATGGGGGCGTGTTTGCTTTATTATTGGAAATAAGATGGAGATGGGATTGATTTGAAGCTTTGTTTACAGGTGAAAAATATTGTTCCCTGTCTTCCTCTTTCCTATAAATGTATATTCAGGACATTATATCACTCTCTATTCAGTAATGCTGAATAAAAACTGCACTTTATATTACTAAATGCATTATCACTCTTTGTTTCTTTTATGATTGGTAATTGAAATCAGGCTTTGATATTTGTCTCAAAGTGAGAATGCAAGTCCAGCTTTAATCTTAGTACTTGGAAAGGCCTCATTGAGATCTTCTAGTAGCCAAATCTTGTAGCTACAATGTGTTATGCCTTCGCAAAAAATCTCATTATTCGTTAAGGAATAGTTCTTCATTTTTTCTATTGTGGAAGCTTAATATTTTGATAAAATTTTAGGTATATTTGTTATGTGTAGCTGGTTTTTGGATGATTCTTGGAGTCGAGAAACACCCCTTGATGATAAAATATTTTTGAGAAGGTACTCCCACTTAATGTTATGATAGGGGCGATATGGGTTTCAGAAATATCTATGCTCTAAGTGGGGAAGTATCTATAAAAAAAAATTAATACCTCCCCTTTTTATTACTGGTTTCTTGAAATCTCAAGTATTTCTCACTACATATATTTCCAGATTGTTTGTCAAGTGTTCTGAGTTTTGATTCATGATGTATATCTTTGCTCCTTGATTTCGCAATGGCTCCAAGAATAATTATCTTGCTAATTGTATAGGGAAAATAGAGGCACATAGAATGCTGATTTTTATTGAGCTCAATAGTTTTATTGAGAGCAAACTTGCTGAGTTAGAATGCTCTTAGTATGAACATGAATGTTTACTCATGATATTTACATCTTATGGCTTGTAAATGTCTTTGATGTTGTGTACATTATTGATGCTTTCATAAATTTGTTTGTGTGCATAAGAATTATGTTAAACATCCCTGCCTTCTTGACTATTCTCTGATTTTTTTTTCTCTATTTAATGTGCAGGTTGTCTTGGCCAGAGATGAAAATTGATGCAACAATTTGTTGGATCGAGAACACTCAACCTCAAAATACCCTTCACATTTTAGATGGAAGATTGTTGTACTAGTATTTGCTGGAAAACTTATTGCTTATAGGGTCCCCTGATGGAAAATTGACACAGAAAAAAATCATTCTTTCGTTGAGGCTTTTATTATGATAATGATTGACTCTATAACTTTATTCTTTTCGCTCAAATAGATGTTCGTAGTAGGTAGTATAACTAAATTTAATTGTTAGCCAAGTGTTATATTGAACAATTAACATTGTGTATTGACTCCATCAAGACAAGGAGAGCTATGATGACATGGAGTTCAGTATGTTTGGTTAGTAGATGTTGTTGGGAAAATGTATAAGACTTGTTTTGATTAGATGCCAACATGTCCCTCCTAAGTTGTTTTGTAAGTAAATTATTCAGTAGAGTTAATGTTTAGTTCAACAGTTCTAAGTGTTAAGAACTGGAGTACAGTTAGTAATAACTAGAGTGTATTTTAGTATGAAGTCTGCTGAAGATAAAATCCGCTGGAGTGAAGTCCGCTGAAGACTAAGTGATCTGAGAAAGAAGTCTAAGTCTTGAATGTTTTCTAAGTACATCCTCACTAAGACTAAATCTATCAGTAGAGGACGAAGGTCCACTGATAAAGAAACTAACAAGAACATTGAATGCTAAACATATTTAAAGCTGTTAGTTAATCCGGTTGGAACAAGGCAAAATGAATTTCAATGAAGCTTACAATAAATGAAGGAATAAGAAGGTTCTCTCAGAGGAGTTCCACCTTAAAGCAAGACAAGAATCTGGGCATACAGACTTAAGGTCCAATGAAGAGATGACACGTCAGTGTACTTTACTGACAGCCGACCTGCCCCAGCCTGACAAGTACCAAAAGTCTTTCACCTAGCAATCTACAGAAAGTTGGTGAACAGCATGGTTTTGCAGCCGTTTCTTGACAAGACTTAAAGCTTCAAATAGAGCCGTTTGAACCAATCAGATACAAGAAGACTTACTTGAGAAGATTCAAATCCAACGGGAAGATTTTCAAGGAAGCCTATAAAAACAGAAGGACGTGCACATTTACAAGCACGGGAAACTCACAAGATCAAAGCTATCTCTACATTCATAATCATCCAGAAGCACTCGAAATTATCATTGTTTCCCAAGTATTTCACAATTGTAGAGAGCCTAACAAATCTTCTGTAACCAAGCTTAAAGCTATATCCAAATCTTAGAAAGAGATAATCCAATCCTAAGCATTGAGCTAAAACTTGTAAGGATTATCTAAAAATAGTTGGAACCAAAACCCTACTCAAAACCCTACTCAGTGTTTAGGTTGAGAGCTAGTGTTAAGTGGTGTTAGTAAGCTGATTGTTGTATCAGTCTGAAAGCTGGTTTGTTTTGGGAACTAGGACCTGGAATTTCCTAGTGATCAATCATCCTAAGAGAGGAGAAGTTGATCAGTGCACCTTGGCACTATAACACAAGGAATTCCAAGTGAAAGGAATTCTCCTGTTTGATCAGGCCAGTGGACGTAGGAGATTTATCTCTGAACCACTTTACATCTTGTGTTCTTACATTCTGCTATTTCATAAGTGTGTGTTAATCTCAAGTTTATCAAAGTAAAACGAGTTTTCTAAAGGGCTCACTAATCCGCATCTGAAAGCTAATTAGATAGTAGTTCAACTGAAAGTCTTGTGCTTTCAGTGGAGGTATTATCTCAGTAAGCTTTCACAGAATAACTCTCAGCAGACCTCAAGTCCACTGACGAGCTATTGTCTTAAGTAACCTGATAAGTTTTGAAGAAGTTTTAATTTGTAATCACAGGTGTATTCCCTCCCCCCCCCCATACACCTGTTTACTCGTTTCGGGACCAACAGATGTTATTTTGAATATGACCTTTGTGCTTTCAATATTTGGGAAGTTTGAGTCGCTTGACCCAAATGATGGTTTGCGATAAACCCGAATAACCTAACAAAAGGATAAGTCAAAATATTGGTATATTTATGAATGTTATAAAATTCATAATCTTCAAGAAATTATAATTTATTAGTTTTACAATTCATGGACGGAAAATTACATTGTTACTTTGACCCTCTCCTTTTTTTGTATACCACAAACATCGTTAAGAATAAAGTGATAATTTTCAAAGAAAACTCTACCTCCAAAACTATAGATCCACCTCCCTATGTAGCCAAACATCTCTATTGTCAACATAAAATATATTTACTTTACAAGATACATTGAAGAAAAGTAAAACAAATGCTCTCAATGTACGAGGAAAATCAAAGTCACTCAACTCATACAAGGGGGTCAGAGGATCTTAACTTCGCACTGGAAAATAGAGGCTCTCAACACAGGAGAGATATATCACAAGCGCTGCCAATCCTCCGAGATTGCGAACAAAAATAGAACAAAAAGAAAAACACACGAAATCCACTAACACAATAAAATCAGAACCACAAGACTATGTTATTATAAATTGCTAAAATTAAAGAAAGTAAGAGAGGCACACAGAGACAGACAAAGGTGTTATCGCCTCTTGGGAGGAAACCCAATATCAAATGCGAGAGGAACTTTCTTGGGGGCGACGACTCTAGGTTTAATATGTTTTTTACTTCTCAATGTAAATTAATTGTACTTCTTCTTATTTTACTCTCAAAGTTTATTAAAAATTTGAATAAAATATGGTATTTAATGAAGAAAATAAACATATATTAAAGACATAGTATAAATCTCTATATCTTTGTAATGTGTGTGCTTTGATCTACAATGTCATATATTTTAAATAAGAGGAATAAGAGATACATATGCTCATTCTATTGGAAGAGAGGAATTTCTTTTAAATGTTCACCTTAAAGCATTTTATCTAACAAGAGTTGCAATATTGAATAAAATTGTATAAACATATCTTTCTTCATCTGAGTAATACATTTATATTCATATAATAACACATTTTTCAATATTTTAATTACATGTGTTGGTAAAATGACATTTGTTTATGTATAGATTATATATTTCACTTATTTTTTCTTATGGTAATACACATTTATTCTTTTAGTAACATAATATAGAAGCAAACTTTTATGTTTTATTTTTGTGCAACTTTTTAACAAGGATTCACTTGATGCGATCCGTGCTGATTGGAATCCGCAAATTTTCCGTTTAAGTTCTAATTCACAGATCAAGTTAGTGACCACATTGTGAATTGTAATCCGGTTCTTATGGGTTTTCTTTCTTGATAAAGTATAGAGTGAAATTGATTTATACATGAATCACTGAAGGGTATAAGTTATTTTCATTGAAGAATATTAGTTATTTTTACTGAAGAGTATTACTAATTTATACTAAAGTGTCTTAGTTGTACTATGAGAATGAACTAAGACTCTTTAGTGTAGACAAGTTATACTTTTCAGTGAAAACAACTAATACCCTTCAGTGAAATAACTAATACCCTTCAGTTATACTCTATACACACTCTTCTTTCTTTTCAATCTAATGGTATTTAAATATAAAGTTTCCTCTTCTTTTGCTTTTATAAAAATTAAAAAAAAAAATTGGAGCCAACTAAATACATGTGGCGGTATTCAATTTATTTGAGGGGGTTTGAAATTTTCATTTGAGGATTCCATAATACGCATGGATGAAAAGTTTTAATTGTAAATTCCCATTTAATAAAGAACATTTATAAGAAACAATGAAACTATCCTTCCACCTTCACCTATTGAAACCCTAAATACCCAAAAAAATATTCTGATTAACAGTAGTAGCGCCGCTTCTTGTGGCTTTTCAATTATTCTGATGTGGTGCTACTCCGTATTAGGCAGACGGCTAAGTAAGAAGAGAGAGCATTCACCGCTTCAAGATATTAAACGGAATATGTGAGCAAAAATGGATCTAAAAGCTCATTCGTAGGAGGCGGAGTTTCATAAAGAAATCTCTTTTATGGCGGGTTGAAGATAATCCGATCCTTCCTTGATTGGAGAAGTGGAACGATCGTTGCCAGGGTCTTTGACCCCTGTACGCAGCATTCTCCGTGAGGGAAGCACCGTCCGACCCGCCAAGAGAGAAGGTAAACCTGGTTGATTTTCATCTATGCTTTGAGAATTGGTTGTGGGATACGTTTTATGTTTGTGTTCTTAGAAAATAGAAATCTTGCACAATTTTATATGTGTAGGTTAGTTATATAAATTTCAATCAAATAGACTGAAGTGAAAGGTTTTGCTATCCTATGCTAAGTTCATTGTAGTGAAACATTGTATGATTTCAACCATTTTAGGGAGTTATTTCCTATGGCAGATACCAGATGCATATCAAGCTGAATTTATGTTCTTGATATGTAGCAGTAGTTATCAATCATTAATTCATATTTTGTTTAAAACAATTTGTTAGCATTCACCTCTTCCACTGAGACTACTCTGTTCCACATACATTGTTCTTCTGGTTGTTATTTGATGTGCTATGGTGGCTTCTTCTATTATCTTTCTATCGATAAAATTTTGCTAATCTAGAGAATAAAAAGTAGTCTTACACATTTAATTATTAATTTAAACCTTTTTTCTATTTCTTTGGAGTGGGGTCTTTGATTGTTGGAAGAAAGTAATTAATTCTTTCTATATCTACATTCTTTTGTTTTTATTATTTACTTTTCTTATTGATTGTTCTTTCGTACATTGAGTGTGATATGGTAGAATTCAGCATATATTTCAACTTGTCTATAACATTCATGATTACCATTGGTTCCTGATTATGAAATTTTAGTTTATTGAATTCAGTAGCTTCTTTTTTTTCTTTGTTTCTCCTATACTTTTTGTTGTATAAATGATGTTTACTGCCTTCCTGTTCATTTTTTCAAGCATTACTTGGTATTGTATTTCTACTTACTTTGTAAATTGATCATTCAGGTGTGGGAAAATTAATTGGAAAAGATAATGAAATTCAATAAGTCTGAAACTATTGAAGGAGAGGTATGTGGATATTTCATTTTTATATCTTTTACTTCTTGGCTGGTTTACATTCAATTATAGTGGTCAAATGGTGCTTGGTTGAAAGGAGTGGAATGACAAAAGTTATCCCCTTGATAGTAGGGGGAATGCCTTTCATTCCCCTCAAATTTGGGGGATATGGAGATTCCTATAGAGTGAGGAATACAGACACTGTTTCCATTCTCGTTTCTCATCACCGAATAATATTTTTCATTCTATTCACATTGTCCCATCTAAATACCCCTTCAAGTACTTGATAAATTCTAGAATTAATTCAACATTGGAGCCATTTGATATTTATTGGACCAAATCTATTCTTCAAGTAAAATATTCACTCCAAATTAAATCTGTTTCATTTGGTATGTTTATGCAAGTCTGGGGTGAAAATTTGTTCTTGTTTGGAATTGTTTTCGATTTCGAGCAAATATATTTACATATTTAACTATTTGTATTACTTCTACTTAATCAATAGTCATTTGACATTCTTCAATGGTTATTTATTTTTAATGCTTTCAGTCCTTATTCTTGCACCCTGGAAGATCTGTAATTAGATGACAATAAAAATTATCATCAAACCTTTTGCTCATCTCTTTCTTTTACGAAGATTGATTTTGATGTTTAATCTTTGTTTTTTAATTCAAAATTTCAGAACTGCTGAAATTATCGATTTCAATTACGTATTAATTGCTTTAAATTTTAATTTAGGTGCTTTTGATTCTTAATGCCCCTTTGCTTCCTAGTTTCTTGCTCCCCACAACAGAATTGGTATCTGAAATTTACAGTAGCTATGTGAGGTAACTTCTTCGCACCTGTGTTTTTTTTATGAATTACTCCAACCATATGATTGTACTTGTAAATCTTTAATGGTGGATTCTTTGGTAAAAATCAGTTTCTCATTATTCTTATAGTAATATTAGTAAGCTTGTATTTTTTTATGAAGTAATTGATTTTATGTTGGTCTAATATATGTTTGTTGTCTAAACATGAATATATATTTTTTCTTCATTCCCTTGGTTGTGTAACGGGAAAAATGATTTAGAAAGTTATTTTTTCTGGTATACCCAATATATATAAATATATGTATGTATGTGTGTATGTATGTACATGTGGCATTCTTTCTTGTATGTGACAAGATATACTTGGCACGCTTTCTGGAAAATACATGTACATGTGGCCAGATATCCTTATATTCATACTTGTGTGCATGAGGGTATTATCTGATTTAGAATTTGAGAAACCTTAAATCATGCTTGTAGGGGATGACATTCATTTAGGAAAATATAATTATGATATTTTCTTGTATAATTTTATACTTCTTTGTCATTGCATCATCTTTATGTTTTTCTTAACTTTTGGGGGTTTATTTACAGGCCTCATTGCTGCTTATTGTGCTTTTTGGACATCACAAATTATCTTGCTTCATCTCCTCTCCATTAGTGGTGGCCTATGCACATGGCACGATATACCTCAGATTTCTCTTGGGCTACTATTGTTATCTGTATTTTCAAGTTATATTGTGTTTGAGAGATGGATGATAGAAGATGGAAGAATTGCTGAGATTAGTAGTTAAAACCCTTTTTTTTTTGTTATATGTACTCAAATTAATTGATTAATTGAGTGCGGATTTGTTTTGGAAAATATTAGAACATATTGTGACAATTATGTATTTGATTCATTTATTTGTTATTTTTAATAAACATGTAATATATTTTTTCTACTAATGTTTTGTAGTAGCAAATTTATTATTATGACAAATATTTCATCACCATTTCTACTTTACTTAGCTAACACAATTTTGTTACCAAAACTGTACATTTTGGTGACAAATTGTGTTATTATTATTTGTATATAATTATGGTTATAATTCATTTGTAATGTAAGTGTGACAAAATATATTTTGTCATTGTATTAAAAATTTTAGTGACAATTATCATCTTTGTCATTAGATAGATATTATTGTGACAAAAGATAATTTGTCATAATTTTGTTATTATATAGCGACAATAAACATTTTGTCATTAAATTGTCATTATATATATACACATATAACAACGATCAATATTTCATCATGAAAGAACTACTCTTTAGTGATGAATTATACAAAATATGACGAACTAGTTAACCTAATTGTGACAAAAATTGTGTCACTAAAGTTAGACAAAGTTGGCCATAAATGGATAATCGTCACAAAAAAATAATATTTTAGTGACAATAAATTATATTCGTCATTTAAAGTTGAATTTTCAGTGACGAACTACCATTTTAGTGATGAAATTTGATGTCAAATGTGACAATTTATTTGTCGCCATAGGTGAGATAATATAGTGACGAATACCTTTATCGTCATCAAAATATGACTTTAGATGACGAATTAAAATAACGTCACAATTACATAATACGACACACTTACAACGACGTTCTCTGCGATGAAAAAAGTTCGCCATTATACACTTTTAGTGACGAAAAATGGTATTTTTATGACGAATTTTATCGTCGCGATTTCTAAAATTTCTTGTAGTGTGAGTCTGGTCCACACTCTCTCCAGACTCATCTGGATCCATGTTAAAATTTGTCATCATAGGAATCTTGACAACTTTGCTAGATCCTATTCCAAATTTTTCTAACATATTTCTGATGTACTTTGCTTGAATGATGAAGATTCCCTTCTCTATCTGCTTCACCTGAAAACCTAAGAAATAATTCATCTCACCCATCATTGACATCTCAAACTGGCTCTACATGAGATCTCCAAACTTCTCACGCAACTTCTTGTTAGGGGATCTAAATATAATGTCATCAACATATATCTGGACCAGGAGGATGTTATTTCCTTCTTCTTTCCTAAACAAGGTCCTATCAATCTTACTTTTAGTAAAACCATTGTCCATAAGAAATAGAGAAAGAGTGTCATACCATGCTCTAGGTGCTTTCTTAAGCCCATAGAGAGCCTTCTTAAGCTTATAAACCTTGTCACCTTGTTCAAAACCAGGAGACTGTTCCACATACACTTCCTCAATGAGAATCCCTTTAAGAAAGACAGATTTCACATCCATTTGGTATACTTTGAACTTCATGTAAGTTGCATATGCTAGAAACAATCTAATGGCTTATAGTCTGCAACAGGAGCAAATGTCTCATCATAGTCTATTCCTTCAGACTGAGAATAGCCTTTAGCTACTAGCCTTGCCTTGTTTCTAGTAATGACATCATTCCCATCTTTCTTATTTTTGAAAACTCACTTAGTGCCTATCACCTTTTGATATCTTGGTCTATCTACCAGCTCCCAAACATCTTGTCTTTCAGTGCTTCCTTGATGGTCTTGGGCTCAATCAAGGACACATAGCAATTGAATAAGACAACTAAGTTAAGAGTTCTCCTCGTCTGGACACCCTTATTTGGATCTCCTATAATCAACTCTATGGGGTGATCAACCAGGTTTTTTCTTCCCTTGGACTTGCCTGATCATGTGTCTCTTCTAGAGACAGATTCCTTAAGTCTACCTCATATGGTGTCATACCATGTCTCTAGGCAATGAGGCATCTGTTCTGGGTGAAACAGGCTGTGTTGATGGCTTCTGCCCAAAATCTCTGAGGTGTGTTGTATTTTGCTAGAAGAGTTCTGGAAGCTTCCTTAAGAGTTATGTTCCTACTTTCTGCTACTCCCTTCTGTTGGGGTGTTCTGGCAGCAGATGTCTCGTGAGAAATTCCCTTGTCCTTACAGTACTCTACAATGTGTGAATTCAAGAACTCTGTTCCTTTGTCACTTCTGATCCTCACTATGCCCTGGTTCTGCTCATTCTGAATCTGCTTGAAGAACTCTGGCAACTTAGTGATAGTTTCATTTTTCTTAAACAAGGGCACTACCCAAGTGTATCTTGAAAAGTCATCTACTATCACCAAGGTGTACTTCCTCCACCTGAAACTATGAGGTAAAACAGGTCCATGTGAAGTAGTTGAAGTACTCTGGTTGTGGTTGTGCTCTGGACATCCTTGAAGGAAGTCTTGGGTTATTTACCCTTCTGGCAGGAACTACAAACCTGATCATGCTTGAACAATTTATTTGGAAGACCTCGAACTAGACCCTTTCTGACAATTTTGTTGCGTGCTTTGAAGTTCGGGTGACTCAATCTCTTATGCCAAAGTCAGTTGTTCACTACAGATCCCTTTGCTACCAGGCAAGTGTTTCTTGGACAGCTATTGAAATCTGCAAGATAAATGTTACCTTTCCTCAAGCCAACAAGAATTGGGATACAGAAAGTAGATTATGCTTGAGTCCTTCAACATAGTAGACTTCATCTACAGATACGTCATTTATGATCAACTTTCCAACTCCTCTGGTGACTCCAAAGTTGTTGTCACCAAACATCACTCTTGGCTAATTCAATGGCTTGAAATCCTGGAGATGATCTTTCACAAATGTCATGTGCTTGGAGCATCCACTATCAATGTACCAAACACCATTGCTTGAAAGTTCTTTCTCCAATGGGCTCTTGTCCTCCTGAGATCAATTAGGTCCCCTACTAGTATTAGGTCCTGATTGGTTAGTTGCAGTGTTGTTTATAGGAATCCAAATATAAAGATCATCCCTTGCTGGATAAGGAGATCTTATCTTTCTTCCAAATCTATCTACCAGCACATGTCCTCTGACAATAATAAATTGAGCTGCTGGTCTGATGAGAACACCTTTCCTATACACTGGTCTGGTGTATCTCACTTCAAATCTGGCCTTTGGAATGGCCTGCCTCAAAGACATGGTCTTAAAGGTCTGGTTATAAGGGTATATCCTTGAAGAACCGTCTCTGGTGTCATAACTACCCAGATCAGTTGGTTTTCTATAGACGGGTCTCTGGTTCTGATGAGAGCTAGACCTTTTCTGGTGATTATAGTTCCCCTAAGTGTATCTGTTCTGGAATCGATTCCTCTGAGAAAACCTTCTTTGGGGTCCCTACTTCTGATGATAGTTCTGTTGTGCATTGTTTCTTTTCTGAGAATTTCTATTCTGATTGAAATTCCCCCTTCTTGAGTATCTCCTATGAGGTCCCCCAATCTGATTAGGTTCCACTCTTTGAGGATTCCTTTGAGGTCCTCCAATCTGATTAGGTCTTACTCTTTGAAGTTTAATGTGAACAAAACCATCAATTTTCATTGGTTCCCCATTTTGAATTTTAGTCTCTAAGATTTTCACTTCCAGTTCAGTTAACTCTTCTGGACTACATTCTACATGATCAGCAGAGCAGTCCTTGTTCCATCTAGGATTGTGAACTACTCTGTAACTATTACCATTAGGATCTTTCTCATCCTAGATTTCTACGAATTCACTAGTTCTTACAGACTTGTCTTTGCTATAGTGATATTTATGAGATCTTATAGTAATTCCAGAATATCCTAAACCACTCTTATCATTAATGCACTAAGAAGACTCTGATATAATAGATACAATAGTTGGTATATTTGGAGCTTCTCTGGGCATAGGTACTTCTTCAATAGTTTGCACAACTTGCTTTCCCTTGATAAGAGATTGATATTTGACTCTAAGTTCATTGAACTCATCTTCCTTAGAGTCTCTTTCTCTTATGAGTTGATCTACCAGAGTATCTCTTTCTGTGATCTTATCCTGAAGTTCAGAGACTTCTTTGGAATGATCATTCATGAGTTCTCTGGTGGATTTCTGCTCATGAGATAAAGATTGAACTTCTGCTCTGAGCCTATCATTCTCCTTTTCAAGTTTCTGGCATAACGAACACAATTCTGGAGATCTGATAGCATTTGCTGCATATCAGACTCTCTGGAAGTACCAGATGAGTGAGAGGATTGAGTACATTTGGAATTAGATAAACACAAGGTAGATTCCTGTACCTCAGTGATGTCTGCATTGAGACATACATCAACATCATATCCAAAGTCAGAAGAAGAAGAAGAACTGGAACTAGTATCCTCCTCCTCTGCGTCTGCCAGCAATGCTCTCTTGTCTACATATCTCCTATCCCTCTTGAGTATCTTCTCTTCTCTTTCTCTAGGAGTAAGTTGAGGACAATCATAGTTGTAGTGGTCTGGCTTGTTGTAACTATAACAAGTATTGTCTCCTCTGGGACTGGGACTTGGATCTCTTCTCCTGGGGTTGTACTCTGGTCTGGCTGGACTACTCTCTCTCCTCTGGTAGTCTGATCTGCCAGAGCTGCCATATCTCCTCTTCTCTGGTGAAGTGAATCTGGTCTCCCTTGAGTCTCCAGATGACATCTCTTTGTCTGCAGATTTGAAGGAACTCTTCATGTTTCTGTCTCTGGTTGATTCCTTCCAATGTCTTTTGTACCTGCCATACTTGGAGCTCATTTTGTCAATTTTTCTAGTTAAGAGTGCTACCTTCTCCTTGAGGCTCATGTCATCTGCAGAAGACTCCTTCACTTTTTCTTCAGTCTTGATGGTTGAGGAGAAAGCAACTCCTTTCTGACTAGAAGAAGATATCTCCTCTGATTGATCTTCTTCTTGTAAGTCATACTCATAGGCTTTCAAATCAGAGAGTAGAAGATGATGGTCAAGAGTGTTGAGATCCTTGTTATCCTTGATGACTGTGACTTTGATCCTCCACCTGCTTGTTAGTGATCTTAAAATTTTGCTATTAATTTCTTTCTCAGAGTAAGTTTTACCTAAGGCACTAGCCTTGTTGAGAAGATTTGTGTGACGCATGTCCAGCTGGTCAATGGTCTCATCTGGCTTCATCTTGAATGTGTCAAATGAGTGTTGAACAGGCTGAAGCTTGTTGTCTTTGATCTTCTCTGTTCCCTCGCAGAGCAGAGCCAATTTGTCCCACATCTCCTTGGCCGTACCACAGGTTCTTACCTTCTCGATCACTTCTTTGGTGAGGGTGTTGATAATCTCAGTTCTGGCTACCTAATCCAGGTTGTATAGTTTTCTCTCATCATTGTTCAACTCATCTCTCTTCTTGAGGATTCTCTGCCTGGGTACTCTACCATCAGGTCTTTCCTCTGCAGTAATACTAGTCTCTTCTCTGGACTTTGATTTGTCATCATCAATAGGAGTCCAGTAAAATTGAATGGGGCCACTCTCAACCACATCAAGCATGCGGTGATGAATAGATCCAAGATGATTGCTCATCATGAAGCTCCAGTGGCTATAATCATTGAAAAAAAATTCTTGCAATTTACGGCTCCTATAAGCAGATTTGGAAGACATTTTAGAAAAGATAAAAGATTTTATGCAAAATATTTTCAAAGCAATGGATGTGCTCGGTGACCACCAAAAGCTTTTCAAAGCAGTGGCCTAGGACACACCGCTCTGATACCACTTGTTGGTCCCACTAGTCAGTACTTGAGAATATGCGGAAGCTAGATAGATAAACTTTTTTAAAAACCTTTTTTTAAAGAACACAAACAAGACAAGAGATAATTAAGAAAGCAATAAATAAGACGAGATATATAGTGGTTCGGATGTTAAAATCCTACATCCACTCTCCTTTTGCAAGGGGCCTTACTAACCAACCAACTTACTCACAACCACTGGAATTGACTAGTACTAGCACCTTGTTACACACTTTAGATCTGAGTTCGATCTAAAGTACAATCCACTCCAACCTTATCTATCAAGATGAACAGGTTGAGTATTGATTCCAATTATGAACTCCTTAATGAGTAGATAATTAGTAATGAGATCTTAAGAGTGCTAGACTGCTTGAGTATAATAAAAGCTTGAGAATATTCTTCGTGTGCATAACTAGAGCTTTTCTTCATACTGGCACTCTTGTATTTATAGAGGTGATTATGGTTTAGCCGTTGGAGAGCTAATCTAATCAGATCTTTATTTATGGAAGCTTCAATCAATTAATTCCCTAATTGATTGTTTTTGTTGGTGAGATCCTTGGATTGATTTCTTCAATTGACTTTCCAATCAGATCAAGTTGACTTCATTCAAAACACCAACGGTCAAATGCTTCCTTTTCACAACTCTGATTCTTCCAGAGTAGGCTGAACCAAACACCAGATGACCTAGAGGTCCTCTGGTCCAGAGTCGGTTAAGAAACAATTTTTTTCTTAGAATCTGGAGATGATTCTAAGCTACTTTTGTTTCACTAGACTCGTCTGGTTAGGACTCGTCTGGTCTGGGGAAAGGCCTTCTGCCTCTGGTCTTGATCTTCTCTGGTGCAGTCTTCTGGTGACTCTTCTGGCGAAGTCTTCTAGTCTGGCAGTTCCCCCTAGACTAAGTCCTAATCTAGTTCCTCATCTGGTTAACAGGTCCAGATGCTCCTATTACATCTTCTGGTTTATTTTCTAACTCATCAAAACTAACAACATTTTTCCTAACACCTATGCATGCAAATAAAAGGACTAATACCCTTAATATCTGCAATTGACCAACCTATGGCAGATTTGTGCTTACGAAGCACCACTAGTAGTCTTTCTAATTGATAATCAGATAAAAGGGCAGATACAATTACCGGGTACTTCTCACTATCGTCTAAGTAAGCGTACTTGAGGTGATCCGGGAGTGGTTTTAGCTCCTTCTTCGCCTCCAATGGTGGCGCCTTATCGAACATCTTCTCAAAAGTGGTCTCCTCAGCGTCTAACTCTTCACCATCCTCGACTTTCATCATATCCATGAACTTTACATCCCCGTTCTCTTTCAAACTGTCAAAATAATCAAGGTCATAAAGATCATATATTAGTTCATCGAGAATAGGATAATCATAATTATGAACATAGAAAGAGCAAGGGTCAAGGAGTGTGTCTTCAACACAAGTGTCCAAGGTATCAATGAAGTGACAACTCTCATCTCCCATTGGATATTTCATCGCTTCATTGATCGCTATCTTCATTTCTTGATCATCGACTTTCACCGTGATCTTTCCATTGACGACATCTAGCCCCATCCCGGTTGTATCCAAGAATGGTCTTCCCAAAATCAAGGGTACATGCTCATCTTCCTCCATATCGAGAACCACAAAGTCGGCGGGAAAAATGTGATCCACCACCGTCACTAGAACATCCTCCACCACTCCTTGAGGTCTAGTGATAGACCTATCGGCAAGCTGGAGAGTCATAATCGTGGGCTGAAGTTCACCCCCATCCAACTTCTTGAACAATGATAGAGGCATCAAATTAATGCTAGCCCCTAGATCACATAATGCTCCCTTCTTGATCTCATTCCCGATATCGTATAAGATCGTAAAGCTTCTGGGATCCTTCAACTTGGGAGGAAGCGCCTTGTGCACCATGGAACTCACCTCATAGTTCAAATGCACAAGCTCGGGCACGTCTACTCTCCGTCTTTTAGCTATCAAGTCCTTCAGGAACTTGGCATAATTCGGCATCTGTTCCAAAGCATCATAAAAATGAATTTTAATATGCAATTTCTTAAAGACATCAAGAAACTTAGCAAACTTTTCATCTAATTTCTTCTTCATGAATCGCTATGGATATGGGACCGGTAACACAGATTTGGGTACCCCCCATTCGTCTCGCTCGGTCTCTTTCACGTTCTTCCTTGCTTCTCTTGCCTTTTTCCACTTTGGAACTCTCTCAATCTCTTCCCCCTTGTCTTTACCTTTCTGGGCATTTTCTATCTCAACCTCCTTCTCAACTTCTACCTCAAATGTGTCAACTCCATCTTTCTTATGTTCTTGTCTATCCATCTCAATCTCCTTATGTATCTCCTCAAGATCAACAGGAATTTCAGGTCCATCATATTTAGTCCCACTTCTCAACTCGATCGCCTTCAATTGATCTTTCGGGTTTGGCTCAGTCATAGATAGATATTTACCCTGCTCTCTCGTTTGCGACTTTGCAATCTGGCTAATCTGGTACTCTATAGAAGTGAACCGCCTATTATTCTCTTGTTGAGCCCTATTCAGATCTATGTCTCTCCTTTGGAGTTCTTGATCTCTTTGATCACTCTTCTTGTTCAACTCTTTAATATCATACTCCAAGGAGGACAATCTCTTACTACCTTCTGGAGAATAGCACGTAACATCTCTTCTGCGGAGGTACCGCCTTCTCCACCTGGGGGTTTTGAACTTCGATCTACTCCGGGAGGTACAGTGATTCCTGCCTTAGGATTGGCATAAGAGAAATTCTCGTTCTTCCTCCATTGGTTCTGAGGAGACTGCTGGCCTCCTTGATAACCTTCGTTATTTCTCTACTGATTTTGAGGAGGTTGTGGACCTGGTGGTACAAACGGTTGACCGTAGAGAGGTCTTCCCTGCTGGTTGCCACCTTGCTGGTATCCGCCTTGATTGTAATTAGGCCTCCCCATATAGTTAGCCTCCTCATGCTGGCTTGCTGGTTGGTCCACTTTTTCACTCATTCCAGTATTCCCTCCGCTCAGATTTTGTCCAACCTCTAGATTGTTGATCTTCTCCATCATTGCCATCATCAGCTTTCTAGTACCATCACTCTCTTCCATCTGATAAGCTCGCTGAAACTCTTGTGCCTCATTCCATTGCCCCGCATTCTTGATAATATTATCAACAATCTCTCTACACTGAGCTGCACCACAATTCAGGAACGCTCCACTAACACATGCATTGAGGTGGTCCTGAGCTGCCTTGCTGGCTCCATAGTAGAAATAAGCCATTATATCACTATTGTTGTACCCATGCTGCGGACAATCAATTAGCATATTAGAGTATCTCTCCCAAGCCTAACGTAACTCCTCTCCTGGCTTCTTCTTGAAACACGAGATCTCTAGCCTTGCTTTGATTGTTCTAGGTAGAGGATAGAATCGCTCGAAGAACAGGCGCTTGAGCTCGGCCCATGTCGTTACACCTTTCCGTGGAAGCGTGTTATCGTACTACTCCTTCGCAATTCCAAATTAAAGAGAACTGGAACAACCTGAGCCTCTTGGCATCTTCAGATATGCCATTATGGTTGAAAGTTAAGGCAATCATCAGAAAATTCCTCAAGTGAGTATGAGGATAATCCTTTCCGACCTCCCCCTTAAATTGATTCTCAACTAGCATCTTCAGGATCCCTGTGGAGATAGAAAAGTTGTTCGCTTCCACTGGTGGCATTGCTACACCATCATACTACCGTTGAGGGTGCACCGCAAACCTTTCTTGGATTGCCATACCAGGATCAGCGTTCTGAGGAACGTGCTGAGGATAAAATGGTGGTAGAGGTACTTGCGGAATATGAGGTTGGTTATAAGTAGGGTGTGGAGGGTAGTATGGTGGATACGGATATGGTGGGTTACGGGTAAGGATAAGGTGGGTTGTTTTGTGGGTAGACAGGGTTGTTTAGAGAATTTTGGACTTAGTTTTGAGCTGGGTTGTTTTGATGCTGTGGGACCGGGTTTTGGCTCTGGCTTTCCCCTGATTGTAATTAGCTACAGCTGCATCCAACTCATTCCCTAAGTCCATATTTGGATTGTCTCCCCCGGGATTGTTCATCCTTTGATAGAAGGCTCTATTTCTTCTGGCTATTTTCTTAGGGTCTAACTTTGTTCGGTCTTTGCTCGATTCTCCTTGTGAGCGAGTTTTCATATACCTGAAATAGCAAAAGAAATATCAAAATGCAACTATCTGATGTCTACTAATAAAACATAAAAGTAAAAGCACTCACTACTAACTACTAAACTATCTCTAAGTCCTACTCAATAGACATACATAGCCATCCCCGGAAACGGTGCCATTAAATTTTGTGTAAAATACTAGCTATACTAGTAGTTTCCCCTCAATCGTATGGGTTCCTTGTAGTATTGGCAAGTATAGGGACCAAGTAATATCGTACCCAAGGGAGGGTGTGTATGCGAATGGAGCCCTGGAGATCTACGCGCCGTAGTTAATATGAGTGGATGTTCGGGTTTAGGAAAGAAAATAAACTACTCTAAAGTTTACTTCTATTAATGCAAATAATGAAATCAAACAAATAACCTAGGTTTTAATCAATTACGAGATAGTGATGCTCAGAATATAAATCCATACGTATACTAAAATAACCGTGATTTGCAAGTATTAATCGTAAGTGTATTAAAACTAGGCAATCAACTTCCCTAATCTAGCACCAGATTGAAAGACTAAAAGCTCAAGAATTAACCCTAATGCTCTGTCATATCAACCTACTTCATAACCCACTAAACAAGTTATATGGATTATGCTTAATTAATGAGACCCTTATTTACCCAAGGTGATGTGGTCGTCCTCCCTAGATAAACCGGTAAATTATATACCCATTTTATAACCCTATCGTTAAGCCTACTCGTTATTAAAGAGTGATAAGATCGTCCTCTTCCTAATAATTTTCGTACTCAATTCCAAGATAATTCTAGGGTTTATTTTAAGAATTCAATTAATTAAGAGAACTAACATTAAACATCACAAATTATCCTAATTATGTACCAACATACTACTTCTACGAGTTCATCCTACCCCAAGCATGCAAGGGTTCTAGCCTAACATGGTAATTAAAGTAACGAAAAAATCACAAGAACAATGAACATTTGCATAATTATATAATCAAAAGAATTGGAAAGCATAAACAAAAGAATATCTCAAAATCTCAATAAATCTGGTAAAGTAGGGTTTAGAAGTCTCAAAGATTCAAGAATGAAAAAATTAAACAAAAAGATTCAAAAGAAGAAGCTAAACTATGAATTTGTAAGATCAAAACCTCGGTTACAAGTATGAAACTCTCCAAATTCTCTCTACCATGCTCTAAGTATGCCAAAAATATTAAAAGTGATCAAAGGGTCTCTAAAACGAGCTTGGGACCGGGTATTTATAAGCAACGGGCCAAAAATGGGTAAAAAGACCAAAATCGCGCAACTTTGGGAAATGGTTGAGCGATAGACTCGACCCCCTTGTGGTCGAATGGTGGCCTTTCCAAAGCGTTCAAGGCGCTCAACCCCTACTGGTAGAATGACTCCAACGGTCGAATGATCATGCTTGAGTGGTAGAATGACCCCTACTGGTAGAATGACCCCCTTGTGGTCGAATGGTGGCCTTTCCAAAGCGTTCAGGGTGCTCGACCCCTACTGGTAGAATGACTCCAACGGTCGAATGATCATGCTCGGGTGGTGGTGGTCGAATGGTTCCAACGGTCGAGTTGTGGCGCTCGACCTCAGCCTGGTCGAGTGCCTCCTCTTCCAGACCTAATAATGCGCTCGACCCTCCTCTTGCTCGAGCGGTGGTGCTCGAGCATCTCCAATTTTGAGCCAAGTGATACTTTTCTTTGCACGAACTAATACTTTTCGTATTTCTTCAATATCTTCTCAACCGGGCATCCGTTTGAGTCGATTCAAAGTCCTACGAAGTTCATTTTTCACCCTCTATCCATCTATGAGTATCAAAGAGGCAAATTCATCAGTTTATAAAAATTGTATTCAATTGACTCTAAATACTCATCGAATTCACTCAAAACACGGGTAAAACGAGCTATAAATCATAACAATTACATGCCTAATCATCATCCCACTGCAACTTTCTAAGAAAAACGACAATAAAATTTGGGCATGTACCTCAACATCGATCTCAATTGAGTTATGATCATATTAAACATGTGTAGATGATTGGTGACCGTAGTACTCTTTGTCATCGACTATACCTGATGAAGGGCAACGATAAACGAACTACGCTCATCGCCTTATTGTGTACCATATTCCATTCATCTTGATACATATCTTTAGGTTAAGTATTCAGGGGTTGATACTGATCTTTACCATGTAGGTAATATTCAATTAACCTTTTCAATGGTCGATTTCCCTTCACATAATTGCTTCCACCAAAATTTCTGAAACTGATGATCAACCAGTTGTTAAGAAATGAATTGACAATTATTGAGAATATTATAAGAAAAAAAAAGTACAAAACACATATTTGTTGATGCAGTTCATCAAGAATGACATACGCCTGGAGTACTACCAAGCTACTAGGAGATCTACTAATTTTTGTGAAGCAATCCATCAAGGTTAATAACCTAACATTATTAACTCCATCATCATTATTAATTATATTTCCACACTTCCTAAATTCATGAAAATATGCAATTTTTATCGACTGCATTTGAACATGACCAAATAGATAATAAAACCAAAGTTTTATTGATATGTTCTCTATTATTATTGCATAATACAAATATAACTTGAATATTAATTTTTTGCATCAAATATTCATAAAACATTATGAGTAATTGGTCTCTTGTGCACTAGTTGTACCATTTAACTAGTATACAC
Source organism: Ballota nigra (assembly GCA_947034835.1). NCBI lineage: Eukaryota > Viridiplantae > Streptophyta > Magnoliopsida > Lamiales > Lamiaceae > Ballota > Ballota nigra. The sequence continues at coordinate 29,541,316 of OX344728.1, read as the reverse complement.
TAATTATTTTTTATACAACTAGTTTGTTATCACATGTGTTGTACGTTATTTAAAAGTAGTTAATATGTACTTGCAGAGTTTTTTATGTGGGGTCTTTTTTTCTCTTCTTAAATTTGTTTCAAAATATACTTCTCAGTATAGAAAATAATTGTTTTTATCATGATTTGTATTCTTTAAAATGATTAACATTATATGGTACTCTTAATGATGCATTTTGATTACTGCACAAATAAAGTAGTGCATACGAAAAGAGTGCATTGCTAAAAAAAATTAATTTAGACATTATATTTGTCTTTATATTGCGTCTTTTTGCTGCATAATCCGACCAAAATAAAATAAATGTTTCCATTCAGTATATAAAGACCATCAAAAGTATTATGTATTTAACACGAATTAATGGAAAAATACAGTTCAACGAGAGAAGAATATTCCACCTAAGTTCTATGTTCTGAAGGATTTTCAAATCCAAAATCAAACAACAGCACAAAGAAGATTTGGTACCAGTAAGAAATCTTTGAATTTTGAGCTATGAATCCCAACATAGCCAATTGACAAATATGATAATGAATTAAGCCATTGTAAGGAAGCCATAAGATGATAACAATTTCAATCACGACAGTGAAGTATGTTTTAGTGTATACATGGTAAGAACAATAGAGCAGTTACCCAAGCTGGTAGTTAATTTTGGAGGTATTTAAATATAAGTAGAAATGTATATAGAGAGAGGGTCTTAATTGCTCTCTTAAAAGAAAGCAAATTGCTCAAAAAGCTACAAACTCTAGAAATCGCTTTCCACAAGTCAACTACAAAAGCAATTTCAAATGACTAAATTACAGTAGTACATTAATTCTTCAATTGAAGTATGTATATAAAATCAGTTAGGCATGCAAAACTAAGAAAATAGTTGTTGATCATATCACAAATTTCAGAAAAGATTATGCTTATCTTATTGTACAGTATTTTCAGGAAAGATAACAAGTGCTAGGTCCAAACTTAGATGGTCAAAATCTTGATCAGTCAAATAATTATAGATCACCAAATAGCAGAGTAGCATCTATCATTTTATCTTTGTTTGCATTGAAGGGTAAGTCTCATTCTCCATCGATAACAATTCAATTCCACTTTAAGAATTTTAAAATGGTTTCAACCAATTAATAAACTTTGTTAGTTGAATCCACCCTCACCCCAACCCCTTTTTTTACCTCTTTCAAATCCTTACAATTGTACTCTGATATAACAGATGCATGCATTAATTAGCATAGGAATGGGTGAGAGATGGCATATTTCTGCTTCTCTTCCTAGTGATGCAAATGATTTCATATTAAAATGTCTACAAGTTAACCAAAGTTTGAGGTAAACAATTTCTCAGCTCTTGGATCATCATTTTGTGAAGAAACCTTCCCATCACCTACAGGCTTTACTTCTCCTAATATTTATGCTAGGCAGTTTTATGTTTTGTGTAAAGTCCAGGTAGAAACATTACCTTATATCACTATTTCACTATTGTTTAATTATATTAAGAAGCCTTATTATTTAATCATCAATTTTCCTGTAATAACCTGATAGTGTTGCATCCACATTTATACATAGTTCCCATCTACTTTTTGGACAACAACATATCCAGGAAAATCATTAAGATGACTAATTAGCATAGGTATTTTTTGCATTATAACTTTTCATTGAATATATTTAGCATGTTGTAATTAGAATTACAAACATTGCACGCTACCTTTCTTATCAAACACTAAGACTATAAATGCATGCATACCCAATTGCACCAAATTGTAATAAAAATTTAGATCTTTTAATTAATTCAACTCTAAATGATACAAACAACCTGACATCAAGTAAATGAGCCTTGCTATGTTACATGAGCTAATTTGATTTTGTCCCCCTTGCGACATTGACAACTAATGATGATAGATGTTTCCTTTAAGCAAAGCAGCAACACAAATGAAGCTGAAAAATTAAAACTCCAACAATTACATTTATAAATCCAACTCCCTAAAATCTCAAAACAGTAACTACACCAGCTAATATAAAAACCAATAAGTTAAACCCCAGACTAGACACAACTCCCGAAATATCTAATAACCTTGCAACAGACTAAGAAGAGGATACTTGAGCAGCTCCTCCATTTTAATAAACCACGGTTTGGTAATGGGGAACGATTAATAAACTCTAGAATTTATCTCATCAAGACAATGAAATTTCATTAAATTGTCAAGTCCATTAGTTCGGCCACTTCAAGCAAATAAAATCTAGCTTATTTCTAAGAAGCAATTCCTTATATAACTAATAGCAATAACATCCATAAATTTTTTTTAATATTGTTAGGAGTTGCAGATATTTATTTCCTGATAATTTAAAATTTTAATCTGTTGTGCTTGAAATCCACGAAACAGTGTAGGTGAAACTAAATTTCAGCAATATCGAGTCGTTTTGTTATATTTCCCAGGTATATACATTGTAAGTTCTCATTGTTATGTTGCTTATGATTAAGGGAACAACTTGGATAAATAAGAGCAAACCATATTTTCCAAGGGTGAAGTTGGAACTTCTATATCAAATGAGAAACCTTTTGGATGTCCCTCTTCTTTAGGTCTCATGGCTACATTTACTTCTTGGTAAGCGAACAATTATGTTATCCTTGAAGTCACTTTCTACACTTCGTTTGTTTTTCTTGCAATATATTGGTATTTAATCTCACACATACAATTAAAAATAAAAATCGTAGAGCCTATGGAGACAAAAATACCAATTCAGTAATAAAACATTCTAAAAAATGAAAGATAATCCAAAAAATAAAATTCAAAGAATTAGCCTGGGTTACCACACCCGCATAACCAAATGGTTTACATCCCGGTCTGAAATGTCCTCGGATTCCACATTTCACCCGCATATAGTTGTGTTGATAATTTTATGATCTCTTATGCTATAAACATTGCAGCTACTCTAATAAAATATATTGGTTATTAACAATATACCTTTCGGGTGGTCTGAAATGTCCTCGCATTCCATATTTCACCATATATAGTTGTGTTGATAATTTTCTAATCTCTTATGCTATAAATATTGCAGCTACTCTAATAAAATATATTGGTTTTTAACAATATACCTTTCGGGTTTGTCATTATTGTCGTATGCCATGAAACTCCATTCAGGAACATACAGAGAGAATGTCGTAAAAGTTTCTTACATAGCCATTTATAAAAAGAAAAAAGAAAAAAAACGATGAGGGCTAAAACTGGTTGGTCTCCGCTTGGTGGCTCAAGTACAATCACCTAACAATTAAGTACCTTATATAGAACTCTTTGTGGCGCCAACCATAAAGAGAAAAAACGACATTGCAAAATCTGCTCAGTGTCAAATCGTTCAATGATTTGGTACTAATAGTTGGTATAAATCCCACCAACATTTTCAACACCTATCATTTACTTCAACATAAGTATTATTACAAAATTATTTGACAGGAACTAAGCAAATCCTCATGCTCCAGTATAGACAACTCTATAATCAAACATAATAGTAGTGCATAAAATTAAGCAATATGTGTGATAACACCAATTTCAGATAATTTATCATTTAATCAAACTCTAAATGGAGATTATTAGTCATTCATTTCATGGCATTTCCTCACTCTGTACAATTGGGCATTCACGCACTAAGTGAAAACCATGCTTTACATAAGTTTCCCCCCATGTTATAATTTTGTTGAATCCAAAGTTTTTATAATTCATTTCAATTGAGCATTTTGCTATAATCATAAGAGAATCAAAAAAACTTTTTAGTGTTCTGCTAGTTCTTCAATAAAAAAAGCTCTCCACATTAGTATATGTATATGCACTTATTCAGTGTTGCATCTATCCAACATCTAATCTAGATGAACATGCTTTCCCTTTGATGATGCTTAATTAAACAACAATGATCAATCGTAAAAAAAATACAAAGAAAATAAGAACAATATTTTAATAATCATCAATTTACAATTGTACTTAAAAAATATAGCCCTCCGGTTTGTTATTTCAGCTTGCAAAATAACTTCTTACCGAACTACAATAGAACCTTTCCAAGAACAATCACCAATAAATAACATTATCCACTAATAACAATATTTTCAGAAAAAAAACATGTCATTGACCAGGACAATGCCTCCTGTGTTTCTAAATGAAATACTTATACTTCTACTCATTAACCACAAGAAATTGCAAGGCATCTTCGATTAAAAATCAACAAAAAATTAATCTAATTTTTTTTTATAAAACATCAGGGCACACTTCCACTATTTATATGTTTTATGATTTCTAGAATCACAATATAATATCTAGAAACAAACCTCTGATCGAGAGCTTAAGTGGTTAAAGCTTCACTACCTATGATCGAGAAGTCATGGGTTTGAATCACAATTTTTCCAATCCCAAAAAAAGATCTAGGAACAAACCTATTTGAGATCCCATAGTAACTACGTTAATATCTCCATATGCAAACGCTTAATCGCAAGATGCTAAAATATTGCATGCAAACAGGTGCCTGAGTATTATCTCTCTATATATAACTGATAAACTATAAAAGTTAAGTTGAGGTTCTTACATTCTCTAAAATGAGTGAAAATTCTTACATTATCTGAAAATTTTGGGCTATGACGTTAAATATGATGCTGCAAGTGTGCTGCAGAATGGTACGACACAAACAACGGTCCTTTCCTATCCATTCTTTTATAGCTAAAGACTTGTAATTTTCCAAAAACCTCCATAACTCTTCTTAAGAAAAAAATGGATCGCACATTCAAATTGCTAACACGAACACTTAAGTCAACATATATATTAGTGAGCAAGATCGTATGTGTAAAAATACATCGTTATGCAAATATGAAATTAAACCTATAATGACTAAGAGGCATTGTTTGATTTTTTTTTATTTCATTTTTACAGAAGTGGCAGCGTTTGATGAAAGAACTATATCATTGTGAAATTAAGGATTGGAAGGATCCTTTGTTCCTTTGCAATATGATTCATATGTTACAGCTCGTGTCTTAGAATCAAGGAGCTCTGTTACAATTATGATAAACAAAAATGGGATTTGAATGAACAATAAAATAATAATTATGAAGGAAACACATTACAAGAATTTATATTCACGTAAAAGCTTGCAAAGAATGAAGAATGATTAGCACTTGGAGAGACGTAGAAATCAAACCAAATTGGAACACCTTTACGTAAACATTGCTTGCTCTCTCATACTCGACTTGATGTATCCCAACTCAATTTAAACCGGACGAAAACTTAATTGATTCCACAACCAGAAAACCTGCAACCGCCGAAAAATATAGGACCATATATTCACATAATGGTGCAACCAAATGGCCAACCAAAACACCAAACACCAAAACAGACGCCAAAACTTTTCTAGCAGCCCTATGGAAATTGTTCATTGAAGACCACCAAAAGTTTTACGAATCCAATTGCTGGAAGTCAAATTCGAATTCAAGAAATCCCCTGAATGGAGAGGAATGAACGACTGTGGGATGATATAGAATCATAGAGAAACATGATTTAATAAAAAAAAATATAAGAGAAGGATACATGCAAGTCTTCTAGTAGAAGAAAGAGAAATGAAAATCTGGAAAATAAAAAAGACGGAAAGAATGAAACAAAAAGATTTTGTTAATCGGAAATTAAGTCTTTTCCTCTACAACCTGCAATACAAACAAAACAAAGATCAGGTAAAATAAATTCAAAGATAATGAAAGGTACTTTTGAAAGATTATGAACAGGGCAACATTTTTCTCCACTACAGAGAAGCTTATGATACATATATGGCATGCAAGTTCTTATGCACACATAATAAATACGCAATTCTTTCTATAATCATTTAAAAGCATTTTCTTCAGGAAGCTATACAACAAACATTATTTCTAAAGGAGTCAATTTCGAATCTTGCAGAGTAAACAAAAATATCCAAATGGCAAAAAATTAAATTGGTTCACAATCAGAATCCTGCTCATATATACCCAAGACGCAGTCCATCTTGGAAACCCCTAAAATTAAATTAATCATCAAGTCCAATCATCTGAAATTTTACTCAATCTTTTATTTTTTTAGAGTTGAGATTCTAAATTCAAGAAGAAGAAAAAAATACCTTAAAACGTAATTCTCGACTAAAGCCTAGGTGTCAATATAAATAAACAAACAAACCTATGAGATGGAGGGTGAATGCACGAAGAGGCGGCAATGGGAGGAGAACGACGGCAGGTGGAGATCAACAAACATATTCGTTTAGGATAGTCTCGTGGCATTTAGGTCGCCCTGATGTTAGGAGCGTTAGCGCCAGAAGACGGAGATGAAAGGGTATCGGTGAACAACAACGGTCATAGACGGCGAACGACGATGGAGATAAACGGAAGAAAAAAGGGAGAGAAATACATGATTGATAGACATGGGGAGTCGCACACGATTTGGTACAAGCAAGGACAAAAATGAACAAAATAAAAAATGGCAAGGGCAAAATCGTATAAAAATGATTTACAAGTGATTGTCACTTTTATAGGTATTATAGATATCTTATACTTAACAAATGAGAAACTAATACTATTTTTTTTTTTACTGAAAATAGACTAATATTTTTTCAATAATACGGGACAATAGCACTTTTTGTCTCAAGAGAATAAGTACAAACCACTTTTTTGTACCTATGTGTAAAAGTTGTCTATTCAAATTTTTATTTATTTTTAATTTGGCCACATCCATTAATTTTCAGAACCAAAACTAAAATACACCATTGGGATCAAATTTTCAATTCTCTTATGATAATTTTTTTTTAAAAATCTACTGGACCAAGAATATCAAATATTCGTTAGAAGACCGCCCATACTATTGGGAAGAAAAGTGCAATTACCTAGCTAATAATACACAGTAGTTGAATGATGTAACATATTGACTTGTACGCAAAATACTAGCTTCAACTAGTAGTTACCCCACAAGATTATGGGATTCCCTGTAGTATGGGCAAGTATATGGACCAAGTATTATCGAACCCAATTGAAGGTATATATGCGAATAGATCCCTGAAGATGTACGTCTCATAGTTAATATGAATGTATGTTCGGGTTTCAAGGATTATAATAAACTACTTTATTTTCTACTACTCTAATGCTCATGATTAAATTAAACTAAATAACCTAGGTTTAAATGCAAATATAGGATGGTGATGCTCGGGATAGGAATTCCTACGTATACTAACAGAGTTGATACAATAACTAAAATAATCGTGATGTGCAAGTAATAATCCTAAGCGTACTAAAACTAGGCAATCAACTTCCCTAATCTAGCACAAGATCGAAAGACTAAAAGCTCAAGAATTAACCCTAATACTTCGTCATATCAACCTACTTCACTAATCCACTAATCAAGTTATATGGATTGTGCTTAATTAATGAGGCCCTAATTTAACTAAGGTGATGCAGTTGTCCTCCCTAGATAAACCGGTAGATTATAAACCCCTTCTAAAATCTTCTCCTCAAGCCTATTCGTTATTGAAGAGTGATACGGTCGTCTTCTCTTTAACAATTTTCGTACTCAATCCCAAGATTATTCTAGGATTTATTAGAAATATTCAATAATTAAGAGAACTAAACCTATACATCATGAATTAACCTAATTACATACCAAAGTCCTACTTCTACGAGTTCATCCTATCCTAAGCATGCAAGGGTTCTAGCCTAACATGGTGACTACGACAAGAAAAGCAATAATACGAAAAATAGACATAAGCATTATTAAATTAAATAACGAACTCAATAGCATAGATGAAAGATTAAAACAATAAATTGAAGTCTTGAAACGAATCTTCATAAATAACAAAAACTAGGTTTAGTAGTATCAAACGTTAAAGAAAAAAAGAACAAAATAAAACTCTGATCTATGAATTCGTAAGATCAAAACCTCGATTACACGTTAAAAAACTCTTGCTAAACCTTCCTACGCTCCTCTCCATAAAAACTGTCTAAAAGTATCATGTGGTAAGTAAAATCGTGCTTGGAAGGATGTATATATAGGCATGGGCCGATTTGGAATATTTTGGGCCGAAATACTCTCAAACCTCTCGAGCTAGACACTTACTCGAGCGCCTAGCACTCGAGTGATGCACACTCAAGTGCATCAATCTTCCAGAACCAAAGTAGCGCTCAAGCACATTTACTCGAGCGCTTGGCGCTCGACCCACTTCCACTCGAGCGCCCGCTCGAGTACTCGTGCGTCCGCTCGAGTACTCGTGCGTTTGGTGCTCGACTTGATGTTGCTCGAGTGCCCACTCGAGCACCTAGTGCTCGAGTTTTGCTTGCTTGAGCGCCTTTTCCTTCGGGCCAAATGATACTTTTGCTTACTCGAACTAATACTTTTCGTATTTCTTCAATATCTTCTCATCCGGGAGTCCGTTTGAGTCGATACAAAGTCCTACGAACTCCATTTTTCGCCCTCCGTCCATCTATGAGCATCAAAGAGGCAAATTCATTATTTTATGAAAATAGTACTCAATTGACTCTAAATACTCATCAAATTCGCTCAAAACAAGGGTAATTCGGGCTACAAATCATAACAATTTCATGCCTAATCAACTCCCCCCCCCCCCCCCAAACTTACCATATTGCTTGTCCTCAAGCAATGAAATAATAAGTCAAGTGAAATTGTTAAGAATGAATCATAGAACGAAATCATGCAAACAATAGTATTCAAGCTTCAAAGATTGATCACCCATACACAAACTAACCCCCTGCCTCCTACTCATGGACAATCAATAAGAACCACCAAAATCAAACATGGATGTGCTCTCGATGATGTGTATCACTCCCTCGCAAGTTTATATCAATAAATAGGGACTCTCTCAATCAATCAATCACACAAATCAGTAGTCATAGGCTTGTAAGTACTCTCAACTTCGATCATAAACTAGAATCCATGTCGAATAAAAAAGGACTTTTTCAAGGTTGTAATGTAAGGCTATTTGGATAGGTGGGGTAACTTTATAGGATAAGATAACTCAAGTGAATGGAGAATAGAAAATCAAATTTTGGTATTTTCAATGCAAGGAACCGAACTCTTCAAACATCTTCATGTAATGCACTCTCAATTCCAACTACTCTCAACACCTCAATTTTTTTTCTAACTCTTTTCACTTTTCACTTTTCAATCACTTCACTTTTTTTTTTCCTTTCTTTTTCACATTATATATGAGCTCATATTTTCTTTTGCTAATTCTCAAATTATTGTTCTTCCCCAGAACTCGAAACATCATTACTCCTTTCTCATATTCACTCAACCATTAATAATTATCCTTCTCAAATCAACTTGATCTCTTTCTCATTCACAACTTTTCCTATTCTCCACTAAAATTAGGACAAAAGGAGTTTAAGAATTTGGAGATAAGTTCAAATGTGCTAGCAAATAAAATAGGCTAAGACTCAAACGGGCTAACAAGGGATAAATGTCATTGGTAGGAAAAATTTGGCTAAGTGACTCAATAAATCAAAGATGGCCTAAAATCACTTTCGGCATTTCATACTAGACACAATCAAGAAGCGAGAGCACCCACAAGTTCTAGCACCTCTAAGGTGAAGATCCACTCACAAACGATGAGATCAATTTAATAAGTTTTAATCTCGTAAAGGCTCAAATCTCACAGCTTTCACATCCATGCTAGTCCTAGTGAATTCTCACTTTCATATCACACAAGTATTCAAAAGGAAAGTTTGTAAGTATACGAGTTCCCTCTCACATCCACTCTATTTACTACACTGACACAATCTAGACTCTACCTCAACTCCACATATCACTCACTCATAACTCACACTCAAAGACAACAATCAATAAGCATAAAAATGTAGCAGCACCAATATAAGTATCAGTTCACCAACATAACAGCTCAAAAGAGTTAAAATACAGACCCAAATCAAGCAACAAGATAGTCACGAATCACTGTCTCAAAATCAAAAGAAAAAGAGAAATAAAAAGGAAAGAAACTGGGGGGAATCCCCATGATCATCATGCATCTGGAGGAGGTTGTGAACGGTAACTCGCGTGGTCTGCTCCCAGGTTCGAGACAAAAAGTGCCTCCATCCATCTATGTATGTCTGAGACCTGTCCTTCCATCCTATTTTTCCACTAGTTCTGCGTAGTCTGAAAGTTTGTGAGATCGGTAAGCAAACCCTGGATATCGGCCTCCATGCCATGCCACTGAAGTTGGGTTGGAGCCCAACCACTCTGAGTTGGTGCTTCGGGCACACCTCAAACTCCATCTCCTGAGGCTCTTGTCCTCCTTCAACAGCTTCCTCCTCTTCTTCTTCTTCAATATCAGCTCCTTCCTCATAAGCCTCCTCTTTTTCCTCGTCTGAATCTCGAGCTCCACTCATCCCAGCTCCACTTGTACCGGCTCCACTTTTATGCTGTTTCTTCGGCCTTTGATCCCACAGCCCCTTTCTCTCCATCCCCTTCTTAAACTTCTCGATCTCTTTCAAGTGATGCTTCCCATTCATTCCTATATTCTCCTTCTCCAGGCCCTTCAGAGTCACCAACTTCTCATTTGGTAGAAGGGAAGAGCTCGTCCTCTCTGAACCGGATACCGTACGAATCTAGTCAATGCTCCAACATCCACGTGTGGTACATCTGATCGAAGTCGATGTCCTTTCCAATGCACGGTCCTAATACTGGTTTAATCTCCATACTTCTCAATATAATAGATATGAGACCCCCGCCTCGGATATTCAACGTCTTCGTTCCACACTTGAACGGGGCTTTAATTTGATGCTCCAGAATGTCCTTACCAAAATCATGTTGCCTATGGTGAAGCAAACACCACAATGCATACAGCTGCTTTGAAGTCACAGTACCCATCTCCGACCGAGCATAAATCGTATTTCCCAAAAATCTTCTATATACCGGATCACAGGGTTCTGGATGGCTGAAACACGTGCATTCTGAGATCTGTAGTTTCCGGCTAACCCTTCCGTGATAAGCTTCCAAAAATCATTAGCGTCGAATGATCTACATCAGCAGTTCGGCCCCTTGAATTGAGGAAACATCAAGGCCTGGTTGATGGCTCCCACATCTTTATTGTGCCACTCATTCCGAATCATGAATCGGAAAGAAGTGGCATCCCCCATCTCTACCAAGGCTAGGAACTGCTCGACCAAATCAGCATAGGACTCCATAGTAAGCAAGATCTGGTAGAATCCGTCCATCTTGTTCGTCTCAAAGATTCTCTTCACCTCTTCTTTTATCCCCAAGTTCCTCATAAACTCGATGCTCGGGCGTCGAGTTTTCTCAACCTTTCCTGCTACAAGCTTCCATCTATAAACGTGAGCATCCCACTGATCCATAACTCAAATTGTCCCAAAGAGAGGGCATCAATCCTTTTGCAGTAAACTCATTAGTCAAAGCGACCAAATTATCTCCTAGTACCAATCGATCTTCATATTTCTTAGGGGGAGCCATGAGCCTACTTCATCAAGACAATTAGAGAAAAATCACTACTCGAGAATAATATAGACAATACAAATTAACTCAAGTTCCCAATCAATCTCACATTCATCCAATTGTTCACAAGTACTCACAAAGAGGTGTTATGTCTATCTCAAAATCACCTCTCCCAACTCAAATTCATCATAAATCATCAATTAAGCTCAACATCAAAGTCTATCATGAAGTAACATCACAACAAATTGCAATTTACATGCTCAAGACTCAATTCAAGTTCATCTATTCACTCTATTCATTCCAAAATTCACAAATATTCACTCAACAAGCAATGCCCACAATACTCCACTATTCATGCTTTCATACCCAAGAAATTCACCCATTCTAATCAATCAATCACAAAATTGAAAGTAAAATTAGCAAACCCATAGCCTATAAGCATATTCAAGCAACAATGAATCAAGAAATATTGGACAAATCAAAAAGCCCCAAATTCTTATCCACAACTAAGAACCCTAATTCTCATGCTCAATTCATGCCTAATCTAAGTTAAAGCTAAGAAAAGATAGAAAAGAGTAAGAAATTACATACCTTGGATTGAAGAATTGAAACCTTCTCAAAGAATTAAAGTGAAGATTGAAGAAGAAGAGTGAAAAAGGGGCGGTGTTCGAACTACACTGCTGAAAATTGCACCCTAGGTGTGTAAAAGTGTGTGTTTTAGTGTGTGGGAAAGTATTTATAGGTGGGAGAAATCGAGCAATGGTTTAAAAGGAAGGGATCGCTCGAGCTTGCCCCGAGGTCGAGCACCTAGCACTCAAGCGGGTGCCAGTCGAGCGCCCAAAACATACAGAACGAAACAGGCGCTCGACTCAATTCCACTCGAGCACCCGCTAGAGTGCTCGAGCGCCTAGTGCTCGAGTTAGGCCCCTCGAGCGCCTCTAACCCACTGGACAAATGTAGTGCTTGAGCCAAGATGCCTTGAGTGCCTAGTGCTCAAGCCTCTTGAGATCGAGTGCTCTTAAAAAAACGTTATTCAAAATTTTCACCCCAAATTCGAAAATTTACGACCAACACGAGTACTAACCTGGAAAACCCCTCGATTTAAGCCAGAACACTCATTCGATCGAGGAGTACTGGTCTCTTCCAATGTGCTTTTCACCGGACCAAAGCACCACACAATAATATACGCACACTCAATTCAATTCAAACCCACTTCGTGCATCAATATTTTCAAAAAAATTAACAAATTTTTCATATGAATTTCGTGCACAACACGTTAAGTACGAAGACACACACCCCAAAATTTTTCTTGCTACGCAATAATAAAGTTTTAAAAGATGAGTACATACGAGTACGTGCACTAAATTCACAATGAACTTAAATCACTACCAATGCACATGATAAAAAGCATATAAAAACACCACCCCCCAAACTTCGACTTTGTGAAGCGGTCTACGTTTGAGGTTCGGGGTTACCTCATACACCAAATTTTGGTTGCTCTTTTACTAGGCACACGTCCGCTTCTTGAGTTGCTCCCTTCAAGCCCTACTACAGAGACTCTTGCACCACTAGATAAGCCTTCAATAAAAGCACTCAATAACGAGGTTAAAACTTACGATACACACTAAAACAAACACGAAAAAAAATACTCTAAAGAAAATTAAAGTGGGTTGCCTCCCACTCAGCGCTATTTTTAAGATCCTAATGCCGGACCGAGCTCGAAGGAGCTCACGGGTCATGAGACTCTAAGTTATCTCTCTTATTCTCATAAGAGAAGTTGTAGAATTTCTACACTTGATGCCCGTTCACCAAAAACAAATTCCCATCGTCCTTCTCAACTTCTTGAAATCCACTATTATAGACCTTTCTCACCACATATGGACCATTCCACTTGGATTTGAGCTTTCCATCAAATAACTTTATCCTAGAATTAAACACTAGGACTTGATCACCAACTTGGAACTCCTTCTTTCTCAACCGTGCATCATGCCATCTTTTAGTCTTCTTCTTGAAAATTCGGGCACTCTCATATGCACTATCTCGAAACTCCTCCAACTCATGTAATTGAAGTAGTCTCTTTTCACCCACCATAGCACTACCAAAATTCAGCTTCTTGATTGCCCAATACGCCTTATGCTCCAACTCCACAAGCATGTGACATGCCTTCTCAAAAACTAGTTGGTATGGGGACATACCCAAAGGACTTTTAAAAACTATCATATACGCCCAAAGTGCGTCATCTAGCTTCAAAGCCCAATCCTTCCTACTTACACTCACCGTCTTCTCTAGGATCTCCTTAATTTGACGATTAGACACCTCCGCGAGACCATTCGATTGAGGGTGCTATGACGTCGAGTCCCAATGGCTAACCTCGTACTTAGCCAATAGCTTCTCCATTAACTTGTTCACAAGGTGAATCCCCCCATCACTAATCAACGCTCTTGGGACTCCATATCTAGAAAAAATGTTCTTCCTCAAGAAGTCAATTACCAAACGAGAATCGTTCACTCTAGTAGGGACAACTTCAATCCACTTCAAGACATAATCAACGCACACAAGGATATACAAGAATCCATTACTTGGAATAAACAGACCCATGAAATCAATCCCTCATACATCAAATACCTCTACCTCCATAAACACGTGCAACGGCATCTCGTCCCTCTTTGTAATAAAGCTGAAACGTTGACACTTATCACATCGCTTTACCCACTCCATGCAATCCTTCAAAATAGTAGGCCAAACGTTGACACTTGAAGCACCTTTCTACCAGTTTTCTCTCCACTCAAATGTCCTCCACACGGTAAAGCGTGACAATGAGTTATAATATCACTCCACTCCTCCTCGGGCACACACCGTCTAAGCACTAAATCTATCCCTCTCTTGTACAAGAATGGGTCATCCCAAATAAATTCCCGAAAACTCTTCAAGAATGCCTTTCGGTGCATCTCATCCATATCCGCCGGCAGCTCTCCACTCGATACATCGGAACATCTCCTACACCAAACAGTTTCTCGTCCGGAAACTCATCATTCACTTCTCACTCTTCTACCGTGTTCTCCTTAGTAAGATCCATCCTCGAGAGGTGATCGACTATCACATTCTCACTCCCCTTCTTGTCTCTAATCTCAACATCAAATTCCTAGAGTAATAGGATCCAATTAATGAGATGGGGCTTAGCATCCTTCTTGCTCATGAGATACCGAATCGCTGTGTGGTCCGTATATACTATTATTTTCATACCTACGAGGTAGGGTCGAAATTTATCAAAAGCATACATGAACGTTAATAGCTCCTTTTCGGTAGTAGTGTAGTTCATCTGAGCCGAATTCATCATCTTCGAGGCGTAATAAATAGCATGGAACCGCTTATCTCTTATTTGCCCCAAAGTCACCCCCATAGCATAGTCACTAGCATCACACATGAGTACAAAAGGACTCGACCAATCCGAAGTCACAAGAATAGAGGCATTCACCAATGCTTCTTTCAACCTGTTAAAAGCAACTAAACAATCATCGGTAAACTCAAAGGCGACTTTCTTTTCAAGAAGCCGCGAAAGGGGTTTAGCAATTTTTGAAAAGTCCTTAATAAACCGTCTATAGAATCCCGCATGGCCCAAAAATGAGTGAATCCCCTTCTCGGTCGAAGGTGGGGGAAGATTCTCAATAGCTATCATCTTCGCCTTATCAACCTGGATACCTTTCGAGAACACATGATGCCCAAGAACAATCCATTCTTTCACCATAAAGTGGCATTTTTCTCAATTAAGCACTAAGTCCGTCTCTTCACACCTGCTTAACACAACTTCAAGATTGGTTAGACACATATCAAACAACTCCCATATACGGAGAAGTCGTCCATGAAAACCTCCATAATCTTCTCTATCAACCCATGGAAAATACCCATCATACACCTTTGAAAGGTGGCGGGTGCATTACACAACCCAAACGGCATTCTCCTAAAAGCAAAAGTACCATAATATAAAGTGAAGGTGGTTTTCTTCTGATCCTCGTGCGCTATCATAATTTAATTATATCCCGAATACCCGTCTAGGAGACAATAATACTCAAAGCTACCCAATCTATCAATCATTTGATCAAGGAATGGCAAAGGAAAGTGATCCTTGCACGTTGCCTTGATCAACTCTCTATAATCAACACATACACGTCATCTCGTCACTAATCTAGTGGCTACCAATTCATTAGTTTCAGTTTTAATTATCGTGGTACCCCCCTTCTCAGTAACTACGTGTAAAGGACTAACCCAAGGACTATCGGAAATAGAAAAAATCATATTACTATCTAACAACTTTAATACCTCTTTATGAATGACCTCTTGTATAACCAGATTAACTCTACACTGATTTTGTACTATGACTTTTGTACCTTCCTCTACTCTAATCCTATGCATGCATATAGAAGGACTAATACCCTTAATATCCTCAATTGATCAATTTATGGCAGATTTTTGCTTCTGAAGCACTACTAATAATCTCCCTAATTGATCATCAGATAAAAGGGAAGATACAATTACCGGGTACCTCTCATTATCCTCCAAGTAAGCGTACTTGAGGTGATCCGAGAGTGGTTTCAACTCCTTCTACGTCTCCAATGGTGGCGCCTTATCGAACATCTTTTCAAACGTGGACTCCACCACATCAATCTCTTCCTCATCCTCAACTTGCTTCACGTCCATGAACTTTACATCCTCGTTGTCTTCCATGCTGTCAAAATAATCATGATCATAAAGCTCATACGTTAGTTCATCAAGAATAGAATAATCATAATTATGCACATAAAAAGAACAAGGCTCAAGAAGTATGTCATCAACACAAGTGTACATGATATCAATAAAGTAACAGCTTTCATTTCCCATGGGGTATTTCATCACCTCGTATATAGCAATCTTCACTTCTTGATCATCAACTTTCACCGTGATCTTTCCATTTGCCACATCTAGTAACATCCTGGTAGTAGCTAAGAACGGTCTTTCCAAAATCAGGGGCACATGCTCATCCTCCTCCATATCGAGTACTACGAAGTCGGCGGTAAATACGTGATTCGCCACCGTCAGTAGATCATCTTCTACCACTCCTTAAGGTCTTGTGATAGACCTATCGACAAGCTGGAGAGTCATCATAGTGGGCTGAAGTTCACCCCATCCAACCTCTTGAACAACGACAATGACATCAAATTAATGCTAGCCCCAAGATTACACAATGCTCCCTTCTTGATTCCATTCCCGATATCGCATAAGATAGTAAAACTACCGGAATTCTTCAACTTCGGGGGAAGCACTTTGTGCACCATAGAACTCACCTTATGGTTTAAATGCACAAGCTCGGGCTCGTCAACTCTCCGCCTTTTAGCTATCAAGTCCTTCAGGAACTTGGCATAGTTAGGCATTTGCTCCAAAGCATCATAGAATGGTATGTTGATGTGGAACTTCTTGAAGACATCAAGAAACTTAGCGAACTTCTTATCTAAATTTTTCTTCGTGAATCGTTGCGGATATGGTACCAGAATTATTGATTGGGTACCCCCCATTCATCTCCCTCGGTCTCCTTCACGTTCTTCCTACCTTTTTTTCCCTTCTTCCACTTCGGTACTCATTCAATCTCCTCAATCCCTTCATCCTCTTTTCCTTTCTCCTTTTGAGTGCCTTCCAACTCAACATCTTCCACTGCCTTCTCATCATCTTCTTTCTTTCCCACATCTTCTTTCTCGATCTCACTATGTATTTCCTCCACATCAGCAGGTAGTGGAGGACCATCATATTTAGTTCCACTTCTCAACTCGATAGCCTTCAATTGCTCTTTCGGGTTTGTCTCCAGGATAGATGGATATTTACCCGGCTCTCTAGTTTGTGACTTAGCAATTTGGCTAATCTGGTACTCTATAGAAGTAAACCGTCTATTGTTCTCTTGCTGAGCTCTATTGAGATCCATGTCTCTCCTTTGGAGTTCTTGATCTCTTTGATAACTCTTCTTGTTCAAATCTTTCACATCATACTCCAAAGAGGACAACCTCTTACTACCCTCTTCCACCTTCTGCAGAACGACACGTAACATCTCATCAGTGGTAGCACCTCCTTCTCCTCCAGGGAGTTTTGAGCCAGGGTTGACATTTGAGGTGCAATTATCCCTGCTCTCGAATTACTGTAAGATAAGTTATCATTCTTCCTCCATTGATTTTGAGGAGGCTGCTGGCCTCCTTGATACCCCTGAGTGTTCCTCCATTAATTTTGTGGAGGTTGTGGACCCGGTTGTACTACCAGTTGACCATAAGCAGGTCATCCCTGATAATTCCCACCTTGCTGGTACCCGCCTTGGTTGTAATTAGGCCTTCCCATGTAGTTTACCTCCTCTTGTTGGCATGTTAGTTGATCCATTTTCTCACTCATCACATTATTCTGACTACTCAAACTCTGCCCAACCTCCAGATTACTAATCTTCTCCATTATCGCCACCAGCAGCTTCCTTGTTCCCTCACTTTCTTCCATTTGATAGACACTCTGAAATTCTGGATCTTCTTTCCATTGCCCCGCGTTCTTCACTATGTTTTCAACCATCTCCCTGCACTGAGCTGCACCACGATTTAGGAACACTCCACTAACACAAGCATCGAGATGTTGCTGATCCTTCTCGCTAGCCCCGCAGTAGAAATAGGCCATAATATTTCCATCATTGTACCCGTGCTGCTGGCACTCAATGAGCATGTTGGAGTATCTCTCCCAAGCCTAAATTCAATCTCTCGTTCGGTCTCTGCTTGAATGAGGAGATCTCCTTCCTCGCCTTTACCATTCTGGACGGGGGGGGGGGGGGGGGGGGGTAGAAACGCTCAAAGAATAGACACTCGAGCTCGGCCCATGTAGTCACACTACCTCGTGGAAGTGTGTTATCGTACCACTCCTTAGCAATCCCAGTCAAAGAAAACTGGAACAATCTGAGCCTCTTCGCATCCTCAGTCATCCCGTTTTGGCTAAAGGTTGAGGCTATCATCAAGAAATTCCTCAAATGGGTGTGGGGGTTGTCCTTTCCTACCTCTCTCTTGAATTGATTCTAAACAAGCATCTTCAAGATTCTAGGAGATATAGAGAAGTTGTTTGCCTCCACTAGTGGCATAGCGACTCCATCATAATATCGTTGAGGCTGAGCCTCAAACCTTTCTCGAATTGCCACACCAGGAGGATCAGCGTTCTGAGGAAGGTGCTGAGGGTAGACATGTGGTGGAGGGTTATAAGTAGGTGGTGGTGGGTAGTATGGTGGATAAGGATATGGTGGTGGGTATGGGTATGGGTAAGGTGGGTTGTTGTGTTGGTAGACAGGGTTGTTGAAGGGGTTATTTGGGTTGTTTTGGTTCTGATTCAGATTCAGAGCGGGATTGTTTTGGTTTTGTGGGTTTGGGTTTTGGCTTGTACTTTTCCCTTAGGGTACTTGAATCTGACTATTTACCACGTTGGTTTCCTCAACCCGTTCCCCACTCTGATCGAACTTCGCTGCATCTCGATCCAACTCTCCGCCTAACTCCAAATTCAAATCATTACCACAAGAAATATTCATCCTTGGTTGGAAGGCTCTATTCTTTCTAGTTATAGTCTAAGGGTCTAACTTTGTTCTATCTTTGCTCGTTTCTCCCTTTGAGTGTGTTTTCATAAACCTGAGATGCCAAAAGTGATATCAAAACGCAACTGCCTAATGAATAATAAACCAAAAATAAAACCACTCACTACTAGCTACTAAACTATCTCCAAGTCCTACTCAAAGAGCATACATCGCCTTCTCCGGCAACGACACTATTGACTTGAACGCAAAATACTAGCTTCAACTAGTAGTTACCCCACAAGAGTATGAGATCCCTGTAGTATAGGCAAGTATATGGATCAAGTATTATCAAACCCAAGGGAATGTATATATGCGAATAGATCCCTGAAGATGTACGTCTCGTAGTAAATATGAATGTATGTTCGGGTTTCAAGAATTATAATAAACTACTTTATTTTCTACTACTCTTATGCTTATAATTAAATTAAACTAAACAACTTGGGTTTAAATGCAAATATGGGATGGTGATGCTCGGGATAGGAATTCCTACGTATACTAACGGAGTTGGTACAATAACTAAAATAATCGTGATTTTCAAGTAATAATCCTAAGCGTACTAAAACTAGGCAAACAACTTCCCTAATCTAGCACAAGATTGAAAGACCAAAAGCTAAAGAATTAACCCTAATACTTATCATATCAGCCTATTACACTAGTGCACTAATCAAGTTATATGGATTTTTCTTAATTATTGAGGCCCTAATTTAAGTAAGGTGATGCGGTCGTCCTCCCTAGATAAACCGGTAGATTATAAACCCCTTCTAAAATCTTCTCCTCAAGCCTATTCGTTATTGAATAGTGATACGGTCGTCTTCTCTTTAACAATTTTCGTACTCAATTCCAAGATTATTCTAGGATTTATTAGAAATATAAATAATTAAGAGAACTAAAACTATACATCACGAATTATCCTAATTACGTCCCAACGTCCTACTTTTACGAGTTCATCCTATCCTAAGCATGCAAGGGTTCTAGCCTAACATGATGATTACGACAAAAAAAGCAATAATACAAATAATAGACATAAGCATGATTAAATTAAATAACAAAATCAATAACATAGACGAAAGATTAAAATACTAAATTGAAGTCTTGAAATGAATCTTGATAAATAACGAAAATTAGGTTTAGTAGTATCAAACGTTAAAGAAAGAAAGAACAAAACAAAACTCTAATCTATGAATTCGTAATATCAAAACCTCGATTACACGTTCAAAAACTCTTGCTAAACCTTCCCAAGCTCCTCTCTATCAAAAACTATCTAAAAGTATCAAGTGGTAAGTAAAATAGTGCTTGGAAGGGTGTATATATAGGCATGGGCCGGTTTGGAATGTTTTGGGCCGAAATACTCTCGAACTGCTCGAGCTAGACACTTACTCGAGTGTCTAGCGCTCGAGTGATGCACACTCAAGTGCATCAATATTCTAGAAACAAAGTAGTGCTCGAGCACCTTTACTCGAGCGCCTAGCGCTCGACCCACTTCCACTCGAGCGCCCGCTCGAGTGCTCGTACGCTTGGTGCTCGACTTGATCTTGCTCGAGTGCCTACTCAACTGCTCGAGCACCTAGTGCTCAAGTTTTGCTTGGTTGAGTGCCTCTTCCTTCGGGCCAAATGATACTTTTGCTCGCTCGAACTAATACTTTTCGTATTTTTTCAATATCTTCTCATCCGGGAGTCCGTTTGAGTCGATTCAAAGTCCTATGAACTCCATTTTTCGCCCTCTATCCATATATGAGCATCAAAGAGGAAAATTCATTAGTTTATGAAAATAGTACTCAATTGACTCTAAATACTCATCAAATTCACTCAAAACAAGGGCAATTCAGGCTACAATTCATAACAATTTCACGCCTAATCACATATGTGTTCAAGTATTTTTGACAAAATTATCTCCATGATTCTAATTTCATTTGAAATTTTGAAAAATTAGTGAATATGGATGAATTCAAAATAAAATTTAAACAAAAAAAAAAGGTAATCACAGTTAATTGTCGATAATGCTCGATAGATTACACATACCAAATTGAAATAACTATATCATAGTTAAATTTAAACCATAATTAGGGATAAAAAAACCATTCATGGTTAAGCTCTCAAATGTAACCTCTTTAATGAATACATAAAAATCCTTACATCCATTCATCATAATTTTTCTACCCAAATATTGAGGTAGATACTGAAGTTGAATTTACATATCTTCGTAACTCTTCTATTCCAAATTCTCTAAATGTGAGCTCCTTATATCTGAGAAACCATACTTGAAAAAAAAAAATTCATTTACCTTATATATTCATCAACTCAAAGGTAACACCCTTGAAAATTCATTCTTTTATGGTTATTTTCATGATTTAGTGGGCACTTTCCCTTTGATAAAGCTTGATACAATGCATTGGGATTAAAGCCTGACCTGGGGGCGCTTTCCACACTTACTTTGTTACCTATTGCGCCCACTGTTTTATTCACTCCTCGATGATTACGCCTCTCCAATAAAATATGTTAACTCTCGCTCTTATCTCGTTCCCTAAAAAACAAACCCATCACTCCACTCTCTCGATTGCTGCCATTTTCTTCAAAGAGAAGCTCAATTTCGCTGCGTCTTGTTTTGGTAAGGTTACTTTTTCCCAAATTTTTCTTCAAATTTGGAACTTGCACCGTAAAATTATTTCAACAACTGTTTGTTCTCCTTTACCTATATCAGGCTTCAATCAATTTTTATCGTTGCATTTTATCTTTGAATTTACCTTCATAATTTTTTTGTAATTTCCTTTCTTTAGATTCTAAATTATCACTGCTTATGGATCGATTATTAATACTTTGCATGTGTTAATCGATAATGTTTCTCGTTATTGTTTAGATGTGTAGTATTCTTTTTTATGTTTTTTATTTCATAATTGTAGTCTATTTCATAGTTAATTGAATATTTGCCTAAAAATAATGTTGTTTTAGTCATTAAATTTGTATAGGGATAGATGTAGAATTGATTAGATTATATCATTAATACACATTGAAAATAGACGAAGCACCATATATCATAATAATACTAATTGTGGATTTTTTAATTAACCTTTAAAAGAGCCATAGAGATTGACCCCTCGATGATATTTATCAAATTCCAATAATTTTACCAAGCGCCATAGTAATCAAACTCTCAATGATTATTCTCCAAATTCTAATGATAATTCCAAGCACTCACTCAATTTGTATTAAATCATTTCTTACGAGTTTATATTAATTTTCCTTTTAAAGAAGTGATTCAAGTTAAAACAACATATGTTTTTTATTTTATTTTTTGAAATCCTAGTTGAAACAATGTATTGGTGAGTTGTGCATCTCTCTCAACCGTTTTCCAAATTGTACTTGAATCTGAAGTAATTACATTTTAGTATAAATATTTATTTTCCTTTAAATTTGAAACTTTGTTTTATTTGAGGAATTTGGAACTTTCAGCAGATCGCGTGTTTTCATATTTGTCCTTTTCTTTTAGGTGCATAAATGAAATTAGTTGTAATTACATTTGAACTCTCGTGTGTCTAAGGTAAAGTATTTGAAATCTTGTAATTGTTGATATCTGTTCCAAATAAATTTATGTTTTGGTTACATCTCTAACCAAGCTTTCTCACAAGAAAGAAAATTAAAGAAATAAAAGATTGCCTAAATCCATTTAAAGTATATTGTGGCTCCACATTTTTGTGTATCTTTTATTGTATGTTTGCATTTTGCATTTTTAATATAAATGTATTAGTTTGGTTTTAGTAATAATTGTATAAGGATATCAAATGATATTTGTTTTGAATTGCACATGATTAAACTAATTTAAAAGGGATTTGGTTTTTTTCATTATATTTTCAACCAACCATATATTTCTTAACTAATACCATGAATCTTTCAAATGATCTCAATTTAATGCAGAAAATGTCAAACGCTTGCTCAGTAGAACCAACCACATTCTGGACACAGTGCGACAAATGTATGATTTTTTATGAATATTTAAGAATGTACATGGGTCAGGTACTTTTATGTCGAAATTGCCGAATACCTTTCTTGGCAATGGGAGTTCCTGCTCCCCCGATAGCCATTTGTAATTAACAATGAGATTTAGTACTATGGAAAAGGGCGAATATCGGTGTGTTTCCAGACTATTTTGAATAGAATAACTTGTACACCATTTTTATAAGCTCATTTCCTACAATTTATATTATTATGTGTTTCACTTCAAAATATTTCATTTGAAAGTTAGACCATCGTATCAAAGGTTTTACATTTAAATCAAGATAAAATTTGTCCAATTTGCTACTAAGGTAAAACTTTTCATTTGAAAGTTAGACTATCAAAGATTTTACATTTAAATCTAGATATAATTCCTTCAAGTTGATACATTTGGTATGACATTCATCAAGAATATTAGACATGATAAAAAATATGATGCGTTGGTTGTAGTAGTGGTATGTTAAGATAGAAGGGTGAAGAAGCTATAATGTACTTGGAAAAAAATTATAATTCTGAAATTTAGTTGAATAGCTACAACTCTCTCTCTATCTCTCTCTCTCTCTTTTACAATTAGATATTTCTCACTTCACTTTTTTTTTAATGCTTGGATTACAAATGACACCACTACTTATTGAGTTCAATAGAAGACACTAGAGAACTAGAATACAAAGGATCAAATTAATACTATTTCCAAGCTAGACTTTGACTCCATATTGTACCAATACTCATTCATTATCTCGATTCATTTATCTCAATATAAGATTTCAAATTTAATACTTTCATTACTGTTAGTGACCATTATTGTTAGGAACTCTAAACAAACTTCTCCTCGATTCACTAATTCTCAAATGACGTGATGATAGAATTCAATGTATTTAGACCTTGCATGAAAAACTGGATTTTAAATAATCACAATTACAATTTATAATCACAATATAATGTGGTTGACTAGTTTTGCTTAAACTTCAAGGCCTTTAAAAATATTTTTTAGCCAAATTGCTTCACATACTGCACTTGTGGCTGCTAAGTATTTGACTTCTACTAAAGCTAACACAACATATTTTTGCTTACTTGAACTAAATGAAATTGTATTCGTTCAAAGGATAAAATGTACATGAAAGTGTTCTCTCGATCATCATGTTATCTAGGCCAATCACTATTAGTGTAGCCAACAAGCTAGCTTGCAATTATTTTCTTTATTAATGTCTTGATTCTTTGTACCTTTGAAATACCACAAAATTCTTTTTGTTGCAGAAAAATGTATTTTTACCCGGTTCATTCATGAAATAGGACAACAATCTAACAAAGTGAGTTACGTGTTCAGCTATGTGTTTAGGTAGAGCAGTGACCCAATCAATTTTTTGATAAATAGTTATCAACTTCCTAAACATTATTATGAACTTGCAATTTCTTGTTTAAATCATTAGGTGAATACTTAGGCTTGCATTAGCTTATGTTGAATTTCTTATAAAGATCATTGATATACTTCTCTTGATGTAACAAAAATCATCTTGGACTTTGCTTCACTTGAATTTCCAAAAAATATCACATGAGTCCTCAAACTCTGTCACCTCCAATATCTCCACCATTTTCTTCTTGAAGTCTTCAAGATACAATCATAACATGAGGAAAATATTATCAATATTTTTCACATAGGAGATGACTCAAGTTGTGATCGACGTCATTTTCATGAAAATAGGTGCCGAGTTTGCTATCCTAAGCTTAAGGAATTTGATTCAACCTATATAACACTTTCTTTAATCGACAAACATTATCTTCTTTGGCCTTCAATTTTAATCTTTCAGGTTGCTTGAGGTATTCTTTTAAAAAAATCTGATTTTACGTCGAGTTTATAAAACCTTAATTCTAAGTGAGCCATAGAGAACAAAACCATTTGGATGGTCTTGATTCTTACAACCCATTATTGTTTGTGTGTAATCAATTCTTGGTTGCTGAGTAAGGATGATAAAAAAAAATTAGAAAACCGCCCGAACCGACCAAATCGAACCGAACTGCACCGTTATTTATATTTTTTAAAATTAACCGCGGTTAATTTCTTAGATTCAAACCGAACCGTATTTGCGGTGCAGTTTTTTTTTTGTGCATAATTGCACCGACTGCACCGCCAAAGTGTATGTTAATATTATATATAATTATAATATATGTTGGGCATTGAATTCTCTAAGGGTCCAAGAATAATTTACTTACAACTACATGTATCAGTTTTCCACCATTTAAAAATTAACAAATTAATTGATATAATAATATCTAATGTTGATATTTTGTGCATTACTATTAGGGCATAGCAGCAACCATTCAGCCCTTTCCTATCTCCATTTTATAACCCAGAAAACCTAGCCCCTCTTCATATCCAATTGCGCTGTTTCTCACATCTCAAGTTCTCAAATTAAAAAACTTCCCTCTTAGTTGCGCCAATCCTTAAAAAATTCCAATACATTACTCCGACAACCAAATCATTTATAAAATTTGAGCACAAAAGAGATTGACGGCCAAGTTCGACTGTCGGGCATTCAAAGTTTTGGGGGTTTGGTAATCAGGTATTTTATTCTTCAATATTCATAGTTTAAGTGAGATTCCTATTTATTTGTTAATTTATTCATAGTTTATGCTATTTTCCAATTCCATGACTTCTTGTTAATTTATATTATATCCCCTGTTAGCATCAGAGTATATTTGTGTGTAGATTGATACGATGCAGTAGTTATATTACAATTGCTTGACTTATTGGTTTTTACTTAAGGTTATTGCTTAAAAAAAATATTTTTGCTATTAGCTTGGTGGTGTTTTTCTTCTTTTAGTTGGATGTTATGGAGTCCCAAGCGAAAGAGGTTGAGTCTTCTAAGACTGCTTCAGATGCGGGTATTGCAAAGGAACCAGCTTCTCTAGCTAATGAAGATGATAAACAGCTCAATGAAAATTTAGGTGATGGTACAATTACTCTTGAGCAAATTAATTCTAGTAAAGGAAATACTGTGAAAGAAGCTAAGCAAATATCAAAACCACCACAAAAAAGAAAAGCAAGTCCAGCTGTTGATATAATTAAGAAGGAAGGTTCAAGGGTTCTTTCAGAAATATGGGGTCATTTTAGTAGAGTAGAAGGTTCTGATCCACCTAAGGCTGCATGTAATTATTGTGGTACAACTTACATTGCTCACTCTAAAGATAATGGCACCACTAGTATGTGGTCACATTTAGAAAAATCATGTAAGAAGTATCCGTACTGAAAGGAAAAATCACAAAAGACCTTGCATGATTTTTCAAGTGTGAGTGAAAAACTAAAATGAAAGACCCTTAATCTGATTGAACTTAGGAAACTCCTTGCTAAAATGATTATAATTGATGGACTGCCTTTTAGATTTGTGGAGGGGGATGGATTTAAAGCATTTGTTAATGGTCTTGATCAAAGTTTTCAAGTACCATCTAGGCATACTGTTGCTAGAGATTGTTTGAAAAATTTTGTTGAAGAAAAAAAGAAATTGAAAATGATTTTAAACAGCCAAAGAGTGTACCTGACTACTGATACATGGACATCAGTTTAAAATTTAAATTATATGTGTCTTACTGCACATTGGATATCCCCTGATTGGAAACTGGAAAAACGAATTATCAATTTTTGTATAGTTGAGAACCATAAAGGGAAATCAATAGAAAAGCAATTGGAAGAATGTTTGCTTGAGTGGGGGATAGATAAAACTTTCACAATCACAGTTGACAATGCTAGCTCTAATGATAAAGCAATCAATCATTTGAAAATAAAATGCAAGTGGAAAGATGTCATCTTGAATAATGATTACATGCATGTAAGATGCTCTGCTCATATAGTCAATTTGATTGTCAAAGATGGATTAGAAGAGCAAAATAATGTTATATTGCGTGTTAGAAATGCTATTAAGTATGTGAGGTCTTCTCCAGCTAGATTAAAGGCTTTTAGAAAGTGTGTCAAAAAAGAAAAAAATACTTCTAAGAGTCTTGTCTGTTTAGATGTTGAAGCAAGATGGAATTCAACTTATATGATGCTTGAAGCTGCTGAAAAATTTGAAAAATCATTTGAGAGGTTAGGGGATGAAGATCAAAAGTTTATGGACTACTTTGATTGTTATGAAGTAAAACAAGATGAAGAATGTGAGGGGCAATTCGCAAAAACAAAGAGAAATAAGATTATAGGGCCTCCTAAAAATGTGGATTGGCTTAATGCAAGAAACTTTGTCAAGTTCTTGAAAATGTTTTTCAATGTTACTGTAAATTTTTCGGGCTCATCGTATATTACTTCAAATATATTTTTTCTTGAACTTGCTACTATCCATATGGGTTTATCTACTATGATCAACAACGGGGATTATTTAATGTCTTCAATGGCATTTCGGATGAAAGGAAAGTTCAATAAATATTGGGAAAACATTGATAGCATCAATATGATGTTGTTGGTTGCCATCATTTTAGACCCAAGATGCAAGTTGAAATATGTGAATTTTTGCTTATCAACAATGTATATGGGAAATGTTGTTTTGGTTAAAAGGGTGACGGACAATGTGGAGGCAATATTGTACTCGTTGTTCAAACAATATGCTGGTTGTGATCTTCCACAAGATGATAAGATTGGGAAACCAAGACAAGAGTCTAATACCATGGAGATAGATGGTGACGATTTGAGTAGGATTTTAGAATCTCAATTTGCTAAACATTTAGAAGAAGAACATTTTGTTGTGAGTAAATATGAAATAGCTTCCTATTTTCTTGACGGTTGTGAAAAGGTGGATGATGAATTCGACATCTTAACTTGGTGGAAGGTAAACACAAAAAAATATCCCATTCTTTCAAAAGTTGCAAGGGATGTGTTGGCAATTCCGGTATCTACTATTGCTTCTGAATAATCTGCTTTCAGTACAAGTGGTCGGGTAATTGATTCATTTAGAAGTTCTTTATCTCCTAAAACAGTTGAGGGCCTTATATGTGCACAAGATTGGCTACGTGTTGCACCTTCTTCAATAAGTCTTCATTCAATAATGGAAGATATTGACCAATAATGGAAGATATTCACCTTCTTTCATTACATTTATAAATTTCAGCAACTTACTCTTAACTTTTATTTATTTATTTTTCAGATTTGAAGATTGGTCCCGATTGAGAGTAAGCATTTTCATTACTTCTTTTCTTTGTTCATTGCTCTCATTTGTCTTTTTTGTTTGCTAAATATTCTTGGATCTATAAAATTTTGCAGATTTTGGATGAATAGGAAAACAACAAGATGGTATGATGGGAAGCAACACTTGTTGTATGGAAGAGGGGCAATGTAGTGGACTTCTTTTCTGTTCTTTTTTAATGCTTGGTTAAGGTTTCAAAATTTAGTTTTGATTTTGTAATGCATTGGCCGGACATTTTGTATGCATAGTCAAGAACATGAACATTTATTTATGCAAATTTAACAATTTAAGTGGACATGTATTCTTGTATTTATTAAAAATTATTATTTCATATTTCATTGGTTAAACCGTCAAACCCCAAAGAACCGACCGAAACCGCTAAAACCGCATAATTATTTTTACATGGTGAACTGCGGTTTTAAATTTTACGATAAACCGAACCGTAGGTAGCAAGGCAATTTAAATATAGCTAAAAAAAAAGTAAAACCGCACCGCGATCACCCCTATTGCTGAGCATACCCTTTTGCAACAATTCAGGTTTTCTATTTTTGAATTTCGCCTTCATCATCAAACTTGATCTTGAAGGCCTACTTCAACCCAGTGGTTTTCTTTCCGATTGAAAAATCAACGAGCTCCCATTTTTAATTCTTCTCAATCTTGGACATTTCATTATTCATACCTTTTATACATTGCTCGTGCATAATAAGATAAACTCACATTGCCCATAGATTTCACATAATTGGCGTATTTTTCTTGGAGGACTTTCTTCATCTACTTCTTGTCTTTGACCTTCATCAATTTAGGCTTTGAGAAGGACTAGCTTGAGATGTTAATGGATTATGGAAACTTATTTGTTCCACAACTTGCTTTTCATTCCAATTCTAGGTTGCACCTTCTTTAAAAATCACTACTATATTGAAGTTTTATTAAAACTAAACAGAACAAACCTACAAGCTAGCATATTACAAGTCGATCTAGAGGCCGAAAAACATTGATAAGTTAACATTCTTGGGGCAAAAACCTTAGTCAAGGAAAAGGTAACTCCTCCATATAGATGAAAATCGATATAAAAAAGAACAAAAATAAAATATTTAGTGAAATCTATTAAATTCATTGGGCAAGTCAATACGAAGACTTTAGACGTCCCACTAGGGCTAACTTGTCTACAGTCTCTATATATGTGATATGGTTAACCTTCTTTTCTTGAGAATCACTTTCAGCTTGTGTCATTTAGTAAGTAATTTCCATGGGATCGTAGGAGTATCTGCCCTGAGGGTTTGAACTACATACAGGGAGTCGCATGATAATAATGAGTTCCTCCAACTCATGTTGTAAGGTATAATTATAGTTTGCAATGTTGTAGCCAGCTCCGCCTCAAATTAGGATCTCATTCCTTGACATTTATTATTATTACAACGAAAGGTGGTCATTTCCAAGAAAAGTGTCGCACATTTTGTTCTTAGTTTTCACTGCCCTTCAAAATAAAAGTTGCTAGAATTTAGAGTTCCAGTGAGGATTTTCTAATGCAACCTCTCTAACTAATGACAACAATTTCGCTGGCATCTTATTTCATGAATCCTTACCCCTTCAAAAAGAATTTTGTTTCAACTAACCATGTTGAGAGTATTTGTGGACTAAAATTTATTACTAGAATGTACATCTACCTAGAAAGCAATTGCAACCAAAAGAGACTTGAGGATCTGTCATGAACATACTGGATATCATTTCTGTAGTTGGGCTGGTCCTATTTACTATTTTAGTTAAGGGAAGCTCATTTGAATTATTATTTACTATTAGGCCTTCAATTAAGTTTTGGGCTCTATCTTGTTACTTTAAGCCCATTAGTTTGGTTGTTTAGGGTTTATGTATCAGCTGATTGTAGGATAATGAATCAAGCAAAAACATTTTCCAGATTCTTCTTCCCTCTCGTCTCTCTCTCTCTCTTTCTCTCTCTTAATCTTTGTATCACTCTAATTCTCCCCCTAATTCTATCTCTCTGAATTCTCTTTCTCTTAATTCTCTCTCATAGTACCAGAAAGTCTTACTTAAATATGAATTACAATATTAATAATGATGGGTTCACTACAATTGGCATCAGAGCCAATGATTCACAGCTTGAGGGTGTTTATCTAACGGATCTAGAAAATGCCCATAAACAATTGGTAGAGAAAGTCCACATTGAATCACAAAAAAAAAAAAGAAGTTATTGAACATAAATTTCAGGAACAAATTTCTGGAATTGGAGTTAAGATGCAAGTGCAATTTAATGAGATTAGCGCCAAACTCGATCATATAACAATGATGCTGGAGGCTATGCAATTACATCTGCAAATTAGGAACGACTGCAAAGAACCACAAAAAGAGGAATCCTGCCCAACATCTTTTAGTGTTGCGAGTTTAGATAAAGAGCCAACATTGGGTGATTCGCTCCTGAATTTTGATAAAGAAGGTTCTGCTAATACGGTGCTGGAGCAAGAAGAATCAATCCTTGGGGAATCATATTTCAGTTCAGCCAACAATGAGATTTCGGACCAGATCCATCCATTCAAGGAAAATAGCCTTGAATTTCAGAAGGGAATTCTCAACCCTTCGGGCATCGATGATGAAACTTACATTCTCAAATCCATTGGTTCACCGAGGAATACTGTCATGTTAAATAACGATTTATTGATTGAAGCAGTGGTTGTGAATAATTTAGAAGATACACATGATATGTTAACGAGTAAAGCGTAGGGCCGAAAATCTGTGTTGTGAAAGTTGGCAAAGCCTTTGTCGAATTAGCCGATGCTTGTGGCTACTCCATTGAAGTTATGTCGCACGCTAATGAATTGATATCAGCCATGGTATGGAGTGAGATAAAAGAGTTGTTTCCCTCTTTTGCAATTCTTAGTGATGAGTTTTGGCCACCCCCTTTGATTTTACCATTTTCTCCCCATGATTTCCCCTGTTTGGTTGTGGCCTATGATGATGTTGTTGTCACTGTTATTGATGAGGATGATGAAATAGTTCCTGTTATTTTTAATGAGTTGAAGGAAGGTGATATCAATATCAAAATTGATAAATTAAGGTACATTGGTTCATTTAGGAGTAAGAGGTCAAATGATGAAAGCAATTACAAGTTTAAATTGTTAAGGTGGTATGCTTCCATGAGGTTTTTCCAACATATAAGTTGTTTTGTGATCCTACTTCATTGGGCCAAATTCAACTGTATAATTTTGGATATATGGTTTTATTTCTCGTGGAGTTTTTTGCCCATAGAGAAGAGGTAAATATGGAACTGTTTTTTGCTTCTCGTGTTCTCATCCATGGAATGCCGGATCTTGGAGTTAAGATTGTTGAGAATCTTAGTATTGTTGGTGCGAAATATGTGACACTACAAGATGAAGGAACAATGAAGTTATGGTATATGTCTAGTAACTTTATTTTCTTTGAAAATGATTTGGATTTTAAGGTGGTTGTTTTCACTAACATATATTTAGAGACAGTGTGTGTAGATGATGAAGATCTGGAGTTTCAGGATGATTATTCAGTTTTGAATCCCGGTGTTGTGATGTTGGGTGTAATAGTTGGGAAAAAGGTTAGGAAGTCGAGCTCTAAGAAGTTTATTTCTCTTTTACAGCTCTTCTACTCGAACTTTGTAGAGTCACCTTCTACGAAGCGTTTCGATCCTGGGGACTTGATACATTTGAATAGCTGTTATGATGAACATAATTCAATCTTGGAATCCAGGTTTCAAAAGAAATTAGAAAATGCTAAAAAAATTCTCATTGGATTAGGTCTTTATTGTTGTCTTGGATTTTATTTTATAACTTTTCTCTAATGTTGAAATGTTGTTTGCATGCAAGGGAGTTCGACAAAAATGGTTGAGCAGAGTGAAGAGAGAATTTTGAATAAATAGTTTTGCATTTTAGGAAAATAATTTGTTGCATTATGAAAAAAAAAAATTGCATTATGCAAATAAATTGTTTTGTTATGCAAAATAATTTTCCGATATGCATATTTTATTTGAGGACTAGTAAGGTCTTCATTTTTTATTTTCAATGTAATTTTAGAATTTTTAAACACATTTTAACATTTAAATGTAATTTTAGGAATTTTGTATTTGAAAATTTTATATGGTTAATGAAAATAAGTAAATAAATTGAAATTTAGTCCGAAAATAAATAGTTTGAAAATAATTTCGCTTGCTATGCAAGTTATTTCTATTGTGCAAACATGCAAAGTCTAAAAAAAGTTGGGAGCAATAAAATAAAATAAAATAAAAGGCTAAAATTAAAAAAATGACAAACGTAAATCAGTCAAAATAAAATTTTTAAAAATTTAAAGTTTTCAAGAAAAAAGTGAAATAAATGAAATTAAAGAACCTGCAAATGAAATTCATAAAGCAATCCTGATGGCTTTTTAAAGCTTTGGGTCCCACAAAAAATAAAGAATCTACAAAAAGACAGGCCATGTTCCACCTTTTGCTTTAAAATGGTTGATGGTCCCCACAAAGTGTAGCTTAGTGAAATGTGGGAAAATTTGAGTAGTGGAGTGCAACTAATGTCTCCAAAATGGGGCAGTTGGTAAGGTACCCTTAAAATATATAGCAAGTATATACAGCAACTAGAAAAAAAAAGTCACACTAATTTCCTCTCTTTGGGTATGCTCATTATATTACCAATAATTGCACTATATATGTCGAATGATATGCCTTGCCATTTTTATAGGAAAAATTGCATGCACTCTTGGGCTCAAGAGAATGAGTGCAAAATATTTCTGGTGCCTATTTGCGAAAATTATCTTTTGGACCAAGACTGCAAATTCACCTCATTCTATTGGAACAAAAATTGCAATTCATTCTCGTGGATCAAAAAAGGAAACTTATTTTATCCTATGTGGACCAAAAGTGTCACAAAAAATATGGGACTAAGTGATAAAAATGACCCTTTTAAAATGGACTCATTCTCTTGGGACCGAATGTGCCGATCGTTATATTTTCATGGCCATCGGAGTTTTGAGCTACTTATAGCAATCCGACAAAAAATTCGTAATATTATCATCATTGATTCAAAATCCTAGCTCAGCGCTTTTAAGTTATCTCAAGGTAGGTATCCTTCCTCTTAAGACCTACAAAGTAAATGTCGGTACTTCAATGGATGGATGGCCTATTCCAGATATAGACGACTCTAGCACACCAATCAATAACCAATGAGACTGGATGATTAATTATTCATCTATTTATTAATCAATATATAAATTAGCTCACAACTTAGCAACATCATCTTGTATAATTTGAAGTAATATAATGAGTATAAATAATATTAAGGACCGTTTGGTAGCATATATATGATAATGTAGGATAGTTTAAACTTTTGTTCATTAGACAAGTTATATATATATGTATATATGATGTTTGGTATGCAAAATTCTATATTTTACAGTTCATTTGTTTATATGTTTTAATATGTTGATAAGATTGAAAAAGTCTTTTTTACCCTTAACGATGGAACACAATTTACATTATTGTCATTATAAAAAAATATTCTAATCTTTCTTAATAAAATTATTAAAATACCTGAAGTTAATAAAAAATATAGAGCACGCCAAAATCCCTAAAATTATTCACCAGTCTTCTTGCGTTAGCGGTGGGAAGAAGCCGATGGTGGATTATAACAATCGAAGAAGAAAAGGAGAGACTGGAGAAAATTATGGAAGAAAAAATTGAGAGTATGCCCTCACATATTTGCAGACAATTACAAGCAAACATGATTTATAAGAATGAGCGTCTTCATCTTCCAAACAATTAAATATGGAAGAACAAACTTAGAATAAAATGCAAAAGCCTATACCATAAATATTTCGAAGAACTCACTACAAACTAACCCTTCAACCTTCATTCAACCATAAAATCCGTAAGAAATAATTTGTTTCAAGGATCAAATTTATTTTTGCTATTTTCCATCTATTATTATTTGAAAAAATCATAAGCAATTAATCTTCCACTTTGAAATGGGTCTTCTTCTTTATAATGATCCAAATTCCTCTTGCCATTTTTCTATAGCGCATTCTCAATTTTTTGAGAACCAAGAAAAGATATTGAGAAACAAATATACTAATTCAAGATTTTTTCGATAAAATATTATGTTACGTTTCAGTTCAATGAGTAAATCAAAATGAGAAGAAATATCTTTTAGTATCTACAAAGGAAACTGAATTTGAAACTTGGTAAAAAAGGAAAAAAAAAATAAACTGCAACTTAGAAAACTCTTAAAACCTACGGATCTCAAAATTGAAATATTAGAAGACGAAGTCGGCAAAAATCTCTCACCCATTGATTTTGAATGGTTCAAGGAGTAACTGATCTTTTGAGGTTATAATTGGAAAATATTACTTTACATATTAATGATTTTATGAATAACACCTATTGAATTGTGATTCATTAACATATGAATTAAGTACAGTGGAAACCGGGCCTAGCCTTTTTAAAGGGCATGTATGTTTATGCATATATCCTAACAAACATCATATTACGTGGGTTAATATATCTATCGCCCACTAATACCTCCCACCAAATGTGTCCTACATGTATGTCACCTTTAGATTCCTTTAAAATGGGTAATTCATCCTGGGTAAAAATTAGTCCATAGAGTAAAACTTTTTGTCCAAAGGCTTCTGGAGTGTTCTCCTATCCCTATAAAACCCCCGTCAATATCACATTATATATAAAACACTCCTTCATCTATTTCTTCATTATATATATATTTCCTCTTATGTCTTCAGATCTGTTACGTTGTATATACTTCTCTTTCTTCTTATTATATTTTCTTTTTATTAAATTTCTGATTTGTTTTGTTTTCGATCTATTGTTGCTCTTCTCTTTATTTTCAGATCTGTTGGTCGATTTTTCCTCCACTTGCTGCCATTTGGTTTACGGGATAGAATTGGATTAGCTAGGATTGGATTGGATTAAAACGATTATCGAAAAACGGATAGACTAGAACCGGAAAATTTGGACTAGAACCAATTTTTCTGGATCGAATTATACATGAGATAGTCGTTCTAGTCTATCCAGGGTCATGGTCATGTGCAATCAAAGACGAGAATACCTGGGATTATAAAGACAATCCTAGGCAATCCCTCAAACCAAACGGCTCCTTAAGAAATAATACAGTGAAGGTAGATCTAATATTTAGATTTCATTTGTTTGTGTTTGGTGCATCATTAGTTTCCAGATCTGTCTACTTGCTAGCTGCTGAACAAGGAATAACGTTTCTTTTTTCTTTTTTAATCAGATTTGATTTCTTATATTTCATCTGCTGGCGTCAATTTGATTAAACTTTGGATCTAAATATTTTTAGATCTGTTGGAAAATAGTCCAAGCTTTCCTCTAGATACACTAAAGGTCGATCTCTGTCTCTAGATCTCTTTTTTAAGTCTCATTTGGTTTAATATCGATAATTCCTAAATTAAAATGGCACTTTTAATCCCAAAAAAATTATGTTAAAAAATATATATTGATACCTATGTGTGAAAGTAGTGTTTCTTTCTTTGTAAATTTTCAAGACTAAAACTTTAATCTACCTCAATTTCTTCGGACCAACATTGCAATTTAATAATTTACTTTGGAGGAAAAAAGAAAAAAAATACAGGAATATAAAAGTGGAAAAAAATTATTGATTTGTAATTGATTAATTCCCTTGAAATTAAAAGTGCAATTTTTTTTTTTTTTTATTATTTTTACTAATCAGTTTAGTGGGGTTTTTTTTTTTTAAATCCACTTTTGTCTTTATATATATATAGAGAAAAAAAATTTGGTCCCATAACTTATCTTGTGTCCAATTTACGTCCCAAAAAATTTAACTGTTCAATTTTGGTCCCATAACTAATTTAGTTGTCCAATTTTGAGCCAATTTCACCTGAAAAGCCAAAACAACGTCGTTTTATGTCACGCGTGACCCACGTTCCTGCCAAAATTGGGGATTTCTGTTGCCCATGCTGACGTGGCGCTGACTGTATTTTGAAAATATTGATTTGAATTGGCTTAGTAAATCCGTAAGTTTGAATGGGTATTAAGTTGATATCTTATTTAAAATTAATTTTATTAATTATTTAATGAGGTGGAAATAAATATTGAATAAAAATAATTAATTAGAAAATAAAGAAAAATACAGTAAGCGCCACGTCAGCATGGGCAACATAAATCCCCAATTTTGGCCGGCGCGTGAGCCACACGTGACATAAACGACGTCGTTTTGACTTTTCCGGTGAAATTGAGACCAAAATTGGACAACTAAATAAGTTATGGGACCAAAATTGAATAGTTAAATTTTTTGGGACTTAAATTGGACACAAGATAAGTTATGGGACCAAAAAAACTTTTTTCTCTTTATATATGTATGGACTCAAACTTTTACTTCTGGAGAAAATATGACTAACAAAAATCACGTAGTAAATAGAATCGGGTGAATTTAAATGAAGTTGCAAACACAAACTACTGTTATATAATTCTTATTTACAATATATGAAGTTGCATTCTTGTTTTATTAAATTAGTGTACTGTTAAAACAAAAATTAATTAATTGCCCGTAAATGATTTTAATAACCGGTTTGAATATATATATTTGTGCAGGAAAAAATATCAGTAAGGCTTCGACAGCCCTCTCGGTCTAACAGTTAATACTTAACAATAAGACCGGGTAAAAAAAAATCAACATAAAGGAAACATTGAAGGTGTTTTTGTTTCTTCTTATGAAGGCCAACTCAGGAAGGGTGAACAAGTTCTTTAATGTTCCCAACTTACTAACAAGGAACTCGTATAACATTGTTTGTTTGAAATAGTCTAGAAATAGCATTTACAAAATACAATTGTTTAGACACACTAATCTTGAAATAAGTCATTTCAACAATTAGTTGTTTTCATCCATTTTCACCAACACTTAATATTATTGTTGGTGGCAATTGGCACCAGGAGAAGCATGGACTGTCGTTACCGATAAAGGTACAAGGCAAAGTGGTCATACAAAAATATGACCCTTGTAAATTCTTAAGTAAACCTGCATGTATATTGCACTTAGTCCAAAATGTGTTATGTGCTGATGCGCAAGATTCTGGCATTTACTTCTTTCTTAAATGGGCAAAACGATTATGTAAGATTGGCAAATTTATAATTCTTTTGTCCGTTTCAAAAAGCCGGAAATATGAAAAACATAGCACATTTTGGACAAAGCGCAACACATGCAAATTTTATTATGAGTATTTCGAAACAACAATGTTATTCTAGTTCCTTTGCGTAATCTAAATATCTTCGTTTTAAATCTGTTGAATAAACGGCGTTCGAGCTTACTTTTAAAATCGTATTTGTATTTTCTTTTCATCTACACCGTCCATTCGATAAAAACCTACACCAGACATTGCTTATTCAGATAAAGGTAGCTCTCTCTTTCTTTTTATCATAGTGTGCCTTTTGTTTCCAAAAAGAGCCTGGTGATGAGCCATGTGTACCACGTAGAGATTTAATTTGTTATAAAATTCAATTTATTTAAGCACAAGTGTTGTATCGTACAACTACGAGTGATAAGTTACTATTGTAAATTGTAAATACGGATTTTCAGCATTAAAAGATAAATAATTGTATGGATTACATATTTATTTCGTATGTATGTGTGGATTGAGGTGTTTTAGTATGAGTTGAAAGAATATATGTGTATTTGTGAATTTTTACTTAGTTTTATTCATGAAATTTTAGGGTTTTTGTACAATCCTCCAAGTAGGAGGTGGATTGACTTTTGCTCTCCCATGTATGCATGCTTGACACATGGAGAGTTGACTATTTGACGAGAAAAAAGTTATTTGGTCCCATAACTTATCAAGTGTCTGATTTTGCGCCAAAAAATTTTGATTCTTCAATTTTGGTCCCGTAACTCCTAAGGATTGTCCATTTTTGGTACCATTTTCTTTAAAAATACAAGAATGGTGCCCTTTTTTGTCATGCTCAACTCACATTCTGCCCGAATTTGGGCCTTTACGGTACCCTCGAAGATGTGTCCGAAAAATGATTTTTTTTTCGTTTTGTATTTTTTAATTATTATTTCCATATTACTAATATGTAGTTGAAAAATGGACAACACATAGGAGTTACGGGACCAAAATTGAAGAGTTAAATTTTTTGGGACTAAAACCGGACACTCGATAAGTTATGAGACCAAAAAGAAATTTCTCAGCAAGAATGAGACCAAAATTAGGCAAACCGTAGAAATTATGGGACCAAAATTGAAGAGTCAAAATTTTTGGGACCAAAATCGGACACTCGATAAGTTATGGGACCAAAAAACTTTTATTCTCACTATTTGACCTTATCTAAGCTAATTTCTATGCTCTGAGCTGGATTAGCTCGTATTAGTGAGATGTTCGTCTCTTTTGGACTTGTCCTTGAGGAGTTCTTAGCTTGATTTATTGGTCGGTTAACTTTCAGTCTTGGCTCTTTGGCTAATGTAGCTCGCCATGGTCTTATTTGTCTTCGGGTGATTCCCATTTCGTTGTTGCTCGTTTGTCAAAGTAGTTCGCCAATTAATAGTAGCTCGTCCAGATGTAGCTGTTCGGCTTCTCTGGATTTGGTCTGTTTAATCTTTCTTTTCTCGAGGTTAACCATCTTAATCTTGCTCGCCTATCAACAAATACTAGAAATGCATGATTTAAAATTAAATGACATTCACTATGTAAACAATGACCAAAGATTACGTATTATGTATTAATCTTGTGGAGTTAAGTTATCTTTTGCCAACAATGACATCAAAAACGAGTGTTTCATCTTTGCTTTATCCAACTCCAATTTCTTTTCTAGAATTTTATTTTCATTATCTCTGGTGAGCCTCAATACACGAATTTCTACAGCAGCTTCAGTGTAGGATGAAAATTCTGATGCCTTCTTTTTCCTTTTTCGTCTTATCTCTACCTAGGACATGAAATAAATGAACCATCACTACTTGAAGTTTCTGAATTATTGAGGAAATAAAATTCCTCATCTTCACTAGTCTTATTTCTCTTCGAGCTCCCACCACTTTCTTCATTACCCTTGTCATCTTCAACACGACGTCTTGAAGAATGATCTAATTTTATTTTTCACTTGGGACTATTACTCATAATACATGCAAGTCTGAAACTTGAGCATACCTGCTTCATAAATTGTATGATCCTCTTTCTCTATATTTATTGGCTCATTCCGCTTCTTTTTCGAGTATGTTCTTCAATGTTAGCAGGAATCAACTTTTGGGCATTTTTATTAAGTTGTTTATACGATCTTTCATTGAATTTACATTACATTCCTTTCTTTTATCTCCTCTGGATCTTCTCTTTGAGCTTCTTCGTACATTTTATGCACTTTCCCCCAGAACGACTCACCCATTTGATAGTTGCCACGTTTTTATCTTCACTAATGAAAATCCGGCATGACATGAGGGCTATATCTTCTTTCACTACTCAATTAGTTTTTCCCATCCATTCATTTCTATCCCGAAACAAGTTGCGAGAGATATTTTTTGATGGTTGAACTTGTTCGGAGACAAGATCTTGGTTCAGATTCGGAGAAAGTTGAAATTTTTGATAAATTTGAGAACCTGGATAATCTACGGGATCAAGAAAATGCTGCAACAAAGGATAATTTTGGGAGTTTAAAAAATAATTTGGATTTAGATCCATGATAGATATTAGGAGAAGTATTACAAAAGAATATAAATTAAAGAGAGATTATAGAAATTAGGAGTAAAATAGAGAATTTCATATTTTGATTCAAAGTATATCAATATGGGTGTCTATTTATAGAGAGAAAAAAAGTTATATATATTTTTTTTTATGGATAATGCATAAAATTGAAAATCTATAAATTATCCAATTAAAAATACAACCACCAATAAAGTGCTGACAAGTGTCTAAATGTGGAATATGCACAAAGCCACAACTTGGGATTGATTGGCCCTAAGGGTGGAGGGCACGTCATATTAGAGCTTTGCTTGGTCCAAATTTTATAAAATTTGTCAAATTTAAAGAATAGTATCCTAATTTTGTAAATTTATAAAGACAATGTCTTAAAATTACAAGACCATAAAAATTGTATCCTATTTTTGCAAGCACCCTATGCTAAGAATATAATTTTCCCTGTATAATAATGAGATAGTTATAAATTTGTAAGAAACACGTGAATTCATATAACACTACAAAAAAAACACTGTTTTGTAACGGAATTTGCGACGGAATATCCGTCGCAAACAGTGCTTTGCGACGGAATTTGCGACGGACACGTGTCCATTTTTAAAACAGACGTAGCTAATTTTTGCGACGGATTTTGGAGCTCCGTCGCAAATTACCGACGGAAAAGTCTGTCGCAAAAATGGCGGGTCAGACCCGGTCGGGTCGCACAGAATTTGCGACGGACTACTATCCGTCGCAATTCTTTCGGGTTAGACCCGATCGGGTCAAAAATATTTGCGACGGTCATATTCCGTCGCAAATGTTTTTATATATTTTTTTTTATTTTTTTCTGTTATAATTTGCGACGGGCTGTTTTCCGTCGCAAAATTCAAAATTTGCGACGGAATTTGGCCGTCGCAAATTACCGAGCCTATACCAAAAAAAAAGTGGCTCGCGTGGTTCGAGCCCGGGCACCCGGGGCGGGCGGGGCGAGGGCGGACCACTCGGCCCATTGCTTATTATATGCGGCCCACCTTCTATATTAGTCTTATTAGGCCTTGGACAATTAATCCATTTTTGCGTCCAAGGGGAATCGAACACGGGACCTCTTGTGCAAGAGGAGGGGGCGCGCGCCACTAGGGCACAAGCTACTTTCGTTTATTTTTATGCAATTAATTGTATATGTATTCAAATTAAGTCATTTTTTTTTATAATTCACCAAATTAATTTCTTTTCGTATCTAAGTTGTTTATAAAAATATTTTGCCCAACTATTTTTTTTATTTTGTAAAATTATTTATTTCGACAATACATAATTTTATAATTCGTTCATTTGTACGCAATTAATTGTATATGTATCCAAATTGACTCATTTTTTTTTCTATAATTCACCAAATTAATTCATTTTCGTTTCTCACTTGTTTTTGTAAATGTTGAGGCCATTTAATTTTTATTATTTCTGTAAAATTATTTATTTCGACTCCCGCTTAAATTTATAATTCGTTCATTTGTATGCAATTAATTGTATATGTATTCAAATTGATTCATTTTTTTTTCCATAATTCACCAAATTAATTTATTTTCGTATCTAAGTTGTTTATTAAAATATTTTGCCCAACTATTTTTTTTATTTTGTAAAATTATTTATTTCGACAATGCATAATTTTATAATTCGTTCATTTGTACGCAATTAATTGTATATGTATCCAAATTGACTCATTTTTTTTCCATAATTCACCAAATTAATTCATTTTCGTTTCTCACTTGTTTTAATAAATGTTGTGGCCATTTAATTTTTATTATTTTGGTAAAATTATTTATTTCGACTCCCGCTTAAATTTATAATTCGTTCATTTGTACGCAATTAATTGTATATGTATCCAAATTGACTCGTTTTTTTTCCATAATTCACCAAATTAATTCATTTTCGTTTCTCACTTGTTTTTATAAATGTTGGGGCCATTTAATTTTTATTATTTTGGTAAAATTATTTATTTCGACTCCCGCTTAAATTTGTAATTCTTTCATTTGTACGCAATTAATTGTATATGTATCCAAATTGACTCATTTTTTTTTTTCAAAATTCACCAAATTAATTCATCTAAGATCATGTATATGTTTGCTACAAGTAATTAATTAATTAACACTGAATTAGTAATATCTTTGTTGAAATACTATTTGTAGCATCATTCCCGGTCACAAGGTTTCCGCCATTATTACAGAGATATTGAGGGATAATCTAGAGGAGAACGCAATGAAGTTCAAACTCGTCTCGTCGCAGCGGAAGCAGTGCTACTTGGATGAGTTTCGGGTATATATATGCAAATATTTTTAACCAACTAATTGTTTATAAATATTTGCATATATATACCCAAAACCCATCCAAGTAGTACTGCTTCCGCTGCGACGAGACGAGTTTGAACTTCACTGTGTTCTACTCTAAATTATCCCTCATTATCTCTGTAATAATGGCGGAAACCTTGTAACCGGGAATGTCTTTACAAAAAATTGTTCAAAAACATAAATAAATTGTTCAAAAAACATGAATAAATTGTTCAAAAAACATAAATAAATTGTTAAAAAAATATAAATAAATTGTTCAAACTGACTCTCTCTTCTCTCCCTCTCCCCTCTCTCTCTCTCTCTCTCTCTATCTCTCTCTCTTCATGATCTTCTTCAGAATGATGGTTCACTGTTCCAGTGATCCACCAAACCATCCCATATCGATCGTCCGTCTGGTGCTCGACCCAACTCCACCCGATCCCCACGCTCCCACCGCTTCTTCATGTCGTAGATAATATTTTTGTACCGTTCTTGCGCTTTCGCACAGAACAATTGGTACATAATACTATCGTTGGCAGGGTCCCAAACGCACCGCCTCTGCAAATTAATTAAAAATAGAATATTAACAAATAAATTAAAAAATTAAAAGTTAAATTAAAATCATAATAAATAAATTTTT
The DNA here is from genome assembly GCA_947034835.1 of Ballota nigra. Lineage (NCBI taxonomy): Eukaryota > Viridiplantae > Streptophyta > Magnoliopsida > Lamiales > Lamiaceae > Ballota > Ballota nigra. The sequence continues at coordinate 29,498,474 of OX344728.1, read as the reverse complement.
TATACCTTGAAGTCATCAAAGTACTCCATCCTCTTTTGCTCGGACACTTGACTCCACGAGTGGGCACCATACTCAAATTGTCCCATCCTAATGATTTGTGAGACGATTAAGCTAGTCTCATGGGCTGGAAACAGTCTGTGACAACAAAATTAAAAAATCAAGTTAATTATATTAATATATATATATATAATTAAAAGTATACATAATTCATTAAAAAATACTTACTTGTTGTCGACTATGATGACACTGAGAAAATTATCTTGACCTGGGTTCATCTGTAATAAGTATAAATTCAACTAATTCAATTATAAACTTAACAAAAATTAAAAATGCTTTAAAATTAATTTAAAATTTGATCTACTAATTAAATTAGATCAACTAATTCAACTAAAATCAATTCATTTCTAATATAATTCAAACAATTCAACTAATTCAATTATAAACTTAACAAAAATTAAACATGCTTTAAAATTAAATTAAAATTCGATCTACTAATTAAATTAGATCAACTAATTCAACTAAAATCAATTCATTTCTAATATAATTCAAACAATTCAACTAATTCAATTCTAAACTTAACAAAAATTAATTATGCTTTAAAATTAAATTATAATTCAATCAACTAATTAAATTCGATCAACTAATTCAACTCAAATCAATTCATTTCTAATATAATTCAAACAATTCAACTAATTCAATTATAAACTTAACAAAAATTAAGCATGCTTTAAAATTAAATTAAAATTCGATCTACTAATTAAATTAGATCAACTAATTCAACTAAAATCAATTCATTTCTAATATAATTCAAACAATTCAACTAATTCAATTCTAAACTTAACAAAAATTAATTATGCTTTAAAATTAAATTATAATTCAATCAACTAATTAAATTCGATCAACTAATTCAACTAAAATCAATTCATTTCTAATATAATTCAAACAATTCAACTAATTCAATTCTAAACTTAATCAACAAAAATTTAAAAATGCTTTAAATTAAAATTCGATCAACTAATTCAACTAAAATCAATTCATTACTAATATAATTCAAACAATTCAACTAAAATCAATTCTCAACTAAAATCAATTCTCTAAACATGCTTTAAAATTAAATTTTAAACGGTAAAAATGAAGAAAACTTACGGTTTATTTGTAGAAAATGTTGAAACAAGAACCCGGTGGGGACGGACGCCTTCCTTTTCCCGACTTCTCCTTCCTTTTCCTTTTGTTTTCCTCCTCTTCTTCTTTTTTCTCGCAGGATCCGTCTGCTTCGCGAGGAGAGTAATTATAATTGTAAAAAGATTTGCGACGGACGCCTATCCGTCGCAAATTTCGCCTGTCAAAGACAAAACGATGTCGTTTTTACTGATTTGCGACGGCTTTTTCGTCGCAAATCAGTCAACGCACCGTTTCCCGAGAAGACGCGTAAAAAGGGTTCGTATTTGCGACGGAAATTCCATCGCAAATCAGTCAATGGACCGTTTCCCGAAAGGTCGCGAATATAAATGTAAAATTTGCGACGGCTTTGGTCCGTCGCAAATACAAAGTTAAAAATTGCGACGGTAAATTCCGTCGCAAATCAGTCAAACGGGTCGCTTCATGAACGGTCACCTTTAAACGGGTATATTTTGCGACGGAATGGACCGTCGCAAACTCAAAGTTGAAATTTGCGACGATTTTTCCGTCGCAAATGTAGTCGTTTCAAGACGAAGGTTGTGGGCCCTAGTGTTTGCGACGGCTTTTCCGTCGCAAATTACTAAAATTTGCGACGGACATCCTTAGTCGTCGCAAATTGTCATTTTTTTCGACGGCTTAGAAAAATCCGTCGCAATTTCACTGAATTTGCGACGGATATTTGGCCGTCGCAAAATTTCCGTCGCTAATCTCCGTCTTTTTTGTAGTGTAATAGATTAAACATAAAAAGGCATAGTATAGGTTTTGTAATGTCATGTCTCGGCAATTGAAAAAGAAACAACAGGTTACAATTAATAACAACATTTTTTGGAAGATTTTGCCTTCTTCCACCCATATATTAGCGGGGCAAACACCAATAAAGGCTTGCCTGCAATGGGAAGACATGATGGGAGGTACTTTTGGCATGTTTTGGTTCGTGGTCATTTCCTTTACATAAGGGCGAAAATTGAATGTTTTGATTTCATGGTTATCTCAAGAAAATGGTGAAAGTACTGGGATTTAGATACTCATAAATAAAAAAAAATAAAAAATAGGTGACGCTTAATTTGAAAAATTGTCAATGGTAATGTGAATAAATATAATTATAAAGTAATTATAGTGGCTAATTAATAAGAACAAAATATGATCAATGACACTATTTTCCTTTTAAATAAGTTAATTAGTGCCCTATTTGATTTTTTTTTTTTTTTTTTTTTTGGAAAAAGGCAAAGATTTTATTAAGGGTATCATGAATACCCAAGAACAACATGCAAAAAGTTTACAAAACCACAACAATAACTTAGCTTACACACAGTTGGAGTTCCCTAAACCAATCTCCAATAGAGTACAACTATTAATGCAATTATTTGCCTTTAACCAAAAAAAAGAAGAAAAGTGAACCTTGATCATCACATCTTTGACTTCTAATTTTGCTCCTCTAAATCATCTTCCTCTCCTCCACTGCACAAAGCTGAGAGAATTCTGTTAAAAGCTCCTCTTTTGCGAAGATTGATTTTAAGCGGGACAAATTTACTCCAAATGATGCTAATATTATTCCCCATAGGACTTGAAGAATCCCAAAAATCGCCGAGCACACCGATCGAATACAGCCCCCAAGTTGTTTTTCCCCACCTCCAGCGATCATTTTCCTCTAGAAGAACTGCCTCCCAACCAAATAATCTTCTACGCCATTCCCAATTCCAACATCGATCTCGAATTTGCCTCCCATTTAACTCTTCCCCCTACCCAGTTCCCAGTTGTCCATTCCCTACAACTTGGTGGAAATTCTTCTTAAACCATTCCTTGGACACAATGTTGGAAACTATTGAAACCACCGACACCAGTTCTTCCCTACCACCTTATTTGTATTATACCTTTCAACACAGCTTTGAGAAACTGTGGACATTAGATTGCATTATCAGAATATGGGTTAATTTTATCAATGAGAAAGCTAATAATGGAGATATTATGATATTAAGATGGTTTTCCTTTAACAAGAACTTGAATAGTTAAATAGGACGCTAATATTAATTTCGTGGACAAAGTACAGAGTAAAACTGATTTATACATGAATCATTGAAAAGTATTAGTTGTTTTCATTGAAAAGTATTAGTTGTATTTACTGAAGAGTATTACTGATTTACACTAAAAAGTCTTAGTTGTTTAGTGAAAATAAACTAAGACTCTTCAGTGTAAACTAGTAATACTCTTCAGTAAAAACAACTAATATTCTTCAGTGAAAATAAATAATACTCTTAAGTGATTCATATATAAACCAATTTTACTCTATACATACTCAATTTTGTATTACCAATTAATTTTCAATAAATATATAATTTTTAAAAATACAACTCTCGGGTAATTTTTTTTAAGGACTGTAACTTTGGGGGGTGGCAAAACAAGGACCGTAACTTTTCGGGTTGGCAAAACAAGGACAATAACTTTAAAAAGTGGCAATTTAAGGACCATAACTTTAAAAAAGAGCAATTTAAGGACAAATTAGCCCGGATTACTCTCTTTCGGGCTAATTTTGCACGTGAAAGTCACATGAGATCGATTTCGGGCTCAAATCGCCAATGTGGATATTTTTTAAAATAAAATTATTTTTTAAATATTCCACCTCATTTTCTTCCCTTTTATTTTTTGAAATAATTTCCAGTTAATTCTAAAAACTCAAACACGCTCGTATAATCTCCAATCCACAAAACCCCCAAATCCATAAAAACTCATCAAATCCAAATCGACGAAATCCCAAGTTATTCGACTAAATCTCTTTTGGAATTGCTCGACTCTGGATAAATGGTGACCGTTCGCACCAAGAAACGGATGAATTTTGTTGCGTGGATGGGAATTTTCCCAAATAAAAAACTCTGCTGCGCATATAGGCGAGAAGGGAGGAATTAATTTTTGCTGTGGAGTGTTTACCCAAATTTTCGTTTGCAATTTCACCATACTACTCGCCGAATTTTAGAACCCAATAACAATCTCGTTAATTCCGAACTTAATGACCAATTCCCCTGCTCTTCCCACGACAAAAACAGAGGCGATTCGTGAGTATATGGGGCGGATAATTTTGCAGCGTGGATGGGATTTGTGCCGTTGCGGATGGAATTTGCAGCGTGGGTGGGATTTGCAGCGTGGTGGGATTTTAAAATTTACCTTCCACATTTGTGTTCTTCTTCATTTTTTGTTTATTTTTGGTTTTGTTTCATTTTGCGGACGTGATAAACAATGAAAACTTAATGTAATTCTTTTGCTCAATTGGATGTTAATATTTTTGGACAGGTTTTTTGGATAGTTGTGAACTAATGCACATATAATTTTGGACAAGTCTTTGTCCTGTTTTAAAAAAATTACATATAGTTTGTTCTGTTTTTTGGTCATTATAACATGTTCAATTCAATTTCTGCAATGCACAAAATAAGTTCACATATGCAACAATTGAAATATAAACCAGAAAATCTAAATAATTTGCATTAATCAATTCACTTCCACAATGCAGTTGACAAAAGAAGTTCACAAGTTTATCAACAACCAACCCATATCAAAAGAGGTTCACAATCTAAAGGGATCCAAATACATCCAAGAAGTTACATGCACCAAATTTACTTCCATCAAAATAATTCACTTCCATCCAAAAAGATTAAAAACAAAACACACACACACATCTCATCCTATCTTTAATTCTTCCCCCTTGCCATTCTTTGCAAAGTTGACAAGTTTATGAATTTTCTCCCTTGATCAGTAGATGGCCCACCAATATTAACTCTTCTACCTTGTTGTAGTTGGCCCCACTTCAATGTCACAGTTAAATACTCCCTATTAGATGCTGCAATAAAGAGAAAACAAAAGTCAAATATATACGGTGGTCAAAGAAATTTAATATCATAATCGAACAAACAAATTAAGTTTATGGAGAAGGTTTCATAGGGAGTCATATGAAGAAGATAGCGTACAATCTGTTATTATTGAAAGCAATCAATTTAAAGCATTAAATGAATTCACAATACAACAGGTTTAGAATACAAAGCAATAAATAATTAATCTTCAATGAGTTGTCAATTTGCATACAGCAAGCTCATAATAAAAATAATAAAACACACAATTTCCTAGAATAAACAAGTGGTCGACAATAATTTTTAAAGAAAAGGAATTAAACAAACATAATGGTCCGATTCTAGAAATCGGGACCACAACACATCTCCACTCACACTGTGGGTCCACAAATAATCATATATAAACACCGATATGCACAACAATCACCATTACTTTGATTTGGATGCCTCATTAGCTCACTTGTCTTGGTTTAGTCTTTCGACCATAAAAGCATAGAACAGACTCATTTGATGTAGGGATCGGGGAATGAGCTTCACAACAAAGAGTACTTTTAGGGTTCGACGAACTTACTGTATATAGGGGGTGGATCTTTCATCCGTTTCTTGGTGCGAACGGTCACCATTTATCCAGAGTCGAGCGATTCCAAAAGAGGTTTAGTCGAATAATTTGGGATTTCGTCGATTTGGATTTGATGAGTTTTTATGGATTTGAGGGTTTTGTGGATTGGAGATTATACGAGCGTGTTTGAGTTTTTAGAATTAACTGGAAATTATTTCAAAAAATAAAAGGGAAAAAAATGAGGTGGAATATTTAAAAAATTATTTTATTTAAAAAAATATCCACTTTGGCGATTTGAGCCCGAAATCGATCTCATGTGACTTTCACGTGCAAAATTAGCCCGAAAGAGAGTAATCCGGGCTAATTTGTCCTTAAATTGCTATTTTTTAAAGTTACGGTCCTTAAATTGCCACTTTTAAAAGTTATTGTCCTTGTTTTGCCAGCCCGAAAAGTTACGGTCCTTGTTTTGCCACCCCCCAAAGTTACAGTCCTTAAAAAAAAATTTACCCTACAACTCTCACTTTGTACACTTTCTTTTTTTGTCTGTCTTCAAACACATTGCACACTCTATAAATATAAATCTCTACTTAATTTTATCTTCACAATATTCTCATATTTACAAAAAATAGTCAACTTTTACACCCGTTCCTACCAATTTCATTACTTTAATAGTAAAACTAATTTACACATCACCTTTAATATTCTATTCATTACATATTTTTTTAAAAAAGTGTGATGAGTCAGTCGGAGACGAGGGGAGTAACTTTATACGCCTGAAGTGTATGAACTATTCAAGATTGAATGAAATTTTGTACCAGCAAACACTTGTAGAATGCTAGAACTGGACTAAAAAAAGTGGCATTAAAAGAATTCCTTGAATATAGATTGCAACTTATTAAAATCTGTGTATTATATTATGAACTCTGATTACAAGAAAATCAAAATCTATGATGAATTAAGAGTAGCAAGAAGTCAAGTAGTTTTGGTGAGAGTAGCACGTGCAGATATGGTGTCAGGTGGTCTTCACCACAAATTGAAGTCCTCATAAACACAGATTTCCTAATTAGATCATCTCCGAAGCTAAACTTGCCCCCTCTCGCCATCAACTTGGCCCGAACTAGAGCAAGATTCTGCCAAATGCTCGGTATCAACTGAGCGTTCGTCTTAATCGGTTTCCAGCAAAGCGACTTATCCAACCATTTATCCACTGGAGTAACGAACATTTGGTCCGTTGCACCTCGAGAGCAGCGTTGCATCTGGAGAAAGTAACGAACGTCGTTATGGCAATATGATGAAATGGGGGAGATGAAGAAAGGGCCATGGAAAGTAGAAGAGGAAATATGGGCCAAGAGACGGGAGCTCCAAAGGCCTTTTACGCCACCTGCATCAAGTATGTATCCTTTTGCAATTTGTCTTCCTCTTTCATCTCCATCTTTTCTACAACAAACTAAAATAAATTAACAATCAAAATCTTCAACCTAGTGCAACATATGAATAGCTAGAAGGCAACATACAATACGTACATCTTATCGGTGAGCGTTATTAATGCTGAAATGTCACTTTCACGACTATCTGGCACTATCCCCTTAGATTTCATCTCATCCACAAGGTTAAAAGCCTTTACAGTATCAGGTAATATACCCTAATTCACGATAAGCTGAAACCACATGTTCATCATTCTTTTCATACCGAGCCCCCCTTGGAATGCCCATCAACCAATATTCTGTAAGTAATGATATCAGGCTTAATGCCCATTCCCTTCATATCTCCGAAAAGAGCATAGGCCTACTTCATTCGATTCACCTGACAATAACCATTCAGCATTCTCACTTAATGTGTTGTTGTCTTCTCTCAGCTGAGAAACCCCCTTTTTATAGTTACAGAAATTGAGATGAACCCTAGATTCGATTTAGTTGTAACAAACTCAAATGTAAGGTAGTTATCCAACTGGCTAACGAATTCAATAACCGCTCCAGTTGATTCAGTTAGAACCGTCATCGCGCTAGCTTCAATTTGGTGTAATTCACGTATAAAGAACTTTGGATCAGATAATTTGACCTCCTCTGGCTCTGGTCACTTACATCAGATGACTTCTGGTCCAGACCTCCTCTGATAGGACTCATCTGGTATACCTCATCTGATGGACCTCCTCTGATAACTCATCTGCCAGACTACTCTGGTCAGACTCCTCTGGTCCACCTCCTCTAGTACCCCAAATTTGACTAACTCTCACGGCCAACACTTCAACAACATAGCTTCTTATTGAATCAAGCACAGCAGACAAGATACTTTACATATGACACTCCACAATTCTCCACCTCAGATGAGAAGTATCAATCTCTCTTTCTCTCCTCCACACTCCAGCTTGGGCTAAGGAACATCCCATACACTCATCTTTACCAATTCAACACAGAACTTGAATTTAGTACCTGGTTAAGACTTAGTACACATATTTGCAGCATTGTCCTCTGTAGATATCTTCTGGATCAGAACCACACATTTGTCAATGATTTCCCTTACAAAATGCAACCTTACATCAATGTGCTTTGACCTCTCATGGAACACTTGATGTTTAACCAGATGAACTGCACTCTGATTATCACAATGAATGACCACAGCCCTTTGGTTTATACCAAAATTCTTGATAATGTCTTTCAACCACAAAGCCTCCTAAACAGCCTCTGATACTGCAACAAACTCTACTTCTGTAGTAGATAAAGCAACTCCACTCTGCAGAACAGATCTCCAGCTCACAACATTATTGTAAAGTGTAAAGATATACCCTGTTAAGGATCTTCTGGTATCCAGATTAGCAGCAAAATCAGAATCTACAAATCCTTCCAGTGGACTCTTCTGGTCAGTCATCTTTTCAAACATCAAGCCCAGATCAGATGACCCTTTAAGGTATCTGAATATTCATTTCAAAGCTTCCCAATGTAACTTCCCTGGATTAGACATGTATATGGTTACCATACTCAATGACTAAACTAAGTCTGGTCTGTTGCAGACCAGAGCATACATCAAGCTTCCAACCCTGTTAGCATAAGGTATTTTCATCATAGCTTTCTTTTCTTCTTCAGACTTTGGTTCCATCTCCTTAGATAATTTGAACTGTTGTCCCAGAGGAGTTGATACAGACCTACTCTCATGCATGTTGAACCTCTTCAGGACCTTCTCAATGTAACTCTTCTGGGATAAGAATAGTCTTCCAGCTGCTCTGTCCCCTAAGAATATCCATTCCAAGAATCCTTTTAGCATTTCCCAAGTCCTTCATATCAAATCTGGCACTGAGCTTCCTTTTGATACTCTGAATTTTCAAAAGACTCTTACTAGCAATAAGCATATCATCTACATAGATCAGAAGATAGGTTATCACATCACTCCCTTGTCTTTCCAGATATACACAAGTATCATACTTGCTTCTTACAAAACCAATGGATAGCATAACTTCATTAAACTTCTTGTGCCATTGTCTTGGACTTTGCTTGAGGCCATACAATGATTTCTTGAGTAGACACACCTTTCCTTCTCCCCCTGGTTCAACAAACCCTTATGGCTGGTGCATGTATAAACTCTCAATAAAATCCCCATGCAGAAAAGTTGTCTTCACATCTAGTTGCTGTAGCTCCAGATCATCTTGGACTACTCTGCTCAGAAGTAATCTGATTGAACAATGCTTAACCACAGGTGAAAATACCTCATTGTAATCAATTCCTTCCCTTTGAGTAAATCCTCTAGCAACTAGACTTGCTTTAAACCTTACTTGATCCTTCACACCACATTAAAGCTTCCTTTTAAACATCCATTTACAACTGATTAGCTTCTGCCTAGCTGGCTTATCAACAAGAATCCAAGTATGATTCTTCTTAAGAGACTCTATCTCTTCTGTCATGGCTGTAATCCATGGACTCCCTATCATCACACTCAAGAGCTTCCTTGTAGTTCTTAGGTTCTTGGTACTCTATGGCTTCTGCAGTAACAAGTGCATAGGAGACCAGATCAACTCGGTCAAACCTTGTTGGAGAATGTATTTGTCTTCTAGTCCTGTCTCTTGTCAGACTATAATTTCTCAAGTCTGCTTCTTGCACTCATACCTCTTTCTCTGCTGGTGCACTATCCTCATCTGATGACTCATTCTCTCCTGTTCCCTGCTCTGGTTCAGAGCCGGATGCACTATCATGTTTATCATGATCAGGCTCCACCTCAACTTGAGTAATTGGCTCAGAAATAACACCATCCATCTCTTCAGCTGATGGCTCTCTATCACCTCCACCAGACTTGTAACTCATCTGTGATTCATTAAACACAACATCTATGCTGGTAATACACTTCTGGTTCCCAGGTTCTAGACACCACAACTTGTACCCTTTAACACCCTTTGGATATCCAATGAAAACACATTTTAAAGCTCTAGGTTCAAGTTTGTCTTGCCTCACATGAACATAAGCTAGACATCCAAATACTTTCAACTTTGAGTAATCTGATATCTTTCAATACCAGATCTCATCTGGGGTTTTAAACTCAATAGCAGATGATGGCACTTTATTAATGAGATACACAGCTGTGTTAACAGCTTCACCCCAAAAACTCTTAGGTAATTGAGCATCTTATAACATACACCTAACCCTTTCCAAAATAGTTCTATTCATTCTCTCAGCTAGACCATTCTGCTGGGGGTTTGAAGGAATAGTTTTATGCCTAGTAATATCCTTCTCCCTACAAAACTGTTGAAACTCTTCTGATAGAAATTCAAGCACATTATCAGTCCTTAAGTGCTTGATAGTTCTGCCTCTCTTATTCTCAAGTTCAACCAACCATTCTTTGAACTTAGAGAAGGCATCACTCTTCTGTTTAAGAATGTAAACCCAAACCTTTCTGGAATAATCATCAATAAGGGTAAGGAAATACCTATCTCCACCATGAGTGGATACCCTTGCTGGAACCCATACATCAGAATGTATGTAATCAATAACCTCCTTGGTGGTATGCTTCCCCTTCTGATATGTTAGCTTCTTTGATTTCCCCAGAACACACCTCTCACAGAATTCCAGCTTACATATCCTCTTCCCTGGGATTACTCCCTTCTTGGATAACTCCATCAGGCCCTTCTCACCAACATGTGCCAATCTCTTGTGCCACAGGTTGACATCAGAAGACTCCATAGCAACATCAGTTTATCCTGTTACTGTCCTTCCAATCAAAGTATACAAACCATTCTTAATCATACCCTTCATAACAATTTTTCCAGATTTGATTATTGACAGAACTCTCTTTTCTGTCTTGAACTCAAAGCCCTTAGAATTCAATGTACCCAGAGAAACAAGATTTCTCTTCAACTCAGGAACAAACCTGACATCAGATAAGATCCTATCAACTCCATCAAACATCTTGATCTTGATAGAACCAGATCCTTGCACTCTTCAGCTCTCATCATTACCCAAAAGAACAAGAACTCCATCAATCTTCTCAAGATTAAAAAACCAGTCTTCATGTGGACGCATATGAAAAGTACACCCAGAGTCCAGGACCCACTCTTGACTTAGTATTTCATGACTAACCATCAAGACTTCTGCACTATCATATCCTTCAATCTCCACCACAGCTGCATTTCCATATTGATCATTTTGATTGTCTTTCTTCCTCCTTTCAGGGCAATTCTTTCTCAGATGGTCTTCCTTATGGCAAGTGAAACACTTTCTCTTCTCAACAAAATCAGATTTCTTCCCACCCTTATTCCCTTTTCCACCATCCTTCTTCTTAGACTGAAACCCCTTCTTCTTCTTAGATTGCACGTTCAATCCTTCAGCAGGCTTCTTCCCTTCAGTCTAGATCTGTAGAAACTTGGTTTTCAGGGCAGTTTGAATATCATCAAACATCACCTGGTCTTGTCTTCCAAATAGCAAGGCATCTTTGAAATTTTCCATAGACTTAGGTAGAGAATTCAACAACATTAATGACCTGTCCTCATCATCAATTGTAACATCCAAACACTCCAGATCATCCACCAATCTGTTGAACTCGTCCAACTGATCACCAAGATTCTTGTCTTCACTCATCTTGAAGACTTGAAGCTTTTGTTTCATCACTACAAGAAAATGCATTTTTTGTAACGAATTTATTTGTAACCAACTGTTTAATGGTTACAAAAAGACGGTTTATTGTAACGAATTTTTATTTTCGTTACAAATGTTCTATTTTAAATAACATTATATATTTATCGTTACAATTAGTAAAATATTGGTTACAAATAGTAAACATGATTTATTGTAACAAATATACAAAAATTTATAATTATATAGACTTGAACACCAATATTATATATATATATATATATATATATATGTATATACATATATATAATAAAGAAATTAACATAAAAATGACACCAAAGAATGGATATTGAAAACTTGAACATTAAAAAAATATACAAAATATCATGTTAGTGAGACGGTCTTACACAAAATATATATTATTATTGCCCATTTTTGTAAAAATATCATCTTAGTGAAACGGTCTTATACAAAAAATATATTATTACTACACTCCTCTGTACCAATAATGATGTCTGTATATATATATTATAATAAATAGAGTATTTTTTATAAATTTATAAATTCAGTGAAAACAATTAATATTTTTTTAATGAAAACAACTAATACCCTTCAATAATTTATGTATAAACCATTTTCACTCTATACTTTGTCTTTGTAGCATACTAACTATATATATAAATATGTAAATAAATTTTTGTTTCTTTTATCCTTATTAAAATTATATAATGGGTAGATTAATAATATACAAGTACAAAACGTTTACGTTAGTATTAAAAAACTGTTGATAAAAAATATGAAAGGGAAAATAAAAGTTTAATGTTATTAATAAAAAATTATTTTTCTTTCTCATGATTACCAGTAAATCCGTTTACAAAATTTAGCAAATGGGCCTGCTCCTAATTATTTAGTGAATTGAGCGTCACTTCTCCTTTTTTATTTTTATCTTTAAGTAATTAGTAAAAAAAAAACAGAGATTTAGGGCATTTCTCAGCCGTTTTCCCCTCTAGCTGAAAGTTTCTCTTATTCTCGCCGCTCCGCCAGTTCCGATCCGCCACTCCAGCCCCCAAGCCTCGATGATTCACTCTCGCTTCCTGTTGGTCTGTCTCGCGCAGCGCCACCGTATCCGTATCGGTTCTTTCTCTCGCCCGTACTGGAAACTTGTAAGACCCAGCAAATTTAAAGTCCGAGTCTCTTCATCAGATGCTTGATTTTGTCACACAAGAATCTGCAATTGCTAAGTTTTCTTATTTTCTCTGATTCCTTTATTGATTTCTCTGTAATAATTATTGACTTCTTGTGTTTTAATTGTTGAGATATTCCTTTTCTAGTGTTTTGATTCTTGAATATAATTGTTCCTGGGTCTTAATTCTTATCTTTGAGTGTTCTTGGTTTATAAATTTTGAGTTCTCTATCTTCTTTGGATAAATTTGTGAATGAATTGAAGGTATTTTTTTTCTTGCTTTATGTTTATGTATTTGGTTTAAATGGATGATAATCAATCTGGAAAATGTGAATTCATCAGTATCTGTGATACTGTTTTGACATATTTTTCATCTCAACTTGATAGTAAAGCCACAGAAAGTGAATTTTAAATCATTCAAATTCTAGTATTTTTTACTGCTAAAAGTAATCTGTTTTGCAAATAAATGAATTTTAAATCTGTTTTGTCTGTTACATCTTCACTGAAATTGACTAGTCTGATCAGAACCAGTATTAAGTAGATATATTCATCACTCAGGCTTTGAATTAATTACGCACTGAGCGTTTAATCTAAGTGAGTAATCCATGTTTGTCTTACTTGAAAAGCTAACACAATTTGACAAGAGAATTTGGAAAGTGATCAGAATTTATGAATTGAATTTCCACAAGGAATTCTTGAATGCCTATTTACTTTGTATGGACACATTTTTGTATAACATAAAATAAAAACACATTTACAAAATTACGTTGATGCAATCAATCCATAAAGTTAATTCTTCTTGTTCCTAAACAGTGGCAGGTCAAGTTCTCTTGTATTCTCAAGTCTTATTAATTCTCTGACTATGCTCTGTAGTGTGATGGAGTTTCATTCTCATAAGAAAGATCTAATTTTAGTTTGTTTTCTTCTGAATTCCCAGGCTGAAAATCTTCAAGAAGCCACAACAACTACTAAGCAAGTAAGCATTAAAATTTTGTTTCCTATAAGTCATCTCTTGTCGTTGCTATGAGACTCTAAAGCATGATGGTTGATGCAGTGTAACCCTTTTATCCCCCATTGCCTTGTTTATTTATTTTATACTTGTGGAAGTTAGAAAGCTTCTAAAGTTCAGCAAAAACATTAATTTGTGAATTTCTAAAAGTTTTATTAGCTTAGTGAAATCAAAATAAACTATGAATTTGGGTTCTAATAAAAGAGAATATGGAAACTGATGTTTAGTGTTATATTTACTGCATCAAATTTTTCCTTATGCCTAGATAATTTTCATCTTGTGCTTTATAAATCAAAATTTGTTTTCTTTATTGGTCTAGTTATTCTCCTTGTTAGAATATTCTTAGTTCTTATGCATTATAAACTCTTACTCTTCCGTTATCAAAGTTCTCGTTCTGTGTTAAAATTAAGTTCTTAACCATATGATGTATTAATGTTTTTTTATATTTTGTAGGACAATGAAGTTTCAATTTGATCGTGGACCAGAAGACTAATCAAGACTTTCTAGTTTAGCACTTTTAATTTACACATATTTTTTATTAATGTTATTATGTACATTGAAGTGTTCACATTAATAGTTTTTTTATAAGTATTTTGACATTGTTGACTTCAACGTACTTGTATGGAGAATTGTTATTTTCTTGAAATAAAATTACTGCATTATGTCCATTTGTTTTTATTTTTAAGGTTTCTCATTTGGCACTTTGTTATTTAGTTATTTGTAACCATTTTTTTGTGTGAAATGAAATATTAAATGCACCACAACAATAGTGACGAATCAAGTATTAAACACCAAATATATGATTTTATATAACAGTTTATTTGTAACGAAATTAATTTTTTGTAACAAAATTTTAGTTATTGCTACTAAAGTTTTTGTAACGAAGAATGGTTCGTTACAATTGTATTGGTAACGAAATTGGTTTTTTTTCCGTTACAAAAACTTTTTGCGACGGACTTTAAAGGACCAACTTTTGTAACGAAGTGTTTCGTTACAAAAAGTTTTTGTAACCAAAAATGGACTTTTTGTAACCAATTCTTTCGTTACAAAAAGTGAATTTTCTTGTAGTGCATGTATAACTTGTTCATGACAAATTTGGTCTAGTATAACTGCTCCAACTTATTCCAGACTTCAAGAGCGGTTTTCTCCTTCGATACTTCCCTCAATGGTTTATCCCCAAGACACAAGATAAGCGCACTGTGTGCTTTTCTCTTGTTCTCCTCCACCTTCGCCGGATTAGTTCCAGAAGCCACCTGGTCTGGTGGCAACAAGGCTTCGTACAAACCATTGTGTACTTCATCTTAATCTTCCATAAGCTAAAATCGTTCTTCCCCGTGAACTTCTCAATATCGAACTTGGTTGCAGCCATGATTGCTTCCCACAGACGGTGCCACTTGTTAATCATTTTAGATTCACAAGAAAACTTGTAATCAGGGAATCAGAATTATGGTAACAACAAGAACGAAATTGAAATCACACAAGAACACCAGAATTACTTTGTTCGGAGATGAATATTCCTACGTCCACGGGATCGGAGAGGATAACTTTTCACTAAGAAAGAATGGAAAAAGTTACAATTCACTCAATCTCACAAACTCTCTGTGTTTGCACTCAAGAATGTTCTCACTTAATGTGTTGTTGTCTTCTCTCAGCTGAGAAACCCCCTTTTTATAGTTATAGAGATTGAGATGAACCCTAGATTCGATTTGTAACAAACTCAAATGTAAGGTAGTTATCCAGCTGGCTAATGAATTCAATAACCGCTCCAGTTGATTCAGTTAGAACCGTCATCGCGTTAGCTTCAATTTGGTGTAACTCACGTATAAAGAACTTTGGATCAGATGACTTGTCCTCCTCTGGCTCTGATCACTTACATCAGATGACTTCTGGTCCAGACCTCCTCTGGCTCTGGTCACTTACATCAGATGACTTCTAGTCCAGACCTCCTCTGATAGGACTCATCTGGTATACCTCATCTGATGGACCTCCTCTGATAGCTCATCTGCCAGACTATTCTGGTCAGACTCCTCTGGTCATCCTCATCTGGTCCACCTCCTCTGGTACCCCAAATTTGACTAACTCTCACGACCAACACTTCAACAACATAGCTTCTTATTGAATCAAGCACAACAGATAAGATACTTCACATATAACACTCCACAAGCATCATATTGTACGTAAAGAGATCATGTTATTTGGTCAAAAGCCCACTGGGCCCTTTTCATGTCTCCAGTACGACAAAGAACAAAAATAAGCTTAATGCACATTATCTTAGTAGGGCCATCATCAGACGAAAGAATAATCTCAAAGACTTTGAGAGCACTCTCATTTGCTCCTTCCAAACAGAGGCTGCTAATAAGGTTTGTGCAACAATTCTTGTTTACTAATATTCCTTGTCTGAACAATCGAACAAATAATTTGAATCCATCAGCTGCCCTGCTCGAATAACAATATCCATTAACCATGGAAGCATAGTTTTCTATGCTTTTGTTTTCCAGTTTAATTAAGTACTATTCGGCTTCCTTCACTCTTCTTCCCAAGCATAGGCCTTCGATTACCATGTTGTGGGTCACAGAGTCAGGAGTTGAGCCTTGGAATTTCATCGAATTCAGAAGATTCAACACCTTATCCAAAGATAATCCACGAACTAGGACGTTATAAGTAACAGTATCAGCTTCTACGCCCTCTTCATTCATTTCCTTGAACAAGTTTTCAGCATTAGAAATATATCCATGGAGACGAAGGCCATCTAACAAAGTGGTGTAATTTACAGCATTTGGCTTCAGCTGCTTCTTAAACCTCATCTCATAAAACAAACTTAGAGCCTCATCTAGCTTGCCGATTGTGCAACAGGCATCAATAGCAATATTATACATAACTTCATTACGAAAGATGCCCATTTCCTTGAGGTTATTAAACAGATGTATTGCTTTCTTATGCATGTTTTTATTGCATAAACACACAATAGTTGCAGAGAGAATCAAGCAATTAGTTTTGATACCCTTTGCCTTCATCTCGTCGTGTACATCCAAAGCTTTAGTTAAATCCAGTGAATCACAATAACCCTGAATCAAAGCACGGTAGTCAGCTACACTGGGGACTAGTCCATAGCAAAGCCTCGAATCACAGCATGGTAGGCCTTAGCATCAATAGGGGCATTTTCGACTTTCCAAGCTTGCAAAACATTGTTTGCAACATCTGACCAACAGAGCCCTTTAAGAAAAGTTGTCATGGTAAAAGGACTAGGCTCCATCCCAGCTTCCTCCATATCCAGAAATACCCGTCCAGCTTCTTCCAAACGTCCCTCTAGCCAATATGCCTCAATAATTTGTATAATTAATTCATTTAATTATTTCCCTAATAATTTAAAAATACCCAATGTTGCATAATTTCCAGTGGTAGCTAAGAGATATTCATACTCCAAGCAAGCAAGAAAAAGAAAAAAGAAAAAACTCGACTTTACATGAATTAGGAAAGATTAGGGAGAATACCTCTCTTTATTCCGTCCCAGATTCCTTGCTCTTGGTCAAAATTTGAGTTAAGCTTATTCCTTGAATCCTCACCTATGCTTTATTTGCATCACAAATTGGGCAGGAACGATAAAGAAAGTGATAGTCTTAGAAATCTCAAACTTCTTTCAAGAGAGGAAGAAAATAGCGGCGGCCCGCGGCTCTGTGGGGGAAATTGTTATTGCATATGCATAGGGATGGTAATGTGGCCCGCCCTGCAGCTGACCCGCCCTGTCCTGACCTGTTTGGGTCGATCCGGCCCTGTGACCCGCAGCGGGACTGGACAGGTATGGATACTACTTCTACTCCCACCAGCCCCGCTCCAACCCGTGTATAATATAAATTTTATCAATATATATTATATTTAATTTATGATATAAATATGAAATATAGAATTTTTTTTTTCATTTTTATTAATTTTATATAATATAAATGATTATGATTTAACTTCAAAAGTATTATATTTTTCATATTTATTAGTATTTATTAATTTTATTTTAAATATTTTAAAGTATATTGTGTATCATTATAATGAAAGTAGATTATTATAGCCCAAGTGGATCGCTCCACCCTGGCCGAACAAGGGACGGAGCGAGCATGGATCATCAAGAACCCGATCCATCCCGTCCCATTGTTAGTCCCATTACTGCGTGTGTTTGTGCGAATTCTTTATGATTTTTTACTGATTTTCATTTTAATTGTATCTTTGGGCTTGGGTACTTTCCATGGGTCAAAATGTTAATACTTTCTTTGTTGGGCCAAATTTACATTCTATTTTTTCTTTTTTTTTAAGGATCATTCTATTAAAATGTGAATCAGCGATCGATTTTTTTATCACAAAACGTGATTAGCGACCGATTTCTGATCGATAAAATTCGGTAGCTAATATTAGAGACCGCTTTTGAAAATCGGTCGTCGATTAGAGACCGCCGCAGCAGTCGACGGTTAGTTGTTGATCTGATTGGGTCTAACTCGGATCAGGTTTTTGCGACCGCTTATCTAATTTATTTTTTAATAAAAATAATTGTGTAATTTGGAATTGACGATTAGCGACCGACCTGTGAGCGGTCGCTAATCAACGAACCTGCGCAAAAATATGGCTCAGTGGGTTCGAACCCGCGCCCATTAGGGTCCGGGCGGGGCGCGAACCACTGAGTCATTGACCCATTATCTCAAATTAGGCGAGCCATATAATCAATAAGTATTTGCAAGGCTTGTAAAAGTAAATGGGCATATATGCACCCAAGAATAATCGAACCGCCGAACTCCGGGTTACTCGGAGGAGGCGTGGACCACTAGAACACTTGCAATTATTATTTTTTTCTATGCATTTAATCGTATATAACATCAAATTGACTCCCGTTTTTTTTAAATTCATCAAATTAATTCATTTTTTATTCTAATTCATTTATATATATATATATATATATATTTACCAACTTTTTTTTTATTTTGTAAATTTTATATTATAGACTAATATAAATTATTAATTTTTTTTTATCCATATAATTGTATATAACTCCAAATTTAGTCCCTCTTTTCTTTAAATTCATCAAATTAATTTCTTTTTTCTTTTACTTCATTTATATATATATATATATATATATATATATATATATATATATATATATATATATATATATAATTACTAACTTTTTCTTATTTTGTGAATTTAATATTTTAGACTACAATAAATTATTAATTTATTCATTTTTATGCATTTAATTGTATATAACTCCAAATTGTGTCATTCTTCTTAAATTCATAAAAAAAAAAAAATTGTTTCTAATTGACTTATATAGATTCATACAATATATACAAATCTATAATGATTCATACAAATTAATTATAACATCATAATAAAAACATAATAGAAATATTAACATCAATTGAAAAATATAAAATATTCAAAAAAATTATAATATATTCAAAAACACACAAATTTAATAAATTATTTTTACTTCCTCCCCCCCCTCTCCCTCTCTCTCTCTCCCCCTCTCTCTCTCTCTCTCTCTACCTGAAGTTCACCTCCGGCCCGTTCTCCTCGTCGTCCTCGTCACCTACGCCACCTGATCCACCGGCTACACTCCCTCCGTGCCCGCTCCCCCCAACACCGCTCCCCTCCGACATCAAGATCTGGTGGAGCTTGAGGTGGAGGGTTGAATATCATTTGTTGAGAGATGGTGGAGCACCAGTTAAGAAGAGACTCGTTGTATCTCGTCAAGGTCTCCATCTTCTTCCAGACGGCTCTCAGCTCACTCTCCACCTGAAAAGGAGGTGAGTCAATCGAGTAGGACGATCCACTGGTCTAGCGGTAGGACTGCAGGACGCCCTTACTGTGACCGCCCTGCCCAACGACCTTCCCTTTCTTGACTCCGGCCACATCTAAATAGATGCGGTCCTCGTCAATCGGGGGAGGGTGGGGTTCTCCCCGCTGTTGTCGGTGGGAGCCACCTGCTGCGAGGTTTGGGCGAGACGATCCTTGAACCGGTTCTAAAATTATATAATTAAAATACAATTATAATAAAATTACAATTAAAATTACAATAATAACTAAAATTTAAAAAATACTTACGTGGATCTCGGTTGTGCGGGTGTACGTAGACGTCCCAGTCTCCGGGTTCACTAGGTGGAAGATCTCCATTTGCTCATAGAGAGAGGGCTTTCGTTCGTGCTCCCTCCCCTATTAAGAAAAAAATTCAATAGATATTTAAATATTAAACATTTAAAATTTATTAATATTCAAATGTAAATCAAAATTATAATACTTACAAAGGCGAAGGTGCGCTCATAGATGCACTTGGATCCAGCCCTATGTCTGGCGACGCCGTGCCCGGTGGGGTCCTTCAACCGGTTCTCCTTAGCCTTCGTGGACTTGGCTTTGAATGCATCACTATTACAGTGAGCAACCAAAGCGTCCCAGACGAAACGCCCGTCTGGTCCTCGGCCCAGCTCCGGCTGTTGCCCCGCGTCATACTGCTTCTTCACCTCGTAGATAATATTTTTGTACCGCTCCTGCGCTTTCGCGCAAAATAAGCCATATAAAATATTATCATAGGCAGGGTCCCAGACGCACAACTTCTGCGATTAAATTAAAAATATAATATTAACAAATATTTTCAAAATAATATATTAAAAATTAAAATTATAATAAATAAATATTTTATACCTTGAACTCCTCGAAGTAGTCCATCCTCTTTCGCTCGGACACCATGGACCACGAGGAGGCACCAACCTCGAACGGGATCTTCTTAATATCATCTGAGACGCGAGAGTAAGTCTCATGGCCTGGAAGTATACTTTGACATCAAAATAAAAATTCAAGTTTATATTAATAATTAACATTAATGAATATAAATAAAATTATTCAATTCATTAAAAAATACTTACATGTTGTCACTCGGGATAACAGTGAGACGGCGATCCAATGCAGGATGCTGTCGTGAAGCCGATGATCCTGCTACTGAAGAAGAGTCGGCAACAGCACTAGACTGCTGTGAAGAGGATGGTTTCATCTCTGGGGCCTGTCTAACCTTCAGGATCTCTGGTCTCAATGACCCCGACCTCCTTTTCCCCCGACCCCAACCTTGACCCCTACTCTGATCATTGTGATCTTGAGAGCTCATCTGTAATAATTATAAATTCAACAGATCAACATACCATGTTATATATATACACATTCAACTAAATACATACCTATGTATATCAATCAACTAAATTCATATATACCTACGTATACTAATCAACTAAATTCATAAATATGTATACCAATCAACTAAATTCATACCTACGTATATCAATCAACTAAATTTAAACCTATGTATATCAATCAACTAAATTCATATATACCTACGAATACCAATCAACTAAATTCATACATATGTATATCAATCAACTAAATTCATACCTACGTATATCAATAAACTAAATTCATACCTAAGAATACAACTAAATATATACCAATCAACTAACACACCAACTAAATATACCAACTAACATACCAACTAAATATAATACTTACGATTTTTGTGTAGACATACATATACAAACACATATATATACATGATTTAAAAATATATATACAAGCATATAAATACATACATATATATATATATATATAACTCCTATAAACATATATATAAATCCTACAAACATGATTATACAAACATATATATAAATCCTACAAACATGATTATACAAACATATATATAAATCCTATATATATATATATACACTCCTACAAACATATATATACAAATAAACAGTCACACAGATATATATATAAATCCTACAAACAAAGATATATATAAATTCTACCAACATAATAAACGATTAAAATTTAAAAAACTCATGGTTATTGTGTAGACGGGTAAGCAACGAGTGATTTGATCGGAACGGATTGCTCGATGGAGGTGGCGACACCGGTGGAATTTTTGGTGTGTGTGAGCGAAGTGACGTACGGACTCTCCCTTAAAAGGGTAAAAAAAATTAGCAACCGCCTAATCACGGAATTTACTGGTCCAGATTAACCAATTTTAAGATTAGTGAATGCCTTAGGCGGTTGCTAAGTTACAGGAATTAATGACCATCAACTGTTTCCAAGAACAGGTCAAACTAACAGTTCTGCGACCGCCTTGACCGATCTGCGACTGCCCTCAAGTGGTCGCTGAATACAAAATTGAAATCAGCGACCGCTAAGGTGGTCACTGATATGGCGGTTAAAATTATTGGTCAATTTTGATCGACCTTTAAGTTTAGCGACCGCCTTGGCGGTCGTTAATTATGTTAAATTAGTGACTGTCAGTCATACGCGGTCGTTAATCTTTTGATTTAGACACCGATTTTTTAGGCGGTCACATATTTTTTTTCTTTGAGACCACCGATCAATTTCGATTGCTAATTGGTCGCTAATACATGATTTAGAGACCGACATTTTGGCAGTCGTTAATATCAGTGGCAAAAATGCGAGTTTTTTTGTAGTGTTGGTGGCCTTATTGTACAATTTATTTGTATTAAAATTGCGATAATTCTTACAATGAAAAACTAGTGCTAGAAATATGTAAATTAAGGTTATTAAAGTGTATTATGTGATCCATTTATGAATTAAGAGGTTGTTTGTGAAAGTAAAATCAACAACATAAAAAATAATTAAGTGATTGATTGAATGATAATGGAAATAAAACTATTATAAAAAAAACATATTGAGCATACTTTAGTGTAGGATGAACTGGAGAGAGTATTAATTTGATAGAATTCTTCAAGTTGCTAGAATTTCAAAATTCCAGCGGGATCTAAATTGATAAAAAAAATCAATAATTTAGTAAAAGAAATTCCATGTATGGTCATATTTCTACCTTCTCATTTCAAATGGGAAATTGGAGTTCCTATTCAAACAATATTTATGGTTAGTAGAAATAGTAATAATGAACACTACAAAAAAAAAAAAGTGGTTCGTGTGGTTCTAACCCGAACCCCCCGCGTTAAGTCCAAATTCGCATCCAAGGGGAATTGAACCTATGACTTCTCTTGCATGTTACAGAGGGCATGAACCGTTAGGACACTTGCTTCTTTTGTTTGATTTCTTGCAACTAATTGTATATGTATCTAAATTGAGTCATTTTTTTTATTATTCATCAAATTAATTTATTTTCGTTTCTAACTTGTTTTAATAAATGTTGCTACCAATTATATTTTTTTTTGTTTAGTAAATTTATTTAATTCAAAAAACGCATAATTAATATGATAATCCTTTCATTTGTACGTAATCAATTGTATATGTATCCAAATTGAGTCATTCTTTTTTTATTATTCATCAAATTAATTCATTTTCGTTTATAACTTGTTTTAATAAATATTGTTACGAATTATATTTTTTTTATTTTGTAAATTTATTTAATTCGAAAAACGCATAATTAATATTATAATCCATTCATTTGTACATAATTAATTGTATACGTATCCAAATTGAGTCATTCTTTTTTTTATTATTCATCAAAATAATTCATTTTCGTTTATAAATTTTTTAATAAATATTGTTACAAATTAATTTTTTTTTATTTTGCAAATTTATTTAATTCGAAAAACGAGTAATTAATATTATAATCCATTCATTTGTACGTAATTATTTGTATACGTATCCAAATTGAGTCATTCTTTTTTTATTATTCATCAAATTCTTTCCTTTTTGTTTCTAACTTGTTCTAATAAATGTTACTACTAATTATATATTTTTTGTTTTGTAAATTTATTTAATTCGGCGTATCTAAATTGGTTTGTTTGTAAACTAAAACATGTAAATTATAATAAAAATATAAAATTCGCAAAAAAAGATAATTAAAGTAATGTTCAATAAAAAGATTCAATACAAGATAATAAAAAAGATACTAATCATCGGATAGGAAACCGAAATCCTCCCTCTCTTCATCCTCCGGATTAGGCCTTCGAAGCTCCGGCGGGGGCGGCGAAATCACAGGCGGCACCGGGACCGGCGGTGGTGGTATCGATCTACCTAATGTGGATGTAACTGTCCTCCACCAGTTGTTCATCTCCTCTGTATTCTTTCGCTGCGCCTCCTCCTCCGCTGCTCGTTTCCTCCTATCGTACTTTAGCTGCGCCTGTCGCTCCGCCTCTCGCTGCTGGAGGACTCCATCTACTTGATGACAGTAGAGAGCTGTCTCTCGATGTCGCTGGGATGAGAGTCGATGGAGGACTAAGAGGAGGATGAGCCGGGTCCACGAGATCGAAGTAGACTCTTTCCAAAACCACCCAATCCAGTGAACTGCCCCTTCTTAGCCTTGACGTTTTTAAGTAGAGCTCATTTTGAACGTCTACAGAAGGCTCTGAGGGGGGGGCATAGAGACCGACCCTTCTTCCTGAGGCTGAGACTGGGAGGCAAGGTCATCGCTCATCCTCCTCTGTAAATTAACAATATTTTAAATTAATAAATGAAAATTTTAAAAATAATAGTATAATTAAAATTAAAAATAATACTTACATGGATCTCGGTGGTGCGGCCGTAGGTGGACCTTCCGGTCTCCTCATCCAGCGGGTGGGCAAGCTGTAGTCTCTCAAAATGAGAGGGCTCATGTCCATGCTCCCGCTCCTACAATTAAATATTTAGTAATAAAAATTTACCAAAACTTCATAAAAATAAATCAAAAATCATATAAAACTGGTCACTTACAAAATGCAACCCGTGCTCATAAATGGACCGAGAACTGGTCCGATGTCGCGCGACCCCTTGTCCATCAGGGTCGCTAAGGTAATTTGCGTTGTTCTTCTACGACTTTTTCTTGAACTCGTCGTTGTTCCAGTAGGCGAGAAATTGGGGCCAAACATCCCGACCCCTGTTGTCCGTCCCCATATTTGTCGGTTGTCCATGCTTAAACCAGGCCTCCCAAATGTGATACATCAAGTCCCTGTATCTTTATGCACTTTTTCCACAGAAGTTCCTCCACATCTGGGCCTCGTGCTCTGGTCTCCACTTTACGAATTTATGCAATTACATTAAAATATAAATATCAATTCATTTACATAATTTATATTAATAAATAATGAATAAATTAAATAAATTATACCTTAAACTCCTCAAAATACTCTCGTTTCTTTGCTTCAGACACCAACTTGTTAGTGTTAGTGTCCTAGAGACAATCCATCAAAAGGACATAATACTAAGATAATATTCAGATTTAGTTTAATATTATTATTGGTTTAATATTAAATGTATGACGTTACACTTATCTGAATATGATGTTTGGTTATTTGCATATATTCTTATTTGTGTTCCCATGAATCACTACTGTCATTGAGTGAGTGAGAACTCAGATGACTTAAGTATAATTCTCAAATAGCCCCGATCAAGGATCAACAAGAATGGGATATTGATGATGCAATTGAGATTGGTGTGCGATCTGCATCATACTCTTAGAGAGTGTAGTAAGATCTCACTTACTACGAGATATCGGGAATCTCATGATGGATGCACAGATACCTTAGAGGGTGTTGGTATACCCATCCAAGAAACTGTCTGATATAACTCCACATAATGTGTCTACGGGTGTCTCAATTAGTGGGAGCGATGTGATACTCCTCTGACTTAAGGTCAATACGCATGACATGTGTGGAGTGGTGAACTTTGACCATGACCGACGCTTGCAACCTTCCACGGGTAGATATGGCATGGATTGGGTTCATCACGAAGTACATGTGCATGGTCGTTGAGCAATGAATATGATTCATTCCTCAATGTGGATTTAGAGAGAATTCACCACTCCACAAATGTTGTGCGTATTGACCTCAAGTCAGAGGAGTATCACATCGCTCCCACTAATTGAGACACCCGTAGACACATTATGTGGAGTTATATCAGACAGTTTCTTGGATGGGTATACCAACACCCTCTAAGGTATCTGTGCATCCATCATGAGATTCCCGGTATCTCGTAGTAAGTGAGATCTTACTACACTCTCTAAGAGTATGATGCAGATCGCACACCAATCTCAATTGCATCATCAATATCCCATTCTTGATGATCCTTGATCGGGGCTATTTGAGAATTATACTTAAGTCATCTGAGTTCTCACTCACTCAATGACAGTAGTGATTCATGGGAACACAAATAAGAATATATGCAAATAACCAAACATCATATTCAGATAAGTGTAACGTCATACATTTAATATTAAACCAATAATAATATTAAACTAAATCTGAATATTATCTTAGTATTATGTCCTTTTGATGGATTGTCTCTAGGACACTAACACTAACAATCTCACACTTGGACTAGAGCCAATCACCTACATGTCTAACCCCTAGACCATCAAATTGTTGGAGTTATACGTGAAAGTATAACTCATGTATTAAACACTTGTTTATGAAAATAATTATTTTATCACATTTCTTTAGATATGATTGAATGTTGAATATTTATTGCAACCAGTTCATTATAAATAGTACTTGTTATATTGTAGTTAATGTGGTGATACCCGATCATGGAAGATCACATTAACGGTTTTCTTGTAACTAAACGTACAAATTCACGACCTGGGTGGAATTGAACAATCCGCCGTGAAAGATCGATGTGTATATCTCAGATTGGCTTGTCTTGACCAAGAGATTGCACTAGCACATTTAGTATGTGTTGAAGAGGACCTACAACGAGGATAAATTCTTCTGTTCTGAAATGTGAAGAATTAGACCTCAGTGGTTATTGATTTCTTAATCTCCGTCACTTAAATAGGAATATGTGTGCTTAATAGTACTGCTTTGATTCTTGTTGGGTGAGAATCATCGTGACTTCGAACTTTGTATTTTGGGCAGTAATATTAATCATACGACGGTTGCTAAGATTTAATACGGAGAAACACGTGCGAGTACGGCTCATGTGATTAGTCCCCTTGGTGGGCTCAGAAGTTTTATCGTACCAAATCTTGCAAGTGAAGAATTAGTTTCTTCGGTACGGATAATAATATTGAGGTGCCTTTACTCAAGGTGAAATATATTAATTAATTTAGAGCTATTCAGAAGCTTAATTAATTAATGGACTTGATAATTCTAAACGTGGGAAATAATAACCGGGAGCCCATATTATCGTAATATGGATTAAGATGGATAGTGCAATATTAATTTATTAGTGGTACATATTAATATTAATGGGCTGAATTATATTGAGGCTCAATATTGAAATTCAGAAGTCCATTAGGAGGTCCAATCTTAATTCTCCTTAAGGCCCCTCAAGTAGCCCAAAATGATAAGGTGATTAAAATAAAAGAAAATATTATTACTGATTTTTCTTTGTTATTTTCGAAAATAGCTTATTTAGGAGAGAAAATATTTTGTTGATTTTCTTGGAAAGATATTATGGAAGATAAGTATTCTTGGAATACAAGATTATCTCATATATTCAAGAAGATCCAAATCTTGGAATCTTTTCTTGTTAATTTCGAAAATTACATGATTAAATAGGAGGGTGAGATTTTTGTGGAATATTTTATTATGGAGAAAATAATATATGAGATATATTCAAGATTTCTTAGAGACTAAGAAAAGATTTTCTCCAGGCCCATAAAATACATGATAATTCGGCCACTACTCTTATAAATAGGGGATGATTATTTCCTCCCCAAGTACATAATTCCATGTGTTGGAAAAATCAAGAGCATGTATATTTTTCTTTTTCCTAGGTTATTTAAATTGCTTGAAAGTACTTCCCACCGGTGATCAAGCAAGGCAGAAGGGAAATACTTGAGAAGGTCTTTGGGTTGATAAAGCGCGTTCGTGATTGTCCCGTATTATTCAAAGGCCAATTCTACGAGAGGTACGTAAATCACATAACTTCTTAGTTTATTCCGCCATAGATTTTATGTGAATTAATTCATGCTAGTAATAATTATATTTAAATTCGTATTTAAATTTCATCCCGAATAGTTCCCGGGAACCCCTATTTTCACAACAACTGGTATCAGAGCCACGGTTTCGGGCTCTGATCTTTAAATTGGAATTTAAATTTTTAGACATTAAATTGAAATTGGATAGTAGAATTGCTAGATCTTTTTTGCAGGTATCTAATTGTCATGGTTTTAATGTTTATTTTTTTCATGCGTGTGAATTAATTGTTTTTAATTCGTTTCGTTCGAATTCATTTTTCTCTTGAGAAAATCCACGAGTAGATTAGTTGTTTTTATTTTGATTTGATCATTGTAATAGACTAGACTGGATCTAGTATATATTTTTGTAAATAAATTGTAACCGGATCGAGACGAAGAACGAAGAATTAAAGACAGCGTACCCGGACGATGCATGCATGCGTGGCGCATGCATGGACGTAAATCATGCATGGGGTGAAAAATAAGAACGAACGATAAAACCCGGTGCACGGAGTGTGCAAGGCGCACGATGTCGTGCACGACGGGCGAGCCGACGAGCGCCGAGAGGCGCACGGCCCACCCCGTGGGCCGACGCGTGCCGTATCTCGGGCCGTGAAATTTTATTTCCATTCTCATTTTTTGGGTGATTTTAAACGTTATCCCGAACCCCAAACGAAGTTGTTTTTGATGAAGTGTTGATGTTCGAGTGGGAGCGTGTAGAGACGAACGATGAAAAGCAACAAAGACGATTTTTCGCATCAAGACGTGAAGAAATTAAACCGTGATAATTGGATTTGAGTGCTCCAATGTGTTTAATTTTGTTTTGATGGATGTTTTATTTCGTGCACTTATTATTATTTGTTAATATGTGTTTGCATGATTTTAATTGTCCAAGAAAAATCTTACTTTCGAAAATACTACGTATGTTTCTTTAATCGCAATTTTATTTCGGATATTAAAATTGGATTAATTTGGCCTCCATAATTTATTTATTTGTGAAGTCTTTTTGGAATACATTTCCCCCTCGGATCGGCCAAAAAGACGGATTTCACATGAATAAATTCCGAAAGGATGATTGTGGATTATTACTAGTGGCGGTATTGACCCTCACCACGAGTGGCTTGCTCAAAGAGAAATAATGATTCTGTATTTAATTATGGTTATTACTTAGGCATAAGAAATTGATATTAACTTACTCCCCTCGGAGTCCCTGTCAATTTTCATGTGGTCAAAGTGGGAGCCAACTATTAATTTTGAATTAAGGATTTGTAACTTTCAAGTTTGTGATCCGCTTGAATGTGTTTAAATGTATAGACCACCCCTCGTGGCGCATTTAAAATTTTGAGATGTTGGTTGATGCATGATTATATTGTTTTAAGGTTTCAATATAATTAATGTGATCGAATTATGTGATAATTTCGTATTTTTCTAGATATTGATATGAATGTACATTTTATTCTCAGTTCATCATGTCGCAACCTTTTAATCCACTGTTTTATATACTTAAAGTTAATAAACTTTTTGGAGAGAATTATATCGATTGGAAATGTAATTTTAGATTTGTCCTTACTGCACGAAAACACAATTAGGTTATTCGCATTAATAAACCCGACAAACCTAATGATAAGTCAAGCAATAGGAAAAGGCAGTTTATGATTGAAAGTGTGACAATGAACACATGAAGTGCATCATCTTGACATCTCTGTCTGAGGATTTGAGGTGTATTCATGAAGATATTGTATCCGCTGTTGAAATCATGGAAAGCCTTGAAGAGATATTTTCACATCAGAATCCCATGACTAATCAGTTCACCAAACATGACTCGGTCAAGTTGAAAATGGTTGAAGGAACGCCCGTGAGGGAGCACGTTCTCGAGATAATGTCATACCTTAACAAGTTGGAAGTACTTGGTGCAGATTTTGATGTCCCTTTTCAGGTTGATTTCATACTTCATTCTCTACCGAAAAGCTTTGAGCAGTTTTAATGAACTGTCAGATGAATGAACGGATAAGTCGTTTGTCCGAGATCTTGCAAGCTTTAGTTTCGGTGGAGGCGATAATGGAGCGCCAGTCCAGTGCTATGGTGGCTAATGGTCCGACTACCTCTTTTGGTCCCAAGGGAAGGGAAGAAGAGGAAGAGAACCAAAGGCCGAATCCAAGCAAATCCAACCGTTGCGAAAGGCAAATGCAAAGGCTAGCATCGAAGGGGAAGTGTTTTAGTTGCGGTGAGAGAGGACAATGGAGGTCTGCGTATTCCAAGCCTAAGAGGCTAGGAAAGTTAGGTAATTCACACACCCTAGTCGTCAAAACTTGTGAAGTGGCGTATGCTGTCTATTCGTGGATAGTGGATACGAGAGCTACTGATCACATTTGTTTCATGGGTTCAAGCTAACCCGACGACTTAACGGAAGTGAGATCCCCATCACATCGGGCAATGCTACGAGAGTGACAGCTGAAGCAGTGGGAGAAGTACGCCTTTCTTTTGAAGATAAAGTTATGGTCTTGAGAGACGTTCTTCATGTTCCTAGTTTAGAAATAACTCAACCTTTAGTTTCTAAACTGTTTTGAATAGATACTCAGTTTCTTTTAATAAGGATGTTATTATTTCTTGAAACGATGAGTTTATCGTTTCCGGAACATTGTTGGATGATCTTTATACCATTAATTGGGTACACCACTCATAAATTGAATCTAATAACACATCGACTATTTTAAGTTATAAAAGGAAGCATTCTTTCTGATATGAACGAAATACTTCTATGACATCTTAGATTAGGTCATATTAATCTAATGTGAATACAAAGATTGGTGAAAGACGGATCCTCGGAGTTTCTTCAAGTTGAGCCGTTTCCAACTTGCGAATTCTGTTTAGAGGGTAAAATGACCTAGAGGGCATTTGGAGCCAAGGGGAATAGAGCCACCAAAGTATTAGAACTCGTTCATACCGATATGTGTGGTTCAATGACGATCATAGCAAGAAGGGGTATGAGTAGTTTGTCATTTTTGACGATTACTCGAGATATGGATACATCTACCTTATGATGCATAGGGAAAGGAGTATCGAGTTACTACAATCTGATCATGGAGATGAATACCTCAGTGATGAATTCTTGAACTACCTATCTGACAAAGGGATTGTATCCCTGTTGACCACACCGGGAACCCCTCAATAGAACGGTGTAGCGGAACGAAGGAACCGAGCTCTTTTAGAAATGGTTAGATCCATGATGAGTTATTCGGATTTACCCAAATCATTTTGGGGTAACGCCTTGGAAACGACGGCTTACATTCTAAACTTAGTGCCATCCAAATCGCTTCCTAAAACCCCGATAGAATTATGGACCGGGCGCAAGCCTAGTCTGAGACACATTCGGATATGGGGGTGTCCGGCATACGTGCTAGACAAGGAAGTCGGTAAATTGGATCCACGTTCGAAATTAAGGTTGTTTATAGGATACCATACGGGAACGAAAGGGTGTATGTTCTATAGTCCCAAGGATTAAAAGACCGTGTTTTGCACACACTTTAAATTCTTGGAGGAAGACTATATGAACAAAAGAAAGCCCAGAAGTGAGATTACCTTAGACGAACTCCTATACCAAGTATACAAGATGATATACCACACGTCACACCTTCACAACCGGAACCCCATCACAGTGGGAGGATTGCTAGGCAACCCGAGAGATTTATGGGAATAGGAGAATCTTCGGATTTGATTCCCGGTGATGAATCGGACCCATGGACATACGACGAGGTAATCCAAGCATAATCAAGGGTGGGAGCTGGTCGAACCACCCAATAGGGTAGAACCCATTGGATGCAAGTGGGCGTACAAGAGGAAAAGAGGACCGGACAGAAGGGTTGAAACCTTCAAAGCAAGGCTAGTGACCAAAGGGTATACTAAAAAAGAAGGGATCGATTATGAGGAAACCTTTTCGCCTGTAGCTATGCTTAAGTCCATCCATATTCTCTTGTTTATCGTTGCGTACCTAGATTATGAGATCTGACAAATGGATGTCAAGACAGCTTTCCTTAACGGAAGTCTTGACGTGATAGATATCTATATGCAACAACCCAAAGGTTTTATTGAAAAAGGCCAAGAGCACCTCGTATGCAAGCTTAAGAGAAACATTTATGGACTTAAGCAAGCATCGCGTACTTGGAACCAGTATTTTGATCAAGTGATTAAGTCTTATTGATTTGATCAAAATGAGTTCGAAAGTTGTGTGTATAAGAAACATGACGGAACTGCCGTGGTATTCTTAGTATTATACGTAAACGATATTTTGCTCATTGGAAATAATGCAAAGGTATTGTCAGACATAAGGGTATGGCTGTCAAATCCGCTTGATATGAAGAACTTAGGGAAAGCTTATCACATCCTTGGGATCTAGATCACTCGAGGTCTCAAGAAAAGGATGTTGGGCTTATCGCAAGCTTCATACAAAGACACTGTTTTGAAGCGATACAGCATGCAAGATTCCAAGAAAGGTTTTGTACCTTTTAGGCACGGAATCCATCTATCAAAAGAAAGAGGCCCTAAGACACATATGAAGATAGATGACATTAAATGTGTTCCGTACGCTTCCGGCGTAGGAAACCTTATGTATGAAATGTTGTGTACGAGACCGAATATCTGCTTTTGCCTCGGGCATGATGTCAAGATATCAAAGTAACCCCGGGAAAGCTTATTGGACTGCAATTAAATGCATTTTGTAGTTTCTGAAAAGAACTAGCGATGGAATGCTGATTTAACAGTCAGACAGTCTAATTCCCATGGGATGCACGGACTCAAAATTCCAATCAGATATAGAATCCAGAATATCTACCTCGGGTAGTGTGTTTTGCATGGGAGAAGGAGCCACGACATGGAGAAGCGATTAGCAGAAATGCATCGCCGATTCGACCATGAAAATCGAATAAGTAACTGCTTATGAAGCAGCGAAAGAAGCGGTTTGACTCAAGTACTTCTTAGTGGACTTGGACGTTGTTCCGAATTTTCCCATCACAATCATTGTGCCAGAGCAGTTACAAATTCAAGGGAACCGAGAGCCTACAAGACCAGCAAACACATTGAAAGATAATACCATCTTATACGAGAAATCGTTAAGAGAGGAGATAAAGAGGTGGCAAAGATAAATATCGGAGGACAACCTAGTATATCCATTCACAAAGGGTCTGCCTCAGAGTACATTCGAGAGACATGTGGATGGAATGAGAGTCAAGACTATTGCCAATCTGCTTTAAGTATAAGTGGGAGGAATTATTAGGTTAGTGTAGGTTGACATGAGATGTCACGTAGAGCTACTACACTAGACATGCATGATGATGTATACTAAAAAGCAGACTTTAAGTATAAGTGGGAGATTGTTGGAGTTATACGTGAAAGTATGCTTTTACTTTGTATAACTCATGTATTAAACACTTGTTTATGAGAATAATTCTTTTATCACATTTGCTTTAGATATGATTGAATGTTGAATATTTATTGCAATCAGTCCATTATAAATAGTACTTGTTACATTGTAGTTAATGTGGTGATACCCGATCACGGAAGATCACATTAACGGTTTCCTTGTAACTAAATGTACAAATTCATGACCTAGGTGGAATTGAACAATCCGCCATGAAAGGTCGATGTGTATATCTCAGATTGGTTTGTCTTGACCAAGAGATTGCACTAGCACATTTAGTATGTGTTGAAGAGGACCTACATCGAGGATAAATTCTTCTGTTTTGAAATGTGAAGAATTAGACCTCAGTGGTTATTGATTTCTTAATCTCCGTCACTTAAATAGGATCGTGAGTGCTTAATGGTTACTGCTTTGATTCATGTTGGGTGAGAATCATCGTGACTTCAAACTTTGTGTTTTGGGCAGTAATATTAATCATACATCGGTTGCTAAGATTTAATATAGAGAAACGCGTGCGAGTACAGCTCGTGTGATTAGTCCCCTTGGTGGGCTCAGAAGTTTTACTGTACCAAATCTTGCAAGTGAAGAATTAGTTTCTTCGGTACGGATAATAATGTTGAGCTGATGATACTCCAAGGTGAAATATATTAATTAATTTAGAGCTATTCAGAAGCTTAATTAATTAATGGACTTTATAATCTTAAACGCAAGAAATAATAACCGGGAGCCCATATTATCGTAATATGGATTAAGATGGATAGTGCAATATTAATTTATTAGTGGTACTAATTAATATTAATGGGCTGAATTATATTGGGGCTCAATATTGAAATTCAGAAGTCCATTAGGAGGTTCAATCTCAATTCTCCTTAAGGCCCCTCAAGTAGCCCATTAAGTAGCCCAATAATAATAAGGTGATTAAAATAAAATAAAATATTATTTAGGAGAGAAGATTTTGTTTATTTTCTTGAAAAGATATTATGGAAGATAAGTATTCTTGGAATACAAGATTATCTCATATATTCAAGAAGATCCAAATCTTGGATCCTTATCTTGTAAATTTTGAAAATTACATGATTAAATAGGAGGGTGAGATTTTTGTGTAATATTTTATTATGGAGAAAATAATATATGAGATATATTCAAGATTTCTTAGAGACTAAGAAAAGATTTTCTCCAGTCCCATTAAATACATGAAAATTCGGCCACTACTCTTATAAATAGGGGATGATTATTTCATCCCCAAGTACATAATACCATGTGATAGAAAAATCAAGAGCATATATATTTTTCTTTTTCCTTGGTTATTTAAATTGCTTGAAAGCACTTCCCATCGGTGATCAAGCAAGGCAAAAGAGAAATACTTGAGAAGAACTTTTGGTTCATAAAGCGCGTTCATGATTGTCCCGTATTATTCAAAGGTCAATTCTACGAGAGTTACGTAAATCACATAACTTCTTAGTTTATTCCGCCATAGATTTTATGTGAATTAATTCAACATGCATGATGATAAAAATTTTGTTGGAATTATTATTTGAATTAGTTAGGATTAATTCATGCTAGTAATAATTATATTTAAATTCGTATTTAAATTTCATCCCGAATAGTTCCCGGGCACCCCTATTTTCCCAACATAAATGTCTAGTGTGTACATGAACAGTGAAAAAGATTTGCAAGATTATCCTTTATGGTAAATGTTTTAATTTCACTTCTCCTATCGATATGATCTCTTGGATCAAATGATAATGCCTCTGTACATGTTTATTTCTGTTATCAGATCTCGGTTCCTTTGCTCATGCAGTCGCACCAATGTCGTCACATTACAACATTATTTGACAACTGGCACTCGAAACTACCCCTAGTTCTTTCAAGAACCTCAAAATCCAGACAGCCTCAAAGGCTTCTGACACAACAATGTACATAGCTACGGTTGTTGAATCTGCGGTGAGATCTTGCTTGGAACTATTCCAACTTATCGCCTCATCATTGAGATTGAATATATAATTTGACTGTGATTTGTAATCTTCACAGTCTGATTGGAAACTCGCATCAGCATAGCGCATAACGACTAGCTCTGAATGGCTACCATAGATAAGAAAATGATCTTTAGTACGCCTGAGGTACTTCATAACATTCTTGACAGTAATCCGGTGAGGCTCACTTGGATTCCGATGGTATGTACCATTGATGTTGACAGTGTATGCCACATCTGGCCTCGTGCAAGTCATGTCGTACATAATAGAACCAATTGCAGATACATATGAAACGTCATTCATGTGCTCGATATCAGCTTCGCTAGAAGGACTATCCTTCTTCAACAACCTTATTCCATGATTTGCCGGTAGAGACCCTCTCTTAGAGTTCTCTATCGCAAAACGCATCAACACCTTATCTACATAGGTGGATTGTGACAGCTCTACCATCTTCTTGGGTCTATCCCTATGAATCTTAATCCCTAACATGTAGCATGTCTCACCAAGATCCTTCATCATGAAGGTCTTTGATAACCAATCTTTCACGGACTGCATTGGCGGGATGTTATTTCCTATAATCAATATGCCATTGATATATACGACTATAAAGACAATATTCTTCCCGCTGAGTTTACAATAAATGCAAAGATCTTCCGAATTTCAGATGAAGTCAAAGGCTTTGACAACTTCATCAAATCGGATATTCCAACTTCTAAAAGCTTTCTTCAATCCATAAATGGATCTTTTAAGTTTGCACACAAGATTAGATTTTGGCTTAGATATAAAACCCTACGGTTGAGTCACAAACACTTCCTTATCAATGTTACCATTGAGGAGAGCTGTTTGGACGTCCATCTACCAAAACTCATAATCACGGCGTGCTGCTATCGCAAGTAAAATTTGAATTGACTTGATCTTAGCAACTAGTGAGAAAGTCTCATCATAGTCAATACCTTTGCGTTGGCTATAACCTTTCGCCACCAACCTATCTTTATAGGTTTGTACTTTGTCATTTGCATCGGTCTTACCCCTGAAGACTCACTTGCAACCTATGGGTCTAACCCCTTTTCGGTAACTCAATTAAGTCCTAGACTTAATTGGTGTACATCGAGTTCATCTCGGATTTCATGGCTTCATGCCACTTCTCTGAGTCAACATCTAATGTTGCTTCAGTATAAGTTCTAGGTTCGTCTTTATTCGTAATCTCCACGTCATTATGTTCCTCCATGTGGAACCTATAATACCTAGTGGGTGGATTACGAATCCTAGTCGACTTATGGAGTTGTGGTTGTGCAGGCTGTACATTCTGATTGTGAAAATTTTATGGTGCAGTGACTTTATCGTTGACCGGAGAGTCCTCAAGAGCGACACTTTCAAATGCCTCTTGGGTGGGAGTTTGAACTATGTTATTCTCATTCAGCCCACTTGGAGGTTGTTGCGAAAGCAATGCAACTCCAATTACGCTCCCACTGGCTGAAAGAGGATCACCTAGTGATTAACTTCCACCATGAGAGTTGCTGAATGCTCCCACTGATTCTTTGCCATGTAGCTTTGATAAATCATCAGTCTCTATGTTAGTTCGTGGTTCTTGAATTCTCTTCAAGTTCTATCTTCTTACGGCTTTGTTCCTTAAAAACGTACTCGTCTTCTATGAATTTAGCTTGCCTAGAAACAATCACTGTTTGTTTCTCCGGTAGATAGAAGTGATATCCTCCTGTCTCCTTAGGATATCCCACAAAATAACCATTTTCACCTTTGGACGGAATCCTATTCAGAATGTAGATTGAGCTTTGTAATGCGTATCCCCATAAGAATGTTGGAAGAGAGGAAAAGCTCGCCATGGACCTTACCATGTCTAACAAGGTTCGGTTTCTCCTTTCGGATACACCGTTAAACTGAGGTGTTTCGGAAGGATCCCATTGTGATTGGATCCCATGAAGCTTCAAGTAATCCATGAATTCATGGCTAAGGTACTCACCTCCTCGATCCAATCGAAGAGTCTTGATACTCTTACCAAATTGTTTCTCTAATTCTGCCTTGTACCCCTTGAATTTCTCAAACGATTCGAATTTGTGTTTCATGAGATACACGTATCCGTACCTTGAGTAATCATCGATAAAGGTGATAAAGCAGCCGAATTGACCCCTAGGTAGAGTGGACAATGATCAACAAACATCGATGTGAACCAACTCTAGAACTTCTTTGGCACGTACCCCTTTCCCAGAAAAGGGTTTGTTGATCATCTTGCCCATGAGACAAGATTCGCAATCGCCATAAGATTCTAAGTCTAATGGGGTTTAAGTAGTCCAACTTCCTTAACCTTGCGTTTCTTTTCTCGTTTGCATGACCAAATCAACAATGCTACAAGTAAGTCGGGTTTTCATGATTACTAAGCTTGAGTCATCCTACTCTGTATATTAAGAACATCATGTCCATAACTCAATAAATGCCTAGCAGTTTGAACAATTAGTGAACATGTTTATCTTAATAATAACCATACTTATTCAAGCAGCTAAAACACCTTGTGTTTTCTTCTCGGTTGCTAGAACCTTACAGTCCTTCCAATGCCCCTTTCTATTGCAGTGGGGCACACATCCTTATCAACCCGCTCTCACTTTTGAACTCCACCTTTCGCCTTCAGAAAGTTGGGCTTGGATCACTCTTTGCCTTACTCCTTCACTTATTCTCGCCTTTCGGGTAAGAAGAAGTAGAGGCACTCACCATGAGTACGGGCTTTCCTTAACAGTGGAAGACTCAAAAGTCTTAAGCATGTTATGAGGCTCCAACATCGTCGCTTCCGTATTCTTCATATTAAAAGTTACTACGAAACTTAGAATATGAATCAGGGAGCAACTTGAGGATAGCACATGAGGTGAAATCTTCCCTCCTTTAGCTAATCGACATCTGAACAGATCTCTCATCACTTCATAAATCTCAAACCAGATCTAGAATCAAAGAGATCCTTCAGACGCTTAAGCATCTCGAAGGTATCCATTTTCTCATGTTGCCTTGCAATTCGGGAGTCATGCCGAGCAATCATAACATAGAGCTGGGAAG
This sequence comes from Ballota nigra, assembly GCA_947034835.1. NCBI lineage: Eukaryota > Viridiplantae > Streptophyta > Magnoliopsida > Lamiales > Lamiaceae > Ballota > Ballota nigra. Next base: position 29,460,342 of record OX344728.1, on the reverse strand, counting down.
CATCATCTAGATGCTTCTTCTGACCAGCCTCAAGGGTAAAGGGATTGTCGTGTCTAACACGTACTCAATCTCTTATTGCCTAAGCACCAAACGCACATTTTAGTGTCAGTCCAAAAAAATTTGGCCCAGCCTATTTGTTCGTTTCCAGAACATTTCTCAATGATAAGTTTTCATTTAAAAAATTGTAGAGAAATAAATTAAAACAGAAATTAAACACATAATTCCTATGATCAATATTCAGCAATCAAAATAAATATGGCCTTGTAATTTATTTTGTCTCCATTATTTTCACATACTCAATGACCTCATCGGAAGAGTATGAATTTATATCTAATATAAATTGTAATGGACTAGGATCCACATTCCTACTATTACAATGACTGCTAGGGCTGAACATTGCAACAGCAGAACTGGTAGGTCTCTAAACCAATTGCCTCACGCAATTCCTAGTTGATTGAACTTAGTTCAATCGGATGTCACCTAATTCTCGTTTCCCTGCTATGGCTGGTGAAACAGAATTAAGTTGGTTTACAACCATTAAACGGTGACAAACATATCCCTATAAAAATCCCGTTAGATGTAGATCTGAGCAAAAGACTAGGCCTTAAATACTCATCGGAACGAAATTTCTGGTTTACTTATAATTTTAATGGAAGACATCTTTCAATTTAATAAAAAAACCATATTTTAGTGAGGATCATTTTAAAGGCGGTGTATTAATTGCTTAATCGAGATCCAACATAATAACTACGTCATATTTGAGCAATTATTGGGCGCCGCCTACCCAAACATGACATGTGCGGACAAACATATATAGGAAGCCGTCTACCCAAACATATAATACGGTCCGACAAATATTGGGTGCCGCCTACCCAAACAATTTAATGCGGGCTATATAACTAATAATGCAAATATCGATTCACATAAGCAGTTATACAAGTGGGGAGCAACTAATCAAGTTCTCATGCTTTATTTCAAAATTTAAATTTGCATAAATAAAGCATTTGTTAAATATTTAGCACATAAAATAAATACACATGCAAAATATTTAACAACATGTAAATCAAATAAACGTGCTTAACAATTCATTATTCGTAGGTAAAATATTGCTAAAATTAGAAATACCAACAATCTCCAAGCTCTCGGTCAATTTCTAAAGTCATTTTCAAAATTATTTAGCCCGAAAAATATTTAATCAAATAATTGAAATCTGGTCTAACCAAATATACCCTTATCCCAATTTTCTAGAATTTCCAAAAATTAAAATTAAATATGGTAGAGCAGTCACAATCCACCTATGTATATAAGGTGTTGAAGCGTTTTGCGATAGAGAACGCTAAGAGAGGGTCTCTACCGGCAAATCATGGAATAAAGTTGTCGAAGAAGGATAGTCCTTCTAGTGAAGTTGATATTGAGCACATGAAGGACGTTCAATATACATCTGCAATTGGTTCCATCATGTATGCCATGACTTGCACGAGGCCAAATGTGGCCTACACTGTCAACATCAATGGTACATACCATCGAAATCCAGGGGAGCCTCACCGGATTGCTGTCAAGAATGTTATGAAGTACCTCAGGCATACTAAAGAACATTTTCTTATCTACGGTAGCCAGTCAGAGCTAGTCGTTACGGGCTATGCTGATGCGAGTTTCCAATCATACTGTGAAGATTACAAATCACAGTCAAATTATATATTCAATCTCAATGATGAGGCGATAAGTTGGAATAGTTCAAGCAAGATCTCACCGCCCATTCAACATTCGAAGCTAAATACATTGCTGTGTCAGAAGCCTTTGAGGCTATATGGATTTTAAGGTTCTTTAAAGAACTAGGGGTAGTTCCGAGTGCCAGTTGTCAAATAATGTTGTATTGTGACGAAGTTGGTGCGATTGCATGAGCAAAGGAACTGAGATCTGATAACAGAAATAAACATCTACGGAGGCATTATCTTTTGATCCAAGAGATTATATCGATAGGAGAAATGAAATTAAAACATTTCCCATAAAGGATAATCTTGCAAATCATTTTCAATGTTCATGTTCATTTGATGGTCTAGGGGTTAGACATGTAGGTGATTAGCTCTAGTCCAAGTGGGAGATTGTTAGTGTTAGTGTCCTAGAGACAATCCATCAAAACGACATAATACTAAGATAATATTCAGATTTAGTTTAATATTATCATTGGTTTAATATTAAATGTATGGCGTTACACTTATTTGAATATGATGTTTGATTGTTTGCATATATTCTTATTTGTGTTCCCATGAATCACTACTGTCATTGAGTGAGTGAGAACTCAGATGACTTAAGTATGATTCTCAAACAGCCCCGATCAAGGATCATCAAGAATGTGATATTGATGATGCAATCGAGATTGGTGTGCGATTTGCATCATACTCTTAGAGAGTGTAGTAAGATCTCACTTACTACGAGATACCGGGTATCTCATGATGGATGCATAGATACTTTAGAGGGTATTGGTATACCCTTTTGAGAAACCGTTTGATGTAACTCCACATAATGTGTTTATGGGTGTCTCGGTTAGTGGGAGCGATGTGATACTCCTCTGACTTGAGGTCAATACGCACGACATGTGTGGAGTGGTGAACTTTGACCATGACCGACGCTTGCACCCTTCCACGGGTAGATATGACATGGCTTGGGTTCATCACGAAGTACATGTGCGTGGTAGTTGAGGCAAGAATTGGATTCATTCCTCAATGTGGATTTATAGAGAATACTCGTCTTCTCATTATAATTGGATCTAAGTCGTTGACCGACGCACATCAACTTAGACTTTGTGGCTAAGTGTGATATACTTGATCAATTAGTGATTTGAGATAATATGATTAAGTTATTTGAATAGATACTTCATCATGTTCAAGACTTAATCGAGTATTCGTGAATGAAAGGAAGATATCACAATAGCCTACAATATTACAGGTAGTTGCAGATTTCCTCGCAACGTACCTCGTATATTGAGAATGTCTGATTTATTGTCTAGGGTTCAATTAAGACCGTTAGTTTGACTAATCGCTCGATATACGAGGGCCTATGGATCACACAACAAGTAATGACAATTTACCAATCATAGTTGGTTGATTAAATATTGTATTAGATATAATATTTAATTTATGGAGAATATAATAATAATTATATTTGGAATTAATTATTATTATTATTTAATTAAATTTGATTTAATTAAATATGAAATCCCAATAATAATATTTGAAATATTATTATACAAGAATAATAGATATAGTAAGGATATTATTCGTAGGAACATATCTAGGGAGATATAATCTGTAGAGATTATATTACGGGTTAGGCCCAATATCTTGATTAGGAATTAAGCCAAGTTAATCCCTATAAATATGTGTCTTATGGGAATTTCTAAAAACACAAGAAATATAATTTCTCCATAAAATCTCCAGTCGGAATTTTCCTAGCAAATTCGTCTCGAGATTCAACGCTGGCATATCGGTGCGGGTTGGTAGAAAGCCGTTACGTGGATATCATAGTTGAGGATTCCGCGTGCAAATCGCAGTAAGGATTTATTTGTTATTATTAATCCTTTCTATTTTTATGTTATACAACCATATGCAGATTCGTTGTTGGTGAATCGTATTCTTCCGCTGAGCCGAACATGATGTTTGTGTCTCTAAAACCCAACACAACCCCCAGCTGTAAGCGGTGGGCTCGAATCCACCGATCATGAAGGAATCAATTAAGTGTGTAGTAGCCTCATGTCCCGGGATCCAACTGCAACATTAAAATTACAAAGTTAGTAATATAATTAGGGTTTAATTAATAAATGTTGAATATAAAAGATTAAAACTTACGAATTTCCACGAGGCTCAACATCAATCCGCGGCTGCCCAGTGGGATGCTGGCGGGAGGAAGATGAGGTATCACCCGTCTGGGTGCGGACGAGGACCCCTCGGGGTCGACAATCGGAGCTACAATGGGTCTAAGAGACCCTGCTCGTCTCCTCCCTCTCCCTCTCTCTCGACCTCTATCCTGGCTTCCCCAACTCCCACCGACCGATCCACTTCCTTGTCCACTCATCTAAGACATTCAATATATATTAAATAATATTAAATATTTACAATTAACATGATTTAAATAAAATTAACATAATCAATTAACATAATCAATTAAATATAATCAATTAAATTAACATAATCAATTAGCAAAATTAACATAATCAATTAACAAAATTAATATAATCAATTAAATTAACATAATCAATTAACAAAATTAACATAATCAATTAAATAAAATTATCAATTAATAAAATTAACATAATCAATTAACAAAATTAACACAATCAATTAAATTAACATTATAAATTAATAAAATTAACATAATCAATTAACAAAATGAACATAATCAATTAAATATAATCAATTAAATTAACATAATCAATTAACAAAATCATTTAAATTAATATAATCATTTAACAAAATTAACGTAATCAATATTTTAACATATCACATATAAAAAAATTAAACACTAATCAAATGTTATAAAATAAAATTTAAACGGTAAAAAATTGAAAAACTTAGGATTAAAGAGTAGAGATCGACGAAAAACAAACTTTAATCGGGATGAAATTGATTTCTGAGTGCTCGCCGGAAATCGCCCTCTTCTGCTTCGATTATGCTCGGTTTTTCCTCGGGGGAGAAAAGATCTCGCCGGTGCTGCCTTTTATAATCAAATTTTTTTTACGACGGGCAGTGTCCATCATTAAATTTGTCACCTTTAGGGTTAAAACGGCGTCGTTTTTGGTGATTTACGACGGAAAGTCCCTCGTAAATATCAAATTTAAAAGTAACGACGGACATTACCATTGTTAATTGGTCACCGGTAATAAATTTGCACTGCTTCTCAAAGAGTCGCAGCCCAAACGCCAGAATTTCCGACGGACTGACCGTCGTAAATCATAAAGTTAAATTTTACGACGGGCCGTCCATCGTAAAATTGTCGGCCACTAAACCGTTACACCGATTAGAAAGGTCGCGGTCAAACGGGCGGGAATTTACGACGGCAGAGCCCGTCGTTAATTTCTATTTTAAATTCTACGACGAGCATCCCGTCGTTAATTTTGGCGAATTTGTGAAAGAGTGGGTCCGACTTGTTTTACGAAGGCCAAAGCCGTCATAAAAGTCAATAATTAATGACGGCTTTAAAAAACCCGTCGTTAATTTTTGATCCGGACAGGCTTTGATTATTGTCCGTCATAAGTCCGTCGTAAATGTATAAATTAACGACAGAATACTTGTCTGTCGTTAATTCTCGTCGTTAAACGATGCGTTTTTTGTAGTGTAAAGGTAATAGAATACCCCACATTGATCATTAGGTGTTTGAATGCGAATTAAAATTGTTAATGAAGAGTGTTTATGAAGTTTCTAAGCTTATCCCCAAAGAGACTCGAACTTGGCATAATTTAAATTTCACTTGAGGACTGCATAATTAAAAATAACGAAAGCATATCCACCACTCTTGCACTTCACCCAAAGTTAGATTTAATTGTAGTTCAAATTCTTCTTATGTAGTTTGTGTTATAAACTTGTTTTAGTTAATCATTTGGTAGATTAATTTCTCATGTTTTTATTTCCTAGTCAAAACAAAACCCTAAACCGCATCTACACTAACATGCCATCGTATATAGTTAGTACCTCATTGCATAGTTCACCTCCCCATGGTTCAATATTAAACTTGGTCCAATACACTTGTGGATTTGTTCGAAACTTGTACTTGAAATGAATTTGGTAATCAAAGAGACAAGTACAATACACTATGAAATATGAAAACAAACCCACTTCCCAAACCAAAAAAAAAAAAAACAAAAAATTGGGATCCCTGAATTTCATATTCACCCTTCCACGAACCTTCTAATCATCTTGTTATTCCAATACAAAATGAATTATGTGTGGCAAAATCGTTGTCAAAATTGAGGTTTATGGCCTTTAAGCAACACGTGAGTTTCACGTACACTTATACCCTCCAAAATGGGTTTAAAGGAAAAAATAACACTTATTGCAGCAGGTCTAAGGACCTAAAACTCGAAAATGTGCAAGTTAAAGGACAAATTTTAGCCTTTGAAAGTTAGTAGATCAATAACATAAATGAGGTAAATTAAAGAATGAATAAGATACTTTTGAACAAAAATCCACAGTAAAGATCAAGTGGGTAGCAAGATTTCAACGAGTCTATTCGTGTCGAAAGGAGGCATGGAAGGGAACCTTAGGCGTGAGACATCATCAAACATGATTTTCTCCTTCCCTGCTATAGAACTAATAGATGTTACCATGCCATTCTAGCTTTCTAGTAAGTAGTAATAACGATAGTAAAATTAAAACATGTACCTCAACATAATATTCAACCGAGCTCAATTGAGTTATGATCACATTGAACTAGTTTAGATGATTGCTCACTGTAATACTCTCTGATCAATTAATCATCTAGTTTATACGGCCTAATGGAGGGTAACAATAATTAAAAGGATTATGCCCATCGTCTTACTGGGCAACGATAAACGAATAACGCCCATCACCTTATTGTTTAACATATTGATCCATATCTTTAGGTTTCGTACTCAGTGGTTGGTATTAACCTTTACCGTATAGGTAACATTCAATTTGAACCTTTAAAAGTCAAAATCAGATCCAGATCCAGATCCATTAACCGATTTCCCTTCACATAATTTCTCCCTCTGAACCTAATGCTCTATATACCAATTGTTAAGAATGAAATGACGATTATTGAGAATATTATAAGAACAAAAAGGTAAAGAGCACATATTTGTTGACAGAGTTCATCAAGAATGACCGAGCACAACCAAGCTAGGAGAAACAATCAATCAAGCTCAATACCTAACTCCATGAGAAAAATAGTTTCTTGGTCCCGCAACTTATCTAGTGTCCAATTTTGGTCCCATAACTTATTGAATCGTCCAAATTTGGCCCCAAATGAGACCAAAATTGGACGATTCAATAAGTTACGGGACCAAAATTGAAAAGTAAAAAATTTTGGGACCAAAATTGGACACCAAATAGATTAGGGACAAAAAAACTATTTTTTCGTATTCATTAATGTTTTTCTTTTCTCACCTTATATATACATATATACATACATAAATATATATATACACATACACGTACATATATCAAATACTACTTAATTAATCATATATGTAGATTTTGGAAGATAAAATGATATTCTCTAAAATATTGATAACGAGCATGAGAGTTTTTCCAATCTTATAATTTCATATTATGCTCTAAAATAATCAATGTAATAATCATTTATATACTATTGGTGGAGACGAGATCACGATAGCGATTTGAGATTATTTTACGAAGATCTGAAGAATTAAAATTTATAGAAAATTTATATATTTATTATTTTATTTACTCTATCATGATATACATTCTTAGTTAGTAATTAAAATTTTATTATTAGTATTTTATGTGAGCTTTATAATTCATCGTAAATAATAATTAATGGAATTGAATAATATTGGGTATTTCTTTTTCATGTTTTATTTATATTTTTCAAGTATTTGTATTTGAATCATTGGAATTAACACATTAGCCGTCTTTTATATTCCGGGTATTCTCAAAATTAATGGACTTTACATTATCGTATCGTGTTTCTATTGTATCAACTATAATTCTAGAGTACTAATTAAGAAGGTGCATAAAAGTGGTATTTTGGTCCCATAACTTGTCTAGTGTCCAATTTTGGTCACAAAAAAATTAACTTTTTAATTTTGGTCCCATAACTTATTTAATCGTCCAATTTTGGTCACATTTGGGACAAAAATTGGACGATTCAGTAAGTTATGGGACCAAAATTGAAAAGTTAATTTTTTTGGGACCAAAATTAGACACTAGACAAGTTACGGGACCAAAAAATAATTTTTCTCCCTAACTCCATCATCATCATCATTATTAATTATATTTTCACACTCACTAAATTTATGAAAATATGCAATTATTTACCAACAGAATTTCAACATGACCAAATAGAGATTATAAACAAAATTTTATTTATATATCTTCTACAATCATTGCATGATACAAAAATAACTTGAGAATTAAATTTTTGCATCAAATATTTATAAAAAAATATTATATACATTAAAACATCTCTATAGTCATATCCTTGGGACCACAAAAAAATATTCTTAAATGGGGGTTATTCCTAAATAGAGTTATAAGGTTTTTTTTTTAAATGCATGTATATTATATAATGGTATAATTAGTAGATACATGTACATGTAATGTGTTGAACTTAATTGAACTAATTTACTCACGTAATATGAAAAGACAATACTCAAGAGTCACCCACCATAGATGCATGTACTTGCTTTTGATTGCTTTAATTTTTTCATCTATAAATACTATGTATAATACATTTTTTTTATCAATTACATCAAATCAACATTTTCTTCACGCATATAATGGCACCAAAAATAGAAAAGAGAACTCAAATGAGTGAAAAAAATCGTGTGGAGATGTGCAAAATGAAAGAACTACATCCAGGTTGGAAGCAAAAAGATTTTGCCAAGTGGTTGGAGGATACTCATAATCTTAAGCTATCGCAATCAGCGATATCGAAGCCGTTCAAGAGGTCAATCAACAATGACGACCAGCAGGCTCTTTCTAATCCAAATGTAAAACGTTTGAGACCATTGAAGTACCCATTGATGGAGTCGGCTCTTTATGAATGGTTTGTATGCAACCAAGAGCATGTCAATATTAGTGGTGAATTACTCAAGGAGAAGGGCCGAATATTCTTAAAGAGTCTCTATCCAGAAGCAATTTCATTTGAATTTTCTAATGAGTGGTTAGAGAAGTTCAAGCATCGACATGCAATTCAGTCATTTCGGCGTTTCAGGGAGAGTAGCTCAGTTGATATGGAGAAAATTGAAGCAAGTTTGCCATCAATAAGAGAAGAATTGGATAAATGGGATTGGAAGGATATTTACAACATGGATGAAACAGGTTTATTTTATCGAATGCAAGCTGATAATTCTCTTGCAACAAAGCAACTCGAGGGACGAAAGCAAAACAAAGAGAGAATTACAATTGTCATTTACACCAATGGTGATGGATCTGAAAAAGTTCCTCTTTGGATCATTGGTAAGTTTCTTAATCCTAGATGCTTGAAGAATGTTAACCGTTCTACTCTCAATTGCACTTATCGAGCAAATTCAAATGCATGGATGACATCTTTATTCTTTGTTGAATGACTAAAGTGGTTTGATAGCCGTTTAGACAGAAATGTCTTGCTTCTTTTGGATAATTGTACAGCTCATGGGAAGAAAGAACATCTCCCGCCACTTCACCACACAAATGTTATGTTCTTACCACCAAATAGCACTTCCAAGATTCAACCATGTGATGCAGGTATCATTAGAAATTTTAAAGGTTATTATCGTCAGCGATTTAATCGTCTACTTTTGAAACGAATCGAGGATCGTATTTTGGAACCGTCAAAGATCTCTCTCCTCGATGGAATGATAAATGCAGTTGCTGCATGGTCGATAGATGTGAAACCAAGGACGATCGAGAATTGCTTTAAGCACTGCAAAATTCGGACCGTTGAAGTTGACGAGTTGCAAGTTGCAAAAGAAATGGATGAGGAGAATCAAAAACTATTTAAAGAGTTGAAAAGTCAGGTAAAAGATCTTCACTACACCAACGAGATGGAGATGGATATTTTCCTTAATCATCCAAATGAGCAACAAATTGTTTATGCTTTAACGGATGAAGAAATTATTGAAGGAATTAGGCAAGAAAATGAGGAAAATAATCCAGAGGATGATAGCATAGAAGTACAAAAAGTTTCATGTGAAGAAGCTTTAAGCTTACTCGACAAGTTGGAAATGTTTTGGGTTCAACAAGAAGGTGGTCATGTGGACGAGCTAATGCGCACACGCAAGTTGAAGGATAGGGTTACAACACAAAATATTAAATTATTGTCACTATCAACCTTGAACAAGTATTTTAAATCAAGTTAAATCTATTGTAAAATTATATATATTATTATGATTTATTCCTAAATGGAGGTGTATTTCTTTATGTTGGGACTTGAAAAAATATGAATTATGACAATATGGAGTTTATTCCAAATTATAACTGGTCCCAAGTTGGGACCATGAATTTTTATTCCTAAAGAGAGTTTATTCCTTAATAGAGTATTCTTTTTTAGAGGTTTTACTGTATAGTCAGTCTATTGCAAACCAGTTGCACCATACAACTAATATATACCTAATTATTTTTTATAAAATATCTTATGCTTAATAATGAAACAACTATTTTTTATTTTACTAAAAATAGACTAATATTTTCTTCTAATAATACGAGACAATTGCAATTTTGGTCCCAAGAGAATGAGTACAAAGCTTTTTGTACATATATGTAAAAGTTGTCTGCTTTTTTTCTTTTTCGAAATTTGGTCTCGTCCATTAATATTTAGGACCAAAACAAAAATACACCCTTGGGATCAAAATGCAATTCTCTTTAGACAAAAAATGTGTGAAAAAAATCTATGGGACCAGAAATATAAAAAAAAAAAATGATCGTTAGAGACTGCTCATACTATTAGAAAGAAAAGTGCAATTTTACCTAATATTACATATTAGTTGAATGATGTAACTCATAGGTGCAAGTATGTCTGTCAAAATTATCTCAATGAATCAAGCTTTATTTGAAAATTTGAAAACTTAGTAAGTATGGATTAATTTCAAAATAACATTTGAACCAAAAATTAGGAAATCACATATAATAATTGATGATGCTCGATAGATTACACATACCAAATTGAAATAAGTATATCAAACTTAAATTAAAACCATAATTAGGGATTAATAAACCATTTTTTATTAAGCTCTCAAATGTAAAATGTAATTGCTTTAATAAATACATAAATGTCCCTATATCCATTCATCATAATTTTCCTACCCAAATATTGACATAGACACTCAAGTTGAATTTACATTATATTTCTCTATAACTTTACTATTCCAAATTCTCTAAATGTGTGCTATTTTGATATGTGTGTTATTCCAAATTTTTTGGGCCTTTTATCGAAAGACAGAATTTTCGGTTGGATGGGCTTAGAGTTTTGGCCCAGGTTTCTTATATATTCTCACATGACTCATTGTAATTGTATCACCGAAAATTAGTATATCTCCTGGCTTGGTAGTGCCCCCAGACGTAGTCTTTACAGACGAACTGGGTAACCAAATCGTGATTTTTAGTTCTTCATTTCGTTTTTTCAATTTCAGTTAAAATCCTAACAACTTCGAGCACTCACTTAATTTGTATTAAATAATTTCTTATGAGTTTATATTAATTTGCATGCTAAAGGAGTTATTCAAGTCGAAACGACATATGTTTTTTATTTATTTTTTTAAAACCTAGTTGAAATGGTGTATTGATGAGTTTTCATGTTGTGAATTTATCTTGGTTAATAATTTCTAAATCAATGAGTTATGTATCTATCTCAACCTTTTTCCAAATTTTACTTGAATCTGAAATAATTACATTTTAGAATAAAATTTGTTTTCCCTTTAATTTGAAACATTGTTTCATTCGACGAATTAGGAACTTTTAGCAGATCACTTGTTTTTTTTGTTTGCCTTTTTCTTTTTAGGTGCATAAATGAAATTAGTTGTAATGACATTTGAACTCTCATGTGTCTAAGTTGAAGTATCTGAAATCTCATCATTGTTGATATATGTTCTAAATAAGTTTATGTTTTGGTTACATCTCCAACCAAGCTCTCTCACAAGAAAGAAAAATCAAAGAAATAAAAGATTGACTAAATCCATTTAAAGAATATTGTGGATCCATTTTTTGTGTGTATCTTTTACTATAAAACTTATTTGCATTTATTTTTAATATAAAAATTGGTTTGATTTTAGTAATATTTGTATAACGATATCAAATGATATTATTTTGAATTGCACATGATTAAACTAATTTAAAAGAGATTTGGTCTTTTTTTATTATATTTTCAACAAACCATATTTTTCTTAACCAATACCATGAATCTTTCAAATGATCTCAATCTAATGCAGGAAATGTCAAAGACGTGCTCAGTAGAACCGACTACATTCTGGACACAGTGCGACAAATGTATGATTTGTTATGAATACTTAAGAATTTATATGGGCCGGGTACTTTTAAGTCGGCATTATCGAATACCTTTCTTGGCAATGGGAGTGCCTGCTCTTCCGATAGCCACTCACAATTAACAATGAGATTTAGTACTGTGGAAAAAGGGTTAATATCAGTGTGTTTCTAGACTATTTTGAATAAAAGAATTTGTCCACCCCTTATATAAGCTCATTTCCTACAATTTATATTATTATATGTTTCAGTACAAAATATTTCATTTGAAAGTTAGACCATCGTATCAAAGGTTTTACATTTAAATCAAGATATAATCTGTCCAGTTAGACAGTCAATTATTTTACATTTAGATTCAGATATAATTCCTTCAAGTTGATGCATTTGGTATGACACTCATCAAGAATAATAGACATGAAAAAAAATATGATGTGGTGGTTGTAGTGGTGTATGTTAAGATAGTTGGATGCAGAAGCTAAAATGTGCTCGGAAAAAAAATTATATTTCTGAAATTTTGTTGAGTAGTTACAAGTCTCTCTCTCTCTCCATATATTATTCAATGGAAGACACTAGAGAGCTAGAATACAAAGGATCAAATTAATAACTTGACTCTTTCCAAGCTAGACTTTGACTATATTGTACCAATACCCATTCATCACCAACAAAAAAGTAACTGGTTGATCATTGATGTTTAGGAACTCTAACAAATTTCTCTTCGATTCACTAACTCTCAAATGAAGTGGTGATAGAATTCGATGTGTTTAGACCTTGCATGAAAAACTAGATTTTAAGTAATTGCAATTACAGACATAATATCACAGTATTATGTGGTTGACTATTTTTGCTAAAATTTTAGACACTTTAAAATCTTTTCAGCCAAACTACTTCATAAAATGCATTTGTGGTTACTAAGTATTCAACTTCTATTGAAGATAATGCAACATATTTTTGCTTAATTGAACTCTATGAAATTATATTCGTGCAAAGGATAGAATGTACCTAGAAGTGTTGTCTCGATCATCATGTTATCTAGGCCAATCACTATTAGTGTAGCATGCTACAACATAAGTGGTCTAATGTAACATTAAATTGTATCACTTTTACATAAATTACTTTATGTAACACTTTTTTGTAACACTTACAAAATATTAATATATATGTAACACTTATGTAACATTTTATTAATATGTAACACTTTTAAATAAGTAACACATTCTTATGTAACACCTTTATTTTTTACTATTTTTTGTAACACAAAATGGTAACACCTTAATTAAATAAGATTTTTAGGTGAAATTTTATGTAACACTATCAATTTAGCAATATTAAGATAATAAATTGTGTTAATACTCTCTCTATCCCAATTTTTTTTTCTAAATTAAGTTTTCTTGACTTTTAATGTGAGACTTGATTTGTATTATTTTAAATGTATAGAATAATTTTTTGATGATAAAGTATTATTTAATTTAAGTGCATTAGTTAAAATGATGATATTTTTCTATGTAATTATTAGTGGAATGATATATATGCAATTTAATTAGAAGTATTTAAAGAAGTGTGTTTGGAATTAAAAATAAAATTGAGACAGAAGGAGTATAATTTTATTAATTTAATTATTCATTATTATTGAAATATTCAATTGAAATCCCACGTCTTGGGCAAATATATTAAACTTGATAAGTTTAAAAAAAAAAAAAAAGAGGCTAAACTTGAAGTATATTGCTAAAATCTGGCTCCTACTTTGCCGCCTCTAATTTGATCGAATTTAGGAATGTGAAAAGTTGGCTCCAATTTTCCTCCATTGAAACTAAAAAAAAATATTGAAGTTTATCAATACCCCTATTCTTCAGGAATCGTGAGGAATAATTTCACCCATTCTTCACAAACCTTAAACCCATTTCTTCAATTCTTCCATTGATTCTTGTTCAAATGCGAGATGATCGAAAGGAAAATGCAGAAAAAAATCTGGAATATTTTGTGAACTCTTCTTCGCTTCAACCCTTTATTACTCAGGTAATTTCACTTTCTCATTTAATCTTCATCGCTTCTAACCCTTCTCGTCAATTCGCTCACTCATATAAATAACCCTTTTCCACATAAATCAGTCCTCACTCTATAGTTTCGTATATTATACTATTATTAAACAGTTTCATTGTTTATATTGCTTGGAATCATGATTTTTTGCTGATAATTTTATATTTTGTGTGTTGTGTAGAATCTTGAGAGGATTTAGCTTGATGATAGTGGGGTTTCATTTGTTTGTTGATTAAATGCTTGACTTGTTTAATGGAGAAAGGCGTGGACGAATATTTGGCATCATACAATTTGTAATATTTGATTAACCCCGAAACTGCATCATTTTCATTTGATCGATAGCAACTATTCGGTTATTAAAATATGTTTCACATATTTTACGTGGTTGAGGGCTAGGAATAATACTCTTGTTTAAAACACCTTTTGTGAATAACTTAGAGATCCTACTTTGTGCTTTAGCTGATTCTAAATTTTGTTTGGTCAATGCTTGCAGGTTGTTTTTTTTCCTTTTTCTATTGTATTGGACATTCCTAATGCTCTATTTTTTATTTCTTTTAAAATTGTTGTTGTTATAAAAATGTGCGACTTGTTTTACGAGGTTGGTTTTTAATCCAAATAATTTATTTGATATTGTGCTTAATGTATCCTTATACCCTGTGTAAAACACGTATGAAAACATGTTAAAAAGGAGTCATCATGTTGTTCATGGTTATGCAATGAGATTTTTGGATTTTTTGTTGGTGAAAAAGTGTGATTTAAACTTGGCTTATATCCTGCTGGAATTGGTATGTTCATAGTTATGCAATGAGATTTTTGGAATTTTTGTTGGTGAAAAAGTGTGATTTAAAGTTGGCTTATATCCTGCTGGAATTGGTACGTATTCAACAAGTTAATATTTTGATGTTATTAATAGTTGTGGGCTGCACTATAATGAAATTATATTACACCTTGTTTAGGTTGCGCTTTGTAAGAAATTTAAGTTCAAGCCTTTATTCAAACCATCTACTATGAAGTATCAAGGGAGGTTATAGAAATTATGAAATTATGTTACTGCCTTATTAAATGTGAGTAATTTTTTCTCTTATTAGCTTTAGCTTTTAAATGAGTCTTCTATATTATGCATTCAAATTTTAGAAACATTACACATATTTCAAGTTCTATGATCATGTTTGGTTATAGTTAGCTAGAATTTTCCCAACCTTTACGGTTACTACCAACTTCTTAACTTTTTATTGCAAAATTGCAGTTTTCATTAAGTACAATAAATTAAGATTGAGTATGAGAATCAAAGGCTGAAGAGAATTGAAGAAAATAAACAAAAGATGTTGGATTTGGGGATTAAAGCTCATGCTTACGAAGCAAGTTGTTTGATGGATCAAAAGAGGCGTAAAATAAAAAACATGAAGTCCAAGGATGTTCTTGTACAAGATGTTGAATACTTACATGATGAAGGATCTGAAGTAAACTTGTCAAGTGAAGATGATGACAAGGAAGAGGGTGATAATGAGATTATACAAAATGTTAGAAGTTTGAGGTCTCATTCAAAGAAGGTTGTGCATATCTACTCTACTTAACACATGTTAGTTTCTTGCGTTATAGTTAATATTTAACAATTATAAATAGTTTTCAGGTAATTGCTAGTAGAAGAGAAAATCCCGTGAAAAGCTCTAGTAAACCGAAATGCTCTACCATCTCAATGTCGAGTATGGTAAAGATACAGTCCCAGGCTCTTAAAGACCAAGTGGAACAAAGAAAAGGTAAAACCCTACAAAAAGAGGTGCAAACACCAGCTGCCCGATATATTAATTCTAAACAAACTGAAAGTCTGCCTTCAAAAGCTGAATTAAAGCAAAGAGTTAATGTGGTCGCACCTGGATCACTCGGTGCTTACCTGAGGATGAAAGATAAATCAAGAGAGCGACTTTCAAATAAAAAATATACTTCCCAGGAGGATTCTATTCAACCGAGGACAGATTTGTATTCGGATGACCAATTGAAGAATTTGCAAAAGCAAATGGCAGATTTGTCTTCGGTTCATTTAGTGCATAGATTAGTTGATGAGGATGAGCTTCCTGAAAGCTCGGATGATGACGTATTTGAAGAGGAAAAAGATGCAGAACCAAAAGACATAGAAAATGATGTGGCTGGTCCTATTTCTACAGAAAACCTTTTAAGTGATCAACTTGGTTTGAATCAAAACTATTCAATTATAATTGAATTTATAATATTATCTACTTATTTATTATCTATTTTCGTTAGTAGGGTAATGTAATAATTATTTGTACATTTTGGGCATAATTTTTTTAACATGTTCCCATTTTTTGTATAGTCTCGCAGAAATATAAACGAAGAAGAGGACCAAGCATATGCAAAGATGTCCATGATAGGTTAATGGAGGATTGAAAACCTATCATATTAAACAAGTTAGACTGATGACACGTTAATATATTTTAGAGATTTATTAATATATTTTGATTTCTATCTAATGTAAATTTATATTTTCCATGAAATATTTATATGTATACCAATGTAGTTTAATTTATAAAGTAACAATTGTTAGTGTTACATAATTATTTAAAAATGTTACATAATTAATTTCAAAGAACAAATTTGAGGCTTAAAAGTGTTACATTATTTGTAAAATGTGTTACTTTGTAATTATAAAAGTGATAAGAAGTGTTACATTATAAGGCTAAAAGTGATGCAATTATTGTAAAAAGTGTTATCTTACACTTCAAATGTGCTACCAAATTAATGTTACATTTAAAGAAAAAAATGTTACATTTGAACTCGAATGTAACATTTTTGAAGTGTTACATTAAAGTGTTACAAAATGTTACAATAGCTAATAAAAGTGTTACCATTGACTTTAGGTTGCATTGGCAACCACGACGCCAATAAAAGTGTTACCTATTCTCAATAGTAACACATTAATATGATTATATAACATTATTAGGTGTTACAAAAGGCCAATTATGTTGTAGCAACAAGCTAGCTTGCAATTCTTTTCTTTCTTAATGCCTTGGTTCTTTGTACTTTGGAAAAACCCCAAAATTCTTTTTGTTGCAGAAAAATGTGTTTTTAGTCAGTTCAGTCATGAACTAGGACAACAATCTAACAAAGTGAGTCATGTTTAGCCACGCGTTGAGGTAGAGCAGTGAGCCAGTAAATCTTTTAGTAAAGAGTTATCAACTTCCTGAACGTTATTATGAACTTGCAATTTCTTGTTCAAATCCATAGGTGAATACATAGGCTTGCATTGGCTCATGTTGAATTTCTTATGTACTTCTCTTGATATAAGAAAATTCTTCTTGGAATCTTTTTCACTTGAATTCCCAAAAAAAAAAAAAAAACAATCACATGAGTCCTCAAAGCCTATCATCTCCAATATCTCCACCATTTTCTTCTTGAAGTCTTCAAGATACAATCATACCATGAGAAAATTATTATCAAGATTACTCAAGTAGTAATCGAAGTTATTTTCACGAAATAGGTTCCGAATTTGTTATCCCAAGCTCAAGGAGCTTGATTCAAGCTATATATCGCTTTCTTTAATTGAAAAACTTTGTCTTCTTTGGCCTTAAATTTCAATCTTTTGGGGTACTTGAGGTATACTTTATCCAATTTATTTTTTTAAAAATCCGATTTTACATTGAGTGTATAAAAACTTAATTCTAAGTGAGCCACAGAAGCAAGAATGGTTCAGATGGTCTCGATTATTACAACCGGAGCTAATGTCACCATGAAATCAATTCTTAGTTGCTGAGCATACCCTTTGCAAACTTTCGGGCTTTGTATTTTTTAAATTTAGCCTTCATCATCATACTTGATCTTGAAGACCAACTTCAACCCTGTGGTTTTCTTTTCGCTTGGAAACTAAACAAGCACCCAAGTTTTGTTCTTCTGAATGTTGGACATTTTATCATTCATATCTTATATCCATTTCTCGTGCTTAATAAGAAAAATTCACAAGACCTATAGATTTCACTTATTTGGCTTATTTTTTTTGGAGGACTTTCTTTATCTACTTCTTCACGTCTTTGAACTTCATCAATTTAGGCTTGAGAAGGACTAGCTTGAGATGCCAATGGATTATGGAAACTTATTTGTTTTACAACTTTCTTTTCTTTCCAATTCCAGGTTGTAGCTTCATTAAAAATCACTACTAAATTAAAGTCTTATTAAAAATAAACAGAAAAAACCTACAGGCCACAAGATTACAAGTCAATTTAGAGGCAGGAGCCCCGTTAAAAATTTTGGTTAGGTAAAATTCTTAGGGCAAAAACCTTAGTCAAGGCAAAGAGAACTCTTCCATTATAGATGAAAATGGATATAAAAAAAGAACAAAAATAAAAGATTTAGTGAAATCTATAATATTCATTGTGCAAGTCGATATGAAGACTTTGAAAAATTTAGACCCACATCCCACTAGGGTTAACTTGTCTACAGTCTCTATTTATGTGATATGGTTAGTCTTATTTCCTTGATACACTTTTAGCTTGTTCAATTTAATAAGTAAGGAGTATCCACCCTGAGGGTGTGAACCGCATGCAAGGAGTCACATGACATTCATGAGTTCCTCCAACCCCAGTTGTAAGCTATAATTAAAGCTTGTAATGTTGTAGCTAACTCCACCTCGAATTTGAATCACATTCCAATTCCCTGCATTCACATTTATTTTTATGACAACAAAAGGTGGCTAGTTCCAAGAAAAGTATCTCACATTTTGTGCTTAGTTTGGATTGCCCTTGGGACCAAAACTTGCTAGAATTGAGAGTTTTAGGGAGGAATTTCTTATGCAACCTCTCTAACTAATGACAACAATTTCACAGGCATCTTAGTTTCATGAATCCTTGAGAGTAATTGTGGTCTAAAATCCATTACTAGTATGTATCTCCACCTAGCAATCAATTGCAATCCAAAGATTTGTATATGGATTTAGTTTTTAGGTTCTTGAAACATTAGACGAAGCTCACGAATGATCAAATGTAAGGGATTGGACAAATAGACAAAATACCCCAAATATTTGCCCAAAAATTGACGTAATATTTTTTTTTTTTTTTTTTGCAACAACATGAATAATTGGTAGCAAATATATGTCTTGCTTTTTAAATTTGTTTAGTCAAATATATATAAGGGTCTAAAACTAAAATATTTCTACGAAAATTCCTACATATTTCTACTATTACAAAATTAATGTTATGAACAATGCAACTGAGGTGTTTATTTCAACTAGAAGTGTGATCAGACAAGTTGAAGTACTCTTTTGCATATGTGTTAATGTCCTCTGTGAAAGTGGGTTAATACTTCTAGTGAAGATGTAAGCAGAAGAACTCAGACCAAAAGACTAGACCAGAATAGTTCGAAGTCTTCTGCTAGAAGAGTTAAAGTCTTCTAATGAGCTGGATTTAAGCAACAACTTTAATAGAAGCGAGATTTTCATAGTAAAATGATTATTTCAGTTTGATTGGTTGGTTATATAACCGAATCGTGTTGGAGAAGGCTTTTGGAGATTATAAATACATGATTTCACAAAGAATAAAAAAAAAATTCACAAGTTTTCAGTTGATTCATACGAGTAATAATTGAGATCAATTTTCAATTAGAGGATTAGGGTTCCTGTGAGGATTCAAGAGTGTTCTTCCTAATTTAGTTTTGAGAGAATTGTAATATATAATTACTCGATTGATTCATAGTAAAGTGCTCCTACTCCATGGACGTAGATCTATTCTAGATCGAACCATATAAAATCTCTTGTTCGTCATTATTGATTTCCAATTTTCTTTAATTCTTTGTTATTCGTTGAATATCAGTTGCAACTATTCTTGGATTATGTTGTTAGTCTAAAATTAGGATTTGATTTAAGTAGAGAATGTGGTAGGTTTTAGGCTAAAACATCAAATAAGGATGCATTAAGTGAAGTATTGAATGCATGAATGGAGATGTGAATGTTCTTCATGATGAGTTGACGATGAAGAAATAAATGCAAGTAAGCAATAAAGAAGAGAGGATTTTCCAGGGGTTTTATGCCCTGGGCTTAATGTGTGTGTTGTTGAATTGATGAGAGTTGTATTTTTTACATTGGTCGCCCTAATTATAAGGTTTACACAGAGGGGTAAGGCTGTCATTTCTGACCTCGGTGGGGGACCAAAATATTAAATGCATGATATTCCTTGATTCAGCGCAGGTTCCCGTCTGTTCTCTGTTGTAGGCGTCGAGCCAATCTCGTTTCACCAGGTAGCTCTGTGAGGGGATTTTTTAAACATTTTCCTTATTCGTGACGGATATTCTCCTCGTCCTTGTGTAGAGGGGCGACTCTTTGCCTTATTTGGATCTATTTTGTCTGATCTTATCACGTGCTCGTAGAATCTTTAACGGCCTTGAGGTTAGAGGAGGCCAAAATGGGATCGGGTTCTTGTCTTCAAAGAAGAGATTCGACCTATCTGGTTGGTGAGAGGTCGGCTGTAAATGCTTTGTTGCCGGCCGACCTCGAAAGTGGACTAGAGATCGGCCGTGTTTTTTATGGTGGCCTAGCCGACCTCTAAAGTTGAAGAGAGGTCGGTCGCGGGAGTTTAAAGTTTATGCCGACCTCTACGGCTTTCATTGAGATCAGCGGCGACCTCAGAAATCCGAACGGACTTCCATGATTAAGGCCGACCTCGACCCTCGAGTCGTTATGGTTTTCGCCGACTTCGCTCACCTTTCAAGAGGTCAGTTAATAACCTCGAGACTCGTCTAATGATTATCTTTAGGTTCAGAATTATTATGGTCACAACAGATTGTTTAATTGACTAGAATAGTTTTTGTTGTGTGATAATCCAACAATTAAAATTAGAAAAAAAAAAGGGGAAAGAAGAAGAAAATAATAGGAATCCAAGCTAATCCGCCCTACTCAGCTCATGTGAAGCGTTTTATTGTTGCTGAATAAATATGTAAAAGAGGTAATTTATTGTGAACATTACTTGAAGGACAAGATACTTAATGAGTTATGATGCCTAATGGGCTTTTAGGGTTACACCGCTATCATTAGTATAAATATATAATTGATTATTCTATTGTATAGACAATAGAAAATATACAGAAATATAGTGAAACCCTCCTGGCTTGATACACCCCCAGACGTAGTCATTCATGACGAATTGGGTAAATAAATTTGTGCCTTCGCGTTCTTTATTTTTTCAATAATTTATTGTGTGAATTTAAACCTTTTTTTTTTTTTGACAAATTATAGAGTAAAATGGATTATGCTTGAACCATTAATAGGTATTAGTTGTTTTCACTAAAGAGTTTTAGTTGTTTTCACTAGTATTAGTTGTTTAGTGAAAACAAAAAAATACTCTTCAGTATGAACAATTCATACCCTTCAGTGAAAACAACTAATACTCTTTAGTGAAAATAACTAATACCCATCAATAATTCATGTATGATCTAAATTCACTCTATACCTTTTCTTTTTTATATGCTATTGTACAATTTTCATCACAAAGTTCGCTGAATTGACAATACGCCATTATTTTTTTTACATGTGTCCGTCACTTGAACATTCAATTTGGTGATATCCAATGAATGTTCATCTTTAAGAATGTAATAAATCAAACTTAAAAAGCCCTAGAAATCCTTATTCAATTTTTCAATAAAAACATTTAAACAATTTATTGATAACCTAGTAAGCATGTCAGTCTGAGTTAAACACTCACGTACTCGGCACATGTCAAAAAATGACAGCGTTTTGTCTCTGATGGTGAATTTTTGATGTAAATTGTATAACTAACAAAAAAATGGACTAAATTTATACATTTATCTTTCTTTAATCCTTTTTAAAATGGTGAAAAAAATATCTAACAAACAAAGAATACTCAGTTGACTAATCTAACATGGTTTCTTACTAAAAATCTTCAATTCTTCCACTAATTCTTTAGACAATGAATCTGAACTTTGTAAGGTGTCTTAGACTTGAAATCCTCAATTTTTTTCTACTAATTCTTCAATAGAGAATAAATCTCGACTTCGTAAGATTCCACTATACATAGTATATTTTCTTCCACTAATTCTTTCCAACCTGCAATCAACAATTCTTTTTTATATGTATATCACCTATTAAAATATATACGCAAGTATATATAACAACTAATAATAAAAAAAAATCACATTTCTTTCCTTTCGTTGGGTATGCTCAGTATATTACCAATAATTGCACTATATATGTTGAAGGATATGCCTTACCATTGTTATAGGAAAAATTGCATGCACTTTTGGGCTCAAGAGAATAAGTGCAAAATACTTTTGGTACCTATATATGTGCAAAAGTGGTCTTTCTGTTTGGAGTTTTGGTCCTATCCGTAAATTTTTAAGACCAAAACTGCAAATTCCTCATTCTCTTGAAATCAAAACGGTAATTTATTCATTCACGTGGAACCAAAAAAGCAATTTATACCATCCTCTTTCGACTAAAACTATCAAAAAAAAATACAGGACTAAAAGTGCTAAAAGCGTCCATTTTGAAATGGACTCATTCTCTTGGGACCAAAAGTGTTGATTGTTATATTTCCATGGCCATCGGATATTTGAGCTACTTTTAGCAATCCGACAAAAATTGAGTAATATTAATTATCGTCATTGATTCAAAACCCTAGCTCCTCGCGCTTTTAAGTTTTGTCAAGGTAGGTATCCTTCCTCTTTAAGACCTTCAAAGCCATTGCTGATATCTTCAATTGATGGATGGCCTATTCCAGGTATAGCCCACTCTAGCACACCAATCCATAAATTAATGAGGCTAGATGATTAATTATTCGTCTATTTATTAATCCATATATAAATTAGCTCACAAACTAGCAACATCATCTTGCATAATATGAAGTAATTCAATGAGTAAAATTAACTTTAAATTAATGTATGTCCTCATTAGATTGCCTTCCCTATAAAATGAGTAATTCATCTTGGGTAAAAATTAGTCCATAGAGTAAAACGTTTTTCACCATGCTTCTGGAGTGTTCTCCTATCCCTATAAAACCCCCCTCAATATCACATTTCTTCATTATATTAAACACTCCTTCATCTATTTCTTCATTATATTTCCTCTATTTTTTCAGATCTGTTAGGTCGTACTTCTCTTTCTTGTTATTTTTTATTAAATCTGATTTGTTTTGTTTTAGATCTATCTTTTCTCAATTTCTCTTGATTTAATTTTCAGATCTGTTGGTCGATTTTCCTCCGCTCAAGAAATAATACAGTGAAGGTAGCTCTCTTAAAAAAATTCCTCTTATTATTCAGATTTCATCATAAGTTTCAAGATCTTGCTGCTGAAGAAGGAATAACGTTTCTTTTCTTTTTTTAATCTAATTTTTTTTTTTTGATCGGAAATAAAGCATTTTATTGCTTTTGGGTATGAGTCATACCCTTTGAACTTACAGAAGTTTTACAGAAAGCATACCAGAACAATTACATGCATATTATACCATCTTTCATCCCAGTTCTCTCCCCTATCAATTAACATTCTAATACCAACTTTGGATTCAACACCCAGTCTCCATAAGAGAAATTTCTGCATCTCACCTCTCGATTCCTTATCCAGTTCCATAGTCGTGCTTTGATTTCTTCCACTAACTTTTC
This sequence comes from Ballota nigra, assembly GCA_947034835.1. Taxonomy (NCBI): domain Eukaryota; kingdom Viridiplantae; phylum Streptophyta; class Magnoliopsida; order Lamiales; family Lamiaceae; genus Ballota; species Ballota nigra. The sequence continues at coordinate 29,436,547 of OX344728.1, read as the reverse complement.
CATTTTCAATTGCTCTCCACGAAAAATAACAGCATTACGCATTTTCCACAGGGACCAAATGACACACTCCCAAATGCACACCGCAAAAAGCTTACCCCTCTTACCTTTTAACAATTTGCTAAAAAGCATTAGATTCGAACATGGATTAGCTAGGGAGTAAAGCTGTCTCCACTCCCAGCCATTTTATGCAATTCATCCAAATTAAATAAGCAAAATTGCATTGGAAGAACATATGGTTCACTGTTTATGTCTCCATTACAAAAAACACCGTCCAAGCTTACTTGTTCCGGGAGGCAGCTTCTACGTTGCAAGTTGCTCTTTGTTGGAATTCTTCCCCACATAACCCTCCAAGCATGCACTCGAACCTTATTCGGCGTCCATTTGTTCCATAACAGGTTAAATTCCTCTTTTTCCTCTTGATTTGGATTTTTCTGTGAAAGTAACCACTCATATACTCCTTTTGTGGTATACCTCCCCTCGCCATCTCTGCTCCATCTCCAAACATCTTTGGTTCCTGCTTTTAGAGGGAACATGTTTATAAAAACAATTAGATCATTAAGAAGCAATAATTCACGATAAAAAAGACACCTTCTCTACTGCCAATTCCATTCCCACACTCCTTCCCTCCAAGCTCCCTTTTTCACTCACCCTACTAGTTTTATCCAGACTCAAATTAAATAACCTCCGAAATCTGATTTTTAAAGGCACATCCCCCGCCCAACAGTCCTCCCAAAAATCCGTTTCCTCACCATCCCCTATCTTCTTTTCCAGCCCCGAAAAGAACCAGTCCCCAATTCCCTACCCCAGCTGCAACCAAAATATCACTCCACCAACCTCTAGGTTTTGTTGCTCTACCCTCCCCACTTCTCCCCAAACCGACTCCCCAAGATAATCCCCATCTTAACTCTACAATTTTTGTCCATAAACTCCCTTTATCTCTATAGAATCTCCATACCCATTTTCCAAGGAGTGTTTTATTAAAGTACTCCAAATCTTTCACCCCAAGCCCCCCAAGAGATTTTGGATTACAAACAACACCCCATTTGATCCATGGGGTTTTACTCTCGCACCCACCACCCCCAGAAAAAGTTTCTTTGCAATTTAATAATATCACTCTATATAGCTTTTGGTACCCGGTAGGTAGAAAAATAGTAAACAGGAACAGATGAAAGCACCGCGTTGATCAAAGTGAGCCTTCCTCCTATGGAGAATTTTTGTCCTTCCCATTTCCGCAATCTGTTTTTTATCTTCCTCACCACATAATCCCAGTCCACTTTCTGTCTATGCTAGCAACCCACCTTTACTCCAAGGTAAAAAAAATGGTATTCTTCCCACTCGACACCCGAGACAGCTAGCAAAGTTCTCCACCACTGATTCTTCCACATTTATACCAAATAAGGAACACTTCTCCTTATTAACTTTCAATCCAGAAACAAATTCAAGGTTCAAGAGAAAATGTTTTAGGAAGGATATGTTCGACTCCGACCTTTCCCCATAAAGATCATGTCATGTGCGTATTGTAGATGTGACACCACAATCTTATCCTTCCCTACTTCCAAAGGTACAAACAGGTTCTCATTGACGGCATTTCTGAGTAAAAGACTTAAACCTTCAGCTGCCAACTGGAAAAGAAACGGGGATAGAGGATCCCCCTGCCTAAGGCCTCTCTCTAATCGAAATTCCTCCGTCGGGCTGTCGTTTACTAAAACCGAAGCATGTGCAGATGTGACACACTCCATGGTCCATTTTATCCATTTCTGAACAAACTTGAACCTTTCCATCAGTATTCTCAGATAGCTCCACTCCACCGAGTCATATGCCTTAGCAAAATCTATTTTAAATAACACACATTTCTCCTTTTGGCTTCGCATATCATCAATTATTTCATTCAGCATCACCACACTGTCCAATATTTGTCGGCCGCCCAAAAAAGCACTTTGCAGTATTGAGATGATGGAATTTGACATATTGCTCAATCTCCTTGAAAGAACTTTGGCTATGATCTTATATATCCCTCCAATGAGTGAGATTAGTCTAAAATCAGCCATTTCTGACGAGTCCTCTTTCTTTGGAATTAGCACAATGAAAGAGGGATTCAATGCTCTTGCCAACCTGCCATTATGATAGAAATCATCCATCACCTTCATAAAGTCCGTCTTGAACATCTCCCAGAATTCCTTTAGAAACCCGAAATTAAATTCATCTGGGCCTAGACTCTTTGATCTATCGCATGATTTAATTGCCTCCACCACCTCGTCCTCGCTAAACTCCGCTATCAGCATAGCATTGTCCTCTTGCGAAACTGTTTTGACGGTGAAATTATGACTCAAAGTTGGTCTCTCCATTCTTACCCTGCTGAAATGACTTTTGCAAAATTCAAAAACACCTTTTTTTTCCTCTGTTGCCTCCTCTCTCCATTCTCCATCCACCATAAGGCCAGAAATTTCATTCCTCAATCTTCTTTTGTTGATTGCTCGATGAAAGAAGCTCGTATTAGCATCTCCCTCTTTCACCCATTAGCACCTAGCCTTTTGTCTCAGTAGACTATCCAAAAGCTTCAGATCATTAAATAAGTGAGCCCTTTCTTCATTTCTCTTTGCTATTTCCTGCTCTTCCAAACCCAGTGTCTCATCAATGGTATCCAACATGAAAATTTCCTTCTTTCTTCTATCAATTCTTTCTTCCAACGAGCCAAATACCTCCTTATTCCAAATCTTTAAGTCAGCCTTTAACTTCTTAAATTTCTCTTTGAGTATGTAGCCACTTCCTCCCACCACCTCGTAGGTTCTCCACTTTCCAAGCACGAACTCCCTAAAACCTGGATGTGACATCCAAGCATTAATAAATCTAAATGGCTTCGGCCCCCAATCCTTTATTTTAATTTGAAGGGTTATTAGGCAGTGATCGGAGATGGATCTTTTGAGACCCCACTGTGAAGTATTCGGCCACTTGTTTAGCCAGTCATAATTCACCAAGAAGCGGTCGACCCGACTTTTACACGAGCCATCTGATCTATACCACGTGAAAGATCGACCATGAAGTGGAAGATCAATTGAGTTGGCCTCTCTAATGAAATCATCAAACGCTTGAATGTCCCTAACATTCACTTCTTCCCTTCTCCCGTTTCTTTCCGCTTCTCTTCTGATAGAGTTAAAATCCCCGACAACGCATAAACAACTAGAACCTATCATTCCAATAGCACCAAGTAGCCTATCCCATAATTCGATTCTTTCGGAAAGCGGACAAGGTGCGTAAACATTAATAGTAGAGCATCCAATTCTTTCTGCCCTCCACAACCCATTAACGACTACTGCTCCATCCATATGCCAACTACTCAACGCAACAAAAAGATCTTTATTCCAAATGGACAACAGCCCCCCAGATCTTCCTAGTGACTCTCTATATGTCCACCCATAGTTGACACCTCCCCAAATTGATTTACAAATTAAATCATCAATTACCTTTTTCTTCGTTTCCTGGATGCATACAAAATCTGATTTCTGGCCTTTGATAATATCTCTGATGTCCTTCCATTTTGCCCTGCTTCCTAGGCCGCGGATATTATAGCTTAGTACCTTCATTGGATCTCTTCCTCATGTAGCTCCTCAACATTGCCCTTGCGTTGCTTACCATCCTTGCTCAACTTTTTCAAATTCTCAATTGTTCTTTGTTCTCCTGAAGTCGACTCAAGACCCATAATTTTCCCCATCTCCCAAGCTTTGGAAATATCTCATTTTATGTTTTTCATGTCTTCCTTTTGTATCCACCTTTTCTCTCTAGCAGCTGCCTCCCTGTCTTCTGATAAGAAAACACTCAGTTGAACTTTCTCTTCCTTTTTCCTTCCCTCTCTTAGAAGTTTTCCCATTTTTTACTTCAGAATTCTCACTGGACGTTCTCCATCGCGATAATTATCTTCATTCTCCAAAAATTGGAGATCCTCCTTTGACTGTGTCTTGCTTCCCGCTTTCTTTCTATTCCTCATCTCCATAGAAGACGTGAGCGAGGGGAACTCTGAATTTTTCATCTTGCAATTAGGGACTACCCTTCCAGCAATGTTGGGACTTTCAAAGTCTTTTTATCTGCTATTTGATTACAAATGGCCCAATTAACCACATTGCAAGGTCCATTTATCACTTCAACCTTATCAAGATTATTACTTATTAAAACCTCTGACCCCGGCCCATTTGACTTGTTAAGATCACTTTGCTTGAGCCCATTAATTGACTAATATTGTTTGAATTTTCATTTTCCTCATCATTCACATTTAGTGGGTCCACCTCCTCTTCCACGCCTATCTCGGGAATCAGATGATTTTGTGGAGCCGAATTTACTATATTTTCTTTCGTCGCAACCGTTCACGTCCCTGAAATCTGTTAGCCGCAATGATTACATCTCCCTCTACCTCATCCTCTTAATTTCTCCACGAACCATCGCTAACACCGAATCTGAGATTAAAGAATGAATCTCCTCTCCTCACTTGACCATGAGGAAACATCATCCCCAACCTCATTTCTCGAGCTAACTTCACCATTATCCGTCTCCAACTATTTTAATAATGAACACTTTTCCATCAAAACCAAACGTTTATGTCTTGGAGATAAGGAACATTAAACTCCTCTCCTGTCCAACCATAGCATCTCCTCCTGAGTCGACTTGAAGGAAAGGTAATCTGTAACGGTAGCTCTCCTTAAAGGACTTTTCTGGTTTTCTCATCCCCATTGAAGCTCATTGGCTTCGACAGCCTCTGTCTCTCCTGGTTTCTAGCAAATCTCGATCGCCCAATACACCCTCAATTTGTAGCTATTGATCCAGATGTTGTTGAGTAATTTTAAGACCGCCTCTGTGTTTTGACCTGCCCTTCCTTAACGCTTTCCTGCCTTGTCACGCTTCGTACGGCAATAGATATCCATTACTTCTCCTATCACACTAAACCTTTTTCTCAACGCCCACAAGCTGCAATCCTCGGGAAAATTACGGAATAGGAAAGAGACAACATTTCTACCACCGAATTCTGATTTCTGATCACCATTAACTCTCCTACCTTCTGGTTAGAGTTTTCTGCCTTGCCGGATGTCTCTCGGAAAAAGGGACCCTAAAATCTACCCTTCTCCTTCCCCTCTCACCCCACTCTCCTCTCTTTCTCTCTCTCATGTCTCCCACCCTAAAATTTATTATTATTTTTTTTTTTTTTTTTTTAATCTAATTTGATTTGTTATTTTTCATCTCATGGCCTCAGTTTGATAAAACTTGGGATCTAAATATCTTCATTTTCAGATCTGTTGGAAAATGGTTCAAGCTTTCCTCTACATACACTAAAGGTATCGATCTCTCTCTCCATCTCTAGCTCTGTTTTTTAAATCTCATTTCGTTTAATATCGATCATTCCCAAATCTAAATTTATTTTATTTTCCATACAGTTTAATGAACATTCTTTTCGTCACATCTTCACATAGTTATTACTCCCTCCGACCCCAAACACTTTTCATAGTTACTTTATCTTCGTATTTTAGTGAAAAAGTTGTTTATTAGTATTTGAAATGATAAAATAATTTTTAAGGCAGGTATGATAGATCTACCTCTTCTTTATTATAAAGTAATTTTAAAATTACTTTATCATTTCAAACACCAATAAAAAACTCGCTCGCGAAAACACGAGAGGAATAGTAACGGTGCAAAGTGTTGTGGGACGGAGGTAGTATTATTTATTTGTTGTTGCTCATGGCTTCATGTTAGATTCCTTTAATGTTTTTTTTCAACAAATCGGTAAAATTGTTTTTTTCGTCCAATTAAGAGAATGGATCCAAAATACTTTTGATATCTATGAGTGAAAGTGATTTTTCTTTTTTTCTTTTCAAATTTGATCCCATTCGTAAATCTTCACGACTGAAACTTCAATCTACCTAAATCTCTTTTTGGACCAAGATTGCAATTTAATTATTTACTTCGGACCAAAAGTTAAAAAAATTACTGTTTTGTATCATTATTTTGGAACCAAAATGCAATTTACTAAATGACTGTTATTAACTAATACGTTTTGTGGTTTTTTTATTTTTTTATTTTTTAATCCACTTTGTCTTTATATATATATATGTGTGTGGATTACTCAAACTTTCACTTCTTGGGGAAAATATTACTAACAAAAATCACGTGGTAAACAGAACCGGGTGAATTTATATGGAGTTGCAAACACATACTACTGTTATATTTCTTTTATTTACAATATATTTAGTTGCATTCTTGTTTTTTAAATTAGTGTACTGTTAAAATATAAATTAATTAATTATCAGTAGATGATTTTAATAACACGCTTGAATATATATTTGTACAAGAAAACATATCAGTAAGGCTTCGAAAGCCCCCTCAGTCTAACAGTTAATACTTCACAATAAGACACATAAAGAAAATAGTCTAGATATAGCATTTACAAAATACAATTGTTTAAAACCACTAATCTTGAAATAAGCCATCTCAACAATTTAGTTGTTTAAACACACCTATCTTCATCCTTTTTCAACAACACTAAATATTATTGTTGCAGGCAATTGGTACCAGGAGGAGCAGGTACTGCCGTCGCCGATAAAGGTACAAGGCAAAGAGGTCATTGAAAAATTTGACCCATGTAAATTCTTAAATATTCATAGTGAATTTGCATGTATATTGCACTTAGTCTAAAATGTGTTAGGTGCTGATGCGCAGGTTTTTGACATTTCCTTCTTTCTTAAACGGGCAAAACGATTATGTAAGATTGGCGAATTTATAATTCTTTTGCCCTTTTCAATAAGCCGGAAATGTCAAAAACCTGCGCACCAGGACCAAGCATATTTTAGACAAAGCGCAATATATGCAGGATTTATTATGAGTATTTGAGGACTTACATGGGTCAGATTCTTCTATGCCCTCATTGTATAATCCTGTTTCTGGCAATGTGAGTGTCTGCTTCCCCAACCGCCATTTGCCATCTGTTGATAGGCGAACATCAGTCATTGCTGAGCGAACAAGGATTAAAGCCTTAAAAAAAGATTTATGAAGAACCAACCCCAAATCAATGATGATTAACAAAGAAAATCAATTTTGGGTGAATAAATCAATTCAGGGAGTGTATAACCTACCGAACAACTCTACCAACGAACAACATACTGGCGAACAGGTCTAGAGACCCGAAGCCAAATATGGACCCTCCACCAAGTTAATTAATCACGAACAACATTACGAAAGATGGTGCATCTACCAGCTTAAGAGGTGTATGGAAACGAACAAAGGACCAAGATCCCAGAGCCAATCTGTGTAAAACACAAAGGCGAACAACTTCTGAGCCATAACCTCGAAAGGCGAACAACTAATATGGGAAAACCATTTTGGATCAACTAAACCGACCTGGACGAACAACAATGAAGTCCGAGATAAGACCAAAAAAGACTTTGTAACTAAGATTCAGCTTAGATAAGGTCAAACAAAGGTCAATAGGACACTTGTCAAGCATGCAGGCTAGGGAGACCAAGAGTCATAGACACCTCATGCTTGCTAGTCTCTATAAATAGTTGTTCTCCAGCTAAGAAATACAAGTTCAAATTCATAAATCTCCCAAAACACATACTAACACACCTAAACGTACACACATACGAAATTAATACGATATCGACTTTCGTATTTATCATTCCACATCCCGAATCTTCGATTTACCATTTACGGTGGTAATCAATCACACGTAATTGATTGGTGGTCTTAAACCGAATTAAAACAGTCACTAATCCTATCGATTAAATTTGATCACCAACAAATTGGCGCTAGAAGGAGGGTTCGAACCTCCGATTCAGTGTGATTAATCAAGAACTTCAAGCTGAAAACTTGAAGATTTGAAGAAAGTTTCAAAAAAACAGTAGAAGATTCAAATAAGAGTGTTTTTGGTGTTCTTGGTGTTCTTCATCATAAGAACTAAGACAAATTAATTTGAAATGCCTCAATCCATGGAAACACAAGGATCACGCTTGTCAAGGAGAGCATCTCCTACCCGAGCTTCGTCGGCCGACCACCAGGATCGTAATCCCAGGCATGCGAACAGATCACAGCATACTGCTATAACCCATAATCTCCCACCTGAAATGGAGGCTCTAGCGAACAGCCCTAACGAACTGGCTAAGATTATTGCTGCTCTCAAAGCTCTTCAGAGACAATAAGATCAGAGCAGGCCTTCACAAGTAAGGCCTAAGGACAGACCCATGGAAGTTGTTAGGGCCAGATCAGCTAGGGGCGAACAACACGAGGTTAATAGCGCCCAAGCCAGGCGGGATAAGGGCAAAGCCAAGGTGGTCGAACCAAGAGAGGGTCAGGCTGAGTCTGCTCGCAGACGAACAACAATGTCGAGCCATGGAACTACACGTTCCAGTGCTCAGGACAGGCTTGGCCAACCCCAACTCCGGGAGAAAGTTGCTCGCAAGAAAGCAGAACGTGGGCGAGCAACATTTGAACAACCACGCCCATCAGTTCATGAGAGACTCTCCCAATCTGCCTTCAGACGTCTAGGGCCAAATGCGGCGAGCAACCCTAGAAAACAGCTCCAGGATTTGCCCTCTCCAAGTGAGGGACTGCGACGAGCAGAAAGGTTTGTACCTTTGCTCGCCGAACAGCCTCCCAGCCAGGGGGCATCTTTGGATGAGCTATCAAGCCTAAGAAGGGCGGTGGAGAGCATGCAGGGACAATTGGACCAACAAAGAGGAGTGGGGACGACCAGCTTACCATCCTCACCATTATCATCTCTCATTCTGAAAGCCCCGATTCAAAAGAAGGTCTAATTCCCCGCAAGTATCCAATACGATGGCCTTGTTGATCCCAGGGTTCATTTAACAAAATACTCCGATTATATGGTCTCGGTGGGAGCCAGCGATGCCACCCAATGCCAAAACTTCCCATTAACCTTGGGGGACCGGGTGCACAAGTGGTTTTCGGCAATACCACCAGCATCTATCCACTCGTTTGTTCAACTGAGCTGAGAGTTCCTTTCCCATTTCTCTACGGCGGGATCATATTTGTCCCAAAAGCACCGATTGTCCGACCTAAAACAAAATGATGACGAGTCTGATCGGGCGTTCATGGAAAGGTTCGACAAAGTGTTATTGGAGGGTGAACCCGTCAGCGAGGACACAAAAATTGTTGTCGTTATGGCCGGGTTGAAAAAAGGATCGAAGCTACGGAAAGAGGTAAGTCTGAAGTGCCCAAGAAGTTATGCCGAGTTCAGAAATCAAGCCGGCATATTCGTTTCCATGCACGAGGCCTTGCAATCAAACTTGGGGGAGAACAAAGCTGATCCCAAGGAGAATAACAAGAAACCTGGCGTAACAGGCTATCGAGTCCCGAAAAACATGAAGGCATTCACTGAAGGGGTGGAGCTTAAGGAAAAGTTGAATCAAGTGTTAACAGTGTCAGTCGATACTGTTTATGAAAATGTGAAAGAGAAGGAGTTGCTCTCCCCTCCATGGAAAATCCGTCAAGACACCGGCAAACTCAATCCCAACAAGTATTGTGCCTACCATCAAAGCGTGGGGCACTTTACAAGCGAATGTAGAGATTTTCTCAAGCAGCTTTGGCGGTTTTACGAGGAAGGAAAACTTTCCGACTTTGTTAAGAGACAACCTGGAAAGAGAGTCCGGGAGAACAACTCTGAGGATGAGGATGATCAACCTCAGAAGAACAATAAACCCGGACGACGAGTTCCGGCTATTACTGCTCGTCCGCTTGAAGATCTATACATGATGGAACCCATGGAACCAGCAGGTGGATGTTCTGACGGACAGCCGCCGATCTCCAACCGAAAAAGAAAAGCCGAATTGCGAGCGATCGATCAGGTACAAGCAATGGGGGTTAAGTCATCCATCATGCAGACAGCAGAATTGACCTTTACTGAAAAGGATTTGGAGGGGATCTTGACCCCCCATAATGATTCGCTTGTGATCTGTGCTAAGATCATGGAGACCAGAGTGCACAGATTGTTGCTGGACACCGGAGCTTACACCAACATTCTTTTCAAGAAGACGCTTGACCAGCTTGGGGACTACTCGGGCTACATCCGACCTTCAAATCACAGAATTTTAGGCTTCGGAAATGCTGTAACAGTCCTGTTAGGGGAAATTAGGTTGTCCATTCAGCTTGTAACGGTCGAGGAACCTGAGAAAAATATAACGAGAATGGTTGATTTCTTGGTCGTCGATCAGGAATCAACTTACAACGGGTTTCTTGGTCGACCTTTTCTAAATGAATTCAAAGCTGCATGTTCAACTTACCATTATTGCCTAAAGTTCCCTACAGCAAGCGGAGCAGGCACAGTGAAGGGAGATCAAAGAAAGGCCAGGGAATGCCTCCTACAGTTGCAGGTCAAACATGCATTAGTATCCATGATGGAGGCCACGACTAGCTATCCTGTTGATGAACCATCAATACTTGAGAACATGATGGACATAGACCACATGGATACTGACGAGCAACACTCTGACGAACAAGTGTTGGACGAACAACTTATCACCACCCATGGAGAACTTCCATCTGATAAACAACAAAGAGGTGGTGACGAGCAACATTTATCAAACGACTTGGAGGGCCAGGTGTTGACAAACAACAACGAATCAGGGCCAACAGACGATCTAGATCCCCGCCTGGGATCAGAGCCCATGAGCATCGAAAATGATTTCAACCCTGAGGGACCAATACTTGATCCTCGTTGGAAAGGACAAAAACGACTAGCAACTCCAGTTGAAGAACTGGAGGCGTTCAAAGTTAATCCTGAAAACCAGGATCTCGAATTATACATAGGATTTGAGCTCCCTGAGCCTTACAGATCCCGAATGAAAGAGTTCCTCAGCAAAAATCTAGATGTTTTTGCTTGGTCTCATGCAGACATGGTGGGGATAGATCCAAAACATGCTTGCCATAAGCTCAACATCAATCAAGCAAAAAGGCCCGTCCATCAAAAACAAAAAAAATATGGCCCTGACAAGTATCAGGCTTTGAATAAAGAAGTAAAGAAGTTGTTAGACAACGACCTAATCCGACAAGCACTCTGTCCACAATGGGTAGCAAACCCAGTCCTTGTGAGGAAACCAAACGGGACCTGGAGGCTATGTATAGACTTTACAGATCTGAATGCAGCATGCCCAAGGGATAACTTTTCTCTTCCCCATATTGACCAGTTGGTAAACAGCACTGCAGGTTATGAAATGCTAACGTTCATGGATGCCTTTGTCGGGTACCATCAAATTCCAATGCATCCAGACGATCAAGAGAACACAACATTTTATACAAATAAAAACTTGTTGTGTTGAAAGAGAATGCCCTTCGGCCTTATCAACGCCGGGGCAACATACCAGAGGTTGGTAAACAAGATGTTCGACGAATAAATCGGAGATACGGTGGAAGTCTATGTGGACGATATCGTAGTCAAAAGCCCCCGAAAGGAAGATCACCTTCAACATTTGACCAGGTGTTCGATATTCTTCGGAATTACAATATGAAGCTGAATCCGAAGAAAAGCAGTTTTGGAGTCTATTCCAGAAAATTCCTGGGACATCTTGTTAGTCGACGAGGGATTGAAGCCAATCCAGTAAAAGTCAAGGCTATCATGGATATGCAACCACCACATTCGATAAAAGAGGTGCAAAGACTCACAGGATGTCTAGCAGCATTGAATTGGTTCATATCCAGATCGGGGGATAAATGTCGTCCATTCTTCGAAGCCATCAAGAAAGGACAGTTTACATGGACTAACAACTGTCAAAAGGCATTCAACCAACTTAAAGACTACCTGGGAGATGTTAAAATTCTATCAAAACCCATCCCAGGAGAAAAACTATACTTGTACTTAGCTGCGTCAGAAGTGGCAATCAGCTCTGTTCTAGTACGGGAAGATGGCAAATTCCATCAACCTATTTACTACGTCAGCCAAGCTTTACACGAAGCAGAGATCAAATACTCTCCAACTGAGAAACTGGCGTACGCACTTATCATGAGTGTGAGGAAGTTACGACCATACTTCTTTGACCACCAAGTTGAAGTGCTAACAACTTTCCCACTCAGAAAAATTCTCCATCGCCCCGACACAGCTTGTCGTCTACTAAAATGGTCACTAGAGATTAGCCAATTCGGGGTGACCTATGCTCCTCGAACAGCGATCAAAGGGCAAGCGTTAGCCGACTTTATAGTCGAACTAACCTTCCCACCAGATCCGACGAGAGGACTTGATCACCCCTGACATCTTTATGTTGACGGATCTTCAACCAACATAGCCTCGGGGGCAGGAGTAGTTCTAATTAGCCCTGACAGACAAGTATTCACCTTGGCGATCAAATTTGGTTTCATGGCCACCAACAACGAAGCTGAGTATGAAGCTCTCATTGCTGGTCTCCACCTATCTCTTGCAGTAGGTGTTAGACGGTTACAAATATTTGGCGACTCACAATTGATTGTGAACCAAGTCCGATGTGAATACGAGGCGAAAGACGATAACATGATCGAATATCAGCGGATTGTTGCTTACTTAATGTCCTTGTTAGAACAAGTCTTCATTGAACAAATTCCAAGGACAAGCAACACGCAAGCAGATGCATTGGCCCGACTAGCAACAAGCGAAGGACCTGCAGAGTTGGCAGACATTATAATCACAAAAATGAATGATCCATCAACAAAAAGTTATAAAGTCAACCAACTTGACTAACAAGCAAGTGAAGAAGAACTGGAGAACAAGTATAGTCAAATACTTGAAAAGTGGGGAAAAACCAAACAACCCTTTTGAAGCTGCCAAGCAAACAAAGCAAGCCGCCAGATATACTCTGGTGGGCGAGCAGCTTTACAAAAGGGGAATATCAATCCCACTTCACAAATGTTTGCATAGGGGGCAAGGACGAGCAATACTCGAAGAAATACATGCCGGAGTATGTGGAAATCACACTGGGGGGCAAGCCTTGGCGTACAAAACTATTAGACAAGGCTACTATTGGCCGACTTTACGCCAGGATGCGATCAAGAAAGCAAAGACTTGTCATCAATGTCAAATTTTTGCCCCAAACATTCATACCCCCGCCCAATAGCTCGTATCAGTTTATAGCCCGTGGCCATTTGCAAGATGGGGAATGGACATTATTGGTCCTTTCCCAGCAGGAGTTGGAAATGTTCGATTTGCCGTCGTGGCAGTCGACTATTATACAAAGTGGGTGGAAGCAGAGGCCATGGTAAAGATCACGCAGTAGAAAATGATCAACTTCATTTGGAAGAACATTGTCTGTCGTTTTGGAGTTCCACAAACCATCGTGACAGACAATGGTCCGCAATTTGATGGAAAAAAGTTGAGAGATTTCTGTATATAGTGGGGAATCAAAAAACATTACTCTACGCCCTATCATCCCCAGTCGAATGGACAAGTCGAAGCCGTGAACAAGATAATCAAACATACATTAAAAGTACGACTAGCGGAAAGCAAAAGCAGTTGGTCTGAAGAACTCCCGGAAGTCCTGTGGGCATACAGAGTTTCTCCCAGGTCAAGCACGGGAGAAATACCTTTTGCAATGGCTTTCGGAACAGAAGTTGTAATACAAATCGAGTTAAAGACCAACACATTCAGAACGACCAACTTTGATGAGCAGGCGAACAACTCTGCTCTAGCTACTGAAATGGATTTGCTCGAAGAAAAAAGATTAAGTGCCGAACTAAAAAATGCTACCTACAAGTAGCGAGCAGAACGATATTACAATTCCCATGTTAAAATCAGGGAATTCAGAGTTGGAGATTTGGTTCTAAGAAAGTTGCTCGCCCAACCTCCAGGTGTATTGGGACCAACTTGGGAGGGCCCGTATCGTATAACGGAAAAATTCGTTAATGGTGTATACGATATCGAGGATATGGAAGGCAAGTCGGCACAATACTCCTGGAATGTTGTACATCTAAAGAAGTACTATCAATGAGACGAACAAGTTCTTGATTGGGCGAGCAAATGTCTTGGGGGGCCAGTGAACCAAGTAAAACAAACCAAAAACTTGCCTAATTTTTTGAAAATTTTGCAAAGTATAGGATGAAAAGTTGTTCGGCACATTGTATAGTCTAGTGCTGCTTCATCTTTTTTAACGAAGTTGCTCGGCAAAAATATTATAAGCGAGTATATTTTTAGTTAGTATTCAAAGTTGTTCGTCAGGTTGTATATGTTAGTGACGAGCAGTCTTGCAACACTTGTAAATTTTTCCATTATGTATACATAGTTGTTCGTTAAAAAGAAAAGTCCGAAAGCTCGAGGTACAAGTCCATTCTGAGGACCAAAGCCAATTAAAGGTTGTTCGTCTTTTAAGATGGGCAGAACCTAAAGCTAAACCCAAATTCCATTAAGGCAAAGTTCAATTCGAATAAAAGCCCAAAATTATATGTTATAATTGCAAAAGCATTGACAAAAATGTAAAGGCAATTAACGTATAAAGAAAATGAGCGAACAAAAGAAAGACATTCATTAAAATAAAAGGCATTGAGCCTCAAAAATAGTACAAGGATTCTAGAAGTGTACTACAAAAGGAACGAACAACTATTACAAAGAAAAGGAAAAAGGCCAAGTCCTAAGCCTATTGCTGCTCGGCGGGAGGAGGAACTTGACTTTGATCGGTAAGAGTAGGACTTTGAGCCTGGTCGGCCGGTGGGTCGACGATCATATCTCTTGCCATATCTTCGGCAACTTTTTATTCCCTCTCGGCTTGCTCGTCCGCAGCGGCCGGCTCCTCCTCCTGCTCACCCTCATCGACCATAGGTGGAGGGCGAGTAATGATGATGCTGGGGTCAAGGCAGTCAATTTTAACCCCCAGCTCGGCAATATCCCCCAATTGCATTTCAATGTTGTTCGGCGGGGGATAGTGCTCCAGAAATTCGGACAAGTCCTTGCCCATCTCCTCCACCATATCTCTAAAATCATACGCGTCAGCCATGCGGATGCAGTCGGCATAAGCGCAGATGTATCCCAGGTTTGAGATGGGGGCAGACTGGGCGTGGAGCTCTGCCTCAAGATGATCGCGAGTGAAGGTGCTGGCCTCCACTTCTCTAAGGCGAGTGACCTCCGCCTAGAGCTCGGCAATCTTCTGCTCGGCCGCGGACAATTTACTCTTCTCTTCGCCGAGCATGACCTCTTTGCCTCCCAATTCGCTAGATAAACCTTGAATTTCTTCAAGGTATTTCTTTTCGTTATCGATGTAGAGGGAGATCTGGTTATTGAGCCGAGCAATCTGGTCATTCAAGTTGTTCGCCATTGTATCCTTCTCTTCTGAAAGGTGGCAAACAGTGGCAGCATGTTGGCGAGCAGCTTCTTCCAGCTCCACCACTTGAGCCATTCCCCTTTGAGCAGATACGAGGGAGTTGGCAGCTTGCACCATTGACAGATGAAAGTTGTCAATGGCCCCTTGGGCGAGCACGGCCTTGTTCAAAGGTTTTGACCAGGCGCGAGCAATTATTTCGGTTGCCCGACGAACATGATCATCCGAGATGTCAAGAATGTTCGCCGGGGTCTTCGAGCAGGCGTACTGGTGAAGTATGTCTACTCGCCCTGGGTGGTCATTTGGCCGATACCTGCGAACAAAAAAAAAAGTTTCAACACTTAGTGAATTTTTAACTTATTTAGTTCTTGGAAAAGTTCAAAGAAGAATCCTTACTCGGTAAATTTAGCTCCATCCCACCCAAGATAGGTGATGTCCTCAGGCCCGCGAGGAGGAGTATGCCTGTCTTTGCTCGATTTACCTTCTCTCTCATCGGTTGTAGGAGGGCGAGCAGCTTCGGTTGAAGGCAGGCGACCAGATCCTCCCACCTTGGATTTTCCTTTGTCAGTGGTGGGGGGCGCCTGGGAGACGTATGTGCCATCACCTTTCTTCAGTCTTTTGAGACCGTGAGGAGAGGAGGCAAAGGCCGGTTTAGGCGATGTGCTCGGTGGTAGAGTTGTCCGATGGGCTTGCTCGGCAGCAGAGGCCTTATTGGTCATCGCCAACACCTTGGAAGGCGGGTCTCCTTTCTTCCTTCATCCTTTCGGTGGTGCCATTTCGAATACTCTTTGCTCCAAGAGTCCGAAGCAAGGAGGAACGACGACGGTAACTTGCTTGGCTAAATTTTTTTTTATTAAATTATTATTATTATTATTAGACGAGCAAGTTTGAGAAACGAATGACGAACAAATTCGTAAAAGGAAGAATTATAAATTTTCTATACCTGGGGGTACTTCAACCTGGGCCTCTAGATGATGAGGAAATGTGAGAAGGCGAGCAACTTTCTGACACTTCTCCTCGCTCAAATACTGGATGGTCCTATCCGCTCTGTTGCGCAAGCCGACCAAACAGGAAGTGAAGAGGAACTCCGCACCAACTTCCTCCTCTTCTGAGTTCCACTTGGGCAATCGAGGGCCTGCGAACAAACAAGAAAAGTTAAATTAGAACAACACAGTTCAAAACCGAACAAAGATAAACTTACGCTTAATTATTCCATAGGAAACAGGAGAGTTAATTCGCCCAATGCCACCGTGTGGACCGGAAGATGCTTGCCAATCACCCCCAATGAAGAAGAAGTGCTCTTTCCAGTCCCTAATCTTGTTCGGCACCCCGTCTACCATCTTGAGTCCGGTCCTGGCCTTGAGGTAGTAGTAGCCCTCTTCACCTATGGAACACTTGGTGATTGACATAGTTGATTTCCTCCGCAGTAAGGCGATCAACGTATCCTTCTAAGGCGAACAAGCACATGGCGCCGAGAAAATTCATCCACCCAATTGGTGTGATCTGGGTAATGGCAAGGTTGGTCGCCTCGAGAAAACAACCAACAATTGGGGGCAACGGCAGTTTCAGACCGGCCATCAAGGTATCAATGTTGATCGCCATGCATCCTGGAGGTGGGCGATCAGCTCTCTCCTTTCTCCTGGGAGCCCACATATGAATGTCATACGGGATCTTGTAGGTCTCTCAGATCGAATCAAGATCCTCCTCAAGGACAACACTCTTGATTTTGCTCGCCTGGAAGTCAGTTTTTACCCAGTCCAATACTTGTCTTTGTGGGCGAGCAAATTGATTCGCATGTTCCTCAGCATATGCTCGCCAGTCGAAAGGTCGAGCAACTCCAACTGGAATCTCGTTTTCCAGCATCTTTGGAGATGGGAAGTTTATGCCCTCCAAAAATTCGTAGGTCAGTTCATCAAATTGGGGATCTTCCGATTCAGCACTGGACGAAGAACCCTCCTCGGAATCCCTGCTCGTAACAACCACCACCTCCCTTCCTGACGGGCGAGCACCGGTATCTTCCACCGATCGAACAACCGAGTCCACGTGGGGGTCCGATGCCGAGGAGATCTTAAAGGAAGGTTGGTCTCTGTGTGCCACAATGGGAAAGAGGGGATCAAGGGTTTCCTCAGATTTGTTGCTCGAATGAGAAGACATGTAAGAAAGAGAGAAGGACACAGACGGCGGCGAGACTACTTGCAGACGGCGGCGATTTCCGGAGAAGATGACGATGCAAACTTCCATACGGCGGCAATGGGAGATTTCGAAGACAAAAGAGAGAAATAAAAAGAAAATCAAGTGATTAAAACGAAAATACTACCTTGTAATTAAACAGGAAACAAGAATTTGAGGAAAATCTCGTCAGAAAAAACTTGAATTCGCCGGGAATGGGGGAACGACGACGGAGCACTGTAGCAGAGTTGAAAGAAGTGGGAAAATTTCAGTTCCCACTTCTATTTATACCCCATGAAAAAAACGGGGTAAAACCCGTAATTACCCCAAAAAAGTGGTCCGAAATGAAGAAAAACGGGGTAAATTTCGAACAAGTTAAAAACTAAAGGACTTATGTGCAAATACAGAAGCGCGTGACCTCGGGAATGCTCACTCGTGGGCGGCGCTCAATCATACCGCCCATGTCATCCTCGTACGTCCCCCAGATCATGGGAAGACGAAACGGTTCACCCGGAGTTGCTCGCCAGATTCAATGATGTTCGTCCGAATCTTCACCAGTATAGTATCCTAACTACAGTTGCTCGCCACAAAGTTGCTCGTATGAGGCAACATTAGTCAGGATAGGGGGCAATTGTTGATAGGCGAACATCAGTCATTGCACATACTAACACACCTAAACGTACACACATACGAAATTAATACGATTTCGACTTTCGTATTTATCATTCCACATCCCGAATCTTCGATTTACCATTTACGGTGGTAATCAATCACACGTAATTGATTGGTGGTCTTAAACCGAATTAAAACAGTCACTAATCCTATCGATTAAATTTGATCACCAACACCATCATCAGTAAGATCCCGTGTTTATAAAAAGGGTGAAAATGGGTGTGTTTAAATAACTAAATATTTTAAACTAATCTCTTTTCAAGATTAGTTTAGATTTTGTAAATGCAATTTCAAGACTATATATTTAGAATTATTAATCTAAATATCTTCATTTTCAGTCTGTTGGATAGACGGTGTTCCATTTTTAAATCTGATTTGTATTTTTTTCAAGATTATGTGTTGTAAAAAATGATGAAGATTTAGATTGTTGAAGCGACTAACTTTTCAAA
Source organism: Ballota nigra (assembly GCA_947034835.1). NCBI lineage: Eukaryota > Viridiplantae > Streptophyta > Magnoliopsida > Lamiales > Lamiaceae > Ballota > Ballota nigra. The sequence goes on along the minus strand of OX344728.1, from coordinate 29,417,997 downwards.
ATTAGTGTGTTTAAACAATAAGATTTCCTAAATAAAATTTTCAGACTACATATTTCAAATAAAAAATGTTATGCTAGTTCCTTTTAGTAAGCAAAGACATAAAAGAACCAGTACACCCTTTTGACTAGCTCATTTCTATAATTTCTCTTATATGTAACCATACAAAATGTTTCATTTGAAAGTTAGACTGCATATACATAAATTGTAGATCTATATTTTTTCTCATGTCTTACTTCCATCAATTGATTGTACTTTAACATTTTCGACATGGTAGAAGAGCTATGTTGGGAAAATTTCCCTTCTTGCTCGTGTTATCGTCGTTTTGGTTTCATTGCGAGAATTTTTAGTCACGGTTGACAGGAATTTGTTTTTTGGTTATTCGAGTTTCAGTATTTTTTAGTTCCCTTGACAATGACCTATGTTTCATTAGGTGTTGGTATTACCATAAATTTAAATCCAGTTAATTCTAATCAGTCTTTATATAATTTTTGATGATTTTGTGAAATTTGGTTCTCATTTGAATTGAAATTCTTTAGTGATGATCTAAATATACATCTTCATTTCTCAGATCTATACATTAAAGGTATCTCTCTCTCCCAACACAGATCAGTTAGGTGGAGGATCAAGCTTTACCTAAATTTATAAAAATGTATAAAACATGAACCTGATGAAGAAGGCGCATAGAGGAGAAATACCTAGTTAGGGTTTCTATCCTCACTTGTGTTTCTACTTGAGAGATCGAGAAAATAGTATATAGCTTTTTTCAATAAAAATCTAGAACTAAAATTTCATTTCCATTTATGTTGGATAGGCATTGAAGCTCACAGAAAAAAATAAAGGTCGCTCTCTCTCTTTGTTTTTTCAACAGTCAATTTTATAAAATCCAAATCTAAATTTCTTCAGTTGCCATACATTTCTCATACAAACATTCATTTCATCTACATCTTTCCTTCACCATTATTTTTTCCCATTGCCTCATGTAATCATTTATTCTGGATTCTTTTAATATTTTTTATATTGATAATTTAATTACTTGTCACGTGTCTTTAGTATATAGATTACTTACACCTTTTCTGGGAAACATTATAAACATCTAGGTATTTAATTTCAATATTTCCTGCATGAAATTTTCTCTCAATTATACAAATTAAGCATTTCTGTCTGGATACGATATATATGAATGTATTGTGATTTATTATGTTTATTATAGGGTTAATTGCACGTTTGGTCCCAAGAGAATGTGTTCATTTCAAAATGATCATTTTTTCAGCACTTTTAGTCCCATTGTTTTTTTTAATACTTTTAATCCCAAGATAATAGAATATAGTGCAGCTTTGGTCCCAGTAGAATGTATATATTGCAATTTTGATCCCAAAAGAATAGGGCAAAGTTGTAGTTTTGTTACTGAAAATCAATGTATAGGACCAAAACTGCAATAAAAAGGATTATTTTTGCACACATTCTTTTAGGACTAAAAGTGCAATTTTTCCGTTGATTATATATGAAGTTAGGTTGCATTCTCGTTTTTAAAATGTGTGTATTGCTAAAACATATATGAAGCAAGTATTAGATTCTAATAACAATAAAACATTTATATGTGTGCAGGCCGGCAAGGATATGAATGGTTTTTGGGCGGCATGCACAAGATTTGAATAAGTTAATAAGCCAGAAATTAAGAGTAAGCAAAAGGTGGCAGATATAATTGACAGATGATTCAACAAATTAAATCCGATGGACGTTAATTTAGATCCTCAAATTCAGTCAGGTACCTAGATCGATGTCCTGGAGAATGGTGAAGGCCTTGACTGGCCTCTTTAATGCATTTGAAATGCCATTTCTGGAAGGGTTATGTCCTAACATACTAAAAAGGAACTCTATAACATTTTTATTTGAATTAGGCATTTAGAAAATTCAATTACTTAAACACACTAATCTCGTTTCAACAATTTAGTTGTTCACCACACTGAATCTTATTGTTGATGGCGATAGGAAGCAGGAGGAGCATTGCCAAAAAACATTTAAGGTAATGAGGGCATGTACCCATATATATAAATCCTCCTATAATCATAATGTATTAATTGCACTCCGTCCAGAATGTGGTAGGTCCAGGTCTTTGACATATCCTTAGAAATGTCAAAGACCTGCGCATTGGGACCTAACATATTTCTGACCATGCAATATGAGTATACCAGATTGTTATAATTCGCTGTCAACCTAAAGATTAAGTGTTGTATAAAAGGATGAAGATCGCTGTGCTTAAACAATTAGACTACTCATTTTCTAAGATTAGTGTGTTTAAACAATTGGATTTATTAAACGAAATTTTAAAACTACATATTTCTTATACACAAAATTACATGATACTTCCTTATATATAGTAAGTTAAGACATAAAAGAACCTGTACACCCTTTTTTCTAGCTCATTTCTATATATAATTTCCTAGTTTTAGTTTCATTGCGAGAGTTTTTAGTCAAGATTGATAGGAATTTGATTTTTCGTTTATTCGTATTTTTGTATTTTGGATTACTCTTACCAATGATCTACGTTTAATTATGTGTTGGTATTATTACCGAAATTTGAATCAGTTTCTATCTTTGTGGTTGTCTCTGAATATGGTTTCTACCTTACATATTTTTTTTGGTCGGAAGAAGAAGACGATTTCTACCTTACATATATGTTGATTTCTACCTTTAAACTTATACTTAAATTTGAGTTGTTGATTATGGAATTTGATGTTGGTTTTAATATGAATTATATACTTTAGATTGTTAGAGTGATTGAGATATATGATGAGTTTTGATCTGGATCTGATCAGTTTACGACATTTATGCTACCTTTCGAACACTAACATAGAGGGAAGTATTATCCTATGTCTCAAATATACACCACCAGATTATAAACTTAGGATTGAATAGAGTTTCGATGATATGCGTTGATGAATTTGAGTTTGAACTTTTTGTTGGTTTTGTTGTACACTTGCACATACTAGATTAAAGGCTCACGTTTCAGCCTATATTCTGTTTAAATTTTGGAAGCTTTTAGCACCTTAATTACTTTTAGGCATTGTTCGGTTGGCCTTAATACACCACATAAATAAGCTAATATTGTCGGTTAAGTTGTTTGGTTGGCAAAAACAGAGCCTGGGATACGTCCATAGCCCGCAATGAATAATGCGGGCTTGTCTGATTGGGGATCCAACGGGGAGGCTCTGATAGCTTATCTGCCCGATTAAGGGCAAAAGTTATTAAAAATTAAATTTTCATATGGCCCCTCACTTATATAAATACAACCTGGAACCATAGTTTCATTCACCTCAGTCACTTCGTCTCTATTCCCCGCTCAAACTTCTCTCATCTTGCGTCGTTTGGAGAGTGTGAAGGTTAGGTGATATCGATTCTCTTGTTCACAATGTTTTCAAGTTCATATCATCTATGAAAACTGAGTTTGATTACACTTATTTTCTTCTACAGCGAACGGTTCTTTGGGGAGCGGGTGATTCGGCGGATTCGTCGAAGCACTTCTTCCGGACGCAGGATTTTCTTGGGTTCGACGCATCTCGAAGCATTTGTGGTATATATTGTTTGGTTCTCTTATTCACATTGTCCTGTTACCCATTTACTTTAGGGTCTTTATTTCTTAAATACATCTACAAAATATTTCATGGATATTCTTGGCAATGCACATACAGCAAACAATATAGAGAAGTTTTGGTATTGAAATGCAATCTAGTGCAGGTAAGAAGTCGAGTTTTCCAAATTAAGTCTTATGGTCTAATTTGATATTAGACGTTCATTTGTATTTACTTGTATTTTTGTTTTACATGTGATTTCCAAATTTATTGATTTTCCCCTTTCCAACTTTGATAGCGTAAATGGGTAAACATGCTTGTTGAAGTACCTTGAAAATTAAACACATATTTTGAAAAACATTAGTCTCACAACTAAATTTGATGCAGTATCAATGGCTCGATTGTGTCGGAGAAAGGCTGAAATTGTACTTGTTGTCGAGGAAATAATTTTTGAAATTATTTTCATGTTGAGCATGATGCTTAGTCGGTGTAGAAATAGGGGCATGCTAGGAAGGTCCAACATCGAGCGTTTGGTTAGATATAGGATGGCCGAGAGAATTCCAAGACAGATTCAACATATGAATGAGTTAATTGGACTGAGTGACAGTGATTGTTTCAATAACTTGCGCATGAACCGATCCACCTTTCACCATTTTTGTTATCTATTAAGGCACTCTGGAGGTCTTGTAGATAGCAAATATGTCTCAGTTGCAGAAAAAGTGGTCTTCTTCTTAAATGTTCTAGCTCATCATACAGAAGTTAGGATAGTGCAATTTAATTTCAAGTGTAGTGGTCAAACGGTTGATCACCACTTTCACAACGTGTTAAATGTTGTCCTTAAATTGCATGGCATTCTCATTGCCACTCCAACGCCAGTCGATGATAATTGCACTCACCATTGGTGGAAACATTTCAAGGTAATTTTAAAATTAAAATAAAATTCAAGATTAAATTTATTTCCTAATTAGACTTATTGTGTTCATTGATTGTAACATGTTTTATTTGGATCTGCTATATTTGCTGTAGGGTTATTTGGGTGCATTAGACGGAACCCTCATTAATGTAATTGTTCCTAAGTGTGACAAAGCAACGTATCGCTCACGAAAAGGGATATATCCGTAAACGTTCTTGCAGCTTGTGACAGGAGGATGCATTTTATATACATGCTTACTGGTTGGGAAGGTTCCACAGCGGATTCACGTATTTTGCGAGATGCACTAAGCAGGCCAAATGGGTTTAGGGTCCCACATGGTAACATACATATTACTTTACCTTTTGATCATGTATTTATGCACACTTTTAATATTTATTGCCTACACTTGTAATAGGTAACTTCTACCTCTGTGACAATGGGTACGCAAATGGTGAAGGATTGTTGACCCCGTACAAGATGGTTAGATACCACTTGAATGAGTGGAGCAATGGGCCTTCAAGTCCTCAGGACTACAAAGAATACTTCAATATGAACCATTCCATGGCTCGTAATGTAATAGAGCGGACCTTTGGTTTACTAAAGAAACGATGGGCAAGATTGAGCAGTGCTAGTTTCTATCCCATCACACCCATAACAAAGTGATACTAGCATGTCCCTTGATTCATAATTTTTTGCGCAATGAGATGACATATGATTCGTTGGATGGAAATCTTGAATCATTCACACTGCAACAAGCAGATAACGATGATGGAGAAAATTTCATTGACTCAGTGAACCTGTCACAAGCATGGTTAGACTGGAGGGATAATCTAGTTCATGAAATGTACTCTAGCTTTAGAGGGATTTCTTGATTCTTATAAAATCAAGACTTTGTAACTTAATCACGTTTTCATAAGTAGTAGGGGGTGACCAAAATTCTATGCACCAATTGGAATGTGTATTTTTTGAATTTATTGAGGTTTTATTTGTTTCTGATACAATTTGATTTTCTGCCAACCTTAACTATTGTCTTCATAATTTTTTTTTAAGTTTGATTATTTCATGGTTATCTTATTTAATTCTGAATTATTGTTCAGCCTGATTTATAATTTTTTCTCCTTATAGATTTGATGGAGGGTGGTAATGCTCCTGAAGTGGAAAAAAGGATACGAAATAGGAACGACAAGGGACGGAGGGGATGGAGTGCCCATGAAGAGCAGGTGTTGTCTGAAGCAATGAAACGAAGCATTCGCGAAGGCTGGAGGAATGAAAACGGGTTTAGAACAGGGTTTCTAACTGTATTGCACACCTACATGAAGCAAACACTTCCTAAAACCAATATCAAGGTTGACCCTCATATCAATTCCCGCATAACTGTATGGAAGAAAAACTACAGCACCCTATTTGAAATTCTGAAAAACACCGGTGTCAGATTGGACTCGATAACAAAGATGATTGAAGCTACTGAAGAACAATGGGATTTCTGGATTAAGGTGATACACCTCCACTAAATCTTTAATTCTTTAAGTCAATATTGTAAAAACTTAATTATCACCTTTTTTTTTACATTCAGTAGAAAGACCCGAACGCTCGACTTATGAGGTATAAGAGTTGGCCCCTTTACGGGGACTGGTGTGAAATATTTGGAGACACAACAGCGACGGGAGCGGGTGCTCAAGATTTTGGAAATGCAGCAGCACCACCACCTCCAGAGGTTAATGTTCCACTATCGCCTCCTCCTATGACTCCAGATATGGACGGGGATCACGGTTCGAACAGGACTCATGTTGAGAATGTGGATGAAAGCCAAACTCCGACCGGTTATGGTCAAACATGTGAAAGCGGTGATGCTGGGAAGACAAGCAGTGGACAAGAATCCAACGACACCGGATCCATTTGTGAACATAATGAACAATTTTTGTGACCAGGCATCTGCTAGACTATGTGAAATAGCTCACAGGATTGGGTATGAGCAAGACATGTCGTCAGCTAGAAAGTTGATATTCAAGTCCGTCTCCACTATGAACATGCTGACCAAGAAAGAAATGATGCGTGAAACTTCATTAATCGCCCACAACGCTGAGTACATGGATGTTTTCTTCTCATTGCCTGAAAATGATCGGATGGAGTGGGTCCTTATGCTTCTTAGTGGTGATATCTAATGACTTGCAAGTCTCACGTGCAAGCCATACTACATCTGTTGTTTTTGAATTTCCAAATCCCATTTGTGGTGATTTTATCTTGTTTTCTATCTATGGGTAACAAAGACAAGATTATATTAGCTAAATTTTGCAATGTTGTTGATGTGTAGACTTTTGGATGATCATTTTGATTGTAATATTGTTGTAGTGATTGGATGTTTAATCACCAAACATTGTTTCTAATGTTGTTGATTAGATTATTTTGTATAATGTTTCTATCAGATGTTTTCCTAGTTGATGACTTGCAGGCCTTTTGTAGATAATAGCTTTGCATCATCATTTTTTTTTTTGCCTACATAATTTGAAACAAAAATGCAGGTTTTATGAAAGGTGACTGGATTGCAGTTTTTTTGTCTACAAGAATTGAAAGTTGAATGCAGAACTTGGGCAAAAATTATGAAATAACTACACCAATTTGACATTACGAAATCACGCTCTTATAGAGAAACTTATGCACTTGAATTGATACATAAGTAGTTCACTTGCAAACATTAAGAGATAAAAAAAATAGCATCCCAAGTTCAACAATGTTTAAATCAGCTTGAAACATAGCAAAACTAATTAATAATACATTCCATTTTAATTAGAACTTCGCTCTGTCGCTTGAGTTTTCTGATCCATGACCTGCAAGTTCATTCCAAAATGAATTGTCGTGTGCTTGTTGAATTCTAGGAAAGCGTATTTGAGGATAGATCATTTGTGTGTTCAAGTCGCTCGATATTTGCTGAATTGGCTCTCTAGTTGATAGTACCCAACTGAATCTTCTTCCTCCAGAAAAATGCAACCCAATGCTTGAAAGAAGGGTTCACCTTGTTCTCAATAAGAGCGTCCTTGTCTCTCAGTCTACGAAGTAAATTCTCATATATATAAATTAAGTCACATTTCATAGTTCTTATTGTTCAAAAAATAATATTTGCTCAAGAAGAATTTACAGTTTGACATACATACCTTGCAAATACTAAGCCAAAGTTGTGGAGAACATTCTATTGTGTTTGTCTCGAGGTTATTATGGACTTCACTTATCTTGGTGATGTTGTTAAAAGAGTCGTATCGCCGACAAAGTTATCGCACAGTCGTCATGGCTGCTCCCAGAATTGTAGTTACCTTCTGTTGCCTCTTGGAGCAACCCTTCAATGAACTTTTTTTCAATATCCATGGTCCACTCACTGGTATAGAACATGCTGGCTTGTTTAGTACGTAGAAGAACTATTTGATGAACATCGGGCCATGCTTTTTCAAGTTAGAGTGTGTACTGCTCAACAACATACATATATATATTGCCAATATTCATTGATAGGGAACTGTTGCAATTTGAAATTTTTGTTTTGTCATTTACAATTTGGGTGCATATGTGGAGGAATATATTCCAATACCTTTTCTCATTTGAGGTCCCTACACTGCCAGGGGGGTAATATGCAGTCCAAAATGGCCTTAGCTTACACCTACTATCGCAAGTCTTTTCTTTTCTTCTAATATTTTTAAGAACGTGCCTGGTTTGATTATGTGGTGGAATGTTGCCGAGAATTAGGAATCTTGAATGGGAATTGCTTTCTCTTTTGTGAATTGGTGCAGGTAGCTTAAGGCAATAAGTGTATAGGAAGACATGGTTTACTTAGTTGGAGTAGTGATTATTTGCTCATAGCATCTTATTACTGATTTGTTTGACATTAATATACTAGAATTATTTTTCTCCATCATAATCATGAAAGTATTTGGATATTAAAGATATAGACAAAATAAAAATGATTTTAGTAGACGTGCGTGAATATTAACTCTACTTAAAATAGGCAATAACTTGTATGAGACCGTGTCATGGCATAAGACAACACAAATTAACACCCACCCCTACCAAAGTGTTAATAAATCAATGCCCTAGTTATACCCATTTCCATTACAAAACCTACTCTAAAAAAAGATGAGATATACGCATTTGACGATACATCTCAAATTATGGTCAATCTCTAATTAAAAATAATTTAACAAGTCCAATTTTTTATGCTTTGCATGACTTTTACTCGCATTTAATTATAATTGCCTGTACCTAATTTTTTGTATTGTTTTAACAAATTGGAATCACAAGCACAGAAGGGAAATGCAGGAGCTATGTATAAAATTGGAATATTTTATTACTTTGGTTTGAGAGGTGTGAGCGGGATCATTCTACGGCATTGCGGTGGTTTCGAAGGCAGTAGAGAAAGGCGAACCTAGTTCTATGGAGATATAATCTCTCACGTAAAAGCCATATTTAAATGCAAACAATTTTTTATTATGAAAATAGATGTGTACCCACACACATTTCTCACACAAGCAGAAACAACACTGAATTGAAAAACAATCTAGCACACATCGATTAAAACATAAGTTTCTAGGAAACAATAACAAGGGGGACAAGCAAATACATCTTTCCAGTTCTTGAAGGGTGAAGAAGATGCAACTGAACTTCGATCGGATGCCAGAGGGAATGGGGAGTGGGGAGGCCATTTGTAGACGTCATCGAACCTCCTCCGGGCTTTGAGTTGGAAGACAACCTACCTCTACTAGTGGTTGAGCTGCTCCCGCTGATGTACCAAGCAAGCTCATAGTTGTCTGTATCAGTTCCATCAACCTCTTGAGAAAGAACATCATGGTCCATAGATATAGGCTCTGTGTCACTAAAAATCTGAATCACCTCAGCAATCTCCTGCTCACCTCCGGGGACCTCTGGAACATCATTAAATACGAATCGCAAAGTATCGTACTCTTCCTCACCTCTTCTCATGTAGGCATAGGCCAAAACATGCACCTAAAACACAACATTTTCTTCTCATTGCAAGTTGTTGTAAATTTGGATGGTTGCAGACATAAAAAGATTGGATTAAGGAATACTCACCTGACAAATAGCATCTCAAGTTTCTTCACTAGCTTGGACAACATTAGTGGTGGGGTTGTGGACCACTCCGGGGTATTGGATTACGTAGTTGGATACTTGATATCGATTGTACAACTTGTGAAACTGGTCTAGGCAATCGTCGTAAGAAAACTGGGTTGCAAAAACACCATTCACACAATCCCTACAGTAGATAATAGCACGACGATTAGCATTTCCCCTAATAATGAGGTTCCCAGCAATGGTCTGTTCCGCAAGGCCTCTGATAAAAGCATCATCAACCTCTCGAGTCCACCCAGCATTTTAGAAGACCCTGTCTGGGTTCATTGACCCCCTCGGAGGCATGCTGAAATAGTATAGAAGAGGAATGCAATTTCAGTACAATCAATAGTTGTATTTAAAGTTCAAATTCAATGGAAACAACAAAAAGTATATTGTGTAAAAATTACCTCAGTCACTGTTTCTCCCCAGTTTTTTTGCATGCACACATCTCTTCAAAGTCACGGAATATATTCCCTCTTATCTATAGCCTTGTTTGTATTATATTGCATGCATCTCTTCAAAATCAGGGAATATATTCCCCTCTTATCTATAGCTCAACATATTAAATTTGCAAGACTAGAAAGGACAGATTTAAAAAGCATGAATGATAACAAACAGGACTAAGAATGCTGCAGTAAAAGGTTACTCAATGGAATGGCATGAGTGATAAAAAAGATTACTGCAAATCATATTACAAACCATGAACTAGCAATTACTTAAAATGATCAACCCATCCCAAACAATACAAACCGATGCAATTAAAATCAAACACAAACAAGGATAATACTGACACCTAAAACAATTAGTGTTATGCATAATTAAATTGACCAAGCAACAAACCTAACAAAACTAAAATAAATGCCAAAAACAAATGATAATTAAAATAGAGACCTAAAACACAAGTGGGTGAACTGGCAATTGTGTTTGAGTGTGCAAAGCTCCTGCATCTGATTGAATCATTTGCTTAATTGGATGGTGATGAGAGATATCAAATTGATTACACGCAGCGTCGTAAGTGGAGTGTGCGGAATTCGAAGATTCTGTGAATTTTCCGGCATTCAATTCATCACACCATACGAAATGTCCAGGGTGTTTGGAAGCGTTGGGGCATTTATAGTAATAACGACCTGTTATTTGCTCCGTTTCCAGCACAACGCATTATCATCTTACCATTTCCACAGTAGCATTCTGGTCCAAATGTCAACTTTTCCTCACACGTACTGTAGAAACGGACAAATTAAAAAATTCGGCCATCTAATTTAAATCATTACTGGAAATATTGAACGAAAGTATACACTATTGACAGGAGATCTAATTATAATGTTCCGACATAGTTCAATAAGAGTATCACCTTAGACAAAAATTACGTTGTCCGAATATGTGCAAAGTCAATCACCGGTCGTGAACTGTGATTCGCAAACAAGAGGGAAACCCCGACCGCCAATCCGGAAGATTTGGTGCCGGAAAGCGAACAATCACCGATAGGTGTGGTTGATTCAGTGGCTGAGACTTGAAAGAAGTCGAGGAGAAAACTGGAAAGTCCAAACCCTTAGCAGCGCTGGGAATTCTTTATTTGATTTTCTATTATTATTACATTTTTATTAGATTTGCTAGCACCAAACCAAATACATTATTGTATAATATTAAGTTCATTTAGCTGGGCCAACCAAACATCCTAAACCATCTTTTTTAGTAATAAATAAGGTCTTTTCCAAACCAGGCTTTTTAATAGGCCCATTGGGGATATTAAAACCAAACGGAGCCTTGGTCTATAAATAGAGGTTTGTTTGTTGTAAGATATTGATTTTGATCATATTTAATTAAATATTAAATGATAATTTAATTAGTGATTATGTATAAATGGAATTACACCTCACTCTAAGATCAAGTATAAACCACTCATCCATCAGATTAAGTCACACTCTAATTACTGAATTTGAACCCCTTTTGTTTCCCATAAAACATGAGTTCCATAACTTGCCTGCGGTTTCAGAGCATAGATATTCTCCTATCTTTCCTATAGATTGCTTGAGATTAATTATATAACTGTTTGAAGAAATTTATAAGATCTTTGGGGGCTTGTGATTAAGCTCTCAAAGTGTTTGGAGGACCTTTCAATGGCACCAATGCCATTCCATCAGACTTGTCTTAGTGAAATAATTTGACTGATCTTGTTTTTGTCTTGCCTAGATAATGTAGGAATCATTTTTATTGGAAGATGCAACTAAAGTAGCTTGTATGAGTCATCTAGCTAACCGTTAAAGGGGGAATACATTTTTTAAGACCAACAACTTAGGGGAGGTAGCAAAAGAACACTACAAAAAAAACACTGTTTTGCGACGGATTTTCCGTCGCAAACAGTGTTTTGCGACGGATTCTGCGACTGACACATATCCGTCCCTAAAACAGCCGTAGCTAATTATTGCGACGGATTTTGCCATCCGTCGCAAAATTGGCGGGTCAAACCCGGCCGGGTTGCACAGAATTTGCGACGGACAGTAGTCCGTCGCAAATCTTTCGGGTTAGACCCGTTCGGGTCAACAACATTTGCGACGGTCAAATTCCGTCGCAAATGTTTATATATATTTTTTTTATTTTTTTCTGTTATAATTTGCGACGGGCTATTTTCTGTCGCAAAGTTCAACATTTGCGACGGAATTAGCCGTCGCAAATTACCGAGCCTATATAAAAAAAAAGTGGCTCGCGTGGTTCGAGCCCGGGCACCCGGTGCGGGCGGGGCAGGCGCGGACCACTGGGCCACCTGGTCCATTGCTTATTATATACAGCCCACCTTCTATATTAGTCTTATTAGGCCTTGAACAATTAATCCAATTTTGCGCCCAAGGGGAATCGAGCACGGGACCTCTTGTGCAAGAGGAGGGGGCGCGCGCCACTAGGGCGCAAGCTACTTTCGTTCATTTTTATGCAATTAATTGTATATGTATTCAAATTAAGTCTTTTTTTTTATAATTCACCAAATTAATTTATTTTCGTATCTAAGTTGTTTATTAAAATATTTTGGCCAACTATTTTTTTTATTTTGTAAAATTATTTATTTCGACAATGCATAATTTCATAATTCGTTCATTTATACGCAATTAATTGTATATGTATCCAAATTGACTCTTTTTTTTCTATAATTCACCAAATTAATTCATTTTCGTTTCTCACTTGTTTTTATAAATGTTGTGGCCATTTAATTTTTATTAGTTTGGTAAAATTATTTATTTCGACTCCCGCTTAAATTTATAATTCCTTCATTTGTATGCAATTAATTGTATATGTATCCAAATTGATTCATTTTTTTCCATAATTCACAAAATTAATTCATTTTCGTTTCTCACTTGTTTTTATAAATGTTGTGGCCATTTAATTTTTATTAGTTTGGTAAAATTATTTATTTCGACTCCCGCTTAAATTTATAATTCGTTCATTTGTATGCAATTAATTGTATATGTATCCAAATTGATTCATTTTTTTTCCATAATTCACCAAATTAATTCATTTTCGTTACTCACTTGTTTTTATAAATATTGTGGTCATTTAATTTTTATTAGTTTGGTAAAATTATTTATTCCAACTCCCGCTTAAATTTATAATTCGTTCATTTGTATGCAATTAATTGTATATGTATCCAAATTGATTCATTTTTTTTTCATAATTCACCAAATAAATTCATTTTTCATTTTCATAGTTATATATACAATAATTTAGTAATTCTAATCGTCGTCTTCTTCCTCGTCATCCTCATCATCATCTTCATCCTCATCCTCATCCTCATCCTCATCCTCATCATCATCATCATCTTCTTCTTCTTCTTCTTCTTCTTCTTCTTCTTCTTCTTCTTCTTCTTCTTCTTCTTCTTCTTCTTCTTCTTCTTCTTCTTCTTCTTCCTCATGATTACTTTCAATCATTACCATTTCTGGATTTGCAGCAAGTAAATCGACAAAAATATCCACACCTGCTTGATCAACCTCTGTTTGAGCCTCTTGTATCTCTATTTGAAATAGATCTGTCGGTTCTACAACATCTTTGTTTGACGGATTAGAAACTTCAACCAATGATCTTGCCTTCACTTTGCAAACTATCCTCAAGCTGGGCCTACTTGATCCAGGGTATTTGCAATAATATACCTGAGATGCTTGTGTTGCAAAAATATAGGGATCATATGCCGCCGGAAACTTCTTTCCGGTGTTGATATCAACAATCTTGTAGTTTTTGTCGACTCTTGTTCCTTGGTTCCCTGGATCATACCATTCACACAAGAACAACACTATCATCCTCTTCGGCCAACCCGGATATTCTATTTCAACTACTTCTTACAGTACTCCATAGTAATCGATGGGTTCTTCGTTGTAGTTTGCACCGGTAACGCAAACACCACTGTTTGTGGTCGATTTCGTTGAAGCATACGCTTCAGTATGAAATTTATATCCATTTGTGTAATATCCATGGTATGATACCACACTACGTAGTGTTCTTTTGCTCAGAGCTTCAAGATGTGGGTTGTTATTAAGTAGGCCATTTTGTCCCTGTAAATATTAAATTATCATGTATAAAAATAATAACATATTTGTTATAGGGTAAAAATCATATAATTATGTTATACTCACGTAACGTTGGAACCAAAACATAAAATCATTGCGGATGGATTGAAAAATTGTTGCATCTGTGATGTCTGGTTCTACTTGACGCTTATACTCACAGAACATCCTTATATATCAGAAAAAAGAAATTAATTACTTTTCAGATATCAATAGTATACATATTGTAAAAAGCTCAACTATAAAATTAAATTACTTACTCTATATACGGTTGGACTTCAGGACAATTCATCAAAACATATTAATGTATTGTTTCTTCTTCAATACTGCCCCTGAACGGTCGTTTGGTGCCCTTACCCATTGGTCGACCCGGATGCAAAAATACAGATAACATACCTTCAACATCACGAAGGGGATGGTCTACTCCACGACCATCGTAATTGCAAGGCACATTTCTGATTCTGGTTTGAACTTGATCACCGAAGTAGTAAGAACAAAATGCTCCAACCTCTTCAGTAAGGTATGCATTAACAATTGATTCTTCGATGTGGGCCGCATTTCCAATATTGAGCTTTAAGTTGTGCAAATACCTAAAACAAGAAGTGTTAGAAAATTTATTCAGTATTGATCTTAAAAGTCGATCTAAAAAATGGTATAGAATTACCTCTCAAAAGGGTACATCCATCGATACTGTACGGGACCAGCAATTGAGGCTTCATACGCTAAGTGTACGGGTAAGTGCTCCATCGAGTCGAAGAAGCTGGGTGGAAAAATCCGTTTAAGTTTGCATAGAATAACAGAGATCTTCTCATCCAAACGCCTCATGTCCTCAACTGTAATCGTTGATGCCGTTAAGTGTCTGAAAAAGAGACTTAATTCCGTGATGGCACTCCATACATTCTTGGGAAGTGAGTACCGAAATGCAATAGGTAAGAGTCGTTGTATGAACACGTTACAATCATGACTCTTCATTCCAGACACCTTTTCGGTTTCCGTGTCAACTTTGTCTCCCAAATTCGACACATAATTGTCAGGGAAGCTCAACTCTTTCACCCACTTACACAAATTCTTCCTTCCTGCTTTACTAGTTGTGTAAGAGGCCTGGGGATATGTTCTTGTCTACTCATCCTTGTGTAGGGAAGCACGAGAACAGAAGAGCCTCAACTCATCTCTGAATTTTGAAGTGTCTTTGGTCTTCCCTTCAGTACCCAGGACCGTATGAAACAAGTTGTCGAAGACATTCTTCTCTATATGCATCACATCCAAATTGTGTCGAATCAACAACTTGCTCCAATAAGGTAAGTCCCAAAAGATACTTCTCTTCTTCCAACCACTCAGGATGCATTTATTGTGCTCCATTGCACCCGCCTCAGTTGTCTTCATCAAATCAGTGACTGTAATCTCATACAACAACGAATCACCTGAAATAATTAATTTATATATGCTTAACTTATTTATATGAGACACATAGACATAAGTAGTGATTCAGTACCTAGACATATACCTGATCGAATTCGTGGTCTTGGGCGGCCTACTGCATTTTTACCCTTTAGAAAGTCTGTTAATTTGTTCCTCCGAAAGGGATGATCAGGAGGAAGAAACTTGCGATGGTTGTCAAAACATGACACTTTTCTACTCAATGGAAGGTAGAATGAATCAGAACCGTCCATACAATACAGGCATGCTAGTTTTCCTGCTGTTGACCACCCAGACAACATAGAAAATGCTGGAAAGTCACTAATGGTCCACAAAAGTGCAGCTTGCATCGTGAAGTTCTGCTTCCTATGAACGTCGTAGGCCTCAACCCCCGTATGTAACGCCCCAAACCCAATATATATTAATATTATCGAATTCGAAGTGTTATTGTGATCAAAAGTCCGAACTATAAAATTTTTGAAGGAAAATAACGGGAAAGAGAGATGATGAGTTTTTATGCAGCGGAAGAAATGGGTAGAATAGTTTTAATAAGTATCTTACACACATATATGTGTACATAAAGCATAGTATTAACAGAAATATTTTTTTTTAAGTGGGGAACTCCGTGTCGTCTCTATTACTGTCCTTGCTCCACGAAATCATAATCTGCAAGGGGTTAGGAAAATGGGGCGTGAGAATTGAATTCTCACATATGGGTGATTTGCAACATCATGGGATTGGTAAATCCGAAATATATTAAGTTATACTCATTGATAAAGTGTTTATTTTATTTAATCAGTTTCATATAAAATTTAAACGGCATTTAAATATATTTCGCATAATATAATTGAAATAACACAAGTTGATTCACATTAGGGCAAAGCCCAAAACATATCACATATTATCATAAACTAACAAACCATAAACGTACGATCATTCCACTTCCAACAAAGTTACTCTTTTCAACTCCAACCAATTCCATCAAAGTTACTCTTTTCAACTCCAACCAAAACTTACTTCATCCAACCACACAAACTCACATCATCCAACCACAACATCCCTCAAAATAAGCAAGTATCAATGGCCTTCTTCCCAGTGCGTCAAACGACAGCTGACCGGGGACCAGATCTACTTGATCAACAACCTTGATTCCGAGGGCGTCCCCGACAGCGGCCCCGGAGGTCGGATTTAAAACTCGATCCCGACTCCGTACATACTGACTTTCCACAAAACTGACTCAATAAACTTTACAAAGAATAATACTTGACTGACAACTGAACTGATTCATGCTCACGTAAGGTGTTTACTCATGTAGTGGTGATCAATTCACAAAACAATAGGCTAATATATAACATATATAGTTATATCACATAATCCAAACAGTTATATAGATAGGTGTTACATTTATGTTGGATTAGATATTTTTTATTTGATTTAATCGAGTTCAGGAAATACCCGCACGACGTTATTATTAGCAGATCAATCAACAGATCATCACCCACCTGTTTGCTCCGGGTCCCGTGAATGATGTATAGACAGAGGGTCGAGTCCTCCGTGCGTGTCCCGAATAGTATAGAATCGAGTCCCAAATTCGGCAGCCTAACGGCGTTCGATTGGTGGCTCGTCGGATAATTTTGGCGGCATAACGACGCCGTTCTAGATTTCCCGAAAACAATTCAAGCAGCCATACGTTCTTCAATTAAAAGAGTAGAGGCGGACGGCTTTGGCTGTTGGGTGAAGAGCGGCGTTTGGCGGAACGTGGCGTCGCGACGGCGGCGCTGGGTTTGAGGAGGCGACGGCGAGCGTCGCTCGACGGTGGTCGTGGCTGGAGAGGAGAGGGCGGGGGTCGCGTCTGGGCGGCGCTACGGCGATGGCTTGGTGGGAGAGACGGCGCAATGCGAAGGGCGGCGTCTCGAAACAGAGGCGACGGCGGTGCTCGGTTTCTGCTTGCGAGAGGCATCGCGGCGGCTGTTGGCGAAGAGGACGGCGGTGATTTTCGATTGGAGGAGGAGAAGAAGGCGTTGGCGTCGCGGCTGGAGACGGAGGTGCGATCGGCGGAGATGGAGGGAGAAGGCGACGGCTGCGGCTCCGATGTGCGAAGGAGGGCAGCGGCGCGGCGGTGTTCGTGGCGAGATGGCGGCGCTTGGAGCGGAGCTGGGCAGCGACCATGGGACCGTGGCGGCGGTCGTCCGCCGGAAAGAGAAGAGAGAGAAGGCTGTAGTTTCTCTTTGAAGCCAGAGTGAAAGCTGCGTATTTTTAGAGAGAGAGAAAGGAACGCGTTTTGGTTATTAGAGAGAGAGAAAACTGAGAGTGAAATTGGGAATTCTGATTTTGGGGAGGAAGAGGCGTACGCGTTTTTTGCTTCTTGGAGGAGAGAAGGAGATATGTATTGGAAATTAATTTCTTAATTGTTTAATTTTAAAGGATGGAATAATATGTGGTGGAAATTAATTCTCTAATTAATTTAATTCAAAAAGGAAAGTATATTATGTGGTTATGAATTTACCCCTTTTAATTCAGATATTTTCGTTCCCATTTGATACGGTTTAGGGATCGTTTGGTTCACGAGATTAATCACGATTTGAAAATTAATACAGTTTTAAGATTCGAATAATATTTTATAGCATTTGAGTTATTCTCAGTAATTTATACGGATCGAAATCCTAATTTCAAACTTGAATATTTAATTTCTCGTAGTCCTTCATTCGTTTGAAAGATCCGATTCTTTCTACGAATTTAGGAATTTATAAAAAGGGTATATATTTAAATTACACAAAAGCACACAAAATAATAAAATAAAAAGAAACAAAGATAAAAAATAAAATAAGGGTTCTAGGAATATAAAAGGTATAAAACGGGACGGGGTATTACATCCTCACCCCCTTAACATAATTTCGTCCCCGAAATTCAGCTTCTAGGTATTGCTTAGGTATTGAGGGTATTTGGTTAGGACTTCATCCTCTATTTCCCAAGTTGTTTCTTCTTTCTCGTGTCGGCTCCACTGGACTAGAACTAATGGTATTTCTTTATTCCTTAATAATTGTAACTTCCTTCCTAGGATAGTAACTAGAACTTCTTCATAAGTCAGGTCACAACTTAAACCTAAATCTATACGACTAAAAACAGGGTTTGGATCGCTTATGTACTTCCTGAGTGTAGATATGTGAAACACATCATGCACTCGTGATAACTCTGGTGGTAGTGCTAAGCGATAAGCCACATCCCCGATTCTATTCAGGATGTCAAATGGCCAATTGTATCGCGACTTTAGCTTACCTCTTTTACCAAAATGGATTAGACCTTTCATTGGTGCCACTCGGAGAAATACTTTATCGCCAATGTCGAATTGTAAATCTCTTCTCCTAGCGTCCGCATATGATTTCTGACGGTCTTGAGCCGCTTTGATTCTTCCTTTAATCTTTGCGACTATCTCAACCGATCTTTCAACTAGTTCGGGTTCGAGAATCTTTCGAATTCCGACTTCATCCCAACAAACTGGTGATCTACACCTTTTCCCGTAAAGTGCTTCGTACGGTGCCGTTTGTATTGTCGCCTGATAATTGTTGTTATATGTGAACTCTACAAATGGCAAGTGGCTCTTCCAACTTCCTGCAAGATCTAGAGCGCAAGCTCTCAGCATACCTTCGAGTGTCTGGATAGTTCTTTCCGATTGTCCATCAGTCTGCGAGTGGTATGCGGTGCTGAATTTCAATTCAGTCCCTAAGGCTCATTACAGACTTCCCCAGAACTTAGAGGTAAAACGGGGTCTCTATCGAGACTGGTACACCGTGCAGTCTAACTACTTCTTCTATGTATAGTTAGGCGAGCTTGTCCAATGTATACGTCGTTATAACAGGGATAGAGTGGGTAGTTTTCGTAAGTCTATCTACGATAACCTAAATGGCATCGTGATTTTTCACCGTTTTCGGAAATCCGGTGATAAAATCCATAGTGATGTTCTCCCATTTCCACTCTGGCATCTCCAGAGGATGCAACAACCCTAGAGGTCATTGGTGATCTGCTTTAACTCATTGGCAGGTTAAACAGCTCCCGACGAATTGAGCTATCGATCTCTTCATACCCTTCACCAAAAGTTTCCTTCCAGTTCCCGATACATCATCGTCTATCCGGGGTGAATGGTGTACGGAGTGTTATGTATCTCTTTCAGAATTTTATTCCTCATTCATTCATCCTTAGGCACACAGATTTTGTTATCGAACATCAAAGCTCACTCAGTACTCAATACGAACCTCTAAATGGTTCCTTCCTCAGCGCACTTACGTATTCCTCTCAAGAATTTATCATTCTTTTGCGCTCCTAGGATCCTTTCTCGTAAGGTCGGTTATAGGGTGAACGCGTAAACCATGGTATCTGCACAATGCTGTGTGGAAAATTCTAGGTTTAGGATGAACTGGTACTATATCTTACTCCACTCAAAATAGTTTTGCCTAACTACTTACTCTAAAACTTCTGGTCCAAAAAGGGTGGTAAACCTTAGTGGGGAGGTTTGATTTTTGAAAGGTCCCCCATTAGTTAAAGCCAAAATAACTTCTCGGTTTTCTTGGTCGACTAAGTTTGTTGTCACTCTACCTGATCTAAGACTTAGAAGGTCTTCTAGTCCTCAAGCATGCAAACTTTTCTTCCTACATAGTTGCAAATTTTCCTCTACTTCGAAGTCCACTATGTATCCCATAGATAAAAATCAATTGTCCTTTCTTTTTCAACTAAAGTATTCCCATAACATATAAATGTTAATCTTAACACGTAAGACTTAAGATCACATCTAGCTTACTCATTCCACAAAAAGGCTCTTCTTAAGCTTAAAATCTTATGTTATCCCAAAACAAAGTAACTATGTCCATGTTTCATATTCCTTCTTATGCATAAAACTAGTTCGTTTTCAATAACGTCTAGCTATTCAACTTAAGAACGTGCAGTTCAGTTTCTATTTGATGTTCATCCAAGTCTATCTCCAATCAATTCACTTGGCTTTAGGTTCTCATTGTATTCCTCAAAAGTTCACTTTCACTTAAGGTCTATTCTTCTATACTTTATATCCTCAAATTTTCTTAAGTTCTTAGACACGAGTGAGTGAGATGCTCTAGTACTAATCGATACATAAGCAGTTGATCTAAAATTCACACTTGCTGAATTTGGAATAAAACTTCTCTCGTCTCATTGTCTTTAAGACTGCCTTAAGATGTTCTTCGTGTTGCTCTTTGCTCTTAGAGAACACAAGACGATGACGAATTGGTCCAGGTACGGATGAAACACTCTATTCATCAGATCCATGAAGATCGCCTGAGCATTTGTTACTCCAAAAGGTATCACGGTGAACTCGAAATGTCCATATCAAGTCCGAAATGCTGTCTTCGGGATATTCTCGCTCTTGACCTTTAGCTTGTGGTAACCAGACCTCAGATCGGTCTTTGAGAATACCGTAGCATTCTTCAACTGGTCGAACAAGTCTTCTATCCTCGGAAGAGGATATTTGTTCTTAATGGTCAGTTGATTGAGACCTCAGTAGTCTATGCACATACGGAAAGTTCCATCTTTCTTCTTCACGAACAACACGGGTGTTTCCCATGGTGATGCACTAGGCTTGATGAACTTCTTTTCAAGCAAGCATTGCAGTTGTTCCTTCAGTTCTTCTAATTCCTTTGGTGCCATTCGATAGGATGCTTTAGATACTGGTGCTGCCCCATGTATCAAGTCGATGGAGAACTCTATCTGACGATCAGGAGGCAACCCGATTAATTCCTCAGGAAACACGTCCAGATATCCATCCACAATTGGCACCTTGATGCGCAACTTGTCGTCTTTCTCTCCTGCTGAGATGTGGACGAGGTAAGCTTGGCATTCCTCCTTTCGTAATATCGCTACAGCTTGGATTGCCGATATTATTCGGGTTTCCTTCTTGGTCTTGATTTCACGAAACGTGAAGCGTTGACCATTACGGGTTTTGAGGTCAATCTCTCGTTCTGCGCATTTTATTATCGCTTCGTCCTTTGTTAACTAGTCAAAGCCTAAGATTATGCCAAAGATTTTCATCTCAAGGGTGTGAAGATCGGACTCTATTAGGTGATCGCTTAGCATTAGGGGTAAACCTTAAAATCGGTCCTTAATTTCCATAGTAGTTCCAGACATTTTTTAGCGCGGCCTGCTGAGGTGGCTTAGGTTCAGCCTAAGGAGGTGGGTTCTGTCCTATAGGATTCATTGGTATAGTAATAGGGTTAACGTGGGGTCGTCCACGTCTACGTCCTGGTGCCATTCTAAAGGTGGTTCTAATCGGAAAAGAATAATATTGTTACAATACGTATAGGTGTGAGAAAGTTATAAAAACATAATCGGATTAACCAAAATTAACATAAAACGTTCACTGAAAACATGTGTGGTACGTAATTCACCAGCTGCGCATTGGGGCCCCAATGGTACAGTGCTAACATTCGCACAGTATTCTAGGAACTAGTAATGTGTCATTAAGTGATAATCAGATAAAATATGACATTTAATATATAAAGCAAGTAAAACACATTGACAAGTAGTGAGCACATAATAAGTATATATATATCTAAAAGTTTTGGTCCTACGGAGGTCAGTCTCCTTACATTACATCATAGAATACAAAAGACTTCTAAGTATAATTCTAACGCATCGTATCCTTGCATCAGTACGGACCACGAGCGACAAAAGGAGTGGGTTAAAGCTATGCTGCTATGGTCTAAGTAAAACGGTCATACATCTGACTACTACTATATGTCAGGAAAGGGTGGTACATCTATGTTGTACGTATTTGTGACTACATCAAAAGGATAACTGTTTAAAAGGATTTGATCACTCTGACTGATCACTACTATCATACGGAAATACCCATCGTCGACTTTTTCCTAGGTATGTCTCCAAGTGAATGTGGGGTCTTTGAACTGGGTCTTCTATTCTCATCCGTTCGAGTAGTCTTACAGCGATAGGACAGAGAACGACTCAGTAACCCTTCTGGCAAAACGAATCACGGCTGTCAAATATGTCTCCTCGTGGGATGTCGGAGTGGCTCTTGCCTTTGCACGAAGTCTCGTGAACTGAGTTATAAACACACTTATAGATTCTAAGGTTAGCTAAGTGTCTTCTAATTATCGGGATATAACTATCTTAGGTGGATTCTTATATGGAAAGGAAATCCCTAGTCAAAATTTTAGTTATTCAGAAACATTATTTAAACAATTAAGGCACATAGTTCAAATAATCATATAACATCATTTATGAAGTATATAAATTTACACAAATATATTTATTTCTAACATTCACTAATTATCTGCATTTTAATAGTAATATAAACGACATTTCGTGGTTCTTTCTACACCTCGTAGGTGTTGTTTCGAGTTCTCGATCTTTTGATTGAAGTTTTGTTATGAAAGTCAAGATGTCGCTATCATAAACTTTTAGGCAATAAAATAAGAACATACATTCGAGGAGCTTCTGACGGTAATAGGAGACACATTTCCCCTCAAGTGATTTAATTAGTGATTTATACTTACATGATAAGAAAATTTAATAAAGAAAGAGAGTTTTGGTTTGAAGAAAACAATGATTTGGGTTTTGGTCCGAAAGTTTTGAACGTAAGCTCTGATACCACCTGTAACGCCCCGAACCCAATATATATTAATTATATCGAATTCGAAGTGTTATTGTGATCAAAAGTCCGAACTATAAAATTTTTGAAGGAAAATAACGGGAATGAGAGATGATGAGTTTTTATGCAGCGGAAGAAATGGGTAGAATAGTTTTAATAAGTATCTTACACACATATATGTGTACATAAAACATAGTATTAACAGAAATGTTTTTTTTTAAGTGGGGAACTCCGTGTCGTCTCTATTACTGTCCTTGCTCCACGAAATCATAATCTGCAAGGGGTTAGGAAAATGGGGCGTGAGAATTGAATTCTCACATATGGGTGATTTGCAACATCATGGGATTGGTAAATCTGAAATATATTAAGTTATACTCATTGATAAAGTGTTTATTTTATTTAATCAGTTTCATATAAAATTTAAACGGCATTTAAACATATTTCGCATAATATAATTGAAATAACACAAGTTGATTCACATTAGGGCAAAGCCCAAAACATATCGCATATTATCATAAACTGACAAACCATAAACGTACGATCATTCCACTTCCAACAAAGTTACTCTTTTCAACTCCAACCAATTCCATCAAAGTTACTCTTTTCAACTCCAACCAAAACTTACTTCATCCAACCACACAAACTCACATCATCCAACCACAACATCCCTCAAAATAAGCAAGTATCAATGGCCTTCTTCCCAGTACGTCAAACGACAGCTGACCGGGGACCAGATCTACTTGATCAACAACCTTGATTCCGAGGGCGTCCCCGACAGCGGCCCCGGAGGTCGGATTTAAAACTCGATCCCGACTCCGTACATACTGACTTTCCACAAAACTGACTCAATAAACTTTACAAAGAATAATACTTGACTGACAACTGAACTGATTCATGCTCACGTAAGGTGTTTACTCATGCAGTGGTGATCAATTCACAAAACAACAGGCTAATATATAACATATATAGTTATATCACATAATCCAAACAGTTATATAGATAGGTGTTACATTTATGTTGGATTAGATATTTTTGATTTGATTTAATTGAGTTCAGGAAATACCGGCACGACGTTATTATTAACAGATCAATCAACAGATCATCACCCACCTGTTTGCTCCGGGTCCCGTGAATGATGTATAGACAGAGGGTCGAGTCCTCCGTGCGTGTCCCGAATAGTATAGAATCGAGTCCCAAATTCGGCAGCCTAACGGCGTTCGATTGGTGGCTCGTCGGATAATTTTGGCGGCATAACGACGCCGTTCTGGATTTCCCAAAAACAATTCAAGCGGCCATACGTTCTTCAATTAAAAGAGCAGAGGCGGACGGCTTTGGCCGTTGGGCGAAGAGCGGCGTTTGGCGGAACGGGGCGTCGCGACGGCGGCGCTGGGTTCGAGGAGGCGACGGCGAGCGTCGCTCGACGGTGGTCGTGGCTGGAGAGGAGAGGGCGGGGGTTTCGTCTGGGCGGCGCTACGGCGATGGCTTGGTGGGAGAGGCGGCGCGATGCGAAGGGCGGCGTCTCGAAACAGAGGCGACGGCGGTGCTCGGTTTCTGCTTGCGAGAGGCGTCGCGGCGGCTGCTGGCGAAGAGGACGGCGGTGATTTTCAATTGGAGGAGGAGAAGAAGGCGTTGGCGTCGCGGCTGGAGACGGAGGTGCGATCGGCGGAGATGGAGGGAGAAGGCGACGGCTGCGGCTCTGATGTGCGAAGGAGGGCAGCGGCGCGGCGGCGTTCGTGGCGAGACGGCGGCGCTTGGAGCGGAGCTGGGAAGCGACCCTGGGACCGTGGCGGCGGTCGTCCGCCGGAAAGAGAAGAGAGAGAATGCTTTGGTTTCTCTTTGAAGCCAGAGTGAAAGCTGCGTATTTTTAGAGAGAGAAAAAGGAACGCGTTTTGGTTATTAGAGAGAGAGAAAACTGAGAGTAAAATTGGGAATTCTGATTTTGTGGAGGAAGAGGCGTACGCGTTTTTTGCTTCTTGGAAGAGAGAAAGAGATATGTATTGGAAAATAATTTCTTAATTGTTTAATTTTAAAGGATGGAATAATATGTGGTGGAAATTAATTCTCTAATTAATTTAATTCAAAAAGAAAAGTATATTATGTGGTTATGAATTTACCCCTTTTAATTTAGATATTTTCGTTCCCATTTGATACGGTTTAGGGATCGTTTGGTTCACGAGATTAATCCCGATTTGAAAATTAATACAGTTTTAAGATTCGAATAATATTTTATAGCATTTGAGTTATTCTCAGTAATTTATACGGATCGAAATCCTAATTTCAAACTTGAATATTTAATTTCTCGTAGTCCTTTATTCGTTTGAAAGATCCGATTCTTTCTACGAATTTAGGAATTTATAAAAATGGTATATATTTAAATTACACAAAAGCACACAAAATAATAAAATAAAAAGAAACAAAGATAAAAAATAAAATAAGGGTTCTAGGAATATAAAAGGTATAAAATGGGACGGGGTATTACACCGTAGACCACAAAGATTTCAACTCTTTAATCAATGGCTGGAGATATACATTCAATTTATGCTTGGGGTTGTGGGGTTCAGGCACCAAAATACTAAGAAATATATGTTGAGGCTTCATGCACAACCAAGGAGGTAGATTGTACGGTCATAATGAATACTTTTTTTCGTGCATTCCAAATGGAGCAAAACCATCCGTGCACAAGTCTAACCTCACATTTCTCATCTCCCTTGCAAAATCTGAAAACTCCCTATTAAGATGTATCCATGCCTCTGAGTCTGCAGGATGCCGCATCTCTCCAGAATTCTCACTAGAACACTCCTCAGCATATCATGTCATGTTTTTACCCGTGGCACTAGACTGATACAACCTCTCTAGACGAGGAGTGATGGGAAGGTAATACATTGCCTTATAAGCCTTCAACTGCACTTTCTTCTTACTTTTTGTACGACCAGATGGTTTGTACCGTGGGTGACCACACATCTTGCAATCATCCTCATCCTCATCCCAAAATAACATGCAACTGTTTGTACAACAATCAATCTTCTCAAAGGGTAGACCCATATCCTTCAAGAGCCTCTTGCTCTAATAGAAATTATCAGGCGCCGTGTTGTCTTCAGGTAGAGCTCGTTTGAACAATTTAGCAAATTGATTGAACACTTTTTGACTGACCTTGCCTTCATTTTTTATGTTCAACATTTGAGCATTGAATGACAACTGCGTCTCAGTCTCACAACCAGGAAACAACTTTTGATCAACGGTTTTAAGCATATCAAAAAACTTCTTTGACCGATGATTTGGTTCCTCCTCCATAGGTGTTTCATTGAATTGTGGTTGACCACCCAAAACAGATTCTGCAATCATAATCCGTTATCTAGTAGGTTCATCCTCTATTTGTGGCTCAAATTGAGTATACGGAACATAACTTGAACCACCAACATCAGAACTTCCACCACCGCTCCACCCAGTATACCAGTATTCTACGTTTTTTATGTCAACATTCCACCGTTGTTCACCGTGACTGGTCCAGTTGTAATAACGGGGAACAAAACCGAAAATCACAAGATGAGTCTAACCTCATCAACACTCAAGAATCTCATATTTCTGCATCTTCTGTCTTTACACGAACACCTAATATTACCCATACAATCCATACTACATGGATGTTGTAGTGCAAACTCAATAAACTCATCAATTTTATTGCAAAA
Organism: Ballota nigra; assembly: GCA_947034835.1. Classification (NCBI taxonomy): domain Eukaryota; kingdom Viridiplantae; phylum Streptophyta; class Magnoliopsida; order Lamiales; family Lamiaceae; genus Ballota; species Ballota nigra. Next base: position 29,391,133 of record OX344728.1, on the reverse strand, counting down.
GGCAGAGTTAATGCCTCCTCCTATCATTCTAGGTATTGAGTACATCCAACCACGGTCTGGAAATTGCATCTGTTACAGATTAAAAGTAAATATCACATGAGTTGTAAAAAATTGGGCAGAGTTTGCCTAAAAATAAGGATATACAAAATTTTCCTTCACAAAAATCAATCCAACACAACCATATATATCAATCATAGTAAACCAATCAAATAAACAAATATCACACAATTTATCTAATAGTGTACAGAAAAATTGAGCAGAGTTTCGATTAAAAAAAGGTATAAATATCACACAAACTAAAATTAACGTACCCATCAAATAAACATATATCATCAATCATACTAAAACCCTTCAAATAAACATATATCATGCTCATTACCTAATAGTGTACTAAAAAATTGAAAAATAAAAATATGACATTTAAACGGTTAAAAATTTGAAAACGTACGGTGAAGTTGAAGGCAATGACAAATATGTACGGTGAGGTTGAAGACAATGACAAATACACCAATTATACGTGAAGAACATATGAAAACCGCATCATTTCTTATTTTTTTCGTGAGTGAAAGTGAAAGGGAAGGAAAAGGAAGTGGACTGTTATAAATCTGCGCAAATTTGCGACGGCCTTAATTTTCGTCGTAAATTGCATATTTTGCAACGGCTTTTCCATCGCAGACAGAGTTTGTGAAGACCCGGGTCAATTATTGGTCACCCACCCGCCTGACAAGATTCAACCGCTCAAATTTGCGATGGAAAAGTGGTCCGTCGCAAATTTCAATTTAAAAGTTGCGACGGAAAGCCGTCGCAAAATGTAACCCGGCCGAATTTGCGACTGAAATGTGGTCTGTCGCAAATGTTTTGCTTAGGATTTACGACGGCGTCCATCGCAAATGGGTGCAAAACATCGGCGTTTTATGTCTCCGTCGCTAAAGTCTGTCGCAAATTTGCGACATGCTTCTCTTGCCGTCGCAAAATTGGTCAAGATTTGACCAACTGATGAAATTCGTCGCAAAACTGTCAAAATTCCGTCGCAAATGACCTAGTTTGTGACGGATATACGTCCGTCGCAAATTTTCCGTCGCTAAACACCGTTTTTTTTGTAGTGGAAGGACAATAGGTGTTCGGGCTGACAATTTAAGGACCGTGGATTTAAAATTTTGAAAATTGAGGCCAGAATTTGCCCGAATTAGCTCTAATTTGATCCAAATTGGCCGGTATTACACTTTGTGTTTTTGTAACTAACACTAATCACAATTTCGTTCCAACCTTCCTCTTTTTTCGTAACAAACACTAATAATTTTGTCTTGCTCCGAGAATTGATTCCCCCAACTTAATTTCATGTATTTTCTTCCCCATCAATTTTGAATTTGTAATATATAAAAAATTGCCAGTCACCGCTTTCACTCTTCTTTTCACCTTTTCTAGAAACCCATCTTTCCAACGTGGCTTGCAAGATTTAGCACCATATTTCTCTCCTTATAGTTTCCCTCTCTTATTCACACTAGATTTTGCAAGATTTACAAAGGATGTGGTGGGGAACGGGCGACACTCGTAACTTGCGGTCGGGAAAGGTGACGGCCGAAAAATTGGGGCGAAGCGAGGGTCGAGGTGGGAAGGGGGTAGCGGTCAGAATTTCGGTTGGAAAATTGGCGAATTAGTTGGGGAAGATAATTGGGGCTGGTAGGATTTATTGGGGAACATAATTGGGGCGTGAGGGGATGGGGTGGGTTGGGGAAGGGGGTTATTACTTTTTATATGTTTGGTATTTGGTATATTTTTTGTTATGTATATATTATTTATTTTAAAAATATAATTATGTTTAGAAAAAAAATGTCTTAAATTGATATCTAATAGGCTCCACAAATATAAAACAGTTTAAAATCGGGGTTCATGTGCTGTGTATGAGCAATTTGGGCCCAATTACAATTAATTCGGACAAATTTTGGCCTCAATTAAAATTTTGTAAAGGCATTAGTTATTAATTCTAACTTTAATTGACTTCTGCCCTTTAATTACAGCCTTCATTTAAGTGTCTTTAGTGTCATTAGACTAATGGAAAAACTGTAGTTTTGGTTACAAGAGAATGGGTCCAAAATACTTCTAGTACCTTTATGCAAAAGTGGTCTTCTTTTTTGCAGTTTTTGTCTCATCCAATAAATTGAAAGTCCAAAACTACAATTTTACTCATTATTTTGGGAACAAAAGTGCAATTTACCCATTCTCTTGAGATTATAATTGCAATTCTATTGAGACCAAAAGTATTGTAAATAACAGCGGGACTTAAAATGTCAAAAAAAAAAAATCGTTTTGTAATGGACGCAATCTCGTGAGATAAAAAAATGCAATTTTCCTCCAAACGTGTATCTTTGATAAAAACACATTTACAGTAAAAAAAAATTGTGGGGTAGATGACAGGATGTAATTGTAACCTGTTGATGCTATTGTACCTAGCTAACCACACACTGCTAAAGTGAGACTTTTTTTTAGCAGAAATTCAATATTCTAAAAAAAAAAAAAAAAAAAAAAAAAAGAGAACTCATAAAAGGGAATGTAAATATTTTCCTTAAAATTCTCAGACTCTTTCCCATAAAAAACATAGGCAACTACTTGACATAAAGCCAACCAACTTTAACTAGATTAGCAACAAAATCACATATTTATTTCAATCTATTATGTATATACCACCACGTTATATTTATAAATAATTTCATATACTTGCCTACCAAATGTAGCAAAGTGAAGGAATTATATTTGAATATCAATGTAGAACCTTTGATTAGTCTACCATTCAAATGAACCATTTTGCACCGTTACATGCAAGAAAAACAAACTATAAAAATGAGTTTGTAACAGGTTCTTTTATTTCTTAACTTACTTAAAAATTGCCTAGAAATAGAATTACTAAATCTAATTGTTTGTTTATTCTTGTGGTTGATGGTGAATGACAACATAAGAACTAGGAGGTGGCACCGCCATTGCCAGAAAAGGGCGTAGGCATTGAGGGCATAATAGAATATGACCCATATACATCCTATGGTACTCGTAATGAGACCTACATCTGTGGCACCTAGCCCAGAACGTGTTTGGTGCCGACGAGCATGTTTTCGATATTGTTATGAACTACTGGCGGGTTACCTGCAACTAAGGTAGAATTCATTTGATATGCTAAAAGATTCATGGTAATATATAACTAAGGAAGAAAGATTGAAAAGAAGATAACAAAAAAGAATAATTAAATATAGATCTTTGTAAACCAATTTTATCATACAACTTAAAACGATATTACTTTTTTTCAGGAAAATTTGTATTTCCTGTCCCAACAGAATTGGTGAAAATATTTTTGGTTCCTACATGCGAGGTGGTCCCTTTTTTTTTTTTTTTTTTTGCGATTTTGGTCCCATCTGAAACCAGATCTGTAAATTTATACCTTTTTTTGGACCAAAACTGCAATTTAGTCATTCTCAAATTCTATTGCGACCAAAAGTGTAAAAAGGAACTAAAAGTGACGAAAAATGATCATTTTGAAATGAACACATTCTTTTTAGGACTAAAAGCAATTAACCCTTTTTTTCATTAATGAAATAATTAATATTATTAAAAAAATACTTACAAAATGCAAATAAATTTAATGGTGAAATTAGTTCACGCCTTGCCCATCTAAATTTAGAGATAGCTTACTCGGAGAGATAATCAAAACATAAACAAATTTGTAATAGATCTCAGAAAGGATGAAATCTCATATAATTTTAAATCATAGGCACAGGAGAGATCAAATGTAATTACCTCACTTATTTCATTGATGCACCTAACAAATAAAAAGCAAATAGAAAAACAAGTGATCTGTTTTAAAGTTCCAAATTGTTAAATTGACAAGGTTTCAAATTAAAGGGCAAACATTTTTTTATACTAAAATATAATTAATTGAGATTGAGACACGAAATGGAAAAAGGATTGAGAGTTACACACAACTCATTGATTTAAAAAATTTAGCCATGATAGGTTTTCGACATAAAACCTTACCAACTACATTGTTTCAACTAATTTAGATTTTGGGGAAAAAAAAAACAATCAATGCATTGAGGCAAATTGAATCCCTCATTTCAACATGCTAATTAATATATACTCATAAAATATATTTTAATTTACATTAAAAAGGCACTTGGTATAAATTGATAATGAATATCATTTAGGGGCATTCCCTATGCTTTGATGATTATACTTTTACTGTTTGATTAAAAAAAATCCACAATGAGTGCACATTGATATATTGAAGTAGTACCAATGTGAATCTAAAATGCATACTATATACTTGGATTTTAAAAAGTAAACACATTTTTGCGTGAATTGTGTTATTTGAATCAGCAATACCCCAATCAATAATCAACAATACCCAAAGCAGTAATCAACAATAAATCAAGCAATAATCAGTAATATCACGAGCAATAATGAACAATACCCCAAGTAGTAATCAACATTAATACCCCTAGCAGAAATCAACAATACCCTAAGAAGTAATCAACAATACCAAATATTTTTTTAGGTATATATTTGTAATTGAAAAGGTCAAATTTAAGTTTAGGATTGATCTCAAAATTCAAGTGCATATTATGCAATTGGGTTCGTGCTAGATTTTGTGATTATTCAAATATATGGTGCTTGATTTATATTCAAATGCAGTAACAGTATGTTCAACTTCACATTTGCCCCTATACAATTATAATTACCAAATTAACAATATTATAATTAAGCTTATATTCAATTAACTATGAAATACATGACAATTACAAAATAAAAATACTGAAAAAAGAAAAAACATCACAATAAATTTATATGTTTGAAATAACGGGAAAGATTCTCGATTAACCCAAGAAAAGCATTAAAAAACCAATCCATAAGTAGTAAATAATTAAGAATCTTAGAAGAAAACTTGCCTAAATTTATGGAAGTAAATAGATCGGTAAAATTAAAAGATAACAAGCATCGATAAAAAAAAGGATCGGAGCCATCAACAGAAAATAAATAAGAAACGGATGAAAAAGTTCCTGGATAATTTTAGGGTTCATGTTTTTCTAAATTTGAGTAAAAATAGAGGGAAAATAAAATTTACCAGATCAACGATTAACAAAATCGAGCTTCAGTTGGAATAAAACGTCAGATCCAAAGATGGACTTACAGAGGCAATAATGGAGAGAAAATTACTGTTGGAGTTATACGTGAAAGTATGCTTTTACTTTGTATAACTCGTGTATCAAACACTCGTTTTATGAGAATAATTCTTTTATCGCATTTGCTTTAGTTATGATTGAATGTTGAATTTCTATTGCAAACCGTTCAATATATAGTACGTGTTACATAGTAGTTAATGTGGTGATACCCGATCACGGAAGACGACATTAACAGTTTACTTGTAACTAAACGTACATTTTCACGACCTAGGTGGAATTGAACAATCCGCCGTGAAAGGTCGATGTGTAAGGCTCAGATTGGTCTGTCTTGACTAAGAGATTGCACTAGCACATTTAGTATGTGTTGAAGTGGTCCTACAGCGAGGATAAATTCTTCTGTTCTGAAAGGTGAAGAATTAGACCTCAGTGGTTGTTGATTTCTTAATCCCCATCACTTAAATAGGACCGTGTGTGCTTAATAGTTACTGTTTTGATTCATGTTGGGTGAGAATCATTGCGACTTCGAACTTTGTGTCTTGGGCAGTAATGTTAATCATACGACGGTTACTAAGATTTAATACGGAGAAACGCGTGCGAGTACGGCTAGTGTGATTAGTTCCCTTGGTGGGCTCAGAAGTTTTATTGTACCAAATCTTGCAAGTGAAGAATTAGTTTCTTCGGTACGAATAATAATGTTGAGATGTCTTTACTCCAAGGTGAAAGATGTTAATTAATTTAGAGCTATTCAGAAGCTCAATTAATTAATGGACTTGATAATCTTAAATGCGGGAAATAATAACCGGGAGCCCATATTATCGTAATATGGATTAAGATGGATAGTGCAATATTAATTTATTAGTGGTAATAATTAATATTAATGGATTGAATTATATTGGGGCTCAATATTGAAATTCAGAAGTCCATTAGGAGGTCCAATCTTAATTCTCCTTAAGGCCCCTCAAGTAGCCCATTAAGTAGCCCAATAATGATAAGGTGATTAAAATAAAGAATATATTAATGCTGATTTTTCATCATTTTTTTCGAAAATAAGGAATCAAAAAGAAATAAGATTTTGTTGATTTTCTTGGAAAGATATTATGGAAGATATGTATTCTAGGAATACAAGAATATCTCATATATTCAAGAAGATCCAAATCTTGGATTTCATCCTTGAAATTTTCGAAAATTACACCTATTGTGGAGGGTGAGATTTTTGTGGAATATTTTATTTTGGAGAAAAGAATATATGAGATATATTCAAGATTTCTTAGAGTCTAAGAAAAGATTTTCTCCAAGGCCCATATTCCTTGAAATTTTCGGCCACCTCCATCTATAAATAGGGGATGATTATTTCATCTCCAAGTACATAATTCCATGTGTTGGAAAAATCAAGAAGCATAGATATTTTTCTTTTTCCTTAGTTTATTAAATTACTTGAAAGCGTCTCTCACCGGCGATCAAGTGAGGTGAAAAGGGAAATACTTGAGAAGGCTTTGGGTTGATAGAGCGAAATTTCAATTGTCCCGTATATCCAAAGGCCAATACTACAAGAGGTATGTTAATCGCATATTTACTTGTTTATTCCGCCTAGTTAAATATGTGAAATTAATTTAACATGCATGATGATAATTAGTTGTTGGAATTATTATTTGAATTAATTAGGATTAATTCATGCTAGTAATAATTGTATTTAAATTCGTATTTAAATTTCATCCCGAATAGATTCCGGGCACCCCTATTTTCCCAACAACTACCAAATACTTTTGTACCCCAATTCTATTTTTTGTGGTGTGGTGGTGACAATGACGGCTATAGTTGTTGGAATGGAGGTGAGGTGTAGAAATTAAAGCTTTAATTTCAAGGGTAATATAGTTATTTTATTTGTAATAATCTGGGCCTTTAAGAAATCATAAAGCCCAATTTTTGGCCCATGTCTACTATAATGAAAGAAAGAATACACCCAGCTTAGCTGTCTGTTTGCTCATTTACTTACATATAGAACAGTCTTTTTTTTATTATTATTATTTTTTTATTATTATTTTTTTGCATAAATAAACAAGTCATGCCCATGCTCTATCAGTTAAGGCCAGTTTACTTGGGACGGGATGGTCTGGAGGGTTGAAAGGGGAGATATATGGGTTTTTTTTCTTTTAATTTAAAATTTTTGTTTTCTTATTAAGTTAAAAAGAAATTAATTTTTATTGGATAGACAATGATATTTACTACTCCCTCCGTCCCCCAAAAGTATGATTGTTTGCTTTTGACACATTTTAAGAAAACGTAGATAAAGTAGATAAAGAAACGGCATTTTAGTATATTGTGTGGTTCATTTATGAGTTAAGTGGTTGTTTGTGAGTTTAAAGTCGGTGACAAGTGAAGTAATTAAGTGATGGTTGAATAGTGAAGATAATGAAATTGATAAAAAAAAAAACTGAAAGTCATACTTTTGGGGGATGGAGGTAGTAATTAGGAATCAACTTCCACCTCTCTAAATCACTCTATTTTGAATTCTAAAAAAATTATGTGTTTAACTTATATTCTTTAAACCTCACTCATCCATTTTTAATCTTTAATTTGTACAATTCATATGACTAATGGGTTTAAAATTAAAAATTTGTTTCCCACAAATCATTTTTAATTATCTTTATGTTTTTGTTTTTTTCTATTTTAATTTTTTTTTCTTATAATGATAAAAATTAAGATTTTTATTGAATAGACAATGATGTGGAAAATTATGTCCTTAGAATAATATCTTATAGGTTTTGCAAAAATAAGACATTGTTTTTTACACTACAGGAATGCAATTTTAGGGCATTATCTTCACAAATACGCGCAAAAATTTGGATATTATATTTTAAGTTTTGCAAATTTAGGCAAAGTTACATTAAATGCGAGTCAAATAAGGCCCAAATATGATGTGTCATTCACCTTAGCACAAAAAATCAAATAACTAACAATAAAATTAATTTAAAATGAATTTAAATTAATTATAAAATAATATTTAAAAATCTTATTCAATAAATTATTTTTTAAGTTATAAAAAACCTATTTTTTAGTATAGTAAATATGCATTAAAAAATTAGTAAATTAAATAGGTTTACAAAGAAAATTAAATATTTTTATATAAATTTTAATACACTAATTTTTTAATTCACTAATTTTAATTAGTTTACTTATTTAATTCAATAGTTTTTAAACAGATTTACTAAATAAATTTTAAAATTTTAATAATTCTTATATAAATTATTAAAAAAATTAATTTTTATAATTTAAATATTTAATTTATTTTGAATTAATTTTATTGTTAATTAGTTGATTAGGAGCTGACGTGGAGAATGCATAACATTCAAACTATATTTAACCAGCATTTGATAAATTTTGGCTTAAAATTTGACAAATTTAAAAGGCAAGGCAAATTTGTAAAGATAATTTCTTAAAAATTGAAAGCCCCTAAAGATTTGAGTCCTATTTTTTTGCAAATGCGTATAAGACAATGTCCTAAAAATATAATTTTTCCCGACAATGATATGTATTAATTAGGAATCAACTACCACCTTTCTAAATCACTCTATTTCAAATTAGAAAAATATATTTGTTTAACTAATAATCCCTCACCCATCCATGTTTTAGTGAGGTCATTAAATAGTGGTTCAAAATGATATTCATTATTAACAAATGGTTCAAGATAAATTCATAAATGCAAACTGGTGCAAAATGTGAAACATTTTTTCTACTTTCATTGATTACTAACAGCATTGATGGGACACCAATGTGCAATTGTCCCTTTGTGCAATTTTTTTAATTTTGCACACATAATTTTTCTTTTTTAAACTACAGAATTTATTTTGGTCTATTTTTTCTCATTTATAGCTTTAAATTTTTTAATATTTATTTGTGTATATGCAATTTTTGAAACTCTGTGCAAAATAATTTTCTTGTACATGCCTAAATTTCAAAAAAGTTTGCACACACGCCTAATATTCCTTTGGTAATTTTTCTTTTTTTTTTTTTTTTGCACACACGCCTAATCTCAAATAGTATGCATGTTTGCAAATATTTTTATATTTTCACACGCCAAAATTAAAAAATAATTAAATTGCATGTATTTAAAACTTCTAAAACTACATATTTAATATTTACATATTCATATTTAAAATTACATTTTTATGTGTAGGGTTGTAAAAATAAAATAAAAAATTGCACGCTGCCTTCGTCTTCTTCAATTCTTAAAGGATAATAGGCATTTAAAAAAAAAGGATCGAAGTCATCAATAGAAAATAAATAAGAAACAGATAAAAAAATCTAAAAGAATTTTAGGGTTCATGTTTTTTTTCCAAATTTAATGGAAAATTAACTTTACCAGATCGACGAGCAACAAAATCAAGCTTCAATTGGAAGAAAATAACAACTCCAAAGATGGACATACAGAGACAATAACGGAGAGAAAATTACCAAATGTTTTTGTACCATAATTCTACTTTATGTGGTGTGGAGGTTGTTTGGGGCGGCGGGGGGGGGGGGGGGGGGGGGGGGGTGGAGTGAGTTGCAGAAATTAAAGCTTTAATTTCAAGGGTAATATAGTCATTTTGTGTGTAACTATTTGGGCCCTTAAAAATCATAAAGTCCCAATTTTGGGCCCATGCCTACTAAAATTAAAGAGAGAATACACCCAACTTAGCTATTTGTTTGCTCATTTAATTAAATATAGAGCAGGTCTTTTTTTTTTCTTTTCCATTATTAAACAAGTCATGCTCATGCTCTATCACTTAAGGCCAGTTAACTTGGAATGGGATGGTTAGGAGGCTGGAAGGAGACAAATCTCCGGGTATATGTGGTATTTTATTATGTTAAAAAAATTATGATTTTTAATTTACTGAATAGTCAATGATATGTACTGTAACGCCCCGAATCCAAAACACATAAAATATCTCAGATTCGAGGTGCCACTTGTGACTAAAATTCAAACTATAAAATTTTTGATATAAAAAGGGATAATAAAAGAGAGATGACTTTTTATGCAGCGGAAGGAAAGAGTATAATAATTTGTATAACATATCTCACACATATATATAAAACTTAATATCAATAGTATCATTTTATTTAAGCGGGGAACTCTGTGTCGTCTCCATTACTGTCCTTGCTCCACGAAATCATAATCTGCAAGGGTTGTAAAAAGGGGGCGTGAGATTTGAATTCTCACGTATGGGTGATTTGCAACGTCATGGGATTGGTAAATCCGAAGTATATTAAATTATACTCATTGATAAAGTATTAATTTATTTAAGCAGTTGACATATAAATACGATTAACATATATCACAGAAGTAACAAGCTCATGTAATAATTAATTGGGCATAACAGGTTTCACGTTCACATAATTGATATATCACAAGTTAATTCACATTAAGGGGCAAAGCCCAAAACCATTTTCACGTATCGGCCCAATCTGCCAAAATCATTTTCCACATATCGTAAATCTCTCTCAAATCCTTTCTCATATTAAATTTTAACTTATTAATGACCTTGCCCGGAACTCTACTGAGCACCCTACCCGGAGGACGAACTTATTAATGACTTTACCCGGAACTCTAATGAGTTCTTATCCGGAAGCCGAACTTATTAATGACTTTACCCGGAACTCTAATGAGTTCTTATCCGGAAGCCGAACTTATTAGTGACCTTGCCCGGAACTCTACTGAGCACCTTACCAGGAGGACGAACTTTATTAATGACCTTGCCCGGAACTCTACTGAGCATCTTATCCGGAGGACAAACTTTATTAATGACCTTGCCCGGAACTCTACTGAGCATCTTATCCGGAGGACAACCTTTATTATTAAGCAATAGCTTTCCTCTTCCTCATAAGCTGACATTTCACAAAGTGGGGAGAAATCACATAATTCATACTTAAACAAATTCATGCTCACAAAATGCCCTTATATCATGCAATCGTCATCAGTTCATATAATCAACAAACACAAACCATCCATATAAGGTATATATAATTATATCACATAATTCAAGCAGTTATATAATAGGGTGTACATTTATATTGGATTAGTTATTTTAGATTGATTTAGTCGAGTTCAGAGTATACCAGCACAACGTATTATTAGCAGATCAATCAACCGATCATCACCCACCTGTTTGCTCCGGGTCCCGTGAACGATGTTCAAACAGATGGTCGGATCCCTCGTGCGTATTCCGATTAGCACAGAGTCCTAATATGAAATCATTTGATTAAAAGTTGGCTCTCGAATTAATGAAAGGCTTAGGAGTTCGTGTTACGAGAACGAGGAAGTTGTTGTCTTGAAAACTTGCTGAATAGACTTACTTAAAAACACACACTAACTTGGTAAATACACCACTTTCAAAAAGGGTAGTGTATTGGGGTGTACTCACTAATCTCCATGTTGTATGACTATTCCGACTCTTATAAAAAAGATCTTTTGATTTCCTTTGTTCTTTTATAAAAATCTTTTATAATTTTAAAAGTATATCCATATAATTCTTTTCTTGAAAGAATTAAAAATTTAAGTAATTTATTTAAAAAATAATACTAATATAATATAGGTCCCAAATTACTATTTTTCTTGAAAATAATTAAAAGAAAAAGAAAGTTATATAATTAATTAATATAATTAAAACCTCAATTTAATATTTTCTTTCTAAAATTTATATTTTATTTTAAAAGAACTTTGAATATAAATTATACTTTATAAATAACAAATCCATTTATTAAAACTTATTTTGTTTAAAGAATTTTATATAATAAATACTAAAAATAATATAATATATATTTTTCTTTATTGTTAGTAATACTTGATTTAAAGAAGTTTTCATAACAATAATAGAATAAATAATTTCCTATATTACTAGTATTACTAACCAAGTTTACTTGTATCATTTTCAAAACAAAAGAGTATTATTATTTTCTAAAAGTCCTTTTCCATTTGTTTAGAAGACGAGTTTCCCTTTGTCACTAAGAACTTCAACCAACAATAATACTAATCAACTAAAACAGTAATACTAATCAATTAATTTAACAATACCGAACAATTCATCAGCAATACTAACCCAAAATAGTTTTAACAGTATTCCACAAGTCATTCAACGATACCAAAAACGCTAATCCAAATTCTAAAAGACTAATTCAACAACCCATCAACTAGTTCAAGAATTCCAACAACAACTAGTCCAGGATATTCAACAACAATAATATTTTCTGGCAAAAAAAAAAAACAATACCAAAAGCTAGCAGCTACAACTTACAGGCTTCCAAGCCAAAACAAAGGGAAACTAAAACTGTTCAATTCCTATTCAAACTACAACGAGAAATAGAAATAGAGAGAAGTTTAGCAATTCTTACGGGTCCCAAATCGGGCAACCTAGCGGCGCCCGTTTAAGGATTCGTCGGGTAATTTCGGTAGCGTAAAGGCGTAGTTTTTACTTCCCCAACATAGGACGGCAGAAGTTTCATGGAGCATTCATCGGCTCTTCATCGGAAAATCAAACGAAGGAAGGGTTACGTTCGATCGAGAATTAAACATTAACCGGAATCGAAATTGAAAAGGGGCTTTCTTAATTACCTTACTGGAAAAGAAAAGAGGTGGTAGCTTCGGCTTCGATCGAAGAACAGGGGAGGCGGCGGTCGCGGGGCTGTTCGATCGGAGGACGGCGGCGCTTGAAGGTTGCTGCGGCGGCGGGCGTCAAAGAGGCGCGGCGGTCTGATTCGGAACAGGGGGAGAGGCGGCGAGGCTTCACGGCTTTGGGCGAAGAGGACAGAGGGAGCGGCGGCTGGAGCAAAGTGAGGCGTGACGGAGTTCACGAAGCGGCGCGACGGTGAGAGGGCAGCGGCGCTGGACGGAGGTGGGGGTCGAAGAAGAGCGGCGGCTGAGGTAGGGGCGGCATCGCGGTGAGCGGCGCTTGAGAGGCAGCGACGGTGGCTGAGCTTCGCCGATCGGAAAGGAGAGCGGCGGCGCCAGGGAGGTGCTCCTGTTTTTTATCGGAAGAAGGGAGGAGAAAGGCGTCGCGGTGAGCGGCGGCTTGGTGCTGGGGTGGTGACGCGCGAGGAGAGAGGCGGCGTGACGTCGCATGGCAGCGTTCGGCTTCGGGTCGCCGGAAAAAGGAGGAGGACGACGGCTTTCTTTGAAGAGAGAGAAAGGACGCGTTTTCTGCTATTTTGACGAGAGAGAGAGGAATTGTGCTGGAGTGAAATTTGGGGGTTTCATTTATTGGAAGAGTACTGCGTACGCTTGTTGTTGGCTGAAATGGGGAGGGCTTTATTATTATATAAAGGAAATTATTTTAATTAAACAATTTATTTTAAAGGGAAGGGATAATATGTGGTTAGGATTCACCCATTTAATTCTTGATATTTTCGTTCTCAAATGATACGGTTTAGGGATCATTTGATTCACGAGTTTAATCCCAAATTGAAAATTAATACAGTTTTAGAACTCAATTAATATTTTATTGTATTTTAATTATTCTCAACAAATTATACGGATCGAAATCCTAATTTTAAACTTTGAATAATTAATTTCTCGTAGTCCCTTATCCGTTTGAAATACTCGATTTCTTTCTTCGAACTTGGGAATTTGAAATAGAGTATATATTTAAATTACACAGTATCACACAAAAATAATAAAATTAAAAGAAACAAGGATAATAATATAAAATTATATAATTAAGGTCTCTATGAAATTAAAAGGTACAAAACGGGACGGGGTATTACATGTACTAATTAGGAATCAACTTTCACATCTCTAAATCACTCTCTTTCAAATTCTAAAAAAATTGTGTTTTAAATTTATATAAATTTTAAACCCCACTCATCCATTTTTTTTTAGTCTTTAATCTGTACAATTCATATGATTAAAGGGTTTAACTCAAATTTTTCCACGTATGATTTTTTTTCCATTTTAAAATTTTATTTCTTGTTATGTTAAAAATTAAGATTTTTTAATTGAACAGACAATGATGGGGAAAATTATATTCTTAGAAAAATATTTTATAGACATTTGCAAAAATAAAACATTGTCTTTATAGTCCGGCAATTTTATGGCATTATTTTATAAACTTGAAAATATGGATATTGCATTTTAAGTTTTGCAAATTTAGGCAAAACTTCATTATATCACTACAAAAAAATTGAAAATTAGTTACGGATTTTTCCGTCATTATATTTTGATAATCCTTCACTAATTAATTTAATGACAAAATTCCGTCTCTATTTTCATTGTCGCTAATTTTTAGTGACGGATTATATTCGTCACTAATTTATTGACAGAAATTCCGTCATTATATTTTTTTTTCCGTCACTAATTTTCATTTTAAAAGTTCAAATATTTTTATATTATTGACAGAATTTCCATCATAATTTTTTTTTCGAATAATTTTAATATAACTTTTTTAATAATTATAGTCTATATATACTGACGATTTCCGTCACTAAAACTGTTTTTATTTAAAAAATATATTAATGACAAGAAAAACAAACTATAAAAATGAGTTTGTAACAGGTTCTTTTATTTCTTAACTTACTTAAAAATTGCCTAGAAATAGAATTACTAAATCTAATTGTTTGTTTATTCTTGTGGTTGATGGCGAATGACAACATAAGAACTAGGAGGTGGCACCGCCATTGCCAGAAAAGGGCGTAGGCATTGAGGGCATAATAGAATATGACCCATATACATCCTATGGTACTCGTAATGAGACCTGCATCTGTGGCACCTAGCCCAGAACGGGTTTGGTGCCGACGAGCATGTTTTCGACATTGTTATGAACTACTGGCGGGTTACCTGCAACTAAGGTAGAATTCATTTGATATGCTAAAAGATTCATGGTAATATATAATTAAGGAAGAAAGAGTGAAAAGAAGATAACAAAAATGTTGGGATATTTAGTTTTGATGATTTTCCAAAACGACTTGTAATAGGATGTGTGCGGTCAGGATTGTCTTGTAAAGGTTCAGGTTAGGATAGTTTGTTTTCAGTTTACAGGTACTCTGTTGAGGGGGAACTCAGCGGACTCATAAACCTGAAGAAGTCAGAAGCCATCCAAGAGGAAACAAACTCAAGTCTCCTGAAGACCTGAAGACCGTCCTGAAGGAAGTCCCACTGAGTATAAACCTGACTTTCTAAGCTGGTCAGTGGACTACTCAGTGAAGAGCATGGTCATGAGGATCAGTGTTGTGCCGAGTAGATCCTGAAGGAGTCAGGCTACTGAGGAATGAGAGGCTGACAATTTGCCTTATGTCAACTCTCCTGAGTAGACTTAAAGTCCAATGAAGGAAGTCTACTGAGAAACTCTCCTGAGTAGACTTAAAGTCCAATGAAGGAAGTCTACTGAGAAAGTCTACTGAGAAACTCTCCTGAGTAGACTTAAAGTCCAATGAAGGAAGTCCAGTGAGTAGACTTCAAGTCCAATGAAAGTTCCTAAGAAGACCTCAAGTCTACTGAAGAAAAGTATCCTAAGAGGACTTCAAGTCAGTTGAAGAGAAGTCACCTGAAGTCAGGACTACCCTGATCAAGTACCCTGAACAAAAGAGCCGTTGGACTCAGTCCACGTGGACCAATCAAGTCAAGGCAGCAAATCTGACAAAAGCTGACAAAGGCCATACTTTACTGAAAAGGAGAATTTCACTCCAGAGATAGTCTGGATTTGAATGTTACTCTCTCCAACGGTAACATTCAAATCCACACTATAAATACAAACTCAAGCTTCATTTGTGAATAAGCAAGGAGTTGATGTGAGAGTGGTGCGTTTCAAGGGAGGCATAAGGAGGCACCATCTCCATCAAGAACACTGACCTGAGTTCTTCATAGTCATATTTGAGTGTTCCAGTTTGTATACTCGAGCTCATCATATACATCCTAAGCTTAGAGAGATTTTCCCAACCTTAGCTTAAAGGCTAAAACCATGTAAGGGAAAATCTCACCTAGTTGGAGAGAACCAAACCAAACTAAACCCTTTCCAGAATAGTGTTAGGTGTTGCAGTGAGGTGAGGAGAGGCAGTCCCTGAGTGAAGAGGGATGTGAGGCCAGTTCGAGAGGCAGCTCCGCGGAGGGGTGTGAGTCCAGTTGTGAGTGCACCTTGGCACGTTAAAAACAAGAATCCAGGGTAGTGGATTTCCTGTTAAATCAGGCAGTGGATGTAGGAGCTTGAGCCTCCGAACCACTTTACATTGTTGTGTTCTTTATTGCTTTACTGACTTGCATAACATCAGTGTTAAAACAAAAATTTCTCCTAATTTCCCATATTGTCTTTGTTTGTGAATGAAAAAACGGGACCAACAAAAAAAGAATAATTAAATGTAGATCTTTGTAAACCAATTTTATCATACAACTTAAAACGATATTACAGACAGAAATTCCGTCATTATATATTTTTTTCCGTCACCAATTTTCATTTTAAAAGTCAAAATATTTTTATATTATTGACAGAATTTCCGTCATTAATTTATTTTCGAATAATTTTCATATATTTTTTAATAATTATAGTCTATATATACTGACGGATATTTCCGTCACTAAAATTATTTTATTTTTAAAAAAATATTAATGACAAGTATTTCCGTCAATAAAATATTTTAATTATTAATTTTTTAATGATTATATTCTATAAATATAGACGGATACACCCGTCATAATTTTAAATATTTCCGCGGCTAATAAATTTTTCTTTACCTACCTCAATATAACACAGTTTCATATTAAACAAAAAGAAATACTACTTAAACATAAAATTTTGTCATTGTTCAGACAATGATTTATGTTTTGAACAAAATTCAAACAACACGAAATAAATCCTAAATTAGTTTTCACTCAATAGTCCCAAACTAACTCGAGGAGCCTGAACGAAGCACCTGTCCCCGTGCAACTATATCTAATAACATATCTCATCTACTTCATGCATCTTCGATTCCAATACCTGCACTTTTTCTTCCATGACAACCTCCCTTTTCTTCACCTCTTCGAACCATTGTTGCATCTCATCCCGGGTGGCTAAACTGACATATGAAGCAGAGCTATCAGTAAGAAGAGGGTGTGTTTGAGCCATGTCACCAACACCCAAAACACGTCCCTTCTTTATAATTATAGTATCCATGAATAATTGATTCATATCAATCTCCTGAGCATCACCATTCAATGCAGCTTGAGTCAAACTTAATGCCTTCTCACGTACTTCTTCCTGTGATTAATGTAAGCAATGTGATTAATGAATTTATTGAATATCAATGTAGTCAAATTTTTAAATCCGTTTCTCATCAAATGCTCTCTCACTTGATCGGGATAAAAAAATGCTTTATTTTGACATTTTGATTTGGTACATGGGCATCAAATCTTCTCTCCATCCATCCATGTAGGTTGACTTGTTGCAAATTCAATAAACGAATCAACTCCTTTATGAAATTCTATATTTTGTTTCCCATTCGTAAATCGAGGACCATACATCCACCGACAGTCTGTTTCCATTCTATACAATTGGTTCAAGTAAATTAGAGCCATACTACATAGCTACATATGCCATAACATAGGGTCGTGTTTTTCTAAAATTGAGAGAATATGAACTTTACCAGATCAACGAGCAACAAAATCGTGCTTCAGTTGGAAGAAAATGGCAGCTCTAAAGACGGACTTACAGAGGCAATAATGGAGAGAGAAATTACTGTAACGCCCCGAATCCAAAACACATTAAATATCTCAGATTCGAGGTGTCACTTGTAACTAAAATCTGAACTATAAAATTTTTGAAGGAAATATAACGGAAATGAGAGATGATGAGTTTTATGCAGCGGAAGAAATGAGTATAATATTTAAATAAGTACCTTAGACATATATATATATATATATATATATATATATATATATATATATATAAAACTTAGTATTTAACAGTAACATTTTATTTAAGTGGGGAATTCCGTGTCGTCTCTATTACTGTCCTTGCTCCACTAAATCATAATCTGCAAGGGTTGTAAAAAGGGGGCGTGAGATTTGAATTCTCACGTGTGGGTGGATTGCAACGTCATGGGATTGGTAAATCCGAAATATGTTAAAGTATACTTATTGAGAAAATATATAATTTATTTAAATATAATTAACATACAACACAAAAGTAACAAGATCACGTAACAATTAATTGGGCATAACAGGGTTTCACATCATATAATTGATACATCACAAGTTAATTCATATTAAGGGACAAAGCCCAAAATTGTTTTCAAGTATCGGCCAAATCTGGCAAAATCATTTCCAACACATTGTGAATCTCCCCCAAACCGTTTCTCACCAACAAATCATGTGACCATGAATCTGAATAATTATTATCACTCATGGTCACCACAAATAATATCAGCGACCATGAATCTGATCTATTATCACTCATGGCCGTACGTGTCAATCCACAAACATAACTGCTCAATGATTACTCGACTTCCTCTTTCTCATAAAAACTGTCATTTCAAATTGTGGGGAGAATTCACACAATTCACACTTAAATTGGTTCATGCTCAGATAATGCCCTTAATCATGCAGTCGTGATTAATTTGAATAGAAACAATAGGTATTTGTATCATATATAAATATATCACGTAATTCAAATATTTATATAATAGGTGTACATTTATGTTTGATTAGTTGTTTTAGATTTATTTGGTCGAGTTCAGAGTATACCAGCACAACGTATTATAAGCAGATCGATCAACAGATCATCACCCACCTGTTTGCTCCGGGTCCCGTGAACGATGTTCAAACAGATGGTCGGATCCCTCGTGCGTATTCCGATTAGCACAGAGTCCTAATACGAAACCATTTGATTAAAAGTTGGCTCTTGGATTATCGAAAGGCCTAAAAGTACGTGTTACGAAACGAGGAAGTTGTTGTCTTATAAACTCATTGAAAATGGCCTACTTAAGAATATACACTAACTTGGTAAATACACCACTTTAAAAAGGGTAGTGCATAGGGGGTGTATTTACTAAATTCCTTGTTGTATGATTATTTCGACTCTTATAAAAACGATCTTTTGATTTCCTTTGTTCTTTTATAAAATCTTTTATAATTTTAAAAGTATATCCATATAATTCTTTTCTTGAAAGACTTAAAAATCTAAGTAATTTATTTAAAAATAATATTAATATAATATAGGTCCAAATTAATATTTTTCCTGAGAATAATTAAAAGAATAAGAAAGTTATATAAATAATATTAATATAATTAAAACCTCAATTTAATATTTTCTTTCTAAAATTTATATTTTATTTTAAAAGAGCTTTGAATATAAATTATACTTTATAAATAAAATTCCCTTTATTAAACTTATTTTGTTTAAAGAATTTTATATAATAAATACTGAAAATAATATAATATATACTTTTCTTTATAATTAGTAATACTTGATTTAAAGAAGTTTTCACAACAATTAATAAAATAAATAATTTCTTATATTACTAGTATTACTAACCAAGTTTACTTGTGTCATTTTCAAAACAAAAGAGTAATATTATTTTCTAAAAGTCATTTTCCATTTGTTTCAAACATTTGAACAGTAGAAGACGAGTTTCCATTTGTCTTTAAAAACTCTACTAATACTAAAACAAACTAATTTCATTACCATATCATCAGCTAATCAAACCAAACTAATTCATTCATCCAATAATACTAATCCAATCAATCCAAAAATACTATTCAGCTAAGTCCAAAATAACAATTGCAACAGTAGGAAAAATCGACAATTCCAGTCTCTTGAACAAGGATACAACAGTAGGGAAAAATAAAATAGTAACTCTTATCCCAAATCCTACTGTCCCAACTGCTACGAAAAGATAGAGAGAAAGAGGCTAACAATTCTTACGGATTCAGGTTCGTGGTGGTAAGCGGGCGGCCTAACGGCATCGGTTGGGTTTTTCCAAAAACAAACGGACAGTAGTTCATCCTCCGGACTTTAACGGAAAGGGCAAAGTATACTACAGTGTCTCGATTAAACACGGGAATGAAATAAAATCAGATTAATTGAAAGGGGTTGTGAAATTGAAGAAAAGTAGGAATTAAACGAAACGGGACTCACTTTGTAGAAAGGAGGAGTCGGACAGCCGCGGCGCTCGGCTGGAGATGGCTACGATCGGCGGCGGCGTTCGGCATCGGAGAGGCGACGATCGGAGACGGGACGCGGCGGCGCTGGTCTGGGAGCGGATGACGGACGACGGCGGTTCTGGGCGAGGGGCGGCGCTACTTCGCGAGCGTCGCACGGCGGTGAGGCGTCGCGAGGATGACGGCGCTGCTTCTGGGATGGGGGTGACGGCGGTCTTGAGCGGCAGAGCTTCGTCGGCGGAACGGGCGGCGCTTGCGTGTGGTCGTGGCGGCATCGCGGCTGAAGGGAGCGGCGCTCGGTGGTGAGCGAAAGGCAGAGGCATCGCGGTGGCTTCGTGAACGGAGGGCGGCTGGGGCGCTGCTGGTGGTTGTGCGAGCGGCGGAGCGATGGCGGAGGGGGAAGGCTGGAGGCGGCGTGAGGGCTGGGCACCGGCGGAGGACGGCGGCGATCGACGGCGGAAGGAAGAGGAAGAAGGGGACGCGTTATTTGGAGAGAGAGAAAGAGGCGTTCGTGTTTTTAGGAAACTGATTTGGGATACTGAGTACGCGGTTTGGGAAGGGATATTTTATAGGAATTATCTTCAATTAATTAATTAAATTAAAAGAGAAAGGAATGAGTTAATATTTGTGGGTAGGATTAAAAGTAGATTTGTAGGATATTTTTCTTCTCACCTCATACACCTTATGAATTGTTTAGTGCACCAATTTAATTCCGAAATTAAAAACAATACAGTTTTAAAACTCAATTAATATTTTAAAGTATTTTAATTAATCTCAATAATTCATTCGGATCGAAATCCTAATTTTAAACTCTGAATATTTAATTTCTCGTAATCCCTTATCCGTTTGAAATATTCGATTTCTTTCTTCGAACTTAGGAATTTAGAATAGAGTATAAATTTAAATTACACAGTAGCACACAAAAATAATAAAATTAAAAGAAACACAATAATAATAATATAAAATTATATAATTAAGGTCTCTAGTAAAATAAAAGGTATAAAACGGGACGGGGTATTACAATTACCAAATACTTTTGTACCCCAATTCTATTTTATGTGGTGCGGAGGTGGCAGTGACAGCTATAGTTGTTGGAAGGGAGGTGAGGTGTAGAAATTAAAGCTTTAATTTCAAGGGTGATATAGTCATTTTATGTGTAATAATCTGGGCCTTTAAGAAATCATAAAGGCCCAATTTTGGGCCCATGTCTACGAAAATGAAAGAAAGAATAAACCCAGCTTTGCTGCATTTTTCCTCATTTAATTAAATATAGAGCAGCCCTTTTTTTCCCATAAATAAACAAGTCAAGCTCATACCATATCACTTAGGCCAATTTACTTGGGATGGGATGAGTTTGGAAGGGGAGACATTTGGTTTTTTTTTTTTTCTAATTAAATTTTTTTTTTTCTTATTATGTTAAAAAAATCAATTTTTATTGGATAGACAATGATATGTGCTAATAAGAAATCAACTTCCACCTCTCTCACCTCTCTCAGTCACTTTATTTCAAATTCTAAAATAATTATGTGTTTAACTTATATTCTTAAAACTACACTAATCCTTTTTTAATCTCAAATCTGTACCATTCATATGATTAAAGGGTTTAGCTCAAAATTTATTTCTCACAAATCATTTTTAATTCTCTAAGCAGATTTCTCCAGTTATGTTTTATTTATTTTCTATTTTAAAATTTGTTTTCTTATTATGTTAAAAATTAAGATTTTTATTGAAAAGACAGTGATGGGGAAAATTATAGTCTTAGAACAATATCTTATAGGTATTGGCAATAAGACATAGGTTTTTATAGGATTGCAATTTTAGGGCATTATTTTTACAAACACGTGCGAAAACATGGATATTATATTTTAAGTTTTGCAAATTTAGGTAAAATTACATTAAATGTGGGTCAAATAAAGTCCGAATATGATGTCTCATTCACTTTTGCGCAAAAAAATCAACTAACTAATCAAAATGAATTCAAATTAATTATTAAATAATATTTTAAATTATTATTCAATAAATTAATGTTTGAAGTTATAAAAAACCTATTATTTAGTAAAGTAAATATGCTTTAAAAATTTGTAAATTATATAGGTTTATAAAGAAAATAAAATATTTTTATATAAACTTTAATACACTAATTTTTTATTCACTAATTTTAAATTAGTTTACTTATTTAATTAAATTATTTTTTAAATAGATTACTAAATATATCTTAAGTTTTTAATAAATTTTATATAGATTACTAAAAAAAAATTTATAACTTAAAATATTTAATTTATTTTGAATTAATTTTATTGTTAATTGGTTGATTTGGTGTTGGCGTGGAGGATACATCATCTTCGAACTTTATTTCACCTGCATTTTATCAAATTTGGCCTAAAATTTGCCAAATTTAAAATGCAGAGCAAATTTTTAAAGATAATCTCCTAATATTGCAAGCTCCTAAAGATTGAGTCCTTTTTTTGCACACGCATATAAGACACTGTCCTAAAAATATATTTTTTCCCAACAATGATGTGTATTAATTAGGAATCAACACTCACATCTCTAAATCACTTTATTTCAAATTATAGAAAATCTATGTGTTTAACTAGTAATCTCTCACCCATCTATTTTTTAGTGAGGTCATTACATATTGGTTCAAAATGGCAGTCATTATTAACAAATGGTTTAAGATAAATTCATAAATGCAAATTGGTGCAAAATGTGAGACTCTTCTTTGTTTACTGACAACATTGATGGGACACCAATGTGCAATTGTCCCTTTGTGCAATTTATTTAATTTTTAGCACACATAATTTCTCTTTTTATTAAATTACAGAATTTATTTTGGTCTACTTTTTCTCATTATTAGCTTTAAATTTCTTAATATTTATTTGTGTATATGATATTTTCGAAATTCTGTGCAAAATAAAATTTTTGAACATGCCTAATTTCAAAAAAGTTTGCACACACATCTATTATCCTTGTGCTAAAATAAAAAAATAATAAAAAATTGGACAGACGCCTAATTTTAAATATTATGCATGTTTGCAATATTTTTATATTTGCACACGGAAAATTAAAAAATAATTTAATTGCATGTATTTAAAATTACATATTTAATATTAACGTATTCATTTAAAAAATTAATATTTATATGAGGGGTGTAAAAATAAAATAAAAAAATTGCAACGCTGCCTTCAACTCTTATCATAACCTTCAACACATGCAGATTCAATGAGAACTCTAGGTGAGACCACTAGATAGAGTAACATAATTTTTACATTAATCATCAAACAAAACAAAAAATAAAAAAAAAGAAAATACAACCATCAACCATAAGAGTTCAGCCTAAAAAAACAATCATCTACAATGAGACTCTTTCCCATTTTTACAATTTTTACAAGCTAGTTTTACTTTACATATAAGCATCATATCAACGCTAAGACCCTTTCCCCAATATTTCATCTTATCAAATTGAATTGCGGTCAAGGAACTTACAGGAAAGCATCCTAGGCTGCGTACAACAATAAACGGCAACGAAAGCAATCAAATAATACCTTGAGAAAAATTACACCTTCTCCATGGAAAATATCGCTATCAAAATAGTGAAACAAAACTCACAATCTGGGAAAGCCATGAATACAGTGCCACTGCACACGTGACAGAAGCCCAGGGATGGAGCTAACCTAATTTGTTTGGAGGTGTTTAAAAAATGGGTCTTTGACATATAGGTTCAAAGTTATACCCTTTATTAGGCTTTAGTTCAAAATTCAATTATAAATACAAAATGGTGCAAAAAGTGGGTCCTTGCTTCTCCACTGATTGATGTCGCCTGTCAGTGGATGGGACAACTGTCCCCCGTGCAAATTTTATTATATTATGCACACACTACTACACATTTGGACTTGGAGAGCTATACTTGGAGAGCTTTTATAAAAACCGCTCTCCAAAACAAAGCTAGGAGAGCGGTTTTACATAATTATATTAAAAAAAAAAAAAAAAAGCTAAGACAGTGGTTATTAACCGCTGTCCAAGGGTTAGTCTAAGAGAGCGGTTTAAAACCGCTGTGTAAGAGGTGGGATGCAAGAGAGCGGTTTATAACCTCTATGTAAGTGCTGACTTAGAGAGCGGTTTTGAACCGCTGTCCAAGTGGAACTTGGATAGCAGTTTTTAACCGCTGTCTTAGTGTTTTACTTGGATAGCGGTTATTAACCGCTGTCTTAGCCTTTGACCACTACTTAACCCTCTTTGACCACGAAAATCCCTAATTCAGACGCGATTTTCTTCCTCCAAACACCAGACGACGCGGTTCCTCCCCCCACCGCCGCCGTTGAAGCTTCTTCCCCCACTGCCACCACCGTAGCCTTCCTCCCCTGCCGCCGTGACGCCACCCAGCCTCTTTTCCACTCAATCCGCCGCCCAGTCCGCCGCCAGCTGCCGCCCAGCCCTCCCTCGACGCGACGAGCCACCGCCGCCCTCCACCGTTGCCTCTCTGCCGCCTCCAGGTATGTATATAATATGTATTTTAAATGTATAAAAATGTATATATATATATATATATATATGTGAATATGTATGAATTGAACTTCAAATAAATAAAAATATAATGTATGAATATGTATATATATATATATATATATATATATATATATATATATATATATATATATATGAACATGTATAAATATGTATATATATATGTATGTATGTTATTGGTGAAACATATTGGTTAATTGAAGGTTTTGGATTAATTTTAGATGAAATTGTTGCAAGTTAGGTTTAATATGTTAAAATTATTTTAAATGAAATTGTTAGAATTTTAGATGAAATTGTTAGAATTTGTTAGAATTTTAGATGGACATATTATAATTTTTTAGAATTTTAGATGTATGTTAATTAGTATTAAAATGTTAGACTTTATTTCAAGAGGTATAGATGAGAAATATTGAAGGCTTTAGGAATAATTTTAGATGAAATTGTTAGAATGCATGTTAGGATTAATATGTTAGAATTTTAGATGAAATTGTTTTAGTGTGCATGTTAATTAGTATTAAAATGTTAGAATTTGTTTCAAGAGGTTTATAGATTGGGAAATATTGAAGGCTTTAGGAATAATTTTAGATGAAATTGTTAGAATGCATGTTAGGATTCATATGTTAGAATTTTAGATGAAATTGTTTTAGGGTGCATGTTAATTAGTATTAAAATGTTAGAATTAAGGTAAATTACTTTAGAAAATTTTCAAATCAATAGAAAATAATTATAGTTGTAGTACGTGATTGTAATTTGTTAATCAATAGGTTCCGAGACAGAAAGATGGCAATCACTGTGGACATTTTGTGTGTTGCTACATTGAAGATATTATCTTGACTTCTCAAACGACCATTCCTGATGATGTAAGTCGATTTATCGATTTATTTCAAATATTATTGATTGAATAAAGAATTCTTATTATTTAATTAAATTTTCAATGTAAATTGCAGTTTGTGCATAGGCCTCGGATCCCTTTTTACAACCACTCTAGAATGGAGAAATGGAAAATTGATTGGATTGTGTATCTTTACCATCGATTCTTGTAAACATTATTATAACTTTTGGTAGCATGTAACTTATATATTAATTTGTGATGAATATTTCATGTTATTGGATATTATACTATATTTATTTGATGTTACGAATAAATATTAGTATATGTGTTTTGGTAATTTTGAATATATTAGCAGGTTTATTAAAAAAATATATATATATATATATATATATATATATATATATAATTGAATATATATATATATATATATAATTGAAAAGTGGTTAATAACTAAAAAAAAAAAAAAGCTCTTGGAGAGCGGTTAATAACCGCTGTCTAAGAGTGGGGCTTGGATAGCGGTTTATAACCGCTGTCTAAGTGTTGCACTTGGAAAGCGGTTAAAAACCGCTGTCTTAGTTGTTTCTCTTGGACAGCGGTTCAAAACCGTTGTCTTAGTTCCTACTTTGCACAGCGTTTACTAAACCGCTCTCTTAGACTTAGATAGCTGTTTCTTAGAGAGCGTTTTTAACCGCTTTCTAAGTTTAAATATAACAGCTCTCTTAGACCACTTTTGTACTAGTGACATGTAATTTTTATCCATTTTTTTCTTCAATTATCAGCTTTAATTTTTTTTCCTTTTACAATTTCTAAAATTCTTTCAACTAATTATTATTTAATAAATTTTCATTACAATAATATAGATTCACCGGTTATTTAATGAACTTAAAATTTGCAGATTTAAAGCACGGTGCAAATATTTAAACATTTTGCACATAACAAAATTCATAAAAATATTTGAATTGCATAAATTTTTACTGTTAAAAACTTCTAAATTACATAAATTAGATATTTAAAATTTGAAATGGTTATATTCATATCTAAAACTACAAAAAATAGAAAAAAAATGCAGAGGGTCTTCTTCAAATCTTTCCACATACACACACACAACATCAGTCTTTTCCCAAATTGGGCACATACACAACACACAGTACAAGATTTTGCTTAGATGCAAAAAAATAAAAATAAAAATGCACAGGGCCTTCTTCTTCTACTTCTTATATTTTGTCTTCAAATCTTTCTCCAATTAGACCCCCTGCACACATATACACACAATCATTCTTCTCCCAAATTGGGCAAATACAAAACACGCAGTACAAGATCAAACTTTTTCAAATTAATATCAAATTTGCACAGCAAAAAATCATGACAATCATTATTAATCTGATACATCTAGAGACATCAGTACTAAACTAGATCGAACAACTCATGTTCATCTTCAATATTGAGACAATACACCCTTTTACAAAGATTGGCCACTGATATCTACACAAATAAACAAATTACCTCCACGAATCCACGACCACTGACGATAGTTGAGCAGCAACAACGATGAGGCTATGAAATTCTGGTGGGGGGAAACACGAACAATGAACACCCATACAAAATCTCTTGATGGCTCTCACGAACGCACGGATCTGAGAAAATCGCGCAAGGTGGAAACCCACCAAAAAGATGAAACCACCAGTGAAATCGGTGCTTCATGGTAGAATGGTACCAGACACTTCGGATCTTCACGAAGGCGTTGGATCTGAAGTGAGACGGAGACGACGATGCCGCTCATCTTTAGTGAGAGTGAGGGGGCGGCGCCGCTCATCTTTAGTGAGAGTGAGAGGGCGGCGTCGTATCACTTTAGTTAGTTGGGGGGAGATCGTGGTGGTGGTGATGAAGGGCGGCAGCGGGCTTGTGGGGGTGGATTGGGGCCGCCTGAGAGCTGAAAAACGGATTAGAGTGTGTAGGCGGTGGACGGTGCCACTGGGTTGGGAGCGGTGGCGGTGTCGCTTGGTGGGGAGCGGCGCCGCTGGTCTCCTTCATGTTGGCGGAGGTCGAACTCGCTGCAGCACCGCTCTCCCTTGGAGCGCCGATGGTGACTTGTTGGGCCCTCCCTTGGAGCGTCAGCGGCTCGTTGGTTTAGGGTTGAGAAGGAAGGGGGGGTTGGGGGAGTGAAGTTTTTAGAGAGAGAAAACTAATTTTTTAAATGAGGAAGAAGGGATGAATAAATGAGAGAGAGAGAGAGAGAGAGAGAGAGAGAGAGAGAGAGAGAGAGAGAGAGAGAGACCGTGTGTGTTAGGTGGGGGTGGGGGCGGTTTTGTGGGTAAATGGGGGGGGGCAATTTTTACAACTGGGGTCCACTTTTGTACCAAATTGGTATTTTAAAAAGATTTTGAATCAAAGCTTAATTTAGAGGCTAATGTAGAACCAATTTGTAATAATTCTAAAAAATTGATCATAATTTTTACTTAATGTATTATCATATAAAATAGTGAGATGTTATGCCTAATTTACAAAAAAAAAAAAAAAAAAAGCAAAAATATTAATAAATGTTTATATAATCATTATTTAAAGTCCAAGCCAATGAAAGTTTTACGCAATATTTTTTTAATATTGACAGAGGCAGAGCCTCATGGGACTCACCTTACTCAAAATGCAGCAAGGAAAATTGAATAATGGAATATGTCAATATTTTTTATCTATTGATGAGTATGTGAAATTCTCGACTATAATTAAGGTGAATGAGGTAAATTGTCTTTTTTGATGTTCTTAAATTACATTTTGTGAGGTGAAACATAAATTGTGGTAGTAATGTGTCTACAATTAATTTATTGCAATAAAATAAGTTGGCTTATTAGGCCATTATTACATGTAAGAGATTATTTGAAAAAAAAAAATGATATACCATTGTAACTTAAGCAATAATACTACTACAGTAGGATTTGTTTGGGGGAGAGGGGGGCTAAAGCCCATGCAGGACTCCATGAGGCTCCGCCTTTAGAGAAGTCGTGTACGGCAGGGGCGGGGCCACCTATATACTTGGGTGGCCATGTCTCCCTTCCCCCTCCCCAAATATTTTTTAATACCTATTATATATTATGTATAGTTCATAATTGTTATATATTGCGATTTTTTACTCAAATAGCATATAAACCAGGAGTAGGCTTAGTTAAATAAAATACTTAGGGACATTATATGCGCCTCACCATGCTATTAATCACCTCACCAAATTTAGTGTAATTTTTTTTTGAACAGTTTTTATTCATTATTCTCTAATTGTATTCAATTTTTATTTTTTTAAGATTTGAAGGATTTAAGCATAATTCCACTATAGCGCTCTTTCAACTTGTGATTCATTATTGAGATATAATTAGCTCTCACTTAATGAACAATAAAAAAATGATGCATTGATATGTGTGTGTGTATTAAATTGTGTTGTGTGCTTTATTATTATGTAGATAAAATGAAATATGAATATTTGAATGTATCGAGGAACAAACTAGTTCTCCCTCTTTCCAATATTAGTAGTCCTATTTTTTGGATTATTATTTTTTATCATAAGTTGGAGGGCATTACGAATTATTGTGAAGTTCATTTATCAATAAAGTTATTGTTTATAAAAAATATAAATATCATATATCGGAAAATTGATGATTCAGAGACCGAATGGAATAGATCGCAACAATCACACCACAACAAGAGATGGTGGATCTGCAGATCTGGACCGAGGCAGCGCGGTGACAATTGGTGAATCTGGACCTATCCACCGATCTTTCGTCGTTGGCGAATGTGTTGGGCTTTCTTGGATGGAAGCCTGGCGTTAGTTCTTGAGAGAGAGAGAGAGGTGGGGAGGGGGAACGTATATAAGGGAGAGAAGGGGACAGCAAATTGATATTTAAAAAGGTCTTGAAACAAGTTGTAATAATCATTTTTTTAATCTTTAATATGATTAAATGGTTTAACTCAAAATTATTTCTCACATATCATCATTTTGAATTCTCTTCATCATAGTCTATTGCCTCTAGCTCGTGCTCTGTCTCGCCCTCACATATATAATTCTAATTCACAAATCAATTTACATTCCTTCATTTGGGGAATTCGTCTCACTACTCTATCGATTCTCTTTGCCAAGACTGCAAGGTCGTGTCAGGGCCGTCTCGGACATTTTTTGGCCCTGAGCGAAATTAAAAATGGGGCCCTTCATTAAACACATATTTTCAATATCTTAACAAAAGTATCATTTAAAAAGTCTAGTCCTCCGAGCATTGTTTGAAACAAATTCATCAATCAAGTCTTCATAATTAATTTTCTCTAAAATATCATTCTTGATCGCCACCAAAGCAAGTCCATTAAGTCTGTTATGGAGAATATCAAATATTTATTGACAAATAAATTCTTTATTGATATATATGCTCCATAAAAAATACATATACAAAAAAATCAATATTAATATTAATTAGTGATGAATGTGTTAAGAGTGAATAAAAGGATATTTATTTTCTGATTACAAAGGAGAATATAAACAAGTACAATATAGAAAAAGTATCTAATCTAACCAATGTGGGACACTATACAATTTATCAAAACTATACAATGTAACAATACTCTCAATACACCCCCTCAAGATGGTGGGCGATTAACGACACCAATCTTGTTAGTAAGAAGTGACAAACGATGTCGAGACAAAGGTTTGGTGAGAGCATCGGCAAGTTGATCAGCGGAAGAAACATGCGCTACACGCAATTGTGAAGATTTGACCAAATCCCGAACGAAGTGATAGTCGATAGAAATATGCTTCATACGGGAGTGGAATACTGGATTAGAGCAAAGATATGTGGCACCAATATTATCACAATATAGTGCTGGAGGAACGGAAGATAGGGAAACTGACAATTCGGAGAGAATGGAACGGCTCCATTGTAACTCAGCAGCGGCTGCTGCAATAGCCCTATATTCGGCTTCAGTGGAAGAACGAGCAACCGTCTTTTGTTTTCGAGAGCTCCAAGAGATGGGATTGGAGCCAAGAAAAATAATAAAAGCACTAGTCGACGTACTGTCATCACAGTCACCAGCCCAATCTGCATCCGTGAAACAATGTAGAGATAAAGGAGAGTGTCGTCGAAGATGAAGCGCGAAGTGACGAGTCCCATTTAAGTAGCGGAGTAGACGTTTAACAGTACCCCAATGTGTCTCAGTTGGAGCATGCATAAATTGAGAGAGTTTGTTGACAGTGAATGCAATGTCAGGGCGAGTAAGGAGCAAGTATTGAAGACTGCCAAGAACTTGTCGATACAACGAGGCATTCGACGGAGGACTTCCATCATTAAGAGAAAGCTTGACACCAGGCGCAAGTGGAGTTTGAACTGGCTTGGCATTAAGCATGTTGTGCTTGCCAAGAAGGTCAGTGACGTATTTTCGCTGGCTCAGAAAATAAGCTGAGTCGGTTCGAAGAACTTCAATACCCAAAAAGTAAGATAATGAACCAAGATCCTTGACAGAGAACTGAGTAGCAAGATCAGTAACAAAATGAGCTAAGAACTGATCATCATTTCCCGTGAGAATCAAGTCGTCAACATAGACCAAGAAATAAGCAATAACACCATGATGATCATAAACAAATAGGGATTCATCAGACTTGGTACAAACAAAACCAACATTGGTGAGAAATGAACGGAGGGCGTTGTACCATGTACGTGGTGCTTGCTTTAAACCATAAATGGACTTCCGGAGCTTGCAAACGTATGAGGGATGATTTGAATCAAAGAAACCCGGAGGTTGAGCCATGTAAACATCATCGGGTAGCGTGCCATGGAGAAAGGCATTGTTAACATCAAACTGGCGAAGCGGCCAATTCCGAGAAATAGCCAGGCTTAGAACAATACGAACTGTAGCAGGTTTGACAACTGGGCTGAAAGTCTCAAAGAAGTCTATGCCTGGGCGTTGATGGAACCCTTTGGCAACAAGACGAGCCTTGTACTTGTCAACAGAGCCATCAGGTTTGCGTTTGATACGAAACACCCATTTGCAGCCAACAATATTCTGAGAAGCAGACTGGGGAACAAGATCCCAAGTACTATTATTGAGTAAGACTGTGAATTCAGCAGACATGGCTTCACGCCACTTAGGATCAGAAAGTGTCTGGGAAACAGTAATAGGCTCAATTTCATTAGTTAAAGTGGACGTGAGACAATACCTCGGATTTGGCTTGATAATGTTGTTTCGAGATCGGGTCACCATCTGATGACGTGGCGGCACCGGTGGTGAAGGATGTTGTCGTGGGGGCGAGGGCGTAGGCAATGGTGCATGAGATGTCGTAACAGGAAGTAAGGGTGGAGTTGGTGGATCAGGTAGTTGAGACAGAGTCGAAAGAACAGGTGGAGGTGTCGGAATAGACATTATATTAGTGACAGGAGCAGGAGGTTCTGGTGCAGAGGTCATGGGTGTATGGAAAGGGAACACAGTTTCAACAAACTCAACATGTCGAGAGGTGTAAAGTTTGTTGTTGCTGCGATCAAGACAAAGATACGCACTCTGAGTTAGAGAGTAACCCACAAAGACAAAACTACGTGAACGGGAATCAAGTTTGTGAGACGAGTATGGGCGTAGCCAAGGAAAAAATTGACAACCAAACACACGAAGCTTGGAAAGGTTAGGTGGAACTTGAAAAAGTTTCTCATATGAAGAAACCATGTCAAGGTCAACCTTGGGAAGACGATTTATAATGTAGGTGGCAGCGGAAAAGGCATAAGGCCAGTAAGTAGAAGGCATGGAGGCTTGGTGAAGAAGAGCTAAGCCTGTGTCAACTATGTGACGGTGGCGACGCTCAGAAGCACCATTATGTTCAGGTGTATGCGGAGGCGTGGTAAAGTGAGTAATACCATTAGTGGACAAAAAAGGACGAAGAGCTAAATATTCACCCCCATTATCAGTGTATAGAGTTGTAATTTTCTGTTTGAAAAAGTTTTCAACTAATGCCTTAAATGCGACGAATGTGGGTAGGACATCAGATTTCCTCTTTAAAGGATAAAACCAGACATACTTTGTGTAATGATCAATAAACACAACATAGTATTTATAACTATCAAACGATAAAACAGGAGAAGACCAAACATCCGAAAATATCAATTGTAAAGGCAAAACAGAGGTTAAGAAAGATTCGTGAAACGGTAGTTTGTGACTCTTTGTACACTTACAAGATTCACAACTAAAATCAGTTTGTTTATGCGATGCTAAATTATGACTAGATAAAGCAAAATCAAGTATCTTGGTAGATGGATGACCAAGTCTTGCATGCCAGATAGATGTTGGTTTGCTAACCGAGGTATAGGCTGAAGCTAGGGTGGTAACACGAACATCTGCCGGCCATATGTAAAGCCCATTAACGCGCGGTCCCCGAAGGAGAGTGCCCCCAGTACGACAGTCCTTCACCTGAAAATCAGAAGCAGAGAACAAGACCATAACATTATTTTGTTTGCATAACATAGAGACCGATAAAAGGTTCTTCGACATAGAAGGCACAAGCAGTGTATCCAAAAACACAAGGGCATTTAAATTGTTGAATTGTAAGCTACCAATATGTGTAATAGATAAACTGTTACCATCACCAACAACAACATCATCGTTGCCATTATATGGAGCATGCAGAGATAAATTTGCCAAATCAGTCGTGATGTGTGTGAGGCGCCCGAGTCTAAAATCCAACCAGCAGTAGAAGGAGCCGAAGTTACTGTATGTGCCGAAGGTGATGAGTACGCTGGTAAACTGGACTGGCGCACAGGCTAGGAAGCCCTCATGTGAGACTGGATGTCAGGACAACGGCGTGCCGAATGTCCAAAAATGCCACAATATTGGCATTTGCCTTGATAACCAGTAGTTGTAGAACGAGCAGGTGTTTCAGAGGAATGCGGTTGCGGGCCTAGGTGTGATGGAGCACGATTCTGCTGGCCACTTTGGCGAAAGGAGGACTGGTTTGAGGGCTTGCTATATCCCGAAATAGGACGCCGATTATTAGAGTTGGCTGCAAGGGCCGTGACTGGAACCGGAGACGAGGCAGTGGAGCGAGCAGCGTGTTGAGCCTCCAAACTGAGAAGTTTCTCATGAAGCTCATAAAAGCCAATAGAAGTATCCCGTGCTTGAATCGCATGGGCGAGTTCCTTAAATGAATCATCAAGTCCATTAAGAACCTTGAGCACGAGATCCTCCGGATCAGTTGCAACGCCAATAAGTGAGAGTTCATCAATCACCCCCTTAATCTCAAGCATGTACTGAGTGATAGAACGAGCACCTTTAATCGGATGGAGGATTTTATTTTTTAGGGCAAGGATTCGGCCACGAGATGATTTGCCATATATATTCAATAGAATCATCCATGCATCATGGGAGTTCGATGCAGATGCAATGAAGGGGATGAGATTGGGCGTGATAGACCCAATGAGCGTACTCAAGATCAATTGATCTTGGCGCATCCAGTGTTGATGTAACGGATTAGGGGTAGTTATTCCATCGTGTGTAATGGACGACGGAATTGGATCGATATTCTGGCGTTAGCCAATTTTAGCTCTGA
This sequence comes from Ballota nigra, assembly GCA_947034835.1. Classification (NCBI taxonomy): domain Eukaryota; kingdom Viridiplantae; phylum Streptophyta; class Magnoliopsida; order Lamiales; family Lamiaceae; genus Ballota; species Ballota nigra. The sequence goes on along the minus strand of OX344728.1, from coordinate 29,356,964 downwards.
TACCATGTTAAGAGTGAATAAAAGGATATTTATTTTCTGATTACAAAGGAGAATATAAACAAGTACAATATAGAAAAAGTATCTAATCTAACCAATGTGGGACACTATACAATTTATCAAAACTATACAATGTAACAATACTCTCAATAGAATGAATATATAATGTTAAATGACTAAATCAATAATAAACCGTCTGTATCCAACAATTTCCGTAGAAATAGTCTAATACACCTAATATTAACTAACTAAAAGATTATGATATATAAATGTAAGGGATTATATATATATATATATATATATATATATATATATATATATATATATATATATATATATATATATATATATATATATATATATATATATTTAAATACATATATAAAAAATAAACTAGACACTAAAAAATGGGGCCCTAAAAAATTGGGGGCCCTGTGCGGGAGATCATCTTGTTCCCCTATTACCCGGCTTTGGGTCGTGTCGGTTGATTCATAAATATAACTTTTAAATTATATTCTTGTTTATTTTTATATGTTTTTAGCTATACGCTCACCGTTTCTGTTTTGCTTTAACTGGGATTAAAAACCTTTTTGGTCTCGTAATTTCATGTGCCCTTTTTTGCAAATCATAGTTAAAAATAAATAAATAAATATTATTCCATAGTTTTTCACATTTTTCATTTTGGTCCAATTTTAGCAAAATATCGTTATTTTTGCCACATGCTTTGGGACGATTTGCCAAAAATTGAAAACTACGGAACAAAAACTAATCTAAATTAAAATGAATTGGTTTTACCCAAATTGGACGAAAAATGTTTTGGAACTAAATTTAAGTTTTAAACTTTTTGTTGTCTTCGCGCCCATATCTGCTATCTCAATCTCTTTTCTTTTCCACCGGTCTATCCTAATATTGTTTATGTTCAGTATTTTTGCTTTTTCAATATGCCTATACATATATTTGCTGACACTAGTACAAAAACGGACTTAGAAAGCAGTTATTTTTTAACTTAGAAAGCGGTTAGAAACGTTTTCTAAGAAACAACTATCTAAGCTAAGAAAGCGGTTTGGAAACCGCTATCCAAGATAAACACTTAGATAGCGGTTAAAAACCGCTGTGTACTAGGAAAGCGGTTTCGAACCGCTATCCAAGTCAATTTCTTAGAAAGCGGTTTCGAACCGCTATCCAAGTCGACTTTTTAGAAAGCAGTTTCGAACCGCTATCTAAGATCCTTACTTAGAAAGAGGTTCTTAACCGCTATTCAAGTGCATTTACGTTTTTTTTTTTAATTCACTAGGAAAGCGGTTCTTAACCGCTTTCTTTGATTTATAATTTTTTTTTATATTTTCTATTTTATTTTAATAAACCTGTTTATATACAAATAAATATATTTATCCATATCATCAAATATTAATCCATAGCATCAAATAAATATAATTAATTACCAAAAAATTCATAATAATATCATATCATCACAAATTAATATATAAGTTACATGCCAAAAGTTATATAGTAATGTCTTACAAAAAGAAAATTACATTAAGAACCTATTGTATAAATACCCCATCCAATCCATTTTCCATTTGTCAATTCTAGCTTTGTTGTAAGTCGGGATTCGAGGATTATGCACAAACTGCAAATTACATTTAAAATTTAATTAATTAATACGAATATGTTATATATATCAATCAATAATAATTTAAATAAATCGATAAATCAACTTACTTCATCAGGTATAGTCGTCTGAGAAGTCAAGATTATATCTTCAATGTAGCAACACACAAAATGTCCACAGTGATCGCCATCTTGCTGCCTCGGAACCTATTGATTAGCAATTATAATCACGTACTATATATACCTATGATTATTTTTAATTGAATTGAAAAATTTATAAAGTAAGTTTACCGAAATATTTTTCCACAACACTTTACTAATGGTTTTTGAGCTTTGACCTGGAAGACTACTCCGAAACATTCTCATTACACTATAAAAAATATTTAGAAAATAAAGCTTAGATTAGATATGCATACTTTTTAAAAGTAAAACATATAATAATATGAGAATATTAAAAACTAACTTACCCGTCCATAAATGTCATGAGATTAGGACGATTTGTATACACTCCACCGTGAGTTGGATCCATAAAATACACATTAAGTTCATTCATGTCTATGGCCACCAGCACCCAATGTTTACTACAATATTATATTAAGAATATTTAAAGATAATCATTTGTTTATATAAAAAACATATTTTATGAAATATTAATTGTACTCACCCCACATTTGTCGGCCAGAAAATGAGATGATTTTTCCGAGTATATTTCAACATATGGTTAACAATATCCCTCATTAATGGTGTCCTCTTACCAAACATGCAACACACTTGTGGAGAGACGAATGAATACTTTGCACTTGCCCCGATATCTAGGGTGAAATATACCTCACCCAAATATCTTAAACAAACATACGCTAATTAATATTTAATAAAAAAATTAAACTATATATATATATGAAGTAAATATTGATAATTAGTTAATTAACACATACCTGAGGTAAAGAGTTATGGTAGTTGCACTCAACCACTTGTCGTGCATTACTTCATTCACATAATTCGGTAGGATGAACTCTTCATAACCAACCTGGTGAAAGTAAGAAGTAATGGGAACCACAATTGGATCGTAGGTGGGGGACGAAACCATCAAGTGCGCCGTTGACATTGTAGTGACGTCATGGGCTAAGTCACCGTGCACTGGATAACCTAATCGTCGTCTGCGAACACCAATAGTGGGTTCCCTCGGTCTCTCCCTCTCAATACCACTTGATCTTTGTGGAGCCTTTTGTGGAGTCGGCAGTATCTACAATCAATTTTTAATATAATTTAGAATAAATAAAATATTAAACTTTAATACCATGAATTTTACCTTCTTGGTGAGAGAGACCAAGTTCCTCGGCCATTCGAGAAAGTGTCCGACCGCTGTTCCGACTGTGGTGGCATCATCTTCTGGTCTTGGCACTGGTGAATTCTCTTCTCCGATTTCAGGTACAATAAGTGTGACTCTCACAAAACCAGAAGCATGGGGACGACCGTGAATGATTCCACTAGAGCTGTCGTGCAACATTCCAGTTGCCACCAATCGAAGAGGATGCTCCACACAAAGGAAACATTCCACTGGCTGTTCGAAGAAGATATTAAGTTTAGAAAATTATACTAGTCTTTAATTAAAATAAATACGAGATACATCTAAAACCTGGGAGACGTTTTGAAGTGGATCGTTGAATTCGTTTCTAGCATCAGCGGAAAACATAGTCGGGACATTATTTTCACAACTAGCACTACTCGACAACATCCCTTGTCTCAATTGTCTTTGATTCATGATCTCCATCTGTTTAGCCAAGTCGACAACCTGCATAGAAAGTTTTTCCACCATAGACATAGCCGCAACACCGGGTGCCATCTCTAATGTTTTCTTCGTGACGCCATATCCAAAAGCTCGTAAGCATCCGGGATGCTCCTGATGATCTATTGCCCGTGCAAACAGATCATCAGTCCCCACAGTGCGGATGTTGTCGGGCGTCATGCTCTGAGATATGCGCTCCTGAATAACAAAAAAATATTATTAAATCATAGGATAAAATAATGGATGAATTACCGCTTCTTCCGAGATACGCTGAGATCTGTTATCGGGAAAATTTCCATCTCGAGTCTTTCTTGTAGTTTGAAATAACTCGTAACGGGTAACAACATGCGCACTCTCTCCAGCTTTCCTTTTTTCTTCTTTCTACGATAATGATAAATATGTCCCCAAATTATTAAAAGTGAATATATATTAAGAGTGAATGATCATAAAAAATTAAAAGTTAGTATTTTTAGCTCACCAAATCTTCCCTAATACGTGCATAACCTTTGGAAGATCCACGATATCGCGCCTCCATATTCTTAGCTTGTACGCTATTTCTATTACTTTTTTCCTACAGTATAATATAAATACAATAAACACTTAAAAAATTGTGCATTAATAGGAATAGATGAAATGACATTGATCAAGGTTACCTTGAAATCATCAAGCATAGATCTACGCACGAATTCCTGCCAATATGGGGCCACCATAGGGGATTCCTCATAGTCCTTAGGCGGCTTAGGCGAGTACTGACCAGTCTTTGGGTCTCGTGAACTTCTCCTCAGAAAAGACCAAAAAAATTTTGCCGCATTCCCAGCTTGCATAAGTATTTGATGCTTCCTTGTGTGATCAAGGCCGGAGAATATTTGCTGCATACACATATAAAATATTTTATGAATATTTAGTAATTTCACAAGCTTATACATAAAAATAAGTCATGCAACAATGAAAATATGCATATAATTAATTTACATACCACGAGCTCATCCCATAACGCTTCCTTGTAAGGACTCATTTCAGGCTTACGCTAATCACTGCGTGGCAGCACGATAGGGACCACTCTCCTGACTGCAGACCCAATGTAGTGCGCCAACTTCGCACTCTCAGGTCCAATCGGCTGCCCATACTCATTGAATGATAACTGCAATTCAATGATATCGTTAACTCAACAAACAATTAATTAATATAATAAAAATTAAATTGTTCAGATGTAATAAAATTAATTACCTTCAGTAATTTTCCTTTGCTACGGTCTTTCTTCAATGAAGTCATCGTGACTATACCCCTCTTGCGCTTCTCTCCAGAGCTACAAGAGGTGTGAGCATCAGTGTTATCCTGTTTCAAGTCATCATGATCTCCCTCATCTCTATCATCTCTATCATCTCCATCATCCCCATCATCCCCATCATCTCTATCATAGGGAAAATAACCCCCATAATCTCCACCACCCCATAATCTCCATCATCTCCATCATAGGGCGGTTGATCCATGATCCTGTGAAATAGAAAAAAAAAATATTAAATAAATAAACAGAAACAACATTTAATAAAGCAGAAAAAACAACATTTAATAAAGTCGTACATTTCTTTTTAGCACTGGTTTTTCTTTTTCGTTTTTTGGTTGACTTTTCTTGTTCATGACCATGAATGTTAACGAGATCCAGATTGTTATATTCATCCTCATTTCTAAGATTTCTCTGGTATGGACGTGGATTTGCAAGATCATCAAAAGAGGGTACAGAATATGTGAAGTTCTAAAAAGGATCATCAATCATGTCAACATCTTCATCGACTTGGTCGTTGATCTGGTAACTATGGTTAAATTTGTTTGACAGAAGCACAATTAACCATTTCTTGTTCACTGGGTCGGGACATATAAAATTTGTTGAGCTTGACTGACCATTATGTAAGAGTCATCTCTGTATCCCACATTCTTCAAATCGACGCGTACAAACCCAGAACATTCAACTTGGACCCCATTTGGGATCCTCACCCAACTACAATCGAAGATTGGTTCTCGGTGACCAACATAGCCGAGTTCCCAAATATTGACAATCTGTCCAAAGTATGTGGTAATCGACTCATTCCATGCAGTTGCAGTAATAGACACCCCACTATTCTGCATTGTACTTGCGGCATCATGATCCCTGGTATAAAAAGTGTATCCGTTGATAAGATAACACTTGTATGAATACGCATGCCTATCGGGCAATCTGGATAGCCACTTAACACTTTCTTTCACTGATTCTTTATTCTGTGACAACATATTTGCAACATAACCATTGAACCAGTCAACAAACATCTGATTATGCTCAGTTTCAATCCATGATCTATCTCTGGTGGGAAAGGACTCAGACAGTGCTTGCATGTGCAGGTCAATAAAAGAAAGCACATCGACCGTGTTGTGAAGTACGCACAAGTGCATCCGTGTTAGCTCCTCCATACTAACACATACCGGTTGACCACCGGTAATGCCTTCACCATCCATCTTATTAGTGTATCGGGTACTTGGAAGTCCAATTGCATCAACATTTGGAATAAATTCAGACCAGTACTCAACTGCTTCTTCTACTAAATAGCGTTCTGCAATGCATCCCTCCGGCCTGAACATATTCATCACATACCCTTTTAGTACTTTCATGTATCTCTCTACACCATACATCCATCGCATACGAGCAAGACCACACATTCTTGTCTCGTGTACCAAATGAACGGTTAGGTGAACCATTATATTAAAAAATGATGGAGGGAAATACATTTCAAGCTCACATAATGTCCCCATAATCTGTCTCTGAAAACCAAGCAATTTTTTAGGATCAATGACCTTGCTACTCATTGCCTTGAAGAACCAACAAAGCTTTGTTATGGTTATGCGCACATTTTCAGACAAGATAGAACGTATTGCAATGGGCAAGAAATTCTCCATAATGACATGATAGTCATGCGATTTCAGATTCGTCAATTTCACGCCATCATCTGAAACAAGTCTCTGTATGCTGGACGAATAACCCTCTGGTACTTTCACATCCTTTAGTGTTTGAAGAAACACTTTTCTCTCACTCTTGGACAAGGTGTGTGCAGCAGGAGGTAATTTCGGTGGCTTACCTTCTTCACACACAGGTGCCAATTCTGCTCTTATACCCACCATAGCAACCATATCCATTCTTGCATTGTAACCATCCTTGGACTTGTTATCAGCTAGCAGATTATTGAGCAAACTAGCACAAACATTCTTCTCAACGTGCATTAGATCAATGAAGTGTCTAACATACAACTCTTTCCAATAGGACAATTGAAAGAAAATTGATTCCTTCTTCCAGCCTCTAGTTGGGAGACTCTTTGCAAAGTGTTTTCCGTATTGTGTGTTGACATTCTTCATCTCGTTCAATACATCTGTACCTGATAATAAACGTGGAGGTCCACGTTCCTCAATTGTGCCATCGAATGCATCAGCCATTCTTCTATACTCATGTGTTGGCTCCAACCGCCTTCTATGCCCCATATAAACAGTCTTCCTACAATGACATAAACGAATGTGATATGTGTTCGTGGTACACCAAGGACATGCATCGGCTCCCTTCACACTATATCCAGATACATTCCCATAAGCTGAAAAGTCATTGATAGTTCCAAACAACATGGCCTTCAACTTGAAATTCTCCTTTCTATAAGAATCATACACATCGACACCCTCATTCCACAGGAGCTTCAAGTCCTCTATCAAAGGAGCCAGATATACATCTATGTCGTTACCAGGTTGTTTGGGTCCTGATATCAATATAGACAACATCATGTAAGTGCACTTCATGCACAAGTCCTGTGAAAGATTATAAACCATCAGAATCACTGGCCAAGTATTGTGGTTGGTACTTTGCATACCAAACGGATTCATTCCGTCAGTTGAGAGTACAAGACGCAAATGTCGTGGTTCGTTCCCAAATTCTGGATGTCTGGCATCAAATGTCTTCCACTGGGGTGAATCAGCAGGGTGTCTTAGCATTCCATCCTTGGTCCTATCATCATGATGCCAAGTCAAATTTTTGGCATCCACATCGCTACTATACATTCTTCTGAATCTTGGTATTATCGGGAAGTACCACATCACCTTCGCTGGAGATTTATTTTTCAGATATCTCTTCTTCCCACACTTGGGACATTCATCGAGGTCTTCATACTCCTTCCGAAATAAGATACAATCACCCGGGCAAGCATGAATTTTCTGATGTGTTAACCCAATGGACTTAAGCATTTGCTTAACCTCATATGCTTTCGTAGGCAGTACATTTCCATCGGGCAATAGACCACTAACTGCTTCCAGCATACTTGAGAAGCACGCATCGGTCAACTGGTGTGCTGCTTTTAGGTTGAACAATATCAACACAGCTGACACTTTTGTTGCCTTCTTACACCCGGGACAAAGGGGTAATCCAGCGTCATCCCTTAATTTCTTTGACATATAAGGGTGATCTCGCAGATTTGTGTCATCCCTACTCGATGTATCAACATTCAGTACATCTCCGATACTATCCTCAACCATTGTATCTTCAAACCTAAAGTCAGTTCTTATGTTGCTTGACCTACATCCATCTCTGATCTCACCATGAAATGTCCAAACGGTATATATTTTATCAATACCGTGACACATCAAGTGGTCTAACAAGCTTTCTCGACCACTAACAGTTTTTCCATTCATACATTTCCAACACGGACATAAAATGTATCGATGGTCGGTGCAGTGTCTAATTGCCTGATTACAAAACTCTTCCACCCCATTTCTATACTCCTCTGATAATCTATCTGCTCGAACCCACTTTCGATCCATATAAAACTAGAGATGCCTATATACATTAATCGAAAAGCACACGAGTTGAGTTCTAAATTACATTGTTAATAATAATAATAATAATAATAATAATAATAATAATAATAATAATAAAATGATGTTATAATATATGGATCCCAAGGTAGGCATAGTTTTGAGAAGTATATATAAGTTCAGTGAACAAATTTCATTATAAAAAATGACATATAATTTGCATTCATGGAATTTTGGATGAGTTGTAAGACATGTCAAGGCATTTCCTAAAATATTGTTCCCTCTGTCCCAAACTTAATTGAGACTTACTGAAACTATCCATCTCCTTGTTCAATCAATATCTCCATAAATGACAATATAAAAAAATTAATTTTACAATTATATTCCCTACACTAATATGCTTATCTCTCATATTTTTACTTTATACATACTAATTCACATTCATCAAAATCACATAACTAAGCAAAATTATAAGTTGTGATCTTTGAAACCCATAAACGAGCATCAACAAATTAAAGAATACATAAACATAAACCAGAACAACCATAGCTACAAAAAAAATTATATTTTATACAAGTTCTGGTCTTTGAACAAATTAAACTCAGATCAAACACAAAATATATACAAGAGCTACAGATTTTATTTTTGGAACAAAATAAGAAAAATATATCTACACATTTGATGCTAATTAACTAGTATAAATAAATTAGGCATATATATATAGAGAAATTGGAGTAATTACCTGGCATCGGGCTAGGGCGGTAGAGAGGCGGAGGGCTAGGGCGGCGTCCGGAGGCGGTGGCTGGGGCGACGAGTGGAGGCGTGGCCTGGGACGGCGTCGCGAGGCGCGGACTGGGACGGGTGCGCCACAGGGGAGGGCTGGCTTCGAGGGCGGCGCGAGGCTGACGGCGGCGGAGTGGTGGCGTCGCGGGTGGGGGAGGAGAGGAGGAGGAGGAACTGGTAGCGTACGTGTGCGTGAGTTTTTGGTGTGTTAGGGATTTGATATAAAAAAATTGGGTAAAAACTCTTAGATAGCGGTTCGTAACCGCTATGCAAGTCCAAAGCTTAGACAGCGGTTCTTAACCGCTATCCAAGTGTCACTAGTATAGCGGTTCTGAACCGCTATACAAGGTTGAACTTGGATAGCGGTTATGAACCGCTATCTTACAAATGGGCCCTTACATAGCGGTTTTAAACCGCTTTCTAAGTTTAAAACTTAGAAAGCGGTTTTGAACCGCTGTCTTAGAATTTTTTTTTTAATATATTTCTTTACATAACCGCTCTCCAAGTGGGTTCTTGGAGAGCGGTTTTTATAACAGCTATGCAAGAGCAGCTATGTAAGTTCGAATCTGTAGTAGTGTGACTCTGTATCCCACGATATCAATATCATGTTGGGCTACGTTTACTTTCAAAGATAAACCCATTTAATGCAATAAGAGGGGTTGGTATATTGTTTACTTTGAAAGATAATAAATGGGGTAATCCGTTAGGCCCGGTACAAACCCCCCTTATTCATCAAATTTCTATCCGGCCAATATCACTACAAAAAAGACGCGGTTTAATGACGGAAAATCTGCGACGGCCAACTATCCGTTGCAAATTTCGTGTATTTGCGATGGATTTTGATTAGCCGTCGGAAAAAATGACAGTTTGCGACAGCTTTGTAAAACCGTCGCAAAAATTAGTGTTTTGCGACCCTTCGCAAAATCTAGGGTCACCACCTTCGTTGTATACCGGCTATATTTGCGATGGAATGTTGACTTGAAGCGAAAATACTAACTTCTACTAGTCGCTTTCCTGCAAGCGGACGGGTTCACTGTAGTAAGAGTAAGTATAACGGCCAAGTATATCGAACCCACGAGATGGAGTGTATGCGAATAGATCCCTGAAGATCTACGCGTCGTAGCTAATATGAGTGCATTGTTTTTGGTTTTTTTTTTGAAAGATTAATTAAAAGACTAAAATAAACTAATTAAACTAAAATACTCAAGAAAACAAATTAACTACGGGTTGTTTTCAAGTAAGAGATGGTGATGCTTAGGATAGGAATCCCTACGTATACTAACGGAGCGGGTACATAATCAAAATAACTGTGACGCGCAAGAAATAACCTAAGTAAAAGAATGCAAGGTGAAAGCTCAAGATTCTAAACCCTAATACTTTACCCTAACACTCGACTTCACTAATCCACTAACAAGTTAATAGATTGTGCTTAATTAATGAGACCCTAATTTAACTAAGGTGATGCGGTCGTCCACCTTCGCTAAACTGGTAGATGAATTAACCCTGCCTAAACCCTCTAGTTAAGTCTACTCGTTATTAAAGAGTGATACGGTCGTCCTCTCTCTAACACTTTTCGAACGAAATTCAAAAGTAAAGTTGAGATTAATTTTAAGAATTCATTAACCAAGAGAATTAAAACCTAACGTCACAAGTTACCCTAATTACGTACCCACAACCTACTTCTACGAGTTCATCCTACCCCAAGCATGCAAGGGATTTAGCTAGACATAGGTTTAACGAAAATAATAGCAATTAAATAAGTAACGAACATGAACACGATAATTAAGAAGAAAAAGAGATCAAACATAAACTAGGGCTTAACGAATTAAAAGAATAACTGAAATTAACTCAATAAAAGAAGTCTCAATGTGTTCAAGAACGAAAATATAACCAAAAGAAACTAAAAAGTAAGATCGTAATTCGAATTCGTAATGAAAACCTCAAAAACGTAATCGTAAAGCTTGCTTATCTCCTTCCTCTCCAAAAACGAACTCTAAAACTCTAAAACTATCTCGTGAAGTGTGTTCTTCTCCAAAAACGTGCTTGAGACGAATATATATATGTATCGGGCCGAATCGTGAACTCGTGGGCCGTAAAACGCCTTTGAAAATGCAAAAAAAGGAAGTGCTCGAGCTGGCCTGCTCGAGCGGTCGCGCTCGAGTATGGAGCTCGAATGATGCAAGTGCTCGAGCGCTCGCGCTCAAGCTGCTCGAGTGGTGAAACTTCTCTGCATAAATTGGGGCGCTCGAGCATCACGCTCGAGCGGTGGCGCTCGAGCTGCTCGAGAGCTCGAAATCTTCTGTATGTTTTGGGCGCTCGAGCAACGTGCTCGAGCGCTAGTGCTCGAGTGCTTTACTCGAGTGCTCCCAAATTTTCACCAAGTAGCACTTTTCTTCTTCAACACTAACACCAATCGTATTTCTTTGATATCTTCTCATCCGGGCATCCGTTTGAGACGATTCAAAGTCCTACGAACTCCGTTCTTCGCCCTCGATTCACCTACGAGCATCAAAGAGACAAATTCATCAATGTAGAGAAATAATGCTCAATTGACTCCAAATACTCGATAAAATCGCCCAGAATTAGGGTATTTCAAGTGACGAATCATGGCAATTTCACGCCTAATCAACCCCCCCAAACTTACCCTGTTGCTTGTCCTCAAGCAACGAAATAACAAGTCAAGTTAAATTTTTAGGAATGGGTCAAAGAATCAATCATGCAAGTAAATGAACTCGAGCTTCAAAGATCAATCACACGTATACTCACTCACTTTCCTTTCATCATACTCATGCAACAATAACAAGAAACACCAAGATCAAGCATGGATGTGCACTCAACGATGTGTTTCGCTCCCTCACAAGTGTATATCAATGATCAAGGGACTCACTCAAACAATCAATCACTCAAATTGGCAGCCATAGGCTTGTAAGTGCTCTTAACTTCGACCATACTCTAGAAATCAATGCCGAATCAAAAAAGACTTTCTCAAGGTTGTAATGTAGGCTCTTTGGACAGGTGGGATAACAATATGGTAAAGTGACTAAAGTGAATGGAGAATAGAAAATCAAACTTCGGTACTTCGAGATAAGGAACAGACTACTTCAAACATATTCAATCAACACACTTTCAATTCCAATTCTCTCAACACTTCAATCTTTTTTTCTTTCTCACTCTTTCACTTTTTTTTAATCACTTCATTTTTTTTTTCGCACAAACACATGAGCTCTTTTTTTTTTCTTTTGTTCATTCTCAAAATTTTTTTTCTCTTTTTCCCACATCTCATAACCTCATCACACCTTCTTCTCATATTCACTCAACAAACAACCTTTTCCTTTTTCAACTCAATTCACTCCCTTCACATTCACACTTTCCTATTCTCCACTCAAATTGGGACAAAAAGGCTTAGGAATTGGAATAGTGTTCATATGTGCTAGCAAATAAAATAGGCTTTAGGCTCAAAGGGGCTAACAAGGGATTCAATGTCAGTGGTAAGGAAATTTTTTGGCTAAGTGACTCAATAAAATCAAAGATGGCCTAAGATCCTATTCGGCATATCAAACTAGACACAATCAAGAAGCAAGAGCACACACAAGTTCTAGCATCCTCTAAGGTGACGATCCTCTCACAAACGAAGAGATTAATTCATATATCAAAATCTCATAAGGCTCAAGTCTCTCGGCTTTCACATCCATGCTAGTCCTAGTGAATTCTCACTCTCATCACACAAGCACTCAAAAAGAAAACTTGTAAGTATACTAGTTCTCTCTCAAATCCACTCTAACTCAACTACTCACACAAAAGAGTCCTTAACTCAAATCCACAAATCTACTCTACTCGTCAAACATGCTCAAGAATAACAACTAATAAGTAGAAGGGGTCAATAAGTATGAAATATGCAACAGCGAATCAAATCAAAATCACCCCAAGGAGCATCTCAAGACACCAAATGACCAAACACACTCAAAGACAAGGGGTGCTCCGGTGCAATGTAACAAGAAACATAAAAAAACTCCACCCCCCAAACTTCGACCTTGCGAAGAGGTCTAAGTTTGGGGTTGTGGGTTACCTCAACCAAACAATTCGGTTTCTCTCAAACGTAGCACACTCCCTTGCTTGAGTTCCTCCCTTTTGAATACTCCATCGAGACAAGCCTACAAAATAAACTCTCACGTACGAGGTTAAAACTTACGATTCAACAACACCCTAATAACATAATAAGACACTAAAAACAAATAAAAGCAATTAAAAATGGGTTGCCTCCCATTCAGCGCTATTTTTAAGGTCCTCATGCCGGACCGAGCTCGAAGGAGCTTATGGGACATCATACTCAAATTTACCTCCCTTACTCTCATAAGAGTGGTGCTTGCATCCCTTTCCTTGATGCTCTTCCATCATGAGCTCTTTTGCTTTCTTCTCATCCCCAAATGTTATGGGTCTCAACTCCTTCTTACCTTTATCTGGAGGGGTCTTACCAAACAGGTTCTTGAATTTAGACTTTTTCTTCTTAACTCCTCCCTTCCCTTCCAACTGGATCACGTCCACACTTTTCACCTCTTCATCCTTCAACTTCTTCACTTTATCCCCATCAACATAATCACGATCATAATGCACATTGGTTAAAGCATCAAGTGAAGGATTATAAAATTCATGAACATGAGAAAGATTGGAGATAGGAGGTGTGTCTTCAACACGAGGATCAATTGCATCCATACAATACAAACTCTCATCCTCCTTCGGATGCTTCATGGCTTCGTATAGGGAATTCTTCACTTCTTGATCATCAACCTTCAACGTAATCTTCCCATTTGCCACGTCTAGCACCATCCCCGCCGTAGCTAAGAATGGTCTTCCCAAAATCAGGGGCACGTGCTCATCTTCTTTCATCTCTAGGACCACGAAATCGGCTGGAAAAATGTGATCTCCAACTCTCACTAGGACGTCTTCAACCACACCTTGAGGTCGAGTAATAGACCGGTCGGCAAGTTGAAGCGTCATCATCGTCGGTTGAAGTTCACCACCTTCCAACTTCTTAAAAAGCGACAACGGCATAAGATTGATGCTCGCCCCAAGGTCACACAACGCTCCCTTCTTGATCCCGTTCCCGATGTCACAAAGAATGGTGAAGCTCCCGGGATCCTTCAGCTTTGGAGGAAGCGCCTTGTGCACTAATGCACTCTATTCATGGTTCAATTGCACCAACTTCGGCTCATCCACTCGCCGTCTTTTCGTGATCAAGTCCTTCAAAAACTTTGCATAATTGGGCATCTGTTCCAAAGCATCATAAAAAGGGATATTAATATGCAATTGTTTAAACACATCAAGGAATTTAGCGAATTTCTCATCAAGCTTCTTTTTCATAAAGCGTTGTGGATATGGGACTGGTATCACAGATTTGGGTACCCCCCATTCATCTTTCTCGGTCTCTTTCACTTTCTCCCTTGCTTCCTTTGCCTTCTTCCACTTAGGAACTCTCTCACCCTTCTCAATGTCTTCCTCTTCAAGCTCTTTGCTCGCTTGAGTGCTTTCACCCTCAACATTCTTCTCAGCTCTTACCTCTTCAATCTCATCTCTATCTTGGGGCGTCTCAGAATCAGCAGGCATCTGAGGACCTTCATAGTTGGTTCCACTTCTGAGCTGGATCGCCTTGCAATGCTCTTTCGGGTTCCCCTCCGGCATGGAAGGATATTTGCCAGGCTCTCTATTCAATGACTTTGCAATCTGTCATCTGAAACTCTATAGAAGTGAACCTTCGATTGTTCTCTTGTTGAGTTCTAGTCCACTCAACGTTCATCTTCTAGAGCTCTTAATCACGTTGATCACCCTTTTTATGCAACTATTTCACATCGTACTCCAAGGATGACAACCCCTTACTTCCTTCCTCCACCTTCTGTAGAATCGCTCTCAACATCTCCTCAGTTGAGGAACCGCCTTCTCCACCCGGAGGTTTTGAACCTGGGTCAACACCCGGAGGAACTGTAACACCCGCCTTTGGGTTAGCATATGAGAAATTCTCATTCTTTCTCCATGTGTTTTGAGGAGGCTGCTGGCCTCCTTGATAGCCTTGATTGTTCCTCCACTGGTTAGGAGGAGGCTGTGGACCTGGTGGTACAAAAGGTTGGCCATAAGAAGGCCTTCCATATTGATTACCACCTTGGTAGCCATTCTGATTGTAATACGGACCTCCCATGTAATTGGCTACCTCTTGCTGTCCACTTGGCTGGTCTACTCTCTCATTCTCTGTTGCGTGCTATCCAACCAAACTCTTCCCCAACTCGAGGTTGTTGATCTTTTCCATCATGGCCATCAACAGCCTTCTCGTTCCTTCACCCTCTTTCTCCTCCAACTTGCAAACTCTCTGAAACTCAGGATCCTCGTTCCATACACCGACATTTGTGACAATGTTGTCCACGATCTCTCTACATCTCGCTATCCCTTGGTTCAGAAAGGCTGCACTCGCACATGCATCTAAATGGGCTTGGCCAGCCTTGCTGGCTCCACTGTAGAAGAATGCCATAATATCTCCCTCATTATACCCGTGCTGCGGGCACTCTATCAGCATGTTTGAGTATCTCTCCCACGCTTGACGTAAATCCTTTCCTTGCTTCTGGCGGAAGGAAGAGATCTCAATCCTTGCTTTGATCGTTCTCGATGGAGGGTAGAATCGCTCGAGGAACAGACGTTCGAGCTCAGCCCATGTGGTTACACCTCCCCGTGGGAGCGTGTTGTCATACCACTCTTTAGCTATTCCCGTCAATGAAAATGGGAACAGCCTAAGCCTCTTGGCATCTTCAGACATGCCATTGTAATTGAAAGTGGAGGCTATCATCAGAAAACTCCTCAGATGTGTGTGAGGATTCTCCTTCCCGATCACCCCCTTAAACTGGTTCTCGGTAAGCAGCTTAAGAATTCTCGGGGAAATTGAGAAGTTATTTGCCTCAACAGGGGGCAATGCCACTCCATCATAGTACCATTGTGGCTGCGCTGCAAACCTCCCTCGAATGCCCATATTCTGATCTGCGTTATGAGGTACAGGCTGAGGTACTACAGGTGGTGCGGGTACGTGTTGAACTGGAGGTGGTTGGTTGTAAGCAGGAGGTGGAGGTTATGGGTATGGTGGGTAAGGGTATGGTGGGTATGGGTAGGGTGGATAGGGTAAGTTGTTTTGTGGTAAGTTAGGATGTGGGTAAGCAGGGTTGTTCTGAGGGTTATGGACAATGTTATGAGCTGGATTCCCTACGTTTTGTGTATCCGGGTTTAGGCTCTGGCTATCCCCTAACGGAACTTGATTCTGGCTACCACTAACTCCAGTGTCTTCAACTCTGCCCAATTCCTGATTGAACTCGTTCGCAGCATCATCCAACTCATTAGAGATGTCCATTGGTTCTTTCCCTCCTCTGGTAGTATTCATTCTTCTCAAGAAAGCTCGGTTCCTTCTAGCTATCGTCTCAGGGTCCAACGGTATTCTCTCTTCGCTCGTATTGCCTTGTGAGCGTGTTTTCATATACCTGACACACTAGCAGAAGGATCAAAACGCAACTGCCGATCGAATTAAAATAAAAAAAATAGAGAAGAAAATCACTCACTACTAACTACTAAGCTATCGACAAGTCCTATTCAAAAAGCATACAACGCCATCCCCGGCAACGACGCTATTGACTTTAAGCGAAAGTACTAACTTCTACTAGTCGCTTTCCCGCAAGCGGACGGATTCACTGTAGTAAGAGTAAGTATAACGGCCAAGTATATCGAACCCACGAGATGGAGTGTATGCGAATAGATCCCTAAAGATCTACGCGTCGTAGCTAATATGAGTATATTGTTTTTGGTTTTTTTTTTTTGGAAGATTAATTAAAATACTAAAATAAACTAATTAAACTAAAATACTCAAGAAGACAAATTAACTACGGTTTGTTTTCAAGTAAGAGATGGTGATGCTTAGGATAGGAATCCCTACGTATACTAACGGAGCGGGTACATAATCAAAATAACTGTGACGCGCAAGAAATAACCTAAGTAAAAGAATGCAAGGTGAAAGCTCAAGATTCTAAACCCTAATACTTTACCCTAACACTCGACTTCACTAATCCACTAACAAGTTAATAGATTGTGCTTAATTAATAAGACCCTAATTTAACTAAGGTGATACGGTCGTCCTCCTTCGCTAAACTGGTAGATGAATTAACCCTGCCTAAACCCTCTAGTTAAGTCTACTCATTGTTAAAGAGTGATACGGTCGTCCTCTCTCTAACACTTTTCGAACGAAATTCAAAAGTAAAGTTGAGATTAATTTTAAGAATTCATTAACCAAGAGAATTAAAACCTAACGTCACAAGTTACCCTAATTACGTACCCACAACCTACTTCTACGAGTTCATCCTACCCCAAGCATGCAAGGGATTTAGCTAGACATAGGTTTAACAAAAATAATAGTAATTAAATAAGTAACGAACATGAACATGATAATTAAGAAGAAGAAGAGATCAAACATAAACTAGGGTTTAACGAATTAAAAGAATAACTGAAATTAACTCAATAAAAGAAGTCTCAATGTGTTCAAGAACGAAAATATAACCAAAAGAAACTAAAAAGTAAGATCGTAATTCGAATTCGTAATGAAAACCTCAAAAACGTAATTGTAAAGCTTGCTTATCTCCTTCCTCTCCAAAAACGAACTCTAAAACTCTAAAACTATCTCGTGAAGTGTGTTCTTCTCCAAAAACGTGCTTGAGACGAATATATATATGTAACGGGTCGAATCGTGAACTCGTGGGCCGAAAAATGCCTTTGAAAACGCGAAAAAAGGAAGTGCTCGAGCTGGCCTGCTCGAGCGGTCGCGCTCGAGCATGGAGCTCGAATGATGCAAGTGCTCGAGCGCTCGCGCTCGAGCTGCTCGAGTGGTGAAACTTCTCTGCATAAATTGGCGGCGCTCGAGCTACTCGAGCGCTCGAAATCTTCTGTATGTTTTGGGTGCTCGAGCAACGTGCTCGAGCGCTTGTGCTCAAGTGCTTTACTCGAGTGCTCCCAAATTTTCACCAAGTAGCACTTTTCTTCTTCAACACTAACATCAATCGTATTTCTTCGATATCTTCTCATCCGGGCATCTGTTTGAGACGATTCAAAGTCCTACGAACTTCGTTCTTCGCCCTCGATTCACCTACGAGCATCAAAGAGACAAATTCATCAATGTAGAGAAATAATGCTCAATTGACTCCAAATACTCGATAAAATCGCCCAAAATTAGGGTATTTCAAGTGACGAATCATGGCAATTTCACGCCTAATCAAATGTCCATCTTAAAATCGAAGTTAAAAATTGCGACGACTATTTCCGTCGCAAAATCGATCCGTTTAAAAGTGGTCGTTCGGGAAACGGCCCATTTGACTGGTTTGCGATGGAAATGGTCGTCGCAATTTTTAACTTTGATTTTTCGACTGACATTCCATCGCAAATCTGACCTGTTTTTGCGCATCTTTTCGGGAAACGGTGCGTTGACTGCTTTACGACGGCAAGTCTGTCGTAAATCTGAGCCGGTTTTTCGTGACTTTTCGGGAAACTCCTCGTTTGACCGATTTGCGACGGACATTCCATCGCAAAATTTTAATTTTCAAAGCTGCGAAGGCCGTGCCATCACGAATTCGCAAAAACGACGCCGTCTTGGCATTTGACGGGCACAATTTGCGACAGACTACATCCGTCGCAATTTTTTTCCTCCCTATATAACCAGGCCGCTAATGCAGACAGAGAAAGAGAAAAGAAGTCGGGTGCCGTCACTGTAGAGCCAATTTGTCCCCACCGAGTGCTCGTTTCATCATCTTCTACAAATAAATCGTAAGTTTTCATCATTTTGACCGTTTAAAATTTAATTTTAAAGCATGTTTAGAATTTGTTAAGTTTAGAATTGATTTTAGTTGAATTGTTTGAATTATATTATTTGTTTGATTTTAGTTAAATAATTTTTAATAATATTAGTTGATTAATTTTAATTTAGTTGATCGAATTTAGTTGAGTAGCTAGTTTGAATTACATTAGTTGTTTGATTTTAGTTTAATGATTTTAAATATTATTAGTTGATTGATTTTTGTTTAGTTGATTGAATTTAGTTGAGTAGCTAGTTTGAATTACATTAGTTGTTTGATTTTAGTTTAATAATTTTAAATAATATTAGATTGATTTTTGTTTAGTTGAGTAGTTTGAATTATATTAGTCGTTTGATTTTAGTTTAGTGGAATTGAATAATATTATAAGTTGATCGAATTTAGTTGAGTAATTTGAATTATATTAGTTGTTTGATTTTAGTTTAGTAATTTTAAATAATATTAGTTGATTTATTTTAGTTGAGTGGTTTGAATAATATTATAAGTTGATTGATTTTAGTTGAGTAGTTTGAATAATATTAGTTGTTTGATTTTAGTTTAGTAATATTAGTTGATTTATTTTATTTTAATTATGAGTATTTCATTGATTTTAATTTAATATTTCGAATAATATTATAAGTATTTCGAATAATATTCGTGAATTTTGTTATAGATGAGCGGACAAGACAGTGGCAGTGGCAGTCAACAACCTCCGAGGGATGAGAAGGCGAGTCGAGGAGGGAGGAGACGACGGGTCTCACTGAGACCCGTGGTTCCACCTATTTTCACCTCTTCACAGCCTGGTGAGGGCTACTCCTCCTCACAGCAGACTGCTGAGGGCTCATCCTCCTCCCGCCAGCATCCGGTTGTTCAAGCACGGATGCCTGTTCAGCCACATGGTTCAACGTAAGTTTTAATATTTTATACTCTATTTTTTTATTAATTAAAACCTAATTATTTTACTAAGTTTGAAGTTTTAATTTTACAGTTGGATTCCGGGTCATGATGCTAGTAATCAGGTTTCCAAGTCCATCCTTCGCGGTGGATTCGAGCCCACCGCTTACAGTTGGGGGCTAGTGTCCGATGCAAGAAAACAGACATACTTCGAGGAGTTTAAGGTATTAATTTAATTTATTAATTCACAGTTTATTAATATCAAATATATAAACAGATATTTTACATTTAAATTGTAATTGCAGAAAAAATGTGTTTGGGCACCGGAGCACGATGACCATATATGGGTGGTTTAAAGTAAATAGTCATACTATTTTGAACTAAATTACATTTTTGTCCCAAATTATTTTAGTTAAATTATATAAATATCCCAAAATTATGTCCATCTTCTTCATTGAATCTCTGACTTTCATGATAAGGTTTAAGGCCATCTTTTTCGTTGAATTTCTGCAGCTTCCGGTAACACGAAACTTTCCGGCCGAAGCTCCTATGGAAAATCAATGGCTTCTTCTCAATTTCCCCAAAATCGTTTCGTTGAATTTCTACAACTTCTTGCAACAAGAACCTTTCCGGTTGGAGCTCCATTAATGGCAGATCGAAGTTAATCCCCTTGTTTCTTCTCGATTTCCCCCAAAAAATGAAATCTTACAGTCGTCTTCTTTGTTAAATTTTTGCAACTTCCGACAACACAAAACTTTTCGGTCGGAGCTCTATTAATGGCGAATGGAAGTTAATTCCCTGGTTTCTTTTCAATTTTCAAAAAATTACGTCGTCTTCTTTGTTGAATTTCTACAACTTCTGGCAAACACAAACCTTCCGGTCAGATCTCCATTAATGGCAAATCGAAGTTAATCTCTAGTTTCTTCTTGATTTCCCCCAAATTATACCGTCTTCTTCATTAAATTTCTGAAACTTCCGTCAATGTGAACTTTTCCGACCGGAGCTCCATTAATAACGATTCGAAGTTAATTTTCTGGTTTTTTCTTGGTTTATGGAAACGAACCTCATCCTTGTACTTCTTCCCCAAATTACGTCGTCTCAATTTCCCAGATTACGCCAACTTCTTCATTAACCCATTACTTCTCTCTCTTCACGCCAAGAATCATTGGGAAGGTATTAAACTTAGAGCTTGTTTGTTTCGAAATTTAGGTGGGCGTGTGAAGCCATGATTTTACATCCACAAGATGTAAAGTCTTGGATGATAGAAAAAGTATGTGTTTGTTTTGAGATTTTAGTAGAGTGTGATTTTACTTTATGTCAAATCATGTGTAAGAGTAAAATAGGATGTGTAAGAGAAAAGTAGGAAAGAGAGTGTAAGCGAGAGAAAAGTGTTATAAAGTAAATTGTATTGGGATGAGTAATAATAGGTATTGATAGGTAGGTGTGAATGAAGAATGAGATGTAAAAACTGGATGTTACATCTCTAACTAGAATGAGACGGAGGCCGGAAAGTCCTAATCATGTTCGAGTGAATCCCAAAAAAACAAGCCCTTAGGGTAAATTAGTAATTAAATTAATTAAACATAAAAGAATTGAAAAAAGTAAATAAGCATATCTTTTTACCTCCTATACGAGTAAACGCCTGATATATGACTTTAACTTAATTAGACCGATTA
Organism: Ballota nigra; assembly: GCA_947034835.1. Lineage (NCBI taxonomy): Eukaryota > Viridiplantae > Streptophyta > Magnoliopsida > Lamiales > Lamiaceae > Ballota > Ballota nigra. The sequence goes on along the minus strand of OX344728.1, from coordinate 29,335,548 downwards.
CATTAATCTTAGCTGCACTATCACGACTTTAGAAGTAAACATTGCCTAGGATGATGTTTAAGTTATCTTGATTGATGCCATGAATTCATTTTTGTTATTGAAAATATATACTTGCTCTAAACCTTAGTACAAGATTCCATTTCCCTGTCACACACTTGTATTCTCAATTTTTTTAGATTGTTTTATAGAAGGTTAAGCTGGCATTTTAATATTATTAAGGATAATCACTTTTCAAACAACTAATGAAATATCAAAATTGAAACATAAACAAATTAACGTTTACTTTGTAGTTGTTAGTTAGGTACCATGTCAAATGGCAATCAATTAACAAAGGTAATTTTCAATATAACAAATAATAGAGATTTTCTTTTTCTTTTGCTCTCATAACTTATCGAGTGTCTACTTTTCGTCCCAAAATTTTTTTCATTAATTTTAATTCAAGTTTGGTCTAATAACTCATTACATGTTTCTTTCGTTTTCACCGAAAAATAAAACATGACGCTGTTTTTTTGTTACACGTGGTTTATGTTCTGGCGGTATTTGAGGGTTGTGTTGCCCACGCTAACGTGCCTCTTTTTTATAATTCATTTTTGGATTTCAGATCCTCATATTGAGAAGCTATGTTTTTTGTAAGGAAAGTCGCCGGCCATTTCTGACAAGGTTGCACGGCGCTCCCTTAGGAAGAAGGTGGCGTGCACAAGGTTGCTACCATTTAACTTTCCTTAGGAAGAAATAGGAGATGATTGATTTTCTTATTTTTTTTTTTTTTAATTTATCTGCTTTATATTTTAATATTTTTTTTTAAATTTAGATGAAATTTATTTTTGTTTCGCTTTATTTTTATTTGTTTATTTATCCATGTGTAACTGTTTTTAATTAAAATAAATTAGAATTAGCTATTAAGTGTCCACGGGGAACAAAATTCCCAAATTTCACCAGCACGCATGACCAAGAATTTTGTCGTTTTCGGTTTTTAGGCAAAAAATGACTAAAATTGGACAATTCATAAGTTATGGAATCAAAATCTAATTGTCAATTTTTTTAAGACAAATTGTATACTAAATAAGCTATGGTTCCAAAAGTATATTTCTCGCCAAAGTGTGGAAGGATATTTATCGACTGAGTGGGTCGAGGCTCTCTCATTTCTAATCTAAAAGAAAGGAAGATTGTCACGATGCTATTTGGGAGTTGTGGAAGGCACACAATCTAAAGACCTTTAATGGCATCGTCATGACTCACGAGGAAAAGGCAAAAGGAAAGATTTCTAATTTGTTTTTATTTAGTGAGTGGTTTAGGATATATATTGTGCTTTGAGGAAGCTATGTTTATCTCTGTCTGTACCCTTAGCCTTTGTAATGCTTTTTTCCTTACAAACATAAAAAGGGCGAACTTGTATATTCACATCTTATCTTACCAGCTTGTCCTATAAATTAATTATCTCACTCTACTAATCAATAATCCATGTTCACAAAAAAAAAAAAAAAAAAAACATCTTTACTCACAAATTAATAAATGATGTTTTAATTGTATTTTATTTTTTGCACACTTTCTCTCAATTTCACCCCCTCAGAAAATATTGAGACAAAGAGGAAAACGTATAAAAATGTGAGGAAGTGAGATATTATGGAAAGCTAAAATGATGGTGTTGTGACAGAATAGGATTATAGAGCATAAACAAGAAACGTAAAGAAGACAAGAGATTTACGTGGTTCACCAATAAATTGGCTACGTCCACGGGCAGAGAGGAGAACGGATTTTATTACTGATGTAGGTTACAGATTACAGATCTCAAAGACTATATATATAGCACTGAGGTAAAACACCGAAATTGGGCTTAAGGCCCAATACTGCATACCGTTTGTGATTCAAGACATATCAACAAATCTCCACCTTGACTTGAATCTTCCTTGCAGATGCATCATTACAATGCCAGATGAAACAGACTCCTCCTTTCTGCCTCAGATTTGCCCTCCTTGGGCAACTAACAGCTTGTGACGTTTAGCAAGTCCAAACAATGTCGAAACTTGCTATGCGGGACTGGCTTGGTGAACATGTCAGCAGGATTATCAGCAGTACCTACTTTCATCACCTTGATTCTCTGCTCATTCCTCAGAAAATGATACCTCACATCAATATGCTTTGTCCTCTCATGATGGACCTGATCCTTGGTCAAACAGATTGCACTCAGACTGTCACAGAATACAATAACTTGATCATGATGTAGACCAAGATCACCTACAAGCCCTTTCAACCAAACTCCCTCTTTAGCAGCTTCTGTCAGTGCCATATACTCCGCTTCAGTTGTAGACAAAGTAACTGTAGCCTGCAGAGTTGCCTTCCAACTAACAACAGAACCACAAAAAGTGAAAACATAACCAGTCATAGATCTTCTACTATCAACATCTCCAGCATAGTCAGAATCAGAATAACCAGTCACATAAATGTGAGCATCACCTCCATAAATGAGACCAACATCAGACGTACCTCTGAGATAACGAAAAATCCTCTTCACAGCTTGCCAATGCTCCTTTCCAGGTTGTCCCATGAACCTGCTGACAACACTAACAGCATGTGCAAGATCTGGTCTAGTGCAGACCATAGCATACATCAAACTCCCTACTGCATTAGAGTATGGGACTCGAGACATGTACACCTGCTCAGCTACAGATTTTGGTGCATGATCAGTGGATAAATGAATATTTGTAGCACTTGGAGTATCAATAGGCTTGGCGGTAGACATGCCAAATCTAGACAAAATCTTCTGAATGTAACTCTTCTGTGACAAGAAAAGCTTCTTCTTCTCTCTTTCCCTATATATCTCCATACCCAAAATTTTCTTGGCAGCACCCAAATCCTTCATATCGAACTCAGCACTGAGCAGATCCTTCAACTTCTGAATATCAGACTTGGACTTTGCAGCTATGAGCATATCATCCACATACAGGACAAGATAGATCATGGAACCATCATCAGCTTTGTTGTGATACACACAACAATCATACGGACTCCTGTTGTATCCCAACTGGATCATGTAACTGTCAAACCTCTTATACCACTGCCTTTGAGACTGCTTTAGCCCATATAAAGACCTACTCAACTTGCAAACATAATCTTCCTTCCCCGGAACCTGGAACCCCTCTGGCTGAGTCATGTAGATATCGTCTTCGAGCTTTCCATGTAGAAAAGCTGTCTTCACATCTAGTTGCTCAAGTTCTAAATCCTGATGTGCAACCATTGCTAGTAACACTCTGATGGAAGTGTGTCTGACCACTGGTGAGAATATCTCATTATAATCAACCCCCTCCTTCTGTGTGAACCCTCTTACAACTAGCCGAGCTTTGTATCTCACACCCTCACCAGGTGTGGTTTCTTCCTTCTTCTTGAATATCCATTTGCAAGTAACAATCTTCCTCTCCTTAGGCCGTTTGACCAGCTCCCAAGTCTCATTCTTGGCAAGCGATTCCATCTCTTCTCTCATTGCAGTGAGCCATTGGGCCGACTCACTGCATGAAACAGCCTCTCTGTAGGTGAATGGTTCACCTGCAGATGGTTCTTCCTCTTCCACCTCGTCAGCGACTTGTAATGCATAAGTTACCATATCCTCAAAACCGTACCGCACAGGAGGCTTCACGCCTGTTCTCCTAGCTCTATCAACAACTATGCTTGTCTGGCGAGCTTCTGGATGAACATCAGAACTTGTACTTTCAGCAGGAGTATGTTGATCTTCTCCACCTTGGAGTTGTGATTTACTCTCATCGAGAGTGACTTGCAGCTCCACCTGTTTATCAACACTACTACAATTTTCTGTACAAACAGACTTCACAGTGGGGTTAAACATAGAATTCTCATCAAAAATCACATTCCTACTGAATATAACTCTATTCTCTGAAGGTGACCAGATTCTATATCCCTTAACTCCATCCCCGAAACCAACGAATATACCCTTCTTAGCTCTTGGCTCTAATTTACCCTCACTAACATGATAGTAAACAGTACAACCAAAAACCTTCAACAAAGAATAATCTGCAGGTTTATTAGACCATACCTCATAAGGTGTCTGGCAATCAATGCCAGTGTGAGGACCACGGTTGATCAGATAGCACGCCGTGTTTACTGCTTCTGCCCAGAACTTTCTAGCCAAACCAGCATTCGAGAGCATGCATCTTGCTCTCTCCAGCAATGTCTGATTTATGCGCTCTGCCACACCATTCTGCTGCGGTGTATGTCAAATAGTGTGGTGTCGAGCAATCCCTGCATCCTTGCAGAACTCATTGAACTCAGACGAACAGAACTCCAGGCCATTATCAGTTCGCAGTCTCTTGATCTTCTTCCCAGTCTGATTTTCTACCAACGCCTTCCACTGCTTGAATTTCTTGAAAGCTTCACTTTTGTGTTTCATCATAATTACCCAAGTCATCCTTGAGTAGTCGTCAATCATAGACACAAAATATCTGTGGCCTCCAATAGACTCAACACGTGACGGACCCCAACAATCCATATGAATATAGTCAAGAGTCCCCTTGGTCTGATGAACTGCCTTCTTTGGGAACTTGCTGCGATGAAGCTTCCCAAATACACAATGTTCGCAGAATTCAAGACTCTGCACTTTATGCCCAGATAGAAGATTCCGCTTTGACAAAATCTGCATCCCTCTTTCTCCCATATGACCGAGCCTCATATGCCACAACCTGGTCATATCCATGGTCTGAACCTCAGATGATGCAACATCAGCAGAACCTGTCACAGTGGAACCTCGCAGATAATATAAGGTACCACGTTTCAAGCCTGTCAGAACCACCTTTGAACCTTGACAAACATACATAACTCCACCTTCACCTTTGAAACTGAAACCCTTGCTGTCAAGGAGACTCAATGATATCAGATTCTTCGTCATCTGTGGAACATGCCTGACTTCATCCAAGGTGCAGAATACCCCATCATGTGTCTGTATCCTGACTGAGCCAATCCCAACCACCTTGCAGGCAGCACTGTTAGCCATGGTAACATTTCCTCCATCTATCTGCTCATAGGTCGAGAAGAACTCCCTGTTAGGACAAATATGGTATGATGCCCCAGAATCAAGAACCCACACATCATTACGATGTGACTGTTCAGCTGCAACCAAGGCCAGATCATCTTCAGAATTCGTATCAGTTTCTGCAACAGCTGCAGAACCGCCGACACCCTCTTTCTTCTCCTGCTTCCTCTTCTTCTTAGGACAATCATTCTTCCAGTGCCCTGGTTCTTTACAGTAATTGCAGATGTCATTGGGTTTAGGACCTTTTGAACCTTTCAGATTCGGCTTTCCAGTTTTCTTCCCAGATTTCTTTTGTCCCTTACCCGTGACATACAGCCCCGATGCCTGATTTTCTGTGGCCGAGCCAGTTGTCTGTTGACGATCTTCTCTGCTGTGGAGGGCAGATCGAACATCTTCCAGAGACAGAGTATCTTTCCCAGTAATAAACGATTCAACAAAATTCTCATACGATTCAGGCAAAGATATTAACAGAATTAAAGCAGCGTCCTCATCTTCTACTTTAACATCAATATTACGCAAATCTAGTAAAATTTTGTTTAATTTATCTAGATGATCCCGAAGGGGTGTACCTTCCTGCATGCGTAAACGGAACAGACGTTGCTTTAAAAGCAATTTATTGGTTAGAGACTTCGTCATATAGAGACTCTCTAACTTCTTCCAGAGACCATCGGCAGTTTCCTGATCCGCAACCTCGATGATAACATCGTCAGACAGACATAGCATGATAGTCGAGTGGGCCTTTTCTTCTAGGGTATTCCACTCTTCTTCATCTGCATCCTCAGATTTAGGTTTTCCTGATAGCGGCGCCCACAAACCCTGCTGCTTCAGCAGAGATCGCATCTTGATTTGCCATAAGCCAAAACTATTTCTCCCGGTGAATTTGTCAACCTTTACGTTGAAAGCAGACATTCTCGATCGGCTCCAAAAAACCCTAATAGTGCGGAAAAAACCCTGATCGAAATGACCAGGCTCTTGATACCAGTTTGTTGTGACAGAATAGGATTATAGAGCATAAACAAGAAACGTAAAGAAGACAAGAGATTTACGTGGTTCACCAATAAATTGACTACGTCCACGGGCAGAGAGGAGAACGAATTTTATTACTGATGTAGGTTACAGATTACAGATCTCAAAGACTATATATATAGCACTGAGGTAAAACACCGAAATTGGGCTTAAGGCCCAATACTGCATACCGTTGGGCCGGGGGCGTCTCCGCCCCCCCGGACCCCCAGGCTTAAGGCCCAATACTGCATACCGTGTGAGGAAGGAATGAATGTTTTATCTCGCAGAAACGGATAGTGAGGGAGAGAGATAAAACTTGCCTTGAAAGTGCGGAGGAGAGAGAAAAAAGTGTGGAGAGAGATAAATATCGGGAAGCAGGGTTTATGGTTAAGGAAACAAAACGACGTCGTACAAGCGAGTAAAAATATGACGCGATTCTTTTGTGTCAAGATCAAGAATTAAAAGGGAACCCCAAAACCCCGACATGGGTGAGTCTTTTCCTAATGTAGAAAAATTCCGGCCCTCTAAAACTGTAAAAATACGATATTGCGGTAATCTTTGATGGTTTGTTGTTGCAGGAGAGAAAGAGGGAAGGACGGAAAAGGTGATGGAAGGGGTTGCTTCAATTGCCCTTTTGCCTAATGGCTCTATCTCTGGCCATTTTATTCAGATTCCTAACTCCATTTGCTATGGCCTCTATGGAACTGGTATCATCTATTCTTAAACCTAGCATCTTATCTTGTACTTTGGGTCCGATAACGATAAGAGTTTACAGCTCAGCTTACTACTATGCCCTCTATGTGTTTGTGGAAATGTCTATTCGACTTGTTCTGTACTTCGTTGTTTATGTGCTCTTTTCTTGACTTACTTAATAAAGGAGATTTCTTTTGGTTGTATGGGGGGTTCTTATGAAAGTATGCAGTACTTCTTCCAAAGTATGCGAGACCCCCGTACAGCTCAGAGAAGTGTGTGATTCAAGACATATCAACAGATGGAAAGGTAGTGAGAGAGGACATATAATTAAGGATAAATATGTTCTTATACACTACTTAATTCCAAAAAAAATAGTAATTAAAACTTTGAAAGAATTGTACTTTTAATTTCAAGAGAATGATTTGATTGCAAAATGGTTCCTTTTTTGATCAATTTTTTTGTTTTTTTATAAAGAAAATTAATGGTTTAAAAAGCTAATATTCAAATAAAAAATCTGAAGAAAAAAATATGGCAAAAACTTAAGTGAAACTGTCTCATGCCATCACACAAAACATACTTAAAAAATATTAATTATGAAAATCTTCATGTTCCAAAATTGATTTGTTCCTTTAAAAATCTGATAAAAAATGGCACTAGGAAATCTTCATTAGTCTTCACCAAAAACCATCCAAAATCGAATTCATATGGTATCCAAATCAAAGCCAAGTCAAAATTTCCAAAATCGCACCAGAAACCCAATCAAAATAGCACTAGAAATCCAATCAAAATCACATCAGAAAGCCAAAAAATTCATTATTCTGGAAAAATATGGACTAAATCACATCCTTTCATCCTCTGAAATTTACGCAAAATCATCGAATTAAATCACTGACTTCTCAGAATTTGTCTCATCCAAAATCACTCTAAATGTTGGGTTTGTTAATCGCGAAAAACTCCGTTGATTGATCGTGACTAGGTAAGTCAAAATTTAAAACTGACAAGGAATTTTGATTCATAACGTTTAGACCAGACTACAGCGGTTAACACAGTTGGATTTGAAACTGTTTTGAGAAATTGGGGACAATAGTGTTATATTTGTTTTTTTTATTATTTTTTAATTATCTTTTACTAAGAATTGATTAAAGAATAATACTTCCTCCATCCCTTAATAATCTTCATAATTTCTTTTTTTCAGGCTATCCCACAATAATTTTCACAGCCCAAATATGAAAATAAAACACTCTCACAATACCTATCTTTTAGTGACGAGGGCCTTCAAGATTAAGCTAAATCCAAGGCTGGTTCGTACTCCTATTTATTTGAAGTGGCAACCACCACCCCCAGGGTGGTATAAGGCGAATGTCGAGGAGTCCTCTCGGCCCCTGGGCCTCTATGCATGGGTGTGATCTTTCGTAACTCTAGGGGGATGTTTGTTGCTACTAAGTCGGATATTTTTGGATGGGGATACCCATTAGAGGCCAAAATTACCTCAATTTTATGCGCTGGCATATCGGTGCGGGTTGGTAGAAAGTTGTTACGTGGATACCATAGTTGATGATTCCGCGTACAAATCGTTGTAAGGATTTATTTGTTATTGTTAATCCTTTTGCTTTTATATTATACAAACATGTTTAAGATTCGTTGTTGGTGAATCGTGTTCTTCCGCTGCGCCGAACATGGTGTTTGTGCCTCTAAAATCCAACACTGAGGCTTCTCCAAATTTGATTGTAAAGCTAGATGGAAAAGAGTATAGTCGAATTGAGTGCAATGGTTTTGTTTTTGCGCTACAATGTTGGGCCTACGAGGCAGTGCCTGAAGTTGCCAAGTTTTGTGCAAGTCCGTCAGTTTCTACAATTCACGTGGATGTCCTCGGATTTTATGGTGGAAATCAACTTCCACGCGTTCTTTCATAAAGTTACAGATTGAAGCATTCAATGACAATGTGAGCATTTTTTAATTGTGTGTTGGTCCCAGTACAAGATTGAGGAATACGTGTATGGGGGGGAATACACGTATACCAATTTTTCAAACTTAAAACCTTACTGAGTCCCCTTTACTCAGAGTGATAAAGAACTAGGAACTGATAATACACCTACTGACTACACTTGGTGCGGGTTAGTTGGCTAACTATCAGTTTAAGTTCAGTGCAGAAATGCGTGAGCCCTGATAGTTTAAAGTCTTGTTTAGTTCGCTTTCTGAAAACCTTGATTACTCAAATGAATAGTGTTTAGTAAGGGCAGTGCTCTGTTTAATAGATCGGGCTGATTGATTCAATCCTGATAAATCTTATGCAATGAATGAGCAGTTAATATGGCAGGTATGCAATATATCAAAGCAATAAGAACACAGCAAGTTTAATGTGGTTCAGAGTCTCAAGCTCCTACGTCCACGGCTTGATTTAACAGGAAATCCACTAAAGGGATTCTTGTTTTTAACGTGCCAAGGTGCACCAAGATCAGCTACCTCACTGACCTATACAAACTTCCTTACTAACTAACTTAACTTACTTCCAACAACCTAACTTAGGGTTTTGGTTTCAGTTTGGATTCCAACTAGGTTGAGATTATCCTTACAAGACAAAGTTATGCTAAGGGTTGGATAATCTCTCTAGGCTTAAGATATTGTTTGTACGCTCTTGGAATACAGATTAACTCTCAGTTGCTAAGAAACACTTGGGAAATTTAAAGGGTTTCAAGTGCTTCTTCTAGAGACTGAATGCTTTGAGTGCTTGAGAGTTTGAGTAATTTCTGGCTTGGAAATTTCCCGTAACCTTGAATGGGTTCAAGGCCTTCTGTATTTATAGGTGATTTGAAAAACTATCCGTTGGAGAGATAGCCTTTCTTGTCATCTATGTAGAGTGATTCAAACGGACATATCTTCATGCAGCAGCCGTCCTTTGCATGGAATTAGGTATTTGCATTGAATGCACATTAAATGCTTGCCCGTTGAAAATGCAGTCTGAAGTCAGTCTTCTGTCAGGTTCCGTACGTGCGTGTCCTTCCCGGATTGGTCCACGTCATCAGGTTTGTGAGAATGTCAGAACTTATTCCTAGGCTTCAGGCTTGTCTTATTAAGTTTTTTTTGTCTCGAGCTCACCGGTCTTGTCCTGACGCTGACATTTCTTTTGCATTGCTTGGCTCTACTCCAAGTCTTCCCAAAAACTCAGTATCATCCTATTCCCTTCAGGACTGAGTAGTAATGACCTCAGGGTCATACTCTTCATCACTGAGACTTACTCAGCCAGCTTAGAGGACTGCCATAAGTTCAGGATGGTAAACCGTCTTCAGTCTTTAGTCCTGATTGATATCAGTAAGTGCTCCTCTTACTGAGTACCTGTGAAGTGTAAAATGACTAAGTACAAATCCTAACCAAGACTAGCCTGACAAAGACAAATGCAAACATCTTTTCAGGGGCTTTGGGATCTAATCAAAACTGACATTGTCCCAACAATTTCCTTCTTTTTTATTATGCCAAAACACTGAAAAGATCCTCAAAACACTTAGAGGAAATATGAATCCTATCTATAAGATAAGTCAGTGTTAGAGCAGTTCTTGATAAAGTACAGAATTTAAATAACAGCCAAAAAGACAATGAGTTTTTGTCTGAAGGCAAAGTAATAGATTTCATTGATGAATATGATCAGGGTTACAATGAATCTTAATCCATTACACCAAAAAAAGAGTGAACACCTAGACTAATCTCAGATTCAGGTCCATATCCTACATAGACTCTTGTCTTTAACTCGTCAACTCTGCTAGGTTGGTTCACGTACCCCACAGCCTTGGCAATCTTCAAGACTTCCATCATAATGGCCTTAGTATTGTGCTTCTGAGTTCCAGGAACTAAGGGAGGAGCTCAAATCGTGAACTCAGGAGCCTTCACTTGGACTTGAGCTGCTTCAGCCTCCTCCAGTATCTTTTGGATCAGCTCATGATGATTGTCCATTATGTAGTCAGTGAAGTGGGCATTGATATCGTCAGTGTCGCCCCATTTCTTCACAACATACCACAACTTCACAAACTCATCCTTCGCATCAGCCCAGAACTCCTTCAGTGCCTCAGAGATGAACTCGTCGACATAAGCTTCCCTTAATCCTGATTCCGGCCTTCTGATTTGAAGAATTGTTGACTTCCTTGTGGTTGGCCTCTTTCTGTACTTCCTAGGCTCAGGCTTCGCCTTCTTCCTCCTAAGCAGACTGATCACTGCATCATCGAGTTCCCTTTGTTGAAGCTCATTGATATCAGTCATCTTTTCAACCTTCTTCTCCAAGATGCGCATTTTCTCTTTTTGTGCAATCTCAGCTCTGCGCTCAACCTCAGTTTTCTCAGAAGGTGCTCCCCACGCCTCAGCGCATAACTCCGCCACCGTCTCCGCAGAGTAAGTGATGGGGTTCTTCCTTGTGCTCATGGGAGAAGACTTCTGAACTGGCTCATGTTGCTTTGAAGGTTCATCAGCCCTTGCCTTCTTTACTGCCTCGGCCCTCAGCCTTGCAGCAACCTCCTCATCTTCCTTCTCAGCTGCCGCCAACCTCGCTGATTTCCTCACCCTCAGCATGTTCCCTTCAGGATTGGCTTCAGGGTCAGCTAGAATTGTTTTGCCTTGGTTGACTGTCTCCGATACCTCAGGACGGGATCTTTTCTTCTTCCTTTCCCCCTTTTTGGCATCATCATCGGCCTGCGACGGGAACACGTCAAATTCGTTGTTGATTACGAAGGAGGTTAGGGATTGGACTTCAGTGATTCCCTCCTTCAGCATTTCAACTCCTGTCGAGATACCAGTCCCTGCAAAAGATACAGAACTGATTGCAGCATTTACCTTCTTCTCAAAGACCTCCATGGAAAGCTGGAGTCTTTTGTTCAGCCTTTTCGATCCTCTCCTCCACCTTGGCGGATTGATCATTTGCTTGGGTCAGCCTCTCAGCAATAGACTTTGAAGTCTGAGCAATACGATCTGACTCCAGCTCCAATTTGGACGCTGAGTCTTGAATGGCTTTAGTGAAAAGAGCACTAGCCTGAGCTGCAAGCGTCTTCATTGCCTGAGTGAGTTCTTCCTTCCTTTGCTCATCCTTCTCCGCCAGCTGCCTCAAGGTTTGCCTCAGTATTTTCTTTGTGCGCTTCCTCTCGTTCCTCACTGACTTGGCCGTGTCAGTCATTGTCCTCTTAAGCAAAATCAACTCCCTGTTTGCAAGGGTGTTGTATGCTAACTTTGTCCATCTGATGTGTTTCGCCAGGGCCTTGGTATCTTCATCTTTCTCAGCTCGTAGCCTCATCACTTCCTCCTGAAGTTCAGCTAGATTTTCAGTGGTTTTCTCCTTCTTCACCTCCACAATGGATGTGAACTCAACGCATCCGACCCCGGTGATAATAACATCATCTTCCTCATTGACGGCCTCCTCAGTGAATGGCTGCTTTCCCTTGTCAGCCCCTGCGGCATCAGTCCCTCTTCAGGGTGCACTAAAGGCAGTTGTTGAGTGGTCGTGGACGCCAGCTCAGGCTCAACCATGCCATCTCGAACCTTAGGAACTTGTCCTTCGGAACTGGAAGTCTCCTTCAAGGCCTCAACATCTTTCTCCCTTGTCTCAGGGCAGGGAATCGCATTATCGACAGATGTCTCATCGGCGGCTGAGATGTTCACACCATCCTCAGCCACTGGTCCACCCTTGGCACCAGTGTCTTTCACACCTTCCCCCTGAGCCTGAGACTCAGGGATCATACTATCTACTTCCCTTGCCATCTCCTCCACGGCTTTCTCCATTGCTCCTCCTTGAGCCTCATCATCCTCCTCCTCCTCCTTATCCTTCTTACCACCAGGAAGGATGTCGGCCTTACTCTTGGACATCAAATCATTGACTAGATTTTTCAGGTTCTCGAAGTTCAGCAGTTGAAGCCAGCTAGTCAGTCCAAAGAAATAGCATAACCTTGCCTCCTCCATTTCCCAGTGCTCCCATCCACGAGCATCTACCAACAAATGTTGCTCCTACATGTTGGATTGCTTGAAGTCCAACCAGACTTTAAGCTCAATGACATTTGCGGCAAGCTCCCCATACTTCGTCAGCCCCGGCCAGCACTTGGAGGCCCATTCAGTAGCGTTCCCCCTCAGGGTATTCTCAAGAATGCCTCCCGCCATATGCTCGTCTAATTTTTCCTCCTCTATTTCGAGGAAATCATCCTCTTCAGTTGGAAGGGTCTTAGGGCAGTCTTTTGGGTTGGGGTAAGTGGATAAATCTTCAGGGTTGGGGTGGAATCTGATGGTTGGTCAGGCCTCTGAGGAGATGGCACTGACACTGAGATGTTTGGCTCTGAGGTGATGGGTGATTGGGTGGGTTGAGGTGAGGGATCAGGGTTGGTTTGGGGTTGGGGGTCAGGGTGAGTAAGGGATGTATGGGCTGCTATCTCAGGCTGCAACAACTCAGCCGTCTTGATAGACTTTCTCACTTCCTCCAAGTCAGAGGCTCTAGGAGAGCTTGACTTCTCCCTCTCTGTGATCTCAGGAAGCCTCTTAGCTGGGGACTTTTTGGGTCCCTTCCTAAGTCTTTTGTAAGGCCTCTTCCCTTGATCCTTACTGACGTTATCATCAGTTTCCTCACCCACAGAAACGGCCATCTTGGGATTTGACTCAGTCCCTGAACTCGTGCTCTTCCCTGACAGCACAATCTTTACCCTCTTCTTCTCAACTTTCTCCACCACAGGTTGTGCCTCCTCTTCCTCAGGCTCCACAGCCTCCTCAGCCTCCTCCCTCCTCTCGAAGAGCTTATCTACCTGCTCGATGAGACTGGTAGCCATCTTCTTGGCCTTACAAGCTGGCTTTTTGGCCTGACCCTTTACCTTGGCATTGGGATTAGTCAGTCTTAGCATCGCGTAGGTATCACTCAGCGAGGTGAACATCACCCTCTTGGAAGATAGGGTGTCCTCCAAGTCGAACGTGTACCCATGTCAGGCATGGGCAATCAGGATTGACAGGCGCGTGCCAAAGGGCAGGATAGCTTTGACAGAGATGTGTTTCTTGTCTTCGTCCTTCTTAAGCTTGTCCAGCGCCGCCTGACTGATCTGGTCAAGGAAGAACTGCTCCCAGTTAGCTTCCACTCCATCCATGATTGCCCCCATGATCCTCAGTTTGGGCAGGCTCAACTGTTCATGCGAGCCAGTGGACCCCATGACCACCTTGGATACAAGATCCATAAGAGCCCTGTACTCCGGCTTTAGGGTGCTCTTGTTCTGACGTGCCTTAAACTCGCCTGACCCCGTCTTGGTCCATTTAGCAAGGAGTTCTCCTTCACCGTTCTCCTTGTACACCCTGGGGTTGACACCTGATGACGGCAGAATGAACACTTCCCTTATTGCTCTTTTGAGGTCGATCTCCACCTCCGTCGGTTCGTAGAAAGGCTCGCCATCAATGTCCTTCTCTCCGGTAGGCTTTAGAGCGGTCACCCGTATGAACATCTCTCCCCTCCTAACAAAAAGGTTGAAGTAGGCTTCAACCACTGCTTTGGGTAGCACGGAGATGGGTCATTTAGTGATATATGTCTCAAGACCGGCTCCTAAAATCCATTTGAAGACTGGACGGATTTCCTCCACATCAAGCAAATACCGTCCATGGAGATGACTTGCTCCATGTGCACAAGCTTGTTGTTAACGACATCATCGATGTTGTCTGTGGACCAGGTTGATTTGAGGAACGCCATTGATTGAGAGTAAGAGGTTTTTGAAAAACTGAAATTGAGTGCTTGAGCAAGAGAATACTCAGTGTGCAAGCGTGTAAGTGTTTGCATAAAAACCTCAATGGCATTCTTTGATTGATAAGATTAAATCAGTTACTCAGACGTGGGGTTGAGATCAATTCCTGAATTTGAAACGTTTTAAAATGAAGGGCCAGGATTAATCTCAGCATCAATCATTTACCCATGTCAGTCATATTCCGTATAAAATGGACACGTATACGAAAAAGTAATTGAAGTATTAAATGCTCCGTTGCGTGTGGGTTTAAATATGAAAAGGCGTGCTTTTAATGAAAATGGAATGTATTTAATAAATATTTTCAGGACGAAGGACTCAGGAAGATGCTTTAAATTAACAAAGTCAGGTTGAAACTCATACCTGTCAGGGAGACATTGTAGCACCCTAATACCTCGTTGAGTCGAGTCTGACTGAGTTCCCCCTAGACCCTATGTTGATGTTGATGTTTCCCACAACATCATAATTTGCCCTTTCTTCAAATGACAAATATTCTGTGATCGGATGTTGGAACGAATGTTATGACATGCAGGTTGAAGATCTAGAATATTCTACAAGAATCTGGAAGACTAAATGTTATAAGGAATGTTGCAACATAAGGTGCAACAGAAGCGGTTACAGATTCCAGAAGGTTCTACAAGGACCTACACAATCCAGGCCATTCCAGATCATTTAGAAGGATCTAGATCATGCGGTTGCTGTCAAATATTCAGAATAAAACCACCTAAATGGACGGTTATTTGCAGAGATCATGGGAAGTTACATTTGGAGTTTATTCTAGATCCATCTACTAGGATCTAGAGGGTTGAAGACCGAGACCTCTCACATCTATAAATAGAGGACGTGGACTTCAATATCAGGCAAGGAATAATCAATTATCAACTGATGAGTATTATTTTACAAAGTTGGTAGTTATTATTTCTTCCTCGTTTGTGTTATTTTGAATGTCACAACATTCTTAATAACATTCAACAGTGTGGAGTAAACGAGTACATCTACTCTAGTGTTGATCCTGAGTTTAAAGGTGATAGGGCGGTTATTCCAACATTTATGTTATACCTTGAAGTAGAGTTCTTCTCGTATAACTTGCGGTCGAACTTATATCCATAGATAGTGAGATCATAGATATAGAGTGAGATCAACTTTGATGGTGTATAGATAGATTATACACTTAGCCAATTTAGATTTGATAGGTGATATCGAGTCTTGTTTCTGTTGTGAACGATTTTACTCTTCACACAACTTTTGTATCACTACTTTTGTTATAGTGAACGTTTCGCCGTAAGGCTGGCATAAACTATTTTATATAGTTTGTGTTAAAAAGTATTCCATCTTGCAATAGTGTGTTTTAGTCTTCTGTTGTATACACATTTTATATTCTGATTTTTTAGATTGTCGTAGTGTTTGTTACAACATTCATTACAACATTTAAATACACAGAACGCGGCGCCCCAACACCCTACAGTGACTGTTCACCAGGATCTAAGAGACCTAACTCCACTGACAATTCCATAAATCATATTTCAGCCAAAGGCTTAGTCAAGATGTCAGCTCTCTGCCTGTCATAGTGAATTTTCTCCATCCTAATGTCCTTCTTTTCCACATGATCTCGAATGAAATGATGCCTAATATCCACATGCTTGCACCTTGTGTGAAGCACTGGGTTCTGAGTAATTGCTATAGTACTATTGTTGTCACAATAGATTGGAACTTCATTAGCAAATACCTGGTAGTCCCTCAACTGTTGCCTTAACCATAAAATCTGAGCACAACAACTACCAGCAGCCATATACTCAGCCTCAGTTGTGGATGTTGCAACTGAATTCTGCTTCTTACTAAACCACGAGATCAACTTGCTCCCCAAAAATTGACATGTCCCTGAGGTTGATTTCCTATCAATCCTACAACCTCCATAATCTGCATCTGAATAACCTGTCAGTTCTAAGTTGTCATCTGAAGGATACCATAGTCCCATATTGACTGTCCTTTTCAAATTCTTAAGTATCCTCTTAGCAGCCTCCAAATGACTTTTCTTAGGATCAGACTGATACCTAGCACATACACCAACTGCAAACGTAATGTCAGGCCTACTTGCAGTCAGGTATAACAAAGAACCTATCAGCCCTCGATACTCAGTCTGATTCACTGAAGTCCCTTCAGTGTCAGGATCCATCTTCCAATTCGTGTTCATAGGGATCCTAGCTGGATTGTTGTACTGAACACCAAACTTATGAGTCAAGTCCCTTGTATACTTGGTCTGATTAATGAAGATACCTTGATCAGTTTGCTTGACCTGCAATTCTAAAAGGAAGTTCATCTCTCCCATCATTGACATCTCAAATTTACCAGTCATTAGCTTAGAGAATTTCTCACAGAGCTGATGATTTGGTGATCCAAATATTATGTCATCCACATAAATCTGGACCAAGAGAATGTCATCACCTTTAGTGATCCTGAACAATGTCCTATCCACGATTCCCTTCTTGAACCCATGGTCTGTCAGGAATTGAGAGAGGGTATCATACCAAGCTCTTGGTGCTTGCTTAAGTCCACAGAGTGCCTTCTTTAAATGGTATACTCTATCTCCAACCTCAAACCCGGGAGGTTGTTCAACCTATACCTCTTCACTGAGTACACCATTCAGGAAGGCACTCTTGATATCCATTTGATACACCTTAAACTTCTTGTATGTTCATATGCAAGGAACAACCTGATAGCTTCCAATCTAGCCACTGGAGCAAAAGTCGCATCATAGTCTATTCCTTCAGACTAACAATACCCCTTTGCAACCAGTCTAGCCTTGTTCCTTACTACAACACCATTCTCATCCTTCTTGTTCTTAAAGACCCACTTGGTACCAATAACACCTTGATGCCTGGGTCTATCAACCAGTTCCCAAACCTGATTCCTTGTGAACTGATTCAACTCCTCTTGCATGGCAATGATCCAGTTCGAGTCAGTGAGAGCTTCTTCAATGTTCTTAGGCTCTTGCTCGGAGAGAAAGCAACAGAACAATGCACTCTCACCATGAAACCGTCTGGTCCTGACTCCCTCAGTTGGATCACCAATGACTTGATCAATAGGATGATCCTCTATCCATGTTCTTTTGCCAGGAGTTATTCCTGAAGTACCTGCAATGTTAGTGTCTACAGGTTCATAAAATTCAGGAAATTGAACAGAAGGGGATGAACCTGAGTCTATACCAAAGGGATTAACAAGCTCAATGTCAGGGACATTGGTTCCCCCTTGATGAGGTGACTCAGGAACCGTCTCAACTGCAACCGCATCTTCATAGATGGTGCTTACCTCAGGTTGAGCCTGTTCCTCAGTCTGAGGCTCAACAATCCCTGATGTGCTGGCTTAGAAGTGGCACTTGGTTCATCATCCTAATCATCGTCATCATTCCATCTTGGAATTGGCACGACTTTGACCTTTGGATCAGGTTGATTCTTTAAGCTTAGCCTTGTCATCCTCCTTGTGACCTCCTCAGTGTCAGGATTCAACACTCTTACCCTAGACTCATTAGCAGATTCATCAAACACAACATGTGGTGATTCTTCCACGACAAGGGTCCTACAATTGTAAATCCTGAAAGCTTTACTAACTTCAGAATATCCTAAGAATATTCCTTCATCAGATTTGCTATCAAAGGCTCTCAATTGGATCTTTCCATTGTTGAGGATGAAGCACTTACAGCCAAATATATGAAAGTAAGAAATACGAGGTTTCCTCTTATTCCACGTCTCATATAGGGTCTGTGCATGTTGTTTGTTCAGCATGGATCTGTTCTGAGTGTAGCATGCAGTGTTGATTGCCTCAGCCCAGAATTTCTTGGGCAATCCTGACTCAGCCAGCATGGTCCTGGCAGCTTCCTTCAGTATCCTGTTTCTTCTTTCAGCAACACCGTTTTGTTGTGGGATTCTAGCTGCAGAAGTCCCATGAGCTATACCAAGTTCATTACAAAAGTAAAAAATATATGAATTTATAAATTCAGTGCCCTTATCAGATCTGATCTTAGTAATGGACTGATTCTTCTCATTGCTGAGTCTCCTGAGCAACTCTGGAAGCTTCACCTGTGTCTCCTTTTTATTCAACAAGAAAATAACCCAAGTATATCTAGAATAATCATCAATAACCACAAGGGTATATTTCCTACCATTCATACTCACAGGTGTTACAGGGCCAAGTAAGTCCATGTGCAAGAGCTGAAGAATTCTGTCAGTGGAATGAGAAGCCTTCTCTTTGAATGACGCTCTGACCTGCTTCCCTTCCTGACAAGCTTTGCACACATGATCTTTGCTAAAAACTTCATTAGGTAGACCTTCAACAAGTGACTGTCTAGAAATTTTGTTAAGAATCTTGAAGTTCAGGTGGCCTAATCTTTTATGTCATAGCCAACTGAGCTCTAGAGAGCTTTTAGCAACAAAACAAGTATTAGGAATAATGATGCTCCAATCAGCAAGATAAACATTACCTTTCCTGATACCTGATAGAAACACTTGTGTTGATTTGTCCTTAACTGAACATATATTCGATGAGAACTCAACACTGAAACCTTTGTCACAAAATTGGCTTACTGACAACAGGTTATGCTTCAGTCCTTCCACAAAGGACACATTTTCCACTCTTACTGTACCTATTATCAAGACACCAAAACCTTTAGTAACACCTTTTGAGTTATCACCAAAGGTTACCTGTGGACCATCTTTAGCCTGAAATTCTTGGAGAAAACTCTTCATTGCAGTCATATGCCTTGAGCAACCACTGTCTAGGTACCAAACAACTTTAGTTGAGTCTCATCTCCTCTTGTTGTGATCCACAGTCACCTGCAAGCAAATCAGGCTTTAGGTACCCATTGGGTGTTGGGTCCTATTGTGTCAGCTGTACTCTTTGGGATCCAGACTTGCTTCACAACCCTGATTGCCTCAGAGTGGTAAATCCGTCTCCCTGAAACATTAACATACATAACTTTCTTCTTCTTTGCCTGAGAGGAAGATGGTGTATGAGGGCTGGACTTAGGCTTCACAGGAGCCTGTGTGGGTGCCTTTTGGCCTGGCTTCCTGTTCTTCCTAGGTCTGGGT
The DNA here is from genome assembly GCA_947034835.1 of Ballota nigra. NCBI lineage: Eukaryota > Viridiplantae > Streptophyta > Magnoliopsida > Lamiales > Lamiaceae > Ballota > Ballota nigra. Next base: position 29,316,001 of record OX344728.1, on the reverse strand, counting down.
GCAGTTGGTCTTGGGCCTTGTTCTTGATAAGGACCCTGTGTTCTATTCCCCCTAGGCAAGTGAGTGAATGGAAAACAGTTAAAGGCCTCAGGATGCCAGAACCATGGGGGTGTCATCATGTTTGGCCTTCCCTGTTGATATTGCCAAGCATGATAGTACCCTCGTTGACCAGTCTGAGGGCTCTTGGCCTGAGTCTTCCTCTGCTTTTGTTGTGGCTTTCTCTGACCTGAGCTCTCAGGGACCTCTTTTGGTTGCTTTGCCTTTCTCTTGGGTTTTGGCTTAGCTACCTTAGGGGCAACCCTGACTGAGTCAACAGTTTCCTTGACCTTATCAGTTTGACGGGCCTGAAGTACAACCTTAGGTGCACTCTGGCCTGCCTGAACAAATACCCTCTCAGTGTTGCTCCCTGAAGCAACATGAGATTGACCCTGTGAGGATTTCTTAGGAACATATCCAAGTCCCCTTTTCTCGTTCCCAAGTATCTGGCTGCTATTGATTTCCTCTCTAGCCACTGAGGATTTATTCATTGCTGCAACCTTTTACTTGAGTGAGTCCTCACTCTTTTTCAAGATTTCATGTCTGGCAAAGAGGTCATCAAACTTACTCTTGAGTACCTTTAGCTCCTCCTTCCTGACCAGCTTTTCATCAGCCAGTTCTTTCAGAATCTTCTCTCTTGGGAGACGCTCAGCATTGATTAAATCAATCTCCTGGGTTAGTCTCATAATCTGAGTTGATTCTTTAAGATCAGACTGAGTGAGCTGATCATTCAGGTTCTGAACCTCAGTACTCAATTTCTTGTTCTCCTCTACCAAGAAGACATTTAGTTTCCTGCAATCTGGAGAAATCAACCATCAATTGATCCAAGTAGATCTTAAGGTCCATTTCTCTGACTGACTCTGAGCTAAACTCAGGATTTTGACCAGTGTAGGAACCACATACAGAGTTAGATGTTACCTCAGGTTCCTCCCATGCCATCAGGCAGACATCATCGTACTCATCATCAGAAAAGAGTTCAGGCGACCTCTCCTCAGGACCATCAGAGTCAGTTGCATCCTCAGCAAGCATCGCTCTCCGGTCAGCAAGTCTCTGGTCTCTCTTGGCCCTCCTGTCCTCTCTTTCCCTTGCACTCAGCTTCGAACAATCATACTGATAGTGCCCGCTCTTGTTACACTTGTAATATGTTGGTTGCTCATCTCCTCCTTCTCTCCTTGGTTTAGGGATCCTCCTTGAGTCAGGTTTCCTCTGTTTTGATGAGCTTTCAGTCTTCTCTGAGTGTTTGTCATCATGAGTACGTCTTTGTTCATCTCTGTGATCGGGCTTTGGATCTGAATATCTTCTTTCATCGCCACGATCTCTCCTCTGGTCAGTGTTTCTTCTTTCCTCATACCTCCTTGAGCTTTGGTGGGTTCCTTCAGGTTTCCTGTCACGTGAGTCCTGATAAAATTTCTTATAACAACCAAACCTGGAATTAAGCTTATCAAAGCATCTGGCCATCAGGCTGTACTCCTCAGCAAGCTCTTCCTTGCTCATCTCCATCAGTGACTTTGATGAAGATTCAACAGGTTCAGACCTGGCCTTAAACGCCACACTTTTCTCAGGAGTTTTCTCTTTTTCTTCCTCTTCTGGCTAAACTTTCTTCTTTCATTTGTTAAGATCAAATTCCAGTGCCTTAAGCTCTGAAAAAAGTAAAGAAGAAGTTATGTTACTCATTCCTGAGTGTTCTTAAGCATAATTACACTATTATCCCATCTCTCAGGAAGGGCATTCAGGATCTTAGAAGCAACATCTCTCTTAGGAACATCCTTGTCTAGCATCACCAACTCATTCATCAACTTGATGAACCTTGACTCCATCTGATCGATTGTCTCATTAGGCAGCATCTCAAACGCTTCGAATTCCTGAATGGCAATGTTTCTCTTGTTCTCCTTTATCTTTTCTGACCCCTCGCACATCCTGGTCAGCTCATCCCAAACCTCCTTTGCCTTTTTTAAGTTCATCAGCCTGGCTGACTCCTCGAAGGGTACCGTATGCAGAATGATATTTCTGGCAATGTTGTCCAGACCCACCATTTTGATTTCATCGTTGGTCATGTCTTTCCTTTCTTTCGGAACCTGCACGCCAATCTCAAGATGCGCATATCCCAGTCCTCTGACATTAGGAATAGTGATCTTGATCGGTCCCTCACTGAGAACACGCGACATCTAGTCATGGATGGCATCAAAATGTGCTTCTAATCTAAACTTCCAATAGACAAAGTTAGATACGGAGAATTCAGGTAACGAAGCTTCAAGTCTCCTTGAAGTCATGATGATGCGAGTTTTATGAAAAGCAAACTCAAATCTGTTTAGTGACCACCAACAGTTTCTCCTCTAAAACTATTATTATTCAAAGTCAGTGGTCTTGTGAACCACTGCTCTGATACCACTTGTTGGTCCTGGTACAAGACTGAGGAATACGTGTATGGGGGGAATACACGTATACCAACTTTTCAAACTTAAAACCTTACTGAGTCCCCTTTACTCAGAGTGATAAAGAACTAGGAACTGATAATACACCTACTGACTACACTTGGTGTGGGTCAGTTGGCTAACTATTAGTTTAAGTTCAGTGCGGAAATGCGTGAGCCCTGATAGTTTAAAGTCTTGTTTAGTTCGCTTTCTAAAAACCTTGATTACTCAAATGAATAGTATTTAGTAAGGGCAGTGCTCTGTTTAATAGATCAGGCTGATTGATTCAAGCCTGATAAATCTTATGCAATGAATGAGCAGTTAATATGGCAGGTATGCAATATATCAAAGAAATAAGAACACAACAAGTTTAACGTGGTTCAGAGTCTCAAGCTCCTATGTTCACGGCCTGATTTAACAGGAAATCCACTCAAGGGATTCTTGTTTTTAACGTGCCAAGGTGCACCAAGATCAGCTACCTCACTAACCTATACAAACTTCCTTACTAACTAACTTAACTTACTTCCAACAACCTAACTTAGGGTTTTGGTTTCAGTTTGGATTCCAACTAGGTTGAGATTATCCTTACAAGGCAAAGCTATGCTAAGGGTTGGATAATCTCTCTAAGCTTAAGATATTGCTTGTACGCTCTTGGAATACAGATTAACTCTCAGTTGCTAAGAAACACTTGGGAAATTTAAAGGGTTTTAAGTGCTTCTTCTAAAGATTGAATGCTTTGAGTGCTTGAGAGTTTGAGTAATTTCTGGCATGGAAATTTCCCGTAACCTTGAATGGGTTCAAGGCCTTCTGTATTTATAGGTGATTTGAAAAACCATCCGTTGGAGAGATAGCCTTTCTTGTCATCTATGTAGAGTGATTCAAACGGACATATCTTCATGCAGCAGCCGTCCTTTGCATGGAATTAGGTATTTGCATTGAATGCACATTAAATGCTTGCCCGTTGAAAATGCAATCTGAAGTCAGTCTTCTGTCAGGTTCCGTACGTGCGTGTCCTTCCCGGATTGGTCCACGTCATCAGGTTGGTGAGAATGTCAGAACTTATTCCTAGGCTTCAGGCTTATCTTATTAAGTTATTTTTGTCTCGAGCTCACCGGTCTTGTCCTGACGCTGACATTCCTTTTGCATTGCTTGGCTCTACTCCAAGTCTTCCCAAAAACTCAATATCATCATGTTCCCTTCAGGTCTGAGTAGTAATGACCTCAGGGTCATACTCTTCATCACTGAGACTTACTCAGCCAGCTTAGAGGACTGCCATAAGTTCAGGATGGTAAACCGTCTTCAAGCTTCAGTCCTGATTGATATCAGTAAGTGCTCCTCTTACTGAGTACCTGTGAAGTGTAAAATGACTAAGTACAAATCCTAACCAAGACTAGCCTGACAAAGACAAATGCAAAAATCTTTTCAGGGGCTTTGGGATCTAATCAAAACTGACATTGTCCCAACATTGTGTATTTTTCTTTGATTAGATTTCTTGTTGAATCTCTTAGCTTATTTAATGTAATTTTACAATTATTTTCCAGGTAATTGTCCATTCAAGGTTGAAGCCATTTGATTATGAGCTTGAGTCCTCTACTTATTTAAATGATGTGAAGTAGGAAGAAGAAAATGAAGAAGAAAAATTTTATGAACCAAAGTCATCGTCTGTTGAAAATGAGAGAAAACACACAAGAATACCTGAAAATTTGGATGAGGTTCCAATTGGAGATGATCATGGCACTAACAGTAGCAGTGCAGACATGAATAGTTTGATGGTATATTTGAAGAAGTTGGATTCGAAGTTAGAATCTTTTCAGACAACAATGAAAAGTGAAATTCAAAATGTTGCAGCTAATGTTGAAAGTGTAGCCGCTAGACAACTAACTCTTGAAAGCAAGTTTAAGTTGTTGATGGAGAAAAAATCGCAGGTTAGTTGTGTGTGGCTTATTTTTTGCTAATTTATATTTGCACTGATTCTTTTATTTATTATCACTTATATTCATTGTTATTTTTCACAGAGTCCTCAGGAGGATGAACATACTTCATCCGACGACTTCACTGAAAGAAAATCAGAAGATTTTATGAACAATAGTAGTGTAAGTTAAATTTTTAATTATAGTTCTCATTTCATTGTAATCATTTATTATCCACAATAAAGATTGTTCAAGGGTTATTGATTTTGTCGAATATTTTGTTGCTTTATAGTTTATGTTATTTTGTAGTTTAATATCTATATTGTTTTAATGTTTGGAGAAATTTATTCTATGCTAGTCCCCCCGCTCTCCCCTACGTTCCGTTGATGAAGATTTTCCTTCTGTCAATGTCTTTTGCATAGAACCTGATCCAATTGACCCCAATGAGAAAATCGTTATGAGTGCTATTTGATTTTTTAGGGTTCACATCATTAAAACTCGTATTATTATGTTTGGTTCTTATTTTTTGTTAATGAACGTGTTTTTTTAATATGTAGGATTTGATGTTATCCGATAATATCCAACAACATACTAAGGTTTGCTTCAATTCATTTTTCTTTAGATTATAATTGTTTGGCTGTTAAATTTTTTTGTATTGCACTGGGCTGCTTATTGTTACCTATGTTTATAAACAAACAGGAAGACCAAAATAAAACCAAAGTGGTAAGACGTTCATAAAAAAAGGTTTCACGACTTAAGAAGCCATCTTGTGTTAAAAAAATCACCCTACACTGATCCCAATTACTTTCGGCCAAAGAGGAAAAAAAAAAGGTAAAATCAAGGGTTAGTAATTTTCCAAAAACTATCATTCTCCTTAGGTTTAACCCATTTGATACGGTTGACGGTGAAAAATATAACAATTTATGAGTTGGTATCAAAAGAACAAAAATTGTGACGTCCAACACCGTGTAAATATGGACGTTGTTGAATATGTGATTCCCAAATGGTTTTATGATGTTTTGAGCCCGAGGGGATTGTTAAATGACGAGGTATATTTTGTTCATTACATACTTTAATTAAAGTTGTTATATATTGTATGTGACACTTCTTTTACGAATTTCTGGTCTTTTGAACTTTGTAGCATATGGATGTGCTTATGCACATGGTGTTGGTAAAAAAGAAGCAGTCTCCTGATGATTTTTTAAAATATATGAGTTGTGTTGATATAGTATTTTCGGTAAAAAAATTATTTATATCAGTTTTTCTTATTTTTTATGTTGATTGGACTTCTGTTGATATTCAATTCTCCATTATATTTTTAAATTGTGTAGGGTTACATAAATGTCAATGAAGAATTGTTGTCTGAAGATTCCAAATATAATTTGGTAGGTGGTGTGTCGTTGTTAATGAAATATGTGAATGGAGTTTTACTCAAAGATGGTCCATCTTTAACTTGGAAAAAGTCCAAGAAGGTTTATGGTATTGCCCATGTGAATGCTTGTCATTGGGTGCTTTTCGAGATCAACCTTCCGAATTCTCATATTACCGTGTATGATTCTTTGTTAAACAATGTGAATTGTTGGTCAAATCATCAAACATAATTATTTCAGAAATTTGCCAACCTTATACCGACGTTATTGCCCGACAGCAACAATGGAAAAAAGAAGTTGAAAGTGCGCGTGTGTTATAAAGTGCAGATGTTGTAACAAATGTTAAAGCAAATATTACAACAATCTGGTAAATCAGAATATAAAACGTGTACAGCGGAAGACTTAAACACACAATTGCAAAAGGGAATACTTTTTAACACAAACTATCATAAATAGTTTGTGCTAGCCTTATGGCGAAAGGTTCACTATAAAAAGATTAGTGATACAAAAGTTGTGTGAAGAGTATGATCATTCACAACGGAAACAAGACTCGATATCACCTATCAAATCTAAATTGGCTAAGTGTATAACATAATACACCGTCAAAGTTGATCTCACTCTATACCTATGATCTCAATATCTATGGATATAGGTTCAATCACAAGCTATGCGTGAAGAACTCTATTTCAAGGCATAACATAAATGTTGGAATAACTGCCCTATCACCTTTAAACTCAGGATCAACACTAGAGTAGGTGTACTCGTTTACTCCACACTTGGTACTGAAAGATTCGGCCTCTATTTATAGGCAGAAGTCTTCAATCCAAAATAACTTCTCTATGTAACCGCTTCCATGATCTTCATGTTGTCCCATGTCTCTTTCTTTATTCCTCATGCTTCTTGATGCAACCGACTGATCTAGACAGTTTTAAAACGTCCTGGATAAGTCTGGATCGTGTAGCCCCTTGTAGATCCTTGTAGATCCTTCTGGAACCCGTAACCGCTCATGTTGCTACCAATGTTATGCAACATTCACTGCAACATTGAGTATTCCAGAACCTTGTAGATTCTTCTAGATCTTCAACCTGCATGTTAAAACATTTAGGACAACATTTGATCATAAAGTGTTGGTTAATAAGAAGAAAGGGCAAATTCATGTTGCTTCAAAGTAAATAGTGAATACTTCACTACCAACAACATCAACAATCTCTCCCAATTTGACCTTTCTGCTACAACACACCTGATGTATATATTTTTTAATATATAAGTCAGTGATGTATGTACAATAGAGATCAATATCGTATTGTACACTTATCTTTTCACCCTTGTGTAGCAAAACAGCCAAAAAATAAGATGATCAACTGTAAGTTGAACCACCAAAAACAAGATGAAATAACACAAAGTTAATTTCACCAAAACAGAATGAACATCATCATATATGCTCATCAAAATCAACAGAATGAGTAACATAATGTTTACCCATTCAAATTACAACTTCAAAATAAAATTAACTGAAATAAATCCTAACAATTCTAATATAATAACCTAACAACTAATATAATATTGTCTTTTCAGAAATTAAACACATCCTATCAGAGCAACAATAATTAAAAACATAAATCAACCAAGAGTACTTAGAGGCAATCACAAAAGAGGAACTTGATATCACTGTATAAAATATACAGCTGCAGCTTCAAGCATCTTGCACTAAGCTCCACCATAAATTGTGCTTCCTCCAGTCTCTAACATACTCAGACTTTGGAAAAACAGTAAATAGTAAGCAGGATCATTCCCATGAGAGATATACGCAACTCCCCATCGGGTCATGATCACAAAATTCCCCTTACCAAAAAGAGCAGCACACTCAACAGACAAGGCTGTAACATCAACAACAACATTATCTGCAACATTAACAGCAGAAACTTCTGGATCTAGTTCATTCGCATCAAGCACAGGTGCGTCACTTGGAGAATCACCATAAAATTGAACTCCATTAGAATGTAGGAGGAAACCAGCACCTGGTACTCCCCCTGTTGGAGCAGAAAGTGGAGTCTCCTAGAGTGCCTTTTGCATCTCAAGATCAGAAATTATAACTTGCAAAATAGTAATCTAGTCATCCTATACAATAAAATGACTTGATTAAAAGTTAGTCAAACAGATAAAAGTATGAAAACAAACACAAGAAAAATAAAAAATGTTAGCCAAACAATGAAAAAGAAAAACAAGAATCTTACTAAATAAAACAATACTATAAGTAACCAACCTATCTCAAGTAAGTAATGTACTGACTCTCAAAACTAAGTTTTCAGTATTTCAACAACACAACACTCAACTACCTTAAATAAAGAATAACAAGAGGTCGTTATTGTATCTAGTCCTCACAAAAATATATAATCAGGATATGTGATGTGATCGTGAATATGGGATGAAAACCACCATATCCATTATCACTCCATGATCGTGAGTTTTGCAGAAATTAAATAACCGCCCATTAAATTTTAAAATAAACACAATATATTGCTGAAACTACAACATAGGTTTCAAAAAATAAAAGATATAAATAAAAACCTTTTCTTAGCTAGAAAAATTTAACTTAGAGAAAATCAAAATTGAACCAAGTAGATGTTGTTATTAATGATGGCACACACACATCAACATATTTTATGTTACAAATCAGCTTTCTTACACGTATCTTCATATTGATCCACCTTTTCAAAAGAGTACATCGTAGTTGTCAGCTCCGTGTCCCATAGTTACTCAGTGGATTTGTGAATAAATTGATGTATTTCCAGTCACCTTTTGAAAAGGGTGCATCGTAGTAGCGAACTCTGTGCCCCATAGTTACTCAGTGACTAGAACATCTAAAAAGTGTATTTTTCATGCATTTAAGAAGTGTGTCCAGTATTACATAATCTTAGTTCAAAATTGTTTTCAAGAAGGAATTAAACTAACAAAGAAAAAGAAGAAATTTACAAACTTTATGAGAAAAGTCCTATGTTGTTACAAATGATACCACATTAGTAGCAACATCTGCAATTTTTCATTCAGACAATACAAAAATCAAGAGATTTCCTCACAAAAATATGTCTCTCATTATCAAGGGCCTTAAAATATCCGCAAGTTATTTTTCAGTGGACAGATACTCTAACTTCAAAATGTTTTTCTCTACAGGGTCTCTCATGAAATGAAGTTTAATACTTATATGCTTAGTAGAGAGTGTTGTACATAATTTTTGAGATATTAATAGAACTTATATTATCACAAAAAAAATAGTAAGAAAATCACTCTCAAGTTCATAGTCATGGAACATTTTTCAGGTCTACTCTAATTTTGTTTCTAGTTTGAACTCCAGATGTAATTTCACCTATAATCTGATTTAATGGATGATTTTTCAAGATTCTGGAAGATGAAATTTTATCTGGTATGTGAGTACTCTCTACAAATTCTGATTTTTCTGGATATGTTGTATCATATGTTATAACATTTGATGCAACATTTTTTGTAATACCCCGTCCCGTTTTATACCTTTTATTTTGCTAGAAACCTTATTTTATATTATAATCTTGTTTCTTTTAATTTTATTATTTTTGTGTGCTATTGTATAATTTAAATATATACCCTTTTATAAATTCCTAAATTCGAAGAAAGGAATCGAATCTTTCAAACGAATAAAGGACTACGAGAAATTAAATATTCAAGGGTTTAAAATTAGGATTTCGATCCGTATAATTTATCGAGAATAATTCAAATGCAATTAAATATTAATCGAATTATAAAACTGTATTAATTATTAAATCGAGATTAAACTCGTAAATCAAATGATCCATAAACCGTGTTAGACAGGAACGAAAATATCAGAATTAAAGGGGATTAATCCCTAACCACATAAATTACTTTCCTTTTTAAATTAAATTAATTAGAAAAATTACTCCAGCCACATATTAACTCCTTCCTTTATCTTTAAATTAAATTAAATAAGTAAAAGATATTTTTCCTATAAACCATCCTTCCCAAAACCGCGTACGCAGTAATCTCTTCAATCATATTTCCCAAATCCCCTCTTCCCTCAAAACGCGTCCATCTCTCTCCCTGCAACTGGCGACCACCGCCTCTTGTTCCAGCCCGATCGACGCCGCCCACCTCCTCCGCGACGGCCGCCGAGCACCGCCGTATCCCAGATGTCGTTCCGCCTCCTGCGCCATCGCACAGCACCGCCCAGCACCGCGACGCCTCTTTCCTTTTTCCGGCTGCGATGCCCTCTCACGACCAGTGCCTCTCGCCTCGCTCCCAGGTGCGACGCCGATCGTCGCCTCTCCGTTGTCGCCGCCCTCCGCCGATTGAGCTACCGCGCCGCTCCGTCGTATCTCTTCTCCCTCCAATCGATAGAACAACCCGTTCCCAGCCCCGTTTGAGAGTCGTTGCTTCGATCGTGACCGTTGTGCCCTCCTCCAGCGTCGCCTCCACGCGCCGCCGCCCGTCTCACCTCTTGGTTCTAGCACCACGACGACTTTCGTCCGATTGTTATTTAAGTGAGTCCTCTCTTCCTATTTGTTGCCGATTCCTTCCGACTTCAATTTATTGATTTAAATCCCTCAAAAGAAATACTCATTGTTTGAATTCGTTTGTTTTCGCATCAAATCGAGACCCCGTAGCACCTTCGCCTTTCTGATGGAGAAGTACTCGATGAACGCAACGTGAAACTACTATTCGTCCGTCTTTAGAAGAACTGAAATGACGCTGTTAGGCTGCTCCAATTTACTCGACGAGTCTCCGAACTACGGCGTTAGGCTGCCCAATTAGGAACTCGTAAGATTACTATTCTTTTCTCTTTCATTTTCATAGTAATTGGATTAGGGACGAACTGTTTTAATTTCAAGATTGTTGAGACTTTGGAAAGGTTGGAGTATTCATCTGTTGGAGCCTGGTAGATGGAGTTTTGATATTTGCTATTAAAGTTCCTACTAGTGTTATTGGAATAGTTGTCTAGTATGGTTGGTTTAACTATTTGGTGTTATTGATTTAACTGGTTGGTATTATAAAATTACGTGAATGATGATGAAATTGGTTGTTAGTATTATTAGTTTAGTTTTGTGGACAGAAGGGAAACTTTACTTTCTTTAAATCCTTGTCCAGTTTCTTTGGGAAAAGACTATTATCATTGGATTTTAAAAGTAGTACTTTTGATTATCAAAATTATCATATTGGAGTTTTGGAAAAAGATAGAAAAAGATAAAGGTGTTTATGATCAAAATTAGTAACAAATGAAAAAGAGTATTTTTGGTAAATAGTATTATTCTTTTGTTTTGAAAGTGACACAAGTCAATTTGATTAGTGATACTAATAATAAAACAAATATATATATGTTATATTATTTTTAGTATTTATTATGTATAAAATTCTTTAAGCAAAATAAGTTTAATAAAGGGGGTTTTATTTAATATAAATTAAATTCAAAGTTCTTTTAAAATAAGAAATAGAAATTTTAGAAAGTAAAATATTAGTTTGGGACTTTTATTATATTAATATTATTTAAATAAATTTCTTATTCTTTAATTAATTTTGAGAAAAATATTATATAGTTATACTTTTTAAGTTATAAAAGCTTTTAGTTATAAAAGGCTAAGATATTAAGAGATTGTTTATATAGGAGTCGAAATAGTCATACAACATAGAGATTAGTAAGTACACCCCCAATACACTACCCTTTTTGAAAGTGGTGTATTTACCAAGACAGTGTGTGTTTTTAAGTAGGTCTATTTCAATACGTCTCTAAGATAACATCTTCCTCGTTTCGTAACACGTACTTCTAGGCCTTTTCAATAATTCAAGGGCCCACTTTTAATCAAATGGTTTCGTATTAGGGTTCTGTACTAATCGGAATACGCACGAGGGATCCGACAGTCTGTTGATTCAATCTCGGGACGTCTCTACAACGCAAGTTATCATCCGAAAGAATTTCAAGACAGTTGTAACTTAGCTTTAAAGTTAAGAGGTGGGTGATGATCGGTTGATTGATCTGCTCATAATACGTTGTGCTGGTATAATCTGAACTCGACTAAATCAATCTAAAACAACTAACCCAACATAAATGTACACCATATTATATAACTGTTTGAATTACGTGATATAATTATATATGATATAAGATGTCTATTGTTTTATATAAATTTATCACCATTGCATGATTAAGGGCATTAAGTGAGCATGAACCAACTTAAGTACGAATTATGTGATTTTTCCCATGGTTTGAAATGACAGCTTTATGAGAATAAGAAAAGTAAGTTACATGATCACTTTATTTAGTGGTAAATGACCACCAGTGGTAAATGACCACCAGTGATAAATGATCACCAGTAATAAATGATTACCAGTGGTAAATGACCACCAGTGTTTCGGAACACCAGTGATAAATGATCACCAGTGGTATATGACCACCAGTAATACGAAAGAGGATATCATACGGGATTTGTTTGCAGTGAATGTGGCCATGTTTGATAATAAATCAGGTGCATGGTCACGGGGAATTATTTATATTGTTTTGTGAAGAGATTTACTATATGTGAAATTGATTGTGGGCTTTGCCCCTTAACGTGAACCAACTTGTGATATTTCAATTATATGATGTGAAAATCTGTTGTGCCCAACTGATTATTATGTGAACTTGTTATTTGTAAGATATATAATGTTTATATTATTATGTCAATTGATTAAATGAATTAAATACCTTATAAATGAGTACAATTTAATATACTTCGGATTTACCAATCTCATGACGTTGCAAATCACCCATACGTGAGAATTCAAATCTCACGCTCCCTTTTTACAACCCTTGCAGATTATGATTTCCCCACTTAAATAAAAGGACAGTAATAGAGACGACACGGAGTTTCCCACTTAAATAAAATGATACTATTGATATTAAGCTTTATATATATATATATATGTGTGTGAGAAATATATTATAAATATTATCCTACTCATTCTTCCGCTGCATAAAACTCATCTCTCATTGTATTATCTCCTTTTTATATCAAAAATTTTATAGTTCGGATTTTAGTTACAAGTGGCACCTCGAATCTGAGATATTTAATGTGTTTCGGATTCGGGGCGTTACATTTTTAGTCTGATCAGAATTTACAGAAACTTTAGAAATTTCAATGAGATCAGAAACATCAGCCTTTTGAGCAATGTTCATCTCATATGTTTTCAAAATACTCACGAGTTTATTCTGACTTATAAGATCTATATTTGTAGTCTCTTTTAAAATATGAATCTTATCATCAAAATGTCTAGAAACTGAATGCAAAATTTTCTGTACTAACCTGGAATTGGAAATTGGCTCACCAAGTAAATTAGATTCATTTGCAATATCACTGAGTCTCTGATTATAAGATGAAATGGTTTCATCTTCCTCCATCTTCAGATTTTTGAACTTGGTGTCAAGCATTCGAATCTTGGCTCTTCGAAAATTCTCAGATCCTACACAATGTTTCTCAAGTCTATCCCAAGCATCTTTTGTAGATACACAGTTAGATATGATTTTAAACATGTTCACATCAACTGATGTAAATATTGCATTTAATGCTTTGGAATTATAACTTGCAATTGTGATTTCTTCTAATGTCCAATCCAATTCACGTTTGACTTTCACCTCTCCTTCATCTGCTTGAACCCTTGGGGGTGTCCATCCATCCAGTATACTCATCCATGCATGTACATCAATAGTCTTAATGTACATCCGCATTTTTGGTTTCCATCCAGCATAATTCGTTCCATCAAGAACGGGAGGCCTACTAGATAGAATAAGTGGATATTCCATTGCAATTATGACACACTAAAACACAGGATCTAAACTTAGTATATCAAGTTTATGGCTCTGATACCAATTGAAAGTGTGCGTGTGTTATAAAGTGCAGATGTTGTAACAAATGTTAAAGTAAATATTACAACAATCTGGTAAATCAGAATATAAAACGTGTACAGCGGAAGACTTAAACACACAATTGCAAAAGAGAATACTTTTTAACACAAACTATCATAAATAGTTTGTGCTAGCCTTATGGCGAAAGGTTCACTATAAAAAGATTAGTGATACAAAAGTTGTGTGAAGAGTATGATCATTCACAACGGAAACAAGACTCGATATCACCTATCAAATTTAAATTGGCTAAGTGTATAACATAATACACCGTCAAAGTTGATCTCACTCTATACCTATGATCTCACTATCTATGGATATAGGTTCAATCACAAGCTATGCGTGAAAAACTCTATTTCAAGGCATAACATAAATGTTGGAATAACTGCCCTATCACCTTTAAACTCAGGATCAACACTAGAGTAGGTGTACTCGTTTACTCCACACTTGGTACTGAAAGATTCGGCCTCTATTTATAGGCAGAAGTCTTCAATCCAAAATAACTTCTCTATGTAACCGCTTCCATGATCTTCATGTTGTCTCACGTCTCTTTCTTTATTCCTCATGCTTCTTGATGCAACCGCCTGATCTAGACAGTTCTAAAACATCCTGGATAAGTCTGGATCGTGTAGCCCCTTGTAGATCCTTGTAGATCCTTCTGGAACCCGTAACCGCTCATGTTGCTACCAATGTTATGCAACATTCACTGCAAGATTGAGTATTGCAGAACCTTGTAGATTATTCTAGATCTTCAACCTGCATGTTAAAACATTTAGGACAACATTTGATCATAAAGTGTTGGTTAATAAGAAGAAAGGGCAAATTCATGTTTGTTGGTGATCAAATTTAGTTGATTGGGTTAGTGACTATTTTAATTCGGTTTAAGACCACCAATCAATTACGTGTGATTGATTACCACCGTAAATGGTAAATCGAAGATTCGGGATATGAAATAATAAATATGAAAGTCAAAATCGTATTAATTTCGTATGTGTGTACGTTTAGGTGTATTAGTGTGTGTTTTGAGAGTATTTGTCAAATTGAACTTGTATTTCTTAAGCTGGAGAACAACTATTTATAGAGACTAGCAAGTATGAGGTGTCTATGACTCTTGGTCTCCCTAGCCTGTATGCTTGACAAGTGTCCTTTGACCCTAGTTTGACTTTATCTAAGCTGAACCTTAGTTACAAAGTCTTCTTTGGTCTTATCTAGGACTTCATTGTTGTTCGCCCAGGTCGGCTTAGTTGATCTGGGTTAGTTTTTCCATAAAAGTTGTTCGCCTTTCTAGTGTATAGCTCAGAAGTTGTTCACCTTTCTGTTTTACCCAGATTGGCTTTGGGATCTTGGTCCTTTGTTCGTCGACATACATCACTTGGGCTGGTAGATGCACCACCTTTTGACGATGTTGCTCGTCATTAGTGACTTGGCAGAATGTTCATATCTGGTCTTGGGTCTTAAAACCTGTTCGCCAGTATATTATTCGTCGGTATAGTTGTTCGTCAGTTTATACACTCCCTGGATTGGTTTATGCACCCCAACTTGATTTTCTTTGTTGATCACCTTTGACTTGGTGTTGACTCTTCATAATCCTTTTTAAGGTTTTAATCCTTGTTCGCCTAGCAATAATTGATATTCGCCTATCAACAATTGCCCCCTATCCTGACTATATGTTGCCTCAGACGAGCAACTTTGTGGCGAGCAACTGTAGTTAGGATATTATACTGGTGAGGATTTGGACGAACATCTTTGAACCGGGCGAGCAACTTTGGGTTCGCCTCTTCGTCTTCCCACGATCTGGGGGATATACGAGGATGACGTGGGAGGAATGATTGCACGCCGCCCACGCGCGAGCAGTCCCGAGGCCACACGCCCCTATAATTGCGCGTAGGCCCTCCGATTTCCAAACTTATTCAAAATTAACCCCATTTTTCTTCAATTCAGTCCATATTTTGCAAGAAATTACACTCTGTACCCCGTTTTTGCCTGGGGTATAAATAAGAAGGGGAAATGAAAATTTTCCCACTTCTTCATTTCTTGCTACAGTACTCCGGCAATTTTCTCCATTTCCGGCGTCTTCAAGCTTTTCCGACGGCGCTTCTTTAGTGTTTGGCCTCCAATTTCAAAACAAGGTAGTCATTTTCTCATTTCTTTTCCTTTATCTCTCTTTCTGTTTCACGTTCGTGCCTTCGCCGCCGTGAGGGGAATTTGCGCCGCCGTCGTCTGCCCAGAACCACCATCGGAAATCCAAAGGACTTACTCCCTGTCTTAAGAAACTTTTCCATTGAACTGATGTCCTCTCTTTCGAGCAACAAAGGATCAAAGGAAGGATTAGACCCCCTATTCCCGATCGTGCCATTTGTCGAACAGCCGCCGTTTGAGGTTTCCTCAGGAGCGCAACCCGATGTGGATTTGGTGGTTCGATCATTGGAGGATTCTGGTGCTCGTCTATCGGGCGAAGTGGCTAAAGAGGCCACGAGTAGCTCCTCCGACGAGCAATCTCCCTCTAGCTCTGAATCTGAGGAAAATCCGGAGTTTGACGAGCTTACCCCTGAATTTTTGGAAGGGATAGGGTTTCCAGGCCCTAAGATGCTCGAAAATAAGATCCCCACTGGTGTTGCTCGCCCATTTAATTGGTGAGCATATTCCGATGAATACACGAACAACTTTCCTCGCCCCCCGCGCCAAGTTTTGGATCTGGTGAGAACCGAGTATCAGGCGAGCAGAATTAGAAGCGTTGTTCGCAAGGACGAGCTCAACCTCATACGGGAAGCATATCAGATTCCTCATGACATCTTCATATGGGCTCCCAAGAGGAAAGAAAGGGTTGATCGTCCTCCACCTGGGTGTATGGCGATCAACATAGACACATTGATCGTGGGATTAAGATTGCCACTGCCTCCTATTGTTGGTCGCTTTCTGGAGGCGACCAACTTAGCCATCACTCAAATAACCCCCATCGGGTGGATGAACTTGCTCGGCATCATGGGTCTGTTCGCCCTGGAGGGATATATCGATCGTATCACTGCCGAAGAGGTCAACTACTTGATGACCATTACCAAATGTTCGAGGGGCGAAGAAGGGTACTATTACTTGAAAGTCCGGATCGGACTAAAACTGGTGGAGGGAGTGCCAAACAAGATTCAGGATTGGAAGGAGCACTTATTCTTTATTGGGGGTGACTGGCGAGCATCTTCCGGCCCTCACGGCGGTGCCGGGCGTATATTTGAACCCACCACCTATGGGCAAATCAAACGTAAGGTTATCTTTGTTCGCCTTTGCATAAAGTTCTAATTTAACTTTTTTTATTTGCTCGCAGGTCCCCAGTTGCTCAAGTGGAATTCAGAGAAAGAGGAGATTGGCTCTGAATTCCTTTTCACCTCGTGTTTGGTCGTTCTCCGGGATAAAGCCGAAAGGACCATCAAGTACGTGAACAAGGAGAAGTGCAAAAAAGCTGCTCGCCTGTTCACCTATCCCCATCATTTGGAGGCTCAAGCTGAGGTGCCCCCAGGTATAATTCAAGATTTTTATTCTCAAAATAAACTTTGCTCGTCATCATTCTACAAACTTGCTCGTCTAATTTTTCTGACTCTTCTTTTTTTTTTAGCCGAGCAAGTCACCGTTGCCGTCCCTCCCAGCTTTGCCCTTCTAGAACAAAGAGTGTTCGAAATGGCACCGCCGAAAGGACGAAGGAAGAAAGGTGATCCGCCTTCCAAAGTGCTGGCGATGACGAACAAGGATGAGAGGGCCAAAGTTGCTCGCCCGATCGCACCTTCTGCAAAAACTCCCCCATCTCCTCCCCCGGCCCCATCCCCCCGAGGAACAAAGCGTTTGAAGAAAGGGGATGGGACCTACGTGGGCCAGACAGCTCCTGCCGGAAATAAAGGAAAGGAGAAAGTGGGTCAGAGTCACGCTCGTCCCTATTCCGAAAGGGAAGCTGCTCGGCACGCCTCCATCGAACCGGTGGAGAGGACGGATAAAGCGGGTAAAGACACTACCCCCGTTCGTGGTCCCGAGGACATAACCATTCTGGGTTGGACGAACGGAAGTTCCAGGAGTAAGTGTTTCTCTTTCTTTGCCGAACAACTTTTATAGACTTGGAAAATATCGTGTAAATAACATTCTTGTTCGCAGGTACCGGGCCGAGGATCATCCCGGACGAGCAGCTTTAGTGCATCAATATGCTTGCTCAAAGACTCCGGTGAACATCCGGGAGATTCCGGGCGAACATGTCCGCCGGGAAACTGAATTGATCACCCGATCCTAGACCCGGCCTCTGGAGACAATCGTCTCTGCTCAAAGCATCGCGGACAACTTCCATTACTCCATGATGCATCATGCTAACGGCCTTGCTATCGCCCAGAAAGGAATGGCCCAGCTCGCCGAGCTTGAAGATGCTGTTCGCCGCTATGCTAGCACTGCTCGGCAATTGGCCGAAGAAAAAGATGGTTTGGTCGGTCAGTATGAGGCCAAACTTGCTCGTCTCAATAACCAGATCAGCGTCTACATCGATACTGAGAAGAAACACCTTGAAGAAATTCAGGGTTTATCTGGTGAGTTGAGAAGCAAGGACGCCTTGCTCGGCGAGGAGAAGACGAAGTTGCTCGCGGCCGAGCAAAGAAATGTTAAGCTCGAAGCGGAGGTTGCTCGTCTGTGGGAGGTAGAGGCCAACTCCTTTTCTCACGATCAACTTGAGGCTGAGCTCCAGGCCCGATCTGCCCCCATCTCGAACTTAAGATATATCTGCGCCTACGCCGATTGCATTCGCATGGCCGATGCGTACGATTTTAAGGATATGGTGGAGGAGATGGGCAAAGACTTGTCCGTATTCTTGGAAAACTACCCCCCGCCGAACAACATCTAACTCCAACTGGGGGATATTGCCGAGCTAGGGGTCAAGATTGATGTCCTTGACCCGAGCATCACCATTACTCACCCTCCACCACAAGTTGATGATGAGAAGCAAGAAGAAGAGCCTGCTGCAGCTGACGAGCAGGCCGCTACGGAGAGGGAACAAAAAGCCCCGGAGGACATGGCTAGAGATATGATCGTTGATCCCTCCGCCGACCAACCTCAAGATCAACCTCCCGCCGAGCAGCAATAGTTTTTAGGACTTATAAGTCTTCATTTTGTAATAGTTGCTCGGTAGGTTCTTCTTCGTAGTTGTTCGTTTTTGTAGTACTTTATCCTTGTACTATTTTTTAGGCTCAATGCCTTTTGTTTAATGAAATGTCTTTCTTATATTCGCTTATTTTCTTTATATGTTAATTGCCTTTACATTTTTGTCAATGACTTTGCAATTATAACATATAGTGTTGGGCTTTTGTTCGAATTGAACTTTGCCTTTAATGGAATTAGGGTTTAGCCTTAGGTTTTGTTCATTTTTTAAAAAACGAACAACCTTTAAGTGGCTTTGGTCCTCAGAATGGACTTGCACCTCGAGCTTTTGGACTTTTCCTCTTTGACGAACAACTACTATATTTACACTTCAAAAAATTTACAAGTGTTGTAAGACTGCTCGTCACTAACATATACAACCTGACGAACAACTTTGAACACTAACTAAAAAATATGCTCGCTTATAATATTTTTGCCGAGCAACTCTGTCTAAAATTAAAAAAGATGAAGCAGCACTAAACGATACAGTGTGCCGAACAACTTTAAATTCTATACTTAGCAAAATTTTCAAAAAATTTGGCAATTTTTTGGTTTGATTTGCCTCACTTGGTTTTCTGGCCCCCAAAGACATTTGTTCACTCAATTGAGAACTTGTTCGTCTTATTGATAGTACTTCTTCAGATGTACAGCATTCCAGGAGTATTGGGCTGGCTTGCCTTCCATATCCTCGATATCGTATACACCATTAACGAATTTTTCCGTTATACGATACAGGCCCTCCCAAGTTGGTCCCAATACACCTGGAGGTTGGGCGAGCAACTTTCTTAGAACCATATCTCCAACTCTGAATTCCCTAATTTTAACATGGGAATTATAATAGTGTTCTGCTCGCTGCTTATAGGTAGCATTTTTTAGCTCGGCATTCTGTCTTTTTTCTTCAAGCAAATCCATCTCAGTAGCTAGAGCAGAGTTGTTCGCCTGCTCATCAAAGTTGGTCGTTCTGAATGTGTTTGTCTTTAACTCGATTGGTATTACAGCTTCTGTTCCAAAAGCCATTGCAAAGGGTGTTTCTCCGGTGCTTGACCTGGGAGAAACTCTCTAGGCCCACAGGACTTCCGGGAGTTCTTCAGACCAACTACTTTTGCTCTCCGCTAGTCGTACTTTCAATGTATGCTTGATTATCTTGTTCACGGCCTCGACTTGTCCATTTGATTGGGGATGATAGGGCGTAGAGTAATGTTTTTTGATTCCCCACTTTATGCAGAAATCTCTCAACTCTTTTGCATCAAACTGCGGACCATTGTCTGTTACGATGGTTTGCGGAACCCCAAAGCGACAGACAATGTTCTTCCAAATGAAGTTGATCATTTTCTGCTGCGTGATTTTTACCATGACTTCTGCTTCTGCCCATTTTGTATAATAGTCGACTGCCACAACGGCAAATCGAACACCTCCAACTCCTGCTGGGAAGGGACCAATAATGTCCATCCCCCATCTTGAAAATGGCCACGGGCTATAAACTGATACGAGCTGTTGGGCCGGGGTATGGATGTTTGAGGCAAAAATTTGACATTGATGGCAAGTCTTTGCTTTCTTAATTGCGTCTTGTCGTAAAGTTGGCCAATAATAGCCTTGTCTGAAAGTTTTATATGCCAAAGCTTGCCCCCCAGTATGATTTCCGCATACTCCAGCATGTATTTCTTCGAGTATTGCTCGACCCTGCCCCCTAGGCAAACATTTGAGAAGTGGGATTGATATTCCCCTTTTGTAAAGTTGTTCGCCCACCAGAGTATATCTGGCGGCTTGCTTTGTTAGCTTGGCAGTTTCAAAAGGGTTGTTTGGTTTTTTCCCACTTTTCAAATATTTGACTATTCTTGTTCTCCAGTCTTCTTCTTCACTTGCTTGCTCATCAAGTTAGTTGACATTGTAACTTGTCGTTGATGGATCATTCATCTTTGTAATTATAATGTCTGCCAACTCTGCTGGTCCCTCAATTGTTGCTAGTCGGGCCAACGCATCTGCTTGCGTGTTGCTTGTCCTTGGAATTTGTTCAATGAAAACTTGTTCTAACAAAGACATCAGGTAAGCAACAATTCGTTGATACTCGATCATATGGTCGTCTTTCGCCTCGTACTCACCTCGGACTTGGTTCACAATTAACTGTGAGTCGCCAAATATTTGTAACCGTCTAACACCTACTGCAAGAGATAGGTGGAGACCAGCAATAAGAGCTTCATACTCCGCTTTATTGTTGGTTGCCATGAAACCAAATTTGATTGCCGAGGTGAATACTTGTCTGTCTGGACTGATTAGAACTACTCCTGCCCCCGAGGCTATATTGGTTGAAGATCCGTCAACGTAAAGATGTCAAGGGTGATCAAGTCCTCTCATCGGATCTGGTGGGAAGGTTAATTCGACAATAAAGTCGGCTAACGCTTGCCCTTCGATCGCTGTTCGAGGAGCATAGGTTACCCCGAATTGGCTAATCTCTAATGACCATTTTAATAGGCGACCAGTTGTGTCGGGGCGATGGAGAATTTGACTGAGTGGGAAAGTTGTTAGCACTTCAACTTGATGATCAAAGAAGTATGGTCGTAACTTCCTCACACTCATGATAAGTGTGTACGCCAGCTTTTCGGTTGGGGAGTATTTGATCTCCACCTCATGCAAAGCTTGACTAACGTAGTAGATAGGTTGATGAAATTTGTCGTCTTCTCGCACCAGAACGGAGCAGATGGCCACTTCTGACGCTGCCAAGTATAAATATAGCTTTTCTCCTGGGACGGGTTTTGATAGGATTTTAACGTCTCCCAGGTAGTCTTTGAGTTGGTCGAACGCCTTTTGACAGTTGTTAGTCCATGTGAACTGTCCTTTCTTGATGGCTTCAAAGAATGGACGACATTTGTCCCCCGATCTGGATATGAACCGATTCAATGCTGCTAGGCATCCCGTAAGCCTTTGCACTTCTTTTATCGAATGTGGTGGCTGCATATCCACGATTGCTTTGACTTTTGTTGTATTGGCTTCAATCCCTCGTTGACTAACAAGATGACCCAAGAACATTCCGGAATAGACTCCAAAACTGCTCTTCTTCGGGTTCAGTTTCATATTGTAATGTCGAAGGATATCAAACACTTGGGTCAAATGTTGAAGATGATCTTCTTTTCGGGGGCTTTTGACTACGATATCGTCTACATAGACCTCTACCGTATCTCTCCGATTTGTTCGTCGAACATTTTGTTCACCAACCTTTGATATGTTGCTCCGGCATTGATGAGGCCGAAGGGCATTCTCTTCCAACACAACAAGTTTTTATTTGTATAAAATGCTGTATTTTCTTGATCGTCTGGATGCATTGGAATTTGATGTGTTGGGAAAATAGGGGTGCCCGGAATCTATTCGGGATGAAATTTAAATACGAATTTAAATACAATTATTACTAGCATGAATTAATCCTAATTAATTCAAATAATAATTCCAACAACGAATTTTCATCATGCATGTTGAATTAATTTCACATATTAACTATGGCGGAATAAACAGTGATTAACGTACCTCTTGTAGAATTGGCCTTTGGATAAACGGGGCAATTATGATCTCGCTCTATCGACCCAAAAACCTTCTCAAGTATTTCCCTTTTCACCTCACTTGATCACCGGTGGGAGATGCTTTCAAGTAATTTAATAAACTAAGGAAAAAAGAAAAATATATATGCTCTTGATTTTTCCAACACATGGAATTATGTATTTGGGGATGAAATAATCATCCCCTATTTATAGAGAAGTGACCGAAATTGTTAATATTTTATGGGCCTGGAGAAAATCTTTTCTTAGTCTCTAAGAAATCTTGAATATATCTCATATATTCTTTTCTCCATAATAAAATATTCCACAAAAATCTCACTCTCCTAAATAGGACTTGTAATTTTCGAAAACTTCAATGAGAGATCCCAAGATTTGGATCTTCTTGAATATATGAGATATTCTTGTATTCTAATAATACATATCTTCCATAATATCTTTCCAAGAAAATCAACAAAATCTTATCTCTTCTTGAATCACTATTTTCGAAATTAATATGAAAAAAAATCAGCATAATATTATCTTTTTATTTTAATCACCTTATCATTATTGGACTACTTAATGGGCTACTTGAGGGGCCTTTAAGGAGAATTAAGATTGGACCTCATAATGGACTTCTGAATTTCAATATTGAGCCCCAATATAATTCAGCCCATTAATATTAATTATTACCACTAATAAATTAATATTGCACTATCCATCTTAATCCATATTACGATAATATGGGCTCCCGGTTATTATTTCCCGCGTTTAAGATTATCAAGTCCATTAATTAATCAAGCTTCTGAATAGCTCTAAATTAATTAATATATTTCACCTTGGAGTAAAGACAGCTCAACATTATTATCCGTACCGAAGAAACTGATTCTTCACTTGCAAGATTTGGTACGATAAAACTTCTGAGCCTACCAAGGGGACTAATCACACGAGTCGTACTCGCACGCGTTTCTCCGTATTAAATCTTAGCAACCGTCGTATGATTAATATTACTGCCCAAGACACAAAGTTCGAAGTCGCAATGATTCTCACCCAACATGAATCAAAGCAGTAACCATTAAGCACACACGGTCCTATTTAAGTGAAGGAGATTAAGAAATCAACAACCACTGAGGTCTAATTCTCCACCTTTCAGAACAGAAGAATTTATCCTCGCTGTAGGTCCTCTTCAACACATACTAAATGTGCTAGTGCAATCTCTTAGTCAAGACAGACCAATATGAGTCTTACACATCGACCTTTCACGGTGGATTGTTCAATTCCACCTAGGTCGTGAAAATGTACGTTTAGTTACAAGTAAACTGCTAATGTTGTCTTCCGTGATCGGGTATCACCACATTAACTACAATGTAACATGTACTATATATTGAACGGTTTGCAATAGAAATTCAACATTCAATCATAACTAAAGCAAATGTGATAAAAGAATTATTCTCATAAACAAGTGTTTGATACACGAGTTATACAAAGTAAAAGCATACTTTCACGTATAACTCCAACAATCTCCCACTTATACTTAAAGTCTGCTTTTTAGTATACATCATGCATGTCTTAGTGTAGTAGCTCTACGTGACATCTCATGTCAACCTACACTAACCTAATAATTCCTCCCACTTATACTTAAAGCAGATTGGCAATAGTCTTGACTCTCATTCTATCCACATGTCTCTCGAATGTATTCAGAGGCAGACCCTTTGTGAATGGATTTACTAGGTTGTCCCCGACGCATATCTTTGCCACCACTTTATCTCCTCTCTTAACGATTTCTCGTATAAGATGGTATTTTCTTTCTATGTGTTTACTGGCCTTGTGGGCTCTCGGTTCCCTTGAATTTGCAACTGCTCCGGCACAATGATTGTGATGGGCAAATTCGGAATAACGTCCAAGTCCACTGAGAAGTACTTGAGCCAAACCGCTTATTTCGCTGCTTCACAAGCAGTTACTTATTCGGCTTTCATGGTCGAATCGGCGATGCATTTCTACAAATCGCTTCTCCATGTCATGGCTCCTTCTCCCATGCAAAACACACTACCCGAGGTAGATATTTTGGATTCTATATCTAATTGTAAATTTGAGTCCATGTATCCCACGGGAATTAGATTGTCTGACTGTTAAATCAGCATTCCATCACAAGTTCTTTTCAGAAACTACAGAACACATTTAATTGCAATCTAATGTGCTTTCCCGGGGTTATTTTGATATCTTGCCATCATGCCCACGGCAAAGCAGATATCCGGTCTCGTACACAACATTGCATACATAAGACTTCCTACGTCCGAAACGTACGGAACGTCTTTCATGTCATCTATCTCCACTTGCGTCTTAGGGCATATTTCTTTAGATAGATGGATTCTGTGCCTAAAAGGTACAAAACCTTTCTTGGAATCTTGCATGCTGAAATGCTTCAAAACAGTGGCTTTGTATGAAACTTGCGATAAGCCCAACATCCTCCTCTTGCGATCTCGAGTGAACTTGATCCCAAGGATGTGACCGGCTTTCCCTAAGTCCTTCATATCAAACTGATTTGACAGCCATACCCTTACGTCTGACAAAACCTTTACATTGTTTCCAATGAGCCGAATATCGTCTATGTATAATACTAAGAATACCACCGCAGTTCCATCACACCTTTTATACACACAACTTTCGAACTTGTTTTGATCACAAACACATAAGACTTAATTACTTGATCAAAACACTGGTTCCAAGTACGCGATGCTTGCTTAAGTCCATAAATGGATCTCTTAAGCTTGCATACAAGGTGCTCTTGGCCTTTTTCAACGAAACCTTTGGGCTGTTGCATATAGAACCCATCAAGACTTCCGTTAAGGAAAGCTGTCTTGACATCCATTTGCCAGATCTCGTAATCTAAGTGTGCAACGATCAACAAGAGAATACTGATGGACTTAAGCATAGCTACAGGCGAAAAGGTTTCCTCATAATCGATCCCTTGAGTATATCCTTTAGCCACAAGCCTCGCTTTGAAGGTCTCTACCCTTCCGTCCGGTCCTCTTTTCCTCTTGTACACCCACTTGCATCCAATGGGTTCTACCCCACTGTGTGGTTCGACCAACTCCCACACTTGATTATGATCCATCGAACCCACCTCAGTTTCCATTGCAGTTTGCCACGCCTCCGCGTCTTTGTCTTGGATTGCCTCGTCGTACGTTCATGGGTCTGATTCATCGCCGGGAATCAAATCCAAAGATTCTCCAATTCCCATGAATCTCTCGGGTTGCCGACAGGGTTCCGGTTGTGAAGATGTGACGTGTGGTATATCATCTTGTATACTTGGTATAGGAGTTTGCCCTCTTAACTCGTCTAAGGTAATCTCACTTCTGGGCTTTCTTTTGTTCATATAGTCTTCCTCCAAGAATTTAAAGTGCGAACTAATCACGGTCTTTTAATCCTTTAGACTATAGAACATACACCCTTTCGTTCCCATGGGATATCCTATAAGCAACCTTAATTCCGAACGTAGATCCAATTTACCGACTTCCTTGTCTAGCACGTATGCCGAACAACCCCAAATCCGCAAGTGTCTTAGACTGGGCTTGCGCCCGGTCCATAATTCCATTGGGGTTTTAGGAACCGATTTGGATAGCACCAAGTTTAGAATGTAAGTCGTTGTTTCCAAGGCGTTACCCCAAAACGACTTGGGTAAATCCGAATAACTCATCATGGATCTGACTATTTCTAAAAGAGTCTGGCTCCTTCGTTCCACCACACCGTTCTATTGAGGGGTTCCCGGTGCGGTCAACAGGGATACAATCCCTTCGTCTGATAGCTAGTTCAAGAATTCATCGCTAAGGTATTCGCCTCTACGATCAAATCGTAGAAACTTGATACTTCTTTCCCTATGCATCATAAGGTAGATGTATCCATATCTCGAGTAATCATTGAAAAAGACAATTTACTCATACCCCTTCTTGCTATGATCGTCATTGAACCACACATATCGGTATGAAGGAGTTCTAACACTTCCGTAGTTCTATTCCCCTTGGCTCCAAATGCCTTCTTGGTCATTTTACCCTCTAAACAGGATTCACAAGTTGGAAACGGTTCGACTTGGAATGATTCCAAGGATCCGTCTTTCACCAATCTCTCTATCCGCTTTAGATTAATATGACCTAGTCTAAGATACCATAGAAGTGTTTCGTTCATCTCCGAAGAATGCTTTCTTTTATTACTGGAAATAATCGATGTGTTATTAGATTCAATTTTGTGAGTGGTGTGCCCAAAAAATGGTATAAAGATCATCCATTAAAGTTTCGGAATAGATAAACTCATCGTTTCAAGAAATAATAACATTCTTATTAAAAGAAACTGAGTATCTATTCAAACAGTTTAGAAACTGAAGGTTGAGTTCTTTCTAAACTAGGAACATGAGGAACGTCTCTCAAGACCATAACTCTATCTTCACAAGATAGGCGCACTTCTCCCACTGCTTCAGCTGCCACTCTCGTAGCATTGCCCGATGTGATGGGGATCTCACTTCCGTTAAGTCGTCGGGTTAGCTTAAACCCATGAAACAAATGTGATCAGTAGCTCTCGTATCCACTATCCACGAATAGACAGCATACGCCACTTCACAAGTTTCGACGACTAGGGTATGTGAATTACCTAACTTTCCTAGCCTCTTAGGCTTGGAACAGGCAGATCTCCATTGTCCTCTCTCACCGCAACTAAAACACTTCCCCTTTGATGCTAGCCTTTGCATTTGCCTTTCGCAACAATTGGATTTGCTTGGATCCGGCCTTTGGTTCTCTTCCTCTTTTTTCCCTCCCTTGGGACCAAAAAGAGGTAGACGAACCATTAGCCACCATAGCACTAGACTGGTGCTCCATTATCACCTCCACCGAAACTGAAGCTTGTAAGAGCTCGGGCAAACGACTTGTCTGTTCATTCATCTGACAGTTCATATGAAACTACTCAAAGCTTCTCGGTAGAGAATGGTATATGAAATCAATCAAAATCCGCACCAAGTACTTCCAACTTGTTAAGGTATGCCATTATCTCGAGAAAGTGCTCCCTCAGGGTGTTCCTTCCACCATTTTCAACTTGACCGAGTCATGTTTGGTGAACTGATTAGTCATGGGATTCTGATGTGAAAACATCTCTTCAAGGTGTTCCATGATTTCAACAGCGGATACAATGTCTCCATGAACGCGCCTCAAATCCTCAGACAGAGCAGTCAAGATGATGCACTTTATGTGTTCATTGTCACGCTTCCAATCATAAACTGCTTTTCCCATTGCTTGACTTATCATTAGGCTTGCCGGGTATATTAGCGTAAATAACCCAATTATGTTTTCGTGCAGTAAGGACAAAATTTAAAAAAAACATTTCCAATCGATATAATTCTCTCCAAAAAGTTTATTAACTTTAAGTATAATAAACAGTGGATTAAAAGGTTGCGATATGATGAAATGAGAATAAAACATACATTCATATCAATATCTAGAAAAACATAAAATTATCACATAATTCGATCACATCAATTATATTGAAACCTTAAAACAATATAATCATGCATCAGCCAACATCTCGAAACAATTTAAATGCGCCACGAGGGGTGGTCTATACATTTAAATACATTCAAGCGGATCACAAACTTAAAAGTTACAAATCCTTAATTCAAAATTAATAGTTGGCTCCCACTTTGACCACATAGAAATTGACAGGGACTCCGAGGGGAGTAAGTTAATATCAATTTCTTATGCCTAAGTAATAACCATAATTAAATACAGGATTATTATTTCGCTTTGAGTAAGCCACTCGTGGTGAGGGTCAATACCGCCACTAGTAATAATCCACAATCATCCTTTCGGAATTTATTCATGTGAAATCCGTTCTTTTGGCCGATCCGAGGGGGAAATGTATTCCAAAAGAACTTCACAAATAAATAAATTATGGAGGCCAAATTAATCCAATTTTAATATCCGGAATAAAATTGCGATTATAAGAACATACTTAGTAATTTTCGAAAGTAAGGTTTTGCTTGGACAATTAAATTCATGCAAACACATATTAACAAATAATAATAAGTGCACGAAATAAAACATCCATCAAAACAAAATTAAACACATTGGAGCACTCAAATCCAATTGTCACCGTTTAATTTCTTCACGTCTTGATGCGAAAAATCGTCCTTGTTGCTTTCCGATGTTCGTCTCGACATGCTCTCACTCGAACAGCAACACTTCATCAAAAATAGCATCGTTTGGGGTTCGAGACGACGTTTAAAATCACACGAAAAAAAAAACACGAACCAAAAATTCCACGGCCCGAGATACAACGCGCGTCGGCCCACGGAGTGGGCCCACGCGCCTCTCGGCCAGAAGGGCCGAGGCGCTGAAACGCCGGCCAGAGGCGCCAAGGCGCTGCAGCCGAGGCGCCGAAGCGCTGCACGGAGCGCCCCAAGGCGCTGCAGTCGAGCCTGAGGCGCGCGCGCGCGCTGGCCTCCCGATGCGTGCGGGTCGTGCGTCGTGCACCCTGTGCGCCGGTTTTCGCCGTTCGTCCTCATTTTCTTCACCCTATTCACATGTCTAGGATTACGATCCTGGTGGTCGGCCGACGAAGCTCGGGTGGGTGATGCTCTCCTTGACAAGCGTGATGCTTGGGTTTCCTTGGATTGAGGCATTCCGAATTAATTTGTCTTTGTTCTTGTGATGAAGAACACTAAGAACACTTTTATTTGAATCTTTAAATATTTCTTGAAACTTTCTTCAAATCTTCAAGTCTTTAACTTGAAGTTCTTGATTAATCACACTGAATCGGAGGTTCGGACCCTCCTTCTAGCGCCAATTTGTTGGTGATCAAATTTAGTTGATTGGGTTAGTGACTGTTTTAATTCGGTTTAAGACCACTAATCAATTACGTGTGATTGATTACCACTGTAAATGGTAAATCGAAGATTCGGGATATGAAATAATAAATACGAAAGTCGAAATTGTATTAATTTCGTATGTGTGTACGTTTAGGTGTATTAGTGTGTGTTTTGGGAGTATTTGTCAAATTGAACTTGTATTTCTTAAGCTGGAGAACAACTATTTATAGAGACTAGCAAGCATGAGGTGTCTATGACTCTTGGTCTCCCTAGCCTGCATGCTTGACAAGTGTCCTTTGACCCTACTTTGACCTTATCTAAGTTGAACCTTGGTTACAAAGTCTTCTTTGGTCTTATCTCGGACTTCATTGTTGTTCGCCCAGGTCGGCTTAGTTGATCCGGGTTAGTTTTTCCATAAAAGTTGTTCGCATTTCTAGTGTATGGCTCAGAAGTTGTTCGCCTTTCTGTTTTACCCAGATTGGCTTTGGGATCTTGGTCCTTTGTTCGTCGACATACATCACTTGGGCTGGTAGATGCACCACCTTTTGACGATGTTGCTCGTCATTAGTGACTTGGCAGAATGTTCATATCTGGTCTTGGGTCTTAAAACCTGTTCGCCAGTATATTGTTCGTCGGTATAGTTGTTCGTCAGTTTATACACTCCCTGGATTGGTTTATGCACCCCGACTTGATTTTCTTTATTGATCACCTTTGACTTGGTGTTGACTCTTCATAATCCTTTTTAAGGTTTTAATCCTTGTTCGCCTAGCAATAATTGATGTTCGTCTATCAACAATGTTGTTTCAAAGTAAATAGTGAATAATTCACTACCAACAACATCAACAGAAGTGGACTTTTGATTGCTTCCAACAATCTCCAAAACAAAAAAATTTAGTTGATTGTGGGATCCTTTGTGTTAAGTACTTTGAATGTTTGGTTACAGGTCGGTCCCTTAGTGAGATTGATGTTGCTAAAACCGTAGATTATCGAAAAACCTATTGCTACGATTGGAAATTATCATAATTTATCGTTCAATGAGATGTATATTTCAATTGTATATTTGTATGACTTAGGCGAGTAGTGTTAGCATTGGCAGAGTGAATTTTGCCATAGATAATCTGTCGGCCTGGAAGCATTACACTCGGCCGAGTAATAATTGGTGGTGGCCGAGTGAGTTTTGTCGTAGGCAATCTGTCGGCCTGGGTGCATTACAATCGGCCGAGTAATGTTAGCATTGGCCGAGTAGGTTTTTTTTATCAATTTTTTTAATTCTTAGCATTTTTATGATGATTAATGTACATAATGCATATAAAATAGAAGAAGTTGTCAATTGTGCATTTACATTATGTATTAGTAGTCCACCTGGGAAAAAAGACAAACGAAGCCTAATTTTTTTTTTTTTTTTTTTGACCTTAGAGGCCCAATTTCATTTATTGGACTTCAAAGGCCCAAATTCATTTATTCAAATATAGACGCCCAATTTAATTTATTCGATTTTAGAAGATCAATTTTATTTCTTCGACTTTAGAGACACAACAATTAGGTTTTTATTGAACTTTAGAAAACCAATTTATTTTTTCGCACTATATAGGTCCAAGTTTAATTTTTTGGACTATAGAGGCCCAATTTCATTTTTTGGACTTTAGAGCCCCAAATACATTTATTCGACTTTAGAATACAAATTTTATTTCTTCGACTTTAGAGACACAACAATTAGGTTTTTATTGGACTTTAGAAGACCAATTTAATTTTTTCCATTATATAGGTCCAAGTTTAATTTTTTGGACTATAGAGGCCAAATTTCATTTTTTGGAATTTAGAGCCCCAAATACATTTATTCGACTTTAAAAGACCAATTTTATTTCTTCGACTTTAGAGACACAACAATTAGGTTTTTATTGGACTTTAGAAGACCAATTTAATTTTTCCCAATATATAGGTCAAAGTTTAATTTTTTGGACTATAGAGGCCAAATTTCATTTTTTGGACCTTAGAGCCCCAAATACATTTATTCGACTTTAGAAGACCAATTTCATTTCTTCGAATTTAGAGACACAACAATTAGGTTTTTATTGGACTTTAGAAGACCAATTTAATTATTCCCACTATATAGGTCCAAGATTAATTTTTTGGACTATAGAGGCCCAATTCCATTTTTTGGACTTTAGAGCCCCAAATACATTTATTCGACTTTAGAAGACCAATTTTATTTCTTCGACTTTAGGGTTTCAACAATTAGGTTTTTATTGGACTTTAGAAGACCAATTTAATTTTTCCCACTATATAGGTCCAAGTTTAATTTTTTGGACTATAGAGGCCCAATTTAATTTTTTGGACTATAGAGGCCCAATTTTATTTTTTGGACTTTAGAGCCCCAAATACATTTATTCGACTTTAGAAGACCAATTTTATTTCTTCGACTTTAGAGACACAACAATTAGATTTTTATTGGACTTTAGAAGACCAATTTAATTTTTCCCACTATATAGGTCCAAGTTTAATTTTTTGGACTATAGAGGACCAGTTTTATTTTTTGGACTTTAGAGCCCCAAATACATTTATTCGACTTTAGAAGACCTATTTTATTTATTCGACTTTAGAGACACAACAATTAGGTTTTTATTGGACTTTAGAAGACCAATTTAATTTTTCCCACTATATAGGTCCAAGTTTAATTTTTTGGACTATAGAGGCCAAATTTTATTTTTTGTACTTTAGAGCCCAAATACATTTATTCGACTTTAGAAGATAAATTTTATTTCTTCGACTTTAGAGACAATAATTAGGTTTTTATTGGACTTTATAATACCAATTTAATTATTCCCACTATATAGGTCCAATATTAATTTTTTAGACTATAGAGGCCCAATTTAATTTTTTGGACTTTAGTGCTCCAAATACATTTACTCGACTTTAGGAGACCAATTTTATTTCTTCGACTTTAGGGTTTCAACAATTAGGTTTTTATTGGACTTTAGAAAACC
The DNA here is from genome assembly GCA_947034835.1 of Ballota nigra. Classification (NCBI taxonomy): domain Eukaryota; kingdom Viridiplantae; phylum Streptophyta; class Magnoliopsida; order Lamiales; family Lamiaceae; genus Ballota; species Ballota nigra. The sequence continues at coordinate 29,283,850 of OX344728.1, read as the reverse complement.
AATTTAATTTTTCCCATTATATAGGTCCAAGTTAAATTGTTTGGACTATAGAGGCCCAATTTAATTTTTTGGACTATAGAGGCCCAATTTTATTTTTTGGACTTTAGAGCCCCAAATACATTTATTCGACTTTAGAAGACCAATTTTATTTCTTCGACTTTAGAGACACAACAATTAGGTTTTTATTGGACTTTAGAAGACCAATTTAATTTTTCCCACTATATAGGTCCAAGTTTAATTTTTTGAACTATAGAGGACCAGTTTCATTTTTTGGACTTTAGAGCCCCAAATACATTTATTCGACTTTAGAAAACCAATTTTATTTCTTCGACTTTAGAGACACAACAATTAGGTTTTTATTGGACTTTAGAAGACCGGTTTAATTTTTCCCATTATATAGGTCCAAGTTTAATTTTTTGGACTATAGAGGCCGAATTTTATTTTTTGGACTTTAGAGCCCCAAATATATTTATTCGACTTTAGAAGACAAATTTTACTTCTTCGACTTTAGAGACACAATAATTAGGTTTTTATTGGACTTTATAATACCAATTTAATTATTCCCACTATATAGGTCCAATATTAATTTTTTAGACTATAGAGGCCCAATTTCATTTTTTGGACTTTAGTGCCTCAAATACATTTATTCGACTTTAGAAGACCAATTTTATTTCTTCGACTTTAGGGTTTCAACAATTAGGTTTTTATTGGACTTTAGAAGACCAATTTAATTTTTCCCACTATATAGGTCCAAGTTAAATTTTTTGGACTATAGAAGCCCAATTTAATTTTTTGGACTATAGAGGCTCAATTTCATTTTTTAGACTTTAGAGCCCCAGATACATTTATTCGACTTTAGAAGACCAATTTTATTTCTTCGACTTTAGAGACACAATAATTTGGTTTTTATTGGACATTAGAAGACCAATTTAATTTTTCCCACTATATAGGTCCAACTTTAACTTTTTGGACTATAGAGGTCCAGTTTCATTTTTTGGACTTTAGAGCCCCAAATACATTTATTCGACTTTAGAAGACCAATTTTATTTCTTCGACTTTAGGGTTTCAACAATTAGGTATTTATTGGACTTTAGAAAACCAATTTAATTTTTCCCACTAAATAGGTCCAAGCTTAATTTTTTGGACTATAGAGGCCCAATTTAATTTTTTGGACATTAGAGCCCCAAATACATTTAATCGACTTTAGAAGACCAATTTTATTTATTCGACTTTAGAGACACAACAATTAGGTTTTTATTGGACTTTAGAAGACCAATTTAATTATTCCCACTATATACCTCCAAATTTAATTTTTTGGACTATAGAGACCCAATTTCATTTTTTGGACTTTAGAGCCCCAAATACATTTATTCGACTTTAGAAGACCAATTCTATTTCTTTGACTTTAGAGACACAACAATTATGTTTTTATTGGACTTTAAAAGACCAATTTAATTATTCCCACAATATACCTCCAAATTTAATTTGTTGGACTATAGAAGCCCAATTTCAGTTTTTGGACTTTAGAGCCCCAAATACATTTATTCGACTTTAGAAGACAAATTTTAATTCTTCGACTTTAGAGACACAATAATTAGGTTTTTATTGGACTTTAGAATACCAATTTAATTATTCCCACTATATAGGTCCAATATTAATTTTTTGGGCTATAGAGACCCAATTTCATTTTTTGGACTTTAGTGCCCCAAATACATTTATTCGACTTTAAAAGACCAATTTTATTTCTTCGACTTTAAGTATTCAAGAATTAGCTTTTTATTGGACTTTAGAAGACCAATTTAATTTTTTCCACTATATAGGTCCAAATTCAATTTTTTGTACTATAGAGGCCCAATTTAATTTTTTGGACTATAGAGGCTCAATTTTATTTTTTAGACATTAGAGCCCCAGATACATTTATTCGACTTTAGAAGACCAATTTTATTTCTTCGACTTTAGAGACACAATAATTTGGTTTTTATTGAACATTAGAAGACCAATTTAATTTTTCCCACTAGATAGGTCCAACTTTAACTTTTTGGACTATAGAGGCCCAGTTTCATTTTTTGGACTTTAGAGCCCCAAATACATTTATTCGACTTTAGAAGACCAATTTTATTTCTTCGACTTTAGGGTTTCAACAATTAGGTTTTTATTGGACTTTAGAAGACCAATTTAATTTTTCCCACTATATAGGTCCAAGCTTAATTTTTTGGACTATAGAGACCCAATTTAATTATTTGGACATTAGAGCCCCAAATACATTTAATCGACTTTAGAAGACCAATTTTATTTCTTTGACTTTAGAGACACAACAATTAAGTTTTTATTGGACTTTAGAAGACCAATTTAATTATTCCCACTATATACCTCCAAATTTACTTTTTTTGGACTATAGAGGCCCAATTTCATTTTTTGGACTTTAGAGCCCCAAATACATTTATTCGACTTTAGAAGACCAATTCTATTTCTTTGACTTTAGAGACATAACAATTATGTTTTTATTGGACTTCAGAAGACCAATTTAATTATTCCCACTATATAGGTCCAAATTTAATTTTTTGGACTATAGAGACCCAATTTCATTATTTGGACTTTAGAGCCCCAAATACATTTATTTGACTTTAGAAGACCAATTTTATTTCTTCAACTTTAGACACACAACAATTAGGTTTTTATTGGACTTTAGAAGACCAATTTAATTTTTTCAACTATATAGGTCCAAGTTTAATTTTTTGGACTATAGAGGACCAGTTTCATTTTTTGGAATTTAGAGCCCCAAATACATTTATTCGATTTTAGAAGACCAATTTTATTTCTTCGACTTTAGAGACACAACAATTAATTTTTTATTGGACTTTAGAAGACCAATTTAATTTTTCCCACTATATAGGTCCAAGTTTAATTTTTTGGACTATAGAGGCCAAATTTTATTTTTTGGACTTTAGAGCCCCAAATACATTTATTCGACTTTAGAAGACAAATTTTATTTCTTCGACTTTAGAGACACAATAATTAGGTTTTTATTGGACTTTAGAATACCAATTTAATTATTCCCACTATATAGGTCCAATATTAATTTTTTGGACTATAGAGACCCAATTTCATTTTTTGGACTTTAGTGCCCCAAATACAATTATTCGACTTTAGAAGACCAATTTTATTTCTTCGACTTTAAGTATTCAAGAATTAGCTTTTTATTGGACTTTAGAAGACCAATTTAATTTTTCCCACTATATAGGTCCAAGTTTAATTTTTTGGACTATAGAGGCCCAATTTATTTTTTTGGACTATAGAGGCTCAATTTCATTTTTTAGACTTTAGAGCCCCAGATACATTTATTCGACTTTAGAAGACCAATTTTATTTCTTCGACTTTAGAGACACAATAATTTGGTTTTTATTGGACATTAGAAGACCAATTTAATTTTTCCCACTATATAGGTCCAACTTTAACTTTTTGGACTATAGAGGCCCAGTTTCATTTTTTGGACTTTAGAGCCCCAAATACATTTATTCGACTTTAGAAGACCAATTTTATTTCTTCGACTTTAGGGTTTCAAAAATTAGGTTTTTATTGGACTTTAGAAGACCAATTTAATTTTTCCCACTATATAGGTCCAAGCTTAATTTTTTGGACTATAGAGGCCAAATTTTATTTTTTGGACTTTAGAGCCCCAAATACATTTATTCGACTTTAGAAGACAAATTTTATTTCTTCGACTTTAGAGACACAATAATTAGGTTTTTATTGGACTTTAGAATACCAATTTAATTATTCCCACTATATAGGTCCAATATTAATTTTTTGGACTATAGAGACCCAATTTCATTTTTTGGACTTTAGTGCCCCAAATACATTTATTCGACTTTAAAAGACCAATTTTATTTCTTCGACTTTAAGTATTCAAGAATTAGCTTTTTATTGGACTTTAGAAGACCAATTTAATTTTTCCCACTATATAAGTCCAAGTTTAATTTTTTGGACTATAATGGTCCAATTTAATTTTTAGGACTATAGAGGCTCAATTTCATTTTTTAGACTTTAGAGCACCAGATACATTTATTCGACTTTAGAAGACCAATTTTATTTCTTCGACTTTAGAGACACAATAATTTGGTTTTTATTAGACATTCGAAGACCAATTTAATTTTTCCCACTATATAGGTCCAACTTTAACTTTTTGGACTATAGAGACCCAGTTTCATTTTTTGGACTTTAGAGCCCCAAATACATTTATTCGACTTTAGAAGACCAATTTTATTTCTTCGACTTTAGGGTTTCAACAATTAGGTATTTATTGGACTTTAGAAAACCAATTTAATTTTTCCCACTATATAGGTCCAAGCTTAATTTTTTGGACTATAGAGGCCCAATTTAATTTTTTGGACATTAGAGCCCCAAATACATTTAATCGACTTTAGAAGACCAATTTTATTTATTCGACTTTAGAGACACAACAATTAGGTTTTTATTGGACTTTAGAAGACCAATTTAATTATTCCCACTATATACCTCCAAATTTAATTTTTTGGACTATATTGACTCAATTTCATTTTGTGGACTTTAGAGCCCCAAATACATTTATTCGACTTTAGAAGACAAATTTTATTTCTTCGACTTTAGAGACACAATAATTAGGTTTTTATTGGACTTTAGAATACCAATTTAATTATTCCCACTATATAGGTCCAATATTAATTTTTTGGACTATAGAGACCCAATTTCATTTTTTGGACTTTAGTGCCCCAAATACATTTATTCGACTTTAAAAGACCAATTTTATTTCTTCGAATTTAAGTATTCAAGAATTAGCTTTTTATTGGACTTTAGAAGACCAATTTAATTTTTCCCACTATATAAGTCCAAGTTTAATTTTTTGGACTATAATGGTCCAATTTAATTTTTAGGACTATAGAGGCTCAATTTCATTTTTTAGACTTTAGAGCACCAGATACATTTATTCGACTTTAGAAGACCAATTTTATTTCTTCGACTTTAGAGACACAATAATTTGGTTTTTATTAGACATTCGAAGACCAATTTAATTTTTCCCACTATATAGGTCCAACTTAAACTTTTTGGACTATAGAGACCCAGTTTCATTTTTTGGACTTTAGAGCCCCAAATACATTTATTCGACTTTAGAAGACCAATTTTATTTCTTCGACTTTAGGGTTTCAACAATTAGGTATTTATTGGACTTTAGAAAACCAATTTAATTTTTCCCACTATATAGGTCCAAGCTTAATTTTTTGGACTATAGAGGCCCAATTTAATTTTTTGGACATTAGAGCCCCAAATACATTTAATCGACTTTAGAAGACCAATTTTATTTATTCGACTTTAGAGACACAACAATTAGGTTTTTATTGGACTTTAGAAGACCAATTTAATTATTCCCACTATATACCTCCAAATTTAATTTTTTGGACTATATTGACTCAATTTCATTTTGTGGACTTTAGAGCCCCAAATACATTTATTCGACTTTAGAAGACAAATTTTATTTCTTCGACTTTAGAGACACAATAATTAGGTTTTTATTGGACTTTAGAATACCAATTTAATTATTCCCACTATATAGGTCCAATATTAATTTTTTGCACTATAGAGACCCAATTTCATTATTTGGACTTTAGTGCCCCAAATACAATTATTCGACTTTAGAAGACCAATTTTATTTCTTCGACTTTAAGTATTCAAGAATTAGCTTTTTATTGGACTTTAGAAGACCAATTTAATTTTTCCCACTATATAGGTCCAAGTTTAATTTTTTGGACTATAGAGGCCCAATTTATTTTTTTGGACTATAGAGGCTCAATTTCATTTTTTAGACTTTAGAGCCCCAGATACATTTATTCGACTTTAGAAGACCAATTTTATTTCTACGACTTTAGAGACACAATAATTTGGTTTTTATTGGACATTAGAAAACCAATTTAATTTTTCCCACTATATAGGTCCAACTTTAACTTTTTGGACTATAGAGGCCCAGTTTCATTTTTTGGACTTTAGAGCCCCAAATACATTTATTCGACTTTAGAAGACCAATTTTATTTCTTCGACTTTAGGGTTTCAAAAATTAGGTTTTTATTGGACTTTAGAAGACCAATTTAATTTTTCCCACTATATAGGTCCAAGCTTAATTTTTTGGACTATAGAGGCCAAATTTTATTTTTTGGACTTTAGAGCCCCAAATACATTTATTCGACTTTAGAAGACAAAGTTTATTTCTTCGACTTTAGAGACACAATAATTAGGTTTTTATTGGACTTTAGAATACCAATTTAATTATTCCCACTATATAGGTCCAATATTAATTTTTTGGACTATAGAGACCCAATTTCATTTTTTGGACTTTAGTGCCCCAAATACAATTATTCGACTTTAGAAGACCAATTTTATTTCTTCGACTTTAAGTATTCAAGAATTAGCTTTTTATTGGACTTTAGAAGGCCAATTTAATTTTTCCCACTATATAGGTCCAAGTTTAATTTTTTGGACTATAGAGGCCCAATTTATTTTTTTGGACTATAGAGGCTCAATTTCATTTTTTAGACTTTAGAGCCCCAGATACATTTATTCGACTTTAGAAGACCAATTTTATTTCTTCGACTTTAGAGACACAATAATTTGGTTTTTATTGGACATTAGAAGACCAATTTAATTTTTCCCACTATATAGGTCCAACTTTAACTTTTTGGACTATAGAGGCCCAGTTTCATTTTTTGGACTTTAGAGCCCCAAATACATTTATTCGACTTTAGAAGACCAATTTTATTTCTTCGACTTTAGGGTTTCAAAAATTAGGTTTTTATTGGACTTTAGAAGACCAATTTAATTTTTCCCACTATATAGGTCCAAGCTTAATTTTTTGGACTATAGAGGCCAAATTTTATTTTTTGGACTTTAGAGCCCCAAATACATTTATTCGACTTTAGAAGACAAATTTTATTTATTCGACTTTAGAGACACAATAATTAGGTTTTTATTGGACTTTAGAATACCAATTTAATTATTCCCACTATATATGTCCAATATTAATTTTTTGGACTATAGAGACCCAATTTCATTTTTTGGACTTTAGTGCCCCAAATACATTTATTCGACTTTAGAAGACCAATTTTATTTCTTCGACTTTAAGTATTCAAGAATTAGCTTTTTATTGGACTTTAGAAGACCAATTTAATTTTTCCCACTAAATAAGTCCAAGTTTAATTTTTTGGACTATAATGGTCCGATTTAATTTTTAGGACTATAGAGGCTCAATTTCATTTTTTAGACTTTAGAGCCCCAGATACATTTATTCGACTTTAGAAGACCAATTTTATTTCTTCGACTTTAGAGACACAATAATTTGGTTTTTATTAGACATTAGAAGACCAATTTAATTTTTCCCACTATATAGGTCCAACTTTAATTTTTTGGACTATAGAGACCCAGTTTCATTTTTTGGACTTTAAAGCCCCAAATACATTTATTCGACTTTAGAAGACCAATTTTATTTCTTCGACTTTAGGGTTTCAACAATTAGGTATTTATTGGACTTTAGAAAATCAATTTAATTTTTCCCACTAAATAGGTCCAAGCTTAAATTTTTGGACTATAGAGGCCCAATTTAATTTTTTGGACATTAGAGCCCCAAATACATTTAATCGACTTTAGAAGACCAATTTTATTTATTCGACTTTAGAGACACAACAATTAGGTTTTTATTGGACTTTAGAAGACCAATTTAATTATTCCCACTATATACCTCCAAATTTAATTTTTTGGACTATAGAGACCCAATTTCATTTTTTGGACTTTAGAGCCCCAAATACATTTATTCGACTTTAGAAGACCAATTCTATTTCTTTGACTTTAGAGACACAACAATTATGTTTTTATTGGACTTTAAAAGACCAATTTAATTATTCCCACAATATACCTCCAAATTTAATTTGTTGGACTATAGAAGCCCAATTTCAGTTTTTGGACTTTAGAGCCCCAAATACATTTATTCGACTTTAGAAGACAAATTTTATTTCTTCGACTTTAGAGACACAATAATTAGATTTTTATTGGACTTTAGAATACCAATTTAATTATTCCCACTATATAGGTCCAATATTAATTTTTTGGGCTATAGAGACCCAATTTCATTTTTTGGACTTTAGTGCCCCAAATACATTTATTCGACTTTAAAAGACCAATTTTATTTCTTCGACTTTAAGTATTCAAGAATTAGCTTTTTATTGGACTTTAGAAGACCAATTTAATTTTTTCCACTATATAGGTCCAAATTTAATTTTTTGTACTATAGAGGCCCAATTTAATTTTTTGGACTATAGAGGCTCAATTTTATTTTTTAGACATTAGAGCCCCAGATACATTTATTCGACTTTAGAAGACCAATTTTATTTCTTCGACTTTAGAGACACAATAATTTGGTTTTTATTGGACATTAGAAGACCAATTTAATTTTTCCCACTAGATAGGTCCAACTTTAACTTTTTGGACTATAGAGACCCTGTTTCATTTTTTGGACTTTAGAGCCCCAAATACATTTATTCGACTTTAGAAGACCAATTTTATTTCTTCGACTTTAGGGTTTCAACAATTAGGTTTTTATTGGACTTTAGAAGACCAATTTAATTTTTCCCACTATATAGGTCCAAGCTTAATTTTTTGGACTATAGAGGCCCAAATTAATTTTTTGGACATTAGAGCCCCTAATACATTTAATCGACTTTAGAAGACCATTTTATTTCTTCGACTTTAGAGACACAACAATTAGATTTTTATTGGACTTTAGAAGACCAATTTAATTATTCCCACTATATAGGTCCAATATTAATTTTTTGGATTATAGAGACCCACTTTCATTTTTTGGACTTTAGTACCCCAAATACATTTATTCGACTTTAGAAGACCAATTTTATTTCTTCGACTTTAAGTATTCAAGAATTAGCTTTTTATTGGACTTTAGAAGACCAATTTAATTTTTCGCACTATATAAGTCCAAGTTTAATTTTTTGGACTATAGAGGCCCAAATTAATTTTTTGGACTATAGAGGCTCAATTTCATTTTTTAGACTTTAGAAGACCAATTTCATTTCTTCGAATTTAGAGACACAACAATTAGGTTTTTATTGGACTTTAGAAGACCAATTTAATTATTCCCACTATATAGGTCCAAGATTAATTTTTTGGACTATAGAGGCCCAATTCCATTTTTTGGACTTTAGAGCCCCAAATACATTTATTCGACTTTAGAAGACCAATTTTATTTCTTCGACTTTAGGGTTTCAACAATTAGGTTTTTATTGGACTTTAGAAGACCAATTTAATTTTTCCCACTATATAGGTCCAAGTTTAATTTTTTGGACTATAGAGGCCCAATTTAATTTTTTGGACTATAGAGGCCCAATTTTATTTTTTGGACTTTAGAGCCCCAAATACATTTATTCGACTTTAGAAGACCAATTTTATTTCTTCGACTTTAGAGACACAACAATTAGATTTTTATTGGACTTTAGAAGACCAATTTAATTTTTCCCACTATATAGGTCCAAGTTTAATTTTTTGGACTATAGAGGACCAGTTTTATTTTTTGGACTTTAGAGCCCCAAATACATTTATTCGACTTTAGAAGACCTATTTTATTTATTCGACTTTAGAGACACAACAATTAGGTTTTTATTGGACTTTAGAAGACCAATTTAATTTTTCCCACTATATAGGTCCAAGTTTAATTTTTTGGACTATAGAGGCCAAATTTTATTTTTTGTACTTTAGAGCCCAAATACATTTATTCGACTTTAGAAGATAAATTTTATTTCTTCGACTTTAGAGACAATAATTAGGTTTTTATTGGACTTTATAATACTAATTTAATTATTCCCACTATATAGGTCCAATATTAATTTTTTAGACTATAGAGGCCCAATTTAATTTTTTGGACTTTAGTGCTCCAAATACATTTACTCGACTTTAGGAGACCAATTTTATTTCTTCGACTTTAGGGTTTCAACAATTAGGTTTTTATTGGACTTTAGAAAACCAATTTAATTTTTCCCATTATATAGGTCCAAGTTAAATTGTTTGGACTATAGAGGCCCAATTTAATTTTTTGGACTATAGAGGCCCAATTTTATTTTTTGGACTTTAGAGCCCCAAATACATTTATTCGACTTTAGAAGACCAATTTTATTTCTTCGACTTTAGAGACACAACAATTAGGTTTTTATTGGACTTTAAAAGACCAATTTAATTTTTCCCACTATATAGGTCCAAGTTTAATTTTTTGAACTATAGAGGACCAGTTTCATTTTTTGGACTTTAGAGCCCCAAATACATTTATTCGACTTTAGAAAACCAATTTTATTTCTTCGACTTTAGAGACACAACAATTAGGTTTTTATTGGACTTTAGAAGACCAGTTTAATTTTTCCCATTATATAGGTCCAAGTTTAATTTTTTGGACTATAGAGGCCGAATTTTATTTTTTGGACTTTAGAGCCCCAAATATATTTATTCGACTTTAGAAGACAAATTTTACTTCTTCGACTTTAGAGACACAATAATTAGGTTTTTATTGGACTTTATAATACCAATTTAATTATTCCCACTATATAGGTCCAATATTAATTTTTTAGACTATAGAGGCCCAATTTCATTTTTTGGACTTTAGTGCCTCAAATACATTTATTCGACTTTAGAAGACCAATTTTATTTCTTCGACTTTAGGGTTTCAACAATTAGGTTTTTATTGGACTTTAGAAGACCATTCCCACTATATAGGTCCAAGTTAAATTTTTTGGACTATAGAAGCCCAATTTAATTTTTTGGACTATAGAGGCTCAATTTCATTTTTTAGACTTTAGAGCCCCAGATACATTTATTCGACTTTAGAAGACCAATTTTATTTCTTCGACTTTAGAGACACAATAATTTGGTTTTTATTGGACATTAGAAGACCAATTTAATTTTTCCCACTATATAGGTCCAACTTTAACTTTTTGGACTATAGAGGTCCAGTTTCATTTTTTGGACTTTAGAGCCCCAAATACATTTATTCGACTTTAGAAGACCAATTTTATTTCTTCGACTTTAGGGTTTCAACAATTAGGTTTTTATTGGACTTTAGAAGACCAATTTAATTTTTCCCACTATATAGGTCCAAGCTTAATTTTTTGGACTATAGAGGCCCAATTTAATTTTTTGGACATTAGAGCCCCAAATACATTTAATCGACTTTAGAAGACCAATTTTATTTATTCGACTTTAGAGACACAACAATTAGGTTTTTATTGGACTTTAGAAGACCAATTTAATTATTCCCACTATATACCTCCAAATTTAATTTTTTGGACTATAGAGACCCAATTTCATTTTTTGGACTTTAGAGCCCCAAATACATTTATTCGACTTTAGAAGACCAATTCTATTTCTTTGACTTTAGAGACACAACAATTATGTTTTTATTGGACTTTAAAAGACCAATTTAACTATTCCCACAATATACCTCCAAATTTAATTTGTTAGACTATAGAAGCCCAATTTCAGTTTTTGGACTTTAGAGCCCCAAATACATTTATTCGACTTTAGAAGACAAATTTTATTTCTTCAACTTTAGAGACACAATAATTAGGTTTTTATTGGACTTTAGAATACCAATTTAATTATTCCCACTATATAGGTCCAATATTAATTTTTTGGACTATAGAGACCCAATTTCATTTTTTGGACTTTAGTGCCCCAAATACATTTATTCGACTTTAAAAGACCAATTTTATTTCTTCGACTTTAAGTATTTAAGAATTAGCTTTTTATTGGACTTTAGAAGACCAATTTAATTTTTCCCACTATATAGGTCCAAATTTAATTTTTTGGACTATAGAGGCCCAATTTAATTTTTTGGACTATAGAGGCTCAATTTTATTTTTTAGACATTAGAGCCCCAGATACATTTATTCGACTTTAGAAGACCAATTTTATTTCTTCGACTTTAGAGACACAATAATTTGGTTTTTATTGGACATTAGAAGACCAATTTAATTTTTCCCACTAGATAGGTCCAACTTTAACTTTTTGGACTATAGAGGCCCAGTTTCATTTTTTGGACTTTAGAGCCCCAAATACATTTATTCGACTTTAGAACACCAATTTTATTTCTTCGACTTTAGGGTTTCAACAATTAGGTTTTTATTGGACTTTAGAAGACCAATTTAATTTTTCCCACTATATAGGTCCAAGCTTAATTTTTTGGACTATAGAGACCCAATTTAATTATTTGGACATTAGAGCCCCAAATACATTTAATCGACTTTAGAAGACCAATTTTATTTCTTTGACTTTAGAGACACAACAATTAAGTTTTTATTGGACTTTAGAAGACCAATTTAATTATTCCCACTATATACCTCCAAATTTACTTTTTTTGGACTATAGAGGCCCAATTTCATTTTTTGGACTTTAGAGCCCCAAATACATTTATTCGACTTTAGAAGACCAATTCTATTTCTTTGACTTTAGAGACATAACAATTATGTTTTTATTGGACTTCAGAAGACCAATTTAATTATTCCCACTATGTAGGTCCAAATTTAATTTTTTGGACTATAGAGACCCAATTTCATTATTTGGACTTTAGAGCCCCAAATACATTTATTTGACTTTAGAAGACCAATTTTATTTCTTCAACTTTAGACACACAACAATTAGGTTTTTATTGGACTTTAGAAGACCAATTTAATTTTTTCAACTATATAGGTCCAAGTTTAATTTTTTGGACTATAGAGGACCAGTTTCATTTTTTGGAATTTAGAGCCCCAAATACATTTATTCGATTTTAGAAGACCAATTTTATTTCTTCGACTTTAGAGACACAACAATTAATTTTTTATTGGACTTTAGAAGACCAATTTAATTTTTCCCAATATATAGGTCCAAGTTTAATTTTTTGGACTATAGAGGCCAAATTTTATTTTTTGGACTTTAGAGCCCCAAATACATTTATTCGACTTTAGAAGACAAATTTTATTTCTTCGACTTTAGAGACACAATAATTAGGTTTTTATTGGACTTTAGAATACCAATTTAATTATTCCCACTATATAGGTCCAATATTAATTTTTTGGACTATAGAGACCCAATTTCATTTTTTGGACTTTAGTGCCCCAAATACAATTATTCGACTTTAGAAGACCAGTTTTATTTCTTCGACTTTAAGTATTCAAGAATTAGCTTTTTATTGGACTTTAGAAGACCAATTTAATTTTTCCCACTATATAGGTCCAAGTTTAATTTTTTGGACTATAGAGGCCCAATTTATTTTTTTGGACTATAGAGGCTCAATTTCATTTTTTAGACTTTAGAGCCCCAGATACATTTATTCGACTTTAGAAGACCAATTTTATTTCTTCGACTTTAGAGACACAATAATTTGGTTTTTATTGGACATTATAAGACCAATTTAATTTTTCCCACTATATAGGTCCAACTTTAACTTTTTGGACTATAGAGGCCCAGTTTCATTTTTTGGACTTTAGAGCCCCAAATACATTTATTCGACTTTAGAAGACCAATTTTATTTCTTCGACTTTAGGGTTTCAAAAATTAGGTTTTTATTGGACTTTAGAAGACCAATTTAATTTTTCCCACTATATAGGTCCAAGCTTAATTTTTTGGACTATAGAGGCCAAATTTTATTTTTTGGACTTTAGAGCCCCAAATACATTTATTCGACTTTAGAAGACAAATTTTATTTCTTCGACTTTAGAGACACAATAATTAGGTTTTTATTGGACTTTAGAATACCAATTTAATTATTCCCACTATATAGGTCCAATATTAATTTTTTGGACTATAGAGACCCAATTTCATTTTTTGGACTTTAGTGCCCCAAATACATTTATTCGACATTAAAAGACCAATTTTATTTCTTCGACTTTAAGTATTCAAGAATTAGCTTTTTATTGGACTTTAGAAGACCAATTTAATTTTTCCCACTATATAAGTCCAAGTTTAATTTTTTGGACTATAATGGTCCAATTTAATTTTTAGGACTATAGAGGCTCAATTTCATTTTTTAGACTTTAGAGCACCAGATACATTTATTCGACTTTAGAAGACGAATTTTATTTCTTCGACTTTAGAGACACGATAATTTGGTTTTTATTAGACATTCGAAGAACAATTTAATTTTTCCCACTATATAGGTCCAACTTTAACTTTTTGGACTATAGAGACCCAGTTTCATTTTTTGGACTTTAGAGCCCCAAATACATTTATTCGACTTTAGAAGACCAATTTTATTTCTTCGACTTTAGGGTTTCAACAATTAGGTATTTATTGGACTTTAGAAAACCAATTTAATTTTTCCCACTATATAGGTCCAAGCTTAATTTTTTGGACTATAGAGGCCCAATTTAATTTTTTGGACATTAGAGCCCCAAATACATTTAATCGACTTTAGAAGACCAATTTTATTTATTCGACTTTAGAGACACAACAATTAGGTTTTTATTGAACTTTAGAAGACCAATTTAATTATTCCCACTATATACCTCCAAGTTTAATTTTTTGGACTATAGAGACCCAATTTCATTTTGTGGACTTTAGAGCCCCAAATACATTTATTCGACTTTAGAAGATAAATTTTATTTCTTCGACTTTAGAGACACAATAATTAGGTTTTTATTGGACTTTAGAATACCAATTTAATTATTCCCACTATATAGGTCCAATATTAATTTTTTGCACTATAGAGACCCAATTTCATTATTTGGACTTTAGTGCCCCAAATACAATTATTCGACTTTAGAAGACAAATTTTATTTCTTCGACTTTAAGTATTCAAGAATTAGCTTTTTATTGGACTTTAGAAGACCAATTTAATTTTTCCCACTATATAGGTCCAAGTTTAATTTTTTGGACTATAGAGGCCCAATTTATTTTTTTGGACTATAGAGGCTCAATTTCATTTTTTAGACTTTAGAGCCCCAGATACATTTATTCGACTTTAGAAGACCAATTTTATTTCTTCGACTTTAGAGACACAATAATTTGGTTTTTATTGGACATTAGAAGACCAATTTAATTTTTCCCACTATATAGGTCCAACTTTAACTTTTTGGACTATAGAGGCCCAGTTTCATTTTTTGGACTTTAGAGCCCCAAATACATTTATTCGACTTTAGAAGACCAATTTTATTTCTTCGACTTTAGGGTTTCAAAAATTAGGTTTTTATTGGACTTTAGAAGACCAATTTAATTTTTCCCACTATATAGGTCCAATCTTAATTTTTTGGACTATAGAGGCCAAATTTTATTTTTTGGACTTTAGAGCCCCAAATACATTTATTCGACTTTAGAAGACAAAGTTTATTTCTTCGACTTTAGAGACACAATAATTAGGTTTTTATTGGACTTTAGAATACCAATTTAATTATTCCCACTATATAGGTCCAATATTAATTTTTTGGACTATAGAGACCCAATTTCATTTTTTGGACTTTAGTGCCCCAAATACAATTATTCGACTTTAGAAGACCAATTTTATTTCTTCGACTTTAAGTATTCAAGAATTAGCTTTTTATTGGACTTTAGAAGACCAATTTAATTTTTTCCACTATATAGGTCCAAATTTAATTTTTTGGACTATAGAGGCCCAATTTAATTTTTTGGACTATAGAGGCTCAATTTTATTTTTTAGACATTAGAGCCCCAGATACATTTATTCGACTTTAGAAGACCAATTTTATTTCTTCGACTTTTGAGACACAATAATTTGGTTTTTATTGGACATTAGAAGACCAATTTAATTTTTCCCACTAGATAGGTCCAACTTTAACTTTTTGGACTATAGAGACCCAGTTTCATTTTTTGGACTTTAGAGCCCCAAATACATTTATTCGACTTTAGAAGACCAATTTTATTTCTTCGACTTTAGGGTTTCAACAATTAGGTTTTTATTGGACTTTAGAAGACCAATTTAATTTTTCCCACTATATAGGTACAAGCTTAATTTTTTGGACTATAGAGGCCCAAATTAATTTTTTGGACATTAGAGCCCCTAATACATTTAATCGACTTTAGAAGACCAATTTTATTTCTTCGACTTTAGAGACACAACAATTAGGTTTTTATTGGACTTTAGAAGACCAATTTAATTATTCCCACTATATAGGTCCAATATTAATTTTTTGGATTATAGAGACCCACTTTCATTTTTTGGACTTTAGTGCCCCAAATACATTTATTCGACTTTAGAAGACCAATTTTATTTCTTCGACTTTAAGTATTCACGAATTAGCTTTTTATTGGACTTTAGAAGACCAATTTAATTTTTCCCACTATATAAGTCCAAGTTTAATTTTTTGGACTATAGAGGCCCAATTTAATTTTTTGGACTATAGAGGCTCAATTTCATTTTTTAGACTTTAGAGCCCCAGCTACATTTATTCGACTTTAGAAGACCAATTTTATTTCTTCGACTTTAGAGACACAATAATTTGGTTTTTATTGGACATTAGAAGACCAATTTAATTTTTCCCACTATGTTGGTCCAACTTTAACTTTTTGGACTATAGAGGCCCAGTTTCATTTTTTGGACTTTAGAGCCCCAAATACATTTATTCGACTTTAGAGGACCAATTTTATTTCTTCGACTTTAGGGTTTCAACAATTAGGTTTTTATTGGACTTTAGAAGACCAATTTAATTTTTTCCACTTTATAGGTCCAACTTTAACTTTTTGGACTATAGAGGCCCAGTTTCATTTTTTGGACTTTAGAGGCCCAAATACATTTATTCGACTTTAGAAGACCAATTTAATTTTTCGACTTTAGGGTTTCAACAATTAGGTTTTTATTGGACTTTAGAAGACCAATTTAATTTTTCCCACTATATAGGTCCAAGCTTAATTTTTTGGACTATAGAGGCCCAATTTAATTTTTTGGACATTAGAGCCCCAAATACATTTAATCGACTTTAGAAGACCAATTTTATTTATTCGACTTTAGAGACACAACAATTAGGTTTTTATTGGACTTTAGAAGACCAATTTAATTATTCCCACTATATACCTCCAAATTTAATTTTTTGGACTATAGAGACCCAATTTCATTTTTTGGACTTTAGAGCCCCAAATACATTTATTCGACTTTAGAAGACCAATTCTATTTCTTTGACTTTAGAGACACAACAATTATGTTTTTATTGGACTTTAAAAGACCAATTTAATTATTCCCACAATATACCTCCAAATTTAATTTGTTGGACTATAGAAGCCCAATTTCAGTTTTTGGACTTTAGAGCCCCAAATACATTTATTCGACTTTAGAAGACCAATTTTATTTCTTCGACTTTAGAGACACAACAATTAGGTTTTTATTGGACTTTAGAAGACCAATTTAATTTTTCCAACTACATAGGTCCAAGTTTAATTTTTTGGACTATAGAGGATGTAATACCCCGTCCCGTTTTATACCTTTTATATTCCTAGAACCCTTATTTTATTTTCTTATCTTTGTTTCTTTTTATTTTATTATTTTGAGTGCTATTTGTGTAATATAAATATACATACCCTTTTTATAAATTCCCAAATTCGTAGAAAGAATCGATTCTTTCAAAGCGAATAAAGGACTACGAGAAATTAAATATTCAAGTTTAATTAAGGATTTCGATCCGTATAATTTATTGATAAAAAATATACAAGTATAATTCAAATACAATAAAATATTAATTGAATCTTAAAACTGTATTAATTTTCAAATCGGGATTAATCTCGTGAACCAAACGATCCCTAAACCGTATCAAGTTGGATCGAAAATATCATGTATTGGAGTGGATTAAGTTCATCCACATAATATACTTTCCTTTTTTAATTAATATTAATTAGAGAAATAACCACACCCACATATTAATTCATTCCTTTTAAAATAATTATTTAAGAAATTGAAAATTAAAATCTCTTCCTCTCTCCTCCTTGCAAAACCGCGTACACCTCCACCAATTCCCATTTCTCCTCCTTCTCTCCTCAAAGGGGGAAAACAACCGGAGCTCTCTCTCTCCTTTTCTTTCCGGCGAAGTGACGCCGTCGAAGCTGCTGCAGCCCGAGGCCCACGCCTCCCGCTTCACGACGCGATGCCGTCGCCTTTGCCTCCCAGACGCCGCGCGACGTGCCGCCCAGCTCCGTCCGCGACCACCGTCGCGTCGCCCCCTACGCCGCCGCCCTGCAACCATCTCCTCCTTCCCTCTGTCGAAGCTAGGCCGCCGCCGTACGACACCACGTACGCCGCCTCCCCTGTTTCCAACCGGGAGTCGAAGCGCCGCCGTACCCAGGCCACGGCGCCACCATCGCCGTCGCGCCTCTCAGCACCGTCACGCCGCCCTTGCGTCTCCAGCCCATCGGACCGCCGAGCGCCACCCCTTCCCCTTCGCGAACGCCGCCGTGCGACGCCGCCTGCCGCCGCCTCTTTTTTCTTTCCAGTAAGAAATTAGCAATCCCCTTTTCAATTTCAGTTCTATTTAATTTCGATCGACCCTAACCCTCTCCGTTTGATTTCCGATCGAGATGACGCCTTTGATTCGAACCGCTGCCCGTTTTGATTTCGGAAAATTCAAAATCATGCCGTTAGGCCGCCGAAATTATCCGACGAGCCACCAATCGAACGCCGTTAGGCTGCTCGATTTGGACTCGTAAGATTTCTAGTTTTCTCCCTATTTCCTCTTGTAAATTCTGGTTTGGGAATAAGATTATTCGAGCAGTGGATATGGTTTAGTATTACTATTTTAACGGTTTCGTATTAGTTATTTAGAAGTATGGTATTCTTTGTTGTGTAGTACCTTTGAATTAGTTGATTAGTATTATGGAGTTAACTGTTTTGTATTACTGTTATAGCTGGTTAGTATTATTGAATTAGTTAGTTTGGTAGATGGATTTATGTCACTAGTGTTTTGTTATTAGTGTTATTGGAGTAACTGTTTAGTATTGTGGGTTTAAGTGTTTAGTATTATTGGTTTTATTGATTAGTATTGTTGGATGGACTATTTAGTAGTATTGGAAATGTTTGAATTAGTATCCTTGGTTTATCTGTTGAATTAGCTTGGTTCGCCTAATCCCGTTTCGAATAAGAAAACCTTTTTCTCTTTAAAATCTTGTTCTTGTTTCTTTGGGAAAGAACTAATACTATTGGTTTTTAAAATAGGTACTTTAGTTATTAAAATGATCATATTAGTCAAGTTTATAAAAAAGAACACAAGATAAAGTTTATTAATAAGTTTAATAAGAGAAGTTTTACTTATAAAATATGAATGTTTATATTCAAAGAATCCTTTTAAAATGAGGAATAGAATTCTTAAGAAAGAAAAACCTTTTCTTTAATTTTATTAATATTTTTCTAAGTAATTTCTTATTTTTCTAAGTAATTCCAAGATGAATTCTTATATTTTCTTCCTTAAAGGGCCTTTATTAAGGACACCCCTAAATTCAGTAAATACACCCCCCTGTTACACCACTGCTTTCAGTAAATACACCCCCCTGTTACACCACTGCTTTCAGTAAATACACCCCCCTTTTACATCACTGCTTTCAATAAATACACCCCCCTGTTACACTACATAAATTAGTAAATACACCCCCTAATACACCTCCTCTTAAAAAGGGGTGTACTTATCAAAAGATTGTTTTTGTAGTAATCGAAATAGTCATACCACAAGTATACTAGTAAATACACTCCCTCAATACACTCACCTTTCTAGAAGTGGTGTATTTACTAAAATAAGGTGTGACCCTTAAGCAAGTCCTTTTTGAGTTTATAAGACCACAACTTTCTCGATTCTCGTAACACAAACTCTCAAGTTTTCCTAAACGTTTTCAAAGGTCATCTTTTAATTAAATATCTTCCTACTAGGATTCGGTACTAGTTGGAACGCGCACGAGGTTTCCGACCATCTGTTTGTACATCATTCACGGGACCCGGAGTTAACAGGTGGGTGGTGATCCGTTGATTGATCTGCTATTAATAACGTCGTGCCGGTATTTTCTGAACTCGACTAAATCAAATCAAAAGTATCTAATCCAACATAAATGTAACACATATCTATATAATTGTTTGGATTATGTGATATAACTATATATGTTATATATTAGCCTGTTGTTTTGTGAATCGATCACCACTGCATGAGTAAACACCTTACGTGAGCATGAATCAGTTCAGTTATCAGTCAACTAATTTCACAATGAAGTTGTTGTATCAGTTTTATGGAAATCAGTAAGTACGGAGTTGTGTTTTGGGTATTGATTTCCGACCTCCGGGGACAGCTGTCGTTGGACGCCCTCGGAATCAAGGTCGTTGATTATGTAACGCCCCGAATCCAGAATATATTAATTATATCGGATTCGAAGTATTATTGTGATCCAAAGTCTGAACTATAAAATTTTTGAAGGAAATATAACGGAAATGAGAGAAGATGAGTTTTATGCAGCGGAAGAAATGAATAGAATAATTTTAGTAAGTATCTTACACACATTTATGTGTACATAAAACATAGTATCAACAGTAATGTTTTATTTAAGTGGGGAACTCCGTGTCGTCTCTATTACTGTCCTTGCTCCACGAAATCATAATCTGCAAGGGGTTTAGGGAAATGGGGCGTGAGAATTGAATTCTCACATATGGGTGATTTGCAACATCATGGGATTGGTAAATCCGAAATATATTAAGTTATACTCATTGATAAAATGTTTATTTTATTTAATCAGTTTCATATATAAGATTATAAAGTTTAAACGGCATTTAAGCATATTTCGCATAATATAATTGAAATAGCACAAGTTGGTTCACATTAGGGCAAAGCCCAAAGTCATATCACATATTATCACAACTGTCAAACCATAAACGTACAATCATTCCACTTCCATCATAGTTACTCTTTTCAACTCCAACTATCAGCAGCCTTGATTCCGAGGGCGTCCAACGACAGCTGTCCCCGGAGACCGGAAAAATAATCAACGACCTTGATTCCGAGGGCGTCCAACGACAGCTGTCCCCGGAGGCCGGAAAAATAATCAACGACCTTGATTCCGAGGGCGTCAAACGACAGCTGTCCCCGGAGGTCGGAAATCAATACCCAAATCACAACTCCGTACTTACTGATTTTCCATAAAACTGATACAACAACGTCACTGAGAAAATACTTGACTGATAACTGAACTGATTCATGCTCACGTAAGGTGTTTACTCATGCAGTGGTGATCGATTCACAAAACAACAGGCTAATATATAACATATGTAGTTATATCACATAATCCAAACAATTATATAGATAGGTGTTACATTTATGTTGGATTAGATATTTTTTATTTGATTTAGTCGAGTTCAGAAAATACCGGCATGACGTTATTAATAGCAGATCAATCAACGGATCATCACCCACCTGATTGTTCTGAGTCCTGAGAATATTGTGTAGACAGACGGTCGAGTCCTTCGTGCATGTCCCGAAGAGTACAGAATCCTAGTAGGAAAATGTTTAATTAAAAGTTGACCTTTGAAAACGTTTAGGAAAACTTGAGAGTTTGAGGTACGAGAATCGAGGGGGTCGTTGTCGTTAGAAAGCTTATCGAAAGCTAAAACTCCTAAAGGTTGATTTCTAATTGATAAGTACACCCCTTTTCAAGAGGAGGTGTATTGGGGGTGTATTTACTAAATTCATTAGTGTAACAGGGGGTGTATTTACTGAATTCGGTGGTGTAACAGGGGGTGTATTTACTGAATTCGGTGGTGTAACAGGGGGTGTATTTACTGAATTCGGTGGTGTAACAGGGGGTGTATTTACTGAATTCGGAGGTGTAACAGGGGGTGTATTTACTGAACTCGGTGGTGTAACATGGGGGTGTATTTACTGAATTCGGTGGTGTTCTTGAAAAAGGCCCTTTAAGGAAAAATATCATTATTAAACTTGGAAATACTTAGAAAAATAAGATTATTACTTATAAAAATTAATAAAATTAAAGAAAAGGTTTTTCTTTCTTAAGAATTCTATTTCTCATTTTAAAAGAAAACTTGAATATAAAATTTAATATTTTATAAATAAAAACCCTTTATTAAAACTTATTAATAAACTTAGACTTTCTAAGAAGTTTATAAAAAGTACTTTTCTTTTCTAATATTAATATTACTTCTAAAGTTGATTAGTGACACTTTTAGGAAATAAAAGGATTATACCATTTTCTACCTTTTTCATTTGTTTACTAAATTTTGAATATAAAACGACTTATATTTTCGTTCCTAATTTTCTAACAGTCGCACAAGGGGAAGACGAGTAATCATTGAGCAGTTATGTTTGTGGATTGACACGTATGGCCATGAGTGACAATAGGTCAAATTCATGGTCACTGATATTATTTGTGGTGACCATGAGTGATAATAATTATTCAGATTCATGGTCACATGATTTGTTGGTGAGAAATGGTTTGGGGGAGATTCACAATGTGTTGGAAATGATTTTGACAGATTAGGCTGTTACTTGAAAAATGACTTTGGGCTTTGCCGCTTACTGTGAATAAACTTGTGATATATCAATTATGTGAATGTGGAACCTGTCATGCCCAATTAATTATTACGTGAACTTGTTACTTCTGTGATATATGTTATTCATATTTATATGTCAACTGCTTAAATAAATTAATTACTTTATTAATGAGTATAATTTAATATACTTCGGATTTACCAATCCCATGACATTGCAAATCACCCATACGTGAGAATTCAAATCTCACGCCCCATTTTTTACAACCCTTGCAGATTATAATTTCGTGGAGCAAGGACAGTAATAGAGACGACACGGAGTTCCCCACTTAAATAAAATGTTACTGATAATACTATGCTTTATGTACACATATATGTGTGTGAGATACTTACTAAAATTATTCTATTCATTTCTTCCGCTGCATAAAACTCATCTTCTCTCATTTCCGTTATATTTCCTTCAAAAATTTTATAGTTCGGACTTTTGATCACAATAACACTTCGAATTCGATATAATTAATATATATCGGGTTCGGGGCGTTACAGGGACGTATTATAAGCAGATCGATTAACAGATCATCACCCACTTGTTTGCTCCGGGTCCCGTGAACGATGTTCAAACAGATGGTCGGATCCCTCGTGCGTATTTCGATTAACACAGAATCCTAATATGAAATCATTTGATTAAAAGTTGACCTTTGAATTAATAGGAAAACTTGAGAGTTTGAGGTACGAGAATCGAGGGGGTCGTTGTCGTTAGAAAGCTTATCGAAAGCTAAAACTCTTAAAGGTTGATTTCTAATTGATAAGTACACCTCTTTTCAAGAGGAGGTGTATTGGGGGTGTATTTACTAAATTCAGTAGTGTAACAGGGGGTGTATTTACTGAATTTGGTGGTGTAACAGGGGGTGTATTTACTGAATTCGGTGGTGTAACAGGGGGGTGTATTTACTGAATTCGGTGGTGTTCTTGAAAAAGGCCCTTTAAGGAAAAATATAATTATTAAACTTGGAAATACTTAGAAAAGTAAGATTATTACTTATAAAAATTAATAAAATTAAAGAAAAGGTTTTTCTTTCTTAAGAATTCTATTTCTCATTTTAAAAGAAAACTTGAATATAAAATTTAATATTTTATAAATAAAAACCCTTTATTAAAACTTATTAATAAACTTAGACTTTCTAAGAAGTTTATAAAAAGTACTTTTCTTTTCTAATATTAATATTACTTCTAAAGTTGATTAGTGACACTTTTAGGAAATAAAAGGATTATACCATTTTCTACCTTTTTCATTTGTTTACTAAATTTTGAATAAAAAACGACTTATATTTTCGTTCCTAATTTTCTAACAGTCGCACAAGGGGAAGACGAGTTTCCCTTTGTCTCAAAAAACTCAACTAATACTAAAACAAACTAATTTCATCACCATATCATCAGCTAACCAAACCAACTAATTCACCCATCTAATAATATTATCCAACTAATACAATAATACTAACCAGCTAAATCAACAACACTAAACCACTAATTCAACAATAATAATCAACAAACCCAATACTACCAAATCTAACAACTAACACTATATAACAATTTCAATAATACTAATATCAACAACATCAAAACTCCATCTACAAGCTCGCAGGCTTCAAATCCAAAAACACCTATCTCAACTACTATGAGAATTAGAGAGAAAAGAAGCGCAGTCTTACGAGTCCGGTTCGGGGTGGTAAACGAACGGCCTAACGGCGTCCTAAAAGAAATCGGTTATTCGTCGGATTATTTGGACAGCCTAACGGCGTCGTTCGAGGATTCGAAAAAATGAATCGATCGGCCTAACGGCGTCGTTCGAGGTCTCCAAAAATTCCGACAACAGCAATCCGGTTTAACGGCGTTATCTCGATCGGAAATTAAACGGAAAGAAAAGGGTTACGGGTGAAATTGAATTAAGCTTCAAAGAGTAGAAATTGAAAGGGGGAATTTTCAATTACCTTACTGGAAAAGGAAAAAGAGGCGGCGCTTGGCTCCGGGCTTTGACGGCACGGGAGCGGCAGCGCTTCGTTCGAGGAGGCGGAGGACAGCGGCGCGGCTGGGAGAGGGCACGGCGGTGCTTGCGGCTTCCGGGCGAGGAGCGACGACGACCGAGTCCTGGGCGAGCTTCGTCGGGAGAAAGAGGACAGCGGCGCTCCAGCTTCGACGGAGGAGGAGGCGCGACGACGACGGCGGAGGAGGGAGGAGGCGTCACGGCTAGAGGCGACGGCGGCGCGTTCGGAGCGGGGAAGCGGAGCTCGGCGGTGGAAGGCGAGCTGCGGCGGAGTTGAGGGGCGGTGGTCGTTGGCGGTTCTTCGCCGTGAGTGAAGGAGGAAGTGGCCGGCGTTTGGCTTCGTCTAGAAAGAAGAGGGAGAAGGGTGGTGATACCCGATTCAGTAGAGAGAGAAAGAGATGGTTTGAGAGAGAGAAAATGAATGAAGGAAATGAGAAGGAAAACCCGTATATGAAGGAAAATTAATTAGTTACTAAATTAATTTAAAGGGAAGGAATAATTATGTGGGTGTGATTTAATTCTCCAATTAATTTAATTAAAAAAGAAAGTAATTTATGTGGCCAGAAATTAACCCCCTTTAATTCTGATATTTTCGTTCCCACTTGATACGGTTTAGGGATCATTTGGTTTACGAGTTTAATCCCGAATTGAAATTCAATACAGTTTTAAAACTCAGTTAATATTTTATTGTATTTTGATTTTTCTCAATAAATTAAACGGATCGAAATTCTTTATTTAATTTGAAAAATTAATTTCTCGTAGTCCTTTATTCGTTTGAAAGATTCGATTCTTTCTACGAATTTAGGAATTTATAAAAGGGTATATATTTAAATTACACAAAAGCACACAAAATAATAAAATAAAAAGAAACAAAGATAATAAAATAAAATAAGGGTTCTAGTAATATAAAAGGTATAAAACGGGACGGGGTATTACAGATTATTTTTCCGGCCTCCGGGGACAGCTGTCGTTGGACGCCCTCGGAATCAAGGTCGTTGATTATTTTTCCGGTCTCCGGGGACAGCTGTCGTTGGACGCCTTCGGAATCAAGGCTGTTGATGGTTGGAGTTGAAAAGAGTAACTATGATGGAAGTGGAATGATTGTACGTTTATGGTTTGATAGTTGTGATAATGCGTGATATGACTTTGGGCTTTGCCCTAATGTGAACCAACTTGTGCTATTTCAATTATATCATGCGCAATATGCTTAATCACAGTTTAAATCTTTATAATCTTTTATATACGACAACTGATTAAATATAATAAACTTTTTATTAATGAGTATAACTTAATATATTTCGGATTTACCAATCCCATGATGTTGCAAATCACCCATATGTGAGAATTCAATTCTCACGCCCCTTTTCCCTAATCCCCTTGTAGATTATGATTTCGTGGAGCAAGGACAGTAATAGAGACGACACGGAGTTCCCCACTTAAATAAAACATTATGTTAATACTATGCCTTATGTACACATATATATGTGAGAGATACTTACTAATATTATTCTATTCATTTTCTTCCGCTGCATAAAAACTCATCATCTCTCATTTCCGTTATATTCCTTCAAAAATTTTATAGTTCGGACTTTTGATCACAATAACACTTCGAATTCGATATACTTAATATATATTGGGTTCGGGGCGTTACAGAGGACCAGTTTCATTTTTTGGACTTTAGAGCCCCAAATACATTTATTCGACTTTAGAAGAGCAATTTTATTTCTTCGACTTTAGAGACACAACAATTAGGCTTTTATTGGACTTTAGAAGACCAATTTAATTTTTCCCACTATATAGGTCCAAGTTTAATTTTTTGGACTATAGAGGCCAAATTTTATTTTTTGGACTTTAGAGCCCCAAATACATTTATTCGACTTTAGAAGACAAATTTTATTTCTTCGACTTTAGAGACACAATAATTAGGTTTTTATTGGACTTTAGAATACCAATTTAATTATTACCACTATATAGGTCCAATATTAATTGTTTGGACTATAGAGACCCAATTTCATTTTTTGGACTTTAGTGCCCCAAATACATTTATTCGACTTTAGAAGACCAATTTTATTTCATCGACTTTAAGTATTCAAGAATTCGCTTTTTATTGGACTTTAGAAGACCAATTTAATTTTTCCCACTATATAGGTCCAAGTTTAATTTTTTGGACTATAGAGGCCCAATTTAATTTTTTGGACTATAGAGGCTCAATTTCATTGTTTAGACTTTAGAGCCCCATATACATTTATTCTACTTTAGAAGACCAATTTTATTTCTTCGTCTTTAGAGACACAATAATTAGGGTTTTATTGGACATTAGAAGACCAATTTAATTTTTCCCACTATATAGGTCCAACTTTAACTTTTTGGACTATAGAGGCCCAGTTTCATTTTTTGGACTTTAGAGGCCCAAATACATTTATTCGACTTTAGAAGACCAATTTAATTTTTCGACTTTAGGGTTTCAACAATTAGGTTTTTATTGGACTTTAGAAGACCAATTTAATTTTTCCCACTATATAGGTCCAAGCTAAATTTTTTGGACTATAGAGGCCCAATTTAATTTTTTGGACATTAGAGCCCCAAATACATTTAATCGACTTTAGAAGACCAATTTTATTTATTCGACTTTAGAGACACAACAATTAGGTTTTTATTGGACTTTAGAAGACCAATTTAATTATTCCCACTATATAGCTCCAAATTTAATTTTTTGGACAATAGAGGCCCAATTTCATTTTTTGGACTTTAGAGCCCCAAATACATTTATTCGACTTTAGAAGACCAATTTTATTTCTTCGACTTTAGAGACACAACAATTAGGTTTTTATTGGACTTTAGAAGACCAATTTAATTTTTCCAACTACATAGGTCCAAGTTTAATTTTTTGGACTATAGAGGACCAGTTTCATTTTTTGGACTTTAGAGCCCCAAATAGATTTATTCGACTTTAGAAGACCAATTTTATTTCTTCGACTTTAGAGACACAACAATTAGGCTTTTATTGGACTTTAGAAGACCAAATTAATTTTTCCCACTATATAGGTCCAAGCTTAATTTTTTGGACTATAGAGGCCCAATTTAATTTTTTGGACATTAAAGCCCCAAATACATTTAATCGACTTTAGAAGACCAATTTTATTTATTCGACTTTAGAGACACAACAATTAGGTTTTTATTGGACTTTAGAAGACCAATTTAATTATTCCCACTACATAGGTCCAAATTTAATTTTTTGGACTATAGAGGCCCAATTTCATTTTTTGGACTTTAGAGCCCCAAATACATTTATTCGACTTTAGAAGACCAATTTTATTTCTTCGACTTTAGAGACACAACAATTATGTTTTTATTGGACTTTAGAAGACCAATTTAATTTTTCCAACTACATAGGTCCAAGTTTAATTTTTTGGACTATAGAGGACCAGTTTCATTTTTTGGACTTTAGAGCCCCAAATACATTTATTCGACTTTAGAAGACCAATTTTATTTCTTCGACTTTAGAGACACAACAATTAGGCTTTTATTGGACTTTAGATGATCAATTTAATTTTTCCCACTATATAGGTCCAAGTTTAATTTTTTGGACTATAGAGGCCAAATTTTATTTTTTGGACTTTAGAACCTCAAATACATTTATTCGACTTTAGAAGACAAATTTTATTTCTTCGACTTT
Organism: Ballota nigra; assembly: GCA_947034835.1. Lineage (NCBI taxonomy): Eukaryota > Viridiplantae > Streptophyta > Magnoliopsida > Lamiales > Lamiaceae > Ballota > Ballota nigra. Next base: position 29,255,614 of record OX344728.1, on the reverse strand, counting down.
AGAGACACAATAATTAGGTTTTTATTGGACTTTAGAATACCAATTTAATTATTCCCACTATATAGGTCCAATATTAATTTTTTGGACTATAGAGACCCAATTTCATTTTTTGGACTTTAGTGCCCCAAATACATTTATTCGACTTTAGAAGACCAATTTTATTTCTTCGACTTTAAGTATTCAAGAATTAGTTTTTTATTGGACTTTAGAAGACCAATTTAATTTTTCCCATTATATAGGTCCAAGTTTAATTTTTTGGACTATAGAGGCCCAATTTAATTTTTTGGACTATAGAGGCTCAATTTCATTGTTTAGACTTTAGAGCCCCAGATACATTTATTCGACTTTAGAAGACCAATTTTATTTCTTCGTCTTTAGAGACACAATAATTAAGTTTTTATTGGACATTAGAAGACCAATTTAATTTTTCCCACTATATAGGTCCAACTTTAACTTTTTGGACTATAGAGGCCCAGTTTCATTTTTTGGACTTTAGAGGCCCAAATACATTTATTCGACTTTAGAAGACCAATTTAATTTTTCGACTTTAGGGTTTCAACAATTAGGTTTTTATTTGACTTTAGAAGACCAATTTAATTTTTCCCACTATATAGGTCCAAGCTTAATTTTTTGGACTATAGAGGTCCAATTTAATTTTTTGGACATTAGAGCCCCAAATACATTTAATCGACTTTAGAAGACCAATTTTATTTATTCGACTTTAGAGACACAACAATTAGGTTTTTATTGGACTTTAGAAGACCAATTTATTTATTCCCACTATATAGCTCCAAATTTAATTTTTTGGACTATAGAGACCCAATTTCATTTTTTGGACTTTAGAGCTCAAATACATTTATTCGACTTTACACTACAAAAAAAGCAGTGTTTTGCGACGGAAAATCCGTCGCAAACAGTATTTTGCGACGGATTCTGCGACGGACACGAATCCGTCCTTAAAACACCCGTAGCTAATTTTTGCGACGGATTTCGCCGTCCGTCGCAAATTACCGACGGATAAATCCGTCGCAAAAGTGGCGGGTCAGACCCAGCCGGGTCATACAGAATTTGCGACGGACAGTAGCCCGTCGCAAACTTTTCGGGTCAGACCCGATCGGGTCAACAACATTTGCGACCGCTAAATTCCGTCGCAAATATTTTTATATATTTTTTATACTTTTTTGTGTTATAATTTGCGACGGGCTGTTTTCCGTCGCAAAATTAAATATTTGCGACGGAATATTGCCGTCGCAAATTACCGAGCCTATACAAAAAAAGAGTGGCTCGCGTGGTTCGAGCCCGGGCACCCGAGGCGGCCGGGGCAGGCGCGGACCACTGGGCCAACCGGCCCATTCCTTGTTATATGCATCCCACCTTCTATATTAGTCTTATTAGGCCTGGAACAATTAATCCATTTTTTGCGTCCAAGGGGAATCGAACACGGGACCTTTTGTGCAAGAGGAGAGGGCGCGCGCCACTAGGGCACAAGCTACTTTCGTTTATTTTTTTGCAATTAATTGTATATGTATTCAAATTAAGTCATTTTTTTTATAATTCACCAAATTAATTTCTTTTCGTATCTAAGTTGTTTATTAAAATATTTTGCCCAACTATTTTTTTTATTTTGTAAAATTATTTATTTCGACTCCCGCTTAAATTTATAATTCGTTCATTTGTACGCAATTAATTGTATATGTATCCAAATTGACTCATTTTTTTTTTCTACAATTCACCAAATTAATTCATTTTCGTTTCTAACTTGTTTTTATAAATATTGGGGCCATTTAATTTTTATTATTTCTGTAAAACTATTTATTTCGACTCCCGCTTAAATTTATAATTCGTTCATTTGTACGCAATTAATTGTATATGTATCCAAATTGACTCATTTTTTTTTCTACAATTCACCAAATTAATTCATTTTCGTTTCTAACTTGTTTTTATAAATATTGGGGCCATTTAATTTTTATTATTTCAGTAAAACTATTTATTTCGACTCCCGCTTAAATTTATAATTCGTTCATTTGTACGCAATTAATTGTATATGTATCCAAATTGACTCATTTTTTTTCTACAATTCACCAAATTAATTCATTTTCGTTTCTAACTTGTTTTTATAAATATTGGGGCCATTTAATTTTTATTATTTCTGTAAAACTATTTATTTCGACTCCCGCTTAAATTTATAATTCGTTCATTTGTAAGCAATTAATTGTATATGTATCCAAATTGACTCATTTTTTCTACAATTCACCAAATTAATTCATTTTCGTTTATAACTTGTTTTTATAAATATTGGGGCCATTTAATTTTTATTATTTCTGTAAAACTATTTATTTCGACTCCCGCTTAAATTTATAATTCGTTCATTTGTACGCAATTAATTGTATATGTATCCAAATTGACTCATTTTTTTTCTACAATTCACCAAATTAATTCATTTTCGTTTCTAACTTGTTTTTATAAATATTGTGGCCATTTAATTTTTATTATTTCTGTAAAATTATTTATTTCGACTCCCGCTTAAATTTATAATTCGTTCATTTGCTTAAATTTTTTTTTCATAATTCACCAAATTAATTCATTTTCGTTTTTCACTTGTTTTTATAAATGTTGTGTCCATTAAATAAAAGTAAATTCAAACTAATAAATTCACAAAATTATAAATTAAAGTAACAATTCAAAAATTAAATTAAAGTGACAATTCAAACTAAAAAAAAATTGTACTTCATAGTTATTAAAAATCAAATTTTTTTAACAATCGGAATTAAATTCGTCTTCCTCTTCATCCTCGCCCAGGTTAACAATCGGCGACATCGATGGCTGGGTCGGCGGGATCGGCGGCATCGGTGGCGCAGGCATTTGCACTCGTGGCATTGAATCAGAGGCGAATATCTGCCACCACGCCTGCATGGCGGCTGTATACTCCTGCAGCTCGGCCCGATACCGCTACACCTCAGCTGTATACCGGTCGTGCGCCTCTCGCTGCTGCCTCTCATACTCTTCCTTCTCTCGCTGCTGCCTCTGCATGTTCTTCATCTGCTCCACCACCGTGGCAAGCTGCCTCTCGACCTCACTGGGATGAGAGTCGATGGAAGACTGAGAGGAGGATGAGCCTGAGCCACGAGGTCGGAAAAAGTTCTTTCCGAAGCTGCCCAATCCAGCGAACCGCCCCTTTTTAGCCTTGACGTTCTTGAAGTACAATTCATTTTGAACGTCAACAGAAGGTTGTGTGGGGGGCATCGACCCCGACCCCGACCCCTCTGCCGTTTCCTCAGGCTGAGGCTGAGAGGCAAGATCCTCGAGCATCTTTCTCTGCAAATTAATTATACAAAAAATTAAATAAATTGAACACAAAATATAAAAAATACTTTTAATATTAAAAATTTAAATAATACTATTAATATTGAAATAATACTTACGTGGATCTCGGTGGTATGGCCGTAGGTAGACTTCCCAGTCTCCTCGACGAATGGGTGGGCGAGCTGCAATCTCTCAAAATGAGAGGGCTCGCGTCCTTGCTCCACCGCCTAATTAGAAAAAAAGATAGTAAAAATTAATACTACTCATAAAAATTTGGAAAAAAATAATAAAAATTCAAAAACTACAAAATTAAAGATGAAACTTACAAATCTCAACCCGTGCTCATAAATGGACCGAGAACCGGCCCGATGTCTCGCCATCCCTTCTCCATCAGGGTCACTACGCCGATTCGCATTGTTTTTTGCCGACTTCTCTTTGAATGCAGGAGAATCCCAGTACCAGAGGAATTGGTTCCAAATCGGCCGCCTTTCACTGTCAGTCCCCATGTCGGTGGCCACTCCATCCTTGTACCACCTCTCCCTCATTCTGTAAAGGATGTCCCTGTATCTTTCTGTCGCATATTTTTCAAAATTCCTCAACATTTGATCATCGTGCTCCGGTGCCCAGACACATTCTTTCTGCAATTACAATTTAAATGTACATATTTATTTATATATTTGATATTAATAAACGGTGAATTAATAAATTAAATTAATACCTTAAACTCCTCGAAGTATGTCTTTTTTCTTGCATCAGACACTAACCCCCAACTATAAGCGGTAGGCTCGAATCCACCACGAAAGATGGACTTGGAAACCTGATTAGCAGCCTCATGACCCGGAATCCAACTGTAAAATTAAAACTTCAAAGTTAGTAAAATAATTAGATTTTAATTAATAAAAAAAATTGAGTATAAAATATTAAAACTTACGTATGACCACATGGCTGAACAGGCATCCGTGCTTGAACAACCGGATGCTGGCGGGAGGAGGATGAGCCCTCAGCAGTCTGCTGTGAGGAGGAGGAGGAGCCCGCACCAGGCTGTGAAGAGGTCTCTGAGACCTCGGCCTGAAAATAGGTGGAACCACGGGTCTTAGTGAGGGTCGTCGTCTCCTCCCTCCTCATCCTCCTCGACTCGCCTCCTCATCCCTCGGAGGCTGCTGACTGTCGTTGCCACTGCTTTGTCCGCTCATCTATAACAAATTTCACGAATTATTCATTCAACTAAATTAAAATCAATCAACTAATAATATTATTTTATAAATTATATATTAAACTAAAATCAAACAACTAATATTATTTAAAATCAAACAACTAATATTATTTAAAATCAATTAACAACCTACTCAACTAAATTAAAATCAATCATCAACTAATATTATTTTGTAAAATTATTAAACTTAAATCAAGCAACTAAAATTATTTTGTAATATTATTTAAACATGCTTAACAATTAAAAATTAACAAATTCCTAAAACAATTCAACTAAAATCAAACAACTCAGCTAAAATCAATTCTAAACTTAACAAATTCAACTATTTCTAAACATGCTTTAAAATTAAATTAAAATTCGATCAACTAATTAAATTATAATTCAACTAATTCAACTAAAATCAATTCATTTCTAATATAATTCAAACAATTCAACTAATTCAATTCTAAACTTAACAAAAATTAAACATACTTTAAATTAAAATTCGATCAACTAATTAAATTATAATTCAAATAATTCAACTAAAATCAATTTATTTTTAATATAATTCAAACAATTCAACTAATTCAATTCTAAACTTAAAAAAAATTAAACATGCGTTAAATTAAAATTCGATCAACTAAAATCAATTCATTACTAATATAATTCAAATAATTCAACTAAAATCAATTCTCTAAACATGCTTTAAAATTAAATTTTAAACGGTAAAAATGAAGAAAACTTACGGTTTATTTGTAGAAGATGACGAAACGAGAACTCGGTGGGGACGGATTGGCTCTACAGCGACGGCACCCGACTTCTCCTTCCTTTTCCTCTCTTTTTCCTCTTCTTCTTCTTTTATCTCTTTCTCCGCCTGCAACGCGGCGGGCCTGTATAAATAAGTGGAAAAAAATTTGCGACGGACGCCTGTCCATCGCAAATTTTGCCCGTCAAACGCAAAACGACGCTGTTTCTTACTGATTTGCGACGAAAAAGCCGTCGCAAATCAGTCAACGCACCGTTTCCCGATAAGACGCGTAAAACGGCTCGAATTTGCGACGGACATTCCGTCGCAAATCAGTCAATGGGCCGTTTCCCGAGAGGTCGCGAATATAAATGTAAGCATTGCGACGGCTTTCGTCCGTCGCAATTACAAAGTTTAAAATTGCGACGGCTTCTTCCGTCGCAAATCAGTCAAACGGGTCACTTCCCGAACGGTCACCTTTAAACGGGTATGTTTTGCGACGGAATTGACCGTCGCAAACTCAAAATTGAAATTTGCGACGACCTTTCCGTCGCAAATGTAGCCGGTTCAAGACCAAGTCGGTGGGCCCTAGATTTTGCGACGGCTTATCCGTCGCAAATTACTATCATATGCGACGGACTTCCTAAGTCGTCGCAAATTTTCATTTTTTGCGACGACTTACAAAAATCCGTCGCAAATGATAGTAATTTGCGACGGATATTCTTGCCGTCGCAAAATTCCCGTCGCTAAACTCCATCTTTTTTGTAGTGTTAGAAGACCAATTTTATTTCTTCGACTTTAGAGACACAACAATTAGGTTTTTATTGGACTTTAGAAGACCAATTTAATTTTTCCAACTACATAGGTCCAAGTTTCATTTTTTGGACTATAGAGGACCAGTTTCATTTTTTGGACTTTAGAGCCCCAAATACATTTATTCGACTTTAGAAGACCAATTTTATTTATTCGACTTTAGAGACACAACAATTAGGCTTTTATTGGACTTTAGAAGACCAAATTAATTTTTCCCACTATATAGGTCCAAGCTTAATTTTTTGGACTATAGAGGCCCAATTTAATTTTTTGGACATTAAAGCCCCAAATACATTTAATCGACTTTAGAAGACCAATTTTATTTATTCGACTTTAGAGACACAACAATTAGGTTTTTATTGGACTTTAGAAGACCAATTTAATTATTCCCACTACATAGGTCCAAATTTAATTTTTTGGACTATAGAGGCCCAATTTCATTTTTTGGACTTTAGAGCCCTAAATACATTTATTCGACTTTAGAAGACCAATTTTATTTCTTCGACTTTAGAGACACAACAATTAGGTTTTTATTGGACTTTAGAAGACCAATTTAATTTTTCCAACTACATAGGTCCAAGTTTAATTTTTTGGACTATAGAGGACCAGTTTCATTTTTTGGACTTTAGAGCCCCAAATACATTTATTCGACTTTAGAAGACCAATTTTATTTCTTCGACTTTAGAGACACAACAATTAGGCTTTTATTGGACTTTAAATGACCAATTTAATTTTTTGGAATATAGAGGCCAAATTTTATTTTTTGGACTTTAGAACCCCAAATACATTTATTCGACTTTAGAAGAAATATTTTATTTCTTCGACTTTAGAGACACAATAATTAGGTTTTTATTGGACTTTAGAATACCAATTTAATTATTCCCACTATATAGGTCCAATATTAATTTTTTGGACTATAGAGACCCAATTTCATTTTTTGGACTTTAGTGCCCCAAATACATTTATTCGACTTTAGAAGACCAATTTTATTTCTTCGACTTTAAGTATTCAAGAATTAGTTTTTTATTGGACTTTAGAAGACCAATTTAATTTTTCTCATTATATAGGTCCAAGTTTAATTTTTTGGACTATAGAGGCCCAATTTAATTTTTTGGACTATAGAGGCCCAATTTCATTGTTTACACTTTAGAGCCCCATGTACATTTATTCGACTTAGAAGACCAATTTTATTTCTTCATCTTTAGAGACACAAAATTAGGTTTTTATTGGACATTAGAAGACCAATTTAATTTTTCCCACTATATTGGTCCAACTTTAACTTTTTGGACTATAGAGGCCCAGTTTCATTTTTTGGACTTTAGAGCCCCAAATACATTTATTCGACTTTAGAGGACCAATTTTATTTCTTCGACTTTAGGGTTTCAACAATTAGGTTTTTATTGGACTTTAGAAGACCAATTTAATTTTTCCCACTATATAGGTCCAACTTTAACTTTTGGACTATAGAGGCCATTTTTCATTTTTTGGACTTTAGAGGCCCAAATACATTTATTCGACTTTAGAAGACCAATTTAATTTTTCGACTTTAGGGTTTCAACAATTAGGTTTTTATTGGACTTTAGAAGACCAATTTAATTTTTCCCACTATATAGGTCCAAGCTTAATTTTTTGGACTATAGAGGCCCAATTTAATTTTTTGGACATTAGAGCCCCAAATACATTTAATCGACTTTAGAAGACCAATTTTATTTATTCGACTTTAGAGACACATCAATTAGGTTTTTATTGGACTTTAGAAGACCAATTTAACTATTCCCACTATATATGTCCAAATTTAATTTTTTGGACTATAGAGGCCCAATTTCATTTTTTGGACTTTAGAGCCCCAAATATATTTATTCGACTTTAGAAGATCAATTTTATTTCTTCGACTTTAGAGACACAACAAATAGGTTTTTATTGGACTTTAGAAGACCAATTTAATTTTTCCAACTACATAGGTCCAAGTTTAATTTTTTGGACTATAGAGGACCAGTTTCATTTTTTGGACTTTAGAGCCCCAAATACATTTATTCGACTTTAGAAGACCAATTTTATTTCTTCGACTTTAGAGACACAACAATTAGGCTTTTATTGGACTTTAGAAGACCAATTTAATTTTTCCCACTATATAGGTCCAAGTTTAATTTTTTGGACTATAGAGGCCAAATTTTATTTTTTGGACTTTAGAACCCCAAATACATTTATTCGACTTTAGAAGACAAATTTTATTTCTTCGACTTTAGAGACACAATAATTAGGTTTTTATTGGACTTTAGAATACCAATTTAATTATTCCCACTATATAGGTCCAATATTAATTTTTTGGACTATAGAGACCCAATTTCATTTTTTGGACTTTAGTGCCCCAAATACATTTATTCGACTTTAGAAGACCAATTTTATTTCTTCGACTTTAGAGACACAACAAATAGGTTTTTATTGGACTTTAGAAGACCAATTTAATTTTTCCAACTACATAGGTCCAAGTTTAATTTTTTGGACTATAGAGGACCAGTTTCATTTTTAGGACTTTAGAGCCCCAAATACATTTATTCGACTTTAGAAGACCAATTTTATTTCTTCGACTTTAGAGACACAACAATTAGGTGTTTATTGGACTTTAGAAGACCAATTTAATTTTTCCCACTATATAGGTCCAAGCTTAATTTTTTGGACTATAGAGGCACAATTTAATTTTTTGGACATTAGAGCCCCAAATACATTTATTCGACTTTAGAAGACAAATTTTATTTCTTCGACTTTAGAGACACAACAATTAGGTTTTTATTGGACTTTAGAAGACCAATTTAATTTTTCCAACTATATAGGTCCCAGTTTAATTTTTTTGACTATAGAGGACCAGTTTCATTTTTTGGACTTTAGAGCCCCAAATACATTTATTCGACTTTAGAAAACCAATTCTATTTCTTTGACTTTAGAGACACAACAATTATGTTTTTATTGGACTTTAGAAGACCAATTTAATTATTCCCACTATAACGGTCCAAATTTAATTTTTTGGACTATAGAGGCCCAATTTCAGTTTTTGGACTTTAGAGCCCCAAATACATTTATTCGACTTTAGAAGACCAATTTTATTTCTTCGACTTTAGAGACACAACAATTAGGTGTTTATTGGACTTTAGAAGACCAATTTAATTTTTCCCACTATATAGGTCCAAGCTTAATTTTTTGGACTATAGAGGCACAATTTAATTTTTTGGACATTAGAGCCCCAAATACATTTAATCGACTTTAGAAGACCAATTTTATTTATTCGACTTTAGAGACACAACAATTAGGTTTTTATTGGACTTTAGAAGACCAATTTAACTATTCCCACTATATATGTCCAAATTTAATTTTTTGGACTATAGAGGCCCAATTTCATTTTTTGGACTTCAGAGCCTCAAATACATTTATTCGACTTTAGAAGACCAATTTTATTTCTTCGACTTTAGAGACACAACAAATAGGTTTTTATTGGACTTTAGAAGACCAATTTAATTTTTCCAACTACATAGGTCCAAGTTTAATTTTTTTGACTATAGAGGACCAGTTTCATTTTTTGGACTTTAGAGCCCCAAATACATTTATTCGACTTTAGAAGACCAATTTTATTTCTTCGACTTTAGAGACACAACAATTAGGCTTTTATTGGACTTTAAATGACCAATTTAATTTTTTGGAATATAGAGGCCAAATTTTATTTTTTGGACTTTAGAACCCCAAATACATTTATTCGACTTTAGAAGACAAATTTTATTTCTTCGACTTTAGAGACACAATAATTAGGTTTTTATTGGACTTTAGAATACCAATTTAATTATTCCCACTATATAGGTCCAATATTAATTTTTTGGACTATAGAGACCCAATTTCATTTTTTGGACATAGTGCCCCAAATACATTTATTCGAATTTAGAAGACCAATTTTATTTCTTCGACTTTAAGTATTCAAGAATTAGTTTTTTATTGGACTTTAGAAGACCAATTTAATTTTTCCCATTATATAGGTCCAAGTTTAATTTTTTGGACTATAGAGGCCCAATTTAATTTTTTGGACTATAGAGGCTCAATTTCATTGTTTAGACTTTAGAGCCCCAGATACATTTATTCGACTTTAGAAGACCAATTTTATTTCTTCGTCTTTAGAGACACAATAATTAGGTTTTTATTGGACATTAGAAGACCAATTTAATTTTTCCCACTATATAGGTCCAACTTTAAATTTTTGGACTATAGAGGCCCAGTTTCATTTTTTGGACTTTAGAGGCCCAAATACATTTATTCGACTTTAGAAGACCAATTTAATTTTTCGACTTTAGGGTTTCAACAATTAGGTTTTTGTTGGACTTTAGAAGACCAATTTAATTTTTCCCACTATATAGGTCCAAGCTTAATTTTTTGGACTATAGAGGCCCAATTTAATTTTTTGGACATTAGAGCCCCAAATACATTTAATCGACTTTAGAAGACCAATTTTATTTATTCGACTTTAGAGACACAACAATTAGGTTTTTATTGGACTTTAGAAGACCAATTTAATTATTCCCACTATATAGCTCCAAATTTAATTTTTTGGACTATAGAGACCCAATTTCATTTTTTGGACTTTAGAGCCCAAATACATTTATTCGACTTTAGAAGACCAATTTTATTTCTTCGACTTTAAGTATTCAAGAATTAACTTTTTATTGGACTTTAGAAGACCAATTTAATTTTTCCCACTATATAAGTCCAAGTTTAATTTTTTGGACTATAGAGGCAATTTAATTTTTTGGACTATAGAGACTCAATTTCATTTTTTAGACTTTAGAGCCCCAGATACATTTATTCGACTTTAGAAGACCAAATTTATTTCTTCGACTTTAGAGACACAATAATTTGATTTTTATTGGACATTAGAAGACCAATTTAATTTTTCCCACTATACTGGTCCAACTTTAACTTTTTGGACTATAGAGGCCCAGTTTCATTTTTTGGACTTTAGAGCCCCAAATACATTTATTCGACTTTAGATGACCAATTTTATTTCTTCGAATTTAGAGTTTCAACAATTAGGTTTTTATTGGACTTTAGAAGACCAATTTAATTTTTCCACTATATAGGTCCAACTTTAACTTTTTGGACTATAGAGGCCCAGTTTCATTTTTTGGACTTTAGAGGCCCAAATACATTTATTCGACTTTAGAAGACCAATTTAATTTTTCGACTTTAGGGTTTCAACAATTAGGTTTTTATTGGACTTTAGAAGACCAATTTAATTTTTCCCACTATATAGGTCCAAGCTTAATTTTTTGGACTATAGAGGCCCAATTTAATTTTTTGGACATTAGAGCCCCAAATACATTTAATCGACTTTAGAAGACTAATTTTATTTATTCGACTTTAGAGACACACCAATTAGGTTTTTATTGTACTTTAGAAGACCAATTTAATTATTCCCACTATATAGGTCCAAATTTAATTTTTTGGACTATAGAGGCCCAATTTCATTTATTGGACTTTAGAGCCCCAAATACATTTATTCGACTTTAGAAGACCTATTTTATTTCTTCGACTTTAGAGACACAACAATTAGGTTTTTATTGGACTTTAGAAGACCAATTTAATTTTTCAACTACATAGGTCCAAGTTTAATTTTTTGGACTATAGAGGACCAGTTTCATTTTTTGGACTTTAGAGCCCCAAATACATTTATTCGACTTTAGAAGACCAATTTTATTTCTTCGACTTTAGAGACACAACAATTAGGCTTTTATTGGACTTTAGAAGACCAATTTAATTTTTTCCAGTATATAGGTCCAAGTTTAATTTTTTGGACTATAGAGGCCAAATTTTATTTTTTGGACTTTAGAACCCCAAATACATTTATTCGACTTTAGAAGACAAATTTTATTTCTTCGACTTTAGAGACACAATAATTAGGTTTTTATTGGACTTTAGAATACCAATTTAATTATTCCCACTATATAGGTCCAATATTAATTTTTTGGACTATAGAGACCCAATTTCATTTTTTGGACTTTAGTGCCCCAAATACATTTATTCGACTTTAGAAGACCAATTTTATTTCTTCGACTTTAAGTATTCAAGAATTAGCTTTTTATTGGACTTTAGAAGACCAATTTAATTTTTCCCACTATATAGGTCCAAGTTTAATTTTTTGGACTATAGAGGCCCAATTTAATTTTTTGGACTATAGAGGCTCAATTTCATTGTTTAGACTTTAGAGCCCCAGGTACATTTATTCGACTTAGAAGACCAATTTAATTTCTTCATCTTTAGAGACACAAAATTAGGTTTTTATTGGACATTAGAAGACCAATTTAATTTTTCCCACTATATAGGTCCAACTTTAACTTTTTGGACTATAGAGGCCCAGTTTCATTTTTTGGACTTTAGAGGCCCAAATACATTTATTCGTCTTTAGAAGACCAATTTAATTTTTCGACTTTAGGGTTTCAACAATTAGGTTTTTATTGGACTTTAGAAGACCAATTTAATTTTTCCCACTATATAGGTCCAAGCTTAATTTTTTAGACTATAGAGGCCCAATTTAATTTTTTGGACATTAGAGCCCCAAATACATTTAATCGACTTTAGAAGACCAATTTTATTTATTCGACTTTAGAGACACAACAATTAGGTTTTTATTGGACTTTAGAAGACCAATTTAATTATTCCCACTATATAGCTCCAAATTTAATTTTTTGGACTATAGAGACCCAATTTCATTTTTTGGACTTTAGAGCCCCAAATACATTTATTCGACTTTAGAAGACCAATTTTATTTCTTCGACTTTAAGTATTCAAGAATTAGCTTTTTATTGGACTTTAGAAGACCAATTTAATTTTTCCCACTATATAAGTCCAAGTTTAATTTTTTGGACTATAGAGGCCCAATTTAATTTTTTGGACTATGGAGGCTCAATTTCATTTTTTAGACTTTAGAGCCTCAGATAAATTTATTCGACTTTAGAAGACCAATTTTATTTCTTCGACTTTAGAGACACAATAATTTGGTTTTTATTGGACATTAGAAGACCAATTTAATTTTTCCCACTATATTGGTCCAACTTTAACTTTTTGGACTATAGAGGCCCAGTTTCATTTTTAGGACTTTAGAGCCCCAAATACATTTATTCGACTTTAGAGGACCAATTTTATTTCTTCGACTTTAGGGTTTCAACAATTAGGTTTTTATTGGACTTTAGAAGACCAATTTAATTTTTCCCACTATATAGGTCCAACTTTAACTTTTTGGACTATAGAGGCCCATTTTCATTTTTTGGACTTTAGAGGCCCAAATACATTTATTCGACTTTAGAAGACCAATTTAATTTTTCGACTTTAGGGTTTCAACAATTAGGTTTTTATTGGACTTTAGAAGACCAATTTAATTTTTCCCACTATATAGGTCCAAGCTTAATTTTTTGGACTATAGAGGCCCAATTTAATTTTTTGGACATTAGAGCCCCAAATACATTTAATCGACTTTAGAAGACCAATTTTATTTATTCGACTTTAGAGACACAACAATTAGGTTTTTATTGGACTTTAGAAGACCAATTTAACTATTCCCACTATATATGTCCAAATTTAATTTTTTGGACTATAGAGGCTCAATTTCATTTTTTGGACTTTAGAGCCCCAAATACATTTATTCGACTTTAGAAGACCAATTTTATTTCTTCGACTTTAGAGACACAACAAATAGGTTTTTATTGGACTTTAGAAGACCAATTTAATTTTTCCAACTACATAGGTCCAAGTTTAATTTTTTGGACTATAGAGGACCAGTTTCATTTTTTGGACTTTAGAGCCCCAAATACATTTATTCGACTTTAGAAGACCAATTTTATTTCTTCGACTTTAGAGACACAACAATTAGGCTTTTATTGGACTTTAGAAGACCAATTTAATTTTTCCCACTATATAGGTCCAAGTTTAATTTTTTGGACTATAGAGGCCAAATTTTATTTTTTGGACTTTAGAACCCCAAATACATTTATTCGACTTTAGAAGACAAATTTTATTTCTTCGACTTTAGAGACACAATAATTAGGTTTTTATTGGACTTTAGAATACCAATTTAATTATTCCCACTATATAGGTCCAATATTAATTTTTTGGACTATAGAGACCCAATTTCATTTTTTGGACTTTAGTGCCCCAAATACATTTATTCGACTTTAGAAGACCAATTTTATTTCTTCGACTTTAGAGACACAACAAATAGGTTTTTATTGGACTTTAGAAGACCAATTTAATTTTTCCAACTACATAGGTCCAAGTTTAATTTTTTGGACTATAGAGGACCAGTTTCATTTTTAGGACTTTAGAGCCCCAAATACATTTATTCGACTTTAGAAGACCAATTTTATTTCTTCGACTTTAGAGACACAACAATTAGGCTTTTATTGGACTTTAGAAGCCCAATTTAATTTTTCCCACTATATAGGTCCAAGTTTAATTTTTTGGACTATAGAGGCCAAATTTTATTTTTTGGACTTTAGAACCCCAAATACATTTATTCGACTTTAGAAGACAAATTTTATTTCTTCGACTTTAGAGACACAATAATTAGGTTTTTATTGGACTTTAGAATACCAATTTAATTATTCCCACTATATAGGTCCAATATTAATTTTTTGGACTATAGAGACCCAATTTCATTTTTTGGACTTTAGTGCCCCAAATACATTTATTCGACTTTAGAAGACCAATTTTATTTCTTCGACTTTAAGTATTCAAGAATTAGTTTTTTATTGGACTTTAGAAGACCAATTTAATTTTGGATTAAGTGCAGGATAATACAATTTCAAACCACTTTTTACAAATTGGTACAGCATAATTGAACAGACGCACAAAAAAAAGTTGAACATAAGTATAAATTTTTTGAACACTGTACTATCTTGTAAATAGTGGTGTTCAATTGTATTATTTTGTGAATGCCCCTTTAATTTTTCCCATTATATAGGTCCAAGTTTAATTTTTTGGACTATAGAGGCCCAATTTAAGTTTTTGGACTATAGAGGCTCAATTTCATTGTTTAGACTTTAGAGCCCCAGATACATTTATTCGACTTTAGAAGACCAATTTTATTTCTTCGTCTTTAGAGACACAATAATTAGGTTTTTATTGGACATTAGAAGACCAATTTAATTTTTCCCACTATATAGGTCCAACTTTAACTTTTTGGACTATAGAGGCCCAGTTTCATTTTTTGGACTTTAGAGGCCCAAATACATTTATTCGACTTTAGAAGACCAATTTAATTTTTCGACTTTAGGGTTTCAACAATTAGGTTTTTATTGGACTTTAGAAGACCAATTTAATTTTTCCCACTATATAGGTCCAAGCTTAATTTTTTGGACTATAGAGGCCCAATTTAATTTTTTGGACATTAGAGCCCCAAATACATTTAATCGACTTTAGAAGACCAATTTTATTTATTCGACTTTAGAGACACAACAATTAGGTTTTTATTGGACTTTAGAAGACCAATTTAATTATTCCCACTATATAGCTCCAAATTTAATTTTTTGGACTATAGAGACTCAATTTCATTTTTTGGACTTTAGAGCCCAAATACATTTATTCGACTTTAGAAGACCAATTTTATTTCTTCGACTTTAAGTATTCAAGAATTAGCTTTTTATTGGACTTTAGAAGACCAATTTAATTTTTCCCACTATATAAGTCCAAGTTTAATTTTTTGGACTATAGAGGCCCAATTTAATTTTTTGGACTATAGAGGCTCAATTTCATTTTTTAGACTTTAGAGCCCCAGATACATTTATTCGACTTTAGAAGACCAATTTTATTTCTTCGACTTTAGAGACACAATAATTTGATTTTTATTGGACATTAGAAGACCAATTTAATTTTTCCCACTATATTGGTCCAACTTTAACTTTTTGGACTATAGAGGCCCAGTTTCATTTTTTGGACTTTAGAGCCCCAAATACATTTATTCGACTTTAGATGACCAATTTTATTTCTTCGAATTTAGGGTTTCAACAATTAGGTTTTTATTGGACTTTAGAAGACCAATTTAATTTTTCCCACTATATAGGTCCAACTTTAACTTTTTGGACTATAGAGGCACAGTTTCATTTTTTGGACTTTAGTGGCCCAAATACATTTATTCGACTTTAGAAGACCAATTTAATTTTTCGACTTTAGGGTTTCAACAATTAGGTTTTTATTGGACTTTAGAAGACCAATTTAATTTTTCCCACTATATAGGTCCAAGCTTAATTTTTTGGACTATAGAGGTCCAATTTAATTTTTTGGACATTAGAGCCCCAAATACATTTAATCGACTTTAGAAGACTAATTTTATTTATTCGACTTTAGAGACACACCAATTAGGTTTTTATTGGACTTTAGAAGACCAATTTAATTATTCCCACTATATAGGTCCAAATTTAATTTTTTGGACTATAGAGGCCCAATTTCATTTATTGGACTTTAGAGCCCCAAATACATTTATTCGACTTTAGAAGACCTATTTTATTTCTTCGACTTTAGAGACACAACAATTAGGTTTTTATTGGACTTTAGAAGACCAATTTAATTTTTCCAACTACATAGGTCCAAGTTTAATTTTTTGGACTATAGAGGACCAGTTTCATTTTTTGGACTTTAGAGCCCCAAATACATTTATTCGACTTTAGAAGACCAATTTTATTTCTTCGACTTTAGAGACACAACAATTAGGCTTTTATTGGACTTTAGAAGACCAATTTAATTTTTTCCACTATATAGGTCCAAGTTTAATTTTTTGGACTATAGAGGCCAAATTTTATTTTTTGGACTTTAGAACCCCAAATACATTTATTCGACTTTAGAAGACAAATTTTATTTCTTCGAGTTTAGAGACACAATTATTAGGTTTTTATTGGACTTTAGAATACCAATTTAATTATTCCCACTATATAGGTCCAATATTAATTTTTTGGACTATAGAGACCCAATTTTATTTTTTGGACTTTAGTGCCCCAAATACATTTATTCGACTTTAGAAGACCAATTTTATTTCTTCGACTTTAAGTATTCAAGAATTAGCTTTTTATTGGACTTTAGAAGACCAATTTAATTTTTCCCACTATATAGGTCCAAGTTTAATTTTTTGGACTATAGAGGCCCAATTTAATTTTTTGGACTATAGAGGCTCAATTTCATTGTTTAGACTTTAGAGCCCCAGGTACATTTATTCGACTTAGAAGACCAATTTTATTTCTTCATCTTTAGAGACACATAATTAGGTTTTTATTGGACATTAGAAGACCAATTTAATTTTTCCCACTATATAGGTCCAACTTTAACTTTTTGGACTATAGAGGCCCAGTTTCATTTTTTGGACTTTAGAGGCCCAAATACATTTATTCGACTTTAGAAGACCAATTTAATTTTTCGACTTTAGGGTTTCAACAATTAGGTTTTTATTGGACTTTAGAAGACCAATTTAATTTTTCCCACTATATAGGTCCAAGCTTAATTTTTTAGACTATAGAGGCCCAATTTAATTTTTTGGACATTAGAGCCCCAAATACATTTAATCGTCTTTAGAAGACCAATTTTATTTATTCGACTTTAGAGACACAACAATTAGGTTTTTATTGGACTTTAGAAGACCAATTTAATTATTCCCACTATATAGCTCCAAATTTAATTTTTTGGACTATAGAGACCCAATTTCATTTTTTGGACTTTAGAGCCCCAAATACATTTATTCGACTTTAGAAGACCAATTTTATTTCTTCGACTTTAAGTATTCAAGAATTAGCTTTTTATTGGACTTTAGAAGACCAATT
Organism: Ballota nigra; assembly: GCA_947034835.1. Classification (NCBI taxonomy): domain Eukaryota; kingdom Viridiplantae; phylum Streptophyta; class Magnoliopsida; order Lamiales; family Lamiaceae; genus Ballota; species Ballota nigra. Next base: position 29,237,730 of record OX344728.1, on the reverse strand, counting down.
TAATTTTTCCCACTATATAAGTCCAAGTTTAATTTTTTGGACTATAGAGGCCCAATTTAATTTTTTGGACTATAGAGGCTCAATTTCATTTTTTAGACTTTAGAGCCTCAGATAAATTTATTCGACTTTAGAAGACCAATTTTATTTCTTCGACTTTAGAGACACAATAATTTGGTTTTTATTGGACATTAGAAGACCAATTTAATTTTTCCCACTATATTGGTCCAACTTTAACTTTTTGGACTATAGAGGCCCAGTTTCATTTTTTGGACTTTAGAGCCCCAAATACATTTATTCGACTTTAGATGACCAATTTTATTTCTTCGAATTTAGGGTTTCAACAATTAGGTTTTTATTGGACTTTAGAAGACCAATTTAATTTTTCCCACTATATAGGTCCAACTTTAACTTTTTGGACTATAGAGGCCCAGTTTCATTTTTTGGACTTTAGAGGCCCAAATACATTTATTCGACTTTAGAAGACCAATTAAATTTTTCGACTTTAGGGTTACAACAATTAGGTTTTTATTGGACTTTAGAAGACCAATTTAATTTTTCCCACTATATAGGTCCAAGCTTAATTTTTTGGACTATAGAGGCCTAATTTAATTTTTTGGACATTAGAGCCCCAAATACATTTAATCGACTTTAGAAGACTAATTTTATTTATTCGACTTTAGAGACACACCAATTAGGTTTTTATTGGACTTTAGAAGACCAATTTAATTATTCCCACTATATAGGTCCAAATTTAATTTTTTGGACTATAGAGGCCCAATTTCATTTATTGGACTTTAGAGCCCCAAATACATTTATTCGACTTTAGAAGACCTATTTTATTTCTTCGACTTTAGAGACACAACAATTAGGTTTTTATTGGACTTTAGAAGACCAATTTAATTTTTCCAACTACATAGGTCCAAGTTTAATTTTTTGGACTATAGAGGACCAGTTTCATTTTTTGGACTTTAGAGCCCCAAATACATTTATTCAACTTTAGAAGACCAATTTTATTTCTTCGACTTTAGAGACACAACAATTAGGCTTTTATTGGACTTTAGAAGACCAATTTAATTTTTTCCACTATATAGGTCCAAGTTTAATTTTTTGGACTATAGAGGCCAAATTTTATTTTTTGGACTTTAGAACCCCAAATACATTTATTCGACTTTAGAAGACAAATTTTATTACTTCGACTTTAGAGACACAATAATTAGGTTTTTATTGGACTTTAGAATACCAATTTAATTATTCCCACTATATAGGTCCAATATTAATTTTTTGGACTATAGAGACCCAATTTCATTTTTTGGACTTTAGTGCCCCAAATACATTTATTCGACTTTAGAAGACCAATTTTATTTCTTCGACTTTAAGTATTCAAGAATTTGCTTTTTATTGGACTTTAGAAGACCAATTTAATTTTTCCCACTATATAGGTCCAAGCTTAATTATTTTGGACTATAGAGGCCCAATTTAATTTTTTGGACATTAGAGCCCCAAATACATTTAATCGACTTTAGAAGACCAATTTTATTTATTCGACTTTAGAGACACAACAATTAGGTTTTTATTGGTCTTTAGAAGACCAATTTAATTATTCCCACTATATAGCTCCAAATTTAATTTTTTGGACTATAGAGACCCAATTTCATTTTTTGGACTTTAGAGCCCCAAATACATTTATTCGACTTTAGAAGACCAATTTTATTTCTTCGACTTTAAGTATTCAAGAATTAGCTTTTTATTGGACTTTAGAAGACCAATTTAATTTTTCCCACTATATAAGTCCAAGTTTAATTTTTTGGACTATAGAGGCCCAATTTAATTTTTTGGACTATAGAGGCTCAATTTCATTTTTTAGACTTTAGAGCCCCAGATACATTTATTCGACTTTAGAAGACCAATTTTATTTCTTCGACTTTAGAGACACAATAATTTAGTTTTTATTGGACATTAGAAGACCAATTTAATTTTTCCCACTATATTGGTCCAACTTTAACTTTTTGGACTATAGAGGCCCAGTTTCATTTTTTGGACTTTAGAGCCCCAAATACATTTATTCGACTTTAGAGGACCAATTTTATTTCTTCGACTTTAGGGTTTCAACAATTAGGTTTTTATTGGACTTTAGAAGACCAATTTAATTTTTCCCACTATATAGGTCCAACTTTAACTTTTTGGACTATAGAGGCCCATTTTCATTTTTTGGACTTTAGAGGCCCAAATACATTTATTCGACTTTAGAAGACCAATTTAATTTTTCGACTTTAGGGTTTCAATAATTAGGTTTTTATTGGACTTTAGAAGACCAATTTAATTTTTCCCACTATATAGGTCCAAGCTTAATTTTTTGGACTATAGAGGCCCAATTTAATTTTTTGGACATTAGAGCCCCAAATACATTTAATCGACTTTAGAAGACCAATTTTATTTATTCGACTTTAGAGACACAACAATTAGGTTATTATTGGACTTTAGAAGACCAATTTAACTATTCCCACTATATATGTCCAAATTTAATTTTTTGGACTATAGAGGCCCAATTTCATTTTTTGGACTTTAGAGCCCCAAATACATATATTCGACTTTAGAAGACGAATTTTATTTCTTCGACTTTAGAGACACAACAAATAGGTTTTTATTGGACTTTAGAAGACCAATTTAATTTTTCCAACTACATAGGTCCAAGTTTAATTTTTTGGACTATAGAGGACCAGTTTCATTTTTTGGACTTTAGAGCCCCAAATACATTTATTCGACTTTAGAAGACCAATTTTATTTCTTCGACTTTAGAGACACAACAATTAGGCTTTTATTGGACTTTAGAAGACCAGTTTAATTTTTCCCACTATATAGGTCCAAGTTTAATTTTTTGGACTATAGAGGCCAAATTTTATTTTTTGGACTTTAGCACCCCAAATACATTTATTCGACTTTAGAAGACAAATTTTATTTCTTCGACTTTGGAGACACAATAATTAGGTTTTTATTGGACTTTAGAATACCAATTTAATTATTCCCACTATATAGGTCCAATATTAATTTTTTGGACTATAGAGACCCAATTTCATTTTTTGGACTTTAGTGCCCAAATACATTTATTCGACTTTAGAAGACCAATTTTATTTCTTCGACTTTAGAGACACAACAAATAGGTTTTTATTGGACTTTAGAAGACCAATTTAATTTTTCCAACTACATAGGTCCAAGTTTAATTTTTTGGACTATAGAGGACCAGTTTCATTTTTAGGACTTTAGAGCCCCAAATACATTTATTCGACTTTAGAAGACCAATTTTATTTCTTCGACTTTAGAGACACAACAATTAGGCTTTTATTGGACTTTAGAAGCCCAATTTAATTTTTCCCACTATATAGGTCCAAGTTTAATTTTTTGGACTATAGAGGCCAAATTTTATTTTTTGGACTTTAGAACCCCAAATACATTTATTCGACTTTAGAAGACAAATTTTATTTCTTCGACTTTAGAGACACAACAATTAGGTTTTTATTGGACTTTAGAAGACCAATTTAATTTTTCCAACTATATAGGTCCAAGTTTAATTTTTTTGACTATAGAGGACCAGTTTCATTTTTTGGACTATAGAGCCCCAAATACATTTATTCGACTTTAGAAAACCAATTCTATTTCTTTGACTTTAGAGACACAACAATTATGTTTTTATTGGACTTTAGAAGACCAATTTAATTATTCCCACTATAACGGTCCAAATTTAATTTTTTGGACTATAGAGGCCCAATTTCAGTTTTTGGACTTTAGAGCCCCAAATACATTTATTCGACTTTAGGAGACCAATTTTATTTCTTCGACTTTAGAGACACAACAATTAGGTTTTTATTGGTCTTTAGAAGACCAATTTAATTATTCCCACTATATAGCTCCAAATTTAATTTTTTGGACTATAGAGACCCAATTTCATTTTTTGGACTTTAGAGCCCCAAATACATTTATTCGACTTTAGAAGACCAATTTTATTTCTTCGACTTTAAGTATTCAAGAATTAGCTTTTTATTGGACTTTAGAAGACCAATTTAATTTTTCCCACTATATAAGTCCAAGTTTAATTTTTTGGACTATAGAGGCCCAATTTAATTTTTTGGACTATAGAGGCTCAATTTCATTTTTTAGACTTTAGAGCCCCAGATACATTTATTCGACTTTAGAAGACCAATTTTATTTCTTCGACTTTAGAGACACAATAATTTAGTTTTTATTGGACATTAGAAGACCAATTTAATTTTTCCCACTATATTGGTCCAACTTTAACTTTTTGGACTATAGAGGCCCAGTTTCATTTTTTGGACTTTAGAGCCCCAAATACATTTATTCGACTTTAGAGGACCAATTTTATTTCTTCGACTTTAGGGTTTCAACAATTAGGTTTTTATTGGACTTTAGAAGACCAATTTAATTTTTCCCACTATATAGGTCCAACTTTAACTTTTTGGACTATAGAGGCCCATTTTCATTTTTTGGACTTTAGAGGCCCAAATACATTTATTCGACTTTAGAAGACCAATTTAATTTTTCGACTTTAGGGTTTCAATAATTAGGTTTTTATTGGACTTTAGAAGACCAATTTAATTTTTCCCACTATATAGGTCCAAGCTTAATTTTTTGGACTATAGAGGCCCAATTTAATTTTTTGGACATTAGAGCCCCAAATACATTTAATCGACTTTAGAAGACCAATTTTATTTATTCGACTTTAGAGACACAACAATTAGGTTTTTATTGGACTTTAGAAGACCAATTTAACTATTCCCACTATATATGTCCAAATTTAATTTTTTGGACTATAGAGGCCCAATTTCATTTTTTGGACTTTAGAGCCCCAAATACATATATTCGACTTTAGAAGACCAATTTTATTTCTTCGACTTTAGAGACACAACAAATAGGTTTTTATTGGACTTTAGAAGACCAATTTAATTTTTCCAACTACATAGGTCCAAGTTTAATTTTTTGGACTATAGAGGACCAGTTTCATTTTTTGGACTTTAGAGCCCCAAATACATTTATTCGACTTTAGAAGACCAATTTTATTTCTTCGACTTTAGAGACACAACAATTAGGCTTTTATTGGACTTTAGAAGACCAATTTAATTTTTCCCACTATATAGGTCCAAGTTTAATTTTTTGGACTATAGAGGCCAAATTTTATTTTTTGGACTTTAGCACCCCAAATACATTTATTCGACTTTAGAAGACAAATTTTATTTCTTCGACTTTAGAGACACAATAATTAGGTTTTTATTGGACTTTAGAATACCAATTTAATTATTCCCACTATATAGGTCCAATATTAATTTTTTGGACTATAGAGACCCAATTTCATTTTTTGGACTTTAGTGCCCAAATACATTTATTCGACTTTAGAAGACCAATTTTATTTCTTCGACTTTAGAGACACAACAAATAGGTTTTTATTGGACTTTAGAAGACCAATTTAATTTTTCCAACTACATAGGTCCAAGTTTAATTTTTTGGACTATAGAGGACCAGTTTCATTTTTAGGACTTTAGAGCCCCAAATACATTTATTCGACTTTAGAAGACCAATTTTATTTCTTCGACTTTAGAGACACAACAATTAGGCTTTTATTGGACTTTAGAAGCCCAATTTAATTTTTCCCACTATATAGGTCCAAGTTTAATTTTTTGGACTATAGAGGCCAAATTTTATTTTTTGGACTTTAGAACCCCAAATACATTTATTCGACTTTAGAAGACAAATTTTATTTCTTCGACTTTAGAGACACAACAATTAGGTTTTTATTGGACTTTAGAAGACCAATTTAATTTTTCCAACTATATAGGTCCAAGTTTAATTTTTTTGACTATAGAGGACCAGTTTCATTTTTTGGACTATAGAGCCCCAAATACATTTATTCGACTTTAGAAAACCAATTCTATTTCTTTGACTTTAGAGACACAACAATTATGTTTTTATTGGACTTTAGAAGACCAATTTAATTATTCCCACTATAACGGTCCAAATTTAATTTTTTGGACTATAGAGGCCCAATTTCAGTTTTTGGACTTTAGAGACCCAAATACATTTATTCGACTTTAGAAGACCAATTTTATTTCTTCGACTTTAGAGACACAACAATTAGGTTTTTATTGGACTTTAGAAGACCAATTTAATTTTTCCAACTATATAGGTCCAAGTTTAATATTTTTGACTATAGAGGACCAGTTTCATTTTTTGGACTTTAGAGCCCCAAATACATTTATTCGACTTTAGAAGACCAATTTTATTTCTTCGACTTTAGAGACACAACATTTAGGTTTTTATTGGACTTTAGAAGACCAATTTAATTTTTCTCACTATATAGGTCCAAGTTTAATTTTTTGGACTATAGAGACCAAATTTTATTTTTTGGACTTTAGAGCCCCAAATACATTTATTCGACTTTAGAAGACAAATTTTATTTCTTCGACTTTAGAGACACAATAATTAGGTGTTTATTGGACTTTAGAATACCAATTTAATTATTCCCACTATATAGGTCCAATATTAATTTTTTGGACTATAGAGAACCAATTTCATTTTTTGGACTTTAGTGCCCTAAATACATTTATTCGACTTTAGAAGACCAATTTTATTTCTTCGACTTTAAGTATTCAAGAATTAGTTTTTTATTGGACTTTAGAAGACCAATTTAATTTTTCCCACTATATAGGTCCAAGTTTAATTTTTTGGACTATAGAGGTCAAATTTAATTTTTTGGACTATAGAAGCTCAATTTCATTTTTTAGACTTTAGAGCCCCAGATACATTTATTCGACTTTAGAAGACCAATTTTATTTCTTCGACTTTAGAGACACAATAATTTGGTTTTTATTGGACATTAGAAGACCAATTTAATTTTTCCCACTATATAGGTCCAACTTTAACTTTTTGGACTATAGAGGCCCAGTTTCATTTTTTGGACTTTAGAGCCCCAAATACATTTATTCGACTTTAAAAGACCAATTTAATTTTTCGACTTTAGGGTTTCAACAATTAGGTTTTTATTGGACTTTAGAAGACCAATTTAATTTTTCCCACTATATAGATCCAAGCTTAATTTTTTGGACTATAGAGGCCCAATTTAATTTTTTGGACATTAGAGCCCCAAATACATTTAATCGACTTTAGAAGACCAATTTTATTTCTTCGACTTTAGAGACACAAAAATTAAGTTTTTATTGGACTTTAGAAGACCAATTTAATTATTCCCACTATATACCTCCAAATTTAATTTTTTGGACTATAGAGGCCCAATTTCATTTTTTGGACTTTAGAGCCCCAAATACATTTATTCGACTTTAGAAGACCAATTCTATTTCTTTGACTTTAGAGACACAACAATTATGTTTTTATTGGACTTTAGAAGACCAATTTAATTATTCCCACTATATAGGTCCAAAATTTTTTTGGACTATAGAGGCTCAATTTCATTTTTTGGACTTTAGAGCCCCAAATACATTTATTCGACTTTAGAAGACCAATTCTATTTCTTTGACTTTAGAGACACAACAATTATGTTTTTATTGGACTTTAGAAGACCAATTTAATTATTCCCACTATATAGGTCCAAATTTAATTTTTTGGACTATAGAGGCCCAATTTCATTTTTTGGACTTTAGAGCCCCAAATACATTTATTCGACTTTAGAAGATCAATTTTATTTCTTCGACTTTAGAAACACCACAATTAGGTTTTTATTGGACTTTAGAAGACCAACTTAATTTTTCCAACTATATAGGTCCAAGTTTAATTTTTTGGACTATAGAGTACCAGTTTCATTTTTTGGACTTTAGAGCCCCAAATACATTTATTCGACTTTAGAAGACCAATTTTATTTCTTCGACTTTAGAGACACAACAATTAGGTTTTTATTGGACTTTAGAAGACCAATTTAATTTTTCCCATTATATAAGTCCAAGTTTAATTTTTTGGACTATAGAGGCCAAATTTTATTTTTTGGACTTTAGAGCCCCAAATTCATTTATTCGACTTTAGAAGACAAATTTTATTTCTTCGACTTTAGAGACACAATAATTAGGTTTTTATTGGACTTTAGAATACCAATTTAATTATTCCCACTATATAGGTCCAATATTAATTTTTTGGACTATAGAGACCCAATTTCATTTTTTGGACTTTAGTGCCCCAAATACATTTATTCGACTTTAGAAGACCAATTTAATATATGCAATTAAATTTGGTTGCTTAACTGTGGCCACAATTCATCACTAATGAATACTTAGTTGGAAATTTATTCATTATTCCACTAACAAAGACTAAATATCGAATAGAGTGGTCCAAAATAAAGTACACCGTACATGACATTGGAAATGAGTTTTCGCCAATGGCAAACAAAGCAATCACAATACAGCAGACTACTCAATGACAAAATAAATACAAAAGTTGACATCAGGAATTTGAATAAGCCTATAATATATCGAAGTGCTCAAAGGGAAGGGATGATAGATGTTGTATGAGTGCAATTTTGTTGTGTAGCGTTGATAAGACTACTCATATACTGATCAATGAGATTTAAAAATATTTATTTTCCAGTTGATAAGACTACTCATATACTATACACATGTGACCATCATATTTCTATATAAAGGTTACATTAGATATGCTGCTACCAAGCGAAATAAATTCACAAGTTCAAACACTTCTAATATGGTGAAATTGAGGTAGAATAATTTCCTGTATGGCCCGGATTGGGATGTTATTGTTGATACCACTTTCGTAGAGGCTCTCTCTGATCAGGCACTGAATGAGAATTTTCAAGCGTTTGGGTTTGATAACAGTTACGCTATCGAAATTGCACAACTTGCGGTGAACATTTGTTGCAAAAAGGATATTAGCTTCAACAAATGCCATCATCAAACTACAAAATTGCAAAAACGACACAATGTTTTCTCATAGTTGCTTTTTGTACCAGTGTAATTTATGATGAGTCTCCTAACCGAATCTATGCTGATCCTAACGTCTGGCGTAAGATTGTTGAGGTAAGATCTCTTATTTTCCATACATTACAAATTCCCACTTTTTGGTTACTCATATGTTTGTTAATTTTTTTGATAGGCGATTCCTTTTGCTGAAGCTTATGCGGTCTACGGTGATCCGTGTTGGAAGGATTTGAAAGTTTTATTTGGAGATCCTTCTGCTGGTGCATCTCAAAGTGCTGAAATGGTGGAAATCATCGATATTCCATCAGATGAAGATGACAACTCTACTCCTATTTAACCTGATGTGACAAAGGTCATTGACATTGACAGTGATGACAATGATTCAACAGTATCTACTACGGTGAACATAGGGACGAGCTCATCCAACCCAAAAATATATAGGGGGAAGAAGAAAATGAAAGGGACAACCGGACTAGCACTGTGGTCTCGTTTTAAGAAATAATTGTTGTTCCTACATGTAACGACTAATGTGTCCTACCGTGAAGTTTTTGTATATGTTGTTTCCGTTAACAGAATAAGTAGGGCATGTACTAGGATGGAATCGTATGTACTTCATGCTTGTGTTTTATGGTTTAATAGGAAGAACTCGCATGTCTTTGTGTAGTCATTTTCTTGGATTTGGTGTATTAATGAAATATTTGTTTATATTAAGATATTCTATATTTTTTGGGGATACAGATGTAAAGTATTATAATTCAGGAAAATGAATGATAACAGTTAACTTGTAGTTTTAAAGGAATGCGGGTATATAATTTTTTTTAGTATTAATGAATTTGTATTAGTATGTGCATATTATTAATATGAGATGCAAATATACTAGTTTTGCAGGAAAAGTATTAGTTGTTTTAAATGCAGAGTGTTAGTAGTTATAAAGGAATAATATTAGTTTGTTTCACTAATGAACAACTATGACTCTTCCGTGTAAATAAATAATATCCTTGAGTCAAATCAATAAATACTCTTGAGGGAAACAACTAATATCCTTCAATGATTTAGGAATGATCAATTTTCACTCTATACTTTGTCTGTTAATTAATATATGATTCACTGTTGCGTTTAGCGACCGACGTGAGTTATTTCATGCTTAGGATTTAGGATTTTTTGCAAACAAGATGCTTTCATGCCTACGAAACCCATTAAATTAACTTAATACGTGATAATAACCTAAAAAAGTGGTGCTGTAAACAGCGGGAAATTAGAATATTACGACAATAAAATAAAGAATACCATCCCTATCGACACAAAAGACACTCCACTACATAGGATCATTAGGTAAACATAAAAACATCAACATAGTAAACATATTGAAAACAAGACCATCACTTAGATTCAACTGGAGAACGCCACGGTATGCTTAGTAGTCGCCCTTCTTTGACTTGCTAGAAGACGCACCTGACCACTTGCGTACACTTGCCATAGTTTCTTCATCCTCATCAAACAGGTTTCTTCGACTGGAACGATGATCGCGTCCACTTGGCATAGTTTCAACTTCATCATCTGAAATAACAATTGGAACGTTCATTCCATGATGGAGTTTAACAGATGCAGCAGTGCTATCAGTAATGTTGATAAACTCGGTGGGGTTATCATGATTTGCAACTAGATTCCCCTCTTCTGGCCCTAACTCCCCCTCACCAGCAAACAAGTAACGGAGTTTCGTGTATTTTTGCTCTCCTTCATATACATAGGCTTTTGCAAGCTCATTCTCCTGATTTGAACATGAAATTTACAACAAGTTTACTAAGTGGTACAAATTAATTGTTTATAATGCATAAATAAAAACAACAAAAAAGCTGCAAGCCGCTATAAGTCGAGCCAAAATCTTATCAGTAGTTTGGATGGTGTTTGCATCACGATTCCACCACACACGAGGGTGCTCAGTTATTAACTTGAACAAATCGTAACGATTTTCAAGATCAGTTATTCGTTCCATAGCATTGGGCCATGCTAGACTCTTGAGACAAACTTCGTTCACCTTAGCAATAGCAGTAACCATTGCATTAAAGTTGACCTTCCTTCTTCCATATCAACGACCTAATTTTTTTTCAGTGACCAAAGTGTTAATGAACACCTTGTCCATTTCGTAGCTCCAAACCTTATCATAGAAGTAATTTTTCTTGTGGTGTAATTTTGGTAAGATCCATGATGCACAATTGCAAGAGAAATGAAATGAAAAATGACCTTATATAGATGTGAATATGTAATATTTTGTGAATGATCCAAATGAGGCCATCACTTAAAAGATGACAACTCAGTGCTACATAATATTTTCACTGAGTAATCTTAATGACACTACGTAAGAAGACAAACTACTTTTTCAAAAAAGCGTATGAAATGTCAAACCGAGAACAACATACTTGAGATGACTACACAATGATATTAAAATTTCGAAATAATGGTCAGGAATCTGAAAAGTAAAGTTGAAGTTGTACTCATCTTGAAAGAAGTGTTTTCAAAGCAAGCTTTTAATTTTGAAATGACAACTCATATATTTCCTCTTAGGCCTTCTTCATCATAAATATTGAACATGTTGAATATAGCCTTGAATTATTGTATAATTAGCAACTATTGTAACAAAACTACGATTATGGATAAAAGCGAGATACAAGATTGAATGATTCAACATACAATATAATTTTGCAGACAAAAACTTGTATGAGACCGTCTCATGGAATGACACACCACAAATTTGTTGGATTTTTGAGGCACGAATCTAATTTAATTAAATAATAATTATTATTATTAATTCCAATACAGTATTTAATCAACCAACTATAATTGGTAAATTGTCATTACTTGTTGTGTGACCCATAGGCCCTCGTATATTGAGCGATTAGTCAAACTAACGGTCTTAATTGAACCCTAGACAATAAATCAGACATTCTCAATATACGAGGTACGTTGCGAGGAAATCTGTAACTACCTGTAGTATATCGGGCTATTGTGATGTCTTCCTTTCATTCATGAATACTCGATTAAGTCTTGAACATGATGAAGTGTCTATTCAAATAACTTAATCGTATTATCTCAAATTACTAATTGATCAAGTATATCACACTTAGGCACAAAGTCTAAGTTGATGCGCGTCGGCCGACGACTTAGATCCAAATATGATGAGAAGACAAGTATTCTTTCTAAATCCACATTGAGGAATTAATCTTATTCTTGGCTCAACTACCACGCACATATACTTCGTGATGAACCCAATCCATGCCATATCTACCCTTGGAGGGTTCAAGCGTCGGTCATGGTCAAAGTCCACACTGTCGTGCGTATTAACCTCGTAGTAAGTGAGATCTTACTACACTCTCTAAGAGTATGATGCAGATCGCACATCAGTCTCAATTGCATCATCAATATCCCATTCTTCATGATCCTTGATCGGGGCTATTTGAGGATCATACTTAAGTCATCTGAGTTCTCACTCACTCAATGACAGTAGTGGTTCATGGGAACACAAATAAGAATATATGCAAACAATCAAACATGCTTGGTCAGAAAAGTGTAACGTCATACATTTAATATTAAACAAATAATAATATTAAACCTACTATGAATACTATCTTAGTATTATGTCATTTCGATGGATTGTCTCTAGGACACTAACACTAACAAAATTAACGCCTACCTTTACCAAAGTGTTAATGAATCAATGCACTAGTTTTATTGACATTATTAACGTTATATTGTTGTACCATTTAACATTCTCTCTAATTTAAAATACTTTGTTCACCAACTACTAAGTTAACCCACCATATATTTTACTTATTTTTTTTATTTTGCTTAATGTGCCCCCTAAAATTTACAACTATAACCTTAATATAATAATTATATCATTCACTAAATATACACACCCACCAATTTAATATTAAAAATAACATATCAACACTTTCATTTTTTTTTACAGTGCCGACCACACGAACCACCATCACCAACCTTATTTTCTTTATTTATTCCCTTCATTTTCATGGTGTACCAATTTAAAGAAGAAAAAAATTAATCTGTTAAATTGTGTCTATATGGTTTATATTTTAATGATCATAACCCTTTTTTTTTTCTTTAATGGTGTAATTTTGGTATTATCTATCTATCTATATATATATATATATATATATATATATATATATATATATATATATATATATATAAATAGAAGTGGGGAGAGAGAAAAAGTTGTTATTGTTGGAGCATGTGAAGTCTATTTGTGCGTGGTGCAATGGTGAATCACACTCTCCATTAAAAAGAGTGGATTAACTTTACTATTTTAATTTTTATTTTGAATCAATAGTATCAAAATTCTTAAGTATCAAATTAATTATCTTCTGAACATTTTTATTTAATATATAATGCACATATAAAAAGAAAAGTAATATTTTTTTTAAAGTGTGTTTTATTGACTTTAACTATATAAGATGAATTGAATTTAAATAATTTTTATTTAGACTACATAAGTTTTGTTAAATATTAAAATCATTTTCTGAATTTTACTATTCGTAAATCATTTTATGAATTTTAGCATTTGTTGTGAATTTAGTACATAATTGAAAATTGTATAATTAATTAAATAATTATAATGCTCACATATATACAATATAATCTATACATATTAATTGGATTATAGATTAAATAAATTTAATTTAAACATTTTATATAAATTATTATACGATCTCGCATTTAAAATTTATAATATTCAATCCGTGCATCATGTTGGTGACCTTTTTATGATCAAGATGATTAGTGGCTGTTTTTGCTAAGAAAGATCATCAAACAAGAACTAAGATCATGGAATTTAACTAAGTAATGCTCAAGAAATAATTTTGCAAGAGTTTTGTTATCTTATTGAATTGTTCTCCCCTTTTCATGTACATGAAGGGAGTATTTATAGACATACAAAGAGGTCATGTGTCACCATCTTGGTGGTTTAACCATTGGATCTTTGCCAAGTATTAGGACACTTGTACAACATCTACACTATTGCTCATTGGATGGGTGCTAAGTGTTAAGACACTTGGACCATATCTAAGCTAGTGACTCTTGGAGTTCCCAATGTTGTACTTGGTATTTGGCATTACTTAGATGCTCTCGATGGTGACCGGTTGCTCGCTTGTACGTCTTCGCTGGATGTGATCCTTTGCATTCCAAGTTGTTCGCTCCTTGCTTGGGGTCGCTTACAATGTTGTTCGTTTCATTACGAATCTGTTCGCCCGATTTGCTCTTGGTTTGAACCGTTTGCACATATGTCCGCCAAGTTGTATTTGGTTCGAACTTTGCAAAGCTGCTCGCCCAATCCTGTTTGCCACATTAGGGTTCCTCTACAAATCTGTTCGCTCCACAAAGCTGCTAGCTCCTTTCATTTATTATCCCGTTATCAAGTTTAATGGTAACTGTTTCGTTTATTAATCACTCCACTGTTCGCCCACCAACACATCACACGGGAGAAACACTAGTCTATATATATATAAAAGTAGAAGTGAAGATGTAACGCCCCGAATCCAAGACACATAATTGTCTCAGATTCGAGGTGCCACTTGTGACTAAAATCCGAACTATAAAATTTTTTTATATAAAAAGAGATAATAAAATAGAGATGAGTTTTATGCAGCGAAAGAATGAGTAGAATAATTATCATAATATATCTCACACATATATAAAGCTTAATATCATTAGTAACATTTTATTAAAGCGGGGAACTCCGTGTCGTCTCTATTACTGTCCTTGCTCCACGAAATCATAATCTGCAAGGGTTGTAAAAAGGGGGCGTGAGATTTGAATTCTCACGTATAAGTGATTTGCAACGTCATGGGATTGGTAAATCCGAAATATGTTAAATTATACTCATTAATAAAGTAATTAATTTATTTAAGCAGTTGACATAATAATACGAACGTCATATATCACAGAAGTAACAAGCTCACGTAATAATTAATTGGGCATGACATGTTTCACATTCACATAATGGATATATCACAAGTTTAATTCACAGTAAGGGACAAAGCCCAAAATCGTTTTCAAGTATCGGCCCAATTTGCCAAAATCATTTTCAACACATTGTAAATCTCCCCCAAACCATTTCTCACCAACAAATCATTCCTTCATGTGACCATGAATCTGAATTATTATCACTCATGATCACCACAAATAATATCATTGACCATGAATCTGACCTATTGTCACTCATGGCCATACGTGTCAATCCACAAACAAAACTTCTCAATGATTACTCGATTTCCTCTTTCTAATAAAAATTGTCATTTCAAATTGTGGGGAGAATTCACATAATTCGTACTTGTATAAATTCATGCTCACAAAATGCCCTTTATCATGCAATGGTGCTCGATTTAAATAAAACAATAGACATATTGTATCATATATAAGTATACCACGTAATTCAAATATTTATATTATAAGGATACATTTATGTTGGATTAGTTGTTTTAGATTGATTTAGTCGAGTTCAGAGTATACCAGCACAACGTATTATAAGCAGATCAATCAACAGATCATCACCCACCTCTTAACTTTAAAGCTAAGTTACAACTGTCTTGAAATTCTTTCGGATGATAACTTGCATTGTAGAGACGTCCCGAGAGTGATATGTTAACAGACTGTCGGATCCCTCGTGCGTATTTTGATTAGCACAGAATCCTAATACGAAATTATCTGATTAATAAATGACTCTTGGATTATTGAAAAGGCCTAGAAGTACGTGTTACGAATGAGGAAGTTGTTGTCTTATAAACTTGTATATTTTTATTAATAAAGTATACAGATCGAAATCCTTAATTTAAACTTGAATATTTAATTCCTCGTTGTTGGTGATCAATTTTTATTGGATGGATTAGTGACTGTTTAGGTTCGGTTTAATGATCATCAAGCAATTACGTGTGATTGGTTACCACCGTAAATGGTAAATCGAGGGTCGGGTTATGAACTTGTAAATATGAAAATCGAAATCGTGATAATTTCGTATGTGTGTGTTTTGGGAGTGTTTATGAATTTGAACTTGTATTTCTTAAGCTGGAGAACAACTATTTATAGGGACTAGCAAGCATGAGGTGTTCCTGACTCTTGGTCTCCCTTGCCTGCATGCTTGACATGTGTCCTTTGACTCTAGTTTGACCTTATCTAAGCTAAATATTAGTTACAAAGTCTTCTTTGATCTTATCTCGGACTTCATTGTTGTTCATCCATATCAGTTTAAATCGATCCTGGATTGTTCTTTCATAGAAGTTGTTCGCCGTTTGGGTGTATGGCTCAGAAGTTGTTCACCTTTGTGTCTTGCACAGATTGACTTTGGGATCTTAGTCCTCTGTTCGTCAACATACACCTCTTAGGCTGACAACGGTAACACTTTTACCACTGTTGTTCGTCATTATTGGCTTGGTGGGGGGTCCATATTTGGTCTTTGGTCTTTTAACCTCTTCGCCAATATCTTGTTCGTCGGTTTAGTTGTTCGTCAGTTTGTACACTCCCTGGATTGATTTACGCACCCCCATCTTGATTTTCTTTGTTAATTCTGGATTGATTCTTCGTAATCCCTATTTTGGTCGTAATCTTTGTTCGCCTATAATTGATAGATGTTCGCCTATCAACAATTGCCCCCTATCCTGGCTATATGTTGCCCCAGCCGAGCAACTTCGTGGCGAGCAACTGTAGTTAGGATATTATACTGGTGAGGATTTGGACGAACATCTTTGGATTGGGCGATCAACTTTGGGTCTGCCTCTTCACCTTCCCACGATCTGGGGGAATGTACGAGGATGACGTGAGCAGCATGATTGCGCGCCGCTCACGCGCGACCAATCCGAGGTCACGCGCCCATACAATTGCGCATAAGTCCTCCAATTTTTGAACTTGGTCGAAATTGACCCCGTTTTTCTTCAATTAAGTCCATATTTTGTAGGAAATTATGCTCTGTACCCCGTTTTTGCTTGGGGTATAAATAGGAGGGGGAAACAAATTTTTCCCACTTTTTCATCTCTTGCTACAGTGCTCCGGTGATTCTTCCTTCTCCGGCGATTCCAAGCTTCTCCGACGTCTGTTTTTCCATTATTTGGCTCCAAACTCTACTCCCCAGGTAGTCATTTTTCTTATTTCATCTTTTTAGTTCCTTTTTTCTTTGAAAAGCCTTCATCGCCACCATGTGGGATCGCGCGCCACCGTCTTCTCCGACGAAACGCCGCCGTCTGGTTCTTCTTCTCCCTTTTCCTTCCATGTCTTCGCACTCGAGCAACAAATCCGAGGAGACTCTTGATCCACTTTTCCCAATCGCGGCCCCCATCGATCAACCTCCCTTCGAGACTTCCCCAGCGTCAGATCCTCACGTTGATTCGGTGGTTCGTTCAGTTGAGGATACTGGTGCGCGCCCATCTGGGAGGGAAATAGTGGTCGCGGCGAGCAGAAATTCAGAAGGAGGTTCTTCATCTAGTGCCGAATCAGAAGACCCCTTTTTTGACGAACTTACTCGTGAATTTTTGGAAGGGATAGGGTTCCCATCTCCAAGGATGATGGAAAACGAGATCCCAACCGGAGTTGCTCGGCCTTTTGAATGGCGAGCATATGCTGAGGAGCATGCGAACAGATTTCCTCGCCCCGAACGACAAATAATAGATTTGGTGAAGACCGAGTACCAGGCGAGCAAGATCAAAAGCGTTGTTCGCGAGTATGAGTTGGACTCGATCCGGGAGACCTATAAGATCCCCTATGATATTCATATGTGGGTTCCCCGGAGGAAAGAGAGAGCTGATCGCCCCCCTCCAGGATGCACGACGATCAATATTCATACCCTGATCGCTGGATTGAAACTGCCTCTTCCACCCATTGTTGGTCGCTTCCTAGAGGCGACCAACCTTGCCATCACCCAAATCACCCCAATTGGATGGATGAACTTATTGGGGACGATGTGTTTGTTCGCATTAGAGGGGTACGTTGATCGTATAACTGCAGAGGAGATCAACTACCTTATGACGATCACGAGATGTCCCCCTGGAGAGGAAGGTTACTTTTATCTCAAGGCCAGGACTGGATTGAAGATGGTGGAGGGGGTGCCGAACAAAATTCGCGATTGGAAACAACACTTCTTCTTCATCAGGGGTGATTGGCGAGCATCTTCTGTCCACACGGTGGTGATGGACGAATAAATTCCCCTGCCTCTTATGGAAAATTTAAACGTAAGCCTATTTTCTTGTTCGTCCTTGAACTGTACTGTTCTAATTTAACTTTTCTTGTTTGTTCGTAGGCCCTCGTTTACCTAAGTGGAACTCGGAGGAAGAAGAGATCGGCTCAGAGTTCCTATTCACCTCCTGCTTGGTCGGCCTCCGTAATATATCGGAAAGGACCACTGAGTATTTGCGTGAGGGAAAGTGCCTGAGAGCTGCTCGCCTGCTTACGTACCCCCATCACTTGGAAGCTCAAGCTGAGGTGCCCCCAGGTACGTAAATTTCTAACTCCTAAAATCAACTTTTCTCGTCATTTGACTTTTACAACTTGCTCGTCTAACTTTTTTTTTTTTAGCCGAGCAAGTCACTGTTGCTGTCCCACCTTGTTTTGCCCTCTTGGAGCATAGAGTCTTTGAGATGGCGCCTCCAAAGGGACGGAAAAGGAGGGGTGACCCGCCCACCAAAGTTCTGGCGATGACGAACAAAGCCGAGGGAGCCAAGGTTCTGCGACCAGCTGCTCCCCCTGGTCCTGCTCAGCCACCTTCTCCAATTTCTCCTCCTCGCGTGGGGAAGCGTTTGAAGAAAGCTGATGGGACTCCATTGGCTCATGATGTCCCCGTTGGTGGCAAGGGGAAGGAGAAGGTAGGCCACAGTCATTCTCGTCCTGAGGGGGATGCTGTTCGCCGCTCCACTGAGCCTGCAGAAAAAGCAGGCAAAGCGGGCAAGGATTCCACTTCTGGCCGCGGCCTCGAGGACCTCACCCATCTGGGTTGGGATGATCGGAAATTTAAGGAGTAAGTCTACCCCTGCCTTTGCCGAGCAAGATTCATTTTTATTTTTATTTTTCTATGTATCATTTTCTTTCTTGTTCGCAGATATCGTGCTGACGATCATCCCGGTCGAGCAAGTGTTGTACATCAGTACGCTTGCTCGAAGACTCCCGTCGACATAAGGGAGATTCCTGGCGACCATGTTCGCAGAGCGACAGAGCTGGTCGCCCGAGCCTGGACGCGCCCTTTGGACAAGGCTGTTTTTCAACAGGGGCTGGTGGACAACGTCCATCTCTCCATGATGCTCCATGCTAATGGTCTTGTCACGGTCCAGAGGGTGATGGCCCAGATCGCCGAGCAAGAAGATGCTGCTCGCCGCTATGCGAGTACTGCTCGACAGCTTACGGAGGAGAAAGATGGCCTGGTCGGCCAATACGAGGCTAAAATTGCTTGCCTCAACAACCAGATCAATGTTTTGATTGATACTGAAAAGAAGCACCTTGAAGAATTTCAGGGCATGTCTGGTGAGTTGAGGGGCAAGAGGCCATGCTCGGCGAGGGGGAGAAAAAATTGTCCGCGGCCGAACAAGAGATTGCCGAGCTCAAAGCTGAAAACGCTCGTCTTCGGGAGGCAGAAGCCAACCTCTTCACGCGCGAGCAACTTGTAGAGGAAGTTCAGGCTTGGACTGGCCCCATTTCCAACCTTGGATATATCTGCGCCTATGCGGACAGCATCCGCACGGCCGATGCTTATGACTTCAAGGATCTGGTGGAGAAAATGGGTAAAGATTTATCCGAGTTTATTGAACATTATCCGCCGCCGAACAACATTGAAATCCAGCTGGCGGACTTGGCTGAATTAGGGGTTAAACTCGACAACTTGACCCCAGCATTGTTGTCACTCATCCTCCGCCTCCAGTTGACGAGGGCGAGCAAGAAGAAGAGGCGGCTGTCGCTGACGATCAAAATGCTAAAGAGGCGGAGGATAAGGCAGCTGAAGACCTGGCCCGAGATATGATCGTTGATCCTCCCGCCGAGCAAACTCAAGACCCTTCTCCTGCCGAGCAGCAATAGTTCCTAGGACTTAGCTTTTTTCTTTTCATTTTCTTTGTAATAGTTGTTCGTTCCTTTTTGTAGTACTTGACTTCTAGGATCATTGTACTATTTTTTAGGCTTAATGCCATTTAATTGATGAAATGTATTTCTCATGTTCGCTCATTTTCTTTATATGTTAATTGCCTTTACATTTTTGTCAATGCCTTTGCAATTATAACATATAGTATTGGGCTTTTGTTCGAATTGAACTTTGCCTTTAGTGGAATCAGGGTTCAACCTTAGGTTCTGTTCATTTTAAAAAACGAACAACCTTTAAGTGGCTTTGGTCTTTAGGTTCTGTCCATTTTAAAAATGAACAACCTTAAATCGGACTTGTACCTCGAGCTTTTGGACTTTTCCTTTTGACGAACAACTACTATATTTACATAATGAAAAATTTACAAATGCTAAAAGACTGTTCGTCACTAACAAATATAATCTAACGAACAACTTTGAACATTAACTAAAACATGCTCGCTTATAAAATTTTTGCCGAGCAACTCTGTCTATAACTAAAAGATGAAACAACACTAAACTATACAATGTGCCGAACAACTTTAAACTCTATACTTAGCAAAATTTTCAAAAAATTAGGCAAGTTTTTGGTTTGCCTTACTTGATTCACTGGCCCCCCAAGACATTTGTTCGCCCAATTAAAAATTTGTTCGTCTCATTGATAGTACTTCTTCAGATGTACAACATTCCAGGAGTATTGGGCCGGCTTGCCTTCCATATCTTCAATATCGTATACACCATTAACGAATTTTTCCGTTATACGATACGGGCCCTCCCAAGTTGGTCCCAATACACCTGGAGGTTGGGCGAGCAACTTTCTTAGAACCGTATCTCCAACTCTGAATTCCCTGATTTTAACATGGGAATTATAATAGCGTTCTGCTCGCTGTTTATAGGTAGTATTTTTTAGCTCAGCATTTAGTCTTTTTTCCTCGAGCAAATCCATTTCTGTAGCTAGAGCAGAGTTGTTCGCCTGCTCATTAAAGTTGGTCGTCCGGTATGTGTTGGTCTTTAACTCGATTGGTATTACAACCTCTGTTCCAAAAGCCATTGCAAAAGGTGTTTCTCCGGTGCTTGACCTGGGAGAAACTCTGTATGCCCACAAGACTTCCGGGAGCTCTTCGGACCAACTACTCTTGCTCTCCACCAGCCGTACCTTCAACGTATGCTTGATAATCTTGTTTACAGCCTCAACTTGTCCATTTGATTGGGGATGGTAGGGCGTAGAGTAATATTTTTTGATCCCCCACTTTGTACAGAAATCCCTCAACTCTTTTCCATCAAACTGCGGACCATTGTCTGTCACGATGGTTTGTGGAACTCCAAAACGACAGACAATGTTCTTCCAGATGAAGTTGATCATTTTCTGCTGAGTGATTTTTACCATGGCTTCTGCTTCTGCCCATTTTGTATAATAGTCGACTGCCATAACGGCAAATCGAACTCCTCCAACTCCCGCTGGGAAAGGACCAATAATGTCCATCCCCCATCTAGCAAATGGCCACGGGCTATAAACTGATACAAGCTGTTGGGCCGGGGTATGAATATTTGGGGCAAAAATTTGACATTGATGGCAAGTCTTCGCTTTCTTGATTGCGTCTTGACGTAAAGTTGGCCAATAATAGCCTTGTCTGATAGTTTTGTATGCCAAAGCTTGCCCCCCAGTATGATTTCCGCATACTCCAGCATGTATTTCTTCGAGTATTGCTCGTCCTTGCCCCCTAGGCAAACATTTGAGAAGTGGGATTGATATTCCCCTTTTGTAAAGCTGCTCGCCCACCAGCGTATATCTGGCGGCTTGCTTTGTTAGCTTGGCAGCTTCAAAAGGGTTGTTTGGTTTTTCTCCACTTTTCAAGTATTTGACTATACTTGTTCTCCAGTCTTCTTCTTCACTGGTTTGATCGTCAAGTTGGTTGACATTATAACTCGTTGTTGATGGGTCATTCATCTTTGTAATTATAATATCTGCCAGCTCTGCAGGCCCTTCGCTTGTTGCTAGTCGGGCCAACGCATCTGCTTGAGTGTTGCTCGTCCTTGGGATTTGTTCAATGAATACTTGGTCTAACAAGGACATCAGGTGAGCAACAATCCGTTGATATTCAATCATATGGCCGTCCTTCGCCTCATATTCACCTCGGACCTGGTTCACAATCAATTGTGAATCACCGAATATTTGCAGCCGTCTGACACCTACTGCCAGGGATAGATGGAGACCAGCAATGAGAGCTTCATACTCGGCTTCGTTGTTGGTTGCCATAAAGCCAAATCTGATTGCCGAAGTGAATACTTGTCTGGCTGGACTGATTAGAACCACTCCTGCCCCAGAGGCTATGTTAGTCGAAGATCCGTCAACATAAAGATGCCAGGGGTGATCAAGTCCTCTCGTCGGATCTGGTGGGAAGGTCAGTTCGACTATAAAGTCGGCTAACGCTTGCCCTTTGATCGTTGTTCGAGGAGCATAGGTCACCCCGAATTGGCTAATCTCCAGCGACCATTTTAGTAGACGACCAGCTGTGTCGGGGCGATGGAGAATTTGTCTGAGTGGGAAAGTTGTTAGCACTTCAACTTGATGATAAAAAAAGTATGGCCGTAACTTTCTCACACTCATGACTAGCGCGTATGCCAGCTTCTCGGTTGGGGAGTATTTGATCTCCGCCTCATGCAAAGCTTGGCTGACGTAGTAGATAGGTTGATGGAATTTGCCGTCTTTCCGTACTAGAATGGAGCTGATGGCCACTTCCGACGCTGCCAAGTATAAATATAGCTTTTCTCCTGGGACGGGTTTTGAGAGGATTTTTACATCTTCCAGGTAGTCTTTGAGTTGGTCGAACGCCTTTTGACATTTGTTAGTCCATGTGAACTGTCCTTTCTTGATGGCTTCAAAGAATGGACGACATTTGTTCCCCGATCTGGATATGAACCGGTTTAGTGCTGCTAGACATCCCGTGAGTCTTTGCACTTCTTTTATTGAACGTGGTGGTTGCATATCCACTATGGCTTTAACTTTTGTTGGATTAGCCTCAATTCCCCGTTGACTAACAAGATGACCCAAGAATTTGCCTGAATGAACTCCAAAGCTGCTCTTCTTCAGATTCAGCTTCATGTTGTATTGTCGAAGAATTTCGAACACTTGGGTCAAGTGTTGGAGATGGTCTTCTTTACGGGGACTTTTGACTACAATGTCATCAACATAGACTTCTACTGTATCTCCAATTTGCTGGTCGAACATTTTGTTCACCAGTCTTTGATAAGTTGCACCGGCGTTGATGAGGCCAAAGGGCATTCTTTTCCAACACAGCAAGTTTTTATTTGTATAAAATGTTGTGTTCTCTTGATCATCTGGATGCATCAGAATTTGATGGTACCCGGCAAAGGCATCCATGAATGTTAGCATTTCATGACCTGCAGTGCTGTCCACCAATTGGTCAATGTGAGGAAGAGGAAAGTTGTCCTTTGGGCATGCTGCATTCAGATCTGTAAAATCTATGCATAGCCTCCAGGACCCGTTTGGCTTTCTTACAAGGACTGGGTTTGCTACCCATTGTGGACAGAGAGCTTGTCGGATTAGGTTATTGTCTAACAACTTCTTTACTTTTTCATTTAAGGCCTGATACTTGTCTGGGCCGTATTTCCGTCGTTTTTGATGGACGGGCCTCTTTGCTTGGTTGATGTTTAGTTTGTGGCAAGCATGTTTCAGATCTATTCCCACCATGTCTGCATGAGACCAAGCAAAGACATCTAGATTTTTACAGAGGAATTCTTTCATTCGGGATCTATAAGGCTCAAGGAGCTCAGATCCTATGTATAATTCAAGATCCTCGTTTTCAGGATTAACTTTGAACGCTTCCAGTTCTTCAACTGGAGTTGCTTGTCGTTTTTGTCCTTTCCAACGAGGGTCAAGTACTGGTCCCTCTGGATTGAAATCATTTTTGATGTTCATGGGCTCTGCTCCCAGGCGGGGTTCTAGATCGTCTGTTGGTTCCGACCCATTGTTGTTAGTCAAAATCTGGCCCTCCAAGTC
Organism: Ballota nigra; assembly: GCA_947034835.1. Classification (NCBI taxonomy): domain Eukaryota; kingdom Viridiplantae; phylum Streptophyta; class Magnoliopsida; order Lamiales; family Lamiaceae; genus Ballota; species Ballota nigra. Next base: position 29,213,670 of record OX344728.1, on the reverse strand, counting down.
ACTTGCTGGACGTTGCTCGCCACCACCCCTGTGTTGTTCGCCAGGTGGAAGTTCTCTCTGGGTGGTGATGAGTTGTTCATCCAGCACTTGCTCGTCCGAATGTTGTTCGTCCGTATCCATGTGGTCATCTTCTATGTCCATCATGTTCTCCAATATTGATGGTTCATCAACTGGATAGCTGGTGGTGGCTTCCATCATGGATACTTGCGCATGTTTTGCTTGCAGTTGTAAGAGGCATTCCCGAGCCTTTCTTTGATCTCCTTTAACTGTGCCTGCTCCACTTGCTGTTGGAAACTTCAAGCAATAATGGTAAGTTGAACAGGCAGCTTTAAATTCATTCAAAAAAGGTCGACCAAGGAACCCATTATAGGTCGATTCCTGGTCTACGACCAAGAAATCTACCATTCTTGTAATATTCTTTTTGGGTTCCTCGATCGTTACAAGTTGTACAAGCAAAGAAATTTCTCCCAACGGGACTGTTACTGCATTTCCAAAGCCTAGGATTCTATGGTTTGAGTCCCGGATGTGGGCTGAAAAGTCCCCAAGTTTATCGAGTGTACTTTTGAACAAGATGTTGGTATAGGCTCCAGTGTCTACCAACAATCTATGGACTCGAGTCCCCATAATCTTTGCGCAGATTACGAGTGAATCGTTATGTGGAGTCAAAACTCCTTCAAGATCTTTTTCAGTAAAAGTCAACTCCGCCGTCTGCATGATAGATGGCTTGACCCCCATTTCTTGGACTTGATCGATTGCTCGTAATTCAGCCTTTCTCTTTCGGTTAGAGATTGGTGGCCGTCCATCAGAACATCCTCCTGCGGGACCTGCAGGTTCCATCATATACAAATCTTCCAATGGACGAGTAGGAATGGCAGGAACTGGTCGTGCCGGCTTATTGTTCTTCTGGGGTTGATCATCTTCGTCCTCAGAGTTGTTCTTCCGGACTCTTTTTCCGGGTTGTCTTTTGACAAAGTCGGAGAGCTTTCCGTCCTCGTAGAAACGCCAGAGTTGTTTGAGCAAATCTCTACATTCACTCGTAAAGTGCCCCACACTTTGATGGTAGGCACAATACTTGTTAGGGTTGAGTTTGCCAGTATCTTGACGAATTTTTCGGGGAGGGGAGAGCAACTCCTTATCCTTCACATTCTCATAAACAGTATCGACTGACACTGTTAGCACTTGGTTCAATTTCTCTTTGAGTTCTGTCCCTTCAGTGAACGCCTTCATATTTTTAGGGACTCGATAGCTTGTTGCGTCAGGTTTCTTGTTGTTCTCCTTGGGGTCGGCTTTGTTCTCTCCCAAGTTTGACTGCAGGGCCTCATGCATAGAAATGAATATGCCGGCCTGATTTCTAAACTCGGCGTAGCTTCTTGGGCACTTCAGATGTACCTCTTTCCATAGCTTTGACCCTTTCTTCAGTCCTGCCATAATGGCAACAATTTTTGTATCCTCGCTGACGGGCTCACCCTCCAACAACACCTTGTCGAACCTTTCCATGAATGCTCGATCTGATTCGTCGTCATTTTGTTTTAGGTCTGACAACCGGTGTTTCTGGGACAAGTACGATCCCGCCATTGAGAAATGAGACGGAAACTCCCGACTCAGCTGAGTAAATGAATGGATGGATGCTGGTGGCAATGCTGAGAACCATTTGTGCACCCGGTCCCCCAAGGTTAACGGGAAGTTTCGGCATTGAGTGGCATCGCTGGCTCCCACCGAGACCATATAATCTGAGTATTTTGTTAGATAAACTCAGGGATCAGCAAGGCCGTCATATTGTATGCTCGCAGGGAATTGAACTTTCTTCTGAATCGGGGCTTTCAGAATGTAGGTTGATAATGGTGAAGATGGCAAGTTGGTCGTCCCTACACCTCTTTGCTGGTCCAACTGTCCCTGCATGCTTTCTATCGCCCTCCTCAAGCTTGATAGCTCATCCAGAGATGCCCCCTGACTTGGAGGCTGTTCGGCGAACAAAGGTACAAACCTTTCTGCTCGTCGCAGTCCCTCGCTTGGAGAAGGTAAATCCTGGAGCTATTTTTTTGGGTTGCTCGCCGCATTAGGTCCCAGGCGTCTAAAGGCAGACTGGGAAAGTCTTTCATGGACCGAAGGGCGAGGCTGTTCAAATGTTGCTCGCCAATGTCCTTCTTCCTGGCGAGCAACTTTCTCCTGGTATTGAGGTTGGCCAAGTCTGTCTTGAGCGCTGAACGGGTTGTTCCGTGACTTGACACTGCTGTTCGTCTGCGAGCAGATTCTGCTTGACCTTCCCTTAGCTCGACCATCGGGGCTTTACCCTTGTCCCGTCTGACCTGGGCACTGTTCACCTCACGTTGTTCGCCCCTAGACGATCTGGCCCTAACAACTTCCAGGGGTCTATCCTTTGGTCTTGCCTGTGAAGGCATATTATGTTCTTGCTGTCTCTGGAGAGCTTGGAGAGCAGCAATGGTTTTAGATAGTTTGTTAGGGTTGTTCGCCAGGGCCTCTATCTCTGGTGGAAGATTGTGGGTTATGGCTGTATGCTGCGACCTATTCGCATGTCTGGGATTACGGTCCCGGTGGTTGGCCGACGAGGCTCGTGTTGGAGAGGCTCTCCTCGACAAACGGGATCCTTGTGTCTCCTTAGATTGAGGCATTTCAATATAAATTGTTTCTTTAATTTTAATATTGAAGAACACCAAGAACACCAAGAACACCCATGCTTGTATCTTCAAATATTTCTTGAGGTTTTCTTTGAATCTTCAAGTTTTCAACTTGAAGTTCTTGAGTAATCACACTAACCGAAGGTTCGGACCCTCCTTCTAGCGCCAAAATTGTTGGTGATCAATTTTTATTGGATGGATTAGTGACTGTTTAGGTTCGGTTTAATGATCATCAAGCAATTACGTGTGATTGGTTACCACCGTAAATGGTAAATCGAGGGTCGGGTTATGAACTTGTAAATATGAAAATCGAAATCGTGATAATTTCGTATGTGTGTACGTTTAGGTGTATTAGTTTGTGTTTTGGGAGTGTTTATGAATTTGAACTTGTATTTCTTAAGCTGGAGAACAACTATTTATAGGGAATAGCAAGCATGAGGTGTTCCTGACTCTTGGTCTCCCTTGCCTGCATGCTTGACATGTGTCCTTTGACTCTAGTTTGACCTTATCTAAGCTAAATCTTAGTTACAAAGTCTTCTTTGGTCTTATCTCGGACTTCATTGTTGTTCGTCCATGTCGGTTTAAATCGATCCTGGATTGTTCTTCCATAGAAGTTGTTCGCCGTTTGGGTGTATGGCTCAGAAGTTGTTCGCCTTTGTGTCTTGCACAGATTGACTTTGGGATCTTAGTCCTCTGTTCGTCAACATACACCTCTTAGGCTGACAACGGTAACACTTTTACCACTGTTGTTCGTCATTATTGGCTTGGTGGGGGGTCCATATTTGGTCTTTAGTCTTTTAACCTGTTCGCCAATATCTTGTTCGTCGGTTTAGTTGTTCGTCAGTTTGTACACTCCCTGGATTGATTTACGCACCCCCATCTTGATTTTCTTTGTTAATTCCGGATTGATTCTTCGTAATCCCTATTTAGGTCGTAATCTTTATTCGCCTATAATTGATAGATATTCGCCTATCAACACTCGTAATCCTTTATCCATTTGAAATATTCGATTTCTTTCTTCGAACTTGGAAATTTGAAAATAGAGTATATATTTAAATTACACGTTAGCACACAAAATAATAAAATTAAAAGAAACAAGGATAATAATAATATAAAATTATATAATTAAGGTTTCTAGCAAAATAAAAGGTATAAAATGGGACGGAGTATTACATCCTCACCCCCTTAACAGAATTTCGTCCCCGAAATTCGACTTCTAGGTATTGTTTAGGTATTTGCTCGACTAAACCTTATACACTTATTTTAAGCAGTATCTATATGTATATATATATTTTTTCCCTTTTTCTCCTTTTTTTTGTCTTAACCCCTTTCTGCTCAGTATCTATACGGAATATTCAGGTCCTTTCAATCGGAGTTGTCCTCCACTGTTTTCCCTTCTTCTAGGATAGCATTCACGTGTCCTGACCACTTATGACCTTGGTGATGTGGAACTCTGACTGGTGGCCCTAACTGACGGTTGTTGGGTGCAGGTGGATGGTAAGCCTGGTAGTTATCCACTTGCTGCGGGTAGTACTGGATGTTGTTAATTGGTTGGTAGTTGGGATTTGATGGTAGAGTGCATTCATTCCTCTTGTGGCCTGGTTGGTTGCATCGGAAACAAGTTATTCCACCCTGGTTGCATTGTCCCCAATGTCTCTTTCTGCATCTTGGGCAGTTTGGAATATTTCGAGGAACATTGTAGTCGTCCTCCCTTGGTTGTGGAACTGAATTACTCTTGAAGTTTTGTTGCCAATTACGATTAATGGGGACCATCGTCGAAGTCTGCTTGTACTCCAAATCGTGGCGGATCGAGACTAGCAGTGCTCGATGAAAAACTCCTCCATAGCTCGGCATCTGAAGGCCTATCACAATTCCTGCTATTTCGGGCCTCAGACCCTGTTCAAACCTCCGGGCTTTTTATCATCATTGTCCACCAGATGTGGAGCATAACAGGACAGTTGGTTGAATTTTCTCTCATACTCTATCACCAAGAGAGTTCCTTGTCGAAGATTAACAAATTCCTATTCCTTCTGATCCCTTAGTACTCGTGGAAAGTACCGGTCTAACATAGCTTTCTTGACATTCTCCCAAGTAAGGGCTTGTCTCTCATCTTCATCCATAGTTCGCTCATAGGATTCCCACCATTGAGTTGCGTCTTCCACCAATTGGAATTGTGCACAGGAGACTCTCTGTACATCAGTTAGCACCATGTGTCGGAAAATGCGCTCCAATCCGGCTATCCATTCTTCGGTCTCGAAAGGGCTTTCTCTCCCATCCAGCTTAGGTGGCTGCAGTCGTCGAAATCGTTTAACGAAGTAATTCATCCTTGGTGTTATTTGAGGCATAGGCTCATACAGTGGTGGAGGAGGTGGTGGAGCTTCTTGCTGTATGTAGTTCTGGAGGGAGATCAGTATTTCTGTTGCAATATCGTTCACAGGTGCGCCCTGCTGAGGTGGTTCCGGTTCAGCCTGAGGAGGTGGGTCTATAGGATTTCCTGGGGCTGGAATACGGTTAACACAGGGTCGTCCACGTCTACGTCCTGGTGCCATTCTAGTGGTGGTTCTAGAGAGAAAAGAATAATATTATTACATCATATAGGTATGAGAAAATATATAAAAATAGAATCGAATTACGTAATCAACACAACGCTAGTACTGAGATACATGTGAGTACGTAGTTCACCGCAACGCACTGTGCCCACCAATGGTACAGTGATTACATTCGCACTGTATAATAGAAACTAGTGACGTGTCATTTAACAATAATCAGATAAAATATAATAGTTAATAGAGAGCAAGTAACACATATTATCAAGTCATAATTTCATAACACATATATATATATTATATAAAAGACTCGACTTCAATGTAGGCCAGTCTACTTACGTCATATCTTAAAATAAGTTTTCTAGGTACCGAGCTACTACTATCTTAGATGGATTCTAACATAGAAAGGAAATTTCTAGTCAAAATTTTAGTTATGCAGAAATATAAATTAAACAATTAAAGCACACAATTTAAACAATTTAAGCATATAATTTAAACAATTAAAACACATAGTTCAAATAGTCATATAACAATATTTATGAAATCTATAAATATAAACAAATATATTCATTTATGCAATTCACAAAATATTGTATTTTAATAGTAACATAAGCGATATTTCGTGATTCTTTCTACACCACGTAGGTGTTGTTTTGAGTTCTCGATCTTTTTATTGTAGTTTTGTTATGAAAGTCAACATGTTGCAAGTTTATAAACTTATAGACACTTTTGATAGTAAAACAAGAACATACCTTCGAGGAGCTTCAGACGGTAATAGGAGACACATTTCCCCTCAAGTGATTTAATTAATGATCTAAACTTACATGATAAGAAAATTTTAATTAATGAAAAATAATTTTGGTTTGATGAAAACAATGATTTGGTTTTAGGTCCGAAAGTTTTGAACCTAGGCTCTGATACCACCTGTAACGCCCCGGATCCAAAACACATAATTATCTCAGATTCGAGGTGCCACTTGTGACTAAAATCCGAACTATTAAATTTTTGATATAAAAAGGGATAATAAAATAGAGATGAATTTTATGCAGTGGAAGAATAAGTAGAATAATTATCATAATATATCTCACACATATATATAAAGCTTAATATCAATAGTAACATTTTATTTAAGCGGGGAACTCCGTGTCGTCTCTATTACTGTCCTTGCTCCACGAAATCATAATCTGCAAGGGTTGTAAAAAGGGGGCGTGAGATTTGAATTCTTACGTATGAGTGATTTGCAACGTCACGGGATTGGGCATGACATGTTTCACATTCACATAATGGATATATCACAAGTTTAATTCACAGTAAGGGACAAAGCCCAAAATCGTTTTCAAGTATCGGTCCAATTTGCCAAAATCATTTCCAACACATTGTAAATCTCCCCCAAACCATTTCTCACCAACAAATCATTCCTTCATGTGACCATGAATCTGAATTATTATCACTCATGGTCACCATAAATAATATCAGTGACCATGAATCTGACCTATTGTCACTCATGACCATACGTGTCAATCCACAAACAAAACTTCTCAATGATTACTCGCTTTCCTCTTTCTCATAAAAAACTGTCATTTCAAATTGTGGGGAGAATTCACATAATTCGTACTTGTATAAATTCATGCTCACAAAATGCCCTTTATCATGCAATGGTGCTCGATTTAAATAAAACAATAGACATATTGTATCATATATAAGTATACCACGTAATTCAAATATTTATATTATAAGGATACATTTATGTTGGATTAGTTGTTTTAGATTGATTTAGTCGAGTTCAGAGTATACCAGCACAACGTATTATAAGCAGATCAATCAACAGACCATCACCCACCTCTTAACTTTAAAGCTAAGTTACAACTGTCTTGAAATTCTTTCGGATGATAACTTGCGTTGTAGAGACGTCCCGAGAGTGATATGTTAACAGACTGTCGGATCCCTCATGCGTATTTTGATTAGCACAAAATCCTAATACGAAATTATTTGATTAATAAATGACTCTTGGATTATTGAAAAGGCCTTGAAGTACGTGTTACGAAACGAAAACTTGTATATTTTTATTAATAAAGTATACGGATCGAAATCTTTAATTTAAACTTTGAATATTTAATTCCTCGTAATCCTTTATCCATTTGAAATATTCAATTTCTTTCTTCGAACTTGGGAATTTGAAAATAGAGTATATATTTAAATTACACGTTAGCACACAAAATAATAAAATTAAAAGAAACAAGGATAATAATAATATAAAATTATATAATTAAGGTTTCTAGCAAAATAAAAGGTATAAAACGGGACGGGGTATTACAAAGGAGAGAGAAAAATTGTATTTATTGGAGCAAGTGAAGTGCACTTGCTTTATGGTGCAATTGTGAACCTCACTCTCTATTAAAGAGAGTGGATTAATTTTACCAATATCTTTTCTTTTTTACTTTGCACTAATAATTTCAAAATTCTTTAATTTTATATTGTTAAATATATTTTCAACACACTATATATAAAATTAAATTATCTTTTGAACACTTTTAATTTAACATATATATATTGCACAAATAAAAAAAATTATATTTAAAATATTTATTTTATTATTAAGTGTTTTCTATTGACTTTAACTATATGATTGATTGAATTTAAATAATTTTAATTTAGATTATATATAAGTTTTTTATTTGTTAAGATAATTTTATGAATTTTAGTATTTGTTATGAATTTAGTTTACAATTAAATAATGATAATACTTACATATATACAATATAATCTTTACATATTAATTGATTTATGGATAAAATAAATTTAATTTAAACTTATTTTTTATAATTGTTCATTATACAATCTCGTGTTTAAAATTTATAATATTATATCCGTGCATCGTACAGGAGAAATACTAGTATATATAAAAATAGAAGTGATGAGAGAGAAAAAGTTATTATTATTGGAGCAAGTGAAGTCTACTTGCTTTGTGGTGCAATAGTGAGGTTCACTTACCATCAACGAGAGTGGATTAATTTTACCATGTCATTTAATTTTACTTTACGTTAATAATCTTAAAATTCTTTTAAGTTTTTTTATTTTAAATCTATTTTCAATACTCTATATATCAAATCAATTATTTTTTGAACAATTTTAATTTAACATATAAAAAGAAAAATCATGTTTAAAATATTTGTTTATTATTTTTAAAGTGTTTTTATTGGCTTTAATTATATGATTGATTGAATTTAAACAATTTTTATTTAGACTATATAAGTTTTGATAAATATTAAAATCATTTTTATGAATTTGGGTATTTGTTGTGAATTTAGTACATAATTAAAAATTGTATGATTAATTAAATAATTGTAATACATATATACAATATAATTTTTACATATTAATTGGTTTATGGATTAAATAAATTTAATACAAACATTTTTTTATAATTAGTTCATTATACAATCTCACGTTTAAAAAGGACGTCTTTCAATCCGTGCATCGCATGAGAGATACACTAGTTAGATTCAAATATGGAAACACTATAATTAATGAAGATCAAAATATTTAATGTGAATGGCAAAATAAATTAAATTTCAAATTATCTAAAAAAGGCCCTTACTTTATTTCCCCAATTATTTCATACATTTCATTCATATCTCCTTCCTTCCCCAATTTTCTTTTCCTTCCAAATACGCCAGCCCCCACGACAGCCTTCGGCGACGCGCTCGTCCTCCGGCGACGCCCCCGTCCTCCGGCGATGCGACCATCTTCCCAGCATCGCGATCGTCCTCCAGCGACGCGACCATATCCCAGCGCCGCGACGTCCTCCAGTGCCACCACCATCCTCCAGCGGCGCCGCCGTCCTCCAGTGCCACCGCCGTCCTCCATCCTTTACCAACCACAAATACTGTCTGATTCTTCCCTAATTTTAAGGTAAAATATTTTTAAGGTTTAGGTTTAGATGCTTGGATGTTGTCTCAATTGAGTATTTGTAACCAAGCATTTCCTATAAATCGTACGTTTAGGATAAATTGTATGATTCAGGGTTCTAATTTTTAACCAAAGTCATTGTAGTTTGGGTTCAATTTCGTTCTTTTCGACCGTGAAATATGTATTCATTACCATTTGTTTTGTCCTACCATATACTTACTCCGCCACAAAATATAGGCTTTGTTGTATTAGAGGGTTGTCCACGAAAAATAGTCATATTGCGTAAAATTAAATAATACCCCTTTGTAGATATTATATCAACTTTCTAAATAATCATGATAAAAGTAACAAGCCCAATTTTCATGGACGAATGCAGTAATTGTATTAATGTATGATTGAAAAGTTGTTTAGGAATCAATTTAATGCTACAGAATTTTTTTTTTTTTTAGCAAAGTGTATAATAAAAATGGTTCAACAACGAATCATTAAATTAAAGGGTATTACTTGTTGATATTAAAGAGTATTAATTGTTTTTACTGAGGAATATAAATTGTTCACAAACTAATAGCCTTCAATAATTCATGCATAAACTAATTTCACTTTATATATACTTAAAATTTTTTTAGGGGACTAACAAATTAATATAATCAACTATTAAGAACAAAATTGTATCATTATTAAAGGGAAACAATGCATTAGCATACATATTTATGTTCCTATTCATTATTGCACGTATTTTATGAAAGCATAAACGGTGCATTAGCATACATATGTTCCTTACTTTTTTTTTTTATTAAGCATTGGTTGTGATATAGAGATTAAAATTAAAAATTGCATTGTCTTGATATATATTACAATGTTGGATACATAATAATAGTCCATAAATGTCCAGTAGGACATTACAACAGGTTTAATGCCTAGATTAATCCTAAGAACTTGGACATCATAAGTGCTATGCAGAACATTAGTATCAAGAGAAGAGCTTTTTTATTCTTTTGCAGCTTTGCAATTTCAGCTTCCTGGAACCGTATTATTTCAACTTGTTGTACAGTTTCTGCCTCCAAGATCTGTACAAGTTCTCGTTCTTTTATTTCATTATTGTACAGATCTTGGTTTTGTTCCAATAGTGAGTCGGTCCTCCTCATCAAATCGGGAAATGTACCTTGCTCCGCAATTTCCAATTCATCAGCCCAAACAAAATAACTACATCCATCACCACTTATGGAATCTGAACAAGTAAGAAACATCCTACCAAAGCTTTTGTCTTTCTTCGATATGCATGTCCTAGGCTTTTTTCCACAATGGCATACTCGGTTGTGTTGTGTTTGTTGAGTTTTGAGAATGGATGATGAAAATGAAGACATGTTATATTTTTGTGTGTTTGTGAATGAGAAAGTGAAGATATTGAGGTGTTTGTGGTGGATGTAGTTACATATATAGTTGATTTTTTCCCTCCAGTTTTAATTCAATTCAATTAATTTTAGATAATTAAATAATTAAATATTATTATATAATAATATTAATTATAATATCCTACAATTCAACAAAAATATTCAATCATTAACTCTGTAATAATTTTTTTGGGTTGAAACTTTTACATATTGTTTTCCTCAATTGTTAAAAATAAAGACCACGGTTATTTGCACTAGTCTCTGTGTTAAATACACCACCTGGATAAATACACTACTAATTTTTCTGAAAATTTGCAACATTTTCGAAAAAAAATTCTTAAAATAAATAAAAAAATCAATTTTTTTCGAAATATTGTGTATTTCGTCATGTTCGGAAAGAATGTTATAAAAATGAAAAAAAATCGAATTATGGAATCAGAACAAAAAAATAGTGTATTCATCTGGTTAGTGTCTTTAACATAGAGAGTAGTGCAAATAACCTGGGCCAAAAATAAATTACTCTCAATTATAGTGGCCCATTACCATAACTGAAATAGTTGGCAATTAATTAGCGGGTTATTTACTTTGTGTAATATTAGTTGGTTATTACCATATTAATTGGGTCTTATTAGTTGGGGCCAAATATGTGTGCGGGCCATATACATGGATACATGATAACTATTCTAGTAGGCTATTTACTTTGAGAGATGTTCTTCCTGTATTTTAAATTTTATAATACATTCCATATTTCCCGAATTTTAGTTCTAACAATAATAAATTGTTAGCTTTTGAAATATAACCAAAATTGAATATGAAATACAAAAATTTGTAACTACTCTTCTATACCTTTAATTTTAGGAGGTCCCACCAATCAAATGAAATGACAACTTAGTAAAATTAATAGGTACTCTCCTGGGCCTCCGTAACATGCGAACGGTTGAATTAGTTTTTTCTCACAAGTCAAAATGTGGATCCTGAAAATCATTTTGTCCGGAACTGCTTTGTTGATGAGCAAAAAATATGGGATGCCATCTCTTCAAAAAAAGCGACGGAAAATAATTTTGATCCATGCCACTCAAAGCCAACAAGAATTCGTAATCCAATTTTTCGAATAGTGCACAGGGTGTTGTGCAACACAGTGTTTGCCAGGTGTGCAGCTGGGGCAATAAGGAGAGAAGAATTATACATGATTTATTCAATGATAAATTAAAGGAAAGCAAACTTCGGTGCTTACCTCATGTCACATATTGCAAACCAAGTTTTGAGGACAACCACGACAATAGGGGGCTTGATAACACACATTGCAGAAATTGTGGGTTGGAGGCCGAATGATATGGAGAAGGTGGATGAAGAATACATTGACATTGCGTATTTGTTAAGGACGGAGATGTTCGATAAAATTGGCAATACATATTGTGTGGGGTTCAAAGATGAACTTGGATTTCCGATGGACGACCTACATTAGATTTCTTAGAAAGACGGGGAGGCTGGGAATTGGCTTTTGCAATCGGAAGCACACGACAACTATCGACAAGTTTTTCATGGTCTTGTCGCTTTGCAACAAGAAAGGGCAAGGAAGAGAGTTTGTGTTGGGGAAGGAACAAGCACCAATCAAGAAAATGATGGTCCTACACAGTTGAGCACAGGAGAGGACGAGGAGAGACCCCAATTTCCAATCCAGCAAGATGGTCCTCCACAATTGGTCTATTCACGAAGACATAATGACTATGAGAGTCTAATCACCACTGTGGAAGGTCTCCGTGCAGACATCAGAGGACATACCATGTTGTATACCCACCTGAACTCGAGATTAACCGCATTGGAAGCAAGACAAACACGGATGGAAGAAAGCATGACTAAGCAGAGAGGCGGGCTAAAGGCAATACTGGACTGGCATGTGTGATAGGGACACTTCGACTTTGATACAACAGAACTATGAAGTGCCATCGTCCATTTTCGGTTGAATAATCTAGTACTTTAACTGTTAGTCTTTTGGAGTAACTTTAATTTGATACCTAGATAAGGTATTTTGAACTTTAAGTAGTTTTTGGTATGTACTGCTTTCTTGTACTCTTTGGGGACTTTTGATAACTTGTTGGGTAATTTGTAAGTTGGTCAGTAATTGTTGGGATGTTATTTAAGTTTACTACTTTCTTTTTGGGTTGTTAAAAGTTGTTCGTAGTATTAGTTGGCCCAAAAGGTGCGGAAAATAGGTGAAGAGTCCTCACTCGGCCTAGCTAGGGATCCACTCGGCCGAGTCAATGAAAATGTTTGCCAAGTGTGATGTTCTGGAAGAAGCACTCGACCAAAATTAAAAATAACTCGGCCCGAGTGACTTATAATTTTGGGCGAGTGTAATGTTCTGGAAGACTCACTCGACCAAAGCAAAATATTATCATTCGGCCGATGGACTTTTAATTTTGGCCGGGTGTGTGCTCTTTTGGGAGAAAAATGGAATCTTGTAGAATTTTGAGGACTTTTAGTTTAAATTAAAATGACGTTTAAGTAAATATAAGATATTTATACAACAATTCCAAAAAAATGGAGAAATGGAGGGTAAATTTTAAAAAAATAAGGACATAACTAAAACATTATTAAGTTAATGCAATGTACTTTTTAAAAAATTGTTACAAGCCTCGAATAAGTTGTAAAGTTAATTTTTGTAAGTAAAATCAACCCAAAGATTGATTCCGACACACCACTAATAATAAATTCAAATGGCGTTAAATAGGATATACTATATTTCTCCGACAATTCATAAAAATGAATAAATGCAGTGTACGTTTTTAAAAATTGTTACAAGCCTCGAATAAGGTGTAAAGTTATTTTTTGTAAGTAAGATCAACCCAACACAACTCCGACAATAATATTATAAGTTTAAATGGTGTTTATTAGAATTACTATATTTCTCCGACAATTCATAAGAATGAGAAACACAATATAAATTTGAAAAATATTTATACGGCAGAAAAAAAATTCAAAGTCTATATTTCTAGATCAAAATCCACCCAAAGATTGATTTCGAAACATCTCCGACAAAAATACGAATTTCCTCCGTCAATCTACAAAAATAGAGAAATACAATATAAATACTAAAAAATAGTTATACGCAAAAAATAAGTTAGGAGGTCCATTTTGCCTAGTTCAAACAACCCAAAGATTAATTCCGACACAACTCGGACAATAATATTAAAAGTTTAAATGGTGTTTAGTAGGATTACTATATTTCTCCGACAATTCATAAAAATGAGAAACATAATATAAATTTGAAAAATATTTATACAGCAGAAAAAAAATTGAAAGTCTATATTTCTAGTTCAAAATCCACCCAAAGAGTGATTCTGACACATCTTCGACAAAAATACGAATTTTCTCCGACAATCCAAAAAAATAGAGAAATACAATATAAATACTAAAAAAATTATTATTATACGCAACAAATAAGTTAGGAGGTCCATTTTTCCTAATTCAAAATACCCAAAGATTGATTCCGACACAACTCCGACAATAATATTAAAAGTTTAAATGGTGTTTAGTAGGATTACTATATTTCTCCGACAATTCATAAAAATGAGAAACATAATATAAATTTGAAAAATATTTATACAGCAGAAAAAAAATTGAAAGTCTATATTTCTAGTTCAAAATCCACCCAAAGAGTGATTCTGACACATCTTCGACAAAAATACGAATTTTCTACGACAATCCAAAAAAATAGAGAAATACAATATAAATACTAAAAAAATTATTATACGCAACAAATAAGTTAGGAGGTCCATTTTTCCTAATTCAAAATACCCAAAGATTGATTCCGACACAACTCCGACAATAATATTAAAAGTTTAAATGGTGTTTAGTAGGATTACTATAATTCTCCGACAATTCATAAGAATGAGAAACACAATATATATTTGAAAAATATTTATACGGCAGAAAAAAAATTCGAAGTCTATATTTCTATATCAAAATCCACCCAAAGAGTGATTCCGACACATATCTGACAAAAATACAAATTTTCTCCGACAATCCATAAAAATAGAGAAATACAATATTAATACTAAAAAAATAGTTATACGCAACAAATAAGTTAGGAGGTCCATTTTTCCTAGTTCAAACAACCTCAAAGATTGATTCCGACACAACTCCGACAATAATATTATAAGTTTAAATGGTGTTTATTATAATTACTATATTTCTCCGACAATTCATAAGAATGAGAAACACAATATAAATTTGAAAAATATTTATACGGCAGAAAAAAAAATTCAAAGTCTATATTTTCTAGATCAAAATCCATCCAAAGAGTAATTCCGACACATCTCCGACAAAAATATGAATTTTCTCCGACAATCCATAAAAATAGAGAAATACAATATAAATACTAAAAAATAGTTATACTCAACAAATAAGTTAGGTGGTCCATTTTGCCTAGTTCAAACAACCCAAAGATTGATTCCGACACAAATCCGACAATAATATTATAAGTTTAAATGGTGTTTAGTAGGATTACTATATTTCTCTGACAATTCATAAGACTGAGACACACAATATAAATTTAAAAAATATTTATACGGCAGAAAAAAATTCAAAGTCTATATTTCTAGATCAAAATACAGCCAAAGATTGATTCCGACACATCTCCGACAAAAATACGAATTTTCTCCGTCAATCCATAAAAATAGAAAAATACAATATAAATACTAAAAAATAGTTATACGCAACAAATAAGTTAGGAGGACCATTTTGCCTAGTTCAAACAACCCAAAGATTGATTCCGACAAAACTGCGACAATAATATTAAAAGTTTAAATGGTGTTTAGTAGGATTACTATATTTCTCCGACAATTCATAAGAATGAGAAACAAAATATAAATTTGATAAATATTTTTACGGCAGAAAAAAAATTCAAATTCTATATTTCTAGTTCAAAATCCACCCAAAGAGTGATTCCGACACATCTTCGACAAAAATACGAATTTTTTCCGACAATCCATAAAAATAGAAAAATACAATATAAATACTAAAAAAAATTATTATACGCAACAAATAAGTTAGGAGGTCCATTTTTCCTAATTCAAACTACCCAAAGATTGATTCCGACACAACTCCGACAATAATATTATAAGTTTAAATGGTGTTTAGTATGATTACTATATTTCTCCGACAATTCATAAGAATAAGAAACACAATATAAATTTGAAAAATATTTATACGGCAGAAAAAAAATTCAAAGTCTATATTTCTAGAACAAAATCCACCCCAAGATTGATTCCGACATATCTCCGACAAAAATACGAATTTTCTCCGTCACTCCATAAAAATAGAGAAATACAATAGAAAAACTAAAAAATAGTTATACGCAACAAATAAGTTAGGTGATACATTTTGCCTAGTTCAAACAACCCAAAGATTAATTTTGATACAA
Organism: Ballota nigra; assembly: GCA_947034835.1. Lineage (NCBI taxonomy): Eukaryota > Viridiplantae > Streptophyta > Magnoliopsida > Lamiales > Lamiaceae > Ballota > Ballota nigra. The sequence goes on along the minus strand of OX344728.1, from coordinate 29,197,763 downwards.
CTTCGACAATAATATTAAAAGTTTAAATGATGTTTAGTAGGATTACTATATTTCTCCGACAATTTATAACAATGAGAAACACATTATAAATTTGAAAAATATTTATACGGCAGAAAAAAAAATTAAAGTCTATATTTCTAGATCAAAATCCACCCAAAAGAGTGATTTCGACACATCTCCGACAAAAATACGAATTTTCTTCGACAATCCATAAAAATAGAGAAATACAATATAAATACTAAAAAAATAGTTATACGCAATAAATAAGTTAGGAGGTCCATTTTTCCTAATTCAAACTACCCAAAGATTGATTCCGACACAACTCCGACAATAATATTATAAGTTTAAATGATGTTTAGTAGGATTAGTATATTTCTCCTATAATTCATAAAAATGAGAAACACAATATAAATTTGAAAAATATTTATACGGCAGAAAAAAAATTCAAAGTCTATATTTCTAGATCAAAATCCACCCAAAGATTGATTCAGACACTTATCCGGCAAAAATACGAATTTTCTCCGTCAATCCAAAAAAATAGAGAAATACAATATAAATACTAAAAAATATTTATACGCAACAAATAAGTTAGGAGGTCCATTTAGCCTAGTTCAAACAACCCAAGATTGATTCCGACACAATTCCGACAATAATATTTAAAGTTTAAATGGTGTTTATTAGGATTACTATATTTCTCCGACAATTCATAAGAATGAGAAACACAATATAAATTTGAAAAATATTTATACGGCAGAAAAAAATTCAAAGTCTATATTTCTAGTTCAAAATCCACCAAAGAGAGATTCCGACACATCTTCGACAAAAATACGAATTTTCTCCGACAATCCATAAAAATAGAGAAATACAATATAAATACTAAAAAAATTGTTATACGCAACAAATAAGTTAGGAGGTCCATTTTTCCTAATCAAAATACCCAAAGATTGATTCCGACACAACTCCGACAATAATATTAAAAGTTTAAATGGTGTTTAGTAGGATTACTATATTTCTCCGACAATTCATAAGAATGAGAAACACATTATAAATTTGAAAAATATTTATACGGCAGATTAAAAATTTCAAAGTCTATATTTCTAGATCAAAATCCACCCAAAGATTGATTCCGACACATCTCCGACAAAAATAAGAATTTTCTCCGTCACTCCATAAAAATAGAGAAATACAATAGAAAAACTAAAAAATAGTTATACGCAACAAATAAGTTAGGTGATCCATTTTGACTAGTTCAAACAACCCAAAGATTAATTTTGACACAACTTCGACAATAATATTAATAGTCTAAATGGTGTTTAGTATGATTACTATATTTCTCCGACAATTCATAACAATGAGAAACACAATATAAATTTGAAATATATTTATATGGCAGAAAAAAAATTCAAAGTCTATATTTCTAGATCAAAATCCACCCAAAGATTGATTCCGACACATCTCCGACAAAAATACGAATTTTCTCCGTCACTCCATAAAAATAGAGAAATACAATAGAAAAACCAAAAAATAGTTATACGCAACAAATAAGTTAGGAGGTCCATTTTTCCTAATTCTAACTACCCAAAGATTGATTCCGACACAAATCCAACAATAATATTATAAGTTTAAATGTTGTTTAGTAGGATTACTATATTTATCCTACAATTCATAAGAATGAGAAACACAATATAAATTTAAAAAATATTTATACGGCAGAAAACAAATTCAAAGTCTATATTTCTAGATCAAAATCCACCCAAAGATTGATTCCGACACATCTCCGACAAAAATACGAATTTTCTCCGTCACTCCATAAAAATAGAGAAATACAATAGAAAAACCAAAAAATAGTTATACGCAACAAATAAGTTAGGTGATACATTTTGCCTAGTTCAAACAACCTAAAGATTAATTTTGACACAATTTCGACAATAATATTAAAAGTTTAAATGGTGTTTAGTAGGATTACTATATTTCTCCGACAATTCATTACAATGAGAAACACAATATAAATTTGAAAAATATTTATACGGCAGAAAAAAAAAATCAAAGTCTATATTTCTAGATCAAAATCCACCCCAAGATTGATTCCGACACATGTCCGACAAAAATACGAATTTTCTCCGTCACTCCATAAAAATAGAGAAATACAATAGAAAAACTAAAAAAATAGTTATACGCAACAAATAAGTTAGGTGATACATTTTGCCTAGTTCAAACAACCCAAAGATTAATTTTGACACAACTTCGACAATAATATTAAAAGTTTAAATGGTGTTTAGTAGGATTACTATATTTCTCCGACAATTTATAACAATGAGAAACACATTATAAATTTGAAAAATATTTATACGGCAGAAAAAAAATTTAAAGTCTATATTTCTAGATCAAAATCCACCAAAAGAGTGATTCCGACACATCTCCGACAAAAATACGAATTTTCTCCGACAATCCATAAAAATAGAGAAATACAATATAAATACTAAAAAAATAGTTATACGCAATAAATAAGTTAGGAGGTCCATTTTTCCTAATTCAAACTACCCAAAGATTGATTCCGACACAACTCCGACAATAATATTATAAGTTAAAATGGTGTTTAGTAGGATTACTATATTTCTCCTACAATTCATAAGAATGAGAAACACAATATAAATTTGAAAAATATTTATACGGCAGAAAAAAAATTCAAAGTCTATATTTCTAGATCAAAATCCACCCAAAGATCGATTCAGACACATATCCGGCAAAAATACAAATTTTCTCCGTCAATCCATAAAAATAGAGAAATACAATTTAAATACTAAAAAATAGTTATACGCAACAAATAAGTTAGGAGGTCCATTTTGCCTAGTTCAAACAACCCAAAGATTGATTCCGACACAATTCCGACAATAATATTTAAAGTTTAAATGGTGTTTATTAGGATTACTATATTTCTCCGACAATTAATATGAATGAGAAACACAATATAAATTTGAAAAATATTTATACGGCAGAAAAAAATTCAAAGTCTATATTTCTAGTTCAAAATCCACCCAAAGAGAGATTCCGACACATTCTCGACAAAAATACGAATTTTCTCCGACAATCCATAAAAATAGAGAAATACAATATAAATACTAAAAAAATTGTTATACGCAACAAATAAGTTAGGAGTTCCATTTTTCCTAATCAAAATACCCAAAGATTGATTCCGACACAACTCCGACAATAATATTAAAAGTTTAAATGGTGTTTAGTAGGATTACTATATTTCTCCGACAATTTATAAGAATGAGAAACACATTATAAATTTGAAAAATATTTATACGGCAGATAAAAAAATTCAAAGTCTATATTTCTAGATCAAAATCCACCAAAAGATTGATTCCGACACATCTCCGACAAAAATAAGAATTTTCTCCGTCACTCCATAAAAATAGAGAAATACAATAGAAAAACTAAAAAATAGTTATACGCAACAAATAAGTTAAGTGATCCATTTTGACTAGTTCAAACAACCCAAAGATTAATTTTAACACAACTTCGACAATAATATTAAAAGTTTAAATGGTGTTTAGTATGATTACTATATTTTTCCGACAATTCATAACAATGAGAAACACAATATAAATTTGAAATATATTTATATGGCAGAAAAAAAATTCAAAGTCTATATTTCTAGATCAAAATCCACCCAAAGAGAGATTCCAACACATCTCCGATAAAAATGCGAATTTTCTCCGAAAATCCATAAAAATAGAGAAATACAATATAAATACTAAAAAAATAGTTATACGCAACAAATAAGTTAGGAGGTCCATTTTTCCTAATTCTAACTACCCAAAGATTGATTCCGACACAAATCTAACAATAATATTATAAGTTTAAATGGTGTTTAGTAGGATTACTATATTTATCCTACAATTCATATGAATGAGAAACACAATATAAATTTGAAAAATATTTATACGGCAGAAAAAAAATTTAAAGTCTATATTTCTAGATCAAAATCCACCCAAAGATTGATTCCGACACATCTCCGACAAAAATACGAATTTTCTCCGTCACTCCATAAAAATAGAGAAATACAATAGAAAAACTAAAAAATAGTTATACGCAACAAATAAGTTAGGTGATATATTTTGCCTAGTTCAAACAACCCAAAGATTAATTTTGACACAACTTCGACAATAATATTAAAAGTTTAAATGGTGTTTAGTAGGATTACTATATTTCTCCGACAATTCATAACAATGAGAAACACAATATAAATTTGAAAAATATTTATACGGCAGAAAAAAAATTCAAAGTCTATATTTCTAGATCAAAATCCACCTCAAGATTGATTCCGACACATGTCCGACAAAAATACGAATTTTCTCCGTCACTCCATAAAAATAGAGAAATACAATAGAAAAACTAAAAAATAGTTATACGCAACAAATAAGTTAGGTGATACATTTTGCCTAGTTCAAACAACCCAAAGATTAATTTTGACACAACTTCGACAATAATATTAAAAGTTTAAATGGTGTTTAGTAGGATTACTATATTTCTCCGACAATTTATAACAATGAGAAACACAATATAAATTTGAAAAATATTTATACGGCAGAAAAAAAATTCAAAGTCTATTTTTCTAGATCAAAATCCACCCAAAGATTGATTCAGACACATATCCGGCAAAAATACGAATTTTCTCCGTCAATCCATAAAAATAGAGAAATACAATATAAATACTAAAAAATAGTTATACGCAACAAATAAGTTAGGAGGTCCATTTTGCCTAGTTCAAACAACCCAAAGATTGATTCCGACACAATTCCGACAATAATATTTAAAGTTTAAATGGTGTTTATTAGGATTACTATATTTCTCCGACAATTCATATGAATGAGAAACACAATATAAATTTGAAAAATATTTATACGGCAGAAAAAAATTCAAAGTCTATATTTCTAGTTCAAAATCCACCCAAAGTGAGATTCCGACACATCTTCGACAAAAATACGAATTTTTTCCGACAATCCATAAAAATAGAGAAATACAATATAAATACTAAAAAAATTGTTATACGCAACAAATAAGTTAGGAGGTCAATTTTTCCTAATCAAAATAGCCAAAGATTGATTCCGACACAACTCCAACAATAATATTAAAAGTTTAAATGGTGTTTAGTAGGATTACTATATTTCTCCGACAATTCATAAGAAGGAGAAACACATTATAAATTTTAAAAATATTTATACGGCAGATAAAAAAATTCAAAGTCTATATTTCTAGATCAAAATCCACCCAAAGATTGATTACGACACATCTCCGACAAAAATAAGAATTTTCTTCGTCACTCCATAAAAATAGAGAAATACAATAGAAAAACTAAAAATATAGTTATACGCAACAAATAAGTTAGGTGATCCATTTTGACTAGTTCAAACAACCCAAAGATTAATTTTGACACAACTTCGACAATAATATTAAAAGTTTAAATGGTGTTTAGTATGATTACTATATTTCTCCGACAATTCATAACAATGAGAAACACAATATAAATTTGAAATATATTTATATGGCAGAAAAAAAATTCAAAGTCTATATTTCTAGATCAAAATCCACCCAAAGAGTGATTCCAACACATCTCCGATAAAAATGCGAATTTTCTCCGACAATCCATAAAAATAGAGAAATACAATATAAATACTAAAAAAATAGTTATATGCAACAAATAAGTTAGGAGGTCCATTTTTCCTAATTCTAACTACCCAAAGATTGATTCCGACACAAATCCGACAATGATATTATAAGTTTAAATGGTGTTTAGTTGGATTACTATATTTATCCTACAATTCATAAGAATGAGAAACACAATATAAATTTGAAAAATATTTATACGGCAGAAAAAAAATTCAAAGTCTATATTTCTAGATCAAAATCCACCCAAAGATTGATTCCGACACATCTCCGACAAAAATACGAATTTTCTCCGTCACTCCATAAAAATAGAAAAATACAATAGAAAAACTAAAAAATAGTTATACGCAACAAATAAGTTAGGTGATACATTTTGCCTCGTTCAAAGAACCCAAAGATTAATTTTGACACAACTTCGACAATAATATTAAAAGTTTAAATGGTGTTTAGTAGGATTACTATATTTCTCCGACCATTCATAACAATGAGAAACACAATATAAATTTGAAAAATATTTATACGGCAGAAAAAAAATTCAAAGTCTATATTTCTAGATCAAAATCCACCCAAAGAGTGATTCCGACACATCTCCGATAAAAATGCGAATTTTCGCCGACAATCCATAAAAATAGAGAAATACAATATAAATACTAAAAAAATAGTTATACGCAACAAATAAGTTAGGAGGTCCATTTTCCTAATTCTAACTACCCAAAGATTGATTCCGACACAAATCCGACAATAATATTATAAGTTTAAATGGTGTTTAGTAGGATTACTATATTTATCCTACAATTCATAAGAATGAGAAACACAATATAAATTTGAAAAATATTTATGCGGCAGAAAAAAAATTCAAAGTCTATATTTCTAGATCAAAATCCACCCAAAGATTGATTAAGACACAAATTCGCCAAAAATACGAATTTTCTCCGTCAATCCATAAAAATAGAGAAATACAATATAAATACTAAAAAATAGTTATACGCAACAAATAATTTAGGAGGTCCATTTTGCCTAGTTCAAACAACCCAAAGATGGATTACGACACAATTCCGACAATAATATTAAAAGTTTAAATGGTGTTTAGTAGGATTACTATATTTCTCCGACAATTCATAAGAATGAGAAACACAACATAAATTTTGAAAATATTTATACGGCAGAAAAAAAATTCAAAGTCTATATTTCTTGATCAAAATCCACCCAAATATTGACAACAGTAATACCTATCGTACTCAGCCTTCCGGTATGCATATGCAACTTTCTTAAAAAACTTAACAACAGTACGACCGTTGACGACAAATTTCTTCTGGATATGGTGATAACACAGTCCATGAGATGCGGTTGGGTAGACTATGCTCATAGCATGGATTATGCTTCTGTGTTGATCAGAAACAATCAACAAATTCTTTGGACACTCATATGCCTCTCGCAAATTCTTAAGAAACCACGTCCAAGATTCATTATTCTCCACATCACCAACACCAGTTGCAAGCGGAAAAATTTGCTTATTGCAATCTTGAGTTACAGCAATAAAAACAACTCCTTTGTACTTGCCCTTCAAATGTGTCGCATCTACAACAATTACAGGCCTCCCATAATTTTTAAAGCCATGAATTGAAGCGCGAATAGCGTACAAGACATATTTAAAAATATTATCATCATCCACCTCAAGCTTTGTATGACTACCAAGATTCGCAACTTCAAGCTGATACAAATACAATGGAAGCGACCTAAACGATTCATTGGCATCACCAAATATCAAATCTCTAGCACATTGTCTCGACCTAAAAGCCTGATTGTATTGTAAATCTAAACCTTACTCTTTGAACATCTCTTTCTTGATAAATCTAGGAGACTTGGCAGTCGTTTGGTCTAGTTGGTTAGCCGCATACAATGATCCAACCACTTTAGCGGGCAATGTACGTGGTGCATTGCAAAGTGGATCCAAACGACACGTGTGAGGTATGAACTCTATTATCTTCCATAAATTATCTATCCCTGTCGCTCGGAAGATAAAATCACAATTTTCAAACTTGCATTTCAAATACCATCTACGCGGGTCAGATTTATTCACACGGTACTCCACCTTCTTGTGCAGATGGTAGTGCCCAACAGATGTACACATTTCAACTTTACTAAGAAATACGCTATCAGAATTGAGTTCACCAGGAGGTGGATCAGAATCCTCAAGATCCATACACGGATTGGGAAAAGACGAGGGTATACAGGGGATTTTCCATGGACGCCCAACCTATTTTTTCTTGCTGCATGGGGTATTATTATTTTCCTCATGAGTTTCAGATGGATTATCAAATGACATATAACAATCATCGGAAGAATCATTTGAAAGATCAGCGGTATTTGAATCAGTACCAATATCAGTGGCTCCAACCCTATTGTGGCTTGGTGTTTTCAAGTGTTCATCGGCATCTTCATCACAGTCTTCATCGGAGTCTTCCGACATGTATTTTGAAGGATTGCTAAAGTGACTTGACTTATTTCACATAATCAAAACTATCCATCAAATTCACAAAGCCTCTCCCTTGTGTGAATGCACTTGGAGTACCAACATGTCCATCAAAATTCGAGTTTTCCATCCCATTTTATTATTAGGAAAATACACATAGACCGCAGGTGAATTTGATGAACTAAGTAAGTGCTTAACATCGGTGTCAGTTCCTATGATCGTCATTAACGATTGACTGTCCAACTCAACAAGGTAATAAATCCTAATCTCGTGTTCAATTATGTCTCTCATATCTAAAGTTTAAAAAATAAACCCTGTAAGAGTTGCTAAGTCCATACCTCCATCGGGAATGAGAACTCCTCGGAGATAACCGCCTATGTAGGAACTACCATTACATACTCCATTATAATGTACCTTCAAATATCTTCTTTCACTCATCTGTCAATTGACAAAAAATAAAAAATTTGTTCCCAAAAAAAATAAATGAGTGCAAATAGCAGAATTCAAATCACTCGACCAGGCTCGAAGGAACTCGGCCGAGTTATGTTATTTTTTGGTCGAGTTGTTTTTTAAGAAGCCAAAGTACTAGAATAAGCACAAATCCAATCGACCGAGTGAAACTCTGTCGGGGTCGAGTGGTTCTTCATGTGCGAAAGACTACCTATTGATGTGGATTTCGAATTCGAAATGGAGACACAACTCCAACATTGAGAGAATAACATGAGGATTCCATTTAAAACCTAAACCCTAAAACATCATTTAAACCACATTGTTATGCATTTTTCTACAACAATTTTGTGTGTGACATTTCATCGAGCATGTGGTGTGCACATTACTATGTGTTCATGAAATTAATTTGGAAAAAATTGGGAATGCCGTGTTTTGCAATCACGTTTTCAACAACACAAAATCCATTAACACATGTCCATTATCAAACTAAAATAGTTGAATTCGAAAACAAATTAAAACTATCTTTGAATCAAACCTACCATGGGATGGTGGTTTCCGTCGAACCCAACTTTCGATAATGGAAACTTTGTATTTGGTGTTCTTCAATTTTGATGTTCTTATGTGTTTTCTTGGGTGAAGTTAGTTTAGTGTTAGGATAAAGAAGTTAGTTTATGTGTTCTTATGCATACATTTTTTTTTCAATGATAAAGAAGTGAAGTTAGTTTAGTGTTAGGATAAGTTTAATATTAGAGTGGGATGTATTTGTTTGTTGTACTAAAATTTACAAGAAAAGTGAGATAAGTTAAGGATGTGTTTGTTTGTTGTACTAAAATTTAGAAGAAAAAGAAGATAAGTTAAGGGCTTATTTGTTTGGGGGTGTGGGATACACAATCAAGAAGGATAGACAAAATTTGGTACTACCCTTGTAGGGCAAAAAAGAATTTTTTACAATCATGGGGCAAAAAAAAGTTTTTTACAATCATGGGGCAAAAAAGAGTTTGATATATAAAATTTGGGCTAAAAAGAGTTTCCTCCTAATAATTTTATATATATTCTTTCTGTCTTACATCAACTTGCACATGTACACCAACAATTTTTTTTTTTAAATGACTTTTTGAATAAATATGTGTATATTTTTATAAATGTCATGCAAACTAATATTTCCTTTGATGAAGTGTACAAGTTTTTTTAGGACGGACAAAAAAGAAAGTGTACAATTTTTTCTGGAATGGAAGTACTCTATGTTTCCTCTCCTATATAAGCAGCCTGCTTCCACCGCTCTTACCCTCACCCCACACTTACACTACACTAAGAATATTTGTGTTCTCCAATAATATCTCTTTTACTATATGTTTGCTTCGGCTATTATGAACGTATATCTTTCCATATCCTCTAATCAAGTAATTATCTTTTTTCACTTATTGCTTTTCTAGATTACTCTTCCAATTATCATATATATAGCCATCTTGGCTGATATATGTTTTTAAATTTAATTTATTACTTTGAAATTGAGTGCATTTTCTTTTTCTTTTTCTATACATATGCAGACGGAGACTGTAATACCCCGTCCCGTTTTATACCTTTTAATTTTCCTAGAACCCTTATTTTATTTTCTTATTTTTGTGTTTCTTTTAATTTTATTATTTTGTGTGCCAACGTGTAATTTAAATATATACTCTATTTCCAAATTCTCAAGTTCGAAGAAAGGAATCGAATATTTCAAACGAATAAGGGACTATGAGAAATTAATTATTAAAGTTTAAAATTATGTTTTCGGTCCGTATAATTTATTGAGAATAATTAAAATACAAGAAAATATTAATTGAGTTTTAAAACTGTATTAATTTTCAATTCGGGATTAATCTCGTAAACCAAACGATCCCTGAACCGTATCAAGTAGGAACGAAAATATCTGAATTAAAGGAGTTAATCCTACCCACATAATTTACTTTCCTTTTTGGATTAATTTTTAATTAGAAAATTAATTACAACCACTCAATCCTTTTCTTTTCCATTTAATTAATTAAAGATTTTTTTTCTTTTTCTATATACTCCCTTTCTCTCAGCTACGGGAATTCATTTTCCCCAAAATTTTCACTCATCTCTCTCTTCTTCTCCTCAAATAACCCAATTGGGTTTCTCTCTTCCCTCAAAACAGAAAGTCGTACAAGCTTTTCCCCCAAGTATCAAAAATCTTTTCCAATCAACTCCCTCCTCTCGTCTCTTCGCTCACCGCCGAGCGCCTCCGCCGTCGAGACCGCGACCCAGCCCGGCGCCACCGCCCACGTCGCGCCTCCCGCTCAGCCGCGTCGCCCACCGCCGAGCTCCGCCGCGGAACGCCGCCGTCGCTCTCGCCGCTCGCCGCCAGCGCCGAAGCTCCTCCGCCTCTTTTCTTCCTCCTCCGCCGCCACTGGAGCCCAGGCCGCGCAGCCTCTCCCCTGCTGCCCGTCGCGCTCTCTCTCCCCCTCTCCATCGCCGAAGCGCCGCCGCCTTGAAGCCCAGCGCCGCCGCTCCGACGAAGCCGAAGCTAGCTCCGCCGTCGCCGCCTCTTCCTCAACCTTCGGTTAGATGAAATCTTTCCTCTTTTCTTTGAATTTCATTCCGTTTAATTCGATTTCAAATACCGGTTTATTCCAATTTCTAACCGAAGCCTTTTATCGTTCAATTTTCCGATTGAATTGACGCCGTTGAACCGGTTGATGTTGCCGAATTTCTGAAAATCCCAATCGACGCCGTTAGGCTGTTCAAATCCGTTTTCCGAATTCCCGAGCGACGCCGTTAGGCCGCCCGATTAACCGAACGAATCCTTATACGACGCCGTTAGGCCGTTCGTTTACCACCCCGAACCGGACTCGTAAGAATTGCTACCTTTTTCTATTTCTCGTAATAGTGAATTAGGAATTGAGTTGTTTTCCGTTGAGCCGTTGTAAGTTTTAAAATAATTATTTTTGGTTTTGAGACTTGTTGATGGACTGTGGGTATTTTATTGTTAGTATTGTTAAGTTAGTTGTTAGATTTGGTAGTTTTGGGTTTGTTGATTATTATTGTTGAATTAACTGTTTAGTATTCTTGGGTTAAGTGTTTAGTATTATTGTATTAGTTGAATAATATTATTAGATGGATGAAATTAGTTTATTTTAGTATTAGTTGAGTTTTTTGGAGACAAAGGGAAACTCGTCTTCCCCTTGTACGACTGTTAGAAAATTAGGAACAAAAAGATAAGTCGTTTAATATTCAAAATTTAATAACAAATGAAAAAGGTAGAAAATAGTATTATTCTTTTGTTTAGAAAGTGTCACTAATCAATTTTAGAAGTGTTACTAAAGTTAGAAAAGAAAAGTACTTTTTATAAACTTCTTAGAAAGTCTAAGTTTATTAATAAGTTTAATAAGAGAAGTTTTATTTATAAAGTATGATTAATTATATTCAAGAATTCTTTTAAAATGAGAAAATATAATTCTTAAGAAAGAAAAACCTTTTCTTTAATTTTATTAAATTTTTTTCTAAGTAATTTCTTATTTTTCTAAGTAATTCCAAAATGAATTCTTATATTTCTTCCTTAAAGGGCCTTTATTAAGGACACCCCTAAATTCAGTAAATACACCCCCCTGTTACAGCACATAAATCAGTAAATGCACTATCCTGTTACACCACTGTTTTTAGTAAATACACCCCCCTTATACACCTCTTCTTAAAAAGGGGTGTACTTATCAAAAGATTGTTTTTGTAGTAATCGAAATAGTCATACCACAAGTATTCTAGTAAATACACTCCCTCAATACACTCACCTTTTTAGAAGTGGTGTATTTACCAAAATAGGGTGTGACCCTTAAGCAAGTCCATTTTGAGTTTATAAGACCACAACTTTCTCGATTCTCGTAACACAAACTCTCAAGTTTTCCTAAACGAATTCAAAGGTCAACTTTTAATCAAATGGTTTCCTACTAGGATTTCTGTGCTAATCGAAATACGCACGAGGGATCCGACATTCTGTTTGTACATCTTTCACGGGACCCGGAGTTAACAGGTGGGTGATGATCGGTTGATTGATCTGCTCATAATACGTTGTGCTGGTATACTCTGAACTCGACTAAATCAATCTAAAACAATTAATCCAACATAAACGTAAACCCTATTATATAACTGTTTGAATTACGTGATATATTTATACATGATACAAATGTCTATTGTTTTTTTTAAATCTATCACTACTGCATGATATAAGGGCATTTTATGAGCATGAATCTATTTAAGTATGAATTACGTGTACAGTTCGAATTGTCAGTTTTGGTAAGGAAGAGGATTGTGGATGTGGCCATGTTTGATAATAAATCAGGTGCATGGTCACGGAATTTGTTTGCAGTGGATGTGGCCATGTTTGATAATAGATCAGGTGCATGGTCACGGGATTCATTTGTGAAAGTGGTGCGTGACCATGTTTGATAATAAATCAGGTGCATGGTCACGGGGATTTATTTACAGTGGAGGTGGCCATGTTTGATAATAGATCAGGTGCATGGTCACGGGGAATTGTTTATATTGTTTTGAGAAGAGATTTATTATATGTGAAATTGATTGTGGGCTTTGCCCTTAATGTGAACCAACTTGTGATATTTCAATTATATGATGTGAAACCTGTTGTGCCCAACTGATTATTATGTGAACTTGTTATTTATATGATTTATGATGTTCGTATTCTTATATCAATTGATTAAATAAATTATATGCTTTATTAATAAGTATAACTTAATATATTTCGGATTTACCAATCCCATGACGTTGCAAATCACCCATACGTGAGAATTCAAATCTCACGTCCCCCTTTTTACAACCCTTGCAGATTACGATTTCGCGGAGCAAGGACAGTAATAGAGATGACACGGAGTTCCCCGCTTAAATAAAATGTTATTGTTAATATTAAGCTTTATATATGTGTGTGAGATGTATTATAATAATTATTCTACTCATTCTTCCGCTGCATAAAACTCATCTCTGATTTTATTATCCATTTTTATATCAAAAATTTTATAGTTCGTATTTTAGCTACAAGTGGCACCTCGAATCTGAGATATTTTATGTGTTTTGGATTCGGGGCGTTACAGGTGGTATCAGAGCTTATGTTCAAAACTTTCGGACCAAAACCCAAATCATTATTTTCATCAAGCCAAAATTCTCTTTCTTTATAAAAATTTTCTTATCATGTAAGTATAGATCACTAATTAAATCACTTGAAGGGAAATGTGTCTCCTATTACCGTCAGAAGCTCCTCGAAGGTATGTTCTTATTTTATTGCCTAAAAGTTTATGATATTGCGACAACTTGACTTTCATAACAAAACTCCAATCAAAAGATCGCGAACTCAAAACAACACCTACGAGGTGTAGAAAGAACCACGAAATGTCGTTCATATTACTATTGGAAATGCAGATAATTAGTGAATGATTGAAATAAACATATTTGTGTAAATTTATAAACTTCATAAATGATGTTATATGATTATTTGAACTATGTGCCTTAATTGTTTAAATTATGTTTCTAAATAACTAAAATTTTGACTAGGAATCCCTTTCCATATAAGAATCCACCTAAGATAGTTATATCCCGATAATTAGAAGACACTTAGATAACCTTAGAATCTATCAGTGTGTTTATAACCCAGTTCACAAGACTGCGTGCAAAGGCAAGAGCCACTCCAATATCCCACGAGGAGACATATTTGACAGTCGTGATTCGTTTTACCAGAAGGGTTACTGAGTTGTTCTCCATCCTATCGCTGTAAGACTACTCGAATGGACGATAATAGAAGACCCAGTACAAAGGCCCCCCATTCACTTGGAGACATACCTAGAAAGAAGTCGGCGATGGGTATTCCCGTTTGATAGTAGTGATCAGTCAGAGTGATCAAATCCTTTTAAACAGTTATTCTTTTGGTGTAGTCACAAAGACGTACAACCTAGATGTGCCACCCTTTCCTGACATATAGTAGTAGTCAGACGTATGACCGTTTTACTTAGACCATAACATCATAGCTTTAACCCACTCCTTTTGTCACTCGTGGTCCATATTGATGTGAGGACACGATGCTATAGCATTACCTAGAAAACCTTTTGCATTCCATGACGTAATGTAAGGAGACTGACTCCGTAGAACCAAAACTTTTATGTATATATATACTTATTATGTGCTCACTACTTGTCAATGTGCTTTACTTGCTTTATATATTGATTGTCGTATATTTTATCTGATTATCGCTTAATGACACATCACTGGTTCCTAGAATACTGTGCGAATGTGAGCACTGTACCATTGAGGGCCCCAATGCGCAGCTGGTGAATTACGTACCACACGTGTTTCAGTGCTAGCGTTGTGTTGATTTGGTTAATCCGGTTATGTTTTTATAACTTTCTCGCACCTATACGTATCGTAATAATATTATTCTTTTCGATCAGAACTACCTTTAGAATGACACCCGGACGTAAACGTGGACGACCCCGCGTTAACCCTATCCCTGAACCCATGGATCCGATAGAACAAGACCCACCCCTTCAGGCTGAACCTGAACCGCCTCAACAAGCCGCACCAGAAAACGATATTGCGAGAGAAATACTGATCTCTCTTCAGAACTACATTCAGCAGCAAGTTCCACCACCTCCTCCGCCATTGTATGGGCCTATACCTCAGATAGCGCCCAGGGCGAATGACTTTGTCGAACGCTTTCGACGACTACAGCCACCTAGGCTGGATGGGAAAGAAGATCCCTTTGAAGTCGAGGAGTGGATATCGGGATTGGAACGTATTTTCCGACACATGGCACTAACTGATGCACAAAGAGTCTCTTGTGCCCAGTTCCAACTGGTGGAGGATGCAGCCCAATGGTGGGAGTCTTATGAGCGAACTATGGACGAAGAAGCTAGACAGGTCCTTACTTGGGAGGACTTTAAGAAAGCTATATTGGACCGATACTTTCCACGAGTCCCGAGGGATCGGAAAGAACAAGAATTTGTCAACCTTCGACAGGGAACTCTTTCAGTAATAGAGTACGAGAGAAGGTTCAACCAATTGTCCCGTTATGCCCCACATCTGGTGGGTGACGATGAAAGGAAAGCTCGCAGATTCGAGCAGGGTTTGAGGCCCGAGATAGCAGGAATTATAATTGGCCTTCAGGTGCCAAACTATGGAGAAGTTTTCCATCGAGCATTGCTGGTCTCGATCAGTCAAAACTTGGAGTACAAACAGACTCCGACGACTGTCCCCGTCAATCGTAATTGGCAGCCAAACTTTAAGAGAAATTCAGTACCACCACCTGGGGGAAACAACTATAATGCTTCTCAAAATGATCCAAACTGTTCAACATGTGGAAAAAGACACTGGGGACGATGCAGCCAGGGTAAAGTAACTTGTTTCCGTTGCAACCAATCAGGGCACAAAGTTAGAGAATGCACTCAACCATCAAATGTCAATCGCCAACCAATTAACAACATCCAGTACTACCCACAGCAAGTGGATAACTACCAGACTTACCAGCCACCTGCACACAACAACCGTCAGTTGGGGCCACCAGTCAGAGTTCCACCTCACCAAGATGGGGAGTGGTCAGGCCACGTAAATGCTATCCTAGAAGAAGGAGAAAACAGTGGAGGACAACTCCGATTGAAAGGGCCTGAACATCCCGTGTAGACACTAAGCAGAAATGGGTTATGACTAGCAGGAGGGAAAATTAGATACTACTTAAAATAAAAGTATGGGGTATAGCCAAATAATACCTAGAAGTTGAATTTCGGGGGCAAAATTCTGTTAAGGGGGTGAGGATGTAATACCCCGTCCCGTTTTATACCTTTTAATTTTCCTGATAAAACTTATTTTATTTTCTTATTTTTGTGTTTCTTTTAATTTTATTATTTTGTGTGCCAACGTGTAATTTAAATATATACTCTATTTCCAAATTCCCAAGTTCGAAGAAAGGAATCGAATATTTCAAACGAATAAGGGACTATGAGAAATTAATTATTAAAGTTTAAAATTATGTTTTCGGTCCGTATAATTTATTGAGAATAATTAAAATACAAGAAAATATTAATTGAGTTTTAAAACTGTATTAATTTTCAATTCGGGATTAATCTCGTAAACCAAACGATCCCTGAACCGTATCAAGTAGGAACGAAAATATCTGAATTAAAGGAGTTAATCCTACCCACATAATTTACTTTCCTTTTTGGATTAATTTTTAATTAGAAAATTAATTACAACCACTCAATCCTTTTCTTTTCCTTTTAATTAATTAAAGATTTTTTTTCTTTTTCTATATACTCCCTTCTCTCAGCTACGGGAATTCATTTTCCCCAAAATTTTCACTCATCTCTCTCTTCTTCTCCTCAAATAACCCAATTGGGTTTCTCTCTCCCCTCAAAACAGAAAGTCGTACAAGCTTTTCCCCCAAGTATCAAAAATCTTTTCCAATCAACTCCCTCCTCTCGTCTCTTCGCTCACCGCCGAGCGCCTCCGCCGTCGAGACCGCGACCCAGCCCGGCGCCACCGCCCACGTCGCGCCTCCCGCTCAGCCGCGTCGCCCACCGCCGAGCTCCGCCGCGGAACGCCGCCGTCGCTCTCGCCGCTCGCCGCCAGCGCCGAAGCTCCTCCGCCTCTTTTCTTCCTCCTCCGCCGCCACTGGAGCCCAGGCCGCGCAGCCTCTCCCCTGCTGCCCGTCGCGCTCTCTCTCCCCCTCTCCATCGCCGAAGCGCCGCCGCCTTGAAGCCCAGCGCCGCCGCTCCGACGAAGCCGAAGCTAGCTCCGCCGTCGCCGCCTCTTCCTCAACCTTCGGTTAGATGAAATCTTTCCTCTTTTCTTTGAATTTCATTCCGTTTAATTCGATTTCAAATACCGGTTTATTCCAATTTCTAACCGAAGCCTTTTATCGTTCAATTTTCCGATTGAATTGACGCCGTTGAACCGGTTGATGTTGCCGAATTTCTGAAAATCCCAATCGACGCCGTTAGGCTGTTCAAATCCGTTTTCCGAATTCCCGAGCGACGCCGTTAGGCCGCCCGATTAACCGAACTAATCCTTGTACGACGCCGTTAGGCCGTTCGTTTACCACCCCGAACCGGACTCGTAAGAATTGCTACCTTTTTCTATTTCTCGTAATAGTGAATTAGGAATTGAGTTGTTTTCCGTTGAGCCGTTGTAAGTTTTAAAATAATTATTTTTGGTTTTGAGACTTGTTGATGGACTGTGGGTATTTTATTGTTAGTATTGTTAAGTTAGTTGTTAGATTTGGTAGTTTTGGGTTTGTTGATTATTATTGTTGAATTAACTGTTTAGTATTCTTGGGTTAAGTGTTTAGTATTATTGTATTAGTTGAATAATATTATTAGATGGATGAAATTAGTTTATTTTAGTATTAGTTGAGTTTTTTGGAGACAAAGGGAAACTCGTCTTCCCCTTGTACGACTGTTAGAAAATTAGGAACAAAAAGATAAGTCGTTTAATATTCAAAATTTAATAACAAATGAAAAAGGTAGAAAATAGTATTATTCTTTTGTTTAGAAAGTGTCACTAATCAATTTTAGAAGTGTTACTAAAGTTAGAAAAGAAAAGTACTTTTATAAACTTCTTAGAAAGTCTAAGTTTATTAATAAGTTTAATAAGAGAAGTTTTATTTATAAAGTATGATTAATTATATTCAAGAATTCTTTTAAAATGAGAAAATATAATTCTTAAGAAAGAAAAAAGAAAGAAAAACCTTTTCTTTAATTTTATTAAATTTTTTTCTAAGTAATTTCTTATTTTTCTAAGTAATTCCAAAATGAATTCTTATATTTCTTCCTTAAAGGGCCTTTATTAAGGACACCCCTAAATTCAGTAAATACACCCCCCTGTTACAGCACATAAATCAGTAAATGCACTATCCTGTTACACCACTGTTTTTAGTAAATACACCCCCCTTATACACCTCTTCTTAAAAAGGGGTGTACTTATCAAAAGATTGTTTTTGTAGTAATCGAAATAGTCATACCACAAGTATTCTAGTAAATACACTCCCTCAATACACTCACCTTTTTAGAAGTGGTGTATTTACCAAAATAGGGTGTGACCCTTAAGCAAGTCCATTTTGAGTTTATAAGACCACAACTTTCTCGATTCTCGTAACACAAACTCTCAAGTTTTCCTAAACGAATTCAAAGGTCAACTTTTAATCAAATGGTTTCCTACTAGGATTTCTGTGCTAATCGAAATACGCACGAGGGATCCGACATTCTGTTTGTACATCTTTCACGGGACCCGGAGTTAACAGGTGGGTGATGATCGGTTGATTGATCTGCTCATAATACGTTGTGCTGGTATACTCTGAACTCGACTAAATCAATCTAAAACAATTAATCCAACATAAACGTAAACCCTATTATATAACTGTTTGAATTACGTGATATATTTATACATGATACAAATGTCTATTGTTTTTTTTAAATCTATCACTACTGCATGATATAAGGGCATTTTATGAGCATGAATCTATTTAAGTATGAATTACGTGTACAGTTCGAATTGTCAGTTTTGGTAAGGAAGAGGATTGTGGATGTGGCCATGTTTGATAATAAATCAGGTGCATGGTCACAGAATTTGTTTGCAGTGGATGTGGCCATGTTTGATAATAGATCAGGTGCATGGTCACGGGATTCGTTTGTGGAAGTGGTGCGTGACCATGTTTGATAATAAATCAGGTGCATGGTCACGGGGATTTATTTACAGTGGAGGTGGCCATGTTTGATAATAGATCAGGTGCATGGTCACGGGGAATTGTTTATATTGTTTTGAGAAGAGATTTATTATATGTGAAATTGATTGTGGGCTTTGCCCTTAATGTGAACCAACTTGTGATATTTCAATTATATGATGTGAAACCTGTTGTGCCCAACTGATTATTATGTGAACTTGTTATTTATATGATTTATGATGTTCGTATTCTTATATCAATTGATTAAATAAATTATATGCTTTATTAATAAGTATAACTTAATATATTTCGGATTTACCAATCCCATGACGTTGCAAATCACCCATACGTGAGAATTCAAATCTCACGTCCCCCTTTTTACAACCCTTGCAGATTACGATTTCGCGGAGCAAGGACAGTAATAGAGATGACACGGAGTTCCCCGCTTAAATAAAATGTTATTGTTAATATTAAGCTTTATATATGTGTGTGAGATGTATTATAATAATTATTCTACTCATTCTTCCGCTGCATAAAACTCATCTCTGATTTTATTATCCATTTTTATATCAAAAATTTTATAGTTCGTATTTTAGCTACAAGTGGCACCTCGAATCTGAGATATTTTATGTGTTTTGGATTCGGGGCGTTACAGAGACGTTCCTGAAAACTATCAGTCGAGGGGATGCGATGGTAGGGCTTTGGATTTATCACAACATCCATTCTAATGAAGTTCACTTTTACCTAGTCCTCGTTGCATTGTATGAAAGATTGTTGAATTTAATGTGGTGTTGTTTTTGTTGTTTGCAGTCGTGTTGGGTAACAATAATGGTTGGGGTTTCTACGTATATCCTCACAAATTTAAATAAATTTATATTTTTATTACTTTTTGTTATTTATTTTATTTGTAATTTTAAGTATCTATTATAGGTTCTATTTACTTAATGATAAATATATATAAAATTAAATTATTACTTTTTATTTTTTTCACTATTTACTAACATGTAAACATATATACATTTATATTGATTGTTTTTATTAAAATATTTTCAATAAATTGTAAATTAAATACTTTTTATATCTTTTTTCACTATTTACTAGTATGTATATATATATATACACTTACATTGGTCGTTTTTGTTAAAATGTTTTCAATAAAATTGTAAAATAAATTCTTTTTTAAAAAAATCACTATTTACTAGCATTTATAGATATATACACTTATATTGATTGTTTTTATTATAATATTTTCAATAAAATTGTAAAAAAATAATTTTTTATTTTCTTTTTCACTATTTATTGACATGTGTAAGTATATACACTTATATTAATCGTTTTTATTAAAATATTTTCAATAAAATTGTAAATGAAATTAATTAACACCCTTCAGTGAAAATAATTAATATTCTTTAATGAAAACAACTAATATCCTTCAATGGTTCATGTATGAACCTCTCCCTCTCACACACGCACGCGCGCTCACGCTCAAGCTCACAGGCACACACACACACACACTTAACTAGTTATATATATAAATATAGGGGAAATTGCAGAAATGGTCCCATAAGAACTAGTCCTCATGAATTTGGTCCTTTTTTTAGCGCAAATAGTCCCATACGATTTTTCCATAAAAAAATAACGGATTAACGAGCATGAGGCGCACACGCCCGTTAGTTTTCTGCCAAAAACTCGTGCATATAATTTCCAACTTAAAAATAATAAATTTTTAACTTCTTAAAACTCTTTGAACTAAAGTTGCAGAATCGCCTCCATACTTGCATTTTACATTGAAATGATTGTTAATAGCAAAAGCTGGCCAATTTCCCTATAAATATATACTATTTAACATAATTTATGTGTGTGTAATTACTACACATTTGTACAAACTAATATACTAATTATTAATTAATTAAATTTATTATATATACTAATAATTAGATAAATTATATTAAACAACTATAATATGAAGCAACTATAAGCACATACAAATTTACATATATAATTAATTAATTCTAAAGTATATATTAATCATCTATATAATATAATTATTAACAAAATTAATTAATTAATTATTTTACACTAATTTAGCTAATACTACACACTATAACAACTAATACTAAATAAATAAACAACTTAATTAACTTCTTTTTATTAGTAAAACAAATGCAAATATATACATACATATATATATATATAAATTATACATGTATATATGCACTGCCACATGCACGGTTTTGAATCGTCAGGAAAATGAAATGAAAAGGGAGGGAATTTTCTCTCGGGAAAGGCAAATGAAATGAAAAATGTCAGGACAGTGGAATTTTCCCTCGTGAAATTGTCGAGGGGACAAGAACCCTCGCGAGTCTGCAGGTGTCAGGAAGAAGACGAGGGCCAAATCCCTCACAAATTTCAAAAGGGTCCGCACCCTCGTCAATATTTGTGGGTCTCATTTTACTCATTAATTCCTTCTTTATGGACGAAAGAAATTTTTCCCTCGTGATTTTCCTCGTTAACATTTTTTCTTCGTTACTTCGCCCTTTAATACCGAGGGCTTAATTTTCCCTCTTTAAATAAGATTTTTTTTAGTGTTCATGGATTTCTTTTTTTTATTATTATTGTGAATCTTTTTATATTATATATTCCATTAATGATTTAAGTCCAAATACGCAGTTGAATGGCTTGTTTCTTCTTTGTTCCTTTACCGTCGGCCCGCACTATCGCCACCTTCTTCAAGCCTATAACAACCTCTCCACCAATGTCCAAAGTCTATTGGCCCTGATAATATGAAAGAATTTCACATCATTTAAAAGTCCGAAATTATTGAAAAGTTTGAAACTAATTCATTTAATTATTTCCCTTAACGAGGGTTGGACGTGGTAAGGATTTGGAGGGGAAGGAGACGAGGGATTAGGGATGAGATGTGATGATTTGATTTTGAGTAAAATTTCACATATTTTTGTATGTGGGAGGAAAATCAAGGGAGGAAAAGAAAGAAGAAGATGTTCATCACCACAAAAGTAAAAATTGCCCATGTTTTACCCCCACGACTGTACCCGTGCCTCTTCTGTAGCGCTGCCGCTCTCGCTATTTGTACATACAACACACAACATACAACAAAGGTGAGTGAGTGTAGCTATGGGGTCGCGTGGGTGAATCCATGGGAATCTGAGAAATGTACGCCCATCAGAATCTGATGAGTGGAGCTGGGTGGGTCAAATTATCAATTCTTATTTATTTTATTTCTTTTGTAAAATAAAATAAAAATAAATAAATTCAAATGCCACGAAATAATATAAATAAAAAAAGAAAATGAAAAAAAATGTCAAGGACTTAAATAAGACAATTTTGTAAGTTACAAAACTATATTCAAGTGTATGTTCCCTAATTTTATACGTTAGACATAAAATTCTCCCATTGTCCTTACCACTTTAAGACAAGAAGAAGGTAATATATAGGATATGAAATCTGAGTTTGTAACAAAAAAAACTACCTTACTATAAGAAATGATATAGCTAAAACTGCTACAAATTTTATATAGCAAATTTTCCTTTTGAAAAAAAAAAGAAAAAACCTCTCTGGTGACCTTCAATAAAAATAAAATCTCCTTTATGTCATACCAAGTGTAGCAAATTGAAGGAATAATATTTGAATATAAATATATAACAGGGTTCAAATGATGCATTTTGTGCTGTTGCATACAAGAAAAACAAACTATAAAAATGAGCTTGTAACAAGTTCTTTTATTTCTTAACTTACTTAAAAATTATCTAGAAATAGAATTACAAATTCCAATTGTTTGTTTATTCTTGTGGTTGATGGCGAATGACAACATAAGAACTAGGAGGTGGCACCGCCATTGCCAGAAAAGGGCGTAGGCATTGAGGGCATAATAGAATATGACCCATATACATCCTATGGTACTCGTAATGAGACCTGCATCTGTGGCACCTAGCCCAGAACGTGTTTGGTGCCGACGAGCATGTTTTCGACATTGTTATGAACTACTGGCGGGTTACCTGCAACTAAGGTAGAATTCATTTGATATGCTAAAAGATTCATGGTAATATATAATTAAGGAAGAAAGAGTGAAAAGAAGATAACAAAAAAGAATAATTAAATATAGATCTTTGTAAACCAATTCTATCATACAACTTAAAACGATATTACTTGTTTTCAGGAAAATTTGTATTTCCTGTCCCAACAGAATTGGTGAAAATATTTTTGGTTCCTACATGCGAGGTGGTCCCCCCCCCCCTTTTTTTTGCAATTTTGGTCCCATCTGAAATCAAATCTGTAAATTTATACCTTTTTTTGGACCAAAACTGCAATTTAGTCATTCTCAAATTCTATTGCGACCAAAAGTGTAAAAAGGAACTAAAAGTGACGAAAAATGATCATTTTGAAATGAACACATTCTTTTTAGGACTAAAAGCAATTAACCCTTTTTTCATTAATGAAATAATTAATATTATTAAAAAAATACTTACAAAATGCAAATAAATTTAATGGTGAAATTGGTTCACGCCTTGCCCATCTAAATTTAGAGATAGCTTACTCGGAGAGATAATCAAAACATAAACAAATTTGTAATAGATCTCAGAAAGGATGAAATCTCATATAATTTTAAATCATAGGCACAAGAGAGATCAAATGTAATTACCTCACTAATTTCATTGATGCACCTAACAAATAAAAAGCAAATAGAAAAACAAGTGATCTGTTGAAAGTTCCAAATTGTTAAATTGACAAGGTTTCAAATTAAAGGGCAAACATTTTTTTATACTAAAATATAATTAATTGAGATTGAGACACAAAATGGAAAAAGGATTGAGAGTTACACACAACTCATTGATTTAGAAATTTTAGCCATGATAGGTTTTCGACATAAAACCTCACCAACTACATTGTTTCAACTAATTTAGATTTTGGGGAAAAAAAAAACAATCAATGCATTGAGGCAAATTGAATCCCTCATTTCAACATGCTAATTAATATATACTCATAAAATATATTTTAATATACATTAAAAAGGCACTTGGTATAAATTGATAATGAATATCATTTAGGGGCATTCCCTATGCTTTGATGATTATACTTTTACTGTTTGATTAAAAAAATCCACAATGAGTGCACATTGATATATTGAAGTAGTACCAATGTGAATCTAAAATGCATACTATACACTTGGATTTTAAAAAGTAAACACCTTTTTGCGTGAATTGTGTTATCTGAATCAGCAATACCCCAATCAATAATCAACAATACCCAAAGCAGTAATCAACAATAAATCAAACAATAATCAGTAATATCACGAGCAATAATGAACAATACCCCAAGTAGTAATCAACATTAATACCCCTAGCAGAAATCAACAATATCCTAAGAAGTAATCAACAATACCAAATATTTTTTTAGGTATATATTTGTAATTGAAAAGGTCAAATTTAAGTTTAGGATTGATCTCAAAATTCAAGTGCATATTATGCAATTGGGTTCGTGCTAGATTTTGTGATTATTCAAATATATGGTGCTTGATTTATATTCAAATGCAGTAACGGTATGTTCAACTTCACATTTGCCCCTATACAATTATAATTACCAAATTAACAATATTATAATTAAGCTTATATTCAATTAACTATGAAATACATGACAATTACAAAATAAAAATACTGAAAAAAGAAAAAAAATCTCAATAAATTTATATGTTTGAAATAACGGGAAAGATTCTCGATTAACCCAAGAAAAGCATTAAAAAATCAATCCATAAGTAGTAAATAATTAAGAATCTTAGAAGAAAACTTACCTAAAGTTTATGGAAGTAAATAGATCGGTAAAATTAAAAGATAACAAGCATCGATAAAAAAAGGATCGGAGCCATCAACAGAAAATAAATAAGAAACAGATGAAAAAGTTCCTGGAGAATTTTAGGGTTCATGTTTTTCTATATTTGATGAAAAATAGAGGGAAAATAAACTTTACCAGATCAACGAGCAACAAAATCGAGCTTCAGTTGGAATAAAACGTCAGATCCAAAGATGGACTTACAGAGGCAATAATGGAGAGAAAATTACCAAATACTTTTGTACCCCAATTCTATTTTTTGTGGTGTGGTGGTGACAATGACGGCTATAGTTGTTGGAATGGAGGTGAGGTGTAGAAATTAAAGCTTTAATTTCAAGGGTAATATAGTTATTTTATTTGTAATAATCTGGGCCTTTAAGAAATCATAAAGCCCAATTTTTGGCCCATGTCTACTATAATGAAAGAAAGAATACACCCAGCTTAGCTGCCTGTTTGCTCATTTACTTACATATAGAACAGTCTTTTTTTATTATTATTATTTTTTTGCATAAATAAACAAGTCATGCCCATGCTCTATCAGTTAAGGCCAGTTTACTTGGGACGGGATGGTCTGGAGGGTTGAAAGGGGAGATATATGGGTTTTTTTCTTTTAATTTAAAATTTTTGTTTTCTTATTAAGTTAAAAAGAAATTAATTTTTATTGGATAGACAATGATATTTAATACTCCCTCCGTCCCCCAAAAGTATGATCGTTTGTTTTTGACACATTTTAAGAAAACGTAGATAAAGTATATAAAGAAACGACATTTTAGTATATTGTGTGGTTCATTTATGAGTTAAGTGGTTGTTTGTGAGTTTAAAGTCGGTGACAAGTGAAGTAATTAAGTGATGGTTGAATAGTGAAGATAATGAAATTGATAAAAAAAAAAAAAACAGAAAGCCATACTTTTGGGGGATGGAGGTAGTAATTAGGAATCAACTTCCACCTCTCTAAATCACTCTATTTTGAATTCTAAAAAAATTATGTGTTTAACTTATATTCTTTAAACCTCACTCATCCATTTTTAATCTTTAATTTGTACAATTCATATGATTAAAGGGTTTAAAAATTAAAAATTTGTTTCCCACAAATCATTTTTAATTATCTTTATGTTTTTATTTTTTTCTATTTTAATTTTTTTTTCTTATAATGATAAAAATTAAGATTTTTATTGAATAGACAATGATGTGGAAAACTATGTCCTTAGAATAATATCTTATAGGTTTTGCAAAAATAAGACATTGTTTTTTACACTACAGGAATGCAATTTTAGGGCATTATCTTCACAAATACGCGCAAAAATTTGGATATTATATTTTAAGTTTTGCAAATTTAGGCAAAGTTACATTAAATGCGAGTCAAATAAGGCCCAAATATGATGTGTCATTTACCTTAGCACAAAAAAATTAAATAACTAATAATAAAATTAATTTAAAATGAATATAAATTAATTATAAATAATATTTAAAAATCTTATTCAATAAATTATTTTTTAAGTTATAAAAAACCTATTTTTTAGTATAGTAAATATGCATCAAAAAATTAGTAAATTAAATAGGTTTACAAAGAAAATTAAATATTTTTATATAAATTTTAATACACTAATTTTTTAATTCACTAATTTTAATTAGTTTACTTATTTAATTCAATATTTTTTAAACAGATTTACTAAATAAATTTTAAAATTTTAATAATTCTTATATAGATTATTAAAATAATTAATTTTTATAATTTAAATATTTAATTTATTTTGAATTAATTTTATTGTTAATTAGTTGATTAGGAGCTGACGTGGAGAATGCATCACATTCAAACTTTATTTAACCAGCATTTGATAAAATTTGGCTTAAAATTTGACAAATTTAAAAGGCAAGGAAAATTTGTAAAGATAATTTCTTAAAAATTGAAAGCCCCTAAAGATTTGAGTCCTATTTTGTTGCAAATGCGTATAAGACAATGTCCTAAAAATATAATTTTTCCCGACAATGATATGTATTAATTAGGAATCAACTACCACCTTTCTAAATCACTCTATTTCAAATTAGAAAAAATATATTTGTTTAACTAATAATCCCTCACCCATCCATGTTTTAGTGAGATCATTAAATAGTGGTTCAAAATGGTATTCATTATTAACAAATGGTTCAAGATAAATTCATAAATGCAAACTGGTGCAAAATGTGAAACATTTTTTCTACTTTCATTGATTACTAACAACATTGATGGGACACCAATGTGCAATTGTCCCTTTGTGCAATTTTTTTAATTTTGCACACATAATTTTTCTTTTTTAAACTACAAAATTTATTTTGGCCTATTTTTTCTCATTTTTAGCTTTAAATTTTTTAATATTTATTTGTGTATATGCAATTTTTGAAACTCTGTGCAAAATAATTTTCTTGTACATGCCTAAATTTAAAAAAAGTTTGCACACACGCCTAGTATTCCTTTGGTAATTTTTCTTTTTTTTTTTGCACACACGCCTAATCTCAAATAGTATGCATGTTTGCAAATATTTTTATATTTTCACACGCCAAAATTTAAAAATAATTAAATTGCATGTATTTAAAACTTCTAAAACTACAGATTTAATATTTACATATTCATATTTAAAATTACATTTTTATGTGTAGGGTTGTAAAAATAAAATAAAAAATTGCACGCTGCCTTCGTCTTCTTCAATTCTTAAAGGATAATAGGCATTTAAAAAAAAAAGGATCGAAGTCATCAATAGAAAATAAATAAGAAACAAATAAAAAATCTGAAAGAATTTTAGGGTTCATGTTTTTTTTTCCAAATTTAATGGAAAATTAACTTTACCAGATCGACGAGCAACAAAATCAAGCTTCAATTGGAAGAAAATAACAACTCCAAAGATGGACATACAGAGACAATAACGGAGAGAAAATTACCAAATGTTTTTGTACCCTAATTCTACTTTATGTGGTGTGGAGGTTGTTTGGGGCGGGGGGGGGGGGGGGGGGGGGGGGTTGGAGTGAGGTGCAGAAATTAAAGCTTTAATTTCAAGGGTAATATAGTCATTTTGTGTGTAACTATTTGGGCCCTTAAAAATCATAAAGGCCCAATTTTGGGCCCATGTCTACTAAAATTAAAGAGAGAATACACCCAACTTAGCTATTTATTTGCTCATTTAATTAAATATAGAGCAGGTCTTTTTTTTTTTTCTTTTCCATTATTAAACAAGTCATGCCCATGCTCTATCACTTAAGGCCAATTAACTTGGAATGGGATGGTTAGGAGGCTGGAAGGGGAGAAATCTCCGGGTATATGTGGTATTTTATTATGTTAAAAAAATTATGATTTTTAATTTACTGAATAGTCAATGATATGTACTAATTAGGAATCAACTTTCACATCTCTAAATCACTCTCTTTCAAATTCTAAAAAAAATGTGTTTTAAATTTATATAAATTTTAAACCCCACTCATCCATTTTTTTTTTTATCTTTAATCTGTACAATTCATATGATTAAAGGGTTTAACTCAAATTTTTCCACGTATGATTTTTTTTCTATTTTAAAATTTTATTTCTTGTTATGTTAAAAATTAAGATTTTTTAATTGAACAGACAATGATGGGGAAAATTATATTCTTAGAACAATATTTTATAGACATTTGCAAAAATAAAACATTGTCTTTATAGTCCGGCAATTTTATGGCATTATTTTATAAACTTGAAAATATGGATATTGCATTTTAAGTTTTGCAAATTTAGGCAAAACTTCATTATATCACTACAAAAAAAATTGGAAATTAGTGACGGATTTTTCCGTCATTATATTTTGATAATCCGTCACTAATTAATTTACTGACAAAATTCCGTCTCTATTTTCATTGTCGCTAATTTTTAGTGACGGATTATATTCGTCACTAATTTATTGACAGAAATTCCGTCATTATATTTTTTTTCCGTCACTAATTTTCATTTTAAAAGTTTAATTATTTTTATATTATTGACAGAATTTCCGTCATAAATTTTTTTCGAATAATTTTAATATAACTTTTTTAATAATTATAGTCTATATATACTGACGGGTATTTCCGTCACTAAAACTGTTTTTATTTAAAAAATATATTAATGACAGATATTTCCGTCAATAAAATATTTTAGTTATTAAATTTTTAGTGATTATATTCTATAAATATTGACGGATACACCCGTCATAATTATAAATATTTTTGGTGCTAATAAATTTTCATTTACCTACATTATTATAACACAGTTTCATATTAAACAAAAAGAAATACTACTTAATCATAAAATTTTGTCATTGTTCAGACAATGATTTACGTTTCGACCAAATTCAAATAACACGAAATAAATCCTAAATTAGTTTTCACTCAATAATCTGAAACTAACTCGAGTAGCCTGAACGAAGCACCTGTCCCCGGGCAACTATATCTAATAAAACCTTCAGCTGGCTACGCATCTCATCTACTTCATGCATCTTCGACTCCAAAACCTGCATTTTTTCTTCCATAACAACCTCTCTTTTCTTCACCTCTTCGAACCGTTGTTGCATCTCATCTCGAGCAGCTAAACTGACATATGAAGCAGAGCTATCAGTATGAAGAGGGTGTGTTTGAGCCATGTCACCAACACCCAAAACACGTCCTTTCTTTTTCACTGTAGTATCCATGAATAATTGATTCATATTAATCTCCTGAGCATCATCATTCAATGCAGCTTGAGTCAAATTTAATGCCTTCTCACATACTTCTTCCTGTGATTAATGTAAGCAATGTGATTAATGAATTTATTGAATATAACAGTACATTTATACCTCACATTCACATTCATGAAACCAGCTAAATGACAACCAAAATAAACATATAGTAACAAAGTATGCTCAAGACACTGGTCTTATTATTTCATTTTAAAACAACTCACTGAAATTTCCAAAAAAATAATACAGTGACTCATTTAGTACTGCAACTCATTTAGAAATGATGACTAATTGAGCACATTGTTGGAGTCTAAATTCAATGAAATCAAACAATATGGTAACAAGAGAAGTTTTGGAATGAGCATCGATGATATAATCGATGCGTGCAAGGTGTTGTACTTAATTTGTAGTGTAGGAGACCACTTCAGTATTGCTTACATGGACATTGATTTTATTGAGTAGACATACACAATGACAAACAAGAGCTAGAGAAGAGGTTCTCACTGTTTTGGGAGCCAGAGACCTAATTCTAATAGCTTACACCAGCTTAAAATTGTGAGTACTTTACTATGATGCTTAAATAGCAGACTTTTAGTTTCTTACTTGGCAGAAAATTGCAAACTATATATCATCATGTCTACGATTAGATATAATTATTATCAAACTACTCATTCTGTAGTGATACTAACATATGCATCAAACAACTTTTTTCCTTCTCATTTAGACAACTAACAAGAGCAATCAATCTAGAATAATTATGTGCTTATGCATTATAATCAAACTATAATTATGTGCTTATGCATTATAATCAAACTACTCATTCTAAGTAATACTATCATTTGATATTATGGTTAACTTTATAAACTCTTAGCAAAGAATATACGCACCATAATCTTCTTGGTCACCCCATACGTGTACGAGCCATCACCTTCAGGATGTATCTCGCAAAAGACATCCCAGTTGCTAGCAGGAACACCTGTCCTTTTCTCCTAAACAAAGAAAAGTTAATATTAAATTTACAATACGTACAAATAAATACTAAATATGTAGAAAAAAATACTTACAATAGCAATTGCATGATCCACAACATCTCTGGAGCCTCTTCGATGTATGGACATCCCCGTACCAGGTCCTAATGGCTCGCTCCTTCGATTTTTGCTATTCTGGTCTGCTTTCTTTTGGACCTTAGAATCACTCCAATGGGCCACAAGCCTTTTCCACACTACATCGGATATACCGGTCAACTTCGGCTTCTTTTCAATCCAAAGCATCTTCAATTCATGAATCAATGCTCTATATCGACTAGTTCCCTTACGCATGAACAACTCATAAATTAGTCGATCAAGAGCCGGATCCCACTTGCAATGTTTCTATCAAAAAATAAAAAAAATTGTCAGGTGTGTATCATATAACATACTTCATGATCACGACAAAATATGTACACGTAACTTAAACAAAATTATTAGTATTTGCTTTCTTACAAAACTGCAAAGTAAGATTCAAATGATGTGTAGAATCTGCAAAGTAAATAACTAATTAAATATAACCTACAGTCAAATGACAAAGCATGGTGGGGGTTTAGAACGAGGTTCATGGAATATGTGAAGACACAACTTGACTTGTTGCTACTTAGTCATGTTCATTCTGCAGGTTAAGGGGAAGCATCAAGATGAATGCATCAATATTAAAATATAATTGTAATTGGGTCTAGGTGCAGGTGAACAGGTGACAGTGTTGCAATGCATTATTGGGTTCATTTTGCGTGTCTTTTGGGTTTTTGTCAGTGGCTTCAAGGTTTGATCTAAAGAAGAAGGTCAGTTTATTTTGTGTTGGAACAATCAGCTGTCACCCCGGTTTAATTTCTCCACAGTAATTCCCTACAGTTTCTGTATTGCTAGTGGAATGCATCCACATGTTCAAAAGAACCAGTTTGTAATCAGAATTAGTTCTGCAATAGATGATGAGAAATTACAAGTGATCGATATTAGGGGTGGAGATATTATTCTTGTTGCCATTTATGCTTCTAAATGTGTTGAAACATCAAATTTCTATTCGGTTTTTCTACATCATGCTCCCTCTTTCAATTTGCAATTTTCTTCTTTTTTCTCTTGTCCAAGATGATTAGATGTTTCCATGATCTAAAATTTAATAATTAATATTCTGCATTCATCTAGGTTATGTTTATATGTTTATGCTTCTTTTATTTTTTAACTCTAGATAACTTCTTGAACGAGAATCAGGCAGATGGAGAGTCTCAGCCTTTGCTGCAGCAACAAAATCAACAGCAGCAAATGGTTCTAATTCTAAGTAGTCATACAACATAAACCTGGGACTTTCAGGAGATACTGCAGTATGATTAATATTGAACTAAGGAGTAAAATATTCCAATTTTTCTGGTAAGACATAAACCTGGGACTTTCAGGAGATATTCCATCCCCAACTAAAAATCCCAGAGGAAGCAAGTCTTATAGAAAAAAAAGAAACAGCGTAGAATAAGATTTCAATGCAATTGATAGTGTAAATAACCTGTG
Source organism: Ballota nigra (assembly GCA_947034835.1). Taxonomy (NCBI): domain Eukaryota; kingdom Viridiplantae; phylum Streptophyta; class Magnoliopsida; order Lamiales; family Lamiaceae; genus Ballota; species Ballota nigra. The sequence goes on along the minus strand of OX344728.1, from coordinate 29,165,393 downwards.
CCCAAAGAAAATAGATTTAATAGCGCAATTGTACTTGAATCATTGCAAGCCACTCAAATTCAAGCTTTCGTAAATCGTAGCCTCACAGATTAATTAACCTCCAAGGTAAACCCATCAATAGTTATTACTGCATAGATGTTACTTCAAGAATACAAAATCTTATCGACTTCTCTTAAGACATTACGAATCATGCATGCTGTATAAATTAGCCATTGCAGATCTTGCTTATATAAGACAAATCCAAGAACAAGAATGGAAGCCCTCCCAACAATCAATTTCCACGTCTAGTCTACCATAACAACCCAGATTCTTCAGTTTAAACTCAAAGAGAAACAGAACTGCAAGCATGTGAAAGCACATTCATAAATGTAAAAAATCAGTTGTTCTGAGTAGGCAACGAATATCGTTATAGAAGAGAGAGTGAGGTTGAGCGAACTTACCGTTACAATTTGAGCTACAACAAAGAAAGTTATACAGCACCATAGAAGATATCCACGTCGAGGTATGAGCGGTGAGGCATGGCTGAAAGATAGCCGACGAATCTCCTAGGTGTGGACGAGGACGAAGCTTCCAGGTGTGAGAAAGGGTATGTGAGAAAGGGTATGTTGAAAGGCTATTGTATTAGAAGTTAGAACTTAACCAAACTTTAAATTTTGTGCGAAAATTACCAACGGAAATTTCCGTTGGTATATTGTGTAAAAGAAATTAACTGTAAATTTTTTAGCTAAAGTAATCAGTTAATTTAATGACGGAATTTCTGTCAGTAATAATATTTTTTTGTTTTACTTTAATTATTTTTTATAAACAAACAATTTACATATTTTTAATTCATTATAAATTATTAATGACGGAAGTTCCGTCAAGAAATATTTTGTGATTAATCAATTTTATTTTTAAAATTCTCATAATACTTACTGACGGATTTTCCGTCAGTATTTTTCTACAATTAATTGAATTTATTTTGTACAAAAAAAATATATATTATTGACAAAAATCTGTCATAAAAATATTCATATTTTGTCACAGATTACTGACGGATAGGTCCGTCAAAAAAATCCGTCACTAATTTCTATTTTTTGTAGTGTATACGTTTCAAATAAAGTCCAAATATGATGTGTCCTTCACCTTAGCACAAGAAATCAACTAACTAACAATAAAATTAGGGAAAATGCACATTTTTTATTATTTAAAATTGGTTGACTTTGTAATTCGTCCTGTTAACTTTGAAATTTTAATTTTCGTCCTATAACTTACAAATTTTGTGTTTTTTGTCTTATGACCTGCTATACTAGGTAACACTTCCGATAAATTTGACGTGACATTCTGAATCTTGTCCTATAACTTACAAAAAATTGGTGTCACGTCAAATTTACCGGAAAAGTAACCTACTGTAGCAGGCAACAGGATAAAAAAAAATTGTAAATTATAAGATGAAATTCAAAATTTCAAAGTCAACAGGATGAAAACCAAAGTTAACTAATGTTAAAGGACAAAAAAGTGTATTTTTCCATATTAATTCAAAGTTCTATATATATGTGTCTTCATGGTGGGCAACCTTTTGTGTGTGTAATAATAACCAACCCTCAACCGTCATTCACACCTACACCACTTCGACTCTCGTATCCATATTAAATTGTTTATTCATTGGGTCTCCCCAAAGAGAGGGAAAGTTGTGTCCGTCCCATGAGTGAGGGGGTGTAAGGAAAAAAAATTAAATTAATTAATTTTACACCTCTCTAAAAGTTCAGACATTTAGATAACACGCAATTCTTTCACTATTTGCTTTTACGCGATTTTTTGAAAACATTCATTTGATCAAATACGACCTGCAAGAAATCCGTAAACTTTTGTCCCTTTTTTAATTATGTTAATGTTGCATGTACAATGTAGAAGTATTGCATTTTATTCCTAAAAATCAAATAATGATTCAAACTAATAACTCAAGATATATATAGATAGTGGTGTTATAACCACGTGAGGTTTGGTCATCCGTCTTGAAGAATTTGTATCATAAAAAAAACTTAACAGAAAGAATCTGTGAGCACACAAAAAAAACTTGGAATTTACACACAAAAGCTTTATAAATTAATGGACATAATTAAAACCTTGCACCTAAGGATATATATATATATATATATATATATATATATATATATGGACAAAATATTTTTAAATTAAAGTTCCATATACCGGATGCGTGGCAAGGGAAAATCTGTTAAAAATTTCATACGTGTCTTCATGGTGGACGTGTTTCAAGGGAAACCCTTCTATATAACAACCAGCCTTTCATCATCCTTTCTGTGAATTTAAATATGATATTTGCATTGAGCTTTTCATTATACATGTATCAAATATGTACAGCCTATAACACATGTGCTTAATTCTATACAAGGAATTAATCAATGTAATGATAGTTATAATCCCTTAATTAAAGGCTAATTTACATGTAATCAAGGAGAGAATATCGGTTATTTATCTTGCACTATTATCCCCCCTCAAGCAAGAGGTGGGATGTGGACCAACTCGTAGCTTGTCCCAAAAGAATTCAAAAGGTGGACGATGAAGAGCCTTTGTGAATGTATTTGCAACCTGTAAGTTGGAAGATATGAAATGTGTCTCTAGGCACCCACTAGAAACAAGTTCATAAACAAAGTGAAAATCAATATCTATATGTTTCACACGCTTATGAGCACTAGGGTTCTGGCTTAGAAAAATAGAACAGTTGTTGTCCGAATACAGAATCGAGCATGAAGTAACTTTGACCTTAAGCTCACGAAGAAGTTGAAGCACACCCACAATTTCTGAGGCTGCATTTGCAAGGGCACGGTATTTGGACTCACAACTGGAACGGAAAATTGGGGGTTGTTTCCTAGCACTCCAAGAAATTAAATTTCCACCAAGAAAAATAGAATAACCATAGATTTATCTTCCTGTTTCCAATGCAATAAGAGTAAATGAATAACTACGACTAAAAGATAAGCCAAAAGACAGTGTACTTTTCACGTAGCGAAGGATTCTCTTTACTGCTTGAAAATGTTCAACGGTATGATGTTGAAGATGCTGACTGACCAGATTCACTGCAAAAGATAAATCTGGTCGTGTAATTGTGAGATATTGCAAAGCTCCAACCAAGGATCGATACAAAGTAGGATCATCAAATGGTTGGCCATCTGTAGAAAGCTGACAACCTGCAACTAGTGGCGTAGAGACGGGTTTTTCTTCTTCTAGAGAGGCTGGTTGAAGAATATCACGGGCACACTTCGCTTGATTCAGAAAAATCCCCGAGGAAGTATAAGTAACCTCAAGACCCAAGAAATAATTCAGATTCCCTAGGTATTTGATGGCGAACTCTTTTCGAAGTTGTTTGATGAAAGATTGTAAACCATCTGGAGAGTTCCCTGTCAAAATAAAATCATCAACATATACCCGATTCACCCGATGTTGAATCATAAAACAATCATCAGTAAAAAACACATCAACAGGTAAATCACTAGTCAATTTGCTTACTGAGAGTAAATTTTTTATAAGTCCAGAGACGATCAAGACATCAGATAACTGAATAAAAGGATTCAAGCAATAATATCCAATATGAGAAATAGGTAACACAACACCATTACCGACCACAACCGAATAAGAAACTGTATAAGGCAAAGAGGAATCTAAATGGGCTGTATTTGGAGCCATATAAGTTGAAGCACCCGTGTCCAAGTACCAATCATATTCTGGTGGATCTGAGATATTGCAAACAGTTGAGAAGGCTTTAGCTATGTTGGCCGATGGAACAGCAATAGTAAAACTAAATCGATTAGGACAGTTATTAGCATAGTGACCATTAAACATGCAAATTTGGCAATGAGGTTCATGTTTCTGACCATTTCCATGTCCCCCTTACTTTCCACGACCAGAAGAAAAATTGCCAGAGGGTTAACGTGAAGTATTTGAAGATGGCAGAGTATTTGCAGTGAAAGCCGCCTGCATAGGGACAGGTGGCTCCATAGCCTGCTGAAATATATCCCAGGCTTCTGCATTGTTTTGCAAAGCAGTGAATGATGGCAAAGGTGACATGGCCATTTGGGTTACCGAAAAACTTGAAAAAGCTGAGCCCATATGATGCAGCGTACATGTAGATTGAATAACGAAACACCTTCTATCTACATTGATTCATAGAATACCGTAAGATAGGAAATAGGGAAAACCCTATAATTTATTCAAAATCATCCAAAACACAAAAGTAATTGTTGTTCCAATAAATAGTACGAAAAACCCAAACATAATAAGAGCCCATAAACATGTGGGCCTTAAATCAAACTGATAGTCTAAATAAATAAAGGACTTAGCAATAATAGGATTAAAAGGCACGCGACTTTGCCATGTCGAGTGCAAGTGGATCATTCTTGCGAAGGAAGATTAGCGCAGCTTCATCTCAATCATTCTCATCATCTTCGAAATGATTCGCCCTCAAATCGAAGTCAGCTTCATCTCCAGATGGATTGTCCCCCTCGAACGAAACCAAATGCTTCACATTGAACACATTCGAAGTCCGAACATTACTCGATAGACGCAAACGGTAGGCATTGGGATTAATCTTCTCAAGAATCTCTAATGGACCAATTTTGCGTGATGCTAATTTGTTATATTCATGCAAAGGAAATTTTTCATTCGTGAGAACATCCCAAACAAAGTTCCCGACTTCGAACTGGACATCGCGCCGACGTGCATCAGCCGCGCGTTTGTACTTAGAGATCGCAGCTTCAAGTCGCTGCTGGGTGGAAGCGTGCAGCTCTTAAATCTCACTGATAAGGTTGGTAGCATGAACATCTTGAGGCTCAGATAATGGCAGGGTGAGCAAGTCAATCGGGGCACGAGGTACGACTCCATAAACAACTGTAAATGGACAAAGACCTGTACTATGATTTACAACAATATTATGAGCAAATTCTGCAGCACTGAGCTGAATGTCCCATGACTTAAGATTATCCCCAACGAGGCAACGTAACATGTTACCCAAAGACCGGTTAACCACCTCCGTTTGACCATCGGTTTGCGGATGATATGCACTGCTGAAGTTTAGTTGAGTATTGTCCATGCGCCACAAAGAATGCCAAAAGTGGCTAAGAAAGCGGGAGTCTCGATCCAAAAAAATCGAGAGAGGAAGTCCATCCAAACGATAAATGTCACGAAAAAATAGTTGTGCCACATGCACAACGTCGGAAGTCCGTTTGCAAGGCAGAAAATGCACAATTTTCGAAAAATGATCAACAACCACGAAAATAGAATTGTTACCTCGCTGAGTACGGGGTAAACCCAAGACAAAGTACATGCTAATAGCAGCCCACGGATGGGACGGAACGGGTGGAGGTCTATATAAACCAGCATTAGTGGCGGTGCCTTTAGAAGTTTGGCAAACACGACAACGTGCTACAAAGCGAGCAACATTACGATGAGCAAAAGGCCAAAAGAAACACCGGGATAGGATTTCCACGGAGCGATCACGTCCCACATGGCCAGAACCGTGAACTTCCGCTATGATCTTAAGTCGTAGGCTACATTCCGTAACGCATAAAAGTATCCCCTTGAAGAGAAATCTGTCCGCCAAAGAGTATTCGAGATCGGTGGTTGCAAGAATGCGAGAATAAATTTCACCAAAGAAAGGATTTGTGGCATACAACTCTTTAAAGCAATCAAAGCCCACAACTTCCACACGTAAATCTATAAGAAGACACAAATGATGGCTCAAGGCATCAGCCACTTTATTGAGAACCCCGGATTGATGCCGAACAACAAATGTAAATTGTTGCAAGTAAGATGGCCACTTCGCATGACGAGCTGAAAGAGAATCCTGATTGGCAAGGTGTTTTAATGCCTCATAGTCAGTGTATAAGATGAACTCGTGTTGAAATAAATAGTATCGCCATTGTCGAACAACAAAAACCACAGCATAGAATTTGATGTCATATGTACTATACCGTAGGCGAGCCCCCGTAATTTTCTCAATGAAATATGCAACTGGGCTTCCCCCCTGACTCAAAATGGTGCCAATCCCCACTTTAGAAGCATCACAATGTAACTTAAATGGTGAAGCAAAATCAGGAAGAACCAATAGTGGTGCATGGGTAAGCTTTTGTTTGATATCATGAAAGGCATTATCGGCTGTTGGAGACCAACGAAAAACTTTCCCATGCATGACGTCCGTAATAGGGGCCATAATAGTACTAAAATGACGAATGCAAAATCTATAAAATGAGGCTAGACTATGAAAGCTATGAAACTGTGTAATAGTCGTGGGTGTAGGCCATTCTTGTATAGTGATTAGGCGTGAAATTGTTATATTTTGTAGCCCGATTTGCCATTGTTTTGAGTATTTTTTATGAGTATTTAGAGTCATTTGAGTATCATTTTCATAAACTCATAAATTTGTCTCTTTGAATCTCTTAGTTGGAAAGAGGGCAAAAACGGAGCTCGTATGACTTTGAATCTACTCAAACAGACTCCCGGTTGAGAAGATATGAAGGTTTTTCGAACAAGTGTACAACAGCCAAAAGCACTCAAGCAGTCGAGCTTGAGCCCTAAGCACTCGAGTGCTCGATAACGCACTCAAGAAGATGCAGCTTGAGAGCTAGGCACTCGAGCAAGGCAGCTCGAGCACCAAAATTGCGCTAGAAAGAGAGGGGCACTCGAGTTGCACTAGGCACTCGAGTAAAGCTTGTGCTCGAGCCCTACGAACAAAGTCGGCCCAAATCACCCCAAATCGGCCTGTTGCCTATAAATACCCCATCCCAAGCACGTTTTAGATACCTTTTGATCACTATTGATATTTTTACATACTTGAAGCAAGAAGAAAGGTTGGGAGAGAGATTGGAAGAGTTTCATACTTTGTAATCGAGGTTTTGATCTTACGAATTCATAGATTAGAGTTTTATTTCGTTCTTTCTTTCTTCAAAGTTTGATACTACAAAACCTAGTCTTCTTTATTTTTTAGATTCGTTTTAAGACTTCAATTTATTGTTTTAATCTTTGGTTTATGTTATTGAATTCTTCCATTAATTTAACCATGCTTGTGTTTATGAATCTTATTATTGCTTTCGTTATCCAAACCACCATGTTAGGCTAGAACCCTTGCATGCTTAGGATAGGATGAACTCGTAGAAGTAGGACATTGGTACGTAATTAGGATAATTTGTGATGTTTAGTCTTAGTTCTCTTAATTAATTGAATTCTTAAAATAAACCCTAGAATTATCTTGGAATTGAGTACGAAAATTATTAGAGAGAAGACGACCTTATCACTCTTTAATAACGATTAGGTTTAATGAAATGGTTTTAGAAGGGGTTTATCATCTACCGGTTTATCTAGAGAGGACGACCGCATCACCTTAGTTAAATTAGGATCACAATAATTAAGCACAATCCATATAACTTGATTAGTGGATTAGTGAAGTAGGTTGATAGGATGAAGTATTAGGATTAATTCTTGAGTTTTTATTCTTCCAATCTTGTATGCTTAGGATTATTACTTGCACATCACGATTATTTTAGTTGTCATACCAACTCCATCAGTATACGTATGAATTCCTATCCCGAGCATCATCATCCCATATCTTTATTTAAACCCAAGTTATTAGTTTAATTTAATTATTTGCATTAAGAGTAGTATAATATAAATTAGTTTAATATAATTCTTAAACCAGAACATACATTCATATTAACTACGAGATGTAGATCTCCAGGGCTCTATTCGCATATATACCTTCCCTTGGGTTTGATAATACTTGGTCCATATACTTGTCCATACTACAGGGATCTCATACTCTTGTGGGGTAACTACTAGTGTAGCTAGTATTTTGCGTTCAAGTCATAGAGCTGCAATTTTCTTATCATCAACCGCAATACCCGCCTCAGAAATACGATAACCAAGGAACAAAATAGAAGATGTTCAGAAGGTGCACTTGGAGGTCGCAGCAAAAAATGCTCTTCCCGAAGAATCAATAGGACTGAACAGGGGTGTTTCACATGACCATCCAGGGATTTGTTGTATACCAAGATATCGTTGAAATACACCACCACACACGAACCAATAAGTGGTCGAAGCGCCTGGTACATAACTCGCATAAATGTACTCGGAGCATTGGAGAGTCCAAATGGCATAACCAACCACTCAAAAAGCCCTTCGCGGGTTTTGAAGGTAGTTTTCCATTCATCCCTAGGACGAATGCGGATCTGGTGGTAGCCACTCTTCAAGTCCAATTTTGAAAATATCATTGCACCACTGATTTGGTCCAAGATATCATCAAGGCTAGGAATGGGAAAATGGTAACGAACCGTAATTTTATTGATAGCACGACTATCCATGCACATACGCCAATCGCCAATTTTCTTCAGAATTAGTAAGGAGGGAACTGCACAAGGACTTAAGCTTTCACTAACCAAACCCTTACCCAAAAGGTCCTCAACTTGTCGGCGTAGTTCTTCATGTTCGGAAGGACTCATACAGTAATATGGTCTATTCGGCAATGAAGCCCTAGGGATTAAATCGATTTGATGCTGAATATCCCTTAATGGGGGCAACCCGGAGGGAAGCTCAGAAGGAAAAACATCCGCAAACTCATGCACAATAGGAGAGACGATGGGAGGAATCTTAGAAGTAGGACCAATCTCATGAGCTAAAAGCAACAAGGTAACATGAGCAGAAGACATTTCACGTAAAAATTCTCGATGAGATAAAATTAAGACATTACCCTGTGGAGGTTGTGGCGGAGTGGGCGGCACAGTAGGTAAAAGAGTAATCTTCATGCCCGAGAATAAAAAACTGTAAGTGTTACGACGACCGTCATGAATAACACTCCGAACGATTGCCAAGGTCTGCCCAATAAAAGATGACAAGCATCCATATGAACAATATCACATCAAATAGCATCAAAATATTTATCCCCGATTGAAAATTTAACCAAAACACGACAATTAATAGTAATTGTGTTCCCCTTTTGCAGCCAAGATAAAGTGTAAGGGTGAGGATGCATTTCAGAATCAAGAGACAATTTTCCCACAACATCAGCACTAATCACGTTCTCGCGTACACCCAAATCAATAATGAAATGACATATCAAACCATTAACGGTGCAAGTCGATTCAAACAGAGAGTGGCATTGGACATCCTCATCGGAGTGGCGGGGAGCAAGGCATGCACGACATACGACAAGGGCTGGTCCCGTGTCACCAGGGAGAAGTTCCTTCAAACCAACTGGGTCATCATAGTCATCGAACATAGGGGCCCCATGATAGTCGGCATCACCCGACTCTTCAAGAAGGAGTCCTCGAGCTCCCGTGTACTTTGGATGCAAGCACACCTATGTCTATATATAGGGGCCCCATGTCTATAGGATGCAAGCACACCAACTGGGTCATCATAGTCATCGAACATAGGGGCCCCATGTCTATATTTTCTACAGATGAATATGATGACTGGAAAATAAGGATGCAAGCACACCTATCTGCTAAGAACGATGAAATGTGGTCCATAATTGAGGATGGTCCGATTGTGATAGAAAAGGCTAACACTGCAGGTGAACAGACTGGTTTAGCCCAAATCATTCTAAAGCCCAGAAAGGAGTGGACTGATGAAGACAAGAGGAGAGCAAACCTCGACAATGTTGCTAGAAACACTATTTACCACTCCTGAGATAAAATTGTGTTTAGCAAGATAAAAAGTTGCAAAACTACTAAAGAGATATGGGAGAAACTTGAGATGATCTGTGAAGGAACTGACCAAATTAAAGAGAATAAGCTCATGATAGCTGTCCAAAATTTTGGGAACTTTAAGATGAAATCTGGAGAAACTCTTGAAAAGTTTGATTCAAGATTCATTGAGATTTTCAATGAGCTTGAGCTACTTAGAAAATAGTACTCACACAGGGAAAAGAACATAAAAGTTCTAAGAGTCCTACCATCTGAATGGGATATGAAAGTGGTTGCTATGAGGGAATCAAATGACTTATCCAAAGTCTCTACATTTGAATTGTTCTCTGACCTCAAAGCCTTTGAGTTTGATATTGACAGGAGAAAAGACAAGGACTCAACAAGCTCAAAAGTTACAGCTCAGAATCAGATCCAGAAAGTGATGAGATGGCCCTGTGATCAAGCAATTTAGAAAATTTGCCAAGAGAACCAACTGGAAGAAGAATCCATCTAAGCAAGAAGGTAAGTCAAGTAAACCAGCTGCTAACTCCACTTATCTTTGTTATAATTGCAGGAAACCTGGACATTTTATCAAAGATTGCCCCTATCCTGAAGCAAAGAAGTACACTGAGGAGGAGAAAGTTGCAAAGATGGAAAAGAAGAAAAAGTTGGATAAAGAAAGAATAAGAGCACTACTGTCCGAGTTTGAAAAGACTCAGGAAGAAAGTCCCTCTTCTTCTTCTCACCCAACTGCAGAGTATGAGTACACAGATTCTGAGGACAATGAAGCACTAATTTATCTTATGGCAAAGGATGAAGAGATACAATCTTCATCTAGTTCTTTAACTGAAAAAGATTCTTCCAGTGATATGATTCACTTGCTCCAAAAAGGTTTTGAAGGACTGCTTCATATAAGAAGTGATTATGATGAACTTTTACTGGAAAATCAAAAGCTGAAGTAAATAATTGAGGAACTGCTTGTTGAAACCAATAAAAACAAAAACAAGCTATCCTTAATGGGTGATTTGCAAGAAGAATTTGATTATCTAAAAATGAGTCATGAAGAACTTTTTGAAGAAGCTACCTGCAGAATTGTTGAATACATAGATCTCAAGAATGAAGTTTCGAAGAAAGATAACATTATCTTAAATGTTGAAGCTGAGAGAGATTATTTCATAAAAAGATTGGAATTCTATGGTAAATCCTCTAGAAAGTTAAAGGCAATGCTTCTACAGCAAAGACCTTCTGTAGATATGACAGGCATTGGATACAATCCATGTGATTGGATGGAATATCTTGAAAAATATGTTCCTACATTTGTGAAACAACAACAAGAGTTCGAGAGAGAAAGCATTCTGCTACAAGAACTTGAGGAACCAACTGTTCAAAGATTAGTAAAAAATCTATCTGATGAGAAACAAAAGAAGATTATTGACATTATCTATGGAAAGAATGAAAATAAAAAACATTTGGAAGAAAAGATCAATTTGTACGCATACAAGATCAAATCAATCTGTAAAGAAGAGACTTTAAGTCAAACTCTACAGACAACAACTGTGCAGCCGAAAGTAACTGTAGACTTTAAGAGAAAAGAAAATTTTAACAAATTCTGGAATAGAAAGAAGTCTACAAGTGACAAGAAAGTTGCTCAGGAAGTTCCATACAAGAAAGGCAAAAGACCAACTATTGCAAAACCAACTTGGGTGGTTAAGAATGTCACTGGAGGAGATCCAAATCTTTGGATACCTAAACACTATTTCTTCACTTATTGCAGGGACATTTGTCAACCACTCCAAAGGAAATTTGGTATATTGATATTGGTTGTGCAAGGCACATGACAGGTAATAAAGAAGCACTTTCCAACCTTAGAGAACTAAATGGACCTAGAGTAGTTTTTGGTGACAATGCCAGTGGTACTGCAAAGGTTCAGGTTCAATAAGAAGAGGAAATGTCCAAATCAATGATGTATATCTTGTGGATGGATTAAAGCATAATTTGCTAAGTGTGAGTTAATTTTGTGACAAAGGCTACATTGTAGACTTTACACCTAACTCATGCATGATTAAAGATGCTGAAACTAAGCAAGTCAAGTTTTGTGGTACTATAAAAGGAAATGTATATCTAGTCGAATGGAGCTCAGCTGAAGAGAATGTTTGTTTTATAACAAACAACTCTACAAATACAAGTTGGCTTTGGCATAAAAGACTGAATCACATAAATTTCAAAACCATGAATGACCTTGTAAAGAACAAACTTGTAAGAAGTCTACCAGAGACAAAGTTCAAGAAGAATCATCTTTGTGATGCATGCCAAAAGGGTAAGCAAACAAAGAAGACCTTTAAGAACAAAATCTTTGATGGCTCAAACAAAGTTCTGGAACTGCTTCATATGGATCTTTTTGGACCCATAGAACCAGTTAGCATTAGTGGGAAAAAGTATACCTTTGTGGTTGTAGATGATTACTTAAGATTCACCATGACTGTGTTCCTAAGGAAAAAGAGTGAGACTTTACAAAAGTTACCTGAACGTATGAGAAAATTTAGAATGAGAAAGGTTTGAAGATTGTAAAAATCAGATGTGATAGAGGAACTGAATTTACAAATCAAGTTATTGAGGAGTTTTGTTTACTTCATGGGATTCATCATGAATATTCAGCAGCTAGAACACCTCAACAAAATGGTGTGGCTGAAAGATAAAATAGAACTCTAAAAGAAGCTGTTAGAACCATGTTAGTTGAACCTCATTTACCAAAAAGGTTTTGGGCTGAGGCTACCAATACTGCTTGTTACACACAAAACAGATGCTTAATCAACAAAGTACATTCCAAGACACCTTATGAATCATGGAAGGGTTTTAGTGCTAATATATCTTATTTTCACATCTTTGGATGCAAATGCTACATTTTGAACAATGGGAAAGACTATCTAAAGACATTTGACCTTAAGGCAGATGAAGGATTCTTTCTTGGATATTTAGTAGTAAGAAAAGCATTTAGATTGTTTAATAAGAGGACAATGCTTGTGGAAGAACCTACACATGTTGTGTTTGATTAACCATACATTGAAGATAGAGAGAATCAAAAGATCATTAAAGATTTTCAAAAAGATGAAAACTCTACAGATAGAACTCTACAACCGTATGTAACAGTTGAAATTCCAGTAGGAGTAACTGAACAAGGCAATGGAGAATCTACTAAGGAGTTACCAAATATTGAAGAACATGTGAATGAAACATGTCAAGACAATCAAGATAATATTCCATCAGTGGAAGAGTTAACTGAAAGACTCAATGACTCTACAGTTGATAACTCTACAGTTGAACAGAATATTCATCATGATCCTTTAAACATGAAATGGCTTAAAAACCATCCCCCTGAACAAGTTATTGGAGATGTAACTGATAAAGTAAGAACTAGAAGACAACAGCATGAAGCTATGTTTGCAATTTTCCTATTTGAGATAGAAACATCAAATATAGAAGAAGCTCTTATGGATGACAATTGGATACTTGCGATGCAAGAAGAATTGAATGGATTTGAGAGAAATCAAGTTTGGGAATTAGTCTCAGACCTTTGCACCAAAAGGTTATTGGAACTAGGTGGGTATTTAAGAACAAACTTGATGAAGAAGGAGTTGTTACAAGGAATAAAGTCAGACTTGTAGCACAAGGATATTACCAAGCTGAAGGAATTGACTTTGATGAGTCTTTTGCACCAGTTGCAAGACTTGAGGCAATAAGGATATTTTTGGCTTATGCTGCTCATATGAAGTTTACTGTATATCAAATGGATGTAAAGAGTGCATTTTTTAATGGACTTTTATCAGAAGAAGTCTATGTAGATCAACCTCCTAGTTTTGAAGACTCTATAGATGGAGACAAAGTTTACAAGTTAAGAAAAACTTTATACGGATTAAAGCAAGCCCCTAGAGCATGGTATGATACACTATTTGATCATTTGATTAAGAACGGTTGCAAGAAAGAAATGGTGGTTAAGACCCTATTTAGACTCAAACATGATGAAGACATCTTACTAGTTCGGATTTATGTTGATGACATTATCTTTGGATCAACTAATGAAGAATTGTGTAGGAAATTTTCACATCTTATGCAAGAAAAGTTTGAGATGAGCATGATGGGAAATCTAAATTTCTTTATAGGATTGCAAGTAAAGCAAATTGACAAGGGAATCTTTATAAATCTGGCCAAGTACACTCAAGAACTAATCAAGAAGTTTGGAATTAGTTGTTCAAAGCCTACATTTATTCCCATGTCACAATCAACTCTGTTGGATAAAGATGAGAATGGAAAAAGTGTGGATGTTACAATGTATAGAAGATTGATTAGATCTTTGCTCTACCTTACAGCTAGCAGACCAGATATCATGTTTGTTGTGGGTGTATGTGCTAGATTCCAAGTCAACCCCAAGGAATCACACTTGAATGTTGTGAAAAAGATAATCAAGTACATTAAGTCTACCCAAAATCTTAGTTTATGGTACTCAAAAGAGGGTGGAATAGAACTAAAAGGTTACACAGATTCAGACTTTGCTGGGTGTAAAGTTGACAGGAAGAGTACTAGTGGGATATGTCAATTTCTTGGACAAAGATTAGTTTCTTAGTATAGGAAGAAACAAAATTCTATTGCATTGTCTACAGCTGAAGCAGAATAAATTGTTGCAGGAAGCTGTTGTGCACAAATTCTTTGGATGCAATACCAGTTGAGAGACTATGACATTGAGTCAAAAAACACTATATATTCTGTGATAATACAAGTGAAACTGCTATCACACAGAATCATGTTCTACACTCAAGATCTAAGCATATTGATGTGAGACATCATTTCATTAGAGATCATATTGAAAAGAAAAATATCAAAATGGAAAAGATCCATACAGATCTTAATCTTGCAGATATCTTTACCAAGCCCATATGTGAATCAAAATTCTCTACTTTGAGAGGAGAACTAGGAATGTTAGAGTTGTGAGAAAATCATTCAGAGAAGAAGTATACAGTTGAAAAGATTTCAATAGAAAAATAAAAAAGTTATGAAAAGTTATTCAAATGTAAACTTAAGAATGCAGATGCAAACTTAAGTCTACATATGTAAACCTAAATTAACTGCAGATTATTCTAACTGAAGATTTCAAACTGCAAAATTCAAACTATAGATTTTCAAATTGACTTGTACATTCTTGGTTATTAAATGCGTACACTACTAATTTTCAAATTCCTGTACTTATTCGTACACGGAATTTTTAGATTTATTGTCCCAGGTATTTAATTGATAAAAACGTATTGGACAGTGTACATTTATACATTAACTTTCAAAATTGGATTTTATTTACTTCATTTTTAAGTCTTTGATCTTTTAAGTGAGTAAATAACCCAAATATTTTCGACCAATGATTTCCAAAATATAAGGAAAAACTGTTTTCTCAATGTTAATATTTTCCTTGAGTTTTGTACAAGTATAAATATGAACTTTTAGCACAAAACCAGTTCACTTTCATTCATTTGAACCCCTTTCGCATTCTATCTGCAAACTTCGAACCAAAGTTTCTTTTGTTTCAATCATTTGTAAACATGAAGATTCTCTTTGTTCACTGTTTGATTTTAATGCCCTAATTGAAGCTCTTGATAAATCGGAAGTTATGGCTCATATTTTTCACTGTATCATGACCTAAGGTTTAGAATTTATTCAAACCAACAGACCTGAGGGATACGATGATGTTGTGCCTCGTAAATTTTATGAAACTGCATCATACACTGAAGGGAAAAACTACATTTCTACTCGTATTGATGGTTTGGATATCAAGATCACCATCAAAGCTATTAGTGAAGCCCTAAAGATACCTAGTGGAGGACTTCACAGAGTTCAACTTCAAGGATGAAGATGTTGTTTACTACAACAAGTTCACTGTTGGACTAGGTTTGCCGGAGAACTGGAGTAGGCATTTCAAGAAGAACAAACTATCAAAGGAGTACGTCTACCTGTATGAGGTAATGGATAAATCTCTTCTCAATAGGATAGGAATTCATGATGATGGTCCTGAGATTGCATGGGATTTGATGATTGCATTTGATAAAAGCATTAAGGTAGATGTAAGTTCATTGATATTCAATAGGATTGCATACAATGTGACCAAAGGTGGAAACACTAAAGGTTTTGGTCTATTCTTGAATTACATTTTAAAGCATCTTGGTGTACCCCTGTTTCAAACCCGTGGTCCTGTAGGAATTTTTGTGCATAGAATCATTGGGTTGAGTAAGTTTAAGAGATGAGCTGCAGATGCACCATTGATTGCCAAGAAGAAGAAGCAAAAGAAATTCAAGGAAGTGCCAGTATCTTAACTCCCTGTTGTTCACCAATACAAGTTTAAAGCTAAGAGAAAGTTGGAATTGGTTGAGGATGAAGAAGAGAACACCATTATTCTCAACAATAAGGAAATTTCTAAGGAGAAAGAAAAGGCATTCTAAGGAAGCAACATAGTCTATAGCTCAGATGACTAAGTCTACAGATGCAGACTTAGAAACTAGAACTAAGACTGGTGAGATCAAGGAGACTGCCATTAAGGAGACACAAGCCATTGTGCATTCTTCTCCTGCAGAGATGCCAAGTAAGGACATTGAAGAGAGAGTGAAAGATTTGGTGGAAGTTGAATATGGAGATATTGAATTAGATGATGAACAACTCTCTGCAGAGCATGTTCAAGAACTGCAAAGATATGAAGGAAATAGAGATCTTAAGAATACGCTGGAAATTCTTAAGAAGAAGGAAGAAGAAGAGTTTTTATGGATTCAAGAATGGAGTAACACCTCAGACATTGAAGTGTTATTGGATAATAAATTTTTCTTTAGAAAGATTGCTGAGATGAAGAAAAAGTAAATTGAGGATAGAAAAGCTTTAGAATCTAAGAAGGGAAAAGGGAAAGAGATTGTCACTGAAAGGGTAAAAGGAAAACCATTGAGCAAGTCTGCAGCTGATGCTTTAAGAGTAGTACTTGCAAATGAGACAGATGATCAAGCAATCATCCCTGGAACAGAACTGTTATCCACAGCCGGTGATGAAGAGAGTACTAATGAGGAAGATATGTGATTAGGCGTGAAATTGTTATGATTTGGTGCCCGATTTTCCCATGTTTTGAGTGTTTTTTATGAGCGTTTGGAGTCATTTGAGTATCATTTTTATAATCTGAGGAATTTGTCTTTTGGGTGTTCATATTTGGATATAGGGTGAAAAGAAGAGTTCGTAGGACTTTGAATCGACCAAAACGGACTCCCGGTTGAGAAGATATGATGATTTTAAGAACAAGTGTACAGCAGCCGGAAAGCACTCGACCGGTGACCACTCGAGTCCTAGGGACTCGAGCCGGTCGAGTGCGCACTAGATCAAGAAAAGGTCGAGTCCTAAAGACTCGACCAAGTGGAGCTCGAATTCTATGAGGGCGCTGGAATGAAGGGGGCACTCGAATGACCCTAACTCAAGTCCTAGGACTCGAGTAATGCCTGTGCTCGAGTCCTAACGACAATTACGGCCCAAATAACCCCAAATCGGCCCGTTGCCTATAAATACCCCATCCCAAGCTCGTTTTGAGAGACCTTTTGATCACTTTTGATATTTTTACATACTTTGAGCAAGGAGAAAGCTTGGGAAGGAGATTGGAAGAGTTTTACAAGTTGTAATCGAGGTTTTAGCTTACGAATTTATTAGTTTAACTATTTCTTTCGAACTTCTTAGATTAATTCTTTCTTTCTTTGTTCTTGGAGATTAAAAACTCTAGCTTTACAGATTATAGAAGATTATTTTTTAGACTTCAATTTATTCTTTGTTTATGTTCTTAGATTTAATTGATAATTCAAGTATGTTTATGTTTCTTATTATCTTTATTGCTTTCGTTCTTTTAATCACCATGTTAGGCTAGAACCCTTGCATGCTTAGGATATGATGAACTCGTAGAAGTAGGACGTTGGTACGTAATTAGGATAATTCGTGATGTATAGTTTCAGTTCTCTTAATTAATTGAATGCTTAAAATAAATCCTAGAATAATCTTGGAATTGAGTACGAAAATTATTAGAGAGAAGACAACCGTATCACTCTTTAATAATGAATAGGCTTAAGGAAAGGGTTTTAGAAGGGGTTTATCATCTACCGGTTTATCTAGGGAGGACAACCGCATCACCTTAGTTAAATTAGGGTCTCATTAATTAAACACTATCCATATAATTTGATTAGTGGATTAGTGGATTAGGTTGATAGAACTAAGTATTAGGATTAATTCTTGAGCTTTTATTCTTTCAATCTTGTGATAGATTAGGGAAGTTGATTGCCTAGTTTTAGTATGCTTAGAATTATTACTTGCACATCACAATTATTTTAGTTGTCGTACCAACTCCGTTAGTATACGTAGGGATTTATATTCTAAGCATCATTATTCATATTTGCATACAACCCTCAGTTAATTAGTTTAATTCGTTTTTTTAGTATAATTAGTTTAATTTTAGTTTAGAATTAATTTCTTAAAAAGCCAAAAACATACACTCATATTAACTATGACGCGTAGATCTCCAGGGCTCTATTCGCGTACACACCTTCCCTTGGGTTCGATACTACTTGGTCCCTATACTTGCCCATAATACAGAGATCCCATACTCTTGTGGGGTAACTACTAGTAAAAGCTAGTAAAGTTCGGTCCAAGTCAATGGCGCCGTTGTCGGGGATGGCGATGTATGTCCATTGAGTAGGACTTGAAGATAGCTTAGTAGTTAGTAGTGAGTGCTTAATTTTTCTGTTTAATTCTTACTTGTTCGGCAGTTGCATTGTGATTTTTCTATTAGTGTTTCAGGTTTATGAAAACACGCTCGTAAGGAGATACGAGCGAGGAGAGAACACAGCTAGATCCTGAGATAGTAGCAAAAAGAAACCGAGCCTTCTTAAGAAGGAATGAATACTGTCGGTGGAGACAAAGACAACATGAATCCGGATGGAATTGGGGATTTAGACAGAGCTGCTGCAGAGTACGATGCTATAGTGGAACGGGTGGATGGAGTTGATGGAAACAGTAACCAGCAGATACCCATAGGGGAAACTCAGAACCAACACCCAAACCCGCAAAACCAAAACAACTCTGCACAAACTCAAACCCAAAACTAAAGCCAGAGCAACAACCCTATCTACCCACAAAACAACCCACCTTATCCTTACCCATACCAATCATATTCTTATCCACCATACCCTTATCCTCTACCTCCTACTTATAACCAATCTCCAGTTCTGCAAGTACCTCTACCACCCGTCTATCCTCAGCACGTTCCTCAGAACGCTGATCATGATATAGTATTCCGAGGAAGGTTTGCAGCATAGCCATAACGGTATTACGATGGAGTGGCATTGCCTCCGGTAGAGGAAAACAACTTCTCTATCTCCCCAGAAATCTTGAAGCTACTTACTGAGAATCAATTCATGGGGGAGGTCGGGTAGGAGGATCCTCATACTCATTTGAGGAATTTTCTGATGATTGCCTCAACTTTCAACTATAATGGCATATCCGAAGACGCCAAGAGGCTCAGGTTGTTCCCATTCTCTTTAACTGGAATAGCAAAGGAGTGGTATGATAACACGCTCCCACGGGGAGGTGTAACCACATGGGCCGAGCTCGAGCGTCTGTTCCTCGAGCGATTCTACCCTCCATCTAGAACAATCAAAGCAAGGATAGAGATCTCGTCTTTCCAGTAGAAGCCAGGAGAGGACTTACATCAGGCTTGGGATAGATACTCTAATATGCTCATTAAGTGCCCGCAGCACGGGTACAACGAAGGGGACATCATGGCTTTCTTCTACTGTGGAGCCAGCAAGGCAGGTCAAGCCCACCTTGATGCATGTGCGAGTGGAGCATTCTTGAATTATGGTACAGCTAGGTGTAGAGAGATCGTTGATAACATTGTCAAGAATGTGGGGCAATGGAATGAAGACCCAGAATTTCAGAGAGCATATCAGTTGGAGGAGAGTGAGGGAACGAGGAAGTTGTTGATGGCGATAATGGAAAAGATAAGCAACATTGAGATTAGGTAAAATCAGGTTGGAGGGAATATGGTAGTGAGTGAGAAAGTGGACCAACCCATAGGTCAGCAAGAGGAGGCCAACTACATGGGAATGCCTAATTATAACCAAGGAGGGTATCCACAAGGTGGCAATCAATTTGGAAGACCTCCATACGGTCAACTATTTGTACCACCTGGTCCACAACCTCCTCAGAATATATGGAGGAATAACCAAGGATATCAAGGGGGTCAGCCATCAAACCAAACCCAATGGAAAAAGAACGAGAATTTCTCATATGCCAATCCGAAGACCGGAATCACAGTTCCTCCAGGTGTTGATCCAGGTTCAAAGCCCCAGGTGGTGAAGGCGGTTCCTCGACTGAGGAGATGTTGAGAGCTATACTTCAAAAGGTAGAAGAAGGGAGTAAGAGATTGTCTTCATTGGAGTATAACGTGAAGGAATTGCATAAGAAAGTCGATCAGCATGATCAAGAACTCTAAAAGAGAGACATGGACTTGAATAGAGCTCAATAAAAGAACAATCGTAGGTTCACTTCTATCGAGTATCAAATTAGTCAAATTGCAAAGTCTCAGACGAGAGAGCCAGGCAAATACCCCTCAATGCCCGAGGCGAACCTGAAAGAACAATGCAAAGCTATTAAGTTGAGAAGTGGGACCAAATATGATGGTCCTGAGATGCCTGCTGACTCAGAGACGCGCCAAAGAGAGGTTGAGGGTGAAGGCACTCAAAAGAGCAAAGAGCCTGAAGAGGAAGACATTGAGGAGATTGAGAGAGTTCCAAAGTGGAAGAAGGCAAGGGAAGCAAGGAAGAATATAAAAGAGACTGAGAGAGATGAATGGGGTGTACCCAAATCGGTGATACCCGTTCCATATCCATAGCGGTTTATGAAGAAGAAACTAGATGAGAAGTTTGCTAAATTCCTTGATGTATTTAAAAGACTACATATTAACATACCTTTTTATGATGCTTTAGAACAGATGCCCAACTACGCCAAGTTCCTGAAGGACTTGATAGCGAAGAGACGGAGAGTTGATGAGCCCAAGTTGGTGCAGCTGAACCATGAGGTGAATGCATTAGTGCACAAAGCGCTCCCCCCGAAGTTGAAAGATCCCGGGAGTTTCACAATCTTATGTGATATCGGGAATGGAGTCAAGAAATGAGCGTTGTGTGATCTTGGAGCGAGCATTAATCTGATGCCATTGTCGTTATTTAAGAAGTTGGAAGGTAGAGAACTTTAGCCGACAATAATGACGCTTCAACTAACCGACCGGTCTATTACTCGACCTCAAGGTGTGATTGAAGACGTCCTTGTGAAAGTTGGAGATCATATTTTTCCAGCCGATTTTGTAGTGTTCGACATGGAGGAAGATGAGCACGTTCCTTCGATCTTGGGAAGACTGTTCTTAGCGACAGCTAGAATAGTGTTAGATGTGGAGAATGGGAAGATCACGGTAAAGGTAGATGATCAAGAGGTGAAAATTTCCCTATATGAGGCCATGAAACACCCGAAGGAGGATGAGAGTTGCTATTCCATTGATGCCATTGACCCTTGTGTTGAAGACACACCTCCTATCTCTAACCTTTCTTATATTCATGATTTTGATAGTCCTTCACTTAATTATTTAACCCATTAGCATTATGATCTTGAATGTTTTGATATGGATAAAGGAAAAGAGGAGTTGAGAGATGGAGAGCTGAAAAGTGTGGACGTGATCCAGTTGGAGAGGAAATGAGGAGTTGAGGTTAAGAAGAAAAAGTCCAAGAAGTGGGTACATCCGTGGAGAGCGAGAAAGAAGAAAGTGAAACCACCGCCCGCGGTGAAGAAGGAGGATGGGAAGCGAGCAAAAAATTTAGACATCTTCTCTTATAAGAGTAAGGGAGGTAATTTTGAGCATCATGTCCCATAAGCTCCTTTGAGCTCGGTCCGGCATTAGGACCTTAAAAATAGCGCTGAGTGGGAGGCAACCCACTTTTATTTGCTTTTGATGTTTTATGTTAATTAGGGTGTTGTTTTGAGACGTATGTTTTAACCTCGTATTTGAGTGAGTTGCTTGTAGGATTGTCTCGAGGGAGTAAAGGTATCATGGAGTTATTCAGATTGAAGGGACCAACTCGAGACAAGGGAGTGTGCCAAGTTGTTAAGAGAAACTGAATTATTTGGATGAGGTAACCACCACCCCAAACTTAGACCGCTTCACAAGGTCGAAGTTTGGAGGGTGGAGTTTTTATATGCTTTATGGTTACATTGCACAGGTGCACACCCTCTCTTTGAGTTGAGTTGGGTTATATATTGAGCCTTGAGATGCTCCTTGAGCTGATATTGATTTGATGTGCTACTACATATTTCATGCCTATCAATTCTCTTATGCTTGTTGATTGCTATCTTTGAGTGTGAGTATGAGTTGGTGAGTTGTGAAGTTGAGTTAGGGAGTCTATTGTGTGAGTGTAGGAGTTAGAGTTGATTTGAGAGAAAACATGTATGCTTACGAATTGTCTTTTTGAGTACTTGTGTGATGAGAATGAGAATTCACTAGAACTAGCATGGATGTGAAAGCCGTGAGATTTGAGCTTTTTAGAGATTACAATTTATTAAATTGATCTCTTCGTTTGTGAGTGGATCGTCACCTTAGAGGATGCTAGAACTTGTGGGTGCTCTCGCTTCTTGATTGTGTCTAGTTTGATATGCCGAAAGTGATTTTAGGTCATCTTTGATTTGATTGAGTCACTTAGCATAAATTTTTCCTACCAATGACATTTATCCCTTGTTAACCCGTTTGAGCCCTAGCCTATTTTATTTGCTAGCACATTTAAACTTAACCAAATTCGTAAACTCTTTTTGTCCAAATTTGAGTGGAGAATAGGACAGTGTGAATGAGAAGGGATCGAGTTGAGTTGAAAAATGAGAACTATTAATGCTTGAGTGAAATTGAGAAGAAGGTGTAATGAAATTTTGAGTTGTGGGAAAGAACAATGAATTTGAGAATGAGCAAAAGAAATATGAGCTCATGTATGTGTGAAAAAAAAAAGTGAAGTGATTGAAAAAAGTTAAATGAGTTAGAAAAAAAATTGAAGTGTTGAGAGTAGTGGAATTGAAAGTGTGTTGCATAAAGATGTTTGAAGTATTTTGTTCCTCGTCTCGAAATATTGAGTTTGGTTTTCTATTCTCCATTCACTTTAGTCACTTATACCATATAGTTACCCCACCTGTCCAAAGAGCCTACGTTGCAACCTTGAGAAAAGTCCTTTTTGAATCGGCATTGATTTCTAGAGTATGGTCGAAGTTGAGAGTGCTTACAAGCCTAGGGCTGCTGATATGTGTGATTGATTGATTGAGTGAGTCCCTTATCATTGATATACACTTGTGAGGGAGTGAAACACATCGTTGAGTGCCCATCCATATTTGATCTTGGTGTTTCTTGTTGTTATTGCATGAGTATGATGAAGGGGGTGAGTTCGTGTACGTGTGAACGATCTTTGAAACTCGAGTTCGATTACTTGCATGATTTGGTTCTTTGACTCATTCCTAACAATTTCACTTGGCTTAGTATTTCGTTGCTTGAGGATATGGTAAGTTTGGGGGGTTGATTAAGCGTAAAATTGTTATGATTTGGTGCCCGATTTTCCCATATTTTGAGTATTTTTTATAAGTGTTTGGAGTCATTTTAGTATCATTTTTATAATCTGATGAATTTATCTTTTTGGTGTTCATATTTTGATAGAGGGTGAAAAGAGGAGTTCGTAGGACTTTGAATCAACCAAAACGGACTCCCGGTTGAGAAGATATGATGATTTTACGAACAAGTGTACAACAGCCGAAAAGCACTCGACGGGTGACCACTCGAGTCCTAGGG
The DNA here is from genome assembly GCA_947034835.1 of Ballota nigra. Lineage (NCBI taxonomy): Eukaryota > Viridiplantae > Streptophyta > Magnoliopsida > Lamiales > Lamiaceae > Ballota > Ballota nigra. The sequence continues at coordinate 29,141,810 of OX344728.1, read as the reverse complement.
ACTCGAGCCGGTCGAGTGCGCACTCGATCAAGAAGAGGTCGAGTCCTAGGGACTCGACCAAGTGGAGCTCGAGTCCTATGAGGGCGCTGGAATGAAGGGGGGCACTCGAATGACCCTAACTCGAGTCCTAGGACTCGAGTAATGCCTGTGCTCGAGTCCTAACGTACAATTTCGGCCCAAATCACCCCAAATCGGCCCGTTGCCTATAAATACCCCATCACAAGCTCGTTTTGAGAGACCTTTTGATCACTTTTAATATTTTTACATACTTTGAGCAAGGAGAAAGCTTGGGAAGGAGATTGGAAGAGTTTTACAAGTTGTAATCGAGGTTTTAGCTTACGAATTTATTGGTTTTAATTATTTCTTTCGAACTTCTTAGATTAATTCTTTCTTTCTTTGTTCTTGGAGATTAAAAACCCTAGCTTTTTAGATTATAGAAGATTATTTTTTAGACTTTAATTTAATCTTTGTTTATGTTCTTAGATTTAATTGATAATTCAAGTATGTTTATGTTTCTTATTATTGTTATTGCTTTCGTTCTTTCAATCACCATGTTAGGCTAGAACCCTTGCATGCTTAGGATAGGATGAACTCGTAGAAGTAGGATGTTGGTACGTAATTAGGATAATTCGTGATGTATAGTGTTAGTTCTCTTAATTAATTGAATGCTTAAAATAAATCCTATAATAATCTTGGAATTGAGTACGAAAATTATTAGAGAGAAGACGGCCGTATCACTCTTTAATAATGAATAGGCTTAAGGAAAGGGTTTTAGAAGGGGTTTATCATCTACTTGTTTATCTAGGGAGGACGACCGCATCACCTTAGTTAAAATAGGGTCTCATTAATTAAGCACTATCCATTTAATTTGATTAGTGGATTAGTGAAGTAGGTTGATAGAACTAAGTATTAGAATTAATTCTTGAGCTTTTATTCTTTCAATCTTGTGCTAGATTAGGGAAGTTGATTGCCAAGTTTTAGTATGTTTAGAATTATTACTTGCACATCACGATTATTTTAGTTGTCGTACCAACTCCGTTAGTATACGTAGGGATTTCTATTCTAAGCATCATTATTCATATTTGCATACAACCCTCAGTTAATTAGTTTAATTCGTTTTTTTAGTATAATTAGTTTAATTTTAGTTTAGAATTAATTTCTTAAAAAACCAAAAACTAACACTCATATTAACTACGATGCGTAGATCTCCAGGGCTCTATTCACGTACACACCTTCCCTTGGGTTCGATACTACTTGGTCCCTATATTTGCCCATACTACTGAGATCCCATACTCTTGTGGGGTAACTACTAGTAAAAGCTAGTAAAGTTCGGTCCAAGTCAATATGCCTCATACTGAAGGATTCTTGAGTGGAGAAGGTAGAAGCTCAGCTGTGCCACCTAGCCCTCCAATGGAAGATCTTTCAAACTTGAATACACTTGTGGAAGGAGTACAGATTGCAGGTGAAACTAGCAAATCTGCTGCTAATCAAGAAGGTGTATTAGATGAAGGAAATCCTGAGAAAGAGAAGGATGATAAAGATGGAAAGGATGGAAAATCACCTTGCAAAGATGATTATTTGAAGAAGGGTGATAATGATGATGATGCTGGAGATGGAGGTTTACCACCTCAAGGGAGGACAGACTGCTGCAAATACTTCATCTGAAGTAAATGCAAGTGATGTAAACCCTACAATTCAAGAATTCCAAGGGTTTGCAGATGGGACTCAGCAGCTGCTAACTACTGGCAATTTAGGTGAAGAGACAATGAACGAGAAGGAGTTTGATGATTATTTGAAGGAATTGGCCACACCTGATGTGCCCATATTTTTAAATTTGAAGAGAAAAACACCTGCTTCTATTATGTCTGACTCTAAGAGACCCAAGCTCATGGAAGGAAAGGATAAATCTGAGATTGTGATGAGAATGTCAGAAGGTGAAAAAGATATTTTTTATGAAGAATTAGTCAACAATGACGAAATTTTAAAGAAAATTACTTCTATTGAGACTGTTGTGGATAATATGTCTATCAACATCAAGGAAGAATTGAGAAGGATTCCTGAACATATTGTTTCCAAGAAAATCAAAGAAGGAATTCAAGAGATGTTGACCAAGCTGTTTGAGAAAGCTAAGGAAGAAAAGCAACAGATTCAGGAAAAATTCAAATAGTCTATAGAAAATTTGGTAAACATGCATATTGTGATGAAGAAAGAACTGCAACAAAAGGATGAAATGATTTGTAAGTTGAAGAGTTCTTTAGAGAGTGTGCTGGCTGACAATAAGCTTATAAAGGATTCCATTGAAGGCATTAACAAAAACATGAGGTCATTAGCCGCAAATTCAAATCAGATTGAATCCAACTTATCTATCAAGATGGATACCCTCCTAAGCTATTTTGGTGATGGCAAAAAGGGGGAAGATGTTATATCCATGGGTGTAATGGAGAAGTCTGATAAGAAGTCTGGATCAAGCTTTCAAATCTGGATTGAGTGGATTTGATAAGCCAGTAGGAGGAGTTTCTCTATTTGCTAAACCTGTGGAAAAGCCACAAGCTCGAAGACAAATGTACAAAGGTAGAATTGTCAAGATTCCCCATAATCAAAATAAAAAAATTGTGGGAAAGTGGGAAGCTAAGGTTAATCAAAGAAGGGAAGCAAGACTTCAAGAAGCAAGATTGCAAGAGAATAAACTACAGCCAGCTTCAGTGTTCACACAAAAACTGTTGGGAAATGTTCAGAATCAAGCTTTTGAGAACCCTACAGTTGCTAAACCTACAGATGAGACTTCCTTTGTGCCTGAAGACACGGTTTCTACAGTTGAGGCAAACCCTGCAGCTGATATGGTTGAAGAGTCTACAGACACTATTCCAGAGGAAGAGGAGAATTTGGTGGAAGAGACCAAGAACTTGATGGAAGAATTTAGAAAGATTGGTCCTCTTCACTCTTTGCTCAAAAAGCATGCAAGCTTGTCTGACAGGTAAGTTGTTTAAAACCTTGAGAGGCTAAGGTACTTTGTATTCTGGAGATAATGCCAAACTGCTAAGGAAGCTAGGTGGTGGGGGAGTTCAAAAGAAGCAGGTTGTTAGAAGAAAGAAGATGTCAAGGACCCTTTCACCAAGATCCAAAGCAAGGAAGGAAGACGAGGAAGCTGAGAGTGCCCAGATCGAGTTCGAGATGTTGAAGGCTTATGAGGAAGAAGAAATGAAGACTGTTGCCCTGATAGCCCAAGGAATCATTCCACAAAGGCCTAAGAGGTATGACTCGGATGAAGATGTGGATCCAAAACACAAGAGAAGATAAAGCAATTGAAGTCTAAGCTAGAATAGAAAGAATTGTAATAGATCAGCAAACATGTACTAATCTACAGATGAATACAATTTTCTCTATATTCCCTAGACTTTGTTCATCTCTTTTATGCAATTTTAGTTTTCAATTATTTTGCTTGATAGGTTTTGCCATCATCAAAATAGTGAGAAATTGTTAGGATATTTCTTTCCTAAGGATTTTCTCACTTTGATTTTGATAATGTCAAAAAATATATTTGTATTGTGGAAACTAACTGTTGGGATATGTTTTAGTTTTGGTGATTTTCCAAAACAACATGTAATAGGTTTGAAAGCAGTCAGGATAGTATCTTTAGTTTCAGGTCAGGCTAGGTTATGTCTCAGTAGAATAAGCTGTCAGTTGAGAAGAACTCAGTTGAGGAAGCACTCAGTTGAGGGGAAACTCAGTTGAGGGGGGAACTCGGCGAGGGGGAACTCAGCAACACAGCCTGAGGAAATCAAGATGACATCAAGAAGAACAGACTAAAGCCAAGACAGGGACCTGAACATGAAGAGAAGCTTGAAGGATGTCCCACTTAGTGTAAACCTGACTGATCTAAGCTAAGTCAGGTGGATCACTCAGTGAAGAGCACGATCAGGAGGATCAGTGCTATACCAAGTAGGCCCTGAAGGAGTCAGGCTACTGTGGTCAGGGAAGTTTGTCATTCAGCCTTATGACAAACTTCTTGGAGAGATCTTCAAGAGTCTACTGAAGGACAACATCACTGAAGACAAGTATGTCTACTGAAGATCATCAGTCAGTGGAGGATAAGCTATCTGAAGTCAGTGCGCCCTGATCAAGCATACTGAGTCAAAGATCCGTTGGATTCAGCCCACGTGGACCAATCAAGTCAAGACAGCATATCTGACACTGACAAGGCCGCATTCCAAGAAAAGTAGGTAAAACCTATTAATTGTCTGGATTCAAATGTGATTCCCTCCAATGGTTACATTTGAATCCACACTATAAATACAAGCTCATAGCTGCGGTTTGAAGGGTGTGTGAAGTAAGAAAAATCAACACCTACGAGCTGTGAATGTGTGAGTGTTTAGTGCATTGTATGGGAGTTATAAGGAGGCACGACTCACACCTTGTACACTGATCATTAGGGTCTATATTTATACACAAATGAGTGTTCAGCTTGTAACTCTTAGCTTAGAGAGGTTTTCCCAATCTTAGCTTTAGGCTAACACATTGTAAGGGAAAACCTCACCTAGTTGGAGAAAACCCAACTGAAACCAAAACCCTCTTGTTAGGTTTGTTGGTAGTAAGTTTTTAGTGAGTAAGTAAGGAAGAAAGCAAGATCTGGAGATGTAGATCTAGGTGCACCTTGGCACATTAAAAACAAGAATCTCAGTTAGTGGATTTCCTGTTAAATCAGGCCGTGGATGTAAGAGCTTGAGTCTCTGAACCACGTTAAACAGAGTGTTTTATTGTTTTAAGTATTTAGGTCAGGGAGAATCCTTCACACTGACCAGTTTAGGCAACGCACTCGAGAGTTCAGCATCTCGAGTCACTGGTTGCTTAGAGCATGAGTCTCCAAGTCATCACACTGACTTGATAACTCAGCCTCTAAGCAGTGCGCAAGTCAGTTGCACTGACTAGAGTGCTCTAACTCTTAGCAATGCAGTGACTTGAGTATTATTCACTCTTGCTGAACTCACTGAGCAAAAGGTTTAAAAAAAATTGCTCCTGAATTCCCATTTTATCCTTAAAAATCATTCAAAAAACGGGACCATCACTAACATTGCAGGTACTAAGAGATATGAAGAGTTTAAAAGATAAAGTCTACATCTGCTAAGATGGATTCAGACCCTACAACTAGTTCAAGACAAGTCTGCATCTGAAGAGTTGAAGACAAGTCTACAACCGAAAAATCTACATCTGCAGAGTTAAAGACTACTAGCTGTAAGCTTGAGATTAGTAGGACTAATTAAGTGTAGTACATTCTGTACACTCACTCATTTAGTTTGAAATGTCTCAGTGTTTACCAGAGCTAATTACTAGTCAGTAGAAACAAGTATCTCAGTGATTTATAGCTCTTTGAGCAGTCATCACTACAAGACAACTTGAACTACTCGAAGGACAATGCTATATGACAAGAAGCTTTAATTAAGCTGAAGTCAAAGTTGGAGGTGAAATTATTTTGAAATTCTAATCCCTCCAACGGCTAGAGGACCCCTTAAGACTCCTATAAATAGGAGAGGAGACCTCAGAGGAAAAACAACCACAAGCTCTCAAACGCACCTACACAATATCTACAGCTTTTAAAGTCTACAGCTCTTCAAAATATAGAAGTTTAGGACTTTTGTCGTGTATTTCTTTGTTGGTGTTCCCTCACTATACACACCCTTGTATTCTATCTAGAGTAGATATCATTCTTAGTGAGTGTTTAGCTCTGAGTGAGATTGAGAGAGTATCTGTGTGAATTTTTGTTTCTGCCTAGATTAGAGTGATCTGAGTGAGAGTTCTAAGTCTAAGGGGGAACAACTTTGTGACTGAGTGAAGTTTCTTAGTGAATTTGGCACCTTTGTGGTGCAACAGTGGATGTAGGAGGATTACAACACCTCTGAACCACTATAACTCTCCCTGTTCTCTTACATTATGTTCTTTTCTACTGCTATTAAGTTATTTTTGTATCTATTATCCTTACGCATCTCATTTCATATCATTTCATTCATATTTTCTGTATGCCTAAGATTTTACAAAGCTACAGCTATAGATTCTTTGAATCACTTTAGCTAAAGCTCTGTTCATTTGATTTTTCACTTCACACACTTTACTTATTTCCGCTACACAAGGTGTTAAAATACTCTAAAGTATTATAACATCAAATTTTATACAGACTTTGCATTTTAAAATTCTGCAGCTGCAAACCTTTCGTTTTAAACTCTACTGCTGTAGAGTTTGATCTGTATACCTTTGAAGTTAAAATGTTTTAAGTTTTTAAAACTCAAGGTCTATTCACCCCCCTCCCTCTAGACCTTGATATACTTTTGGGACCAACACAATTGTATTGGACGGGGCACCGGTGGAGCGGACGTCTGGCCAGGGTAGCGGGTAGAAGGCGATGCAGCAATGCCTTTACTCAGAGGTGGACGTGTGTCGGCCGGAGGAACCATGAAAGGAGAACGGCTTGCAGTAGGCACAAAAGGACCTGGAGTTCGTCTTGCAAACTGGCGCTCTAGTGCAAGCGCGCGTTGATGCGCTTCAGAAACAGAGATTGAGCTGAGTAAATTAAGGACATCCTGGAAGTGTACACGTAACCCACCAACATCGAGAAATTAAGAGATCTTGCAGCTCATTCAAATTGACACGTGCTGAGAGTTGATAAAAGTCATCAGTGTATTCATTAACCGCCTTAGTTCCTTGCCTCCAATTATGTAGCTTCTGATATAAAGTGCGACCATAATTAAAAGGCAAACATTCACAGCGTAGGAGACGGCAGAACTTTTCCCACAACGTGATTTTTGGTTTATCCTTATAAGCACGGAGTTTTTTGGCCTAATGCCACCAATTTGCTGCTCGTCCATGAAACCAAGTGGCAACGAGAGAGACCCGACGCTCCGCGGGGACCTCCCTAAACTCCAAGACTTCTTCAACAGTAATCAACCAGTCAAGAAACTCCTCAGGTTCGAGACCCCCATTGAATTCGGGAATGTCGACCTTAAACTCAGAAGGATCCCATTGTCAAGGCTCATCAGCGCGGCGGGGAGCGCGAGCGGCTAGAGGGGCAAAAGGGTTATCGATCGTGGCTTCATCGTCCGCTGAAAAGATAGTGTTCTGAGCGGCCTTTGGTGGAACATCGATCTGAGCACGCGGGGCGTACGGTGGTGCAGGAGCATCCCGTGGAGCAGTTGCTTGCGCCTGAAGCAATTGAACCACCGTTGTCAAATGCAGTGTTAAGGTATCCAATCGGGTGGCTAGGCCATCATCACGGTTGGCATCGCGGTTAGGCCGAGGCAGCATGACTGGAGCGTATCTTGGCAATCTGATAACCAATCTGATGCAGTGTGCGTGTAGATTGAATAACTATCTATGTTGATTCATAGAATACCGTAAGATAGGAAATAGGGAAAACCATATAATTCATTCAAAATCATCCAAAAAATAAAAGTAATTGTTGTTCCAAATAAACAGTACTCCCTCCGTCCACGAAAATTTTACCCGGTTACTGTAGAGCACAGTTTTTAATAAAAATTGGTATTTTATTGAAAAAGTGAATAAAGTAGATAAAGTAAGAGTATTGTGGTGGATATTGTGGGACCCATTTTTTGTTTGTGAGTGTAGTTTATTTCCAAAAGAGGAATGGGTAAAAATTTGGTGGACGGATCAAAAAGGAAAGCGGGTAAAAATTTGGTGGACGGAGGGAGTACGAAAAACCCAAATATAATAAGAGCCCATAAACATGTAGGCCTTAAATCAAACTGATAGTCTAAATAAATAAAGGACTTAGCAATAACAGGATTAAAAGGCACGCGACTTTGCCATGGCGAGTGTGAGTGGATCATTCTTGCGAAGGAACATTAGCGCAACTTCATCTCCATCACCATGCCTCTCAAGAATAGATGGATTTTATCTGTGTCATCAATATGACACCCAATTGCTGATACATGATTGCAAATAAGCTTGAAGTCACGACCAAAAACCACAACGGAATTATTGCCTTTCTCAATCACCTGAAGTTGGCCTTTGAGATGAAATTCACATGCCTTGGATTAATAGCTAAAGTGATTTTCCAAGGCAAGCTAGACGGATTGAGCGGAGGTACATCCGACGATAACGGACATGGCCTCTTCAGATAAGGAAGAAAATATGAGACTCATAAGTCTATTGTCATCACACGTCATGTGTGGAAGGCTGGGTTGGGTACTTTCCTACCGTCAGTATCAATTTCAGAGTGGCGCTGGACGAGAACCGTTGATAAGGCTGAGAAGACCTTGACTGATGAGAAGGGGGTAGATTTAACTTCGCCACAACAAGTAATTTGTTGAGGATACATTAATGGTAAGCATATGAATTAAAGTTTCATAGTGCAATATATCAGATGAGGTGTTGGAAGAGGAAGCAGCCAAAGTCGTGAGGACAATGGACTGTGCGAGATTAATTTTAGAGAGAGGATTTTAGTTGCTCAGGCTGATACTATGTGAATGTAAATATGATATTTTCATTGAGTTTTTCATTATACATCGTATCAAATATATACAGCCTATAACTCATGTGCTTAATTCTATACAAGGAATGAATCAATGTAATGATAATTACAATCCCTTGATTAAAGGCTAATTTACATGTAATCAAGGAGAGAATATCGGTTATTTATGTTACACTATTACTTTCCCTCACAAAAATACTTCTTCTTTTTTTTCTCGTTTTCTTTATCACTCTAGTTAACCATATTTGCTTTACGCTAATACGATACTTGGAGCTAGGAAATATCTTCTTTCTTCTAATTACTAATAATGTTTTTAACTGGTTTTATTTTACTTCTATATATGACTTAGCAAATATTTATTTATTTATTTTGAAATTAAACGTGTTAATTCTTTTATTTCGGTTAATATAAGTTTAATGGCAAAGTATAGAGTTAAAATGGTTCCACTACAAAAAATTGCGCGTTTTGACGACGAGAATTTTCTATCTCAAATATGTGTGTTTTGCGATGGGTTTTCAACGGATCATAACCAGTACTCGTCAATGCTTATAATTTGCGACGGAACAGACAAGCCTGTCGCAAAATACGTGAATTTGCGACGGAGATGTCTGTAATAAAATAAGCGGCCCTTGGCCTTCGTATAAACCGCCAAACTTTACGATGGAAAGGTTGTCCTAAATTTCAAATTTATTTTTTTGCAACAGACAATCCCATCACAAAATCAAAAGGTTTGACCGAGACCTTTTCGAAATCGGTGCAAATTTATTGTGGCCGATAATTTTGGAACTAAATTATCCGTCATAAAATTTAACTATTTGTTTTGCGATGGACTTGCCCGTCGCAAAACCAGACCTTTTGACTGCGACCCTTCGGGTGTTGAAATTAATTTGTAATTCCATAATTTTCTTTCATTATTGTGGTACATGCACATGACTCTTCTACTCCATGAGTCAAAAATTATATCCATAAGTCAATAAGTTCATCCATTTGAATTTGTAAGATGGTCAGATAATATGACCACATTAATCTATCTATTACTATTGTATGCTTATAAAATCTTGTACTCTGATTAGGCGTGAAATTGTCATGATTCGTCACTCGAAATGCCCTAATTCTGGCCGATTTTACCGAGTATTTGGAGTCAATTGAGCATTATTTCTATATATTGATGAATTTGTCTCTTTAATGCTCGTAGGTGAATCGAGGGTGAAGAATGGAGTTCGTAGGACTTTGAATCGACTCAAACGGATGCCCAGATGGGAAGATATCGAAGGAATACGATTGGTGTTAGTGTTGAAGAAGAAAAGTACTAATTGGAGCAATTTTGGGAGTCATTCGAGTGGACCACTCGAGCACTAGCACTCGAGCACGTTGCTCGAGCGCCCAAAACTTACAGAAAAATTCGAGCATTCGAGCAGCTCGAGCGTCACCGCTCGAGCGTGTTGCTCGAACGCCCCAAAACTTGCAGAGGAATCCGAGCGCTCGACCAGCTCGAGCGCCACCGCTCGAGCACTTGCACCATTCGAGCTCCACGCTCGAGCGCCACCGCTCGAGCGGGTCTGCTCGAGCGCCTTCATGTTTTGCGCTTTAAAAGTCATTTTTCGGCCCATGAGTTCACGATTCGGCCCGTTGCTTATATATACTCGTCTCAAGCTCATTTTTGGGAGACCACTTACCATCATTAGATTCAAGAGCGTTTTCGAGAGTTAATTTTTGGAGAAGAAGGAACGAGCAAGTTTACTTTACGTTTTTGAGGTTTTCTTACGAATTCACGACACGATTTTACTTTTTTTTTAGTTTAGTTTCTTCATATCTTTGTTCTTGAATACGTTGAGACTTCGTTTTATTGAATTAATTTCAGTTTATTCCTTTATATCTTGAAACCCTAGTTTATGATTTATCTTTTCTTCGTTATAATCATCATGTTCATGTTCGTTACTTCTTCAATTGTTCTTGTTTACATAAAACCCATGTCTAGCTAAAACCCTTGCATGCTTGGGATAGGATGAACTCGTAGAAGTAGGTTGTGGGTACGTAATTAGGATAATTCGGGACGTTAGGTTTTAATTCTCTTGATTAATGAATTCTTAAAATCAATCTTAACTTTGCCTTTGAATTTCGTTCGAAAAGTATTAGAGAGAGGACGACCGTATCACTCTTTAACAATGAGTAGACTTAATGAGAGGGTTTAGAAAAGGTTAATTCATCTACCAGTTTAGCGAAGGAGGACGACCGCATCACCTTAGTTAAAATTAGGGTCTCTTTAATTAAGCACTATCTATTAACATGTTCGTAGATTAGTGAAGTCGATTGTTAGGATAAAATATTAGGGTTTCAAATCTTGAGCTTTCATCTTGCATTCTTTTACTTAGGTTAATTCTTGCGCGTCACGATTATTTAGATTATGTACCTGCTCCGTTAGTATACATAGGGATTCCTATCCTGAGCATCATCATCACATACTTGCATACAAACCTTAGATACTTAGTTTAATTTTCCTTTTGCATTCATAGAGTAATTTAGTTTAGATTATTTTCTCTTTTCAAAAACCAAAAACATTTCACTCATATTAACTACGACGCGTAGATCTTTAGGGATCTATTTGCATACACTTCATCCTTTGGGTTCAATAATACTTGGTCCCTATACTTGCCAATACTACAGTGAACCCGTACTCTTGCGGGGAAGCTACTAGTAGAAAGCTAGTATTTTCGCATCAAGTCAATGGCGCCGTTGCCGGGGATAGCGTTGTATATCTTTTGAATAGGACTTGTCAATAGCTTAGTTGTTAGTAGTGAGTGATTTACTTTTCTGTTTTATTTCATACGTATTCGGCAGTTGCGTTTTTATTCTTTTGTTAGTGTTTCAGGTTTATGAAAATACGCTCACAAGGCAATACGAGCGAAGAGAGATTATCGTTGGATCCTGAGACAATAGCAAGAAGAAACCGAGCCTTCTTAAGAAGGATGAACGCTGCCGGAGGGAAAGAACCAATGGACATTACTAATGAGTTGGATGATGTTGAGAATGAGTTTAATCAGGCATTGAACCAGGCTGACGGCATTGAAGGCAATACCAGTAAGAATCAAGATCCGTCAGGGGAAAGCCAGAGCCAAAACCCGGGTACACAGAATCAAAATAGTCCAGCTCATAACATTGTCCAAAATCGTCAGAACAACTCTGCTTACCCATATCATAACTTACCACAAAACAACTTACCTTATCCACCTTACCCATACCCACCTTATCCGTATCCACCATACCCTTATCCTCCACCTCCTGTTTACAACCAACCACCAACTTATCAACCACCACCACCCCAACAAGTACCCGTACCAGCTGCTAATCCTCAACACGTTCCTCAGAACACAGATCAGAATATGGCTATTCGAGGAAGGTTTGCAGCGCAGCCACAACGGTACTATGATGGAGTGGCATTGCCTCCTGTTGAGGCAAATAACTTCTCAATTTCCCCGGGAATTCTTAAGCTGCTTACCGAGGACCAGTTCAAGGGGGAGGTTGGGAAGGAGAATCCTCATACTCACCTGAGGAGTTTCCTGATGATAGCCTTCACATTCAATTATAACGGCATGTCTGAAGATGCCAAGAGGCTTAGGCTGTTCCCATTCTCATTGACGGGAATAGCAAAAGAGTGGTATGATAACACGCTCCCACGGGGAGGTGTAACCACATGGGCCGAGCTCGAGCGTCTGTTCCTCGAGCGATTCTACCCTCCATCAAGAACTATTAAAGATAGGATTGAGATCTCTTCCTTTCGACAGAAGCCAGGAGAGGATTTACGCCAAGCGTGGGAGAGATACTCAAACATGTTGATTGAGTGCCCGCAGCACGGGTACAATGAGGAAGATATCATGGCATTCTTCTATAGTGGAGCCAGCAAGGCTGGCCAAGCCCATTTAGATGCATGTGCGAGTGGAGCTTTTCTGAACCAAGGGATAGTGAGGTGTAGAGAAATTGTTGACAACATTGTCACGAATGCCGGTGCATGGAACGAGGATCCAGAGTTTCAGAGAGTTTGTAAGTTGGAGGAGAATGAGGGTACAAGGAAGCTGTTGATGGCTATGATGGAGAAGATCAGCAACCTTGAGATGGGGCAGAATCTGGTTGGAGGGAATGTAGCAGTGAGCGAGAAAGTGGACCCACCCACGAGTCAGCAAGAAGAGGTCAACTATATGGGAAGGCCTAACTATCCACAAGGCGGGTATCCACAAGGTGGCAATCAATTTGGGAGGCCCTCTTATGGCCAGCCATTTGTACCTCCAGGTCCACAGCCGCCTCAAAATTAATGGAGGAACACACAAGGATATCAATAAGGCCAGCAGCCTCCTCAGAATACATGGAGGAAGAATGAGAATTTTTCATATGCTCATCCGAATGCCGGAATTACAGTTCCTTCAAGTGTTGATCCAGGTTCTAAACCTCCAGGTGGAGAAGGCGGTGCCTCAACCGAGGAGATGTTGAGAGCTATCCTTCAGAAGGTGGAGGAAGGTAGCAAGAGATTGTCCTCTTTGGAGTACGATGTGAAGAAGTTGTATAAGAAAAGAGATCAGTGTGATCAAGAACTCCAAAAGAGAGACATTGAGCTGAATCGAATTCAGCAAGAGAATATTAGGCGGTTCACTTCAATAGAGTTTCAGATGAGCCAGATCGTAAAATCATTGGGAAGAGAGCCGGGTAAATATCCTTCCATGCCGGAGGGGAACCCGGAAGAGCATTGCAAGGCAATCCAGCTTAGAAGTGGGACCAACTATGATGGTCCTCAGATGCCTGCTGATTCTGAGACATCCCAAGGAGAGATTGAGATGGAGGTAAAAGAACATAAGAAATATGAGGGTGAAGGCATTCAGAAGAGTAAAGATGTGGAGGAGTCCCATGAGAGCAAAGAGCCTGAAGAGGAAGGCATTGAAAAGATTGAGAGAGTTCCTAAGTGGAAGAAGGCAAATGAAGCAAGGGAGAAAGTGAAAGAGACCGAGCGTGATGAATGGGGGGTACCCAAATCTGTGATACCCGTCCCGTATCCACAACGCTTCATGAAAAAGAAGCTTGATGAGAAATTCGCTAAATTCCTTGATGTTTTTAAAAAGACGCATATTAACATTTCTTTTTATGATGCTTTGGAACAGATGCCGAATTATGTCAAGTTCCTGAAGGACTTGATAGCGAAGAGACAGCGAGTGGATGAGCCCAAGTTGGTGCAGCTGAACCATGAGGTGAGTGCATTAGTGCACAAAGCGCTTCCACCGAAGTTGAAGGATCCCGGGAGTTTCACGATCTTATGTGATATCGGGAATGGAGTTAAGAAGGGAGTGTTGTGCGACCTTGGGGCGAGCATCAATCTTATGCCCTTGTCGTTATTCAAGAAGTTGGAAGGTGGAGAACTTCAGCCGACAATGATGACGCTTCAACTCGCCGATCGGTTTATTACTCGACCTCAAGGTGTGGTTGAAGACGTTCTCGTGAAAGTTGGAGATCATATTTTTTCAGCCGATTTCGTGGTCCTAGAGATGGAGGAAGATGAACACGTGCCTTTGATCTTGGGAAGACCGTTCTTAGCAACGGCCGGGATGGTGCTAGATGTGGCGAATGGGAAGATCACGTTGAAAGTTGACAATCAAGAGATAAAGATTTCCCTATATGAAGACATGAAGCACCCGAAGGAGGATGAGAGTTGTTATTGCATGGATGCCATTGATCCTCGTGTTGAAGACACACCTCCTATCCCTAATCTTTTTTTTAGTCATTATTTTGATGATCCTTCACTTGACAATTTGACCCATGAGCATTATGATCTTGATTATTTTGATAGGGATAAAGTGAAGAATTTGAAGGAGGAAGAGGTGAAAAAGATAGACGTGGTCCAGTTGGAGGGAAAAGGAGGAGTTAAGAAGAAAAAGTCCAAGCGCAAGAAATTGCTTAGTAAGACTCCTCCAGATAAAGGTGAGAAGGAGTTGAGACCCATACCACTTGGGATGAGAAGGAAGCAAATGAGCTCATGATGGAGGGGCATCAACGAAAGGAATTCAACCACCACTCTTATGAGAGTAAGGGAGGTAATTTTGAGTATGATGTCCCATAAGCTCCTTTGAGCTCGGTCCGGCATGAGGACCTTAAAAATAGCGCTGAATGGGAGGCAACCCATTTTTATTTGCTTTTGAGTGTTTTTAGTTATTTGTGTTTTATGTTATTAGGGTGTTGTTGTATAGTAAGTTTAACCTCGTATTTGAAAGTTTATTTTATAGGCTTGTCTCGAAGGAGTAAAGGTATCATGGAGTTATTCAGATTGAAGGGACCAACTCGAGACAAAGGAGTGTGACACGTTGTTGAGAAACTTGAATTATTTAGATGAGGTAACCCACAACCCCAAACTTAGACCTCTTCACAAGGTCGAAGTTTGGGGGGTTGAGTTTTTATATGTTTTATGGTTACATTGCACATGCATGCACACCCTCTCTTTGAGTTGAGTTTGATTATTTGGTATCTTGAGATGTTCCTTGGGCTGTTAGTGTTTTGATTTGCTACTACATATTTCATGTCTATCAATCATCTTATGCTTGTTAATTGCTATCTTTGAGTATGATTTGATGAGTGGGGTGAATTGTGAGGGTGAGTTAGAAATTCTTATGTGTGAGTGGTTGAGCTAGAGTTGACTTGAGAAAGAACTCGTATGCTTGTGAATTTTTCTTTTTGAGTGCTTGTGTGATGAGAGTGAGAATGTACTAGGACTAGCATGGATGTGAAAGCCATGAGATTTGAGCCTTTATGAGATTAAGATGCATGATTTGATCTCTTCGTTTGTGAGTGAGTCGTCACCTTAGAGGATGCTAGAACTTGTGTGTTCTCTCGTTTCTTGATTGTGTCTAGTTTGATATGTTGAATGTGATCTTAGACCATCTTTGTTTTGATTGAGTCACTTAGCCAAAAAAATTCCTTACCATTGATATTTGTCCCTTGTTAGCCCCTTTGAGCTTTAAGCCTATTTCATTTGCTAGCACATATGAGCACTATTCCAGTTCCTAAGCCTTTTTGTCCCAATTTGAGTGGAGAATAGGAAAAGTGTGAATGTGAAGGGATTGAATTGAGTTGAAAAAGGGAAATGTTGTTTGTTGAGTGAGTATGAGAAGAAGGTGTGATGAAGTTTTGAGTTGTGGGAAAAAGAAAAAATTTGAGAATGAGCAAAAGAAAAAAAAGAGCTCATGTGTTTGTGAAAAAAAAGTGAAGTGATTGAGAAAAGTGAAAAGAGTGAGAAAGAAAAAAAATTGAAGTGTTGAGAATTGGAATTGAAAGTGTGTTGATTGAAATTGTTTGAAGTATTCTGTTCCCAATCTCGAAGTACCAAAGTTTGACTTTCTATTCTCCATTCACTTGAGTCACTTACCCATATTGTTATCCCACCTGTCCAAATAGCCTACATTACAACCTTGAGAAAAGTCCTTTTTGATTCGGCATTGATTTCTAGAGTATGGTCGGAGTTAAGAGTGCTTACAAGCCTATGGCTACCGATAAGAGTGATTGATTGTTTGAGTGAGTCCCTTTATCATTGATATACACTAGTGAGGGAGCGAAACACATCGTTGAGTGCACATCCATGTTTGATTTTGGTGTTTCTTGTTGTTGTTGCATTAGTATGATGAAGGAAAGTGAGTGAGTATACGTGTGATTGATCTTTGAAACTCGAGTCCATTTACTTGCATGATTTGATTCTTTGACTCATTCCTAACAATTTCACTTGACTTATTATTTCATTGCTTGAGGACAAGCAATATGGTAAGTTTGGGGGGGTTGATTAGGCGTGAAATTGTTATGTTTTGGTACCCGATTTGCCCATGTTTTGAGTGTTTTTTATGAGTGTTTGGAGTCAATTGAGTATCATTTTTATAAACTCATTAATTTGTCTCATTGTTTTTCATAGATGGATAGAGGGCGAAAAGAGGAGTTCGTAGGACTTTGAATCGGCCAAAACGGACTCTCGGTTGAGAAGATATGAAGATTTTACGAACAAGTGTACAGCAGCCAAAAACCACTCGAGCGAGAGCACTCGAGCGCCAGAGCTCGACCGATTGCACCACTCGAGCTACATGCTCGAGCGCCCCTGCTCGAGCTGCTCGAGCACTTTCCTATTTTTTGCCTCCGAATTCGTTTTTCGGCCCATGAGTTTCCGGTTCGCCCCGACGCTTATATATACTCATTCCAAACTCGTTTTGGAGGATAACAACATACCAACACATATTTTTACATACTTTGAGCAAGGAGAAAGCTTGGGGAGGAGTTTTGAAGAATTTTATAAGTTGTAATCGAGGTTTTAACTTACGAATTCTTAGTTTTAGTATTACTTTTGAACGTATTAGATTAATTCTTTCTTTCTTTACTCTTTGAGACGATTAAACCTAGTTTTTCAGATTTATATAGATTTCTTTGGAGACTTAAATTTGTTCTTTCGTTTATGTTCTTGATTTTATTAGTTAATTCAATTATGCATATGTTTATTGTTCTTGTGATTGCTTTGATTATTCAAACCACCATGTTAGGCTAGAACCCTTGCATGCTTAGGGTAGGATGAACTCGTAGAAGTAGGATGTGGGTACGTAATTAGGATAATTCGTGACGTTAGGGTTTTAATTCTCTTAATTAATGAATTCTTAAAATTAGTCTTAACTTTATTCTTGAATTTCGTTCGAAAAGTGTTAGAGAGAGGACGATCGTATCACTCTTTAACAACGAGTAGACTTAATGATAGGGTTTAAAAAGGGTTAATTAATCTACCAGTTTATCTAAGGAGGACGACCGCATCACCTTAGTTTAAATTAGGGTCTCGTTAGTTAAGCACTATCTATTAACTTGTTCGTAGATTAGTGAAGTCGACTGCTAGAATAAAGTATTAGGGTATTAAGTCTTGAGCTTTCATCTTACAATCTTTTACTTAGGTTATTTCTTGCGCGTCACAATTATTTTGATTATGTACCTGCTCCATTAGTATACGTAGGGATTCCTATCCTGAGCATCACCATCACTCATTTGAATACAACCTTTAGTTAATTCGTCTTCTTTAGTATTTTAGTTTAATTAGTTTATTTTAGTTTTAATTAATTCTTCCAAAAAAATCAAAAAACATACACTCATATTAACTACGACGCGTAGATCTTCAGGGATCTGTTCGCATACACTTCATCCTGTAGGTTCGATATTACTTGGTTGTTATACTTACTCATACTACAGTGAACCCATACTCTTGCGGGGAAGCTACTAGTAGAAAGCTAGTATTTTCGCATCAAGTCATACTCCTACGAAAATGATAGCAACCTTGAATGAAGATAATCATTTGAAAAGATCTACTGCATAAGCTTTCTTCTCACTCCATTCTTAAATATTTTAATTTTCAAATACTTAACCTAAATTCCCAACATATTTGTGGCATCAGAGCCATCCTTTGGATCTAATTAACTTCTCCAAAATATATCAATGGCATCCATAAGCAATCAAGAGCTTGCATTTACATATTCCCAACAAGGTATTCCCATCTTTGTTGGTCAAGATTATGAATTATGAAGTGTTCTCATGAAGACCTTGTTCGTGTCTGACGAACTTTGGGACATCATCAAAGAAAGGTATATTTCTTATACTCCGGGGGAGGTGGCTGCATTTTCAAATGCACAAAAAAAAGCATAGAGATAACAAGGCAAAAGAAGCAAGAGCCTTGTCCTTTATTAACCAAGAGGTAACTCAATCAATACTTCTGCGCGTTACGAGTCCCAATACTGCAAATATGCATGGCAAATTCCGAAAAAATAGTTTTGAGGACATGAGAAAGTGATCACGATGAAGCTGCAAAATGTACAAGAATTTCTCTCTCGAGTTTCATCCGTAGTAAATCAAATTAGAGGATACAGGAATACTCTAGAAGAGAAGAAAATTATTGAGAAAGTTCTACGATGCCTACCGGTGAAGTTCGAGCATATTGTTGCAGCAATAGAAGAATCCAAAGATTTATCGAAATTAACTTTGGATGAACTCATGGGTTCTCTTGAAGCCCATGAAAAGAGGATGAGTAGATTCATGACTTAATCCATAGAGCAAGCTTTCAAAGGGAAAGTGATTATTTCACAAAAGAATAAAGACAACCAGAAAGATAAAAAGAATATGTCGGCAAACCCACGAGGAAGAGGATGTGGTAGACATCAAAATTGTCGTGGTCGAGGTTGAGGAGAAAGAGACAACTCTAGCTTGAGATCCAATAATCAAAACAATGAATCTTATTGTTGAATTTGCCGGAAAAATACCCACGACACCAACAGTTGCTGGTATAGATGCAAAAGATGCAGAAATGCAACTCACTCTCAAAGAGATTATTGATATCAAGATGATGGTGAGACGAAGGATGCCACCTTTACAGAAAAGAATGAAGGAGATCAGGTATTTTACTCTTGTCTAAATTCTCAGCAGCAACATGATAATTTGGTATGTGGATGGTGGGTGCAGCAATCACATGTCTGGAAATAAACAAATGTTCGTGAATCTCGATGAATCCTTTTCATCTCAAGTGAAACTTGGGAACAAAAAATCTCTTAAAATCAGTGGAAGAGGAGCAATTGCAGTCCAGACAAGAGAAGGTAAGTCCAATATCACCAAAGACATCTTCTACGTGCCAGAATTGACCCAAAATTTATTGAATGTTGGCCAGCTATTAAAGAAAAATTACAAGGTGGAGTTTGATAATGATCTTTGCATCATTATTGACAAGCAAAAGAAATTGACAAATGTAAAAATTAAGATGAGTCAGAACAAGTATTCCCTCTCAATCTGTCACTCTCTCGGGAAGTTGCTTTGTAGAATACGACAGATGGAGATCATAATCTTTGGCATTTGAGGTACGATCACTTGAGCTATAAAGGCTTAAGTTTGCTGAATAAAAAGAACATGGTATTTGGGCTTCCAAATTTCCCTAATCAAGATCGGCCATGTGAAGGATGCATTTTCGAAAAAATGCATCGCCTACCATTTCTGAAGATAGCTTATAGAGTCAAAGTCCCTCTTGAGTTGGTGCACATTGATATTTGCGGACCGATGCAAACTCCATTTCACAATGGTTACAGGTATTTTCTCTTGTTTGTGGATGATTACATCAGGATGATGTGGATTTACATTCTCAATCAAAAGTCAAAAGTGTTTCCCAAATTTTTGGAGTTCAAGAGACTAGTGGAGAAACAATCAGGCAGTAAAATAAAAATTCTTTGTACCGATCTTGGAGGAGAATTCATTTTAAATGCCTTCATGGATTATTGCAAAGAGAGGTGGATCCAGAGGCAATTGACAGTACGTTACAGGCCAGAACAAAATGGTATTGCCGAGCAAAAAAATTGCACTATTTTGGAAATGGCTCGTAGCATGATGGCTGGCAAAGAGCTCCCAAAATCTTTTTGGGCATAAGCGGTGAATGCAGTGGTGTACATTTTGAATCGGTCACCAACAAAAGCGGTTCCAAACAAGGCACCATATGAGGCGTGCCATCGATGAAAGCCTCAGGTATATTATTTTAAAGTTTTTGGTTCCATTACTTACTCCCAGTCCCGTCTCAAAAGAGGGAAAAATTGATAAAAAAGGAGAAAAAGTTATCCTTGTCGGCTATAGTGATGAGTCCAAAGGATATCGATTATTGGATCCAAGGACTAATAAACTTACAATTTCTCAAGATGTTATTTTTAATGAATTGTAGTCATGGAACTGGGTAGATGATAAAAAATTTGCACCTCATCCTACACCACCAATATTGATTGATCAACCATGTACAAGTGGTGGATCCTCAAGTGATGAAGATTTTGATCCAGGGTCAGAAAGTCCGGTAAGAAAGTTTTGAAGCTTACGAGACATCTATGAATCATGTGATGTTGCATTTTTTGCTAGTAAGCCACAAAATTATGAGGAAGCTGCGAAGGAAGAAGTCTGGAAAAAGGCAATGGATGAAGAAATTGCTAGCATTGAGAAAAATTATACATGGGATCTTGTAGACCTTCCAGAAGGAAAAAAAATGTGATCAGGGTCAAATGGATCTACAAGAAAAAATATAAAAAAGATGGCTCAATTCACAAGCATAAAGCCCCCCTAGTCGCAAAAGGGTACTCTCAACAACCCAGAGTCGACTACACAGAGACATTTGCACCTGTGGCACGAATGGAGACAATTCGTATTGTCTTGCTGTTGCTGCACAATTGGAGTTGCAAGTTTACCAGTTAAATGTTAAATCCACTTTTCTCAATGGTGAGATAAAAGAAGAAGTGTACGTGAGCAGCCAATGTGCTATATTGTTCAAGGAAAAGAAGATAAAGTCTATCGCCTCATAAAAGAATCGTACAGGCTCAAACTGGCACCTCGAGCCTGGAATAGCAAGATTGACAGTTACTTTCGATCAAATGGATTCGAGCGAAGTCAGAATGAGCCATCATTGTATGTAAAGAAAGGTGAGCAAGATCTTCTTATTGTTTGACTTTATGTCGATGACTTGATTTATGCAGCACAAATCCAGTAATGGTGTAAGAGTTCAAAAAAGAAATGATGGCAAAATTTGAGATGGCGAATTTGGGATTGATGAAATATTTCCTTGGGATTCAAGTTCGCCGATCAAATGGAGATCATTTATCAAGAAAAATATCTTGAAGGAGTGTTGAAGAAATTTCAGATGCATAATTGCAAGCCGATCTCGACTCCACTTGCAATCAACGAGAAATTGCAATTGAATGATGGTACTGCTAAAGTTGATGCAAAGATTTATCGAAGTCTTGTAGGCTCCTTGATCTACTTAACAAACACAAAGGCGGATATTGTCTATCCTGTTAGCCTCATATCAAGGTTCGTGCATGATCCAAGCAAATTGCATTTTGCAACTGCCAAATGAATTTTGCGATACCTTCAAGGTACGAAAAAACTTGGCATTAAATATGTCAAAGAGAGAGAAAATAAGCTTATTGGATATACTGACAGTGATTAGGTTGGTTCGTTGGATGATCGAAAAAGTAAAAAACAATAACACTTTCTTCGGCGGAACCAGAGTACATAGCCACTAACGATGCTGCTTGTGAAGTAATTTGGTTGAGAAGAATTTTGTGTGATGTTGAGCAAAAGCAGGTGGCTCCAACAATAATCTTTTGCGATAATATGTCTACCATTGCGATGACAAAGAATCCCGTCTTACATGCAAGGTAGAAGCATATTGAACTTTGTCGCCACTTCATAAGGAATCTTGTGAATGATCAAGAAATTTAGTTGGAGTTTGTCAACACAAAAGAGGAGTTAGCTGGTGGCTTCACTAAAGCAGTGAGTCCAAAAAAATTTGAGCAACTCTGGAATCATGTCCGAATTACAAATTAAGAGGGGGTGTTGAAATTAATTTGTAATTCCAGAATTTTCTTTCATTATTGTGGTACATGCACATGACTCTTCTACTCAATGAGTCAAATATTCTATCCATAAGTCAATAAGTTCATCCATTGGAATTTGTAAGATGGTCAAATAATTTGACCACATTAATCTATTCATTACTATTGTATGCCTATAAAATCTTGTACTCCTACGAAAATGATAGCAACCCTGAATGAAGATAATCATTTGAAAAGCTCTACTGCATAAGCTTTCTTCTCACTCCATTCTTAAATATTTTAATTTTTAAATAGTTAACCAAATTTCCAACATTGGGAACTGGTTCATATTTAATGACGGCGACTGATTTGCGACGGACAAGACAGTCGTAAATTTTAAATTTCATATTTGCGACGGACAGCCATCGCAAAATACCAAATACGGCGTTGTTTTGGGCGTCAAAGGCAGTAAATTTTGCGATGAACTCCAGTCTGTTGCAAAATTTTTTTTGCCTATATAATGCAGGCCGGCGAGCTCATTCACCACAAGAAGGAAAAAGTGGAAGAAGAAAAGAAGGAAGGAAGGAGACGTTCGGCGAGCACTCAAGAGCCAAATTCATCCCGCTCAAAGTCCTCGTTTCGTCGATCACTACACAATAATCATAAGTTTTTTTTTACCGTTTAAATTTTATTTTAAAACATGTTAATTATTTTTTTGTTTTTGTATAATTTATTAATAATTAGTATATGATGAAACATGTATGTTTTAGATTTTTAATATTTTAGGATAGTTATTTAGATTTTTATATATGTTGATTGTATTATATTGAATGCTTTAGATTTTTAATATTTTAGGATAATTGTTTAGATTTTTATATATGTTGATTGTTGTTATATTGAATTTTAAGATTTTTAATATTTTAGGATAATTGTTTAGATTTTTATATATGTTGATTGTTGTTATATTGAATTTTTATATTTTTAATATTTTAGGATAAATGTTTAGATTTTTATATATGTTGATTGTTGTTATATTGAATTTTTAGATTTTTAATATTTTAGGATAATTGTTTAGATTTTTATATATGTTGATTGTTGTGATATTGAATTTTTAGATTTTAATATTTTAGGATAATTGTTTAAATTTGTATGTATGTTGATTGTTGTTATATTGAATTTTTAGATTTTTAATATTTTAGGATAATTGTTTAGATTTTTATATATGATGATTGTTGTTATATTAATTTTTTAGATTTTTAATATATTTTAGGATAATTGTTTAGATTTTTATATATGTTGATTGTATTTATATTGAATGTTTTAGATTTTTAATATTTTAGGATAATTTTTTAGATTTTTATATATGTTGATTGTTGTTATATTGAATGAGTATGTGTAGGAGAATTATTATAATATTTAGGAGACTTTATTGATTGATTGTGTTACACTATATATGATTACGTAGTATTGTATTTTAGCTTCGGTTTAGTATGATGATTATGTTAGGAGAGTGGTATGATTAGGTTAGTTAAATTTTAATATTTTTGTATTTTTTGAATTTTTTTACAGATGAGTGGACAAGACAGTGGTACCGGTACCGGTAGTGGGAGTCAGTAGAGGAGTTGAGGAAGAGGGAGGAGATGAACGGAATCACTCAGACCCGTGGTTGCTCCGATTGTCTCGACTGGGGGATCCCCATCCGCATCCCAAGCCGGTCAAGGCTCATCTTCCTCCCGCCAGCATCTGGTTGCTCAGAACCAGATTATTGTTGAGCCTCATGGTTCAGTGAATATTTTATAGCCAATATTTATTAAAATCTAATTATTTTAATAACTTTAAAATTTTAATGTTGCAGTTGGATTCCGGAACATGAGGTTATTACTCAAGAGTCCCAGTCCATCTTGAAGGATGGATTCGAGCCCACCAGTTTCTACTAGGGGTAGTGTCCGAAGAGAGAAAACGGATATATTTTGAGGAGTTTAAGGTATAATTTATTTAATTAATTCATCGTTTATTAATATAAATTAAATTGATATCTACATTTTAATGTAATTGCAGAAATTCTGTATCTCGGCACCGGAGCACGGGGAGCAAATGTGGAAATACTTATGTGGGAAGGGCACTGATCGGTACCAAAACATGATGTATCGCATGGAACAAGGATGAGAAGGCAACTAATATGGAGACGGACAACAAGGGTCGGGAGATTTGACCCCAATTTCTTGACTACTAAAATTATTACGAATTCAAGAGCAAAGTCGGAGAAGAACGGGACGACGCTTTAGCGACCCAGATGGAGAAGGGAAAAACTTGCTCTGGTCTCTTGGATCTGGCTCATCATCCTCTCAGTCTTCCATTGACTCTCATCCCTACGAGATCGAGAGACATATTTCGACTGTCGTCAAGCAGATGAAGCTCTTCCAGTAGCAGCAGGAACAACAGCGAGAGTACGAGAGAAGACGACGAGCAGCGGAGGAGGTGAAGCAGAAGAATAGGGAGGAAATGAACAAGTGGTGGAGAATAGTCTCTTCCACATTAGGTGGAACGGCTATACCACCACCGCCGGACCCGATTCAGCCTCAGATCCCGCCGCCACGGTCGCCGCTCCAAAACCTGGATGAGGAGGATGAGGAGGATGAGGAGGGGAATGATCCCGTATTTCAATCCGATGATTGGAAAATTATATATTTTTTATTTTTATATCATATATTGAATTTTTTTTAATGGACATTACTTTTATTATATTTTTTTGCCAATTTTATATTTTTATTAGATGAATAATTTACATATTTTAGTTTACAAACGAAAGAATTATAAATTTATATTTTTGAAATAAATAAATTTACAAAATAAAAAAAATATAATTGGTAACAACATTTATTAAAACAAGTTAGAAACGAAAAGAAATTAATTTGATGAATTATAATAAAATAACTCAATTTGGATACATATACAATTAATTGCATACAAATGAACGGATTATAATATTACACGTTCTCAAATTAAATAAATTTATAAAATAAAAAAATATATAATTGATAACAACATTTACTAAAACAAATTAGAAACAAAAAGGAATTAATTTGATTAATTTTAAAAATGGATTCAATTTATATACATATACAAGTAAATGCAAACAAATGAATGGATTATAGCATTACGCGTTCTCTAATTAAATAAATTTACAACATAAAAATATATAATTGGTAACAACATTTATTAAAAACAAGTTAGAAACAAAAATGAATTAATTTGATGAATTATAAAAAGTTACTCAATTTGGATACATATACAATTAATTGCAAGATATCGAACAATAGAAGCAAGTGTCCCAACGGCGTAAGTCCCCTCTACATGCAAGAGAGGTCGCGAGTTCGACTCTCCTTAAATGCGAATTTGGAATTAATTCCTCCAGTGGTTTGTGCCCGCCCCAGGTACGCGGAGGCCCAGGTTCGAACCACACAAATCATTTTTTCTTCCAGGCTCATGATTTGCGACTGACACGTGTCTATTGTAAATACATATTTTGCGAAGGATTTGTGCCCGTCACAAATTTTTTCGGCAGCACTAAAAAAATTGAAATTCGGGCATTTTTGCGACGGCACCTCGTCCATTGCAAATTTTGGCAACCCACCGGGGTCGTGACCCGGTCGGACTGCGACGGAAATGAATGTCACAAATTTGCGATGGAAGCCCAAATTTCATCGCAAATATGGTTGTTTTATATACGGACATGTGTCTGTCGCAAATCACGTTTTGAGACGGAAATTCGATCGCAAAACAAAGTGTTTTTTGTAGTGTTCATACATGAACCATCGAAGGTATTAGTTGTTTTCACTAAAAAGTTGTTTTCACTTAAGGATATTAGTTGTTTTCACTGAAGAGTATTAGTTATTTACTGAAAACAAACTAAAACTTTTCAGTGAAATCAACTAATACTCTTCCGTGATAATAACTAATACTCTTTAGTGAAACATCTAATACCCTTTAATGATTCATATATGAACTAATTTCACTCTGTACATACTCAACTTTAATTGAGCTGCACTAGTCTTTGGAGTTTATAATTGGATAAGATACCTAATATTCATGGTTTCTAGATTTTACATACGTTAAATATTTCTTTCACTATATATGTTGTAGTATTTTTATTTACAAAATCAAGGGGGGAGCTATATATGCATTTTGTTGAAGTTGGATGATGTTATTAGCTTTTAGTTGCATTAATTTTGTGCCTCTTTAATAAGTAAATTTATTTAATATTTTGTTTATGTGTAATTATGCAGATGAAAAACCATCGTCGGATATCACATCAAACCAATAGAAGATGAAAAATGTACCCTGATTACAATATTCATTCATGAGGAATCCAGCTTTCACCTTCAAGATTATGGTCTGGCCTGGTCTAATCTTATTAAACAAAAGTTAAGCTTTTCATTAAAGTGAAAAAATATATATACAAGTATTTTGATTTCTTCTTTGAGCTTCTCCTATGCATAGGATTTTTTTTCTTCTTCATCAATTGAATCATCCTTCCTTTGAGGTGATGGAGGCATGATTTTTTGTGCAATTAAGGATTGATTCTTTAAATCTGCTTCATAGTACCTCGATCATAAACTTCTCAAATTCTTGAGCATCAATGATATCAACTTAATTAGTAGTATCTTTTAAACTCTTTGATGAAGGGGTCTCCTTACTTCCTAAACCAGAAGCCTTCTTCTGACTTGATCAGATCCTTGGACAAATTAATTTTGCACTATCGATCCTCGATAAAGAGAGTGATCTCCTGGTAGTGTTTTCATCAATCTATTTGTTCTACTCTTTCTCAAAGTCTTGGGTGCATATTTTTCAGTCTTACATTTTCTTCCTTGTTTTCTTCTTCTTTTCTTGATACATAAGGGTTTTTTTGGGTTAAGGGAAAAATAGATAGAAGTTCACTAGCTAGCTAAAGGCATGCTTCCTTCTTCTCTTCTAACTTGTTCATTTTTTTCTCTTTTATCTTCTTTTCTTCTTCAATTCTCCAGTCAGCTGGAGTCCATTTCCAAGGATATTGAGATTGATAAGCAGAAGAAGATGATTGAGTTTGTTTTGGAAATCTACCATGGAGATGAGCTAACTCTCTATTATGTTGTAGAGTATGTATTCTTGGGCGTTGAACTCCAAAAGAGATCTTGTATTTCTTCAATCTGTCATTTCTATCCTATTTTAAAGTTTTTTCACGGACTTGAATCATGTGTTGTACAGGAGCGTCCTGTGCAACACAAACACATAGTCAGATCAATTGGTATGACCCCATAAAATTAAAATACATAGTCAGACCAATTGGTCCGATTATGTGTTTGTGCAGCACAGAACGCTCCTGTACAGCACCGGATCCAAATCCTTTTTTCACAAGTCTTAACCTAATTATGGTGGTTGTAGTCAATTCTGGAATCTCATTAATTAATACCCTTCATTACATCCACGGGAAGTGTCTCAATTGATTTCTCTAATCAATCTTCTCTATGCTCAATGGGAAGTGGTGGACCTTTACTTTGAGCAGCCTCTTCTTCATCGTCTCCTAACTATAAAATAAACTTCAATTATA
The DNA here is from genome assembly GCA_947034835.1 of Ballota nigra. Taxonomy (NCBI): domain Eukaryota; kingdom Viridiplantae; phylum Streptophyta; class Magnoliopsida; order Lamiales; family Lamiaceae; genus Ballota; species Ballota nigra. The sequence goes on along the minus strand of OX344728.1, from coordinate 29,114,383 downwards.
CCCTAAATATATCATCAAAACCACCAATATAATATGTGGTTCCTTTAATTTTTTATCAAATAAAAAGAATTTTTAAGAGAGAGAAACCAATTTTTAAAAAAATCTTTGCTAAAAACTTATTTTTTATTATAGGTAAATGGGTCATTTAATAATTTTAATTGGGTGTATGTACTAAATTACATTTTGTGAGAGAGGGTGGGTGGATGAGAGTTGGGTAGGTAGTAGGAAACCTTTTTCCTAGAGAAATCCGATGAGGCAGAAAATTGATACCTTTAGGAGGACATGTAGTGATCAGGGTTTAAGGTTGGCAAAATTGATCGATATCCAGGAGAGAGGAACTTTCACTTACTTTTTTCAGGAACTTCCCAGAAGGATGTGGCAAGGAAAAGCTAGGTGATACGTTTAACAAAGTGGAGATGGTAAGAGACGTCTTCTGTTCCAAGAAAGGGAACCTTTTGGGTTTGTTAGATTCCTCGACAGATTGGAACCTGAGAAGGAGAAACTTCCGGAAAAACTAAACAATTTGTGGATTCCTCGATCGGTTCGGGAGAGAACAAACAAGGAGAGTTGAAACACAATATGTTATTGAGCCCAATAGGAATGTAAGACAGCCAGACAAATCTTTCAGAGAGGTGGTGGAGTTGAACAATAGCAGAAGTATGAACAAAGAAGCTACTGAAACGTGTCCGAAAGATCTATAATTTTTGAAGCAACAAAAGAGGAAAAACAATGGCTCAACGATTGCAATATTGGGTTGCTAAAGGAAACATTTCCCTACGGGGAGGAAATCATGAGCGAAAGTGGCAAAACTTTCAACTTGGAGATAATACTATTATTCTAAGCAACTATAATGAGAAGTCACGAATGGATATCCCACTGGTTCATGTGGAAGGAAAAAGACGTCAAAGGTATGGAGTACCGGTTTTTCATATTGGCGTCTGCAAATATTAGATCTTTTGTTCAGATGGATGGTGCAACGGAAGCCAGGAGGAGAATGGACGTTGCAAGAATTTTAATTTCGGTTTCAGTTTTCAGGGAGGTGAATCAAATTCTAGAGGCATCCATTGATGGCTCTTTATTCACTATCAAGGTTTCTGAGGAATTTGATTGGAACCATGATTCTGTTTGTATTAATACGAAGACGGATAGAAGTTTTTGTTCGATCCATTGCTATTGTCGGCGGCTTATGCGCCAGATCACGGAGGAAACTGGTGCTAGCGGAGAAGTTCAATCAGCGCCAGTGAAAAATAGGGAAGGCGAGCGGCGTCCGCAGATCGAGGATTTTTCCGGCGGTCAATTAATTTCAGACTCAAGAAGACAGCGGATTTTCCTTGAAACGGCGCACGAGGATGGACCCCACCACCCATTTAATGAGATTATTCAGAAGTCGACGGAAGACTTAGATGAGCCTGAAATTATTCTAATAATTTGTTTGGGTCCCAGCCACTTCAAGATTTTAATAAAAAAGCCCAGGCTGAATATTCATCATTGAAGGACAGTACAGGGGCAAATCCGACCCCCAGTCAAGATAAGCCCCTTTCAGCGAACGATGCTATTTTTTTCGACGCTCGGAGAGTAATCAGGGACGACAAACGAAAGAGGGGAACAAAGGCAGGAAAAAATAGCAAAATGAGAGTTGAAGCGGAGCAATGGATTTCTTTTGTGGATGATATAAGGGAAGAGCTTATAAGAGAATTAAACAAACTGGTGTAAAAAGGTAAGCAAAAACAAAGGAAACATGGAGGCTCGGAAAAAAGTTTGGTTTTCAAGCCGGTATCTCGAACGAGGGCATAATCGAAGCCTTGGCTAGCAAAGAAGTTGAAACCCCAGGTTCAAAGAAAAAGTGCGGAAAGGAGGAAGCGGTCAGTGATCAATGAAGATGTTATCTTATAATATAAGAGGGCTGGAGAGTAAGGCGAACAGAAGAGAAATTAGAGAATTAAACGCCAGGTATGATTTTGATTTTTGCTGCATTCAAGAGTCGAAATTGGAACTTGTTGATGCTTTCACGTGTAGAGCCATATGGGGGCAGGGGAATTTTGATTGGGCGTATAAACCATCAGCAGGAAGAGCGGGGGGTATAATTTCTAGTTGTAATTCTGATAGATTTCGTATGTTAAGTTGTTGGTTTATGGAGGGTGCTCTGGTTATAAACGGGTCTTGGATTGCTGGCGGGTCATTATGTGTGATTATAAATATTTATGCCCCATGCTCCATTCATGAATGAATGGATTTGTGGGATAGAATTTTGTGCATTTTAAATCAAATCAAGGAGTACATATATGTCTTCTGGGGGATTTCAACTCTGTTAGGATGAATTCGGAGAGGGTGGGGAGGAATCTGAACAACCTCAAAAGGGATGTGGAAGGCTTCGACAACTTCATTCGTTCATCGGGTTTGGTAGACCTACCTCTCCATGGTCGTGCATTTACGTGGTATAGGCCAGACGGAACCTGCAAAAGCAAGTTGGATAGGATCCTTGTTAGCAATTGTTGGCTGATGGCTGATTAGGCGTGAAATTATTATGATTTATGGCTCGATTTGCCGGTGTTTTGAGTGAACTCGATGAGTATTTAGAGTCAATTGGGTACTATTTTCATAAACTAATGAATTTGCCTTTAGGATGGTCAGAGATGGATAGAGGGCGAAAAATGGAGTTCGTAGGACTTTGAATCGACTCAAACGGACTCCCGGATGAGAAGATATGGAAGAAATACGAAAAGTATTAGTTCGAGCAAACAAAAGTATCAGTTGAAGGTGCTCAAGCAAGAGGACTCGAGCACCAAGTGCTCAAGCGATCGAGTGGGGCACTCAAGTAGATTCAAGTCGAGCGCCTAACGCTCGAGCAATGGAGGTAAAGCGCGGGATTAGTTCTGGAAAGGATTAGCACTCGAGCAACACTCACTCGAGCACTAAGTGCTCGAGTGGTGCACTCGATTTGTCGTTAGTCGAGCGCCTAGAGCTCGAGTAAAGGGTGCTCGAGCGGTGGAGGTTCTGTATGTTTTGAGCGCTCGAGTGTAATTACTTGAGCGCCTAGCGCTCGAGTACATGCCCAGCTCGAGTGGTTCTCGGGATTTTTCGGCCCATGACATTTTTAATTGGCCCGTGCCTATATATACCTCATCCCAAGCACATTTTTTTATACCACTTCATACTTAGAGATAGATTTTGATAGAGAAGAGCTTGGGAAAGATTGGAAAGAGTATTGAATGTGTAATTGAAGGTTTTTTATCTTACGAATTCTTATATTAGAGTTTTATTTCGTTATTTCTTTCTTCAACACTTGATACTGTTAAACCTAGTTTTCGTAATTTATTGAGATTCATTTTGAGACTTCGATTTATTGTTAACCCTAGTTTATGTTCTTGAGTTCTTTCTTCAAATTCACCATGTTTATGTTTATCATTCGTATTATAGCTTTCGTTATCGTAATCACCATGTTAGGCTAGAACCTTTGCATGCTTATGATAGGATGAACTCGTAGAAGTAGGATGTTGGTACATAATTAGGATAATTTATGATGTTTAATGTTAGTTCTCTTAATTAATTGAATTCTTAAAATAAACCCTAGAATTATCTTGGAATTGAGTACAAAAATTGTTAGAGAGAAGACGACCTTATCACTCTTTAATAATGATTAGTCTTAACGAAAGGGTTTTAGAAGGGGTTTATCATCTACTGGTTTATCTAGGGAGGACGACCACATCACCTTATCTAAATTAGGGTCTCATTAATTAAGCACAATCCAGATAACTTGATTAGTGGATTAGTGAAGTATGTTGATATGATGAAGTATTAGGGTTAATTCTTGAGCTTTTAGTCTTTCAATCTTGTGCTAGATTAGGAAAGTTGATTGCCTAGTTTTAGTACGCTTAGGATTATTACTTGCACATCACGATTATTTTAGTTATTGTACTAACTCTGTTAGTATAAGTAGGGATTCATATCCTGAGCATCATCATCCATATTTGAATCTTAAACCCAAATTATTAGTTTAGTTTAATTATTTGCATTAATAGTGGTAGAATATAGAGTAGTTTAATACAATTCTTAAGTCCAGAACATCCATTCATATTAGCTACGAGACGTACATCTCCAGGGATCTATTCGCATACACACTTTCCCTTGGGTTCGATACTACTTGGTCCCTATACTTGCTCATACTACAGTAATTACATACTCTTGTGGGGTAACTACTAGTATAGCTAGTATTTTGTGTTCATGTCAATGGCTTGGCCTTTCACCTTCCAAAGAGGTCTCAAGAGAACAACGTAAGATCATTGTCCCATCATTCTTGAAGAGAAAGGAAAAGATTGGGGGCCCAAACCTTTTCGTTGCATCAATGCTTGGCAATCTCATAAGGGGTTTAAAGATTTTGTCACTGGAAGATGGAAGAGTTATTATGTCGAAGGTTGGAGGGGCTTCATTTTGAAAGAAAAATTCAAGAAGTTGAAAGAAGATCTAAAAGTATAGAATAAGGAAAAATTTGGCCTGTTTGAAAAGAGAATCGACTAGCACAAGGAAATTTGGCTTGTTTGAAAAGAGAAGACGACTAGCACAAGAATGTGTAATGAGATCTTGCATTGTGGGAAAGAGCAATGAATTTGAGAATGAGCAAAAGAAATATGAGCTCATGTATGTGTGAAAGAGAAAAAGAAAAAAGAGTGAAGTGATTGAAAAAGTGAAACGAGTTAGAAAAAAAAAATTGAAGTGTTGAGAGTAGTGGAATTGAAAAGTGCATTGCATGAAGATGTTTGAAGTATTTTGTTCCTTGTCTCGAAATACCTAAGTTGGATTTTTTGTTCTTCATTCACCTGAGTCACTTATCCCATATAGTTACCCCACCTGTCCAAAGAGCCTACGTTACAACCTTGATAAAGTCCTTTTTTATTCGGCATAGGTTCTAGAGTATGGTCGAAGTTGAGATGTTTACAAGCCTATGGCTGCTGATATGTGTGATTGATTGATTGAGTGAGTCCCTTAATATTGATACACACTTGTGAGGGAGTGAAACACATCGTTGAGTGCACATCCATGTTTGATTTTGGTGATTCTTATTGATTATGCATGAGTATGATGAAGGGGGTGAGTTTGTGTGTGGGTGATCGATATTTGATGCTTGAATTTCTATTACTTGCCTGAGTTGGTTCTTCGATTCATTCTTAATAATTTCACTTGACTAATTATTTCATTGCTTGAGAAGAAGCAGTATGGTAAGTTTGGGGGGATTGATTACGCGTGAAATTGTTATGATTTATAGCTCGTTTTGCCAGTGTTTTGAGTGAAGTAGATGAGTATTTAGAGTCAATTGAGTACTATTTTTATAAACTGGTGAATTTGCCTTTTTTATGCTCATAGATGGATTGAGGGCGAAAAATGGAGTTCGTAGTGTTGGGTTTTAGAGGCACGAACACCATGTTCAGCGCAGCGGAAGATAACGATTCACCAACAATGAATCTTAAACATGGTAGTATAACATTATAAATAAAGGATAAATAATAACATATAAATCCTTACAACGATTTGTACGCGGAATCTTCAACTATGGTATCCACGTAACGACTTTCTACCAACCCGCATCGATATGCCAGCGTTGAATCTCGAGACGAATTTGCTAGGAAAATTCAGACTGTGATTTTATGGAGAAATTATATTTCTTGTATCACTTTCTGAATTCCCATAAGACTCATATTTATAGGGATTAACTTGGCTTAATTCCTAAGCAAGATATCGGGCTTAGCCCGTAATATTTCTTGTATCACTTTCTGAATTCCCATAAGACTCATATTTATAGGGATTAACTTGGCTTAATTCCTAAGCAAGATATCGGGCCTAGCCCGTAATATAATCTCTACAGATTATATCTCCCTAGATATGTTCCTACGAATAATATCTTTACCATATCTATTATTCTTGTATAATAATATTCCAAATATTATTATTGGGATTTCATATTTAATTAAATCCAATTTAATTAAATAATAATAATAATAATTAATTCCAAATATAATTATTATTGTATTCTTCATAAATCAAATATTATATCCAATACAATATTTAATCAACCAACTATAATTGATAAATTGCCATTACTTGTTGTGTGACCCATAGACCCTCGTATATCGAGCGATTAGTCAAACTAACGGTCTTAATTGAACCCTAGACAATAAATCAGACATTCTCAATATACGAGGTACGTTGCGAGGAAATCTGCAACTACCTGTAATACTGTAGGCTATTGTGATATCTTCCTTTCATTCGCGAATACCCGATTAAGTCTTGAACATGATGAAGTGTCTATTCAAATAACTTAATCATATTATCTCCAATCACTAATTGATCAAGTATATTACACTTAGCCACAAAGTCTAAGTTGATGTGCGTCGGCCTACGACTTAGATCCAATTATGATGAGAAGACGAGTATTCTCTCTAAATCCATATTGAGGAATGAATCCTATTCTTGGCTCAACTACCACGCATATACATTTCGTGATGAACCCAATGCCATATCTACCCGTGGAAGGGTGCAAGCGTCGGTCATGGTCAAAGTTCATCACTCCACACATGTCGTGCGTATTGACCTCAAGTCAAAGGAGTATCACATTGCTCCCACTAACCGAGACACCCGTAGACACATTATGTGGAATTACATCAAACGGTTTCTCGAATGGGTATACCAATACCCTCTAAGGTATCTGTGCATCCATCATGAGATACCTGGTATCTCGTAGTAAGTGGGATCTTACTACACTCTCTAAGAGTATGATGCAGATCGCACACCAATCTCAATTGTATCATTAATATCCCATTCTTGATTATCCTTGATCGGGGCTATTTGAGAATCATCCTTAAGTCATCTGAGTTCTCACTCACTCAATGACAGTAGTGATTCATGGGAACACAAATAAGAATATATGCAAACAATCAAACATCATATTCAGATAAGTGTAATGTCATATTTTTAATATTAAAACAATAATAATATTAAACTAAATCTGAATATTATCTTACCCCTAGTTCTCTTCAAGAACCTTAAAATCTAGACAGCCTCAAAGACTTCTGATACAACAATGTACTTAGCATCGGTTATTGAATCTACGGTGAGATCTTGCTTGGAACTATTCCAACTCACCACCTCATCATTGAGATTATAAATATAATTTGACTGTGATTTGTAATCCACATAGTCTGACTGGAAACTCGCAGCAGCATAGCCCGTAACGACTAGCTCTAACTGTCTTCCATAGACAAGAATATGTTCTTTAGTACGCCTGAGGTACAGCATAACATTCTTGACAGCAATCCGGTGAGACTCACCAGGATTCTGCTGGTATGTACCAGTGATGTTGACAGTGTAGGCCACATCTGGCCTCGTGCAAGTCATGACGTACATGATGGAACCCAACTGCAGATGCATATGGAACGTCCTTCATGTGCTCGATATTAGCTTCGCTAGAAGGACAATCCTTCTTTGACAGCCATATCCCATGATTGCTGGTAGAGACCCTCTCTTAGAGTTCTCTATCACAAAACGCTTCAACACCTTATCCATGTAGGTGGATTGTGACAGCCCTACCATCTTCTTGGATCTATCCCTATGGATCTTGATCCCTAAGATGTAGCATGCTTCACCAAGATCCTTCATCATGAAGGTCTTTGATAACCAATCTTTCACGGACTGCATTAGCGGGATGCTATTTCCTATAATCAATATGTCATTGACATATACGAATATAAAGACAAAACTCTTCCCGCTGCGTTTACAATGAACGCAAGGATCTTCCAAATTTCAGATGAAGTCAAAGGATTTGACAGCTTCATCAAATTGGATATTCCAACTCCTAGAAGCTTGCTTCAATCCATAGATGGATCGTTTAAGCTTGCACACAAGATTAGACTTTGGCTTAGATATAAAACTCTCTGGTTGAGTCACAAACACTTCCTTATCAATGTTACCATTGAGAAAAGTTATTTTGACGTCCATCTACCAAAACTCATAATCGTGGTGTGCTGCAATCACAAGTAAAATTTGAATGGACTTGATTTCAGCAACTGGCGAGAAAGTCTCATCATAGTCAATACCTCGTGTTGACTATAACCTTTGCCACCAACCTATCTTTATAGGTTTGTACTTTGCCATTTGCATCGGTCTTACGCTTGAAGACTCACTTGCAATCTATGGGTCTAACCCCTTTCTGGCAACTCAATTAAGTTCTAGACTTAATTGGTGTACTTCAAGTCCATCTCGGATTTCATGGCTCCATGCCACATCTCTGAGTCAACATCTAATGTTGCTTCAGTATTAGTTCTAGGTTCATCTTTATCCGGGATCTCCACATCATCATGTTCCTCCACGAGGAACCCATAATATCTAGTGGGTGGATTACGAATCCTAGTCGACTTACAGAGTTATGGTTGTGCAGGCTGTACATTCTGATCGTGAAAATTTTGTGGTGCAGCGACTTCATCGTTGACTGGAGAGTCCTCAAGAGCGACACTTTTATATGCCTCTTGGGCGGGAGTTTGAACTATGTTATTCTCATTCAGCCCACTTGGAGGTTGTTGCGAAGGCAATGCAACTCCAATTATGCTCCCACTGGCTGAAAGAGGATCACCTAGTGATAAACTTCCACCATGAGAGTCGCAGAATGCTCCCACTGATTCTTTGTCCTGTTGCCTTGATAAATCATCAGTCTCTATGTTAATTCGTGGTTCTTGAATCTCTTCAAGTTCTATCTTCTTACGGCTTTGTTCCTTAAAGACGTACTCGTCTTCTAGGAACTTAGCTTGCCTAGAAATAATCACTGTTTGTTTCTCTGGTAGATAGAAGTGATATCCTCTTATCTCCTTAGGATATCCCACAAAATAACTATTTTCACCTTCGGATTTCTACTTATCAGTTAGTATTTTCTTCACAAATACGGGGCAACCCCACATTCTAATGTGTAGAAAAATTGGCATCTTGTCGTGCCATAGCTCGTATGGAGTCTGCTCAACTGATTTGGACGGAATCTTATTCAGAATGTAGATTGAGATTTGTAATATGTATCCCCATAAGAATGTTGGAAGAGAGGAAAAACTCATCATGGACCTTACCATGTCTAACAAGGTTCGGTTTCTCCTTTCGGACACACCGTCCAGCTGAAGTGTTCCGGGAGGAGTCCATTGTTACTGGATCCCATGAAGCTTCAAGTAATCCATAAATTCATGGCTAAGGTACTCACCTCTTTGATCCAATCAAAGAGTCTTGATACTCTTTCCAAGTTGCTTCTCTACTTTTTATACTAAGAATATCATGTCCATAACTCAACAAATGCCTAGCAGTTTGAACTATTAGTGAACATGTTTATCTTAACAATAACCATACTTGTTCTAGCAGCTAAAACACCTTGTGTTTCCTTCTCGGTTGCTAGAACCTTATAGTCCTTCTTCCAATACCCCTTTCAATTGCAGTGGGGCACACATCCTTTGTAATACCCCATCCCGTTTTATACCTTTTATATTCCTAGAACCCTTATTTTATATTATTATCTTTGTTTCTTTTAATTTTATTATTTTTCTGTGCTATTGTGTAATTTAAATATATACTCTATTTCTAATTCCCAAGTTCGAAGAAAAATCGAATCTTTGACTTGAAGCGATGATACTAACTTCTACTAGTCGCTTACCCACAAGCGGACGGGTTCACTGTAGTATAAGTACGTATAATGACCAAGTAGTATCGAACCCAAGGGACAGTGTATATGCGAATAGATCCCTGAAGATCTACGCGTCGTAATTAATATGAGTGTGTTATTTTTTTGGATTTTTGGAAAGATTAATTAAAACCGAAATAAGCTAAGTAAACTAAAATACTAAGAAGACGAATTAATTACGGGTTGTTTTCAAATGAGAGATGATGATGCTCAGGATAGGAATCCCTACGTATACTAACGGAGCAGGTACATAATCAGAATAACTGTGACACACAAGAATTAACCTAAGTCTAAGAATGCAAGGTGAAAGCTCAAGATTCTAAACCCTAATACTTTACCCTAACACTCGACTTCACTAATCTACTAACAAGTTAATAGATTGTGCTTAATTACTGAGACCCTAATTTAACTAAGGTGATGCGGTCGTCCTCCTTCGCTAAACTGGTAGATGAATTAACCCATCCTAAACCTTCTCGTTAAGACTACTAATTATTATAGAGTGATGCGGTCGTCCTCTCTCTAACACTTTCGTACGAAATTCAAAGGTAAAGTTAAGATTGATTATAAGAATTCATTAATCAAGAGAATTAAAACTAACGTCACGAGTTACCCTAATTACGTACCCACAACCTAATTCTACGAGTTCATCCTACCCCAAGCATACAAGGGTTTTAGCCGGTCATGGCTTTGACGGAAATAACAACGATTAAATAAATAACGAACAAGAACATGATAATTACAACGAAGAACAAATCTAACATAAACTAGGGTTTAATGAAATAAAAGAATAAACTAAAATTAAATTAATAAAAACGAAGTATGAAGTGTTTAACGTAATCTAATTACTGAAAAGAAACTAAGAATTCGTATGAAAACCTCAACAAAACGTAAACGTAAACTTGCTTCTCTCATTCCTCTAAAAAAACTAAGTCTCAATCTAGTGTGTGTGTCAAGTCGTCTAAGTCGTCCTTCAAAACGTGTTTGGAAGAGGTATATATAGGTACCGGGTCGAAACTAGATCTCGTGGGCCGAAAAACGAACTTTGGAAAATAGGCCTCGGAGGCGCTCGAGCTGTCCCGGTCGAGCGGGGCGCTCAAGCTGCATTGCTCGAATGAATCAATAGCTCGAATGAGGCGCTCGAGCCATGTTGCTCGAATGAATCTAATGGTCGAATGATGCGCTCGAGCTGTGCCCCTCGAGCGGCAAAAATGTTCTGTAAGTCCGGAGCGCTCGACCTACGTTGCTCGAGCGAGGTGCTCGAGTTAAGGTGCTCGAATGGGCCCTCCTTCCTTGCAACTAACGCTTTTCTTCTCACGTACTAATACCAATCGTATTTCTTCGATATCTTCTCATCCGGGCATCCGTTTGAGTCGATTCAAAGTCCTACGAACTCCGTTTTTCATCCTCGATTCACCTATGAGTATCAAAGAGACCAATTCATCAATGTATAGAAATAGTACTCATTTGGCTCTAAAAACTCAATAAAATCGACCAAAACTAGGGCGTTTCTAGCTTCGAATCATGACAATTTCACGCCTAATCAACCCCCCCAAACTTACCATATTGCTTGTCCTCAAGCAATGAAATAATAAGCCAAGTGAAATTGTTAGGGATGAGTCAAAGAATCAATCATGCAAGCTAATGAACTCGAGCTTCAAAAACCAATCACACGTATACTCACTCACTTTCCTTCATCATACCCATGCAACAACAGCAAGAACCATCAAGATCAAACATGGATGTGCACTCAACGATGTGTTTCACTCCCTCACAAGTGTATAACAATGATCAAGGGACTCACTCAAACAATCAATCACACAAATTGGCAGCCATAGGCTTGTAAGTGCTCTTAACTTCGATCATACTCTAGAAATCAATGCCGAATCAAAAAGGACTTTTCTCAAGGTTTTAATGTAGGCTCTTTGGACAGGTGGGATAACAATATTGGGTAAAGTGACTAAAGTGAATGGAGAATAGAAAATCAAACTTTGGCACTTCGAGATTAGGAACAGAATACTTCAAACATGTTCATTCAACACCCTTTCAATTCCATACTCTCAACACTTCAAATTTTTTTTTTCCGCACAAACACATGAGCTCGTTTTTTTCTTTTGCTCATTCTCAATTTTTTTTCTCTTTTTCCCACATCTCATAACTTCATCACACCTTCTTCTCATATTCACTCAACAAACAACCTTTTCCTTTTTCAACTCAATTTACTCCCTTCACATTCTCACTTTCCTATTCTCCACTCTAATTGGGACAAAAAGGCTTAGGAACTTGGAATAGTGTTTAAATGTGCTAGCAAATAAAATAGGCTTTCGGCTCAAAGGGGCTAGCAAAGGATCAAATATCAATGGTAAGGAAAATTTTTGGCTAAGTGACTCAATTAAAACAAAGATGGCCTAAGATCACATTCGGCATATCAACTAGACACAATCTAGAAGCAAGAGCACACACAAGTTCTAGCATCCACTATTGTGACGATTCACTCACAAACGAAGAGATCAATTGATGCATCAACATCTCATAAGGCTCAAATCTCACGGCTTTCACATCCATGCTAGTCCTAGTGAATTCTCACTCTCATCACACAAGTACTCAAAAGAAAAATTCACAAGCATACAAGTTCTTTCTCAAATCAACTCTCATTCAAACACTCACACAAAAGAGTCCCTAATTCAAATCCACAAATCATCAACTCATCAAATCATACTCAAAGATAGCAACCAACAAGCATAAGAGAATTGATAGGCATGAAATATTGAGTAACAAAACAAATCAAAATCAGCCCAAGGAGCATCTCAAGACACAAATAATCAACTCAACTCAAAGATAAGGGGTGCTCCGGTGCAATGTCATAAAACACATAAATACTCCACCCCCCAAACTTCGACCTTGCGAAGAGGTCTAAGTTTGGGGTTGTGGGTTACCTCAACCAAACAATTCAGTTTCTCTTCAACAACTTAGCATACTCCTTTGTCTCGAGTTGGTCCCTTCAATCTGAATACTCCATCATTCCTTTACTCTTTTAGAGACAAGCCTACAAAATAAAACTCTCAAGTACGAGGTTAAACATACGACTCAACAACACCCTAATAACATAATAGGACACTAAAAATAAATAAAAATGGGTTGCCTCCCATTCAGCGCTATTTTTAAGGTCCTGATGCCGGACCAAGCTCAAAGGAGCTTATGGGACATCATACTCAAATTTACCTCCCTCACTCTCATAAGAGTGGTGTTTGAATTTCTTTCCTTGTTGTCCCTCCATCATGAAATCTTTTGCTTCCTTCTCATCTCCAAGTGTTATGGGTCTCAACTCCTTCTCACCTTTATCTGGAGGCGTCTTACCAAACAGGTTCTTGAATTTTGACTTCTTCTTCTTAACTCCTCCTTTCCCTTCTAACTGGACCACGTCCACTTTCTGAACTGGTAGTCCTCCTTCGCTAAACTGGTAGATGAATTAACCCTTCCTAAACCTTCTCGTTAAGACTACTAATTGTTATTGAGTGATGCGGTCGTCCTCTCTCTAACACTTTCGTACGAAATTCAAAGGTAAAGTTAAGATTGATTATAAGAATTCATTAATCAAGAGAATTAAAACTAACGTCACGAGTTACCCTAATTATGTACCCACAACCTAATTCTACGAGTTCATCCTACCCCAAGCATACAAGGGTTTTAGTCGGTCATGGCTTTGACGGAAATAACAACGGTTAAATAAATAACGAACAAGAACATGATAATTACAACGAAGAACAAATCTAACATAAACTAGGGTTTAATGAAATAAAATAATAAACTGAAATTAAATCAATAAAAATGAAGTATGAAGTGTTTAACGTAATCTAATTACTGAAAAGAAACTAAAAATTCGTATGAAAACCTCAACAAAACGTAAACGTAAACTTGCTTCTCTCCTTCCTCTCCAAAAACTAAGTCTCAATCTAGTGTGTGTGTCAAGTCGTCTAAGTCGTCCTTCAAAACGTGTTTGGAAGAGGTATATATAGGTACCGGGTCGAAACTAGATCTCGTGGGCCGAAAAACGAACTTTGGAAAATAGGCCTCGGAGGCGCTCGAGCTGTCCCGGTCGAGCGGGGTTCTCAAGCTGCATTGCTCGAATGAATCAATAGCTCGAATGAGGCGCTCGAGCCATGTTGCTCGAATGAATCTAGTGGTCGAATGATGCGCTCGAGCTGTGCCCCTCGAGCGGCAAAAATGTTCTGTAAGTCCGGAGCGCTCGACCTACGTTGCTCGAGCGAGGTGCTCGAGTTAAGGTGCTCGAATGGGCCCTCCTTCCTTGAAACTAACACTTTTCTTCTCACGTACTAATACCAATCGTATTTCTTCGATATCTTCTCATCCGGGCATCCGTTTGAGTCGATTCAAAGTCCTATGAACTCCGTTTTTCGTCCTCAATTCACCTATGAGTATCAAAGAGACCAATTCATCAATGTATAGAAATAGTACTCATTTGGCTCTAAAAACTCAATAAAATCGACCAAAACTAGGGCATTTCTAGCTACGAATCATGACAATTTCACGCCTAATCAATCTTTCGAACGAATAAGGAACTTCGAGAATTAAATTAAAATTGAGGTTTTCGATCCGTATAATTTATTAAGAATAATTACAATGTTTTAAAAGTTAATCGAATTTTAAAATTTATATTAATTTTTGTTTTGGGTTTAAATTCACAAACCAAACATGCATAAGTAGTACAAATAAAATCCTATTGAAAATCTTACTTTCTTTAATTCTTGTCCACAAGTTTTATTAAGTGTTTTAAATGAAAGTTTATTTTCCTCTATAAAGAGACCACGTCTCTTTCCTTCCCCAAAAAGAGATCAGTTCCAAGAAAAAAAAATATCTCCAAGACGTGTCCTCTTTTCTCTCTCCTCAAATCAACGCGTCTTCTTGAAGCGATTTTACTAGCTTTCTACTAGTAGCTACCCCGCAAGAGAACGGGTTCACTGTAGTATGGGCAAGTATAGGGACCAAGTATTATCGAACCCAAGGGATGGTATATATGCGAATAGATCCCTGAAGATCTACGCGTCGTAGTTAATATGAGTGTGATGTTTTTGGGTTTTTGAAAGATTAATTAAAAGACTAAAATCAACTAAGTAAACTAAATTACTAAAGCAAACGAATTAACTAAGGGTTGGATTCAAATAAAAGATGGTGATGCTTAGGATAGGAATCCCTACGTATACTAACGGAGTAGGTACATAATCAAAGTAATCGTGACAAACAAGAATTAACCTAAGTATAAGAATGCAAGGTGAAAGCTCAAGATTCTAAACCCTAATACTTTACCCTAACACTCGACTTCACTAATCCACTAACAAGTTAATGGATTGTGCTCAATTAATGAAACCCTAATTTAACTAAGGTGATGCGGTCGTCCTCCTTCGCTAAACCGGTAGATGAATTAACCTTTCCTAAACCTTCTCGTTAAGACTACTAATTGTTATTGAGTGATGCGGTCGTCCTCTCTCTAACACTTTCGTACTAAATTCAAAGGTAAAGTTAAGATTAATTATAAGAATTCATTAACTAAGAGAATTAAAACTAACGTCACAAACTACCCTAATTATGTACCCACATCCTACTTCTACGAGTTCATCCTAACCTAAGCATGCAAGGGTTTTAGCCGGACATGGTTATAACAAAAATAAAAGCAATAGAAGAAACGGCGAATAAAAACATAATGAATTGAACGAAGAAAATAAGAAACATGAACTAGGGTTTAAAGAAAATAAATACGAAGAACTGAAATTGAATTAACTAAAACGAAATTAAAAGCGTTTAAAGTAACGAACTAATGAAAAGAAACTAAGAATTCGTATGAAAAACCTCAACAAAACATAAATAAAGCTTGCTCGTCTCCTTCCTCTCCAAAAACTAAGTCTAAAAGTGATTTCTAAAGTTGGGGATCCTTCAAAACGTGTTTGGAAGAGGTATATATAGGCACGGGGTCGAAACGGGAGTTAATGGGCCGAAAATACGCATCCGGAGGCGAAAATACGTGGGTGCTCGAGCAAAACGCTCGAGCGGCCCCGCTCGAGTGATTCGCTCGAGCGCTGAAACTGTTCTGTAAGTTTTTGGTCGCTCGAGCAAAACGCTCGAGCGCTGGCTGTTGTGCACTCGTTCGTAAAATCTTCATATCTCCTCAACCGGGAGTCCGTTTTGGCCGATTCAAAGTCCTACGAACTCCTCTTTTCGCCCTCTATCCATCTATGAAAACCAAAGAGACAAATTAATAATTTTATAAAAATGATACTCATTTGACTCCAAGCACTCATCGAAAACACTCAAAACATGAGTAAATCGGGCACCAAAACATAACAATTTCACGCCTAATCACTTGTTCATTTTTTTCTCTTTTATCTTCTTTTCTTCTTCAGTTCTCCAGTCAGCTGGAGTCCATTTCCAAGGATATTGAGATTGATAAGCAGAAGAAGATGATTGAGTTTGTTTTGGAAATCTACCATGGAGATGAGCTAACTCTCTATTATGTTGTAGAGTATGTATTCTTGGGCGTTGAACTCCAAAAGAGATCTTGTATTTCTTCAATCTGTCATTTCTATCCTATTTTAAAGTTTTTTCACGGACTTGAATCATGTGTTGTACAGGAGCGTCCTGTGCAACACAAACACATAGTCAGATCAATTGGTATGACCCCATAAAATTAAAATACATAGTCAGACCAATTGGTCCGATTATGTGTTTGTGCAGCACAGAACGCTCCTGTACAGCACCGGATCCAAATCCTTTTTTCACAAGTCTTAACCTAATTATGGTGGTTGTAGTCAATTCTGGAATCTCATTAATTAATACCCTTCATTACATCCACGGGAAGTGTCTCAATTGATTTCTCTAATCAATCTTCTCTATGCTCAATGGGAAGTGGTGGACCTTTACTTTGAGCAGCCTCTTCTTCATCGTCTCCTAACTATAAAATAAACTTCAATTATACCCTAAATATATCATCAAAACCACCAATATAATATGTGGTTCCTTTAATTTTTTTATCAAATAAAAAGAATTTTTAAGAGAGAGAAACCAATTTTTAAAAAAATCTTTGCTAAAAACTTATTTTTTATTATAGGTAAATGGGTCATTTAATAATTTTAATTGGGTGTATGTACTAAATTACATTTTGTGAGAGAGGGTGGGTGGATGAGAGTTGGGTAGGTAGTAGGAAACCTTTTTCCTAGAGAAATCCGATGAGGCAGAAAATTGATACCTTTAGGAGGACATGTAGTGATCAGGGTTTAAGGTTGGCAAAATTGATCGATATCCAGGAGAGAGGAACTTTCACTTACTTTTTTCAGGAACTTCCCAGAAGGATGTGGCAAGGAAAAGCTAGGTGATACGTTTAACAAAGTGGAGATGGTAAGAGACGTCTTCTGTTCCAAGAAAAGGAACCTTTTGGGTTTGTTAGATTCCTCGACAGATTGGAACCTGAGAAGGAGAAACTTCCGGAAAAACTAAACAATTTGTGGATTCCTCGATCGGTTCGGGAGAGAACAAACAAGGAGAGTTGAAACACAATATGTTATTGAGCCCAATAGGAATGTAAGACAGCCAGACAAATCTTTCAGAGAGGTGGTGGAGTTGAACAATAGCAGAAGTATGAACAAAGAAGCTACTGAAACGTGTCCGAAAGATCTATAATTTTTGAAGCAACAAAAGAGGAAAAACAATGGCTCAACGATTGCAATATTGGGTTGCTAAAGGAAACATTTCCCTACGGGGAGGAAATCATGAGCGAAAGTGGCAAAACTTTCAACTTGGAGATAATACTATTATTCTAAGCAACTATAATGAGAAGTCACGAATGGATATCCCACTGGTTCATGTGGAAGGAAAAAGACGTCAAAGGTATGGAGTACCGGTTTTTCATATTGGCGTCTGCAAATATTAGATCTTTTGTTCAGATGGATGGTGCAACGGAAGCCAGGAGGAGAATGGACGTTGCAAGAATTTTAATTTCGGTTTCAGTTTTCAGGGAGGTGAATCAAATTCTAGAGGCATCCATTGATGGCTCTTTATTCACTATCAAGGTTTCTGAGGAATTTGATTGGAACCATGATTTTGTTTGTATTAATACGAAGGCGGATAGAAGTTTTTGTTCGATCCATTGCTATTGTCGGCGGCTTATGCGCCAGATCACGGAGGAAACTGGTGCTAGCGGAGAAGTTCAATCAGCGCCAGTGAAAAATAGGGAAGGCGAGCGGCGTCCGCAGATCGAGGATTTTTCCGGCGGTCAATTAATTTCAGACTCAAGAAGATGGGAATCGAAATAGACGTTTGGACAGCGGATTTTCCTTGAAACGGCGCACGAGGATGGACCCCACCACCCATTTAATGAGATTATTCAGAAGTCGACGGAAGACTTAGATGAGCCTGAAATTATTCTAATAATTTGTTTGGGTCCCAGCCACTTCAAGATTTTAATAAAAAAGCCCAGGCTGAATATTCATCATTGAAGGACAGTACAGGGGCAAATCCGACCCCCAGTCAAGATAAGCCCCTTTCAGCGAACGATGCTATTTTTTTCGACGCTCTGAGAGTAATCAGGGACGACAAACGAAAGAGGGGAACAAAGGCAGGAAAAAATAGCAAAATGAGAGTTGAAGCGGAGCAATGGATTTCTTTTGTGGATGATATAAGGGAAGAGCTTATAAGAGAATTAAACAAACTGGTGTAAAAAGGTAAGCAAAAACAAAGGAAACATGGAGGCTCGGAAAAAAGTTTAGTTTTCAAGCCGGTATCTCGAACGAGGGCATAATCGAAGCCTTGGCTAGCAAAGAAGTTGAAACCCCAGGTTCAAAGAAAAAGTGCGGAAAGGAGGAAGCGGTCAGTGATCAATGAAGATGTTATCTTATAATATAAGAGGGCTGGAGAGTAAGGCGAACAGAAGAGAAATTAGAGAATTAAACGCCAGGTATGATTTTGATTTTTGCTGCATTCAAGAGTCGAAATTGGAACTTGTTGATGCTTTCACGTGTAGAGCCATATGGGGGCAGGGGAATTTTGATTGGGCGTATAAACCATCAGCAGGAAGAGCGGGGGGTATAATTTCTAGTTGGAATTCTGATAGATTTCGTATGTTAAGTTGTTGGTTTATGGAGGGTGCTCTGGTTATAAACGGGTCTTGGATTGCTGGCGGGTCATTATGTGTGATTATAAATATTTATGCCCCATGCTCCCTTCATGAATGAATGGATTTGTGGGATAGAATTTTGTGCATTTTAAATCAAATCAAGGAGTACATATATGTCTTCTGGGGGATTTCAACTCTGTTAGGATGAATTCGGAGAGGGTGGGGAGGAATCTGAACAACCTCAAAAGGGATGTGGAAGGCTTCGATAACTTCATTCGTTCATCGGGTTTGGTAGACCTACCTCTCCATGGTCGTGCATTTACGTGGTATAGGCCAGACGGAACCTGCAAAAGCAAGTTGGATAGGATCCTTGTTAGCAATTGTTGGCTGATGGCTGATTAGGCGTGAAATTATTATGATTTATGGCTCGATTTGCCGGTGTTTTGAGTGAACTCAATGAGTATTTAGAGTCAATTGGGTACTATTTTCATAAACTAATGAATTTGCCTTTAGGATGGTCAGAGATGGATAGAGGGCGAAAAATGGAGTTCGTAGGACTTTGAATCGACTCAAACGGACTCCCGGATGAGAAGATATGGAAGAAATACGAAAAGTATTAGTTCGAGCAAACAAAAGTATCAGTTGAAGGTGCTCAAGCAAGAGGACTCGAGCACCAAGTGCTCAAGCGATCGAGTGGGGCACTCAAGTAGATTCAAGTCGAGCGCCTAGCGCTCGAGCAATGGAGGTAAAGCGCGGGATTAGTTCTGGAAAGGATTAGCACTCGGGCAACACTCACTCGAGCACTAAGTGCTCGAGTGGTGCACTCGATTTGTCGTTAGTCGAGCGCCTAGAGCTCGAGTAAAGGGTGCTCGAGCGGTGGAGGTTCTGTATGTTTTGAGCGCTCGAGTGTAATTACTTGAGCGCCTAGCGCTCGAGTACATGCCCAGCTCGAGTGGTTCTCGGGATTTTTCGGCCCATGACATTTTTAATTGGCCCGTGCCTATATATACCTCATCCCAAGCACATTTTTTTATACCACTTCATACTTAGAGATAGATTTTGATAGAGAAGAGCTTGGGAAAGATTGGAAAGAGTATTGAATGTGTAATTGAAGGTTTTTTATCTTACGAATTCTTATATTAGAGTTTTATTTCGTTATTTCTTTCTTCAACACTTGATACTGTTAAACCTAGTTTTCGTAATTTATTGAGATTCATTTTGAGACTTCGATTTATTGTTAACCCTAGTTTATGTTCTTGAGTTCTTTCTTCAAATTCACCATGTTTATGTTTATCATTCGTATTATAGCTTTCGTTATCGTAATCACCATGTTAGGCTAGAACCTTTGCATGCTTATGATAGGATGAACTCGTAGAAGTAGGATGTTGGTACATAATTAGGATAATTTATGATGTTTAATGTTAGTTCTCTTAATTAATTGAATTCTTAAAATAAACCCTAGAATTATCTTGGAATTGAGTACAAAAATTGTTAGAGAGAAGACGACCTTATCACTCTTTAATAATGATTAGTCTTAACGAAAGGGTTTTAGAAGGGGTTTATCATCTACTGGTTTATCTAGGGAGGACGACCACATCACCTTATCTAAATTAGGGTCTCATTAATTAAGCACAATCCAGATAACTTGATTAGTGGATTAGTGAAGTATGTTGATATGATGAAGTATTAGGGTTAATTCTTGAGCTTTTAGTCTTTCAATCTTGTGCTAGATTAGGAAAGTTGATTGCCTAGTTTTAGTACGCTTAGGATTATTACTTGCACATCACGATTATTTTAGTTATTGTACTAACTCTGTTAGTATAAGTAGGAATTCCTATCCTGAGCATCATCATCCATATTTGAATCTTAAACCCAAATTATTAGTTTAGTTTAATTATTTGCATTAATAGTGGTAGAATATAGAGTAGTTTAATACAATTCTTAAGTCCAGAACATCCATTCATATTAGCTACGAGACGTACATCTCCAGGGATCTATTCGCATACACACTTTCCCTTGGGTTCGATACTACTTGGTCCCTATACTTGCTCATACTACAGTAATTACATACTCTTGTGGGGTAACTACTAGTATATCTAGTATTTTGCGTTCAAGTCAATGGCTTGGCCTTTCACCTTCCAAAGAGGTCTCAAGAGAACAACGTAAGATCATTGTCCCATCATTCTTGAAGAGAAAGGAAAAGATTGGGGGCCCAAACCTTTTCGTTGCATCAATGCTTGGCAATCTCATAAGGGGTTTAAAGATTTTGTCACTGGAAGATGGAAGAGTTATTATGTCGAAGGTTGGAGGGGCTTCATTTTGAAAGAAAAATTCAAGAAGTTGAAAGAAGATCTAAAAGTATAGAATAAGAAAAAATTTGGCCTGTTTGAAAAGAGAATCGACTAGCACAAGGAAATTTGGCTTGTTTGAAAAGAGAAGACGACTAGCACAAGAATGTGTAATGAGATCTTGCATTGTGGGAAAGAGCAATGAATTTGAGAATGAGCAAAAGAAATATGAGCTCATGTATGTGTGAAAGAGAAAAAGAAAAAAGAGTGAAGTGATTGAAAAAGTGAAACGAGTTAGAAAAAAAAATTGAAGTGTTGAGAGTAGTGGAATTGAAAAGTGCATTGCATGAAGATGTTTGAAGTATTTTGTTCCTTGTCTCGAAATACCTAAGTTGGATTTTTTGTTCTTCATTCACCTGAGTCACTTATCCCATATAGTTACCCCACCTGTCCAAAGAGCCTACGTTACAACCTTGATAAAGTCCTTTTTTATTCGGCATAGGTTCTAGAGTATGGTCGAAGTTGAGATGTTTACAAGCCTATGGCTGCTGATATGTGTGATTGATTGATTGAGTGAGTCCCTTAATATTGATACACACTTGTGAGGGAGTGAAATACATCGTTGAGTGCACATCCATGTTTGATTTTGGTGATTCTTATTGATTATGCATGAGTATGATGAAGGGGGTGAGTTTGTGTGTGGGTGATCGATATTTGATGCTTGAATTTCTATTACTTGCCTGAGTTGGTTCTTCGATTCATTCTTAATAATTTCACTTGACTAATTATTTCATTGCTTGAGAAGAAGCAGTATGGTAAGTTTGGGGGGATTGATTACGCGTGAAATTGTTATGATTTATAGCTCGTTTTGCCAGTGTTTTGAGTGAAGTAGATGAGTATTTAGAGTCAATTGAGTACTATTTTTATAAACTGGTGAATTTGCCTTTTTTATGCTCATAGATGGATTGAGGGCGAAAAATGGAGTTCGTAGTGTTGGGTTTTAGAGGCACGAACACCATGTTCAGCGCAGCGGAAGATAACGATTCACCAACAATGAATCTTAAACATGGTAGTATAACATTATAAATAAAGGATAAATAATAACATATAAATCCTTACAACGATTTGTACGCGGAATCTTCAACTATGGTATCCACGTAACGGCTTTCTACCAACCCGCATCGATATGCCAGCGTTGAATCTCGAGACGAATTTGCTAGGAAAATTCAGACTGAGATTTTATGGAGAAATTATATTTCTTGTATCACTTTCTGAATTCCCATAAGACTCATATTTATAGGGATTAACTTGGCTTAATTCCTAAGCAAGATATCGGGCTTAGCCCGTAATATTTCTTGTATCACTTTCTGAATTCCCATAAGACTCATATTTATAGGGATTAACTTGGCTTAATTCCTAAGCAAGATATCGGGCCTAGCCCGTAATATAATCTCTACAGATTATATCTCCCTAGATATGTTCCTACGAATAATATCTTTACCATATCTATTATTCTTGTATAATAATATTCCAAATATTATTATTGGGATTTCATATTTAATTAAATCCAATTTAATTAAATAATAATAATAATAATTAATTCCAAATATAATTATTATTGTATTCTTCATAAATCAAATATTATATCCAATACAATATTTAATCAACCAACTATAATTGATAAATTGCCATTACTTGTTGTGTGACCCATAGACCCTCGTATATCGAGCGATTAGTCAAACTAACGGTCTTAATTGAACCCTAGACAATAAATCAGACATTCTCAATATACGAGGTACGTTGCGAGGAAATCTGCAACTACCTGTAATACTGTAGGCTATTGTGATATCTTCCTTTCATTCGCGAATACCCGATTAAGTCTTGAACATGATGAAGTGTCTATTCAAATAACTTAATCATATTATCTCCAATCACTAATTGATCAAGTATATTACACTTAGCCACAAAGTCTAAGTTGATGTGCGTCGGCCTACGACTTAGATCCAATTATGATGAGAAGACGAGTATTCTCTCTAAATCCATATTGAGGAATGAATCCTATTCTTGGCTCAACTACCACGCATATACATTTCGTGATGAACCCAATGCCATATCTACCCGTGGAAGGGTGCAAGCGTCGGTCATGGTCAAAGTTCATCACTCCACACATGTCGTGCGTATTGACCTCAAGTCAAAGGAGTATCACATTGCTCCCACTAACCGAGACACCCGTAGACACATTATGTGGAATTACATCAAACGGTTTCTCGAATGGGTATACCAATACCCTCTAAGGTATCTGTGCATCCATCATGAGATACCTGGTATCTCGTAGTAAGTGGGATCTTACTACACTCTCTAAGAGTATGATGCAGATCGCACACCAATCTCAATTGCATCATTAATATCCCATTCTTGATTATCCTTGATCGGGGCTATTTGAGAATCATCCTTAAGTCATCTGAGTTCTCACTCACTCAATGACAGTAGTGATTCATGGGAACACAAATAAGAATATATGCAAACAATCAAACATCATATTCAGATAAGTGTAATGTCATATTTTTAATATTAAAACAATAATAATATTAAACTAAATCTGAATATTATCTTAGTATTATGTCCTTTCGATGGATTGTCTCTAGGACACTAACACTAACAATCTCCCACTTGGACTAGAGTCAACCACCTACATGTCTAACCCCTAGACCATCAAATGTCTAGTGTGTACATGAACAGTGAAAAGGATTTGCAAGATTATCCTTTATGGGAAATGTTTTAATTTCATTTCTCCTATCGATATGATCTCTCGGATCAAATGATAACGCCTCGGTACATACTTATTTCTGTTATCAGATCTCGGTTCCTTTGCTCATGCAACCGCACCAATGTTGTCACAATATAACTCTATTTGAAAAACTGGCACTCGGAACTACCCCTAGTTCTCTTCAAGAACCTTAAAATCTAGACAGCCTCAAAGACTTCTGATACAACAATGTACTTAGCATCGGTTATTGAATCTACGGTGAGATCTTGCTTGGAACTATTCCAACTCACCACCTCATCATTGAGATTATAAATATAATTTGACTGTGATTTGTAATCCACATAGTCTGACTGGAAACTCGCAGCAGCATAGCCCGTAACGACTAGCTCTAACTGTCTTCCATAGACAAGAATATGTTCTTTAGTACGCCTGAGGTACAGCATAACATTCTTGACAGCAATCCGGTGAGACTCACCAGGATTCTGCTGGTATGTACCAGTGATGTTGACAGTGTAGGCCACATCTGGCCTCGTGCAAGTCATGACGTACATGATGGAACCCAACTGCAGATGCATATGGAACGTCCTTCATGTGCTCGATATTAGCTTCGCTAGAAGGACAATCCTTCTTTGACAGCCATATCCCATGATTGCTGGTAGAGACCCTCTCTTAGAGTTCTCTATCACAAAACGCTTCAACACCTTATCCATGTAGGTGGATTGTGACAGCCCTACCATCTTCTTGGATCTATCCCTATGGATCTTGATCCCTAAGATGTAGCATGCTTCACCAAGATCCTTCATCATGAAGGTCTTTGATAACCAATCTTTCACGGACTGCATTAGCGGGATGCTATTTCCTATAATCAATATGTCATTGACATATACGAATATAAAGACAAAACTCTTCCCGCTGCGTTTACAATGAACGCAAGGATCTTCCAAATTTCAGATGAAGTCAAAGGATTTGACAGCTTCATCAAATTGGATATTCCAACTCCTAGAAGCTTGCTTCAATCCATAGATGGATCGTTTAAGCTTGCACACAAGATTAGACTTTGGCTTAGATATAAAACTCTCTGGTTGAGTCACAAACACTTCCTTATCAATGTTACCATTGAGAAAAGTTATTTTGACGTCCATCTACCAAAACTCATAATCGTGGTGTGCTGCAATCACAAGTAAAATTTGAATGGACTTGATTTCAGCAACTGGCGAGAAAGTCTCATCATAGTCAATACCTCGTGTTGACTATAACCTTTGCCACCAACCTATCTTTATAGGTTTGTACTTTGCCATTTTCATCGGTCTTACGCTTGAAGACTCACTTGCAATCTATGGGTCTAACCCCTTTCTGGCAACTCAATTAAGTCCTAGACTTAATTGGTGTACTTCAAGTCCATCTCGGATTTCATGGCTCCATGCCACTTCTCTGAGTCAACATCTAATGTTGCTTCAGTATTAGTTCTAGGTTCATCTTTATCCGGGATCTCCACGTCATCATATTCCTCCACGAGGAACCCATAATATCTAGTGGGTGGATTACGAATCCTAGTCGACTTACAGAGTTATGGTTGTGCAGGCTGTACATTCTGATCGTGAAAATTTTGTGGTGCAGCGACTTCATCGTTGACTGGAGAGTCCTCAAGAGCGACACTTTTATATGCCTCATGGGCGGGTGTTTGAACTATGTTATTCTCATTCAGCCCACTTGGAGGTTGTTGCGAAGGCAATGCAACTCCAATTATGCTCCCACTGGCTGAAAGAGGATCACCTAGTGATAAACTTCCACCATGAGAGTCGCTGAATGCTCCCACTGATTCTTTGTCCTGTTGCCTTGATAAATCATCAGTCTCTATGTTAATTCGTGGTTCTTGAATATCTTCAAGTTCTATCTTCTTACGGCTTTGTTCCTTAAAGACGTACTCGTCTTCTAGGAACTTAGCTTGCCTAGAAACAATCACTGTTTGTTTCTCTGGTAGATAGAAGTGATATCCTCTTATCTCCTTAGGATATCCCACAAAATAACTATTTTCACCTTCGGATTTCTACTTATCAGTTAGTATTTTCTTCACAAATACGGGGCAACCCCACATTCTAATGTGTAGAAAAATTGGCATCTTGTCGTGCCATAGCTCGTATGGAGTCTGCTCAACTGATTTGGACGGAATCTTATTCAGAATGTAGATTGAGATTTGTAATATGTATCCCCATAAGAATGTTGGAAGAGGAAAAACTCATCATGGACCTTACCATGTCTAACAAGGTTCGGTTTCTCCTTTCTGACACACTGTCCAGCTGAAGTGTTCCGGGAGGAGTCCATTGTTACTGGATCCCATGAAGCTTCAAGTAATCCATAAATTCATGGCTAAGGTACTCACCTCTTTGATCCAATCAAAGAGTCTTGATACACTTACCAAGTTGCTTCTCTACTTTTTATACTAAGAATATCATGTCCATAACTCAACAAATGCCTAGCAGTTTGAACTATTAGTGAACATGTTTATCTTAACAATAACCATACTTGTCCTAGCAGCTAAAACACCTTGTGTTTCCTTCTCGGTTGCTAGAACCTTATAGTCCTTCTTCCAATACCCCTTTCAATTGCAGTGGGGCACACATCCTTTGTAATACCCCATCCCGTTTTATACCTTTTATAAACCCTTATTTTATATTATTATCTTTGTTTCTTTTAATTTTATTATTTTTCTGTGCTATTGTGTAATTTAAATATATACTCTATTTCTAATTCCCAAGTTCGAAGAAAAATCGAATCTTTGACTTGAAGCGATGATACTAACTTCTACTAGTCGCTTACCCGCAAGCGGACGGGTTCACTGTAGTATAAGTACGTATAATGACCAAGTAGTATCGAACCCAAGGGACAGTGTATATGCGAATAGATCCCTGAAGATCTACGCGTCGTAATTAATATGAGTGTGTTGTTTTTTTGGATTTT
This sequence comes from Ballota nigra, assembly GCA_947034835.1. Lineage (NCBI taxonomy): Eukaryota > Viridiplantae > Streptophyta > Magnoliopsida > Lamiales > Lamiaceae > Ballota > Ballota nigra. The sequence goes on along the minus strand of OX344728.1, from coordinate 29,087,555 downwards.
TGGAAAGATTAATTAAAACCGAAATAAGCTAAGTAAACTAAAATACTAAGAAGACGAATTAATTACGGGTTGTTTTCAAATGAGAGATGATGATGCTCAGGATAGGAATCCCTACGTATACTAACGGAGCAGGTACATAATCAGAATAACTGTGACACACAAGAATTAACCTAAGTCTAAGAATGCAAGGTGAAAGCTCAAGATTCTAAACCCTAATACTTTACCCTAACACTCGACTTCACTAATCTACTAACAAGTTAATAGATTGTGCTTAATTACTGAGACCCTAATTTAACTAAGGTGATGCGGTCGTCCTCCTTCGCTAAACTGGTAGATGAATTAACCCTTCCTAAACCTTCTCGTTAAGACTACTAATTATTATAGAGTGATGCGGTCGTCCTCTCTCTAACACTTTCGTACGAAATTCAAAGGTAAAGTTAAGATTGATTATAAGAATTCATTAATCAAGAGAATTAAAACTAACGTCACGAGTTACCCTAATTACGTACCCACAACCTAATTCTACGAGTTCATCCTACCCCAAGCATACAAGGGTTTTAGCCGGTCATGGCTTTGACGGAAATAACAACGATTAAATAAATAACGAACAAGAACATGATAATTACAATGAAGAACAAATCTAACATAAACTAGGGTTTAATGAAATAAAAGAATAAACTAAAATATAATTAATAAAAATGAAGTATGAAGTGTTTAACGTAATCTAATTACTGAAAAGAAACTAAGAGACGAAAAGAAACTAAGAATTCGTATGAAAACCTCAACAAAACGTAAATGTAAACTTGCTTCTCTCCTTCCTCTCAAAAAACTAAGTCTCAATCTAGTGTGTGTGTTAAGTCGTCTAAGTCGTCCTTCAAAACGTGTTTGGAAGAGGTATATATAGGTACCGGGTCGAAACTAGATCTCGTGGGCCGAAAAATGAACTTTGGAAAATAGGCCTCGGAGGCGCTCGAGCTGTCCCGGTCGAGCGGGGCGCTCAAGCTGCATTGCTCGAATGAATCAATAGCTCGAATGAGGCGCTCGAGCCATGTTGCTCGAATGAATCTAATGGTCGAATGATGCGCTCGAGCTGTGCCCCTCGAGCGGCAAAAATGTTCTGTAAGTCCGGAGCGCTCGACCTACGTTGCTCGAGCGAGGTGCTCGAGTTAAGGTGCTCGAATGGGCCCTCCTTCCTTGCAACTAACACTTTTCTTCTCACGTACTAATACCAATCGTATTTCTTCGATATCTTCTCATCCGGGCATCCGTTTGAGTCGATTCAAAGTCCTACGAACTCCGTTTTTCATCCTCGATTCACCTATGAGTATCAAAGAGACCAATTCATCAATGTATAGAAATAGTACTCATTTGGCTCTAAAAACTCAATAAAATCGACCAAAACTAGGGCGTTTCTAGCTTCGAATCATGACAATTTCACGCCTAATCAACCCCCCCAAACTTACCATATTGCTTGTCCTCAAGCAATGAAATAATAAGCCAAGTGAAATTGTTAGGGATGAGTCAAAGAATCAATCATGCAAGCTAATGAACTCGAGCTTCAAAAACCAATCACACGTATACTCACTCACTTTCCTTCATCATACCCATGCAACAACAGCAAGAACCATCAAGATCAAACATGGATGTGCACTCAACGATGTGTTTCACTCCCTCACAAGTGTATAACAATGATCAAAGGACTCACTCAAACAATCAATCACACAAATTGGCAGCCATAGGCTTGTAAGTGCTCTTAACTTCGATCATACTCTAGAAATCAATGCCGAATCAAAAAGGACTTTTCTCAAGGTTGTAATGTAGGCTCTTTGGACAGGTGGGATAACAATATAGGGTAAAGTGACTAAAGTGAATGGAGAATAGAAAATCAAACTTTGGCACTTCGAGATTAGGAACAGAATACTTCAAACATGTTCATTCAACACCCTTTCAATTCCATACTCTCAACACTTCAAATTTTTTTTTTCCGCACAAACACATGAGCTCGTTTTTTTCTTTTGCTCATTCTCAATTTTTTTTTCTTTTTCCCACATCTCATAACTTCATCACACCTTCTTCTCATATTCACTCAACAAACAACCTTTTCCTTTTTCAACTCAATTTACTCCCTTCACATTCTCACTTTCCTATTCTCCACTCTAATTGGGACAAAAAGGCTTAGGAACTTGGAATAGTGTTTAAATGTGCTAGCAAATAAAATAGGCTTTCGGCTCAAAGGGGCTAGCAAAGGATCAAATATCAATGGTAAGGAAAATTTTTGGCTAAGTGACTCAATTAAAACAAAGATGGCCTAAGATCACATTCGGCATATCAACTAGACACAATCTAGAAGCAAGAGCACACACAAGTTCTAGCATCCACTATGGTTACGATTCACTCACAAACGAAGAGATCAATTGATACATCAACATCTCATAAGGCTCAAATCTCACGGCTTTCACATCCATGCTAGTCCTAGTGAATTCTCACTCTCATCACACAAGTACTCAAAAGAAAAATTCACAAGCATACAAGTTCTTTCTCAAATCAACTCTCATTCAAACACTCACACAAAAGAGTCCCTAATTCAAATCCACAAATCATCAACTCATCAAATCATACTCAAAGATAGCAACCAACAAGCATAAGAGAATTGATAGGCATGAAATATTGAGTAACAAAACAAATCAAAATCAGCCCAAGGAGCATCTCAAGACACAAATAATCAACTCAACTCAAAGATAAGGGGTGCTCCGGTGCAATGTCATAAAACACATAAATACTCCACCCCCCAAACTTCGACCTTGCGAAGAGGTCTAAGTTTGGGGTTGTGGGTTACCTCAACCAAACAATTCAGTTTCTCTTCAACAACTTAGCATACTCCTTTGTCTCGAGTTGGTCCCTTCAATCTGAATACTCCATCATTCCTTTACTCTTTTAGAGACAAGCCTACAAAATAAAACTCTCAAGTACGAGGTTAAACATACGACTCAACAACACCCTAATAACATAATAGGACACTAAAAATAAATAAAAATGGGTTGCCTCCCATTCAGCGCTATTTTTAAGGTCCTGATGCCGGACCAAGCTCAAAGGAGCTTATGGGACATCATACTCAAATTTACCTCCCTCACTCTCATAAGAGTGGTGTTTGAATTTCTTTCCTTGTTGTCCCTCCATCATGAACTCTTTTGCTTCCTTCTCATCCCCAAGTGTTATGGGTCTCAACTCCTTCTCACCTTTATCTGGAGGCGTCTTACCAAACAGGTTCTTGAATTTTGACTTCTTCTTCTTAACTCCTCCTTTCCCTTCTAACTGGACCACGTCCACTTTCTTCACCTCTTCGTCCTTCAACTTCTTCACTTTATCCCTATCAACATAATCAAGAACATAATGCTCATGGGTTAAATAATCACGTGAAGGACTATCAAAATCATGAATATGAGAAGGATTTGTGATAGAAGGTGTGTCTTCAACACTAGGATCAATGACGTCCATGCAATACAAGCTCTCATCCTCCTTCGGGTGCTTCATGGCTTCATATAGGGAGATCTTCACTTCTTGATCATCAACCTTCAACGTAATCTTCCCATTTGCCACGTCTAGCACCATCCCCGCCGTAGCTAAGAACGGTCTTCCCAAGATCAATGGAACGTGCTCATCTTCCTCCATCTCTAGCACTACAAAGTCGGCTGGAAAAATGTGATCTCCAACTCTCACTAGGACGTCTTCAACCACACCTTGAGGTCTCGTGATGGACCTATCAGCAAGCTGGAGCGTCATCATTGTGGGTTGAAGTTCTCCACCTTCCAACTTCTTAAAAAGCGACAAGGGCATGAGATTGATGCTCGCCCCTAAATCACATAGCGCTCCTTTCTTGATCCTGTTCCCAATGTCACATAGGATCGTGAAGCTCCCGGGATCCTTCAACTTCGGTGGAAGTGCCTTGTGCACTAATGCACTCACCTCGTGGTTCAGCTGCACCAACTTCGGCTCATCCACTCGCCGTCTTTTAGCGATCAAGTCCTTTAGAAACTTTGCATAATGCGGCATCTGTTCCAAAGCATCATAAAAAGGAATGTTAATGTGAAGTTGTTTAAAAACATCAAGAAATTTTGCAAATTTGTCATCAAGCTTCTTTTTCATGAAGCGCTGTGGATACGGGACGGGTATCACCGATTTGGGTACCCCCCATTCATCTCTTTCTGTTTCTTTCACTTTATCCCTTGCTTCCTTTGCCTTTTTCCACTTAGGAACTCTCTCACCCTTCTCCATGCCTTCCTCTTCAAGCTCTTTGCTCGCTTGAGTGCTTTCACCCTCAACCTTCTTTTCCATCCCTTCACTTTCAACTTCCCCCTGGGGCGTCTCAGAATCAGCAGGCATCTGAGGACCTTCATAGTTGGTTCCACTTCTAAGCTGGATCGCCTTGCAATGCTCTTTCGGGTTTCCTTCCGGCATGGAAGGATATTTTCCCGGCTCTCTATTCACCATCTTTACAATCTGGCTCATCTGGAACTCTATAGAAGTGAACCGCCTATTGTTCTCTTGTTGAGTTCTCGTCCACTCAACGTTCATCTTCTGGAGCTCTTGATCACGTTGATCACCCTTCTTATGCAACTCCTTCACATCGTACTCCAAGGATGACAATCGCTTGCTACCTTCCTCCACTTTCTGAAGGATAGCTCTCAACATCTCCTCGGTTGATGCACCGCCTTCTCCACCAGGAGGTTTAGACCCCGGATCCACACCTGCAGGAACAGTAATACCAGCTTTTGGGTTAGCATAAGAAAAGTTATCATTCTTCCTCCATGTGTTTTGAGGAGGCTGCTGGCCTCCTTGAACTCCATGTGTGTTCCTCCATTGATTTTGAGGTGGCTGAGGGCCTGGAGGTACAAATGGCTGACCATAAGAAGGTCTTCCAAACTGATTTCCACCTTGGTAGCCATTCTGATTGTAATATGGACCTCCCATGTAATTGGCTACCTCTTGCTGTCCACTTGGCTGGTCTACTCTATCATTCTCTGCTACATGCTCTCCAACCAAATTCTTCCCCAACTCGAGGTTGTTGATCTTCTCCATCATGGCCATCGACAGCCTTCTCGTTCCTTCACCTTCCTCAACCTGATGAACTCTTTGAAAATCTGAGTCTCCATTCCAAGCCCCGGCATTCGTGACAATGTTGTCCACGATCTCTCTACACCTCTCTATGCCTTGATTCAGGAATGCTCCGCCCGCACAGGCGTCTAAATGGTCTTGCCCCGCCTTGTTGGCACCACTGTAGAAGAATTCCATCACATCTCCCTCATTGTACCCATGCTGCGGGCACTCTATCAGCATGTTTGAGTATCTCTCCCACGCTTGACGTAGGTCCTCTCCTTGCTTCTGGCGTAAGGAAGAGATCTCAATCCTAGCCTTGATCGTCCTAGATGGAGGGTAGAATTGCTCGAGGAACAGACGCTCGAGCTCGGCCCAAGTGGTAATACCTCCCCGTGGGAGCGTATTATCGTACCACTCCTTGGCAATTCCCGTCAATGAGAATGGGAACAGCCTAAGCCTCTTGGCATCTTCAGACATGCCATTGTAATTAAATGTGGAGGCTATCATGAGAAAACTCCTCAGATGTGTGTGAGGATTCTCCTTCCCGATCACCCCCTTGAACTGATTCTCGGTAAGCAGCTTTAAAATTCCCGGGGAAATCGAGAAGTTGTTCGCCTCAACAGGAGGCAACGCCACTCCATCATAGTACCTCTGCGGTTGTGCCGCGAACCTGCCCCGAATAGCCATATTGTGATCTGCGTTCTGGGGCACAGGCTGAGGAGCAACAGGTGGTGCTGGTACTTGTTGAACAGGAGGTGGTTGGTACATAGGTGGTGGATGATATGGGTATGGTGGATAAGGGTATGGTGGGTATGGGTAATGTTGGTATATTGGGTTGTTGAAAGGGTTATTTGGGTTTTGTGGGTAAGCAGGGTTTTTTCAGAGGATTATGGACAAAATTCTGAGCTGGATTGATGACGTTTTGTGCACCCGAGTTTTGGCTCTGACTATCCCCTAACGGATCTTGGTTCTTACTGATGTTGCCATCAGTGCCGTCAACCCGGTTCAACCCCTGGTTAAACTCATTCTCGGCATCTTCCAACTCATTAGTGATGTCCATTGGTTCTTTCCCTAAGTCGGCGGCATTCATCCTTCTCAAGAAGGCTCGGTTTCTCCTTGCTATCGTCTCAGGATCTGCAGGTAACCTCTCTTCGCTCGTATTTCCTTGTGAGCGTGTTCTCATAAACCTGAAACACTAGTCGAAGGATCAAAATGCAAGTGCCGAATGAATGAAAATAAAGAATAAAAACAGAAAATAAAATCACTCACTACTAACTACTAAGCTATCTACAAGTCCTATTCAAAAAGTATACAACGCCATCCCCGGCAACGGCGCCATTGACTTGAAGCGATGAAACTAACTTCTACTAGTTGCTTACCCGCAAGCGGACGGGTTCAATGTAGTATAAATACGTATAATGACCAAGTAGTATCGAACCCAAGGGACAGTGTATATGTGAATAGATCCCTGAAGATCTACGCGTCGTAATTAATATGAGTGTGTTGTTTTTTTGGATTTTTGGAAAGATTAATTAAAACTGAAATAAGCTAAGTAAACTAAAATACTAAGAAGACGAATTAATTACGGGTTGTTTTCAAATGAGAGATGATGATGCTCAGGATAGGAATCCCTACGTATACTAACGGAGCAGGTACATAATCAGAATAACTGTGACATACAAGAATTAACCTAAGTCTAAGAATGCAAGGTGAAAGCTCAGGATTCTAAACCCTAATACTTTACCCTAACACTCGACTTCACTAATCTACTAACAAGTTAATAGATTGTGCTTAATTACTGAGACCCTAATTTAACTAAGGTGATGCGGTCGTCCTCCTTCGCTAAACTGGTAGATGAATTAACCCTTCCTAAACCTTCTCGTTAAGACTACTAATTGTTATTGAGTGATGCGGTCGTCCTCTCTCTAACACTTTCGTACGAAATTCAAAGGTAAAGTTAAGATTGATTATAAGAATTCATTAATCAAGAGAATTAAAACTAACGTCACGAGTTACCCTAATTACGTACCCACAACCTAATTCTACGAGTTCATCCTACCCCAAGCATACAAGGGTTTTAGTCGGTCATGGCTTTGACGGAAATAACAACGATTAAATAAATAACGAACAAGAACATGATAATTACAACGAAGAACAAATCTAACATAAACTAGGGTTTAATGAAATAAAAGAATAAACTGAAATTAAATCAATAAAAACGAAGTATGAAGTGTTTAACGTAATCTAATTACTGAAAAGAAACTAAAAATTCGTATGAAAACCTCAACAAAACGTAAACGTAAACTTGCTTCTCTCCTTCCTCTCCAAAAACTAAGTCTCAATCTAGTGTGTGTGTCAAGTCGTCTAAGTCGTCCTTCAAAACGTGTTTGGAAGAGGTATATATAGGTACCGGGTCGAAACTAGATCTCGTGGGCCGAAAAACGAACTTTGGAAAATAGGCCTCGGAGGCGCTCGAGCTGTCCCGGTCGAGCGGGGTGCTCAAGCTGCATTGCTCGAATGAATCAATAGCTCGAATGAGGCGCTCGAGCCATGTTGCTCGAATGAATCTAGTGGTCGAATGATGCGCTCGAGCTGTGCCCCTCGAGCGGCAAAAATGTTCTGTAAGTCCGGAGCGCTCGACCTACGTTGCTCGAGCGAGGTGCTCGAGTTAAGGTGCTCGAATGGGCCCTCCTTCCTTGCAACTAACACTTTTCTTCTCACGTACTAATACCAATCGTATTTCTTCGATATCTTCTCATCCGGGCATCCGTTTGAGTCGATTCAAAGTCCTACGAACTCCGTTTTTCGTCCTCGATTCACCTATGAGTATCAAAGAGACCAATTCATCAATGTATAGAAATAGTACTCATTTGGCTCTAAAAACTCAATAAAATCGACCAAAACTAGGGCATTTCTAGCTACGAATCATGACAATTTCACGCCTAATCAATCTTTCGAACGAATAAGGAACTTCAAGAATTAAATTAAAATTGAGGTTTTCGATCCGTATAATTTATTAAGAATAATTACCATGTTTTAAAAGTTAATCGAATTTTAAAATTTATATTAATTTTTGTTTTGGGTTTAAATTCACAAACCAAACATGCATAAGTAGTACAAATAAAATCCTATTGAAAATCTCACTTTCTTTAATTCTTGTCCACAAGTTTTATTAAGTGTTTTAAATGAAAGTTTATTTTCCTCTATAAAGAGACCACGTCTCTTTCCTTCCCCAAAAAGAGATCAGTTCCAAGAAAAAAAAATATCTCCAAGACGTGTCCTCTTTTCTCTCTCCTCAAATCAACGCGTCTTCTTCCTCCTTTCCAATCGGCGAATCCGAAGCTCTTCCGCCTCCTTTCTCTGATCGCCTCTCGCCGCTCATCGTCCTCCTCTCCTCATACCGCACGCCTCCGCCTCTCTTCCTTCTCCGGCGGATCGATCGCCGTCGTCGCACCTCAGTCCAGCCACACCTCCTCCCTCTTCGCCATCACGTGTCCACCGCTCCGCGACGCCTCTCCCGGAAATCCCGATCGAAGCGAAGCACAGCGCAGCTGTGCTCCAGCCGCGACTCCGTCGCTCGTCTCTAGCCGGAGCATCGCCGCTCCCCTTGGCACCGCGCCGCCTCACGGCCATCGCCCCTCTCTCCATTCGACGCTGTCGCGCCGCCTTCAGCCACCAAAAGCCGCCGCCTCCTCTTCCACGGAGCTGCGACCGCCGTCGCTCTTCCCGCCGGACGTTACTGCCTCCTTCAGCCGACAAAGCCGTCCGTCCGCTTGTTGCCTTTTGGTGAGTCTCGTTCTCCCGATTGATTTCATTTTTCCCCAATTTCTCAATCCCGATTAAAGACTCACAATTTAACCTCTTCGTGTATAATCGAGGTGTTGTTGCCTCCTTTTCCCTTTCCGATGATGCCCGTTTAACGCCATGAATCGGAGCTCGTAAGCTTTTTAGCCCCTCCTAATAGTATATTACGGAAAGCTCATATTTTTTTTAAACTGTACAAAAAAAAAAGAATGGTTTATGAGTTAGTTGAGTAGTCAAATGAAATTCTTTTGATTGAGTTGTATACTCCTGATCGTTTTCTGTAGAGACTGTTTTGATAGTTTGAGAAAATGCTTTCTTACTTCCTTACTGATGGAATGGTTTATTATTATTGTCCTAATGGGTTTGTATGGTTAAGTTAGAAGTATGGTATTTTTTGTTGTGGAGTACCTTTGACTTAGTCAGTATTTGGAATTGGTGGTGTTAGTATTATTGTTTTGATGATGAAAATTGATTCTTTTAGTTGGGTTCAAAGACAAAGGGAAACTCGTCTTCTCCTTGTCTCAGGTTTAATGGTTGTAACAAATGAAAAATAACTTGTTAGAAAATAAATTTTATTCCATTGTTTTGAAAAGTGACCCAAGTCAACTTGGTTAGTAATACTAGTAATATAGGAGAATGCTTTTATTCAATTTATTTGTTATGGAAAATCCCTCTTTAAAACAAGTATTATTAATAATGAAGAAAAGTATACATTAAATTATTTTAGTATTTATTGTATAAAATCCTTTAAGCAAAATAAGTTTAGTAAGGAAACTTTATTTATAAAATATAATTTATATTCAAGCATTCTTTTAAAATAAAATATAGATTTTAGAAAGAATAATATTAAAATGGAACTTTTATTATATAAATATTATTTAAATAAATTTCTTATTTTTTTAATTATTTTTGAGAAAATGCTATATGAATATACTTTTAAGTTATAAAAGTTTTTATCTATAAAAGTATAAGAATATTAAAAGATTGTTTTTATAGAAATTGAAATAGCCATACAACAAGAGAGTTAGTAAGTACACCCCTCAATACACCAACCTCTTAGATAGGGGGCGAATTTACCAATATAGGGTGTGACCTTTGAAAGTAAGTCTCTTCAATAGGTTTTTAAGACAAAAACCATCTCGATTCTCGTAACACAAACTCTCAAGTTTTCCTTATAATTCAAAAGTCAACTGTTAATCAAATGATTTCATAATAGGATTCAGTGCTAGTTGGAATACGCACGAGGGATCCGACCATCTGTTTGTATATTGTTCTCAGGACACGGAGCAAACAGGTGGGTGATGATCTGTTGATCGATCTACTTATAATACGTTGTGCTGGTATACTCTGAACTCGACCAATTAAATCTAAAACAACTAATTCAACATAAATGTATCCCTATTATATAACTGTTTGAAATACGTGATATAATTATATATGATACAAGATATCTATTGTTTCTTTCAAATCAATTACCATTGCATGATTAAGGGCATTTTTTTAGCATGAATCTGTTTAAGTATGAATTATGTGAATTCTCCCCACTTTGTGAAATGTCAGCTTATGAGAAAGAGGAAAGCTATTGATTAATAATAAACCTGGCCTCCGGATAAGGTGCTCATTAGAGTCCCGGGCAAGGTCATTAATAAAGTTTGTCCTCCGAATAAGATGCTCAATAGAGTTCCGGGCAAGGTCATTAATAAAGTTTGTCCTCCGGATAAGATGCTCAGTAGAGTTCCGGGCAAGGTCATTAATAAAGTTTGTCCTCCGGATAAGATGCTCAGTAGAGTTCCGGGCAAGGTCATTAATAAAGTTCGGCCTCCGGGTAAGGTGCTCAGTAGAGTTCCAGGCAAGGTCATTAATAAGTTAAAATTGAATATGAGAAAGGATTTGAGAGAGATTTACGATATGTGGAAATTGATTTTGGCAGATTGGACCGATACGTGAAAATGGTTTTGGGCTTCGCCCCTAATGTGAATTAACTTGTGAAATATCAATTATGTGAATGTGAAACCTGTAATTTACCTGAGCTTGTTATTTCTGTGATATATGTATTTCATACTTATATGTCAACTGCTTAAATAAATTAATTACTTTATTAATTAGTATAATTTAATATACTTCGGATTTACCAATCCCATGACGTTGCAAATCACCCATACGTGAGAATTCAAATCTCACGCCCCCCCTTTTTACAACCCTTGCAGATTATGATTTCGTAGAGCAAGGACGGTAATAGAGACGACACGGAGTTCCCCGCTTGAATAAAATGTTACTGTTAATACTAAGTTTTATATTCATAGATATACCTGTGTGAGATACTTATAAAAATTATTCTACTCATTTCTTCCGCTGCATAAAACTCATCTCTCATTGTATTATTTCCTTTTTATATCAAAATTTTTATAGTTCGTATTTTAGTCACAAGTGACACCTCGAATCTGAGATAATTATGTATTTTGGATTCGGGACGTTACAGGTGGTATCAGAGCTTAGGTTCAAACTTTCGGATCAAAACTCAATTCATTATTTTCATCAAAACTGAAATTCTCTTTCTTTAATAAAATTTTCTTATCATGTAAGTTTAGATCACTAATTAAATCACTGAAGGGAAATGTGTCTCCTATTACCATCTGAAGCTCCTCGAATGTATGTTCTTATTTTATTTTAAAAGTGTCTAAATTTCTATAAACTTGTAACGAGTTGACTTTCATAACAAAACTCCAATCAAAAGATCGAGAACTCAAAACAGCACTTACGTGGTGTGGAAAGAACTACGAAATGCCGTTTATATTCAATTAAAATACAATGTTTTGTGAATTGCATAAATGAATATATGTGTTTAAGTTTATATTTCATAAATGTTGTTATATGACTATTTGAACTATGTGTTTTAATTGTTTTAATTATATGCTTTAATTGTTTAAATTATGTTTTGCATAACTAAAATTTTGACTAGGATTTCCCTTTCCATATAAGAATCCATCTAAGATAGTTATATCCCGATAGTTGGAAAACACTTAGCTAACCTTAGAATCTATCAGCGTGTTTATAACCCAGTTCACGAGATTGCGTGCAAAAGCAAGATCCGCTCGTATACCCCATGACGAAGATAGATTTAACGGCCGTGATTTGTTTTGCTGGAAGAGTTACTGAGTTATTCCTATCGCTGTAAGACTACTCGAATGGATGAGAATAGAAGACCCAGTTCAAGGACCCCACTTCCACTTGGAGACATGCCTGGTAGAAGTCGATGACGGAGATTTCCGTATGATAGTACCGATCAGTCAGAATGATCAAAACCTTTTAAACATTTATCCTTTTAATGTAGACACAAATACATACAACGTAGGTGTGCCACCCTTTCCTGACATATAGTAGTAATCAGAAGTATGATTGTTTTACTTGGACCATGACAACATAGTCTTAACTCCGACTCCTTTTGTCGTTCGCAATCCGTAATAAAGAGAAGATGTGATGCGTTAACATTATATTTGGAACCCTTAATTTCTTTTAGGATAAGAAGTAAGAAGACTAACCTCCATAGAACCCGAGACTTTTTATGTTGTGAAATTGCTACTTGGCAATGTGTGCTACTTGCTCTATATTAACTGTTATATTTTATCTGATTACTGTTTTATGACATGTCACTGGTTTCTATTATACGGTGCGAATGTGATCACTGTACCATTGACGGCCGCAGTGCGTTGCGGTGAACTACATACTCACCTGTATCTCAGTACTAAAGTTGTGTTAATTACGTAATTCGATTCTGTTTTCTAATTTTCTCATACCTATATAACTTAGCAATATTATTCTTTTATTTTCAGAACCACCACTAGGATAGCACCGTGCCGTAGACATGGACGACTTCGTGTTAACCCTATCACAATCCCAAGAGATCCTATGGATCAGGACCCACCTCATCAGGCCGAACCTGAGCCACCTCAATAGGCTGCACCTGAGAATGGCATTGCGAGGGAAATATTGATCTCCCTCCAGAACTACATTCAACAACAAGCTCAAACACCTAGGGTGAACGACTTTGTTGAACTATTTCGACGACTGCAACCACCTAGGCTGAATGGGAGAGAAGATCCTTTCGAGATTGAAGAATGGATAGTCGGGTTGGAACGCATTTTCCGACACATGACACTAACTGATGTGCAGAGAATCTCTTGTGCACAATTCCAATTGATGGAAGACGCAGCTTAATGGTGGGAATCCTATGAGCGGACTATGAATGAAGAGGAAAGACAAGCCCTTACTTGGGAGGATTTCAAGAAAGCTGTGCTAGACAGGTACTTTCCACGAGTACTGAGGGATCAGAAAGGACAAGAGTTTGTTAATCTCCGACAAGGAACTCTCTCGGTGATAGAGTACGAGAGAAAATTCAACCAACTGTCTCGTTATGCCCCACATCTGGTGGGTGATGATGAAAGGAAAGCACGGAGGTTTGAGCAGGGTTTGAGGCTCGAGATAGCCGGAATTGTGATTGGACTTCAGATGTCAAGCTATGGGGAAGTCTTTCATCGAGCACAACTAGTCTCGATCAGCCAGAATTTGGAGTACAAGCTGACTCCGACAACTGCCCCTGTCAATCCAAATTGGCAGCCATACTTTGAAAGAGATTCACCCCCACCACCAAAGGGAAGCAACAATGATGTTGCTCGAAACAAACCAGTCTGTCCAAGTTGTGAAAAGAAACATTGGGGACAATGTAACCCGAGTGGAACGAATTGTTATCGTTGCGACCAACCTGGACACAAGTCTTATGAATGCACTCAACCATCCAGTGCCAACCGCCAACCAATTAACAATAACCAGTCTCACAACGTTGCTCAAAACAAACCAGTCTGTCCAAGTTGTGGAAAGAGGCATTGGAAACAATGTAACCCGAGTGGAACAAATTGTTACCGTTGCAACCAACCAGGGCACAAATCTTACGAATGCACTCAACCGCCAAGTGTCGAACGTTGACCAGTTAACAACATCCAGTACCACCCGCAACAAGTGGATAACTACCAGACTCACCTGCTGCCTGCACCTAACAACCGTCAATTGGGACCACCAGTCAGAGGTTCACCTAACCAAGGTCAGAAGTAGTCAGGCCACGTGAATGTAATCCTGGAAAAAAAAGTGGAGGACAACTTCGATTGAAACAACAGGAACAACCCGAGTAGTATGAAGCACCAGCAGAAAGAGGTTATGACTAGTAGGAGAAGAAAATAAGAAACTGCTTAAAATAAGAGTATAGGGTTTAGCCAAATAATACCTAGAAGCTGAATTTCGGGGACGAAATTCCTGTTAAGGGGGTGAGGATGTAATACCCCATCCCGTTTTATACCTTTTATATTCCTAGAACCCTTATTTTATATTATTATCTTTGTTTCATTTAATTTTATTATTTTTGTGTGCTATTGTGTAATTTAAATATATACTCTATTTCAAATTCCCAAGTTCGAAGAAAAATAGAATCTTTCGAACGAATAAGGAACTTCGAGAATTAAATTAAAATCGAGGTTTTCGATCCGTATAATTTATTAAGAATAATTACAATGTTTCAAAAATTAATCGAATTTTAAAATTTATATTAATTTTTGTTTTGAGTTTAAATTCACAAACCAAACATGCCTAAGTAGTACAAATAAAATCCTATGGAAAATCTTACTTTCTTTAATTATTGTCCACAAGTTTTATTAAGTGTTTTAAATTAATTCTTTAAATGAAAGTTTATTTTCCTCTATAAAGAGACCACGTCTCTTTCCTTCCCCAAAAAGAGATCAGTTCCAAGAAAAAAAAAATATCTCCAAGACGTGTCCTCTTTTCTCTCTCCTCAAATCAACGCGTCTTCTTCCTCCTTTCCAATCGGCGAAACCGAAGCTCTTCCGCCTCCTTTCTCTGATCGTCTCTCGCCGCTCATCGTCCTCCTCTCCTCATACCGCTCGCCTCCGCCTCTCTTCCTTCTCCGGCGGATCGATCGCCGTCGTCGCGCCTCAGCCCAGCCACACCTCCTCCCCCTTCGTCGTCACGCGTCCACCGCTCCGCGACGCCTCTCCCTGAAATCCCGATCGAAGCGAAGCACAGCGCAGCCGTGCTCCAGCCGCGACTCCGTCGCTCGTCTCCAGCCGGAGCGTCGCTGCTCCCCTTCGCACCGCGCCGCCTCACGGCCGTCGCCCCTCTCTCCATTCAACGTTGTCGCGCCGCCTTCAGCCACCAAAAGCCGCCGCCTCCTCTTCCACGGAGCTGCGACCGCCGTCGCTCTTCCCGCCGGACGTTGCCGCCTCCTTCAGCCGATAAAGCCGTCCGTCCGCTTGTTGCCTTTTGGTGAGTCTCGTTCTCCCGATTGATTTCATTTTTCCCCAATTTCTCAATCCCGATTAAAGACTCACAATTTAACCTCTTCGTGTATAATCAAGGTGTTGTTGCCTCCTTTGCCCTTTCCGATGACGCCCGTTTAACGCCATGAACCGGAGCTCGTAAGCTTTTTAGCCCCTCCTAATATTATATTACGGAAAGCTCATATTTTTTTAAACTGTACAAAAAAAAGGAGAATGGTTTATGAGTTAGTTGAGTAGTCAAATAAAATTCTTTTGATTGAGTTGTATACTCCTGATCGTTTTCTGTAGAGACTGTTTTGATAGTTTGAGAAAATGCTTTCTTACTTCCTTACTGATGGAATGGTTTAGTATTATTGTCCTAATGGGTTTGTATGGTTAAGTTAGAAGTATGGTATTTTTTGTTGTGGAGTACCTTTGACTTAGTCAATATTTGGAATTGGTGGTGTTAGTATTATTGTTTTGATGATGAAAATTGATTCTTTTAGTTGGGTTCAAAGACAAAGGAAAACTCGTCTTCTCCTTGTCTCAAGTTTAATGGTTGTAACAAATGAAAAATAACTTGTTAGAAAATAAATTTTATTCCTTTGTTTTGAAAAGTGACCCAAGTCAACTTGGTTAGTAATACTAGTAATATAGGAGAATGCTTTTATTCAATTTATTTGTTATGGAAAATCCCTCTTTAAAACAAGTATTATTAATAATGAAGAAAAGTATACATTAAATTATTTTAGTATTTATTGTATAAAATCATTTAAGCAAAATAAGTTTAGTAAGGAAACATTATTTATAAAATATAATTTATATTCAAGCATTCTTTTAAAAGAAAATATAGATTTTAGAAAGAATACTATTAAAATGGAACTTTTATTATATAAATATTATTTAAATAAATTTCTTATTCTTTTAATTATTTTTTAGAAAATGCTATATGAATATACTTTTAAGTTATAAAAGTTTTTATCTATAAAAGTCTAAGAATATTAAAAGATTGTTTTTATAGGAATTGAAATAGTCATACAACAAGAGAGTTAGTAAGTACACCCCTCAATACACCAACCTCTTAGATAGGGGGCGTATTTACCAATATAGGGTGTGACCTTTGAAAGTAAGTCTCTTCAATAGGTTTTTAAGACAAAAACCATCTCGATTCTCGTAACACAAACTCTCAAGTTTTCCTTATAATTCAAAAGTCAACTGTTAATCAAATAATTTCATAATAGGATTCAGTGCTAGTTGGAATACGCACGAGAGATCCGACCATCTGTTTGTATATTGTTCTCGGGACCTGGAGCAAACAGGTGGGTGATGATCTGTTGATCGATCTGCTTATAATACGTTGTGCTGGTATACTCTGTACTCGACCAATTAAATCTAAAACAACTAATTCAACATAAATGTATCCCTATTATATAACTGTTTGAAATACGTGATATAATTATATATGATACAAGATATCTACTGTTTCTTTCAAATCAATTACCATTGCATGATTAAGGGCATTTTGTGAGCATGAATCTGTTTAAGTATGAATTATGTGAATTCTCCCCACTTTGTGAAATGTCAGCTTATGAGAAAGAGGAAAGCTATTGATTAATAATAAACCCGGCCTCCGGATAAGGTACTCATTAATAAAGTTTGTCCTCCGGATAAGATGCTCAATAGAGTTCCGGGCAAGGTCATTAATAAAGTTTGTCCTCCGGATTAGATGCACAGTAGAGTTCCGGGCAAGGTCATTAATAAAGTTTGTCCTCCAGATAAGATGCGCAGTAGAGTTCCGGCCAAGGTCATTAATAAAGTTCGGCCTCCGGGTAAGGTGCTCAGTAGAGTTCCGGGCAAGGTCATTAATAAGTTAAAATTGAATATGAGAAAGGATTTGAGAGAGATTTACGATATGTGGAAAATGATTTTGGCAGATTGGACCGATACGTGAAAATGGTTTTGGGCTTCGCCCCTAATGTGAATTAACTTGTGAAATATCAATTATGTGAATGTGAAACCTATCATGCCCAATTAATTATTACGTGAGCTTGTTATTTCTGTGATATATGTATTTCATACTTGGGATTTTCTACGGTCAGGAAGGGTTTCGCCCCCCCTGACGTCAGTAAACCATTTAAGTACCGTTGGATCTTTGATCTAACGTATAATATTTATTTCAGTAGATTGCACTTTGCATTAGTGCATTTGCACCCTGTTATATGCAATCGCACTGCATCGCCCAACTAATAAATTTAAAATAATAATAAAAATAAATATAAAATAACAAAATTACCCTTAAACTATTTTTTTGATAAAATTTAATTTGTATCTTTACTAATATTTTGTATTTATATCTAAACATAATTAAAATTATAAACAAAATTTTATTATTAATTTCACTCTAATAAATTAATTAAGCCTAATAATCTACCAAAACATTTCATTGTTTTCACTTCTCACGTGTTTCATCAGAAAAAGGTTAAAAAAATAAAATAAAATATGGACACTTGTTTCCAGAATCTCCGCCAGTCGCCGCCTCTGCTAGCGGCGATTCATTGTACTCGCGCCCTAGTTTTCTCCCCCCACACAGGGGACGTCCACCTCTCAGTATCAATATTTTACTTTTGTCGTCTCTGGCTTCCAGAAGGAGAGATTAAGGGAATGGAGGCTTTGCACAAGCGAGTTGATGCTCAATTTTTTCCCTAAGTCTCAATTCTTTTCAGCCTTCCATTCCAACATCAACTTCAGGCAAGAAACAGTGTGCGTGAACGCACACCTCTTTTGTATATATAGCTTTGTATTTATCTAGAATGTAATAAGTAGGTTTCTTTCGGGAGTTCAAGGTGCTTATTGTTGAAAGGCAATCCTCCGAAATCAAAGCAAAACCAGGTGGAAACCATGAAAAAGGTTCTATGTTCTTTTGCAGTTTTTGTTTCACATTTAGTTATTGAGTTTCTGAGAAAGTGCCTTCTCATTTCTTGAACTAGTTGTACTTCAAGAATTTGATGTATGAATGTTGAAAAGTGTTTAAAATCATTTCCCTTGTGATAAAACTAACTACAAGGCTGATTTGCAAGAAGGCAACCTTTTTTTGAATGATCAAATGCTTGTTGGCGCCCAACATTGGTATTAGAATTCGTCAAAAATGTGTTGCACTATAGTACTTTGTGTTGTGAATTTTTATATCTAGTAAATTGTATTTTCTTGTGTATTGGAAGAGTGCTTGTTTAGTGTAGTTTTTGTTTCCAACTCATTAGTTCAATTGAACTTCAACTTAAGAGAAATCGATATTTTTGGAAGAATTAGTGTCTTTGCAGTTGATGAAAGTTTTGTGTTATGGAATGGGATGTAGTAGTTCATCTGGAAAAAAATCGTCTCTCCCACAATACTATCCAATCGTCAACTTGAGATTACCTTATTCAAAAAAAATTCCCCCGTCTTCAGTTGTTCCAAGCTTACGGTTGCAAAGAAAACTTATTATTGCAGGTAAATTGTATGTCTCAATCATTGTCCAGTCGTAACCAAAACACAATTTTTCTTTCTAAGCCATGTTAATTTTATCTATGGAAAAACCAAAATTTACTTCATGTAATCAGTTAAGGCCATTGATTCATCAGGACATACAACTCAACTGATCTCTTTTGTTTGTTAAACTTAATATGTGTTATATCTACATTATGACATAACTAGTTCTTTTGCTTTTGCTTTTTTTTTTTGGGTGACATGACGTTAAGTATATATAGGTAGCAAATATAATCATATGTTGGTTGAAATTTTGAAATCTCACCTGGATTTAAAGTTCACATAATTACAATTGAAATGCTCAGTCTCAGATCTAAGATTTTTAACAAAACCATCTGATAAGAGCAGTGGGATATGTAACTTTCTTCATAATCTGCATATTACACTTATTATGCTTCAAAATTCATTTCAATATGTTATTTTTTTTTGGGTTATGCTTCATTTTTATCTGAATTGCTTAACATGCTTACGCTATCTGGTTTCTCCAGAAACAAATGATATCTTCATTCTTGCTGCTAATATAATGAGAATTAATTGGGATATTCTTAGAAGCGGTTTTGGGATTGAGAAATTTTGATCTTTTAAAGTGAATATTGCGGTTAAATAGTAAATACAAATTAATGGCATGCAAACTAGCATCAACCTCTAATTTCCGGATCTTTTATATTATCTTATGCAATGTTTCATGTTTTATAGGATAACATCCGGGTATTGCTTGGCATTACCTGTGAACTAACTGAGATCATGAACCACTTCTTCAAAAGTATTTTATTGCTGTGTGGAGGAATCCGTTCTTCAGAAGCATTTCTTGTGTGGAAGAATCTGTCCCGCCCAAGCCAGACAATGCCTTTATCTTCTCAAAATGGATTTCTTTTCATCTCCATAGTTTGATTGTATTATCAAATTTGAGATTGTAATATTTAGTTTTAAAATATATTCTGTGTATTGTGTGATTGAATAATTTTGGAAATCTTTTAAGTGGATGTTTATATCCTCTTTTTATAAATTGATTAATTTTAAATAATAAAAAAATGCATTTTGATAAATAATTAGGGATGAAAATTTGATCGGTCCGCCCTACTCTAGCTAGACATGTACTTTTAGGTTGTGTTTGGATGGAGGGATTTGAACTTAAATTTACAACCTAAATTCACTTCGCTTGTTTGGGTAAAAAATATTCAAATGAATGAATTTTAAATTTCTAGCTATAATTCCAGTTCACAATGGAGGAATTTAAAATATTTAGTAAAATCATGTCATTTGAAATTTATAAATTTGAGAATTCATTCATTTCAAATCCCCTAAATGATTACATTCAAATGCAACCCTTAGCTCCACCCCGTGATCCATGTTAGGGCGGTCTAATTATATAAAATGCTTTGATGCTAACTATTTCAAGTAACTCAAACAGTAGATAATGGTGTTACTTTCCCTAATATACTTTTGTTCATTCCAGTTTTTCTAATAAAGAGTCACAATGATCCTTGTAGAAATGGAGTAGCATGCCAACAATTCAAATAAATCAAACCATAAATCACCTTATTCTTATCAAATGAGTTTATAAAGGTACCTAAAACACATACAAGCTCACTGATATTATTCACCTTAGTCGAGCCGAATTTAATTAAGCATGAATTCGAACTCGACTATTATTGATTTTTTTTTAAACTCAACTTAGCTATAATCAATCCAACTTTGAACTTTTTTTTATTTAATTGGATATATTGTTGACTTATTCACACCCATGCTCATCTTTCAATTTTACAAATTATATTTTTAAGCAAAAATTCATCTTTTACTTAATTGCTTTCAATAATTTATGTTATTATAATTTTCTTCGAGAGTAGTCTTGTATGAGACTGTCTTATGATATGAGACAAAGGAAATTGGGTATAACTAGGGTATTGACGCATTAACACTTAGGTAGGAGTGTATGTTAATTTGTGTTGCCTCATGACATGAGACAGTCTCATACAAGTTTTTGTTATTTTTCAAATATCACAAAAACGAAATAGATACTTTGGACTTTCTTTTTTAAGTCCATATATTATAGTTGATATGATTAAATATGTAATTATTTATGCATTGCTCTTATTTTGTGATTTTTTTTTTAAAATTCAAGTTACAAGTAGGTAACATCTTATTACTATAAAAAAAATTATAATTACTGATATTATTATATTTACAACTCCCATTCCATGAGACAAAACTATAATTAGTGTCTTTTAACTCATTTGTATTAGAAATGTTGACATTTAATTTGGCCTTAATTAAATAAGCAAAAGCTTGCATGTACCCTAGGTATAAAAAATGTCCAGAATGAGTGTTTACACCAAAAATAAAAGACAAACACGAACAATTAGCAATCTTAGGCCCCCCAATCCAATCACTAAACAAATATAAATAATGTGTCATGTACAAATAACAGGAACACAGAACAGGTACATGCTTTTTCACCACTAGTTTCGCTGAAGAAATCATGGTATGCCAAGTTGCCAATTATGTCATGTACAAATAACAAAGAAACTAATGATATAAAGACAGGATAGGAGTAGAACTCTCAACTGAACACTTTAACATCGGATTCAACAGTAAACCAAGAATCTTCACATCATGAAATTTGCCACGAAGAACATTATGTAGCAATAAAAGCAGAGGTCAAACTATCAGAACCAGCCAAACAATAATTAGATCATTCATAAGATATATAGGAGTTAAAATTTAAGGGTCCAAATAATAGGCATCATCATTAATAGAGATACACATGAAAAAGATCCGATGGGGTAGGCAGTGCCATGTTTGATCGAGGCAGTTAAGCTCCCAGCATGAGTTGTCGCTCTGGATCCGGCTTGACCTATATGTAGACTTAAGATTTCACTCATCATTCAAATTAATGTTGTTTAATCGAATTCGTTCCCATAGCTAATCTAGGATTATACAGAGAAGCGAAAATTCTAGGTTGGAGGGAAAGGATTAGGAGGAGAAAATGCAGGAGTAGTTGAATACATTCAATAAACTTAATGGAATTCTTATCTTAATTCTCCCCCTAAGGAAGAAAAGCAAATTAGGGTTCTTCGTTTAATTTGAAGAAGAAACCTAAAAGAAAATTGTATTCATGCGAGTTGAGATTAATTGGAAAAGAAAAAATTTATGTTATATGCAAAATATATGATTCTATAATTTTTACGTGTATATATGTCTTTAAAATTGTTATAAGGACATCATAGTAATTTTATAAATTTTTTTAAATAATTAATTATTTTATTTAATGGCGAAGCTAAATCGCCTTTAACGGAGTTAAATGATGTGGCAAGTTTCTATTGGGTCCCTGACGTCAGGTAGGGCGAACACTCTACCTGACCGTAGAAACCCCCTTCATACTTATATGTCAACTGCTTAAATAAATTAATTACTTTATTAATTAGTATAATTTAATATACTTCGGATTTACCAATCCCATGACGTTGCAAATCACCCATACGTGAGAATTCAAATCTCACGCCCTCCCTTTTTACAACCCTTGCAGATTATGATTTCGTAGAGCAAGGACAGTAATAGAGACGACACGGAGTTCCCCGCTTGAATAAAATGTTACTGTTAATACTAAGTTTTATATTCATAGATATACCTGTGTGAGATACTTATAAAAATTATTCTACTCATTTCTTCCGCTGCATAAAACCCATCTCTCATTGTATTATTTCCTTTTTATATCAAAAATTTTATAGTTCGTATTTTAGTCACAAGTGACACCTCGAATCTGAGATAATTATATGTTTTGGATTCGGGACGTTACATCCTTATTAACCCACTCTTACTTTTGAACTCCACCTTTTGCCTTCAGGAAGTTGGGCTTGGAGCCCTCTTAGCCTTACTCTTTCGCTTCTTCTCGCCTTTTGGGTCGGAAGAAGTAGAAGCACTCACCATGAGTACGGGTTTTTCCTTAGCAGTGGAAGACTCAAAAGTCTTAAGCATGTTATGAGGCTCCGGCATTGTCGCTTTCGTCTTCTTCATATTAAATTTACTACAAAACTAGAATATGAATCGGGGAGCGACTTGAGGATAGCACATGAGGTAAAATCTTCCCTCCTTTCGCTAATCGACATCTGAACAGATCTCTCATCACTTCATAAATCTCAAACGAGATCTAGAATCAAAGAGATCCTTCAGACGCTTAAGCTTGTCTAAGGTATCCATTTTCTCATGTTGCAATTTGGGAGTCATGCCGAGCAATCATAACATAGAGTCTGGGAAACATCATCTTGATGCTTCTTTGAGCCGTAACGTCAAACGCAGCCTCAACTGAACCAACCTCATGGGTTAAGGGATTGTCGTGTCTAACATGTACTCAATCTCTTCTTGACTTAGCACCAAACGCACGTTTCAGTGCCAGTCCAGAAAATTTAGCCCAGCCAATTTGTTCGTTTCCAAAACATTTCTCAATGACAAGTTATTAAGTTCAACAATTATAGAGAAATAAACTAAAACGGGAATTAAACACATAATTCCTACGATCAATATTCAGTAATCAAAATAAACATGGCATTTTAATTTATTTTGTCTCCATTATTTTCACATACTCAACGACCTCATCGGAAGAGTACGAATTTATATCTAATATAAATTGTAATGGACTAGGATCCACATTCCTACTATTACAATGACTGCTTGGGCTGAACAATGCAACAGCAGAACTGGTAGGTCTCTAAACCAATTGCCTCACGCAATTCCTAGTTGATTGAACCTAGTTCAATCGGATGTCACCTAATTCTCGTTTCCCTGCTTGGGCTGGTGAAACAGAATTAAGTTGGTTTACAACCATTAAGCAGCGATAAACACGTCCTTATAAAAGTCCCTTTAGATGTAGATCCGAGCAAAAGACTTGGGCCTTAAATACTCATTGGAACGAAATCTCCGGTTTACTTTTAATTTTAATGGAAGACATCTTTCAATCTAATGAAAAACCATATTTTAGTGAGGAACATTTTAAAGGCGGGGTATTAACTGCTTAATCGAGATTTCAACATGATAACTACGTCACATTTGAGCAATTATTGGGCGCCGCCTACCCAAACATGACATTTGCGGACAAACATATATTGGGCGCCGTCTACCCAAACATTTAATACGGTCCGACAAATATTGGGTGCCGCCTACCCAAACAAAATAATGCCAGCTATAACTAATAATGTAAATTTCGATCCACATAAGCAGTTATACAAGTGGAGAACAACTAATCAAGTTATCATGCTTTATTTCATAATTTAAATTTGCATGAATAAAACATCTAATAAATATTTAGCATATAAATCAAATAAACATGCAAAATATTTAATAACACGTAAATCAAATAAACGTGCTTAACAATTAATTACTCGTTGGTAAAATATTGCTAAAATTAGAAATAACAACAAGCTCCAAGCTTTTGATCAATTTCTAAAGTCATTTTCAAAATTATTTTGCCCAAAATATTATTTTATTAAATTTCTTAAATTTGGTCCAACCAAACACGATTTATTCTCAAAACTAAGCTTTAAAATTCAGAATCTGAGTATTTGGTCCAACCAAACAGCCCTTATTTTAATTTTCAAATTTTTAGAATTTTAGTTAAAACAAACAGGCCTTAGCCAATTTTTCAATTTTTATTAAATTCATTTTGCCAAAAATAGCCTTTAAAATCATATTTTAAAATTAAAAATACGGGCTTATATGCAATATTTCTATTATTGCACAGAAGGGCCTGGGGAGAATCAAATTCTCAACCCAGGCCCCCAAATCAATCTGCGACTGATAACAGGGAAGCAGTCCATCTTGACTGTTCGCCGATGCCGGCCAATATCAGCCCGAGAGGACGACCCACCTGCGGATCGATACACCGTCTCTACGCGAAGGAGTATGTCGCTCCAGGTCCAAACCCAAGGTTCCGAAGGCATCAATGGCAATTTAGATAGTGATTTTGATTGAAAGACCATGGAGTGGTCGTGCTTTGGTCAAGAGGGGATCCTATCCCCCCCTTTTTTTTATTAATAAAAAATCAAATTTTATATTTATTAAATTCTTAATTGAAATAATTTAAAAACAGCTTTGCGACTTTTAAGCACCTCTTTGATTTCCAAAATCAAATATGCCTACAGCTAGGGGTGGGCATCGGGTCGGGTTTTTTGGGTTCGGGACCCAAAATTCGGGTACCCGAAATTTCGGGTCCAATATTTAAGTACCCGAACCCGAAATATTTCGGGTACCCGAAATTCGGGTCCCAAAATTTCGGGTACCCGATTTCGGGTACCCAATATTTTTTTTTTAAACTAATATATATAAGAATCATGGATGCAAGATTCCATAAAAGAGCTTCATTCATTTCGAAAGAATGAGGAATAGCCGAACATGTATATAATTATTCTATCTACTAACAAGTTTAATCAACATCCAAATTTACCATCCTAATTCATCCTAACAGCTATATTCAATTCTAACAGCTATATTCATTTCAATTCAACATCCTAAATTCCTAATTTACTATATTCAATCAACATCCTAATTTACTATACTAATTAATTCTACTAACAGGTTTATTTCAACATTTGATCCTAGTTTATTCAACAGGTAATCTGATTTCCGATCGGTTCGTAAACTACAGAAAATTTAACATCCTAAACTTCAGAAAAAACTCAAAAAAGTACCTTGCGTGGAGGGGCGTCGGCGTGGGAACGTGGGACGTCGGGCGTCGGACGTCGGCGTGCGAGGCTGCGAGCGAGGGGAGTGACGGTGCGCGAGGCTGCGAGAGCCGTGAGAGTTGAGACAGTGGGCGTCTAGGGAGGAACTGCGTCGCGGAAGTGGTGCGGTGGGACTGGGCGGCGTGGCGCGGTGGACCGGTGGTGGCAGACCGCCGTGCGTCGTGAGCTGTGCCGCTTCAGAGTCGCGCGGCGCGGGGGGGTTACTAGGGTTTGGGTGGGAAATGGGAATTGCGAATTGGATTTGGGGCAATCTCAGTGAGACCCCATTAGTGAATACAACCTTTTTTTCTAATTTGAATATTTGATTAATATTTAATAATTTTAAAATATAACATATTAATATATTATATAAAAAATAAAAAATTCGGGTACCTGATCGGGTAAATCGGGTACACCTTAGAAACTCGAACCCGAACCCAATTTTATTATTTCGGGTTCGGGTAACCCGAAACCCGAAGTTTTAACAAAAAACCCGACCCGATCGAGAATTTTTTTTCGGGTTCGGTTCGGGTACCCGAAACCCGATGCCCACCCCTACCTACAGCTATTTTACAAATAATCAACTTCGAGAATTAATAATTTAATATACAATTCAAATTTATTCCAAATAAATTTGAACTCAGTTTTGTGCAAAACTAAATTGAATCGCACACAACATATTACTTATAAATTTACACAAAAATTATGTATACAACCGAGCCTGAAGCTCTGATACCACTGTTGAATTTTAGAGGCACGAACACCATGTTCAGCGAAGCGGAAGATAACGATTCACCAACAACGAATCTTAAACATGGTAGTATAACATTATAAATAAAGGATAAATAATAACATATAAATCCTTACAACGATTTGTACGCGGAATTCTCAACTATGGTATCCATGTAACGGCTTTCCACCAACCCGCATCGATATGCCAGCGTTGAATCTCGAGACGAATTTGCTAGGAAAATTCAGACTGAGATTTTATGGAGAAATTATATTTCTTGTATCACTTTCTGAATTCCCATAAGACTCATATTTATAGGGATTAACTTGGCTTAATTCCTAAGCAAGATATCGGGCGTAGCCCGTAATATAATCTCTACAGATTATATCTCCCTAGATATGTTCCTACGAATAATATCTTTACCATATCTATTATTCTTGTATAATAATATTCCAAATATTATTATTGGAATTTCATATTTAATTAAATCCAATTTAATTAAATAATAATAATAATAATTAATTCCAAATATAATTATTATTATATTCTCCATAAATTAAATATTATATCCAATACAATATTTAATCAACCAACTATAATTGGTAAATTGTCATTACTTGTTGTGTGACCCATAGGCCCTCGTATATCAAACGATTAGTCAAACTAACGGTCTTAATTGAACCCTAGACAATAAATCAGATATTCTCAATATACGAGGTATGTTGCGAGGAAATCTGCAACTACCTGTAATATTGTAGGCTATTGTGATATCTTCCTTTCATTCGCGAATACCCGATTAAGTCTTGAACATGATGAAGTGTCTATTCAAATAACTTAATCATATTATCTCCAATCACTAATTGATCAAGTATATCACACTTAGCCACAAAGTCTAAGTTGATGTGCGTCGGCCGACGACTTAGATCCAATTATGATGAGAAGACAGTATTCTCTCTAAATTCATATTGAGGAATGAATCCTATTCTTGGCCCAACTACCACGCACATGCATTTCGTGATGAACCCAATCCATGCCATATCTACCCGTGGAAGGGTGCAAGCATCGGTCATGGTCAAAGTTCATCACTCCACACATGTCGTGCATATTGACCTCAAGTCAAAGGAGTATCACATCGCTCCCACTAACCGAGACACTCGTAGACACATTATGTGGAATTACATTAAACGGTTTCTCGGGTGGGTATACCAATACCCTCTGAGGTATCTGTGCATCCATCATGAGATACCTGGTATCTCGTAGTAAGTGAGATCTTACTACACTCTCTAAGAGTATGATGCAGATCGCACACCAATCTCAATTGCATCATCAATATCTCATTCTTGATGATCCTTGATCGGGACTATTTGAGAATCATACTTAAGTCATCAGAGTTCTCACTCACTCAATTACAGTAGTGATTCATGGGAACACAAATAAGAATATATGCAAACAATCAAACATCATATTCAGATAAGTGTAATGTCATACATTTAATATTAAAACAATAATAATATTAAACTAAATCTGAATATTATCTTAGTATTATGTCCTTTCGATGGATTATCTCTAGGACACTAACACTAACACGTAGGACTTTGAATCAACTCAAACGGATGCCCGGATGAGAAGATATTGAAGAAATACGAAAAGTATTAGTCCGTGCAAAGAAAAGTATCACTTGGCTCAAAATTGGAGATGCTCGAGCACCACCGCTCGAGCAAATGGAGGATCGAGCGCATTGTTGGCTCTGGAAAAGAAGGCGCTCAACCAGGCTGAGGTCGAGCGCCACCGCTCGACCGTTGGAACCATTCGACCATCACCACTCGAGCGCATCCATTCGACCTTGTGCACCATTCGACCACCTGAGGTCGAGTGCCCCCGGTAGACCAACAAGGGGTCGAGTGCCCTGAACGCTCTGGAAAGGCCACCATTCGACCACAAGGGGTCGAGCTCTAGCGCTCGACCATAGCCCAAAGTTGTGCAATTTCGGCCTTTTTCACCCGTTTTCGGCTTGTGACTTATAAATTCCCGACCCCAAGCTCGTTTTTGGACACCTTTTGATCCCGATTCATATTTTTGCATACTTAGAGCTTGGTAGAGAGATTTTTGAGAGTTATACACTTGTAATCGAGGTTTTGATCTTACAAATTCTTAGTTTAGCTATTTATTTTGAATCTTTTCGTTTAATTCTTTCGTTCTTAAACCTTTGAGACTTCTAAACCCTACTTTACCAGATTTATTGAGATTTTGAGATATTCTTTTGTTTATGCTTTCCAATTCTTTTAATTATTCAAGTATGCAAATGTTCATCGTTATTGTGATTATTTTTGTTACTTCAATTACCATGTTAGGCTAGAACCCTTGCGTGCTTGGGGTAGGATGAACTCGTAGAAGTAGGATATTGGTACATAATTAGAATAATTCGTGATGTTTAGTGCTAGTTCTCTTCATTAATTGAATTCTTAAAATAAACCCTAGAATTATCTTGGAAGTGAGTACCAAAATTATTAGAGAGAGGACGATCTTATCACTCTTTGATAACTAGAAGGCTTAATGAATGGGTTATAGAAGGGGTTTATAATTACCGGTTTATCTAGGGAGGACGACCGTATCACCTTAGGTAAATAAGGGTCTCATTAATTAAGCATAATCCATATAACTTGTTTAGTGAGTTGTGAAGTAGGTTGATATGACGAAGTATTAGGGTTAATTCTTGAGCTTTTAGTCTTTCAATATGGTGCTAGATTAGGGAAGTTGATTGCCTAGTTTTAGTACACTTAGGATTAATACTTGCACATCACGGTTATCTTAGTTATCGTACCAGCTTCGTTAGTATACATAGGGATTCATATTCTGAGCATCATCATCTTAGATTTTATTAAAACCCTAGTTGTTCATTTGATTTCATTATTTGCATTAATAGAAGTAGACTTTAGAGTAGTTTAATTCCATTCTTGAAACCAAATATACACTCATATTAACTACGACGCGTAGATCTCATGGCTCTATTCGCATACACATTTTCCCTTGGGTTCGATACTACTTGGTCCCTATACTTGCCAATACTACAGAGATCTCATACTCTTGTGGGGTAACTACTAGTATAGCTCGTATTTTGCGTTCAAGTCAATGACACCGTTACCGAAGAATGGTGATGTATGTCCATTGAGTAGGACTTGGAGATAGTTTAGTAGTTAGTAGTGAGTGCTTTTACTTTTCTATTTTATTAAGTAGACATCAGGCTGTTGCGTTTTTATATTTCTTTTGTTGTTATCAGGTATATGAAAACTCGCTCACAAGGAGAATCGAGCGAAGACCGAACAAAGTTAGACCCTGAGACAATCGCCAGAAGAAACAGAGCCTTCTATCGAAGGATGAACAATCCCGGTGGAGACGATCCAAACATGGACTTAGGGAATGAGTTGGATGCGGTTGTAGCTAAGTACAATCAAGTAGTGGAACGAGTTGAGGGAGCTGAAGGAAATGGAAGTCAGAATCAAGTCCCTTTATGGGAAAGCCAGAGCCAAAACCCAGTACCAAAACATTAAAATGACCCAGCTCAAACCAAGTCCAAAATCCTCTAAACAACCCTGTCTACCCACAGAACAACCCACTGATTAGACGTGAATTTGTCATGATTCGTCACTCGAAATGCCCTAGTTTTGGTTGATTTTGTTGAGTATTTAGAGTCATTTGCGTTCATAAACTAATGAATTTGTCTCTTTGATGCTCATATATTGATAGAGGGCGAAATGAGGAGTTCGTAGGACTTTGAATCGACTCAAATGGACTCCCGGATGAGAAGATATCGAAGAAATACGAAAAGTACTAGTTCGGGGGAGCAAAAGTATCATTGGAGTGCACAAGCTAGAGGAGCTCGAGCACTAGGGCTCGAGCAGTCGTGCATAGCGCACAAGTTGAAGCTGGTCGTGCACAAGTGCACGAGTACTCGTGCATAGCGCACGAGCAAGAGAGCCGGTCGTGCACTAGTGCACGAGTGTGGCTGGTCGTGCAGTTTCTTGTCTCTGGATGATTTAAGGCGCTCGAGTTGAAGGTGCTCATACACTAGTGCACGAGCAAGCGTGGAAATTCGGCCCATACGTTCCCGACTCGACCCGTTGCCTATATATACTTCCTCGAACGTGTTTTGAAGGAGAACACACGACATAATCACATTAAAAAGTACTTTTAGACTTAGTTTTTAGAGAGAGGAAGAGGAGCAAGCTTTAATTTTACGTTTCGATGTTTTCCTTCACGAATTCACATAACGGTTTTACTTTTTATTTTGGTTTCTTCATACCTTTGTTATTGAACACGTTTAAATTTCGTTTTATTAATTAATTTCAGTTCTTAGAATTATTTTATTTTCAAAACCCTAGTTCATGCTTTGTAGATTTTCACTTCAAGTTATCATGTCCATGTTCGTTACATATTCAATTGTTATTGTTTACGTTAAATCCATGTCTAGCTAAAACCCTTGCATACTTGGGGTAGGATGAACTCATAGAAGTAGGATGTGGGTACGTAATTAGGGTAACTTGTGACGTTAGAATTTAATTCTCTTAATTAATAAATTCTTAAAATTAATCTTAACTTTACTTTTTAATTTCGTTCGAAAAGTGTTAGAGAGAGGATGACCACATCACTCCTTAACAACAAGTAGACTTAACTAGAGGGTTTAGAAGAGGTTAATTCATCTACCAGTTTAGCGAAGGAGGACGACCGCGTCACCTTAGTTAAATTAGGGTCTCATTAATTAAGCACAATCTATTAACTTGTTAGTGGATTAGTGAAGTCAAGTGTTAGGGTAAAGTATTAGGGTTTAGAATCTTGAGCTTTCACCTTGCATTCTTTTACTTAGGTTATTTCTTGCACGTTACAATTATTTTGATTATGTACCTGCTCCGTTAGTATACGTAGGGATTCCTATCCTGAGCATCACCATCTCTTACTTGAACACAAACTTTAGTTAAATCGTCTTCTTTAGTATTTTAGTTTAATTAGTTTGTTTTAGTTTCAATTAATCTTTCAAAAAAATCCAAAACATTTCACTCATATTAACTATGACGCGTAGATCTGCAGGGATCTATTTGCATACACTTCATCCCTTGGATTCGATATACTTGGTCATTATACTTACTCACACTACAGTGAACTCGTACGCTTGCGAGGAATCTACTAGTAGGAGTTAGTATTTTCGCTTCAAGTCAATGGCGTCATTGCCGGGGATGGCGTTGTATGTCTTTTGAATAGGACTTGTAGATAGCTTAGTAGTTAGTAGTGAGTGATTTTCTTTTCTGTTTATTTTTATTTTTATTCATTCGGCGGTTGCGTTTTGATCCTTCTGCTAGTGTGTCAGGTATATAAAAACACGCTCACAAGGCAATACGAGCGAAGAGAGAATACCACTGGACCCTGAGATGATAGCTAGAAGGAACCGAGCTTTCTTGAGGAGAATGAACACTGCCGGAGGAGGGAAAGAACCAATGGACATCTCTAATGAGTTGGATGATGCTGCGAACAAGTTCAATCAGTAATTGGGCCGAGTTGAAGGCACTGGAGTTAGTGGTAGCCAGAATCAAGTTCCATTAGGGGATAGCCAGAGCCTAAACCCGGATACACAAAACGTAGACAATCCAGCTCATAACATTGTCCATAATCCTCATAACAACCCTACTTACCCACATCCTAATTTACCACAAAAAAACTTACCTTACCCGCCTTACCCATACCCACCTTATCCGTATCCACCATACCCGTACCCTCCACCTCCAGTTTACAACCAACCACCTGTCTATCAACCACCACCACCCCAACAAGTACCCGTACCAGCTGCTAATCCTCAACACGTTCCTCAGAACGCAGATCAGAATATGACTATTCGAGGAAGGTTTGCAGTGCAGCCACAACGGTACTATGATGGAGTGGCATTACCTCCAGTTGAGGCAAATAACTTCTCGATTTCCCTGGGAATTTTAAAGCTGCTTACCGAGAACCAGTTCAAGGGGGTGATCGGGAAAGAGAATCCTCATACTCATCTGAGGAGTTTTCTAATGATAGCCTCTACTTTCAATTACAATGGCATGTCTGAAGATGCCAAGAGGCTCAGGTTTTTCCCATTCTCATTGACGGGAATAGCTAAAGAGTGGTACGATAATACGCTTCCACGGGGAGGTATTACCACTTGGGCCGAGCTCGAGCGTCTGTTCCTCGAGCGATTCTACCCTCCATCCAGAACGATCAAAACAAGGATTGAGATCTCTTCCTTCCGCCAGAAGCAAGGAGAGGACCTACGTCAAGCGTGGGAGAGATACTCAAACATGTTGATAGAGTGCCCACAGCACGGGTACAATGAGGGAGATGTCATGGCATTTTTCTATAGTGGTGCCAACAAGACTGGGCAAAACCATCTAGACGTCTGTGCTAGTGGATCATTCCTGAATCAAGGAATAGTGAGGTGTAGAGAGATTGTGGACAACATTGTCACAAATGCCGGGGCTTGGAATGTGGACGCAGATTTCCAAAAAGTTCATCAGGTTGAGGAAGGTGAAGGAACGAGAAGGCTATTGATGGCCATGATGGAAAAGATTAACAACCTTGAGTTGGGGAAGAATATGGTTGGAGGGAATGCAGCAGAGAATGAGCAAGAGGACAAGCCCACAATTCAACAAGAAGTAGCCAATTATATGGGAGGTCCTTATTACAATCAAAATGGGTATCCACAAGGTGGAAATTTTCAAAGAAGGCCTTCTTATGGCCAACCATTTGTACCTCCAGGTCCACAGCCACCTCAAAATCAATGGAGGAACACACAAGGGTACCAAGGAGGGCAGCAGCTTCCTCAGAACCAATGGAGAAAGAACGAAAAATTTTCATATGCTAACCCGAAGGCGGGTATTACAGTTCCTCCAGGTGTTGATCCAGGTTCGAAACATCTTGGTGGAGAAGGCAGTGCCTCAACTGAGGAGATGTTGAGAGCTATCCTTCAGAAGGTGGAGGAAGGAAGCAAGAGATTATCCTCTTTGGAGTATGATGTGAAGGAGTTGCATAAGAAAGGTGATCAGCGTGATCAAGAACTCCAAAAGAGAGATGTAGAGCTGAATCGAATTCAGCAAGAGAACAACAGGCGATTCACCTCAATAGAGTTCCAGATAAGTCAAATTGCAAAAGCATTGAATAGGGAGCCGGGTAAGTATCCTTCCATGCCGGAGGGGAACCCGAAAGAGCATTGCAAGGCTATCCAGTTAAGAAGTGGAACCAACTATGAAGGTCCTCAGGTGCCTGCTGATTCTGAGATGCCCCAAGATAGAGATGAGATTGAAGAGATGAGAGTTGAGAAGAAAGTTGAGGGTGAAAGCACTCAAGCGAGCAAAAGCTTGAAGAGGAAGGCATTGAGAAGGGTGAGAGAATTCCTAAGTGGAAGAAGGCAAAGGAAGTAAGGGAGAAAATGAAAGAGACCGAGAAAGATGAATGGGGGGTACCCAAATCTGTGATACCCGTCCCATATCCACAATGCTTCATGAAAAAGAAGCTTGATGAGAAATTCGCTAAATTCCTTGATGTGTTTAAACAATTTCATATTAACATTCCTTTTTATGATGCTTTGTAACAGATGCCCAACTATGCAAAGTTTCTGAAGGACTTAATCGCGAAAAGACAGCGAGTGGATGAGCCGAAGTTGGTGCAGTTGAACCATGAGGTAAGTGCATTAGTGCACAAGGCGCTTCCTCCAAAGCTAAAGGATCCCGGGAGCTTCACCATTCTTTGTGATATCGGGAACGGGATCAAGAAGGGAACGTTGTGTGATCTCGGAGCGAGCATATATTTGATGCCTCTTTTATTGTTCAAGAAGTTGGAAGGTGGAGAACTTCAGCCCACAATGATGACGCTTCAACTAGCCGACCGGTCCATCACGAGACCTCAAGGAGTAGTGGAAGACGTCCTCGTAAGAGTTGGAGATCACATCTTTCCAGCCGAATTTGTAGTGCTAGAGATGGAGGAAGATGAGCATGTGCCCCTGATCTTGGGAAGACCGTTCTTAGCTACGGCGGGAATGGTGCTAGACGTGGCAAATGGAAAGATCACGTTGAAGGTTGATGATCAAGAAGTGAAGATTTCCCTATATGAAGCTATGAAGCACCCGAAGGAGGATGAAAGTTTGTATTGCATGGATGCAATTAATCCTCGTGTTGAAGACACATCTCCTATCTCTAATCTTTCTCATGTTCATGATTTCATTTAGCCTTCACTTGATGATTTAACCCATGTGCATTATGACCTTGATTCTTTTGATAGGGATAAATAGAAGAAATTGAAGGATGAAGAAGTGAAAAAGGTGGACGTGGTCCAGTTGGAAGGGAAAGGAGAAGTTAAGAAGAAAAAGTCCAAGCGCAAGAAATTGCATAGAAAAACTCCTCCAGATAAAGGTAAGAAGGAGTTGAGACCCATAACACTTGGGGATGAGAAGGAAGCAAAGGAGTTCATGATGGAGGGGCATCAAGGAAAGACATGCAAGCACCACTCTTATGAGAGTAAGGGAGGTATTTTTTAGTATGATGTCCCATAAGCTCCTTTGAGCTCGGTCCGGCATGAGGACCTTAAAAATAGCGCTTAATGGGAGGCAACCCATTTTTATTTGCTTTTGAGTATTTTAGTGTTCTATTATGTTATTAGGGTGTTGTTGAATCGTAAGTTTTAACCTCGTACTTGAGAGTTCATTTTGTAGGCTTGTCTCGAAGGAGTGCCAACTACGTGGAGATTGAAGGAACTCAAGCAAGGGAGTGTGCAACGTTGTTGAGAGAAACTAAATTGTTTGGTTGAGGTAACCCACAACCCCAAACTTAGACCTCTTCGCAAGGTCGAAGTTTGGGGGTGGAGTTTTTTTTACGTTTCTTGTTACATTGCACCGGAGCACCCCTTATCTTTGAGTGTGTTTGGTTATTTGGTGCCTTGAGATGCTCCTTGGGGTGATTCTGATCTGATTCGCTGTTGCTTATTTCATGCCTATCAATCAGCTTAAGCTTACTTATTGCTATCTTTGAGTATGACTTGATGAGTAGGGTGAAATGTGAGGTTGAGTTAGAAATTCTTTTGTGTGAGTGTTTGAGTTAGAGTGGATTTGAGAGAGAACTAGCATGCTTGCAAGTTTTTCTTTGGAGTGCTTGTGTGATGAGAGTGAGAATGCACTAGGACTAGCATGGATGTGAAAGCTGTGAGACTTGAGCCTTATGAGATTTTGATGCATGAATTAATCTCTTCGTTTGTGAGTGGATCATCACCTTAGAGGATGCTAGAACTTGTGTGCGCTCTTGCTTCTTGATTGTGTCTAGTTTGATATGCCGAATGTGATCTTAGGCCATCTTTGATTTGATTGAGTCACTTAGCCAAAATCTTCCTTACCAATGACATTGACCCCTTGTTAGCCCCTTTGAGCCTTAAGCCTATTTCATTTGCTAGCACATATGAACACTATTCTAATTCCTAAGCCTTTTAGTCCAAATTTGAGTGGAGAATAGGAAAAGTGTGAAGGTGAAGGGATTGAAGTGAGTTGAAAAAGGAAAATGTTGTTTGTTGAGTGAGTATGAGAAGAAGGTGTGATGAAGTTATGAGTTGTGGGAAAAAGAAAAAAAATTGAGAATGAGCAAAAGAAAAAAAATGAGCTCATGTGTTTGTGCCAAAAAGAAGAAAAAAAAAGTGATTGAAAAAAAAGTGAAAAGAGTGAGAAAAAAAGAAAAAAAAATTGAAGTGTTGAGAGTAGTGGAATTGAAAATGTGTTGATTGAAAATATTTGAAGTATTCTGTTCCTAGTCTCGAAGTGCCGAAGTTTGATTTTCTATTCTCCATTCACTTGAGTCACTTTACCATATTGATTCCCACCTGTCCAAAGAGCCTACATTACAACCTTGAGAAAAGTCCTTTTTTATTCGACATTTATTTCTAGAGTATGGTCGGAGTTAAGAGTGCTTACAAGCCTATGGCTGCCAATATGTGTGATTGATTGTTTGAGTGGGTCCCTTTATCATTGATATACACTTGTGAGGGAGTGAAACACATCGTAGAGTGCACATCCATGTTGATTTTGGTGATTCTTGCTGTTGTTGCATGAGTATGATGAGGGAAGGTGAGTGAGTATACTTGTGATTGATCTTTGAAGCTTGAGTTCATTTGCTTGCATGATTTGATTCTTTGACTCATTCCTAACAATTTCACTTGACTTATTATTTCGTTGCTTGAGGACAAGCAACATGGTAAGTTTGGGGGGTGGATTAGGTGTGAAATTGTCATGATTCGTCACTCGAAATGCCCTAGTTTTGGTTGATTTTGTTGAGTATTTAGAGTCATTTGTGTATCATTTTCATAAACTAATGAATTTGTCTCTTTGATGCTCATAGATGGATAGAGGGCGAAAAGAGGAGTTCGTAGGACTTTGAATCGACTCAAACGGACTCCCGGATGAGAAGATATCGAAGAAATACAAAAAGTACTAGTTCGGGGGAGCAAAAGTATCATTGGAGTGCACAAGCTAGAGGAGCTCGAGCACTAGGGCTCGAGCAGTCGTGCATAGCGCACGAGTTGAAGCTGGTCGTGCACAAGTGCACGAGTACTCGTGCATAGCGCACGAGCAAGAGAGTCGGTCGTTCACTAGTGCCCGAGCGCGGCTGGTCATGCAGTTTCTTGTCTCTGGATGATTTAAGGCGCTCGAGTTGAAGGTGCTCGTGCACTAGTGCACGAGCAGTGCATGAGCAAGCGTGGAAATTCGGCCCATACGTTCCCGACTCGACCCGTTGCCTATATATACTTCCCCGAACGCGTTTTGAAGGAGAACACATGATATAATCACATTAAAAAGTACTTTTAGACTTAGTTTTTAGAGAGAGTAAGAGGAGCAAGCTTTAATTTTACGTTTCGAGGTTTTCCTTCACGAATTCACATAACGTTAACTTTTTAGTTTAGTTTCTTCATACCTTTGTTATTGAACACGTTTAAATTTTGTTTTATTAATTAATTTCAGTTCTTAGAATTATTTTATTTTCAAAACCCTAGTTCATGCTTAGTAGATTTTCACTTCAAATTATCATGTCCATGTTCGTTACTTATTCAATTGTTATTGTTTACGTTAAATCCATGTCTAGCTAAAACCCTTGCATGCTTGGGGTAGGATGAACTCGTAGAAGTAGGATGTGGGTATGTAATTAGGGTAACTTGTGACGTTAGGATTTAATTCTCTTAATTAATGAATTCTTAAAATTAATCTTAACTTTACTTTTGAATTTCGTTCGAAAAGTGTTAGAGAGAGGACGACCGCATCACTCCTTAACAATGAGTAGACTTAACTAGAGGGTTTAAAAGAGGTTAATTCATCTACCAGTTTAGTGAAGGAGGACGACCGCATCACCTTAGTTAAATTAGGTGTTGGTCCCGGTACAAGACTGAGTCCCCTTCACTCAGAGTGGTAAAGAACCCGGAGCTGATAATACACCCACTGACTACACTTGGTGCGGGTCAGTTGGCTAACTATCAGTTCAAGTTCAGTGCGGAAATGTTTGAGCCCTGATAGTTTAAAGTCTTGTTTAGTTTGCTTTCTGAAAACTTGTTTTACTCAAATCTGAGAAGTGTTTAGTAGGGCAGTGTTCTTTTGAGGATCAGGTTGATTGATTCAGACCTGATAAAATTGAATGCAATGAATGAACAGGTAATATGGCAAGTATGCACAATGTCAAAGCAGTAAGAACACAAGAAGTTTAACGTGGTTCAGAGTCACAAGCTCCTACGTCCACGGCCTGACTTAACAGGAAATCCACTCAAGGGATTCTTGTTTTTAACGTGCCAAGGTGCACCAAGATCAGTTACCTCACTGATCTATACAAACTCCTCTTACTGTCACACTAACTGACTTACTCCCAACAAGCCTAACTTAGGGTTTTGGTTTCAGTTTGGATTCCAACTAAGTTGAGATTATCCTTACAAGGCAAAGCTATGCTAAGGATTGGATAATCTCTCTAAGCTTAAGATAATTCTAATTAGCTCTTGGAATACAGAATAACTCTCAGTTGCTAAGAAACACTTGGGAAATTTAGAAGGTTTCGAGTACTTCTCTTAAAGGCTGAATGCTTTGATTGCTTGAGAGTTTGAGTAATTTCTGGCTTGGAAATTTCCCGTCACCTTGAATGGGTTCAAGGCCTTCTGTATTTATAGGTGGTTTGAAAAACTATCCGTTGGAGAGATAGCCTTCTAGCCATCTATGTAGAGGGGTTTCAAACGGACATATCTCTATGCAGCAGCCGCCCTTGCATGGATTTGGTATTTGCATTAAATGCACATTAAATGCTTGCCCGTTGAATATGCAGTCTGAATTCAGTCTTCATGTCAGGTTCCGTACGTGCGTGTCCTTCTCGGATTGGTCCACGTCATCAGGTTGGTGAGAATGTCAGAACTTATTCCTGAGCTTCAGGCTTGTCTTATTAAGTTCATTTTGTCTTGAGCTCACCGGTCTTGTCCTGACGCTGAAATTCCTTTTGCATTGCTTGGCTCTACTCCAAGTCTTCCCATTAACTCAGTGACAACCTGTTCCCTTCAGGACTGAGTTAGTAATGACCTCAGGGTCATACTCTTCATCACTGACACTTACTCAGCCAGCTTAGAAGACTGCCATAAGTTCAGGATGGTGCTCTTCGTCTTCAGGCTCTGAGTCTTGATTGTCTCCAGTGAGTTCTCCTCTCACTGAGTACCTGTGAAGTGTAAAATGACTAAGTACTAATCCTAACCAAGACTAGCCTGACAAAGACAGATTAAGGCAATCATCTTTTCAGGGGCTTTGGGATCTTAATCAAAACTGACAATGTCCCAACAATTTCCCCCTTTTTGATGATGCCAAAACACTGAAAAGATCCTCAAAACACTTAGAGGAAACAAGACAAACCTATCTATAAGATAAGACAGTGTTAGAGCAATTCTTGATAAAGTACAGAATTTTAAATAAGAGCCAAAAAGACAATGAGTTTTTGTCTGTGGGCAAAAGTAATAGATTTCATTGATTGATGTGGATATGATTACAATGAATTTAATCTATTACAAAGAAGCCTATGAACACCTAGACTAATCTCATTTCAGGCTTGAGTCCATATCCTGCATAAACTCTTGCCTTTAGCTCGTCAAGTCTTCCAGGTTGGTTCACATATCCTTCAGTTCTGGCTATCTTCAAG
Source organism: Ballota nigra (assembly GCA_947034835.1). Classification (NCBI taxonomy): domain Eukaryota; kingdom Viridiplantae; phylum Streptophyta; class Magnoliopsida; order Lamiales; family Lamiaceae; genus Ballota; species Ballota nigra. The sequence goes on along the minus strand of OX344728.1, from coordinate 29,048,170 downwards.
ACTTCCATCATTATGGCCTTAGTGTCATGCTTTTGAGTTCCAGGAATCAAGGGAGGAGCTCGAATGATGAACTCAGGAGCCTTCACTTGGACTTGAGCTGCCTCAGCCTCCTCCAAGATCTTCTGGAATAGCTCAGGATGATTGTCCATCATATAGTCAGTGAAGTGGGCATCAATATCGTCAGTGTCGCCCCACTTCTTCACAACAAACCATAGCCTGACAAATTCATCCCTTGCATCAGTCCAAAACTCCTTCAAAGTCTCTGAGACGAACTCATCAACAAAAGCTTCCCTTGCTCCTGATTCTGGCCTTCTGACTTGAAGAATTGTTGATTTCCTAACTGTTGGCTTCTTCCTGTACTTCCTTGGCTCAGGCTTCGCCTTCTTCCTCCTTAGCAAGCTGATCACTGCATCATCTAGTTCGCGTTGTTGAAGCTCAGTGATATCCGTCAGCTTCTCAACCTTCTTCTCTAGGATGCGCATCTTCTCCTTCTGAGCAATTTCAGCTCTGCGCATAGCCTCAGTCTTTTCAGGTTGATCTCCCCATGCTTCAGCACATAGCTCCGCAACTAACTCACCTGAGTAAGTGATGGGATTCTTCCTTGAGCTCATGGGTGACGATCTTTGGACTGGCTCAGGTTGTTGCTTTGAAGGTTCATTAGCCTTTGCCTTTGTTGCCTCCTCCCTCAGCTTGGCAACTAATTGTTCTCCTTCCTTCTCCACGGCCGCTAACCTAGCTGACTTCCTTACCCTTAGAATATTTCCATCAGGATTGGCTTCAGGATCAGCTAGGACGGTCTCTCCTTGACTAACTGCCTCAGATGCCTCAGGGCGGGATCTTTTCTTCTTCTTTTCCCCCTTTTTGGCATCATCATTGGCCTCAGATGGGAATGCATCAGATCCGCTGTTGATTACGAAGGAGGCTAGGGAATGGACATCATTGATTCCCTCCTTCAATAATTCAACTCCCATTGAAATCCCAGTCCCTGCAAAAGATACGGAACTGATGGCAGCATTGACTTTCTTCTCAAAGACCTCCATAGAGAGTTGGAGACTTTGTTCAGCCTTGGTGATCCTTTCTTCCACCTTCAAGGACTCACCGCTGACTCTGCTAACCTCAGTCAATATCTTCGCAGACTCCTCAGTGGCCTTAGCCAAAACGTCCGCCACTGATTGAGAGGTGCGATCCAGCTTCCCTGACTCCAGCTCCAATTTGGACGCTGAGTCCTTCAAGGCCTGAGTGACAATAGCTCCAGTCTGAACTGCAAGCCTGTCCACTGCCTGATTCATCTTTTCGTCCCTGATCGCATCCCTCTCTTCAAGCTTCTTGAGAGTGTTTCTGAGCATCTTCTTTGTGCGCTTCCTCTCATTCTTCACTGACTTGGCCGTGTCAATCATTGTGCGCTTTAGCAAGATCAGCTCCCTGTTAGCAAGGGTGTTGTAAGCTGACTTTGTCCACCTGATGTGCTTTGCCAGGGCCTTGGAGTCTTCATCTTTTTCAGCACGTAGCCTCATTACTTCCTCCTGAAGTTCAGCTAGATTTTCCGAGGTTTTCTCCTGTTTGACCTCCACTATGCTTGTAAATTCAGCACGGCCGACCCCGGTTATGACCACATCTTCATCATCAGCGGCCTCATCAGTGATTGGCTGCTTTCCCTTGTCAGCCCCTGCAGCATCAGTCCCTTCTTCAAGGTGCACTGAAGGCAGTTGTGAAGTAGTCATAGCCGCCTCCTCAGGCTCGGCTAAGCTAACTTGAACCTTAGGAACTTGTCCTTCGGAACTGAGAGTCTCCTTGAATGCCTCAACATCATCCTCTCGTGTCTCAGGGCAGGGAATCCCTTCATCGACAGATGTCTCATTGGCAGCTGAGATGTTCACAACATCCTCAGCCACTGGTCCACCCTTGGCACCAGTGTTCTTGTCACCTTCCCCCTGAGCCTGAGGCTCAGAGTCCATCTCATCAACTTCTCTAGCAGTCTCCTCCACTGCCTTTTCCACAGCTCCACCTTGAGCGTCATCATCCTCCTCATCATCCTCCTTCTCTTCAACGGGGAGAAGATCAGCCTTGCTTTTGGCCATCATCTCAGCCACGAGCTTCTTCAGGTTGTCGAAGTTCAAAAGTTGAAGCCAGCTTGTCAGCCCAAAGAATGAGCAGATCTTGGCCTCCTCCGTCTCCCAGTGCTCCCAGCCGCGAGCGTCCACTAGCATATGTTGCTCCTGCATGTTTGATTGTTTGAAGTCCAACCAAACTTTGAGCTCCACCACATATGCCAGCAATTCAGTGTATTTGTACAGCCCAGGCCAGCACTTTCCTGCCCACTCCGTGGCATTCCCCCTGAGCGTATTCTCCAGTATACCTCCCGCCATGTGCTCATCCAGCTCCTCCTCCTCTATTTCAAGGAACACATCCTCTTCTGTTGAAATAGATTTGGGATAGTCTTTGGGGTTGGGGTATGAGGGAAAATCTGAGGGGTTGGGAAGGTTTGGCTCGGCTAACTGGTCAGGCTCAAGTGTAGGTGAGGTTGATGGCACTGACTCAGTAGGGTAATTTGGCTCTGAAGGTTGGGGGAGTTGGGGAGTTTGAGGTGTGGGGTCAGGGATGGAAGGTGTTTGGGTTTCAGGATGTGGGGGTGTTTGTGTGGGTGCTGTCTCAGGCTGCAATGACTCAGCCGTCTCAACAGTCTTTCTTACCTCCTCTAAGTCAGAGGCTCCAGGAGAGCTTGACTTCTCCCTCTCACTCAACTCAGGAAGTTTCTTAGTAGGAGACTTCTTTACTCCCCTCCTAAGTCTCTTCAGGGGCCACTTTCCCTGAGCGCCCTCCTTACTGACGTCGTCATCAGTTCCCTCAGCCTCAGTCCCGGCCTTCTTGGGATCTGACTCAGTCCCTGACTTCGTGCTCTTCCCTGACAGCACGATTTTCACCCTCCTCTCCTTCTTCTCAGCCATGCCCACCTCAGGTTGCTCCACCTCTTCAGCAACAACCTTCTCAGCCTCCTTACTCCTCTCAAGGAGCTCATCCACCTTTTCAATGAGGCTGGTTGCCACTCTCTTGGCCGTCCCAGCTGGCTTTCTGGCCTGACCCTTTGCTTTCGCATTGGGATCAGTCAGCCCTAGCACTGAATAGGTGTCACTCAGTGAGGAAAACATGACCTTCTTTGAGGAAAGGTTGTCCTCAAAGTCAAAAGTGTAGTCATGGCACGCATGAGCAATCAGCATGGACAATCTTGTGCCAAATGGCAAGATGGCACTGACGGATATGTGCTTCTTCTCCTTGTCACGCGTGATCTTGTCCAATCCCGCCTGATGGAGTTGATCGAGGAAGAACTGCTCCCAGTTCGCTTCCACTCCATCAGCGATTGCTCCCATGAGCCTCAGCTTGGGCAGACTCAACTGCTCGTGAGAGCCAGTTGCTCCCATCACCATCTTGGACACCAAGTCCACCAGAGCCCTGTACTCCGGCTTCAGAGTGCTCTTGTTCTGACGGGCCCTGAACTCCGAAGACCCTGACTTGGTCCATTTCCCAAGGAATTCTCCCTCCGAGTTTTCCTTGTAAGTCCTGGGGTTGATGCCTGAGGATGGCAGCTTAAAGACTTCCCTCACCGCCTGCCTGAGATCGATGGTGACCACCTCCGAGTCGTAGAGAGGCTCTCCGTCGCTGTTCTTTTCTCCCGTCGGCTTTAGCGCAGTCACCTTTGTGAAGACTTCACCCTTCCGCAAGAACATGTTCAAATAAGCTTCCACCACTGTTCTTGGGAGCACGGAAGAGGGGCGGGTGGTGAAGTATGTTTCCAACCCGGCGTCGGAAATCCATTTAAAAACGGGTTTGATTTCCTCAACCGTTAGACAGATACCTTCCATGGAGATGACTTGCTCCATGTGTACCAGCTTCTTCTCAACAACATCGACGATCTTGTCGGTTGTCCAGTCGGAATCAAGGAATGCCATTGTTTTTGAAAAAGAGATTTTTGAAATTCTGTGTTTGAGCAAGAGAAAACTCAGTGTGCAAATTGTGCATTGTGTTTGCGTAAAAACCTCAAATGGCACTCTTGATTGATAAGACTAAGTCAGTTACTCAAACGTGGGGTTGAGATTGATCCCTGAATTCGAAAGGTTTTGAAATGAGGGGCCAGGATTAATCTCAGCTTCAATCAAACCCCATATCAGTCATATTCCGTATAAAACGGACACGTATATAAAAAAGTAACTGTAGCATTAAATGCTCCGTGCGCGTGGATTTAAATATAAAAAGGCGCGCTTTTAATGATAACGGAATGCATTTAATAAAGATTTTCAGGACGAATGACTCAGAGAGACGCTTGAGATTCACAAGAGTCAGGTTAGAACCCATACCTGTCAGGGAGACATTGTAGCACCCTGATACCTCGCTGAGTCGAGTCTGGCCTGAGTTCCCCCTAGAACCCTACACTGACTGCTCTCCCGGATCTAAGAGTCCCAATTCTACTGACAGTTCCATAAACCTTGCTTCAGCCAAGGGCTTAGTCAAGATGTCAGCTCTTTGCCTATCAGTGTGAATCTTTTCCATCCTAATATCTTTCTTTTCCACATGATCTCGAATGAAGTGGTGTCTAATATCCACATGCTTGCACCTTGTGTGAAGCACTGGGTTCTGAGTGATTGCTATTGCACTATTGTTATCACAATAGATTGGAACCTGATTAGCAAATACTTGGTAGTCCCTCAACTGTTGCCTCAACCATAGGATCTGAGCACAACAACTCCCTGCAGCCATATACTCAGCCTCAGTTGTGGATGTCGCCACTGAATTCTGCTTCTTACTAAACCACGAGATCAACTTACTTCCCAAAAACTGACATGTCCCTGAGGTTGATTTCCTATCAATCCTACAACCTCCATAATCTGCATCTGAATACCCTGTCAGTTCAAGGTTGTCATCTGAAGGATACCATAGTCCCATATTAACTGTCCTTTTCAAATACTTAAGTATCCTCTTAGCAGCCTCCAAATGACTTCTCTTGGGATCAGACTGATACCTAGCACACACACCAACTGCAAACGTAATGTCAGGCCTACTTGCAGTCAGGTACAGTAAAGAACCTATCAGCCCACGATACTCAGTCTGATTCACTGAAGTCCCTTCAGTGTCAGGATCCATCTTCCAATTTGTGTTCATTGGGATCCTGGCTGGATTGCTGTTCTGAACACCAAACTTATGAATCAAGTCTCTTGTATACTTGGCCTGATTAATAAATATACCTTGATCAGTCTGCTTGACCTGCAATCCTAAGAAGAAGTTCATCTCTCCCATCATTGACATCTCAAATTTACCAGTCATCAGTTTAGAGAATTTCTCACATAACTGATGATTTGGTGATCCAAATATTATGTCATCCACATAAATTTGGACCAAGAGAATGTCATCACCTTCAGTGATCCTGAACAATGTCCTATTCACTGTTCCCTTCTTGAACCCATGATCAGTCAGAAATTGAGAGAGGGTATCATACCAAGCTCTTGGTGCTTGCTTAAGTCCATAGAGTGCTTTCTTCAAATGGTATACTCTATCTCCAACCTCAAACCCGGGAGGTTGTTCAACATATACCTCTTCATTGAGTACACCATTCAAGAATGCACTCTTGACATCCATTTGATACACCTTGAACTTCTTATATGTCGCATAGGCAAGGAACAACCTGATAGCTTCCAATCTAGCCACTGGAGCAAAAGTCTCATCATAGTCTATTCCTTCAGACTGACAATACCCTTTTGCAACCAGTCTAGCCTTGTTCCTTACCACAACACCATTCTCATCCTTCTTGTTCTTAAAGACCCACTTGGTACCAATCACACCTTGATGCCTAGGTCTATCTACCAGTTCCCAAGCCTGATTCCTTGTGAACTGATTCAACTCCTCTTGCATGGCAATGATCCAGTTCGAGTCAGTGAGAGCTTCTTCAATGTTCTGAGGCTCTTGCTCAGAGAGAAAGCAACAGAACAGTGCACTCTCACCATGAAACCGTCTGGTCCTGACTCCCTCAGTTGGATCACCAATAATTTGATCAAAGGGATGATCTTCTAACCATGTTCTTTTGCCAGGAGTTGTTCCTGAAGTACCTGCAATGTTAGTGTCTACAGGCTCATAAAATTCAGGAAATTGAACAGAAGGGTATGATCCTGTGTCTATACCAAAGGGATTAACAAGCTCAATGTCAGGGACATTGATTCCCCCTTGATGAGGTGACTCAGGAGCCGTCTCAGCTGCAACAGCATCTTCATAGACGGTACTTACCTCAGGTTGAGCCTGTTCCTCGGTCTGAGGCTCAACAATCCCTGATGTGCTGGGTTTAGGAGTGGCACTTGGTTCATCATCCTGATCGTCATCATCATCCCATCTGGGGATTGGCACAGTCTTGATCTTGGGATCAGGTTGATTCTTCAAGCTCAGCCTTGTCACACTCCTCGTGACCTCCTCAGTGTCAGGATTCAACACCTTTGCCCTAGACTCATTAGCAGATTCATCAAAGACAACATGAGGTGATTCTTCCACAACAAGGGTCCTACAATTGTAAACCCTGAAGGCTTTGCTAATTTCAGAATATCCCAAGAATATTCCTTCATCAGATTTGCTATCAAAGGCTTTCAACTGGGTCTTCCCATTGTTGAGGATGAAGCACTTACAACCAAACACATGAAAGTAAGAAATACGAGGTTTTCTTTTGTTCCATGTCTCATATGGGGTCTGAGCATGTTGCTTGTTCAGCATGGATCTGTTCTGAGTGTAGCATGCAGTGTTGATTGCCTCAGCCCAAAACTTCTTGGGCAATCCTGACTCAGCCAGCATGGTCCTTGCAGCTTCCTTCAGTGTCTGATTCCTCCTTTCAGCGACACCATTCTGTTGTGGGGTTCTAGCTGCAGAAGTCTCATGAGCTATACCAAGTTCATTACAAAAGTCAGAAATATATGAATTTATAAATTCAGTGCCCTTGTCAGATCTGATCTTAGTAATGGACTGATTTTTCTCATTGCTGAGTCTTCTGAGCAACTCTGGAAGCTTCACCTGTGTTTCCTTCTTATTTAACAAGAAAATAACCCAAGTATATCTAGAATAATCATCAATAACCACAAGGGTATATTTTCTACCATTCATACTCACAGGTGTTATGGGACCAAATAGATCCATGTGCAAGAGCTGAAGTATCCTGTCAGTGGAGTAGGAAGCCTTTTCTTTGAATGACGCTCTGACCTGCTTCCCTTCCTGACAAGCTTTGCACACGTGATCTTTGCTAAAAACTTCATTAGGTAGACCATCAACAAGTGACTGTCTAGAAATTTTGTTAAGAATCTTGAAGTTCAGGTGGCTTAATCTTTTATGCCATAACCAACTGAGCTCTAGAGAGCTTTTAGCAACAAGACAAGTATTAGGAATAGTGCTGCTCCAATCAGCGAGATAAACGTTACCTTTCCTTATACCTGATAGAAGCACTTGTGTTGATTTGTCCTTGACTGAACATTTATTCGATGAGAACTCAACACAGAACCCTTTGTCACAGAATTGACTTACTGACAGCAGGTTATGCTTCAGTCCTTCCACAAAGGACACATTTTCCACTCTGACTGTACCTATAATTAGAACACCAAAACCCTTAGTAACACCTTTTGAGTTATCACCAAAGGTTACCTGTGGACCATCTTTAGCCTGATATTCTTGGAGAAGACTCTTCATTCCAGTCATGTGCCTTGAGCAACCACTGTCTAGGTACCAAACAGCTTTGATTGAGTCTTCTCTCCTCTTGTTGTGATCCACAGCCTCCTGTAAGCAAATCAGGCTTTAGGTACCCATTGGGTGTTGGGTCCTATTGTGTCAGCTGTACCTTTCGGGATCCAGACTTGCTTCACAACCCTGATTGCCTCAGAGTGGTGAATCTGTCTCCCTGAAACATCGACATACACAACTTTCTTCTTCTTAGCCTGAGAGGAAGATGGTGTATGGGTGCTAGACTTAGGCTTCGCAGGAGCCTGAGTGGGTGCCTTTTGGGCTGGCTTCCTGTTCTTCCTAGGTCTGGGTGCAGCAGGTCTTGGGCCTTGTTCTTGATAAGGACCCTGATTTCTATTCCCCCTAGGCAAGTGAGGGAAAGGAAAACAGTTAAAGGCCTCAGGATGCCAAAACCACGGGGGTGTCATCATGTTTGGCCTTCCCTGTTGGTATTGCCAAGCATGATGGTACCCTCGCTGACCAGTCTGAGGGCTCTTGGCCTGAGTCTTCCTCTGCTTTCGCTGAGGTTTTCCCTGGCCTGAGCTCTCAGGGGCTTCCGTAGGTTGCTTTGCCTTTCCCTTGGGTTTTGGCTTAGCTACCTTAGGAGCAACCCTGACTGTGTCAACGGTTTCCTTGCCCTTATCAGTTTGACGGGCCTGGAGCACAACCTTAGGTGTACTCTGGCCTGTCTGAACAAATACTCTCTCAGTGTTGCTCCCTGAAGCAACATGAGACTGACCTTGTGAGGATTTCTCAGGAACATATCCAAGTCCCTTTTTCTTGTTCCCAAGTATCTGGTTGCTATTTATTTCCTCTCTAGCCACTGAGGATTTATTCATTGCTGCAACCTTTTTCTTGAGAGAGTCCTCACTCTTTTTCAGGATTTCATGTCTGGTAAAGAGGTCATCAAACTTACTCTTAAGTGCTTTCAGCTCTTCCTTCCTGACCAGCTCTTCCTCAGCCAGTTCCTTCAGAATTTTCTCTCTTGGAAGACGCTCAGAATTGATCATATCAATTTCCTGAGTTAGTCTCACAATCTGAGCTGATTCTTTGAGATCAGACTGAGTGAGTTGTTCATTCAGGTTTTGAACTTCAGTACTCAATTTCTTGTTCTCCTCTACCAAGAAGACATTAGTTTCCTGCAGTCTGGAGAAATCAACCATCAATTGATCAAGACAGATCTGAAGGTTCATTTCTCTAACTGACTCTGAGCTGAGCTCAGGATTTTGACCAGTGTAAGAACCACAAACAGAATTTGATGTTACCTCAGGCTCATCCCTAGCCATTAGGCAGACATCATCGTACTCATCATCCGAGAAGAGTTCAGGTGACCTTTCAGTGGGGCCATCAGAGTCTGTTGCATCCTCAGCCACCATAGCCCTCCGATCAGCAGATCTTAGATCCCTCGTGGCTCTCCTTTCCTCTCTCTCCCTAGCACTCAGCTCCGGGCAATCGTACTGATAGTGACCAATCTTGTTACAGTTGTAACATGCTACCTGCTCACTTATTCTTTCTTTTCTTGGTTCAGGGTTCCTCCTTGAGTCAGGTTCCCTGGTTCTCGGTGAGCTTTCAGCCTTGGTTGGATATCTATCATCGCGAGTACGTCTCTGTTCGTCTCTTCTTTCAGGTTTTGGTTCAGAATATCTCCTTTCTTCACCATGTTCTCTCCTCTGGTCAGTGTTTCTTCGCTCCTCATATCTCCTCGAGCTTTGGTGGGTTCCTTCAGGTTTCCTGTCACGTGAGTCCTGATAAAACTTTTTATAACGACCAAACCTGGAATTGAGCTTGTCAAATCGTCTGGCCATCAGGCTGTACTCCTCAGCGAGTTCTTCCCTGCTCATCTCCATCAGTGACTTTGATGAAGAATTTGATGAGGGCTCAACAGGTTCAGACCTGGCCTTGAACGCCACACTTTTCTCAGGAGTTTTCTCCTTCCCTTCCTCTTCTGACTGAACTTTCTTCTTTCTTTTGTTAAGATCAAATTCAAGCGCTTTTAGCTCTGAAAAAAGTAAAGCAGAAGTTATATTACTCATATCCTGAGTGTTCTTAAGCATAATTACACTGTTGTCCCATCTCTCAGGAAGGGCATTCAGGATTTTTGAAGCAACATCTCTCCTTGGGACATCCTTGTCCAACATCACCAACTCATTCATCAACTTGATGAATCTAGACTCCATCTGATCTATGCTCTCATCAGGCAGCATCTCGAACGCTTCGAATTTCTGAATGGCAATATTCCTCTTGTTCTCCTTTATCTTTTCTGACCCTTCGCACATCCTAGTCAGCTCATCCCAAACCTCCTTTGCCGTCTTTAGGTTCATCAGCCTGGCTGACTCCTCGAAAGGCATCATATGCAAGATGATGTTTCTGGCGACGTTGTCAAGCCCCACCATCTTGATTTCATCGTTGGTCATGTCTTTCCTCTCCTTAGGAACCTGCACGCCAATCGCAAGATCATCGTATCCCAGTCCTCTGACGTTAGGAATAGTGATCTTGATCGGTCCTTCCCTGAGTACACGCGGCATCTGGTCATGGATGGCATCTAGATGTGCCTCTAATCTGAACTTCCAATAGACAAAGTTAGATACAGAGAATTCAGGTAACGAAGCTTCAAGTCTCCTCGAAGTCATGATGATGATGCAAGTTTTATGAAAGACAAACTCAGATCTGTTCAGTGACCACCAACAGTTTCTCCTCTGAAACTATTAGTATTCAAAGTCAGTGGTCTTTTCGAACCACTGCTCTGATACCACTTGTTGGTCCCGGTACAAGACTGAGTCCCCTTCACTCAGAGTGGTAAAGAACCCGGAGCTGATAATACACCCACTGACTACACTTGGTGCGGGTCAGTTGGCTAACTATCAGTTCAAGTTCAGTGCGGAAATGTTTGAGCCCTGATAGTTTAAAGTCTTGTTTAGTTTGCTTTCTGAAAACTTGTTTTACTCAAATCTGAGAAGTGTTTAGTAGGGCAGTGTTCTTTTGAGGATCAGGTTGATTGATTCAGACCTGATAAACTTGAATGCAATGAATGAACAGGTAATATGGCAAGTATGCACAATGTCAAAGCAGTAAGAACACAAGAAGTTTAACGTGGTACAGAGTCACAAGCTCCTACGTCCACGACCTGACTTAACAGGAAATCCACTCAAGGGATTCTTGTTTTTAACGTGCCAAGGTGCACCAAGATCATGTTGGGAAAATAGGGGTGCCCGGAATCTATTCGGGATGAATTTTAAATACGAATTTAAATACAATTATTACTATCATGAATTAATCCTAATTAATTCAAATAATAATTCCAACAACTAATTATCATCATGCATGCTAAATTAATTTCACATATTTAACTAGGCGGAATTAAACAAGTAAATATGCGATTAACGTACCTCTCGTAGTAATGGCCTTTGGATATACGGGACACTCGTAATCACGTTCTATCAACCCAAAGCCTTCTCAAGTATTTCCCTTTTCACCTCACTTGATCGCCGGTGGGAGACGTTTTCAAGCAATTTAATAACTAAGGAAAAAGAAAAATATCTATGCTTCTTGATTTTTCCAACACATGGAATTATGTACTTGGGGATGAAAATATCACCCCCTATTTATAAGCATAGTGGCCGAAAATTATGATGCATATGGGCCTTGGAGAAAATCTTTTCTTAATCTCTAAGAAATCTTGAATATATCTCATATATTCTTTTCTCCAAAATAAAATATTCCACAAAAATCTCACTTAGCTTATAAGGTTGTTATTTTCGAAAAATATGAGGATAAAATCCAAGATTTGGATCTTCTTGAATATATGAGATATTCTTGTATTCCTAGAATACATATCTTCCATAATATCTTTTCAAGAAAATCAACAAAATCTAATTTCTCCTACACATGCATTTTTTCGAAAATATCATGAAAAATCAGCATAATATTTTCTTTTTATTTTAATCACCTTATCATTATTGGGCTACTTAATTGGGCTACTTGAGGGGCCTTAAGGAGAATTAAGATTGGACCTCCTAATGGACTTCTGAATTTCAATATTGAGCCCCAATATAATTCAGCCCATTAATATTAATTATTACCACTAATAAATTAATATTGCACTATCCATCTTAATCCATATTACGATAATATGGGCTCCCGGTTATTATTTCCCGCGTTTAAGATTATCAAGTCCATTAATTAATTAAGCTTCTGAATAGCTCTAAATTAATTAACATCTTTCACCTTGGAGTAAAGACAGCTCAACATTATTATTCGTACCGAAGAAACTAATTCTTCACTTGCAAGATTTGGTACAATAAAACTTCTGAGCCCACCAAGGGGACTAATCACACGAGCCGTACTCGCACGCGTTTCTCCGTATTAAATCTTAGCAACCGTCGTATGATTAATATTACTGCCCAAGACACAAAGTTCGAAGTCACAATGATTCTCACCCAACATGAATCAAAGCAGTAACTACTAAGCACACACGGTCCTATTTAAGTGACGGAGATTAAGAAATCAACAACCACTGAGGTCTAATTCTTCACCTTTCAGAACAGAAGAATTTATCCTCGCTGTAGGACCTCTTCAACACATACTAAATGTGCTAGTGCAATCTCTTGGTCAAGACAGACCAATCTGAGCCTTACACATCGATCTTTCACGGCGGATTGTTCAATTCCACCTGGGTCGTGAATTGTACGTTTAGTTACAAGTAAACTGTTAATGTTGTCTTCCGTGATCGGGTATCACCACATTAACTACAATGTAACACGTACTATATATTGAACGGTTTGCAATAGAAATTCAACATTCAATTATATCTAAAGCAAATGTGATAAAAGAATTATTCTCATAAATCGAGTGTTTGATACACGAGTTATACAAAGTAAAAGCATACTTTCACGTATAACTCCAACAATCTCCCACTTATACTTAAAGTCTGCTTTTAGTATACATCACGCATGTCTTAGTGTAGTAGCTCTACGTGACATCATATGTCAACCTACACTAACCTAGTAATTCCTCCCACTTATACTTAAAGCAGATTGGCAATCGTCTTGACTCCAATTCCATCCACATGTCTCTCGAATGTACTCAGAGGCAGACCCTTTGTGAATGGATTTACTAGGTTGTCCCCGACGCATATCTTTGCCACCTCTTTATCTCCTCTCTTAACGATTTCTCGTATAAGATGGTGTTTTCTTTCAATGTGTTTGCTGGCCTTGTGGGCTCTCGGTTCCCTTGAATTTGCAACTGCCCTGGCATTGTCACAAAAGACAGTTATCTTGTCGGGCAAATTCGGAACAACGTCCAAGTCCACTAAGAAGTACTTGAGCCAAACCGCTTCTTTCGCTACTTCACAAGCAACTACTTATTCGGCTTCCATGGTCGAATCTGCGATGCATTTCTGCAAATCGCTTCTCCATGTCATGGCTCCTTCTCCCATGCAAAACACACTACCCGAGGTAGGTATTTTGGAGTCTATGTCTGATTGGAAATTTGAGTCTGTGTACCCCATGGGAATTAGATTGTCTGATTGTTAAATCAGCATTCCATACCAAGTTCTTTTCAGAAACTAAAGAACGCATTTAATTGCAATCTAATGTGCTTTCCCGGGGTTACTTTGATATCTTGCCATCATGCCCACGGCAAAGCAGATATCCGGTCTCGTACACAACGTTGTATACATAAGACTTCCTACGTCCGAAACGTACGGAACGTCTTTCATGTCATCTATCTCCACTTGTGTCTTAAGGCATATTTCTTTGGATAGATGGATTCCGTGTCTACAAGGTACAAAACCTTTCTTGGAATCTTGCGCGTTGATATGCTTCAAAACAGTGGCTTTGTATGAAACTTGCGATAAGCCCAACATTTTCCTCTTGCGATCTCGAGTGAACTTGATCCCAAGGATGTGACCGGCTTTTCCCTAAGTCCTTCATATCAAACTGATTTGATAGCCATACCCTTACGTCTGACAATACCTTTACATTGTTTCCAATGAGCAGAATACCGTCTACGTATAATACTAAGAATACCACCGCAGTTCCGTCACACCTTTTATACACACAACTTTCGAACTTGTTTTGATCACAAACCCATAAGACTTAATAACTTGATCAAAACACTGGTTCCAAGTACGCGACGCTTGCTTAAGTCCATAAAATGGATCTCTTAAGCTTGCATACGAGGTGCTCTTGGCCTTTTTCAACGAAACCTTTGGGCTGTTGCATATAGATCCCATCAAGACTTCCGTTAAGGAAAGCTGTCTTGACATCCATTTGCCAGATCTCGTAATCTAAGTGCGCAGCGATCGACAAGAGAATACGGATGGACTTAAGCATAGCTACAGGCCACAGGCCACAAGCCTTGCTTTGAAGGTCTCTACCCTTCCGTCCGGTCCTCTTTTCCTCTTGTACACCCACTTGCATCCAATAGGTTCTACCCCATTAGGTGGATCAACCAACTCCCACACTTGATTATAATCCATCGAACCCACCTCGGTTTCCATTGCGGTTTGCCACACTTCCGTGTCTTTGTCTTGGATTGCCTCGTCGTACGTTCATGGGTCTGATTCATCGCCGGGAATCAAATCCGAAGATTCTCCAATTCCCATGAATCTCTCGGGTTGCCTTGCAATCCTCCCACTACGACGGGGTTCCGGTTGTGAAGGTATGACGTGTGGTATATCATCTTGTATACTTGGTATAGGAGTTTGCCCTCTTTACTCGTCTAAGGTAATCTCACTTCTGGGCTTTCTTTTGTTCATATAGTCTTTCTCCAAGAATTTAAAGTGCGAACTAATCACGGTCTTTTAATCCTTGAGACTATAGAACATACACCCTTTCGTTCCCATGGGATATCCTATAAACAACCTTAATTCCGAACATGGATCCAATTTACCGGCTTCCTTGTCTAGCACGTATGTCGGACAACCCCAAATCTGCAAGTGTCTTAGACTGGGCTTGCGCCCCGGTCCACAATTCCATTGGGGTTTTAGGAACCGATTTGGATGGCACCAAGTTTAGAATGTAAGTCATTGTTTCCAAGGCGTTACCCCAAAACGACTTGGGTAAATCCGAATAACTCATCATGGATCTGACTATTTCTAAAAGAGTCTGGCTCCTTCATTCCACCACACCGTTCTATTAAGGGGTTCCCGATGTGGTCAACAGGGATACAATCCCTTCTTCCGATAGGTAGTTCAAGAATTCATTGCTAAGGTATTCGCCTCCACGAACAACTCGTAGAGACTTGATACTTCTTTCCCTATGCATCATAAGGTAGATGTATCCGTATCTTGAGTAATCATCAAATTACTCATACCTCTTCTTGCTATGATCGTCATTGAACCACACATATCGGTATGAACGAGTTCTAACACTTCCGTAGTTCTATTCCCCTTGGCTCCAAATGCCCTCTTGGTCATTTTACCCTCTAAACAGGATTCACAAGTTGGAAACGGTTCGACTTGGAATGATTCCAAGGATCCGTCTTTCACCAATCTCTCTATCCACTTTAGATTAATATGACCTAGTCTAAGATGCCATAGAAGTGTTTCATTCATCTCCGAAGAACGCTTTCTTTTACTCGAAATAATCGATGTGTTATTAGATTCAATTTTGTGAGTGGTGTGCCCAAGTAGTGGTATAAAGATCATCCATTAAAGTTCCGGAACGGATAAACTCATCGTTTCAAGCAATAATAACATCCTTATTACAAGAAACTGAGTATCTATTCAAACAGTTTAGAAACTGAAGGTTGAGTTCTTTCTAAACTAGGAACATGAGGAATGTCTCTCAAGACCATAACTCTATCTTCACAAGATAGGCGCACTTCTCCCACTGCTTCAACTGCCACTCTCGTAGCATTGCCCGATGTGATGGGGATCTCACTTCCGTTAAGTCGTCGGGTTAGCTTAAACCCATGAAACAAATGTGATCAGTAGCTCTCGTATCCACTATCCACGAATAGACAGCATACGCCACTTCACAAGTTTCGACGACTAAGGTGTGTGAATTACCTAACTTTCCTAGCCTCTTAGGCTTGGAACAGGCAGACCTCCATTGTCCTCTCTCACCGCAACTAAAACACTTCCCCTTCGACGCTTGCCTTTGCATTTGCCTTTCGCAACAATTGGATTTGCTTGGATCCGGCCTTTGGTTCTCTTCCTCTTTTCCCTCCCTTGGGACCAAAAAAGGTAGACGAACCATTAGCCACCATAACACTAGACTGGTGCTCCATTATCACCTCCACCGAAACTAAAGCTTGCAAGAGCTCGGGCAAACGACTTGTCCGTTCATTCATCTGACAGTTCAGATGAAACTACTCAAAGCTTCTCGGTAGGGAATGGTATATGAAATCAATCAAAATCCGCACCAAGTACTTCCAACTTGTTAAGGTATGCCATTATCTCGAGAACGTGCTCCCTCACGGGCGTTCCTTCCACCATTTCCAACTTGACTGAGTCATGTTTGGTGAACTGATTAGTCATGGGATTCTGATGTGAAAACATCTCTTCAAGGCGTTTCATGATTTCAACAGCGGATACAATGTCTTCATGAACGCGCCTCAAATCCTCAGACAGAAATGTCAAGATGATGCACTTCATTCATTGTCACGCTTCCGATCATAAACTGCCTCTTCCCATTGCTTGACTTATCATTAGGCTTGCCGGGTATATTAACATAAATAACCCAATTGTGTTTTCGTGCAGTAAGGACAAAAAAAATATTTCCAATCGATATAATTCTCTCCAAAAAGTTTATTAACTTTAAGTATATTAAACAGTGGATTAAAAGGTTACGACATGATGAAATGAGAATAAAACATACATTCATATCAATATCTAGAAAAATATGAAATTATCACATAATTCGATCACATCAATTATATTGAAACCTTAAAACAATATAATCATGCATCAGCCAACATCTCGAAACAATTTAAATGCGCCACGAGGGGTGGTCTATACATTTAAATACATTCAAGCGGATCACAAACTTAAAAGTTACAAATCCTAAATTCATAATTAATAGTTGGCTCCCACTTTGACCACATAGAAATTGACAGGGACTCCGAGGGGAGTAAGTTAATATCAATTTCCTATGCCTAAGTAATAACCATAATTAAATACAGGATTATTATTTCGCTTTGAGCAAGCCACTCGTGGTGAGGGTCAATACCGCCACTAGTAATAATCCACAATCATCCTTTCGGAATTTATTCATGTGAAATCCGTTCTTTTGGCCGATCCGAGGGGGAAATGTATTCCAAAAGAACTTCACAAATAAATAAATTATGGAGGCCAAAATAATCCAATTTTAATATCCGGAATAAAATTACGATTATAAAAACATACTTAGTAATTTTCGAAAGTAAGGTTTTTCTTGGACAATTAAATTCATGCAAACACATATTAACAAATAATAATAAGTGCACGAAATAAAACATCCATCAAAACAAAATTAAACACATTGGAGCACTCGAATCCAATTGTCACGGTTTAATTTCTTCACGTCTTGATGCGAAAAAATCGTCCTTGTTGCTTTCCGACGTTCGTCTCGACGTGCTCCCACTCGAACAGCAACACTTCTTCAAAAACAGCATCGTTTGGGGTTTGGGACGACGTTTAAAATCACACGGAAAAAAAACACGAACCGAAAAAATTCCACGGCCTGAGATACAGCGCGCGTCGGCCCACGAAGTGGGCCCGCGCGCTTCCCGGCCCGAGAAGCGCTGGAAAGGCGCCCGAGGCGCGCTGAAGCGCAGCCCCGAGGCGCATCCGAGGCGCTGCACGGAGGCGCGCCGAGGCGCGCCCGAGGCGCCCCGAGGCGCTGCAGTGTGCTGCCGAGGCGCGCGCGCGCCGTGCGCGCGGCGCCGTGCGTCCGTTGCGCACGGTGTGCGCCGTGCACCCCCGTGCGCCGTTTTTTTCGCCGTTCGTCCTCGTTTTCTTCACCCCTTCCATGATTTTACCTCCATACACGCGCCACGCATGTATGCGTCGTCCGGGTACGCCGTTTTTAATTCTTCGTTCTTCGTCACGATCCGGTTACAATTTATTTTTACAAAAAAAATAAATACTAGATCTAGACTAGTCTATTACAATGATCGAATCAAAATAAAAACAACTAATCTACTCGTGGATTTTCTCACGAGAAAAACGAATTCGAACGAATCGAATTAAAAACCAAATTAATTCACACGCATGAAATTAACAACATTAAAAACCATGACAATTGGATACCTGCAAAAAAGATCTAACAATTCTACTATCCAATTTCAATTTTAATGTTCAACAATTTAAATTCCAATTTAAAATTCAGAGCCCAAAACCGTGGCTCTGATACCAGTTGTTGGGAAAATAGGGGTGCCCGGAAACTATTCGGGATGAATTTTAAATACGAATTTAAATACAATTATTACTATCATGAATTAATCCTAATTAATTCAAATAATAATTCCAACAACTAATTATCATCATGCATGCTAAATTAATTTCACATATTTAACTAGGCGGAATTAAACAAGTAAATATGCGATTAACGTACCTCTCGTAGTAATGGCCTTTGGATATACGGGACACTCGTAATCACGTTCTATCAACCCAAAGCCTTCTCAAGTATTTCCCTTTTCACCTCACTTGATCGCCGGTGGGAGACGCTTTCAAGCAATTTAATAACTAAGGAAAAAGAAAAATATCTATGCTTCTTGATTTTTCCAACACATGGAATTATGTACTTGGGGATGAAAATATCACCCCCTATTTATAAGCATAGTGGCCGAAAATTATGATGAATATGGGCCTTGGAGAAAATCTTTTCTTAATCTCTAAGAAATCTTGAATATATCTCATATATTCTTTTCTCCAAAATAAAATATTCCACAAAAATCTCACTTAGCTTATAAGGTTGTTATTTTCGAAAAATATGAGGATAAAATCCAAGATTTGGATCTTCTTGAATATATGAGATATTCTTGTATTCCTAGAATACATATCTTCCATAATATCTTTTCAAGAAAATCAACAAAATCTAATTTCTCCTACACATGCATTTTTTCGAAAATATCATGAAAAATCAGCATAATATTTTCTTTTTATTTTAATCACCTTATCATTATTGGGCTACTTAATTGGGCTACTTGAGGGGCCTTAAGGAGAATTAAGATTGGACCTCCTAATGGACTTCTGAATTTCAATATTGAGCCCCAATATAATTCAGTCCATTAATATTAATTATTACCACTAATAAATTAATATTGCACTATCCATCTTAATCCATATTACGATAATATGGGCTCCCGGTTATTATTTCCCGCGTTTAAGATTATCAAGTCCATTAATTAATTAAGCTTCTGAATAGCTCTAAATTAATTAACATCTTTCACCTTGGAGTAAAGACAGCTCAACATTATTATTCGTACCGAAGAAACTAATTCTTCACTTGCAAGATTTGGTACAATAAAACTTCTGAGCCCACCAAGGGAACTAATCACACGAGCCGTACTCGCACGCGTTTCTCCGTATTAAATCTTAGCAACCGTCGTATGATTAATATTACTGCCCAAGACACAAAGTTCGAAGTCACAATGATTCTCACCCAACATGAATCAAAGCAGTAACTACTAAGCACACACGGTCCTATTTAAGTGACGGAGATTAAGAAATCAACAACCACTGAGGTCTAATTCTTCACCTTTCAGAACAGAAGAATTTATCCTCGCTGTAGGACCTCTTCAACACATACTAAATGTGCTAGTGCAATCTCTTGGTCAAGACAGACCAATCTGAGCCTTACACATCGATCTTTCACGGCGGATTGTTCAATTCCACCTGGGTCGTGAATTGTACGTTTAGTTACAAGTAAACTGTTAATGTTGTCTTCCGTGATCGGGTATCACCACATTAACTACAATGTAACACGTACTATATATTGAACGGTTTGCAATAGAAATTCAACATTCAATTATATCTAAAGCAAATGTGATAAAAGAATTATTCTCATAAATCGAGTGTTTGATACACGAGTTATACAAAGTAAAAGCATACTTTCACGTATAACTCCAACAGATCAGTTACCTCACTGATCTATACAAACTCCTCTTACTGTCACACTAACTGACTTACTCCCAACAAGCCTAACTTAGGGTTTTGGTTTCAGTTTGGATTCCAACTAAGTTGAGATTATCCTTACAAGGCAAAGCTATGCTAAGGATTGGATAATCTCTCTAAGCTTAAGATAATTCTAATTAGCTCTTGGAATACAGAATAACTCTCAGTTGCTAAGAAACACTTGGGAAATTTAGAAGGTTTTGAGTGCTTCTCTTAAAGGCTGAATGCTTTGATTGCTTGAGAGTTTGAGTAATTTCTGGCTTGGAAATTTCCCGTCACCTTGAATGGGTTCAAGGCCTTCTGTATTTATAGGTGGTTTGAAAAACTATCCGTTGGAGAGATAGCCTTCTAGCCATCTATGTAGAGGGGTTTCAAACGGACATATCTCTATGCAGCAGCCGCCCTTGCATGGATTTGGTATTTGCATTAAATGCACATTAAATGTTTGCCCGTTGAATATGCAGTCTGAATTCAGTCTTCATGTCAGGTTCCGTACGTGCGTGTCCTTCTCGGATTGGTCCACGTCATCAGGTTGGTGAGAATGTCAGAACTTATTCCTGAGCTTCAGGCTTGTCTTATTAAGTTCATTTTGTCTTGAGCTCACCGGTCTTGTCCTGACGCTGAAATTCCTTTTGCATTGCTTGGCTCTACTCCAAGTCTTCCCATTAACTCAGTGACAACCTGTTCCCTTCAGGACTGAGTTAGTAATGACCTCAGGGTCATACTCTTCATCACTGACACTTACTCAGCCAGCTTAGAAGACTGCCATAAGTTCAGGATGGTGCTCTTCGTCTTCAGGCTCTGAGTCTTGATTGTCTCCAGTGAGTTCTCCTCTCACTGAGTACCTGTGAAGTGTAAAATGACTAAGTACTAATCCTAACCAAGACTAGCCTGACAAAGACAGATTAAGGCAATCATCTTTTCAGGGGCTTTGGGATCTTAATCAAAACTGACAATGTCCCAACATTAGGGTTTCATTAATTAAGCACAATCTATTAACTTGTTAGTGGATTAGTGAAGTCGAGTGTTAGGGTAAAGTATTAGGGTTTAGAATCTTGAGCTTTCACCTTGCATTCTTTTACTTAGGTTATTTCTTGCACGTCACAATAATTTTGATTATGTACCTGCTCCGTTAGTATACGTAGGGATTCATATCCTGAGCATCACCATCTCTTACTTGAACACAAACTTTAGTTAAATCGTCTTCTTTAGTATTTTAGTTTAATTAGTTTATTTTAGTTTCAATTAATCTTTCAAAAAAATCCAAAACATTTCACTCATATTAACTACGACGCGTAGATCTTCAAGGATCTATTTTTGCATACACTTCATCCCTTGGGTTCGATATACTTGGTCATTATACTTACTCACACTACAGTGAACTCGTACGCTTGCGAGGAATCTACTAGTAGGAGTTAGTATTTTCGCTTCAAGTCACCCACATTATCCTTACCCATACCCACCATATCTGTATCCACCGTACTACCCTCGACACCCTACTTATAACCAATCTCTTATTCCGCAAGTACCTCTACCACCAGTTTATCCTCAGCAATTTTCTCAGAATGCTGATCCTGGTATGGCAATCCGAGGAAGGTTTGTGATGCAGCCTCAACAGTACTATGATGGTGTAGCAATGCCACTAGTGGAAAAGAACAATTTTTCTATCTCCCCAGGGATCCTAAAGATGCTAGTCGAGAATCAATTCAAGGGGAAGGTCGGAAAGGATAATCCTCATACTCACTTGAGGAGTTTTTTATGATTGCCTCAACTTTCAACCATAATAGCATGTCTGAAGATGCCAAGAGGCTCAGGTTGTTCCAGTTCTCTTTAACTGAAATCGTGAAGGAGTGGTATGATAACACGCTCCCACGGGGAGGTGTAACCACATGGGCCGAGCTCGAGCATCTGTTCCTCTAGCGATTCTATCCTCCGTCTAGAACAATCAAAGCAAGGCTAGAGATCTCATCTTTCAAGCAGAAGCCAGGAGAGGAATTACGTCAGGCTTGGGAGAGATACTCTAATATGCTAATTGATTGCCCGCAGCATGGGTACAACGATGGTGATCTAATAACTTATTTCTACTGTGGAGCCAGCAAGTCAGCTCAGGACCAACTCGATGCATGTGCTAGTGGAGCATTCCTGAATTGTGGTGCAGCTCAGTGTAGAGAGATTGTTGATAACATTGTCAAGAATGCGGGGCAATGTAATGAGGCGCAAAAGTTTCAACGAGCTTATCAGATGGAGGAGAGTGAGGGTACTCGAAAGTTATTGATGGCAATGATGGAGAAGATCAACAATCTAGAGATTGGACAAAATCTGAGTGGAGGGAATACTGGAATGAGTGAGAAAGTGGACCAACCAGCAAGCCAGCATGAGGAGGCCAGCTATATGGGGAGGCCTAATTACAATCAAGGTGGATACCAGCAAGGTGGCAACCAGCAGTGAAGACCTCTCTACGGTCAACTATTTGTACCACCGGGTCCACAACTTCCTCAAAATCAGTGGAGAAATAACCAAGGTTATCAAGGAGGCCAACAACCCCCTCAAAACCAATGGAGGAAGAACGAGAATTTTTCTTATGTCAATCCTAAGGCAGAAATCACTATACCTCCCATGGTAGATCCAGGTTCAAAACCCCCAGGTGGGGAAGGCGGTGCTTCCACCGAAGAGATGTTACGTGCTATTCTCCAAAAGGTAGAAGAATGTAGTAAGAGGTTGTCCTCATTGGAGTATAATGTTAAGGAGTTGAACAAGAAGGGTGATCAGAGAGATTAAGAACTCCAAAGGAGAGGCATGGATCTAAATAGAGCTCAACAAGAGAACAATAGGAGGTTCACTTCTATAAAGTACCAGATTAGCTATATTGCAAAGTAGCAAATGAGAGAGCCGAGTAAATATCCATCTATGCCCGAGACAAACCCGAAAGAGCAATTGAAGGCGATCGAGTTAAGAAATAGGACTAAATATGATGGACCTCAAATGCCTGCTGATCTTGAGGAGGTACATAAGGAGATTGAGATAGAGGGACAAGAACATAAGAAAGATAGAGGTGAGACAATTGAGGTAGAAGTTGAGAAGGAGGTTGAGATAGAAGATGCCCAGAAAGGTAAAGACAAGGAGGAAGAGATTGAGGAGATTGAGAGAGTTCAAAAGTGGAAAAAGGCAAGAGAAGCAAGGAAGAACGTAAAAAAGACCGAGCGAGACGAATGGAGGGTACCCAAATCTGTGATACCGGTCCCATATCCACAGCGATTCATGAAGAAGAAATTAGATGAAAAATTTACTAAGTTTCTTGATGTCTTTAAGAAATTGCATATTAACATTCCTTTTTATGATGCTTTGGAACAGATGCCTAATTATGCCAAGTTCCTGAAGGACTTGATAGCTAAAAGGTGGAGAGTAGATGGGCCCGAGCTTGTGCATTTGAACCATGAGGTAAAAGCCATGGTGCACAAGGTGCTTCCTCCCAAGTTTAAGGATCCCAGAAGCTTTACGATCTTATGCGATATCGGGAATGGGATCAAGAAGGGAGCATTATGTGATCTAGGGGCTAGCATTAATTTGATGCCTCTATCGTTGTTTAAGAAGTTGGATGGGGTGAACTTCAGCCCACGATGATGACTCTCCAGCTTGCCGATAGGTCTATCACTAGACCTCAAGGAGTGGTGGAGGATGTTTTAGTGACGGTGGCGGATCACGTTTTTCCCGCCGACTTTGTGGTCCTCGATATGGAGGAAGATGAGCATGTACCCCTGGTTTTGGGAAGACCATTCTTGGCTACTGTCGGGATAGTACTAGATGTGGCCAATGGAAAGATCACGGTGAAAGTCGATGATCAAGAAGTGAAGATAGCGATCTACGAAGCGATGAAATATCCACTGGGAGATGAGAGTTGTCACTTCATTGATATCTTGGACACTTGTGTTGAAGACACACTCCTTGACCCTTGCTCTTTCTATGTTCATAATTATGATTATCCTATTCTCAATGAATTAACATATGATCTTTATGATATTGATTATTTTGACAGCTTAAGAGAGAACGAGGATGTAAAGTTCATGGATGTAATGAAAGTTGAGGATGAGGAAGAGTTAGATGTGGAAGAGTCCACTTTTGAGAAGATGTTCAATAAAGCGCCACCATTGGAGGCGAAGAAGGAGCTGAAACCACTCCCGGATCACCTCAAGTACGCTTACTTAGATGAGAGTGAGAAGTACCCGGTAATTGTATATGCCCTTTTATCTGATGATCAATTAGAGAGACTACTAGTGGTGCTGCGCAAGCATAAATCTGCTATAGGATGATCAATTGTGGATATTAAGGGTACAAAGGCCAGAGCGCAAAATCAGCGTAGAGTGGATCTGGTAATACAAGAAGTGATACATAAGGAGGTATTGAAGTTGTTAGATAGTGATATGATTTTTGCTATTTCTGATAGTCTTTGGGTGAGTCCGTTACATGTAGTTGTTAAGAAGGGGGGTACCACAGTAATTAAAACTGAATCTAATGAATTGGTAGTCACTAGATTAGTGACGGGATGGCGTGTTTGTGTTGATTATAGAGAGTTGAACAAGGCAACGTGCAAGGATCACTTTTCTTTGTCGTTCTTTAATCAAATGATTGATAGATTAGGTGGTTTTGAGTATTATTATTCCCTAGACGAGTATTCAGGATATAATCAGATTCTGATAGCGCCCGAGGATCAGGAGAGAACCACTTTCACCTACTATTATGGTACTTTTGCTTTTAGGAGAATGTCGTTTGGGTTGTGTAATGCACCCGCCACCTTTCAAAGGTGTATGATGGCTATTTTCCATGGCTTGATTGAGAAGATTATGGAGGTTTTCATGGACGATTTCTCCATCTACGGGGAGTCGTTTGATAAGTGTCTAACCAATCTTGAAGTTGTGTTGAGCATGTGTGAAGGGACGGACTTGGTGCTTAATTGGGAGAAGTGTCACTTTATGGTGAAAGAGGGGATTGTTCTTAGACATCATGTGTCCTCGAAAGGTATCCAGGTTGACAAGGCGAAAGTGATAGCTATTGAGAAGCTTTCTCCACCTTCAACCGAGAAGGGGATTCGGTCATTTCTAGGCCATGCGGGGTTTTATAGATGCTTTATAAAAGATTTTTCACAAATTGCTAAACCCCTTTCGCGGCTTCTTGAAAAAGAAGTCGCCTTTGAGTATACTAATGAGTGTTTAGTGGTTTTTAACAGGTTGAAAGAAGTGTTGGTGAATGCCCCCATTCTCGTCACTCCGGATTGGTCGAGTCCTTTTGTGCTCATGTGTAATGCTAGCGACTATGCTATGGGGGTTACTTTGGGGCAAATACGAGACAAGTTGTTTCACGTTATTTATTATGCCTCGAAGATGTTGAATTCTGCTCAAGTGAACTACACTACTACCTAAAAGGAGCTATTGGCGGTCGTGTATACTTTTGATAAATTTCGACCCTACCTCGTAGGGACGAAAACAATCATATATACGGATCACGCAGCAATTCGATATCTCATGAGCAAGAAGGATGAGAAGCCCCATCTCATTCATTGGATCTTATTACTCCAGGAGTTTGATGTTGAGATTCGAGACAAGAAGGGAGTGAGAATGTGATAGTCGATCACCTCTCGAGGATGGAGCTTACCAAGGAGAACACGGTAGAGGAGCGAGGGGTGAATGATGAGTTTCTAGACGAGAAATTGTTTGGTTTGGGGGATATCCCGGTGTATAGAGTTGAAGGTAAGTCCCCGTGGTTCGCTGATTATGCTAACTTTTTAGCAAGTGGAGAGCTGTCGGCGGATATGGATGCATTGCACCGAAAGGCATTCTTGAAGAAGGTCCAGGAATTTATTTGGGATGACTCATACTTGTTCAAAAGAGGGATTGATCTTGTGCTTAGAAGGTGTGTGCCCGAGGAGGAATGGAGTGATATCATAAGGCATTGTCACGCCTTACCATGTGGAGGACATTTGGGTGGAGAGAAGACTGGTAGGAAGGTGCTTCAAGCCGGTTTCTATTGGCCTACTATATTGAAGAATTGCATGTTTGGGTGAAGAGATGTGACAAGCGCCAACATTTTAGCTCTATTACTAATAGGGACGAGATGTTATTACACGTGTTTATGGAAGTAAAGGTATTTGACGTATGGGGGATTGATTTCATGGGTCCATCTTCTCCTAGTAACGGATTCTTGTACATCCTCGTGTGTGTTGATTACGTCTCGAAGTGGATTGAGGTTGTCCCTACTCGAGTGAATGACTCCCGTGTTGTGATTGATTCTTTAAGGATGAATATTTTCTCTAGATATGGAGGCCCGAGAGCTTTGATTAGTGATGGGGGAGTCACTTTGTGAACAAGTTGATGGAGAAGCTGCTGTCAAAATATGAGGTTAGTCATCGTGTCTCCACTGCTTATCACCCCCAATCGAATGGTCTCGCAGAGGTGTCAAATCGTCAAATTAAGGAGATCCTTGAGAATACGGTAAGTGTTAGTAGGAAGGATTGGGCTTTGAAGCTTGATGATGCATTATGGGTGTATAGGACAGCTTTTAAGACTCCTCTTGGTATGTCTCCGTACCAACTCATTTCTGGGAAGGCGTGTCACTTACCGGTTGAGCTTGAGCACAAGGCATATTGGGCAATCAAGAAGCTGAATTTTGATAGTGCTATGGTGGGTGAGAAGAGACTACTTCAATTGCATGAGTTGGAGGAGTTTCGAGATAGTGCATATGAGAGTGCCTGAATTTTCAAGGAGAAGACTAAAAGATGGCACGATGCACGTTTGAGAAAGAAGGAGTTCCAAGTTGATGATCAAGTCCTAGTGTTTAACTCTAGGATGAAGTTATTTGGTGGGAAATCCAAGTGGAATGGTCCTTATGTGGTGAGAAAGGTCTACAAGAGTGGATTTCTTGAAGTAGAAAAAAAGGATGGGAATGTGTTCATGGTGAACGGGCATCGAGTGAAGAAATTCTATGACTTCTCTTATGAGAATAAGGGAGGTAACTTAGAGTCTCATGACCCATGAGCTCTTTCGAGCTCAGTCCGGCATTAGGACCTTAAAAATAGCGTTGAGTGGGAAGCAACCCACTTTTACTTGCTTTTGAGGGTTTTGTTTTGTGTGAATCGTAAGTGTTAACCTCATTATTGAGTATTTTGTGTAGGATTGTCTTGAGGTGCTAGAGTTTCCATGGTAGAGCTTAACGTGAAGCAACTCGTGAAGAGGAAGTATGCCTAGTGAAAGAGCAGCCAGAATTTGGAGTATGAGGTAACCCCGAACCCCAAATATAGACCGCTTGATAAAGTTGAAGTTTGGGGATGGAATTTTTATTTGCTTTACATCTTGTGCATTGGTAGTAATTGAGGTTCATTATGAGTTGAGTGCACGTACTCGTTCGTACTCATCTTTTCAAACTTTTTATTGCGTAGCAAGAAAAAAGTTTGGGGGTGTGTATTCGTACTTCATGTGTTGTGCACGAAATTCGTATGAAAAATTGGTCAGACTTTTTGAAAATATTGATGCATGAAGTGGGTTTGTATGGAATTGAGTGTGAGAATATCATTGTGTGTTGATTTGGCTTGGTGAATTGCACGTCGGGAAGAGACCCAACTCCTCGGTCGAATGAGTGGCCTGGATTAAATCGAGGAGTTTTAAGGTTAGTACATGTTTTGGAATTGATTGAATGAAGTTTAGGGCGAGTTTACTTGAAAATTGCGAGTTTTGGGCATGTTTGAGAAGAGGTCGAGTACCTCCA
Source organism: Ballota nigra (assembly GCA_947034835.1). Classification (NCBI taxonomy): domain Eukaryota; kingdom Viridiplantae; phylum Streptophyta; class Magnoliopsida; order Lamiales; family Lamiaceae; genus Ballota; species Ballota nigra. Next base: position 29,020,587 of record OX344728.1, on the reverse strand, counting down.
AAGGTCGAGCACCTATTTGATTCTAGAGGATTAGATCACTCGACCAGTGCTCGGTCGAGCGCCCAGTCTTCCAGAACAAAAATGCCGCTCGACTAGGAGGGCGTCGAGCTGCCCCGCTCGACCGAGTAAGGTGCTCGAGCGGTCGATTTCAGAAAAGCCCTAGGTCAAGCACCCCATCTATAAATACCCCCTTTCTTCACTTTTCACACACACCACACACACTAAAGGGGCGAATTGGCTGAGGATTTAGAAAATTTTACATCCCTTGCACTCATTTCTTCCATTTTTCACACGAAATCACCCCAAGAGCACGAATTCTTCACTCAAAGGTATGTAATTTCTAACACTCTTCTATCTTTTCGTAGTTTCCACTTCGATTAGGCATGATTTGAGATTGAGGAATTAGGGTTCTTATGTGTTCATGATAGAAATTGGGGATTTTCATATTGCCCATTGATTCTTGATTCTTTGTTGATAATTGATGCCTATATGCTATGGTTTTACTAGTTTTGCTTTTAATTTTGAGATTGCATGAGTAGAATTGGTGAATTTCTAGAGTGAGAAAGTATGAATGTTAGGAAATGATATGGGCATTGCTTGTTGAGTTAATGAGTGTGTGAATTGGAATGAATTTAGTGATTAGAAGCTTGTTAATTAGTCTTGAGCGTATAAATTGCAAATTTTTGTGATGTTACTTCATGATAGACTTAGTTATGGGATTTATTGATGAATTTGGGGATTGTTGAGTGAGTGAATTGGTGTTGAGATAGGCATATTACTCTTGAATTGTTGTTGCCCATTTGGAATGTTGGTGCCCATTTGGAATGATGTGAACTAGATGAGTATGCTTTGAGATAGGAATTATACTTCTATGTGAGCTTTTGTGCACAAAGGATATGAATGTGAGATTGATTGACTATTTGAGATGATTTGTAGTATTTATGATGTTCTTGAGTAGTAAATTGTCTCTAATTATGTGAGCATTTGTGTGAGACAGATTCAATGGCTCCCCCGAAGAAGTTTTATGATAGGATGGTAAAGAGTGATAAGCTTGAGGAATTGACAGTTGAGCTAACACGAAAGGGTTTAATGCCCTCAAGGTGGGATAACCTTGATTATAAGGAAGATTGGTGCCGGTTTGCATACCGGTGGAACCTAGTGGTTGGTAGAGTTGGGAAAATTTGACGCCCTAGCTTCGAGTTCATGAAGGATATCAGGATCGAGGAGGAGATCAAGAGAATTTTTGTGAAGAATAAGATGGAGGACTTCTACAAGTTACTCCTCACTATGGAGACGCACGCGGATCTAGTCGAGCAGTTCTTAGTGTCGGTTGAGAAGAGAAATGTGACTCGTTCAGCTTCAACATAAGGAACGAGTGGTACACCTGCTCTATAGGGTCTATCAACACAGCCCTAATGCTCCCAGCCTTGAAGAGGCCTAACCGAAAGTCCAAGTCCTTTGTGGCTAGTGATTTTTGGAAGGAGATTACCGGAGGAATGGCAGGAGACTATAGGGGGCAGCACGCGCGAGCCTCCGCAATCAGAAACCCGGTGCTGCAGTACTTAGAGAGGATCTTAGGGAACACGATCTACGCCTGTTCTGAGACGGGGACAGTAACTGTGAAGCAGCTTTATGGACTATGGTATCTGCTTCATGGGAAGGACCATGATTTTGGAAGAGATTTCTTGGAGCATCACTTGGAGGTCTCGTTCCGCCTTGGAGAGAAGAAGTCGAAAGTAAGAGGAGGGGGCCTGATTTCTATTTTTATGAAGAGTATGGGATGTGAGCCAGTCTCACCGGCGATTATTGGGAAAGACTGTTGGTCCCACTAGATTGATAAATTGCGGAAGCTTTAAATTAAATGTCTTAGACAACTTCTTTTTACAAGAGCACACTATAATAAATAGGAATTTAAATGCAGAAAATAGTAGATAAGACCGGATATATAGTGGTTCGGATCTGAATATCCTACGTCCACTCTCCCTTGATCAAAGGGGTCTCACTATCCACCCAACAACCAACTTACTTACTGGAATTGTGAAGTACCAGTTCCTTCTTACAAAACTCTTTAGATCTAACTTCGATCTAAAGATCAACAGCCTTCAACCTTATCTTGTAGATGAACAGGTTGAGGTCCAACTACACCTTAAGAGTGAATAATTAATTATGAACAATATAAGAGTGCTATGTGCTTGGATGAACAAGAGCTTTTAATGTATCTTCGTGCGCGTGTGTATCTCTCTAGCCCTTTTTCTTGAGGTTGCACTCAGTATTTATAGAGGTGATTAGGGAATAGCCGTTGGAGAGCTAATCCAATCAGATCCTCTATTTAGGGAAGCTTCAATCAATCAATTCCCTAATTGATTGATTGGGTTGGTGAGATCCTTGGATTGATTGACTTCAAGACTTTCCAATCCTGATCTTGTTGACTTGATTTTAATCACCAACGGTCAATAGCTTCCAATGCCAAACTCTGATTCTCTCCAGAGAAGGCAATACCAGACACCAGGTAACCTTGATGTCTTCTGGTCCTGATCTGGTTATGAAACAGATAGCTCATCAGAATCAGGAGATGATTCTGAGCATCTTTTGTTTCACCAGACTCGTCTGGTCCGGACTCGTCTGGTTCTGGGGAAAGTCCTCTGCCTCTGGTCAGTCTCATCTGGCGAAGTCCTCTAGTCTTTCTTTTGGTGACTCTTCTGGTGACTCATCTGGTGAGTCTTCTGGTGAATCTTCTGGTGAGGTCTTCTGGTTTGGCAGTTCCCCCTAGACTAAGTCCTAATCTAGATCATCATCTAGCTAACAGGTCCAGATGGTCCTATTACATCTTCTGGTTTGTTTTTAACTCATCAAAACTATATAATTTGTATCCTAACAATTTCCCCCTTTTTGATGGATTTAAAACAAGAACCAGAACTGATAAAAAAAAAAAACTTAAGCATGAAAACAGTAAAAGGATAAGACATTAGAATAGATCTTATCAGGCAAACAATTAAGACAACAAGAGGTTGTCTTTTGAACAGAGAATATATGATACTTTCATTAATAATAAGGATAAAAGTGAATACAGATTACAAAGCAAGTCTGGTCCTATCTAAGCATATCTTCTGTTCTCTTTAGGCACCAGGAACCAGTCAAGGAATCTATCCTGAATGGCCTTCAACTCTGCAGAAGATGTTGGAGTGAAATTGACCAACACCTTAGTCTTGTACAGTTTCTTCAATTCAGCCCTATCAACCTGGTCTCCTACCATTGGAGTGTTGAGATAATGGAATTCGGGGGCAGTGACCTCCAGGTTGAACTCAATAATTGAATCCATCAGCTGTTTGTAAAGATCTGCATTATAGGCTTTCATCCAAGAATGGAAGGTTCTGTTGATGAGAGCATCATCCTCTGGTGGAGGCCTCTGGATGTAGTGTTGAATGAACCAGAGAGTCTTGGCTTATCTCCACTTCTCTATCAGAGGCACAGGCACAGTTGAGTCAAAGGACCCTTCTGTCTTGAGAGGTAAGATGTTCATGACTTCAACAGGACCTTTCCTCTTCTGACTGGATCCACTTGCACCAGGAGTGATACCAGCTTCTCTGCTCTTCTTATTTTGCCTCCTAACATATCGGAGCCTTTGCTCTTCATCTATGTTCTTCCTAATCCTGGCTTGCCTCTCTTCTGGAGTCTCTTCTCGAAATCTCTTCTCTGCTTCCTCCACAACTTCTTCTAGGAAGCTCTTCTTGACTTTCCTGATTTTCTTCTTAGCAGGTCCAGAGATAGAGATAGGATCCTGCTCTGCTTCAGATGATTCCTCTTCTGCAGCAAGTTGCTTAGCCATGGTAAGGAATTTGAGCTCCTCTTTCTTCTTCTTCTGCAGCTCTGCCTGGGCCAAGGTGTTCTCTAGCAAGTCCAGACGAGCACCATGGCTAAAGAGGGTCTCATTAGTGGTCTGTTGGGAAAATGTATAAGACTTATGTTTTGATTAGATGCCAAAATGTTCCTCCTAAGTTGTTTTGTAAGTAAATTATTCAGTAGAGTTAGTACTTAGTCAAACAGTTCAAGATGTTAAGAAATGGAGTATAGTTAGTAATTGCAAGAGTGTATTTAAGAATGAAGTCTGCTGAAGATGAAGTCCACTGAAGTGAAGTCCGCTGAAGACAAGTGATCTGAGAATAAGTCTAAGTCTTGAATGTTTTCTAAGTACATTCTCACTAAGACTAAAACTATCAGGAGAGGAACTAACAATGCACATTCAATGCTAAACATATTAAAAGCTGTTAGTTAATCTGGTTGGAACAAGGCAAAACGAATTTCAGTGAAGCTTACAATAAATGAAAGAATAAGAAGGTTCTCTCAGAGGAGTTCCACCTTAAAGCAAGATAAGAATCTGGGCATGCAGACTAAAGGTCCAATGAGAAGATGACACGTCAGTGTACTTTACTGACAGCCGACCTGCCCCAGCCTGACAAGTACCAAAAGTCTTTCTCTAGCAATCTACAGAAAGTTAGTGAACAGGCATGGTCTTTCAGCCGTTTCTTGACAAGACTTAACGCTTCAAATATAGCCGTTTGAGTCAATCAGATAAAAGAAGACTTACTTGAGAAGATTCAAATCCAACGGGAAGATTTTCAAGGAAGCCTATAAATACAGAAGGACGTGCACATTTTCAAGCACGGGAAACTCACAAGATCAAAGCTATCTCTACATTCATAACAACTAAGAAGCACTCGAAATTACCTTTGTTTCCCAAGTGTTTCACATTTGTAGAGAGCCTAACAAATTTTCTGTAACCAAGCTTAAAAGCTATATCCAAATCTTAGAAAGAGATAATCTAATCCTAATCCTTGAGCTAAACTTGTAAGGATTATCTCAAAATAGTTGGAACCAAAACCCTACTCAATACCCTACTCAGTATTTAGGTTGAGAGCTAGTGTTAAGTGGTGTTAGTAAACTGATTGTTGTATCAGTCTGAAAGATGGTTTGTTTTGGGAACTAGGACCTGGAATTTCCTAGTGATCAATCATCCTAAGAGAGGATTAGTTGATCAATGCACCTTGGCACTATAACACAAGGAATTCCAAGTGAAAGGAATTCTCCTGTTTGATCAGGACAGTGGACGTAGGAGATTCATCTTTGAACCACTTTATACCTTGTGTTCTTATTATCTGCTTTCCTAAGTGTGTGTTAATCTCAAAGTTTATCAAAGTAAAACGAGTTTTTCTAAGGGCTCACTAATCCGCATCTGAAAGCTAATTAGATAGTAGTTCAACTGAAACTCTTGAGCTTTCAGTGGAGGTATTATCTCAGAAAACTTTCACAAAGTAACTCTCAGCAGACCTCAAGTCCACTGATGAGCTACTATCTTAAGTAACCTGATAAGTTTTCAAGAAGTTTCAATTTGTAACCACAGGTGTATTCCCCCCCCCCCATACACCTGTTTACTCATTTCGAGACCAACAATTGGTATCAAAGCAGTGGTTCAAAAGACCATTGTTCTAGGTATACCTTGTGCTTAAAGGTAATTTTTCAAGGTCACCTGAATTGATCTTTTGATAAACTTGTTTATATACTATGGCTGACAATGCAGCTAGGGTAGCACCACCAGCAGAGAACAACATGGGAGTTAATCCCTTGAACCATATGTCTCATCACAAGCTTCCACAATTCTCAGTGGAAAACTATGACTTCTGGAAGATCAAAATGAGAGCTCATCTTGCCTGTGTGCATGATGAAATGTTAAGGGTTATTACTAAATGTCCATTTGTTTTTATGACACCTAACCCTAGAACTACAGCTGAAACTATTGCTGACCCTAGAGAAGAATGGCCCAAAGATGAAGATAACTTCACTGCAGATGAGAGGAGAAGAAACAACCTCAACTTCATAGCCATGAACATTCTCTACACCACCATTCCAGATTCTGTAATGGGAAGAGTGATCCACTGCAAGACTGCAAAGGAACTATGGGACACTCTTGCTCTCATGTGTGAAGGAACTGACAAGATAAAAGAGAACAAGCTTTCAGTAGCTGTTCAAAAGTATGAGCAGTTCACCATGGAGCCCACTAAGACCATTAACCAGCTTGATGGGAGGTTCACAGACATCATGAATGAAATAAATTCTCTAGGAAAAGTCTATACCAAGAGGAAGGTTGCCTTAAAGATCCTGAGAGGTCTAACCTCAAGATGGGATGTGTACTCTGTGATGATGCAGAATACCAAGGATCTATCCAGCATGTCTATGCAACAGGTATTCTCTGAACTCAAGGCTTATGAGTTTGATCTGAACAGGAAAAGGGCTCCTGATGAGACCTCAGCTGAGAAGGGAGTAGCCTTCAAAGCCAATGAGTCTGAGCCAAAATCCCCAAAGCCTCAGAAGAGTACAAAGGCAAGCAAGTCACAAAGCAAGGCTGAGATGCAGGAGGAACTCAGCTTGATGGCAAGAAGGTTTGAACAACTTAACAGCCGCTTTGGCAAGTATAAAAGATTTTACAGGGATAACAGGGAAGGTAGAAGTTATCCACAAAAGACCACCAGAGAAGGAGAGAAAAGCTCATCTAAGCTGGAAAAGAAGAAGGAATACAAGAATTACACCAAGGCTGAAGGATCATCATCAAAGACCAGAGAGTCCACTGAGGAAAAGAATGATGATGCCAACATGTGTTTTCAGTGCAAGAAGATTGGGCACTTTCAATATGATTGTCCTCAACTGTTGGGAAAATGTATAAGACATATGTTTTGATTAGATGCCAACATGTTCCTCCTAAGTTCTTTTGTAAGTAAATTATTCAGTAGAGTTAGCACTTAGTCAAACAGTTCAAAGTGTTAAGAACTGAGTACAGTTAGTAATTACATGAGTGTATTTAAGAATGAAGTCTGCTGAAGATGAAGTCCGCTGAAGTGAAGTCCGCTGAAGACTAAGTGATCTGAGAATAAGTCTAAGTCTTGAATGTTTTCTAAGTACATTCTCACTAAGACTAAAACTATCAGGAGAGGACCAAGGTCCACTGATGGTAACTAACAATGCTAAAACATATTAAAAGCTGTTAGTTAATCTGGTTGGAACAAGGCAAGATGAATTTCAGTGAAGCTTACAATAAATGAAGGAATAAGAAGGTTCTCTCAGAGGAGTTCCACCTTAAAGCAAGACAAGAATCTGGGCATGCAGACTAAAGGTCCAATGAGAAGATGACACGTCAGTGTACTTACTGACAGCCGACCTGCCCCAGCCTGACAAGTACCAAAAGTCCTTCTCTAGCAATCTACAGAAAGTTGGTGAACAGGCATGGTCTTTCAGCCATTTCTTGACAAGACTTAAAGCTTCAAATAGAGCCGTTTGAGCCAATCAGATACAAGAAGACTTACTTGAGAAGATTCAAATCCAACGGGAAGATTTTCAAGGAAGCCTATAAATACAGAAGGACGTGCACATTTCCAAGAACGGGAAACTCACAAGATCAAAGTTATCTCTACATTCATAACAACTAAGAAGCACTCGAAATTATCTTTGTTTCCCAAGTGTTTCACATTTGTAGAGAGCCTAACAAACCTTCTGTAACCAAGATTAAAAGCTATATCCAAATCTTAGAAAGAGATAATCCAATCCTAAGCCTTGAGCTAAACTTGTAAGGATTATCTCAAAATAGTTGGAACCAAAACCCTACTCAAAACCCTACTCAGTGTTTAGGTTGAGAGCTAGTGTTAAGTGGTGTTAGTAAGCTGATTGTTGTATCAGTCTGAAAGCTGGTTTGTTTTGGGAACTAGGACCTGGAATTTCCTAGTGATCAATCATCCTAAGAGAGGATTTGTTGAACAGTGCACCTTGGCACTATAACACAAGGAATTCCAAGTGAAATGAATTCTCTTGTTTGATCAGGACAGTGGACATAGGAGATTCATCTATGAACCACTTTATACTTTATGTTCTTATTATCTGCTTTCCTAAGTGTGTGTTAATCTCAAAGTTTATCAAAGTAAAACGAGTTTTCTAAGGGCTCACTAATCCGCATCTGAAAGCTAATTAGATAGTAGTTCAACTGAAAGTCTTGAGCTTTCAGTGGAGGTATTATCTCAGTAGGCTTTCTCTAAGTAACTCTCAGCAGACCTTCAAGTCCACTAACGAGTTATTGTCTTAAGTAACCTGATAAGTTTTACAAGAAGTTTTAATTTGTAATCACAGGTGTATTCCCCCCCCCCCCCCATACACCTGTTTGCTCGTTTCGGGACCAACATCAACTGAGCACAAAAGAAAGAAAGGAAAGGCAAGCCAAAAGAGACTGAAGATATGGAGAAAGGAAAGCCATGGTGGCTGAGGATGTGGATGAAAATCTGGAGTCATCTGATGGACTGTTCTCTGACAGCAGTGATGATGACATGTGCCTCATGGCAAGAGAAGAACCTGAGGTACAATCTAAACCATCCATTTCTCTAGAACACACACCTGAGCTAAGCTCAGAGTCAACTGAGGAACTCAATCTTCAGTCCGCTTTGGAACAATTGATGATTGATTTCTCAAGGTTGCAAGAAGCAAGTTTATATCTTCAAGATGAGAACAAACAACTCTTGAGTGAAAACTCCAAGTTAATTGAGTCTGGGAATCAAGCAGATCTGAACTCAGCCAAATCTACCATTGAACTAACAAAAGAGGTGGAAACCCTCAGGAGTCAAGGAAATGGTAGAGACCAACTGATAAAAGATCTAAATGAATCTAAGATAAAGTTAACTGAAGAGAATTTAAAATTGGTAAGCCAAATAAAGGATTCTCTCCTGAAAATTGATGTCTTACAAAAATCTGAAGAGACCTTGTTAAAAAGGATTGATGCACTAAACAAACCCTCTCTTGCCATAGAGGAGATTCAAAACTTTCAAATCAATCCTAATAACAAGTGTGGGATAGGTTTTATTCCAAAACCTTCAAAAGGTCCTCTGAGTGTTGCTTCTTCAAGTGGCACAAAGAGAGTTTTTGTCAAGTCTGTGACATTTCAACCACAGACTGTGGATAAAGGAAAAAGACCAGCTGAGATCACTCTAAAGAAAAGTCAATCTAAGCCAAAACCAAATGGAAAGGCTCAGGTGACTTATCCAACTAGATCTCAGCAGAGGTACTATCAGTCGAGGTCTTCACAGATGAAGCAACCTCAGCTGAGAGCACCCAGGCATGACTCATATGGAAGAACTATTCCTTTTGTGCCTAAAGGAAAAGGTCCTTCATACCTTTATCAACAAAAACCAAGACCAGGTGCACCCAAGCCAAAGAGAAAGAATGTGAAGAAGGTTCATGTTCCTTCAAAGGCTGACACCCATATAAAGTTTACTCCCAAGGCACCTAGGGAGATATCAATCTATGTAGATGTTTATGGAAGACAAATTAGCCAATCTAAAGTGATTAGAACTGTGAGGCAAATTTGGATTCCGAAAGGTACAGCTAACCTGGTAGGACCCAACACCAAATGGGTACCTAAAGCTTGATCTGTGATTACAGGGCTCAGTGGACCTCAACAAAGGAGAAGCTCTTAAATCATCAGTCTGGTACTTGGACAGTGGATGTTCTAGGCACATGACTGGCAACAAAGATCTCCTGACAGAATTTGTTGAGAAAGAAGGTCCACAAGTCACCTTTGGTGACAACTCACAAGGAGCCACTAAAGGTTATGGTACTTTAATCATTGGCTCAGTAAGGGTAAGCAATGTATCCTTTGTCAGTGGACTTAAGCATAATCTTCTGTCCATAAGTCAATTCTGTGATAAAGGATACAGTGTTGAATTTTCATGTAACCTATGTTTTGTTAAGAATATATCTTCACAACAGGTACTACTAACTGGGTCAAGAAAGGGTAATGTCTATCTTGCAGATTGGAAGTCTTGCACACCAAATGCATGTCTTATTGCTAAGAGCTCAACTGACACTAATTGGTTATGGCACAAAAGGTTAAGTCATCTGAACTTCAAGATGATGAACAGGATAGCAAGACATGGACTGGTAGAAGGAATGCCAAATGAAGTATACAACAAAGAACATATCTGCAAAGCCTATCAGGAGGGAAAGCAAGTAAAGGCATCTTTCAAAAGCAAAGTAGCAACCTCTACTGACAGAGTACTTCAACTGTTACATATGGATATTTTTGGTCCAGTAACCCCTGTAAGTATCAATGGGAGAAAGTATACACTTGTTGTTGTTGATGATTTCTCCAGGTACATATGGGTGATATTCCTTGCAAGCAAAAAGGAGACTCAACTGAGGCTGCCAGAGCTCCTGAAGAAAGTTAGCAATGAGAAGAGCCTAAACATTGTAAAGATAAGATCAGATAAGGGCACTGAATTCATTAATTCTATTATATCTGATTACTGCAAAGAATTAGGTATTTCACATGAGACATCAGTTGCAGGAACTCCACAACAAAATGGAGTAGCTGAAAGAAGAAATAGAACTCTCAAGGAGGCAGCAAGGATAATGCTTGCAGAAGCTCAAGTTCCTAAAAGATTTTGGGCTGAAGCTATCAACACTGCCTGCCACACTCAAAATAGATCCATGGTAACCAAACATCAAGGAAAAACTCCATATGAATTATGGAACGGCAGAAAGCCACAAGTATCTTACTTTCATATTTTTGGTTGCAAGTGTTTCATTCACAACAATGGGAAAACTCAACTGAAAGCTTTTGATAGCAAAGCTGATGAAGGAATTTTCTTAGGATATTCCCAAATCAGTAGAGCCTTCAGAGTTTACAACTGTAGAACTCTTGTTGTGGAAGAAACACCTCATGTGGTCTTTGATGAATCTACTTTTGAGTCCAGGAGTAAGGAAAATGAGGAGGTAATTAGCAAAAGACTAACCAGACTGAGTATCAAGTCTAAAGGCTATCCTGAGAATTGTGTTGATACATACATCCCAACATGGGACAATTTAGAAGATCAACAATTCAAGGAGGTTACCCAAAGTCAAACCACCCCTCAAAGCTCACCTGAGAGCTCTCCTGAACAAGCAACTGAACTGATGAACACTATCCCAGTTCAAGAGGTAAGCAATGTCAATGAAGATGTGGTCACAGCTGAGACATTCACTGAACCCATCATTCAAGGGGGAACCAATGAAATTACCATTGAGAATGAGAATACCTTGAATGATGACTCAGGACTTCAACCCTCTGTTTTATTTCCTGAATTCGATTTCATTCCAATATCTAGTGACTCAACTTCAGAAGAGTTAAACTCTACTGAAGGGCATCAGCCTAGGAGAACTTGGCTCTCAGATCACCCTGTTGAGCAAATCCTAGGTGATCCTTCCTCAGGAGTCAAAACTAGAAGTTTTCATGGAGAAAGTGCTTTGTTTTGTTATTTCTTATCAAACCAGGAACCAAGTTCCATAGCAGAAGCACTTCAAGATTCCAACTGGGTCATTGCCATGCAAGAAGAGCTCAACCAGTTTACAAGGAATCAAGTTTGGGAGTTGGTGGACAGACCATATCACTGTAATGTGATAGGAACCAAGTGGGTATTCAAGAACAAGAAGGATGAGAATGATATCATAGTCAGAAACAAAGTCAGGCTAGTTGCAAAGGGCTACTCTCAAGTTGAAGGATTTGACTATGATGAAACATTTGCCCCAGTAGCCAGATTGGAGGCAATAAGGTTATTTCTTGCATATGCTGCTCACAAGAAATTCAAGGTGTACCAGATGGATGTTAAAAGTGCCTTCTTGAATGGAGTACTCAATGAAGAAGTCTATGTGGAGCAACCCCCAAGTTTTGAAGAAAGTCACAAAGTATATAGACTGAGAAAAGCTCTATGTGGACTGAAACAGGCTCCAAGAGCTTGGTATGATACTTTGTCACAATTCCTTTTGGATCATGGTTTCATCAAAGGGAGAGTTGATAGAACTCTATTCAGGATCACAAAAGGAGAGGACACTTTGATTGTACAAATCTATGTGGATGATATCATTTTTGGTTGTCCCAACCAAGTCCTCTGTGAAAAATTTTCTCAGCTGATGAAGGGAAAATTTGAGATGTCTATGATGGGAGAAATGAATTTCTTCCTAGGACTTCAAGTTAAGCAGTCCTCTGAAGGAATCTTCATCAATCAAGCCAAATATACAAGGGAGCTGATCAACTAGTTTGGATGCCAGACCAGCAAAGTAGCAAGAGTTCCACTCAACACCAACACCAAAATGGAACCAGATGAGGATGGTGAATCAGTAGACCAGACTCATTACAGAGCCATCATTGGATCTCTACTGTATCTCACAGCAAGCAGGCCTGATATCACATTTGCAGTTGGGATTTGTGCAAGATATCAACCCAACCCCAAGAAAAGTCATCTGGAAGCTGCTAAGAAGATTCTCAAATACCTTAAGGGTACTGTGAATATGGGATTGTGGTATCCCTCATATGACAATCTGGAACTCACAGGATACTCAGATGCTGATTATGGAGGATGTAGAATTGACAGGAAATCAACCTCAGGCACTTGTCAATTCTTGGGAAGTAAGCTGATTTCTTGGTTCTCCAAGAAACAAAACTCAGTAGCCACAAGCACTACTGAAGCTGAGTATATGGCAGCTGGAAGTTGTTGTGCTCAAATTCTTTGGCTAAGACAACAACTGAGAGATTACAATGTTGGGACATTGCCAGTTTTGATTAAGATCCCAAAGCCCCTGAAAAGATGATTGTCTTAATCTGTCTTTGTCAGGCTAGTCTTGGTTAGGATTAGTACTTAGTCATTTTACACTTCACAGGTACTCAGTGAGAGGAGAACTCACTGGAGACAATCAAGACTCAGAGCCTGAAGACGAAGAGCACCATCCTGAACTTATGACAGTCTTCTAAGCTGGCTGAGTAAGTGTCAGTGATGAAGAGTATGACCCTGAGGTCATTACTAACTCAGTCCTGAAGGGAACGGGATGTCACTGAGTTAATGGGAAGACTTGGAGTAGAGCCAAGCAATGCAAAAGGAATTTTAGCGTCAGGACAAGACTGGTGGGCTCAAGACAAAATGAACTTAATAAGACAAGCCTGAAGCTCAGGAATAAGTTCTGACATTCTCACCAACCTGATGATGTGGACCAATCCGAGAAGGACACGCACGTACGGAACCTGACATGAAGACTGAATTCAGACTGCATATTCAACGGGCAAGCATTCAATGTGCATTTAATGCAAATACCAAATCCATGCAAGGACGGCTGCTGCATGAAGATATGTCCGTTTGAAGCCTCTCTACATAGATGACTCGAAGGCTATCTCTCCAACGGATAGTTTTTCAAATCACCTATAAATACAGAAGACCTTGAACCCATTCAAGGTGACGGGAAATTTCCAAGCCAGAAATTACTCAAACTCTCAAGCATTCAAAGCATTCAACCCTTAAGAGAAGCACTCGAAACCTTCTAAATTTCCCAAGTGTTTCTCAGCAATTGCGAGTTATTCTGTATTCCAAGAGCTAATTAGAATTATCTTAAGCTTAGAGAGATTATCCAATCCTTAGCATAGCTTTGCCTTGTAAGGATAATCTCAATCTAGTTGGAATCCAAACTGAAACCAAAACCCTAAGTTAGGCTTGTTGGGAGTAAGTCAGTTAGAGTGTTAGTAAGTGGAGTTGTATAGATCAGTGAGGTTAGCTGGTCTTGGTGCACCTTGGCACGTTAAAAACAAGAATCCCTTGAGTGGATTTCCTGTTAAGTCAGGCCGTGGACGTAGGAGCTTGAGACTCTGAACCACGTTAAACTCCTTGTGTTCTTACTGCTTTGATATTGTGCATACTTGCTATATTACTTGTTCATTCATTGCATTCAAGTTTATCAGGCCTGAATCAATCAGGCTGATCTTCAAAAGAGCACTGCCCTACTAAACACTCTTCAGATTTGAGTAAAACAAGTTTTTCAGAAAGCAAACTAAACAAGACTTTAAACTTTCAGGGCTCAAACATTTCCGCACTGAACTTGAACTGATAGTTAGCCAACTGACCCGCACCAAGTGTAGTCAGTAGGTGTGTTATCAGCTCCTAGTTCTTTACCACTCTGAGCAAAGGGGACTCAGTCAGTTTTAAGGTTGAAAAATTGGTATACGTGTATTCCCCCCCCATACACGTATTCCTCAGTCTTGTATCGGGACCAACAAGTGGTATCAGAGCAGTGGTTCGAAAGACCACTGACTTTGAATACTAATAGTTTCAGAGGAGAAACTGTTGGTGGTCACTGAACAGATCTGAGTTTGTTTTTCATAAAACTTGCATCATCATGACTTCGAGGAGACTTGAAGCTTCGTTACCTGAATTCTCTGTGTCTAACTTTGTCTATTGGAAGTTCAGATTAGAAGCACATCTAGATGCCATCCATGACCAGATGCCGCGTGTACTCAGGGAGGGACCGATCAAGATCAATATTCCTAACGTCAGAGGACTGGGATATGAGGATCTTGCGATTGGCGTGCAGGTTCCTAAAGAAAGGAAAGACATGACCAACGATGAAATCAAGATGGTGGGACTTGACAACGTCGCCAGAAACATCATCTTGCACACGGTGCCCTTCGAGGAGTCAGCTAGGCTGATGAACTTAAAGACGGCAAAGGAGGTCTGGGATGAGCTGACAAGGATGTGTGAGGGATCTGAAAAGATCAAAGAGAACAAGAGAAACATTGCCATTCAGAAATTCGAGGCGTTCGAGATGCTGCCTGACGAGAGCATAGATCAAATGGAGTCTAGATTCATCAAGTTGATGAATGAGTTGGTGATGCTAGACAAGGATGTCCCAAGGAGAGGTGTTGCTTCAAAAATCCTAAATGCCCTTCCTGAGAGATGGGACAACAGTGTAATTATGCTTAAGAACACTCAGGATATGAGTAACATAACTTCTGCTTTACTTTTTTCAGAGCTCAAAGCGCTTGAATTCGATCTTAACAAAAGAAAGAAGAAAGTTCAGTCAGAAGAGGAAGTGAAGGAGAAAACTCCTGAGAAAAGTGTGGCGTTCAAGGCCAGGTCTGAACCTGTTGAGCCCTCATCAAATTCTTCATCAAAGTCACTGATGGAGATGAGCAGGGAAGAACTCGCTGAGGAGTACAGCCTGATGGCCAGACGATTTGACAAGCTCAATTCCAGGTTTGTTCGTTATAAAAAGTTTTATCAGGACTCACGTGACAGGAAACCTGAAGGAACCCACCAAAGCTCAAGGAGATATGAGGAGCGAAGGAATACTGACCAGAGGAGAGAACGTGGTGATGAAAGGAGATATTCTGAACCAAATACTGAAAGAAGAGACGAACAGAGACGTACTCGTGATGATAGATATCCAACCAAGGCTGAAAGCTCACCAAGAACCAGGGAACCTGACTCAAGGAGGAACCCTGAACCAAGAAAAGAAAGAGTAAGTGAGCAGGTAGCATGTTACAACTGTAACAAGATTGGTCACTATCAGTACGACTGCCCGGAGCTGAGTGCGAGAGAGAGAGAGAGGAAAGGAGAGCCACTAGGGATCTAAGATCTGCTGATCGGAGAGCGATGGTCGCTGAAGATGCAACAGATTCTGACGGTCCTGCTGAAAGGTCACCTGAACTCTTCTCAGATGACGAGTACGATGATGTTTGTCTGATGGCTAGGGATGAGCCTGAGGTAACATCAAATTCTGTTTGTGCTTCTTACACTGGTCAAAATCCTGAGCTTAGCTCAGAGTCAGTTAGAGAAATGAACCTTCAGATCTGTCTTGATCAATTGATGGTTGATTTCTCCAGACTGCAGGAAACTAATGTCTTCTTGGTTGAGGAGAACAAGAAATTGAGTACTGAAGTTCAAAACCTGAATGAACAACTCACTCAGTCTGATCTTAAAGAATCAGCTCAAATTGTGAGACTAACTCAGGAGATTGATTTAATCAATGCTGAGCGTCTTCCAAGAGAGAAGATTCTGAAGGAACTGGCTGAGGAAGAGATGGTCAGGAAGGAAGAACTGAAAGTACTTAAGAGTAAGTTTGATGACCTCTTTACCAGACATGAAATCCTGAAAAAGAGTGAGGACTCTCTCAAGAAAAAGGTTGCAGCAATGAATAAATCCTCAGTGGCTAGAGAGGAAATAAATAGCAACCAGATACTTGGGAACAAGAAAAAGGGACTTGGATATGTTCCTGAGAAATCCTCACAAGGTCAGTCTCATGTTGCTTCAGGGAGCAACACTGATAGGGTATTTGTTCAGACAGGCCAGAGTGCACCTAAGGTTGTGCTCCAGGCCCGTCAAACTGATAAGGGCAAGGAAACCGTTGACACAGTCAGGGTTGCTCCTAAGGTAGCTAAGCCAAAACCCAAGGGAAAGGCAAAGCAACCTACGGAAGCCCCTGAGAGCTCAGGCCAGGGAAAACCTCAGCGAAAGCAGAGGAAGACTCAGGTCAAGAGCCCTCAGACTTGTCAGCGAGGGTACCATCATGCTTGGCAATACCAACAGGGAAGGCCAAATATGATGACACCCCCGTGGTTTTGGCATCCTGAGGCCTTTAACTGCTTTCCATTCCCTCACTTACCTAGGGGGAATAGAAATCAGGGTCCTTATCAAGAACAAGGCCCAAGACCTGCTGCACCCAGACCTAGGAAGAACAGGAAGCCAGCCCAAAAGGCACCCACTCAGGCTCCTGTGAAGCCTAAGTCTAGCACCCATACACCATCTTCCTCTCAGGCAAAGAAGAAGAAAGTTGTGTATGTTGATGTTTCAGGGAGACAGATTTACCACTCTGAGGCAATCAGGGTTGTGAAGCAAGTCTAGATCCCGAAGGGTACAGCTGACACGATAGGACCCAACACCCAATGGGTACCTAAAGCATGATTTGCTTGCAGGCGGCTGTGGATCACAACAAGAGGAGAGGAGACTCAATCAAAGCTGTTTGGTACCTAGACAGTGGTTGCTCAAGGCACATGACTGGAATGAAGAGTCTTCTCCAAGAATATCAAGATAAAGATGGTCCACAGGTAACCTTTGGTGATAACTCAAAAGGTGTTACTAAAGGTTTTGGTGTTCTAATTATAGGTACAGTCAGAGTGGAAAATGTGTTCTTTGTGGAAGGACTGAAGCATAACCTGCTGTCAGTAAGTCAATTCTGTGACAAAGGGTTCAGTGTTGAGTTTTCATCGAATACATGTTCAGTCAAGGACAAATCAACACAGGTGCTTCTATCAGGTATAAGGAAAGGTAATGTTTATCTCGCTGATTGGAGCAGCACTATTCCTAATACTTGTCTTGTTGCTAAAAGCTCTCTAGAGCTCAGTTGGTTATGGCATAAAAGATTAAGCCACCTGAACTTCAAGATTCTTAACAAAATTTCTAGACAGTCACTTGTTGATGGTCTACCTAATGAAGTTTTTAGCAAAGATCACGCGTGCAAAGCTTGTCAGGAAGGGAAGCAGGTCAGAGCATCATTCAAAGAAAAAGCTTCTTATTCCACTAACAGGATACTTCAGCTCTTGCACATGGATTTATTTGGTCCCATAACACCTGTGAGTATGAATGGTAGAAAGTATACCATTGTGGTTATTGATGATTATTCTAGATATACTTGGGTTATTTTCTTGTTAAATAAGAAGGAAACACAGGTGAAGCTTCCAGAGTTGCTCAGGAGACTCAGCAATGAGAAGAATCAGTCCATTACTAAGATCAGATCTGACAAGGGCACTGAATTTATAAATTCATATATTTCTGACTTCTGTAATGAACTTGGTATAGCTCATGAGACTTCTGCAGCTAGAACCCCACAACAAAATGGTGTCGCTGAAAGGAGAAACAGGACACTGAAGGAGGCTGCAAGGACCATGCTGGCTGAGTCAGGATTGCCCAAGAAATTATGGGCTGAGGCAATCAACACTGCATGCTACACTCAGAACAGATCCATGCTGAACAAGCAACATGCACAGACCCCATATGAGACATGGAACAAAAGGAAACCTCGTATTTCTTATTTTCATGTATTTGGTTGTAAGTGCTTCATCCTCAACAATGGGAAGACCCAGTTGAAAGCCTTTGATAGCAAATCTGATGAAGGAATATTCTTAGGATATTCTGAAGTCAGTAAAGCCTTCAGGGTTTATAATTGTAGGACCCTTGTTGTTGAAGAATCACCTTATGTTGTCTTTAATGAATCTGCTAATGAGTCTAGGGCAAAAGTGTTGAATCCTGACACTGAGGAGGTCACAAGGAGTGTGACAAGGCTGAGCTTGAAGAATCAACCTGATCCCAAGATCAAGATTGTGCCAATTCCGAGATGGGATGATGATGACGATCAGGATGATGAATCAGGTGCCACTCCTAAGCCCAGCACATCAGGGATTGTTGAGTCTCAGACTGAGGAACAGGCTCAACCTGAGGTAAGCACCGTCTATGAAGATGTTGTTGCAGCTGAGACGGTTCCTGAGTCACCTCATCAAGGGGGAATCAATGTTCCTGACATTGAACTTATTAATCCCTTTGGTATAGACTCAGGATCATCCCCTTCTGTTCAATTTCCTGAATTTTATGAGCCTGTAGACACTAACATTGCAGGTACTTCAGGAACAACTCCTGGCAAAAGAACATGGCTAGAAGATCATCCCATTGATCAAATCATTGGTGATCCAACTGAGGGAGTCAGGACCAGACGGTTCCATGGTGAGAGTGCATTGTTCTGTTGCTTTCTCTCTGAGCAAGAGCCTCAGAACATTGAAGAAGCTCTCACTAACTCGAACTGGATCATAGCCATGCAAAAGGAGTTGAATCAGTTCACAAGGAATCAGGTTTGGGAACTGGTGGATAGACCTAGGCATCAAGGTGTGATTGGTACCAAGTGGGTCTTTAAGAACAAGAAGGATGAGAATGGTGTTGTGGTAAGGAACAAGGCTAGACTGGTTGCAAAAGGGTATTGTCAGTCTGAAGGAATAGACTATGATGAGACTTTTGCTCCAGTGGCTAGGTTGGAAGCTATCAGGTTGTTCCTTGCGTATGCAACATACAAGAAGTTCAAGGTGTATCAAATGGATGTCAAGAGTGCCTTCCTGAATGGTGTACTTAATGAAGAGGTATATGTTGAACAACCTCCCGGGTTTGAGGTTGGAGATAGAGTATACCATTTGAAGAAAGCACTCTATGGACTTAAGCAAGCACCAAGAGCTTGGTATGATACCCTCTCTCAATTCCTGACAGACCATGGGTTCAAGAAGGGAATTGTGGATAGAACCTTGTTCAGGATCACTGAAGGTGATGACATTCTCTTGGTCCAGATTTATGTGGATGACATAATATTTGGATCACCAAATCATCAGCTTTGTGAGAAATTCTCTAAGTTGATGACTGGTAAATTTGAGATGTCCATGATGGGAGAGATGAACTTCTTCTTAGGATTGCAGGTCAAGCAGACTGATCAAGGTATATTCATTAATCAGGCCAAGTATACAAGAGACTTGATTCTTAAGTTTGGTGTTCAGAACAGCAATCCAGCAAGGATCCCTATGAACACAAATTGGAAGATGGATCCTGACACTGAAGGGACTTCAGTAAATCAGACTGAGTATCGTGGGCTGATAGGTTCTTTATTGTACCTGATTGCAAGTAGGCCTGACATTACGTTTGCAGTTGGTGTGTGTGCTAGGTATCAGTCTGATCCCAAGAGAAGTTATTTGGAGGCTGCTAAGAGGATACTTAAGTATTTGAAAAGGACAGTCAATATGGGACTATGGTATCCTTCAGATGACAACTTAGAACTGACAAGTTATTCATATGCAGATTATGGAGGTTGTAGGATTGATAGGAAATCAACCTCAGGGACATGTCAGTTTTTGGGAAGTAAGTTGATCTCGTGGTTTAGTAAGAAGCAGAATTCAGTGGCGACATCCACAACTGAGGCTGAGTATATGGCTGCAGGTAGTTGTTGTGCTCAGATTTTATGGTTGAGGCAACAGTTGAGGGACTACCAAGTGTTTGCTAATCAGGTTCCAATCTATTGTGATAACAATAGTGCTATAGCAATTACTCAGAACCCAGTGCTTCACACAAGGTGCAAGCATGTGGATATTAGACACCACTTCATTCGAGATCATGTGGAGAAGAAAGATATTAGGATGGAGAAGATTCACACTGACAGGCAAAGAGCTGACATCTTGACTAAGCCCCTGGCTGAATCGAGGTTTATGGAACTGTCAGTGGAGTTAGGACTCTTAGATCCGGGAGAGCAGTCAGTGTAGGGTTCTAGGGGGAACTCAGGCCAGACTCGACTCAGCGAAGTATCAGGGTGCTACAATGTCTCCCTGACAGGTATGAGTTCTAACCTGACTCTTGTGAATTTCAAGCGTCTCCCTGAGTCCTTCGTCCTGAAAATCTTTATTAAATGCATTCCGTTCTCATTAAAAGCGTGTCTTTTCATATTTAAACCCACGCGCACGGAGCATTTAATGCTACAGTTACTTTTTCATATACGTGTCCGTTTTATACGGAATATGACTGACATGGGGTTTAATTGAAGCTGAGATTAATCCTGGCCCCTCATTTCAAAACCTTTCGAATTCAGGGATCAATCTCAACCCCACGTTTGAGTAACTGACTTAGTCTTATCAATCAAGAGTGCCATTTGAGGTTTTTACGCAAACACAACGCACAATCTGCACACTGAGTTTTCTCTTGCTCAAACACAGATAATTCTTTCGAAAAATCTCTTCTTTTCAAAACAATGGCATTTCTCGATTCCAACTGGACAACCGACAAGATCGTAGATGTTGTTGAAAAGAAATTGGTACACATGGAGCAAGTCATCTCCATGGAAGGTATCTGTCTTACGGTTGAGGAAATCAAACCCGTATTTAAATGGATTTCCGATGTCGGGTTGGAAACATACTTCACCACCCGCCCCATTTCCTTGCTCCCAAGAACAGTGGTGGAAGCCTATTTAAATATGTTCTTACGGAAAGGGGAAGTTTTCACGAAGGTAACTGCACTGGAGCCGACGGGAGAGAAGGACGGCAACGGCGAACCTCTTTACAACACAGAGGTGGTCACTATCAACTTCAGGCAGGCGGTAATGGAAGTCTTTAAGTTGCCTTTCACAGGCATTAACCCAAGAACCTACAAGGAGAACTCAGAGGGAGAGCTTCTTGCGAAATGGACCAAGTCAGGGTCATCGGAGTTCAAGGCTCGTCAGAACAAGAATTCTCTGAAGCCTGAGTACAGAGCGCTGGTGGACTTGGTGTCCAAGTTAGTGATGGGAGCAACTGGCTCTCACGAACAGTTGAGTCTGCCCAAGCTGAGGCTCATGGGAGCAATTGCTGATGGAGTGGAAGCGAACTGGGAGCAGTTCTTCCTCGATCAACTCCATCAGGCTGGGTTGGACAAGCTTAAGCGAGATGAGGAGAAGAAGCACATATCCGTCAGTGCCATCTTGCCATTCGGAACGAGGATGTCCATCCTGATTGCTCATGCTTGCCATGGGTATACCTTCGACTTTGAGGACAGTCTCTCCTCAAAGAAGGTAATGTTTTCCTCACTGAGTGATACCTATTCAGTGCTAGGGCTGACTGGTCCCAATGCGAAAGCAAAGGGTCAGGGTAAAAAGCCAGCTGGTAAGGCCAAGAGAGTGGCAACCAGTCTCATTGAACGGGTAGATGAGCTCCTTGAGAGGAGTAAGGAGGGTGAGGAGGTTGCAGCTGAGGAGGTGGAGCAGCCTGAGGTGGAAGCGGCTGAGAAGAGGAAGAGGGTGAAGGTAGTGCTGTCAGGGAAGAGCACGAAATTTGGGACTGAGTCTGATCCCAAGAAGGCCGGGTCTGAGGCTGAGGGAACTGACGATGACGTCAGAAAGGAGGGTGCTCAGGGAGAGAGGCCCCTGAAAAGGCTTAGGAAGTGGAGCAGAAAATCCCCTAAGAAGCTACCTGAGGTGAGTGAGAGGGAGAAGTCAAGCTCTCCTGGAGCCTCTGACTTGGAGGAAGTGAGAAAGACTGTCGAGACGGCTGAGTCGTTGCAGCCTGAGACAGCACCCACTCAAACACCCCCACACCCTGAAACCCAAACACCTCCCATCCCTGACCCCACACCTCAAACTCCCCAACCACCCCAAACCTCAGAGCCAAATCAGCCTACTGAGTCAGCGCCATCAACTTCACACACGAATGAGCCTGACCAGTCAGCAGAGCCGATTCTTCCAAACCCCACAGACTTTCCATCATACCCCAATCCCAAAGACTGTCCCAAATCCATTTTAGCTAAAGAGGACGAATTCCTCGAAGTGGAGGAGGAGGACTTAGATGAACACATGGCTGGAGGGATTCTTGAGAACTCTCTCAGGGGGAACGCCACAGAATGGGCAGGAAAGTGCTGGCCTGGGCTATCCAAGTATACTGAGCTGCTGGCATATGTGATAGAGCTCAAGGTTTGGTTGGACTTCAAACAATCAAACATGCAGGAGCAACATATGCTGGTGGATGCTCGTGGCTGGGAGCACTGGGAGGAGGAAGAGGTCAAGATCTGCTCCTTCTTTGGACTAACTAGCTGGCTTCAACTCTTGAACTTTGACAACCTGAAGCAGCTAGTGGCTGAAATGATGTCCAAGAGCAAGGCTGGCCTCCTTTCTGATGCCGAGAAGGATGGTGATGAGAATGATGAAGGAGCTCAGGGTGGAGACCTGGAGAAGGCAGTGGAGGAAACTGCACAGGAAGTTGATGAGATGAACTCTGAGCCTCAGGCTCAGGGGGAAGGTGATAAGAACACTGGTGCCAAGGGTGGACCAGTGGCTGAGGATGTTGTGAACATCTCAGTTGCCAATGAGACATCTGTCAATGAAGGGATTCCCTGCCCTGAGACAAGAGAGGAAGATGTTGAGGCATTCAAGGAGACTCTCAGTTCCGAGGGACTTACTCCTAAGGTTCAAGTTAGCTTAGCTGAGCCTGAGGAGGCGGCTATGACTACTTCACAACTGCCTTCAGTGCACCTTGAAGAAGGGACTGATGCTGCAGGGGCTGACAAGCGAAAGCAGCCAATCACTGATGCGACCGTTGATGATGAGGATGTGATCATAACCGGGGTCGGACGTGCTGAATTCACAAGCATAGTGGAGGTCAAGCAGGAGAAAACCACAGAAAATCTAGCTGAACTTCAGGAGGAGGTAATGAGGCTACGAGCTGAGAAGGAAGAAGACTCCAAGGCCCTGGCGAAGCACATCAGGTGGACAAAGTCAGCTTACAACACCCTTGCTAACAGGGAGCTGATTTTGTTAAAGAAAACGATGACTGACACGGCCAAGTCAGTGAGGAATGAGAGGAAGCGCACCAAGAAGATGCTTAGGAACACTCTCAGAAAGCTTGAGGAGAGGGATGCGATCAGGGACGAGAAGATGAATCAGGCAGTGGACAGGCTTGCAGTTCAGACTGGAGCTATTGTCACTCAGGCCTTGAAGGACTCAGCGTCCAAACTGGAGCTGGAGTCAGGGAGATTGGATCGCACCTCTCAGTCTGTGGTAGACACTTTGGCAAAGGCCACTGAGGAATCGACAAAGATACTAACTGAGGCTAGCAGAGTCAGCGGTGAGTCCTTGAAGGTGGAGGAAAGGATCACCAAGGCTGAACAAAGACTCCAACTCTCTATGGAGGTCTTTGAGAAGAAAGTCAATGCTGCTATCAGTTCAGTTTCTTTTGCAGGCACTGGGATTGCCACAGGAGTTGAGATGCTGAAGGAGGGCGTTTTGGAAGTTCAATCCTTAGCCTCTTTTGTTATCAACAGTGGAGCTGAGTCACTCCCATCCCAGGCCAATGATGATGCCAAAAAGGGGGAAAAGAAGAAGAAAAGATCCCGCCCTGAGGCATCGGAGGCAGTCAATCAAGGTGAGACCGTTCTAGCTGACCCTGAAGCCAATCCTGAAGGAAACATCTTAAGGGTGAGGAAGTCAGCTAGGTTAGCGGCGGTGGAAAAGGAAGGAGGGGAAATTGTTGCCAAGCTGAGAGAGGAGGCAACAAAGGCAAAGGCTGATGAACCTTCCAAGCAACAACCTGAGCCAATTCAGAGGTCGTCTCCCATGAGCTCAAGGAAGAATCCCATCACTTATTCAGGTGAGTTGGTTGCGGAGCTATGTGCTGAAGCATGGGGAGATCAATCTGAAAAATCTGAGGCTATGCGCAGAGCTGAAATTGCTCAGAAGGAGAAGATGCGCATCTTGGAGAAGAAGGTTGAGAAGCTGACTGATATCACTGAGCTTCAACAAGGAGAACTGGATGATGCAGTGATCAGCTTGCTAAGGAGGAAGAAGGCGAAGCCTGAGCCCAGGAAGTACAGGAAGAAGCCAACAGTTAGGAAATCAACAATTCTTCAAGTCAGAAGGCCAGAATCAGGAGCAAGGGAAGCTTTTGTTGATGAGTTCGTCTTAGAGACATTGAAGGAGTTTTGGACTGATGCAAGGGATGAATTTGTTAGATTGTGGTTTGTTGTGAAGAAGTGGGGCGACACTGACGATATCAATGCCCACTTCACTGACTACATGATGGACAATCATCCTGAGCTATTCCAGAAGATCTTGGAGGAGGCTAAGGCAGCTCAAGTTCAAGTGAAGGCTCCTGAGTTCACCATTCGAGCTCCTCCCTTGGTTCCTGGAACCCAAAAGCATGACACAAAGGCCATTATGATGGAAGTATTGAAGATAGCCAAAGCTGAAGGGTACATGAATCAACCTGGAAGACTTGACGAGCTGAAGGCAAGAGTTTATGCAGGATATGGACTCAAGCCTGAAATGAGATTAGTCTAGGTGTTCACAGGCTTCTTTGTAATAGATTAGATTCATTGTAATCACTTCAACATCAATCAATGAAATCTATTACTTTTGCCCTCAGACAAAAACTCATTGTCTTTTTGGCTATTTGTTTTTAAATTCTGTACTTTATCAAGAATTGCTCTAACACTGACTTATCTTATAAATAGGATTCATATTTCCTCTAAATGTTTTGAGGATCTTTTCAGTGTTTTGGCATCATCAAAAAGGGGGAAATTGTTGGGACATTGCCAGTTTTAATTAAGATCCCAAAGCCCCTGAAAAGATGATTGTCTTAATCTGTCTTTGTCAGGCTAGTCTTGGTTAGGATTAGTACTTAGTCATTTTACACTTCACAGGTACTCAGTGAGAGGAGAACTCACTGGAGATAATCAAGACTCAGAGCCTGAAGATGAAGAGCACCATCCTGAACTTATGGCAGTCTTCTAAGCTGGCTGAGTAAGTGTCAGTGATGAAGAGTATGACCCTGAGGTCATTACTAACTCAGTCCTGAAGGGAACGGGATGTCACTGAGTTAATGGGAGGACTTGGAGTAGAGCCAAGCAATGCAAAAGGAATTTCAGCGTCAGGACAAGACTGGTGGGCTCAAGACAAAATGAACTTAATAAGACAAGCCTGAAGCTCAGGAATAAGTTCTGACATTCTCACCAACCTGATGACGTGGACCAATCCGAGAAGGACACGCACGTACAGAACCTGACATGAAGACTGAATTCAGACTGCATATTCAACGGGCAAGCATTCAATGTGCATTTAATGCAAATACCAAATCCATGCAAGGACGGCTGCTGCATGAAGATATGTCCGTTTGAAGCCTCTCTACATAGATGACTCGAAGGTTATCTCTCCAACGGATAGTTTTTCAAATCACCTATAAATACAGAAGACCTTGAACCCATTCAAGGTGACGGGAAATTTCCAAGCCAGAAATTACTCAAACTCTCAAGCATTCAAAGCATTCAACCCTTAAGAGAAGCACTCGAAACCTTCTAAATTTCCCAAGTGTTTCTCAGCAATTTAGAGTTATTTTGTATTCCAAGAGCTAATTAGAATTATCTTAAGCTTAGAGAGATTATCCAATCCTTAGCATAGCTTTGCCTTGTAAGGATAATCTCAATCTAGTTGGAATCCAAACTGAAACCAAAACCCTAAGTTAGGCTTGTTGGGAGTAAGTCAGTTAGAGTGTTAGTAAGTGGAGTTGTATAGATCAGTGAGGTTAGCTGGTCTTGGTACACCTTGGCACGTTAAAAACAAGAATCCCTTGAGTGGATTTCCTGTTAAGTCAGGCCGTGGACGTAGGAGCTTGAGACTCTGAACCACGTTAAACTCCTTGTGTTCTTACTGCTTTGATATTGTGCATACTTGCTATATTACTTGTTCATTCATTGCATTCAAGTTTATCAGGCCTGAATCAATCAGGCTGATCTTCAAAAGAACACTGCCCTACTAAACACTCTTCAGATTTGAGTAAAACAATTTTTTCAGCAAGCAAACTAAACAAGACTTTAAACTTTCAGGGCTCAAACATTTCCGCACTGAACTTGAACTGATAGTTAGCCAACTGACCCGCACCAAGTGTAGTCAGTAGGTGTGTTATCAGCTCCTAGTTCTTTACCACTCTGAGCAAAGGGGACTCAGTCAGTTTTAAGGTTGAAAAATTGGTATACGTGTATTCCCCCCCCCCCATACACGTATTCCTCAGTCTTGTACCGGGACCAACATACAACATTTTTGCCAATGAAGTCCCCATTTTCTGTGACAACAATAGTGCAATTGCTATTTCAGAAAATCCAGTTCTCCACACAAGATGTAAACATGTGGACATAAGGCATCATTTCATCAGAGATCATGTGGAGAAGAAGGACATCAAAATGCTCAAAATCCACACTGACAAACAGAAGGCAGATATCTTCACAAAACCCTTGGCTGAAGCAAGGTTTCAAGAGTTGTCAGTGGAGCTTGGACTCCTAGATCCAGGAGAGTAAAGAAAGGATTTAATCTCAGAAGAGTTACCTTCAACTCAGTGGAGGTTCATATTCAGAAGAGGATCTTTCTCAGAAGAAGCTCCTCATCTCAGAAGAGGTCTGAATATCAGACGAGGTCGAACCTCAGTGGAGGTCAAAGTCTATACTTATGTTATTTTCAAATCTAAAGCCTCTTAGTTTTATATATATTTATTTGGTTTCAAAAACTTACTAATGAGTGCTTTCTGGGAAATTAAATCTTTTTCCACTGTTCCGAAGAGATTTTGGTATAGCAAGCATTTAATGCGCGTGGTACAAGTCAGACATGCTTTTTCAATTACCTATCTCACGCGCCCTAAAAGCCGGATGATGTGACCTTCCGGCTACCAACTTTTCCAATCCATGCCATCCATTTTAGGCGGTTCTTTTCTAACCGTCAAGATCTCTTAAAACCTCCCCACTACCTTTGCAACTGTCCACGACCTTTCACTCAAAATAATCTCAGACGTTGATTGCAGAATTTAATCTCACCGTTCATTACTCATATAAAAACCCCAAACGTTCGCTTGTAAACCTTTTCGAACACACTTTCAAGCAAACACTTACTATCTCTTCAAACTTTTTCTGCAAATTCCTTTTTCCCTCAAATCCTACTTACAAACATGGCCAAACTTAACCTAGGGTTTCTGAACAACAAAGATAATTTCTGGTATGAACCTATAATTCTTTTCAACAACCCAGAGATTGAATCAAGACCAGAGTTCTCTCACATTAAGGAGGCTTTGGAAATGGTCAAAGCCGCTGGTTTAGAGAAATTTCTATCAGTACATCTAGAGTACTGTTATGATAGGCAGGTTCTTGAATTTTTCTGCAACATATCCAACTCTGACTCAAGAATTAAATCGTGTCTATTTGTGCAAAGAAAGAAGAAGGTGATGAGAGACAATATGGAGGTTGTTGAGCACCAGAAAATAAGAAAGGAGATTCGGATAAGCGGAGATGAGCTGAAGGAGTTATTTGAACTCCCATCTGAAGGCCCAAATCCAGATACTTGTATCTTGGATAAGGAGGAGGAATGGGTCTACACCATCATGGAGAAAAGGGTGAAATACAGTC
This sequence comes from Ballota nigra, assembly GCA_947034835.1. Lineage (NCBI taxonomy): Eukaryota > Viridiplantae > Streptophyta > Magnoliopsida > Lamiales > Lamiaceae > Ballota > Ballota nigra. Next base: position 28,992,787 of record OX344728.1, on the reverse strand, counting down.
CCACGATGAACAGAAGTCTACTATTACCAGTATACAATGTCCTTTGCGAGATTATTGGTAAATGTATTTTGGGAAACCAAGGAAGCACTGAGCAAGTGAGCAAACCGAAGCTCAGGTTGATGAAGGCAATAGTGGAGAGCAAGGAGAAGCCATACAATTGGCAGCAGTTCTTTTTTAGAGCTTTGAACAAGGAACACTCAAAATTCCAGGCTGACAAAACTCCCCAGTTGGCAAGTAAGCTAAATTTTGCCACTAAAATTTCTTACTTAATTGAGAATGTGGATGTGGGAGTAGACTGGTTAAAGAATAGGAAGTGGAGTAACCTGAAGACCCTATTCAAGTCTGGAAAAACTCTGGAAACAAGAATGCTCAAGCCTGCTAAGGAGAGCCCAGAGGCAGTTGAGGAAGAGGAGGCTAACCCTACTGAAGGGAAGAAAACCAAGCTAAAGAGGAGGCTGGTTAAACTGAGTGACAAGATGGCGCAGCACAAAGAAGCTGAGGCAGTGAAAGCTTCTAAAAAGGAGAGAAGGAGGTCCTCTGAAGCAGAGAAGGAGAGTGCCTCAAAGAAAGTCAGAATCACCAACTCTACTGATGAATCTTCATCAGGTAACCCAGACTCTTCCCCTAACATCATCTCAACTGAGTCTGACTCAGATGTTCCTGCACCCACCCCCATCAAACCTAAAACCACTAAACCTCGCACTCCTGCCAAAACCAAACGCATCTCCAAAATAACAAAAACCCCCACTGATGGCTCTCAACAGCCAAAAAGTGGATCCCAAACAACCTCCACTGAACCTATCCCAACCCCCACTGAAACCACTCCATCAAACCCTACTGAACCCATCCCCTCAACCCCTTCTGAACCTACCTCAACCCCCACTGATCAAGACTCTACCTCAACTGATACTCTAAACTAAACCCCCACTGAACCAAGCATTCCTGATACACACTCAACTCAGCTGGAGTCTATCCCAGAAGAGCCAACCGATAGCAGATCCCCTACCCCTTCCCTTCCTTCAGACGATGAAGAAGAGTACTCATTCCTAGATACTCTCAAGGATGAGGTAGCTTACTCTTTAGAGTCTAAATACCCTGAACTTGATCAATTCCCCACACTCAAAGCCTTGTTCTTGAGACTGAGACTCATTGTCCAGCTCAAGGATAGAAGACTTGGTGAAATCCTTCTAGCTGTAAGAGGCAGCAATGCAGAGGAGTGGAAGAAGGAGGAAGCTGAAGTGCTGCAATTTGCTGGGATGCACAAGACCAGACTTCTCTGTGATGAGAAGATCTTTGAAAGTTTGGTCTTGGAGAAGATTACAGAGGCAAAGAAGGAGGTAGAAAAGGCTACTGATGGAGAAAAGCCATCTGAACCCTTACCTGAGAAGGAGGTGGAGAAGGAGAAGAGTGCAGAGGAGAAGGTAGTTGAGTCTGAACATGAAGGAGGTGCTTCACCTAAGCAAGGTGGTGGTGAAGCAGCCAAGGATGTATCAATGGCAAGGGATACTGAGGCACAAAACTTGCCAAAGGAGGGCTCAGTAGAGGTGTCTACTGAAGCTCTCCCACAACAGCCCTTAGTGGTGGCTATAGAGTCAACTGAGGTGTCTGGCACTGAAGGAGTTGAAAAACCGAGTGAGAAAGAAAAAGAGGTAGAAATCACTACTGTGAAGAGTGGAGAGATAAGAGCAATTATCCCTGTAAAGGGTGAATTGGCTGAAAAAATAGCAGTTGAAAAGGAAAGTGAGGAAGAGAAAAGCAAGAAGAGTGAGGAGGAGGGAGTCCCAATGGAGATAGAGGCATCAGGAGACCTAGGTGGTTAGGTTGAGGGAGTTAGAACTAACACTTCTTGCAATGCAGGTACTCAAACCATTGAAGTTCCCCCAGCTGTGGTCAACCTAACTCCACTGAGTGATGCTCACTCAATCAAAGAATAAAGCCTTCCATCTCTTCAAACTCAGCTCAGGGAGGTCCAGGAGATTGTACAAGAGGAGGTAGATGAGATGGTTATTCTCTCAGACCACATTGATGAACTCATGGAGTCCACAACTACATCACTTCAGAATCTCACACTTAAAGCTGAAGACTCTCAGCAAATGGTGATTGATGTAGTTGAGGGACAAAGTGTGTTAGTCATTGATGCCCTGAAGAAGCTGGAGAAGTCTGAAGAAGAGGCCAGGACCAAGTTCCTCAAAGACTCAGTAGAGAACGTATCCATCAACCTGAAGTCGTCAGTAGAGGCCTTCTCAGAAGACCTACTTGGAAAGGTTGAAGGATTATGGAACTCTAAGATGTCTGAATTCGAGGCCAAGCATGCTGAGCTAGGAGCCAAACTGGGAGAGGTACTGAAGAAGGCAGCTGAAGACTTCCCAACACAAGAGAAAACTGATGTGCTGATCAATGAGAAGCTAGCGCAGTTTGTTCAATTTGGGCAGACAGCTGGAGCTACTTTGGAAAGGCTTGAAGATGAGGTAGACCATTACTCAACTGAGCTAAAGGCATTGGCCCATGATCAACTGAAGCTCAACATCACTGTAGCTGAATGCATGATTAATGCCGAAAAGGGGGAAAAGAGGATAAGTGCTAAGGACATGAAGCTTGATCCTAAGAATAAGATGAATATTATCCTTGAAACCCCTGACTTCGAGAAAGGCCAACAGGTGAAGAGCACCTTGAAGAAAGTTGATGCTGAAGCCCAGAAGATAGCAGAAGCCAAGAAAGGCAAGGAGACCACCTCAGCTGACCTTTCAAAGTTCAAAGAGGAGCACCTAAAGGAAAAGGAAGAGAGAGCTGTGAAGAAGGGGGAAACCACAAAGAGAAAGGCATCTGATGCCCTCTCAGCAGAGGTTGCCAAAAAGACAAGAACCTCAGGGAGGTTGGCAGCTAAGTCCACAACCTCTACTGATGAAGTTCAGGTACTTCCTATTCTCAATCCTGAACCCTTATCTTCTGAACCTCCCAAGTCTGCACCCACAAAAGTCACAGAGCTCGCTGAGCTAATCAAAGAGGCTGGAGGAATGAATGAAAGAGCAAGGAAGCTAACAGCTCAACAACAAGAAAGGAGAGATAAGGTGGTTGGTAAGATGGAGACCATTGCAGAGCTAGCTGAAAGGAAAAGGAAAGAGAGGTTGGCCACATTTGACAAAACTACTTCTAAGAAATTCAGGAGTGGTTATCAAAGGTGGGCTGCTAAGCTGAAGAAAGACAAGATCACACCATCTCTGAACAGATTTCCTCATCATGATGCATGGGTTCCTAAGAAGCTCAATGATGCTTGGGAGACTGCTAAAAGGGAATTTGTGTATTCCTTTTATGTCAGTGGAGAGTTAGGAAGGGACAATGCTCAAGAAGTCTTCAACTCATGGTTGTTTGATGCCTATCCCAAACTCTATCCTGAGATCAGTGATGCTTGGAATGATGCCTTCCCTGATCAAGCCCTGAAGGCCCCTGAGCAAATCACCTACTGGCCTCCTCAAGATGCAACAGGTGCTGTTGATAGAGAAAGGATCACTGAAGAGTGGATATCCTTGTGTGAGCATCTTGGACTCAGAGGACATTCGAAGGAGATAATGGAGAGGAAGAATGAGCTGAAGATTAGAGTTTTCAAGCAGTATGGACTTGAACCCATTTTCGAGTCCATCTGAGAAGTTTGTATCTTTTGATGGGCATTTGTTTATAAGTCCCAGGTGTGTTTAAGTTTGAAACTTTTGAGAGTTGACTTCATGTAATATGTACTTCATCATTTTATCAATGAAATGAACTCTACTGATGTTTTGCCCAAGATAATATCTCATTATCATTTAGGCTTATGTACTTGAATGTTTTACTTACAAAATCTGTGAACTTTGAATGTCATCTGAAGAACCTCATCTGGAAGAATATATGTAATAAGATAGGTTCCGGCATAATCAAAAAGGGGGAAATTGTTGGGAAAATGTATAAGACTTATATTTTGATTAGATGCCAAAATGTTCCTCCTAAGTTGTTTTGTAAGTAAATTATTCAGTAGAGTTAGTACTTAGTCAAACAGTTCAAGATGTTAAGAACTGGAGTACAGTTAGTAATTGCAAGAGTGTATTTAAGAATGAAGTCTGCTGAAGATGAAGTCCACTGAAGTGAAGTCCGCTGAAGACAAGTGATCTGAGAATAAGTCTAAGTCTTGAATGTTTTCTAAGTACATTCTCACTAAGACTAAAACTATCAGGAGAGGACCAATGTCCACTGATGGGAACTAACAATGCACATTCAATGCTAAACATATTAAAAGTTGTTAGTTAATCTGGTTGGAACAAGGCAAAACGAATTTCAGTGAAGCTTACAATAAAAGAAGGAATAAGAAGGTTCTCTCAGAGGAGTTCCACCTTAAAGCAAGACAAGAATCTGGGCATGCAGACTAAAGGTCCAATGAGAAGATGACACGTCAGTGTACTTTACTGACAGCCGACCTGCCCCAGCCTGACAAGTACCAAAAGTCTTTCTCTAGCAATCTACAGAAAGTTGGTGAACAGGCATGGTCTTTCAGCCATTTCTTGACAAGACTTAAAGCTTCAAATAGAGTCGTTTAAGCCAATCAGATACAAGAAGACTTACTTGAGAAGATTCAAATCCAACGGGAAGATTTTCAAGGAAGCCTATAAATACAGAAGGACATGCACATTTTCAAGCACGGGAAACTCACAAGATCAAAGCTATCTCTACATTCATAACAACTAAGAAGCACTCGAAATTACCTTTGTTTCCCAAGTGTTTCACATTTGTAGAGAGCCTAACAGACCTTCTGTAACCAAGCTTAAAAGCTATATCCAAATCTTAGAAAGAGATAATCTAATCCTAAGCCTTGAGCTAAACTTGTAAGGATTATCTCAAAATAGTTGGAACCAAAACCCTACTCAATACCCTACTCAGTGTTTAGGTTGAGAGCTAGTGTTAAGTGGTGTTAGTAAGCTGATTGTTGTATCAGTCTGAAAGCTGGTTTGTTTTGGGAACTAGGACCTGGAATTTCCTAGTGATCAATCATCCTAAGAGAGGATTAGTTGATCAGTGCACCTTGGCACTATAACACAAGGAATTCCAAGTGAAAGGAATTCTCCTGTTTGATCAAGACAGTGGACGTAGGAGATTCATCTCTGAACCACTTTATACCTTGTGTTCTTATTATCTGCTTTCCTAAGTGTGTGTTAATCTCAAAGTTTATCAAAGTAAAATGAGTTTTTCTAAGGGCTCACTAATCCGCATCTGAAAGCTAATTAGATAGTAGTTCAACTGAAAGTCTTGAGCTTTCAGTGGAGGTATTATCTCAGTAAGCTTTCACAAAGTAACTCTCAGCAGACCTCAAGTCTACTGACGAGCTACTGTCTTAAGTAACCTGATAAGTTTTCAAGATGTTTTAATTTGTAACCACAGGTGTATTCCCTCCCCCCCCCCCCGATTAGGCGTGAAATGGTCATGATTCGTCGCTCGAAATGCCCTTGTTTTGATGGATTTATACAAGTATTCAGAGTCATTCGAGTATTATTTTCACAAACTAACAAATTCGTGTCATTGATGCTTATATATGGATAGAGGGCAAAAAGAGGAGTTCGTAGGACTTCGAATCGACTCAAACGGATACCCGGATGAGAAGATATGAAAGAAATACGAGAAGTATTAGTTCGAGCGAGCAAAAGTGTCATTGAAGCACTCGAGCAGAAGCCGGTCGAGTAGCAAGTACGCAGGCACTCGAGTAGACTACTCGAGCAAAGTCCGGTCGAGTAGAGCTACTCGACCTAAGGGGCTCGAGCAATTTTCACGTTCTGTACAAATTTGGCACTCGAGCTTGCATTGCTCGAGTACTTTTACTCGACCTCTACTCGAGCTCGACGGGAATTTTGGCCCATGAGATCCCGTTTCGACCCATTGTCTATATATACCTCTTCCAAACACATTTTGAAGGATTCCCGAACTTTAGAAATCACTTTAGACTTAGTTTTTGGAGAGGAAGGAGAGGAGCAAGCTTTATTTACGTTTTGTTGAGGTTTTGCATACGAATTCTAAGTTTCTTTTAGTTTATTAGTTTCTTTTAGTTAGTTTGATTTCTTTGAACGCTTTGAAACTTCGTTTTAGTTAATTAAATTTCAGTTCTTAGTATTTATTTCTTTTAAAAACCCTAGTTCATGTTTCTTATTTTCTTCGTTCAACTCATTATGTTTATGTTCGTTGTTTCTTCTATTGCTTTTATGTTTGTTAAAGCCATGTCCGGCTAAAACCCCTGCATGCTTAGGGTAGGATGAACTCGTAGAAGTAGGTTGTGGGTATGTAATTAGAGTAACTTGTGACGTTAGGTTTTAATTCTCTTGGTTAATGAATTCTTAAAATTAATCTAGACTTCGCTCTTGAATTTCGTTCGAAAGGTGTTAGAGAGAGGACGACCGTATCACTCTTTAACAACGAGTAGACTTAACGAAAGAGTTTAGGAAAGGTTAATTCATCTACCGGTTTAGCGAAGGAGGACGACCGCATCACCTTAGTTAAATTAGGGTCTCATTAATTAAGCACAATCTAGTAACTCGTTAGTAGATTCGTGAAGTCGAGTGTTAGGGTAAAGTATTAGGGTTTAGAATCTTGAGCTTTCACCTTACATTCTTAGACTTAGGTTAATTCTTGTGTGTCACAGTTATTTTGATTATGTACCTGCTCCGTTAGTATACGTAGGGATTCCTGTCTTAAGCATCACCATCTCATATTTGAAAACACACCTTTTGTTATTTCGGTTAATCTTCCTTTTGCATTCGTAGGATAATTTAGTTTAGTTTAATTAATCTTTCCAAAAATCCAAAAACAATACACTCATATTAATTACGACGCGTAGATCTTCAGGGATCTATTCGCATACACACTATCCCTTGGGTTCGATAATACTTGGTCATTATACTTACTCTTACTACAGTGAACCCGTCCGCTTGCGGGTGAGCGACTAGTAGAAGTTAGTAAAATCGCTTTAAGTCAATGGCGTCGTTGCTGGGGATGGCGTTATATGCTTTTTGAATAGGACTTGTAGATAGCTTAGTAGTTAGTAGTGAGTGATGTATTTTCTGTTTTTATTTTTATTTCCATTCATTAGGCAGTTACGTTTTGATCCTTCTGCTAGTGTTTCAGGTTTATGAAAACACGCTCACAAGGCAATACGAGCGAAGAGAGGTTACCTGCAGATCCTGAGACAATAGCTAGAAGGAACCGAGCCTTCTTGAGAAGAATGACTACTGCCGCGGGAAACAAAGACAAGATTTCTGATGAACTTGGGGAGTTAGACAAAATAGCTGCAGAGTATACTGCTCTTGTGGAACGGGCAGAGGGTGCCAATGGAAACAGCAGTAATCAGCAGATACCCATAGGGGGAACTGAGAGCCCACACCCGAACCCACAAGACACAATCAACTCTGCACAAACACAACCCCAAAACCATAACCAAAACCCTGCTTACCCACAAAACCCAAATAACCCTTTCAACAACCCAGTATACCAACATTACCCATACCCACCTTATCCTTACCCACCATACCCGTATCCTCCACCCCCAGTCTATAATCAACCACCTATTTACCCACCACCACCCCAACAAGTACCAGTACCTGCTGCTAATCCTCAACACGTTCCTCAGAACGTAGATCACAATATGGCTATTCGAGGGAGGTTTGCAGCGCAGCCACAATGGTACTATGATGGAGTGGCTTTGCCTCCTGTTGAGGCGAATAACTTCTCGATATCCCCGGGGATTTTAAAGCTGCTTACCGAGAATCAGTTCAAGTGGGTGATCGGGAAGGAGAATCCTCACACTCACCTGAGGAGTTTCCTCATGATAGCATCTACTTTTAATTACAATGGCATGTCTGAAGATGCCAAGAGGCTTAGGCTGTTCCCATTCTCATTGACGGGAATAGCTAAAGAGTGGTACGATAATACGCTCCCGCGGGGAGGTATTACCACTTGGGCTGAGCTCGAGCGTCTATTCCTCGAGCGATTCTACCCTCCATCTAGGACGATCAAGGCTAGAATTGAGATCTCGTCCTTTCGCCAGAAGTCTGGAGAGGATTTACGCCAAGCGTGGGAGAGATACTCAAACATGCTGATTGAGTGCCTGCAGCACGGGTACAACGAGGGAGACATTATGGCATTCTTCTATAGTGGTGCCAACAAGGCGGGGCAAGACCATTTAGACGCCTGTGCGGGTGGAGCATTCCTCAATCAAGGCATAGAGAGGTGTAGGGAGATCGTGGACAACATTGTCACGAATGCCCGTGCTTGGGGTGTGGATGTAGATCTTCAGAGAGTGCATCAGGTTGAAAAGGATGAAGGAACGAGAAGGCTATTGATGGCCATGATGGAGAAGATCAACAACCTCGAGTTGGGGAAGAGTTTGGGTGGAGAGCATGCAGCAGAGAATGAGAGAGTAGACCAGCCCAGTGGACAGCAAGAGGTAGCCAATTACATGGGAGGTCCGTATTACAATCAGAATGGCTACCAAGGTGGAAATCAGTATGGAAGGCCTTCTTACGGCCAGCCATTTTTACCTCCAGGGCCACAACCGCCTCAAAATCAATGGAGGAACACACAAGGATTTCAAGGAGGCCAGCAGCCTCCTCAAAACACATGGATGAAAAATGAGAATTTTTCTTATGCTAACCCAAAAGCTGGTGTTACTGTTCCTGCGGGTGTTGATCCGGGTTCAAAGCCTCCGGGTGGAGAAGGCGGTGCCTCAACCGAAGAGATGTTGAGAACGATCCTTCAGAAGGTTGAGGAAGGTAGCAAGAGATTGTCATCCTTGGAGTACGATGTGAAAGAGTTGCATAAGAAGGGTGATCAACGTGATCAAGAGCTCCAGAAGATGAATGTTGAGTGGACTAGAACTCAACAAGAGAACAATCGAAGGTTCACTTCTCTAGAGTTCCAGATGAGCCAGATTGCGAAGTCAGTGAATAGAATGCCGGAGGGGAACCCGAAAGAGCAGTGCAAGGCGATCCAGCTGAGAAGTGGAACCAATTATGAAGGTCCTCAGATGCCTGCTGATTCTGAGACACCCCAAGTTGAGAAGGGGATTGAAAGTGAAGGGATTAAGAAGCATAAAGATGTGGATGAGTCCCATCAGAGCAAAGAGCTTGAAGAGGAAGGCCTTGAGAAGGGTGAGAGAGTTCCTAAGTGGAAGAAGGCAAAGGAAGCAAGGGAGAAAGTGAAAGAAATAGAAAGAGATGAATGGGGGGTACCCAATTCTGTGATGCCCGTCCCGTATCCACAGCGCTTCATGAAAAAGAAGCTTGATGAGAAATTTGCTAAATTCCTTGATGTGTTTAAACAATTGCATATTAATATTCCTTTTTATGATGCTTTGGAACAGATGCCGCATTATGCAAAGTTTTTGAAGGACTTGATCGCGAAAAGACGGCGAGTGGATGAGCCAAAGTTGGTGCAGTTGAACCACGAAGTGAGTGAACTAGTACACAAGGCGCTTCCACCGAAGCTGAAGGATCCCGGGAGCTTCACCATTCTTTGTGACATTGGGAACGGGATCAAGAAAGGAGCATTGTGTGACCTTGGAGCGAGCATCAATCTTATGCCGTTGTCGCTTTTCAAGAAGTTGGAAGGTGGAGAACTTCAGCCGACAATGATGACGCTTCAACTAGCCGACCGGTCTATCACTCGACCTCAAGGTGTGGTTGAAGACGTCCTCGTGAGAGTTGGAGATCACATTTTTCCAGCCGACTTTGTAGTGCTTGAGATGGAGGAAGATGAGCACGTGCCCCTAATCTTGGGAAGATCGTTCTTAGCTACGGCGGGGATGGTGCTAGACGTGGCAAATGGGAAGATTACGTTGAAGGTTGATGATCAAGAAGTGAAGATCTCCCTATATGAAGCCATGAAGCACCCGAAGGAGGATGAGAGCTTGGATAAAGTGAAGAAGTTGAAGGGTGAAGAGGTGAAGAAAGTGGACGTGGTCCAGCTAGAGGGAAAAGAAGGAGTTAAGAAGAAGAAGTCCAAACTCAAGAAACTGTTTAGTAAGACTCCTCCAGATAGAGGAAAGAAGGAGTTGAGACCCATAACACTTGGGGATGAGAAAAGAGCAAAAGAGCTCATGATGATGGGGCATCAAGGAAAGGAGTTCAAACACCACTCTTATGAGAGTAAGGGAGGTATTTTTTAGTATGATGTCCCATAAGCTCCTTTGAGCTCGGTCCGGCATGAGGACCTTAAAAATAGCGCTGAATGGGAGGCAACCCATTATTTTTATTTTTTTTATTATTTGCTTTGTTTTTAGTTATTAGGGAGTTATTGTGAGTCGTATGTTTAACCTCGTATTTGAGTGAGTTGCTTGTAGGCTTGTCTCTAAAGGAGTAAAGGTATCATGGAGTTATTCAGATTGAAGGAACCAACTTGAGACAAGGGAGTGTGCAAAGCTATTGAGAGAAAAGGAATTATTTGGTTGAGGTAACCCCAACCCCAAACTTAGACCTCTAGCAAGGTCGAAGTTTGGGGGGTGGAGTTTTTTATGTTTCTTGTTACATTGCACATGCATGCACGCCCTTATCTTTTGAGTTGAGTTTGATTGATTATTGGCTTGTTGAGATACTCATTGGGGTGATTTTGAGTTGACTAGCTATTGCACATTTCATGTCTATCAATCATTTTATGCTTGTGATTGCTATCTTTGAGTATGATTTGATGAGTAGAGTGAGTTGTAAGGGTGAGTTAGAAATTCTTTTGTGTGAATGTTTGAGTTTGAGCTGATTTGAGAAAGAACTTATATGCTTGTATAATTCTTCCTTTTGAGTACTTGTGTGATGAGAGTGAGAATTCACTAGGACTAGCATGGATGTGAAAGCTGTGAGATTTGAGCCTTATGAGATTTTGATGCAGTAATTAATCTCTTCGTTTGTGAGTGAATCGTCACCTTAGAGGATGCTAGAACTTGCATGTGCTCTTGCTTCTTGATTATGTCTAGTTTGATATGCCGAATGTGATCTTAGGCCATCTTTGTTTTAATTGAGTCACTTAGCCAAAATTTTCCTTACCAATGACATTGATCCCTTGTTAGCCCCTTTGAGCCTAAAGCCTATTTTATTTGCTAGCACATATGAACACTATTCCCATTCCTAAGCCTTTTTGTCCCAATTTGAGTGGAGAATAGAAAAGTGTGAATGTGAAGGGAGTGAATTGAGTTGAAAAAGGGAAAGGTTGTTTGTTGAGTGAATATGAGAAGAAGGTGTAATGAAGTTTTGAGATGTGGGAAAAAGAAAAAAAAATTGAGAATGAGCAAAAGAAAAAAAACTGAGCTCATGTGTTTGTGCGAAAAAGAAAAAAAAAGTGAAGTGATTGAAAAAAAGAAGTGAAAGAGTGAGAAAGAAAAAAATTGAAGTGTTGAGAAAAGTGGAATTGAAAGAGTGTTGATTGAACATGTTTGAAGTATTCTGTTCCTAATCTCGAAGTGCCAAAGTTTGACTTTCTATTCTCCATTCACGTTAGTCACTTTACCTTATATTGTTATCCCACTTGTCCAAAGAGCCTACATTACAACCTTGAGAAAAGTCCTTTTTGATTCGGCATTGATTTCTAGAGTATGGTCGAAGTTAAGAGCACTTACAAGCCTATGGCTGCCAATTTGTGTGATTGATTGTTTGAGTGAGTCCCTTGATCATTGTTATACACTTGTGAGGGAGTGAAACACATCGTTGAGTGCACATCCATGTTTGATTTTGGTGTTTCTTACTGTTGTTGCATGAATATGATAAAGGAAGGTGAGTGAGTATACTTGTGATGCATCTTTGAAGCTCGAATTTATGTACTTGCATGATTGGATTCCTTGACTCATTCCTAACAATTTCACTTGACTTATTATTTCGTTGCTTGAGGACAAGCAACATGGTAAGTTTGGGGGGGTTGATTAGGCGTGAATTGGTCATGATTCGTCGCTCGAAATGCCCTTGTTTTGATGGATTTATACAAATATTTAGAGTCATTCGAGTATTATTTTCACAAACTAACAAATTCGTGTCTTTTATGCTTATAGATGGATAGAGGGCAAAAAGAGGAGTTCGTAGGACTTCGAATCGACTCAAACGGATACCCGGATGAGAAGATATGGAAGAAATACGAGAAGTATTAGTTCGAGCGAGCAAAAGTGTCATTGAAGCACTCGAGCAGAAGCCGGTCGAGTAGCAAGTACGCAGGCACTCGAGTAGACTACTCGAGCAAAGTCCGGTCGAGTAGAGCTACTCGAGCTAAGGGGCTCGAGCAATTTTCACGTTCTGTAAAAATTTGGCACTCGAGCTTGCATTGCTCGAGTATTTTTACTCGACCTCTACTCGAGCTCGACGGGAATTTCGGCCCATGAGATCCCGTTTCGACCCATTGCCTATATATACCTCTTCCAAACACGTTTTGAAGGATTCCCGAACTTTAGAAATCACTTTAGACTTAGTTTTTGGAGAGGAAGGAGAGGAGCAAGCTTTATTTACGTTTTGTTGAGGTTTTGCATACGAATTCTAAGTTTCTTTTAGTTTATTAGTTTCTTTTAGTTAGTTTGATTTCTTTGAACGCTTTGAAACTTCGTTTTAGTTAATTAAATTTCAGTTCTTAGTATTTATTTCTTTTAAAAACCCTAGTTCATGTTTCTTATTTTCTTCGTTCAACTCATTATGTTTATGTTCGTTGTTTCTTCTATTGCTTTTATGTTTGTTAAAGCCATGTCCGGCTAAAACCCCTGCATGCTTAGGGTAGGATGAACTCGTAGAAGTAGGTTGTGGGTATGTAATTAGAGTAACTTGTGACGTTAGGTTTTAATTCTCTTGGTTAATGAATTCTTAAAATTAATCTAGACTTCGCTCTTGAATTTCGTTCGAAAGGTGTTAGAGAGAGGACGACCGTATCACTCTTTAACAACGAGTAGACTTAACGAAAGAGTTTAGGAAAGGTTAATTCATCTACCGGTTTAGCGAAGGAGGACGACCGCATCACCTTAGTTAAATTAGGGTCTCATTAATTAAGCACAATCTAGTAACTCGTTAGTAGATTCGTGAAGTCGAGTGTTAGGGTAAAGTATTAGGGTTTAGAATCTTGAGCTTTCACCTTGCATTCTTAGACTTAGGTTAATTCTTGTGTGTCACAGTTATTTTGATTATGTGCCTGCTCTGTTAGTATACGTAGGGATTCCTGTCTTAAGCATCACCATCTCATATTTGAAAACACACCTTTTGTTATTTCGGTTAATCTTCCTTTTGCATTCGTAGGATAATTTAGTTTAGTTTAATTAATCTTTCCAAAAATCCAAAAACAATACTCATATTAATTACGATGCGTAGATCTTCAGGGATCTATTCGCATACACACTATCCCTTGGGTTCGATAATACTTGGTCATTATACTTACTCTTACTACAGTGAACCCGTCCGCTTGCGGGTGAGCGACTAGTAGAAGTTAGTAAAATCGCTTTAAGTCACCCCCATACACCTGTTTACTCTTTTCGGGACCAACATGGTCTTCGCCAGATCAGTTCTGGCCTTCTCTTCCCCCTTTTTAACTTCATCAATAAGGGGCTCCACTACCTGCCTAATAAGATCAGGCAAGGCAGTAGTGGAGGAAGAGTGAAGATCACGCAATTTCTTTGCCTCCTCCAGGTAAGCTTTCGACTCTGCAACCAGCTTCTCCTGCTTCTCCAACATCTCCTGGAGGGAGTCCTTCAGCTTAGCAGTCTGCAGCATTTGAGAAGCCATCTCCACCTTCAGCACAGAGACTGGCCTCAGCTGCTCAAGCACATGCTCCTGGAGCTGCTTCTGGCTGTGCATAACATCCAGCTTGACCAAGAGACCATTGGCCTTGAAAGAGGCTTTGGCAGCTGCGAAAGTAGACTTGATCTGCTTAAAAAAGATCCTCCTCTCCTGCCGGATCTGGTGCTCAATCATAGCAGGGGCCATGTGTTGAATTACCTTAGAAAACTGCCCAATCTGCATGATTTGTTCATTGAAGAAAGTCTTCATTTTCTGCAGCACGGCAGGAGTGACATCAAAGTCTTATTCATCTGTATAGAGCTCTGGAGGGAAGACGAAGTGAGGGCCAAATTTGTAGGATGGGCCCTCTGGAGTGATCATAACCCCTCTTTGGATGAGCAGGGTGCGAATCAGGACCTTGGCTGCTACAGGGGTCTCCAGCTCAGCTGGGTTCTGGATGTTCAGCCTCTGCTTTAGATCAATCTCCCATGCAGTGAAGTTGGAGGGACCCATTTCCTCAAGCAACAACATGAGGTCCTCCACATCTTCAAGTCTGGCCTTGCTCCAGACCTTGGCATCAGTCAGCTCTGCCAGAAGAGGTAAGTGCTCCAACAGAATAGGAAAATGTTATCTTAGCCAGAGCTGAGCACTTACACTCATACTCTGCCTAATGGGACCCATTTCTACAGAAGAGAAAGTGAAAGGTCTGGGCCCAGAGGCAGAGGAGGATGGGGCTAAGGCCTCCGGCTCCAGTGAAGCATCCTCATCTTCATTATCATCGCTGGTTAAACAGGTGGGAGATGGAGGGGCAGGGAAACCCAGAGCCATAGAGATGGTTGGGTCCTGTTCTGTATGGGATTGGGGAGGGGTAGGTATTTGAGAGGTAGATGTGGAAGGAAGGGGTTGTTCTGCACCAGAAGAAGTAGATGGTACTTCTGGTACAGAAACAGGAATGGTAGTTTGTGAAATGGGAGATGGAGGTAGAGGAGGTTCAGCACCAGAAGTGGAGGGTACCTCTGGTGCAGGGGCTGGTGGAGAAGGGTTTGTGGGAAGGGGTGTTTGGGAAGGTGGGGGAGAGGGTGTTTGGGTAGGTATGGTGGAGGGAGTGAATATGGGGGTATCTGGGAGAGTCTGCTCTGGTGAGGCAATGGGGGCACCAGGAGCAGATGGGGGATTTGGGGGAAGGTTATCTGGGGGAGAGGTTGATGGGGAAACAAGGTTTATGGGGGTATGGGTAGAGATAGGGGGATTACCTCGGTTGGATCAGTCACCTCTGGAGCATCTCCCATCAGCAGAGAGGCCTCTTCAATTGCCTGCTCCAAGGCATCTCCTAGGTCAGAACCAGAGTCTGACCCCTGAAGTATGGCCCTCCTGGCCTTAGACTTCTTCTTCTTTAGAGGCTCAACCTCTTCTTCTACTTCCTCTTCTGATGGCTCATCCACCAGAAGTGTCATTGGAGCTCTTCTGCCTGTCCTTGGTTTCTTGGCAGACACCTTCTTGGCCTCCTCTGGCCTCTTCCTCTTGGAAGCTCCTGCCTTTTTGGCAGCCTCAGCACCTTCACCCTTCTTCTTCAAGACATCAAGAAGGGGAATCTGGTCCTCCTCTGAGGAACCAGAGAAAGCAACGGTTGAAGAACCAGTTGCTGCAGCATCCTTCTTCTGGCTCTTCTGCTTCTGCTGCTGCTTCTGCCCCTTTGCAGGTGATGGAATTGCTTGAAGGGGAGGGGCAGGGATGGCTTGCTCACCATCAGAATCAGGATGGCCATGAAGAGGACCATCCTTAGAAAGCAAAATTTTGGACTTGTGGAAGCCCTTGCACCAGGTATCTTTCCACTTCTTCTCCGGAAAGATTGAGTCCAAGATCAATGTAAGCTTGGTCCCCAGGGAGACATTAGCATTGAAAAAGAATTGTTGCTCCCCTGGCTTGCTGGGACACTCCTCCTTCTGAACTTTCAACTTGTTCTTCCTCAGCACTCCCCAGAAGAACTCAGCCCAATTGCATTGGGCACCATCCAAAATGGCCCTCATAACACAGAGCCTGCCAGTAAAGATGTTATCTATGCTATGGCTCTCGCACATAAGAATCTTCACCACTATGTCAAACAACACCTTGTACTTCTGCCTCAGATGCTTGTCCAAGAAGCCCTTGGTCAGATTCTGGCATGAATTTCTGGCAAACAACTTGAAGGATTCCAATGCCTCGCCTTCTTTGTACTTCAATGGGTCCACACCCTCCGCAGAAATGTTACCAAAAAGACTACAGAAGTCGGCCTTTGAGAAGACCACGTCCTCCTTATCAAGCTTGGAGGAAATATGATCTTCATGGATCTTCATTCGAACAAGGAACTGGGCAGCATACCCATCCACAGTGCGCAGGTCCTTGGGAACTTTGGAAATCAACTCCTCCACGCCAGATAGCCTGAGCAGTTCCAAAATCTCCAGTGCGGCTGGGTTCTTGGTGGAATAGAAGTCCACCACCATCTCAGACTTCAATTTCTTGCATACGTAGTCTGGGTCAAAGTTGCATTTGGGTGCCATTGCTGTGAGAGAGAGAGAAAGAGAAATAAACTTGCAGAGAGAAAGTTAGGGCTTTGAAAAATAGGAAACGTGAAAGGACAGATTGAATAGAAATTTGATTTAAATAGGGCAAGACGCGTGGCTTGATTAATTAATGAAGTGTGAACGCGTGTAATTTCAAAATTTAATTTAGGGAACAAAATCAATTTTAGAATTGATTGACATATTGCACAGTGATTAAATCTGATGGCCAAGATTAAAAGGCAAAATACAGATTTAATCTGGTGCGTAGGCGTGAACATTGGGACTGGGTTCGAGGGGGTTTTGTGGCAGTCAAGATAAAAAGCAAAATGATTGCCTCGGCCCTATACCCTAGTCTTAAATACACTCTAAAGTTGAAACGTTTTGGGTGTATTAAGTAATTTGAAAGGTGTATCCCAATGATCAGAGGCCAGAGAAGTAAAAATATACCTGTCATCTGATATTGTAACCAGATGATACCACAGCTAGTCTGGTGTTATATCTCTTCTGATGGAACCCATCTGGTTCTGGTCAGAGAAGACTCCATATTTTTCTGGAATCTTATACATCACCTCATCTAGATGTAACTCATCTGGTACAAGCCTTATCTGGTGTGACTCACTTCTGGAGATGTAACTCCCCTGGTATATCTAGCTGGTAGGCATGTTAGATTGAGAATAAATATTTCAAGTAAAGAAATAAAACAAAGGATACTTCTCTGATGTTCCCCCTAAAATAAATCTGTCTTTGGATCCAATAAGCCTAACTCAAATGCCAACTCTCTGAATCTGGACTCAGCCAAAGGCTTAGTCAGAATATATGCTCTCTGCTTCTCTGTTGCAATCTTTTCCATCCTTATATCTCACTTCTCAACATGATCTCTGATAAAGTGATGCCTTATATCAACATGTTTGCACATGGTATGAAGAACTGGATTCTGGGTGATTGCTATTGCACTATTACTATCACAGAATATAGGAATATCCTTGGCTCTAATCTAGTAATCTCTAAGCTGTTGACTAATCCAGAGTAGTTGTGAACAACAGCTCCCTGCAGCCATGTATTCTGCTTCTGTTGTAGATGTAGCAACTGAAGTCTGCTTCTTAGAAAACCAGGATACCAATTTATTTCCTAAAAATTGGCATGTTCCACTTGTAGACTTCCTACCTATTCTGCACCCACCATAATCTGAATCCGAATAACCACTCAACTCTAAGTTGTCATCTGTAGGATACCATAACCCCAAATTCACTGTACCTTTAAGATATTTCAATATTTTCCTAGCTGCTTCCAAGTGACTTCTCTTAGGATTAGCTTGAAATCTGGAACACACACCTACAGCAAAGGTAATATCTGGTCTGCTTGCAGTCAAATACAGAAGAGAACCAATAAGAGCTCTGTACTGAGTCTGGTCCACACTCTCTCCAGACTCATCTGGATCCATGTTGAAATTTGTCATCATAGGAATCTTGGCTGCCTTGCTAGATCCTATTCCAATTTTTTCTAACATGTTTCTGATGTACTTTGCCTGATTAATGAAGATTCCCTTCTCTATTTGCTTTACCTGCAGACCTAAAAAGTAATTCATTTCACCCATCATTGACATCTCAAACTGGCTCTGCATGAGATCACCAAACTTCTCACACAACTTCTTGTTAGGGGATCCAAATATAATGTCATCAACATATATTTGGACCAGAAGGATGTCCTTTCCTTCTTCTTTCCTAAACAAGGTCCTATCAATCTTTCCCTTAGAAAAACCATTGTCCAGAAGAAACTGAGATAGAGTGTCATACCATGCTCTAGGTGCTTGCTTCAGCCCATAAAGAGCTTTCTTAAGCTTAAACACCTTGTCACCTTGTTCAAAACCAGGAGGTTGTTCCACATACACTTCCTCAATGAGAATCCCATTAAGAAAGGCAGATTTCACATCCATCTGGTATACTTTGAACTTCATGTGAGCAGCATATGATAAGAACAATCTGATGGCTTCCAGTCTGGCAACAGGAGCAAAAGTCTCATCATAGTCTATTCCTTCAGACTGAGAATAGCCCTGAGCCACTAGCCTTGCCTTGTTCCTAATAATGACATCATTCTCATCTTTCTTATTCTTGAAAACCCACTTAGTGCCTATCACCTTTTGATGTCTTGGTCTGTCTACCAGCTCCCAAACATCCTGTCTGGTGAATTGATTCAACTCCTCTTGCATAGCAACAATCCAATTTGAATCTTTCAGTGCTTCCTTGATGTTCTTGGGCTCTATCAAGGATACATAGTAACTGAATAAGGCAGCTAAGTTAAGAGTTCTCCTAGTCTGGACACCCTTAGTTGGATCTCCAATTATCAGATCATTGGGGTGATCAACCAGGGTCCTCCTTCCGGTGGTCTTGCCTGGTTGATCATCCTTTGCAGTTCCTTGGTGAGTATCACCAACTGCAGAAGAGCTTCCCCCTACAGAAGTTCCAACCTCCTCTGGTTCTGCTCCTTGTGAAGACTTCTTCTTCAGAGAACCAGAAGATGGGTCATCATCTGAATCTGAATCTGAGTCTGAATCAAGAATAGGTGGATTGACCTTGATTACTCTGGGAGTAGTCTGATTCTGGGTCTCTCCAGAAGACTTTAATTCCACCTTGCACTCAACAGCAGATTCATAAAAAACAACATGTGGTGTTTCCTCCACACAAAGTGAATTCTTATTAAAAACTCTAAAGGTTTTACTGGTGCTGGAATATCCTAAAAATATTCCATCAGCCACTTTAGCATCAAAAGTTTTTAATTTAGATTTCCCATTGTCATGGATGAAACACTTACATCCAAAAACATGAAAATATGAAACAGGTGGGGTTTTACCTTTCCATACCTCATATGGAGTTTTGCTATGTCTCTGGGCAATTAGGCATCTGTTCTGGGAATAACAGGCTGTATTGATGGCTTCTGCCCAAAACCTTTGTGGTGTGTTGTACTCTGCTAGAAGAGTCCTTGCAGCTTCTTTAAGGGTTTTATTCCTCCTTTCTGCTACTCCATTTTGTTGGGGTGTTCTGGCAGCAGATGTCTCATGAAAAATCCCATGTTCTTTGCAATACTCTGTGTTGGTCCCAAAAATATCCAGCGGAAAGCATTTTGAGTTTATTTTTAAGAAAACCCTTTTAAATTAAGTGCTAAAAGAAAAGTGCAGAAATTTAAAGTGCAGAAAATAAAGAACACAAGGATTTATAGTGGTTCGGACCAACTTGTCCTACGTCCACTCTCCCTTTCTCCAAAGGGGACTTACTCTCCAACCAGCGTACTCACTAACCACTGGAATTTCGAAGTACCAGCCCTTCGTACAACTTGCTTCAATCTTACGATCTAAGCCTTACACCAATCTATCTATACAGATAAGGATTGTGTGAATGGTCCAACTATAACTCCTAAAGAGTGTATATAAACTTGAAAGGACAAAGTGAGTGAGTGGAAGAGTTCGTGTGTTCTCGCGCGACTCTAGTCTCTAATGAACTCATCACAACACTCCTATATATAGTTGTAGGAATTAACTAGCCGTTGGAAGCTAGCAATTCAAACAACCATAATTTGAGGAATATAATCAATCAAGGATTGATTATATGATTGATTAGTTGACTTCAATCAAGCAATCAATTAATCAGATCCTCCATCAGTTGACTCTCTCCAGATTGCCTTCTTCTCCATCAATGATCTCCAAAATCTCCTTGTCTCCAGATTACATGCAGCCTCTAAGTGGGTGAACAAATCTGGTCAGGACTCGTCTGGTCTGGTCTCATCTGGTCAGGTAACATTTCTGCTCTGGTCCTCATCTGGGAGAGGTCTTCTGGTCAGGCTCCTCTAGTCAGACTCCTCTGGCAGACTCCTCTGGTGACTCCTCTGGTGACTCCTCTGGTCAGAGCTCATCTGGTCCATACCTCATCTGGTGACTCCTCTGATCAGACTCCTCTGGTCACCTCATCTTGTCAGACTCCTCTGGTCACCTCTAGCAGAGCTCATCTGGTCTGGACAGATTTCTTCCCCCTTAACCAAAGACCTATTCTAGACCAAGACTAATCTGTAGCTGACTAACAGGTTCAGCTAGTCCTATTACAAGTTCTTGTTTTAACATCTTCAAAACATCTAATCTATATCCTAACACTCTGCAATGTGTGAATTCAAGAACTCTGTCCCCTTGTCACTTCTGATTCTGACTATGCTCTGGTTCTGCTCATTCTGAATCTGCTTGAAGAATTCTGGCAGCTTAGTGATAGTTTCATTTTTCTTAAACAAGAACACTACCCAAGTGTATCTTGAAAAGTCATCTACTATCACCAAGGTGTACTTCCTTCCACTGAAACTAAGAGGAGAAACAGGTCCAAACAGGTCCATGTGAAGTAGTTGAAGTACTCTGGTTGTGGTTGTGCTCTGGACATCCTTAAAGGAGATCTTGGGTTGTTTACCCTTCTAGCATGAACCACAAACATGATCCTTCTTAAACACTTCATTAGGAAGACCTCGAATAAGACCTTTTCTGGCAATCTTATTCAGTGTTTTGAAGTTAAGGTGGCTCAATCTCTTGTGCCATAACCAGCTATCTTCTGCAGATCCTTTAGCAACCAGGCAAGCATTTCTTGGGCAACTGCTAAAATCTGCAAGATAAATGTTACCCTTCCTCAAGCCTATAAGCAAAATGTCATTATAATCAGAAGAAAAGACAGTGCATGAATCACTAGAGAACTTCACTGAGTATCCCCTGTCACAGAATTGGGATACTGAAAGTAGATTATGCTTGAGTCCTTCAACATAGTAGACTTCATCTACAGATACTCCATTGAAAATCAACTTTCCAACTCCTCTAGTGACTCCATAGTTGTTGTCACCAAACATCACTCTTGGCCCATTCATTGGCTTGAAATCCTGGAGATGATCTTTCTGGAATGTCATATGCTTGGAACATCCACTATCAATGTAGCACACATGTTTTCTTGAAAGTCCTTTCTCCAATGGGCTCTTATCATCCTGCAGAGAAATCAATTAGGTCCCCTACTAGAGCTGGGTCCTGATTGGTTAGTTGCAGGTTTTGTAGGAATCCAAAGATAAAGATCATCCCTTGCTGGATGAGGAGATCTTATCTTTCTTTCAAATCTATCTACCAGCACATGTCCTCTTACAATGACATATTGAGCTACTGGTCTGATCAGAATACCTTTCCAATAAACAGGTCTGGTGTATCTTTTCTCAAATCTGGCTTTTGGAATAGCCTGCCTTAAAGACATGGTCTTAAAGGTCTGGTTGTAAGGGTACATCCTAGAAGAACCATCTCTGGTGTCATAACTTCCCAGATCAGTTGGTTTTCTATAGATGGGTCTGGAAGACCTCCTCTGGTTTTGAAAAGTGGATCTATTCTGATGATAGAATTCCTTTTGAGTTTTCCTGTTCTGGAATCTTCTTGGAGCATTCCATTTTTTAGATCCCTGATTCTGATTGAGGTTCTCTGGTTCAGTATACCTCCTCTGGTATCTCCTATTCTGATTAGGTTTCCTCTTAGAGTCTCCTTTTTTAGGTCCCCTAATCTGCTTAGGTTCCACTCTTTTAGGATTCCTCTGAGGTTCCCTAATCTGGTTAGGTGTCTGAACAGAACCATCAATCTTCATAGGTTCTCTTTTCTGGCTTGTATGCTCTAGAATTTTCTCTTCCAGAACATTCACCTCTTCTGGACTATATTCTGAATGATCAGCAGGGGGGTCCCACTTCCAACCAGGTCTGTGAACCACCATGCGATCATTACCAGAAGGATCATCTTCATTCCAGAGTTCCACAAATTCACCAGCTCTTACAGACTTGTCTTTGGTAAAGCAATATTTATGAGATCTTTTAATGATTCCAGGATATCCTAAACCACTCTTATCATTTATGCGTTGAGAAGATCCTGAAATAATAGATACAACATCTGGTTTCATGGAAGCTTCTCTGGGCATAGGTATCTCAATAGTTTGCTCAACTTGTTTTTCCTTGATAAGAGTCTGGTATTTGGCTCTAAGCTCATTTAACTCTTCTACTTGAGAGTTCTTTTCCTTCATGAGTTGATCTACCAGAGTATCTCTTTCTGTTATCTTATCCTGAAGTTCATAAACTTCTTTGGAATGATCTTTCATGAGTTCTCTGGTGGATTTTTGTTCATGAGATAAGGATTGAACTTCAGTTCTGAGCCTACCATTCTCTTTCTCAAGTTTTTGACATAATTGAACACAATTTTGGAGATCTGATAGCATTTGCTGCATATCAGACTCTCTGGAGTTACCAGATGAATTAGAGAATTCAGTATATTTGGAATTAGACAAGCATAGGGTAGTTTCATTTACCTCAGTGATGTCTGCCATAAGACACACATCATCATCTGATCCGAAATCAGAAGAAGAAGAAGAAGAAGAAGAAGAACTGGAACTTGTATCTTCCTCCTCTGCTTCTGCCAGTAGTGCTCTCTTGTCAGCATATCTCCTATCTCTCTTGAGTCTTTTCTCTTCTCTTTCTCTAGGAGTCAATTGAGGACAATCATAGTTGTAGTGACTAGGCTTGTTGCAGGTGTAACAGGTGTTATCTCCTCTGGGACTGGGGCTTGGATCTCTCCTTCTCTGGTTGAACTCTGCTCTGGCTGGACTACTCTCTCTCCTCTGGTAGTCTGATCTGCCAGAACTGTCATCCCTCATCTGGTAATCCGATCTCCCAGAGCTGCTTTCTCTTCTCCTCTCTGGAGTTCTGAATCTGGTCTCCCTTGAGTCTCCAGATTTTCTTTCTTTATCTGCTGCTTTGAAGGAACTCTTCCTATCTCTGGCAGATTCCTTCCAGTGCTTCTTGTACCTGCCATATTTTGAACTCGTTTTATCCAATTTACGAGTTAGAAGCGCTACATGTTCCTTGAGACTCAGGTCATCTGCAGGAGACTCTTTTGGTTTGTCATCTGTCTTGATGGTGGAAGAGAAGGCAACTCCCTTCTGACCAGAAGAGGAAACCTCTTCTGTTTGATCCTCCTCTTGAAGATCATATTCATAAGCTTTAAGATCAGATAGCAGAAGATGGTGATCCAGAGTGTTGAGATCCTTGCTATCTTTTATCACAGTTACTTTGATTCTCCACCTGCTGGTTAGTGAGCGCAATATTTTACTATTTATTTCCTTTTCAGAGTAGGTCTTACCTAAGGCACTAGCCTTGTTGAGGAGATTTGTGAGACGCATATTCAGCTGGTCAATGGTCTCGTCTGGTTTTATTTTGAAGGTGTCAAACGAGTGTTGAACAGCTTGAAGTTTGTTATACTTGATCTTCTCTGTTCCTTCACAGAGCAGGGCAAGTTTATCCCACATCTCCTTGGCAGTAGCACAGGTTATGACCTTCTCTATCACCTCCTTAGTGAGTGTGTTGATAATCTCAGTTCGTGCCACCTGGTCTAGATTGTAAAGTTTTCTTTCATCGTTGTCAAGCTCATCTTTCTTTTTTAGGATTCTTTGCCTGGGGACTCTGTCCTCTGCAGCTTTCTGGGCAGTTTCACTTGTTTCTTCCCTGGACTCTGACCTGCCACTATCAATAGGAGTCCAGTAAAATTTAATTGGGCCACTTTCTACCACATCCAACATGCGGTGATGAATAGCTCCAAGATGATTACTCATCATGAAGCTCCAGTGGCTGTAATCCTCGAAAGAGAATTCTGGGAGCTTACGACTCTTGTAAGAAGATTTTGCAGACATTTTGAAAAAAGAGATTTAACAAAAAAATTTAACCAAAACACAATAAAGAGCAATAGATCTGCCCGGTGAACACCAAAAAGCTTTACAAAGCAGTGGTCGTTGGACACACTGCTCTGATACCACTTGTTGGTCCCACTAGATTGATAAATTGTGGAAGCTTTAAATTAAATGTCTAAGACAACTTCTTTTTACAAGAGCACACTATAATAAATAGGAATTTAAATGCAGAAAATAGTAAATAAGACCGGATATATAGTGGTTTGGATCTGAATATCCTACGTCCACTCTCCCTTGATCAAAGGGGTCTCACTATCCACCCAACAACCAACTTACTTACTGGAATTGTTAAGTACCAGTTCCTTCTTACAAAACTCTTTAGATCTAACTTCGATCTAAAGATCAACAGCCTTCAACCTTATCTTGTAGATGAACAGGTTGAGGTCCAACTACTCCTTAAGAGTGAATAATTAATTATGAACAATATAAGAGTGCTATGTGCTTGGATGAAAAAGAGCTTTTAATGTATCTTCGTGCGCGTATGTATCTCTCTAGCCCTTTTTCTTGAGGTTGCACTCAGTATTTATAGAGGTGATTAGGGAATAGCCGTTGGAGAGCTAATCCAATCAGATCCTCTATTTAGGGAAGCTTCAATCAATCAATTCCCTAATTGATTGATTGGGTTGGTGAGATCCTTGGATTGATTGACTTCAAGACTTTCCAATCCTGATCTTGTTGACTTGATTTGAATCACCAACGGTCAATAGCTTCCAATGCCAAACTCTGATTCTCTCCAGAGAAGGCAATACCAGACACCAAGTAACCTTGATGTCTTCTGGTCCTTATCTGGTTATGAAACAGATAGCTCATCAGAATCAGGAGATGATTCTGAGCATCTTTTGTTTCACCAGACTCGTCTGGTTCTGGGGAAAGTCCTCTGCCTCTGGTCAGTCTCATCTGGTGAAGTCCTCTGGTCTTTCTTCTTGTGACTCATCTGGTGAGTCTTCTGGTGAGGTCTTCTGGTCTGGCAGTTCCCCCTAGACTAAGTCCTAATCTAGATCATCATCTGGCTAACAGGCCCAGATGGTCCTATTACATCTTCTGGTTTGTTTTTAACTCATCAAAACTATACAATTTTTATCCTAACAAAGACATCGACTTCGAGAAGATGTATAGCACAATGATGTTTGAGAAGTAGATGGATTCATATTGCATAAGGTTCAAGGAAGATGACATGTTCCCTCTCCTAAATGAGCGTCTTGTGACTTTGAGGGCAAAGAAGAAAGAGAATATTGGGATGAACGGGGACAAGCATTTGACGCTGAGTAAGAAGTTCACCAAGGAGTTGGACGACAAGGGTCTGCGTGATTCGAGGCCGACGAAGAGAGCAAGTGTTTGTCAAATTTGTTAAAGCACAAATTCGAACTCACTCGCAAGTGTACGAGATCGTTGTTATAGTAAGGCAATTGACCAAGTTAAATATCGAACCACGGGACTAGTGGCTAGTATAGCCTTAATGCTATGCGTCGGCACGTAATTGTAGTGCGGATCAATATTTTAGGAATGGGGTTTTCTCGAAATTAAAACACAAATGAAAGCAAATAAACAAATCAAAGCAATTAACTAAATGAAAGTAATAAGCAATTTTAGAGATTTTCGCAACAATTAAACAAGACGTGTTCGGGTGTTCATCATCACATGAGAATCAAGTACACGATCGATAAGTAATAACTAGTCAAGTTTTCAATCAACTATAGAAGCAATCACTAAACATCACGTATTCACCGTACTGGATAAGCCTAGGTAAACACGTCAAATGAAAACATCGGATCGTTAATCTTCTCACTCATCACCAATTTCTCAATTAAGCAACAAGTGTAGGAAATATGGGGTTCTAATGAAAATACCCAACTCTCGTTGCGATACTTCAATATCCACTCAAATTTCACAAATCACTCACATCCATACTAGATCATGCACCGACCCAACTCTCATTGCGATAAACACACAATCTAAATACGAATTACAAGAGCAATCATGAAATCGAACAATCAAAGTCCATAATCCTAATAGATTGACCTTCAACTAGAATAGATATCACAAATCAAATCAAATCAAATACTCAATTACACATGTAAATCCAAATACCCAAATACAAGACAATTAAATAAGCATCATATCAAACAAACTAATATGAAATAAAGAACAATAAGCCATAAACATGAAAAATTAATCCAAAAGAAAATGAAATTAAGGAAAGAAGTCACCTCTTGGGAATTGATTTAGCTACAAAACTTGAGAATTCTTGCTTGAATTGAAAGTAACACTCAATTGAAAGCTTAATCTAATATAATTTAAACTAGAAATATAAAGGAAAATCAAAAGAAAAATAAAAAGAAAAGAAGAAAAAAATCTAGGGGAATTAGGGTTTTAAGCTATGAGTGTATTGTTGTATCCCTCCAAATCTCATGAAAAATGGTATTTAAAGTGTGGGATGAGGGCTTGAGACGAAATTGCTAAGAAGTCCCTGAAAAATAATGCATTTTCGAATTTTTAAGCCTCTAACGAGTAACTCGCGATATCTCGCAATATATCGCGAGATATTCAATATCTCGCGATAAATTGGAAAGTTTGAAATTCTTTCTCTGCACGGTTTTCATCTCGGTTTGGACAAAAGGGCTCGGCCGAGATGGATCGTTCCAAAACGAGAGATTGGCTACGGCGTTAGTGTCTCGGATTGCATGAAATAGGCTCGGTTTGGATGCATTTGGCTCGACCGAGACGATGCTCTGCCTCTTTTCTTCAATTTCCAGTGGGGCTTCCATATTTCCGGCGTTGCACGGTGGTGTCCAGCGAGAGTTTCAGGCGTGAATAGGCGGCGTGAATTCCTGCTATTAAGCTTTCCCATCTCGAACTTTTTCCAGCGGATTTCTCCATCATTTCCGGTGTCAAGCTCTTGCTGCAATTTCTTCAATTCGAAAATGGCGTGGGCTTCTCAGAATTTCCGGTCACGACAGCGTGACGAGCAGCGGTGCTTTCTTCCTGGTGATGAGCTCCAGCTATTCCGGCGCGGTGGTTTCCGGCGAATTGAACAGCTGCGCAACAATGCTTCTTCCGATCCCGGGACCGAACATGAATGGCAGCTCCAAGCCTTTTTTTTCCTTTTCTTCTCTAAATAGCAGAACCCTCGTTTCTCTCTCTTCGATTACAAATGAAAATGGCTTTTCAATTTTAAAAGCCAATTTTGACTTTTCAAGTATAACTACTGGGCCCGCATGCATGGCTGCTCTTCATCACTTTCTTGGCTCTCATCACGTGACCTGCTGCTAGCAATTCATTCTTATTACAAGAATGAAATTGCTACAACTCTTCATTTGCGACGAAAACTATGGGCTTTGAGCTTTGAATTAAATTAAAACCCAATTCACTTTCTTTTCGATTTAATTTCTTCGCTCGGCCTCAATAAATTGAAGGCTTGTATTTTATTTGCAAAAATCTTCAATTTTCTGCAAAAATAACAAAAACATCATTCTCGACAATTAAGCACATTTGAGACAATTTAATTCAAATAAATGCAAGAAATTCAATAAAATAGGCAAATTAAGTTCACGAATTTCGAGCAAAAATCACACTAATCAGCAAGAAGGGAGGGCACCAGTGGTGCTAGTTCGAGTATGGTCGCTGATGCAGCTGAAGAGGAAGAAGCATACGAGGGAGGAGTTGATGAAGGACAAGGAGGAGAAGAGGAAGCGGGACAAGAGCCGCAACCAATGGAATTTGAGTCACCAGAACCATCATCTCCCGAGTCGTGGTACCCATCTCACCTGCAGTGGATGGGGATGGAGCACGAGATTCAGACGCTCCGAACGGATGTCACGTATCTTCGTGAAGCCCAAGACCGGATGGACGCGTCGGCGAGGATGGAGGACCAGTTTTCGGACATGCACCGTTGGATGGAGACACACTTTGTTTCCCATATTGGAGCCGATCACCCGAACTACCGCCCTCCGCCACCACCTGATGCTTGATCTAGGGGACTCCCCCCGTTTCTTTTCTTTATTCCCTCTTTATTGATGTTGAGACTATTTTTCTTTTTTCTTTTATCTCTTTTTGGTGATTCTGGTCTGTACTTAACTCTAATTCTTGAGCTGTGATTTTGTGAACTGTTTTGGTGGGGCTATTTCATATATTTCATGTTATTGACTAACCCAACTTATTGACTGCTTACTTTGAGTGTGTTTTTATGAGTTGGTGTGTTGTGAAGTTGAATTAGAGTCTGAATTGTGTGAGTGTAGGAGTTAGAGTTGATTTGAGAGTGAGCTCGTATACTTATGAACTTCCCTTTTGAATGGATGTGAAAACCGAGAGATTTGAGTCTTTTAGAGATTGAAATTCAATATGTTGATCTCTTTGTTTGTGAGTGGATCATCACACTAGAGGATGCTAGAACTTGTGTGTGCTCTCACTTCTTGATTGTGTCTAGTTTGAAGTGCCGAAAGTGATAATAGGCCATCTTTGATTTGATTGAGTCACTAAGCCAAATTTTCCCTACCAATAAAATTTATTTCTTATTAGCACGTTTGAGCTTGAGCCTATTTTATTTGCTAGCACATTTAAACTTAACCAAATTCTAAAACTCTTTTTATCTCAATTTGAGTGGAGAATAGGAAAAGTTGTGAATGAGAAAGGGATCGAGTTGAGTTGAGAAAGGAGAATTATTAATGCTTGAGTGTATCTGAGAAGAATGTGTAATGAGATCTTGAGTTGTGGGAAAGAGCAATGAATTTGAGAATGAGCAAAAGAAATATGAGCTCATGTATGTGTGAAAGAGAAAAAGAAAAAAGAGTGAAGTGATTGAAAAAGTGAAACGAGTTGGAAAAAAAATTGAAGTGTTGAGAGTAGTGGAATTGAAAAGTGCATTGCATGAAGATGTTTGAAGTATTGTGTTCCTTGTCTCTAAATACCTAAGTTAGATTTTTTATTCTACATTCACTTGAGTCACTTATCTCATATAGTTACCCCACCTGTCCAAAGAGCCTACATTACAACCTTGATATAGTCATTTTTTATTCGGCAAGGATTTTAGAGTATGGTCAAAGTTGAGAGTGCTTACAAGCTTATGGCTGCTGATATGTGTGATTGATTGATTAAGTCCCTTAATATTGATACACACTTGTGAGGAAGTGAAACACATCGTTGAGTGCACATCCATGTTTGATTTTGGTGATTCATATTGATTATGCATGAGTATGATGAAGGGGGTGAGTTTGTGTGTGGGTGATCGATCTTTGATGCTTGAAATTCTATTACTTGCATGAGTTGGTTCTTTGATTCATTCTTAACAATTTTACTTGACTTATTATTTCATTGCTTGAGGACAAGCAATATGGTAAGTTTAAGGGGGTTGATTAGGCGTGAAATTGTTATGATTTATAGCTCGTTTTTCCCGTATTTTGAGTGAAGTCGATGAGTATTTAGAGTCAATTGAGTATTATTTTCATAAACTGATGAATTTGCCTTTTTAATGATCATAGATGGATTGAGGGCAAAAAATGGAGTTCGTAGGACTTTGAATCAACTCAAACCGATGCCCGGATGAGAAAATATTGAAGAAATACGAAAAGTCTAGTCCGTGCAAAGAAAATTATCACTTGGCTCAAAACTGGAGATGCTCGAGCCCCACCGCTCGAGCAAATGAAGGGTCGAGCGCATTGTTGGCTCTGGAAGAGGAGGCACTCGACCAGGTTGAGGTCGAGCGCCACCACTCGACCGTTGGAACCATTCGACCATCACCACTCGGCGCATCAATTCGACCTTGTGCACTATTCGACCACATGAGGTCGAGCGCCCCCTCTCGACTAATGAGGGATCGAGCACCCTGAACGCTCTGGAAAGGCCACCATTCGACCACAAGGGGGTCGAGCGCTAGCGCTCGACCATACCCCAAAGTTGCGCGATTTCGGCCTTTTTACCCGTTTTCGGCCCGTTGCTTATAAATACCCGACCCCAAGCTCGTTTTTGGACACCTTTTGATCCCGATTCATATTTTTGCATACTTAGAGTTTGGTAGAGAGATTTTGGAGAGTTACACAATTGTAATCGAGGTTTTGATCTTACGAATTCTTAGTTTAGCTACTTCTTTTGAATCTTTTCGTTTAATTCTTTCGTTCTTGAACCTTTGAGACTTCTAAACCCTACTTTACCAGATTTATTGAGATTTTGAGATATTCTTTTGTTTATGCTTTCCAATTCTTTTGATTATTCAATTATGTAAATGTTCATCGTTATTGTGATTATTTTCGTTACTTCAGTTACCATATTAGGCTAGAACCCTTGCGTGCTTGGGGTAGGATGAACTCGTAGAAGTAGGATGTTGGTACATAATTAGGATAATTCATGATGTTTAGTGTTAGTTCTCTTAATTAATTGAATTCTTAAAATAAACCCTAGAATTATATTGGAAGTGAGTACGAAAATTATTAGAGAGAGGACGATCTTATCACTCTTTGATAACCAGTAGGCTTAACGAAAGGGTTAAAGAAGGGGTTTATAATTTACTGGTTTATCTAGGGAGGATGACTGTATCACCTTGGGTAAATAAGGGTCTCATTGATTAAGTATAATCCATATAACTTGTTTAGTGGGTTGTGAAGTAGGTTGATATGACGAAGTATTAGGGTTAATTCTTGAGCTTTTAGTCTTTCAATCTGGTGCTAGATTAGGGAAGTTGATTGTCTAGTTTTAGTACACTTAGGATTAATACTTGCACATCACGGTTATCTTAGTTATCATACCAGCTCCGTTAGTATACGTAAAGATTTAAGCCAGATCCTGACCAAGCACATCAGGTGGACAAAATCAGCATACAACACTCTTGTAAATAAAGAGCTGATTTTGTTGAAGCGTACGATGACTGACACGGCCAAGTCAGTGAGGAGTGAGAGGAAGCGTACGAAGAAAATGCTAAGACAAACTCTCAAGCAACTTGAGGAGAGGGATGCAATCAGGGAAGATAAGCTAAATTAAGCAGTGGAGAGGCTTGCTGCTCAGGCTGGAGCGCTCTTCACTCAGGCCATGAATGACTCAGCGTCTAAGTTGGAGCTGGTGTCAGGAAAGATTGATCAGACCTCTCAGACTGTTGCTGATACTTTGGCTAAGGCCACTGAGGAGTCCGCAAAGGTACTGGCTGAAGCTAGCAGAGTCAGCGATGAGTCCTTGAAGGTGGAGGAAAGAATCACCAAGGCTGAGCAAAGTCTCCAACACAACATGGAGGTCTTTGAGAATAAGTTGAAAGCTGCTATCAGCTCAGTCTCGTATGCAGGCACTGGGATTGCCACGGGAGTTGAGATGTTAAAGGAGGGCATTTTGGAAGTTCAATCCCTAGCCTCCTTTGTAATCAACAGTGGAGCTGAAGGACTCCCATCCTAGGCCGATGATGATGCCAAAAAGGGGGAAAAGAATAAGAAAAGATCCCGCTCTAAGGCATCGGAGGCAGTCAACCAAGGCGAAACCATTCTAGCTGATCCTGAAGCCAATCCTGAAGGGAACGTGCTAAGGGTGAGGAAGTCAGCAAGGTTGGCGGCAGCTGAGAAAGAAGATGAGGAGATTTCTGCAAGGCTGAGGGCTGAGGCAGTAAAGAGGGCAAGGGCTGATGAACCTTCGAAGGCGCTCCAAGTTTCCAAGCAACCTGAGTCAGTTCAGAAGTCTCCCCCCATGAACACAAGGAAGAATCCCATCATTTTCTCTGTGGAGACGGTGGCAGAGTTATGCGCTGAGGCGTGGGGGACACCTTCTAAAAAGACTGAGGCTGAGCGCAGGGCTGAGATCGCACAGAAAGAGAAAATGCGTATCTTGGAAAAGAAAGTAGAAAAGCTGACTGATCTGACTGATTTGCAACAAAGGGAACTCGATGATGCAATGATCAGTCTGCTAAGAAGAAAGAAGGTGAAGCCTGAGCCCAGGAAGTACAGAAAGAGGCCTACAGCAAGGAAGTCAACAATTTTTCAAGTCAGAAGGCTGGAATCAGGATTAAGGGAAGCTTATGTCAACGAGTTCATCTCGAAGGCACTGAAGGAGTTCTGGACTGATGCAAGGGATGAGTTTGTGAAATTGTGGTATGTGGTGAAGAAGTGGGGCTACTCTGACGATATCAATGCCCACTTCACTGACTACATGATGGACAATCACCCTGAGTTGATCCAGAAGATCTTGGAGGAGGCTGAAGCAGCTCAAGTCCAAGTGAAGGCTCCTGAGTTCACGATTCGAGCTCCTCCATTAGTTCCTGGAACTAAGAAGCACAACACTAAGGCCATTATGATGGAAGTTTTACAGATTGTCAAGGCTGAAGGATACGTGAACCAACCTGGAAGAGTTGACGAGCTGAAGGCAAGAGTCTATGCAGGCTATGGACTTAAACCTGAAATGAGATTAGTCTAGGTGTTCACTGTCTCTTTGTAATAGATAGGATTCATTGTAACCACTTCTAAATTATTCAATGAAATATATTACTTTGCCCACAGACAAAAACTCTTTGTCTTTTTGGCTGCTATTTAAATTATGTACTTTATCAAGAATTGCTCTAACACTAACTTATCTTATAGATAGGACTTAATATTTCCTCTAAGTGTTTTGAGGATCTTTTCAATGTTTTGGCATCATCAAAAAGGGGGAAATTATTGGGACATTGTCAGTTTTGATTAAGATCCCAAAGCCCCTGAAAAAATGATTTGCTTTTGTTTATCTCTGTCAGGCTAGTCTTGGTTAGGATTTGTACTTCACAGGTACTCAGTAAGAGGAGCACTTACTGATGACAATCAAGACAAGAGCCTGAAGGCGAGTTTACCATCCTGAACTTATGGCAGTCTCCTAAGCTAGCTGAGTAAGTGTCAGTGATGAAGAATATGACCCTGAGGTCATTACTGACTCAGTCCTGAAGGGAACAGGATGATACTGAGTTTATGGGAAGACTTGGAGTAGAGTCAAGCAATGCAAAAGGAATGTCAGCGTCAGGACAAGACCGTTGTGCTCGAGACAAAAAGAACTTAATAAGACAAGCCTGAAGCCTAGGAATAAGTTCTGACATTCTCACCCACCTGATGACGTGGACCAATCCGGGAAGGACACGCACGTACGGAACCTGACAGAAGACTGATTTCAGACTGCATATTCAATGGGCAAGCATTTAATATGCATTTAATGCAACTACATAATTCCATGCAAGGACGGCTGCTGCATGAGGATATGTCCGTTTGAAGCCACTCTACATAGATGACAAGAAGGCTATCTCTCCAACGGATAGTTTTTCAAATCACCTATAAATACAGAAGGCCTTGAACCCATTCAAGGTTACGGAAAATTTCCAAGCCAGAAATTACTCAAACTCTCAAGCACTCAAAGCATTCAGTCTTTAAAAAGAAGCACTCGAAACCATTTAAATTTCCCAAGTGTTTCTTAGCTATTGAGAGTTATTCTGTATTCCAAAGAGCGAACTAGCATTATCTTAAGCTTAGAGAGAATATCCAATCCTTAGCATAGCTTTGCCTTGTAAGGATAGTCTCAACTTAGTTGGAATCCAAACTGAAACCAAAACCCTAAGTTAGGTTTGTTGGAAGTAAGTTGTTAGTGAGTTAGTAAGGAGTTTGCATAGGTCAGTGAGGTAGCTGATCTTGGTGCACCTTGGCACGTTAAAAACAAGAATCCCTTGAGTGGATTTCCTGTTAAATCAGACCGTGGACATAGGAGCTTGAGTCTCTGAACCACGTTAAACTCCCTGTGTTCTTACTGCTTTGATATTGTGCTTACTTGCTATATCACTTGTTCATTCATAAGCATTTGGTTTTATCAGGCTCGAATCAATCAGCCTGATCCTCAAAAAGAGCACTGCCCTACTAATCACTATTCAGAATTGAGTAATCAAGTTTTTCAGAAAGCAAACTAAACAAGACTTTAAACTATCAGGGCTCACGCATTTCCGCACTGAACTCGAATTGATAGTCAGCCAACTGACCCGCACTAAGTGTAGTCAGTAGGGAGATTATCAACTCTGAGTTCTTTATCACTCTGAGTAAAGGGGACTCAGCAAGGTTTAAGTTGAAAAATTGGTATACGTGTATTCCCCCCCCCCCCCCTACACGTATTCATCAGTCTTGTACCGGGACCAACAAAAACCCTTAGTTATTTGTTTGATTTCATTATTTGCATTAATAGAAGTAGACTTTAGAGTAGTTTAATTCCATTCTTAAAACCGAATATACACTCATATTAACTACGACGCGTAGATCTCTAGGGCTCTATTCGCATACACACTTTCCCTTGGGTTCGATATTATTTGGTCCCTATACTTGTCAATACTACAGGGATCTCATACTCTTGTGGGGTAACTATTAGTATAGCTAGTATTTTGCGTTCAAGTCAGAGCAGCAATTTGGGATTGTGATAGCACCAAAAGCCCGGGTCCAAATGGTTTTAACTTTAACTTTCTTAAGGAGATGTGGGAGGTGTATAAAGAGGATCTAATGGCTCTTATGACAGAATTTCATGAGAAAGGAAGATTAGTGAAGGGACTCAATCCGTCTTTCATTGTTCTAATACCAAAAAATAAAATGGCAGTAGAAATGAACAATTATAGACCAATTTCTCTCATTGGAGGCGTGTATAAGATTATCTCGAAAGTCCTCTCTAAAAGACTATGTAGTGTGCTGGATAATATCATCTCCGTCTCAGCAAAGTGCTTTCGTGGGGGGGGGGGGGCGTCAAATTCTGGACAGTGTGGTCATCTTGAATGAGGCAATAGAAGAGGCTAAGGTATCAAAAAGGGGCAGATATTTTTACAAGATCAACTTTGCAAAAGTTTATGACTCGGTTGAATGGAGGTACTTGGAAAATATGATGAAGAGGTTTGGGTTTCATTCTAAATGGATAAAATGGATTATTTAGTGTATCTCTACAACTCGTGCTTTGACTCTCGTTAAAGGAAGCCCAACGAGGGAGTTTAAACTGGAAAGAGGTTTGAGGCAGGGAGATCTACTCTCGCTTTTCCTCTTTCTCATAGCTGCTGAGGGGTTGAGCCTATTACTTCATAGAGCAATCAACTTGGGGTTGTATGAACCTGCTTTTATCGGGAGGAATAAGGTGAGCATTTCTCACCTTCAACTTGTCGATGATACGGTCTTCATGGGAGCAGCAAATATCGAAAATGCCATATTCCTGAGGCGCTTTTTGAAATTATGGGAAATGGTTTCTGGAATGAGCATTAATTTGAACAAATGCTCATTATTTGGGGTACATGTGCAAGAGGGGTTGTTGAGTAATATGGGGGATGCTCTGGGATGTAAAATTAGCAAATTTCCGTTAACTTACCTCGGCATTTCGGTTGGAAATACCTCAAACAAAGGGGATTTGTGGAAGCCTGTGATCCAGAAAATTAGAAGTAGACTAAAGAGCTGGGAGAAGCTGAAACTTTCGATTGGAGGTAGATTGGTTTTGCTTAATGCGGTCCTTAACTCTATCCCTGTTTACTACTTGTCCACTTTTAGAATTCCGAAAAGCACTCTAAGTGAGATTATGAAACTCCAAAGAAATTTCTTTTGGGGGGGTGGGGAGAGTTCGAAAAAAGTAGCATGGGTTAGGTGGGGCCACATATGTAATCCGAAGTCAAAATGGGGCCTAGGGGTGAAGGAGTTAGATTGCTTTAACAGAGTTCTTCTTACTAAATGGGTGTGGAGATTTTTGAATGAAAGGGATAAGCTTTGGGCTAAGGTAGTGGAGTCTCGGTACGGGGTAGATTAGGGTGAGGGTTTGTTAGGTAGTGAACCGAGGGGAGGGAGAAGGTTGAGCGGGTGGTGGAGAGAAGTGGTGAGGGTGGCTGGAGGAGGAAGCGGTGGCTGGTTTTTTTAGGGAGTGGAGAGAAGACGGATTTTTGGGAAGATGAGTGGGCTGGGAAAGGGGAGTGTCTCAAGAATAGATTCAAGAGGTTATATTATCTTAGCTTATCAAAAGGGGGAAGGGTGAGTGGGATGGGGGAATGGGTGGAGGGCAATTGGCAATGGAAACTACCTTGGCGTCGTGAATTGTTCGATAGAGAAAAATTAATGCTTGATGAGATGTTCTTGGTGATTAACAAGTACAAACCGAAGGCTGACAAGGCTGATGCGTGGAGATGGGAGAAAGGGAAAGATGGTCATTTCAAGGTTCGTGAAGTGTACGAGTGGCTGCGAGAGGAGGAGAATGTAGAACGAAGAGATAAGGAGAAAGAAGAAGGTTTGAAGATGATCTGGAACAATTTTGTACCACGAAAAGTAGAAGTGCATGCGTGGAGAGTGATCAGGAGAAGACTACCAACAAAGAAAAAACTGAAGAAGAGAGGAATTACTGTCCCAAATGGTGACGAAAGATGTATCTTTTGTGGGGCAGCTTCAGAGTCGGTAAAACACGTGTTCTTTGAATGTAAGTTCTCTTATTCAGTGTGGATGAATGCTATGAGGTGGGAAGTTAGCACCGCCTTTTCCTCGAATCCCCTTAGAAATTTGCTCCATTTTAGTAGACTTTTCAAGGGGAGAAGAGGGAAACTGATGGCTATATGGGTATGCATCACATGGTTGATCTGGAAAGGGAGAAATAAGAAGGTGTTCGAGCATGTAGATTGTTCCCCTGACAAGTTATTAGATGAGCTGAAATTACGGATTTGGAGCTGGTTCGTGGAGAAGGATAAAAGGTGGAAGGACTTTAATTTTCAAATTTGGTCAGATAATCTTAGATTAGTAAGGGGAGTGTGAATATTCATATTTGCCTAGGAGTGATAGTGATATTGGTGTATTTTTTGATGTAAAGGTATTGCTCATGTCTTTGTAATCCCTGTGTTCTATAAGAAATAAAATTGTCTGTTTATCGATAAAAAAAAAAACTAAAATGTAAATGGGTTAATTGCAAATAAATTCACAAACTTTGTATTCTTTATCAATTACAACACGAACTTTTAAAGTTTGCAATTCAATGCACGAACTAATTTATTGTTGCAATTCAACGCATGGTGTAAACTTCCGGCAAAATTTATGCTTACGTGGCAGTCGGAGCTACCACCAGAAACACGTCAGCTGCCACGTCATGTGTCAAATCTGAAAAGAAAATATATATTTTCCAAACGTTTTAAAAATTATAGAATCTCTTGCCAACGTTTTTTTTTCTTTTACCAAATCACAATTACAGATTCCCCTAACCCTGATTCGCTCCATATTGATCGCACCCTCATCAAAAGTCACTGATAAACCCTAGACGACAAGGTTTTGAAGAATCATTTTCATGGTGGTCCATATTATATGAAGTTTGGTCTCACTTATAAAGAAAAGTTGTACACGACAAGGTATGTTTTTTTTTATCTAATTATGTTGTTTATGCTTTAGTTTAATATCATATTATTGGGAGTTGAATCATGAAATTAGGTAAATAATGAGACAGTCTCACGGTGAGACGGTTTATATATTAACATCCATCTTTTATAAGGTGTTAATGAGTTGTGCCCAACTTTATAACCGGTTCACCGTATAAGACCTACTTTGAAAATTATTAGTTTAATGTATGTAAATCAATATATAAACATGGAAAATATATATTTTTCTTTTCAGATTTGGCACATGACGTGGCAGCTGACGTGTTTCTGGTGGTGGCTCCGACTGCCATGTAGGCATAAATTTTGCCGGAAATTTACACCATGCGCCGAATTGCAACAGTAAATTAGTTCGTGCATTGAATTGCAAACTTTAAAAGTTCGTGTTGTAATTGATAAAGGATACAAAGTTCGTGAATTTATTTGCAATTAACCCAATGTAAATTAATCACTACTTAACAGTTAAATCCAAAAATAAATTATGGTCATCACGTAAGTACCGTCCTCCATTAATCTTGTTATTTTGTGTGCCAAAAATTGGTTCAAGTTCACACATTCTTTTCACAACTTCAACATAACCAGACCCTATTCACCAATAGTCATAATCAGTTTTATACAAAGCAAAGCCGTGGTTATGGAGAGAGGAAAGTTGGTTGTGGAGAGGGTAGGAGGTAAGTCCACGCTAACCCGCTGCTACTCAAAGTACCCCTTCAAATTCATCGTTCCCAATAAGGTCAATCCTTTTCTTCCCCATTAATTTCTCTGTTTTCGCTGCCCCTTTTTTTTTAAATACAATATCTGAGATTGGATTCTATCAGGTGGGAACCTCCCAGACCGACGCTGTTTGGATTTACACCATCACATACGGCGGGGGCATCGTCTCTGTATATATTTCACTCTCCTTTTCAATTGAATAATTTCTTCTCAAAAATTAATTCACAAATCGTCTTATGCCTGTGAATTTGTAGGGCGACTCAATTGCTTGGGATGTTACGGTGGGGGATGGCTGCACTGCAGTTTTGACCACTCAATCTTCTACTAAGGTCCATTTTTCTCTCTCTCTCTCTCTGTTTTTTTTTTTTTTTTTTTCAATTGGGTTTCAATTTTCTCATGTGACAGTGAAAGATAAGAGTGTGGATGAATTGAGTGGGTGGGTGTTTGTGATTGTGTAAATTGAGTAGAGTGTGATTCATTTGCTGCTCCTACATTTGGAATTTGCAGGTTTACAAATCTATAGGATCAAAGTGTTCTCAACAGCTCATGGAGGTAATGATGCTCTCTTGCTTTCGCCCCAGATTTCGTTATTTGATTATGTATATATGTCGGCGTAAAATGTGTTTGAACATAGATTCGTATTTCACCAAGTTTGGTTACTCAGAGACATTATCACATTGAAAATAATATAATGTAATGTCTGAGCATTTCAAATAGAACATTGAGGGGGGCACTGTTCAAATTCTTAAATGAGATGTTGGAGGAAGAGTTGTCCTAATTAGTGGTTACTTTGTTAGTATTTTGTTCTAATCTTTGGAATAAAATTAGTGGTTATTTTAAGTCTCATTACCCCATATGAAGTATGCTGAAGTTGAATAATCATCTTTTATTCTTATTTGAGCAATTTTGAACCAACACCCCTAAAACTTCTGAATGGTCTTTTGTTTTCTTTATCATATGCATGAATTGTCTTGTGGTAGCCGTAACTATCAGAATGGGATGATGATGAACTTATTTTAAGTTCTCATTACCTCATATAAGGTATATTAAAGGTGGAATGGTCATCATTTTATTCTCATTTGAGGAGTTACGGACCAAACCTCCTGAAATCTCTGAACATTCTTGTGTTTTTCTTACCATATGTATGAATCACCTTGTGGTGTCATTTAATGGTGGCTAATCTATGTGGTGCAGTAGGCCAGCATTGGACGAGACGCACTTTTCGTTGTAATTCCAGATCCAGTAACTTGCTTTTCAACTGCAAGGTATGCTCAAACACAGATTTTCAAAGTTGTGGCTGAATCCAGTTTGCTTTTAGTGGACTGGATAACTAGTGGTCGTCATCAAAGAGGAGAAAAATGGGCCTTTTCTCAGTATAAGAGCACTAACCGCATTCTTTTAGAAGGCGAGAACACTATATTTCTTGATACGGTATTTTTCTCATGCAATCGAAAGATTACTTTTATGTGCTTTAAGGAGGCTGCAGCTTGGAATTATGTCGTATTTTATATTCATTTCTGCCTTCATAATGCTGATGAAAATACTATGTTCTCTTCTCATTAATCTTTTCCTGAATGGTTCAACTTTTCTCAGTTGTCTACTTTGCATTACTCTTAGGTGGTGTATGTTTATGGTTTTGATGGACTTGAAATCCAGTAGGTGGATTTGGTTATTAATAAAAAGTATATTTTGACTTTGTATAAGTTTGGGAGCATAGGATTTGATAGGGTAGGATTTTTAAAATATGGGTGGTAAGTTATTACTGGTTATGTATTAGAAATTGTATGTAAAGTAAGGGAGAAAGTGTGTAAAGAAAAAGAGAGTGTGTAGATGGGTAGATAATAATAATAATTTAAAAAATGGGAGATAGATGATTGATAGTCATAGTATATTGAATTTTTTGTTTAAAAAAAAAAAATTAGATGTGTTGTACCTATGTATTATAGGGTAGAATTTTATACAAAATCCGGTTTTGACAAAACGAAAATTGGGATTTAAACTAAAAATGTGGGGTGGGGGGCCATAAACAAACACCCCCTAGTGAAGCTTCGTTTGACTTTTAACTTCAAAATTTCTTCATGCATCTGATATGTCTAGTTATCACTGATGCAGATAGTGTTAGAGCAAGGAAATCACTGCAGTATTTCTGATCGCCTGCAAGATTACCAAGCAATTGCCATGATAGTACTTTTGGGGTAGAAAGCAAATAATTTCACATCATATATTTTTTCCTTACTTTGATCTGTATTATTTTTATTAGAAAAGCAGAGTTTAGCATTAATATTTGAATGGTTTTAGGCCAAAGTTGAAGCTTATTCAGACCCAAATCCAGGAAGATGTGAAGAAACTAATGTCTCAGCAACTCCACGTTCCTTCAATCGGCTCAGGGGCTTCCTCGAAATCAAACAGTAAACCGAGTTTTGTTGCTTCTTGCAGCACATTTGGTCCGAAGGTGCATCTTCTAATCTATGATTAACTGAGCGAGCACTTGGTTCAAAACTTTACGGTGGGAATGAGAATGATAGGGTAATTATAGTGGTTAATGATTATAAAAGCCATTCAATTCACCTTTATCATACTACACATAGGGGCATCGAAACTCAGAATAAGTCGATTGTTACCCCATTTTGATTAACTGTCTCCCCTCTTATAATCATTTTGCCCTCAACCATTCCATTATTTCTCATTACCATTCGACTTTTCTGAACTTGATTCGATTAATACATGATAGTGGTATGTTACAGGGGATAGGAGTTGTTATTCGAGTTGCATCCTTAACAACTGAATGTATCTACAATTTTCTGCAACATCAACTGGCTAGCATGGAACCACTGCTTGGAGCATCGCCATATCGCTAGACCGCAAAATCGGCTGCAATACACATCTCCTTCTTCTTAAAAAAAAAAATAGGCAATGGACATATTCATGCGAAGCCATATTTCTGCCCTTCCCTCTGTATTCTATTTATATTTTCTCCTAAAAAAAATATATATCAAATTACAAATCAATATATTCTATTAAAAACGTCATATATCTCAAATGATTAAAAAAAATGAAGTTACTATTAATGAGTGTGAGTATTTTTATTTCTATAATAGATATGATAACAAGTTTGGTGTACAGCTCAAGTGCGTGGAGGGAGTATAGTGTTGTGCATAGTGCTGTTATTCAAGCCAAACGAGCTCGTGTACTCGAGCTCTTATCGAGTCGAGCTCGACTCGTTAACATTAGTGAGTAATAAAACGAGCTCAGCTCGACTCGTTAACGAGTCTAACGGGCATTTCGGGTCGAAGCGAGCCTATCGAGCCTAGTGGAATCATTAAAAGAATTTTAGTTATTGAGTCTAACGAGTCGAGCTCGACTTAGCTCGTTAGGCAGTCGAGTATTTTTCGAGCTCAAACTCGTTTAATCTAACAAGTCGAGCCTTATCGAGCCGAGTTGAGCTCACAAGCAGCTCGTTTCGTATAACAGCTTGTGCAACCACAGACTCTCGTCTTTTGTGCAGCTTGTGTGCAGAAAAAGTAAAAACAAATAATTGAAATTGGCTGATCTGTAACTTTAAAAAAGAAAAAAATCAATCTTACGAATACAAAAAAGCATGCGTAGAATTATTTATCTTGATTTATCCCTCTTTTGTTATTTTAGTATTATCCCTCACTAACGAAAAATAAAAGTTAGGAGTAAAAAAATTTGTTATTGAAAAAATTTAATGTCGTTTCTACTCTTCTCTAATGAGAGGAGAAACTAGGAAAATGGAAGCATAAGAATAAAACTTAAAAATTAAAGTACAGGAGCCAAAGGAAGAAAAAATACAAGAGATAAATAATGTGCTCCCTCCGTCCCAAACTCAATTTCTCATTTACTGTTTGCACGGTAATTAAGAAAATAGTTGTTTATAGTATTTAAAATGATAAAGTAGATGTTTTTGGTTATTAGTGTATGGAGAATATAATATTAAAAAATATTGTTACTTTTTTGCAAAAAGTAGCTGTAGCAATTGAGTATGAGACGGATCTTTTTGGTAATATAGCAAACGAGTTTGGGACGGAGGGAGTATTATTTTTAAATGAAAGAAAAAAGATGAAATGAGAAGATGGTGAGAATGGAAATTTGAGGGAGGAAGGAGATGGATTTTAGATCTTTATTAAATACTAATTTAATCATTTTATCTATCCATTTTGTTCAAATATATTGGAATGTACTCAATGTAGGAGTCTAAGTAGCCTCATTTGATAAGATCATATTTAAGTTCAAATTCAATAAGTTAAAAGATATGTATAAACAAAAGATAATCTCATTTCATGTGCGGATGTTGCACAAATTGATTGATGCACGCTGATATATTTTTGTAAAACAATTAATATTTTTTATTTAAGCAATTAATATTTTAACTGAACAAATTAATATGCTATAATGAAACAAATTTTAAAATGCACACCAATTGCACTATATATCTAATGTACATATAAAAATAGTTGGAACTTATCCTTTCTGAACGCCTTTTGATAACCCAATCAAAAGACAATAATATGAAGTGTATCACTTAAAGGTTGCTCAGTTGAAGTATGAGAATAAGTGATAGTGTGTGTTTAAAGCTACACCACTGTAATCTTGGTTCCAAAAGCTAAAGAATTCATCATACATCACTTGTTTGAGAGGTATGGACATATTTCCCACATCCTTTCCACCACCCTTTAATTCTCTGCACCACCTTTTAATTCTCTCTCATATCATTCCTAACAACTTTACGCACCAGTCTTCTGCAGCCATAGTTCGAGTCTCTAATGCAGCCGGTGTGCAGAAAAAGTAGAAAGAAAGAATTGAAATTGAAATTGGTTGATTTGTAACTTGTTAAATTTCTCAATTCTGGTTTTGATAGACATATTATAACGACAGCGTTATACACTTGGATCATCATACAAAAGAAAAAAGAAAACCTCTACATGTTAATAATAGCATCAAATTCCCCTATAAATACAAGAAATCACAACTGCACTGCAAAAATGAGTCCATCACCTGAGATATCAAGGGAGCATTTGTCTACGCTTCGCCAGAGCTACCAGGATGATCAGATACTGTCCCTTCTGAAGATACCTCCTCCTCGTCAGGCTGATCACGTGCTTTGCTCGA
Source organism: Ballota nigra (assembly GCA_947034835.1). Classification (NCBI taxonomy): domain Eukaryota; kingdom Viridiplantae; phylum Streptophyta; class Magnoliopsida; order Lamiales; family Lamiaceae; genus Ballota; species Ballota nigra. The sequence goes on along the minus strand of OX344728.1, from coordinate 28,949,580 downwards.
TTCCCCACTTCCTTCTGGCTCACCAGACGACCCCTCCTTTGCTGCTTTGTACTCTAAATCTGCAATTGCTTCTGGCTTTTCTTCAACACCAGGCGAACCACCCTCCTTTGCAGTCTCTTCTTCATTAACATTCTGTTCTGGAAGCTTCTGGAGACTGGCCGGGGATCCTGAAGCTGTGGTCTCCGGTATTTCCTGCAGGGGCGACGCGGCTGGTTGGGGAGCAGAAGTTGAAGCAACGTCTTCTCTGTGGATGGGACCAGCGAAGTCCTTAATATGGCCATGTGACTTCTTCTTCTTCTTTTTCTTCTTCAAACTGCGAAGAGGGTCCCTAGGCTTAGGTGGGGGTGGCCCCAGGACAACGAATGGAGGGATTTGGGAAGAACTTTCCCCGTACAGTACACGCACGGATTGTGCAATTGCAGATAAAGTAGGAGGCAGGTCGGGTTCTGGGGTTTTACCGGGAGGATTTACTGCTTCTCTAAGCCAATGAGGCAGTGTGCCTTTTGGAGATACAGCTTCCTCCTTTCCCTTAGACTTGTTATAGTTTTGGCCATTGTTAAGTTCTGAGCTCCCCATATTATTAAAGCCCAACGACATTGCCTCCCTATGCCTCATTCGTTGCTGCAAAGCAAGAGGATCCAAGTAACTGGTTCCTAGTGAGTTCAGCAGAAAGGGCGACTCCATAGCAGCACTTGAGGAAGCAAATTGTCTTTCGTTGGCCATAAACTCTCGGGTAAACTTAGCGTGGAACTTCTCAGCTGACCAATTCATTAGAGGTGAGTTTTCAGGGGGTTCTTGATGTGGTGCAGTAGATGGGCCAGCAAGGCCCAATCTCATGTCGGTTAGATGGCTTTGAAATTTCAAAGGCCCATTGAATTTCATCGCGTGCAATGTCTGTGCCATCATTCCATCACTCGTCCCGTGCAGCGCTCGTGCCATCATCCCATCGGATATCCCGGAAAGCACAGATTTTGGAGGCATGAGAGGCTTCGGTCCTGGAAGGCCCGGCCCTTCTAGGATCTTCAGTTGTTCTTCCTCCCATCTTGCTGACAAATCCTCAGGTGTTTTGAACTTTGAAAACTTCAACCTTGGATCTCGTATCATAGCCTCCCAATTGCCCCTTCCATGCCTACGAACACCTATCCAGAGATAATCAAGTTCATCCTCAGACCAGATGTCCATTTTCGGTTTCTTTTTCAGCAGGTGGCTTGTTCCAGCTCCGGCCCCAGCTCTCATAATGATGTTTTCCAACACCTTCCTGTGATTGTCAGGAAACGAGGAGAACGGCGATGGCATCTGAGGCGGGCCTAACGGAGGAGCCATCTCCGGTGGTTGTTGATTATACTTGGATGGATCGGGAGGAAATTTGAGATTAGGCAACAATGGCAGCATAGGAAGATTATGGACCGTATCAGAGGGTTCTGCAACTCTTGATCCCAGCGATAAGCTCGGAAACAAATCGGGGCCTGTACTCGGTAAGTTAGCACCAGGAAATGAATATCTTGGTAACAGCTTCTCATCGAAAGGCAGCTTGGGTAATAGCATCTTTTCTTGAAATTCAGAAAAAGTAGCCCCAGAGTTCCCTATATGCTCCACAGATCCTTTACCTTTCAGTGTATTCAAAGAATGCTGCAAAAAACACGAAGTATGATGAAACCATTACAGTTTTTTTTAGTCACTTGGGTGCAAATGGTGCACAACTAATTCTGTTCACTGAAAATAGCTTAATACTACATTTTTAATAAAACAATTAATATCATTTAAAATGCACTTAATTTGCACAGTGCAACCAGTGCACAGCAGTAAACATTTTATCGCAAACTTAGCACGAGAGCCATAGACAGAGTTACTCACCAGATTATAAGGCAGATATTTATCCGGAACATCGCCCTTGTTCACCTGAGAAGGTCCAGGGGTAAACTCGGGCAACATATTATACGGGGCTGTCTCATAGCCTTTGCTCGCAATCTCATTCGACATGAAATTCTGCCCGGGTCCTTGCTTAAATTGTTTTTGGTAAGGCCTAGGGAGTTTCCGATGCAGCAGCTCCATCTTGTTCGGAGCATTGGGCGCACATAGTCCAATAACAGGCAGCAAGTTGCTGCCCCGAAACTGGTCTTCCCCAAGATGTCCTCCAGCAGATGCAACAGGGAGATCAATATTAAAAGGAGATTTCTGCTTTGATATCCTTCCCAGCTTCAACACTGAGTCAGCCCTGTTACTAGGTCCTGCTGTTTGACTGCGATTATGATCTTCCATATCAACCCCAAACGATTTTTCATCAGTTGGCATAGCCATTCGATACTCTTCTTGGACTGAAGGGGTTGATCCAGTTGCATTCCTTTTTGCTAATCGTTCTTTTTGTCTTGCACGAAGCCTCGTACTGTTGAATAATAAATATACATCAATATAATATAATTGCGACTGACTTTAAGAAAAATTAGGTCCTTTAAAAGAAAGAATTTCTTAAATTTAGGGCAATCTTGAATCCTACAACTAGAAAAACTGAAATAATGAATTTCCTGTGCATTGCATGGGCAGAATACCAGTAGTCAAAAAGTGCAATTAAATTGTATATGCAATTAGAGAGTATTTTATAAGGTGTTGGCTTATTTTATGCAGGCTACCTATGGTCATAATAACACTAAGGATATGTTTGGATTGGGATTAGAAAACAGAATTTGGTATTTTGAAATCTAAATGCCGATCTACTTTGGGATTTTAGAAGCGGGTTTTGACTTTTGAAAAGTCAATACATTCACCCCTACAAATACCAATAAACTCTACAAATACTAATTTTACACATCCACACTCCCCATGATTATTTAATTCCCATTCTTCTTTTATTTATCATATTTTCACTTTTTTATTGCTTTTACAACTTCCAATAAAACACACTAATCATTACACATTCATCTAATCATTACAATTACAATCAACAAATGATATAATAATACCTTGTGCATCAGTTTTAAATTTTAAAAAAAAATGTTAAAACACTGTCTTACTTGAACCTCAAAACAAACACAAACCGTCACTATTTATCAGGATTTTCCAGATTTCAAAATCCACTAAATTCCAAATCAAACATATCCTACGAATTACTGGGTGCCTTGATTTAAATAGACCATCATTGAAAAAAAATGTCAACTTAAAAGATCAAATTACAATATATTTTATGTTCATGATGCATTTTACCTATGTGCAAAATAGTACTCCTCCGTCCACGAAATTTTTACCCGCTTTCCTTTTTGGTCTGTCCACTAAATTTTTACCCATTCTTCTTTTGGAAATAAACTACACTCACAAACAAATAAATGGGTCCCACAATACTCTTACTTTATCTACTTTTCAAATAAAATACTAATATTCATTAAAAACTGTGTCCAACAGTAAATGGGTAAAAATTTCGTGGACGGAGGGAGTACTACACTAACCTGAATTTGACACCTTTTAGTGATTCTGAGAGGGAAAAAAATGAAATGACGTGTTGATGTTTTGTGTATTTTTAGGAGTTAACTCAATGTCTTTTTTCTTTTTTTCCTTCATTTTGTGTATATACATATATACATATGTATATCTATATGTATGTGTGTGTGTGTTTATATAAAGTTTAGTGGAGCGAAACTTACAATTTTTCTTTAAGCGCTCGTCCAGCTGGTGTGTACTCACGCTCGGGCTCCGGTTCACGTTCTGGTCCCTCTTCAGCATTCTACAATAACGTGAAATAACAATTACCACTAAGTGTTAAAAAAGTAACCGGTCTAATACTAATCAAACATCGACACATTAACCGTAGCAGCAAAATTTATTTCAATTTTCTAAGTTGTATACGCGAAGAAATAGGGCATGCATATGTATGGAACACACAAATACAGGTTTCAATTGATCATCGAGAAACAAAGAGAGGTGTGGATAGGGGGAGAGAGAGAGAGAGAGAGAGAGAGAGAGAGAGAGAGAGGTACTTCATTCAGTGTGTCACTAGGATGAGCTACATATGCCTCCCTGTAAGAAACAGCTTTTCTTTGGCGTTTCCCACGACCAAGAGCTGCTTCCTCCTCACCTTGATACTTCTCCCATCTACAAAGCCGATAAGCAATGTTTAGCAGGAGGATAAAGAAATATGTCACTAATTTAAAATAATATGGTAAAGTCTTATTTGAACCAGTTTCATCGTGCAACTAGTTTGCATTTTTAGTGTATTTTTAAATAGTATTAGTTGTTTCCTAAAAACGTATAAGTTTGACAGGATTAGTTGTTTCATTCAAAAGTATAAGTTGTTATATTATAAAGTGATAGTTTCGTACCAGTTGACAGTAAAACTCTTTTACAAAATACCAACTCTAGAACAATATCTAGTTCAATAATCGCATCCAAGCAATTCTCATCTCTCAAGATAGACGATGCTTACTGTAATACAACCTGATACTAAAGTGGGAGGGAACAAAGGGACTCAGGCATTGAGAAATCAATGAATGATGTTTTACATTGCTGAGTTAACGAGTGCTCTATCAAATTTTTTAAGCACCCTAAAATGATAAATTGGCCTTTTGTTCTATTGACATGATTGCATGTTCACCTTCATATTGCACTTAAAGAAATAGGACACCTCCAATTATTTCAAATTCACTGGTGGTCATTAGATATCATGAAAGTTTACATAAATAAAATTACATGGTACACTTCTCAGGTTATTACAACATGAATCTTTACACTAGATCTACATAATTCCTTTGAACTTTCCATTTATGGAAAAGAACTATAAAGAGATGCTTGAAACGACATGTATTTTGCCAGTGACAGAAAAGGGGGGTATTGAATTAATGAATTGGGATAGGGGATGGAACATAATATAATGAAACCAAGATGCCAAAAATGAAAATGGTACTATGAGATTGAACTCCTCACCTAACTCGCAGAAGCTTGTCCCATTCGTTTTCTTCAATAATACTAACCAAATTATCATCTTTATTTTCAAAACTTGGTTCACTTGTGTCGTTGGTTGCCACAGGAGCTGAAACCATCGCAGCTTGTTCTTCGGTAGGTTCATCATTCCATTCCAGTGACTGAGTCAATAAATAAGAGGTGAGGGAAAAGAAGTGATAATGCATATAAAAGCATTTGTTGCTCAAGAGCTATAATACCAAATAGACAACATCAAAAGATAACAAGTCGACTGATTTATTCAGATATCAAAGGAACGGTACAAACAATTCATTCACATAAGAACGGAAATGCAGAATCGAAATGGTCTGCTTCAAGTGGAAAAATAGAGGAATAACAGACGCAAGAAAATCAAGTCCTGGTACATAATACAGAAGTATCAAGTATAAAGCATCCAAAAATATACTCCCACCGTCCCGGAACTACTTTCGTAGTATAAGATGACACATCTTTTAAGAAAAAATTGAGTATGTGAGTGTGAGGTTGAATAAAATAATAGTACATTTTACTCTATTGGGTTTTGTGAGAGGGAGCTATTTCCCTTTTAGGAGTGTGAAAGTAGTTGTGGAACGTCCAAATAAGGCGAGTGTGAAAGTAGTCGTTGGACGAAGGGAGTAAATCTATTAACTTTGCTTTTGAATCCAAAATATCATATATACAGTTGTGATAGACTCGAGTAAACTGTAAAATTGGTCACATTTCTAATATAGGACTAAATTGCATCATTTTAAAAGTTACGAGACTTAATTGAGAAAATCGATTTGTGTGGCACTAAAATCGCCAACACCCAATAGATATGAGACCAATTTCGCAATTTACTCTAATAGACTCCTTATCTGCTTGTGTGCATATGCAAGGGTCATTGAGTCTAGATGCTAACAGAAGCATGCTTGATCAATGCATCATTGTGATAAACATAATTGCAACATGCAATACAACAAGCAGAATTTCAGACAACGGGGAAAGATTTTCTGTAAACACACACATATTCCAGAGTATGGATAATATCATTTTTGTTCCATAAAGTTAACATTTTTACAGTTTGGATCCCGCACTTTCATTCACTATCAAGTTTGGTCCTGAAAGTACATTTTCTATCCAACATTTGGTCCCACTATCAGTTGACTTCTCGTTGCATGATGGAATTATTTGGGGGTGCCAAATGTAAAATTTTAAAAAATTGTTTTGATTTTATTTTATGTAAAAACTTAAAATAATTAAATTTATCCCCCCATAGTTGATTTTGTTGGTCAACAGACGGCCAACTACGATGGACCAAATGTGAAACTAAAAGTGTACTCACAGGACCAAGTTTGATGAGAAAGAGAGGTACCAAATCTGAAAACAAAAAACTTCAGGGACCAAAAATGATATTAATCCTTCCAGAATATATCTATGTATCACCATGAGAACCATAACGTGCAACAAGAAGAATTTCAGGCAGTAAGTGAGGATTACACCTTCACTGAACCAAGCATGTCATTCTCCAATCCCGATTCAGCGTTATCTGGCGAAGCAGACTGGAGATTCGACCGGTCCAGCAGTTTCAAAATAGCAGCTTCATCCCACACGATCTTGTTACTACCATCAGCACATTTGTCTTTATAAACGTCTCCAAGGCCACCAGTTCTCCTCTTACGATTATGTTCTATCTCTGCAACTGCCTCCTCTTTATTGCTGTTTTCACCATCTTTTCCAGGTGAATCTCCAAAAAGTTCTTCGGTCCCCCATTTTAGAATGTCTTCCACCTCCTTCTGTGATCCAGACTTGTTCACAAAGAGTTGATCAAGCATCAGTTTTTTCTTAGCAAGCTGCAAGATACGCTCTTCAACACTCGCCCTCACAACAAGCCTATATACAAGAAGTCTATTTGACTGCCCTATTCTATGAGCTCGATTCATAGCTTGTATATCTGCATGTGGGTTAAAATCGGAATCATATATAATAACCGTATCAGCAGTAGCCAAGTTGATACCAAGGCCACAAGACCGTGTTGAAAGAAGGAACACAAACCGACTCCTATCTTGATTAAAGCGTGTTATTGCAGCTTGGCGTTCAGCCACAGAAACAGAGCCATCAACTCTCTCATACGTCCTTGGCCCAAATTCTACAGTCAAGTAATCTTCGAGGATATCGAGTAATTTCGTCATCTGGGAAAAGATAAGAACCCTGTGGCTATCTTTGTGCAACATCTTAAGCATAGAATGCAGCAGAGTCAGCTTAGCTGAAGCTTTTATTCTCATTTCATGAAGAAATTCCACAGATCCAGATTCAGGCTCAGTGCCCGGCATGAGATAAGGATGATTACAGACTTTCCTTAACTGCATCACAATATTCAGCATTGATTGCTGAGGAGCCCCTTTCCCTATATTGCGTAATATCTGGTAATTCTTCGTAAGCATAGCTCGATAATATTCAGCCTGAATAGACGACAACTCAACAGGAACCACTCGTTCGATCTTGGGAGGTATATTCTGCATAGCATCCCTTTTTAGTCTACGAAGCATATGAGGAGCAACAAGTTTCTTCAATTCCTGCACCTTTTCTGCAGTTGTTAGATCATTGAAGTTCTCCTCGAATGAAGCCAGAGAAGGAAACGAATCTTTCTGCAAAAAATTTAGCAAATTGTACATCTCCCCTAAGTTGTTCTGTAAAGGAGTACCAGTCAAAAGCACTCTATGCTGGAAGGAAAATGAATTAAGCAAGCCAAACAGCTTACTATCAGAATTTTTCAATCGGTGGCCCTCATCAACAATAAGAACTTCCCAAGGAACTCCGCGTAGATAAGAATAATCACATAGAATCATTTCGTAAGTAGTCAAGAGGACATTGAATTTGAATGCTGCTGTTTTCTCATTTGAAGCATCAGGCTTACGGGCATGCCATTCCAATTGACGAATCATGGCTCTTGATTTAGTGTTACCATGATACTCCACAACATTGATGTTCGGGGCCCAGAGAGCAAACTCTGACATCCAGTTGGGCATCGTGGACAAAGGAACCAAGACTAAACAAGGAAGTACAGCTTTAAACTCAAAGTACAACGATGATATGAAAGCACAAGCTGAGACAGTTTTCCCAAGCCCCATTTCATCAGCTAATATCACATTTCTTGATCTATGCCAGCTCTTTCTTAGCCAATTCAAGGCTTCCAGCTGATGTGGAAATAATGCTCCTCCAACCAACTCTTTAGGCTGTTCTATTAGATTAATTACCTCACTTTGTTGTATATCAGCCCTCCTTCGTGTTGACTCAAGCTTCAAAGCATCGTTTTCGATTGTTTTCTGTTCAAACCTGAAAAATAAATCAACTAAATGAATTGATTTCGCAATAACAGGTTCGTCTGTTCTTTCCCAAGTGCATTCATCATATGGAAGAGAAGTCCATTTCACATATACTTCGGTTGTACCATCTTCAGCGGACCTAGTCGCAATTACTCGCTGTGGGGTCAGCCATTGTTCTTTGCACAGATTCATCGTAGCTGTTCCATACTTTGCCTTGTAATTCTCCAGTTTTCTCTTAGCAAGAATTTTAAGTTCAGATTCTGGAATCCACCTATCGTGGATATGAGATTTCCCAACCCACTTAACCAAAAACTCATATGAGACGGTTGAGCAAGACTCCAAGAGTTTCCTCTTAGGATTAATTTTCTTTTTTATGCCCTTTTTAACCTCCTTTGTGCTTCCATTATCATCAGACTTATGAGTTTGACAGTTCTTTGACGTCCCAGGATCTTGCTTTTCAACTTCAGATGCCTTCTCAGTTTCTGCTGGATCGATGTCTGAGATAATATCATCGTTTTTGTCGCTCAGTACCGTGGAATCAGAGCCTTCAATTTCTCTACTCAAAGAATCCATGAAATTTTTTTCTTTAAATTCTTTGGAAGCTGATCTTCTGTACACTTGTAGCTTATCTGTATTCAGACTATTTCCAATCTTCTTACCTTCATCAGAACAGGTGGCATTATCCTGATGATAATCAGCTGAGTTTCCGCCACCTAACCCATCTAAAGGCCTCTCGGTGCTGGTGTTTTCCCCAGATTTACCTGTATCTTCTGCAACTAATGAATCAACTGAAGGAGGTTCATTGGCATCAACTGCCACATTACAACCAAGATCAGAGATATCACCACGAACCCGACAACCAACAACCCGATCAACCTGGTACAGTAAAAAGGTGTTTAATATATTGAAGAAACAAAGTTAGTCACCATTATAGCTTGGGCAATATGAGATTCAGTATGCTCTGGCATCTAGAATCATCAAACATTACTTGTACTAAATCATGTCTGCAAATATTCATACCTGCTGACTACCAGAAGCATTCTCTTCATAACTACAAGGTTCTGTTTCTTCAGGATCCATCTGCGTCAAAGGAATTGTGTCATGGAAATATAGTAATAGTAGACAACATAGGTCAGCAGATTTTTATCATGAATAACTATATAATTACAGAAAAGGCTGGGAAAGGCATACCTTAGATCAATAGACTACAATAGTGAATTAGGCAGAAGTAAAAGAGGAAAACGACATAAGGATGCATTACTAGTTTTGTAGATGCAAGATCATGCAAGGATTATAAAAGGTTACCGTGTTGAAGGCTAGACACAACCCAGCCCAATAAGAGACTTTATTACCATAAACTTACAGTTAATCCCCTCTATACCCCTACTTGTTTATTTCAATGCATGCATATTAGTTTCACTCGTCTAGATTTAAAAGAAATACTCCCAGGACCTCTAGTCTAAGTAGTGGGTGTTCTTACCACTTCAGCAGCTACACTTTTTCTAAACAGGATAATAAGTAAACCTCATTTATCTCATAATGTCTTTCTTTTTCCATCAACACCTATTTTACAAATGCATTTGCCCATTCATGTGACGATTTTCACAACCTAAGTAATTCGCTCTAAGCTTGGAGCACTTTGACGTCATTATATTAGTTCTTAATGAAAAATAAGCAGGGATTACCCAACTAACAACTATCATCCCATCTCTACCATTTAGGTTGATTTAGAAGTTTAATATGGATATAGTATTAATAAGTGGACTCAAGTTTCCACTGTTCTCTATTTCATTTTATCAAGCCATGTAGGACCAGTCGCAAATGTAATACATGTAACTGTGATTCATTTCCAATACCTTTTAAGGGTGATTCAGCAACTAATACTGTGCATATTAATAATACAAATTTAAGCATAAATTAAGATCCCAACAACAATGAAGCAATACGTACGATATAAATAAGAACAAAAACAAACCACAAGAAACACACCTCGTCTTTCAGAAGGTCGTCAATCATGTCTTCTCCAACACCCTTCTTAGTCAAGCAAGCAGCTATCTTAGACTTTCCCTTCGGTTTTGAAGCTCCCGAACGCCCACCACTGACTTTGCGCAGACGTTTTTTTGATGGTTCTGAACCAGATTTGGTCTTGCGCTTCTTTTCAGTATTGTTGGACTGGTCTTTATTCTTTCTTTTTTTGGTTACTGGAGTAGCTGCTTCCAATGCCAGAACGGGTTCTATTCCCGGTGAAAGCTCAGGAGATTCCTTAGGATTTATTTCAGTAGATTCCCCATTGACTTTTGACTTTTTCTTCTTTAACAAAGATAATCGTCTTTTAGAAGGAGTTGTAGCATTCTCTCCTTCTAAAGGCAAACAAGACACTTCTTGTTTACCATTAACACTAACATCCACTGAACCATCTTGAACTGGATTAGATACAGAAGATTTTCCTTTGTCTGAATATCTCTTCTTTCGAACAACAGGAGCTTCAATTGCCTCTGTAGCCTTATCAGATGATTCGGCCTCTGATTTTGATCTTCGAATGACAATTTTCGTACGGGCCCGTTTCGAAATTGGGTCCAGATGGTTCATGCTCTCTACACAAGATTGTTGCTGACTGCAGGTTGGGCACTCCCATTTCCCGGTTGGGATACGCTAAAAAGTAATGAATGAAGCAAAATAAGAAATAAAAGTTCAAGAAACACATCTCTCAATAGTATCAATAGAGCAACCATACCTTCAAAGCAGGATCTAAACACTCGAGATGATATGTACGGGGACAGGTGTCACAACATAGCAACTTTCCACCAAGTTCACAGACCACACACTCGTAATAATACTGTATAAAGCAAATATGCAAGGAACAAGTAACAATCATGATTGGATACAAGAAATTCAAAAAGATACGAAAACGACAAAACAGAAGCCAATTGTGTTTTGATTTATGCATGCATGTGTTCTCTTAAAGAATGTTTTTGGATCCATTAGACACCAAGTTTGACTTCAAATTGGCTCACCTTCAAGAGGTTAATAATGGTAACAAAATAAACAAGGAAAATTGAACTGACAAATAAGGAGAACATACACCATCATTGCCTTTTTTCTTCGCAGAACTTTGATCTGAACTATTATCCTCCTTCGGGTCATTCTTCAATCTTGTTGTAGATTGAAATTTTACAGGTTTACTGATTTTCCCCTTGTCACGCGACTTATCCGTACCAGAAGGAAGCTTCCTACGCTTTCGTTTCAACACCCAGTTTCTATTAAGCATTGTACTATTCTCTTCACTGTTTTCCTTCATTGTTAATACATTTATGATCTGTAAAGAAAAGCGTAACATCTTAATTGACACTTGGCAAAAGACGGAAAGCATTAGCCAGATACGCACAAATGTACAACTGCAGATAAGTCCACGATCACACGTGTTGGTATTACATAATTACAGCATTTATAACTGCTGGATACGAGCATAATGGGAACTATATAGCATAAAACCTTCCATGCAAAACTAAAATCCATTATGAATTAGTTAACATCACGCCAAGATTAATTAAGATAAACAACTTCAGATTCTTTAATCCACAAGAACAAACAAGGGAAGTAATCTACAACAAAGATTGCTACATTAAAAAAGGGTTAAATTCAGGGAAGATTAAAAAAAGCTTCATCAAACAACACCCATTAACTCTAGTCCATTAGCACAAAAACAAACCCTCCCCCCTCATTTCATACAAGAAAAGCCTGCATACTATAAGATCATACTTCATTGAATTAAGGCCTAAAAACATAGCATGCAAAACGAAATTACAACAATTAAGCAGCGCCTTATTCAAAAATGAGGTTCAGCTAAGATTGCAAACACCGGTAAAAATCTTCGAAAATAAAGTATACCAAAAAGAAAACAATCAGTCACCAAACCTCTTTCCTGGATCAAAAACTCGCCAAAACTTGGGAAAACCAAATCCTCCTTAATCCCTAACGAATACGAAGTGGTGGAAATTGAGGGAGCGGTGGAGTGAAGCAAAAAGGGGGGTTAGGGTATATGACTACGGGAGAAACGAGAATAAGAGGAGAGAGAAAGGGAGAGGGGCAGACAATTGAATAAAAATAGATAGAGAGAGAGGGGGCTAGAGAGAGAAAGTGAGATGTTTAGATACAATACAAATAAGGATTCGCCGGGGTCATAGGGACTTTGGGGGCTACACACAAACTGGCGTGTATCGCTGTGGGAAGCGAGCCCCTTCTCTCGCCCACTCGGAACTCGCCACGTGGCGCGGCCGGACGCATGTCGCGATCTCACTCCCCTCTTTCTTTCCTTCTTTTTTGCTCCCCTTTTTCCTCTTCCTTCTCTTCAACTCCATTCCCTCCAACTAATTTCTTCGATTTTGAGTGCATCGGCGTCGCTCTCTCTCTCTCTACACCGCCTCTGTGGAGTACTGTGGTCGTAATGATAGCCCACATTCTGCCTTTGATTATGATTACTGCACCCGTTTACCAATATAATCACTTTACTTTTTTATTTTTATTTTTCTGGATTTAATCACCAACTGTGTAATGCTTGTTCATCTTGCTGCTTGGATTTAATTGCTAAATAAGTGATTCTTATTTGATTTGTTTGTGAATACTTAGATGCATTTAAATATTTATTTATGGTACGGGTGAATTTGGAAATATTTCTATTAATAAATTGTGCCAAGAGTTCACCATGATTGTGTCTTTTTTGGTTAAAAAAAAACTTACGTGGAAAGATTTTAGAAGGTACAAAGATCATGACAATGCTACATGCTTGTACACGCATATATAGGCAATAACTTGTTCAAAATAGTTCACAAGCCAACGTAAATTGTCATTCTATCTCTTTTAAAGTGTTAATTCGTCATCTTCACCTTATAACGATTTTACGTAAAACCTATATTTACATATTATATATATATATATACTCATTTGGTAATGAGGAATTCTATAATGAAATATTTGGCATGACATATTGGCATATTTAATACACAAATTCTCCTGTAAATTTTTATTTATAGTATAAAATTAATATTATTACATGCATTTACTGATATCATTAAATGCATTTATTGATAATTAAATTTATTACCCAAAATTATAGTATAAATATTTATGGTATCAGTAAATGCATGTAATGGCATTAGTTTCATAGGAGAGCGACTTTATTTAAGAAGATAAAGCATTATATGAACATTGTTCATCGTACACAACTTATACAATTCTTCGTAAGAATTAATATTATTATTTGTACAATTAATATTGTTTGTAAGAATTAATATTATTGTTAATGTTGCATGGCACATAAGGTATACATAGTACATCTTCATTTAAGAAAATGACTAAAAACTCGTGAATCTTTTGCGAGTCAAACCAGGTCATGCAAATTTTTTCAAAAAATCGTATACAGGCAAAACATGAAAACTTGCTCTCAGGTATATATTACTATAAAGGCAAGTATGTGTTACTGTAAGAAAATGTAACACATGTTTGTTATATTCAATAACTCATACTACCTCCGTCCACGAAAAATATATTTGTGGACATGTTTTAAAAAAATATAGATAAAGTAAATAAAGTAAAAGTATTTTGGGGTATTGTGTGGTCCATTTATAAATTAAGTGGTTGTTTGTGCATGTAAAATTAATGACATACAAAGTAATTAATGTTACGTTTGTTTCGGGATTTAAATGTGTGTGTGAAGTCATGACTTTGCATCCACAGGATGTAAAATCCTTGACAAATAGTAAAAGTATGTGTTTATTTTGAAAGTTTGAAAAAGGAAAATTTTTCTTTATGTCAAATCATGTTTAAAAGTAAAGTAGGATGTGTAAGAGTAAAGTAGGAAAGAGAAAGTGTGGGTGGGAAAAAGTGATATGTGAGTAATAAAATGTAGTATTGTACTGGGAAAATAATAATATTTTTAAATTGTATTGGGAAATGTTATATTTTATTGGTGTGGATGAAAAATGAGATGTGAAAACTGAATTTTAAGGGTGTGCTTGGTTGGAGGAGAAGGAATGAGTATGGGTATAGGTATGGGCGTGGGAATTACTTTAGTGGAGAGGAATCAAAGTCATTCCCCTCAAATGTGGGAAGTATGGAGATTCCTCGAAAGTAAGGAATCAAACCACTATTTTCATACTCATTTCTCTCCACAAAACAATATTTTTCATTCAATTCGCATTCCTTCATCTACTTACCCCTCAATCAAGCACTTCCTAAATCTCTAACTCGTATGGGACGGGTGCCGAAAAATCCTAGTCTTGTTCGGGTGAATCTCAAAATAAACACATCCTAAATGATGGTTGGATGGTGAAGAAAAAAATTGTTGGTAAATTTAGAATGAGCATATTTTTCATTGACGGGGGAGTGTAAGATATTGACAATCGTGTTACTATATATTATGTAAGGAGAAATGTATGTTATTCTATGAACATACATCACTCATTTTGTTTCTTCTATTTCTCCCTCGGTTTTTTTTCTACTTCTTCCTCTGTCTGGGCTATATTTCACAAATCCTCTATCTTTGAAATGTCTTATAGAGGTGTTTTTCTTTGGTAACTGTTTTATGTAGTCTTTGTTTTGTTTTATTAATTTACTTTAAATTGTTCTGCGTCTTTGTGACTATTTAAGTTGATGGAAGAGAAGAATGTGAGATCTAAAAATAGTATTTTTGTATGGTTTAAGAATTTACTAGGAAATTTATGTATTGATTCTTTTATAATAAAAACTAGTGATTGCAAATCATGTGCTTCTCACGGCCGGAATTTGTTACATTGTTTAAACTATAATAATGGACACATTTTAATTATAAAATTAAAAATATACAATTTTTTAAAAATAATATAACTAAAATATTTTTTGGACTCAAATTAACGTTACTTCTCACTAAATTTTATATATTTTATTTGTAATATTCAATACTTTAAAACAGTTTTATGATGAGTTTATAATTAACCATTTTCATATAAAACTGACTCTTGGGATAGAGTATGAATTTGACCTATCACACTAACATTTCAACATAGGTGTTGATGACCTTTTCTAATCAAAGATGATTAGTGGCTGTTTTTCCTTATGAAGATCATCAAACAAGATCTAAGATTAAAATTTGGTTAAGCAATATTCAAGAAATAGATTTGCAAGAGTTTAGTCACTTTTTTTATTATGGAAAAAATCCTCCTCCTTCATGTAAATGAAGGGGTATTTATAGGCATACAAAGAGGCTAGGTGTCACCATCTTGATGGCTTAGCCATTGGGATTTTGCCAAGTGTTAGGACACTTGTACAACATCTAAACTATTGCACAATGAATGGATGTCAAGTGTTAAGACACATGGACCATATCTAAAGTTAGTGACTCTTGAAGTTCTCAATGTTGTACTTGGTCTTTAGAACTACTCAGCTGCTCTCCATGGTGATTAGCTACTCGTTTGTATGTCTTCGTTGGGTGTTGGAAACCCTTATAACCCAAGTTGCTCGCCTGCTCGCCTCTTGTTGAGCTTTTGGGTCCTCTCGTCCTTGTTGTTCGCTACCACGTAATGGTCTCTACGACCAGTTGCTCGTCTCCTTCACGTGGGTATTCAGTCCTTGCTGATCGCCTCCCCCAGTTGGGCCTTAGTCCCTTCTGCTCGCCTCCTAGTGCATTCAGTTCTTGTTGCTCGCTCTCTTCAACATTATTACTCTTGATAATTTCATAATCCTATCATTTTAATATTATTACTTCTAATCTTGTTGCTCGGCTGCTCGCCTATCAACAATGCCCCCTAGTTTGGCATAAGAGGGTAGATTTTATCCTTTTTGTCAAACTACAGGATATGCTGTGTTATTCAATAGGAGGCGAGCAACAGGGAAAGTAAATTTTATTTTTATAGGGAGTGAGCAGTAGGTTTTCAAATATTTAGGCGGGAAATTTGGGAAGCGACCAGCGGGGAGCGACTCTTGAACTTGCGTCGTTTCACTTCCCGAGGCACGAAATATGAAGCGACGTGGGCGATTGGTGACATCACTACCGCCCACGCGCATGCTCTTTAAATTGCATCTAGGGGCCTCAACTTTTTAACTTCATTAATTCCGCCCCCGGATCCATATCTATAAATAGTTTCTCCCTTCATTTTTTCTTTCTTTTCCGATTCTTGCATACGAATCCGCCATTAACGGTCTTTCGAGCTTTCCTTTTCATTATTTTCTTCGATTCTACAGCCGATTTCATCCAAATCAAAGGTGAATCCTTTGATTTTTCTTGTTTATTCTTGTTATTACTTGTATTTTTCTTTCAATTTCGCAATTTTCGTTCTTCTTTCTGCTATTCCGCCATCGCCGCCGCCGCATCGCCGCCATATCGCCGCCGTGCTGCCGTCGTGATTTTTCACTTCTTCGTCAAATCTCATTATTTGATTTGTACGAAGGGTTTTCAAAAATTTCTTAAAATGATGTCACCTTCCTCGAGCAATACGCCATCTGTTGAATTTGTTTGGCGAAATCTGGGAAAGAGGCCCATGGAAGATGAACCGTCAGTCCCTGCTCCTCGCCGCTCGCTCCGTTGAGCAACTGGCCAAAACCCTAGAACTTTGCTTGTTGACGAAGAGACGGGTTCTGAGGCGAGTTCCGTTGCTCGCTTTGTTGACTCCTTCTATGCTGTAGAAAGCTCGGGCGAGCAGGACGTCCAAGGCCCTGTTGCTCGCTCCTCGGCTCGGGAAGGAACTTCCTCGGATTTGGGTGAAGATTCTGCTGAGGTTGCTGCCGAAATAGAAGAGATGAGTCTTCCCGGAGATACGGGAGCGAGCAGTGGGCATCAGGCAAGGAGCGAGCAGCGTGGGAATTTCTCCGAGAGATAAATTTTCCCGTTTCAAGGCCAACCTCCGAGTCTCTTATTCCTAAAGTTGTAGTCCGAAGGCAAGATTGGATTGACTACGTTAATAAGTATCACAAAACTTTCCCTACTCCCGCTCGACCCATTATGGAAACTCATCCATCAGCATACACAGTGAGTAAGGTGGCCAGCGCGGTTCTAGAGGATGATTTGGTTCGGATACGGTCTCGCTACCGTATTCCGTACGATATCCATTTGTACGCCCCCCAACCAGGAGAGAGAGCTGACGACCCACCTCCAGGCTTAACTGCTATCAATCTCGACATACTCAACTCGGGGTTCCCTCTCCCTTTACACCCAGTGATCGGGCAATTCCTGAAGGACATAAACCTGGCAATTACCCAGATTACTCCTAACGGTTGGAGCAGTCTGTTGGCTTTTATCACCCTGTTTGGGTTGGAGGGATATCGGAATAAGATCAGCACGGCGGAGATACATTACGCACTGACCATCTCTTCGGCCGTTAATGAAGACGGGCTTGGTTGGTATTATATCAAAGCCCGTAGTGGCGTTAAGTTAATTGAAGGGGTGCCTAATAAGGTCAAAGGTTGGCATAGGCAATTTCTTTATATCGGCGGCGATTGGCGGGCGTCCTCCAATTTTTCGGGAGGATCGAGACGTATAGACTCTCCTACGCATTTCGGCGAAATTCGGCGTATGACTTAATTCTTAGTTCATCAAATTTTTAGGTGAACTAATTTTAATCTTTTTCCTTGTTTTGCAGGTCCGCGTATCTTGAGGTGGGGGCATCCGGATTTGAGTGAAGAGTTTTTATACGTACTTGCGCTGATTTCTCTGCGGGACGTTAAAGATCGGAGTGTTGATCATCTTTCTCAAGCGCACTGCCGTAAGCTCGCTCAACTCACTACTAGCGCTCATCATTTGGAAGCGCAGACGGAGATCCCTGAAGGTAACTTCACATAATTCTTGATCTTCTCTTCGTTGTTCGATAACTACCTGTTGCTCGCCCCCATCCCTGTTGCTCGCCTAATCCCGGTTGCTCGCCGTTATCATGTCTGTTTAATTTTTTATGCTTTTTTGTTTCGTTTTAGCTCAAAGGGTAACAGTTGTTGTCCCCCCGATTCCTGAGAGTTACCATCTGCTCGCGCGTTGGGTTAAGCAAATGGCAGCCAACCAACCTTCAAAGAAGAAAAAGTTTGATCCTTGTACCTCCTTGATCAGACTTAGAGCCGAGGCGGACGAGGAAGAAGAAGAAGTTCCTCAGGCTCCTGCCCCTGTTCCTCACCCACCTGCTCGCTCCTCGCCTCCTCCCCAAGACACGAGGGGCAAGAAAAGACTTGCTAAGGAAACTGCCCCTCGCCGGGGAGATGACCGTTCCAAACGGACAAAAGGACAGGGTCCTTCTCAGGTGGGTAAGTCTACTGCTCGCTCCTCGCCAGTGGAGGAGGTGACCGAGCAGCAAGTTGTTGGCGCGATGATCGCCGGTCAGGGCAGGGGCTCATCCCCTGACAACTCGTACTTGGGCTACGACCCCGTAAAAATGAGGGAGTGAGTACCTTCCCTTTCTTTTCGACTGTTCGTCCTTTTGACTTTGTTTTTCTAACGACTTTTTCCTTGTATAGGTACCGGAAGAACGACTACCCTGGTCGTGCAAAGGTACTTCACCAATTCAGTTGTGTGAAGTCTCCTCCGGCTCCTCATGAGATTAAGGATTCCCATGTCCGAAGAGCCATGGAATATGTTCCTCGTTCCTGGACTAAGACAGGTGAGGAGATCCTGCAGAATCAAAGCCTCAGTGACAACGCTCGCTTGTTGGGCTATAACGCGAGCCACCAATCCATCACTGCTCAGCGAGTTCTGGACCAGGCTATCGAGCTTGAACGGACGAATCGTGGTCTGGGGCGGAGGATCGAGCAAGTGGAAGCGGAACACGACGCTCAACTTGCTCAATTAAAGAAGAAGGATGAAGAACTGAAGAAGAAGAATGAAGAGCTGGCCAAGCTGAAAGCTGACTTCGAGAGAGCCAAGCTTACATGGACTCGGGAGGTGAAAGCCGCTGAGGACCGGGAGATGGTAGCGTCCAATGCTTCGGAGAAGCTTAAACTGGATTTGGGCGTCGCTACTGATCGTCTGCAGGTCTTAGAGACGGAGCGAGTGGGTCTGGTGGAGAGAGTGGAGTCTCTAAAGGTCCATGTCGACCAGCTGGAAAAGAAGAACAAGCGGGCCATCTCTTACACTACGTATGTGCAAGATGTTACCGATAATACCAACCTCGGGTATATCTGTGCATATGCTGACAGTGTGAGGAATGTGAAGTACGCTCTGGATAATGGTCTAGACGTGATGACTTCGACCATTAAAGACTTCACGGACTACGTTACTGACAACCCTCCGGCTCCTAGCTTTGAGATCCCGGTGGCTGATTTAGGAGAGATGGGGGTTAACTTGGGTGTTTTCAAAGACGATGTCCGCATAATAGCCCCTAAGGAGAGAGTGGAGGCGGATAGGGACATGACAATCTTTGAAGCTCTGGGCCCCCTTCTCCCGAATCCTCTTGGTGAAACAAGCTCCTCCGCAGCAGTAGGCGAGCAGCAGGCCTCTGGGGTCACTGTGCAAGACATTCAGCCTCCTCCTCCTCCCCAAGATCCTCAAGCACCACCTGCTGCCTCAGCTCCTGAGACTTAGATTTTATTTTCTGTCTTTTTTAGTTGATGTATTAGGATAACGATCGTATGCTTTCCATTTCTTTGTAGCCTTGTTTTGATGAATGAAGATCGTTCTTTTACTTTACCGTTTGCCTTTTATTTGCCCTTTTCATTTTTTGCTTAAGTATTTCTTTCTTAAATTGAAAGTAAAATACTTTTCCTTGCAAAATTATGTATGTTGTTCATGTATGGGTCTATTTGGTTCTTAAAGAACTTAACCTCTTATTATGCTTCTTTTTATGCCCTGTTGCTCGCTACTTGCTGTGTTTGTGCTTAAGTGCATTCAGCCTCGGGACGAGCAACTATGTGTTGATATGTGCCCTTTTGCTCGCCTCCACTATACTTGTGCTTTTATGCATATAGTATCTTCGGCGAGCAATATTGTGTAAGGGTGATCATGTGGGCTCTTTGGTCTTATGGACCCTGCTGCTCGCCTCCTTCTGGACTTGTATTTTTTATACTTGTTTGTCTCCGGCGAGCAGTTTTTCTGCTTAGCGAACAGTTGGGTTTTAACACCTTTTGCTTTCTTATGTACATAATTCACTGAACAATCATTTATCTACTTACAAATTTTGCCAAAAAAGTGTGAAAATTTCATCGATCTTACACCTTACAAAAACATAAACGAAAAGATAATCTATAAAAAACTTTACATTGGTTTCCTAATTATTGATAATATTTCTTCAACAAAGCCGCGTTCCAGGTGTATTGGGCCGAGTTGCCTTCCATATCTTCAAGATCATACGTGCCGTTGTGCCACTTTTGAGTTATCTTGAATGGGCCCTCCCAAGTCGGTCCAAATACACCTGGAGGTGTTGCTAGGATTTTTCGGAGTACCAGATCCCCGACTTCAAATTCCCTGATTTTTACTTGCAAGTTGTAGTACCTTGCAATCCTTCTTTTGTATATCTCGTTTTTTTATTTCTGCTGAGATTCTTTTTTCGTCGATCAGATCCATTTCTGCAGCTAGTGCCTTGTTGTTTTCCTGTTCATTGAACTCGGCTATCCTCTCAGTTGGTATTTTGAGCTCTATAGGTATAACTACTTCTGTACCGAATGCCATAGCAAACGGTGTTTCTCCAGTGCTTGTTCTATGTGATACTCTATATGCCCAAAGCACCTCGGGCAGTTCTTCCGACCACTTGCCTTTCTTATCCACCAGACGGATTTTGAGGATATGCTTGATTATCTTGTTAACTGCCTCGACTTGACCGTTAGACTGGGGATGATATGGTGTCGAAAAATACTTCTTGATACCCCACTTTTTGCAGAAATCTCTTATCTTTTTTCCTTCAAACTGCTTTCCATTGTCTGTTAATATTGCTTGTGGGACTCCGAATCGGCAGACTATACTCTTCCATATAAAACTGATCATTTTCTCTTGTGTTATCGTTACTAGTGCTTCAGCTTCGGCCCATTTCGTGTAATAGTCCACGGCTACTACTACAAATCTGACATTCCCCTTTCCCGTCGGGAAAAGTCCTATGATGTCTATCCCCCACTTTGCGAATGGCCATGGACTATTTACCGAAATCAGTTCTGTTGGGGGCGAATAACTGGCATCGGTGACAAGTCTTCGCAATTTTAATTGCGTCTTGCAATAAAGTTGGCCAGTAGTATCCTTGCCTTACTGTTTTGTATGCCAATGCCCGTCCCCCTATGTGATTTCATCGTGTATTTCCTTTAGAACTTCCTGGCCTTGCCCCCTTGCTAGGCATTTTAATAGGGGCAGTGAAAATCCTCTCTTGTAAAGTTGGTTATCTATGATTGTGAACCTTGCTGCTCGCTTGGCTACCTTTGCTGCTTCTTCGGGATCTTCAGGTACTGTGTTATCTTTGAGGTATCTATATATCGGTGTTCTCCAGTCATCCTCTGTCAATTCTTCTTCGATCTGATTGATCTTATAGTCACTGGTGGACGGGTTAGAAATTCTTGTGATGGTGACTTCTGAAAGTTTTGTTGGTCCCGTACTAGTAGCCAAACGAGCAAGTGCATCTGCTTGCGCATTGTTGTCTCTTGGCACTTGTTCGATGTAAATTTGCTCGAAAAGTGAAGCCAGGTGAGCAACGATCTTTTGATATAAGGCCATGTTCTCATCCTTGGCTTCATATTCCCCACGGACTTGGTTGACTATCAGCTGGGAATCTCCATAAATTTGAACTCTTCGAACCCCTACAGCCAGAGCTAGTCGTAACCCAGCTATCAATGCTTCGTACTCCGCCTCGTTGTTTGTTGCCATGAACTCAAACCTTACGGCTGAGGTGAATACTTGTTCGTCTGGACTGATCAACACTATCCCGGCTCCTGCTACTGTATTATTTGATGATCCGTCTACGTACATGTGCCATGGATGATTATGACCTCTCGTCGGATCTTGAGGGAAGGTTAATTCGACAATAAAGTCGGCTAACGCTTGTCCCTTGATCGCTGTTCGAGGTGCATAAGATATTCCAAACTGGCTTACTTCAAGCGACCACTTGAGGAGGCGACCAGCGGTGTAAGGCCTTTGTAAGATTTGCCTTAATGGAAAAGTTGTTAAGACCTCCACCTGATGATCGAAGAAGTACGGCCTTAACTTTCTCACACTCATCACTAGTGCATAGGCTAACTTTTCCATGGGCGAATACTTAATCTCTGCCTCATGCAAGGCCTGACTCACGTAGTAGATTGGCAAGTGAAATTTCCCTTCTGCTCGAACTAGGACCGAGCTGATGGCCACCTCTGATGCGGCTAGATACAGGTACAGTTTTTCTCCAGAGACAGGTTTCGATAGAATCTTGGTATCACTCAGATATTCTTTCAACTGCTCAAACGCTTGTTGGCAATTACTCGTCCACTGGAATTGTCCTTTTTTGATGGCATCAAAGAAAGGTCGGCACTTGTCTCCAGATCTGGAAATGAATCTGTTCAGGGCTGCCAGACATCCGGTTAGTCGTTGAACTTCCCTAACGGACTTTGGCGGTTGCATATCCATGATTGCTTTGACTTTTGATGGATTCGCCTCAATACCCCGCTGACTGACCAGGTGTCCAAGAAATTTTCCTGAATGTACTCCGAAACTGCTTTTCTTTGGGTTTAGTTTCATGTTATATGCTCGAAGTATCTCAAATGTTTGTGTGAGGTGTTCTAAATGATCTTCTTTTCTCGGGCTTTTTACGACTATGTCGTCCACATACACTTCCATTGTTTTACCGATGTGCTCATCGAACATCTTGTTAACGAGTCTTTAGTACGTGGCTCCTGCGTTGATCAACCCGAACGATATTCTTTTCCAACATAACAAGTTTTTATTGGTGTAGAACGTTGTGTGCTCCTGGTCGTCTGGGTGCATTGGTATTTGATGATATCCGGCAAATGCGTCCATGAAGGTAAGGAGCTCGTGCCCCGCCGTGTTGTCCACCAGTTGGTCAATATGAGGCAGTGGGAAGTTATCCTTAGGGCAAGCGGCATTCAGATCAGTGAAGTCGATACATAACCTCCATGTACCATTTGATTTCTTCACTAACACCAGGTTTGCTACCCATCTAGGACATAAGGCTTCTTTGATAAGATCATTATCGAGTAATTTCTTCACTTCTACGTCCAATGCTTCATATTTGTCGGGCCTGAATTTTCTTCTTTTTTGTCTCACCGGTTTCTTAGTTAGATAAATATTTAGCTTATGACAGGCATGCTCAGGGCTGATGCCTACCATATCAGCATGTGACCATGCGAATACATCGAGATTGGACTTGAGGAACTCTTCCATTCTGGATCTGTATGGCTCAGGGAGCTCAGATCCAATGAATAATTCCAAGTCTTCTCGATTCTGGTCAACTCTTATTGCCTCCAACTCCTCTACCGGGGTTGCTCTCCTTTTCTGGTCTTTCCATCGAGGATCGATAATGGGCCCTTCAAGGTTGATCTCATCCTTGATCATTGGTTCTGCCCCTAGCCTTGGCTCTAATTCTTTAACTTGATTTAGTTCGGGTACAGCCTCTCTTCCCTGTTGCTCGCCAACGCCCTCTTGCTCATCCACGCCCTGCTGGTCGTCCACCTCCATCATTTCAGTGTCGACGGACTCCATGATTTCATCTAAGATGGAGGGTTCACCTTCGTCCCTGCTGCTCGGCTGCTCGTCCATGACGGATATTCTGTTGTCAGCGGGTTGAAGTTGCAGGAGGCATTCTCGGGCTTTCCTTTGATCGCCTTTAACCGTACCTGACCCTTTTGGAGTTGGAAATTTAAGACAGTAGTAGTACGTTGAAACGGCCGCTTTGAATTCATTTATGAAAGGTCGACCGAGAAAACCGTTGTAGGCAGACTGCTGATTTACAACTAAGAATTCTACCATTCTAGTCAGTCTCCTTTCGGGATTCTCGGTCGATACAAGTTCAACCGACAACGTAACTAATCCTAAAGGAATGGTTATAGCATCTCCAAATCCTACTATCTTATGATCACATTCCTTTATATACTCCTCACAATCATCTATCTGATCTAGTGTGCTTTTAAACAAGATGTTTGTGTAGGAGCCGGTGTCCACAAGTAAACGGTGAACTCGGGCTCCCATGATATTAGCACATATGATTAGCGAGTCATTATGCGGGGTGAGTATCCCGTCTAGGTCCTTCTCAGAAAACACCAACTCGTCTGTCTTTTTGGTAGCTTGGTTTACCCCGACTTCTCTGACTTGAGCTACCGCCCTCAACTCTGCTTTCCTTTTTCTTTTAGACACTGGTGGCCTACCGTCAGAACAGCCCCCTACCGGTCCGGATGGCTCAAGCATTAAGATTTCTCGGACGGGTTCGGCTAGGGCTGTCATCGTTTTCTTCCTTTTTTAATCCCTCCTGCTCGGCTGTTCGTCGCTCTCATCATCTTCCGAGCCGGAGGATATCGCCACCCTTGGCTTCTTTCCTGGTTGTCGCTTTACAAATTCTGATAACTTTCCTTCTTCGTAGAATCTCCATAACTGTTTCAGGAGATCTCGGCATTCACTCGTGAAGTGACCTATGGTCTGATGGTATGCGCAGTATTTGTTGGGGTTCATTTTTTCTCGTTCTTGTCGTATCTTACGGGGTTCAGACAGCATATCCTTATCCTTCACGTTGTTGTATACAGCCTCTATCGATGTGGATAGGACATGGTTCAACTTCTCCTTCAGTTCGGACCCTTCACTGAAAGCTTTCATGTTCTTAGGGGCCTTGTATTCCCCTCCTGACTTCTTTCCCGATTTCTTGGTATCAGCCTTGTCTCCTAGTTCTCTCTGCAGAGTCTCTTGCATCGAAATGTATACTCCGGCCTTGTGTCTGAATTCAGAGTAAGTTTTAGGGAAAGCTAGATGCATCTCCTTCCACAGATCTGTCCCCTTCTTAAGCCCTGCCATAACTGCCACTATCTTAGTGTCTTCACTTACTGGCTCTCCTTCCAGTAGGACTTTGTCGAATCTTTCAAGGAAGGCTCTATCAGACTCCTCGTCTCCTTGTTTCAAATCTGCCAACCTATGTCTCTGCGTTAGGTAAGATCCGACTGTGGAGAAGTGCGAGAGGAATTCCTTGCTGAGTTGCATGAACGAACTGATGGAGCCCGGAGCAAGTGCGGAAAACCATCTGTGAGGGCCGTCACCAAGAGTCAACGGAAAATTCCGATATTGAGTTGCGTCAGATGCTTTTACTGATATCATGTAATCGGTATATTTGGACAGGTGTACCTCGGGTCTGAATTTCCTTCATACAAATTAATGGCCGGGAATTGCACTTTCTTTTGTACCGGCGCATTAAGGATAGCCGGGGATAGGGGTGATGATGGCAATATTGTCGATCCGACACCTTTTTTGTCCTCCAACTGTTTTTGCATTTCTTCCACCGCTTTCTTCAAAGCTTGCCACTCATCTGGAGACATTTTTCCACTAGAAGGCTGTTCGTCATGATTGGGTTCAATGACCTCTTCATGACGCAGTCCCTTACTAACGGGACGTTTCTCTTGAGTGGCGTGCTTAGCGATGTTACTAGCTCCATTGGGACCTAAACGCCCAAAGGCTGATCTTCTCAGCCTTTCGTGTACTGAGGGGCGAGCAGCAGGGTGTGTTTGTTTCTGTGCTCGCTCCTCGCCTCTCAGTTGATCCTCCCTATGCGCCCCGCGATAACTTGCCCTTCTTGTGTGATAGTGGCTTATACTCATTGTGTCCCTGCTGCTCGACTCCTCACCCGTCGCTGGAGTGGACTCTCCCCGACTTCCTAGTCGCTCACTTATTGGTCTTTTGCCCTTAGTTCCTCTTACTTGCTCACTATCGACTTCTTCTATTCTTGTATATTCTCGTTGTTTTGTTCTTTGCTCCATTGCCCGGTTGCTCGCCTCCGGGGTTTTGGATGGTCTTTGCCCTGTTGCCCTGTTGCCCGGTTGCTCGCCTCCCGGGCCTTTGATGGTCCGGCAACCTCCTGTCGTCGTTGCAAGGATTGCAGAACGGCTATTGTTTTGGCCAACTCCTCCGGGTTTTGAGCCAATGCTTCTACTTCTGGGGGAAGAGTGTCAATGGTGACTTGAACATTTTGCCGGGACATTGCTCGTACCGTTCTTGCATGTCCTCCGGTTGATGATACCCTCGTTCGTGACTTGTTTGACGGGTGATTGCTCGATTCTTGTGGTTCTTGTGATCGCACCATTTTCCAAATTTTAATGTTTCTTTGATGATGATCTTGTGTTTGTGGATATATTCACCAATCAACAACTAGCAAATCCCAGTTTCCGGCGACTTGTTGCCGGAATATTACAATTTCCGATGAGTTTTTGTAGAAACTCCTTCAAATCTTCAACAAACGAAGGTTCGAACCCTCCTTCTAACGCCAATTGTTGATGATCTTTTCTAATCAAAGATGATTAGTGGCTGTTTTTCCTTATGAAGATCATCAAACAAGATCTAAGATTAAAATTTGGTTAAGCAATATTCAAGAAATAGATTTGCAAGAGTTTAGTCACTTTTTTATTATGGAAAAAATCCTCCTCCTTCATGTAAATGAAGGGGTATTTATAGGCATACAAAGAGGCTAGGTGTCACCATCTTGATGGCTTAGCCATTGGGATTTTGCCAAGTGTTAGGACACTTGTACAACATCTAAACTATTGCCCAATGAATGGATGCCAAGTGTTAAGACACATGGACCATATCTAAAGTTAGTGACTCTTGAAGTTCTCAATGGTGTACTTGGTCTTTAGAACTACTCAGCTGCTCTCCATGGTGATTAGCTACTCGTTTGTATGTCTTCGTTGGGTGTTAGAAACCCTTATAACCCAAGTTGCTCGTCTGCTCGCCTCTTGTTGAGCTTTAGGGTCCTCTCGTCCTTGTTGTTCGCTACCACGTAATGGTCTCTACGACCAGTTGCTCGCCTCCTTCACGTGGGTATTCAGTCCTTGCTGATCGTCTCCCCCAGTTGGGCCTTAGTCCCTTCTGCTCGCCTCCTAGTGCATTCAGTTCTTGTTGCTCGCTCTCTTCAACATTATTACTCTTGATAATTTCATAATCCTATCATTTTAATATTATTACTTCTAATCTTGTTGCTCGGCTGCTCGCCTATCAACAATAGGTGTATTTAAATTTGTATTATCTAGTTTCACGAGACAATCTCACACAATTTTAAGTTATACTTAAAATACTTTAAACAATAATCTGCAATATAATATTTTTTTAAATAATACCTTTTCTTTGTAGAAGAAAAATAAATAAATGTCAAGATCAAACAAATAATATTAATGTATGACTTATTGAATATATATGTAAAAATTAATTTTATTGGTTAAAAGAATGAGATGAATCCCTGATTAGGCGTGAAATTGTCATGATTCGTAGCTAGAAACGCCCTAGTTTTGGTCGATTTTATTGAGTTTTTAGAGCCAAATGAGTACTATTTCTATACATTGATGAATTTGTTTCTTTGATACTCATAGGTGAATCAAGGATGAAAAACGGAGTTCGTAGGACTTTGAATTGACTCAAACGGATGCCCGGATGAGAAGATATCGAAGAAATACGATTGGTATGAGTACGTGAGAAGAAAAGTGTTAGTTGCAAGGAAGGAGGGACCATTCGAGCACCATCACTCGAGCACCATCGCTAGAGCAACATAGGTCGAGCGCTCTAGACTTACAGAACGTTTTTGCCGCTCGAGGGGCGCAGCTCGAGCGCCCCGCTCGACCTCTTGAACCATTCGAGCAACACAGCTCGAGCGCCCCGCTCAGCCTCCTGAATCATTCGACCAAAACAGCTCGAGCGCCCCGCTCGACCGGGACGGCTCGAGCGCCTCCGAGGCTTATATGCCAAATTTCGTTTTTCGGCCCATGAGATCCCGTTTCGACTCGGTGCCTATATATACCTCTTCCAAACACGTTTTGAATAAAGGCCCGAACTTTAGAAATCACTTTTAGACTTAGTTTTTAGAGAGAGGAAGAGGAGAAGAACGAGCAAGCTTTACTTACGTTTTGTTGAGGTTTTTCGTACGAATTCTTAGTTTCTTTTTATTAGCTTGATTACTTTAAACGCTTTAAACTTCGTTTTTATCAATTAAATTTCAGTTCTTAGTATTTATTTCTTTAAACTCTAGTTCATGTTTCTTATTTTCTTCGTTCAATTCATTATGTTTATGTTCGTTGTTCCTTCTATTGCTTTTATGTTTGTTAAAGCCATGTCCGGCTAAAACCCTTGTATGCTTGGGGTAGGATGAACTCGTAGAAGTAGGATGTGGGTACGTAATTAGGGTAATTCGTGACGATAGTTTTAATTCTCTTGATTAATGAATTCTTATAATTAATCTTAACTTTACCTTTGAATTTCGTATGAAAGTGTTAGAGAGAGGACGGCCGCATCACTCGATAACAATTAGTAGTCTTAACGAGAAGGTTTAGAAAGGGTTAATTCATCTACCGGTTTAGCGAATGAGGACGACCGCATCACTTTAGTTAAATTAGGGTCTCATTAATTAAGCACAATCTATTAACTTGTTAGTAGGTTAGTGAAGTCGAGTGTTAGGGTAAAGTATTAGGATTTAGAATCTTGAGCTTTCACCTTGCATTCTTTTACTTAGGTTATTTCTTGTGTGTCACAGTTATTTTGATTATGCACCTGCTCCGTTAGTATACGTAGGGATTCCCATCCTAAGCATCACCATCTCTCATTAGAACACAACCCTTAGTTAAAAATTATTTCTTTAGTATTTTAGTTTACTTAGTTTATTTTAGTCTTTTAATTAATCTTTTCAAAAAATCCAAAAACATACACTCATATTAACTACGACGCGTAGATCTTCAGGGATCTATTTGCATACACTCCATCCCTTGGGTTCGATACTACTTGGTCATTATACGTACTTATACTACAGTGAACCCGTCCGCTTGCGGGTGAGCGATTAGTAGAAGTTAGTGTAGTTCGCTTCAAGTCAATGGTGCCGTTGCCGGGGACGGCGTTGTATGCTTTTTTAATAGGACTTGTAGATAACTTAGTAGTTAGTAGTGAGTGCTTTATTTTCTGTTTATTTTTATTTTTATTCAATCGGCAGTTGCGTTTTGATCCTTCTGCTAGTGTGTCAGGTATATGAAAACACACTCACAAGGCAATACGAGCGAAGAGAGAATTCAGTCAGACCCTGAGACAATAGCCAGAAGGAACCGAGCCTTCTTGAGAAGAATGACTACTGCTGCGGGAAACAAAGATAAGATTTCTGATGAACTTGGGGAGTTAGACAAAATAGCTGCAGAGTATACTGCTCTTGTGGAACGGGCAGAGGGTGCTAATGGAAACAACAGTAATCAGCAGATACCCATATGGGGAACTGAGAACCCACACCCGAACCCACAATACCCAATCAACTCTGCACAAACACAACCCCAAAACCAGAACCAGAACCAGATCATCCACCAGAACCCAAATAACCCTTTCAACAACCCAGTATACCAACCATACTCATACCCACCTTATCCTTATCCACCTTACACGTACCCTCACCCTCCAGTTTACAATCAACACCCTGTTTACCAACTACCACCCCAACAAGTACCCGTACCTGCTGCTAATCCTCAACACGTTCCTCAGAACGTAGATCAACATATGGCCATTCGAGGGAGGTTTGCAGCGCAGCCACAGCGGTACTATGATGGAGTGGCATTGCCTCCTGTTGAGGCAAATAACTTCTCAATTTCCCTGGAAATTCTAAAGCTGCTTACCGAGAATCAGTTCAAGGGAGTGATCGGGAAGGAGAATCCTTATACACATCTGAGGAGTTTTTTTATGATAGCCTCCACATTCAATTATAATGGCATGTCTGAAGATGCCAAGAGGCTTAGATTGTTCCCATTCTCACTGACGGGAATAGCTAAAGAGTGGTACGATAATACACTTCCACGGGGAGATATTACCACTTGGGCCGAGCTCGAGCGTCTGTTCCTCGAGCGATTCTACCCTCCATCCAAAACGATCAAAGCAAGGATTGAGATCTCTTCCTTCCGCCAGAAGCAAGGAGAGGGCCTACGTCAAACGTGGGAGAGATACTCAAACATGTTGATTGAGTGCCCGCAGCATGGGTACAATGAAGGGGATATTATGGTATTCTTCTACAGTGGTGCCAACAAGGCGGGGCAAGACCATTTAGACGCTTGTGCGGGCGGAGCATTCCTAAATCAAGGCATAGAGAGGTGTAGAGAGATCGCGGACAACATTGTCACGAATGCCGGGGCTTGGAATGAAGATCCAGATTTTCAGAGAGTTCATCAGGTTGAAGAGGGTGAAGGAACGAGAAGGCTATTGATGGTCATGATGGAGAAGATCAACAACCTCGAGTTGGGGAAGAATTTGGTTGGAGAGCATGCAGCAGAGAATGATAGAGTAGACCAGCCAAGTGGACAGCAAGAGGTAGCTAATTACATGGGAGGTCCGTATTACAATCAGAATGGCTACCAAGGTGGAAATCAGTTTGGAAGACCTTCTTATGGCCATCCATTTGTACCTCCAGGCCCTCAGCCACCTCAAAATCAATGGAGGAACACACAAGGGTATCAAGGAGGCCAGCAGCCTCCTCAAAACACATGGAGGAAAAATGAGAATTTTTCATATGCTAACTCAAAAGCTGGTATTACAGTTCCTGCAGGTGTTGATCCAGGTTCAAAGCCTCCTGGTGGAGAGGGCGGTGCATCAACCGAGAAGATGTTGAGAGCGCTCCTTCAGAATGTGGAGGAAGGTAGCAAGCGATTGTCATCCTTGGAGTACGATGTGAAAGAGTTGCATAAAAAGGGTGATCAACGTGATCAAGAGCTCCAGAAGATGAACGTTGAGTGGACTAGAACTCAACAAGAGAACAATCGAAGGTTCACTTCTATAGAGTTCCAGATGAGCCAGATTGCAAAGTCGTTGAATAGAGAGCCGGGAAAATATCCTTCCATGCCGGAGGGGAACTCGAAAGAGCATTGCAAGGCAATCCAGCTTAGAAGTGGAACCAACTATGAAGGCCCTCAGATGCCTGCTGATTCTGAGACGCCCCAAGGGGAAGCTGAAATGGGGGAAAGAGAACACAAGAAAGATGGAGGTGTTACTGTTGAGAAGGGGATTGAAAGTGAAGGAATTGAGAAGCATAAAGATGTGGATGAGTCTCAAGCGAGCAAAGAGCTTGAAGAGGAAGGCATTGAGAAGGGTGAGAGAGTTCCTAAGTGGAAGAAGGCAAAGGAAGCAATGGAGAAAGTGAAAGAGACCGAGAAGGATGAATGGGGGGTACCCAAATCTGTGATACCCGCCCCATATCCACAACGCTTCATGAAAAAGAAGCTTGATGAAAAGTTTGTTAAATTCCTTGATATTTTTAAACAATTGCATATTAATATTCCTTTTTATGATGCTTTGGAACAAATGCCCAATTATGCAAAGTTTCTGAAGGACTTGATAGCGAAAAGGCGGCGAGTGGATGAGCCGAAGTTGGTGCAGTTGAACCACGAGGTGAGTGCATTAGTGCACAAGGCGCTTCCTCCAAAGCTGAAGGATCCCAGGAGCTTCACCATTCTTTGTGATATTGGGAACGGGATCAAGAAGGGAGCGTTGTGCGACCTCGGAGCGAGTATTAATTTGATGCCACTGTCGCTTTTCAAGAAGTTGGAAGGTGGTGAACTTCAACCCACAATGATGACTCTTCAACTTGCCGATCGGTCTATTACTCGACCTCAGGGTGTGGTTGAAGACGTCCTCGTGAGAGTTGGAGATCACATTTTTCCAGTCGACTTTGTAGTGCTAGAGATGGAGGAAGATGAGCACGTACCCCTGATCTTGGGAAGACCGTTCTTAGCTACGGCGGGGATGGTGCTAGACGTGGCAAATGGGAAGATTACATTGAAGGTTGATGATCAAGAAGTGAAGATTTCCCTATATGAAGCCATGAAGCACCCGAAGGAGGATGAGAGTTTGTATTGCATGGAGGCCATTGATCCTAGTGTTGAAGACACACCTCCTATTCCTAATCCTTCTCATATTCATGAATTTTATAATCCTTCACTTGATAATTTAACCCATGAGCATTATGTTCTTGATTATGTTGATAGGGATAAAGTGAAAAAGTTGAAGGATGAAGAGGTGAAAAGAGTGGACGTGATCCAGTTGGAAGGAAAAGGAGGAGTTAAGAAGAAAAAGTCCAAATTCAAGAAATTGTTTGGTAAGACCCCTCCAGATAAAGGTGAGAAGGAGTTGAGACCCATAACACTTGGGGATGAGAAGAAAGCGAAAGAGCTCATGATGGAGGGGCATCAAGGAAAGACATGCAAGCACCACTCTTATGAGAGTAAGGGAGGTAAATTTGAGTATGATGTCCCATAAGCTCCTTTGAGCTCGGTCCGACATGAGGACCTTAAAAATAGCGCTGAATGGGAGGCAACCCATTTTTTATTTGCTTTTATTTATTTTTAGTGTCTTATTATGTTATTAGGGTGTTGTTGAATCGTAAGTTTTAACCTCGTACTTGAGAGTTTATTTTGTAGGCTTGTCTCGAAGGAGTGCCAAATACGTGGAGATTGAAGGAACCAACTTGAGACAAAGGAGTATGCAAAGCTATTGAGAGAAATTGAATTATTTGGTTGAGGTAACCCACAACCCCAAACTTAGACCTCTAGCAAGGTCGAAGTTTGGGGGGTAGAGTTTTTTATTTGTTTGTTTTATGATTACATTGCACATGCATGTAAGCCCTTATCTTTGAGTTGAGTTTGATTGATTATTGGTTTGTTGAGATACTCCTTGGGGTGATTTTGATTTGACTCGCTATTGCATATTTCATGCCTATCAACTATCTTATGCTTGTTGATTGCTATCTTTGAGTACGATTTGATGAGTAGAGTTGAGTTGTGAGGTTGAGTTAGGAGTTTTATTGTGTGAGTGTTTGAGTTAGAGTTGATTTGAGAGAGAACCCGTATGCTTACAAATTTTCCTTCTGAGTGCTTGTGTGATGATTGTGAGAATGCACTAGACTAGCATGGATGTGAAAGCCGTGAGAGTTGAGCCTTATGAGATTTTGATGCATGAATTAATCTCTTCGTTTGTGAGTGGATCGTCACCTTAGAGGATGCTAGAACTTGTGCGTGCTCTTGCTTCTTGATTGTGTCTAGTTTGATATGCCGAATAGGATCTTAGGCCATCTTTGATTTTATTGTGTCACTTAGCCAAAATTTTCCGTACCAATGACATTGAATCCCTTGTTAGCCCCTTTGAGCCTAAAGCCTATTTTATTTGCTAGCACATATGAACACTATTCCAATTCCTAAGCCTTTTTGTCCCAATTTGAGTGGAGAATAGGAAAGTGTGAATGTGAAGGGAGTAAATTGAGTTGAAAAAAGAAAAGATTGTTTGTTGAGTGAATATGAGAAGGTGTGATGAAGTATGAGATGTGGGAAAGAACAAAAAAGGGTTGAGAATGAGCAAAAGAAAAAAAAAGAGCTCATGTGTTTGTGCGAAAAAAAATGAAGTGATTGAAAAAAAGTGAAAAGAGTGAGAAAGAAAAAAAATTAAAGTGTTGAGAGTTTTGGAATTGAAAGTGTGTTGATTGAATATGTTTGAAGTAGTCTGTTCCTAATCTTGAAGTACTAAAGTTTGAGTTTCTATTCTCCATTCACGTGAGTCACGTATCCGTATTGTTATCCCACCTGTCCAAAGAGCCTACATTACAACCTTGAGAAAAGTCCTTTTTGATTCGGCATTGATTTCTAGAGTATGGTCGGAGTTAAGAGCGCTTCCAAGCCTATGGCTGCCAAATTGTGTGATTGATTGTTTGAGTGAGTCCCTTGATCATTGATATACACTTGTGAGGGAGCGAAACACATCGTTGAGTACACATCCATGCTTGATCTTAGTGTTTCTTGTTATTGTTGCATGAGTATGATAAAGGAAAGTGAGTGAGTATACGGGTGATTGATTTTTGAAGCTCGAGTTCATTAGCTTGCATGATTGATTCTTTGACTCATCCCTAACAATTTTACTTGACTTATTATTTCATTGCTTGAGGACAAGCAATATGGTAAGTTTGGGGGGGTTGATTAGGCGTGAAATTGTCATGATTCGTAGCTAGAAACGCCCTAGTTTTGGTCGATTTTATTGAGTTTTTAGAGCCAAATGAGTACTATTTCTATACATTTATGAATTTGTCTCTTTGATACTCATAGGTGAATCGAGGACGAAAAACGGAGTTCGTATGACTTTGAATCAACTCAAACGGATGCCCGGATGAGAAGATATCGAAGAAATACGATTGATATGAGTACGTGAGAAGAAAAGTGTTAGTTGCAAGGAATGAGGGACCATTCGAGCACCATCACTCGAGCACCATCGCTCGAGCAACATAGGTCGAGCGCTCTGGACTTACAGAAAATTTTTGCCGCTCGAGAGGCGTAGCTCGAGCGCCCCGCTCGACCTCTTGAACCATTCGAGCAACACAGCTCGAGCACCCCGCTCGACCTCCTGAATCATTCGACCAAAACAGCTCGAGCGCCCCGCTCGACCGGGACGGCTCGAGCGCCTCCGAGGCTTATATGCCAAATTTCGTTTTTCGGCCCATGAGATCCCGTTTCGACCCGGTGCCTATATATACCTCTTCCAAACACGTTTTGAAAAAAGGCCCGAACTTTAGAAATCACTTTTAGACTTAGTTTTTAGAGAGAGGAAGAGGAGAAGAACGAGCAAGCTTTACTTACGTTTTGTTGAGGTTTTTCGTACGAATTCTTAGTTTCTTTTTATTAGCTTGATTACTTTAAACGCTTTAAACTTCGTTTTTATCAATTAAATTTCAGTTCTTAGTATTTATTTCTTTAAACTCTAGTTCATGTTTCTTATTTTCTTCGTTCAATTCATTATGTTTATGTTCGTTGTTCCTTCTATTGCTTTTATGTTTGTTAAAGCCATGTCCGGCTAAAACCCTTGTATGCTTGGGGTAGGATGAACTCGTAGAAGTAGGATGTGGGTACGTAATTAGGGTAATTAGTGACGATAGTTTTAATTCTCTTGATTAATGAATTCTTATAATTAATCTTAACTTTACCTTTGAATTTCGTATGAAAGTGTTAGAGAGGACGACCGCATCACTCGATAACAATTAGTAGTCTTAACGAGAAGGTTTAGAAAGGGTTAATTCATCTACCAGTTTAGCGAAGGAGGACGACCACATCACCTTAGTTAAATTAGGGTCTCATTAATTAAGCACAATCTATTAACTTGTTAGTAGGTTAGTGAAGTCGAGTGTTAGGGTAAAGTATTAGGATTTAGGATCTTGAGCTTTCACCTTGCATTCTTTTACTTAGGTTATTTCTTGTGTGTCACAGTTATTTTGATTATGCACCTGCTCCGTTAGTATACGTAGGGATTCCTATCCTAAGCATCACCATCTCTCATTAGAACACAACCCTTAGTTAATTTAATTTCTTTAGTATTTTAGTTTATTTTAGTCTTTTAATTAATCTTTTCAAAAAATCCAAAAACATACACTCATATTAACTACGACGCGTAGATCTTCAGGGATCTATTCGCATACACTCCATCCCTTGGGTTCGATACTACTTGGTCATTATATGTACTTATACTACAGTGAACCCGTCCGCTTGCGGGTGAGCGATTAGTAGAAGTTAGTGTAGTTCGCTTCAAGTCAATCCCTACAAATAATTAAAAAATAGTAGTCAAATCAAGCCAATTATAACAACTCTTTTAAAGGATTACTACCATTACAATGTATGAAAATATTATACCTCAATACTGAAAATAACATAAAATATTTGTAACATGAGCTTTTATGATCTAATAATATGAAATAATTATTAGATTCTAATTCAATACGAATAACATTGACAAAACAGTTTACTGTGAATTAAATTAATCAATCATAAACGTAATTAATAGATGTGCATCATAATAATTGTTTAGATCTATTGTACACATAATGTATAGACTAATCACATGATTTGATTATACCAAAAATATGGTTAGATTATACTGAAAAAGTTATATTATGGTTAAGTATTATCAATACATAATTTCTCAATATAATCTAACAATTTTTTTCACTATAACACAAAATTTTTAAGCGAAAATAATAACAATTATTAATTATATGCACCGTGCACCCGGTGCATATGAGTCCAGACACAATAAATTATGGTGAAAGAAAGCAACATTTGGAACAATACATTAATCGAAAATGAGATAATAAATATTTATACTATAATTTCCAACAAATTATTGGAAAGACACGTGTATTAGATATGACAAAGGTGGAAGTGAGTCATTCAAATATTGTGTGTCATTTTCAAAACGTATATTCCCTCCGTCCCCAAACACTTTTCACAGTTACTTTATTTTCGTGTTTTAGCGAGCGAGTTGTTTATTAGTATTTGAAATTATAAAGTAATTTTTAAGGTAGGGTATTGTTGATGATCTTTGCCTTATCGATGTTGATTAGTGGCTGTTTCTACCAAATAAGATCATCAAACAAATACTAAGATCATGGAATTTTGGTAAATGAAGTGCAAAAATTGAATTTGCAAGAGTTAAGCTACTTTTTGAATTATGGAAAAAAATCCTCCTCCCTCATGCAAATGAGGGGGTATTTATAGATATACAAGGAGGTTATGTGTCACCTTTCTAGTGGTTCAACCATTGGATTTATGTCAAGTGGTGGGACACTTGTACAACATCTAAACTATCTTCACTTGGATGGGTGCCAAGTGTTTAGACACTTGGACCATATCTTAACTAGTGACTCTTGGAGTTCCCAATGTTGTACTTGGTTTTCAAGACCACTTTGCTGCTTCCTTTGGTGACTAGTTGCTCGCTTGTATATTCTCGTTGGATGCTACAGACCTCTTGTTCGCTTTATGTTTGGACTTGGTGCACAGTTGTTCGCGTTGTTGCAAAGCTGTCTGCCTTTCGTCTTTACCTTTTGCTTTGGTTATTCATTTCTTTTGTCCTTTGCTTTTCTGGTCGCATAAAATGTGTCTGACCACACTCCTGGTCGCCAGAAGACTTGACTTTCTCCAAACTCTGATGGTCGTCTGCTTCTTGATTTTAGTTCATTAACTTCTTAATCTTCAATCACTGTTGCTCGCCTGGTCGCCTATCAACAATGCCCCCTGACTTGTTCTTCGTTAGGGAAATTATTGCCTAATGAAGGACAAGGCACAATTTCAGGCGTGAAGGTTCACATGACGCGAGCAATGAGTTTTTTGAATCTTATTGGGCGGGAAGATGGGCGAACATCAGGTCATCGAAGCGAGCAAAGGGGTGTGTTACGCGTGAGCGACGGTTGATTTCCCGAGGCCCTCGAGAAGTGAAATGTCGTGGGCGGCGATGACGTCATCGACCGCCCATGCGTATTTCTTTTTTGCGTATTGGGGCCTATGAAATTTTGCAAAAATCTCATTTTGGCCCTCATTTTTTAGCCTTATAAATACTCATCTTTTCTCATTTTCTCATTCTTTTGAATTCGTTTTCCCTCTCCTGCCATTAAAGCTTCCACTCAAGCTTTTTTACTTCGATTTCCATGAGATTTCTAGCCGATTTTGTGTGTTTTCTCCAGGTAATAGCCGATCTTAGTCTTTAATCTCGTTTTTATCTTGTTTATTTCTTCAATTTCGTTATTTTTACTTTTCCGTTCAAAAATCCGCCACCTCCGCCGTTCGAACGCCGTCGTGTCTGTTCATCTCCGCCGTACTCTAAATCTTCATCCTTTTCTTCAAAATCCTTTGTCATTTTTCCCATTTTATTGAGAATTTCTCCCAAATGGCTTCTTCGAGTGATACTGTTTCGATCGAAATTTTCGAACGTAACCCCGGGAAGCGTCCCATGGAAGAAGTCTCTTCCCCTACTCCTCGCCGGTCTGCTCGCCAAGCTCTTATTCGAAACCCAAGGACTTTATTGGTGGACGAAGAAACGGGATCTGAGATGTCCTCGGTTGTTCGCTCCATTGAAGCCCATGCTTTGGAGAATTCTGGCGAGGAGGAGGTCCGAAACCCTGCTGGTCGCCCAGACGCGGAGGATGTTACCTCCTCTGACTTAGGGGAGGATTCGGAGGAAGTGGCCGCTGAGATTGAGGCTGAAAGCGACCATCAAAAGCTGCGCGACCAAGATTGGCTGTGACTTGGGAGTTTCTCGAGGAGATAGGTTTCCCTACTTCTAGAGTAACTCCCGAGTCCCAAATCCCTGAAGGTGTTGTTCGCCAGAATGAATGGGAGGATTACTCTGCTCGCTTTTCTGAGACCTTCCCTATTCGCGCCCGAGAGTTTATGTCCGCCGAAGTGAATGCTTACACAGCGAGCAAGATTTCGAGTTTAGTCGTGGAGGACGACTTAGACAGCATCAGGTCTCAGTATAAGATCCCTTACGACATATTTTTGTACGCCCCCAAAGAAGGAGAAACTGTTCATCGCCCCCCGCCAGGTTGTACAGCGATCAACCTGGACATACTCAACACGGGGTTCCCGTTGCCGCTTCACCCCATCATTGGTCGCCTTTTGGAAGATATCAACTTGGCGATCACCCAAATTACTCCTAATGGGTGGAGTATTTTTCTCGCTCTGATGACCCTCTTCGGCCTTGAAGGATACAGGAACAAACTCAGTACGGCTGAAATTTTGTATGCCTTGGTTGTATCGACTTGCAGCGAGGAGGGTGTAGGCTGGTATTACGTCAAGGCGAGGACGGGGGTAAAACTTATTGAAGGAGTCCCCAATAAAGTTAGGTGTTGGCATAACCAATTCTTATTCATTGGTGGCGATTGGCGAGCATCAGCGGACTTCTTCGGCGGCCAAGCGCGCATTTATTCCCCTGAGCGATTTGGCATAATCAAACGCATGCCTTCCTTTTTCCTTCTTAGGACCGCGTTGGGGACTAATTTTAATTTTTTCTTCCTTGTTGTTTTACAGGTTCGAGAGTTTTGAAGTGGGGTAATCCCGGCCTTAGCGAGGAGTTCCTGTACACGTTGGCTGTGATAGTACTTCGGAATCCTGCTGATCGCGACATCCATCATCTTTCAAAGGCTCATTGCCGTAAGATTGCCCAACTTTTCACAAGTCCTCATCACTTAGAGGCTCAGGCAGAGATCCCCGAAGGTAACTATCATCATAACTTTTACTCTCTTGCCCGCTTGACCGCGTTTCTTCATCAACCCTTTTATTCGTCTTTTCTTTTAAATAGATCAACGAGTGACTGTTGCTGTGCCAACTATTCCAAGATCCTATCACCTGCTCACTGCAAGAGTTAAACAGATGGTCGCCGAGGTGCCGACTAGGAGAGGCAAGATCCGCCTTTGTTACTTATGCGTCTACGGGCAGGAGGAGAGCCAGGTGCTCATGCTCGCCCGCGAGCATCCAAGGGAGCCCCCAAGACTGTCACCTCTTCTCAAGCTGTGGAGAAGGAAAAGACAAAAAAGAAAGCTCCGCGGGACGATTCTCGCGAGGAGGGGGAAGGCGCTGAGCGAGCATCGAAGCGCTCTAAGACTGTCACGGAGGTGAGTAATCGTGCTCCTCGCTCTCCTGCTCCTAAACACACCTCGCTTGAGGTTGTAAGCGAGAAGCAAGCCATTGCTGCCATTCTGGGCAAGAAATCGCGATCGTCTAGTGATCGCTCATACCTGGGGTATGACCCCGTAAAGTTGAGGGAGTAAGTCTTCTAATCGTTACTTTGATGACCGACTCTTTACTATATCTTTACTTAAGATTTTTCTTTCTTTCTCTTCTTTCTCAGGTATAAGCCTGAGGAGCACCCTGGGCGGGCAGAAGTGCTCCATCAGCTCAGCTGTGTAAAGACTCCTCCTCCTTACTTGGATATCGCGGACTCCCATGTCCGGCGAGCAACCGAGATGGTTCCCCGTTCTTGGACCAAGACCTGTGAAGATATTGTCCAGGGGCAGACCACAAGTGACAATGCTCGCTTGATCGCGTACAATGCCAGCCATCAAGCTGTGATGGCTCAAAGGCTCCTTGATCAAATCGTACTCCTGGAGAGGACGAATCGCAGTCTTGGTCGCAAGATCGAGGGCTTCGAGGCGGAGAAGGCTGCCGTCTTGAAGAAGAAGGACGAAGAGCTGGTCCAAGAAAAGGCCGAGCATGCTAAAGCGGTGGCTAACCTGGAGCAAATGTACAATGCCTCCTTGGCCAGCGAGCAACTTGCCCTGAACCAGTCAGAGAAGTTATCTCTTGAACTGGGAGTGGCCGACGAGCGAGCAAAAGCGCTAGGTAGAGAAGACGGCCATGGTCGCCCAGATTGAAGAGCTCCAGGCTGAGGTTGCTCGCCTCCAGCAAGAAAAAGTCGGGATGGTTGCCTATGACCTTTACGCTCAAGACGTGGCCGACAACACCAACCTGGGGTATGTGTGTGCTTATGCTGAAAGCATTAGGTCAGTGAAATTCGTCCTGGACCATAACTTAGATGTTTTGGCCACGACAAAGAAGGATTTCATTGACTATGTTAAGGATAACCCTATTGGTGCTGGGTTTGCGCTCCCTGTGGCTGATCTTGGGGAGCTGGGGGTCCCCTTGGATATCTTTGGGGAAGGTGTTGAGATTGTCCCTCCTCAGTCCTCTGGCGAGCAGCCGAGCAAGGAGGTGGATATCTTTGACGGCCTTCACTCTCTCCTAATGACCCCTATCGATGGGGCGGGCACCTCGGCTGCGGCGGCCACAACTGCCCCCATTCCTGATGTGACATCAACGGCTCCGGCGACCACGGATACTCCCTCGGCCCCCCAAGCTTGAAGACTCTTCGTTGTTTTTCTTCTAGATTTCCGTTAGGGCCAGCTTGTACTTTTGTCTTCTTTTTGTTGTAATGTCTTGTTTCTTTAATGAATGAAAAATTTGGACATATTTACTATCTCTTTACCTTGTTTCTCGCTTGTTCGCGTTTTGTACTGTTGTTCGCACATTTTCCTTTTTAGGATAAATATTTATATGCCTTAGTGCTCGCCCGACTGGTTTGGTTGGGCTATTAGTGTCTTTAAAAAGACTTAGCCTTAGATAATTGGGCCTCATGGTCCCTTCGTGGACTTGGCCTTGCATTTGTTTGTTTTCAGCTCTGTTGCTCGCCCCCCGCTTGTTTATTTTGAGCGAGCAACTCTGCTTTATTGAGCGAACAATCTTAACAAGTAACAATGGTTTTCTTATACACCCACAAAATTCTGAGAGTTTTAACATACATACAACCTTATACAAATGATGCAAAAAATTAAACTAACTTTTACATGCACTATACAATATTTATCTATTGATAATACTTTTTTAACAAGGTTGCATTCCAGGAGTATTGTGCCGAATTGCCGTTCATGTCTTCTAAGTCATAAGTGCCATTGTCCCATTTCTGAGTTATCCTGTATGGGCCTTCCCAAGTTGGTCCGAATACTCCTGGTGGTGATCCCAAAATCTTTTTAAGTACGAGATCTCCAATCTTGAACTCTCCAACTTTTACTTGTGAGTTGTAGTACTTCGCGATTCTTCTTTTATATATTGCATTTTTCATTTCTGCCGAGATCCTTTTTTCTTCGATTAAGTCCAATTCTGTAGCTAGAGCTTGGTCATTCGTCTGTTCGTCGAACATTGTTATTCGTTCCGTTGGGACCTTCAACTCTATGGGTATCACCGCTTCGATGCCGAATGCCATGGTGAATAGGGTTTCGCCTGTACTTGTTCTGTGAGATACTCGATATGCCCACAACACTTCTGGTAGCTCCTCCGACCATTTTCCTTTCTTGTCTACCAGTCGGATTTTTAGTATGTGTTTTATTATTTTGTTAACCGCTTCGACTTGGCCGTTAGACTGGGGATAATATGGAGTTGAAAAATGTTTTTTTATTCCTCACTTCTCACAGAAGCTCCTTATTTTCTTGCCTTCGAATTGTCGCCCGTTGTCAGTCACAATTGCCCGTGGCACTCCAAACCGACATACGATGTTCTTCCATATGAAACTGATCATTTTCTCCTGTGTAATTGTCACGAGTGCTTCTGCTTCGACCCACTTTGTGTAGTAATCCACGGCCACTACTGCGAACTTTACATTTCCTTTTTCTATTGGGAAAGGTCCTATTATGTCGATTCCTCATTTCGCGAATGGCCATGGACTATTGACTGCTATCATCTCGGTTGGCGGCTTGTGGATATTGGGGGCGAATATCTGACATCTGTGACAGGTTTTCGCAACTCTGATAGCGTCTTTTTGCAATGTAGGCCAATAATACCCTTGTCTCACTGTTTTGTAGGCCAACGCGCGTCCTCCAGCATGGTTTCCACATACGCCTTGATGGATTTCTTGCAAAACTTCTTGGCCTTGTTCTCTTGTTAAACATTTCAACAACGGGAGTGAGAATCCTCTTTTGTATAATTGTCCATCCATCATGGTGTATCTTGCCGCTCTTTTAATCATCTTGCTAGCCTCCAACGGGTTGTCCGGTTTTTCATCATCTCGTAGATATTTAATGATCGGCGTTCTCCAATCATCTTCACCCATTTCTGCATCAACTTGATATATTTTGTAATCCTCGGTTGATGGGTTGGATATCCTTGTTAATATAACTTCAGACAACTCCGCTGGTCCAGTGCTAGTTGCTAATCGAGCGAGCGCATCTGCTTGTGCATTGTTGTCTCTTGGTACCTGTTCGATGTATATTTGCTCGAACATGGAGGCCAAGTGAGCAACAATTTTTTGATACAAAGCCATGTTTTCATCTTTTGCTTTGTACTCTCCCCGAACTTGGTTAACAATTAGCTGAGAATCTCCAAAAATCTGTAACTTTTTTACTCCCACCGCTAATGCTAGCCGCAATCCCGCGATCAATGCCTCATATTCAGCTTCATTGTTTGTTGCCATGAATTCGAAACGAACAGCCGAAGTGAAGACATGTCTGTCAGGACTTATCAGAACTATTCCTGCCCCCGATGCTGTGTTTGTGGATGACCCGTCAACGTACATGTGCCAGGGATGATTATGTCCTCTCGTCGGATCTTGGGGGAAAGTCAGCTCGACTATGAAGTCGGCTAATGCTTGCCCCTTGATCGCTGTTCGAGGAGCATATGAAATCCCGAACTGGCTGATTTCCAAGGACCACTTTAGGAGGTGACCGGCTGCGTCAGGTCTATGCAGTATCTGTTTGAGCGGGAATGTTGTTAGCACTTCCACCTGGTGGTCGAAGAAATATGGGCGGAGTTTTCTGACGCTCATCACTAGCGCGTATGCCAGCTTTTCTGTCGGCGAGTACTTGAGTTCCGCTTCATATAAAGCCTGACTTACATAGTAGATGGGCAGGTGAAACTTTTCTTCTGCTCGAACAAGCACCGAGCTGATTGCCACCTCTGAAGCCGCCAAATACAAGTACAGTT
The DNA here is from genome assembly GCA_947034835.1 of Ballota nigra. Lineage (NCBI taxonomy): Eukaryota > Viridiplantae > Streptophyta > Magnoliopsida > Lamiales > Lamiaceae > Ballota > Ballota nigra. The sequence continues at coordinate 28,905,973 of OX344728.1, read as the reverse complement.
TCTCTCCTGGAATTGGTTTAGCAAGAATCTTTGTGTCACTGAGATATTCTTTCAATTGCTCGAACGCTTGTTGGCAGGTGTCCGTCCATTGAAACTTCCCCTTCTTGATTGCTTCGAAGAATGGCCTACATTTGTCTCCGGATCTTGATACGAACCTATTTAACTCTGCTAGGAATCCGGTCAACCGTTGAACCTCTCTTACAGATCGGGGCGGTTGCATCTCTATGATTGCTTTTACTTTCACTAGATTTGCTTCAATCCCCCGTTGACTGACCAGATGTCCCAGGAATTTCCCGGAATGGACTCCGAAACTGCTCTTCTTGGGGTTTAGTTTCATATTGTAGGTCCGGAGTATTTCAAATGTTTGGGCTAGGTGTTGCAAATGATCTTCTTTCCTTCAGCTTTTAACGATGATGTCGTCCACATACACTTCCATTGTTTTTCCGATGTGGTCATCGAACATCTTGTTGACCAACCCCTGGTAGGTGGCCCCGGCGTTGATCAACCCAAATGGCATCCTCTTCCAACACAACAAATTTTTGTTGGTGTAAAATGTTGTGTGCTCCTGGTCGTCTGGGTGCATTGCAATCTGGTGATATCCTGCAAATGCATCCATGAATGTGAGGAGCTCATGTCCAGCTGTGCCATCAACCAACTGGTCGATATGTGGCAATGGAAAGTTATCCTTCGGGCAAGTAGCGTTCAAGTCGGTGAAATCGATGCATAATCTCCATGCTCCGCTTGCTTTTTTGACCAACACTGGGTTCGCCACCCACTGTGGGCATAAGGCTTGTCTGATCAGGTCATTGTCTAATAGCTTCTTAACTTCCACATCGAGTGCTTCATACTTGTCGGGCCCAAATTTTCTCCTCTTTTGATGGATTGGCGTTTTCATCGGGTCGATGTTAAGTTTGTGGCAGGCATGCTCGGGGCTAATGCCTACCATATCTGCATGCGACCATGCGAACACATCGAGATTTGCTTTAAGAAACTCCGTCATTTTGGATCTGTATGGCTCTAGGAGCTCAGATCCTATGAAGAGTTCTAAGCTCTCTTGGTTCGGGTCGACTTTTATTGCCTCTAACTCTTCCACTGGGGTAGCCCTCCGTTTCTGGTTTTTCCATCGAGGATCAATGAGGGGTCCTTCACTGTTGAGTTCATCTTCAATCATCATTGGTTCCGCTCCTAGTCATGGTTTGAGATCTTCGCTTTCATTTAAGCAGGGTGCAACCTCTGGTCTATGTTGCTCGCCTAGGATCTCTTGCTCGTCTGCCCCCTGCTGGTCGTCTATCTCCATCATCTTTGTATCAGCAGATTCCATGATTTCATTGAGTAATGATGGTTCATTCTCGGCACCGCCGCTTGTCTATTCATTCATCATGTAGACTCTGTGATCCTGGGGTTGAAGATGCAAGAGGCACTCGCGAGCCTTCTTCTGGTCACCCTTGACCGTGCCTGTACCTTTTGTTGCGGGAAATTTTACACAGTAATAATACGTTGAAATGGCTGCCTTAAATTCATGCAAGAAAGGACGGCCGAGGAACCCATTATAAGTGGACTGCTGATCTACGACTAGAAAATCTACCATCCTACTCAGCCTCTTTTTTGGGTCCTCGACTGATACAAGTTCGACTGCTAGCGTAATCATTCCTAATGGGATGGTCACAACATTTCTGAATCCCACTATTCTATGATCGCAATCCTTGATGTATTCAGCGCATTCTCCTAGCTGGTCCACCGTGCTTTTGAATAGGATATTTGTGTAAGAGCCGGTGTCGACGAGCAAACGGTGTACTCTCGCTCCCATGATGTTAGCGCAAATGACTAAAGAGTCATTGTGGGGGGTGAGCACCCCGTCTAAGTCTTTTTCTGAAAAAGTGAGGTTCCCAGTTCGTTTGGTTGATGGATTTACACCGACCTCCATCACTTGCGCTACTGCCCTTAATTCTGCTTTCTTTTTTCTTTTTGACATGGGTGGTCCCCCATCAGAACAACCGCCCACCGGCCCAAATGGTCCTAGCATTAGGATCTCCGGGATTGGTCTTGCTGGGGTTGCGGGGACCTTTCTTCCTTTCTTTCCAATCCTACTCGGTTGCTCGTCGCTATCATCATCGTCCGAACTGGATGGCACTGCTGCTCTCGGCCTCTTACCCGGTTCCTTTTTCACAAACTCAGACAACTTTCCTTCCTCGTAGAACCTCCACAATTGTTTTAACAAATCTCGGCATTCACTGGTGAAATGGCCAATGCTCTGATGATATGCGCAATACTTATTCGGGTTCAATTTTCCTCTTTCCTGTCTTATCTTCCGAGGCTCGGGCATCATTTCTTTGTCCTTGACATTATTGTAAACAGTGTCCACCGACATTGTGAGGACTTGATTCAACTTTTCTTTTAACTCTGTTCCTTCGTTGAATGATTTCATGTTCTTCGGAGTCTTGTAGTCATTCCCTCCAGTCTTCTTGCCAAACTTCTTCGGGTCAGCTTTATCTTCCATTTCTCTGTGCAAAGCTTCTTGCATCGATACATGGATCCCTGCCTTGTGTTTGAATTCCGCGTACGTTTTTGGACAAGTTAAATTCATCTCCTTCCACAGTTCGGTTCCTTTCTTCAGTCCAGCCATCACTGCCACTATCTTCGTATCCTCACTCACCATCTCGCCCTCCAGTAGCACTTTATCAAATCTTTCTAAAAACTGTTTGTCCGATTCTTCGTCTCCCTGCTTTATGTCTGCTAACCGGTGCCTGTGGGTCAAGTAGGACCCAGCAGTCGAAAAATGAGACAGAAACTCCTTGCTCGGTTGGGCGAAGAAGTTGATGGAACCAGGAGCCAGTGCTGAAAACCACCTATGCGGCCCAGCTCCCAGGGTGAGTGGGAAATTTCGACATTGAGTGGCGTCAGTTGCCCCTACTGAGATCATGAAGTCTGAATATTTCGTCACATGGATTTGTGGGTCCGACGTTCCTTCGTATAGATTAATGGCAGGAAATTGTATCTTCTTCTGGATCGGTGCTTTGAGGATTGACGGAGATAGTGGTGAGGACGGGAGAACAATTGACCCGACTATTTTCTGAGATTCTAACTGCTTTTGCAATTCCTCAATTGCTTTCCTCATTTCTTGCAATTCGTTTGGGAGAGTCCTCCCGTCAGAGGGCTGTTCATCGTGATTGGGTCCAACCTCTTCACGATGCAGTCCCTCTCCGACGGGACGTTTCTCCTGGGTCGTCTTTCTAGCAACATTGCTAGCTCCATTCGGCCCTAGCTGGCCAAAAGCTGATTTCCTAATTCAATCATGCACTGATGGGCGAGCAGCAGGGCGTGATCGTTCTTCGATCCTCCTGGATTGTTCTCTCCTAGCCGTATTCCTTGTTCCTAGCCTTTCCAATGCACTTGTTCGAGAGGTACTTTTGCTTGACTCACTTGCCTGACTTGGTGATGATTCCCCTCGATTCCCTAAACGCTCGCTTATGGGAGCCTTCCCTTTATTTCTGCGAACCTCAGCGCTGTCAGCTTCATCACGGCGCATATCTTCTCTCATTTTACTTCGCTGCTCGCCTGCTCGCCCATGCTCGTCTGCTCGATTGATCGTCGCTGTTGCTCTTGATGGCCCAGCTGTTTGCCGATTTTGTAATGACTGAAGGACAGCAATCGTTTTTGCCAGCTCCTCCGGGTTTTGAGCAAGGGCTTCCACTTCTGGTGGAATCGTATCAATCGTAACCTGGACGTTCTTCCGGGAAGTTGTTCTAACCATTCTTGCATGGTCTTCGTTGGACGAAACCCTAGTTCTTGACCTATGACTCGGAGATGTACTTGAGGTTCGATCTTCTTGTGATCTTATCATCTTGGTTGTTAAAATATAGATGATAAACAAGGATTTTGGGGTGGTTTTGATTCTAACACCTTTTTAAGAGTCACTAGCCTTATATATATGAATATGGTGGTTTTGAAAACCCTAGTTTATATACACATGCATTCAAACCCTTAAAGTGATGTATTTGTGGGTAACTTTACTCCGAAGAACGTGTACACTTGACTTCCAGTGGTCTCCTCCCGGATTCCGGCCAACTTTTGTAGATTCCAATGAATATCTTCAATCTTTCTACGACTTCTAGAAATCGGAGGTTCAAACCCTCCTTCTAGCGCCAATTGTTGATGATCTTTACCTTATCGATGTTGATTAGTGGCTGTTTCTACCAAATAAGATCATCAAAAAAATACTAAGATCATGGAATTTTGGTAAATGAAGTGCAAAAAATGAATTTGCAAGAGTTAAGCTACTTTTTGAATTATGGAAAAAAATCCTCCTCCCTCATGCAAATGAGGGGGTATTTATAGATATACAAGGAGGTTATGTGTCACCTTTCTAGTGGTTCAACCATTGGATTTATGCCAAGTGGTGGGACACTTGTACAACATCTAAACTATCTTCACTTGGATGGGTGCCAAGTGTTTAGACACTTGGACCATATCTTAACTAGTGACTCTTGGAGTTCCCAATGTTGTACTTGGTTTTCAAGACCACTTTGCTGCTTCCTTTGGTGACTAGTTGCTCGCTTGTATATTCTCGTTGGATGCTACGGACCTCTTGTTCGCTTTATGTTTGGACTTGGTGCACAGTTGTTCGCGTTGTTGCAAAGTTGTCCGCCTTTCGTCTTCACCTTTTGCTTTGGTTATTCATTTCTTTTGTCCTTTGCTTTTCTGGTCGCGTAAAATGTGTCTGACCACACTCCTGGTCGCCAGAAGACTTGACTTTCTCCAAACTCTGATGGTCGTCTGCTTCTTGATTTTAGTTCATTAACTTCTTAATCTTCAATCACTGTTGCTCGCCTGGTCGCCTATCAACAGGATGATAGATCTATATCTCCTCTATTATAAAGTAATTTTAAAATTACTTTATCATTTCAAATACTAATAAAAATTTCGCTCGCTAAAATACGAGAGAAACAATAACTATGAAAAGAGTTATGGGACGGAGATAGTACTTCTTTTAACATTATTCGTACAATAACTATCTCACTAACCTATTTTAATTATTATTTTTTCCAAAAATTGACTCCATGTTTATCTTCCTTCAACTATCTCTTTCTCTTCCATAATTGGAGTCCATTTCTCGTCCGATAACCGATCATCATATAAATTCATAATCAAGACTACCTTATTTACAACCATCACAGAACAAAACTTGATCAGATTTGAAAAGATAAAAAAATCTGAATCATATAGCAAAAATTCTTATAAGATTTCAGGTACATTTCGCATTTTCAAATTTATTTATATTCTTGTTCCTCAACATCCTTCAAAGTCTTCAGAATATACATATTCCACCAAAAAAAAAATCGGCTTCAGATTGGAAACTGTTGGATGGATTATGAGAAATTTACAAAAGAATAAGTGCAATTCCTTCAAAGAGCTCGGTTGCATGCCCAATTACAGGTAATTTAATCAATCAATTCTTATTTTACCAAACATTCATTTCGTATAATCTTATTTAAATTTTTATTATTTAACAACTTTAAAAAATTTCTTAGTTGCAGTGTAGATCATTAAGATCAACAACGAATTCAACCAGGATTAGTAGCAGCTCAAAGAATTATAAGAGGTTTACACTATCCTATGTTTAATTACTTCGAGTATTTAAGCTGAATGTCCAATTTTGTTGATCTGATAGGTCCCAAAATCTCGATTTTGTAAATCCTTTCTTAATACACAAATTTTCAAAAAATGAAAAAATTTCCTGCTTTAATCTGATTTTAATTTTAATTTTAATTCTTTAACACCTTATATATTCATCTTAGTTGCAGGGTTGAACGTTTCAAAGAACATAAAGGATCGCACACAAACTGTCACCAGCTAACTGAGATTTAGACTGATATTTGTGTAATCTCTCGAGCAATGCAATTAAATGTCCACCTTCAGGTAATCTGATAGATATAAAAAATTCATTAAAGATGTTGGTGATAATAAAAAAATGATGTAAATTATATACTTATTTCTAAAACACTTAGATTATAGAACTGGTGAAAGACTAAAAACATCAACACAGGGTAAAGCACGTTAAAAGGGAAAACATTTATTAATTTAATTTTAATTAAGTACCTGAAGAATTATTTTTTCGAAATTAAAATGTATTCAAATAAATTGTTATTATAATTTAATTTGAAAAAAAAAAGGAATGATGAATATCAAAGGTTTACTAACATAATACAACAACTTTCAGGGGAGATGGTAACTCAGGTAACTTTAAACCATTTATTCTACTTGGTTAAATAATGGTAGTAGTTAAAATATTAAGACAATTTTATACTATAATTACTTATACTATGAAATAATGATAGACATTAATACAATCATGATTGTAGTAAGTAATTAAAAAAATAGTTGTTGTAGTGAACTTCAGGGCTATTAAATAAATGAAAAATTATATATAAACTCTTGAGTAGTTTACAAAAACCATTTCACTGAACTAAAAGATCGAAAAATCAATTATAGAGAACGTATAGAACTGCATAAGGCAGATTTACTGAAATAAAATTACTATACACATTTCTAAACTTCAAAAATAGCAAGTTTAAGAAAATAACTTCACACCATAGCAAGTAAAAAATAACACCAAATAAATTAAAATAACACATGATACAAAGTTTGAAACATATAAGATCTATGGTCAAAACATAATATCCCATTAAGGTAAATATACTTCATATTACCAAAATAAAAAAAAACCACTACAATAATAATGATCCAGAACAAAGTCTAAAAACAGCAAAATACCATCTTCAGGTATAAACACCAAATATTAACTAAATCACCACCCTTAAGTCAATTACAGATGGTTGACACTGTAGTAGCTTCATATCTAACATAGATCCAACTTGAAGACCTAGATCATTAATTATTTTCCTGAATCCAGCCGATATTTCACCAAACATCGTTTAAATTCAACAATATTTCATTGCACAAAAATTTGTTGCATTGCATAAAAGTTCAATAATTTTACCAACATTCACATGTTCTAATTTTTCTTCAACATCATCTTCGAATAATTAATATGAATTTTATCGAAAATACTTTAAACAAAACTTAAATTGTTTTTTCGCACTAACTCACCGTCTATTTATCAAATCAACGAATGAATCACGAATCCCCTGGGATTAAATATTTTTTTAGGACACTAACTTTAAAGAGATGAGAATTTAAGGATGCTTTTCTTTTGGGCTGAAAAATTTAAGTCATTTACTTTTAAGTTGTGTCAATTTAGGTCATATATATATTGTTTTTTTTTTTTTTTGCTGAATTAATTAATTGGGAAAATTTTCAAGTATGATATAAAATATAATAAATTTTGATTCTTCTAAAAAAAAATTACATCCGACACTGGTATGAGCTAAAAAAATATAAAAAATAATAAAAAGAAAAATAATTATCAACAAACGTATAATTTCACCATTATCGAATTTCACAAAACACTCAATGATTTCACCATTATTCATTGGATTTTATTTTCCTTCAACATAATCTCTAAAATGATATATTGAACTTTAAATTGAAACCTAAGGAGGAAAACTTAGATTTCCTATAAATGATCAGATAGTTATTCTTCATCATTGTTCAAACAAAAAGTAATACTCCCTTCGTTTTTTTTTTACATATCACTTTTGGTTTCTTTTTTTTACAAATTAATATTATATTTTTTTGCCAATATTCTCTTAATTAATGTCATTTAATTTAATAAATTATTGAGATATTTTCTAGATTCTCCCACGATTTAAAGATTGTATCCCATGATTTCGGCTGATAAAATAAAAGATCTTTAAAATGATGAATCCTAAATTTGTGGAACGGAAAAATTTATAGTGGATTAATCTTTTTATCCAAACATTAGTAGGAGTAAAATTGTTATTAAAATACATCGAAATGACATATATTACAAGAATTTAAAAAGTCAAAGTGACATATACAAAAAAAACTAATCTCTCAAAAATTAAATAATTACCAACCAAAAAAAAAATTAATCTCTCAAAAACTAAATAATGACATAAAAAAACTAATCTCTCTCTATATAGTAGGTCTTGCGAGATATCGTCTCATCGTGAGACAGAACATAAATTGGGAATAATTCAATAACACTTTAAATGGAATTGATATTAATTTGTGCTACTTTGTGAGCTATCTCACCACGACACCATCTCATAAATTTTTACCTTTATAATAGGAGAAAAATGGGAAGTCCAAGTACACCCCACCCGAAGCGTGGTAAACTCATAATATTATGACTTGAATCAGAAAATACCAACTTTCTACTAGTAGTTTTTCCGCAAGCGTATGGGTTCACTGTAGTATAAGTAAGTATAGCGACCAAGTATTATCGAACCCAAGGGAAGGTGAGTATGCGAATAGATCCCTGAAGATCTACGCGTCGTAGTTAATATGAGTGTATGTTTTTGGATTTTTGAAAGAATTAATTTCAAACTAAAATAAACTAATTAAACTAAGAACGAAAGAAACGAAGTAACTAAGGTTTGTATTCAAATAAGTGATGGTGATGCTTAGGATAGGAATCCCTGCGTATACTAACGGAGCAGGTACATAATCAAGATAATCGCGACGTGCAAGAAATAACCTAAGTTAAAGATTGTAAGACGAAAGCTCAAGATTTAAATCCCTAATACTTTATCCTAACAATCGACATCACTAATCTACGATCAAGTTAATAGATAGTGCTTAATTAACGAGACCCTAATTTAAACTAAAGTGATGCGGTCGTCCTCCTTAGATAAACTGGTAGATTAATTAGTCCCTTCTAAACCCTCTCATTAAGTCTACTCGTTGTTAAAAAGTGATACGGTCGTTCTCTCTCGAACACTTTTCGTACGAAATTCAAGAATAAAGTCAAGATTGATTTTAAGAATTCATTAATTAAGAGAATTAAAACGTAACATCACGAGTTACCCTAATTACATACCCACAACCTACTTCTACGAGTTCATCCTACCCTAAGCATGCAAGGGTTTTAGCTAGACATGGTTTTTACGTAAACAAGAACAATTGAAGAATTTACTAACATAAACATAATGATTAAAACAAATAAATTATCAAACATAAACTAGGGTTGAAAGAAAATTAATGCTAAGAACTGAATTTAAATTAAGAAAGCTAAGTCTCAAAGTATTAACGAACAAAGGTTTTAAGAAACGAAATTAAAAAGCAAAATCGTACTATGAATTCGTAAAGAAAACCTCAAAATCGTAAATCTCAAGCTTACTCGTCTCCTCTTCTCCAAAAACTAACTCTAAAGTAATACGGTATCAAGTGGTAAGTGGTTATCTCCTCCAAAACGAAGTTGGAATGAATATATATAATCGTCGGGCCGAATCGGGAACTCGTGGGCTGAAAAAACGCATCCGGAAGAAATCTTCTGTAAGTTTTTGGCGCTCGAGCAACGTGCACGAGCACTAGTGCTCGACCTAATCCACTCGAATGACTCCAAAAATGCTCCAACTAATACTTTTCTTCTTCCGAACTAATACCAATCGTATTTCTTCGATATCTTCTCATCCGGGCATTCGTTTGAGTTGATTCAAAGTCCTACGAACTCCTTTTTTCGCTCTCGATTCACCTATGAGCATCAAAGAGACAAATTCATCAATGTATAGAAATAATGCTCAATTGACTCTAAACACTCGACTAAATCGACCAAAACTAGGGTATTTCTAATGACGAATCATGACAATTTCACGCCTAATCAACCCCCCCAAACTTACCATATTGCTTGTCCTCAAGCAATGAAATAATAAGTCAAGTGAAATTGTTAGGAATGAGTCAAAGAACCAAATCATGTAAGCAAATGAACTCGAGCTTCAAAGATCAATCACAAGTATACTCACTCACCTTCCTTCATCATACTCATGCAACAACAATAAGAATCACCAAGATCAAACAAGGATGTGCACTAAACGATGTGTTTCACTCCCTCACAAGTACATATCAATGATCAAGGGACTCACTCAAACAATCAATCACTCATATCGGCAGCCATAGGCTTGTAAGCACTCTTAACTCCGACCATATTCTAGAAATCAATGCCGAATCAAAAAGGACTTTTCTCAAGGTTGTAATGTAGGCTCTTTGCACTTTCAATTCCAATACTCTCAACACTTCAATTTTTTTCTCACTCTTTTCACTTTTTTTTAATCACTTCACTTTTTTTTTTCACAACACATGAGCTCATTTTTTTCTTTTGCTCATTCTCAATTTTTTTTGTTCTTTCCCACAACTCAAAACTTCATCACACATTCTTCTCATACTCACTCAAGCAATCACATTTTCCTTTTTCAACTCAATTCAATCCCTTAACATTCACACTTTTCCTATTCTCCACTCAAATTGGGACAAAAAGGCTTAGGAACTGGAATAATGTTTAAATGTGCTAGCAAATAAAATAGGCCTAAAGCTCAAAGGGGCTAACAAGGGACAAATGTCAATGGTAGGGAAAATTTAGGCTAAGTGACTCAATCAAATCAAAGATGGCCTAAGATCACATTCGACATATCAAACTAGACACAATCAATGAGCAAGAGCACACACAAGTTCTAGCATCCTCCAAGGTGACGATCCACTCACAAACGAAGAGATCAATTCATGCATCAAAATCTCAAAAGGCTCAAAACTCACGGCTTTCACATCCATGCTAGTCCTAGTGAATTCTCACTTTCATCACACAAGTACTCAAAAGAAAAACTCGCAAGCATACTAGTTCTCTCTCAAATCCACTCTAACTCAAACACTCACACAAGAAAATTCCTAACTCAACTTCACAATTCACCCTACTCATCAAATCATACTCAAAGATAGCAATCAACAAGCATAAGATGATTGATAGACATGAAATATGTAGTATCAAATCAAATCATTATCAGCCCAAGAAGCATCTCAAGATATCAAATAACCAAACTCAACTCAAGAGAGGGTGTGCATCTGTGCAATATAACCATGAAACATATAAAAACTCCACCCCCCAAACTTCAACCTTGTGAAGAGGTCTAAGTTTGGGGTTGTGGGTTACCTCATCCCAACAATTCAGTTTCTCTTAACAACGCAACACACTCCCTTGCTTGAGTTCCTTCCTTTTGAATAACTCCATGATTCCTCTACTCTCTCGAGACAAGCCTACAAAATAAAACTCTCAAGTACGAGGTTAAAACTTACGATTCAACAACACCCTAATAACATAAGAATACTGAAAAACAAATAAAAATGGGTTGCCTCCCATTTAGCGCTATTTTTAAGGTCCTAATGTCGGACCGAGCTCAAAGGAGCTTATGGGACATGATACTCAAAATTACCTCCCTTATTCTCATAAGAGTGGTGGTTGCATTTCTTTCCTCAATGCTCCTCCATCATGAGCTCCCTTGCTTCCTTCTCATCCCCAAGTGGTGGGGATCTCAACTTCTTCTCACCTTTATCTGGAGGAGTCTCACTAAGCAATTTCTTGCGCTTGGACTTTTTCTTCTTAACTCCTCTTTTCCCTTCCAACTGGACCTCGTCCTCACTTTTCACTTCTTCATCCTTCAACTTCTTCCCTTTACCCCTATCAAAACCATTAAGATCATAATGCTCATGGGTTAAATTATCAAGTGAAGGACTAACGAAATCATGAATATGAGAAAGATTAGAGATAGGAGGTGTGTCTTTAACACAAGGATCAATGACATCCATGCAATAACAGCTTTCATCCTCCTTCGGGTGTTTCATGGCTTCATATAGGGAAATCTTTATCTCTTGATCGTCAACTTTCAATATGATCTTCCCATTTGCCACATCTAGCACCATTCCGGTAGTTGCTAAGAACAGTCTTCCCAAGATCAATGGAACGTGCTCATTTTCCTCCATGTCAAGCACTACAAAATCGGCTGGAAATATGTGATCCCCAACCTTCACGAGGACGTCTTCAACTACACCTTGAGGTCGAGTAATAGACCGGTCGGCAAGTTGAAGCGTCATCATTGTCGGTTGAAGTTCTCTTCCCTCCAACTTCTTGAAAAGCGACAACGGTATAAGATTGATGCTCGCCCCAAGGTCGCACAATGCTCCCTTCTTGACTCCATTCCTGATATCACATAAGATCGTGAAACTCCCGGGATCCTTCAACTTTGGGGGCAGCACTTTGTACACTAATGCACTCACCTCATGGTTCAGCTGCACCAACTTGGGCTCATCCACTCGCCGTCTCTTCGCAATCAAATCCTTCAGGAACTTGGCATAATTCGGCATCTGTTCCAAAGCATCATAAAAAGGAATGTTAATATGCAGCTTTTTAAAAACATCAAGGAATTTAGCGAATTTCTCATCAAGCTTCTTTTTCATGAAGCGCTCTGGATACGGGACGGGTATCACCGATTTGGGTACCCCCATTCATCACGCTCGGTCTCTTTCACTTTCTCCCTTGCTTCCTTTGCCTTCTTCCACTTAGGAACTCTCTCAATCTTCTCAATGCCTTCCTCTTCAGGCTCTTTGCTCTCTTGAGTGCCTTCACCCTCTATCTTCTTCTCAACTTCCATCTCCTCAATCTCAATCTCTCCTTTGGGCGTCTCCGAATCAGCAGGCATCTGAGGACCCTCATAGTTGGTCCCACTTCTAAGTTGGATCGCCTTGCAATGCTCTTTTGGGTTTCCCTCCGGCATAAAAGGGTACTTACCCGGCTCTCTACCCAATAATTTTATGATCTGGCTCATCTGAAACTCTATCGAAGTGAACCGCCTATTGTTCTCTTGCTGAATTCGATTCAGCTCTACATCTCTCTCCTGGAGTTCTTGATCACGTTGATCGCCTTTCTTATGCAACTCTTTAACATCATACTCTAAAGAGGACAATCTCTTGCTACCTTCCTCCACCTTCTGAAGGATAGCTCTCAACATCTCCTCAGTTAAGGCACCGCCTTCTCCACCCGGGGGTTTAGAACCTTGATCAACACCTGGAGGGACTGTAATTCCGGCATTCGGATTAGCATATAAAAAATTCTCGTTCTTCCTGTGTTTTGAGGAGGCTGCTGGCCTCCTTGATACTCTTGTGTGTTCCTCCATTGATTTTGAGGCGGCTGTGGACCTGGAGGTACAAATGGTTGGCCATAAGAAGGTCTTCCAAACTGATTATCACCTTGTGGATACCCCCTTGTGGATAGTTAATGCCTATACAGGGGGCAATGCCACTCCATCTAGTACCTCTTCGGTTGTGCCGTGAACCTTCCTCTAATAGCCATGTTTTGATCCGCGTTCTGAGGAACGTGCTGAGGGTTAGCAGGTGGTATGGGTACTTGTTGGGGTGGTGGTGGTTGATAGGCTAGTGGTTGGTTGTAAATAGGAGGTGAAGGATACGGGTGTGGTGGATACGGATAAGGTGGGTATGGGTAAGGATAGGGTAAGTTGTTTTGTGGGAAGTTGTTATGTGGGTAAGCAGGGTTGTTTTGAGGATGTTGGACAAGGTTATGAGCTGGATTGTTTACGTTTTGTGTACCCGAGTTTAGGCTCTGGCTATCTCCTAATGGAGCTTGATTATGACTACCACTCCCTCCAGTGCCCTCAACTCGGTCCACTACCTGATTGAACTCATTCGCAGCATCATCCAACTCATTAGAGATGTCCATGTTGACGTTCTCATTCTCTCCTCCAGCAGCATTCATCCTTCTCAAGAAGGCTCTGTTTCTTCTTGTTATTGTCTCAGGATCCAACTATAATCTCTCTTCACTCGTAGCACCTTGTGAGCATGTTTTCATAAACCTGAAACACTAACAAAAGAATAAAAATGCAACTACCGAAAATACTACGAAGTAAAACAGAAAATTAAATCACTCACTACTAACTACTAAGCTATCTACAAGTCCTATTCAAAAGACATACAACGTCATCCCCGGCAACGGCGCCATTGACTTGAATCAGAAAATATCAACTTTCTACTAGTAGTTTCCCCGCAAGCGTACGAGTTCACTGTAGTATAATTAAGTATAGCGACCAAGTATTATCGAACCCAAGGGAAGATGAGTATGCGAATAGATCCATGAAAATCTACGTGTCGTAGTTAATATGAGTGTATGTTTTTTGATTTTTGAAAGAATTAATTTTAAACTAAAATAAACTAATTAAACTAAGAACGAAAGAAACGAAGTAACTAAGGTTTGTATTCAAATAAGTGATGGTGATGCTTAAGATAGGAATCCCTACGTATACTAACGGAGCAGGTATATAATCAAGATAATCGTGACGCGCAAGAAATAACCTAAGTTAAAGATTGTAAGACAAAAGCTCAAGATTTAAAACACTAATACTTTATCCTAACAATCGACTTCACTAATCTACGATCAAGTTAATAGATAGTGCTTAATTAACGAGACTCTAATTTAAACTAAGGTGATGCGGTTGTCCTCCTTAGATAAACTGGTAGATTAATTAATCCCTTCTAAACCCTCTCATTAAGTCTACTCGTTGTTAAAGAGTGATACGATCGTCCTCTCTCGAACACTTTTCGTACGAAATTTAAGAATAAAGTCAAGATTGATTTTAAGAATTCATTAATTAAGAGAATTAAAACCTAACATCACGAGTTACCCTAATTACATACCCACAACCTACTTCTACGAGTTCATCCTACCCTAAGCATGCAAGGGTTTTAGCTAGACATGGTTTTTACGTAAACAAGAACAACTGAAGAATTTACTAACATAAACATAATGATTAAAACAAATAAATTATCAAACATAAACTAGGGTTGAAAGAAAATTAATGCTAAAAACTGAATTTAAATTAAGAAATCTAAGTCTCAAAGTATTAACGAACAAAGGTCTTAAGAAACGAAAGTAAAAAGCAAAACCGTACTATGAATTCGTAAAGAAAACCTCAAAATCGTAAATCTCAAGCTTGCTCGTCTCCTCTTCTCCAATAACTAACTCTAAAGTAATACGGTATCAAGTAGTATGTGGTTATCTCCTCCAAAACGAAGTTGGAATGAATATATATAAGCATCGGGCCGAATCGGGAACTCGTGGGCCGAAAAAATGCATCCGGAAGCAAAATCCAAGAAGTGCTCGAGCACACACGCTTTAGCGGTGGTGCTCGAGCTGTGTAGCTCGAATGGTGCAATCGCTCGAGTGGTGGCGCTCGAGCTGGTCGAGCGCTTGAATTTCTCTGCATGTTTTGGGGCGCTCGAGTAACACGCTCGAGCGGTGGCGCTCGAGCTGCTCGATAGCAAGAAATCTTCTGTAAGTTTTTGGCGCTCGAGCAACGTGCACGAGCGTTAGTGCTCGACCTAATCCACTCGAATGACTACAAAAATGCTCCAACTAATACTTTTCTTCTTCCGAACTAATACCAATCGTATTTCTTCGATATCTTCTCATCCGGGCATCCGTTTGAGTCGATTCAAAGTCCTACGAACTCCATTTTTTGCCCTTGATTCACTTATGAGCATCAAAGCGACAAATTCATCAATGTATATAAATAATGCTCAATTGACTCTAAACACTCGACCAAATCGACCAAAACTAGGGTATTTCAAACGACGAATCATGACAATTTCACGCCTAATCATATTATGCACAAGTGCATAATGTGTAAATGTACCTAAATTTATTTAATGTATACTACTACATATAAAGATGTAAATATAATTTGTGTGCATAGATACATATTATTGATTCCACCATAAGTAAATTTTTGGTTGATAGATATTACCTTTTATATAATTTAATTGTAGAAATATAATTAATTAAATGTAATTTATTTTCAGAGATATAATTGGTTCCACCGATTATGCATTGATTCCGCTAAGCTAGATCAAAACTTAATTTATTAATTATGCAATTGATTTTGCAAATTAAGATATATTGCTTGTGATATTGGAACTTTATATTAAACATGTATTTTTATCGTTAATCTTCAAATAAAAATATATAATTTAAAATTTATGTATAAAGTAAGAAGGTAAAATATGATTCAAATCTTTCCGTGTTAATCTAAATTAATATAGATAATTTTCTTAGATAAAAAAATATATAAATAAAAATCTTCCAAAAACAATCATATGATTTTTTTTAGAACTTACGTGAAGTCAATTGAGAAGATTAGTTCTCTAGGGATGGCAATGGGGCTGGGGTGGGGCGGGTACCTAAGTATCTAGACCCGCCCCGCGCCTATCCCCAGTCGCCCCGCCCCGCCCCACCCCACCCCACCCCATTCTTATCCCAAGAAAAATATACATATTTTAAAATATAAGCACATGTATATTATAAAATTAAATTCACAATTAAATTAAACAATAAACATAACCATAAATTCATCACAATCTCATGTAAAAAATGACAATAAGACTAATCAACAAATTCAAGATATTAATAAAAAATATATTAATTTATGGATGTGATTATGTTAATTTGAATGATAAAATTAAATCAATTGAGTCGATAATTAATATGCATGTTTGTTAATATATTTATGAGAAATATTTTTTTATATATTTACTATATATATATACTAGTGCTAAACCTGCGGTTTCGCGGGCTTGTAAATATTTTTATTATTATGTTTTATTTTTAACATTCGAACGTATAGCACAAATTTATATTTGAAATACATCAACTTATCAAAGTTAAAAAATTAGGTTCCATATTAAAAAATCATTAGCTGATATTAAAAAAAAATCGATGTCCAGTTCACTAGAATTATAAAAAAAATGTTAAAAAAATAATAAATTATCAAAAGTTGTTCAATTACAATATAACTTATTCGAAAGAACCAAAACAACAAAAACAACTGGAAATGGTGATGATTCATAATCCAATTCAAATGAAGAAAAAATCACACATTCCGGAATACTTCTCTATAAACCAAATTTGTAGTCCTTTTCGACGGTTTACCTTCTTGATCCAAACACAGGATATTTAAACCACTTTTGCTCGAAACTCTAGACACTGCAACATACAACTGCCCATGTGTGAACACCGATTTGGGAAGATAGAGTCCAACTGTAGAAAAAGACTGCCCCTGGCTGTTATTTATTATCATAGCAAAACAGAGAAAAACTGGAAACTGTCTTCTTGTAAAGTTCACAGGCATTGTGTGGTCCGAATTAGTCAAATTCATTTTTGGAATGTAGACCTTGTTGCCAATATTTCTACATGAAATTATCTCAGCCTCGAGCACATGACTTCCAAGCCTCGTGATTATCAATCTTGTCCCGTTGCACAATCCGGCCTTCTGATCAATATTTCGCAAGAGAACCACCGACACACCCTCCTTCAGAATTAAACGATGATTTAGCATGCCCGAACACTTAACATAATTTAAAAAATCAACAGATACCATCTCTTCATTTCGACCATGCCTAAAGTCCGACTGACAAACACTGTCGGAGCTCAAAGTACTCTCTCATATTGCCAGGAATCATTTTAAGAATTTCCTCATTTATCGTTTCAACATCGCGATGCGTAGGTGCAAGAATGGCCCTCTCTTCAAAGTATTTATGCGTGCGTAGATTCTCAACTATGTTGGGATAAATACTCTGAATCATCGAATGCACTGGGTCGCTCACATTAGACATTAGGATATTATCAGGAATCTCAATTTCCAGAAAGCCATTGTTGCAACCTCCAAGAGTACCATCCCCAACACTCAAAATCCACTTGGAGAAATGCTCAACCTCTGTCAAGTTGCTACCAAAAGAGTTATACTGCAGCCTCATTTTTTGGGTCAAAGTTAAAACCTGTAATAAGAATAAAAAATAAAAAATTAATGATTTTTAATTAATAAAAAATCCAAACAAATATTAGACAACATTAAAATTGATAATCACATAATAACTACATATTTATCAAGAAACATACCTTGCAAAACTCCCATAGGTATGATGCATTTATAGTAGAATGCACAACATCCTCTCTACTCCCTTTAGGTATAACGTGTAGAATTTGCCTAAAATCTCCACCAAGAACTACAGTTTTTCACCCAAAAGGAAGGTCACTCATAGAACCATCCGGACACCTAACAATATCCCTCATTATTCGGTCCAGAGCCTCAAAGTTAAATCTATTTATCATCGGTGCTTCGTCCCATATAATAAGCTTCGCCTTCAGCACGAGTTCAGCCAGTTCAGACTCAGGTTTTATGTTACATGTAGAAGTCTCATCAACATTAAGAGGTATAACTAACCTAGAATGTGTCGTACGACCTCCAGGCAGCAAAAGAGCAGTGATACCACTCGTAGCAACATTAAGGACAATACCTCCATCAGACCTCAATGCTGTCGAAAGTGTCCACCAAATAAATGTCTTCCCCGTACCACCGTAACCGTACAAGAATAATATCTCACCAATTCCAGAATTAACAATATCCAATATTTCACCCAATACACCACTCTGCTCGGCAGTTAGGCTTGAACTCAATTTTTCATACTCTGATCTAAGCTCAACATGATCATACATCAATTCCTCCCCTATAAGCTTATTCAAACCATTGCTAACAATCCCATGATTAGGAACTGGCATAGATGAAAACCTACTCAATGTTGACCCATTCATATGAAGAAGTTTTTCAATCTCAACTAGAGTATAGTTTTTTAATTCATCATCAGCTAACTGCAAATCTTTACAAAAAAAAAAAAAATTAAACTTAAGAATATAAATCCCACACATATTAACTTAATAATTTAGGGGAAAAAAGGAATTAATACCTGGAATATCCAAGACAAGTTTCATCCTATACTATATATCGTCCGCTAAATATTTCCAAGTCTTGTAAAAAACAATTTCAGGCGAGCTCATAGACGATGAAATTAGAAGTATGTAGAACAAGTTTCTTAAATGTTAGCTTTATCTTTAAAAAAATTATTATTTTTTTATTAATTTGGTTATGTAATTATTAATTATTTATTCTTGAAAAATGTATTAACATTTTTTGGCATATCGTAATCGGACTCTATTTGACCCATATTTTATAAAATTTTACCTAAACTGAACAAAATGAAAAAAAGTGTTCCAGTTTTGCAAGTTTGTAAAGATGTTGTCCTTATTTTGCAAGTTCGTAAAGTGCATCTAAAAATAATTATAAAGTGGTTCATACATCAAACAATTTAATTACAAAAGATACTCTCAATACTAATATTTTAATGTTAAAGCACATAATACCAAGATGAGGTTAATCATATTTTTAATCTATCGCCAATATTATCTGAAATACGAATTGAATTGTATACAATAAATTATACCTTATAATTTATAACTAAATTAACTCATATAAGCAAGAAACAATTATTTTTTTGCAAGTTCGTAAATATATTTTCTCAATTTTACAAGCCTGCAAAGATAGTATCCTATTTTTACAAACAATCATAATGCAGTGTCCTAAAATAACAAAATTTCCCTTATAACCAATATATTTTAGAAAAGCAAGATTTAGAAAAAAAAAAAACTACTCATTTAAAGGCAAAGTATTATATGAAAATAGTTCATTATAAGCTTATCATTAAAATATTTTAAAGTATCATTAATCTCATCGGGAGTATCATTAATCTCATCAGGGGTATCATTAGTCTGAGTACAAGAAAATTGTTTTAAATTTTGTTGAACTCAGACTAATGATACCCCTGACAGGTTTAATGATACTCCTGATGAGATTAATGATACTATAAAACTATTTCATGTTAAGCTTATTATGAAGCGTTTTCATATAAAACCTACTCCTTTAAAGGCGAAGTATTATATGAAAATAGTTCATGATAAACTTATCATTAAAATATTTTATAGTATCATTAATCTCATCGGGAGTATCATTAATCTCACCAAGGGTATCATTCATCTGAGTTCAAGAAAATTATTTTAAATTTTTTTTAAACTCAGACTAATGATACCCCCGACAGGTTTAATGATACTCCTGATGAGATTAATGATACTCTAAAACTATTTCATGTTAAGCTTATTATGAAGCGTTTTCATATAAAACCTACTCATCTTTAAATAAACTTTTTAGATCACGAGATCGGACGGCTAAGAATTACATAGTATGGTAGGATATGTATTAATATTATTAACATGCATTTAGGCCCATTAACATATATAACTAGTAACTACCTTACCATCAAAAAAATATACATATGTATTATTTTGCCACCCACAATTTCATCTAGATTCAATGTATACACAAAGAATAATGTAGCAAGAAATTATATATATATATATATATATATATATATATATATTATGTATAACCGGTTTTGATATGGAGACCACAATTGGGTTTCTTATGGAGCCCAATTGCTTAGTTGTCATCCACATGATCAATTTAGATTACAAATTAAATTAATTATATTATTTAGTTAACTCTTTCCTTAGATTTCTTAATTTGCATATATCCATCCTACCATACATATTTATCTCTCTCCTAAATAATTATGATAATAACTTGTAATTTTTTTTAAATAATAACTTGTGATGTATACTTAAATATATTATTATTAATATATTTCAAATTTAAATATGGATTTATCCAATGTGAAGTTACGTAGCTTAGAATTTTTTAGTAATGACTTCAAATATATATATAATTTAATATGATTTAATTTTGTTGGCGGATCTGCTAATATTATTTCTATTGAAAATTTTAAAGTTAGTAATTTTGTATATTAATATATGAATTTCCGGTTCATATACATATTTAAAAAAAATTAGTAAATTTTTTTATTTTATAAAAATTGTGGCAATTAGCACATAAAAAGGATTTAGGTGAATGTATTATATTATAGTTAGTAGCACTGCCAATTATTATGATAAATTGTTGTTGGTGACCCGTGGTCATTTATAAATGAGGACTCTTGTTTCATCAACTGTTGGGAAAATAGGGGTGCCCGGAATCTATTCGGGATGAAATTTAAATACGAATTTAAATACAATTATTACTAGCATGAATTAATCCTAATTAATTCAAATAATAATTCCAACAACCAATTTAACATCATGCATGTTGAATTAATTCACATATAATCTATGGCGGAATAAACAAGAAAATATGTGACTTACGTACCTCTCGTAGAACTTGGTCTTTGAATAAAACGGGACAATACGAATGCGCTTTATCAACCCAAAAGCTTTCTCAAGTATTTCCCTTTCGCCTTATTCGATCACCGGTGGGAGATGCTTTCGAATAATTTAAATAACTAAGGAAAAAGAAAAATATCTATGCTCTTGATTTTTCCAACACATGGAATTATGTATTTGGGGATGAAATAATCATCCCCTATTTATAGAGGGAGATGGCCGAAAATATGTGGTATATGGGCCTTGGAGAAAATCTTTTCTTAGACTCTAAGAAATCTTGAATATATCTCATATATTCTTTTCTCCATAATAAAATATTCCACAAAAATCTCATCCTCCTAAATAAACTTAAAATTTTCGAAAATAACAAGTAGAAATCCCAAGATTTGGATCTTCTTGAATATATGAGATATTCGTGTATTCCTAGAATACATATCTTCCATAATATATTTCCAAGAAAATCAACAAAATCTTCTCTCTCCTTGATCTCTAATTTTTGAAAAAAACAAGAAAAATCAGCATTATTATTTTCTTTTTATTTTAATCATCTTATCATTATTGGACTACTTAATGGGCTACTTGAGGGGCCTTTAAGGAGAATTAAGATTGGACCTCCTAATGGACTTCTGAATTTCAATATTGAGCCCCAATATAATTCAATCCATTAATATTAATTATTACCACTAATAAATTAATATTGCACTATCCATCTTAATCCATATTACGATAATATGGGCTCCCGGTTATTATTTCCCGCGTTTAAGATTATCAAGTCCATTAATTAATTAAACTTCTGAATAGCTCTAAATTAATTAATATATTTCACCTTGGAGTAAAGACAACTCAATATTATTATCCGTACCGAAGAAACTAATTCTTCACTTGCAAGATTTAGTACGATAAAACTTCTAAGCCCACCAAGGGGACTAATCACACGAGCCGTACTCGCATGCGTTTCTCCGTATTAAATCTTAGCAACCGTCGTATGATTAATATTACTGCCCAAAGCACAAGGTTCGAAGTCACAATGATTCTCACCCAACATGAACCAAAGCAGTAACCATCAAGCACACACGGTCCTATTTAAGTGATGGAGATTAAGAAATCAACAACCACTGAGGTCTAATTCTTCACATTTCAGAACAGAAGAATCTATCCTCGTTGTAGGTCCTCTTCAACACATACTAAATGTGCTAGTGCAATCTCTTAGTTAAGACAAAACAATCTGAGACTTACACATCGACCTTTCACGGTGGATTGTTCAATTTCACCTAGGTCGTGAAAATGTACGTTTAGTTACAAGGAAACTGTTAATATTGTCTTCCGTGATTGGGTATCACCACATTAACTACAATGTAACATGTACCATATAATGAACGGTTTGCAATAGATATTCAACATTCAATCATAACTAAAGCAAATGCGATAAAAGAAGTATTCTCGTAAACAAGTGTTTGATACACGAGTTATACAAAGTAAAAACATACTTTCACGTATAACTCCAACAATCTCTCACTTATACTTAAAGTCTGCTTTTTAGTATACAT
This sequence comes from Ballota nigra, assembly GCA_947034835.1. Classification (NCBI taxonomy): domain Eukaryota; kingdom Viridiplantae; phylum Streptophyta; class Magnoliopsida; order Lamiales; family Lamiaceae; genus Ballota; species Ballota nigra. The sequence continues at coordinate 28,883,356 of OX344728.1, read as the reverse complement.
CACGCATGTCTTAGTGTAGTATACATCACGCATGTCTTATAAATGAGGACTCATGTTTCATCAACGACATTTTGTATGTGAGGGCTGAGCTCACGACTGAGAAATGAGTAGTAGGATGAGATGGAAAACAACTATAGCCAAATCTCCATAAATTAATACTCTTTAAATTAATAAACTCTTTAAAATAATAATTTTCTTTGGTCCCGATTTTGGTTAATTCAAAATTTTATCAATTTTGATAAAATAATAATTTTTCAAAATATTCCTATATAAATTAGTGATCCATTTATATCATAAATTAATAATTTCTTCAAATTTTAAAAATAATTAGGCCAATTTAGTAAAATAAGAAGCTTTTGATTGCTTTTTGTTAAACTTCAATTCTATTTGGATCACATCTCTCTAACTTTTCTTATTTCACCCAATGGTTCCGGTGTTTCCTTTTCATATGTCACTTCATTTTTTTGCGATAATCAAAATCCCTTCATTTCCTATTTCTTGAATATCTTCTTCAAAGTTGGTATTATTTAAATTCATTGACCCTTCACCGTCCGAACGATAATGAGGAAAATAATTATGTATAATAGTTCAATGAATAAAATGCATATATTACTCCAATGTACTCAATTTTATAAAAATACATTTTCACTTAGCGTACTGAAAAATCACTTCTTAAATTAATAAATTATTAATATATAGATAAATTAATATCTCTCTAAAATAATAAAAAATTTTGGTCCCAACATTATTAATTTATAGAGGTTTTACTGTATATGAACTAAAGCCACATGCATGGAATTTATATTTGTCTTTGTGATGAAGCATTTGTTTATGAATTTAAAATCCATATTACTTTGGAATTTTTTTTTTTATGACGAAGTTGGCATTTAAATTTGAAAATATATTAATAATTATATATATTAATATATATTACATGTTATTATTTTTTTAAAAAAATTGCAAGTTATTATCACAATTATTTAGGAGAGAGATAAATATATATGGTAGTAAGAAGATATGCAAATCAGATTTTTTTTTTATGATATTAAAGGAAGGAGTTAACTAAATAATATAATTAATATTTAATTTGTAATCTAAATTGATTATGTGGATGACAACTAAGCAATTGTGCTCCATAAGAAGCCCAATTGTGGTCTCCATATCAAAACTGTATATATAACTACTATATTCCTATTTACAACTTTATTGATAAGAATTAATAATTTAAATTTGTCACTTAGTCAACTCTTAATAAGGTACATAAAATAATATATTGAATTATGCATGAGAAATCCGAAAAATTCGATGCCAACAATTATAAAAAGGCCAATTCAAATGATTTATTCCTAAATTACACCGATATAAATGATTTTAAATGGATTAATAGTGACTTTAATGAGGACAAAACTGAAATTAAATTAACAATTGTATGAGTATATATAGAGTGAAATTAGTTCATATATAACCAATTTGAAATACTTTTTAGTATAACCAATAATACTCTTAATGTATCCATCTCATATCCTTTAGTTAAACAACTAATATTCTTTGTACAATTCGACTAATATCATTCAGTGAAAATAATTAATATTCTTCAGTAAAAACAGCTAATACATTTTACTGAAAATAACTAATACCCATCAAATAGTACATGTATTGGAAATGCTTTGGTCAATTCTATATCAGATGACATTAATTATTTTAGGCCTCTAAACAAACATAGTAATTATTATAAAAAAATTGTTGCATGTTTTAGCAAATAAGGAGACTGCTTTTATTTTCATATTTGAATATATTTTTTTAAGTAAAGAGCATATTTTTGATATAATGTGAATTAATGTAATTTTTTATTTTATTTAGTAAAGCATCAGCTAGATCAACGAATTTAAATTAATACTGAAAATGTAACACCATGGTTTTTTTTATATATCACATGACAATGAGTAAAAAAATATTAAAAGTAAAAAAAAAATATTAGCTTATGTATGAGAATGCAGATAATCCTCGTAATGGGAGTGTACTGCAGTATCAATTGATTGTCATTTTCTTCCTTTAATTGCTAATAAAATTTAATGCACAAATTAAAAAAATTCAATTTACATTGATTATTTACTATCTATCATAACAAATATGGAGACGAAATTTAACCCGATAGAGGGATACGATGATATATAGACAACTTTGAAACTATGTGAATGTTGGTCCCGAAACGAGTAAACAGGTGTATGGGGGGGGGAGGGGGGAATACACCTGTAAATATAAATTAAACCTTCTTTAAAACTTATCAGGTTACTTTAGATAGTAGCTCGTCAGTGGACTTTAAGTCTGCTGAGAATTACTAGAGAAAGCTTACTGAGATAATACCTCCACTGAAAGCTCAAGACTTTCAGTTGAACTACTATCTAATTAGCTTTCAAATGCGGATTAGTGAGCCCTTTAGAAAATTCATTTTTACTTGATAAACTTTGAGTAGATAACACACACTTAGGAAATAGCAGGAAGTAAATACACAAGATATAAAGTGGTTCAGAGATGAGTCTCCTACGTCCACTGTCCTGATCAAACAGGAGAATTCCTTTCACTTGGAATTCCTTGTGTTATAGTGCCAAGGTGCACTGATCAAATGTATCCTCTCTTAGGATGATTGATCACTAGGATAATTCCAGGTCCTAGTTCCCAAAACAAACCAGCTTTCAGACTGATACAAATAATCAGCTTACTAACACCACTTAACTCTAACTCTCAACCTAACAACTGAGTAGGGTTTTGAGTAGGGTTTGATTCCAACTGTTGTGAGATAATCCTTACAGTGTAGCTCAAGGCTTAGAATGGATTATCTCTTTCTAAGGTTTGGATATAACTTTTAAGCTAGGTTACAGAAGGTTTGTTATGCTCTCTACTGATTTGAAACACTTGGGAAACAAAGGTAATTTCGAGTGCTTCTTGAAGGTTATGAATGTAGAGATAGCTTTAATCTTGTGAGTTTCCCGTGCATAAAAATGAGCACATCCTTCTGTATTTATAGGATTCCTTGAAAATCTTCCCGTTGGATTTGAATCTTCTCAAGTAAGTCTTCTTGTATATGATTGGTTCAAACGACTCTATTTGAAGCTTTAAGTCTTGTCAAGAAATGGCTGAAAGACCATGCTTGTTCACCTAACTTTCTGTAGATTGCTAGGGAAAGACTGGTACTTGTTAGTCTGGGGCAGGTTGGCTGTCAGTAAAGTACACTGACGTGTCATCTTCTCATTGGACCTTTAGTCTGCTTGCCCAGATTCTTGTCTTGCTTTAAGGTGGAACTCCTCTGAGAGAACCTTATTATTCCTTCATTTATTGTAAGCTTCACTAAAATTCGTTTTGCCTTGTTCCAACCAGATTAACTAACAACTTTTAATATGTTAGACATTGAATGTGCTTGTTAGTTCTCATCAGTGGACCTTGGTCCTCTCCTGATGGTTTTAGTCTTAGTGAGAAAGCACTTAGAAAACATTCAACACTTAGACTACTTCCTCAGATCACTTTGTCTTCAGCAAACTTCGTCTTCAGGGGACTTCATCTTCAATACTCCTGAAATTTATAACTGCACTCCAGTTCCTTAACATTTTGAACTGTTTAACTAAACTCTAACTCTACTGAATATTTAACTTACAAATAACTTAGGAGGAACATTTTGGCATCTTAATCAAAACTTAAGTCTATACAATTTTCCAACAATTTCCCCCTTTTTGATTATGCCGGAACATATCTTATTACATATCTTCATTCAGATGAGGTTCTTCAGATGACATAAAAGTTCAAGGATTTTGTAAGTAAAACATTCAAGTGCATAAGTCTAAATGATAATGAGATATTATCTTGGGCAAAAACATCAGTAGAGTTTCATTTCATGAGAAATATGAGAAGTACAATTTACATGAAGTCTACTATCAAACAAAAAAAATCAAACTTAACACATCTGGGACTTATAAACAAATGCCCAGCAAAAATACTTATCATCTTCAAATAGTTTCAAACAAAGGCTCAAGTCCATATTGTTTGAAAACACAAATCTTCATGTCATTCTTCCTCTCCATGACTTCTTTTGAGTGACCCTTGAGACCTAGTTGCTCGCACAAAGACACCCATTCATCCGTAATCCGCTCTCTATCCACAGCTCCAGTTGCATCTTGAGGAGGCCAGTAGGTGATTGGCTCAGGAGCCTTTAAAGCAAGATCAGGAAATCTATCATTCCATGCTTCAATGATGGCAGGGAAGAGTTTTGGATAAACTTCAAGCATCCATGAGCTGAAGACTTCTTGCACATTGTCCTTTCCTAGTTCTCCACTAACATAGTAGGAATACACAAACTCCCTTTTTGTAGTTTCCCATACATCATTGAGTTTCTTGGGTACCCACTCATCGTGGTGAGGGAACTTGGCCTTTGAAGGAGTAATTTTGTCTTTCTTCAGCTTGGCCGCCCATCTTTGATAACTGTTTCTGAATTTCTTTGAAGTCGTTTTTATCAAAAGTGGTTAGCCTCTCCTTCCTCTTCCTCTCAGCCATCTCAGCAATGGTCTCCATCTTCCCAACCACCTTGTCTCTCATTTCTTGTTGTTGGGAAGTCAGCTTCTGTGCTCTCTCATTCATCCCACCAGCTTCTTTGATAAGCTCAGTGAGCTCTGTTACTCTTGTGGGAGCAGATTTAGGAGTTTCAGAAGAGATAGGGCCTGGATTAAGAATAGGAAGTACCTCAACTGACTTTGTTGAGCCAGTGGACTTAGCAGCCAACCTCCCTGAGGTTCTGGTCTTCTTGGCCACCTCTGCTGAGAGGACATCAGTTGCCTTCCTCTTGGTAGATTCCCCCTTCTGAGCAACTCTTTCTTTTTTCTCCTTCAGGTGAGCTTCCTTGAACTTTGATAAGTCTTCAGATGGGGTCTTCACTTTCCCTTTCTTGGCTTCAGCAATCTTCTGAGCCTCAGCATCTGCCTTCTTCAATGTGCTCTTGACTTGTTGGTTTTTTTCAAAATCAGGGGTCTCAAGGATAATGTTCATTTTGTTCTTGGGGTCCAGCTTCATTTCCTTAGAACTTACCCTCTTTTCCCCCTTTTCGGCATTAATCATGCACTCGGCCACAGTAATGTTTAGCTTCAGCTGATCATGTGCAAGGGCCTTCAGCTCAGTGGAGCAGTGGTCAACTTCATCCTCTAGCCTCTCCAGAGTTGCTCCAGCTGTTTGCCCAAACTGCACAAATTGAGCTAACTTCTTATCAATAAGCACATTTGTCTTTTCTTGTGTAGGGAAGTCCTCTGCCGCCTTCTTCAGGACCTTTCCCAGCTTAGCTCCTAACTCTTCATGCTTTGCCTCAAATTCCAGCATCTTCTGGTTCCATAACCCCTCAACTTTCCCAATAAGGTCAGCTGAGAACGCCTCAACAGAGGACTTTAGGTTAATGGACACATTGTCAACTGAGTCCTTCAGGAATTGAGCTCTTGCTTCTTCTTCTTTCTGTTCCAGCTTCTTCAGACCTTCAAGTACCAGCACACTTTGACCTTCCACTACATCCAGCACCTTTTGCTGAGAGTCTTCAATCTTTAAGGTCAGGTTCTGAAGTGATTTGGTTGTGGACTCCATCATTTCATCTACATGGTCCGAGAGGATGACCATCTCATCCACTTCTTCTTGCACAATCTCCTGTACATCCCTCAGTTGAGCTTGAAGAGAGGGAAAACTTTCCTCTTGGAGTGAGTGAACAGCATCTTTCAGAGGAGTTAGGTTGATTTGGACTGGGGGAACTTCATTAGTTTGTACACCTGCATGACAAACAATGTTAGCCCTTTCCCCCTCAATCTCACAGCCTAAGTCTCATGTCACATCTACCTCCATAGCAACTCCCTCCTCCTCTCTCTTCTCACTGTCTTTCTCACTCTCTTTTTCTTCAACTATTTTCTTTCCAGCCAATTCATCCTTTACAGGAATGATTGCTTTTATTCCTCCACTCACAACCCCAGTTATTTCAACATCCTTTTCACCTCCCTCAGTTTTTTCAGTTTCTTTTTCAACTCCCTCGTTTCCAGACACCTCAGCTGACTCCTTAGTCACCACTGAGGGCTGTTGTGGGAGAACTTCAGTAGACACCTCTACTGAGCTCTCCTTTGGTAAATTTTGTGCCTCAGTATCTCTTGCCAAAGATACATCCTCGGCTACTTCACCATCACCTTGCTTAGGTGAAGTACCTTCTCCTTCTCCTATCTCTTTTTCTCTCTCCTTCTATCTCTCCCTCCTTCTCAGCAGCTTTCTCCTTCTCAGATCCCTTCTTGGCCTCAGCCAGTTTGTCCATAACCAGACTCTCAAATATCTTCTCATCACAGAGAAGTCTGGTTTTGGTCATCCCAGCAAATTCTAACACCTCTCTCTCCTCCTTCTTCCACTCATCAACATTGCTGCCTTCAACATCCAGCAAAATTTCTCCTAACCTTCTGTCCTTGAGTTGGACAAGGAGTCTGACTCTCAAGAACATTGCTTTTAGGGTGGAAAACCCATCAAGCTCAGGATACTTGGACTCTAGAGAGTAAGCCACCTCATCTTTAAGGGTATCCAGGAAGGAGTACTCTTCTTCATCTTCTGATGACAAGGAAGGGGTAGGGGATCTGACATCTGTGGGTTCTTCTGGGATAGACTCCAGGTGAGTTGAGTGGATCTTAGAAGGGTTGGGTTCAGACGAGGGTTGGGCTTGAGTTTCAGGAGGGGTTGGGTTTTGTTCAGTGGGGGTTGAGGGGATGTGTTCAGAGGGGGTTGAGGATGCCTCAGCAGATGCCTCAGATGGGGTGGTATTTTGGGATCCACTTTCAGGCTGTTGAGAGCCTTCAGTGGGGGTTTTAGACATCTTGGAGATTTTCTTTGTTTTTACAGGGGTTCTTGGTTTAGTTTTGGGTTTGATGGGGGTAGGCGCAGGTACATCTGAGTCAGACTCTGTTGAGATCACATTAGGGAAAGAGTCAGGTTTACCTGATGAAGACTCATCAGTAGAGTTTGTGGCTCTGTCTTTCTTAGGTGCACTCTCCTTCATGGCCTCAGAAGACCTCTTCTTCTCCTTCTTTGAGGCCTTCTGTGCCTCCTCCTCCTTGTGACGAGCCATCTTATCACTCAGCTTGACCAACCTCCTCTTAAGCTTGGTCTTCTTTCCCTCAGTTGGGCCAGCTTCTTCCTCCTCTTGAACTGCCTTAGGGCTCTCTACCACTGCCTTGATCATCCTTGTTTCTAAGGCCTTTCCAGGCTTGAACAAGGCCTTCAGGTTACTCCACTTCCTATCTTGTATCCAGTCCACTCCCACATTCACATTCTCTATCAAGTAGGAGATTTTAGTTGCATAGTTCAACTTACTTGATAGTTGGGGAGTCTTTTCCGGCTGGAATTTAGAATGTTCTTTGTTCAGAGCCCTTAGGAAAAACTGTTGCCAGTTGAAGGACTTCTCCTTGCTCTCCACTATTGCCTTCATTAGCCTAAGCTTTGGCTTGCTTACTTGCTCCGTGCTCCCTTGATTTCCCAATATACATTTACCAACAATCTCACAAAGGACATTGTAAACTGGTAAAAGTACACTTTTGTTCATCGTTGGGTTGTACTTTGTCTTCTTCTGTATAATGGTGTACACCCAGTCCTCCTTTTTGTCTGCAATGTAGGTATCTGGGTTTGGACCTTCAGAGGGGAGTTCAAATAACTCCTTCAACTCCTCACTATTCAGACGAATCTCCTTCTTGATCTTCTGGTGCTCAACAACCTCCATATCGTCTCTTACCACCTTTTTCTTCCTTTGTAAGAATAGTCATGACTTAATTCTTGAGTCAGAATTGGATACGTTGTAGAAAAACTCAAGAACCTGTCTATCGAAGCAGTTCTCAGGATGAACTGATAAGAACTTCTCCAACCCAGCAGCTTTGATCATCTCCAAAGCTTTCTTAATGTGTGCGAACTCCGGTCTAGATTCAATTTCTGGGTTATCAAAAACCACGATGGGTTCATACCAGAAATTATCTTTGTTAGTAAAAAATCCAAGATTTACTTTGGCCATTTAGAAAGTTTGAAGAGTAAGTTTGCAGAGAGTGTTTAGGAAATATAGCAGGGGTTTGCTTGAGAGTGTGTTCAAAATGGTTCTTAGGCTGAATTTAGGGGGTCTTATATGAGAAATGAACGGTGAGATCTAATCCTGCAATCAACGTCTGAGATTGATTGGATGAAAGGTCATGGACAGTTAAAAGGATTAGTGGGGAGTATTTGAGAGATCTCAACGGTTAGAAAAGAACCACTTAAAACGAGAGGTATGGATTAAAGGAGTTGGTAACCGGAAGGTCACATCATCCGGCTTTTAAGGCGCGTGAGATAGGTAACTGTAAAAGTAAAATTGACTTGTACAACACGCATTAAATGCTTGCCATAATGAAATCTTTTTGAAACAGAGTAAAAAGATTTAGTTTCCAAGAAAATACTCATTAGCTATATTTGATAAGAGTTTTATAATATGAAACTAATAGCCTTCAGACTTGGAAAAATAGCAGAGTTAAAACTTTGACCTCTACTGAGGTGAAACCTCTTCTGAGAGACATAAGCTCTTCTGTGATCAGTGACTCCACTGAGGTGATCCTCTTCTGAGGTAGAACCTCCACTGACTCGAAATCAACTTATCTGAGATTGACTCCTTCCTTCACTCTCCTGGATCTAGAAGTCCAAGACCTTGCTTCAGCCAAAGGTTTTGTGAATATATCTGTCTTTTGTTTGTCAGTGTGTATCTTGAGCATTTTGATATCCTTCTTCTCCACATGATCTATGATGAAATGATGCCTTATATCCACATGTTTGCATCTTGTGTGGAGAACTGGATTTTCTGAAATAGCAATTGCACTATTGTTGTCACAGAAAATAGGAACTTCGTTAGCAAAAATATTGTAATCTCTCAGTTGTTGTCTTAGCCAAAGAATTTGAGCACAATAGCTTCCAGCTGCCATATATTCAGCTTCAGTAGTACTTGTGGCTACCGAGTTTTGTTTCTTGGAAAACCAAGAGATCAGCTTACTTCCCAAGAATTGACAAGTGCCTGAGGTTGATTTCCTGTCAATTCTACATCCTCCATAGTCAGCATCTGAGTATCCTGTGAGTTCCAGATTGTCATCTGAGGGATACCACAATCCCATATTCACAGTACCCTTGAGATATCTGAGAATCCTCTTAGCAGCTTCCAGATGACTTTTCTTAGGATTTGCTTGATATCTTGCACATATCCCAACTGCAAATGTGATATCAGGCCTGCTTGCTGTGAGATACAGTAGAGATCCAATGATAGCTCTGTAGTGAGTCTGGTCTACTGATTCACCATCTTCATCGGGTTCCATCTTGGTGTTGGTGTTGAGTGGAACTCTTGCAACTTTGCTGGTCTGGCATCCAAATTTGTTGATCAGCTCCCTTGTGTATTTGGCTTGGTTGATGAAAATTCCCTCAGGGGACTGCTTAACTTGAAGTCCTAGGAAGAAATTCATTTCTCCCATCATTGACATCTCAAACTTTCCTTTCATCAGCTGAAAGAATTTTTCATAGAGGACTTGGTTTGGACAGCCAAATATGATATCATCCACATAGATTTGAACTAGCAAAGTGTCCTCTCCTTTTGTGATCCTGAAGAGAGTTCTATCTACTCTTCCTTTGATAAAGCCATGATCCAAAAGGAATTGTGACAAAGTATCATACCAAGCTCTTGGAGCCTGTTTCAGTCCATATAGAGCTTTTCTCAGTCTATATACTTTGTAGCTTTCTTCAAAACCTGGGGGTTGCTCCACATAGACTTCTTCATTGAGTATTCCATTCAAGAAAACACTCTTAACATCCATCTGATACACCTTGAATTTCTTGTGAGCAGCATATGCAAGAAATAACCTTATTGCCTCCAATCTGGCTACTGGGGCAAAAGTTTCATCATAATCAAAGCCTTCAACTTGAGAATAGCCCTTTGCAACTATCCTGGCTTTGTTTTTGATTATGACATCATTTTCATCCTTCTTATTCTTGAATACCCACTTGGTTCCTATCACATTGCAATGATATGGTCTGTCAACCAGCTCACATACTTGATTTCTTGTAAATTGGTTGAGCTCTTCTTGCATGGCAATGATCCAATTTGAATCTTGAAGTGCTTCTCCAATGGAACCTGGTTCCTGGTTAGATAAGAAACAACAAAACAAGGCACTTTCTCCATGAAAACTTCTAGTTTTGACTCCTGAGGTAGGATCACCTAAGATTTGCTCAACAAGGTGATCTGAGAGCCAAGTCCTCCTAGGCTGTTGTCCTTCAGTAGAGTTTAACTCTTCTGAAGTTGAGTCACTAGATATAGGGATGAAATCAAATTCAGGAAATAAGACAGAGGGTTGAAGTCCTGAGTCATCATTCAAGGTATTCTCATTCTCAATGGTAAAATCATTGGTTCCCCCTTGATTGATGGGTTCAGTGGATGTCTCAGCTGTGACCACATCTTCATTGACATATCTTACCTCTTGAACTGGGATTGTGTTCATCAGTTCAGTTACTTATTCATGAGAGCTCTCAGGTGAGCTTTGAGGAGTGGTTTGACTTTGAGTGACCTCTTTGAATTGTTGATCATTGAAGTTATCCCAGGTTGGGATGAATGTATCAACATAATTCTCAGGATAGCCTTTAGACTTGATACTCAATCTAGTTAGTCTTTGGCTTATCACATCCTCATTTTCCTTACTCCTGGACTCAAAAGTAGACTCATCAAAAACCACATGAGGTGTTTCTTCCACAAAAAGAGTTCTACAATTATAAACTCTGAAGGCTCTACTGATTTGGGAATATCCTAAGAAAATTCCTTCATCAGCTTTGCTATCAAAAGCTTTCAGTTGAGTTTTCCCATTGTTGTGAATGAAACACTTGCAACCAAAGATATGAAAGTAAGATACCTGTGGCTTTCTACCATTCCATAGCTCATATGGAGTTTTTCCTTGATGTTTGGTTACCATGGATCTATTTTGAGTGTGGCAGACAATATTAGTAGCTTCAGCCCAAAATCTTTTAGGAACTTGAGCTTCTGCAAGCATTGTTCTTACTGCCTCCTTGAGAGTCCTATTTCTTCTTTCAGCTACTCCATTTTGTTGTGGAGTTCTTGCAGCTGAGGTCTAATGTGCAATGCCTAATTCTTTGCAGAAATCAGATATAATAGAGTTAATGAATTCAGTGCCCTTATTTGATCTTATCTTTACAATGTTCAGGCTCTTTTCATTACTAACTTTCTTTAGGAGCTCTGGCAGCCTCAGTTGAGTCTCCTTCATGCTTGCTAGGAATACCACCCAAGTGTACCTGGAGAAATCACCAACAACAACAAGTGTATATTTTCTTCCATTGATACTTACAGGGGTTACTGGACCAAAGAGATCCATATGTAACAGTTGAAGTACTCTGTCAGTAGAGGTTGCAACTTTGCTTTTGAAAGATGCTTTCACTTGCTTTCCCTCCTGACAGGCTTTACAGATATGCTCTTTGTTGTATACTTCATTTGGCATTCCTTCCACCAGTCCATGTCTTGCTTTTCAGTTCATCATCTTGAAGTTCAGATGACTTAGTCTTTTGTGCCACAGCCAATTAGTATCAGTTGAGCTCTTTGCAATGAGACATGCATTTGGTGTGCAAGACTTCAAATCTGCAAGATAGACATTTTCTCTCCTTGACCCAGTTAGTAGAACATGTTGTGAAGATATATTTTTGACAAAACACAGGTTACAAGAAAATTCAACATTGTATCCTTTATCACAAAACTGACTTATGGACAAAAGATTATGCTTAAGTCCACTGACGTAGGATACATTGCTTACTCTTACTGAGCCAATTATTAAAGTACCATGACCTTTAGTGGCTCCTTGTGAATTATCACCAAAGGTGACTTGTGGACCTTCTTTCCCAACAAACTCTGACAGGAGATCTTTGTTGCCAGTCATGTGTCTGGAACATCCACTGTCCAAGTACCAGACTGAAGATTTGAGAGCTTCTCCTTTGTTGAGGTCCACTGAGCCCTGCAATCACAATCAAGTTTTAGGTACCCATTTGGTGTTGGGTCCTACCAGGTTAGTTGTACCTTTCGGAATCCAAATTTGCCTTACAGTTCTAATAACTTTAGAGTGGCTAATTTGTCTTCCATAAATATCTACATAGATTGTTATCTCCCTAGGTGCCTTGGGAGTAAACTTTCTATGGGTGTCAGCCTTTGAAGGAACAGGAACCTTCTTTACATTCTTTCTTTTAGGCTTGGGTGCACCTGTCCTGAGTTTTTGTTGATAAGGGTATGAAGGGCCTTTTTCTTTAGGCACAAAAGGAATAGGTCTTCTGTATGAGTCATTCCTTGAGGAGTGCTCATGCCTAGGTGCTTTCAGCTGAGGTTGCTTCTTCTGAGAAGACCTCGGCTGATAGTACCTCTGCTAAGGTCTATTATGATTAGTCAACTGAGTCTTTCCATTTGGTTTTGACTGAGTTTGACTTCTCTTTTGATGGATGTTGGTCCCAAAAATAGTTATCCAGCGGAAACGTTTTATACTTAATTTTTAAGAAAAACCCGTTTATAATAAATAGTGCTAGAATGAAATATGCAGAAAACTTAAAGTGCAGAAAATAAAGAACACCGGAATTTATAGTGGTTCGGACAACAGGTCCTACGTCCACTCTCTCTTTCTTCAAAGGGGACTTACTCTCTCTCCAACCAACTTACTTACTTACTGGAATTTGGAAGTACCAGTTCCTTCTTACAACTGCTTACAACAACCTTATCTAACAAGATGAACAGGTTGAGTAATAATCCAACTAAACTCCTAATAGAGTGTATATAAACTAGAAAGGACAAAGGTGAGTGATTGGAAGAGTTCGTGTGTTCTTGTTGTGCTCTCGCGTGTCTCTTATCTAATGAACTAATCCAAGCACTCCTATTTATAGTTGTGGAATAAACTAGCCGTTGGAAGCTAGAAATTCAAACAACCATAATTGGAGGAATATAATCAATCAAAGATTGATTATATTGATTGATTAGTTGACTTCAATCAAGCAATCAAATCCTCCATCAGTTGACTTCCAGATTGCCTTCTTCTCCATCAAGGATCTCCAAAGTATTCTTGTCTACAGATTACTACGAAGCTACAGGGAGGGTGAACTAATCCGTCTCCCTCATCTGGTCTGGTCTGGTCACCTTCTCTGGTAGACCTTCTCTGGTCTGGTCACCTCATCTAGTACCTTCTCTGGTACCTTCTCTGGTCACCTTCTCTGGTCACCTCCTCTGGTACCTTCTCTGGTCACCTCCTCTGGTACCTTCTCTGGTCACCTCCTCTGGTACCTTCTCTGGTCACCTCCTCTGGTACCTCATCTGGTACCTTCTCTGGTACCTTCTCTGGTCACCTCTTCTGGTCTGCACAGATTTCTTCCCCCTTAACCAAAGACCTATTCTAGACCTAGACTAATCTGTAGCTGACTAACATGTTCAGCTAGTCCTATTATAAGTTCTTGTTTTAACATCTTCAAAACATCTAATCTATATCCCAACAATTTCCCCCTTTTTGATGATGTTAAAACTGGAAGAACTTAAATAAAACAAGACAAGAAAATTTGAAATAACATGATAAAGAATCTAGCAGGCTGGGTCAACTGATCTTCCCCCTCAAAGTATGCTCAGCTGATATTGGGGCAAAACATCAGCTGGTCTTCTTGTGTATCTGCAGGCAATCAACTTTTTGGTACCCTACTGGGTCCAGGGGGGTTAGCACAATATTTAGGAAGCCACAAGAATAGATCATCCCTTTTTGGATCAGGTGATCTTATCTTTCTTCCATATATATCCACAAAAACACACTGAACATAAGAAGCTTCGACATGGTTATTTCTTCTAGAGGCTCTTCTTCTCTTATGAGCTTGTCCAGTAGAAGAAGTAACTTGTCTTAATGCAACATACTTGAAATTCTTTTGATATGGGCAAGTCTTACTAGAACCATCAAAGGTTCCAGCTGGTCTGGCAGGTGACTTGAAAGTCCTCTGCAGGTGAGTAGGAGTCATCTGGTTCTGCCTCTTTTGAGAAGATCCAGACTGTCTTCTACTCTGCTGGCCTGGCTGAGGTCTTTTATTCTGGGTATAACCCTTCTTAAAATCCCTCCTCTGCCTTTTGGGTTTTTGAGTTTTAGGACTCATCTGCACATTAGGCTGAGTTGCCTGGTCAGCTGGCCTTTTACCCTTATCAATGAAATTACTAGACTGTTCTTCTTTCTGATCAGGTGAGGATTCAGGTTTGGCATAACCAAGGCCTGTCTTATCATGCTCTCTTTGAGATGAGGCAGCTATGTGTGACACATCATTGTTTGCTGTAGTCAGCTGCTCCACTCTCATCTTGAGCTTGTCCTCACTATCTTTTACAATTTCGTTTTGATGGAAGAGTTCATCGAACTTAGCTTTCAGCAGAGTATATTCATTATCTTTCTCAATGTTTTCAACAAGCAACTTTTCTATCAGCTTAGTTTGTTCATCACATATGGTTTTCAAGTCAGTGGACTCTTCTACCAGTGTTTGAACTTGTTCAGCTGATAGATCAGTTGGGTTGCCTAAACATTGTGAAAGCCTCTGATTTTCTGCTTTCAACTTTGTGTTCTCATCTTCCAACTTTTGACAAAGTTGTATAGATTTTTGGAAATCTAATAACAAATTTTGCGTAAAAGACTCCTCTGATTGTTCAGAAACAGAAGAATGAGAAGAAGAAGAGGGAGTTCGATTACATACCTCATCTGTCATAAGACATATCTCTTCGTCTGGTCCATAATTGGATGATGAACCAGAAGTGGATACCTCTTCTTCCTCATCTGCTAAGCTTCTTTTGGAGTAACTCCTAGTGTCTCTTTTACTGCTTCTCTTTGAGCCCATTTCTGCAAAAATTGTTAGCACAACAAATATTTGGATTTTAAAAAAAATGGATCTGCCCTGGTGACCACCAAAGTAATTTCAAAACAGTGGTATGTAGGACACACTGCTCTGATACCACTTGTTGGTCCCAAAAATAGTTATCCAGCGGAAACGTTTTATACTTAATTTTTAAGAAAAACCCGTTTATAATAAATAGTGCTAGAATGAAATATGCAGAAAACTTAAAGTGCAGAAAATAAAGAACACCGGAATTTATAGTGGTTCGGACAACAGGTCCTACGTCCACTCTCCCTTTCTTCAAAGGGGACTTACTCTCTCTCCAACCAACTTACTTACTTACTGGAATTTGGAAGTACCAGTTCCTTCTTACAACTGCTTACAACAACCTTATCTAACAAGATGAACAGGTTGAGTAATAATCCAACTAAACTCCTAATAGAGTGTATATAAACTAGAAAGGACAAAGGTGAGTGATTGGAAGAGTTCGTGTGTTCTTGTTGTGCTCTCGCGCGTCTCTTATCTAATGAACTAATTTGTGGAATAAACTAGCCGTTGGAAGCTAGAAATTCGAACAACCATAATTGGAGGAATATAATCAATCAAAGATTGATTATATTGATTGATTAGTTGACTTCAATCAAGCAATCAAATCCTCCATCAGTTGACTTCCAGATTGCCTTCTTCTCCATCAAGGATCTCCAAAGTCTTCTTGTCTACAGATTACTACGAAGCTACAGGGAGGGTGAACTAATCCGTCTCCCTCATCTGGTCTGGTCTGGTCACCTTCTCTGGTAGACCTTCTCTGGTCTGGTCACCTCATCTGGTACCTTCTCTGGTACCTTCTCTGGTCACCTTCTCTGGTTACCTCCTCTGGTACCTTCTCTGGTCACCTCCTCTGGTACCTTCTCTGGTCACCTTCTCTGGTCACCTCCTCTGGTACCTTCTCTGGTCACCTCCTCTGGTACCTCATCTGGTACCTTCTCTGGTACCTTCTCTGGTCACCTCATCTGGTCTGCACAGATTTCTTCCCCCTTAACCAAAGACCTATTCTAGACCTAGACTAATCTGTAGCTGACTAACATGTTCAGCTAGTCCTATTATAAGTTCTTGTTTTAACATCTTCAAAACATCTAATCTATATCCCAACAATGGACCTCAGCTGGTCATTTACCTTTATCTAAAGTCTGTGGTTGAAAGGTCACAGACTTAACAACAACTCTCTTTGTGCCACTTGAAGAAGCAACACTCAGAGGACCTTCTGAAGGTTTTGGAATAAAGCCTATTCCACACTTGTTATTAGGATTGATCTGAAAATTTTAAATCTCCTCTATTGCAAGAGAGGGTTTGTTAAGAGCATCAATCTTTTTTAACAAGGTCTCTTCAGATTTATGTAAGACATCAATTTTCAGGAGAGAATCCTTTATTTGGCTTACCAGTTTTAAATTTTCTTCAGTTAATTTTATCTTAGATTCAGTAAGTTCTTTTATCAGTTAATCTTTGCCATTTCCATGACTCTTGAGGGTTTCCACCTCTTTTGTCAACTTAATGGTAGACTGAGCTGAGTTAAGATCTGCCTGATTCCCAGATTCAATTAACTTAGAGTTTTCTCTCAGGAGATTTTTGTTTTCATCTTGGAGACAAAAACTTGCTTCTTGCAACCTTGAGAAATCAATCATCAATTGTTCCAAAGCGGACTGAAGATTGAGTTCCTCAGTTGACTCTGAGCTTAGCTCAGGTGAGTGCTCTAGAGAAATGGATGTTTTTTTATTGTACCTCTGGTTCTTCTCTTGCCATGAGACACATGTCATCTTCACTGCTGTCTGAGAACAGTCCATCAGATGACTCCAGATCTTCATCAACATCCTCAGCCACCATGGCTTTCCTTTCTCCATATCTCATGTCTCTCTTGGCTTGCCTTTCCTTCCCTTCCTTTGTGCTCAGTTGAGGACAATCATATTGAAAATGCCCAATCTTCTTGCACTGGAAGCATCTATTGGCATCATCATTCTTTTCCTCAGTAGACTCCTTGGTCTTTGATGATGGTCCTTCATCTCTGTTATAGTTCTTGTAATCTTTTCTCTTCTCCAGGTCAGTTGAGCTTTTCTCTCCTTCTCTGGTGTCTTTCTGTGGAAAACTTCTCCCTTCTCTGTTATCCCTGTAAAATCTTTTATACTTGCCAAAACGGCTGTTAAGTTTCTCAAACCTTCTAGCCATCAGGCTGAGTTCCTCTTGCATTTCAGCCTTGCTTTGAGATTTGCTTGCCTTTGTACTCTTCTGAGGCTTTGGGGATTTTGGCTCAGTCTCCTTAGCTTTTAAGGCAACTCCCTTCTCAGCTGAGGTCTCATCAGGAGCCCTTTTCCTGTTAAGATCAAACTCATAAGCCTTAAGTTCAGAGAATACCTGTTGCATAGACATGCTGGATAGATCCTTGGTATTCTGCATCATTACATAGTACACATCCCATCTTGAGGTTAGACCTCTCAGGATTTTTAAGGCAGCTTCTCTTCTGGTATAGACTTTTCCCAGAGAGTTTATTTCATTCATGATGTCAGTGAATCTCCCATCAAGCTGGTCAATGGTCTCAGTGGGCTCCATGGTGAACTGCTCATATTTTTGAACTGCTACTGAAAGCTTGTTCTAATTTATCTTGTCAGTTCCTTCACACATGAGAGCAAGAGTGTCCCAAAGTTCCTTTGCAGTCTTGCAGTGGATCACTCTTCCCATTACAGAATCTGGAATGGTGGTGTAGAGAATATTCATGGCTATGAAGTTGAGGTTGTTTCTCCTCCTCTCATCTGCAGTGAAGTTATCTTCATCCTTGGGCCATTCTTCTCTTGGATCTGCAATAGTCTCACAACAGTTTGAACCAAACCCTACTCAAAACCCTACTCAGTTGTTATGTTGAGAGTTAGAGTTAAGTGGTGATAGTAAGCTGATTATTTGTATCAGTCTGAAAACTGGTTTGTTTTGGGAACTAGGACCTGGAATTATCCTAGTGATCAATTATCCTAAGAGAGGATTAATTGATCAGTGTACCTTGGCACTATAACACAAGGAATTCCAAGTGAAAGGAATTCTCCTGTTTAACCAGGACAGTGGACGTAGGAGATTCATCTATGAACCACTTTATATCTTGTGTACTTACATTCTGCTATTTCCTACGTGTGTGTTATCCACTCAAAGTTTATCAAGTAAAACGAGTTTTGTAAAGGGCTCACTAATCTGCAGTTGAAAGCTAATTAGATAGTAGTTCAACTGAAAGTCTTGAGCTTTCAGTGGAGGTATTATCTCAGTAAGCTTTCACAAATAATTCTCAGCAGACTAGAAGTCCACTGACGAGTTACTCTCTGAAGTCACCTGATAAGTTTTCAAGAAGTTTTAATTTGTAACCACAGGTGTATTCGCCCCCCCCCATACACATGTTTACTCGTTTCGGGACCAACACTAGAGTATCTTAAACATATACAAATCAAGTTGCAATTGAATAATAAGTAAAGTTCCTAAATTAGTAGATGTACTTAATTTAGTCCTTTTTCACTTGCCATTTAATTTGTAGGTACTACAGTCTATGAGAAATATTATAAAAAATTCAGGATCTTTAAATGAGCTCAATCAGAAATTATATCATTCCTTATAACATTTTTTTAATCAGATTCCAAAAGTTAGGAAAGTCTTTTATTTTAATCCCTATGAGATTGCCAAATAATTTTTAGTTTGGGGCAATTATGGGCAATATATATCTTCAATTAATAGGTTGTCGTGCCATATAATAATTATGTGATCATAAATAAAATATCCTAAATATTTGGAAACAAACTAAGGAAAAGATGTGAACAAAAAAAAAATAGGGTAGATTATAGGGAAAATAAATTCGGATGCCAAATTCACGCAAAAAAAAAAAAAAAATCTGGCCCTTTTTTAATAATTTTGGCCCTTTATGATAAGAAAGGTTGACCAATTACTATTATATACCCAACAGAACTATTAACATATTTTAAAACCATATATAGCAATTAAAAATTTATCTACTAATTGGTAAAATAATAAAGATAATGTTGACAAATACTAATATAGTCATAAATGCAATTATTGTAACAACTACTTAATATAGGTATTGATCGATTGTTGCTAAATTATAATTATTAACTGAACTGCTAAAATAATGGAAACATCATATATACAGTAAGTTCACTTGATTAATTATGGGCAAATTCACATATTCACGCAATCTTTGATAGAAAATATTGACAGATTGACTAATACACACCCTTTTTAAATGAAAATATACAATACCCTAAATGCATTAATCACGGTAACCTCTAGACCAATTACAATTAATTAATCACATAGTCAATTAAATTATTTTAGGAGCATAGATATCAATAACAAAATTATCTATTACTTGGTAAAACAATAATGGTAATATTGACCAAAAATAATATCCTAAAAAACCAATACAAATTAAAACATCCCCTTCTATATAGCATAACATACGCATTATTAAAAAAATAATATAGAAACTAAGGGACAAGTTTACTGTATAATAAGTGAACAATAAATCGCAGAAAAAAAAAGGGAAAAAGCATGATGCAAGTGAATCCAATTTTTAATTTTTCAAATTTTAGAACATTTTCCTATTCCAGTCCTTTTTTCCTTGCCAACAAATTATATCACTGCCGAGAACATGAATCCTAATTCAATGAATTGATCAATTTTGCTGAAACGCGATAACAACAAAACTAAACACGGATTAATACTGCTAGGATATAAAAAATATAGTGGAGAGATTGTAGGGATCAGTTAACCCACGCAGAGGAAATTAAACATTGAATTGGTAAAATGATATAAAATATAAGTTAATGAAATAACAAATGATTAACGTGATTAAATTGTGTTAGAATATGATCTAAAAGAATGGAGAGATCATAGGGAAAAATTAATAGATGCAAGTTAGCAAATTAAAGCGGATGATAACAAAAAATGATAAACTAAAATTAATAATCTTTAATAATAGATCCATAAATTATAAGTTTATCCACAAAGGATTATTACATGAAAATGATAGATTCATTCGGAAAATACTAATAACTACAAAAATCAATTATCCTAACATTATATTTCTCCTTCAAATACTTGATTCCACGATACGTAGCATCGTTCAAGGCCTCATCACTGGAACCACAAAAATCACTATGAACGGCATGAACACCATCTTCCATATGTAAATAAGCAATTGTCTTGAAAAGAGGTACGAACTCATCCACGCCGTGCTCGGTGTCATAACGAACTGATTCAAAACTGAGAAATATCAGCAGGTTTTGCAAAACAAAACCAACATTTACATAAAAAGTTAGCAGACAAAAAATACAAACCATTTCAAATAGAGGCAAAATTCAGAAAAATAGGCAATGAGAAAGAGGAAAAAATGAGACGATGGAATGAACCCGAATCCACAATATGAGATAATGAAAAAAAAGGTAGAGAACAAAATAACATTATATAAAGCAAGAAAATGGACTACCAACGGACGAGATGAAATCACACGATCTAACGGATGAGAAATACAAATAAAGCATGAGTGAAGGAGAAAAAAGAGATTTTTTTAAAAGAATATGGCTTTGCCACATAGATAAAAACACACTTGTCTTTATAGTATAGTAGGATATAATATTTATTAGAGATATATTTATATGTATATATTAAATAGATTGCGGGGTGGGGCGGGGCTGGGCAATATACATACCCATACCCGATTTGCCCCACGTGCGGGGCGGGGCAGACCTGCCCCATTTTTAGGATGGGGCGGGGCAGACCTGGCCCAACCAGGGCGGGATGGCCTCGGGGCGGGCCGTTTTGTCATTCCGATAGTTCTCTAATTTTATGGGATGTGGATTTGAAATATGATTCAAACTATTTTCTTGATTATTTAAATTAATTAATTAAATTTAAAAGATGATGCTAAAGAAATGAATTAAGAGTTGTGAGAAGTGCAATTCATTTACCTTTTAAAATAAAATAAAAAACTATATCTCATGAGTTACTGTTGAATAAGTAAAGCGTCATTATCCGATTTTTTATAACTCAAATTGTACAACAAAAATGTGCAAAATGAGATATTTTAATAACACCATAATCCAAGCCATTTCAGAGCAATTATCCCATGATTAACCAACTTACAAATAAATTAATGTTGAATGGTATAATTTACGATACAACATTTAAGTTTGACTTGGTATGTAATACCCCGTCCCGTTTTATACCTTTTATTTTGCGAGAAACCTTATTTTATATTATTATCCTTGTTTCTTTTAATTTTATTAATTTTGTGTGCAACTGTGTAATTTAAATATATACTCTATTTTCCAAATTCCCAAGTTCGAAGAAAGAAATCGAATATTTCAAACGGATAAGGGACTATGAGAAATTAAATATTAAAGTTTAAAAACTTGGGATTTCGATCCGTTTAATTTATTGAGAATAATTAAAATACAATAAAATACTAATTGAGTTTTAAAACTGTATTAAATTATGAATCGGGGTTAAACTCGTGAACCAAACAATCTCTGAACCGTATCAACTGAGAACGAAAATATCAGGAATTAAAAAGAATAATTCACAACCACATATTATTTCCTCTTAAAATAAATTGATTAATTAAAATATATTTTCTTTATAAAATAACCGTGTCCTTATCCTCTTTTCCCACACATATATCAGTTTCCAAATCTTATCACACGGTTTCTCTCTCTCCAAGAAAACAACGCGTTTTCTCTCTTCTCCCAGCCAAAGCCGCGCTTCTTCCTCCTCCGCCGATCTTCCACGGCGCCGCCTCCCGCACGGAGCCAACAGCCGCGACGCCCTCCCTTTGCCGCGCGCCGCCTGGCCTCACTCCCCCTCAGCCGCGCCTCGCCTCCTCTTCTCCAGTCAACGCCGAGCGCAGCCGCCGCCTCCAGCCGAAGCGCCTCCGCCGCTTCAGCCGCCGTGCTCCAGACCGAGCGCCACCGCTCTTCCGAGCATCGCCGCCGTGCCAGTCCCAAACCGCGACGCCGTCTCACCCCAGCCGCCGCGCGACGCTGCCCTTTGCTCGACCACCGCCGCCATCCGATCGAAGCCGCCTCGCGCCTCTTCTTTTCCGGCAAGTCGTCATCGTCGCGCCGTGTTCCAGCAGCATCCCGCCGACGTCGCCCTCCGCCGCCGCCTTCCAATCCCGCCAATCGCGACGCCGCCATCGCCGCCGTGACCAGACAAAGACGCCGCCGCCGTTCGTCACCCCTTCCACCGCCTCTTAATTTTCAGTGAGTCCCGATTCTATTCCGATTTTCTCCGATTATAATTCTGCTCAATTGAATTCACTAATTGATTCAACAAAATTCCCCTTGTTTTATCTCTCATAAGCAAAGACTCATGTTTAGTTTTCTTTTCATGTTTAAATCGAGACGTTTCCGTTTCCCTCATCTTTCCGATGAAGCCGATGCTGCAGTTTATCACCATGAATTGAACCGGAACTTGTAAGGTTTCTAGCCTTCTTCTCCCTATTCTTTTCTAGTTTCCGGAATATGGGATGAGGCTGTTGTTTTGATACGGTGTTTAAACTTTGTAGAAAAATGTTAGAAGAACAGAGTACTGATTATTTTAGTTCATACTAGTGTGATGGGTTTGTATTATTGATGTTTTCTCATTAGTGTTATTAGAATAGCTGGTTGGTATTTTTGTTTTAGCTTGATAGTATTACTGTTAGTTGAACTTATTAGTGACAAAAGGGAATTCATCTTCTCCCTGCATATTGTTCGAATTGTGGGCAAAGGGAAACTTTACTTTTTTCTTTAAAATCCAGTTCCAATTTATTGGAGAAAGAACTAGTACTGTTTGATTTTAAAAGTAGTACTTTTGGTTATCAAAATTTTCATTTTAGTTGATTTTGGGAAAAGGACCGAAAAAGACAAAAACCGTTTATATTCAAAAAAAATTTAAATTAAGAAATGATAATTTTAGAAAGTAAAATATTAAATTTGACTTTTATTATATTATTAATTAAATAAATTTCTTATTCTTGACTATTAGTTCTCTACTGGACTGGTTTTGGCTCGAATGGTTAATGATTCGGATTGATCGATTTGAATTCATGGTTAACTAATTTATTTGAGTTAAGAATTAATTTGGATGGAGATCAAATTAATTGATATGTTGCAGTTTTCAAAATAATATTGTTGGGTTTTAAAAGTGATATTTTTAAAGTATTAGTTGAAATGAGAAAAGAGAACAAAAAGAATATATGTTTATATCCAATTTTAGTAACAAATGAAAAAGGTATTTTTGGAAAATAGTATTATTCTTTTGTTTTGAAAGAGACTCAAATCAATTTGATTAGTAATACTAATAATAAAGAAAAGTATATATTATATTATTTTCAGTATTTATTATATAAAATTCTTTAAACAAAATAAGTATTAATAAATGGGTTTTTATTTATAAAATATGATTTATATTCAAAGTTCTTTTAAAATAAAATATAAAATTTAGAAAGAAAATATTAAATTGAGGTTTTAATTATATTAATATTATTTAACTTTCTTATTCTGTTAATTATTTTCAAGAAAAATATTAATTTGGGACCTATATTATATTAGTATTATTTTTTTTTAAATACATTACTTAGACTTTTAATTCTTTTAAGAAAAGAATTATATGGATATGCTTTTAAAATTATAAAAGATTTTTATAAAAGAACAAAGGAAATCAAAAGATCGTTTTTATGAAAGTCGAAATAGTATTACAACAAGAAAATTAGTAAATACACTCCAATGCACTACCCTTTTGAAAGTGGTGTATTTACCAAGTTAGTGTATGTTCTTAAGTAGGCCCTTTTCAATGAGTTTATAAGATAACAACTTCCTCGTTTCGTAACACGTACTTCTAGGCCTTTTCAATAATTCAAGGGCCAACTTTTAATCAAATGATTTCGTACTAGGACTATGTGCTAATCGGAATACGCACGAGGGATCCGACCATCTGTTTGAACATCGTTCACGTGACCCGGAGCAAACAGGTGGGTGATGATCTGTTGATTGATCTGCTTATAATACGTTGTGCTGGTATACTCTGAACTCGACTAAATAAATCTAAAACAACTAATCAAACATAAATGTACACCTATTATATAAATATTTGAATTACGTGATATATTTATATATGATACAAATATCTATTGTTTCTATTCAAATTAATCACGACTGCATGATTAAGGGCATTATCTGAGCATGAACCAATTTAAGTGTGAATTGTGTGAATTCTCCTCACAATTTGAAAGGACAATTTTTATGAGAAAGAGGAAGGCGAGTAATCATTGAGCAGTTATGTTTGTGGATTGACACGTATGGCCATGAGTGACAATAGGTCAGATTCATGGCCACTGATATTATTTGTGGTGACCATTAGTGATAATAATTATTCAGATTCATGGTCACATGATTTGTTGGTGAGAACTGGTTTGGGGGAGATTTACTATATGTGAAAAAATGATTTTGGCAGATTGAGCCGATACTTGAAAACGATTTTGGGCTTTGTCCCTTACTGTGAATAAACTTGTGATATATCAATTATATGATGTGAAATCCTGTTATGCCCAATTAATTGTTACGTGATCTTGTTACTTTTGTGTTGTATGTTATTCATACTCATATGACAACTGCTTAAATACATTAAATACTTTATTAATGAGTATAATTTAATATACTTCGGATTTACCAATCCCATGACGTTGCAAATCACCCATACGTGAGAATTCAAATCTCACGCCCCCTTTTTACAACCCTTGCAGATTATGAGTTCGTGGAGCAAGGACAGTAATAGAGACGACACGGGTTTCCCCACTTAAATAAAATGATACTATTGATAATAAACTTTATATATGTGTGTGAGATATATTATAAATATTATTCTACTCATTTCTTCAGCTGCATAAAACTCATCTCTGATTTTATTATCCATTTTTTATATCAAAAATTTTATAGTTCGTATTTTAGTCATAAGTGGCACCTCGAATCTGAGATATTTATGTGTTTTGGATTCGGGGCGTTACAGGTGGTATCAGAGCTTAGGTTCAAACTTTCGGACCTAACTCAAAATCATTGTTTTTATCAAACCAAAATTCTTTTCTTAAATTAATTTTTTTTATCATGTAAGTGTATAGACCACTAATTAAATTACTTGAGGGGAAATGTGTCTCCTATTACCGTCTGAAGCTCTTCGAAGGTATGTTCTTGTTTTATTATCAAAAGTGCCTATAAGTTTATAAACTTGTAACAAGTTGACTTTCATAACAAAACTCAAATCAAAAGATCGAGAACTCAAAACAACACCTACGTGGTGTGGAAAGAACTACAAAATGTCGTTTATATTCAATTAAAATACAATTATTTGGTGAATTGCATAAATGAATATATTTGTTTAAAGTTTATAAATTTCATAAATGTTGTTATATGACTATTTGAACTATGTGTTTTAATTGTTTAAATTATATGCTTTGATTGTTTAAATTATGTGTCTTAATTGTTTAAATTATGTTACTGCATAACTAAAATTTTGACTAGAAATTTCCTTTCTATGTCAGAATCCACCTAAGATAGTAGCGGCTCGGTACATAGAAGCCTTGTTTTCATTTTCGAATATGACGTAAGTAGACTGACCTACATAGAAGTCGAGACTTTTATAGCAATGTGCGTTACTTGCTCTATATTACATGGCATATTTTATCTGATTATTGTTAAATGACACGTCACTGGTTTCTATTATACAATGCGTATGTGATCACTGTACCATTCACGACCGCAGTGCGTTGCGGTGAAACACATACTCACGTGTATCTCAGTACTAGCGTTGTGTTGATTACGTAATTCGATTCTGCTTTTATAATTTTTCATACCTATATGACGTAGCAATATTATTCTTTTCGCTTCAGAACCACCAATAGAATGACGAGAAGACGAACACCATGTACTAGTTATTATAGGTCCATAGAACCTCAACAAAAAAAAAAAAAAATTATTATGGGACCTAATTCCAGAAGTTGAAATAGTTAGAAATTTTTACCATACTCTACATACCCTAATACGATTTCAAGTTTCGTCACTCATTGTGTTAGTTCAATAATTTTGACACGTAGAGGAAGAAACCACTTGAAGATGAACATACGAGTTTTAGTCGAGCAATACCTAGAAGCTGAATTTCGGGGACGAAATTCCTGTTAAGGGGGTGAGGGTGTAATACCCCGTCCCGTTTTATACCTTTTATTTTGCGAGAAACCTTATTTTATATTATTATCCTTGTTTCTTTTAATTTTATTAATTTTGTGTGCAACTGTGTAATTTAAATATTTACTCTATTTTCCAAATTCCCAAGTTCGAAGAAAGAAATCGAATATTTCAAACGGATAAGGGACTACGAGAAATTAAATATTAATGTTTAAAAACTTGGGATTTCGATCCGTTTAATTTATTGAGAATAATTAAAATACAATAAAATACTAATTGAGTTTTAAAACTGTATTAAATTCCGAATCGGGGTTAAACTCGTGAACTAAACAATCCCTGAACCGTATCAACTGAGAACGAAAATATCAGGAATTAAAAAGAATAATTCACAACCACATATTATTTCCTCTTAAAATAAATTGATTAATTAAAATATATTTTCTTTATAAAATAACCGTGTCCTTATCCTCTTTTCCCACACATATATCAGTTTCCAAATCTTATCACACGGTTTCTCTCTCTCCAAGAAAACAACGCGTTTTCTCTCTTCTCCCAGCCAAAGCCGCGCCTCTTCCTCCTCCGCCGATCTTCCACGGCGCCGCCTCCCGCACGGAGCCAACAGCCGCGACGCCCTCCCTTCGCCACGCGCCGCCTGGCCTCGCTCCCCCTCGGCCGCGCCTCGCCTCCTCTTCTCCAGTCAACGCCAAGCGCAACCGCCGCCTCCAGCCGAAGCGCCTCCGTGACTTGACGCGAACTACACTAGCTTTCTACTAGTAGTTACCCCGCAAGAGAACGGGTTCACAGTAGTATGGGCAAGTATAGGGACCAAGTATTATCGAACCCAAGGGAAAGTGTGTATGCGAACAGATCCCTGAAGATCTACGCGTCGTAGTTAATATGAGTGTAATGTTTTTGGGGTTTTGAAAGATTAATTAAAAGACTGAATTAAACTAAGTAAACTAAAATACTAAAGAAATCAAATTA
This sequence comes from Ballota nigra, assembly GCA_947034835.1. NCBI lineage: Eukaryota > Viridiplantae > Streptophyta > Magnoliopsida > Lamiales > Lamiaceae > Ballota > Ballota nigra. The sequence goes on along the minus strand of OX344728.1, from coordinate 28,856,204 downwards.
ACTAAGGGTTGTGTTCTAATGAGAGATGGTGATACTTAGGATTGGAATCCCTACGTATACTAACGGAGCAGGTACATAATCAAAATAACTGTGACACACAAGAAATAACTTAAGTCTAAGAATGCAAGGTGAAAGCTCAAAATTCTAAACCCTAATACTTTACCCTAACACCCGACTTCACTAATCTACTAACAAGTTAATAGATTGTGCTTAATTAATGAGACCCTAATTTAACTAAGGTGATGCAGTCGTCCTCCTTCGCTAAACTGGTAGATGAATTAACCCTTCTTAAACCCTCTCGTTAAGTCTACTCGTTGTTAAAGAGTGATACGGTCGTCCTCTCTCTAACACTTTTCGAACGAAATTCAAAAGTAAAGTCTAGATTAATTTTAAAAATTCATTAACCAAGAGAATTAAAACCTAACGTCACAAGTTACTCTAATTACGTACCCACAACCTACTTCTACGAGTTCATCCTACCCCAAGCATGCAAGGGTTCTAGCCTAACATGGTGGTTTGAATAATAAAAGCAATCACAAGAACAATAAACATATACATAATTAAATTAACGAAAGAAATAAAAAACATAAACGAAAGAACAAATTAAAGTCTCTAAAGAAATCTATATAAATCTGAAAAACTAGGTTTAATCGTCTCCAAGAGTAAAGAAAGAAAGAATTAATCTAATACGTGCAAAAGAAATACTAAAACGAAGAATTCGTAAATTAAAACCTCGATTACAACGTATAAAACTCTTCCAATCTCCCTCCCAAGCTTTCTCCTCGCTCAAAATATGTAAAAATATGTGTTGGTATGTTGTGATATGTGAAAATATGCTTGGAAGGGGTATATATAGGCTTTGGGATGAATTTGGGCGATTTTGGCCCAAAAACACGCAAAAACGCTCGAGCAACACAGCTTGAGCGCCCCATTCGAGCTTGGTGGTCGAGCGGGTCAAGAGGTCGAGCGAGGCGCTCGACCGCTGGCTGTATACATGTTCATAAAACCTTCATAACTTCTCAACCGTGAGTCCGTTTTGGCCGATTCAAAGTCCTACGAACTCCTCTTTTCGCCCTCTATCCATCTATGAAAACCAAAGAGATAAATTAATAAGTTTATAAAAATGATACTCATTTGACTCCAAACACTCGTCGAAAATACTCAAAATATGGGCAAATCCGGTACCAAAACATAACAATTTCACGCCTAATCAACCCCCCCAAACTTACCATATTGCTTGTCCTCAAGCAATGAAATAATAAGTCAAGTGAAATTGTTAGGAATGAGTCAAAGAATCAACTCATGCAAGCAAATGAACTCGAGCTTCAAAAATCAATCACCCGTATACTCACTCACTTTCCTTTATCGTACTCATGCAACAATAACAAGAAACACCAAGATCAAGCATGGATGTGCACTCAACGATGTGTTTCGCTCTCTCACAAGTGTATATCAATGCTCAAGGGACTCACTCAAACAATCAATCACACATATCGGCAGCCATAGGCTTGTAAGCACTCTCAACTCCGACCATACTCTAAATATCAATGCCGAATCACAAAGGACTTTCTCAAGGTTGTAATGTAGGATCTTTGGACAGGTGGGATAACAATATGGTAAGTGACTCAAGTTAATGGAGAATAGAAACTCAAACTTTAGTACTTCGAGATTAGGAACAGAATACTTCAAGCATTTTCAATTATTACACTTCAATTCCACTACTCTCAACACTTCAATTTCTTTTTCTAATTCTTTTTCACTTTTTCAAACACATGAGCTCATTTTTTTTCTTTTGCTCATTCTCAATTTTTTTTTCTTTCCCACAACTCATACTTTTCATCACACCTCCTTCTCATAATCACTCAATCAATAACATTTTCCTTTTTCAACTCAAATCAATCCCTTCTCATTCACACTTTTCCTATTCTCCGCTCAATTTGGGAAAAAAAAGGTTTAAGAACTTGGATAAGTGTTAAAATGTGCTAGCAAATGAAATAGGCTTAAAGCTCAACGGGGCTAACAAGGGATACATATCAATGGTAAGGAAAGTTTTGGCTAAGTGACTTAATCAAAACAAAGATTGCCTAAAATCACATTCGGCATATCAAACTAGACACAATCAAGAAGCAAGAGCACACACAAGTTCTAGCATCCTTTAAGGTGACGACTCACTCACAAACGAAGAGATTAATTCATGCATCAATATATCATAAGGCTCAAATCTCACAGCTTTCACATCCATGCTAGTCCTAGTGAACTCTCACTATCATCACACAAGTACTCAAAAGAAAAATTCACAAGCATACAAGTTCTTTCTCAAATCAGCTCAAACTCAAACACTCACACAAAAGAATTTCTAACTCACCCTTACAACTCACTCTACTCATCAAATCATACTCAAAGATAGCAATCAACAAGCATAAGATGATTGATAGGCATGAAATATGCAATAGCGAGTCAAATCAAAATCACCCCAAGGAGTATCTCAACAAACCAATAATCAATCAAACTCAACTCAAAGATAAGGGCGTGCATGTATGTGCAATGTAATCATAAAACAAATAAAAAATTCCACCCCCCAAACTTCGACCTTGCTAGAGGTCTAAGTTTGGGGTTGTGGGTTACCTCAACCAAATAATTCAATTTCTCTCAATAGCTTTGCACACTCCCTTGTCTCAAGTTGGTTCCTTCAATCTCCACTCCTTTGGCACTCCTTCGAGACAAGCCTACAAGCAACTTACTCAAATACGAGGTTAAACATACGACTCAACAACATCCTAATAACATAAAAGGAAAAAAAAACTAAAAACACTCAAAAGCAAATAAAAATGGGTTGCCTCCCATTCAGCGCTATTTTTAAGGTCCTCATGCCGGACCAAGCTCAAAGGAGCTTATGGGACATCATACTCGAATTTACCTCCCTTACTCTCATAAGAGTGGTGGTTGCATTCTTTTCCTTGATGCCCCTCCATCATGAGCTCTTTTGCTTTCTTCTCATCCCCAAGTGTTATGGGTCTCAACTCCTTCTCACCTTTATCTGGAGGAGTCTTACCAAACAGTTTCTTGAATTTGGACTTTTTCTTCTTAACTCCTCCTTTTCCTTCCAACTGGGTTACATCCACACTTTTCACCTCTTAATCCTTCAACTTCTTAACTTTATCCCTATCAAAATAAGTCAGATCATAATGCTCTTGGGTTAAATTATCAAGTGAAGGATTATAAAATTTATGAATATGAGATGGATTAGGGATAGGAGGTGTGTCTTCAACACGAGGATCAATGGCATCCATGCAATACAAACTCTCATCCTCCTTCGGGTGCTTCATGGCTTCATATAGGGAAATTTTCACTTCTTGATCATCAACCTTCAATGTAATCTTCCCATTTGCCACGTCTAGCACCATCCCCGCCGTAGCTAAGAACGGTCTTCCCAAGATCAGGGGCACGTGCTCATCTTCCTCCATCTCTAGCACTACAAAATCGGCTGGAAAAATGTGATATCCAACTCTCACAAGGACGTCTTCAACAACACCTTGAGGTCTCGTGATAGACCGGTCGGCAAGTTGAAGCGTCATCATTGTGGGTTGAAGTTCACCACCTTCCAACTTCTTGAAAAGTGACAACGGCATCAAATTAATGCTCGCTCCGAGGTCGCACAACGCTCCCTTCTTGATCCCGTTCCCAATGTCACAAAGAATGGTAAAGCTCCCGGGATCCTTCAGCTTCGGTGGAAGCGCCTTGTGCACTAGTGCACTCACTTCGTGGTTCAACTGCACCAACTTCGGCTCATCAACTCTTCGTCTCTTCGCTATCAAGTCCTTCAGGAACTTGGCATAATTTGGCATCTGTTCCAAAGCATCATAAAAAGGAATATTAATATGCAATTGTTTAAAAACATCAAGGAACTTAGCAAATTTTTCATCAAGCGTTTTCTTCATAAAGCGTTGTGGATACGGGACGGGTATCACAAATTTGGGTACCCCCCATTCATCTCGCTCGGTCACTTTCACTTTCTCCCTTGCTTCCTTTGCCTTCTTCCACTTTGGAACCCTCTCTATCTCCTCAAAGTCTTTCTTCTTCTGGGACTCATTGTTCTCTTTACTCTTATCATCAATTTTCATCTTAACTCCTTCCTTCTCAACCTCAACTCCATCACCTTGAGACTTTATCCCTTCTGTCTCAACTTCTTCTTTGAGCGTCTCAGAATCAGCAGGCATCTCGGGACCATCATATTTGGTCCCACTTCTAAGCTGGATAGCCTTACAATGCTCTTTGGGATTACCCTCAGGCATTGAAGGGTATTTGCCAGGCTCTCTATTCACCATCTTTGCAATCTGGCTCATCTGGAACTCTATAGAAGTGAATCGCATATTGTTCTCTTGTTGAGTTCTAGTCCACTCAACATTCATCTTCTGGAGCTCTTAATCTCGATGATCGTCTTTCTTATGCAGCTTCTTCACATCGTACTCCAAGGATGACAACCTCTTACTTCCTTCCTCCACTTTTTGAAGAATAGCTCTCAACATCTCCTTGGTTGATGCACCGCCTTCTCCACCAGGAGGTTTAGACCCCGGATCAACACCTGCAGGAACAGTAATACCAGCTTTTGGGTTAGCATAAGAAAAATTCTCATTTTTCCTCCATGTGTTTTGAGGAGGCTGCTGGCCTCCTTGAACTCCTTGTGTGTTCCTCCATTGATTTTGAGGTGGCTGTGGACCCGGTGGTACAAATGGTTGGCCATGGGAGGGCCTTCCATATTGGTTACCACCTTGGTAGCCATTTTGATTGTAATATTGACCTCCCATATAATTAGCTACCTCTTGCTGCACTGTTGGCTGGTCAACTCTCTCATTCTCTGCTACATCCCCTCCAACCAAGTTCTTCCCCAACTCAAGGTTGTTGATCTTCTCCATCATGGCCATCAACAGCCTTCTCATTCCTTCGCCTTCCTCAATCTGGCGAACTCTCTGAAAATCTGGGTCTCCATTCCACGCCCCGACATTCGTGATAATGTTGTCAACGATCTCTCTACACCTCTCTATGCCTTGATTCAAGAATGCTCTGCTAGCACAGACGTTTAGATGGTCTTGCCCCGCCTTGTTGGCACCACTGTAGAAGAATGCCATAATGTCTCCCTCATTGTACCCGTGCTGCGGGCACTCGATCAACATGTTTGAGTATCTCTCCCATACTTGACGTAGGTCCTCTCCTTGCTTTTGGAGGAAGAAAGAGATCTCAATCCTAGCTTTGATCGTCCTAGAAGGAGGGTAGAATCGCTCGAGGAACAGACGCTCGAGCTCGGCCCAAGTGGTAATACCTCCCCTTGGGAGCGTATTATCGTACCACTCCTTAGCTATTCCCGTCAATGAGAATGGGAACAGCCTAAGCCTCTTGGCATCTTCAGACGTGCCATTGTAATTGAATGTAGATGATATCATGAGAAAACTCCTCAAGTGAGTGTGAGGATTCTCCTTCCCGATCACCCCCTTGAACTGGTTCTCCGTTAGCAGCTTTAAAATTCCTGGGGAAATAGAGAAGTTATTTGCCTCAACAGGAGGCAATGCCACTCCATCATAGTACCGCTGTGGCTGTGCTGCAAACCTCCCTCGAATTGCCATATGTTGATCTACGTTCTGAGGAACGTGTTGAGGATTAGCAGCAGGTACTGGTACTTGTTGGGGCGGTGGTGGTTGGTAAACAGGTGGTTGGTTATAGGCAGGAGGTGGATGATATGGGTATGGTGGATAAGGGTATGGTGGGTATGGGTAATGTTGGTATACTGGGTTGTTGAAAGGGTTATTTGGGTTTTGTGGGTAAGCAGGGTTGTTCAGAGGATTATGGAAAAAATTCTGAGCTGGATTAATAACGTTTTGTGCACCCGGGTTTTGGCTCTGACTATCCCCTAACGGATCTTGGTTCTTACTGGTGTTGCCCTCAGTGCCGTCAACCCGGTTCAACCCCTGGTTGAACTTATTCTCGGCATCTTCCAACTCATTAGTGATGTCCATTGGTTCTTTCCCTAAGTCGGCCGCGTTCATCCTTCTCAAGAAGTCTCGGTTTCTCCTTGCTATCGTCTCAGGATCTGCAGGTAACCTCTCTTCGCTCGTATTGCCTTGTGAGCGTGTTTTCATAAACCTGACACACAAGCAGAAGGATCAAAACGCAACTGCCGAATAAATAAAAATAAAAATAAAACAGAAAAGAAAGCACTCACTACTAACTACTAAGCTATCAACAAGTCCTATTCAAAAAGCATACAACGCCATCCCCGGCAACGGCGCCATTGACTTGACGCGAACTACACTAGATTTTTACTAGTAGTTACCCCGCAAGAGAACGGGTTCACAGTAGTATGGGCAAGTATAGGGACCAAGTATTATCGAACCCAAGGGAAAGTGTGTATGCGGACAGATCCCTAAAGATCTACGCGTCGTAGTTAATATGAGTGTAATGTTTTTGGGGTTTTGAAGGATTAATTAAAAGACTGAATTAAACTAAGTAAACTAAAATACTAAAGAAATCAAATTAACTAAGGGTTGTGTTCTAATGAGAGATGGTGATACTTAGGATTGGAATCCCTACGTATACTAACGGAGCAGGTGTAACGCCCCGAACCCAGAATATATTGATTATATCGGATTCGAAGTGTTATTGTGATCAAAAGTCTGAATTATAAATTTTTTTTGAAAGAATAATACTGAATTGAGAGGCATAAATTTATGCAGCGGATAAGTGGGAAGGAATATTAGAATGTGAGTGTATTTGTATATATATATATATATATATATATATATATATATATATATATATATATATATATATATATAAAGATGGATAGAAGGTTATGTATCTTCAGAATAATACACACTGAGTTTGGATAATTTAAACACACAGAAAAAGTATTGCCTTGCAGGGCAGTATCGATACATTTATTGGGAAATAGAAATGATAGGCATCATTGTATTAGTAATAATATATTTAAACAAAAGGGAGACTTTGTGTCTTCTGTGTCACTGTCCTTGCTCCCCGTAATTGAAATCTGCAAGGGGTTAAGAAAAGGGGGCGTGAGAATTGAATTCTCACTTATGGGTGATTGCAACATCATGGGATTGGTAAATCCGAAATATATTAAATTATACTCATTAATAAAGTAATTAATTAATCAGTTGACGTGTATAAAAGATTATAAAGATTTAAACGGTGATTAAGCATATTTCACATGATATAATTGAAATAGCACAAGTTGGTTCACATTAGGGCAAAGCCCAAAGTCATATCACGCATTATCACAAACTGACAAACCATAAACGTATGACAATTCCACTTCCAACAAAGTTACTCTTTTCAACTCCAACAAATCAACAAAGTTATCCTTTTCAACTCCAACCAAAACTTACTTCATCCAATCACACAAGCTCACATCATCCAACCTTATAACATCCCTCAAAATAAGCAAGTATCAATGGCCTTCTTCCCAGTGCGTCAAACGACAGCTGACCGGGGACCAGATCTACTTGCTCAACAACCTTGATTCCGAGGGCGTCCCCGACAGCTGCCCCGGAGGTCGGATTTAAAACTCGATCCCGACTCCGTACATACTGACCTTCCACAAAACTGACTCAATAACTTTACAACGAAATAACACTTGACTGACCACTGAATTGATTCATGCTCACGTAAGGTGTTTACTCATGCAGTGGTGATCGATTCACAAAACAACATGCTAATATATATAACATATATAGTCATATCACATAATCCAAACAGTTATATAGATAGGTGTTACATTTATGTTGGATTAGATATTTTTGATTTGATTTAGTCGAGTTCAGAAAATACCGGCACGACGTTATTAATAGCAGATCAATCAACAGATCATCACCCACCTGATTGTTCTGAGTTCCGGAAATATTGGGTAGGTAGGCAGTCGAGTCCTTCGTGCGTATTCCGAAAAGTACAGAATCCTAATAAGGAGTATTTCGATTAAAAGACTGACTTTTGAATTTGAAAAGCTTAAGAGCGCGAAACTCAAGGATTGAGTAGGTCGTTGCCTTCAGAGAACTATTGAAAACTAAAGTTTTCAAAGGTTGATTTCAAATTGATAAGTACACCTCTTTTAAAGGGAAGGTGTATTAAGGAGGTGTATTTACTAAATTCAGTGCTGAAACGGGGTGTATTTACTGAATTTGGTGGTGTACACAGGGGGTGTATTTACCGAATCTGGTGGTGTACACAGGGGGTGTATTTACTGAATTTGGTGGTGTACACAGGAGGTGTATTTACTGAATTTGGTGGTGTACACAGGGGGTGTATTTACCGAATCTGGTGGTGTACACAAAAAGGCCTTTTTAAGGAAAAAAATGTCTTTATTAAGCTTGGAAAAATACTTAGAAAAAAAATAAGATTATTAATTTAATGAAATTAAAGAAAAGGTTATTCTTTCTTACGAATCCTAATTCTCGTTTTTAAACGAAAACTTGAATATAAAACTTTTCTTTTCTAAACTTATTAAAAGACTTTATTTTTGCGTTTTCTAAAATTCTAATAGGGTTTCGAGGTGAAGACGAGTTTCCCTTTGATTACGAAATTTATTCAAACGTGTTTTTATCCTTGAAAAACGTCAAAACAAGGATATTATAGGATTTTGCTAATATCATCATAATACTAAAAACAATGATACTAAACATTCATAAGAATAATACTAGTCTTCTAAGTCATTTCTACCATTCATCTAAAATAATAATATTCCAACATTCAACTACTAATACTAAATACTAAACTAAAAATCCAATCTCATGGTTTGTGAAAGAAAATAAAACAAGGAAACAATCTACCCAAAAACTCACTTCTAAAGAGTGATACAAATGAAACAAAACAATAATACTAAATAAGTCCATAACTAATACTAATTCATCTAACCACTAACAATAAGTTTTTTTTTTTCTTGTTCTAAGCTTCTAACAACTAACAAAATAACCCAAAAATCTCCCCAAGATAAAAACGAAGATAGAAACCTTACGAGCTTCAGTTTGAGACGTTAAACGGGCGGCCTAACGGCGTCGTTTCGAAACCCGGAAATTGTTCACGAAAATTGGGCAGCCTTACGGCGTCGTTCGGAAATTCGGAAAAACGATTTGGGCAGCCTAACGGCGTGGGTTTGAAATTCCAAAAATTTTGCAAAAGCAACCGGTTCAACGGCGTCAAAATCGATCGGAAAATAACGAAAAGGAAGCTACGGTTAGAAATTGAAATAGTTTGGAAAATGAAATCGAATTTAAACGGAAATAAATTCGAAGTAAGAAGGAAGAAATCCATCTTACTGGAGATGGAGGAGGAGACGGCGGCGGTGGGCGGCGGCTTCGGCGGAGGCGCGACGGAAGCAGCGACGGCAGCAGAGGAGGGAAAGCGCGACGGGAGCAGGCTGGCTTCGTCGTGGCGGCGTGCTCAGCGAGGCGGTGACAGCGGCGAGTGGGTCGCGGCTGAGCGGAGCTGCGGCGGCGATGGCGCTCGCGGCGGTGGGGGCTCAGGGGAGCAGCGACGTGGGCGGTCTGGGCCGCGTCCGGCCTGGGTCCACGGCGGCGTCGGACTTCGGCGCGAGAGGCGTGAGGCGGTTGGGCGGAGCTCCGTCGCCGGAGGAGGAGAGGACGGCGGCAGTAGGCGGAGGAAGGAGGTGGCCGAAAGGGAGTCGAGAGAGAGAAAAAAAAGAAAGGGAAATTTTGTGCGTGAGAAATGAAAGAAAAATGAAGGAAAATTTTGGCTTTTTCCTATTTATACTCCCTCTTTCCAAACTTATCCTCTTTCTAAAATCTTATCCAATATTTCGATATTTTCGTTCCCAAAAGATACGGTTCAGGGATCGTTTTGTTCACGAGTATAATTCCGATTCAGAAAATAATACAGTTTTTAAACTCAAGGAATATTTTATTGTACTTTGATTTTTCTCAATAAATTAAACGGATCGAAATTTCTTAATTTAATTTGAAAATTAATTTCTCGTAGTCCTTTATTCGTTTGAAAGAATTCGTTTTCTTTCTTCGAATTTAGGAGTTTTATAAAAAGGGTTTGTATATTTAAATACACAAATAGCACACAAAATAATTAAAATAAAAGAAACAAAGAAGAGAAAATAAAATAAAATAAAATAAAATAAAAAGTTTCTAATTAAGGAAAAGGTACAGAACGGGACGGGGTATTACAGCAGGTACATAATCAGAATAACTGTGACACACAAGAAATAACCTAAGTCTAAGAATGCAAGGTGAAAGCTCAAAATTCTAAACCCTAATACTTTACCCTAACACTCGACTTCACTAATCTACTAACAAGTTAATAGATTGTGCTTAATTAATGAGACCCTAATTTAACTAAGGTGATGCGGTCGTCCTCCTTCGCTAAACTGGTAGATGAATTAACCCTTCTTAAACCCTCTCGTTAAGTCTACTGGTTGTTAAAGAGTGATACGGTCGTCCTCTCTCTAACACTTTTCGAACGAAATTCAAAAGTAAAGTCTAGATTAATTTTAAAAATTCATTAACCAAGAGAATTAAAACCTAACGTCACAAGTTACCCTAATTACGTACCCACAACCTACTTCTACGAGTTCATCCTACCCCAAGCATGCAAGGGTTCTAGCCTAACATGGTGGTTTGAATAATAAAAGCAATCACAAGAACAATAAACATATACATAATTGAATTACGAAAGAAATAAAAAACATAAACGAAAGAACAAATTAAAGTCTCTAAAGAAATCTATATAAATCTGAAAAACTAGGTTTAATCATCTCCAAGAGTAAAGAAAGAAATAATTAATCTAATACGTGCAAAAGAAATACTAAAACGAAGAATTCGTAAATTAAAACCTCGATTACAACGTATAAAACTCTTCCAATCTCCCTCCCAAGCTTTCTCCTCGCTCAAAATATGTAAAAATATGTGTTGGTATGTTGTGATATGTGAAAATATGCTTGGAAGGGGTATATATAGGCTCTGGGACGAATTTGGGCGATTTTGGCCCAAAAACACGCAAAAACGCTCGAGCAACACAGCTCGAGCGCCCCATTCGAGCTTGGTGGTCGAGCGGGTCAAGAGGTCGAGCGAGGCGCTCGACCGCTGGCTGTACACATGTTCATAAAACCTTCATAACTTCTCAACCGTGAGTCCGTTTTGGCCGATTCAAAGTCCTACGAACTCCTCTTTTCGCCCTCTATCCATCTATGAAAACCAAAGAGACAAATTAATAAGTTTATAAAAATGATACTCATTTGACTCCAAACACTCGTCGAAAATACTCAAAATATGGGCAAATCCGGCACCAAAACATAACAATTTCACGCCTAATCACTCCGCTGCTTCAGCCGCCGTGCTCCAGACCGAGCGCCACCGCTCGTCCGAGCATCGCCGCCGTGCCAGTCCCAAACCGCGACGCCGTCTCACCCCAGCCGCCGCGCGACGCTGCCCTTTGCTCGACCGCCACCGCCATCCGATCGAAGCCGCCTCGCGCCTCTTCTTTTCCGGCAAGTCGTCACCGTCGCGCCGTGTTCCAGCAGCATCCCGCTGACGTCGCCCTTCGCCGCCGCCTTCCAATCCCGCCAATCACGGATCCGCCATCGCCGCCGTGACCAGACAAAGACGCCGCCGCCGATCGTCACCCCTTCCACCGCCTCTTGATTTTCAGTGAGTCCCGATTCTATTCCGATTTTCTCCGATTAAAATTCTGCTCAATTGAATTCCCTAATTGATTCAACAAAATTCCCCTTGTTTTATCTCTCATAAGCAAAGACTCATGTTTAGTTTTCTTTTCATGTTTAAATCGAGACGTTTCCGTCTCCCCCATCTTTCCGATGAAGCCGATGCTGCCGTTTATCACCATGAATTGAACCGGAACTTGTAAGGTTTCTAGCCTTCTTCTCCCTATTCTTTTCTAGTTTCCGGAATATGGGATGAGGCTGTTGTTTTGATACGGTGTTTAAACTTTGTAGAAAAATGTTAGAAGAACAGAGTATTGATTATTTTAGTTCATACTAGTGTGATGGGTTTGTAATATTGATGTTTCCTCATTAGTGTTATTGGAATAGCTGGTTGGTATTATTGTTTTAGCTTGATAGTATTACTATTAGTTGAACTTATTAGTGACAAAAGGGAATTCATCTTCTCCCTGCATATTGTTCGAATTGTGGGCAAAGGGAAACTTTACTTTTTTCTTTAAAATCCAGTTCCAATTTATTGGAGAAAGAACTAGTACTGTTTGATTTTAAAAGTAGTACTTTTGGTTATCAAAATTTTCATTTTAGTTGATTTTGGGAAAAGGACCGAAAAAGACAAAAACCGTTTATATTCAAAATTCTTTTAAATTAAGAAATGATAATTTTAGAAAGTAAAATATTAAATTTGACTTTTATTATATTATTAATTAAATAAATTTCTTATTCTTGACTATTAGTTCTCTACTGGACTGGTTTTGGCTCGAATGGTTAATGATTCGGATTGATCGATTTGAATTCATGGTTAACTAATTTATTTGAGTTAAGAATTAATTTGGATGGAGATCAAATTAATTGATATGTTGCAGTTTTCAAAATAATATTGTTGGGTTTTAAAAGTGATATTTTTAAAGTATTAGTTGAAATGAGAAAAGAGAACAAAAAGAATATATGTTTATATCCAATTTTAGTAACAAATGAAAAAGGTATTTTTGGAAAATAGTATTATTCTTTTGTTTTGAAAGAGACTCAAATCAATTTGATTAGTAATACTAATAATAAAGAAAAGTATATATTATATTATTTTCAGTATTTATTATATAAAATTCTTTAAACAAAATAAGTATTAATAAATGGGTTTTTATTTATAAAATATGATTTATATTCAAAGTTCTTTTAAAATAAAATATAAATTTTAGAAAGAAAATATTAAATTGAGATTTTAATTATATTAATATTATTTAACTTTCTTATTCTGTTAATTATTTTCAAGAAAAATATTAATTTGGGACCTATATTATATTAGTATTATTTTTTTAAAATACATTACTTAGACTTTTAATTCTTTTAAGAAAAGAATTATATGGATATGCTTTTAAAATTATAAAAGATTTTTATAAAAGAACAAAGGAAATCAAAAGATCGTTTTTATGAAAGTCGAAATAGTATTACAACAAGAAAATTAGTAAATACACCCCCAACGCACTACCCTTTTGAAAGTGGTGTATTTACCAAGTTAGTGTGTGTTCTTAAGTAGGCCCTTTTCAATGAGTTTATAAGATAACAACTTCCTCGTTTCGTAACACGTACTTCTAGGCCTTTTCAATAATTCAAGGGCCAACTTTTAATCAAATGATTTCGTACTAGGACTCTGTGCTAATCGGAATACGCACGAGGGATCCGACCATCTGTTTGAACATCGTTCACGGGACCCGGAGCAAACAGGTGGGTGATGATCTGTTGATTGATCTGCTTATAATACGTTGTGCTGGTATACTCTGAACTCGACTAAATAAATCTAAAACAACTAATCAAACATAAATGTACACCTATTATATAAATATTTGAATTACGTGATATATTTATATATGATACAAGTATCTATTGTTTCTATTCAAATTAACCACAACTGCATGATTAAGGGCATTATCTGAGCATGAACCAATTTAAGTGTGAATTATGTGAATTCTCCCCACAATTTGAAAGGACAGTTTTTATGAGAAAGAGGAAGGCGAGTAATCATTGAGCAGTTATGTTTGTGGATTGACACGTATGGCCATGAGTGACAATAGGTCAGATTCATGGTCACTGATATTATTTGTGGTGACCATGAGTGATAATAATTGTTCAGATTCATGGTCACATGATTTGTTGGTGAGAACTGGTTTGGGGGAGATTTACTATATATGAAAAAATGATTTTGGCAGATTGAGCCGATACTTGAAAACGATTTTGGGCTTTGTCCCTTACTGTGAATAAACTTGTGATATATCAATTATATGATGTGAAATCCTGCTATGCCCAATTAATTGTTACGTGATCTTGTTACTTTTGTGTTGTATATTATTCATACTCATATGACAACTGCTTAAATACATTAAATACTTTATTAATGAGTATAATTTAATATACTTCGGATTTACCAATCCCATGACGTTGCAAATCACCCATACGTGAGAATTCAAATCTCACGCCCCCTTTTTACAACCCTTGCAGATTATGAGTTCGTGGAGCAAGGACAGTAATAGAGACGACACGGGTTTCCCCACTTAAATAAAATGATACTATTGATAATAAACTTTATATATGTGTGTGAGATATATTATAAATATTATTCTACTCATTTCTTCCGCTGCATAAAACTCATCTCTGATTTTATTATCCATTTTTTATATCAAAAATTTTATAGTTCGTATTTTAGTCACAAGTGGCACCTCGAATCTGAGATATTTATGTGTTTTGGATTCGGGGCGTTACATGGTACCAATTTTTTATTCATAACTAAATTAAAGCAGTTAATTATAAATATTTAAGAAATAGACCAATTATATATTGAATATGAGAAAATTATGCATAATAGTAATCTTAAATTCACAATAATATCAATAACATTATGTGCTGATACAAATAATTTCATAAAAAATCAATCAAACATGTAAAAAAAAAATAGTGCAGACGATATGATTTTACTGTCATTAGATTCAATTACAATTTCCTGCACACTTAAATAGAAAAAACTAAAATTACTCTCAACAAAAACATGTATAAAGAGAACATATATATTTGAATATACAATAACGTAGAAAAATCATAATACACCCTATTAATTATGCATGTTTATCAACGAAGAAAAATAAATTTAACTTCTTTAAAAAATTACAAAATATACATTAACCATTTTTTTTCTTACTTTTAGATAACATGGAAGAAGACCTTATTTTACATCTCATACATACTAAATGCATGATTTAAGGAATTGATGGTAAATCAATTAAAAATATTGATCCGAGAATATAATGGTTACCATAATTTATATTTCATTAATCCACAACTAATCAAAACACAAAAGTTAATAATTTAGAAAAAAAAAAGTAATATACTCCCTCCGTTCCAATTTTTTTTTTACCCAAAAGCCCCAAAAATGAAGGTTTTTTTTGTTTACCCATTTTCTAAAATAACAAAAAGTAATACCACATTTTCAAAGTCAACCTTACAAAACTACTTTATACTAAAAATAGTAATAAACAATTCCTAAAAACTATTTTATACTCAAAAGTATTAATAAAGAATTTATTTTTGTAAAAATTGTGTCATTTTGAAATGGGTAATCAAAATTAGGACGGATGGAGTAATTGGATAGAATAGGAAACACTTAGATAATATATTTGACATAATTAGTACAATTACAAATGGGTTAAAAAATTATTAGGCCGCCATAAATTTTACTTTTAATAAGGTAAATACGTTTATGCATTAATTGCACCATTTATTAATTCTTATTCATGTTCTATAAATATTAAATCGGATTTACTTATCTTCTTCTTAAATAATATAGTTTGTCTAAAAATTTATGCCAAAACATAAATAAAATTGTATAAGAAAAGCATATAGCAAAACACATAACATTCAATTTTTTCAGAAGTAATCAAAGTGTCAATTGCGATAAATCTCAACAAATTCCGTTTCTTCACCTGAGAATGGGCGAGGTCACTCCAGTTAACAAAATCCGAGATAATTGCACCTATCCCGCATAGATCCGAACCCACCGCCGATTTTCTTCCGCATCTAGTATATACATAAAGAATCTGCAACTGCGAAATACAATCACAGTCAAATATATATAGAGTGAACCGTCGAAATATCTGATAAAAATCAATAATATACATAAGTATATACCAAAATTAAACAATGAAACTTACTGATTCATCAAATGGAGAAAAAAACTGGAAGATTGTTGAACACAACACCAACATTGGAGTAAGGCAAAAACTGAATTTAAATCCAATAGAGCCGTTTGAACCAATCAGATACAAGAAGACTTACTTGAGAAGATTCAAATCCAACGGGAAGATTTTCAAAGAAGCCTATAAATACAGAAGGACGTGCTCATTTCTATGCACGGGAAACTCACAAGATTAAAGCTATCTCTAAATTCATAACATTCATAATCTTTCACAAATAATTCTCAGCAGACTAGAAGTCCACTGACGAGTTACTCTCTAAACTCACCTGATAAGTTTTCAAGAAGTTTTAATTTGTAACCACAGGTGTATTCCCCCCCCCCTCCTATACACATGTTTACTCATTTTGGGACCAACAATTAGTATCAGAGCGGTGGTTCAAAAGACCATTGTTCTAAGTATACCTTGTGCTTAAAGGTATTTTCTATCAGGTCATCTGAATTGATCTTGTTGATAAACTTGTTTAGATATTATGGCTGACAATGCAGCTAGGGTAGCACCACCAGCGGAGAACCACATGGGAGTTAATCCTTTGAACCATATGTCTCATCACAAACTTCCACAATTCTCAGTGGAAAATTATGACTTCTGGAAGATCAGAATGAGAGCTCATCTTGCCTGTGTACATGATGAAATGCTAAGGGTTATTACTAAAGGTCTATTTATTTTTATGACACCTAACCCTAGAACCACAGCTGAGACTATTGCAGATCCAAGAGAAGAATGGCCCAAGGATGAAGATAACTTCACTGCAGATGAGAGGAGGAGAAACAACCTCAACTTCATAGCCATGAATATTCTCTACACCACAATTCCAGATTCTGTAATGGGAAGAGTGATCCACTGCAAGACTGCAAATAAACTTTGGGACACTCTTGCTCTCATGTGTGAAGGAACTGACAAGATAAAGTAGAACAAGCTTTCAGTAGCAGTTCAAAAATATGAGCAGTTCACCATGGAGCCCACTGAGACCATTGACCAGCTTGATGGGAGATTTACTGACATCATGAATGAAATAAACTCTCTGGAAAAAGTCTATACCAGAAGAGAAGTTGCCTTAAAAATCCTTAGAGGTCTAACCTCAAGATGGGATGTGTACTCTGTAATGATGCAGAATGCCAAGGATCTATCCAGCATGTCTATGCAACAGGTATTCTCTGAACTTAAGGCTTATGAGTTTGATCTTAACAGGAAAAGGGCTCCTGATGAGACCTCAGCTGAGAAGGGAGTTGCCTTCAAAGCTAAGGAGACTGAGCCAAAATCCCCAAAGCCTCAGAAGAGTACAAAGGCAAGCAAATCTCAAAGCAAGGCTGAAATGCAAGAGAAACTCAGCCTGATGGCTAGAAGGTTTGAGAAACTTAACAACCGTTTTGGCAAGTATAAAAAATTTTACAAGGATAACAGAGAAGGGAGAATGATGGTCCCGAAACGAGTAAACAGGTGTATGGGGGGGGAATACACCTGTGGTTACAAATTTAAACTCCTTTGAAACTTATCAGGTTACTTAAGACAGTAGCTCGTCAGTGGACTTGAGGTCTGCTGAGAGTTACTCTGTGAAAGCTTACTGAGATAATACCTCCACTGAAAGCACAAGACTTTCAGTTGAACTACTATCTAATTAGCTTTCAGATGCGGATTAGTGAGCCCTTTTAGAAAAACTCGTTTTACTTTGATAAACTTTGAGATTAACACACACTTATGAAAAAGCAGAATGTAAGTACACAAGATGTAAAGTGGTTCAGAGATAAATCTCCTACGTCCACTGGCCTGATCAAACAGGAGAATTCCTTTCACTTGGAATTCCTTGTGTTATAGTGCCAAGGTGCACTGATCAACTTTTCCTCTCTTAGGATGATTGATCACTAGGAAATTCCAGGTCCTAGTTCCCAAAACAAACCAGCTTTCAGACTGATACAACAATCAGCTTACTAACACCACTTAACACTAGCTCTCAACCTAAACACTGAGTAGGGTTTTGAGTAGGGTTTTGGTTCCAACTATTTTGAGATAATCCTTACAAGTTTAGCTCAAGGCTTAGGATTGGATTATCTCTTTCTAAGGTTTGGATATGGCTTTAAGCTTGGTTACAGAAGGTTTGTTAGTTTCTCTACAATTGTGAAACACTTGGGAAACAATGATAATTTCGAGTGTTTCTAGATAGTTATGAATGTAGAGATAGCTTTTATCTTGTGAGTTTCCCGTGCTTGTAAAATGTGCACGTCCTTCTGTATTTATAGGCTTCCTTGAAAATCTTCCCGTTGGATTTGAATCTTCTCAAGTAAGTCTTCTTGTATCTGATTGGTTCAAACGGCTCTATTTGAAGCTTTAAGTCTTGTCAAGAAACGGCTGCAAAACTATGCTTGTTCACCAACTTTCTGTAGATTGCTAGGTGAAAGACTTTTGGTACTTGTCAGGCTGGGACAGGTCGGCTGTCAGTAAGGTACACTTGTTGGTCCCGTTTCTTCATTCACAAACAAGGACAATATGGGAAATTAGGAGAAATTTTTGTTTTAACACTGATGTTATGCAAGTCAGTAAAGCAATAAAGAACACAACAATGTAAAGTGGTTCGGAGGCTCAAGCTCCTACATCCACTGCCTGATTTAACAGGAAATCCACTACCCGGGATTCTTGTTTTTAACGTGCCAAGGTGCACTCACAACTGGACTCACACCCCTCCGCGGAGCTGCCTCTCGAACTGGCCTCACATCCCTCTTCACTCAGGGACTGCCTCTCCTCACCTCACTTCAACACCTAACACTATTCTTGAAAGGGTTTAGTTTGGTTTGGTTCTCTCCAACTAGGTGAGATTTTCCCTTACATGGTTTTAGCCTTTAAGCTAAGGTTGGGAAAATCTCTCTAAGCTTAGGATGTATATGATGAGCTCGAGTATACAAACTGGAACACTCAAATATGACTATGAAGAACTCAGGTCAGTGTTCTTGATGGAGATGGTGCACCCTTATGACTCTCTCATGACTTGCACCACTCTCGCACCACCAGCTCGTAGGTGTAGATTTCCCCTATCACACACTTGAAACCGCAGCTGGAAGCTTGTATTTATAGTGTAGATTCAAATGTTACCGTTGGAGGTAGTCACATTTGAATCCAGACTATCAGTAGGGAACACCTACTTTTCTTGGAACTCGGCCTTGTCAGTGTCAGATGAGTTGTCTTGACTTGATTGGTCCACGTGGACTGAGTCCAACGGCTCTTTGGTTCAGTGGACTTGATCAGGGCACACTGACTTCAGATGACTTATCCTCCACTGACTTGATAATCTTCAGTAGACATGAATGTCTTCAGTGTAGTTGTCTTTCAGTAGACTTTTGAAGATCTCTCCAAGAAGATTGTCATAAGGCTGAATGACAATCTTCCCTGACCACAGTAGCCTGACTCCTTTAGGACCTACTTGGTACAGCACTGATCCTCCTGATCATGCTCTTCACTGAGTAGTCTACTGACCAGCTTAGAATAGTCAGGTTTATACTCAGTGGGACTTCCTTCAGGCTTCTCTTCAGGTTCAGGTCTTCTGACATGGCTTCAGACTGTTCTCCTTGTGATGTCATCTTGACTTCCTCAGGCTATATTAGTGAGTTCCCCCTCACTGAGTTCCCCCTCAGTAGAGTTCTTCCCTCAGCTGAGTTCCTCTCAGCAGAGTTCCCCCTCACTGAGTTTCCCCTCAGTAGAGTTCCCCCTCACTGAGTTCCCCCCTCAGCTGAGTTCTTCTTTCACTGAAAACCTGTTCTACTGAGAAACAAACTAGCCTGACCTGAAACTAAAAGATACTATCCTGACTGCTTTCAAACCTATTACATGTTGTTTTGGAAAATCATCAAAACTAAAATATCCCAACAATTTCCCCCTTTTTGATGATTCCAAAACTTCTAACAAAAAGATTTTCTATTACAAGAATGAGGTAGAGCACATGTAATAGTTTGAAACATGCAGAAATTCCCATAGTTTTAAAACATTTAAGATCTGTTCGGTTGACCATTTTTCTTAACAAAACTAGATCAGTGGTCATGTGAACAACCCGCTCTGATACCAATTGTTGGTCCCGTTTCTTCATTCACAAACAAGGACAATATGGGAAATTAGGAGAAATTTTTGTTTTAACACTGATGTTATGCAAGTCAGTAAAGCAATAAAGAACACAACAATGTAAAGTGGTTCGGAGGCTCAAGCTCCTACATCCACTGCCTGATTTAACAGGAAATCCACTACCCGGGATTCTTGTTTTTAACGTGCCAAGGTGCACTCACAACTGGACTCACACCCCTCCGCGGAGCTGCCTCTCGAACTGGCCTCACATCCCTCTTCACTCAGGGACTGCCTCTCCTCACCTCACTTCAACACCTAACACTATTCTTGAAAGGGTTTAGTTTGGTTTGGTTCTCTCCAACTAGGTGAGATTTTCCCTTACATGGTTTTAGCCTTTAAGCTAAGGTTGGGAAAATCTCTCTAAGCTTAGGATGTATATGATGAGCTCGAGTATACAAACTGGAACACTCAAATATGACTATGAAGAACTCAGGTCAGTGTTCTTGATGGAGATGGTGCACCCTTATGACTCCCTCATGACTTGCACCACTCTCGCACTACCAGCTCGTAGGTGTAGATTTCCCCTATCACACACTTGAAACCGCAGCTGGAAGCTTGTATTTATAGTGTAGATTCAAATGTTACCGTTGGAGGTAGTCACATTTGAATCCAGACTATCAGTAGGGAACACCTACTTTTCTTGGAACTCGGCCTTGTCAGTGTCAGATGAGTTGTCTTGACTTGATTGGTCCACGTGGACTGAGTCCAACGGCTCTTTGGTTCAGTGGACTTGATCAGGGCACACTGACTTCAGATGACTTATCCTCCACTGACTTGATAATCTTCAGTAGACATGAATGTCTTCAGTGTAGTTGTCTTTCAGTAGACTTTTGAAGATCTCTCCAAGAAGATTGTCATAAGGCTGAATGACAATCTTCCCTGACCACAGTAGCCTGACTCCTTTAGGACCTACTTGGTACAGCACTGATCCTCCTGATCATGCTCTTCACTGAGTAGTCTACTGACCAGCTTAGAATAGTCAGGTTTATACTCAGTGGGACTTCCTTCAGGCTTCTCTTCAGGTTCAGGTCTTCTGACATGGCTTCAGACTGTTCTCCTTGTGATGTCATCTTGACTTCCTCAGGCTATATTAGTGAGTTCCCCCTCACTGAGTTCCCCCTCAGTAGAGTTCTTCCCTCAGCTGAGTTCCTCTCAGCAGAGTTCCCCCTCACTGAGTTTCCCCTCAGTAGAGTTCCCCCTCACTGAGTTCCCCCCTCAGCTGAGTTCTTCTTTCACTGAAAACCTGTTCTACTGAGAAACAAACTAGCCTGACCTGAAACTAAAAGATACTATCCTGACTGCTTTCAAACCTATTACATGTTGTTTTGGAAAATCATCAAAACTAAAATATCCCAACAACACTGACGTGTCATCTTCTCATTGGACCTTAAGTCTGCATGCCCAGATTCTTGTCTTGCTTTAGGTGGAACTCCTCTGATGAGAACCTTCTTATTCCTTCATTTATTGTAAGCTTCACTGAAATTCATTTTGCCTTGTTCCAACCAGATTAACTAACAGCTTTAAATATGTTTAGCATTAAATGTACTTTGTTAGTTCCCATCAGTGGACCTTCGTCCTCTACTGATAGATTTAGTCTTAGTGAGAATGTACTTAGAAAACATTCAAGACTTAGACTTCTTTCTCAGATCACTTAGTCTTCAGCGGACTTCACTTCAGCGGACTTCACTTCAGAAGACTTCATACTAAAATACACTTCATAAGACTTCAACTCATGGTTGTTTGATGCCTATCCCAAGATCTACCCCGAGATCTGTGATGCTTGGGATGATGCCTTCCCAGATCATGCTCTAAAGGCCCCTGAGCCAATCACATACTGGCCTCCTCAAGATGCAACATGAGCTGTTGATAGAGAAAGGATCACTGAAGAGTGGACATCCTTATGTGAACACCTTGGTCTCAGAGGACATTCCAAGGAGATGATGGAAAGGAAGAATGAGCTGAAGATTAGAGTCTTTAAGCAATATGGACTTGAACCTCTTTTTGAGTCCATCTGAGAAAGTTGTATCTTTTGCTGGGCATTTGTTTATAAGTCCCAGATGTTTTTAAGTTTGAAACTTTTTGAGAGTTGACTTCATGTAATTTGTACTTCATATTTTTCAATGAAAGGAACTCTGCTGATGTTTTGCCCAAGATAATATCTCATTATCATTTAGGCTTATGTACTTGAATGTTTTACTTACAAAAACTGTGAACTTTGAATGTCATCTGAAGAACCTCATCTAGAAGAAGATATGTAATAAGATAGGTTCCGGCATAATCAAAAAGGGGGAAATTGTTGGGAAAATGTATAAGACTTGTTTTGATTAGATGCCAACATGTCCCTCCCTAAGTTGTTTGTAAGTAAATTATTCAGTAGAGTTAGAGTTTAAATTAAACACTTCTAAGTGTTAAGAACTGAAGTGCAGTTAGTAAAAACTAGAGTGTATTTTAGTATGAAGTCTTCTGAAGTGAAGTCCGCTGAAGTGAAGTCCGCTGAAGACTAAGTGATCTGAGAAAGAAGTCTAAGTCTTGAATGTTTTCTAAGTACATTCTCACTAAGACTAAATCTATCAGTAGAGGACGAAGGTCCACTGATGGGAACTAACAAAGTACATTTAATGCTAAACATATTTAAAGCTGTTAGTTAATCTGGTTGGAACAAGGCAAAATGAATTTCAGTGAAGCTTACAATAAATGAAGGAATAAGAAGGTTCTCATCAGAGGAGTTCCACCTAAAGCAAGACAAGAATCTGGGCATGCAGACTTAAGGTCCAATGAGAAGATGACACGTCAGTGTACCTTACTGACAGCCGACCTGTCCCAGCCTGACAAGTACCAAAAGTCTTTCACCTAGCAATCTACAGAAAGTTGGTGAACAAGCATAGTTTTGCAGCCGTTTCTTGACAAGACTTAAAGCTTCAAATAGAGCCGTTTGAACCAATCAGATACAAGAAGACTTACTTGAGAAGATTCAAATCCAACGGGAAGATTTTCAAGGAAGCCTATAAATACAGAAAGACGTGCACATTTTACAAGCACGGGAAACTCACAAGATCAAAGCTATCTCTACATTCATAACTATCTAGAAACAATGATAATTTCGAGTGTTTCTAGATAGTTATGAATGTAGAGATAGCTTTGATCTTGTGAGTTTCCCGTGCTTGTAAAATGTGCACGTCCTTCTGTATTTATAGGCTTCCTTGAAAATTTTCCCGTTGGATTTGAATCTTCTCAAGTAAGTCTTCTTGTATCTGATTGGTTCAAACGGCTCTATTTGAAGCTTTAAGTCTTGTCAAGAAACGGCTGCAAAACTATGCTTGTTCACCAACTTTCTGTAGATTGCTAGGTGAAAGACTTTTGGTACTTGTCAGGCTGGGACAGGTCGGCTGTCAGTAAGGTACACTGACGTGTCATCTTCTCATTGGACCTTAAGTCTGCATGCCCAGATTCTTGTCTTGCTTTAGGTGGAACTCCTCTGATGAGAACCTTCTTATTCCTTCATTTATTGTAAGCTTCACTGAAATTCATTTTGCCTTGTTCCAACCAGATTAACTAACAGCTTTAAATATGTTTAGCATTAAATGTACTTTGTTAGTTCCCATCAGTGGACCTTCGTCCTCTACTGATAGATTTAGTCTTAGTGAGAATGTACTTAGAAAACATTCAAGACTTAGACTTCTTTCTCAGATCACTTAGTCTTCAGCGGACTTCACTTCAGCGGACTTCACTTCAGAAGACTTCATACTAAAATACACTCTAGTTTTTACTAACTGCACTTCAGTTCTTAACACTTAGAAGTGTTTAATTTAAACTCTAACTCTACTGAATAATTTACTTACAAACAACTTAGGGAGGGACATGTTGGCATCTAATCAAAACAAGTCTTATACATTTTCCCAACAGAGAAGTTTTCCACAGAAAGACACCAGAGAAGGAGAGAAAAGCTCAACTGAGCTGGAGAAGAGAAAAGATTACAAGAACTATAACAGAGATGAAGGACCATCATCAAAGACCAAGGAGTCTACTGAGGAAAAGAATGATGATGCCAATAGATGTTTCCAGTACAAGAAGATTGGGCATTTTCAATATGATTGTCCTCAACTGAGCACAAAGGAAGGGAAGGAAAGTCAAGCCAAGAGAGACATGAGATATGGAGAAAGGAAAGCCATGGTGGCTGAGGATGTTGATGAAGATCTGGAGTCATCTGATGGACTGTTCTCAGACAGCAGTGAAGATGGCATGTGTCTCATGGCAAGAGAAGAACCAGAGGTACAATCAAAACCATCCATTTCTCTAGAGCACTAACCTGAGCTAAGCTCAGAGTCAACTGAGGAACTCAATCTTCAGTCCGCTTTGGAACAATTGATGATTGATTTCTCAAGGTTGCAAGAAGCAAGTTTTTGTCTCCAAGATGAAAACAAAAATCTCCTGAGAGAAAACTCTAAGTTAATTGAATTTGGGAATCAGGCAGATCTTAACTCAGCTCAGTCTACCATTGAGTTGACAAAAGAGGTGGAAACCCTCAAGAGTCAAGGAAATGGCAAAGATCAACTGATAAAAGATCTTACTGAATCTAAGATAAAGTTAACTGAAGAAAATTTAAAAATGGTAAGTCAAATAAAGGATTCTCTCCTGAAAATTGATGTCTTACATAAATCTGAAGAGACCTTGTTAAAAAGGATTGATGCTCTTAACAAACCCTCTCTTGCAATAGAGGAGATTCAAAATTTTCAGATCAATCCTAATAACAAGTGTGGAATAGGTTTTATTCCAAAACCTTCAGAAGGTCCTCTGAGTGTTGCTTCTTCAAGTGGCACAAAGAGAGTTGTTGTTAAGTCTGTGACCTTTCAACCACATACTTTAGATAAAGGTAAAAGACCAGCTGAGGTCCATCAAAAGAGAAGTCAAACTCAGTCAAAACCAAATGGAAAGGCTCAGTTGACTAATCATAATAGACCTTAGCAGAGGTACTATCAGCCGAGGTCTTCTCAGAAGAAGCAACCTCAGCTGAAAGCACCCAGGCATGAGCACTCCTCAAGGAATGACTCATACAGAAGACCTATTCCTTTTGTGCCTAAAGGAAAAGGCCCTTCATACCCTTATCAACAAAAACTCAGGACAGGTGCACCCAAGCCTAAAAGAAAGAATGTAAAGAAGGTTCATGTTCCTTCAAAGGCTGACACCCATAGAAAGTTTACTCCCAAGGCACCTAGGGAGATAACAATCTATGTAGATATTTATGGAAGACAAATTAGCCACTCTAAAGTGATTAGAACTGTAAGGCAAATTTGGATTCTGAAAGGTACAACTAACCTGGTAGGACCCAACACCAAATGGGTACCTAAAACTTGATTGTGATTGCAGGGCTCAGTGGACCTCAACAAAGGAGAAGCTCTCAAATCTTCAGTCTGGTACTTGGACAGTGGATGTTCCAGGCACATGACTGGCAACAAAGATCTCCTGTCAGAGTTTGTTGGGTGAGAAGGTCCACAAGTCACCTTTGGTGATAATTCACAAGGAGCCACTAAAGGTCATGGTATTTTAATAATTGGCCCAGTAAGAGTAAGCAATGTATCCTACGTCAGTGGACTTAAGCATAATCTTTTGTCCATAAGTCAGTTTTGTGATAAAGGATACAATGTTGAATTTTCTTGTAACCTGTGTTTTGTCAAGAATATATCTTCACAACAGGTTCTACTGATTGGGTCAAGGAGAGGAAATGTCTATCTTGCAGATTTGAAGTCTTGCACACCAAATGCATGTCTCATTGCAAAGAGCTCAACTGATACTAATTGGCTGTGGCACAAAAGACTAAGTCATCTTAACTTCAAGATGATGAACATAATAGCAAGACATGGACTGGTGGAAGGAATGCCAAATGAAGTATACAACAAAGAGCATATCTGTAAAGCCTGTCAGGAGGGAAAGCAAGTGAAAGCATCTTTCAAAAGCAAAGTTGCAACCTCTATTGACAGAGTACTTCAACTATTACATATGGATCTCTTTGGTCCAGTAACCCCTGTAAGTATCAATGGAAGAAAATATACATTTGTTGTTGTTGGTGATTTCTCTAGGTACACTTGGGTGGTATTCCTAGCAAACAAGAAGGAGACTCAACTGAGGCTGCCAGAGCTCCTGAAGAAAGTTAGTAATGAAAAGAGCCTGAACATTGTAAAGATAAGATCAAATAAGGGCACTGAATTCATTAACTCTATTATATCTGATTTCTGCAAAGAATTAGGCATTGCACATGAGACCTCAGCTGCAAGAACTCCACAACAAAATGGAGTAGCTGAAAGAAGAAATATGACTCTTAAGGAGGCAGCAAGAACAATGCTTGCAGAAGCTCAAGTTCCTAAAAGATTTTGGGCTGAAGCTACTAATACTGTCTGCCACACTCAAAATAGATCCATGGTAACCAAACATCAAGGAAAAACTCCATATGAGCTATGGAATGGTAGAAAGCCACAGGTATCTTACTTTCATATCTTTGGTTGCAAGTGTTTCATTCACAACAATGAGAAAACTCAACTGAAAGCTTTTGATAGCAAAGCTGATGAAGGAATTTTCTTAGGATATTCCCAAATCAGTAGAGCCTTCAGAGTTTATAATTGTAGAACTCTTGTTGTGGAAGAAACACCTCATGTGGTTTTTGATGAGTCTACTTTTGAGTCCAGGAGTAAGGAAAATGAGGATGTGATAAGCCAAAGACTAACTAGATTGAGTATCAAGTCTAAAGGCTATCCTGAGAATTGTGTTGATACATTCATCCCAACCTGGGATAACTTCAATGATCAACAATTCAAAGAGGTCACTCAAAGTCAAACCACTCCTCAAAGCTCACCTGAGAGCTCTCCTGAACAAGTAACTGAACTGATGAACACAATCCCAGTTCAAGAGGTAAGATATGTCAATGAAGATGTGGTCACAGCTGAGACATCCACTGAACCCATCATTCATGGGGGAACCAATGATTTTACCATTGAGAATGAGAATACCTTGAATGATGACTGAGGACTTCAACCCTTTGTCTTATTTCCTGAATTTGATTTCATCCCTATATCTAGTGACTCAACTTCAGAAGAGTTAAACTCTACTGAAGGACAACAGCCTAGGAGGATTTGGCTCTCAGATCACCCTGTTGAGCAAATCTTAGGTGATCCTACCTCAGGAGTCAAAACTAGAAGTTTTCATGGAGAAAGTGCCTTGTTTTGTTGTTTCTTATCTAACTAGGAACCAGGTTCCATTGGAGAAGCACTTCAAGATTCAAATTGGATTATTGCCATGCAAGAAGAGCTCAACTAATTTACAAGAAATCAAGTATGGGAGCTGGTTGACAGACCATATCATTGCAATGTGATAGGAACCAAGTGGGTATTCAAGAACAAGAAGGATGAAAATAATGTCATAATCAGAAACAAAGCCAGGATAGTTGCAAAGGGCTATTCTCAAGTTGAAGGCTTTGATTATGATGAAACTTTTGACCCAGTAGCCAGATTGGAGGCAATAAGGTTATTTCTTGCATATGCTGCTCACAAGAAATTCAAGGTGTATCAGATGGATGTTAAGAATGCTTTCTTGAATGGAATACTCAATGAAGAAGTCTATGTGGAGCAACCCCCAGGTTTTGAAGAAAGCTACAAAGTATATAGATTGAGAAAAGCTCTATATGGACTGAAACAGGCTCCAAGAGCTTGGTATGATACTTTGTCACAATTCCTTTTGGATCATGGCTTTATCAAAGGAAGAGTAGATAGAACTCTCTTCAGGATCACAAAAGGAGAGGACACTTTGCTAGTTCAAATCTATGTGGATGATATCATATTTGGCTGTCCAAACCAAGTCCTCTATGAAAAGTTCTCTCACCTGATGAAAGGAAAGTTTGAGATGTCAATGATGGGAGAAATGAATTTCTTCCTAGGACTTCAAGTTAAGCAGTCCCCTGAGGGAATTTTCATCAACCAAGCCAAATACACAAGGGAGCTGATCAACAAATTTGGATGCCAGACCAGCAAAGTTGCAAGAGTTCCACTCAACACCAACACCAAGATGGAACCCGATGAAGATGGTGAATCAGTAGACCAGACTCACTACAGAGCTATCATTTGATCTCTACTGTATCTCACAGCAAGCAGGCCTGATATCACATTTGCAGTTGGGATATGTGCAAGATATCAAGCAAATCCTAAGAAAAGTCATCTGGAAGCTGCTAAGAGGATTCTCAGATATCTCAAGGGTACTGTGAATATGGGATTGTGGTATCCCTCAGATGACAATCTGGAACTCACAGGATACTCAGATGCTGACTATGGAGGATGTAGAATTGACAGGAAATCAACCTCAGGCACTTGTCAATTCTTGGGAAGTAAGCCGATCTCTTGGTTCTCCAAGAAACAAAACGCAGTAGCCACAAGCACTACTGAAGCTGAATATATGGCAACTGGAAGTTGCTGTGCTCAAATTCTTTGGCTAAGACAACAACTGAGAGATTACAATATCTTTGCTAATGAAGTCCCTATTTTCTGTGACAACAATAGTGCAATTGCTATTTCAGAAAATCCAGTTCTCCACACAAGATGCAAACATGTGGATATTGTTGATAGGCGGACATCAATCATTGCGAGGCGAATAAGGGTTAAAACCTTAATAGGGATTATGAAGGATCAACCTCAAATCAAAGATGATCCACGAAGGAAATCAAGTCGAGGTGCACAAATCAATCCAGGAAGTGTATAAACTAACGAACTACATACTGGCGAACAGGTTTTAAGACCCGAAACCAGATACGAACATTCCGCCGTCACTGATGACGAGCAACATTGTCAAAAGGCGGTGCATCTACCAGCCTAAGAGGTGTATGTCGATGAACAAAGGACTAAGATCCCAAAGCCAATCTGTGCAAAACACAAAGGCGAACAACTTCTGAAGCATAGCCTCCAAAGACGAACAACGTTATGGAAGAAATCATTTTGGATCAACTAAGCCGACCTGGACGAACAACAATGAAGTCCGAGATAAGACCAAAGAAGACTTTGTAATTAAGATTCAGCTTAGATAAGGTCAAACTGTGGTCAAATGACACTTGTCAAGCATGCAGGCTAGGGAGACCAAGAGTCATAGACACCTCATGCTTGCTAGTCTCTATAAATAGTTGTTCTCCAGCTTAGAAATACAAGTTCAAATTCACAAATACTCCTAAAACACACACTTAAACACCTAAACACACACATACACGAAATTAATACGATTTCGACTTTCATAACTACGATTTCATAACCCAAGCTTTCGATTTATCATTTACGGTGATAATCAATCACACGAAATTGATTGGTGATCTTAAACCGAACTAAAACAGTCACTAATCCATCCAATTAAATTTGATCACCAACAGATATAAGGCATCATTTCATCAGAGATCATGTGGAGAAGAAGGATATCAAAATGCTCAAGATACACACTAACAAACAAAAGGCTGATATATTCACAAAACCTTTGGCTGAAGCAAGGTTTCAAGAATTATCAGTAGAGCTTGAACTTCTAGACCCAGGAGAGTAGAGGTAGGAGCCAATATCAGAAGAGTTGATTTCGAATCAGTGGAGGTTCAACCTCAGAAGAGGATCATCTCAGTAGAGTCACTGATCACAGAAGGGCTTATGTTTCTCAGGAGAGGTTCCATCTCAGTAGAGGTCAAAAGTTTTAACACTGCTATTTTTCAAATCTGGAATCTCTTAGTTTTATATTATAAAACTCTTATAAAAAATAGCTAATGAGTGCTTTCTGAAAATTAAATCTTTTTTACACTATTTCGAAGAGATTTTGGTATGGCAAGCATTTAAAGCGCGTTGTACAAGTCAGAATTACTTTTACAGTTACCTATCTCACGTGCCCTAAAAGTCGGATGATGTGACCTTCCTGCTACCAACTCTTTTAATCCATAACCCTCATTTTAGGCGGTTCTTTTTCTAACCGTCAAGATCTCTCAAAAACTCCCCACTAACCCCTTTAACTATCCACGACCTTTCACTCAAATTAATCTCAGATGTTGATTGCGGGATTAAATCTCACCGTTCATTACTCATATAAAAGACCCCAATTTCAGTCTAAGAACCTTTTCGAACACTCTCACTAGCAAACACTTACTATCATTCCCTATTTTCTCTGCATCCCCTTCTCTCAAACACTAAAAAATGGCCAAAATTAATCTAGGGTTCCTTACCAACAAGAATAATTTCTGGTATGAGCCGATAGTGCTATTCAACAATCCAGAGATTAAATCAAGACCGGAGTTTGCTCACATTAAAGAGGCCTTGGAGATGGTCAAGGCTGCTGGATTAGAGAAATTCTTATCAGTTCATCCTGAGAACTGCTTTGATAGACAGGTTCTTGAGTTCTTCTACAATATATCCAACTCTGACTCAAGAATCAGGTCATGTCTATTCCTTCAAAGGAAAAAAAAGGTGATGAGAGATGATATGGAAGTTGTTGAACACCAGAAAATCAGGAAGGAGATTCGAATCAGCGGTGATGATTTAAAGGAATTATTTGATCTCCCCTCTGAAGGTCAAAATCCAGATACCTGTATCTTGGATAAGGAGAAGGACTGGGTCTACACCATCATGGAGAAAATGGTAAAATACAGTCCCACAATGAACATAAGTTTACTTCTTCCAGTTTACAATGTTCTTTGTGAGATTGTTGGGAAATGCATTCTGGGAAACCAGGGGAGCACGTAGCAAGTAAGCAAGACAAAGTTGCGATTGATGAAGGCAATAGTTGAAAGCAAGGAGAAGAGCTTCAACTGGCAAATGTTCTTCTTAAGAGCACTGAATAAAGAACACTCAAAATTCCAGCCTGACAAAACTCCCCAATTGGCAAGTAAGCTAAATTTTTCCACCAAGATCTCCTACCTAATAGAAAATGTGATGTGGGAGTAGACTGGATACAAGATAGGAAATGGAGTAATCTGAAGACTCTGTTCAAGTCTGGAAAAACTCTAGAGGCAAGAAAACTGAACATAGAGAAAGAGAGCCCTGAAGCGGCAGAGGAAGAGGTGGAAGCTGGTTCTGCTGGGGAAAAGAGAACCAAATTGAAGAAGAGGCTCATCAAATTAAGTGATAAGATGGCCTTACACAAGGAGAAGAAGGCAGAGAATGCCTCAAAGAAAGAGAAGAAGAGGTCTTCTGAGGCTGAGAAGGAGAGTGTCTCAAAGAAAGTTAGAGTCACAAACTCTACTGATGAGTCTTCATCAGGTAACCCTGACTCTTCTCCTAATGTGATCTCAACTGAGTCTGACTCAGATGTACCTGCCCCTACCCCCATCAAACCAAAAACCAAGCCCAGAACACCTATGAAAACAAAGAAAATTTCCAAAATGGCTAAAACCCCCACTGAAGGCTCTCAACAGCCTGAAAGTGGATCCCAAAATACCACCCCATCTGAGGCATCTGCTGAGGCATCCTCAACGCCCTCTGAACCCATCCCCTCAACCCCCACTGAACAAAATCCAACCCCTCCTGAAGCTCAAGCCCAACCCTCATCTGAACCAAACCCTCCTGAAACTCATCCAACTTACCTGGAGTCCATCCCAGAGGAACCCTCTGATCTCAGATCACCTATCCCTTCCCTCCCATCAGACGATGAAGAAGAGTACTCATTCTTGGACACTCTTAAGGATGAGGTGGCCTACTCTTTGGAGTCTAAGTACCCTGAGCTTGATAGGTACCCCATCCTAAAAGCAATGTTTATGAGGCTGAGACTCCTTGTCCAGCTCAAAGACAGAAGATTGGGTGAGATTTTGATGGCTGTCAGAGGCAGCAATTCTGATGAATGGAAGAAGGAGGAGATGGAGGTGATGAAATTTGCTGGAATGACCAAAACCAGACTTCTCTATGATGAGAAGATATTTGAGAGTCTGGTTATGGACAAATTAGCTGAGGCAAGAAAGGGAGATGAATTAGAGAAGGCTAATGGAGGTGAGAAAGAGAAGCCAGAGGAGGTTGTAGCTGAGGAAGAAAGGGAAGAGGAAGGAGTAAAAGCTGTAGGAGGAGGAGAGGAGGAGAAAGAGAAAGAAGTGCAAGAGATAGGAGAAGGAGAAGGTACTTCACCTAAGCAAGGTGATGGTGAAGTAGTCGAGGATGTATCTTTGGCAAGAAATACTGAGGCACAAAATTTGCCAAAGGAGAGCTCAGTAGAGGTGTCTACTGAAGTTCTCCCACAACAACCCTCAGTGGTGACTAAGGAGTCAGTTGAGGTGTCTGGAAACGAAGGAGTTGAAAAGGAAACTGAAAAAATTGAGTGAGGTGAAAAGAATGTAGAAATTACTGGTGTAGTAAGTGGTGAAATTAGAGCAATCATTCCTGTAAAGGATGAATTGGCTGAAAAAAAATCTAGTTGAAAAGAAAGAGGAGAATGAGAAAAGTGAGAAGAGAGAGGAGGAGGGAGTTGCTATGGAGGTAGATGTGACAGGAGACCTAGGCTGTGAGATTGAGGGGGAAAGGGCTAACATTGTTTGTCATGCAGGTGTTCAAACTGATGAAGTTCCCCCAGTCCAAGTTAACCTAACTCCTCTGAGAGATGTTGTTCACTCACTCCAAGAGAAAAATCTTCCTTCTCTCCAAGCTCAGCTGAAGGATGTACAAGAGATTGTGCAAGAAGAAGTGGATGAGATGGTCATCCTCTCAGACCATGTGGATGAAATAATGGAGTCCACAACCAAATCACTTTAGAACCTAACCTTGAAGATTGAAGACTCTCAGCAGATGGTGCTGGATGTAGTAGAAGGTCAAAGTGTGCTGGTACTTGAAGGTCTGAAGAAGCTGGAACAGAGAGAAGAAGAAGCAAGAGCTCAATTCCTGAAGGACTCAGTTGACAATGTGTCCATTAACCTAAAGTCCTCTGTTAAGGCATTCTCAGCTGACCTTATTGGAAAAGTTGAGGGGTTATGGAATCAGAAGATGATGGAATTTGAGGCAAAGCATGAGGAGCTGGGAGCCAAGCTGGGAGAGGTCCTGAAGAAGGCGGCAGAGGACTTCCCTACATAAGAAAAGACAAATGTACTTATTGATGAGAAGTTAGCTCAATTTGTGCAGTTTGGGCAAACAACTGGAGCAACCCTGGAAAGGCTGGAGGATGAAGTTGACCATTGCTCCACTGAGTTGAAGGCCTTAGCTCATGATCAAATGAAGCTCAACATATCTGTGGCTGAGTTTGTGATTAATGTCGGAAATGGGGAAAAGAGGGTAAGTGCTAAGGACATGAAGGCGGACCCTAAAAATAAGATGCAAATTATCCTCAAAACCCCAGAATTTGAGAGAGGCCAGCAAATTAAGAGCACATTGAAGAAGGCAGATGCTGAGGCTCAGAAGATTGCTGAAGCCAAGAAAGGGAAAGAGAAGACCCCATCTGAGGACTTATCAAAGTTCAAGGAAGCTCACCTGAAGGAGAAACCAGAGAGAGCTGCTCAGAAGGGTGAATCAACCAAGAGGAAGGCCACTGACGTCCTCTCAGCGGAGGTAGCAAAGAAGTCCAGAACCTCAAGGAGATTAGCTGCTAAGTCCACTGGCTCCACGAAGTCAGTTGAGGTACTCTCTATCCTTAACCCTGAACCTATATCATCTGAAGCTCCTAAATCTGCCCCCATAAGAGTCACAGAACTCACTGAGCTTATCAAAGAGACTGGTGGGATGAATGAGAGAGCACAGAAGTTAGCTGCTCAACAATAAGAGAGGAGGGACAAGGTGGTTGGGAAGATGGAGACCATTGCTGAGATGGCTGAGAGGAAAATGAAGGAGAGGCTGACCACTTTTGATAAGACTACATCCAAGAAGTTCAGAAATAGTTATCAAAGGTGGGCTTCTAAGCTAAAGAAAGACAAAATTACTCCTTCAAAGGCCAAGTTCCCTCACCACGATGAGTGGGTACCCAAGAAACTCAATGATGCATGGAAAACTGCAAAAAGGGAGTTTTTGTATTCCTACTATGTCAGTGGTGAATTGGGAATGGACAATGTGCAAGAAGTCTTCAGCTCATGGATGTTTGAAGTTTATCCAAAACTCTTCCCTGCTATCATTGAAGCCTGGAATGATAGATTCCCTGATCTTGCTTTGAAGGCTCCCGAGCCAATCACCTACTGGCCTCCTCAAGATGCAACCGGAGCAGTTGACAGAGATCGGATCACAGAAGAATGGGTGTCCTTGTGCGAGCAACTAGGTCTCAAGGGTCACTCAAAAGAAGTCATAGAGAGGAAGAATGACCTGAAGATTCGAGTCTTCAAACAATATGGACTTGAACCTCTGTTTGAGTCCATCTAAGGAGTTAAGTATTTTTGTTGGGCATCTGTTTATAAGTCCCAGCTGATCTTGTTTTGAATCTTTCCAGTGGATGTTTTGTAATATGTACTCAGTGTATTCTTAATGAAAACTCTACTGTTTTGCCCAAGATAATATCTCATTATCATTTAGGCTTATGTACTTGAATGTTTTTTACTTACAAAATCCTTGAAATTTTATGTCATTTGAAGAACCTCATCTGAAAGAAGATATGTAATAAGATAGGTTCCGGCATAATCAAAAAGGGGGAAATTGTTGGAAAATTGTATAGACTTAAGTTTTAATTAAAATGCCAAAATGTTCCTCCTAAGTTGTTTGTAAGTAAAATATTCAGTAGAGTTAGAATTTAGTTAAACAGTTCTAAATGTTAAGAACTGGAGTGCAGTTAGAAATTTCTAGAGTGTATTGAAGAATGAAGTCCGCTGAAGACAAGGTCTGCTGAAGACGAAGTCCGCTGAAGACAAGTGATCTGATAAAGTAGTCTAAGTCTTGAATGTTTTCTAAGTGCATTCTCACTAAGACTAAAACCATCAGGAGAGGACCAAGGTCCACTGATGAGAACTAACAAAGCTCATTAAATGCTCAACACATTAAAAGCTGTTAGTTAATCTGGGTGGAACAAGGCAAAACGAATTTCAGTGAAGCTTACAATAAATGAAGGAATAAGAAGGTTCTCTCAGAGGAGTTCCACCTTAAAGCAAGACAAGAATCTGGGCAAGCAGACTGAAGGTCCAATGAGGAGATGATACGTCAGTGTACTTTACTGACAGCCAACCTGCCCCAGACTGACAAGTACCAAAAGTCTTTCCCTAGCAATCTACAGAAAGTTAGGTGAACAAGCATGATCTTTCAGCCGTTTCTTGACAAGACTTAAAGCTTCAAATAGAGCCGTTTGAACCAATCAGATACAAGAAGACTTACTTGAGAAGATTCAAATCCAACGGGAAGATTTTCAAAGAAGCCTATAAATACAGAAGGACGTGCTCATTTCTATGCACGGGAAACTCACAAGATTAAAGCTATCTCTACATTCATAACCTTCAAGAAGCACTCGAAATTACCTTTGTTTCCCAAGTGTTTCAAATCAGTAGAGAGCATAAAAAACCTTCTGTAACCAAGCTTAAAAGCTATATCCAAACCTTAGAAAGAGATAATCCATCCCGAGCCCTGAGCTACACTGTAAGGATTATCTCACAACAGTTGGAACTAAACCCTACTCAAAACCCTACTCAGTTGTTAGGTTGAGAGTTAGAGTTAAGTGGTGATAGTAAGTTGATTATTTGTTTCAGTCTGAAAGCTGGTTTGTTTTGGGAACTAGGACCTGGAATTATCCTAGTGATCAATTATCCTAAGAGAGGATTAATTGATCAGTGTACCTTGGCACTATAACACAAGGAATTCCAAGTGAAAGGAATTCTCCTGTTTAATCAGGACAGTGGACGTAAGAGATTTATCTCTGAACCACTTTATATCTTGTGTACTTACATTCTGCTATTTCCTACGTGTGTGTTATCCACTCAAAGTTTATCAAGTAAAATGAGTTTTGTAAAGGGCTCACTAATCTGCAGTTGAAAGCTAATTAGATAGTAGTTCAACTGAAAGTCTTGAGCTTTCAGTGGAGGTATTATCTCAGTAAGCTTTCACAAATAATTCTCAGCAGACTAGAAGTCCACTGACGAGTTACTCTCTGAAGTCACCTGATAAGTTTTCAAGAAGTTTTAATTTGTAACCACAGGTGTATTCGCCCCCCCATACACATGTTAACTCGTTTCGGGACCAACACTAGAGTATCTTAAACATATACAAATCAAGTTGCAATTGAATAATAAGTAAAGTTCCTAAATTAGTAGATGTACTTAATTTAGTCCTTTTTCACTTGCCATTTAATTTGTAGGTACTACAGTCTATGAGAAATATTATAAAAAATTCAGGATCTTTAAATGAGCTCAACCAGAAATTATATCATTCCTTATACCATTTTTTTAATCAAATTCCAAAAGTTAGGAAAGTCTTTTATTTTAATCCCTATGAGATTGCCAAATAATTTTTAGTTTGGGGCAATTATGGGCAATATATATCTTCAATTAATAGGTTGTCGTGCCATATAATAATTATGTGATCATAAATAAAATATCCTAAAGATTTGGAAACAAACTAAGGAAAAGATGAGAACAAAAAAAAATAGGGGAGATTATAGGGAAAATAAATTCGGATGCCAAATTCACGCAAAAAAAAAATCTGGCCCTTTTTTAATAATTTTGGCCCTTTATGATAAGAAAGGTTGACCAATTACTATTATATACCCAACAAAACTATTAACATATTTTAAAACCATATATAGCAATTAAAAATTTATCTACTAATTGGTAAAATAATAAAGATAATGTTGACAAATACTAATATAGTCATAAATGCAATTATTGTAACAACTACTTAATATAGGTATTGATCGATTGTTGCTAAATTATAATTATTAACTGAACTGCTAAAATAATGGAATCATCATATATACAATAAGTCCGCTTGATTAATTATGGGTAAATTCACATATTCACGCAATCTTTGATAGAAAATATTGACAGATTGACTAATACACGCCCTTTTTAAATGAAAATATACAATACCCTAAATGCATTAATCACGGTAACCTCTAGACCAATTACAATTAATTAATCACATAGTCAATTAAATTATTTTAGGAGCATAGATATCAATAACAAAATTATCTATTACTTGGTAAAACAATAATGGTAATATTGACCAACAATAATATCCTAAAAAACCAATACAAATTAAAACATTCCCTTCTATATAGCATAACATACGCATTATTAAAAAAATAATATAGAAACTAAGGGACAGGTTTACCATGCAATAAGTGAACAATAAATCACAGAAAAAAA
Organism: Ballota nigra; assembly: GCA_947034835.1. Lineage (NCBI taxonomy): Eukaryota > Viridiplantae > Streptophyta > Magnoliopsida > Lamiales > Lamiaceae > Ballota > Ballota nigra. Next base: position 28,818,928 of record OX344728.1, on the reverse strand, counting down.
AAAGGGAAAAAACATGATGCAAGTGAATCCAATTTTTAATTTTTCAAATTTTAGAACATTTTCCTATTCCAGTCCTTTTTTCCTTGCCAACAAATTATATCACTGCCGAGAACATGAATCCTAATTCAATGAATTGATCAATTTTGCTGAAACGCAATAACAGCAAAACTAAACACGGATTAATACTGCTAGGATATAAAAAATATAGTGGAGAGATTGTAGGGATCAGTTAACCCACGCAGAGGAAATTAAACATTGAATTGGTCAAATGATATAAAATATAAGTTAATGAAATAACAAATGATTAACGTGATTAAATTGTGTTAGAATATGATCTAAAAGAATGGAGAGAACATAGGGAAAAATTAATAGATGCAAGTTAGCAAATTAAAGCGGATGATAACAAAAAATGATAAACTAAAATTAATAATCTTTAATAATAGATCCATAAATTATAAGTTTATCCACAAAGGATTATTACATGTAAATGATAGATTCATCCGGAAAATACTAATAACTACAAAAATCAATTATCCTAACATTATATTTGTCCTTCAAATACTTGATTCCACGATACGTAGCATCGTTCAAGGCCTCATCACTGGAACCACAAAAATCACTATGAACGGCATGAACACCATCTTCCATATGTAAATAAGCAGTTGTCTTGAAAAGAGGTACGAACTCATCCACGCCGTGCTCGGTTTCATAACGAATTGATTCGAAACTGAGAAATATCAGCAAGTTTTGCAAAACAAAACCAAGATTTACATAAAAAGTTAGCAGACAAAAAATACAAACCATTGCAAATAGAGGCAAAATTCGGAAAAATCAGCAATGAGAAAGAGGAAAAAATGAGACGATGGAATGAACCCAAATCCACAATATGAGATAATGAAAAAAAGGTAGAGAACAAAATAACATTATATAAAGCAAGAAAATGGACTACCAATGGACGAGATGAAATCACACGATCTAACGGATGAGAAATACAAATAAAGCATGAGTGAAGGAGAAAAAAGAGATTTTTTTAAAAGAATATGGCTTTGCCACATAGACAAAAACACACTTTTCTTTATAGTATAGTAGGATATAATATTTATTAGAGATATATTTATATGTATATATTAAATAGATTGCGGGGCGGGGTGGGGCTAGGCAATATACATACCCATACCCGATTTGCCCCACGTGCGGGGCGGGGCGAACCTGCCCCATTTTCAGGATGGGGCGGGGCAGACCTGGCCCAACCAGGGCGGAGCGGCCTCGGGGCGGGGCGTTTTGTCATTCCTATAGTTCTCTAATTTTATGGGATGTGGATTTGAAATATGATTCAAACTATTTTCTTGATTATTTAAATTAATGAATTAAATTAAAAAGATGATGCTAAAGAAATGAATTAAGAGTTGTGAGAAGTGCAATTCATTTACCTTTTAAAATAAAATAAAAAACTATATCTCATGAGTTACTGTTGAATAAGTAAAGCGTCATTATCCGATTTTTTATAACTCAAATTGTACAACAAAAATGTGCAAAATGAGATATTTTAATAACACCATAATCCAAGCCATTGTAGAGCAATTATCCCATGATTAACCAACTTACAAATAAATTAATGTTGAATGGTATAATTTACGATACAACATTTAAGTTTGACTTGGTACCAATTTTTTATTCATAACTAAATTAAAGCAGTTAATTATAAATATTTAAGAAATAGACCAATTATATATTGAATATGAAAAAATTATGCATAATAGTAATCTTAAATTCACAATAATATCAATAACATTATGTGCTGATACAAATAATTTCATAAAAAATCAATCAAACATGTAAAAAAAAAAATGGTGCAGACGATATGATTTTACTGTCATTAGATTCCATTACAATTTCCTGCACACTTAAATAGAAAAAACTAAAATTACTCTCAACAAAAACATGTATAAAGAGAACATATATATTTGAATATACAATAACGTAGAAAAATCATAATACACCCTATTAATTATGCATGTTTAACAACGAAGAAAAATAAATTTAACTTCTTTAAAAAAATTACAAAATATACATTAACCATTTTTTTTTCTTACTTTTAGATAACATGGAAGAACACCTTATTTTACATCCCATACATACTAAATGCATGATTTAAGGAATTAATGGTAAATCAATTAAAAATATTGATCCGAGAATATAATGGTTACCATAATTTATATTTCATTAATCTACAACTAATCAAAACACAAAAGTTAATAATTTAGAAAAAAAAAAGTAATATACTCCCTCCGTTCCAATTTTTTTTTACCCAAAAGCCCCAAAAATGAAGGTTTTTTTTTTGTTTACCCATTTTTTAAAATAACAAAAAGTAATACCACATTTTCAAACTCAACCTTTAAAAAACTACTTTATACTAAAAATAGTAATAAACAATTCCTAAAAACTATTTTATACTCAAAAGTATTAATAAAGAATTTATTTTTGTAAAAATTGTGTCATTTTGAAATGGGTAATCAAAATTAGGACGGATGGAGTAATTGAATAGAATAGGAAACACTTAGATAATATATTTGACATAATTAGTACAATTACAAATGGGTTAAAAAAAATTATTAGGCCGCCATAAATTTTACTTTTAATAAGGTAAATACGTTTATGCATTAATTGCACCATTTATTAATTCTTATTCATGTTCTATAAATATTAAATCGGATTTACTTATCTTCTTCTTAAATAATATAGTTTGTCTAAAAATTTATGCCAAAACATAAATAAAATTGTCTAAGAAAAGCATATAACAAAACACATAACATTCGATTTTTTCAGAAGTAATCAAAGTGTCAATTGCGATAAATCTCAACAAATTCCGTTTCTTCACCTGAGAATGGGCGAGGTCACTCCAGTTAACAAAATCCGAGATAATTGCACCTACCCCGCATAGATCCTAACCCACTGCCAATTTTCTTCTGCATCTAGTATATACAGAATGAATCTGCAACTGCGAAATACAATCACAGTCAAATATATATAGAGTGAACCGTCAAAATATCTAATAAAAATCAATAATATACATAAGTATATACCAAAATCAAACAATGAAACTTACTGATTCATCAAATGGAGAAAAAAACTGGAAGATTGTTGAACACAACACCAACATTGGAGTAAGGCAAAAACTGAATTTAAATCCAACAAATTCATTTCGAAAGAAGATTAGCAGCAAGTGTAAAACCACAAAACTCAAAACAATAAAAATCTACCGTTCAAGACATCAGGAAATAAATTCGGCGAGCAAAATATTCCATATCAGCAATCCAGAAAAATGTGATGGTGAAGAAGGAGAAAGGTAGAATATGTAGTTATATACTGAGTATATGAAACGTATCCAAGATTATAGCCACGAATTGACGGTCAATTCATAGCCACATTTACAATAATGGTAAAAATATGCACGGTGATGATCAATTCATAAAAATAGATCAATGGTTAAAAATGATTCCCGCTTAAACTATAAAAGGAAAATTAGTTTGTATTATATATTTATAGATGTGTGTATATTGATCAAATTGAAAGATGATGAATCAGATTAACAATAATAACCTTATGAAAACTGTCTAGATTATAGATCTAATCCTCGTTCATAAGTTCATAGGTTTTGATTGCACCTAATAATTTAAGGCTTCCATTTTTATTCATTGAGAAGTTACAACTTTCATATTGAATTAGAAGTTCATTTGTATTGCAGAGTATATGGTTAAATAAATAATTAAAGACAAATAAAATTAGGATCTTCACAATGAAAGGATAAGCTTAAAGTGGTGAGCATTTCTTGATATGTAGACGCCTTTCTTGGCAGTGGAGAGTGCACAAAAGATCTTGATAGTCCACATACCAACATCTTTCACCCGATGTTTTTTGCTCCATTTTTATAATACAATAAAAAATTCTTAACAAAACAAGTTAATCACCAAATAATTATTACTTCATCAAAAACATAATATTTCACAATATAATAATACAAATCACTTATTTTTCATGCTTGACGTGACATCTACATAATATTCTTAGGGCGTCCGCATTGGTAAGTTGTTTAAGAGTTACAACTCATAAAATTTAGTTACTACCAATGTACAATTTGGATATAACTCAAATCATATTTCTCTTCTCTGACAGGTTAGCACGGAGTAAAACCCAAACTTTTTTACTGAAGGACAAGTTTAATATTGCACGTGTTGGCCACTATTTTTTTTTTTCACTTATTTTATAATTTCTGCTTTGATTTTAAAATGAAATTTTTTAATGGTGAATCCTCCAAAAGGAAGTTATAATATTGAAAGGAATGTTGGGTGTTATTGAAGACTAGTTATTTTTAGTGGAATTGTGAGTTGGTGATGATGTGAAGTGCTCGTATGTTTTTTAAGGATGGGATATAGTAAACATGATGGGATTAAGTAGGATTGCATTATTCACAATTCAAAATTTTGAATTAATTTGTATGTACGGATTGGTGGATTAATTTTTTTTATTTTTTATGATAACTTAAGTTTATGTGATGAATGAAATTAAAGTTTCATTTGTCCAAGCTGACCTTTTCTCTTCTTTTTTTCGTGTAGTTATTCCTCCAAGTTCAGATATGTGCAAGATAGATTATTTCTCATTCTCCTCATCAAAAGTCCTACGATAATTCTTTGGTTCGTGAATTAAGTTCAAATAGCAAGAGATTTTCCCCTAATTTCCTCATCCAAATTTGGATAGCAAGTGATTGTTCAGTCAACATTCTTCTCATTAATCATATAGTATAGTAAAGCAAATAAGATTCGTCTCATACAAATTATTATTATTTTATAAAAATATTAATCACCACAACAACTATTTCCTTAAACTGAACACCACTATGTATCATAGTTTTAATTATAAGTTGCATACCCCTATATGTAACTCAAACTTAACAAAAAATAAATAGAATGTAGCCACATGAAATCCACATAAGTACTATTGGTCTAGACTAGGCATACATGTCAAAAACAACAAATTGACATTAATTGTGTTTTTTTTTAATTAGATTGCAATAATATACATTTACACAAAGTTAACTAGCTATACATAAAAATAATCATTTTCTAAAAATGCATTTTAAAAATTAAAAATCAAATCTTGAAAAATAATTGAAATATGTGCACCCCTAATCTGTACGTTAAATAATATTAGTAATTTTCAATATATAAGCTATTTACTTTTTCATTATATAAACTAATATTTTTCAACCATTTTTTTCCATGAAAATTGTTTCCACACAAATAAAAAAAAAAGGCAAAAAATTGTGGTTCAAAATTGCACAAATTGCATGGTGTAATTGATACACAAAAGTGTTACTATTTGAGATTTTGTAGGATGGAATAATGTTGGGAAATTATATGGCATGTTGTAAAAAGTATTATGAAAAATTATGGAGGATATGAGCTTTTTGCTTTATGCGACAACAAGAGCGTCTTATTCTTGAGGTAGAATCTCATTGTCTACAAACAAGCGAAACATACGAAGGCTCATTGCAAATCAGAAGCTAAAAAGCAAGTCTGTGCCTTTCGAACTCTAGGTTGCTGATATCAGTGGCGGATCCAGAAAATTAAAAGAGGGTATGCACAACAATGTAATACAAAAAAATAAATATTATATAAACAATTTAAAATGTAAAAACATACTCTATTCACTACAGAAAAAATTACGTATAAATTTTTTCAATGACTGCAAAATTATTAAGTGCCTACAAGATTTTCTAATTATGTAGGCTTATTTTCATTTTTCAACCTATTAACAATTTGCCCCTGGAAATTTGTATAGAAAATTAAATTCATAAGTACTAATTACTTACCTATATAAAAAATTACATACAGACAATTTGCTTATGAAAATTGTAATAGACAAATCGTTTGTAGGTAAGGAATGAACATGTCTATATAATTGCAAAATTTTTATAGGAAAGTTATACAATCTCTTCTAATTTTATTTTTTAAAACTCTTGTAAGTAAGTTAAAACAACTAATACCTTTAGTGGAAATAACTAATAACATTTTAGCTAATATCTTTAGTGCAAACAACTAATACCCTTTGGAGTTGATACCTTTAGTGCTAACAACTAATACCCTTTGGAGTTGATACATTTAGTGCAATTCATTAATACTTTTAATGTAATTTACTAATAACCTTAAAACAAAGTTCATCATAAATATCATTCACATATTACATTCCCATCGATTGCTATTATCTTTAGATTTTAGGCTTCATAAGTTATGTGCTTAGACATAAGTCCAATAGCCCTGTGTTCGAAGCTCTTTATATAATCATTTTCGGCCATGTATGATATATTCCAAAACCGTTTTTATAGATTATTTAACAAAACTCAGAGTAAATTAGTATATGCAATATATACTGTATATATTTTTTTTTTACAAAAGAGGGTATGCACTTGCATACCCTCTTGCTATGGTGTATCCGCCCCTGGCTGACATTCACAAAAAGTCTCGCTCGACCCCTCTTCGAGTTTTCACGTTCCAAGTTACGTGTTGAAAAAAATACACTTTGCATGAGGGGAGCAATAGAGATTATTTTAAAGATCAGAAATATTTTAGATGATAAGACCGTATCAATTCAAATAATTTTGAATTAATGTAAATATTTTGTAAATTCTGTAGATTTGTTGTGATCCCTAATTTCTTGTAAAAGTTATACGCCAATCAAGGATGAAAATATCCGAAAATTTCCCCGATATATCCCTAATCTATTTTTCATGGTCACTAATATCCATATTGGGAATAACGATATATTCATAATATCCGTAAAAAAAATCGATAAATAGCGGTATGTAAGATCAATTTCGACTATAAATTACTGCAAATTGAGCATATTATCGGTAAAATATCGAAAAAAATTGTAAAGATAAAAAAATATCGATAAATATTGAAAATGTATCGAAAACTATCAAGAAAATATCCATAATTTTGATAAATATCACAAATGTAAAATTTTGGTCAAATTTAAGGTGCGACTATTTACACCCACAAATTTACTTAGTATACACTCTCCAAAATTAACCTGTCATATATTTTAGCTACATTTAATTTTTTCTTAGTACACCTCCTTAAAAATCCTTAAAATTTACAACTATAACCCTAATTATCATTTACACCACTCAACTAAATATACACACCCACCAATTTAATTTGTAATTTAAATTTAAAAAATTGCACACCACATCCTCATTTTCGCTGTTCGCCCTACTAAACCACTCTCATACACCCCCCACCCCCCACCCCCGCCAAAGAAAAAAAATGATACCACATCCCAACCCAAAACCACCATTCATCGTATTTCGCTTTTTTTTATTTTTTTTTCGACGTTTCCATTGGTATACTGATTAGGCGTGAAATTGTTATGATTTGTAGCTTAATTTGCCTGTATTTTGAGTGATTTCGATGAGTATTTAGAGTCAATTAAGTACTATTTTTATAAACTAATGAATTTGCCTCTTTGATGCTCATAAATGGATAGAGGGCGAAGAATGAAGTTCGTAGGACTTTGAATCGACTCCAATGGATGCCCGAATGAGAATGAGAAGATATCGAAGAAATACTAAAAGTGTTAGTTCGTGCAAGGAAAAATGTCACTTGGCCCAAGGAAAGAGGTGCTCGAGTGCCTAGAGAGTCGAACACTTAAATGGTTCTGGAAGTCTAAGGTACTCGACCTAGTTCAGGTCGAGCGTCTAGTGCTCGACTGGCATGTATCACTCGACCAAATGAAGGTTGAGCGCCTAGCACTCGACCGGCTGGAGCTCAAGCGCCCTGATGGCTCTGGAAGATGGAACCACTCGACCGAGTGTTGGTCGAGCACCTAGCGCTCGACCTAGACCCAAGATCGCGCTTTTTGGCCCTTTTTGTCCGTTTTAGGCCCGTTGCTTATAAATACCCGATCTCAAGCTCGTTTTTAGACACCCTTTGATCACTATTCATATTTTTACATACTTGGAGCAAGAAGATAGCTTGGTAGAGAGATTGGAAGAGTTTCATACTTTGTAATCGAGGTTTTGATTTAAGAATTCATCGTTTTAGTATTTCTTTTGAACTTCTTAGATTAATTCTTACTTTCTTTGTCTTGGAGACTATAAACCCTAGATTTTAATATTATAAGAGATTGATTTTGAGACTTTGATTCATTCGTTATTTATGTTCTTTAATTTAGTTGTTAATTCAAATATGTTTATGTTTATCATCGTTATTGCTATCGTTGTTTTAATCACCATGTTAGGCTAGAACCCTTGCATGCTTAGGATAGGATGAACTCGTAGAAGTAGGATGTTAGTACGTAATTAGGATAACTCGTGATGATTAGTCTTAGTTCTCTTATTTTATTGAATTCTTAAAATAAGCCCTAGAATTATCTTGGAATTGAGTACAAAAATTGTTAGAGAGAAGACGATCGTATCACTCTTTAATAATGAATAGGCTTAACAAAAGGGTTTTAGAAGGGGTTTATCATCTACCGGTTTATCTAGGGAGGACGATCGTATCACCTTAGTTAAATTAGGGTCTCATTAATTAAGCACAATCCATATAACTTGGTTAGTGGATTTGTGAAGTAGGTTGATATGCCGAAGTATTAGGGTTAATTCTTGAGTTTTTAGTCTTACAATCTTGTGCTAGATTAGGAAAGTTGATTGCCTAGTTTTAGTAAGCTTAGGATTATTACTTGCACATCACAATTATTCTAGTTATTGTACCAACCCCGTTAGTATACGTAGGAATTCCTATCCCGAGTATCACCATCTCATATATTTATTTAAACCCATTTATTTGCTTAGTTTGATTTCATTATTCACATTAAGAGTAGTATAATATAAAGTAGTTTACTAGAATTCTTAAACCCGAACATACACACATATTAACTACGACGCATAGATCTCCAGGGCTCTATTCGCATACATACTTTTCCTTGGGTTCGATATACTTGCCAATACTACAGGGATCTCATACTCTTGTGGGGTAACTACTAGTATAGCTAGTATTTTGCGTTCAAATCAATGGCGTCGTTACCGGGGAAGGCGATGTATGTCCATTGAGTAGGACTTGGAGATAGTTTAATATTTAGTAGTGAGTGTTTTTATTTTATTTGTTTTAGTATTCATTAGGCAGTTGCGTTTTGATATTTCTTTTGGTGTTTCAGGTATATGAAAACACGCACAAAGGGAGAAACGAGCGAAGATAGATTAAAGTTAGACCCTGAGATAATCGCTAGAAGAAACAGAGCCTTCCATCGAAGGATGAACACTACCGGTGGTGAAAACACAAACATGGATTTAGGTAATGAGTTGGATGGAGATGCAGCTAATTACAATCAGGTAGTGGAACGGGTTGAGGGAGTTGACGGAGACAACAGTAAGAAGAAGGCTCCCACAGGGGAAAGCCAGAGCCAAAACCCAGTCCCACAGCATCAAGGCAACCCAGCACAAATCCAAAACCCAAACCCTTTAAACAACCCTGTCTACCAACAGAACAACCCACCTTACCCATACCCGTATCCACCATATCCTTATCCATCATACTACCCTCCACAACCTAACTATAACCCACTTCCTGTTCCACAAGTACCTCTACCACCAGTATATCCCCAGCATGTTCCTCAGAATGTTGATCCTGGTATGGCAATCAGAGGAAGGTTTGAGGTACAGCCTCAACGGTACTATGATGGTGTAGCTATGCCACCAGTGAAGGCAAATAATTTTTGTATCTCCCCAGGGATCCTAAAGATGCTAGTTGAGAACCAATTCAAGGGGGAGGTCGGAAAGGATAATCCTCACACTCACTTGAGGAATTTTCTGATGATGGCTTCAACTTTCAATCACAATGGGATGTCTGAGGATGCTAAGAAACCCAGGTTGTTTCAGTTCTCTCTAACGGGAATAACCAAGGAATGGTACGACAACATGCTCCCACAGGGAGATGTAACTACATGGGTCGAGCTCGAGCGTCTGTTCCTCGAGCGATTCTATCCTCTATCTAGAACGATTAAAGCCAGGAAAGAGATCCCATCTTTCAAGCAGAAGCCAGGAGAGGAATTAAGTCAGGCTTGGGAGAGGTTCTCTAATATGCTCATTGAGTGCCCACAACACGGGTACAACGAGGGTGACATCATGGCGGCCTATTTCTACTGTGGAGCCAGCAAGGCAGCTCAAGACCACCTCGATGCTTGTGCTAGTGGAGCGTTCCTAAACCGTAGTGCAGCTCAGTGTAGGGAGATAGTTGAAAATATAGTTAAGAATGCGGGGCAATGGAATGAGGATCAAAAATTTTAGAGGGCTTATCAGATGGAAGAAAGTGAGGGGACGAGAAAGCTGCTGATGGCGATGATGGAGAAGATCAGCAATCTAGAAGTTGGACAGAATCTGAGTGGAGGGAATACTGCAGTGAGTGAGAAAGTGGACCCACTAGCATGCCGGCAATAGGAGGCTAACTACATGGAAAGGCCTAATTATAATCAGAATGACTATCAAGGTGGAAATCATTAGGGGCGACCAACTTATGGTCAACCGTTAGTACCACCGGGTCCACAGCCTCCTCACAATCAATGGAGAAATACTCAGGGTTATCAAGGAGGCCAACAACCTCCTCAGAATCAATGGAGGAAGAATGAAAATTTCTCTTATAGCAATCCTAAGGCAGGAATAACTGTACCTTCCGGAGTAGATCCAGGTTCGAAACTCTCCGGAGGAGAAGGAGGAGCTACCACTGATGAGATGTTACGTGTCATTCTTCTGAAGGTGGAGGAAGGTAGTAAAAGGTTGTCCTCTTTGGAGTATGATGTTAAAGAGTTGAATTAGAAGAGTGATCAAAGAGATCAAGAACTCCAAAGGAGAGACATGGATCTCAATAAAGCTCACCAAGAGAACAATAGGTGGTTCACTTCTATAGAGTACCAGATTAGCCAGATTGCAAAGGCACAAACTAGAGAGCCGGGTAAATATCCATATATGCCCGAGACAAACCCGAAAGAGCAATTGAAGGCTATCGAGTTGAGAAGTGGAACCAAATAGGATGATCCTCCACTACCTGCTAATGTGGAGGAGATACATAGAGAGATCAAGAAAGAGGATGAAGAAAAGAAAGATGGAGATGAGAAGGGTGAAGAGGAGGTTGAGGTAGAAGACGCTCAGAAAGGAAAAGACAATGAGGAAGAGATTGAGAGAGTTCCAAAGTGGAAAAAGGCAAAAGAAGCAAGGAAGAACGTGAAGGAAACCGAGCGAGATGAATGGGGGGTACCCAAATCTGTGATATCGGTCTCATATCCGCAGCGATTCATGAAAAAGAAATTAGATGAAAAGTTCGCTAAGTTTCTTGATGTCTTTAATAAGTTGCATATTAACATTCCTTTTTATGATGCTTTGGAACATATGCCTAATAATGCCAAGTTCATGAAGGACTTGATAGCTAAAAGGCGAAGAGTAGATGGGCCCGAGCTTGTGCACTTGAACCATGAGGTGAGTGCTATGGTGCACAAAGCGCTTCCTCCCAAGTTGAAGGATCCCGGTAGCTTTACTATCTTATGTGATATCGGGAACAGAATCAAGAAGGGGGCATTGTGTGATCTTGGGGCTAGCATTAATTTGATGCCTCTGTCGTCATTCAAAAAGTTGGATGGGGGTGAACTTCAACCCACTATGATGACTCTCTAGCTTGCCGATAGGTCTATCACTAGACCTCAAGAAGCGGTTGAGGATGTTCTAATGACCGTGGCGAATCACGTTTTTTCCACCGACTTCGTGGTACTTGACATGAAGGAAGATGAGCATGTACCTCTGATTTTGGGAAGGCCGTTCTTAGCTACGGCCGGGATGGTGTTAGATGTCGCCAATGGAAAGATCACGGTGAAAGTCGATGATCAAAAATTGAAGATAGCGATCTATGAGGCAATGAAATATCCAATGGGAGATGAAAGTTATCACTTCATTGATATCTTGGACACTTGTATTGGTGACACACTTCTTGATCCTTGCTCTTTCTATGTTCATAATTATGATTATTCTATTATCGATGAACTAACATATGATCTTTATGACCTTGGTTATTTTGACAGCTTAAAAGAGAACGAGCAAGTTCATGGATGTGAAAAAAGTTGAGGATGAGGAAGAGTTGGATGTGGAGGAGTCCACTTTTGAGAAGATGTTCGATAAGGCGCCACCATTGGAGGCAAAGAAGGAGTTAAAACCACTTCCGGATCACCTCAAGTACGCTTACTTAGAGGATAATGAGAAGTACCTGGTAATTGTATCTTTCCTTTTATCTGATGATCAATTAGAGAGACTACTAGTAGTACTTCGTAAGCACAAATCGGTCATAGGGTGGTCCATTGCAGATATTAAGGGTATTAGTCCTTCTATTTGCATGCATAAGATTAGATTAGAAGAGGGTACAAAAGCCATAGTACAAAATCAGCATAGAGTGAATCCGATGATACAAGAGGTAATTCATAAGGAGGTGTTGAAGCTGTTAGATAATAATATGATTTTTGCCATTTCTGATAGTCCTTGGGTGAGTTCGTTACACGTAGTTGCTAAGAAGGGGGGTACCACGGTAATTAAAACTGAGACTAATGAATTGGTAGACACTAGATTAGTGACAGGGTGGCGTGTATGTGTTGATTATAGAGAGTTGAACAAGGCAACGTGCAAGGATCACTTTCCTTTGTCGTTCCTTGATCAAATGATTGATAGATTAGGTGATTTTGAGTATTATTATTTTCTAGACGGGTATTCGGGATATAATCAAATTATGATAGCACCCGAGGATCAGCAGAACACCACCTTCACTTGCTATTACGGTACTTTTGCCTTCAGGAGAATGCCGTTTGGGTTGTGTAATGCACCCGCCACCTTTTAAAGGTGTATGATGACTATTTTCCATAGGTTGATTGAGAAGATTATGAAGGTTTTTGTGGACGACTTCTCCGTCCACGGGGAGTCGTTTGATAAGTGTCTAATCAATCTTGAAGTTATGTTGAGCGGGTGTAAAGAGACGGACTTAGTGCTAAATTGGGAGAAATGTCACTTTATGGTGAAGGAGGGTATTGTTCTTGGACATCATGTGTCCTCGAAAGGTATCCAGGTTGATAAAGCAAAAGTGATAGCTATTGAGAAGCTTCCTCCACCTTCGACCGAGAAGGGGATTCGGTCATTTTTAGGCCATGCGGGATTTTATAGACGCCTTATAAAAGACTTTTCACAAATTACTAAACCCCTTTCGTGGCTTCTTGAAAAAGAAGTCGCCTTTGAGTTTACTAATGAGGGTTTAGTGGCTTTCAACAGGTTAAAAAAAACGTTGATGAATGCCCCGATTCTTGTTACTCCGGATTGGTCGAGTCCTTTTGTGCTCATGTGTGATGCTAGCGACTATGCTATGGGGGTAGCTTTGGGGCAAATACGAGACAAGCGATTTCACGCTATTTATTATGTCTCGGAGATGTTGAATTCGACTCAAGTGAATTATACTACTACCGAAAATGAGTTGTTACCGGTCATGTATACCTTTGATAAATTTTGACCCTACCTAGTAGGCACAAAAACAATCGTATATACGGACCACGCAGCGATTTGGTATCTCATGAGCAAGAAGGATGCCAAGCCCCGTCTCATTCATTGGATCCTATTACTCCAGGAGTTTGATGTTGAGATTCGAGATAAGAAGGGGAGTGAGAATGTGATAGCCGATCACCTTTCGAGGATGGAGCTTACCAAGGAGAACACGGTAGAAGAGCGAGAGGTGAATGATGAGTTTCTGGACGAGAAGTTGTTTGGTTTAGGAGATGTCCCGGTGTATCGAGTTGAAGTTAAGGCCCCGTGGTTCGCTGATTATGCTAATTATTTAGCAAGTGGAGAGCTGACGATGGATATGGATGCGTTGCACCGAAAGGCATTCGTGAAGAGAGTTCGGAAATTTATTTGGGATGACTCATACTTGTTCAAGAGAGGGATAGATCGAGTGCTTAGACGGTGTGTACCCGAGGAGGAGTGGAGTGATATTATAAGGCATTGTCACGCCTTGCCATGTGGAGGACATTTGTATGGAGAGAAAACCGATAGGAAGGTGCTTCAAGCCGGTTTCTACTGGCCTACTAATTTGAAGGATTGCATGATGTGATAAGTGCCAACATTTCAGCTCTATTACCAAGAGGGACGAGATGTCGTTGCATGTGTTTATGGAGGTAGAGGTATTTGACGTATGGAAGATTGATTTCATGGGTCCATTTCCTCCAAGTAATGGATTCTTGTACATCCTCATGTGTGTTGATTACGTCTCGAAGTGGATTGAAGTTGTCCCTACTCAAATGAATGATTCCCGTGTGGTAATTGATTTTCTTGAGGAAGAACATCTTTTCTAGATATGGAGTTCCAAGAGCTTTGATTAGTGATGGGGGAGAGTCACTTTGTGAATAAGTTGATGGAGAAACTGCTTTCAAAGTATGATGTTAGTCATCGGGTCTCTACGGCCTATCACCCTCAATCGAATGGTCTCACTGAGGCGTCTAATTGTCAAATTAAGGAGATTCTTGAGAAGACTGTGAGTCTTAGTAGGAAGGATTGGGCTTTGAAGCTTGATCATGCACTTTAGGCATATAGGACAGCTTTTAAAACTCCTTTAGGTATGTCTCCTTACCAACTAGTTTTTGGGAAGGCATGTCACCTGTCGGTTGAGCTGGAGCACAAGGCGTATTGGGCAATCAAGAAGCTGAATTTTGATAGTGCTATGGTGGGTGAAAAAAGACTACTTCAATTACATGAGTTGAAGGAGTTTCGAGATAGTGCATATGAGAGTGCCCGAATTTTCAAGGAGAAGACTAAAAGATGGCATGATGCACGGTTGAGAAAGAAGGAGTTCCAAGTTGGTGATCAAGTCCTAGTGTTTAACTCTAGGATGAAGTTATTTGGTGGAAAGCTCAAATCCAAGTGGAATGGTCCTTATGTGGTGAGAAATGTCTATAAGAGTGGATTCCTAGAGTTTGAGAAGGATGATGGGAATGTGTTCATGGTGAACGGGCATCGAGTAAAGAAATTCTACAACTTCTCTTGTGAGAATAAGGGAGGTAACTTAGAGTCTCATGACCCGTGAGCTCCTTCGAGCTCGGTCCGGCATTAGGACCTTAAAAATAGCGTTGCGTGGGAAGCAACTCACTTTTACTTGCTTTTGAGTGTTTTGTTTTTGTGTGAATCGTAAGTTTTAACCTCGTTATTGAGTGCATTTGTGTAGGTTTGTCTTGAGGTGCAAGAGTTTCCGTAGTAGAGCTTAAAGTGAAGCAACTCGTGAAGAGAAGGTATGCCTAGTAAAAGAGCAACCAGAATTTGGAGTGTGAGGTAACCCCAAACCCCAAACGAAGGCCGCTTCGTAAAGTCGAAGTTTGGGGGGTGGAGTTTTTATATGCTTTACATCGTGTGCATTGGTAGTGATTGAAGTTCATTAGGAATTTAGTGCACGTACTCGTTCGTACTTATCTTTTCAAACTTTTTATTGCGTAGCAAGAAAAAGTTTGGGGGTGTGTCTTCGTACTTACCATGTTGGGCATGAAATTCTTATGAAAAATTGGTCAATTTTTTTTTAAAATATTGATGCATGAAGTGGGTGTGAATTGAATTAAGTGTGAGTGGATTATTGTGTGTTGATTTAGCTCGGTGAATTGCACGTTGGGAAGAGACCCCAACTCCTCGGTCGAATGAGCGATCTGGCTTAAATCGAGGAGTTTTCAGGTTAGTACATGTTTTGGAATTGATATAGTGAAGTTTCGGGTGGTTATACTTGAAAATTTTGTGTTTTGGGCGTTTGTGAAGAGTGCTCGAGCACTACTTGGTTGAGCAACCCCCTAGGTCGAGCGTCGGTATAGTTCTGTAAGGTTGGAGCACTCGACTGGTGCAAGGTCGAGCGCCCCTTCTTCTAGTGCCAAAACAGCACTCGACCACCTTGAGGTCAAACGCCTAGCGCTCGACCAAAAGAGGCACTCGAGCGGGTCCTGCCCAGAAAGCCCTAATTCGCAAACCCCACCTCTATAAATACTTCCCCCCACACAAAACACACACTTTGGGTGCGAATTTTGGCCTCCTCCTCCCTTTCACTCCATTTCTTTCATTTTCACTTAAATTCATCACAAGAGTTCAAATTCTCCATTCCAAGGTATGTAAATTCTTACTCTCATCTATCTTTTCTTAGTTTAGGCTTAGATTAGACATGAATTGAGCATAAGAATTAGGGTTCTTAGTTGTGGATGAGAATTTGCCAATTTTGCCTTCAATTTCATGATTGAGTGGGTAGAATAGGTGAATTTCTAGAGAGAAAATGCATTAATGCTTGAATGTTGTGGGCTTTGCTTGTTGAGTGAATATTTATGGAATTTGGAATGAGTTGAATAAATAGATAAATTTGAATTAAGTCTTGAGCATGTAAATTGCAATTTTCTGTGATGTTACTTCATGATAGACTTACATTTGGAGCTTTATTGATAAATTATGAGAATATTTGAGTTGGCTGAATGTGCTTTGAGATAGGAATAACACCTATATGTAAGCTCTTGTACACAAAGGGAATAAATGTGAGATTGATTGGTTACTTGAGTTGATTTGTATTGTCTATGATATTCTTGAGTAGTAAATTTTCTTTAATTATTTTCATGAACTAGGTTCAATGGTCCCTCCCAAGAAGTTTGAGGATCGTATGGTTAAAGGAGATAAGCTGGAGGAATTGACCAACGAGCTCACTCGGAAGGGATTAATGCCCTCGAGATGGGACAACTTAGACTACAAGGAGGATTGGTGTCGTTTTGCGTATCGGTGGAATCTAGTGGCCGGGAGAGTGGAGAAAACCCGACGTCCCAGCGTCGAGTTTATGAAAGATATTGGAATTGAGGAAGAGATTAAGAGGATTTTCACCAAGAACAAGATGAAGGAATTCTATAAGCTACTACTCATGGTAGAGACGAACACTGACTTGGTGGAGCAGTTCTTGGCCTCTGTGGAAAGGAGGGATGACAACTCGTTCAGATTCAATATTAGGAATGAGTGGCACACTTGTGCGGTGGGAGCTATCAACACAGCCCTCATGCTCCCAGCCTCGAAGAAGCCGAACCGACAATCCAAATCGTTTGTTGCCAATGATTTTTAGAAAGCGGTCACGGGAGGAATGGCAGGAGATTACAAGGGGCAGAATGCACGAGCCTCAGCGATTCGAAACCCGGTGCTCAGATATTTGGAGAAGATTCTTGAAAACACTATCTATGCCCGATCGGAGACAGGAACAGTGACATCTAAGCAGCTGTATGGAATGTGGTGTTTTCTAGATGGCAGGGAGCACGATTTTGGGAGAGACTTCCTAGATCATCACTTCGAGGTCCCTTTCAAACTAGAAGAGAAGAAGTCAAAAGTGAGAGGCGGTGGCCTCATTTCTGTTTTGGTGAAGAGCATTGGGTGTGAACCAGTCTCGGAGCCGCTTATAGGGAAGGATATAGATTTTGAGCAGATGTTCAACACTATAATGTTCGAGCGATGGATGGACACCTACTGCATCAGGTTCAAGGAGGATGATTTGTTCCCTCTCCCCAATGAGAAATTGGTGACATTGAAGGGAAATAAGAAGGAAAACATTAGGATGAACGGGGACAAGCACTTGAAGTTGATCTAGAAGTTCACAAAGGAGTTAGGTGATAAGGGCCTGCGGGATATGAGGCCGAAGAAGAGATTGAGAGGTGAGGGCACTAGTGGTGCCAGTTCGAGCAGGGCCCGAGATTCTGCTGAAGAGAAGGAAGAAGAGTACGAGAGGGGAGTTGATGATGAAGAAGAAGCAGGAGAGGAAGCAGAACAAGAACCTCAAGAGATGGATTTCGAGTCGCCTGAAGCGCCAGCTCCCGAGCCATGGTACCCGTCCCACCTGCAATGGATGGGAATGGAGCACGAGATCCAGACCCTCCGTACAGATGTGACATATCTCCGAGTAGCTCAGGACCAGATGGATGCGAGGTCAGCTAGGATGGAGAACCAGTTCTCGGATATGCACTGCTAGATGGAGACATTATTTGTCTCCCACATAGGAGCCGATCACCCGAACTACTGTCCTCCGCCACCTCCGGATGCTTGATCATGGGGACTCCTCCTCGTTCTTCTCTTTATCTTCCTCTAATTGTGTTTGAGACAATTTTTTTTTTCCTTTATCCCTTTTATTTGTGATTCGGGTTTGTACTGAATTTAAACTCTTTGAGCTGATATTGTGATGAAATGCTTGATATGCTACTTTATATTTCGTGCTTATTGGCTCTCACTGCTTATTGATTGTTATCCTCGAGTGTGATTTTATGGTTAGTGGATTTGTAAAGTAGGTTTATATGACGAAGTATTAGGGTTAATTCTTGAGCTTTTAGTCTTTCAATCTTGTGCTAGATTAGGGAAGTTGATTACCTAGTTTTAGTACGCTTAGGATTATTACTTGCACATCACGATTATTTTAGTTATTGTACCAACTCCGTTAGTATACATAGGAATTCCTATCCCGAGCATCACCATCTCATATATTTATTTAAACCCATTTATTTGCTTAGTTTGATTTTATTATTCGCATTAAGAGTAGTATAATATAAAGTAGTTTACTAGAATTCTTAAACTCGAATATACACTCATATTAACTACGACGCGTAGATCTCCAGGGCTCTATTCGCATACATACCTTTCCTTGGGTTCGATATACTTGGTCCCTATACTTGCCAATACTACAGCGATCACATACTCTTGTGGGGTAACTACTAGTATAGCTAGTATTTTGCGTTCAAGTCATACACCCCCTCCCCCAACCATATGAAGAAGATCCATTTAATTTCCTTACACCTGTAAATGAATTTATAGAAGAAAAATATTATTCATTTAATATTGTATGTATATTATTTACACTTATTTGATTATATTTTTTAATTATATTAATAGTTTTACTGTTTGTAAAAGAGTATTTGTGTGCGCAAAAAAATAGTTAGTAATGTATGTTTGTGCGTGGTTTTGAAATTTTATGTGGGTTTAAAAATGGGGTATTTTTAATAAATAATATTTATTTTATTATATAAGGGTATTTTGATTTTTTTCATCATTAATATTTTTTTCAAAATAAGAGATGGGTGAACAAAATATTTTATGTGAATGAATAGACCTGCCCCAAATTTTATTGTAAATTTTATGTTTTAAAATTTAAAAGTTTGTTATTAAATTTTCATATTTTTAAAAAAAATTCGATATGGATATCAAAATTTATCGATATCAATATTTCCACAAATTTAAAGTCTCGATATATCCACCAATACTAATATTTTCAACATTAGACGCCAATTATAAATAGTGAAAACTCTCATCACCATAATCAAGGTGAAATTTATAACTATTATCTTTCTTTACATTAGTTAATCATAAACAAGTCGCTCGATGATTATACAATTGGCCGGTTGGGGAGTCAAGATGAAAAAAACTGAGGGGAAAAAGGCAAATTTCAACCTTGTGAATGTTGATGTTGAAGGGAACATAAAAGCAAACCAACAAAATATATTGACAAAGAATGTAGAAAGGAAAACTAAATCAATTTTGGAAAGAGTCGTCACAGCTTAACATTTAGATTGACAAAGATTATTCAATGAAAAATTCAAATGTTGGCTTTTGGATAATTAATTGGATCATTTGAATAATAAAACAATGAGTAAGTTTTGTGTGAAACTGTCTCATACCATGAAACGGTAAAATATGGTATAAATTGAGTATGACACATTAACATTTTAATTGGGATGAATGTTAAATAGTTTTGTCTCGTGGCATGAAACTGTCTCACACAAGTTTTTGCCTAAAACAATAATTATTGATGAAGTAATATAGTTCAAGTGTTCAGAGCTCTATTATCTATGATCAATACAAGTCACGTGTTCGTGTCACAATTTTACCAATAAAAATAAATTATCTAAACAAGTATTATCTTATAGTTGAAGGTTTTCCCACCAAAAAATTATTTTTTTAAATTGCAATTTTAAAAGAATAATTTGTATAATTTTAAAAATCCTAGTAATTGTCCGCCTAATTCTCTAGTTTTAATATTCACTTAGTTTTTTGTTTTTTTGTTTTGTTGTTATACAAAATTAGTTACTATATTATTAATTAACTACAACTAAAAAAAGAAGGTATATTCAATAAATGGAAATATATAATAACTATTTTAATTGATCTGTATTAAACATTATAAAATAAATTAATGCAAAAAATACGTACATAATATTGCTCTTGCCAAAAAATCACGACAAAATACATTAAAAATTAAAAAGTTGAATGAAAAAAAAAAATTTGAACCAAATTTATTATATTTTAATATTGAGAATGTGATTTTTATACAACTCTTGCGTGATTACGCTATAAAAAGTAAAAAAAAATATAGTCATCCGTCCTCTAAAATATGTTCACTTATTTTATTTATTTATTTCTAAAGAATATGTTCATTGTTTTAGGGTATAGAGAAATAAAGAGGAAAAAAGAAGAACATAGATTTGTTGACCCAGTTCGTCATGAATGACTACGTTTGGGGGCGTACCAAGCTAAGAGATTATTCACTATTTGTTGTGTATGAGATCCCTTTATATAGGTTACAATCTAGGGTTTTAGATGAGTACATAGAATATAATGAAATGATCATATTGTCCTCCATCAGTTACTTGTTGATGAAGGCACACTAATATATTTTCCTTCAATACTCTCCCTTGTGCCAAATCAAAAGTGTGGATGGTGCTTGAATGCTGCATCGCTAAAACTTGACAAGTAGCTAAAATCCAATGAGAAATAAATCTTAATTGAATGGAAAAAGATTTACAATGTACCTATGTTGAGACTCCCCCTGAAGTCTACACCTTTCACATGATACATACATCTATCAAGTGATTTTAGAAAGTTTACATTTCTCAATTCTTTAAGATGTTTCTCATTGTCTTGGACAATGATTATATAAATAGATCAGTCTCATTTACTTTAGAGCTTGAATCTTAAGAAAAACTTATTGTTGATGGTTATAGAAGACTTTGGTGATATATGCTTCATACTGTCACCTTTGATGTAGGCAATTTACTGCTTCTTTGAAAATGTGTGGTGATAGATCTCTATCAAATACACTCTTGAACTGCTTCATGTAAGACATTGATCTCTGAATTGTTCGAAGAGGTATCTAAAAGAGTTTGATTAATTGATCTCCAAGATATCATTATGTTTTTCATGGTAAAATCATAACCATTTTGGAAACACTTTATGTGGATTAGAAATATGCAAAACCAAATAGTACATCATTTGGCGTATTGGTGTAGGGGATAACTTCAATATTTCCTTAAGGTCCACAATTTCATTTGTGGTCCCCTTCAATATTTACTATAATGAATAACAGACCATTGTCAATGGTTTTTCCTTAAGTATCAGGGTACATTCTTGACACCATTCCAAAGACACTACGTTGTTCCTGGATGAAATCTAGCTAAAATTTTTATTGAGAAAGTAATATATGGTCGAGTGTATTGAGCTAATTACAATAATGCGCATATTTTACTTAAGTAGGGAATTTCATCTCCCAATAGCTCTTCGTCATCTTCCTTCAGACGAGATGGATATTTCCTTAAATCCAAACTTCAACCAATCATGGGAGTGCTAATCAGATGCATTTTGTCTATGTTAATTTGACTGAAAATCTTCTGGACATATGCAAACTGGTGGATAAGTATTCCACAAACTCAATGTTCTAGTATAAAGTCTAGACAAAATTGAGTTTTTCCAAGATCCTTTATCTCAAAACCGGATTTCAAATACTCATGGTCCTCTTATTGCATTAAGAGTACATATTATGTTCATCCTTCAACATAAATAATTGCAAATCCGAAACTTATTTTCTTTATAAATGCATAGGATCACTATTTATCGTTCTTGTAACCTATCCCAATCAAGTAGTCACTTAGACGGGTATACCACCTCCGCCTGATTGTTTCAATCAATAAAGTGAGTGTTTCAATCTAATTGCAAACACACACTGTGGTTTAGAGTCACTTGATTTGGGTAATAGATGTCATCAGACACTTATATATCTCTAAATCAAGATCCCCATAGAGATATGTCATAACCACATTCATAAGCTGCATCTCCAATCCTTCGGAAACTAAGTGATGAGACATTATGACGTCCATTACGGGAGTTTGTCTTCTTATACTCAATCCAGAGCGTAATGAGACATCTTGCGTTATAAGACAAATTTTATATATCAAGACCTTATATTTCTCATTACGCTTTATGACAAAGACTCAATTATGTCCTACATGCTTTACACTTGGTCGGGCTAGCACTATCAAACCAAATACCTGTTTCTTTGTCAGAGAATTAAATTCTACCTGGATTGCTTTTATTCATTTAGGTCAATATGCTCTTGGTTGACACTCTGCAACCAAGCGTGGTTCGATATCATTGTGCTCTATACTTTCTTGAGCAACAATATAAATAAATACATCATCAATCTGCGTGTAATGTTTGTCCATCGACTTATATGCACTCTTATAATCATATAGATATTTTCCATTCTCTAGAATCATAACAAGCATCGGAGCGTCCTCCAGTAATGATTCATGGACATAGTTTAATCAGAGATAATCTCGTGAGATGGATTCTCCACATTGATGATCAATGTGTTGGATTGTGCCACACCTGCCATTTTTTTTTTCTTTAAGTAGGTGACCTCCCCCATTTCCTTTTGGGAGTCACGGCCTCAACCACACCTCCACCAAGTGTGGTTGCAACACCTTTCCTGCGGTGTTGCACCCTTTATTGGGAACTTCTAATCTTACAGGCAAATTTGCAGCTGGTATGTGAGACCTAGTCACTCTGATAATATTAGTAAATGCATCATGCATCGAATATGCTACGTTCTAAATATAAATGATTCATTTTACTTCACTTTCACATTGTGAAGTTCAGGGATCAAATGAGACATTTTGGAGACAGACACGATACTTCCTGTCGTTCCCTTAGAAAATCATTTTTCTTATCTCCCCCTAACGACGGGAAGACTGTCTCATTTAAAGTGACATTCCACAAATCTAGCGGTAAGTAGATCGTCTGTCAAGGGTTCTAAATTGCGTATAATTGTTGGGAATTTATATCCAACATAAATACTTAATCGTATCTATAAACCCATTTTAATGCGTTGTGGGTACGCAATAAGCACATTTATTGCACAACCAAATATGTGTAGATATAAAATGTCAGGCTTATATCCAGTTACCAACTGGTACACATAAACTGGCTGATCATTTAGTGAGTTTGAAACGAATAAGTAAAGTTGCATGCAGTATTGCATAACCCCAAGTAGAGATTGACATATTGGTGCGCATAACCAGTGTCTTAACCACCATTACTTCCTTTTAATGGTGGTCTTTGCAAGACCATTTTGTGTAGCACGTGGGGTACCGGATGCTTTACATTGATCCTGCGATAATCATCAAATTCTTTTGATTTAAACTATCTTGATAACGAATTCAGGGTGGTGAGCCCTAAAATGTATAATTTGTGCTGAGAGTTTTGCATGCAGAATTTATTGTGGAGAGTGAAACGACATGTGACTAGTATGTCAAAGTATAATCAAGAACCATAAATTACTTGAACGGTCCGCATTCTGGATGAATTGGTCGACAAATATCATAGTTTATCCTTTGTAAGAATGAAATATTTAGTTTTGTATCTTTAGCATAAACAGGTCTCAATGTTACTTTTGCTAAAGATCGGGCTTTCCAAAATGAGTGATGCGCCTTTGATATTTGTAAGAAAAGGTCAAATGTAGATAGTATATCTGGTACTTCAGAATACAAAGATTGCGACAAAACAACAACATGACCAATATCGTGCATCGTATCGAATTTTCATCTCATTTTAAATTTCACTCAAAAATGAAGAAGGATGTCCATATGAGTTCTTCAAAATATGGATCATCACGTCAAAGCCTTTTTAAATCAGTGTCACATAGTTCATCATTTGTGACAATATATGATTCAAGAACAATAGTGGGCTGCATTCCACTAGATTGACTTTCCAGTTTATCTAAGATGTGTTTTCTTTCACATTAATTAGATAAATATAAATTTCATTCTCACTGTGTGTGTATAAATAATAATGTTGGCACATTATCTTTAAAACTTAACAAGGTTCGATTAACTCTTGATGCATATAAAACTTCTTTGATTTTAATAAGTGTATTGTTAGACATCAAGAATTTGACAGTTCTTAGGATTTTTTAAGAAATCTCATATTCTGTTGAGTTTCAATTTGAGTTGAATGATTATTTTTAATTCAATACTCCATCACGTTACATCGTGATAGTGTTATTTTTGAACCATGTATACTAATATATGTGTATAATAAATTCAAATAATTCAATACTTTGAATAAAATTAAAAATTATTAATGAACCAACATCATTAAAAGTAAAGTTTCATGTCATAGGTCTAATTAACTTTAAGACCAAAACATTTGTCCAAACAAAATGAAGCATTATGTCTGAGTAACCTTCTTGAAAAATGAGAAATTTATAAATAAATCCATCAAAATCAAGAGTATTCATTAATTGGGAAAAGTCCTTGTTGTCATCGACAATTGCGAGGTAAAATTTGAGGGATAATCCCCACCTTTAATTCATACACTGGGCATCTTATTCTTTAGATTCTCCATACCTCATACTAGTGATTGCTACTTTGTGCTTGCACCACAAGTTTATATGGTATCACTATAACTATTAGGAGTATCATAATCTCCTTAACATCTTCTAGTGGAAGAGCCACCACTATCCCACGTGGTGCATTATTCCCATGTTCGTAGAGTAATACGACATGTCCCATTTTCTTTTGGGTTCTTCACACTGTTCCATTAACCAAAATTAACCTCGAGAATTTTCTTTATCCCAGGGAGCCAAACATTAGTATCTCTCAACTACTTGTAGCATGTTAATCAACGCAGTGGGGGAAGTGGAGATATGATTTTTTCTTTGTATATTGTATCATCTTCTGTGATTTTCTTTTCACGGAAAGTAAAGTGTGCTTTAAGACGCAACATATCTTTATGGAAATTCATGACCCTCATTTAGTTAAGTAAGTGGATTTTATTCCACCGAATTGACAGTTCTAAAATTAAAGATATTTCTATAATATCGTTTCAGAATATACCACAGTTCTTTGGGTGTTATAAATAAAAAAAATGTCTTCAACATAAAATTGGGTCTGATATGTTGCCTAAAAAAAATATTAGGACATTGACCTAATCAGACGGTTCTTCGTCTTTGTAGTCAGATAATGAACCCGGCAGTGGTACTCAATTCCTTTTGAGAAAATTTATTTTGCATGCGTAGCAATATAGAATAATAAATCAATTTTTCAAGAATATGAGTGTGAATTAGATTTTGAGACCACGAGTCACATATTTTTCGATGTTTTATGAAAATACTTTATCACATTAATTTGCACTCATATGTATAATCCATAAAATTCCTTTACCATGGAAGTTTACATAAGTGAACATGTATTTATAAAACAAATAACTATCTAGCCATCAACATGTACACTATATGGATTTTCGCATAAATCCTAAATATTTTTTTCAGTAAATAATTATCAAGCATACTTAACGACAAGCAGTTCTAAAACCCATGGAAATCATCTAGAATTATAACGTGTTTTAGGGTATAGAGAAATAAAGAGGATAATAGAATAACACAAATTTGTTGACCCAGTTCGTCATGAATGACTACGTCTGGGGGCGTACCAAGCCAGGAGATTATTCACTATTTGTTGTGTATGAGATCCCTTTATATAGGTTACAATCTAGGGTTTTAGATGAGTACATAGAATATAATGAAATGACCATATTGCCCTTCATCAGTTACTTGTTGATGAAGGCACACTAATATATTTTCCTTCAATATTCACTCCTTTCTTTTTATACTAGCACTCTATTTTTATATAGGTTACAACCTAGGGTTTTAGATGAGTACATAGAATATAATGAAATGACCATATTGCCCTTCATCAGTTACTTGTTGATGAAGGCACACTAATATATTTTCCTTCAATATTCACTCCTTTCTTTTTATACTAGCACTCTATTTTTTATACTCATAAATCAAATTTGTGTCCAACCCATCTAAGCATATATTTTAGGTGTGGAGAGAGTAGTTATAACTATAAAATACTTAGGAGGCGCTTGGTTAACAACTCTTCAATGGTAATGAGAATGAGATTGAAAATTAGTGTAATTAGCATAGTTCATGAGAACAAAATCACTCTTCTCCTCCTAAATAAGGTAATCATTACTCCATTTTGATTACCCTATTCTCTTCCTACAATCATCCTCCTCAATCACTCCCACATTCCTCCACCAACAACCATTTGTTGTCAACTTATATTCCAAAATTGGGGCATGACACTAGCAATGATGTCACCATTGGAACACTTCTTCCCCTAACATATTATTTTTCTTATGAGGGCATAGATAGAAATAAATTTTCATTTCCATTACTATTGAAGAATTGTTAACCAAGAGCCCCCTTATTATGTATATGATTTTTCGTAAAATGGAGGAATTCTTTTTGGGAAATGAGAATTTGGAAAACTGGTACAAGCACAAATTTGCTCAATTATGGAATTTGTGCATTATTTCAATTAATTGAAGGTTTTTTTATTTACAGTAGAAACGGACTGCAATACAAGGGATCAAATGTAGAGTACAAGTCCAGTCCAGTCCAAGAGATCACAGAGAATCTGAAGAAGGTCTGCCTCGAACCAATCGTGAGAAAACGAGGAGGAAGTAACCAGCCCAAATACACATCCAAGGTGAAGGCGCGGGGAACAATGAGAAGCCCCACACTTAGGCAACTCAAATTCCAAGAGAATGAACCAAGGGTGCATTGAACAAGCCCAATAACACATTCAGTACACATCCAAGGTGAACACATAGGGAACAAGGAGAAGTCCCACACCAAGGCATATCCAGTTCCAGGAAAATTAACCGAGGGTGCACGAACAAAAGTATTACAACAGAAAAACCAAAAAAAAAAACCCCCAAAGAACAACTAAATAAAGGAATCACCAAAGGGGGAATAAAAGTAGGCATAAAATAAATAAAAACAGGAAAAAAAAAAGGGTCTAATTGATCGATCCACCCACCGGTCACCGTAGCTCCGGTGGATCAGATCGGTCCATTAGATCCAGCTGGAACACCAAGCAATCGGGAAAGGATGAAGCCCAGGCAACACGAAATCGGTAAGAACTCAGTCAAACTCGGGCTAACTCGATCAACTCAGTCTGAGAGACTCACTGATTCGCAGATCTGGGATAACTCGGACTATCGAGTCGTAAATCGCCGCTGACAGGCTGAGAGGGCGGCGAATAGGACGCGGTGGCAGCGGTAGGCAGGCGGCGGACAATAAGCGACGGGCTAGAGCGGCTTGAGCGCACAGGGGTAATCTGAGAGATAAGAAGAAAAACAATGAAAAGGGGTAGACCGGAGCCAAAAAAAAATGGCCGAAGAGACGCACACCGGAGGTGACGCAGGGAGTCTCACAGAGAATCCTAATAGAGGATTCTAGGAGAGGAGAGGAGAGGCGACGCCCTGGAGCTCAAGTGTCTGCCATTGAATATTTGGGAAAGAGGAATTTTGATTTCTGAGTATTGAGAACCAGTGAAATGAGCAGAAAATGTTATCCAATCAATTGAAGTTTGTTGGGTTAATAATCTTTTCCCAAATGTAGAACTCTTCTTCCCTCTTCAATGTATCCAGAAGGGGTCATTCATGGGTCAATCACGCTACATCCTTGTCGAGTTAATAAAACAACTACCGTGTACAAAAAGGGAAAATTACCTCACACGTACAATTTTTTTTAACACGCATTGTGGAAAGATACAAAGTGCAATAATAATTATCCATAAGGTAAAAAATATAATTTTTTTGTTGAACTTTGTTGTGCTGTTGACCTAACCATGATATTGTTGTACTTTATATGTAAGGATAATTATAAATTAAAAGGTGTATCTCCCCACAACACTTAGTTCTATTGTGCACCCCTAAACATCTTACCCCCTACAGAAATAATACAGTGGCCGTGAGCTCTCTACCCCACTTTCTACAACACAAAAATGAGAATTATTAAAGACAAAATCTTTACGAGCCTATTGCAAAAACGGAAAATTGGGGTATATACCCCATTCCACACTATAAATGGGAACTTTGACCCTTTTCATGTTTCTATTAGAGAAATTGTCTCCTTTTCTTTTTCTTGACTATATTGAACCTTAATACACCCTAATATATTTTCCTCATCCTTCTCATGCTTCATATACCCCAATTTCCATTTAACAAAATAAAAAAATTAGAAGAAAACAAAAATCACTCGTCTCGAAGAATCTGATGAGGTGTGGTGTGGGACAACTTATCTAGGAACAATGAGGAATGAGATAAAATGGGTTTCATCGTATATCCAAAACAAGGCTTATATTTTGAATATTATTTATAAGCTCGTGACCTTCAAATCTTTTTCTGATGGACCAGTTCAATTGCAAACATGGGGTTTCTTAACATAGAAATCCCTTACCTAAAAAGCAACAAACAAGATGCACAAAATCATGATGCAATAACGCAGAAAGAAGATAAATCAAACTGAAAAATAGAAGCATGCATGACCAAAATGTCCGTTTCGTAACTTAAACAAACAATATTTGACCAACGTTCAAAAGGCTTTCATGAGGAAGATTAAAAATAACACTATTCTCCCTGCAAATCTTCCTAAGGGAAGCATATACATAGTCTATAGCGATTTTATTACAAATCCCAGATTCCCTCCTTGCTCTAACAACAGTGTTCCCCAGAATGTGAACCACCCCAGCATCCCTACAACTCCTCAGAAACTCTAATTCATCGACTTCTGTTTCTGCACTAGATGATCCGATCGTGCTGTTTACACGCGTTTGCAATCCAGCTGGCATGATCGAATCAACCGATGAAATCGTGTGGTCAAGATCGTCTCTTGATTGCTGTGTTTCTTGCCCGTACAAACTGTAGATATCAGAATCAGAACAACCTTCCATCATGGCTTCGAGACGAACAAACACGAACAGATTGTCGAAGAGCTTTTTCTCGAATTGATCATCTTTTTTGTGAAGATCTTTGTAACCATACCTTGAGACACAACGAAACATATGAAAATTCTTCGGGCCTATACGTTTCACGAGAAATCTTTCTTCCT
This sequence comes from Ballota nigra, assembly GCA_947034835.1. Classification (NCBI taxonomy): domain Eukaryota; kingdom Viridiplantae; phylum Streptophyta; class Magnoliopsida; order Lamiales; family Lamiaceae; genus Ballota; species Ballota nigra. Next base: position 28,789,595 of record OX344728.1, on the reverse strand, counting down.
CTGGGACCGTATAAACGGGCAGGTACTTCACACACACAAAGATGACTACTGAGTGTATAGCAGGAAGGTTGGTGATGAAGTGTGAGAAGATATGTGGGACCCCACTTGCTAGTTCAGTATACACGAGCCCAACCCCGGGCACACGAACCAGACCTAAACTAGGGCCAAGACCTAAAATCCAAGCCATCGAGACCTTGCTATGCATCTCGAACTCATATCTTTTGACAGTCCCGTAATGCCACACGTACATGATGATAAGAAAGGCTGTAGCAATCACAAGTGGGACCCACCCACCTTGATTTACCTTGAAAAGCACTGCAGAAAAGTACGTACACTCGACAACTAGAGAGAGGAGAGAGAACAAGAGGACTAGGGTCCAGTGACAGTGCCAAACTAATAACATTATGAGGATCATGAGGAGCGTGGTCACGAGCATGACGATCACAACAGCAGTACCTGTTGCCACATTGCATGGAAAGCGATTTTTTTGAGAACACGAGGTAATGATATATAACATGCAACCAATGTCTTGAAAATGTAATATATCAGACATAGTGTGGTTTTCAGGACTTGAATTCGAAACACTGAAGTATGTGTTCCCATCACTTCTTTATTTTACTTGATTAGAATTAAAATCATAATGGTAACCATAACAGATTGTGCATTCACAGTCGTTAGATTTCATCGCAATAGACATCTGAATTTGATTTAAATATAGCAAGGCCAGTTCAAGGGCTTTGATATACATTTTGCACCACAACAACATCAACAGCAATACTAATAATTGTTAGAAATCAATTTTCTCGGAATATGCATTGGTTTTTAAAGAGCTGAATGAATATTAGGAATGAAATTAAATGTACCGTAAGCATTGCCAATTTGACTTTGATTTCTGAATCCAGCAGTTACAGCAATACAAAGAACCATGAGGATCCAATTGATATCAGGGATATAAATCTGACCAAGGAACTTCTTTGATGTGTGTACAACTCTGACTCTCGGGAAACATCCTAATGCAAGGGCCTGCTTTATTATTGAAAAAGTAGCAGATATGGTGGCTTGACTAGCGACAATAGCAGCTAAAGTTGCAATAATAAACATTGGCCAGTATACTCTATCTGCACCAAGAATATCAAATAGCGAGTTATGAATTACAATGAAGTCTATCGGGAAAATTGAAAAAAATGTCATCAAATTTTGATGATATTATGAAAATGCCCTGTAACTTTTGAATGGTACAAAAAATGCCTTGTAAACTTAAATTCTTGATACTGACCTGCAACCGGCTGCTCCCAGTTTCTCAAACGGGAGAGGCTGACGTGGAAATTTAAGAATAAGTCACATTAGGCAGAAAACTAAAATATCCAATAACTTGACACAACCGGCTACGAGGCATTTTTACCAACTTTCTAAAAATTAAAAGTCATTTTTGTATAATTCAAAAGTTACAGGGCATTTTCATAACATCATCACTGTTACAGGAAAAAAAATTCAATTTAACCAGGTCTATCATGCCAAGGTGAATAATGATCTCAAAAGGTCCTTTTAAATCTAACTCAAACAAAACCATGCTCATATGCACCCTCTAGACCAAGTGCTGTCATCAGGTGTAAACATTTATGACTATTGATAACTCAAACTAGCAGCTAAAATGATTCCTGCATAGGAAGTTATCTTAAACAAAACGAAGTCATACCTGGAATAGACCGATAAAAGGCATCCATCACGTGTTCTTTGTTTTCCATGAGATATGCTGCTTGCCCAGCGTATGCTAGAAGAAGGCAAGGAAACACTACTACTGTAAAGGCAAGCTGTATAGCAGAAACTGGAAAATGAGCAAGATCAGCAAAAAGTGCTTCTGTCCCTGCAATAGTATGTTGTGTCAGAATGTAATGTATACCATAATCCAAGGGGCGCTTGGAATGATGACTTTGAATTAAGAAATGGGAATGGAATCGAGGGCAATGATACCTTGAACAGTAATTTGATATACTAAAACTAAGAATTGAAAGGTATAGATTCATTCCTCATCATTTTGGAGGAATGAAGTGAGCTCCCTAAAAGTTCATACATCACTTTTTATAAAAAAAAAAATTGTCTTCTAATTATTTGTAATATTTTTAAGCATTATTAGTGTATAATACATTTTTCTACACACACACACAAAAAAGTTAATTATAATTTCTATTACCAATGACTTTCATTACTTTTTATAGTAATGATAGTCATACCTATATTCAAACCAAAAAAATCCAACAATAACTAGCATACTCATTATCATTCCTCAGTATTGTCAAACTCATTCTCATTTTGATTCCTTTTGACAAATCAAGCACCCCCAAGGAGGGAGGGAGGGAGAGAGGGAGAGAGGGAGAGGGAGAGAGAGAGAGAGGAAAACCTGTGATACTGAGCATAATCCCCCCCAGGGACGTCCAACCTTCTCTACGTCCTCTTTTTAAGTAGCGATATATGTACACAGGTGAAAAGGCTTTCAGAACCGAGCTGTCATATTTATATACATTGAAGATGCCAATGCCTCCAATCATGAGAAACCACAGCAGTACAATTGGAGCAAAAAGCCAGCCAACTTTATCTGTGCCATAGTGTTGCATGCAGAACAAACCAACCAATATGAACACAGAAACAAGTACAACCACATCTGCATCAATAAACATTAGCTCAATTTCCGAACAAATACCATAAGCAGAATTCTACTTGCACAAGACAAGTATGAATGCAATAATACATGTAAAGTGTAAAAAAATGAGTTTATTATGTTAAAAGTATTATATTCATCTTGGAAGTATATAATACCGTTGCTCATCTTTGGATGGTCCACCTTGATCCCGCCGGAAGCTGAAAGAACTGAAACATTACAACTTTAATAAAATGAATACTTAGTAAAAGGATCAAATAAGAAATTGAGGATCATAAATCAATAGAGAAATGCAAACAATAAAGTCGAGAATCCATTGTAGCAAGCAGAACTCATCCTCAAAAGAGAGGATGCCCAAACTACATATATGCACTATATCGGTCCAATACAACTGTGATATGGGATAAAATCCTCCTTCTTAAGGTCCTAATGGGCAAGTAGAACCATTATGTAATAACTTGAAGCAGACTGGACACTGATTCAAGAAAAAAAAAAGGATCATATTATTAACTACGTCTCTTATACCTTTTGACCTTGTATTGGATCATTGCTGCTGGATCAATAAAATAGGATTTCAGCTAGCAGCTTTGAAGCTAACCATTGTACAGACAGATGTTATGTGATTTAGCTTGGAACTTTTGCTAATGTCATCAAAGTTATTATTTTGATGTCTAAAATTTTCAAATCTTCCTTATTCCCTAGGTAGATCTAATTTATAATCCAAAACTGGGAAAATATTTCCGGATTCTATGCCTAGATGTTCAACATCCTAAAACTCATTGCAGTGTATACAAGAAATATCTAAGCATGAGGATAATTTACTATTCTCATTAGAATTGAGTCAGTAGCATGATCTGCAACTTAGCAGCAACTTAGGTAAGTTAATTACTATAATTTTTATTTTCTGATGTGGTTGCCTTTTTCTTACACCCACATGTCATAAACAGAAAGGGGAAGGACATTACCGCAGCCCACAGAGAGGAACTCTCAGGTCAAGTTGTAATCTACTTGTGAGAAACCAGCCAAACCAACTTTCTACCATCTTTGTGGTTTGCCTATCTTTTATCGAACATCGTGTAATACTCGATCAGAAAAAATATTTTTCTAGTCTATAAATGAATTTAATACTTATTCATAATCCCATGAGCAAAGTAATGGTACCATTTCCCCCTAGTTAAAGTTCACACGCAAGTTCCCTTGAAAATGCAGAAGCAATTTAATTCAGACAACGCTAACAAAAAAGCATCATTACTTTGTTAAATTGCATATATAGGACAGATAGGCAAAATAAAAGTGGATGCAAAGTTCATGATTACCAGAAATTGCAGGAGTTAGAATTCCATCACCAATGACCATGCATGTTCCAACAAGGACTAGAATAAGAAGGGCTTTCCTTCTAGACTGGGCTTCCAGCCATCTCTTGGTTTTTGCAGCAATTGAATGCTCATGGAAGGTGCTTCGACTATAAGTTGTCAGCTCCTCATCAGTTCGGTGTTGATTGGGAATTGTTTTCACTTTAGCATGTCGACAAAGTAAAGAATAAAGAGCAAGAGTTCCTCCTATCAAAGGGATGATACATTTTATTGCTTTATAAGTTTATAGATATGAGAGTTGCAAAATCACTCATATTATCATATATACAATGCCTTTACAACTGATAAATTATTTAATAAACATATTATTTACTTGGTGGTATGAAAATATGTTTTGGCATGCTTTTAATGGAATGTGAAAATATCCATTCAATGTATAAACAAGTTTTTGGCTAACAAATCTGGATGTATGTAGGAAATCCTGTTAAGACATCAAAACTGGAAGGGGTGCTCAACTGATCAGTAATGCAGTGTGTATAAGCTCAGGCTTGTATTTTCAGGTCATCCAGCATAACCTTTCTAGTAACTTACATATTAAACATATCAATAGTTATCACTTCTCCAAATACAAAATGCACGGACGCTAGAAGTGTACTTTACAAACTCTCAGATTACAGACCCAGTCCAACTTGGCCGTTGCTGTCGCTAAAAAGTATCGCTTTAATAAATACAATAACTTCCACTGTTACTCTTACAAGCAGGCAAGTATTCCATACAAATCGTGATAATAAAGGCTCGTGAGGTGTCTGGGATTGCATGAATTAGGCTATTATATTAGAAAATAGAAATATAAATTTAGGTTTGGCTTTTTAAAGTTTTGAGGTCAACAAAAACCAAATAACCATGAAAGAAAGAGAGGATAATTGACCACTTGCATAGAAAACTAAATGGATTACAAGCAGTGAAAATAGAGAGTATACACAAAAAATATTTCCAATTTTGTTATGGGAGGGAATGCAGAATATTGAGAAATACAAAATGCATGCCATTAGTTTTTCCCATGCAAATGAAAGATATAAGAAGTGATGTTTTCAACAAACTTTTGAGGTATATGAATATAATAGGACTGAGTGGGCCATGCAATGATTATGGAGAAATATCATTGGACCTCTTGTTTCATACGCAACTAAGTGCAACAAAATGACATTAACAAAGCCAGATGATTTACTAGAGGTAGAAAGATCTCGCTCAAGTGAAGTTGTTTATCAAAATGTCATCAATTTCATTTGATAGACCTCATTTTGCATATTAACACAGATGAATGAGATTTTCAAGCACTCAGTTTATGCATTTGCCCAAGTGTTATCTTTGACTACACATTTAAGGAAACAACATCTCATATAGTGCTGGCCACAGAGAAAGCTACATTCTATTTTAACAACTAGGAAGCAAACAACATAATGGAATCATTAATTCCAGTGTATTTAATACAACAATATATAAAGCTATAGCTAGTATCAGCTTACCTTGACCATTGTCATTTGCTTTACACACAATGAACACATATTTAAGGAGAGGAATCAGCGTGAGTGAGTAAATAATCAATGAAAGGGCACCAATAACATCCTCCGGGTCTTGAATTCCATGAGGAAATGTGTTATAAAATACATACAGGGGAGATGTTCCCAAGTCTCCATATACCACTCCCAGACTTTGGAATGCAAGCCTTAAGAGCAAAATTGCTGAGAATTTCTGTTTACATAGAGTTGATCAAGAAACCGATTAACAAAATTATCCTCAACAATAATGTACTCCACTAAAATAAAGTGGTAATGTATAATTGAAGTAGCTGGCTAAGAGAATACATAACCTTCTCAGTTATCTGGTTATATGATAAATTGCTAGTGAACAACAACCGAGAACCAGAAAAGGAGGAAAATGAACAAGAAAAAAAAAAACAGAAAGAAAGAAAGAGGCATTAATTGTCAAGATCCCGTAATATTTGAAGGAACAGTGAACAGCAAAAGGTAAGCTATTGATGCATGTTAAAAGCTTGCTCATGTATGCCCTCATGAAATTTCTTGGTTTAGTGTAAGTAAAGAGTTTAAAAACATTGGGTTTTACCTTTTCCCTATACATATTTTTAAGTCTTCCAGCCTCCTCATCCATCGGCTGATCAAGCTTCTGCTCCAAATCCCACATACTCCCCTTAGTTTCATGTTCTTCATCAAATTCCAACACCGATTCCATCTTGTTTGACTTAAAACTCAAAATTCCTCATTCAACTTCTCAAATCCAAAAATAAAACCCAGAAGAAACTGATTTGGTTACTAACTATATAAATGCCAGTGAATCCTATACCGGAGTCAACTCAATGTCCGCCAAAAAAGTACCTAATTGAGAATCAAATTGAAAATGTATAATTTCACCTAAACTTCAACGCCATCTGTTTGAAACTAAACTTCCCCAAATGCATCTGATGCAAAAATGCTGCAGCTGGATCACCTCTGAAATTTAACTTAAATCTCAAATTGACATCAAGCAAAACTCAACTTCTCTTTCCGATTATCGAGAGAAGGAAGGAATATTCAGTTGCATGCGCCACTTTCAGGCATTTTAGGCCACCTAGCTACATAAATTTCTCGTTTTCTTCTCCATTTCCTTTCTGAAGAGGAGCGAAAAATGTAAAAATCATACAGAGCTTTCTCTCTCTAAAGTCCGTCGTATCATACCGAGCTTTCCCTCTCTAAAATCCGTCGTCTTCCATCTCTGTCATTGCCCGGGGAGAGAGAGAGAGAGAGAGGTCTTCGAGTTTCTTTGCTCGTTAAACTCTACTTCAGTGATGGTTTTATAAATGGAAAAAAATATTTAAAACACTAATTAAAGGTTAATTCTTGGATTTATTTAATTAATCACGTTATTGATCATATGCGCTACTATAATACGTCTTCACGTGTACTATTAGGTAGGTTGGTTGTTTAGAAGAAATTAGGTAGGTTAATATTTAATTCGTAGAAGTACGTACAAGTTTCGATCCACAAAGTGCAATTGTCAACGGTCGTGATCATAATAAATACTCTAGTTATGATCTTATGATGTGGAAACCAAATTTAATTACAAAGATAATCACGGACCTTTATTAAAGAGTGAGAGTGTGTTTGATTGGGCTTATAAACTCTTTAAAACAAGTTATAAATTGTTTAAAAGTTTATAAATATCATCAATATGCTTGACAAAATAATATGTTTAACAGCTTATAAGAACATAAAATAAGCTTTAGACAGCTTATAAGCTGTAAAAAAAATATAAATTGGAATTTTTCAATTTATTTTTCTAACAACCTCCGCCTCCAACCACCCCCACCACACCCACCTCTTATCTCTACATAAAAAATAAAAAATATATATTTTTATTAAAATTAAAATTAAAATTTCAAAAATATTTATTATTTTCTCCGTCTTACCTGAATTGCACACTTGTTATATTGATCCGTCTCACCTGAATTTGCACACTACCAATAAAGGAAACATTGATTTGTGTGTACACTCACAAACGTATACACATATTTACTCATATGTCGCTATTTTATTAAAAAACACACCTTTCTTAAGAATTGTGTCATCTCCATGTGTGCAAATTCAGGTTGGACGGAGTACGTATAAATTATTAAAGATCTTATAAGTTGTATTAGTCAAACACTTTAGTAACTTATAAGTTACTTAAAAATTAAATCTTATAAGTTTTTAAACAACTTATAAGATGTTAGAGCTTATAAGATGTTTCAAATAAATTTAGTCAGTCGGGCTCTAAGTTTTATATGAAAATGGTTCCTGATAAATTTATCATAAGATTGTTTTAAGGTATCGATAATTTTACCAGGAATATCATTAATTTGGGTTCAAATTTTTTTACAATAATTACGATGTAATATTATCGACTCAAATTAATGATATTCTTGGTGAGATTATCAATACTCCAGGTGATATTTTAAAATAGTTTCATGATAAATTTTTCATTGGCTATTTTCATATAGTAATACTTTGTCCTTCTCAAATTGTAATCTAGTTTAAACTTTTAAATTAATACGAATAAAATATAATTTAAAATTTGTTAGCAATTCTAAGCAAAAAGACAAATTTTAATCTACTTGAAAATGATAAGTAATTACGTATAGTCCATCGAACCAATCTAAATACATTAATATAATTAATTATTCATTGTCAAGCAGATGAATCATTATTATTTTTAACAATAAAAAAATTATTTGTTGGTTCGTATTGCAACTATTAAATTGAGGTTTTGTTTGAAAAACTCAAAGTTTAGATTAAATTGTAACTTGCAAAATGGTTGTGATTTTATTTGCAATTAAGCCTTTAAAAATTAATTGTGTGCTTTGTTCTTAAAAAAAAAAATCATTTTTCCATTTTAAAAATTCAATGTATAAAATATTTTCAATTCTAAAAATGCAGTTCGTTCTCAATCCTTATTACCATGGGCTCTCGTTCAATATGCCTCGCTCACAATCACTAGCTCGTATTAATGGAGTTTAGTATGTGGATATGTCAATTTGTAATTAAATTTGTTGATGTATCTTTTATAGAATTTGTCTAATCACACGTGTCATAGTTTCGGTAAGTTAAGACATACTCCCTTCTATTCTTTTTAAATGTCATATTGAAATTTCAAATTATTTGTCTAGTATATGCTATTTTGAACTTTATTTCATCCTAATATCCTATAATTATTTATATTATATTGATTTGAATATATTTTTCCATAATATTTCAACTACAAGTATTCATTTTTTTTTTTTTTGCTGATTATAATTAAAATATTTAATTATAATTATCATTAACTAAGAATAATTTTAACATAAAAAATATTTAATTTGTAAAATAGAATAAAAAATGACACTTAAAACAATAAAAGACTAAGGAGGGAGCATTATTGGTGTGTTTACATAGATAAACTCAAATAAGGATAATTAATACTCCCTCCGATTCAAAATAAGTGTCGTTTTAGAGGTTACAATTTGTTTCAAAATAAGTGTCGTTTTAACTATTCTTTCACGTGTTTTCCCGATTTACCCCGAATTCAAATTCAAAATATAAGAGATATTTTAGGGATTATATTAAAATATAACAAATCTGTCAGATATTATCAAAATATAATAGATATTTTAGAGATTTAGGTGGGGTATATATGTCAAAATTTATAATTCTTAATTTGTCCTAAAATCTCTAAAACGACACTTATTTTGAATCAGAGGGAGTACAAGTCTATCCACTATTTCTTATGAATAAGAATAAGACTCCTGTAAAATTTGTTCATAATATGAAACAGATACTATTATATATGTTTATTGATATTATTAGATGAATCAACTTATATTATAGTATTTTATATTGTAAATTTAATTTACAAGTCTAATAATATCAATAAATATATATAATAGTATCATTAATTTTATAGTTTGAAACTTAGTTGTACAAGAATTTGGTTTAAAGTAAACTCATATATAATATGAAATAAGTTGGATAATAACAAGTATTTACTCTTATGTTTTGAGTTAAATTATGTTTCTCCTCTTTTACGGTCATAAGGGATGAGAATAGAGTTAAAGACAGATGGCAAAAATCAGGACAAGAGGCCATTTTAGTTTATTAAAATAGTGTGGGCCATTTTAGTTTTTCTACTGATAATTGATGGTGATGATTATTTTGTGCTATCTATTTTTGTCACCTTATATTTTACCATATCTTTTGTATCACTTGAAGGTAAGTGGGACCCCACTAAGTGGGATGTCTCTTATGATTGTTGCTCAAATTGTAAAAATATTTGACAGACTTCTCCGTAAGATGATTTTTGTGATAATGTGAGAGGAATTTTTGAGTACACACTATTTTTAGGAGCTTCATTTGGTAAGACGTCGAGAGTTAATTTATTGAATTAATTTCTAGTTTTGATAATAACAAAAGAGTAACTCAAATTATATTTTGTTTTGCCATTTTTCAGAAATGATTTTGTGAGATGCTCCGTGTCCGTGTGACATACATATATGAGTATGACTGCAATAATGTGTTTTGTCATTTTCAGAAAATGAATGAAGAGGACCATTCTCATTTAACAACAATGTCACTTGGTGGAGCCTTTTTTTCCACCCTTTATTTCCCTCCTCAACCCTCGGTCCTTTATATACAATCAAATTCAGGGTCATACTCATACTAGCCGTTAGATATCCTTATTTTTAATCTTAACCGTTGGATCAGAAAGATGGTCAACCTAGATGGAAGTCATCTGGACTGTGGAATGAGATAACAACAGTAACCTTATTTCTCGAATTTTTGCAATGAATTCTTTCATGTAAGCATTTTTCTTTTTGTGGAGCATGTTTCTTAGATGATTAAACCTGGAAAGTCCTGATGCACATTAAAATGTTAAGTGAAATTAATTTATTAGTATTATAGTTCCCAACCCTCAAATTCATTTTCATAATTTCTATAATTCAAATTATTTTTAAATAAATCTTGATTTATGTTATTCTTCTAATCGCAATCTATATATATATAAAAATAGAAGTGAAGAGAGAGAAAAAGTTATCATTATTGGAGCAAGTGAAACCTACTTGCTTTGTAATGCAATGGTGAATCCCACTCTCCATTAAAGAGAGTGGATTAACTTTACAATTTTTTTTTAATCAATAGTTTCAAAGTTCTTTAAGCTATTAATTTTAAATCTATTTTCAACACACTATATATCAAATTAATTATTTTTTGAACATTTTTATTTAATATATACTACACATATAAAATGAAAAGTAATATTTAAAATATTTATTTTATTTTTGCTAAAATGTTTTTTATTGACTTTAACTATATATGATGAATTGAATTTAAATAATTTTATTTAGACTACATAAGTTTTGTTAAATATTAAAAATATTTTATGAATTTTAGTATTTATTGTGAATTTAGTACATAAGTGAAAATTGTATGATTAATTAAATAATTATAATGCTCACATATATACAATATAATCTTTACATATTAATTGGATTATAGATTAAATAAATTTAATTTAAACTTTTTATGTAAGTTATTAAACAATCTCGCATTTAAAATTTATAATATTCAATCCGTGCATCGCACGGGAGAAACACTAGTTTTTTTTATAAATTTATAAGCATATATCACCTACGCTACAAAAATAAACTTTAGCGATAGACGACTTTTATCGTCAAAAATAGTGATGGTTAACGACAAATTGCAATAATTTCATTAGATTTATAATTTACATTTTCTCAGCAAAATTAGATTTGTCGCACGTTTCTCGACATTTTATTTTTCTTTCACTAATTAAAAAAAAAAAAAAAATCCTTCAACTACAGTCAAATCTTTATAAATTAATAATTTCTCTAAAATAATAATTTTCCCCGGTCCCGACTTTGGCCAATACAAAATTTTCCAATTTCGATAAAATAATAAGATAATAATTTTTTAAAACACTATATAAATTAGTGGTCCCATCAATATCATAAATTAATAATTTTTTTCACATTACAAAAATAACTAAGACAATTTAGTAAAATAAGAATATATTGTTGATTCTTTCTTGTTAAACTTCAAATCTACTTGGGTTTCATCTCAAACTTGTTTATCTCATCCAATAGTTTTGGTGTTGCATTCTCAAATTGCACCAAAAAATTGTGAAGTGTTCTAGATGCTATAAGTGCTTCCTTTCTCGTAACTGGTTCCAAAGGTAGAGAAAATTGCATATAGGTTCTACAATTGGGCCCAAAACCCATTTTGGTTTTCCAACTTTAATTTTGGTTTACATACCCCACACAAGCCCAACCCAATACGCCTTCGTTCAGCTCGGAACCAACCCCCCTCCCAGCTTTCGTTCGTACACGGAGAGAAATGCAGCTAGGAGTAGTCAGCTATTGTCGGCGCACATCCGATCACCTTTTTCCAGTCAAATCCGAATATGGGGGTGCTTCTTTCAATTTCCAATTTGAAATTCAAATATTATCAGACCAAATACAATTCCATCCATTTTCTTCCTTATTCCCATTTTATTCGAACAATACTTCACCAGAAAATGCTACAATCCCAATCCGCCACATTCAACCACGATCAAGTAGTGTTTGCCGTCAACTTCGATGGAGAGTGCAAATTGATATCAATTCGTTCCAGCGATTCCTTCTCAATGTTGCAGAATCAGGTTAGGGCTAAGTGGAGCGAATTAGAATCATTTACTTTCTCCTTCGCGTGCTCTGTTGGTAGTTTTTCAAACTGTTGTCTAGAATCTGAGAACGATTTTAACAATATTTTCATAATATGCCATCATTCATCTTCTAAGATAGTCATAGTCAACCTGTGCAATAAGCTCCCTCTCCCCCCATGTAGATTAGACAATGTATCTGTTGTAGATAGCGAACATGATCAAGCAGCAACCCATACGATCTTGTGTATTGGTAATCCCACAGTGTTTAATAATGGGAAAATGGTTGAGTTTGGGGGTGAATTATCTCTTCCTTGTTTTGATGATTGTCCCCCTCTTGCTAAGAATTCTTATTTATCTGACCATTGGGCTAATTTTATGGATGGAGGTATTGGTTCAGTTTTCATGGGGGGTTGCAATGAATTTAGGGAAAAAATCAGGAAGTATGCCACAAAGTTAGGTTTTAGGTTCAGGTTTAGGAGGAACACACACAAATACATATATGTTGTTTGTTGTGAGTCTTCGAATGGTGGGTGTGAATGGTTTATAAGGGCTAAGCTTATCCCAACATCTGGTTATTTTGTTATATACAAGGCCGAATTTACCCACAAGTGTGTGGGTAAGCTAGTTAACGACAAGTCGAAGCGTCTTTGTCCTAAAATTATTGGGAAACTGATGTTGGAAGATGTTAAGAGTAAAAAAGACATTGTTGGCAAGGATGTAGTTTTGTCATTGAGGCCAAAATATGGTGTTGAGGTTCCATATTATAAAGCGTGGCGGGCTGTGGAATGCGCAAAAGATCAGATTTTTGGGAGTTTTGATGAATCATATGATCATCTAAGGTGGTATTGCAAGGCTGTTGAACACACAAGCCCGGGGAGTGTTGTTTCCCTAGAACAATGCAGTGATACTAATCGTTTTGAACGCGTTTTCTTTACTTTCCACGCTTGTGTAACAGGATTCAAAAGCTGTCGTCCCATGCTATTTCTTGATGGGACTTTCATGAAATGACGGGCTGTTGGGACCCTGCTATCAGCCACTGCAAAGGACGGAACAACGGTAAATTCCTATCCTTGAAACCATGCATACAACTTCTTGTTAATATTTATATTTTGGATGAATTTTTTATGTTCACTGTCATATTTATGTGGCTATGACAGGCTTGTTCCCCGTTACATTTGCGTTGGTTTCTGCCGAAAATACCAGCAACTGGGAGTGGTTTATTCGAAAGATTAAAGATAACGTTGTGCACGAAAAGGAAATGTATTATATTTCCGATAGGAATACTGGTATCCTCTCAGCAATGAATGCTATTTTCGAAAAACCCATGCATTTCTATTGCTTATTCCATCTATTGACCAACCTAAAAGCTCGCTTTTCATCCGGATGGACAAACGACCAATGGGCTGAATTGTGCCGGACATTTAAAGTCTGTGCGTATGCTCCTGAAGTCCGTATTTTTAACCAGAAAGTTCAGTTGTTTATACGTGTTGGGGGGCCATCTGCCGACGAATGGTTAACCCAGATACCGTATGAAAAATGGGCCATTGCTCATTCACCCCATATCACTAGGTACGAGGAGATGACATCCAATGCTGCAGAATCGTTCAACTCATGGATTCTCGAAGCTAGGTCTCTTCCAGTAACAAAGATGGTAGATTGGATTCGCCAAAACATTGCACGGTGGTTTGTTGAAAGGAGACAAGCATCTAAGAAATGGGTCGCTGCATTGGTCCCCCAAAAGCAAGAAGATTGGAACGTCATGCATGATACAGACAGGTCTTGGCTTGTGCGAATTTTGCCCAGTGGACAGTACGAAGTACATTGTGATCTCTAGTGCACGATTGATCTAGTAGATAGGTCGTGCTCTTGCCGTCAATGGACAGTTACGGGCTTCCCATGCGCTCATGACGTGGCTGTTATTGAGAGAAATATTGATTCAGTCTACATATATGTCGAAGACTGTTTTTACACGAGCAGCTACATTCAGTCATACCAGGGTAATATCAACCCCGTACCTGGCACACTCCAATTTGAAATGGATGATAAGTGTGAAAAGCAGAAAGTGCTCCCTCCAATCCTCAATCGGAAGCCCGGTCGGCCAAAGAAGGTTAGAATCCCATCCCAAGGCGAATACCCGAAGAAGAAACATCCACTTTGCGGATCTTGTGGTCGCAGGGGCAAGCATGATTCTACATGCACTAAAGCTTCTCGATGCACAACCGAACACCCTAATCATTTAGGTTACAAACTTCAATAAATCTGACTTAGTGTAATTTTCATAGTTCAACGAATCATGCTTGGTTATTTTTTATGACTGGAACCAAATTTATTGATCTATTGTTTGCTGTTACTATCTGTTTTTGCAGACATGGAACAAGGATAATATATTTTTAGCAAGGGAGATGCGTGCTGATACATGGTGTGGTGCGACGTAATATAGGTACAATATAGAAGTAGCACTTTTTGTTTTAGTGTTAATTTAAACTTTTTGGGTTTTGTGGTTGGTATATTATAGCTGTTTTTTATTTTTGGCAAAAGTCAGTCCACTGAAACTTGGTATTACTACCAATGTACCAAGTTTTGTTTGGGGTGATTTTTTTTGTGACATTCCCATGTCAAAACCCGTTGCACGGGATCCAGTGTGGAAATCATAATTTTTGGTATATTTTACGCATTGTAATGCAATCTGTAATGGATCCCACTTTTGAACGGCGTGGTCTTTTTTGGTAACCCGCTCGACTATTTTGAATATAGCAGTTTTTTGGGAGCAGCTGTTCAATTCCCACTCCTCAGTTTTTTTGTTTTTTGATATATGTATGCTTGCTCATTTGTTAATATAGTCTACCTCATATGTTTGTAGTGTGGTTGATGATCCAATACCCTGCATTCTCATAGCCTCTGCATAGAGAGATGATATAAAAACGTCACAGTTTTTTTGCAAAATGTTATCACATAAAAACAACCCCTATTACAAAACACAAGAGGCCGAATGCTACAATTGTCAACACATTTCCTACTATTAAGGTGCTCAGTGTTATCTCGTAAGTGTTTGTGGGTTGTAGCCCGACATGTTGCCTTGTATTGTAGTTGTTCACCTCACAATCAGGACTCGTAACTTCAACATTTTGAATATGTGTGCGAGCCGAGTACGTGGGCTCGCACCAGTGCGAGTACCCATGTGAACTGCAGCTGTAGTACAAACAATCGGGATTGTTTCTCGATGCCGAGACTTGAATCGTTGCAGGTAGCCCGCATTCACGGCAAAAGGATCTGCTGTATTTTAGATAGGCTTCACAGCTCGAGTAATTGCTCCTCTGAGACATAACTTTTGTTGAAGGACTTGGAAGATAATTGCTCATCTCTATGCCCAGTTTTTTTTATGTAAAAGGCCAAGAGGAAACTGTGTTCAATTGCTGTGAATTTTATGTTTGTCTCGAACCAATGCTACTGGCCCTTTTATAAGTAGGGTTCAAGGTTTTACTGTTTCCCAACGGCCATAAATGGATAGATTTTTTTTTGGGAGGGGGGGGACAATATGATGTGCATGGAAACAATTGGCACACCAAATAACACATCCGAGATTCTTGAATTTTGAAATATATTTTTGACAATCTGAACAAAAATTATGGATAATTAGTATCATGTGGTATTTTTGGCCCACATATAAATATAAAATATATAATTGTATTATATAAGTTCAAGCCCATCATCTTCTGAATACTATTGTTCCATCTGAGTTATTGACTAAATTTCTGAATAAAATTTTTTGATTGGCTCATTATTCATATTTTTTTACAAATTTATTATGAGGAAAAATGGGCCTGAATTTTTTGAATAACTATATAATTGTATTATATAGGGTCAAACCCATCATCTTTCAGTGCTCACTAAAAATTATGGGATTCCAATCTATGGGCCACTAAAAATTATGGGATCCAATCTAATTTGTCTCATCGAAATACTTCAGTGTTCATTTATTCAAAAAAAAAAAATTGTTCAATTTTATTGTTCATCTGAATTATATAAAAAATTTGAATAAAATTTTTGGAGTGGCTTATTATTCATATTTTTTTAAAATTAATTATTCGGAAAATGGGGCCTGATTTCTTTGAATAACTATATAATTGTATTATATAGGTTATAATTGTATTATATAGGTTCAAGCCCATCATCTTCTAACCCATCTATAATTTTGCTATGGCTCACTAAAAATTATGGGATTCCAATTATATTTTTGGAGTGGCTCATTATTCATATTTTTTTACAAATTTATTATGCGAAAAAATGGGCCTGATTTCTTTGAATAACTATATAATTGTAGCCCCTCATCTTCACACAAATATATGAGTTATATAAAAATTCTGAATAATTTTTTTGGATATGGTATTTTTGGCCCACTTAAAAAATATAAAATATATAATTGTATTATATAAGTTCAAGCCCATCATCTTCTAACACATATATGAATTCATATTTTTTTACAATTTTTTTATGCGAAAAATGGGCATGATTTCTTTGAATAACTATATAATTGTATTATATAGGTTCAAGTCCATCATCTTCTAACCCATCTATAAGTATGCTATGGGCCACTAAAAATTATGGGATTCCAATTTTATTTGTTTCATCGAAACATTTCAGTGCTCATTTATTCAAAAAGAAAGAATTTGTTCAATTTTATTGTTCACCTGAATTTTACAAAAAACTCTGAATAAATTATTTGGAGTGGCTCATTATTCATATTTTTTTTATAAATTTTAGGGTGCGAAAAAATGGGCCTGATTTTTTTGAATAACTATATAATTGTATTATATAGGTTCATGCCCATCATCTTCCAACCCATTGATTAGGCGTGAAATTGTCATGATTCGTCACTCGAAATGCCCTTGTTTTGATTGATTTATATGAGTATTTAGAGTCATTTGAGTATTATTTTCATAAACTAATGAATTTGTCTCTTTGATGCTCATAGATGGAAAGAGGGCGAAAAGAGGAGTTCGTAGGACTTTGAATCGACTCAAACGGACGCCCGGATGAGAAGATATCGAAGAAATACGAAAAGTATTAGTTCGAGGGAGCAAAAGTATCATTGGAGCACTCGTGCACATAGTGCACGAGCAGTCGTGTATAGCGCTCGAGAAGGTGCAACTCGTGCACCTAGTGCACGAGCACTCGTGCAGAGTGCACGAGCAGACGTGGGTCGTTCACTAGTGCACGAGCAAAGGAGGTCGAGCACTTTTAGCTCTCTGGAAGAATTGGAGTGCACGAGTGGGTGAGCTCGTGCACTAGTGCACGAGCAGTGCACGAGCGTACGTGAATTTTGCCCCGTTTATTCCCGATTCGACCCGTTGCCTATTTATACCCCTTCCGAACACGATTTCATAAACCACTTGATACCATATTACTTTTAGAGTTAGTTTTTGGAGAAGAAGAGACGAGCAAGCTTTAGATTCACGTTTTTTAAGTTTTCTTTACGAATTCATAGTACGATTTTGCTTTTTAATTTCATTTCTTAAGACCTTTGTTCGTTAAGACTTTGAGACTTCCTTTTCTTAATTTAAATTCAGTTCTTAGTTTAAATTAGGGTCTCGTTAATTAAGCACGATTTATTAACTCGTTAGTAGATTAGTGAAGTCAATTGCTAAGATAAAGTATTAGGGTATTAATTCTTGAGCTTTCATCTTACAATCTTTTACTTAGGTTATTTCTTGAGCGTCACAATTATTTTGATTAGGTACCTGCTCCGTTAGTATACGTAGGGATTCCTATCCTAAGCATCACCATCACTTATTTGAATACAAACCTTCGTTAATTCGTTTCTTTTGTTCTTAGTTTAATTAGTTTATTTTAGCTTAGATTTAATTCTTTGAAAAAATCCAAAAACATACATTCATATTAGCTACGACGCGTAGATCTTCAGGGATCTGTTCGCATACACTTCATCCCTTGGGTTCGATAATACTTGGTCCCTATACTTACTTATACTACAGTGAACCCGTACTCTTGCGGGGAAACTACTAGTAGAAAGCTAGTACATTCGCATCAAGTCAATGGCGTCGTTGACCAATGCTCCTTGTTTGTGCACTCCAATGGTACTTTTGCTCCCTCGAACTAATACTTTTCGTATTTCTTCGATATCTTCTCATCCGGGTGTCCGTTTGAGTCAATTCAAAGTCCTACGAACTCCTCTTTTCGCCCTCTATCCATCTATGAGCATAAAAGAGAAAAAATCATTAGTTTATAAAAATGATACTCAAATGACTCTAAATACTCAAATAAATCAATTAAAGCAAGTGCATTTCGAGTGACGAATCATGACAATTTCACGCCTAATCAACCCCCCAAACTTACCATGTTGCTTGTCCTCAAGTAACGAAATAATAAGTCAAGTGAAATTGTTAGGAATGAGTCAACGAATCAAATCATGGAAGCAAATGAACTCGAGCTTCAAAGATCAATCACAAGTATACTCACTCACCTTCCTTCATCATACCCATGCAACAATAAGAAGAAACACTAAGATCAAACATGGATGTGTACTCAATGATGTGTTTCACTCCCTCACAAGTGTATATCAATGATAAAGGGACTCACTCAAACAATCAATCACACATATAGGCAGCCATTTGTAAGCACTTTCAACTCCGACCATACTCTAGAAATCAATGCCGAATCAAAAAGGACTTTTCTCAAGGTTGTAATGTAGGCTCTTTGGACAGGTGGGATAACAATATGGGTAAGTGACTCAAGTGAATGGAGAATAGAAAGTTAAACTTTGGTACTACGAGATTGGGAACATAACACTTCAAACATTTTCAATCAACACAGTTTCAATTCCACACTCTCAACACTTTAATTTTTTTTCTTTCTCACTCTTTTCACTTTTCTCAATCACCTCACTTTTTTTTTTTCACAAACACATGAGCTCATTATTCTTTTTTTCTTCTTTTGCTCATTCTCAATTTTTTTCTTCCCCACAACTCAAAACTTCATCACACCTTCTTCTCATACTCACTCTAGCAATCACATTTTCCTTTTTCAACTCAAGTCAATCCCTTCACATTCACACTTTTCCTATTCTCCACTCAAATTGGGACAAAAAGGCTTAAGAACTTGGAATAGTGTTTAAATGTGCTATCAAATAAAATAGGCCTAAGGCTCAAAAGGGCTAACAAGGGATAAATATCAATGATAAGGAAAATTTAGGCTAAGTGACTCAATCAAAATAAAGATGGCCTAAGATCACATTCGACATATCATACTAGACTCAATCAAGAAGCAAGAGCACACACAAGTTCTAGCATCCTATAAGGTGACGATCCACTCACAAACGAAGAGATTAATTCATGCATCAAAATCTCAAAATGCTCAAATCTCACGGCTTTCACATCCATGCTAGTCCTAGTGAATTCTCACTCTCATCACACAAGTACTCAAAATGAAAACTCGCAAGCATTCTAGTTCTTTCTCAATTCAACTCCACCTCAAACACTCACACAAAAGAATTCCTAACTCAACTTCACAATTCACCATACTCATCAAATCATACTCAAAGATAGCAGTCAACAAGCATAAGATGATTGATAGGTATGAAATATGTAGCACATCAACGCAATAACAGCTCAAGGAGCATCTCAAAATACCAAATAACCAAACTCAACTCAAAGATAGGACGTGCGCCTGTGCAATGTAACCATAAAACTTAAAAAAACTCCACCCCCAAACTTCGACCTTGTGAAGAGGTCTAAGTTTGGGGTTGTGGGTTACCTCATCCAAATAATTTAGTTTCTCCTAACAACTTGGCACACTCCCTTGTCTCGAGTTGGTCCCTTCAATCTGAATATCTCCATGATACCTTTACTCCTTCGAGACAAGCCTGCAAAATAAACTCTCAAGTACAAGGTTAAAACTTATGATTCAAAACAACACCCTAATAACATAAAAACACTGAAAAACAAATAAAAATGGTTTGCCTCCCATTCAATGCTAGTTTTAAGGTCCTAATGTCGGACCGAGCTTGAAGGAGCTCACGGGACTTGAGAATCTAAGGTACCTCCCTTATTCTCATAAGAGAAGTTGAAGAATTTCTTTACTCGATGCCCCTCCATCATGAGCTCGTTTGCTTCCTTCTCATCCCCAAGTGGTGGGGGTCTCAACTTCTTCTCACCTTTATCTGGAGGAGTCTTACTAAGCAATTTCTTGAGTTTGGGCTTTTTCTTCTTTACTCCTTCTTTCATTTCCAACTGGACCATTTCCACACTTTTCATCTCTCCATCCTTCAACTTCTTCCCTTTATCCCTATCAAAACCATCAAGATCATAATGCTCATAGGTTAAATCATCAGATGAAGGTCTATTAAAATCATGCTTAAAATAAAGATTAGGGATATGAGGCGTGTCTTCAACACAAGGATCAATGGCATCCATGCAATAACAGCTCCCATCCTCCTTCGGGTGCTTCATGGCCTCATATAGGGAAATTTTTATCTCTTGATCATCAACTTTCAATGTTATTTTCCCATTTGCCACATCTAGCACCATCCCCGCCGTTGCTAAGAACGGTCTTCCTAAGATCAAAGACACGTGTTCATCTTCTTCCATCTCTAAGACTACAAAATCGGCTGGAAATATGTGATCCCCAACCTTCACGAGGATGTCTTCAACTACACCTTGAGGTCGAGTAATAGACCGGTCGGCAAGTGGAAGCGTCATTATTGTTTGCTGAAGTTCTCCACATTCCAACTTCTTGAATAGCGACAAGGGCATAAGATTGATGCTCGCCCCAAGGTCGCACAACGCTCTAATTTATTTCGTAGTATTTTCGGCAGTTGTATTTTTATTCTTTTATTAGTGTTTCAGGTTTATGAAAACACGCTCACAAGGTGCTACGAGCGAAGAGAGATTACAGTTGGATCCCGAGACAATAGCAAGAAGAAACCGAGCCTTCTTAATAAGGATGAACGCTGCCGGAGGAGAGAACGAGAACGTCAACATGGACATCTCTAATGAGTTGGATAATACTGCGAATGAGTTCAATCAGGTAGTGGACCGAGTTTAGGGCACTAGAGGTAGTGGTAGTCAGAATCAAGCTCCATTAGGAGATAGCCAGAGCCTAAACCCGGGTACACAAAACGTAAACAATCCAGCTCACAACCTTGTCCAACATCCTCAGAACAACCCTGCTTACCCACATAACAACTTTCCACAAAACAACTTACCTTATCCCTACCCATACCCACCTTATCCGTATCCACCATACCCGTATCCTCCACCTCCTGTTTATAACCAACCACCAGTTTATCAACCACCACCATCCCAATAAATACTTGTACCACCTGCTAATCCTCAGAACGTTCCTCAGAACGCAGATCAGAACATGGCTATTAGAGGAAGGTTCGCGTCACAACCGCAGAGGTACTATGATGGAGTGGCATTGCCCCCTGTAGAGGTAAATAACTTCTCGATTTCCCCAGGAATTCTTAAGCTGCTTACCGAGAATCAATTCAAGAGGGAGGTTGGGAAGGAGAATCCTCATACTCATCTGAGGAGTTTTCTGATGATCGTATCCACATTCAATTATAACGGCATGTCTGAAGATACCAAGAGGCTCAGGCTGTTCCTATTCTCTTTGACGGGAATAGCCAAGGAGTGGTACGATAACACGCTCCCAAGAGGAGGTGTAACCACATGGGCCGAGCTCGAGCGTCTGTTCCTCGAGCGATTCTACCCTCCATCTAGAACCATTAAAGCGAGGATAGAGATTTCTTCCTTCCGCCAGAAGCCAGGAGAGGATTTACGTCAGGCGTGGGAGAGATACTCGAATATGTTGATTGAGTGCCCGCAACACTGGTACAACAAGGGAGATATCATGTCATTCTTCTATAGCGGAGCCAGTAAGGCTGGCCAAGCCCATCTAGATGCATGTGCCAGTGGAGCTTTTCTGAACCAAGGGATAGCGAGATGTAGAGAAATCGTCGACAACATTGTCACGAATGCCGGGGTATGGAATGAGGATCCAGAATTTCAGCGAGCTTGCAAGTTGGAGGAGAGAGGGTACACGGAAGTTGTTGATGGCTATGATGGAGAAGATCAGCAACCTTGAGATAGGGCAGAATCTGGTTGGAGGGAATGAAGCAGTAAGGGAGAAAGTGGACCCACCCACGAGTCAGCAAGAAGAGGCCAACTATATGGGAAGGCCTAACTATCCACAAGGCGGGTATCCACAAGGTGGCAATCAGTTTGGAAGGCCTTCTTATGGCCAACCATTTGTACCTCCAGGTCCACAGCCGCCTCAAAATCAATGGAGGAACACACAAGGATATCAAGGAGGACAATAGCCTCCTCAAAATACATAGAGGAAGAATGAGAATTTCTCATATGCTAATCCCAAGGCCGGAATTACAGTTCCTCCAGGCGTGGATCCAGGTTCTAAACCTCCTGGTGGAGAAGGTGGTGCCTCAACTGAGGAGATGTTGAGAGCTATCCTTCAGAAAGTGGAGGAAGGTAGCAAGAGATTGTCCTCTTTGGAGTACGATGTGAAGGAGTTGCATAAGAAAGACGATCAGCGTGATCAAGAACTCCAAAAGAGAGATATAGAGTGAAATCGAGCTCAACAAGAGAACAACCGCAGGTTCACCTCTATTGAGTATCAAATGAGTCAAATTGCAAAGTCTCAGACGAGAGAGTCGGGGAAGTATCCTTCAATGCCCGAGGGTAACCCAAAGGAACATTGCAAAGCTATTGAGTTGAGAAGTGGGACCAAATATGATGGTCCTGAGATGCCTGCTGATTCTGAGACGCCCTAAGGAGAGGTTGAAATAGAATGAAAAGAGCCTGAGGCAGATAGAAATGAGATTGAAGAGATGGGAGTTGAGAAAGGGGTTGAGAGTGAAGGCATTCAGAAGAGTAAAGATGTGGATGAATCCCATGAGAGCAAAGAGCCTGAAGAGGAAGGCATTGAGGAGATTGAGAGAGTTCCAAAGTGGAAGAAGGCAAATGAAGCAAGGAAGAATGTAAAAGAGACTGAGAAAGATGAATGGGAGGGTACCCAAATCTGTGATACCTGTTCCATATCCACAGCGCTTCATGAAAAAGAAGTTTGATGAGAAGTTTGCTAAATTCCTTGATGTTTTTAAAAAGTTACATTTTAACATTCCTTTTTATGATGCTTTGGAACAGATGCCTAACTATGCCAAGTTCCTGAAGGACTTGATAGCAAAGAGACGGAGAGTGGACGGACCTGAGCTAGTGCACTTGAACCACGAGGTGAGTGCTATGGTGCACAAGGCGCTTCCGCCAAAGTTGAAGGATCCCGGGAGCTTCACCATTCTTTGTGATATCGGGAACTGGATCAAGAAAAGAGCTTTGTGTGATCTCGGGGCGAGCATTAATTTGATGCCTCTGTCGTTGTTCAAGAAGTTAGAGGGGGGTGAGCTTCAACCCACGATGATGATGCTCCAGCTTGCTGATAGGTCTATCACTAGACCTCAAAGAGTAGTGGAGGATGTTCTAGTGACGGTGGAGAATCACGTTTTTCCTGCCGACTTCATCGTACTCGATATGGAGGAGGATGAGCATGTCCCGCTGATTTTAGGGAGGCCGTTTCTAGCTACAGCCGGGATGGTACTTGATGTAGCGAATGGGAAGATTACGGTCAAAGTTGATGATCAAGAAGTGAAGATAGCTATTTATGAAGCTATAAAATACCCCATGGGAGATGAGAGTTGCCACTTCATTGACATCACGGACACTTGTGTTGAAGACACACTTCTAGACCCTTGCTCTTTCTATGTTCATCAGTTTGATTATCCTATTCTTGGCGATCTATCTTATGATTCTTATGATCTTGATTATTTTGACAGCTTGAGAGACAACGAAGATGTCAAGTTCTTGGAGATGAAGAAAGTAGAGGATGAGGACGACTTGGAAGTCGAGGAGTCAACTTTTGAGAAGATGTTCGATAAGGCGCCACCATTGGAGGCGAAAAAAGAGCTGAAACTACTTTCTGACCACCTCAAGTACGCTTACTTGGATGAGACCGATAAGTATCCGGTAATTGTATCTGCCCTTTTATCTGATGATCAGCTTGGGAGACTTTTAGTGGTGCTTCGTAAGCATAAATCTGCTATAGGATGGTCGATCGCGGATATTAAGGGCATTAGCCCTTCGATTTGCATGCATAGGATTAGATTAGAAGAGGGTTGGAAACCGATAGTGCAAAACCAACGTAGAGTTAATCCGGTAATTTAAGAGGTGATACATAAGGAGGTTTTGAAGTTGCTAGATAGCAATATGATTTTTGCGATTTCTAATAGTCCATGGGTGAGTCTGTTACACGTAGTTGCTAAGAAGGGGGGTTGCTAAGAAGGGGGGTACCACTGTGATTAAGACAGAGTCTAATGAATTGGTAGCCACTAGATTAGTGACGGGATGGCGTGTGTGTGTTGATTATAGAGGGTTGAACAAGGCAACGTGTAAGGATCACTTTTCTTTACCCTTTCTTGATCAGATGATTGAAAGATTAGGTGGTTTTGAGTATTAATGTTTCTTAGATGGGTACTCGGGGTATAATCATATTATGATAGCCCCCGAGGATCAAGAGAAAACCACCTTCACCTGCTATTATAGGACTTTTGCTTTTAGGAGGATGCCGTTTGGGTTGTGTAATGCACCCGCCACATTTCAAAGGTGTATGATGGCTATTTTTCACTATTTAATTGAGAAGATTATGGAGGTTTTCATGGATGACTTCTCCGTCTATGGGGAGTTGTTTGATAAATATCTAATCAATCTTGAAGTTGTGTTGAGCAGGTGTGAAGAGACGGATTTGGTGCTTAATTGGGAGAAATGTCACTTCATGGTGAGAGAGGGTATTGTTCTTGGAAATCATGTGTCCTCGAAAGGTATCCAAGTTGACAAGGCGAAAGTGATTGCTATCGAGAAGCTTCCACCACCTTCGATCGAGAAGGGGATTCGGTCATTTTTAGGACACGCGGGTTTTTATAGACGTTTTATCAAAGACTTTTCACAAATAGCTAAACCCCTTTCGCGGCTTCTTGAAAAAGAAGTCGCCTTTGAGTTTACTAATGAGTGTTTAGTGGCTTTTAACAGGTTGAAAGAAGCGTTAGTGAATGCCTCGATACTTGTGACACCGGATTGGTCTAGCCTGGTCGTGCTGATGTGTGATGCTAGTGATTTTGCGATGGGGGTTGCTTTGGGGCAGATTCGTGAGAAGCGTTTTCACGCTATTTACTATGCCTCGAAGATGCTGAATTCTGCTCAAGTGAATTACACTACAACCGAAAAGGAGTTGTTAGTGGTCGTGTATGCCTTTGATAAATTTCGACCCTACCTAGTAGGGACGAAAACAATTATATATACGGACCACGCAGCGATTCAGTACCTTATAAGTAAGAAGGATGCAAAGCCCCGTCTTATTCGTTGGATCTTGTTACTCCAGGAGTTTGATGTCGAGATTCGAGACAAGAAGGGATGTGAGAATGTGATAGCCGACCACCTTTCGAGATTGGAGCTTACAAGGGAAAATACCGTGGAAGATCGAGAGGTGAACGATGAATTTCCGGACGAGAAGCTCTTTGGCTTAGGAGGCATTCCTATATATCGAGTTGAAGGGAAGGCACCATGGTTTGCGGACTATGCTAATTATTTAGCAAGTGGGGAGTTACCTGCTGAGATAGACTCGGTGCATCGGAAGACATTTTTGAAGAAAGTTCGGGAGTTCATTTGGGATGATCCCTACTTGTTCAAAAGAGAGATTGATCATGTGTTGAGAAGGTGTGTGCCAGAGGAGGAGTGGAGTAATATCATCAGGCATTGCCACGCCTTGCCATGTGGAGGACATTTGGGTGGAGAAAATACCGGAAGGAAAGTGCTTCAATCTGGTTTTTATTGGCCAACTCTTTTGAGAGATTGCATGGAATGGGTCAAGAGGTGTGAAAAGTGCCAACGATTTGTCTCCATCACTAAGAGGGACGAGATGCCGCTGCACGTGTTTATGGAAGTCGAGGTTTTCGACGTATGGGGGATTGATTTCATGGGTCCATTTCCTCCTAGCAATGGATTCTTGTACATTTTCGTGTGCGTTGATTACGTCTCGAAGTGGATTGAAGCTGTCCCGACTCGAGTGAATGATTCCTGAGTGGTGATCGAGTTCTTGAGGAAGAAAATTTTGCAAGATATGGAGTCCCAAGAGCTTTGATTAGCGATGGGGGGAGCCACTTTGTGAACAAGTGGATGGAAAAGTTGTTGTCAAAATATGAGGTAGGTCATCGAGTCACTACTGCTTATCATCCTCAATCTAACGGTCTTGCAGAGGTGTCGAATCGTCAAATCAAAGAGATCCTTGAGAAGACGGTGAGCATTAGTAGAAAGAATTAGGCAATAAAGCTTGATGATGCACTTTGGGCATATATGACAGCTTTCAAAATGCCTCTTGGTATGTCTCCGTACCAACTGGTTTTTGGAAAGACATGTCATTTGCCCGTGGAGTTGGAGCATAAGTTATATTGGGCGATCAAGAAGCTGAATTTTGATAGTGCCTTGGTTGGTGAGAAGAGATTACTCCAATTGCATGAGTTGGAGGAGTTTCGAGACAGTGCCTACGAGAATGCCCAAATTTTCAAAGAGAAGACCAAGAAGTGGCATGATGCACGATTGAAGAAAAAGAAGTTCAAGGTAGGTGACCAAGTCCTCGTATTCAATTCGAGGATGAAGTTGTTTGGTGGAAAGCTCAAGTCCAAGTGGAACGGGCCATATATCGTGAAGGAAGTGCATAAGAGTGGATTCCTTGAGGTCGAGAAGGAGGATGGACATAGATTCATGGTGAACGGGCATCGAGTAAAGAAATTCTTCAACTTCTCTTATGAGAATAAGGGAGGTACCTTAGATTCTCAAGTCCCGTGAGCTCCTTCGAGCTCGGTCCGGCATTAGGACCTTAAAACTAGCGCTTAATGGGAGGCAACCCATTTTTACTTATTTTTATGTGATTTGTTTATTTTGTCGTTTTATGAGTCGTAAGTGTTAACCTCGTTGTAGAGATTTTTTTTTTGTGTAGGCTTGTTGCGTGTGGCTTAATGTGAGCAAGTGAGTTTAAGGAAAGCAATTCGTGAAGTTGGAGATATTTCAAGTAATAAGCATTCGATTGATGGAGTTTGAGGAAAACCGAACCCCAAACGTAGACCTCTTTGCGAAGTCGAAGTTTGGGGGGTGATGTTTCTTTTCGCTCATTAATTTGCATTGATAGTGATTTAAGTTCATGAGAATTAAGTTTGGGGGTGTGTATTCGTACTTCGAGTTCGTACACGAAATTCTAATGAAAAATTAGTTAAATTTTTCAAAAATATCGATTGCATGAGGGTCGTTTTATCGAATTAAGTGAGAGTGCTTAAGTTCGACTTGAATTGGATTGGTGAATAGCACGTTTGGAAGAGACCTCAACTCCTCGGTCGAATGAGCGATCTGGCTTAAATCGAGGAGTTTTCCAGGTTAGTACTCGTTTTGGGCATAAAGTCTTGCGTTTTGGTTCGAAAAGGTTGAAATTTGAGTTTTGGGTGTGTTAGTGCTCGAGCAGCACCACTCGTGCACCTAGTGCACGAGTGCTCATGCACTGCGCACAAGTAAATGCAGGTTGTGCACACCTGCACGAGTGCTTGTACAGTGTGCTCGAGCAGGTGTGGGTCGTGCACTAGTGCACGAGCTCGTGTGCTCGTGCACTTTTTCGGTTCTGTTAATTTGGGGCGCTCGAGCACCACTTACTCGTGCACGAGCGGTCACATCTCTTATTTTTTAAGCCATGGGCCGATTTTCTTCACATTATAAACACTTTTTTTCACACTTTACACACACAAAAGGAGGCGAAAACCTGACCCACGAAAATTCTTCACTTTCCACTTCCAAATCTTTAATTTATGTTCAAGTTCGTCCGATTCTTCAATCAAAAGGTAAGTTTTCTTCCATAATCTTCATTCTATTCCTAGTTTTACCTTGAATTTGGCATGAGTTGAGCATATGAATTAGGATTCATGAATGGGTACAAAAGTTTTGGGGATTTTTGTAAGAAACTTGTTGATTCTTGATTCTTTGATGATAATTGTTGTCTCAATGCTATGGGTTTACCAATTTAAGCTTCAATTTCGAAATTACATGAGTGAATTTGGTGAATTTCTAGAGAGAGAAATAGGAATTGACATGGGTATTATGAAATTGGGAATTTTTGGAGATTTTTTATTGAAATTGTTGAGGGTGAATGATGAATTGAGTCTTGAGCATGTAAATTGCATGTTTGTGTAATGTTACTTCATGATAGACTTGTGTTTTGGGAATTCGTATGAATTGTCAATGAGTTTATGAAAAGTGAATTGAATTATTATCATGTTATTAACTGTGTGTGAAACCTTGAGCACCATTATTGAAAATTTTGAGCTTGAAAGGTTGTGTGAATTGAGTGAGATTACCTTTGTTATTCATGAATTTTGTGGGTAAACTGTTGTGATGCTTAGGAAATGGCTCCTCCAAAGAAGTATGAGGATAGGTTCGTTGAGGGAGATGAGATGTTAGCCGTGACAGCAGATTTGACTAAGAGGGGACTGATGCCTTCTCGTTGGGATAATCTGACATACGGTGATAGGTAGTTTGCTCACGCCTACCGGTGGAACTTGGTTGCAGGAAAAGTGGAGAAGACGAGGAGATCATGTGTGGAGTTCATGAGGCAGCTAGGGATCGAGGATGAGATTAAGAAAATTTTCGAGAGGAACAACATGCTGCAGTTCTATGAGATCTTGGTCTCTATGACGACGCACCAAGACTTGGTGGAGCAGTTTTTAGCCTCAGTCAAGATGCAAGGAGATAGCACGTTCAAATTCATGATCCGAAATGAGTGGTATGCTTACGAGATAGGCATGGTGAACACAGCCCTGCACTTACCCCAACCAAATGAACGGAACACCCGATTGGGAAGGTACAAGGCTGATGAATTCTGGAAGCTAATTACCGGTGGGTTGGCCGGAAAGTACTCTGCGAGGACGTCTCGAGCCTCTTCAATCAGGAACCCTGTGATCCGATACCTTGAAAGGATTATGGGGAACACCATATATGCAAGGTCTGAAACGGGCACGGTGACTTCGAAACAACTATATGGAATGTGGTGCCTACTTCACCGAAGGGAGCACGACTTCGGAAAGGACTTTCTTGAGATGCAGATTGAGGCCCCGTACAAGTGTGGGAAGAAGACTTCTAGGATACGAGGAGAAGACCTTATTTGTGCATTTTTTGGGAGCTTGGATATCAGACCGGGGGCAGCTCCTTGTGTGGGAAGGGACATCGACTTCGAGTACAAGTACAATACTTGGATGTGCGAGCATTGGAGTGGGAAATACTGCATGAGACTTAGTGACGATGAGCTATTCCCGATGCCCAATGAGAAGTTGGTGACTTTGAAAGGAATGAAGAAGGAGAATGTCCAGATGGATGGATCGAACCACAAAAGGGTGATGGAAAAACTCAGGGTCGGATTGAAGAGCTGCGGATTATGGGACCAAAGGCCGAAGAAGAGGCATCGAGGTGCAGCCGGATCGAGTGGAGCCAGAATGTGTGGAACTCGAGACTTAGATGAGGAAGATGGGTACGAAGAAGGGGGAAACACACCCGAGGAGGAAGAGGCAGGTGTTGGTGGAGTAGGTCAAGGACCTCGAGAGATGGAGATGGAGGCACCTGATGTGACCACTCCCGAGCTGTGGTACCTAACTCAAATGCAGTGGGATGGCATGAGGACGGATATCCAAGAGTTGAGAAATGCAGTGATGGGTATTCGTACAACGCAAAACCAGTGGTACACGGACGCCACAAGCATGCGAGGGGAGTTCCAAGAGGTCCGATCGGAAGTTTTAGATTTGAGAAGATGGATGAAGGCACTCTTTATCTCCCATCTAGGACCGGATCACCCGAGCTACCGCCCGCCACCGCCTGCGGATGCTTGAGGATTATGGGATACCCCCAGTTTCTGCTCCTTTTTCTTATCTTTTGTCTTTCTTTCTTTTCTTATTTTTACTTTTGAGTATGAACTTTCTTGTTGAGTGGTGTGATTTCATTATGGGATTGTATTGGAATATTTCAAAGTATTGGGGTGTTATTTGATTTGAATTGGTTGATTGATAATTGATTGAATTCACGCTTATTTACTCGTATCACTTGCGTGTTGTTGATTCTTGAGTATGACTTAGTGAGAAAAGTTGAGTTGTAAGGGTGAGTTAGGAATTCTTTTGTGTGAGTGTTTGAGTTAGAGTTGAATTGAGAAAGAACTAGAATGCTTGCGAGTTTTCCTTTTGAGTACTTGTGTGATGAGAGTGAGAATTCACTAGGACTAGCATGGATGTGAAAGCCGTGAGATTTGAGCCTTTTGAGATTTTGATGCATGAATTAATCTCTTCGTTTGAGAGTGGATCGTCACCTTAGAGGATGCTAGAACTTGTGTGTGCTCTTGCTTCTTGATTGTGTCTAGTATGATATGCCGAATGTGATCTTAGGCCATCTTTATTTTGATTGAGTCACTTAGCCTAAATTTTCCTTACCATTGATATTTATCCCTTGTTAGCCCTTTTGAGCCTTAGGCCTATTTTATTTGACAGCACATTTAAACACTATTCCAAGTTCCTAAGCCTTTTTGTCCCAATTTGAGTGGAGAATAGGAAAAGTGTGAATGTGAAGGGATTGAATTGAGTTGAAAAAGAAAAATGTGATTGCTAGAGTGAGTATGAGAAGAAGGTGTGATGAAGTTTTGAGTTGTGGGAAAGAAGAAAAATTAAGAATTAGCAAAAGAAGAAAAAAATGATAATGAGCTCATGTGTTTGTGAAAAAGAGAAAAAAAAGTTGAGTGATTGAAAAAAAAAAGTGAAATGAGTTAGAAAAAATTGAAGTGTTGAGAGTATTGGACTTGAAAGTGTGTTGATTGATAATGTTTGAAGTATTCTATTCCTAATCTCGAAGTACTAAAGTTTGAGTTTCTATTCTCCATTCACTTGAGTCACTTATACCATATTGTTATCCCACCTGTCCAAAGAGCCTACATTACAACCTTGAGAAAAGTCCTTTTTGATTCGGCATTGATTTCTAGAGTATGGTCGGAGTTGAGAGTGCTTACAAGCCTATGGCTGTCGATATGTGTGATTGATTGTTTGAGTGAGTCCCTTTATCATTGATATACACTTGTGAGGGAGTGAAACATATCGTTGAGTGCACATCCATGTTTGATCTTAGTGTTTCTTCTTATTGTTGCATGAGTATGATGAAGGAAGGTGAGTGAGCATACTTGTGATTGATCTTTGAAGCTCGAGTTCATTTGCTTGCATGATTTGATTCGTTGACTCATTCCTAATAATTTCACTTGACTTATTATTTCGTTGCTTGAGGACAAGCAACATGGTAAGTTTGGGGGGGGGGTTGATTAGGCGTGAAATTGTCATGATTCGTCACTCGAAATGCCCTTGTTTTGATTGATTTATATGAGTATTTAGAGTCATTTGAGTATCATTTTCATAAACTAATGAATTTATCTCTTTGATGCTCATAGATGGATAGAAGGCGAAAAGAGGAGTTCGTAGGACTTTGAATCGACTCAAACGGACGCCCGGATGAGAAGATATCGAAGAAATACGAAAAGTATTAGTTCGAGGGAGCAAAAGTATCATTGGAGTGCACAAGCAAGGAGCACTTGTGCACATAGTGCACGAGGAGTCGTGTATAGCGCTCGAGAAGGTGCAACTCGTTCACCTAGTACACGAGCACTCGTGCAGAGTGCACGAGCAGACGAGGGTCGTGCACTAGTGCACGAGCAAAGGAGGTCGAGCACTTTTATCTCTCTGGAAGAATTGGAGCGCACGAGTGGGTGAGCTCGTGCACAGTGCACGAGCAGTGCACGAGCATACGTAATTTTTGGCCCGTTTGTTCCCGATTCGACCCATTGCCTATTTATACCCCTTTCGAACACGATTTCATAAACCACTTGATACCATATTACTTTTAGAGTTAGTTTTTGTAGAAGAAGAGACGAGCAAGCTTTAGATTCACGTTTTTTGAGGTTTTCTTTACAAATTCATAGTACGATTTTGCTTTTTAATTTCGTTTCTTAAGAACTTTATTCGTTAAGACTTTGAGACTTCCTTTTCTTAATTTAAATTCAGTTCTTAGCATTATTTTCTTTAAACCCTAGCTTATGTTTGATTATTTATTCGTTAAAATCATTATGTTCATGTTCGTTACTTCTTCAATTGCTCTTGTTTACGTAAAAACCATGTCTAGCTAAAACTCTTGCATGTTTAGGGTAGGATGAACTCGTAGAAGTAGGTTGTGGGTACGTAATTAGGGTAATTCGTGACGTTAGGGTTTTAATTCTCTTAATTAATGAATTCTTAAAATCAATCTTAATTTTATTCTTGAATTTCGTTCGAAAAGTGTTATAGAGAGGACGATCTTATCACTCTTTGACAACGAGTGGACTTAATGAGAGGGTTTAGAAAGGGTTAATTAATCTACCGGTTTATCTAAGGAGGACGACCGCATCACCTTAGTTTAAATTAGGGTCTCCTTAATTAAGCACGATCTATTAACTCGTTAGTAAATTAGTGAAGTCGATTGCTAGGATAAAGTATTAGGGTATTAATTCTTGAGCTTTCATCTTACAATCTTTTACTTAGGTTATTTCTTGAGGGTCACAATTATTTTGATTATGTACCTGCTCCGTTAGTATATGTAGGGATTCCTATCCTAAGCATCACCATCACTTATTTGAATACAAACCTTCGTTAATTCGTTTCTTTTGTTCTTAGTTTAATTAGTTTATTTTAGCTTAGATTTAATTCTTTGAAAAAATCCAAAAACATACATTCATATTAGCTACGACGCGTAGATCTTCAGGGATCTGTTCGCATACACTTCATCCCTTGGGTTCGATAATACTTGGTCCCTATACTTACTTATACTACAGTGAACTCGTACTCTTGCGGGAAAACTACTAGTAGAAAGCTAGTACATTCGCATCAAGTCACCCATCTATAATTATGCTATGTCCCACTAAAAATTATGGGATTTCAATTTTCTTTGTATCATCGAAACATTTCAGTGCTCATTTATTCAAAAAAAAATTGTTCAATTTTATTGTTCACCTGAATTATATAAAAATCTGAATAAAATTTCTGGAGTGACTCATTATTCATATTTTTTTACAAATTTATTATGCGAAAAATGGGCCTGATTTCTTTGAATAACTATATAATTTTATTATATAGGTTCAAGCCCATCATCTTCTAACCCATCAATAATATTCCAATTTTATTTGTCTCATCGAAACATTTCAGTTCTCATTTATTCAAAAAAAAAAAATGTTCAATTTTGTTGTTCATCTGAATTATATAAAAAATCTGAATAAATTTTTTGGAGTGGTTCATTATTCATATATTTTTTTTAAAAATTAATTATTCGGAAAATGGGCCTGATTTCTTTGAATAACTATATAATTGTATTATATAGGTTCAAGCCCATCATCTTCTAACCCATCTATAATTATGTTATGGCCCACTAAAAATTTTGGGATTCCAATTTTATTTGTTTATCGAAATATTTTCTGTGCTCATTTATTCAAAAAAAATTTGTTTAATTTTATTGTTCATCTGAATTATATAAAAAATCTGAATAAAAATTCTGGAGTGACTCATTATTCATTTTTTTTAAAATTTATTATTCGGAAAATGGTCCTGGTTTTTTTTAATAACTATATAATTGTAGACCCAGCACACACTCCCCTATGGGACAGGTACAGTTAAAAGGGCTTAGGATACCTGAGTACGGGCCAACAACTAGATTTGGAAAAAATGTTCAACTCAATTTTTCGAATAAATTTTTTGAACATTGGCACTCTTATTAGGTTGATACTTAATGAGCCCATTTCAAGATTAATAAGGTTAATTCAACACAGGTTTCATCTAGATCTACATATGATATCAATGGATATACCACCAAAATAACTAATCATTCATCCATCAGTAGTGTCTGATACAAATATCCATCAAAATGAATTCAAAGTTTATCTTGCCAAAACAATACACTGCCAAAACAGCACACCTAATTAAAATGCCCAAAATATTTCAAAACAACTAGTTCTTAAACTAAACTAAATCCCCAACATTTCCACACAAAACACTGCCATTGGTCTGTTTTACACCCGCACTTTTTTAAGATCCACAAACCACTTAACCATCTTTGCTCGATAATTTCCTGATGAAACCTCGCTGTAATCACCCTTCCTAACCTTTTTCTGTGTCATAAAACTTTCGATCAAGAAACAGAACACCACGCCGCAATCCACCGAACTGGCAGTCTGCTGCACACAGTTCTCATACTCTGGCTTGACCAACGGGCTTTTCAAGAAGCTGTGTGTGGGCCTATTTTTCTTGAACAGTTTACGCAACTCTCCATCAACATTATTCACCTGAAATGATTGTCAACAAAAAAAAGAACATATCAAACACATTCTTTGATCCACCACAAAAGTTACATAGTTTCAACAATTTTCATAAAGCTCACCAATTTCATTGAAGATTTATAGTGCCGATCCTCTGCCCCCGCTCTCGATCTCATTGGATTATAGAAACTCCATCTGAATTCACGCATGTCAAGCTTCAGCAGAGTCCAATGATCACCAACCCCTCCTGCTCTCCGGTCAGACCCCCCGGCCAGTATAGGGAACAACAATACATCCATATCCATGCAATTATCCAGAACATTTATAATCAAACTTCTAAATGTTTTTTTGGTTCTGCTTGCTCCCATCCTCAATCAGCCTCTGCACCAAAGTTATAAGAGTGATATAAATCAATCATAATTCAGGAAGAACAAATATATGTTTTTGGTAGCTGGGAAATTCGACATATTACCCAGCAAGAAGAAGTGAACACCGTTGTGTATCTTGACGATTTATAATGTGCATTATAAACCTCATGCAAAACGTCTGACCAAGCATCAATAACCTGAGGCAATCAAACATTTCATCAAACTCACACCATTTCATTAAATAAAATTATATAAAATCTAGTTTTTTGCTCAAACTGAAAATATCTTACCCAATTTGATATTCTTTCATTATGAAGAATATCCAGTATGCGCCCTATTGTAACCACAGAAAATATTCTCTCGCCCTCCCAAACAACATAACTGCCAACAAATTATTCGAATTATTAAATAAAAATTAGGATTCTTAAAAAAAATCACGATAATTATAGAAGTACGTACCCTTTGCCTTCGGTATGAGTAGATATTCGATAACTCCTATTGTATCAGGATTTGTACGCTTCACTGCCAAGCACGATTTTTTAAACTTGAATTTGTTGTTCTCCCTAACAGTCCGAGGATCCTTTTTCAGATTTTACTTATCTTCGTCCAAGTCTACTATTTCTTCATGAAGCTTCACTAGCTCATTCGTTGGCAGTTGTGGCGTGATATCAACCACTTTTCGGTCATCATCCAATGTCCTCGCCTTAACTCGCTTTGCAAGAGTGCTTGGCGATGGATACTTTGAATCGATCTTCTCATCAGCACCAGCCTTCGTCTCTTCTTGTTCACCCCCTTCATCACCCTCCGGTATCATCAGTAGTGTCTTTGAAAGATCTCGGGGCATTGGATATTTTTGTATGCGAGACTCTTGTACCATCGGCATCTTTTCAACTGATCTGTCTTCCTCATTTCTTGCAACAACCATATCGAGCTGCTTTTGGATATACTCATTTCTACGAACAAGTTCTTCATTCTCCCTTCACAGCACATGGATCGTCTCAATGGCCTCCATATATGCTATGTTTATTGGATTGGAATATACTTGGGTTGCAGTTGGGACCATAATTTCCCCTAGCTTTTGTTCCAATTCATCGTTCTCCAGCTGCAACTCCTTTATCTTCCCATTCAGCACAAACACCTCCTCAGCAGCCCTGACCCGTTCAGCCTCCAACAAATTTGTCAACCTAACCAACTCTTTAGCCCCGTTCTTACTTGACCTTTCTCCATCGTCACATCCAGAAATGGGGTCGCACGAGGAAAGACAAACACTTTGTTGACTGTTTGGCAAGGCTCCTTTACATGTCCCACATTTCCCACGTTGTCGTAATCAACAACTAACACATACCCATCATACACTTGGTCGTCTTCATCAATACTCTTCCCTTCCTTTCCTTCATTATCCAATTCAGTTAGCACTCTACTTATCGTGCGGTTTGCATTATCAACTGACCCCGGCAGTTGGATAAGGCCCAGGCTAAAAGTTGGGGTGCTCAGATTTTTTAGTTGAGGAGGGGCTGACCCAGTATTACCGGCACTCGTGAAGTTTGAAGTGGTACGGTGGCCTTGCCCAACAAGTGTACGCAAGCAATCATCCACCCAGTTAATGTCTTCCAATTGAATATCATCCAGTCCATCTCCAATTGGTCCATTAACTCTGGATGTCCCTGCCCCATCGTCGGCTACCCATCATCATCATCAAGACATGTTGGTCCCTCAGAAGCATCACTCAATTCCTTTCTACCGCTTTCCCCAGCAAATAATACTATATTGCGCTCTGTGCCCACCACTTCCTGCCTAAAGTCCTCTATAACCTTTATTCTACCCTCTCCATCTGGTGTTCTGTGCAGTTCTAACCTAGAGACCTATTGGGCAGGGGAATCAACAAAATAATTTAGCATACTTTAAAAAATAGATAAATAAAGAAAGCCAAGAACATTAAAGGATAGGGAGGACATACATCACCCATTAACGACAACCGAACCCCTGCTATTGCATAGTGCACATCATACATATCCCATTTTAGGTACCGCGGAAAGTATTCCCCTATGGGACCCACCATTTTAGTATGTTCACAAAGCCAAAACTGAACAAAAAATAAAATTTATTATCCAAAATATAAGGAATATTGCATATTAGTTTAAAGAACGACATCTCACCGGAAGCAACATCGTGCACCCCTCAGATTTCAGTGTTGTACTTGAACTTAGTTGTGATTTCAGCAAATCAACAATGTAACCACTCCAATCATAACTGCATATCTCACTAAATTCTTCCAAGCAAGCTGTGGGTGAACAAGCAATGGCACCATTCTTGTTTGGTGCAAGGAACGATGCCAAAAAATAACAGTGAACCAGCCTTGCAGTGTCTTCTACACTGTGTTCACTCTCACTCACCAGACTCTCTTTAAGCCTCTCTAGAATTTGGGCTTTGTATAATACAATATGGGTATTATGTTTTCGAATTTGGTTTCTAAAATAACGCCTTACCCAATTTGTTATTCGATGACCTTCAGTCTTTTTTTTTACTCTCCTAGACCCACTCGTAACCCCAAAGATTAGATCAACATCCGAACTATCTAATTTTAGATAATCATTTCCTATCACAAAACTACAAGTTCTCCTATCGAAAGTCCTCATAATCATCTGTATGTCATCTTCATACTTACGACATCTTTTCAACAAAGAATCAAAATCCTTAACATATACAGATTCAAATAAAAACCAGAACGGAGTCCGTTTTAACGCTACGATGTGTTTCTCTGAAAATTTCAGTCCGTTAATCTCTTTTACGGCAGTTCGCAAGTTTGACTGATAATATGTCTCATTTTTTGCCACCTTCACACCACCTACCAACATAACCATATAGAGGTTCACATTTGTTATACCTAAATCTTTTGCACTCTTAAGTTGTACTATTTAAAAAAAAGTACCAAATGGGTTATCGGGCTTCAAACTAGATGTGCTGCCACCATGATCCTTTCCCCCGGTTCCCTTCTTCTTCGTCCTATCCTTTCTATTCCGAGGATCAGCCTCATCCTTTCTCCTCTCATTCCCTTTCCTTGCCAATGTTTTGGTCATTATGATCTTTTCTCAATTTCAAATTGATATCGATATTAAGCCAGCAGAACATTACCTTCAGATCTAGATATGGAAGGGCTCATCCTGGCATTTTGATCTCCCACTCGGCGCCTTTTATGATCTGATTTCTCAGACCTATCTGCAACCATATTTTTTGTTAAAGAAAATGGACAATGCATAAGTTTTCTCTTGGGGGGGGGGGGGGGTGGGCTGTGGAGTGCAATCTGACTAAAGAATGTATACAATTACCATAATAATCTCTATTCCCATGTCTCTCCACACGATCATCCATATGCGTAGACTTATTCTTATCCTTCTCACTCTTCGAGCTAGTGCTTCCTTTAATTAGAATCCCAAATTATATTTTTTAACATCAGTTTGGGCTCACAATAATTGAATTATACAAGTTAAAAACAAAAAAAATACATCAATTTTTAAAACTCCATAGCCCATGACAGAGATAAATTAGTGCTTAACTGCCCAGTGTGCTAAAGTATAGTCAGTGTATTTTTTTAGAACGCAAAAAACCAAACAACGGTGCCCTCCATAAACCTGCATCCCATTCCTTCTATGAACTACACAGCCCATCCCACACCACAAAATGAATGAATGGCCTAAACTACAGAAACACTGGATTTTAGTGAACAAACAAGTTGAAAGAAAATTGAGACATCTTTTAGGTCAATCTTTTTCCATCCAACTCATCTTCCTGATTAAGGAGGGAGCCTTTCCTTCATTTGAATCAAACACATATTCTCTCTAACTTGAAATTTTATACAGTTCAAAATCTGCCTAAAAAAAAAAAAGCATCTGGATTTTTTTTTAACAAACAAGTTGAAAGAAAAAATGAGCCCTCTTTTTGGTAAATATTTGTCTATCAAACTCCTCTTCCTGATTAGGGAGGGAGCCTTCCCTTCAATTGAATCAAACACATATTATCTCAAACTTGAATTTTGGACATTGCAAATTCTGCATAAAAAAATGCACATACTCTTTTTCTACATGGACCAGCACAAATCGCAGAACCCCCCCCCCCCTCTATTTTATATGACAGTGCATGTGCGTAATCCATGGAAAAACTAAAATAAAATAAACTGACCTCTAGTCTGAATCCTCCGTTGAACTTCATCATTATGCTTTCTTTTCCGTTGATTATCGTAACCATCCTCATCTCGCGCCATATCACTCTAGTTTGATCGAAGCAAAAAAAAAAAAAAAAATTAAGAGAAACGAAAAATCAAGAGAAAACCTAGGAATTTGAGAATTTAGAAATCACCTTCGCAGAGTTAAAGTTTTTGGGCGAACTTCGGAATGAAAATGTTGACCACTATTGCCAAATTTTTTCGAGCAGACGAGAGAATTTCTGGATATTAAAGTGCAAATTTTGAAATTGTGCAGAATGGGGGAGGGGGTTGAGTGCTAAAGAGGAGACTTATTGACTGAAAGGGCACGTCCCATCCGCGGCCGAATTGCAGAGCCGTCTACGTAGGGG
The DNA here is from genome assembly GCA_947034835.1 of Ballota nigra. Classification (NCBI taxonomy): domain Eukaryota; kingdom Viridiplantae; phylum Streptophyta; class Magnoliopsida; order Lamiales; family Lamiaceae; genus Ballota; species Ballota nigra. The sequence continues at coordinate 28,749,996 of OX344728.1, read as the reverse complement.
CGGGTACGGTTGGAAGTCGAAAAGGCGGGGATGTGGGTTGGGGGTATGCCTTGGGGGAAGGGGGAAGGAGGATACATGGGGGGCCACAAAAGAAACCTATATGCAATTTGCAAAAGGTATAGAACCAAAGATTAATTAACACTATAAGAATGAACCTAAATGTTACTTCCCCCCAAAGGTATTGTATCATCCTACCATCATCCACATCATCCTCGATGATGGTTTCTACAATTTCTTGTAAGCTTTGAACTTCATTGTGTTATGTATGATGAATTTATTTACTATATAGTACAATGAATATAATGCATATCATTAATTAAGACTCTTATTTTTATAAAATATTTTTTTATTCACTGCACTAAATAAACTCTTTAAATTAATAAATTATTAATTTATAGATAAACTAATACCTCTCTAAAATAACTTTTTTTTTCGGTCCCAAGAGTATTAATTTATAGAGGTTTTACTGTATACCGAATTGGCAGTACCGCTTTTAATTGATATTTGAAAGGGAGACTCACGTATAAGCACACTTCTTTAATGTTTTATTGCATAAAACCATCTCATTTTCCCTTCATTCCAAATATCCACACTTTGTGAGTTCCTTTATTTTTCTCCTATTTCATACAACCACAATTTGTGGGTCATGCCTGCCTTTTTTTGCTGACATGCCTACTTTTGTCGAATTTTTATTTATTTCATTTTTTTAATTTTTTTCCCCTATTTTGTTATGCGCCGGGCTTTTAATTTTTGGACCCTTTTTATTTCTACAAATCTTACTTATTTTTTCGGGCCTTAATTTCGGGCTTCTAGTTTTTTGATCAATTTCAATTTTGCATACAACAAAAATAGTTTTGCATAGTAATATTTTTATTTAGGGAGAGTTACATATAACTATTACATAAAAATTGAAGAATAATTACATAAAAAATTGCATTATGCAACAAATTACATAATTCTAGAATTACCTAATTACACTATGCAAAAAAAAAAAAAAAAAAAAATTGCAGAATGCAAGAAATGTTTTGCATAAATGGGTATTTTCCCCTCCAACTTAATTCATACTTGGACACCTGTAATCAAAATGCCAAATTTGTGAAAGGGTTAGAACTTTTCAGAAAATATTTTCTCACACACACATATAGAGAGATAATTAGACTTAATTTCTCATATAAACTAGTTAGGCCCAGTTTGGTGGGCCTTATTATGAATCGGCCCAGATTAATTATTGGGTGACAATCAATCCGATTATGTAACATGGGATTTCAACAAATGCAGTTTGGTAGCCACACAGTACAAGGTGTGATATGGGCATAAATTATACTATTCAAAATAAAGTTTATTTACAGTATTGTCCTCAATAAAATTTGTATTTACAAAAATAACTTGATTACTTTTGCTGGAGAAATTAATATACGCATTGGCTATCATTTCTGCAAAATATATACCCTTCCATGGGGACTCCGACGATGAACATGCGGCGCAAATGGAAAAGGCTGGGCAACGATCAAGTGGGAAAAGGTTTGGCAATTTTTGTTTTTGGGCAGTAATTTGTTTAATTCTCGATTAATTGCTTCCCTGTGCTAAATATTGGTACCAAATTTCTTGAGATGTTAGGGTATAGCCTTGGTTTGATTTGGTGGCTTTAATCATCATCATCTTTAGTTTTCTGTGCAGATTTAGTTTTACTCATTGAAATAAGTTAACTCTGAAATATAAAGAAGGCATAAACCCTTTGATTTTGTACAATAATTTTTGCGTTCTTCAATTCATCTTTTGATTTGAGTCCAATTCGCTCTTAGTTTTTTATATTCATGTTAGTTGCTCTTAATATACGTACAAACACTCTGTAATAAATAGAGTAAATGTCAATTCATCATTTACAAACAACAGAGTTGGTGTCTATTTTGTAGAAATTGGTGGATCAATTTATTGCATTACGGTTGGGGATGCTACTCTATGGGATTATAGAATTTAATGAGGTAAATTATTATATTCACTTGCAAGGTATACTATTGTACTAAATTTACAAGTTTCCATGAAAGGGATTTGCATATCTTCATAACATCAACTCATACATTAATTTTCCCTGCACGCACTGGAGTAGCATTTGCTTTACTTAATGTTTGAACTTGCACAAATCACATCGGCAATTAAAGCTGTTGAATATTACCAACTATTTGCTCTATATAATGTCACTAGGAATCAACTAAACACCACCATCCCACATAACAAAAAAGAGACACTTTTAGATTTCAAACATGGCATTTCAAGCAATCTTACCACAAGAATCTTTTTCTATGAGGGGCAGTGGAACGAAGTCACTGTAAATTATTTCATTGATTTGTTGTTGGATGAAAAGAACGATGGCTTTTGGTATGCAAACGGTGACAACGAAGCTGCCCTCTTAACAGCCCGTCAAATCTTGAACGACCACATGAACAAAAAATACAGTTGGGATGATGTGTTGGCCCAACACAATATGTTGAAGAAATGCTACTTCACGTTCAAAGCAGTCCTCGATCTTGATGGAGTGAGCTGGGACCAAACAATCAACCATGTGTACGCACTTGTATCACTTTGGCTCCAAATAATCAAGGTAATATAATTTTTCCCAGTTGTTATGCATCTCAAGTTCTACATTCTACTAGTTATTTTTGTTAAAAAAAGCTTGATGCATCACTGTACTAGTATTTTGTATATCAATTTTTAACAAGACAATATAAAAAATCTTTTTGTTCAGACAAATCCTTTTGCAAAGGCGTTCTACCACAAGGGTGACAAAATGCACGAGAAACTTGAAGGCTTGTTTGGCGACGAGCACGCCTTGTCCAACGAAATCATCCACATTTGTTCAGCCCCGACTGGTGGCCATATAGCGAACTCTGTCCTTGATCCAATCTCTATAAAAGACTCTGATGACGAGCAGGAAGTTGATTCACCGACTGTGTGCGTGCGGCGACCACCCTGTAGAAAATTGTTTGATGCACTCGGATCGTCGTCGACTAGAGCTCTCATAAGTTTAGAGTCTAACAATGCAAATGGAGGCGTAGACCCAATTGTCGGACCAATTCCACCAAGAGATGCTTTTCCACCGAGGCCGATTATGTGGAAACCTACTTATTCCAAAGAAAGAATCAAGCTCTTGCGCATCTTCTAGTCCCTATAAGTTATTCTCCTCTCCTTCAGGAAAAAATTAGCCAACGTGATAATGTTGGTATGACAGTGGTTATCAAGTATGTGTAACTCCTATTATGTAGTTGGTATCTATTATAGGGTGTTTGTGTAATATATGGTTGTATCCATCATGGTATCTCATATTCTGAGCAATTTTTTCCCCATGTTATTGTTTGTCTCCAACCTGTTAAGGGGGGGCAACATAACATTATGTATTGCTTATAGAATTAATTAATATAAAATCGCTAAGAAGCGTGAATTTTCCCAGTAAAATTAGCATAGTTTGAATTTTTCCATGTATTTCATGTCTTTCAAAAGGTTACCAAACAATCTTTGAATAATCAAAAGAAGTCCAAACAAAACATCACCAATCATTCAAAATCTTCATTATCATAACCAACCAAATTAATCACCCATTAGAAGTGGACTAACAAAATATATGATAATAAATTCCCGTCAAAAGAATTGTATTTTTTTACCATAAAAAACTTACCAGCCCGTTGCTATCAGAGCAAATCATCTCTTGATCACTCCAATGGTCAATTAATTATGTTATAATATTGCTCCTCATTAATTCCGATGAACTAAATAGTAGGATTTTTTTTTTTTTTTTTTTGCAGAATTCCATAAACTGGAATAAAGTACTAACACTAGTTCTCAAGATATTTAGCATTTCTCATTGACACAAAACTACTAAGAATCTTTAAATTGCAATAAGCTAAAGAGCTTGAAAATGTCACTACCCCCTTTTTCATTTAAATTTGTCCTAATAAACTTTGATGAGAAATTTATAGTTTGTTTCCACAAGTGTGATGTAAGTATCGAACAACTCTTTGAATACCAATTTATTGGAGAAATAGAAAGAAAAACAAGATAATAGAGATGACTCAAAAGTATTGAATAAACATATTATCATCCATAATTCCAAAATATAATTTTTGCAAAAGGATTTTCAACACCACAAAAATAGAGAAACTTCATAAAGCCCTCCATATCACAAAACATCTAATTTGCATCCCAGTGTTACAAAAATTACACTGCATTTTACTTACTAGTTCAAAATAAGTTAACTTCTAGACTAATATAGACCACACACAATGCAATTAGGAGTGATTAGATTCCTTCCTGCTCCAAGATGTCCATAACATAAATTGCCCTTGCATCATCCGGAAGTCCCAACCAAATCTCCAGGTCTTCCACCTTGCCACCAATTGTTTTGGCTACCTTCAGACGATCACGGATTGTTAAGCCAGGAATGTTTCCAAGCTCGACAAATAACATTTTTTGTGCAGTCCCCAAGTCATGATCGTATCCAATGCGTTGTGCAATAATCTCCAACCGTTCACCCGTCGACTTACAAAAATCTCCCAAAAGCTTCACAAGAACAAGATCATTAGATTGAACTCTTGACTTGCGTTTTTTGCTTGAATTTCTAGCTGGTGGGGCGGAATGTGTTGTGCCACAAGCTGTACTATTCTCTTATTGATCATCAATAATATGAACTGGGGATGCATTTGTGTTTGTTTGACCATCCCCTTCTACAAAATTCTCGCCATTGAAATCTGGACTAGTATTCATAGATGGTACGGGTTCGGTGCGCTTTGTCTTATTGGCAACTGCAGTCACGTCTTCAGCATATGCTCCAGTTGCACAAGATAGCCCAAAAATCTCAACCCAATCCGAATAGAGAGCCCACTCCTTGTAACACATACCTTTCATAGCCGAGTCATTCTGCACCAAATTATATAACACATATGCCCCAGATTATGCACCAGATTTTATAACACATATGCACTGGATTATGCTTTAACAATAAAATGATATAAATATAGTAATAATTTTTCTTACCTTTAAGACTTGCTCCCATTGTTCTTCGTTGACATCGAGTTGGCTAGTATCAGTGTTAAATCCCACTCCAGTGGTACCTAGTGCAGTCACGAGCGATCCATAGCTCTTTTTCCACCTTGTCAGCTTTGAGGTAATGTTAGGAATTGTCGTTATGTCGGTCAGCGGGAATTCTTTTTTCATAGCATCCTCTAGCTTTATAAGATAACCTGTGCGAAATCCATTGTCGCTTTTCTAGCCTTGACTGACAAGTTCCTTAAGAGCGGAAAGCAGGCACTTCTCCTCACGAGTAGTCCAAACCCGTCGAGTGCTTCCGATGGGTTTCCTCGCAGCCCCTCTCCCTCGAATGGGATCCTGTGGTGGTGCATGTTCCATTCTGGAATCTGAAACTATTATACAGATAAATTCACAAGATCTCAATAAGTTAGACTCCACAATAATACTTCACGTTCTTAGAGTTAGCATGTTGAACAAAATAAATAAGCCACATATTGAAAAGATAAAATGCTCATATTGATCATTTAAGAACAAAGATACAACATTGTTTCACAACTACTAAATTAAACTGAAATGAATCAAAGTTAAACACAGATAGACACTTCCAAATAAAATAATAAACAACACACGTTAAAAAACTACATGAAAATTTATTCAAAGTCTAGCATTCCAATCGTGGAACATTTGTTGCGCTAAGACATCCCTCCATGTGGTCCATTCCTGTGACGCCTCGACAGTTGAGATGTATTCCCCATCATCATTATCAGGTTCGACACATGGGCAGCAGTGTTAAAATCACTTTCCCCTGGGTCTACAGACATCTCAATACGTATAAAGTTGTACAACAAGAAACATGCCATTATTAGTCGGATTTGTGTCTGAACTGGATAAAATGTTGCGCTTCTTAAGATACCCCAACGCATTTTCATGATACCAAATGCACGCTCCATTACGTTTCGAGCTCGCGTATGACGCATGTTGAAGTGGTCCTTATACGAGTTAGGCCTAGTGTTCTGTGGCCCCCATTCATTAAAATGATAACGAACACCTCTGTATGGTGATATAAAACCAGGGCTGTTGGCATACCCATTATCACACAAGTAATAGTTTCCTGTTATAAAAAATTGTAACAATTAGCTATAGTTATGCTTTGTCATAATATAAAACAATCTTTGATACTTTGAATTAGAAATATATTTGCTAGTTCAAATCAAATTACCTATCGGGACCTTCAAACCATGGACTCTATTGACAGAATCCCTCAACACTCTGGCATCAGACGCAGATCCCTCCCAGCCAGGAAGAACATACACAAACTTGAGGTCACGGTCACAAATAGCAAGTACGTTAGTTGATATTTGACCTTTTCTAGTCCTGTATCTACCCTTGTCTTCAGCAGGAACGTGTACATTTATATAGCTTCCATCCAATGCACCTAAACAACCCTATGGGTACAACAATAGATGTGCATACAATGTTAGATGAATAGACTGCATAAACCATAAATTAAGCCATAACATTATTACTAATTCAATGAGTCTCGAGGTACCTTGAACCACTTCCAACGAGGATCGGTGCAATCATCTGGGACAGGTGTGGGTTTGACAAGAAGAGTAGAATGCAATTGGAGCACATCTCCTAGTACTAAATGTATGTAATGTGATACAGTTTGCCCGGACCGGGTAAACCCACACTTAACAATCTTATTTTTTGTGTGGTGAGACAAAACCAACAAAAACATGGCGACTTGTTCTTCGACACTAACAAACTTAGCATCCACCAAACCACCTAAATTCCTCAAAAGAAGACAATGACTCCCAAATGCGTTTCGATCCATTCGAAAGTTTTCAATACAAACAGAGTCACTAACACCAACTAGCTTAGTCAGTTGTTTTACTTGATCAGGCCTTTGCTCTATCATGCTGTACCTAACGTCTCGTTTACGCTTATTATTCCTTTGCTGATTAATTAGCTCAGTTATCAAAGTGATTACCACAATAGCTTCATGTATTATCTCCTCAAGTAATACATACACAATTTCATTATTGTTTCGAGAAGAATTCATCTTATAAACAGAACTAGAATGTCTCTTGAGCTGCAGTGCAAACAAATATATTACATATTACACATAAGTAAAAACGGTAGCTTGAAAACAAACACAACCAATAAGCACAACAAACTCGACCAATAAGCACAAACCTAAAAAAGTTATTATGAAAAGATAGACTTATTAGTAAAAAAATCGAAACCTTACATGCCGAAATAAGAAGACACGGTCTATCCCTAGCCAAATATCCTGCAAAAATTAACACAATATCCAATTGTACCGGGTTAGTATCTAATTTACATTGCTAGAAACTGAAATGAGAGAGTATCTAATACCGGAGATTCGTGATATATTGAGTTTCTTCCTAAGCTGCTTCTTCACGGTAGCAAGTGTGCTTGATATGTTCTTTGGTGGGTATTATATAACATAATAGTTTTACCTCCCAAAATTATTTCATGAATCTCAAATTATTTTGTTCCCCCTTTTTTTTCCCCTCTAAATTAGTCTCGCAACATTCTTTTCCCGCTGGATTAGATTCGCAGCATTCTTTTCCCTCCAACAGAAATATGGGTACAAGGTTTTCGGCGGGTTATAAATTGGGGGTAAATTTTAATTAGATTATCTTATATGAAGCTGAGTTATTTAACTAGTCCTTAATCCTTTATTGATGTATTTTTATTGGATATTTTTGTTATAAGTTGTATAATTTTTTTACTATAAATTATCAACTTTTGTTTCAAAAGACCCCTAAACTAAACAAATAAAAAAGTCCTTAATTTAATATAACTTTCATGAGGTCTCTGGTAAAGAAAAATCTGAAATTTGTTGACACAATTTAATGTATTTCATTAGAAAATTATGAATCGATCAATTTCAACATTAAAACTGAATTCCAAGCTTTATTTTGGGAAATTTGGAAAAATGCCACACTCAAGTTTTCATTTTTTAAAATATCACCCAATATTATTTTTACATAAATCCCACCTAAAAGGTCGCACAAGGGTCGCGCAGGGGGTCGCAAAAGGGTTGTGCATGACATTTTTGTAAAAAGAAATATTGGGTAACAATTTTAAAAATGAAAACTTAAGTGTGGCATTATTCCATATTTCCCCTTTATTTTTTAAACTTTTCATTATTCATCGTCGCGAACAAAATAATGGAGGCGTAGACCCAATTGTCGGACCAATTCCATCTGAATTTTGTTTACTCATACTTTTATTGACTTTAATGTAAAACTTGATTTGTAATATTTGAAGGGGGTAAAAAGTGAAATGGATAAACAAAATTGAGACGAAGGGAGTACTACTTGCAAAACCAAAATGATAATCAAAATATCTCAATATTGCACTTCATAGAACAAACAGGTACCCGAGAACAAGCTGGACATCAATTAAAGTTTAGGAGACAAAAGTGTGGAATAACTTAAACCAAAGTCTTAAGCTCTTTCCTTTAAAAAAAAAGTCTTAAGCTCTTTTAGATTAAAAAAAAAAAGTCGTAAGCTCTTTTAGATAAACTGGATTGCATAAATTGCAGAAAAAAAGTGTGGAATATATGTATCCACAAGAAACCATCTAAAACATATAGGAACATTTGACAAGTCTGGTAAATTTAAAACCATGGACTTTGGTGAGCATTACAAGAAACATAACATTAGCTTGTTCCATTCATTGACATATTTAACATGAGCTACAATAATACAATACCATTACATAATTCAGTCACATAAACATTAAAATACTATTGCATAATCCTAAACAGAAACATTACATAATCCTAATACAATACCATCTTCGAGAGTTACATAATCCTAATACAATACCATTACACCAAATTACACAATCATAACGAAAATAAGATAATACCATTGCATAATCCTACAGGATATTAAGCTTAAATTAAACCAACTTGCATAAATCCACAATTATGGAAACAACCATTTACTTCTTGAATGGAGAGGAATTGACACTTGAGCTAACTCCAGGAAAAACCACTGGTGAGCGAGATGTGCTGACAGTGGTCCTCATCGAGCCTTCTGAATCATCCTCCGAGTTGTTTCCTGCGACATAGTTCCAGAAAGAATTGTTGTGGTTTTGTTGACTACCCAAAGATACTGTGTTTGGCACATTAAGTTCTACAGTATCTTCATTATCAGAGGGTACCTAGATCACTTCGATTGGATTTTCCTCATCGGTCAGTAAACTCCGGAACATAACCTGCAAGTCTTCCCAGATGGGATCTCCATACTTTTGGTATGCAAAACTAAATCGCAAATGTTTCTGTTGAAATAATATAAATAGAACAAAATGATAATTGAACACTTAAGAAATGCAAAGACAAAATTGTATTCTTAAAATAAAGAAATAAACAATTGATCTTACATTGACTATGTCTTCCCAGTCCTCAGTTTGAATGTAAACTTGGTTAGTGGACGCTTCATAGTGCACCCCATTTCGAGCCAATATACTCTTGAAGATGTGGTGCCTCATCCTCAGCCTTCGCACACGTTTAACACAATCTTCATATGTTAATGACAAATGAAAATTTGTGTTGATAACATGTTGTGCAATTAAAATTGCGTGCGAGTTGTTACCACGTGGAGTGAAGTTACCAATGTGGGCTTGATCAGCCAACACTTCAGTGAACAATACCTCAATTTCTTTGTTCCAAACACCATCGTACAAGAACTCGGACTGAGGTAAAGTCTCTATGGGAGACATTTCTTAATAGTGTTGCAAGTTTTTATCTTTTGCTCTATTGAATGACTAACTTGTTTTAGACATATTTATAGCAGATCGGTCATATAAAATGAAAATAAGAATCTAACAAAATTTCAACTATAAAACCACTCAATCAAAATCAATCCTGCAAATTTGGAAGATTCTCTACAAAATATGACAAGAAGTATGCAAAAAAGCTGAAAGATTCTCTGAAAAATAAGACTACAAACCGGGTGTGTAAGATTCTCAAATAGTTAACTTCTTGGCAATACTCAATAAAAGCTGGAAGATTCTACTAAAAACAAACTGCAGCATTGAAATTAATGGGCAATTTGAGACTGTAGCTCAAAAATTACATGTTGCATTTACCTACTTCAATACAATGTTTACCAACATAATTATCAACCCAAAATATAGTTCAAATGAACACACACAAAAAAATAAAATCAAACTAAGAGAAATGCTTAATTAAAGATGGTTCAAAGAAAGCATAGTGGAGGGTCCCAATGGTCCATACGAAGACTTAGGTGCAAAGGAAAATGTGATACTTACCAACATCTATCTATAACTATATAATACAAACAAGATTGCCAATTATAGATTTAGGCGGGAATGAACGTCAGCCTTTGATCGATTTTTTAGTTTTTGATCTGTGTCGTTTATTCTTAATTGATGTACTATTATGGTATCTTTAATATATTTTTTTAAAGCAGCCCCTAAATTTTAGCTTCCTTTTCAAGGGCAAAAAATCCCTATTTATAGTCCTCATTTCTCTTCATTTTGCATAAAGTCATCCAAGAATTTTCCAGCTATTCGAGTGTTTTCGGAGGACCCCACCAGTCCACCACTGGCGTCTCCTCCAAAGACGTCGCCATCTCTCTTGCCATTACCGCTAGACTTCACCTCCCCAAACTCACCCACTCCTCTAAAAAACTCCCCATCTTAGTCTACTACCACGGCGGGGGATTTTGCATCGGATCTGATTTCTCTCTCTTCGATTTCCGCTACATCAACATCTTATTCGGCGCTCTGGTCGTCCGTCGAGTACCGCCTCGCCCCCGAGCACCTCCTCCCGGCAGCGTACAAGGATTCCTGGGAAGCCCTAAATTGATAGTTGTATTTTGTATTATCTGCGTAATTGTTTGATGAGTTAACCTACGGAGGTTATTTGAATCATTAATGTATATTCATGTATTTCGTTGTTCAACATTTAAATATACTGAGTTTTTTTTTTATGGTGGTTTTTTTTAAATCGTATTTCTTTTCCCTCGCATGTTGTTATGGGTGTATTTTTTTCTGTAACAATCCGTACATTCATATAATAAAATTTAACTAACCACTCTATTTTAGAATTCATTCTTGAGATTTGAATATTTAAAGTTTTGAGTTTCTAACTTTTCGGATTATTTATATAGGTAATTCAAGATATTACTTTTTTATCATATAAATTAATTGGATATTTATTTTTGTGTTAGTTGTCATTTGGTAATATGTACCGTAATAGAAACTCACTAATGTAATTGATTATATTTTGATCAATTATTGTTATTAGTTAGTTTTTGAAATTTTAATTTTTTTAGTGATTTAAAAAAAATTGTTAAGATGAACTATTTGAGCAATTGTGGTTGAGTTAGGAAGAAATATAGTAAGTCGGTACATATCTTTTTGAAATCATAAGTAATTGAATAAATGAATTTATTATTAGTTCTTATTTGTATTTATATCACTAAATAGAAGTGGATTAAAACATATACACGTATATTATATTTTGACCAGGTATTACAGCTAATCAGTTCCAATGAAATCCTTTTTAAAATGGTTAGTTGCTAAACATTAGGAATAAAAATAATTAATTAATATGTATTTTTTTGACATCATGGTAATTAAATGATTTGGTTGACTAATAGTAATGATATATTTTTAATATTTTGTTATCGGGTGTTTTAAATTATGTGTGTCTATTTTTATATTGAATAAATTTATTCAGATTAGTTAACTTAATTTTGTAACGGATTACACTTTAATGTGGGAGGTTTATTTTTTCACTATATTTTGTTAGTCAACTCTTTACAAATATATTATGCCGATTTTTTTGCTTCCATATCAAATTAATTATTTTTTCCTTTTGCATTTTTTTTTTCATTAACTTTCTTTGGCGGTGCATTTATTTCATTAACATAAATTGTGAGATCCCAAATAAATTCATTATGTGACTTTTCCATCTTTTATTCTGTGTGGATGCACTTTTCCTTTCGACTTTACGTATTTCCAATTATAATGACACAAAATATGGGATAATTGCAAATTGTGAGATTGATCTAATAGTAATAAATTTATGTATAATAAAAATTCAAACCCACAATTTAATGATACCAGAATTGTAGGAGTTTTTTTTTTAGAAATTAATGTATATAGGTTTGAGTGTGTGTCTTTCTTTTAAAAGAATTTAATTTAGGCAAAGTATTATTGAATATAGTTCATGATAAACTTATCATGAAACAATTTTAAAGTATCATTAATCTCATCGGGAGTATCATTAATTTCATCAGGGGTATCATTAGTCTGAGTTCAAGAAAATTGTTTTCATTAGTCTGAGTTCAAGAAAATTGTTTTAAATTTTCTTGAACTCAGACTAATGATACCCCTGACAGGTTTAATGATACTCCTGATGAGATTAATGATACTCTAAAACTAACTAATACTTTTTTATTGAAAACTACAAATACCCTTTAACGATTCATGTATGAACTATTTTCACTCTTTACTTTGTCTTTGCGTAAACATTAATTCTAAAATAAAAATTTTGTATAAATTAGAGAACGATTCTTCTTAGATTTTTACTTTAAAATTGAAGTTTTACACGAATTGAATTTTTTTTTTAAATATATTGTAATTTATAAAAACCATAATGATCGTGATTTTTTACAATTAACCCTTAGTATAAAGTTGATTTTATTAATAGTTTAAAAATAATATTGACTTTATTATTATTTAACTATTTTAGAAATGAATATTTTTTTATAAAAAAAAAACAGTATTTAAATTATTAATCCTTAATCAAATAAAATATATTATAGGGCGCAACTTTAGTCCACCCGATTAATCGATCCTTGGGTCGGGTACCAATTCATCAAGACATATATTATATGACACAATTATGTGTATTCACTATTTTAACAAAATATATCCACTTTTAAAATTTTAATTTTTACCCAACATATAGTACTTACATCTACATATCTAAAAATCCTCACATACTAATTTCATTCAATTTTAGTACAACCACCAAACAAACCCATTTACCTAGCTTTTTACTCCAGTGGTAAAAGACTTGATTAACGTCTTTGTACAATAGCAATATAATTGGGTGTGACAGAAACCAACAAAGCAATATAATTTGTTCATGACAAAAATTTACATGAAATTGTCTTATGACATGAGACAACACAAATTTGACACAAAATAAACTAAAATTCTATAGTTAAAACAACTAATACTCATCAGTGGAAACAACTAATACTTTTTAGTAAAAATAAATGATACCCTTCGATAATTCATGTATGAACCAATTTCACCCTATACATACTCATTTATAATATGGTTGCAGACTTGCAGCTAAATAAACTTCCAATTTAACTATGCATGCCCCAATTATTATTCACAACCCATTTAAAATATTATTTCTTTTAATTATGAGTAGTTCTAGGGTGCATCCAAATGCATACTATGCACTTGGATTTTGCACCCAATTTAAAAATTAATTTTGACCAAAAGAAATTCGCGGGTCAAGACCAGACCCGACTAAAATTTGCGGGTCAGCCTAACCCGCAGCAAAAACACAAACATAAAAACAAATCTCGCTTCGAAATCAATCCCAGGGTTCTCTGCGTTTCTTCCTCTTCGACCGTGTAGTTGCTTAGATTGTACTTAATCCCGGCAAGCAAATCGGCGATAGGCAAGAATTCGTGCTCCTGGGTGTCGAGCACGATTCGAGCTAATCCTAATCGAGGGCCCGATATTTTCGGCCTTGAGCCTAATCTCCATCATGTATAATAAATTAATAATAAACCAAATAGACCCACAATTAAAACAAACCCAAGAACAGATCCAGCAATGTAGAAATTCTTCTGAGACAGGGGAATCCCCTGCCTCTTTTCGACTTTCTTCGTGAGAAGAAGCGGACAGGTCGGGGGATCCGAATCCGGGATGCTAAAATTTATAACAAGTTTGTTTCTCAACGGGACTAAAACGATTGTGTTGCTCTAATAGAGAATAGTGGACGAGCTCTCACAGAAGGGTTTTATAGGCCATTGGGTTTTTTAGTCAATTAGGCAAAACATTGAATTAATTAGAAGAATTATATGTATTTGGTTAATCCATTTGTTTCAAGTACTAAGGCGTCTCCCCAGAAATGGATATTAAGGTGTTTCAAGCATCGAATTAATTAAGATACAATGACTGGGATATATTATATCAGACTGGAATACAATGACTGGGATGTAAACAATTATTTGGGATATTATTCTTGAGTAATTCTTGGGGTATTGATGATTATAACTTGGGGTATTGGTGATTATAACTTGGGGTATTGGTGATTAAGCCTTGGGGTATTGGTGATTAAGTCTTGGGGTATTGGTGATTAAGTCTTGGGGTACTACTCAATAATTATTTGGGATATTATTATTGAGTAATTCTTGTGGTATTGGTGATTATAACCTAGAGTATTGGTGATTATAACTTCGGGTATTGGTGATTATAACTTCGGGTATTGGTGATATAACTTAAGGTATTGGTGATTATAACTTGGCGTATTGGTGATTAAGTCTTGGGGTATTGGTGATTAAGTCTTGGGGTATTGGTAATTATAACTTGGGGTATTGGTGATTAAGTCTTGGGGTATTGGTGATTATAACTTGGGGTATTGGTGATTAAGTCTTGGGGTACTACTGAATAATTATTTGAGATATAATTATTGAGTAATTCTTAGGGTATTGATGATTATAACTTAGGGTATTGGTGAATATAACTTAGGGTATTGGTGATTATAACTTGGGGTATTGGTGATTATAACTTGGGGTATTGGTAATATAACTTCGGGTATTGGTGATTATAACTTCGGGAATTGGTGATATAACTTCGGGTATTGGTGATATAACTTCGGGTATCGGTCTGAAGCGCGCGCGGCCATTTGCGACCCTGTTTGTTTCCAGACCTGCGAATTTTGGCCGGGTTGGGCCTGACCCGCGAGTTTTTGTTGGATCTTAATTGGTCAAAATTAATTTCAAATTGATTTCAAAATTCCAAGTGCATGCTATGCATCCAAGTGCACCCTAGAATTTGCGTTTAATTATATAGGAGTTCCTTATAAAAAAATTATATATAGAAGATACATAAATACAATATAAATAAATATTTAATTTTTTTGTGGTTAGTGTAATCCCGATATTTAATTTTTATTTGTTTACAATGTGTATGCAAATTTTCCATGGTCTCATAATGCAAATCATTTTCTATTTCCAAATATGTGTACATAATACCAACAATTTATGTCCACAATAATATAGTGATAATTTGAAACAAGTTTTCTATATATTAAAGTGACTGTTTTTAATTTGATTTTATAATTATTTGCCAAAAAAAAATGACGATGCCCCTAATATGCAGCTATATTTTTAGTTCTAAAAACTAATTTGAAGATTTCCACCTTCCATGTTGTAATACCTAATTTCCTAAGTTTATGCATTGATTTTTATATTAAAAGTAGTTTACACAATTTACGCATATTTCATTATATTCGTCAAATTAATCTTCTCTGTATAAGGCATAATATTTGGAAATTATAAATGTATTTCATTAAATTGCTAATAACTAATATTTGATTATAATAATTAAATACATCTTATTTTAAAATTTTAAGAATAAAATATATCCAAGATTAAATACTTTAAAATACATATTAATCTTATAAATTTTATGTATTTTTATTCACTCAAGAATATTCATTAACAATTAATAAGAATTCGAATGTGCCCAAATATGACAAAACTCAGCTGAGGTGGTCAACTAATTTGTTCCAAAAAATTTAACAGACGAATTTCGAATCTAAAGTTATTTAATCTTTATCAAAATTTATTTGATATTTTTCTTTTTTTGTAAAAATATGATTTTCAATACATGCACAAGCTCTTTTAATAATTTATTATTAGTAACTTTTTTGTGCACCAGACCAGGTGCATGTGCAACTCAAATGTATATTGAAAAGTTATCATTTATTAAATTAATTTCTCAGTAGTAGTAGGGACAACTTTTCAAAAATATACTTAAGTTGCACAGTGCACCTGATGCATAGATGACTCTGTCATTTATTATTATGAAGATTTTCGTTCTCATGCATAAATGTCGTTCTATATTCTAATATAAATTTATAATATGAATGCCATAGTCTTGTGTGCACCAGATGCACAGTACAATTCAAGTGTATTATTAAATAATGATTTATATTACTACTGAAAAGTTACCCCCTGCTATTACAGAAAAGTGCATTTTATAAAGGGTGACTTTTCAATTTGATAAGAGGTAACTTTTCAGTAATACTAGAAAAAAAAATATTACAGTATTTTAACTATAGCTTAAAATTGCGTGAGATTGTCTCGTGGAATTAGATAATACAAATTTCAATATGCCTATGTTGAAATATTTGTGTGATAGGTCCAATTTATATCCTATCCCAGGAGTAAGTTTTATATGAAAATGATTAATAATAAATTTATCATTAAACTGTTTTAAAATATTGATTATTGAATATTATAAATGGAATATAAAAAATTTAATGAGAAGTATCGTTAATTTGAGTTTAAGAAATTTTTTAGTTAAATTGTTTTGAAAAAATTTGTAAATTTTTTGTTTTATAATTAAAATATGGCAATTATTATAGTTTAAACAATGTAACGAATTACGGCCGTGCGAAACACGGGATTTACGATCACTAGTAAGTATAACACAAGTAATCAAATAACCTTCATTATCTTCTCGTGTCTCTTATATGTAGCAATTTCCTTTTCATTGTGATCGATTGTATCCAACATACTTTGTATTTTCTCTTTCGAGTGGTTGGGTAATTTCTCATCACACCAAATAAAAAACCCACATTTATTTCCCTACAGATTAAACAAAAGATACTTACATACTAAATTAAAGAATATACGTAGTATAGACAAAAGTAAAAATCGTACCCCTCTGATAGGGCAAGACATAAATCGCCGACCAAAGTTATTCGATGTCCATGAAATTTGCACAAATACTTCAAAACCACAACCACACTTAGTAGATCCTTCCTTAGGGCATCTCCAAGGATATTCTTCATTTTAGAGTACTCTATCCTCTAAAATAGAGGATAGAGTACTCTATTTCATAAATCATCTCCAACCATGCATCCTCTATATAATTAAAATATCTATTTTATTTATATTTTTATTCAAATTAAAGAATTTAAATATCAATATGTTTATATAATTATAAAATTAATGCATTCAAATCAATTAATTAATACCGATATTTTTTTCAAAATATTTTTTTTATTTGAAATTAAATTTCGATTCATACAAAGTACAAAATAAAATTGCGATTTATTATAAATATCACAACATACAACTTAAAAAGCAATAACATAATAAATTAGAAAATTTAATACTCCAAGTTGGATAATTCTTCCCACAAATGGTCGATAAGAGCATCTCGAAGTGCATAATGAGCCGATTTATCTTTAATTTGACGATGACGTGCAAGAAATTGTTGAAATCGATTGTGTTCACTCCGTCCATACTTGATTGAGGAGCAACGAAAGATTTTTCAGAAACGAGCAGCAAGAGATGAAGGTGGTGGGAGTACTGGTCCATTTGGCCAGTTCTTTAATGGAACTTCCCCATCCGACTCCGAGTTTCCTCCGTACTAGCATGTTTTTCGATATTTTTATTTATGTATCTCGTTTTATTTAATTTGAGTTTACTTGTTTTAATTGTAGGGGGTATGTTATTTATATTTTCATCTATGCTCTAGTATGTTTGGTAATTGTTGTAATATTTCATTTTCAAATTATGTAATATTTATTTCGTGTGTGTCATTATCTTGTAATTTAAGGATTAAATTCTAATTATTAAAAGGAAAAAAATTAATTAAAAAAATCGAAAAATATGATAATTCAAACAAACAAAAATAAAATAAAAAATATAAATAAAAAACACTAACACTTTAATTAATTAAATGAAATAACATAATTTTCATAATTGAAAAAAAAAGGGAAATAGCATTTTTGTAAATAAACACACCCTCTAAACCCACACTCTATCTTCATCCTAATACTCTAAATTTGAAGAACCTCTCTCCACCCTCTATCTCTATCTCTAAAAATAGAGCATGGTTGGAGAGCCACCATTCTCCATTTTGTGCCCAATTCTCCAAAATGGAGAATGGTTGGAGATGGTAAGAAGGTGGAGAGAGGTTCTTCAAATTTAGAGTATTAGGATGAAGATAGAGTGTGGGTTTAGAGGGTGTGTTTATTTACAAAAATGCCATTTCCCTTTTTTTTTCAATTATGAAAATTATGTTATTTCATTTAATTAATTAAAGTGTTAGTGTTTTTTATTTATATTTTTTATTTTATTTTTGTTTGTTTGAATTATCATATTTTTTGATTTTTTTAATTAAATTTTTTCCTTTTAATAATTAGAATTTAATCCTTAAATTACAAGATAATGACACACACGAAATAAATATTACATAATTTGAAAATGAAATATTACAACAATTACCAAACATACTAGAGCATAAATGAAAATATAAATAACATACCCCCTACAATTAAAACAAGTAAACTTAAATTAAATAAAACGAGATACATAAATAAAAATATCGAAAAACATGCTAGTACGGAGGAAACTCGGAGTCGGATGGGGAAGTTCCATTAAAGAACTGGCCAAATGGACCAGTACTCCCACCACCTTCATCTCTTGCTGCTCGTTTCTAAAAAATCTTTCGTTGCTCCTCAATCAAGTATGGACGGAGTGATTCGTCAAAAGACATAGGGTTCATTCGCAGCACTTTATTTTCCTCTCTACGAGCCGATATGGAATTCCTTTCTTTCTCAATATCAATGAGCTCCTGTCGAGAAATCTCGGCACTCTGCATCATATTCAACATTCTCTCACTGCAATTTGCCATGGTGGAAAGAGCTTTTGAGTTTTCCTCATTAGCTTTGTCTTTACGTTTTGCCTTTTTGATGCCTATTGGTCGTTGAGAACCTCCCGCAGGTGAACCATCTTCATCTAGGTTTATGGAAAATCCAGACAGATTTGGAGAATCTGGCATCGGTGACTTTTGAGTTGGTGAGTAATCAGATTGCGATGAATCATCATTTCCACTATTTGCCACAAAAGCAGGTAAGGTGGCATTGGTTGGCTTAAACTTATCTAGGTCCTTTAGAGCTGACCAGACATGATCAAACCTCCAAGGTGGCGCAAATAACTTGTATAGTTCTTTTGCTTCATCCAACTATAAAATAAGAAATCACATTTAGAAAATAAGAAAAATGAGGATTAAAATGTATATTAAAACTACTTACAATGAGGCAATGTTCAAACGCCGTTTTCGCATGTCACATCGTTTATTCTCTCGAATTTTAGAGGCTATTCAAGCACACGATACTTACTTTACACAAAAGCGTGATGCAACCGGCCAGCTTGGGTTATCCACACACCAAAAGATAACTGCTGCAATACGGACTCTAGCATATGGTGTAGCGGCTGATGCGACTGACGAATATATTAAGATCGGGGAGTCCACTTGTATTGAAAGTGTAAAGAGGTTCTGCCGAGCCATGGTGAAAGTTTTTTGTGACTGGTATCTTCGGTCTCCCAACACAGAAGACATTGCAAGGCTTCTCCATATTGGAGAAAAACGAGGATTTCCAGGGATGCTGGGAAGCGTTGATTGTATGCATTGGAAATGGAAAAATTGTCCAACAGCCTGGGCAGGACAATATGCTGGTCGTAGTGGAAGTCCAACAATCATTTTGGAGGCTGTTGCTGATCACGAACTATGGATATGGCATGCATTTTTTGGTTTACCAAGATCGAATAATGATATTAATGTATTGTCAAAATCTCATCTATTTTCTAACTTGGCCAATGACATAGGTCCACCCGCTAACTATGTCATACAGGGAAAAGAATACACTATGGGTTACTATCTAGCCGATGGTATATATCCAAAGTGGGCAACTCTTGTGCAGACAATTCACAAACCCAAAGGTCCGAAGCAACAACATTTTGCAGCACAACAAGAAAGTTGTAGAAAAGATGTGGAACGGGCATTTGGTGTTCTACAATCAAAGTGGGGAATAATCAAAGGTCCAGCACGTGTTTGGGACAAAAAAGTGTTGCATAACATCATGACAACATGCATTATAATGCACAATATGATTATTGAAGATGAGCGAGATATCGAGACGCCAATTACTGATTATCGTGAAGCACCCACCCCAGAGGTTGAACTTGCACACAATGAACACAATCGATTTCAACAATTTCTTGCACGTCATCGTCAAATTAAAGATAAATCGGCTCATTATGCACTTCGAGATGCTCTTATCGACCATTTGTGGGAAGAATTATCCAACTTGGAGTATTAAATTTTCTAATTTATTATGTTATTGCTTTTTAAGTTGTATGTTGTGATATTTATAATAAATCGCAATTTTATTTTGTACTTTGTATGAATCGAAATTTAATTTCAAATAAAAAAAATATTTTGAAAAAAATATCGGTATTAATTAATTGATTTGAATGCATTAATTTTATAATTATATAAATATATTGATATTTAAATTCTTTAATTTGAATAAAAATATAAATAAAATAGATATTTTAATTATATAGAGGATGCATGGTTGGAGATGATTTATGAAATAGAGTACTCTATCCTATCCTCTAAAATAAAGAATATCCTTGGAGATGCCCTTAAAAACACCACGAAATCTTGACGTGTTGCTGCTGTTTATTCCAGGCACTCCACTCGAATTACTACTCATCTCACTGTATGCCTTTTCAGAAGAGAGTATATCCTTCACCAAACAAGTATAATATTCATAATTAAATTTTAAAATTAAGAATCACGATAATATGATAGGGATACCAACAAAAAATCAACTGAAAAATCAAAATTCAACGGAAAAATAATGAGAAACTGGAATATTTAACTGTACCGTTTAATGGTATTGCAGACCAATACGGGATGAGCGGATCTGAAAATGAAACCCTAGACAGTCAAAGAAATGAAACAAAATCAAAATTTTGTGCGATGAGTGCAGATGGATGAGGTAGAACTATGAGATAAACATAATTTTCCCGTAGACAAATTTACACCGAATGAGAAATAAGAACAAATGCAAGAAAAATAATGATCCGTTACTCAAAAAAATAGAAACGTCATGGAGAAATATACGGTGGTGTCAACTATGCGTTATTTGATCGAAAGGGTTGGATCTCCATTTGAAACCCTAGTTTTTTCTCTACTATTTTCACAGCTTCGCGGAAGGGGAAGAGAGAAGAAGTCGACGATTGAAAAATGAGAAAATAAAGTGTGGTTTATTTAAATAACTGAGGGGCA
This sequence comes from Ballota nigra, assembly GCA_947034835.1. Taxonomy (NCBI): domain Eukaryota; kingdom Viridiplantae; phylum Streptophyta; class Magnoliopsida; order Lamiales; family Lamiaceae; genus Ballota; species Ballota nigra. The sequence continues at coordinate 28,728,552 of OX344728.1, read as the reverse complement.
TTTTAGTCATTACAAACTGTCACTGTGGAGATTAGATACCAAATCTTGCCAATTTGATCAGTCGTTCTATCTCATCGTAACAGTGTTTTGAAGCGGGCCTCATGATTTATCTTGGGCTCCTCAGATGCTAACAAAGGTCCACCAAACTTTAAAGAAGCCCAGACTATAAAAATATTAGGCCCTAATCTTGGACACCAAACTAGGCCTTAAACGTAACTCATGATCCTTCCTTCTCATAGATCCTGTAGCATCTCATATATTGCATATTACTGAATTAGCATGCAAATGTCATTACAAGCACTAAGCCCGACGAAGAATTGAAATCAAAAGTGAATGTCTCATGTTTTTTAAAATAAATTACAAGTAATGCCAACAGATCAAAATGACAACTACATAAGTTATGTCCTTTATGTTGTCAAAATGATGTTGTTTGGTGTTTACACTTATACACTACATCACCTATGGTATAGTCTACCACTTTACTTGATTTTAAAAAAAAAAAATACAAAATACTACTACTTCTTTCGTCTCAGTTTTGTTTTCCCATTTGCCAAAAAAATACGTCCCAGTTTTGTTTTCACATCCCAAAAATAAAAATAAAGTGATTCGTATTTTTAAACTTCATCCCTATAATCCAACTACTTTATTCATTTACATACTATTTTATTCATCATTCACCATTTCCAAGATTATTTTATTCATTTAAATACTACATTTCAACCTCACATTAAACTCCGTGTAAAGTCAAATGAGAAAACAAAATTGAGACGGAGGGAGTACAATTTAGAAAAAAAAAAATGGGGAAACAATATTATATAGTGTCAAAAGAACTCTTAGAATACGCGGGTTTTGTACTTGGTCTACCGTATACGTCGCATTTAGCTCAATCATGATTTTATCTTCACGGTGGACAACTTTTCTAAAACAATCCATTTTATCTCTTACAAATTCACAGCATCGTGCCCCAACTTTCCTTTCGAGATGTATTGCAATTGTCTTCCTACTTCTAATATAATGTATCTAACCGTGTCAACATTTAATTTGTGAACTATGCTTACAGAATCTGTGATGTCTTGCCAATCTTAGTTCGACTTAATGGGTGTACTGAAGTTGTTAATTGTTCTTTGAGGAACTTATTGTGTTGTTTCGTTGGAGAAAATCCTAAATCTTGAGAAGTTGAACGAAGTAGTGACCTCTTGTCGATACTTAGTTGAACTTTAGTAGTACACATCATCCAGGGACTGATGGGCAAATAGAGATTGTTAATCGTTCTTTGGGATATCACATTGTTCGCGTGTTGTCTATGTTACCTTGCAAGGCAATGCCAAGCAGTACAACAATGTGTTGTACAGTACAACATCTTAAAGCACTGTTTGACACCACCCTGCAAGATATCATTCCCATTGTTCATTTGGAAAGAAAATCCTTGGGATGGTGAGTTGATAGAAGCAGAATGCGCCTATAATATTTTTATAAACCGAAGTTGATTGATTAGTTGATGTTGATGTTACCTTATGGCAACATAGTCTCACAAACAAAGATCCACCACATTAGAAAACAAGCTTTCAGGAAGTATTCACAACTTATCCTAACTACACCATCTTTACCATTTCAACAACAAAAACAAGTTCAATCAGGTGATTAAATCTTTCATACATCTTTCATAAGTGCTCTACTTGCACCTTTAACTAATTGTTGGATATTTCCACCTGTCAAGCCCCTGTCTTCGTTTTCTAGGCATCACGTCCATCAATATACCAGTCGACTGAATGAAAAGATTGCAGCACATAAGCAGAGCACTGCCTGCAGGGCAGCATACACAAAATCAATAAGCAATGTCTAGCTACACCTAGTACACAGGTAACCAAAAATGAACTTAAACTCGAGGTGAACAATGGTTCTCAACTGTATTCAAGTAAAAGAAATCCATAATACAAGAATTAGCAACAGAAAGTCCAGATTTTTAGCAAGAGAGTCCAGAATTAGCAACAGATTCCAAGATACAAGAATTAGCAACAGTTCATGATCAATATGAAACTTTAATGATTTGTTCCCTCACACATTGTGATAATAGCTGATAATCAGTGAAAATACTTGACAAATTCACTACTCAAAATGACAGCAACGGGCTTCAGGATGACAAAGTAATCAGAAATGAAAAACCACGAATGCATCCTCTCCATTTCTTTTGCGTGAATTTCAGAGAAAAAGGCACAAATTCTCCATGTCTCTCTCACTCCTACATTTACATGGAATTTACAGTATAGCAAGGTCGAGGATTCTTATTCCATGAAAACCATAAATTTCCATATGTTCTGCTATTTATGACAAAGTCAACTAGACAAATATTGATACAGGAACTATATTCATATCAACTGCTAAAATCCAATTGTCATATTATTCCTCCCCTAGCTTGTAGTACATGATAAATTAATCCTATTGACAAGTTGGCCATAGAGATACTATTATATTAGCAAGAAAACTAAACACATCACAATCACAGTCAAGAACAATTCAATTGGAACACTGATCAAAACAATGACATAAAACCAGCATTAAGGGAAACTAAGTAACAACATCCAAAAGCCAAAAACATAAGAAAATAAAACATGCTACTAACTTAACTTAGGCTTCATCTCCACGATTGTGTTTTTCCTTTTCAGAGGAAATCGCTACATCCAATAGACAGTTATTGACATCAAACACACAGACACAACAAATGAAAAACACTAAGCATAAAATGAATGAAAAGCTACAATAAAGCAAACACTACAAATAATAAGATCAAGAACCACATCAAGTCTTTATTCCAACAACCGGTAGAAGCGTTCCAAAACACACACCAATTCCAAAACTTAATCTTTACATATGTTCCCTTTCTACATTAGAGCTAAATGAATGACAGAAATTTACCATTAGGGATCCAAATTTTCCATTTGAATGCTACTCTTGAGAGGCACATACTCTCCAAGATATCCACCAAGATGATCATACAAAGCGCTCTTATCGATCCCTTGATGATGATAGCTTTTGCAGACATAGTAGAACACACTCTGCACCAATAGCCCCATCAAATTCACAATCACCAACAAACCAACAAGAAACCCCCCCACTACAATCCTCGTAAACACCCCGTAATAATCGCCACCATGAACCACAATCGACCCGAAAATAAAATTGATCACCCCACAAATAGCAAAGTACCCAAAAACCATAGTAAAACCCATCCAAGTCTTCCCCTTCAACAACTCATAGCTCTTCTTCATGGCTGCAAGCCCATAAACAGGTTCAACAACAGATATTACACTAGCGAGATGCCACAATGCGCTTATATAAACATGAACTACCAGAAACATCAGAAACACAACCACCAACGAAAACAGAAACAGCAGAACATTCTGCGTATCAACAGCGATAATGAGAAGCACGAGAAATCCAAAGAAGACTATGTTGTAAGCTACCATTGTGAGAGATACCCATAGGAAGGTGATGAAGAGGCGCTTGAAAACGCTAGGGATCGCCGAGATGGTGGAGGAGAAGGAGACCGGTTTGGAGGTGTAGAGCGAGGCGACGGTGAAGACGACGGCGGCGGTGGAGAGGAGAGAGAAAGCGAAGAGGAAGATGAGGTAGAAGAACTGGAAGACGAGGAGCTTCGACCAATCGGAGGAGGCGGCGACCGGGTCGGATTGGAGCTGTGAGAGAATCGGGTGGGTGAAGAGGGAGTGAGCTAGGATAGCGAATGAGAGAGGGAAAATCAAAGTTAGGGTTACGAGATAGAAGGTTTTGGGCGATTGTTTAGGGATTGCGATTGACTCTTTGACGACGTCGGTAATGCTCAGGAACTGAAGCTCGTCTGCCGCTAGATCCATCACGACGAAATTTGGATCTGCTTACAGAAAATTTTCCGGATTAAGCAGCAGATCTAGGGTTTGAGAAAAGGCGGAGGAGTAATGGTGGTGGTGGTGGTGGCGGCGGCGGCGGTGGTGGTTACCGGTGGTGAATTGTAGCTGCAAATGGCAATTTAATAGGCCGTCAATGATATAATTAAAGAAGGTTTATTGTGTCGGTACTAGTAAAGTGCAAGGAACTGAAAATGAAAAGTGGAAAAAAAATTAACATAATATCATTCACAGATTCTAGTGTCACAAATCCGAATTCCAAATTTAACTATTTAATTGAAAATAGAGATTTTTATTTCAAAGATACCCTCTCCATCCTTAGGAATTGTTTTATTAATATACGATAAGTTATATGTTAACTTTTAATAAAATAATCAATAATATTGAAAAATAAATAATATAAATGACATTTTTATATAAAAAATAATGAGTAGCGCTGAAAAATATATGATATAGATGACATTTTTATAAGTGCTATGTGAATTTGGAAGTTAAAAGATTATGTATAGTGGAATGTTTTTTTTTTTTTTTTTATCCTTTATGGAATGATAAACTTTGTGTGGGATTGGTTCGAAAAATAAGTGGGAATCTTATTTCAGGATAGAGGGAGTATTAAATTTTATAAGGGTCATCCTCCAGTGAAATTCATACATAGTATAAAATTGATATTATAATATTCAGTTAGTAATATTAGTTTATAAGTGTAATGATATCAGTAAAAGAATGTTATGATATAAATATCATATTATGAACAATGAGCTTTAATCAGATTATATTTATTTTTAAGTGTACATATATTTCATCCTTATTTACCTCTCAGACAAAAATTATTTGAATTAATTACATTCAACTACCACTAAAAAAAAAAAAAGACAAAAACTTGTATGAGAATGTCTCATTATAGGAGATCATACAAATTAACACATATCCCTACTAAAGTGTTAATGAGACAATGCTCTAGTTACACTCATTCTCATTGTCTCATGCCATGAGACGGTCTCATACAAGACCTACTAAAAAAAAAAAAGTTTACAATTGCTACACAATATTTATACCCAACTACACTAATGATTTGGCACTTACTCTTTCTTATACATCTTTTCTCTCCTCCTTTAATTCAAATTTGTCCCATCTCTCCTCCATTATCTCCAACGATCCCTCTCTCTCATTTCACAACCCAAAAAAAAAAAAAAAAAAGAACAGACGGCTCTCTCTCTCTCTTTCTCTCACACACATAAAATCGCCCCTCTCTCTCTCTCTCTCTCTCTCTCTCTCTCTTTCCCTCTCTCTAATTCGCCGTTGTCACTGAGGAGAAAACGGAGGCTCTCTCTCTCAAGAATGGAGATGGCAATGGAAGATCCTCGCTCGCCGAGCGTCGCCGCTGGATCTGTCGCCATTTTGGGGGAGAGGGGAGGACAGTGGTGGAGGGGTGAGGATAGGGATGGCAACGGGGTGGGTCTGGGACGGGTTTGGTCTATCCTAGGACCCGCTCTATTGTGATTTTTTTTTTACCCAGGACCCACCCCGCCCCACCAAAATTTTGGTCTCAACCCTCCCTGCCCATATGTTTCCACTTCTACATGAAATTCAAATTTGCTTAGAATAGAAAAATATTCCACATCAATTATAAAAATGCTCAAATACAAAACCAGAAAAGAGAATGAGAGATCGAGAAAATAGAACACATGAACCCACAATCAGAGAGATTTGAGGAAAATAGATATGAAAAATTGAATGCACAATTGTGTGATCTACTCACACAATTTGAGAGATCGAGAAATTTGAAGGTAGAGACAAGAGAAAACGAGCTCGGCAGGCAACGACTGTGATAGTGTGAGAAACTGTTGGAGAAAGAGAGATGTGCATCGATGTGGCTGCTGGCGAGTTATGACATAGTGTGGCGGTTGGGGATTCCAAACTTTGAATATGAAGTGAGAAATCACGTGGAGAGGGCAGACTAAGAACAGAACGATGTAGATGTAAAGATAAAGTATTGACTAATGAATATTAAACACTAGATAATAACTACTCTATTAAATATTTAATATAATATATGCAGGGTTGGTCCGTCTAATACCAGGATTCGTCCCAGGCCTGGCGGGGATGTGTTTGGCCGGGTCCAAACCCGCACCAAGACCCATTTGACCGGATTTTTACCCATCTTGCAGCGGGTTCGGGTTTAGCCTCGCCCTGTTATCATCCCTAGAGGAGGGCTTGATTAGGCGTGAAATTGTTAGGTTTTATAGCTCGATTTGCCCACGTTTTGATTGATTTCGATGAGTATATAGAGTCAATTGAGCATTATTTTCATAAACTAACTAATTTGCCTCTTTGATGCTCATAGATGGATAGAGGGCGAAAAATGGAGTTCGTAGGACTTTGAATCGACTCAAACGGACTCCCGGGTGAGAAGATATGGAAGAAATACGAGAAATGCTAGTCCGAACGAGCAAAAGTATCATTTGGCCCGAAGAAGGAGGACTCAAGTAGGAAGGGGTCGAGTCCTAAGGACTCGACCAACATGAGCTCGAGTCCTAGTTGAGTTCTGGAGGAACAAGGCACTCGACCAGGCCTGGACTCGAGCGGTCGAGTGCGCACTCGAGTTAGAAGGGGTCTAGTCCTAAGGACTCGACCAGGAGGAGATCGAGTCCTATGTTTGTGTTGGAAGAGAGAGGCGCTCGACCTCGAGGAGGTCGAGTCCTAGGTACTCGACCTAGGGGAGGTCGAGTCCTCCACGGTTTATTTCGGCCCAGGAGCTTCCAAATCGACTCGTTGCCTATATATACCCCATCCCAAGCACGTTTTAAACTACCACTTCACACATAGAGATAGATTGGAGAGAGAAAAACACCGGGAGAGTTGAGCAAGCATACTTTACGTGTAATCGAGGTTTTGATATTATGAATTCGTAGTTTAGAGTTGGATTTGATTTTCTTTCTTTCCTCAACACTTGGTACTTAAGACCTTTGATTTTGTTCTTAATTGATATTCGTTTTTAGACTTTGATTTTCTCTTTAAACCCTAGTTTATGTTCTTGAGTTCTTTTTCAATTAAATTCGTCATGTCAATATTCGTTATTTGTTTAATTAATTTCGTTCGTACAACAACCATGTTAGGCTAGAACCCTTGCATGCTTGGGGTAGGATGAACTCGTAGAAGTATGATGTTGGTACATAATTAGGACAACTCGTGATGTTTAGTGCTAGTTCTCTTAATTAATTTAATTCTTAAAATAAACCTTAGAATTATCTTGGAATTGAGTACGAAAATTATTAGAGAGAGGACGATCTTATCACTCTTTGATAACAAGTAGACTTAACGATAGGGTCATAGAAGGGGTTTATAATCTACCGGTTTATCTAGGGAGGACGATCGTATCACCTTGGGTAAATAAGGGTCTCATTAACTAAGCATAATCCATATAACTTTGTTGGGATATGTTTAGTTTTGATGATTTTCCAAAACAATATGTAATAGGTTTGAAAGTAGTCAGGATAGTATCTTTAGTTTCAGATCAGGCTAGGTTATTTCTCAGAAGAATAGGCTGTCAGTTGAGAAGAACACAGTTGAGGGAACACTCAGTTGAGGGGGAACTCAGTGAGGGGGAACTCAACAACACAGCCTGAGGAAATCAAGATGACATCAAGAAGAACTGATTGAAGTCATGGCAGAGACTTGAACCTGAAGAGAAGCCTGAAGGATGTCCCACTGAGTGTAAACCGGGCTGATCTAAGCTAAGTCAGGTGGACCACTCAGTGAAGAGCATGATCAGGAGGATCAGTGCTGCACCAAGTAAGCCCTGAAGGAGTCAGGCTACTGTGGTCAGGGAAGTTTGTTATTCAACCTTATGACAAACTTCTTGGAGAGATCTTCAAACAATCTTTGAAGGACAACTATACTGAGGACAAGTATGTCTACTGAAGATCATCAAGTCAGTGGAGGATATGCCATCTGAAGTCAGTGCGCCCTGATCAAGCACACTGAGTCAAAGATCCGTTGGATTCAGTCCACGTGGACCAATCAAGTCAAGTCAACATATCTGACACTGACAAGACCGCATTCCAAGAAAAGTGGTTGCAACCATTAATTGTATGGATTCAAATGTAATTTCCTCCAACAGTTACATTTGAATCCACACTATAAATACAAGCTCATAGCTGCGGTTGAAGTGTGTGTGAAGTAAGAAAAATCAACACCTACGAGCTATGAAGGTGTGAGTGTTTAGTGCATTATATTGGGAGTTATAAGGAGGCACGATTCACATCTTGTACACTGAACTTTAGAGTTCATAGATATACACAAACGAGTGTTCAACTTGTAACTCATAGCTTAGAGAGGTTTTCCCAATCTTAGCTTGAGGCTAACACATTGTAAGGGAAAACCTCACCTAGTTGGAGAAAACCAAACCAAACTAAACCCTTTCAGAAGTATGTTAGGCTTGTAGTGAGGTGAGGAGAGGCAGCCCAGGGAGTGGCGTGAGTCCAGTTGTAAGTGCACCTTGACACGTTAAAAACAAGAATCCCAGTTAGTGAATTTCCTGTTAAATCAGGCCGTGGATGTAAGAGCTTGAGTCTCTGAACCACGTTAAACTGAGCGTACTTATCTTTAAAAGTATTTACTAAAGTGTTGTGAAAATCTGCTCACTGAGAGCATTGTTAAAAATGAAACTTTGGTTAAATATTCAGGTCAGGGAGAATCCTCTCACTGACCAGTTCAGGCAACGCACTCGAGAGTTCAGCATCTCGAGTCACTGCCTTGCTTAGAGCATGAGCCTCCAAGTCTTCACACTGACTTGGTAGCTCAGCCTCTAAGCAGAGCAGTGACTTGAAGTGTAACCTCTCGAGTCACTGTGTTGCTAAGAGAATGAGTCTTCAAGTCTTCTCACTGACTTGGTAGCTCAGCCTCTTAGCAATGCAGTGACTTGAGAACTCTTCACTCTTGCTGAACTCCCTGAGGAAAAAGTTTAAAAAAAAATTTCTCCTGAATTCCCATTTTGGTATTCGAAAAATGGGACCATCAAACTTGTTTAGTGGGTTGTGAAGTCGGTTGATATGACAAAGTATTAGGGTTAATTCTTAAGCTTTTAGTCTTTCAATCTGGTGCTAGATTAGAGAAGTTGATTGGCTAGTTTTAGTACACTTAGGACTAATACTTGCACTGTTGGTGTATATTGTAAAGCAAACTTTTGTTGGGCTTTTATGGATATATTCGATTTCCTTATTATCTGAAATAAATGGTTTTTCACATTATTGCATTCTTATTAATTGCTTGTATTACTTGTATGTCTATTTATCTTATATTGTAGATAATGTGGTGGGTTTGTAGTCACACAGAAGATCACATTGTTAGTTCCTTATAAGATATAAACAATATTCACAACTGAGATAGTTCTGGACATAACTATAGGTATAAGTTGTATTATGAACTTATTAGTGGCTTGTCTTGGCCATTAGTTCATACTAGAGCGCTATGTCGTATTGAATGGATCACAGTTAAGACATGTTCTTCTATTCTGACTGTTATGAAGAACTAAAGGTCTTGGTGACTCTTGTAATTCTTAACCCTAATTGTGATATTTAGATATGTGGAGCGCTTGTTCACTACTTTGATTTACTATGGGTGAGAATCTTGTTAGATTCAACGCACTATGTATTTTGGGTAGTGACATCGTTTGCACGATGTCTATTTATTGACATTAGGGCACCGTGTCCTGGTGATCCAGGTTGATGACGTCCCCTTGAGGAAACTCATAAAGGATTATCGTATTAAACCCTGCAGGTGGATTATATCCATACGATAACAAGGTTGAGTGGTACTACTCAAGGAATAATAGATGTTAATTAAATAAAGTGGCCTGAAGCTTTAATAATTAATGGACGTGCGATATCTTTAACACGGGGAATTATAGAGTCTAATAGAAGCCCTGATTCGGTTCGGGATAGGATGAGAGTGCAACATTAATTCTCTAGTGGAATGAATTAATGTTCACGGGCCAATTAAATGTTCTGGGCTGAACATAAGAGTATTTGGGTCCGTGAGGAGCCCAAATCCTATACCTTCTAATAGATCCCTAGTCTAGCCCATGAAACCTAAGGAGTCTATATAAAGGCTTCAATTTCGTCTTTGAAACCCTACACTCTAAGATCAGAGAGCAGCAGCCGAAATTCGTGAGTAGGGTTTTGAGGAGACGAAATTGGGAGGCACTTTTCTCCACGTTCGCTAGTTCGCCGTCCACCCGGTGTACGAACGAGGTTGGGAGACAGACTAGAAGATCTCTAGTGGAATCAACGCCTCGGTCTTCAAGGGTAACGAATCTAAACTTGTATTTAGATGCATGTTTAGGTCTTTAATTGTTTATACACGTTTGGTATCCCAACAACGATCTTGGGGACGGACGCCTTCACCGGCGCGTTCTATCATGCACATCACAGTTATTTTAGTTATCGTATTAACTCCGTTAGTATACGTAGGGATTCCTATCCTGAGCATCACCATCCCATATTTGATTAAATCCTTAGTTATTTGTTTTATTCCATTATTTGCATTATTAGTAATAGAATATAGAGTAGATTAGAATAATTCTTGAAACCGAACACACACTCATATTAACTACGACGCGTAGATCTCCAGGGCTCTATTCGCATACATACCTTCCCTTGGGTACGATACTACTTGGTCCCTATACTTTCCAATACTACAGAGATCCCATACTCTTGTGGAATAGCACTCAAGCTCAAGAGGTCGAGTCCTAGGGACTCGAGCACTCTTGGCTCGAGTGAGTGTGTCTTCCAGGGGAGAAAGGGCACTCGACCGCATGTTGGTCGAGTCCTAAGGACTCGACCTTGTGGTGCTCGAGTGCCTATGATTTCCTGTGAGCAAGGGGTACTCGACCGCGAAGTGCTCGAGTCCTAGGGACTCGACCTTGCGCGGCTCGAGCCCAATTCTTCCTATTTCGGCCATAGCTTGTTATTTCCCCTATAAATACCCCTTCCCCACACTTTACACACACACTTAAACTCACTTGAAGGGGCATTTTTTCTGCAATTTTGTAACCCCCTCTCTCTCACTCCATTTCTTCCATTTGTTTCACTTCAATTCACCACAAGATTACAAATTATTCATTCCAAGGTATGAAATCTATTACTTTCTTCTATCTTGTCTTAGTTTAGGCTTATATTAGATATGAATTGAGTTTAAGAATTAGGGTTTTTAGTTGTGGATGAGAATTTGGGGTTTTTATGATGTATCCGTTATTTCTTGATTCTTTGTTGATAGAGTATGTTCATATGCTATGGGTTTACCAATTTTGCTTGCAATTTTGAAATTGATTGAGTAGGATAGGTGAATTTCTAGAGAGAGAAAGTGTATGAATGCTTGAAGTATTGTGGGCATTGCTTGTTGGTGAAAATTAGTGAAGTTTGGAATGAGTTGAGTGAATAGATGAATTTGAATTAAGTCTTGAGCGTGTAAATTGCAAATTCTTGTGATGTTACTTCATGATGGACTTGTAATTGGGGATTTATTGATTGAATGATGATGAATTTGAGATGGGATAGCAACCAATTTGAGCAAGTATTGTGAAATTCTTGAAACATAGATTGCTGCATGATTTGATCGATTCGTATTGAGTATGAGGATGTGGTAATTTATGATATTGTTATGTGATATAGGGAATGGCCCCACCTATGAGATATGAGGATAGATGGATACTAGGCGAGGAATTGGAAGCTGTGACAAATGAGTTGCGTACAAAGGGGTTGTTGCCATCCCGTTGGAATATTGATTATGGACGTCATTGGGATGCTCATGCGTATAGATGGAAGTTGGTGGGTGGAAAAGAAGAGAAAACTCAAAGCCCATGCGTCGAGTTCATGAAAAGTGCAGGAATAGAAGATGAGGTGAAAAGCATCTTTGAGAGCAACAATATGGATGGCTTTTACGAGATTTTGCTCACTATGGAGACTCATGTTGATTTAGTGGAGCAATTCTTAGCTTCAGTGAAGATGAGGGATGAAAATTCTTTCGACTTTATGGTACAAGGGTTATGGCATACTTACAATGTGAATGTTGTTAACCGCACCCTTAAGCTTCCTTCATATGAGGGTCGCAATCGCCAATCAGCTTCATTCAATGCTGATGAATTCTGGAAGCTTATCACGGGAGGGGCAGTTGGAAAATACAAGTGCAAGAATGCCCGTGCCTCAGCAATCCGAAACCCGGTCATCCGATATTTGGAGAGAATTCTGGGAAATACTATCTATGCTAGATCAGAAACGGGGATGGTGACTACGAAGGAGCTTTATGGTATGTGGTGTTTGCTTCGGAATAAAAAGCATGATTTTGGTAAAGACGTCATTGAGCATCTGATTGAGACTCCGTTTAGGCTAGGAGTGAAGAAGTCGAAAGTCCGAGGAGGAGGTTTAATAACCCTTATATTGAAGGGTAGTGACATTGAGCCGGTGACCATGCCTTGCATTGAAAGAGACCTTGACTACGAGCATTTGTTCAACGCCTATCTTTGGGAGCGTTGGTTAGGAGCATATTGTATCAGGTTCGCGGATAACGAGTTTTCCCTCTTCAAATGAGAAATTGGTGATGTTGAAGGGGTGGAAGAAGGAAAATGTAGGAATGAATGGGAAGCATCACTTGGCCGTGATTGAGAGGTTCAAAGAAAGATTGATAAGCAAGGGACTTTGGGACCCAAGGCCGAAGAAGAGAGCGAGGAATAAGACTGGTACAAGTAGGGCCGGGGCAAATGGAGCTAGAGACTCAGATGAAGAGGAAGAAGAAGATTATGAAGGATGAGCTGATAGCGGAGATGAATAGGAGGAGAACGCTGCTGAAGGAGTTCAAGGAACTCAAGATAGGGAGTTCGAGATGCCTGAAGCACCGACTCATGGGGGTTGGTACCCAACCCAACTTCAGTGGCAAGGGATGGAAGCAGATATTCAGGGTTTGCGTAATGATTTCACGAACTTTCAGACTACGCAAAACAGGTGGAATGATAGAGTAGACGGTCAAGTCTCGGATATGCATAGATGGATGGAGGTACTGTTTATCTCCAACCTTGGTGCAGATCACGCAAGTTACCGTCCGCCACCTCCTCCAGATGCTTGATCATGGGGATTCCCCCAGTTTCTTTCTCTTTTCTTTTCTTTTCTTTCTTTTTCTTTCCTTTTCTTTTCTTGTGAGTGTGAAACTATTTTGCTTGATTGGTGCTGCGTGAATTTGGGGTCTGTAACGAAATTCTGATTTTTCTTGGGCTGTGATTGTGGTTGAACTGATTGAGCTACTTGATTTATTTCATGCCTTTTGACTCTTGCAGTTTATTGATTGACATTCTTGAATATGAAGTGGTGAGTGAGTGAGTTGTGAAGTTGAATTAGGAAGTTCATTGTGTGAGTATAGTGGTGAAAGTTGATTTGAGAGAGAACTCGTATGCTTGTGAACCTCTCTTTTGAGTACTTGTGTAATGAAAGTGAGAATTCACTAGGACTAGCATGGATGTGAAAGCTGTGAGATTTGAGCCTTTTGTGAGATTAAAATGCATAAATTGATCTCTTCGTTTGTGAGTGGATCATCACCTTAGAGGATGCTAGAACTTGTGTGTGCTCTCGCTTCTTGATTGTGTCTAGTTTGATATGCCGAAAGTGATATTAGGCCATCTTTGATTTGGTTAAGTCACTTAGCCAAATTTTCCCTACCAATGACATTTATCCCTTGTTAGCCCGTTTGAGCTTTAACCTATTTTATTTGCTAGCACATTTAAACTTAACCAAATTCTTAACCTCTTTTTGTCCCAATTTGAGTGGAGAATAGGACAAGTTGTGAATGAGAAAGGGATCGAGTTGAGTTGACAAAGGAGAATTATTAATGCTTGAGTGTATCTGAGAAGAAGGAGTAATGAGATTTTGAGTTGTGGGAAAGAACAATGAATTTGAGGATGAGCAAAAGAAATATGAGCTCATGTTTATGTGAAAGAGAAAAAGAGTGAAGTGATTGAAAAGATGAAATGAGTTAGAAAAAAATTGAAGTGTTGAGAGTAGTGGAATTGAAAAGTGTATTGCATGAAGATGTTTGAAGTATTCTATTCCTTGTCTCGAAATATTGAAGTTTGATTTTCTATTCTCCATTCACTTGAGTCACTTATCCTATATAGTTACCCCACCTTTCCAAAGAGCCTACGTTACAACCCTGATAAAGTTCTTTTTTATTTGACATGGATTCTAGAGTATAGTCGAAGTTGAGAGTGCTTACAAGCCTATGGCTGCTGATATGTGTGATTGATTGATTGAGTGTGTCCCTTAATACTGTTATACACTTGTGAGGGAGTGAAACACATCGTTGAGTGCACATCCATGTTTGATCTTGGTGTTTTTTATTGTTATTGCATGAGTATGATGAAGGGGATGAGTTCGTGTACGAGTGATCGATCTTTGACGCTTGAAGCTCTATTACTTGTATGATTAGATTCTTTGATTCATTCTTAAAAATTTCACTAGACTTATTATTTAATTACTTGAGGACAAGCAATATGGTAAGTTTGGGGGGGTTGATTAGGCGTGAAATTGTTAGGTTTTATATCTCGATTTGCCCATGTTTTGATTGATTTCGATGAGTATATAGAGTCAATTGAGCATTATTTTCATAAACTAACTAATTTGCCTCTTTGATGCTTATAGATGAATAGAGGGCGAAAAAGGGAGTTCGTAGGACTTTGAATCGACTCAAACAAACTCCCGGATGAGAAGATATGGAAGAAATACGAGAAATGCTAGTTCAAACGAGCAAAAGTATCATTTGGCCCGAAGAAGGAGGACTCAAGGAGGAAGGGGTCGAGTCCTAAGGACTCGACCAACATGAGCTCGAGTCCTATTTGAGTTCTGGAGAAATAAGGCACTCGGCCAAGCCTGGACTCGTGACTTGAAGCGACTACACTAGCTTCTACTAGTAGCTACCCCGCAAGAGAACGGGTTCACTGTAGTATGGGCAAGTATAGGGACCAAGTATTATCGAACCCAAGGGATGGTGTATATGCGAATAGATCCCTGAAGATCTACGCGTTGTAGTTAATATGAGTGTAATGTTTTTAGGTTTTTTGAAAGAATTAATCACGAGCAACTAGAGTAAACTAATTTAAACTAAAGAACGTAAGAAACGAATTAACTAAGGTTGTTTTCAAGTATGAGATGGTGATGCTTAGGATAGAAATCCCTACGTATACTAACGGAGCAGGTACATAATCAAAGTAATCGTGACAAACAAGAATTAACCTAAGTAAAAGAATGCAAGGTGAAAGCTCAAGATTCTAAATCCTAATACTTTACCCTAACACTCGACTTCACTAATCCACTAACAAGTTAATGGATTGTGCTCAATTAATGAGACCCTAATTTAACTAAGGTGATGCGGTCGTCCTCCTTCGCTAAACCGGTAGATGAATTAACCTTTCCTAAACCTTCTCGTTAAGACTACTAATTGTTATTGAGTGATGCGGTCGTCCTCTCTCTAACACTTTCGTACTAAATTCAAAGGTAAAGTTAAGATTAATTATACGAATTCATTAATCAAGAGAATTAAAACTAACGTCACAAATTACTCTAATTACGTACCCACATCCTACTTCTACGAGTTCATCCTACCCTAAGCATGCAAGGGTTTTAGCTAGACATGACGTTAACAAACATTAAAGCAATGGAAGAAACAACGAACATAAACATAATGAATTGTACTAAGAAAATAAGAAACATGAACTAGGGTTTAAAAAGAAAATAAATACGAAGAACTGAAATTTGAATTGATAAAAACGAAATTTAAACGTGTTCAAAGTAACGAACTAATGAAAAGAAACCAAGAATTGAAAAGAAACTAGAATTCGTATGAAAAACCTCAACAAAACGTAAAATAAAGCTTGCTCGTCTCCTTCCTCTCCAAAAACTAAGTCTAAAATTATTTCTAAAAGTCGGGTATATGATGTTCTTGTGTTTGGAAGAGGTATATATAGGCACCGGGTCGAAACGGGAGTTAATGGGCCGAAAATACGCATCCGGAGGTAAAAATCAATGGGCGCTCGAGCAAAACGCTCGAGCGGTCCCGCTCGAGCAGTGTAGCTCGAATGACACAATCGCTCGAGCGGTTCCGCTCGAGCTGGTCGAGCGCTGAAATCATTCTGTAAGTTTTGGGCGCTCGAGCGATTCGCTCGAGCGGTGGCGCTCGAGCTACTCGAGCGCAAGAAAGTTTCTGTACGTTTAGGCGCTCGAGCAATGCGCTCGAGCGGGGGCGCTCGACCTAGTCACTCGAGTGACTTCTAACTCCTCCCAAATGATACTTTTCCTCGTCCGCACTAATACCAATCGTATTTCTTCAATATCTTCTCATCCGGGCATCCGTTTGAGTCGATTCAAAGTCCTACGAACTCCGTTTTTCGTCCTCTATTCACCTATGAGCATCAAAGAGACAAATTCATCAATGTGTAGAAATAATGCTCAATTGACTCTAAATACTCTATAAACTCGACCAAAATTAGGGCGTTTCTAGCTACGAATCATGACAATTTCACGCCTAATCAACCCCCCCAAACTTACCATGTTGCTTGTCCTCAAGCAACGAAATAATAAGTCAAGTGAAATTGTTAGGAATGAATCAAAAAATCAATTCATGCAAGTAAATGAACTCAAGCTTCAAAAGTTAATCACCCGTATACTCACTCACTTTCTTTTATCGTACTCATGCAACAATGACAAGAAACACCAAGATCAAACATGGATGTGCACTCAACGATGTGTTTCACTCCCTCACAAGTGTATAACAATGATTAAGGGACTCACTCAAACAATCAATCACACATATTGGCAGACATAGGCTTGTAAGCGCTCTCAACTCCGACCATACTCTAGAAATCAATGCCGAATCAAAAAGGACTTTTCTCAAGGTTGTAATGTAGGCTCTTTGGACAGGTGGGATAACAATATAAGGTAAAGTGACTAAAGTGAATGGAGAATAGAAAATCAAACTTTGGCACTTCGAGATCAGGAACAGACTACTTCAAACATATTCAATCAACACTCTTTCAATTCCACTTCTCTCAACACTTCATTTTTTTCTTTTTCACTCTTTTCACTTCTTTCAATCACTTTTTTTTTCTTTTTCGCACAGCACATGAGCTCATTTTTTCTTTTTGCTCATTCTCAATATTCTTTCTCTTTTTCCCACATCTCAAATTTCATTCACACCCTTATTTTATCACCACTCAACCATCAATAACTCTCCTTTTTCAACTCAAATCAATCCCTTCACATTCACACTTTCCTATTCTCCACTCAAATTTGGACAAAAAGGCTTAGGAATTGGAATAGTGTTCATATGTGCTAGCAAATAAAATAGGCTTTAGGCTCAAAGGGGCTAACAAGGGACAAATATCAATGGTAAGGAAAATTTTTGGCTAAGTGACTCATTCAAATCAAAGATGGCCTAAGATCACATTCGGCATATCAAACTAGACACAATCAAGGAACAAGAGCGCACACAAGTTCTAGCATCCTCTAAAGTGATGATTCACTCACAAACGAAGAGATCAATATAATGCATCAAAATCTCATAAGGCTCAAAAGCTCACGGCTTTCACATCCATGCTAGTCCTAGTGCATTCTCACTCTCATCACACAAGTACTCAAAAGAAAACTCATAAGCATACGGGTTCTCTCCCTAATCAGCTCAAACTCAAACACTCACACAAAAGAATTTCTAACTCACTCTTACAACTCACTCTACTCATCAAATCATACTCAAAGATAGCAATCAACAAGCATAAGATGATTGATAGGCATAAAATATTGAGTAACAAAACAAATTAATAATAGCCCAAGGAGTATCTCAACAAACAATAATCAATCAAACTCAACTCAAAGATAAGGGTGTGCATGCATGTGCAATGTAACAAGAAACATAAAAAACTCCACCCCCCCAAACTTCGACCTTGCTAGAGGTCTAAGTTTGGGGTTGTGGGTTACCTCATTCAAATAATCTCGTTTCTCTCACTAGCTTTGCACACTTCCTTGTCTAAAGTTGGTTCCTTCAATCTGAATAACTCCATGATACCTTTACTCCTTTAGAGACAAGCCTACAAGCAACTCACTCAAATACGAGGTTAAACATACGACTCAAAATAACTCCCTAATAATATAAAAAGACACTAAAAATAAATGAAAGCAAATAAAAATGGGTTGCCTCCCATTCAGCGCTATTTTTAAGGTCCTCATGCCGGACCAAGCTCAAAGGAGCTTATGGGACATCATACTCAAATTTACCTCCCTTACTCTCATAAGAGTGGTGTTTGAACTCCTTTCCTTGATGCCCCACCATCATGAGTTCCTTTGCTCTCTTCTCATCCCCAAGTGTTATGGGTCTCAACTCCTTCTTGCCTCTATCTGGAGGAGTCTTACTAAACAACTTCTTGAGTTTTGACTTCTTCTTCTTAACTCCTCCTTTCCCTTCTAACGGGACCACGTCCACTTTCTTCACCTCTTCATCCTTCAACTTCTTCACTTCATCCCTATCAA
The DNA here is from genome assembly GCA_947034835.1 of Ballota nigra. Taxonomy (NCBI): domain Eukaryota; kingdom Viridiplantae; phylum Streptophyta; class Magnoliopsida; order Lamiales; family Lamiaceae; genus Ballota; species Ballota nigra. The sequence goes on along the minus strand of OX344728.1, from coordinate 28,710,095 downwards.
AATAATCAAGAACATAATGTTCATGGGTTAACTCAACAGGTGAAGGACTAACAAAATCATGAGTATGAGAGGGATTCGGGAGAGAATGTGTGTCTTCAACACGAGGATCAATTGCATCCATGCAATACAAGCTCTCATCCTCCTTCGGGTGCTTCATGGCTTCATATAGGGAGATCTTCACTTCTTGATCATCAACCTTCAACGTGATCTTCCCATTCGCCACGTCTAGCACCATCCCCGCCGTAGCTAAGAACGGTCTTCCCAAGATCAAGGGCACGTGCTCATCTTCCTCCATTTCTAGCACTACAAAGTCGGCTGGAAAAATGTGATCTCCAACTCTCACTAGGACGTCTTCAACAACACCTTGAGGTCGAGTAATAGACCGGTCGGCTAGTTGAAGCGTCATCATTGTGGGTTGAAGTTCAACACCTTCCAACTTCTTGAAAAGCGACAGTGGCATCAAATTAATGCTCGCCCCGAGGTCGCACAACGCTCCCTTCTTGATCCCGTTCCCAATATCACATAGGATCGTGAAACTACCGGGATCCTTCAGCTTTGGTGGAAGCGCCTTGTGCACTAATGCACTCACCTCGTGGTTCAGCTGCACCAACTTCGGCTCATCCACTCGCCGCCTTTTCGCAATCAAGTCCTTCAAAAACTTCGCATAGTGCGGCATCTGTTCCAAAGCATCATAAAAAGGAATATTAATATGCAATTGTTTAAAAACATCAAGAAATTTAGCAAATTTTTCATCAAGCTTCTTTTTCATGAAGCGTTGTGGATATGGGACGGGTATCACAGATTTGGGTACCCTCCATTCATCTCTTTCTGTTTCTTTTACTTTCTCCCTTGCTTCCTTTGCCTTCTTCCACTTAGGAACTCTCTCACCCTTCTCACTTTCCTTGCCCTTCTGGGACTCATCCATATCTCTATGCTTCTCAATCCCTTCACTTTCAATCCCCTTCTCAACTTCATCTCCTTTAGGCTCAATCTCTTCTTGGGGCGTCTCAGAATCAGCAGGCATCTGAGGACCTTCATAGTTGGTTCCACTTCTAAGCTGAATCGCCTTGCACTGCTCTTTCGGGTTCCCCTCCGGCATTCTATTCACTGATTTTGCAATCTGGCTCATCTGGAGCTCTAAAGAGGTGAACCTTCGATTGTTCTCTTGTTGAGTTCTAGTCCACTCAACGTTCATCTTCTGGAGCTCTTGATCACGTTGATCACCCTTCTTGTGCAACTCCTTCACATCGTACTCCAAGGATGACAACCGCTTGCTCCCTTCCTCCACCTTCTGAAGGATCGCTCTCAACATCTCCTCGGTTGATGCACCGCCTTCTCCACCAGGAGGTTTAGACCCCGGATCAACACCTGCAGGAACAGTAACACCAGCTTTTGGGTTAGCATAAGAAAAATTATCATTCTTCCTCCATGTGTTTTGAGGAGGCTGCTGGCCTCCTTGAACTCCTTGTGTGTTCCTCCATTGATTTTGAAGTGGCTGAGGGCCTGGAGGCCCAAATGGTTGGCCATAAGAAGGCCTTCCATACTGATTTCCACCTTGGTAGCCATGCTGATTGTAATACGGACCTCCCATGTAATTGGCTACCTCTTGCTGTCCACTGGGCTGGTCTACTCTCTCATTCTCTACTGCATGCTCTCCACCCAAACTCTTTCCCAACTCGAGGTTGTTGATCTTTTCCATCATGGCCATCAATAGCCTTCTCGTTCCTTCTCCCTCTTCAACCTGATGCACTCTTTGAAAATCTGCATCTCCACTCCAAGCACCGGCATTCGTGACAATGTTGTCCACGATTTCCCTACACCTCTCTATGCCTTGGTTCAGGAATGCTCCGCCCGCACAAGCGTCTAAATGGTCTTGCCCCGCCTTGTTGGCACCACTATAGAAGAATGCCATAATGTCTCCCTCGTTGTACCCGTGCTGCGGGCACTCAATCAGCATGTTTGAGTATCTCTCCCACGCTTGGCGTAAGTCTTCTCCAGACTTCTGGCGAAAGGACGAGATCTCAATTCTAGCCTTGATCGTCCTAGATGGAGGGTAGAATCGCTCGAGGAACAGACGCTCAAGCTCGGCCCAAGTGGTAATACCTCCCCGCGGGAGCGTATTATCGTACCACTCCTTGGCTATTCCCGTCAATGAGAATGGGAACAGCCTAAGCCTCTTGGCATCTTCAGACATGCCATTGTAATTGAATGTTGAGGCTATCATGAGAAAGCTCCTCAGATGAGTGTGAGGATTCTCCTTCCCGATCACCCCTTTGAACTGATTCTCGGTCAGCAGCTTTAAAATCCCCGGTGATATCGAGAAGTTGTTCGCCTCAACAGGAGGCAAAGCCACTCCATCATAGTACCGCTGTGGCTGCGCTGCAAACCTCCCTCGAATAGCCATCTGATCTGCGTTCTGAGGAACGTATTGAGGATTAGCAGCTGGTACTGGTACTTGTTGGGGTGGTGGTTGGTTATAGACTGGTGGTGGATGATATGGATATGGTGGGTAAGGATAAGGTGGGTATGGGTAATGTTGGTATGCTGGGTTGTGGAAAGGGTTATTTGGGTTTTGTGGGTAAGCAGGGTTTTGGTTCTGGTTTTGGAGTTGTGTTTGTGCAGAGTTGATTGTGTCTTGTGGGTTCGGGTGTGGGCTCTCAGTTCCCCCTATGGGTATCTGCTGATTACTGCTATTTCCATTGGCACCCTCTGCCCGTTCCACAAGAGCAGTATACTCTACAGCTATCTTGTCTAACTCCCCAAGTTCATCAGAAATTTTGTCTTTATTTCCCGCGGCAGTAGTCATTCTTCTCAAGAAGGCTCGGTTCCTTCTGGCTATTGTCTCAGGATCTGCAGGTAATCTCTCTTCGCTCGTATTGCCTTGTGAGCGTGTTTTCATAAACCTGACACACTAGCAGAAGGATCAAAACGCAACTGCCGATTGAATACAAATAAAAATAAAAACAGAAATTAAATCACCCACTACTAACTACTAAGCTATCTACAAGTCCTATTCAAAAAGCATAAAACGCCATCCCCGGCAACGGCGCCATTGACTTGAAGCGACTACACTAGCTTCTACTAGTAGCTACCCCGCAAGAGAACGGGTTCACTGTAGTATGGGCAAGTATAGGGACCAAGTATTATCGAACCCAAGGGATGGTGTATATGCGAATAGATCCCTGAAGATCTACGCGTTGTAGTTAATATGAGTGTAATGTTTTTAGGTTTTTTGAAAGAATTAATCACGAGCAACTAGAGTAAACTAATTTAAACTAAAGAACGTAAGAAACGAATTAACTAAGGTTGTTTTCAAGTATGAGATGGTGATGCTTAGGATAGAAATCCCTACGTATACTAACGGAGCAGGTACATAATCAAAGTAATCGTGACAAACAAGAATTAACCTAAGTAAAAGAATGCAAGGTGAAAGCTCAAGATTCTAAATCCTAATACTTTACCCTAACACTCGACTTCACTAATCCACTAACAAGTTAATGGATTGTGCTCAATTAATGAGACCCTAATTTAACTAAGGTGATGCGGTCGTCCTCCTTCGCTAAACCGGTAGATGAATTAACCTTTCCTAAACCTTCTCGTTAAGACTACTAATTGTTATTGAGTGATGCGGTCGTCCTCTCTCTAACACTTTCGTACTAAATTCAAAGGTAAAGTTAAGATTAATTATACGAATTCATTAATCAAGAGAATTAAAACTAACGTCACAAATTACTCTAATTACGTACCCACATCCTACTTCTACGAGTTCATCCTACCCTAAGCATGCAAGGGTTTTAGCTAGACATGACGTTAACAAACATTAAAGTAATGGAAGAAACAACGAACATAAACATAATTAATTGTACTAAGAAAATAAGAAACATGAACTAGGGTTTAAAAAGAAAATAAATACGAAGAACTGAAATTTGAATTGATAAAAACGAAATTTAAACGTGTTCAAAGTAACGAACTAATGAAAAGAAACCAAGAATTGAAAAGAAACTAGAATTCGTATGAAAAACCTCAACAAAACGTAAAATAAAGCTTGCTCGTCTCCTTCCTCTCCAAAAACTAAGTCTAAAATTATTTCTAAAAGTCGGGTATATGATGTTCTTGTGTTTGGAAGAGGTATATATAGGCACCGGGTCGAAACGGGAGTTAATGGGCCGAAAATACGCATCCGGAGGTAAAAATCAATGGGCACTCGAGCAAAACGCTCGAGCGGTCCCGCTCGAGCAGTGTAGCTCGAATGACACAATCGCTCGAGCGGTTCTGCTCAAGCTGGTCGAGCGCTGAAATCATTCTGTAAGTTTTGGGCGCTCGAGCAATTCGCTCGAGCGGTGGCGCTCGAGCTACTCGAGCGCAAGAAAGTTTCTGTACGTTTAGGCGCTCGAGCAATGCGCTCGAGCGGGGGCGCTCGACCTAGTCACTCGAGTGACTTCTAACTCCTCCCAAATGATACTTTTCCTCGTCCGCACTAATACCAATCGTATTTCTTCAATATCTTCTCATCCGGGCATCCGTTTGAGTCGATTCAAAGTCCTACGAACTCCGTTTTTTGTCCTCTATTCACCTATGAGCATCAAAGAGACAAATTCATCAATGTGTAGAAATAATGCTCAATTGACTCTAAATACTCTATAAACTCGACCAAAATTAGGGCGTTTCTAGCTACGAATCATGACAATTTCACGCCTAATCAACTCGAGCGGTCGAGTGCGCACTCGAGTTAGAAGGGGTCGAGTCCTAAGGACTCAACCAGGAGGAGATTGAGTCCTATGTTTGTGCTGGAAGAGAGAGGCACTCGACCTCGAGGAGGTCGAGTCCTAGGCACTCGACCTAGGGGATGTCGAGTCCTCCACAGTTTATTTTGGTCCATGAGCTTCAAAATCGACCCGTTGCCTATATATACCCCATCCCAAGCACGTTTTAAACTACCACTTCACACATAGAGATAGATTGGAGAGAGAAGAACACCGGGAGAGTTGAGCAAGCATACTTTACGTGTAATCGAGGTTTTGATATTACGAATTCGTAGTTTAGAGTTGGATTTTAATTTTCTTTCTTTCCTCATCACTTAGTACTTAAGACCTTTGATTTCGTTCTTAATTGATATTCGTTTTTAGACTTTGATTCTTTCTTAAACCCTAGTTTATGTTCTTGAGTTCTTTTTCAATTAAATTCGTCATGTCAATGTTCGTTGTTTGTTTAATTAATTTCGTTCGTACAACAACCATGTTAGGCTAGAACCCTTGCATGCTTGGGGTAGGATGAACTCGTAGAAGTAGGATGTTGGTACATAACTAGGATAACTCGTGATGTTTAGTGCTAGTTATCTTAATTAATTTAATTCTTAAAATAAACCTTAGAATTATCTTGGAATTTAGTATGAAAATTATTAGAGAGAGGACGATCTTATCACTCTTTGATAACAAGTAGACTTAACGATAGGGTCATAGAAAAGGTTTATAATCTACCGGTTTATCTAGGGAGGACGACCGTATCACCTTGGGTAAATAAGGGTCTCATTAATTAAACATAATCCATATAACTTGTTTAGTAGGTTGTGAAGTAGGTTGATATGACAAAGTATTAGGGTTAATTCTTGAGCTTTTAGTCTTTCAATCTGGTGCTAGATTAGGGAAGTTGATTGCCTAGTTTTAGTACACTTAGGATTAATACTTGCACATCACGGTTATTTTAGTTATCGTACTAGCTCTGTTAGTATACGTAGGGATTCCTATCCTGAGCATCACCATCCCATATTTGATTAAATCCTTAGTTATTTGTCTGATTCTATTATTTGCATTATTAGTAATAGAATATAGAGTAGATTAGAATAATTCTTGAAACCGAACACACACTCATATTAACTACGACGAGTAGATCTCCAGGGCTCTTGGTCCCTATACTTGCCAATACTACAGAGATTCCATACTCTTGTAGGGTAACTACTAGTATAGCTAGTATTTTGCGTTCAAGTCAGGGCGCTGCCAATATTGGTAGTGGAGGTCTGGTGGTGTAGAGGGAGGAGGGCGCCGATGCGGAAGAGCTCGTCTCATTGGTGGAGAAGAGGTTAGGCTTCGACACATCTGATCTAGGTTTTTGCTTCAGTATTTTTCTTCGATTTTTACTTTATTTTTGCTTTATTTTTTGTGTTTGTCATGAGGATCTACCTTTGCTTCGGGTTTTCTTTTATTTTGTTTCGATTTTACTTCAATTTTGCTTCGATTTTTTGGGGGTTGTTTCAATTTTTTAGGGTTGCTTTGATTTTTGGTTGTTGCTTCGATATTGCTTTGAGAGACAAAATCTTTGATTTTCTATTGTGGTTCTTTTTTTTCAGAAAGACAGTGGAAGTGTTGGTGTCGCCATCCGCCGGAGCATCGATTTGAGAGAGAAAGTGATTATTTTGGTAGGGTCTTCTTTTTAGAAAGAGAGAGGGTTAGATTTTATTTGTGGGAGACTAGGAGAGAGATGGTTTGTACTCCATTTGATTTCTTTCATGAATTTGTTCTATGTCAAGCTATGATTTTGAACATTGTGATGTTCTTTGTAGGGTTTTGGAGTTGATTATTCATGGAGAAGTTCAGAATTGATGGTATGTTGATTATTTCAGTTTTTTGGTTTGATTTTGCTTTGGATTTGCTTTGATTTTTGCTTCAAAATAGTATAAAGAATAACAGTTATAGTGCACTGAATATTTCTATAGTAATGATGTTGCAAGGTATTTTGTGTTGAAAAATGTACTAATAAGTTTTATAGTATACACTTTATTATTGTATAGAATGTTGTTTATAACTATACTATAAAGTGTAATAGTTATAGTATACTCTATTTTTTATTACATATAACTCTAGTACAAGAAAGAATAGTATTATATATTTAAATATAACTATAATATAAGGAAAAATAGTATAGTATATTAAATATAAGTATATAACTATAGTATAAAGAATTACAGTTATAATATATTGCACATAACTATAATATAAGAAAAAACACTTGAGTATATCGAATATAATTACAGGATAACAAATATCAGTATAGTATAATGAATATAACAATGATATACATAATTACTCTATATTACACCCAAATATGGTATAGTATAAACAGTAGGACAATTGATATAGTTGCAACAACTGTCAGATCAATTCCAATAAATAGTGTAAAGTGTTTATGCACTGTTCACGATATTACACCACACTACAAAAGGACAATTGTAGCGGGTAGAAATGGATTTGCATAAACTAGCTATTGGTAATTTTTCTTAGATGGAATATTACCCCTATGTAACTATCCCAAATTATTTTATAGGAGCCAAAATGAAAATGAATTTAGAGTAACACAAATTTTTATATGCATTCAATTGCATAACATGCACTTGAATTTTGAGATCAATTTCAAATCAATTTTGATTTTTTTAAAGCTTATTAAGTATGTATAGTGTGAAATTGGTTCATACATGAATCATTGAAAGATATTAGTGGTTTTCACTAGAGAGTACTCATTGTTTTCATTGAAGAGTATTAGTTGTTTTCACTGAAGAATATTAGTTGTTTTCACTGAAAAATATTAGCTTGTTTTCACTAAGTAACTAATACTCTTTGAGAAAAACAACTAATACCCTTTAGTGAAAACATCGAATACTCTTCAATGGTTCATGTAGGAAATATTTTCACTCTATATTTAGCCTAAGTAAATTGAGCTTTGAAAAGTTAAAATTGATTTGAAATTAGACTTAAAATCCAAGTGTATTCTATACACTTGACTACACACAAGAATCACTATTAGAGTAATTATAATTTTTTATGATAGTAAAATATATTTAACTCACTATTTTTCTTTCTAAATAAGATACTTATTACTCTATTTTAATTAATTATCTCATCTCTTTTTTGGGGAATCTTTGCGCGGATCTATTCGGGATGAAAATTAAATACAAATTTAAATAAAATTATTACTAGATTGAATTAATCCTAACTAATTCAAATAATAATTCACTAACAACAAGTTATTTCATGCATACCAAACCATCACGTAAAAGTCCTATACCGGAAAATCTAGGAATTTCACGATTATGTACCTCTTGGAGTGACAACCTTTGAGTAGAAACGGGACAGTATCACGATCAACCAAAAACCTTCTCAAGTATTCCCTTAGCCCTTTACTCATTCACCGGTGGAAAGTGCTCACGAATAAATTAAATAAACAGGAATAAGAAAAAAATTTGTTGCACCACATTTGTGAATTTCTAATTTTTTTCAACACATGGAACTGTACCAGGGATGTAAAATTCATACCCTATTTATAATACAAGAGGGCCGAAATTTAGACCTATGCAAGGGATGAAAGAAATATTTTCTTGATCTACAAGAAATCTTGAATATATCTCATATATTCTTTTCTCCATGATTAAATATTCCACAAAATCTCACCTCCTTATTTTTTATGGATAATTTCAAGAAAATAGAGAAATAGGATCCAAGTTTTGGATCTTCTTGAACTTATAAGATAATCTTGTATTCTAAGAATACATATATTCCATAATATCTTTTCAAAAAAATCAACAAAATCTTTCCTCTTCTTTATTTATTCAACTTTTCGAAAAAAAAACACTAATAAGATGCCAAGTGGGAGATTTCTTGAATTAATGAGATAATCTTGTATTTCAAGAATACTTATCCTCATTCCATAAAAAAAATTCAAAGAAAATCTTTCTCCCTCTTTCTTATTAATTTTCGAAAAATTAAGGAAAAAATAGGCAAACAATATTTTTCTTTTATTTTGATCACCTTATTATTATTGGGTTATTTGAGGGGCATTTAAGAGAATTAAGATTGAACCTCCAATGAGCTTCTGAATTTCAATTTTGAGCAACAATATAATTCAGCCCATTAATATTAATTAATACCACTATTAAATTAATACTGCACTATCCATCTTAATCCATATTACGATAATATGGACTCCGAGTTATTATTTAGTCCATTAATTAATTGAACTTCTGGATAACTCTAAATTAATTAATATATTGTGCCTTGGAGTAAAGACAACTCAACATTATTATACATACTGGAAAACTAATTTTTACTTGAAAGATTTGGTATGATAAAGCTTCCGAGCCAACCAAGGGGACAAATTACACAAGACGTACTTGCACACGTTTCTCTGTATGAAATCTTTGCAATTGTCATATTGACTTGGTCGGAGTTTTCGAAAAATATTTTCCTACTCCCCCGCAAGAGTACGGGATCGTCGTAGTAGTGAAGTAGACTAGGACCAAGTAGTTATCGAACCCAAAGGATTTAGGAGCGCAGTGGATCCCTAGAGTTGCACGTCGGCATGGTACTATAGTGACGAGACGGTTGACATTTGAAAATTAAACTAAGCGAAAATTAAATCTAGAAAAACAATTAAACAATTAAACTAACTTCCGATTAAAGAAGTGCGAGGGAGAAAATTGCTTCGAGTGTCTTCACAATATAATCCACTAGTGTGTGTGACGAATTTACGACCTATCATTGCCTTTTTCTAGATGTTCGCTAAGAGCGATCACAAAAGTGTGTAGACCAATCCCTTTTGAGGCCTAGGTGAACAACGTGGACTAACTAGCAATTCCTAATTATGCCCCATAAGCTCCTAAGACCGTGAATATCTAAAAAACACGCGATGCATTTCTAGAATTCCCCCTTCACTAAGTACCCGAATTATCAAATTAAGATACCTAATGTCTAATGATGGGGGATCTAGCAACCGACCCCCTCTCGGGTAACCGATTACTATTTAACTCAAATTAATTAGTCAAAACTTTCACCTAAATACCAATCATGCATATCCAACTCTCGTTGCAACATACAAAATTAAATACATAAGCTAATCAAATCAACTAATTAATCGAGACATACAAAGCCCATCAATATAAACATTCACATCAAGAAATAAGCATAATCAAAGCTATAAATCCATCAACACACTAATTTCATACATTGATTCAACACTCAAAGCAAACAAAATTAGTCCATGGTTCTAGAAGAGACACTCATGGCTAACAAGCTAAAATAACAATTAAAAATGAAATTAACCATGACTTGAATTAAAAGAAAGATATCACCTCTTGTGATGAAATAGAAATACAACTCTTCAAAAGCTTCAATCCTTGCTTGAAATGTAAAAACAACTAATGAAATATAAATCTAATCTATTCTAATCTAGAAATTAAAAGAAAAAAATAAAAGAAAAGAAAACTAAAAACTAGGGGATTAGGGTTCTTGTGTGTGATGTATTGTGTGTGTGGGGAGAGGGGCTCTCCCCAATAGAATGCCCTAGAAAATATATGTGCCCCCTTTTAGAATCTGAGAATGAGGGTATTTATAGTGTGAGATGAGGGCTTGAGAGAATTTGGTCGAAAAATGGGTTGAAAATACGAAAATGGGGCAAAAAATCTGACCGTGCACGACCCGAATGGTCGTGCTACAGTGCACGACCGTGCACCTTTGTTAAATATGCGACGCTGAATAAACTTGGTGTTGCACGAGTTGGCTAATTTGATCGAGCAGCCGTGCACGAGTTGGATACTAAAATGAAATCGTGCTTTCAACTTTAAACAAAAACGCTGACACTTTCTTTCTTCTCGTGTGGGTCCCCCAATGAGATAAGGACTGTTTCTTTCACTCTCAAATTCCGGCAGCTGAGCTTTCCTCTTTCAAAGGAATATCCGGCGAATCGAAACTTCCGAAGAACTACGGTGGTGTTTCCAGCTTTCCGGGCGAGGTGTCTTCTTCTCTGGCGTGAATAGCTTACACGACGGCGGCGATAAGCTTTCCGGCCAGGCGAGACGAACAGCGGCGCGGTTTTAATTCCGGCATGAGCTTGCTTTTTTTTTTTTTCGGTGAAAACGAAGCAGCGGAAATGGTGGCGTGAAGCTTCGAATTCCGACGAATTGGATGAGTTTTTCCTTCAATTGTTTTCTCTCTCTTCTATTTTGAATATTTCAGATTTCCTTTGTTCAACTCACAAAACGAAGGAAAGGAGTTGGGCCAGCTTTTTGTTTCCCAGCTTGGTTGTTCACGTGAATTACCAAAATAAATGGTTATGAATACCATCTTAATCCTTCAAGCAATTGAGCCTGCTAAATAATTGATCAATTGGGCCGAAAATCTTGGCTTCAATTTGGGCTGCCAAACATGGGCTTGAATTTAATTGATTTGGGCCGAAAACTTTGGATTAAAAATGGAGCCCAATTCGCTTTCTTTCTCGATTTTTCTCCTCGCTCGACCTCACAAAATTATAGGCTCGTATTTTCTTCTAAAAATCATTCAATTTCCTGCAAAAATAACAAAAATGCCTTTCTCGACAATTAAGCACAAATGGTCAAATTAATGTAAATAAATGCAAGAAATCCAATTAAATTCGGCAAAAATAGTACACGAATTTCAAGCAATTTTCACACTAATCACCCCCCCCCCCCCAAACTTAAAGTGTTGCTCGTCCCCGAGCAACGAAAGAAATAAAACAAGTGGGAGGATTGCGAGAAATGAGTGTCAAAAAGAATAGTAGCAATTGTCAAGTTCGTTCAATCTAGTCAAACCCTTAAGTACAAATATCAACTAGCAAATTCACAAGTCATGTTCAAATCAATGCAAGATCAAGTGCTTAATCCACAATATCCTCTCAAGTAAGTGTTTCACTCATCACTCAAAGTGTATCAAGGAATGTATGCTCTCAACAATCAATTCACACAAGTGCACTACCATAAGCTTGCCAATCATCTAAGTTTTCCACTACTTTCTAAGTGATCAATCAAAGAATCAATGAGGACTTTGCATTTGGTTGTAATATTGGGCTCTTTGGTCAAGGTGGGAATAATTTGGAAAAAGTGACTCGTAAACTAGTGGAGCGAGAGGTAAAGACGCATAGACACATCTAAAATTCTCAAGACAAAGTTGCAAGTGATCAAGTTGCAACTTTAATTTCCAAACTCCAACAATTTGCTAGTTCTCATTTTTCAAGCACATTCATCACCATCAACCATCAAACACCTCTTTTGAACTTGTAACTCTACCAAATTCTTGTACACAAGAGAGTTTTCTCACAATTTTCTTCTATTCACAAATCAACTCAATCTATTCTTGTACAATTTTTTCAACTCATCTTTTTCTCTTTTTCACTCTTTTCACTATCACACAAACTCATCCACCAAATTCACATTAACGCTCAACTCAACCTCACTATCCACGTTCAAGCTCCACTAGCTCATAGGAAAGATTAGACTCACAAAAGGATAATTAGGCTAAATTTGTAGGTTGCCAAGAAAAATAGGTCAATAGGCTCAAAAGGGCTAACTACGAAAAAATTTCATTTGGTATGGAAAATTTGGCTAAGTGACTTTTCAAATCAAAGATGGCCTCATATCACTTTCAAAGATTTCACACTCAATGTAGCCTCAAACAAGACAATTGGCAAGTTCTAGAGCACACAAGCATGAACGATACTCACAAGAAAGAAATTAGACCAAAATATGCAAGTCTAAAGGCTCTAAAGCTCACGGGCTTGTCTAATCATGGATCGAGCACAAAATCAAGCATAATCGTCACATGAAAAGTAAGCAAGCAAGTCTCAATCAATACCATCAAGCTCAACTAAATCTCAAAAACCAAACAATCACCATCAATTGATTCTTCAACACCAAGCCACACAATCTTAACTCCAAAAAAATATACTCAAAGATTTTCAATAAGCCCACAATTAAGCACAAAATTTCAAAAATTAAGCAAAGTAAGTTGGTGCAAATAGAATTGCAAAACGAACATACCCCCCCAAACTTTTTCATTGCTATGCAATTAAAAAGTTTGGAAAAATAGTGCCACAAAGAGATTTGCAACCAACTACTCACCAAGCAATTCATCATATTAAGCAAGCCACTTAAAAATTTGACAATAAGCTCACAAAACCCCTTATAAAGCATATCACCCTCAAATCTCAACATGTATATCAAATACTCAAATATGCAAAACTCTACAAAAATGAGGTGTGCGCCTGTGCAATGTAAAAGTGAAGCCTCAAGTGCGCCGGTGCAATGTAAAATATGAAAATAAAAATAAATAACCCCCCCAAACTTAGACATTGCTAAGCAATTCTAAGTTTGGGGCATATTACCTCCAATTGGCACAAAGCACAATCTTCTTCTTCAAGTCACGATCACCTCACATTAAGCTCCTTGAGTATGCTCACCTTTCCTATCAAGCAATTCTCTTGAAAGACATCACACCCTCAATTCTTCATATGTCAAGACAAAACTCATGTACAAGTATATGTAAGCAATTAAATCCAAAATTTCCAGCAAAAATGATTACCAATAAGCTCAAATCAAATGGGGGTGCATCGGTGCAATTCAAAAATTGATGCATAAAAAGACGAACACCCCCCCAAACTTAGACTTTGCATAGCATGTCTAAGTTTAGGGAGAGGTGTTTGTACCTCAAGCTTCCTTCAAGCACGTGCCTTTCCATCGAGCTCGAAATCTTCACCGAGCCTCAACACACAACCCCAACACCTAGACAAAATAAAAGCAAAAGCAAAATTAAAAGAACAATGCAAAAATAAAAGAAAGAAAGTAAAAATGGGTTGCCTCCCATTAAGCGCTAGGTTTAATGTCCTATGCCGGACTTATTAACGGAATTTCAAACTTCACTCATCGAAATGGCCATGGATATTTGTCATTCTTCCCATTATATCTCAATCTTTGAGCTTCATAAGCATGGAGACGCTCATGGAAAGTAGACCAATCACCCATATCCTTCTTGCATCTTTTGTCTACAATGAAACTTCCCATATTCTCCTTCCATTCTCTTCTTCTTTTCCCAAGGATGCCCAAGTTTTTCTCTACTTCTTTCCTACGATTAAAAGTCTCAAGAGGTAAAACGAAATCAATAGAAACATCACTATCAAGTAAAGTACAAATTGAAAAGGTTAAAGGTTTAGAAATGCTCATTTCACTCTTCAACTCTTCTTTCGATGCTTCTTGATTTTCTTGCTCATGGTGGCTCAAGTCCATCAATGGACATTCCTCTTCAACTCTTTCGACAATGGAATTGTCGCCTTCATCCTTCTTCTCCTCACTTGGGTCCTTCTCTTCTCTTTCCTCTTCTTCAATCATCACTTCTCGGATCTCTTCCACAACTTCTTCTTCGATTTCTTCTTCTTCATCGTATCCTCGATCAAATTCGTTCTCCACCTCAAATTCTTCTTCTTGAAATTCACCATCCACATCCTCTTCTATTCTTTCCTCTTCACCCTCTTTTTCTTCAACTTCCTCTTTCTCTTCTTCTTCCTCATTTAATACGTTTTCCAAGAAGATGGCAAATTCCTCCCAATGAAGTTTGAAGAATTCAAGTCTTGCATTCATCATACCACTTTCTTCCATTTCCTTCCACATGGCTCCCATCATCTCTTTGTATTGGACTCGGCTTTCTTTGGACAAAGAAGACACGGTCTCTTCATACCGTTGTAGATATTGACATTCATAACTTGAGTCGGCATAAGACCAAGTCTCTTTGTTTCCCCACTCTTGATAACGAGATGAAGCTTGTTGCACTTGAGGATTGTACTCGAAACTCTTCTCATTGTTGGGGCCATCTACTTGTTGTTGTGGTAGATAAGGATATGTATATGAGTTTGAGTATTGTGGAGGAGGGTAGTTTGGATATTGTGGATATTGATGATATGGAGAAGGTTGTTGGTAGGTTGGGGGTTGTTGTGGTGGATAAGAGTATGGGTAGGGGTGAGGATCCGGAGGATACACCGTGCTAGATTGGTTATGACCCGTCTTCCAAAGGTATATATCCTCCATCTTTCGAATTCAAAGCACACCTACAAAAATAAGAAGTATCAAATTCAAACAAAAATAAAATAAACAAACAAAGCAATAAAATGTCACTACTAGTACCACTCAACTAACTCTAAGTCCCACTTAAGGCACTCAACTAAATCCCCGGCAACGGCGCCATTGACTTTTTCGGAGTTTTCGAAAAATATTTTCCTACTCCCCCGCAAGAGTACGGGATCGTCGTAGTAGTGAAGTAGACTAGGACCAAGTAGTTATCGAACCCAAAGGATTTAGGAGCGCAGTGGATCCCTAGAGTTGCACGTCGGCATGGTACTATAGTGACGAGACGGTTGACATTTGAAAATTAAACTAAGCGAAAATTAAATCTAGAAAAACAATTAAACAATTAAACTAACTTCCGATTAAAGAAGTGCGAGGGAGAAAATTGCTTCGAGTGTCTTCACAATATAATCCACTAGTGTGTGTGACGAATTTACGACCTATCATTGCCTTTTTCTAGATGTTCGCTAAGAGCGATCACAAAAGTGTGTAGACCAATCCCTTTTGAGGCCTAGGTGAACAACGTGGACTAACTAGCAATTCCTAATTATGCCCCATAAGCTCCTAAGACCGTGAATATCTAAAAAACACGCGATGCATTTCTAGAATTCCCCCTTCACTAAGTACCCGAATTATCAAATTAAGATACCTAATGTCTAATGATGGGGGATCTAGCAACCGACCCCCTCTCGGGTAACCGATTACTATTTAACTCAAATTAATTAGTCAAAACTTTCACCTAAATACCAATCATGCATATCCAACTCTCGTTGCAACACACAAAATTAAATACATAAGCTAATCAAATCAACTAATTAATCGAGACATACAAAGCCCATCAATATAAACATTCACATCAAGAAATAAGCATAATCAAAGCTATAAATCCATCAACACACTAATTTCATACATTGATTCAACACTCAAAGCAAACAAAATTAGTCCATGGTTCTAGAAGAGACACTCATGGCTAACAAGCTAAAATAACAATTAAAAATGAAATTAACCATGACTTGAATTAAAAGAAAGATATCACCTCTTGTGATGAAATGGAAATACAACTCTTCAAAAGCTTCAATCCTTGCTTGAAATGTAAAAACAACTAATGAAATATAAATCTAATCTATTCTAATCTAGAAATTAAAAGAAAAAAATAAAAGAAAAGAAAACTAAAAACTAGGGGATTAGGGTTCTTGTGTGTGATGTATTGTGTGTGTGGGGAGAGGGGCTCTCCCCAATAGAATGCCCTAGAAAATATATGTGCCCCCTTTTAGAATCTGAGAATGAGGGTATTTATAGTGTGAGATGAGGGCTTGAGAGAATTTGGTCGAAAAATGGGTTGAAAATACGAAAATGGGGCAAAAAATCTGACCGTGCACGACCCGAATGGTCGTGCTACAGTGCACGACCGTGCACCTTTGTTAAATATGCGACGCTGAATAAACTTGGTGTTGCACGAGTTGGCTAATTTGATCGAGCAGCCGTGCACGAGTTGGATACTAAAATGAAATCGTGCTTTCAACTTTAAACAAAAACGCTGACACTTTCTTTCTTCTCGTGTGGGTCCCCCAATGAGATAAGGACTGTTTCTTTCACTCTCAAATTCCGGCAGCTGAGCTTTCCTCTTTCAAAGGAATATCCGGCGAATCGAAACTTCCGAAGAACTACGGTGGTGTTTCCAGCTTTCCGGGCGAGGTGTCTTCTTCTCTGGCGTGAATAGCTTACACGACGGCGGCGATAAGCTTTCCGGCCAGGCGAGACGAACAGCGGCGCGGTTTTAATTCCGGCATGAGCTTGCTTTTTTTTTTTTCGGTGAAAACGAAGCAGCGGAAATGGTGGCGTGAAGCTTCGAATTCCGACGAATTGGATGAGTTTTTCCTTCAATTGTTTTCTCTCTCTTCTATTTTGAATATTTCAGATTTCCTTTGTTCAACTCACAAAACGAAGGAAAGGAGTTGGGCCAGCTTTTTGTTTCCCAGCTTGGTTGTTCACGTGAATTACCAAAATAAATGGTTATGAATACCATCTTAATCCTTCAAGCAATTGAGCCTGCTAAATAATTGATCAATTGGGCCGAAAATCTTGGCTTCAATTTGGGCTGCCAAACATGGGCTTGAATTTAATTGATTTGGGCCGAAAACTTTGGATTAAAAATGGAGCCCAATTCGCTTTCTTTCTCGATTTTTCTCCTCGCTCGACCTCACAAAATTATAGGCTCGTATTTTCTTCTAAAAATCATTCAATTTCCTGCAAAAATAACAAAAATGCCTTTCTCGACAATTAAGCACAAATGGTCAAATTAATGTAAATAAATGCAAGAAATCCAATTAAATTCGGCAAAAATAGTACACGAATTTCAAGCAATTTTCACACTAATCACATATAATTAATATTATTTTCCAAAACACGAGGTATCGAAGTCACAATGATTCTCACCTAACATGAATCAAAGCAATAAGTATTAATCAGACACATTCCTATTTAAGTGACAGTAATTAAAAAATCAACAACCACTGAGGTATAATTCTTCTTCGTTCAGCACATAAGGTTTTATCCTCTCTGTAGGTCCTCTTCAATACATACAAAACGTGCTAGTGCAATCTCTTGGTCAAGACAGACCAATCTGAGAACTACACCTCAATCTTTCACCATGGATTATTCAATTCCACCTAGGTCGTGAAGTTGTATATTTATATACAAGGAACTGTTAATTTGATCTTTTGTGATCTGGTATTGACTTGGATCGAAAATACTAATTTTTTACTAGTAGTTTCCCCGCAAGAGTACGGGTTCACTCTAGTATGAACAAGTATAGGGACCAAGTATTATCGAACCCAAGGGAAGGAATGTATGTGAATAGATCCCTGAAGATCTACGCGTCGTAGTTAATATGAGTGTGTGTTTTTGGATTTTTTGAAAAGAATTATTATAAACTAAAACTAAACTAATTATGCTAAAGAACTGAACTAATTAACTAAGGGTTGTATTCAAATATGTGGTGGTAATGCTCAGGATAGGAATTCCTACGTATACTAACGGAGCAGGTACATAATCAAAATAATTGTGACGTGCAAGAAATAACCTAAGTAAAAGATTGTAAGATGAAAGCTCAAGAATTCAAACCCGAATACTTTATCCTAACCATCGACTTCACTAATCCACTAACAAGTTAATAGATGTTTGATTAACGAGACCCTAATTTAACTAAGGTGATGCGGTCGTCCTCCCTAGATAAACTGATAGATTAATTAACCCTTTCTAAATCCTCTCGTTAAGTCTACTAGTTGTTAAAGAGTGATAAGATTGTCCTCTCTCTAACGCTTTTCGAACAAAATTCAAAGGTAAAGTTAAGATTGATTTTAAGAATTTATTAATTAAGAGAATTAAAACTAAACGTCACGAATTACCCTAATTACGTACCCACATCCTACTTCTACGAATTCATCCTACCCTAAGCATACACGGGTTTTAGCCGGACATGGCTTTAACAACAACAAAAGCAAATGAAGAAATAACGAACATAAACATGACGATTTGAACTAAGTAACTACTAAACATAAACTAGGGTTTTAAAGAAAATAAATGCTAAGAACTGAAATTTGATTAATAAAACAAAGTCTCAAGTATTCAATATCAAAGAGCGAACGAAAATAAATTAAAATTCAAACCGAAATAAGAATTCGTAAAGTAAAACCTCGATTACATAAAAAATAAAGCTTGCTCTTCTCTAGTAGTCTTCTCACTCCAAAAACGAACTCTAAAAGTGATGTGGTGTCAAGTGGTCTATGTTCCTCTCAAAAACGAGTTCGGAATAAGTATATATAAGCGTCGGGCCGATTCGGGAACTCATGGGCCGGAAAAATGGATCGGAAGGCAAAAGGGCCTAGGGCGCTCGAGCTACACAGCTCGAATGAAACACAGGGTCGAGCGGGGGCGCTCGAGTGGGGTAGGTCAAATGAAACCATGGCTCAAGCGGGGGCGCTCGAGCGGTGGCGCTCGAATGGGTGCACTCGAGTGGCTCTCTTCTTCTTCAACTGATACTTTTCTTCTCTTGCACTAATACCATTCATATTTCTTCCATATCTTCTCATCCGGGAGTCCGTTTGAGTCGATTCAAAGTCCTACGAACTCCATTTTTCACCCTCGATTCACCTATGAGCATAAAAGAGACAAATTCATCAATGTATAGAAGTAATACTCAATTGACTCTAAATACTCAACAAAATCAACCAAAACTTGGGCATTTCTAACGACGAATCATGACAATTTCACGCCTAATCAACCCCCCCAAACTTACCATGTTGCTTGTCCTCAAGCAATGAAATAATAAGTCAAGTTAAATTGTTAGGAATGAGTCAGAGAATCAAATCATGCAAGTAATCGAGCTCAAGTTTCAAAGATTGTTCACATGTATTCAAACTCACTCCCTTCATCATACTCATGCAATAACAATAAGAATCACCAAGATCAAACATGGATGTACACTCAACGATGTGTTTCACTCCATCACAAGTGTATATCAATAATAAGGGACTCACTCAATCAATCAATCACACATGTCAGCAGCCATAGGCATGTAAGCACTCCCAACTTCTACCGTACTCTAGAAATCAATGCCGAATCAAAAAGGATTTTATCAAGGTTGTAATGTAGGCTCTTTGGATAGGGTGGATGACCATATGGGATAAGTGACTCAAGTGAATGGAGAATAGAAAATCAAATTTCAACATTTCAAGACGAGGATCAAAATACTTCAAACATCTTCATTCAATACACTTTTAATTCCTCTACTTTCAACACTTCAATTTTTCTTTTCTCTCACTCATTTCACTTTTTTAATCAACACATTTTTATTTTTCCCACATACATATGAGCTCATTTTTTTTTCTTTTGCTCATTCTCGATTTTTTTTTCTTTCCCATAACTCAACACTTCATCACACCCTTCTTTTATCACTACTCAACCAACATAATTCCTTTTCTCAACTCAACTCAATCCCTCCTCATTCACTTTTCCTATTCTCCACTCAAATTGGGACAAAAAAGTTTAGGAACTTGGATAAGTGTTAAAATGTGCTAGCAAATAAAATAGGCTTAAGGCTCAAAAGGGCTAACAAGGGATCAATGTCATTGGTAGGGAAATTTTGGCTAAGTGACTCAGCAAATCAAAGATGGCCTAAGATCACATTCTGCATATCAAACTAGACACAATCAAGAAGCAAGTGCACACACAAGTTCTAGCATCTTCTAAGGTGACGACTCACTCACAAACGAAGAGATCAATTTATGCATCTTAATCTCAAAAGGCTCAATTCTCACGGCTTTCACATCCATGCTAGTCTAGTGAATTCTCACTCTCATCACAGAAGTACTCAAAAGGTAAACTCGTAAGTACACTAGTTCTCTCTCAAAGCAACTCTAACTTCTACACTCACACAATAAAATTCCTAACTCAACTTCACAACTCACCCATACTCATCAAATCATACTAAAAAATAGCAATCAACAAGCATAAGAGAATTGATAGGCATGAAATATTTAGTAGCACATCAAAGCAATATCAGCTCAAGGAGCATCTCAAGGCTCAATATATAACCCAACTCAACTCAAAGAAAGGGTGTACGCCGGTGCATATGTAACCATAAAACATATAAAAACTCCACCCCCCAAACTTCGACCTTGTGAAGCGGTCTAAGTTTGGGGTTGTGGGTTACCTCATCCAAATAATTCAGTTTCTCTCAACAACTTGACACACTCCCTTGCTTGAGTTCCTCCCTTTTGAATAACTCCATGATACCTTTACTCCCTCGAGACAGTCCTACAAGCAACTCACTCAAATACGAGGTTAAAACATACGACTCAAAACAACACCCTAATAACATAAAATACTCAAAAGCAAATAAAAATGGGTTGTCTCCCATTCAGCGTTATTTTTAAGGTACTCATGCCGGACTGAGCTCAAAGGAGCTTATGGGACATGATACTCAAAATTACCGCCCTTACTCTCATAAGAGTAGTGGTTGAATTCCTTTCCTTGATGCCCCTTCATCATGAGTTCCTTTGCTTCCTTCTCATCCCCAAGTGGTGGGGGTCTCAACTTCTTCTCACCTTTATTTGGAGGAGTCTTCCTAATCAATTTCTTGAGTTTGAACTTCTTAACTCCTCCTTTCCTTTCCAACTGGACCACGTCCACACTTTTCACTTCTTTATCCTTCAACTTCTTCCCTTTATCCCTATCAAAACAATCAAGATCAAAATGCTCATGGGTTAAATCATCAAGTGAAGGATTATCAAAATCATGAATATAAGAAAGGTTAGAGATAGGAGGTGTGTCTTCAACACAAGGATCAATGACATCCATACAATAAAAGCTCTCATACTCCTTCGGGTGTTTCATGGCCTCATATAGGGAAATTTTGACCTCTTGATCATCAACTTTCAATGTTATCTTCCTATTTGCCACATCTAGCACCATCCCCACCGTTGCCAAAAACGGTCTTCCTAAGATCAAAGGCACGTGCTCCTCTTCCTCCATCTCTAGGGCCACAAAATCGGCTAGAAAAATGTGATCTCCAACTTTCCTTGAGGTCGAGTAATAGACCGATCGGCTAGTTGAAGCGTCATTATTATCGGCTGAAGTTCTCCATGTTGGGAAAATAGGGGTGCCCGGGAACTATTCGGGATGAAATTTTAATACGAATTTAAACATAATTATTACTAGTATGAATTAATCCTAATTAATTCAAATAATAATTCCAACAACAAATTTATCATCATGCAAGTTGAATTAATTCACATAAAATTTATGGCGGAAAAACTAAGAGATTATGTGACTACGTACCTCTCGTAGATATGGCCTTTGATTATCACGGGACAATAACGAACGCGCCACCAACCCAAAGACCTACTCAAGTATTTCCATTTCGCCTTGCTTGATCACCGGTGGGAAGTGCTTTGAAGCAATTTAAAATAACAAGGAAGAAAGAAAAAAATAGTGTTGCTGATTTTTTTTTTCAACGCTGTGAAAAGTAAACTGGAGATGAAATAATCATCCCCTATATATAGGTGAGGGGTGAACGAAATTTAGGTGAAAAAAAGGGAAGAGAAATTTTTTTTCTTGGCCTCCAAGAAATCTTGAATATATCTCATATATTCTTTTCTCCATAAAAAAATATTCCACAAAAATCTCACCCTCCTAATATATGCAATTTTTGAATTTTAGAGAGATAGAAGACTAGATTTGGATCTTCTTGAATTTATGAGATAATCTTGTATTCCAAGAATACATATCTTCCATAATATCTTTCCAAGAAAATCAACAAAATCTTTTCTCTCTCTTAAACCTAATTTTCGAAAATTATTAATAAAAATCAGCAATAATAATTTTATTTTATTTTATTTTAATCACCTTATTATTATTGGGCTACTTAATGGGCTACTTGAGGGGCCTTAAGGAGAATTAAGATTGGACCTCCTAATGGACTTCTAAATTTCAATATTGAGCCCCAATATAATTCAGCCCATTAATATTAATTAATACCACTAATAAATTAATATTGCACTATCCATCTTAATCCATATTACGATCATATGGGCTCCCGGTTATTATTTCCCGCGTTTAAGATTATCAAGTCCATTAAATAATTAAGCTTCTGAATAGCTCTAAATTAATTAATAAATTTCGCGTTGGAGTAAAGACAGTTCAACATTATTATCTGTACCGAAGAAACTGATTCTTCACTTGCAAGATTTGGTACGATAAAACTTCTGAGCCCACCAAGAGGACTAATCACACGAGCCGTACTCGCACGCGTTTCTCCATATTAAATCTTAGCAACCTTCGTATGATTAATATTACTGCCCAAAGTACAAGGTTTGAAGTCACGATGATTCTCACCCAACATGAATCAAAGCAGTAACCATTAAGCACACACGGTTCTATTTAAGTGACGGAGACTAAGAAACCAATAACCACTGAGGTCTAATTCTTCACATTTCAGAACAGAAGAATTTATCCTCGCTGTAGGTCCTCTTCAACACATACTAAATGTGCTAGTGCAATCTCTTGGTCAAGACAGGCCAATCTGAGATGTACACATTAACCTTTCACGGCGGATTGTTCAATTCCACCTGGGTCGTGAATTTGTACGTTTTAGTTACAAGAAAACCGTTAATGTGATCTTCCGTGATCGGGTATCACCACATTAACTACAATGTAACAAGTACTATATATAATGAACTGGTTGCAATAAATATTCAACATTCAATCATATCTAAAACAAATGTGATAAAAGAATTATTCTCATAAACAAGTGTTTAATACATGAGTTATACAAAGTAAAAGCATACTTTCACGTATAACTCCAACAATCTCCCACTTATACTTAAAGTCTGCTTTTTAGTATACATCATGCATGTCTTAGTGTAGTAGCTCTATGTGACATCTCATGTCAACCTACACTAACCTAATAATTCCTCCCACTTATACTTAAAGCAGATTGACAATAGTCTTGACTCCCATTCCATCCACATGTCTCTCGAATGTACTCTGAGGCAGACCCTTTGTGAATGGATGTACTAGGTTGTCCTCCGACATTTATCTTTGCCACCTCTTTATCTCTTCTCTTAACGATATCTCGTATAAGATGGTGTTTTCTTTCAATGTGTTTGCTGGCCTTGTGGGCTCTCGGTTCCCTTGAATTTGCAACTGCTCCGACATTATCACAATGGACAGTGATTATGATGGGAAAATTCGGAACAACGTCCAAGTCCACTAAGAAGTTCTTGAGCCAAACTACCTCTTTCGCTGCTTCACAAGCAATTACATACTCGACTTCCATGGTCGAATCGGCGATGCATTTCTGCTTAACGCTTCTCCATGAAATGGCTCCTCCTCCCACACAAAACACATTACCCGAGGTTGATTTTCTTGAGTCTATGTCTGATTGGAAATCCGAGTCCGTGTATCCCATGGGAACAAGACTATCTGACTGGTAAACCAGCATCCGCTCACGAGTTCTTTTCAGATACCTCAAGATGCACTTTACGGCAGTCCAATGGTCTTTCCCGGGATTACTTTGATATCTTGCCATCATGCCCACGACAAAGCAAATATCCGGTCTCGTACACAGCATTGCATACATAAGGCTTCCTACGACCGAAGCGTACGGAACACCTTTCATGTCATCTATCTCCGCTTGCGTCTTAGGGCTCATTTCTTTCGATAGATGGATTCCGTGCCTAAAAGGTACAAAACCTTTCTTGGAATCTTGCATGCTGAAACACTTCAAAACAGTGTCAATGTATGAAGCTTGCGATAAGCCCAACATCCTCTTCTTGCGATCGTGAGTGATCTTGATCCCAAGGATGTGACCGACTTCCCCTAAGTCCTTCATATCAAATTGTTTTGACAGACATACCTTTACGTCTGACAATACCTTTACATTGTTTTCAATGAGAAGAATATCGTCTATGTATAATACTAAGAATACCACCGCAGTTCCGTCACGCTTCTTATACACACAACTTTCGAACTCGCTTTGATCAAACCCATAAGACTTAATCACTTGATCAAAACACTAGTTCTAAGTACGCGATGTTTGCTTAAGTCCATAAATGGATCTCTTAAGCTTGCATACGAGATTCTCTTGGCCTTTTTCAATGAAACCTTTGGGCTGTTGCATATAGATATCTATCCCGTCAAGACTTCTGTTAAGGAAAGCTGTCTTGACATCCATTTGCCAGATCTCGTAATCTAGGTGCGCAGCGATCGACAAGAGAATACGGATGGACTTAAGCATAGCTACAGGCGAAAAGGTTTCCTCATAATCGATCCCTTCTTTTTTAGTATACCCTTTGGCCACAAGCCTCGCTTTGAAGGTCTCAACCCTTCCGTCCGGTCCTCTTTTCCTCTTGTACACCCACTTACATCCAATGGGTTCTACCCCATTGGGTGGTTCGACCAACTCCCATACTTGATTATGATCCATCGAACCCATCTCGGTTTCCATTGTCGTTTGCCACGACTCCGCATCTTTGTCTTGGATTGCCTCGTCATATGAATTGTAATAATTTGTTTTGTAGGAAATATAATTGATATGAAAATGGTAAAAATATTATTATACCCTTCCATAAGTATTTTCGTTTTCATTATTTAATTACCCTCTTTTCCAATAAACACCCACAAATAAAATCCTCTTTCCCAATCGGACGGGATCTCCTGTTACACAATGGTGTAACATCTCCTGTTACACCGTTGGATTACTGTCATGCGGACGGGATCTCCTATTACACTGTTGGATTACTGTCATGTGTCATACAGTGGATGAAAATGAACTCAACCAATATAACTATGATTAGAGAAAATCTATATTATCACTAGATCAAATCTTTTCAATTCTTCTACCATTATAAAAAATTATGTTGCATTTAATTTTTTAAATAGTTAAGTTTTTTTATAATTAGATAACATTTAAGAACTAAAGTATAGTACGTAGATGGTAGACCTAAAACTATACATTAATTTTTTTCAAATGGTCCATTATATTATTTTTAATTTATTTGTAGATATATTTTAAAATAAAAAATAAATTATATTTAAAAATAAATTAAAATTGTGTGTAATTCTTATACAATTATACAATACCAAATTAACAATTAAATTAAAACTACATAAAAATATTGTTACATCTTTCTTAAATTTAAAGTATTAGTTCTTCTAAAATCTTAAATAAAAAGGTTAAACAAATTTAAAAGAAATATAATTTTGAATTTATTTCAAATATATATAAAAATAAATCTTACATTGTTACGTTCACTAAATTGAAGGTTTTAAATTGGATGTACACCAATTAACAGCCAATTTTAAAAAATTATAAATAAAATAAGTTTTTTTTTTTTATATCTAAACTATTATTTTCTTCGATATCTTAAACATAAGTGTTAATCAAATTATAAAAGATATATTCAGTAAAAAAAATCTATAGTATTTATAGAGGAAAATTGGTTCATACATGAATTATTGAAGGATATTAGTTATGTTAGGATAAAAATTTGTTAGTTTTGATGAGTTAAAACAAACCAGAAGATGTAATAGGACCATCTGGACCTGTTAGCCAGATGATGATCTAGATTAGGACTTAGTCTAGGGGGAACTGCCAGACCAGAAGACCTCACCAGAAGAGTCACCAGAAGACCCCTCCAGAGGACTTCACCAGAGGACTCCACCAGAGGACTTCACCAGAGGAGATCAGACCAGAGGCAGAGGACCTTCCCCAGACCAGACGAGTCCGGACCAGACGAGTCTGGTGGAACAAAAGATGCTCAGTTTGATCCCCTTATTCTACTGAGTATTCTGGTTGTTCACCAGATAAGGACCAGAAGACACCGAGGTTGCCTGGTGTCTGGTCCTGCCTTCTCTGGAGAGAATCAGAGTTAGGCAATTGGAAGCATTGACCGTTGGTGATTCTAATCAAGTCAAAACAAGATTGGATTGAGAAGTTATGAAGACAATCAATCAAGATCTCACCAACCCAATCAATCAATTAGGGAATTGATTGATTGAAGCTTCCATATATAGAGGATCTGATTGGATTAGCCTCCCAACGGCTATGTCCCTAATCCCCTCTATATATACTTGAGTGCAGATCAAGAAAAAGCTCTAGAATTATTCACGCGCATATAGCCACACTAAGCTTTTGATCACTACGCATATTGCACTCACACTTTGTTCTTAATTACTTATCTACTCGTAAGGAGTTTATACACTCAACCTGTTCATCTTGTTAAGATAAGGTTGGAGTGAGTCTATCTTTAGATCGAAGTTAGATCTAAATAGTTTGTAAGAAGGTGCTGGTACTTCAGAAATTCCAGTGAGTAAGTTTGTGAGTTGGTTGTTAGTGAGACCCCTTGGTGATAAGGGAGAGTGGACGTAGGATATTTATCCGAACCACTATATATCTTGTGTTTTTATCGCTTTACTTTAATTATTGTTTATTGCTCTCTTATAAAAGATTTTGGAAAGACATTTAAACATAAGCTTCCGCAATTAATCTATCAAGTGG
The DNA here is from genome assembly GCA_947034835.1 of Ballota nigra. Taxonomy (NCBI): domain Eukaryota; kingdom Viridiplantae; phylum Streptophyta; class Magnoliopsida; order Lamiales; family Lamiaceae; genus Ballota; species Ballota nigra. Next base: position 28,683,147 of record OX344728.1, on the reverse strand, counting down.
GACCAACAAGTTATTTTCACTGAAGGATATTAGTTATTTATACTGAAAAGTATTAGTTTGTTTTCACTAAACAAGTATATTTTTTTTAGTGAAAACAACTAACACTTTTCATTGATAACAATTAATATTTTTGGTAAAAACAAATAATACCCTTCAATAATTAATGTATGAACCATTTTCACTCTATACTTTATCAAAATATTATTAGTAACTACAACAAATCGCTAACAATATATTTAAAGTATATATTATAAAATAATTATTTTCATTTTATCAATTACGAAATACATTTTTATTTTTTCCTTTCAAAATAAATAGGTATATAGGCAAAAACTTGACTGCTCACATGTAAATATATTGACTGCTTTTATTTTTTTTAACGTAAATTCATATGTATTGTATGTTTAAATTTTATAAATAATTTTTGACTGTGTAGAAAAAAAAATTCTGTAAAAATAATTCAAAGGTAACATAATTTTTTTTATGGTAGAAGAATTGAAAAGATTTGATCTAGTGATAATATAATTTTTTTTCTAATCATAGTTATATTGGTTGAGTTAATTTTTATCCACTATATGAAACATGTCAGTAATCCAACGGGTGTAGAAGGAGATGTTACACCATTGTGTAACAGGAGATCCTGTCCGTTTCCCAATAAGCACCGCCACCATAATTATCCTCTTTTGTGCCTCCTATTTCCCCTTCCATTGAGCATCGCCACCACTGAAATGGTGAAACCTCCACCGCCAAAAGGCTGAAGCACCGCCACAACACGGAGGAGCCCAACTGAAACCTCTCTCAAAATTCCCTCTCCAATTCGGTCGAATTCAACTCCTTTGATCCGATCTCTCGCAAATGGAACCCTCTGCCGCCTCCGCCCACCGATCCACCACTGTTGTTCCTTTTTCGGCATCAATCGTTCATATCGCGGGAGATCCCCATCTAAATGGTCGCCGTTGCAGGAAAACTCTTGTCGCCTCGGAAGATCCCCATTCAAAAGGCCGTCGTTGCCAGAAAACTCATCGTCCTCGTCGCAATCGATGAACAATTAAGAAGGGAAGAAGAAAGAGATCAATTTCTTGAGAAATTGTGATTTTTTTCACTGGATTTAAGAATTAACACGGGGAAGAAGAAGAAGAAGAGATGTGGGGGTACTGAAATTTGCAAGAAAAAGGTTTGGTTTGAAAGGCTAAAGGAGTAATTTTCAGACCACTGTTACAACCATGAAAACGAATCTGAGCAAAATGGTTGGATATGGTTTCTTGAGTGCTTAGTTGAAATTGCAGGAATTGTAGGGGGGAAGGGTGTGACTGTGAAAAGAGCCGGGCAGGTGGAAAAATATTTTTGTGCTACCAAACACCCTAAAAGCTCGAAAACCTTTTTTTTTCTTGGCCTTATCATACCTATCTAACGGGACCTTAATATTTATCAAATAAAACAATAAAAGAATTTAAATAAGAAATCAATTCACAAAGAAAAATCCTACCATTTCTCCCCGTTCACTGTTCATCTTCCTAAGTTCAATTTTGTTTTTTAATAAATATTCTGCCGATTTCTGCACTCACTATTTAAAAAAAGTATTGTTCAATTTCCTCACCATTTCAACAATTTCAGGTATTTCTATAGTTTTTGCTCATAGGTGTCTCTCTCCTCTCCTGTGATTCTGCCGATGATCACTCCGTCGTCGTGTGACTTGTGTGCCCTAACTTCGTTCGTCACCGCAACCACCGCCAATAGATGCCCACCGTCGTTGCTCCACCGATTCTACGACTCCACCACCGCTTCAATTTTTTTAAATTTTATTTTGGGCATTTATGAAAATATTAGTTTCCATTAATCTTTATGCATAAGATATTGGAATTGTATGGGTATGGTGAATTTCTTGAGTTGTAAATTTCTGGAATCTTTGATAGAATGGGGTATGATTTCTTCATGAAATTATATTAGAATTTGGAAAGAATGATGATGTTAAATTTGGGGGTAGAAACTTTGATCTAAAAAACGATCCAGACAATTTGGGTTTGCCGGAGGCAGCGGTGCTGGGTGGAAAGTGGAGATTGGGGATGTTGATGGCTCCTTCTGGGTATAATCCTCACGATAGAGTGTTGAAATATAAAGATGATGAATAGTTATTTTTTTAAATCTGACTCGAACCCATTTAAATCTGACCCAAAATTTGGATGTAAAACATCCATACCCATTTGTTTTAATTTAGACACAGTTAGAATATAATTTATTAAACATAGTCCACGTGGTGTGGAAAATAAAAAAATAAAATGAAATTGATATTCCACGTGGCGGTAATTGGAAATGTAACCTGCTGGAGCCGGTAAAAGGATCGAAATAAAAAATTTATAACTTATAGGACTAATATCAAAACATGTAATCCTTATGGACCAAATTCAAATAAGTGTTAAGTTACGTGATGTACAAAACTTTAATCCCTATATTATATACCATATTTTAAATACTCTATTCGTGGTGATTGTGTCATTTTTTTAATCATTCATTCATATATAATGTGTTATATTTGAGCGTGTAGGATACATATCTTGATAGTGGTTGAAGATGTGTAGTATTTTTGTGAGTGTGCATCAATTTTTTTTTTAAATTGGAGAGTATAACAAAAAAAATTATTTCTCCGCTCCGTACCAATCTGATCCTGTCCATTTGTAACTAAAATCTATTGTGATCCGTACTGAAAAATAAAATATTTGTATCGTACTGTACCGAAATTTTGGTACAGACACGGATACTTGCCCTTTAGAATAACAGAACTTCGGTACAGACACATATTTTTAAATATTTATTTTGGTCCTCACCGTGAACACCCCTATCAATAATCATTTATTGTCCATTTTATTCTAAAATTAGGCAAGATAATAATATTATAACAATAATGGAGATAATATTCCTTTTAACATATTATTTTTATTATAGGAATGTAGAGAAAAGATAAAATATTTATTACCATCCACATTGAAAATTTAAAGAAGCATCCCATTTATTCTTTTACTTGTAAGAGTAACATTTTGACTTAATACACTTGAACTTTACCCCCCATACATTAATTTTCACATCTTACTCTATCTGCTCTGAATAAATTTTTATAAAGGAAGTGAGATATACACCAATACACCACACGTCGTATTTTAATTAAAAAAATAAAATAATAATATTGGGTACCGTGTCAGACACGACTGATCGACGTGTCGGACACGGATAGGATACGCGGGGGGTTAAATTTAAAAATTAATAAATATTTGGGATCTAATTTATCAAAATTATACTAATTTTTTTTACTTTGAAATGAATTTGTCTTTTGTTTCATTAAACTTAGCCTACAAACAGTAAATAAACATTGTCTATTTATCGTCTCTTTCCCAACCATAATATCTTCATGTTCATTCTTTCCATCTTCGTTTGTCATTGCTTGCTTCACCAATAGTAAGGATTCGTCGTTCAATGGACATCGATTTTTCTTGCATTGACTTTGTGTTTTTAGGTGTTTAAAAATTATAGAATTATTTTGTTGGTCCCAAAAGGTGTGACAAGGTCTAGAGGGGGGGGGGGGGGGTGAATGGACCTTGTCCCTAAAAAAATATTTCTAAAGACTTTTTAAAACTATGCAGTTTAAACTCTGCAGTTGTAGAGTTGAAAACAAAAAACTAAGGTTTTGCAGCTAGGGGTGGTCATTCGGTCCAGTTTTTGGATCGAACCGAAATACCCGAAATTTTAAATGTATGGACCGAATCGAATTAGGGATAGGACCGAACCGAATTTTTTCGGTTCGGTCCATTTGGGCCAATTCGGTCCAAAATACCATTTTATATAAAAAAAATATGTATTTCAATATAATAAATATTATGCATTATAAATATCATTAAATCTAATTCAATACCAACAATTTAAAGAAATACTCATACAATACGAAATAGAGTCGAATGTTAATATTTAAACGAATACAACATAATTTTGTTCAATAAAAATCTTCAACACACAAATACACCATAGTCCAAAGTTTGAAGTTTAATTAAAATCACACAATTATAATTTAAATATAAAATCACTTCATTCTTGGCTTAAATCCTCCAATATTATGCAAATCTGCAATTAATATAATTTTTTTTATCAAATTACAAACAAAATGTTTAAACTATAAAGATTCGGTCCATTCGGTTTTTATTTTATACAAATATTTGGTCCATTCGGTTGGTATACAAATCACTTAATTCATTCAATCATGACTACTAGTCCATATACAATTTATATATATATATATATATATATATATATATTATTTAATTATAAAATTCAGTCCATTCGGTTTTAAAATTTTAGGACCAGACCGAACCGAACGGACCGAATTTTTTAAAATTTTGGACCGAAAACCGAACCAAATTTTTTGGACCGAACCGAACAGACCGAATTTCCTCGGTTCGGTTCGGTTTTTTGGTTTTTTGGTTTTCTGCTCACCCCTATTTGCAGTTGCAGACTTGTTGAAAACAAAGTCTGTAAGTTTTAAACACTTTATCAAAGTTAGTGTTGTAATACTTTTGAGTATTTAAACACTTAGTGCAGCAGAATAAATAAAGTGTGTGTGGTGAAAAATGAAACAACCAGATTATGAAAGATATGAATGATGCATTAAGCAATAAACAAGTATGAAATGCAGAATTATAAATATAAAGAAGTAAAGAGAGAGAGTTTATAGTGGTTCAGAGGTGTTGTAATCCTCCTACATCCACTGTTACACCACGAAGGTGCCAAATTCACTAAGAATATTCACTTAGACACACAGTTGTTCCCCCTAAGACTTAGGATCTTCACTCAGAATACTCTAATCTAGGTTGAAACAATAAACTCACTCAGAGCTACTCTCAATCTCACTTAGAACAACACACTCACTAAGAAAGATATCCACACTAAGTGGAATACAAATGTAAAAGATATAGTGAGGGGAACAACAACGAAAGATACAACACAAAATCCTAGCCTCTAAGTCCTAAAACTTCTAACTCTGAAGAACTGAAGACTTTGTGAGAGTTGTAGACTTGTGTAGATTTGCTTGGGAGCTTGGGGTTGTTGTTGTTCGTCCTCTGAAGCCTCCTCTCCTATTTATAGGAGTCTTGGGGTCTTCTAGCCGTTGGAGGGATTCGAATATTTGAAATAGTTTTCACCTCCAGCTTTGACTTTAGCTAATAAATGCTTCTTGTCATGTAGCTCTGTTCTAGAAGTAGTACAAATTGTCTTTTAGTGATGATTGCTCATAGAGCTTTTAATCACTGAAACACTTGTATCTACTGGCTAGTAATTAGATCTGATAAACTCTGAGATATTTTAAAAACTAAGAGAGTGATTGTACAAATTGTACTACACTTAATTAGTCCTTCTAATCTCAAGTTTACAGCTTGTAGTCTTGAACTCTACAGATGTAGACTCTTCGGCTGTGGACTTGTCTCCAACTATGTAGATGTAGACTTGTCTTGATCATAGCTGTAGGGTCTGTATCTAATGTTTGCAGATGTAGACTTTCAACTTTTGAACTCTTCATTTCTCTTGGTACCTGCAGTGTTAGTTCTCACAAAACACATGTATGTTTTGACATTATCAAAATCAACTAAGAAAATTCTTAGGACAAAAATATCCTAACAATTTTCCCCTATTTTGATGATGGCAAAACCTTCAAACAAAATAATGAATGACTAAATAGCATAAAGAGATAATCACAAAAACTAGATGATATAGGGAGAATTGCATTCAACTGTAAGTTCATTACAAGTTTAGTGATCTAAACCAATTCTTCCTGAATCAAACTAGATAACAATCTTCTTACCTCCTCTTATGTTTAGGATCAACATCTTCATCAGAATAATTTCTTTCAGGGCTTTCAGGGATGATTCTTTGTGCAATAAGTGCTTCATTCTTCAACTCTTCTTCTTCATAAGCTTTCAGCATCTCAAACTCTACTCTTGCACACTCTGCTTCTTCTTCTTCTTCTTCTTCTTTCCTTGCTCTGGATCTAGGGGATAGAGTCCTGGGCATCTTTTTCTTCCTAGCTTGCCTCTTCTGAGCTCCTCCTCCAATCTTCCTTAGAAGTTTAGCATTTTCACCTGCATAAAGCGTTCCTTGACCTTTCAAGGTCTTGAACAGTCTGAATCTATCTGTCAAACTAGCATGCTTCTTCAGCAAAGAATGTAAGTGACCAATCTTCCTGAATTCTTCCATAAGCTTCTTGGTTTCTTCCAACATATTCTCATCTTCTTCAACAGTTGTATCTGTAGACTCCTTAACCACTTCAGCTGCAGGATTAACCTCTACTGTTGAAACCAAGTCTACAGGCATACTGTCTGAAGATTTCTCAACTGTAGGATTCTCATAATCTTGACTCTAAATATTTTCTAACAAATGTTGAGCAAAGACTGATACAGGTTGTATCTTTCTTCCTTGTGCACGAGCATCATGAAGTTTAGCTTCTCTTCTTTGAATCATCTTAGCTTCCCATTTGCCAATATACCTCTGATCCTTAGACGGCAGGATCTTAACAATTCTTCCTATATATTGAGGCTTCTCTTGCGGTTTGGCAAACATGGACACACTTCCAACATGTTTATCAAAACCACTCAGACCAACACTAAAAGCTTGATTCATCTCTCTTTCAAAGCTTCCTTGCAGATCTTGAATATTAGATATGGCTTATCAAAAACCTCTTTCTCATTAGATTTTCTCACTAAACTCATGGATACAATAGCATCTTCCCCCTTTTTACCATCAGCAAACTATCCAAGGAGGGTATCCATCTTTGCAGATAATTTAGATTCCATCTGACTTGAATTTGCAGTTAGTGATCTCATGTTTCTGTGTATGCCATCAATAGCTTCCTTGATCTGTTTGTTGTCATCCAGAACCTTTCCAAGGTTCTTATTCAACTCTTCAAACATCGCATCTTTTTGTTGTAGCTCTTTCTTCATAGTCAAATGCATATTCACAAGGTTCTCAATAGATTCTTTGAACTTTGCTTGAATCTGCAGTTTTTCTTCCTTTGCTTTCTCAAAGAGCTTGGTCAGCATATCCTGAATTCCTTCTTTGATCTTTTTAGAAATGATGTGATCAGGAATTCTTCTTAACTCATCCTTGATGTTCTTTGACATATCCTCCACAGTAGTCTCAATCTTGGTTACCTTCCTCAGAATTTCCTCATTGTTCATGATCTCTTCATCTTCAAGAATATCTTCTTCTTCATCTTCAGATATTCTCAGAAGAATCTCAGAATTTCCTTTTCCTTCAGCAATTTTCTATCTTTTAGGGTCAGTCTTGGGAGGGGCAGGGGTCTTCCTCTTCAGGGTTAAAGGAGTAGGCACATCTGGTGTAGCCAATTCCTTCAGATAATCATCAAAATCTTTTTCTGTCATGGTCTCTTCACCTAATGGTGTAGATGGGTCAGCTGTGTCTAAAACAATAAAGGTAGAATGGGCTTTAAAGATTTCAAAGTCCTTACCCAAATTGCCAGTAGACAACAACTGCTGAGTCCTGTCTGCAGACTCCTGAGCAATCCTTTCAGTAGACTCTGCCTCACTTGCTTTTGGTTCAAGTGATAAATTTGCAACGCATTGACCTCCTTGTGGTGGTAAATCACCATCACCATCACCATCATCATCATCATCATCATCATCATCATCATCATCATCATCATCATCATCATCATCATCATCATCATCATCTCATTTCTTCAGATCTTCAGGCTTACATGGAGATTTATTAGCTTTCTCAGTATCATCATCTCCATATACTTCCTCATCACTTTCCTTAGGGTCTTTCTCATTCAATAATCCAGTTTGGGCAGTAATCTGAACTCCTTCAACTAAGGTGTTGAGATTAGATAGATCTTCCATAGGTGGACTTGGTGGCACAACTGAACTTCCACCAACATCACCACCATCAGGCATGACTTCCTCATCTGAGCTTTCCTCTTCCTTAGCTGCAGAAAGTAGTTCCACTCCAGGGATTATAGCCTTATCATCTGGTTAATTGGCTAAGACTACTCTCAAAGCTTCAGCTGCAGCTTTGCTCAAAGGTTTTCCTTTAGGGTGTTCAAATATCACTTCCTTTCCTTTTCCCTTCTTGGTTTCAACGGTCTTTCTCTCTAGAATCTGTTGTTGGGAAATAGGGGTGCCCGGAATCTATTCGGGATGAAATTTAAATACGAATTTAAATATAATTATTACTAGCATGAATTAATCCTAATTAATTCAAATAATAATTCCAACAATAATTTTATCATCATGCAAGTTGAATTAATTCACATAAAATCTATGACGGAAAAACTAAGAGATTATGTGACTACGTACCTCTCGTAGATATGACCTTTGATTATCACGGGACAATAACGAACGCGCTACCAACCCAAAGACCTTCTCAAGTATTTCCCTTTTGCCTTGCTTGATCACCGGTGGGAAGTTCTTTCAAGCAATTTAAAATAACAAGGAAGAAAGAAAAAAAAATAGTGTTGCTGATTTTTTTCAACGCTGTGAAAAGTAAACTGGAGATGAAATAATCATCCCCTATATATAGGTGAGGGGTGAACGAAATTTAGGTGGAAAAAAGGGAAGAGAAAATCTTTTTCTTGGCCTCCAAGAAATCTTGAATATATCTCATATATTCTTTTCTCCATAAAAAAATATTCCACAAAAATCTCACCCTCCTATATATGCAATTTTTGAATTTTAGGGAGATAGAATACTAGATTTGGATCTTCTTAAATTTATGAGAAAATCTTGTATTCCAAAAATACATATCTTCCATAATATCTTTCCAAGAAAATCAACAAAATCTTTTCTCTCTCTTAAACCTAATTTTCGAAAATTATTAATAAAAATCAGCAATAATAATTTTCTTTTATTTTAATCACCTTATTATTATCGGGCTACTTAATGGGCTACTTTAGGGGCCTTAAGGAGAATTAAGATTGGACCCCCTAATGGACTTCTGAATTTCAATATTGAGCCCCAATATAATTCAGCCCATTAATATTAATTAGTACCACTAATAAATTAATATTGCACTATCCATCTTAATCCATATTACGATAATATGGGCTCCCGGTTATTATTTCCCGCGTTTAAGATTATCAAGTCCATTAATTAATTAAGCTTCTGAATAGCTCTAAATTAATTAATATATTTCGCCTTGGAGTAAAGACAGCTCAACATTATTATCCGTACCGAAGAAACTGATTCTTCACTTGCAAGATTTGGTACGATAAAACTTCTGAGCCCACCAAGGGGACTAATCACACGAGCCGTACTCGCACGCGTTTCTCCGTATTAAATCTTAGCAACCGTCGTATGATTAATATTACTGCCCAAAGCACAAGGTTTGAAGTCACGATGATTCTCACCCAACATGAATCAAAGCAGTAACCATTAAGCACACACGGTCCGATTTAAGTGACGGAGATTAAGAAACCAATAACCACTGGGGTCTAATTCTTCACATTTCAGAACAGAAGAATTTATCCTCGCTGTAGGTCCTCTTCAACAGATACTAAATGTGCTAGTGCAATCTCTTGGTCAAGACAAGCCAATCTGAGATGTATACATCAACCTTTCACGGCGGATTGTTCAATTCCACCTGGGTCGTGAATTTGTACGTTTTAATTACAAGGAAACAGTTAATGTGATCTTCCGTGATCGGGTATCTCCACATTAACTACAATGTAACAAGTACTATATATAATGAACTGGTTGCAATAAATATTCAACATTCAATCATATCTAAAGCAAATGTGATAAAAGAATTATTCTCATAAACAAGTGTTTAATACATGAGTTATACAAAGTAAAAGCATACTTTCACGTATAACTCCAACAATCTCCCACTTATAATTAAAGTCTGTTTTTTAGTATACATCATGCATGTCTTAGTGTAGAAGCTCTACGTGACATCTCATGTCAACCTACACTAACCTAATAATTCCTCCCACTTATATTTAAAGCAGATTGACAATAGTCTTGACTCCCATTCCATCCACATGTCTCTCGAATGTACTCTGAGGCAGACCCTTTGTGAATGGATGTACTAGGTTGTCCTCCGACATTTATCTTTGCCACATCTTTATCTCCTCTCTTAACGGTTTCTCGTATAAGATGGTGCTTTCTTTCAATGTGTTTGCTAGCCTTGTGGGCTCTCGGTTCCCTTGAATTTGCAACTGCTCCGACATTATCACAATGGACAGTGATTATGATGGGCAAATTCAGAACAACGTCCAAGTCCACTAAGAAGTACTTGAGCCAAACCGCTTCTTTCGCTGCTTCATAAGCAGTTACTTATTCGGTTTTCATAGTCGAATCGGCGATGCATTTCTGCTAATCGCTTCTCCATGTCATGGCTCCTTCTCCCATGCAAAACACACTACCCGAGGTAGTTATTCTGGAGTCTATGTCTGATTGGAAATTTGAGTCCGTATATCCCATGAGAATTAGACCGTCTGACTGTTAAATCAGCATTCCATTCCAAGTTCTTTTCAGAAACTACAGAACCCATTCAATTGCAATCTAATGTGATTTCCAGGGGATATTTTGATATCTTGCCATCATGCCCACAGCAAAGCGGATATCTGGTCTCGTACACAACATTGCATACATAAGACTTCCTACGTTCGAAATGTACGGAACGTCTTTCATGTCGTCTATCTCCACTTGCGTCTTAGGGTATATTTTTTTGGATAGATGGATTCCGTGTCTAAAAGGCACAAAACCTTTCTTGGAATTTTGCATGTTGTATCGCTTCAAAACAGTGTCTTTGTATGAAACTTGCGATAAGCCCAACATCCTCTACTTGCGATCGCGAGTGATCTTGATCCCAAGGATGTGACCGGCTTCCCCTAAGTCCTTCATATCAAATTGTTTTGACAGTCATACCCTTACGTCTGACAATACCTTTACATTGTTTCCAATGAGCAGAATATCGTCTACGTATAATACTAAGAATACCACTGCAGTTCCGTCACGTTTCTTATACACACAACTTTCGAACTCGTTTTGATCAAACCCATAAGACTTAATCACTTGATCAAAACACCGGTTCCAAGTACGCGATGCTTGCTTAAGTCCATAAATGGATCTCTTAAGCTTGCATACGAGGTGCTCTTGGCCTTTTTCAATAAAACCTTTGGGCTGTTGCACATAGATATCTATCCCGTCAAGACTTCTGTTTAAGGAAAGCTGTCTTGACATCCATTTGTCAAATCTCGTAATCTAAGTGCGCAGTGATCGACAAGAGAATACGGATGGACTTAAGCATATCTACTGATTAGTGTGATTTTTGCTTGAAATTCGTGTACTTAAATTGATCATTTTATTATATTTCTTGCATTTATTTACATTAATTTGACCAATTGCGCTTAATTGTCGAGAAAGGGATTTTTGTTTATTTTGCAGGAAATTGGGTATTTTTAAGAGCAAAGACAAACCTTTAATTTATTGAGGTCGAAGGAAGAGAAAAATCGAGAAAGAAAATTAATTGGGCTCATTTTAATTAAAAATCACTGCCCAATTGAGGAATTCGCAGCCCAACTTTAAAGCCCAAAAGTGGCGGGCCATTTGAAGGAAAAGGCCTATTTGATAATTAGAGAAAGGAATTTGCTGAAGCTTGGTCACGTGAAATAGAGCAAATAATGATGCGGGTCCCACTTATTTTAAAAAGGAAAAAGTCAAACTTGGCTTTATTCTTTGAAAAACCCATCTTCATCTTTCTGCTATTCGAAGAGAGAGAGAATTGCCTTTCAAAGCAGAAACCCGCGTCCATATTCATGAAGAGAGAGAAATCTGAGAACCACCATGGATGAAGGAAGAAGCTCACGATGCCGGAATTACTGAGCGCCGCCATCAGCTGAAGAAAACCATGCCCACCACCGAATCTTGCTCGCAATACCGGAATAGAGCAGCGCAGCCACCACCGTATGAAGCTCCATGTTGCCGGAATCCATTGCCACGGAAATTACAGTTTCACGCCAGCGAAAGCTCACCGGAAAAGATGGAAACAATCTGTTCGACGCCGGAATCACAACAGCCACCACTGCCGATTTGCAAAGCTGAGAAGAAAGGGCAGGGACCCACATGAAAGTGTTAGTGCAATTATTTTAGAAAACGCATTCCAAAACCAACACGGTCGAGTTACTCAACTCGTGCGAGCCGATGTCGGTTTTTACAGAACGTTGAGAGGAGATTGGCCGTGCACGACCGGGAAGCCAGCTCGAGTTGGTCAACTCGGTCGAGTTGACTGGGTCAACTCAGCTGATTTTGGGTAAAAATCCGAAAATTCACCATTTTTCAAGGGATTAAAGTGCAAATTCGTCTCAAGCCCTCATTCCACACTATATATATTCATTTCTCAGATTTTAGAAAGGAACACAAGCCCAAGAACCCTAATCCCCAAAATAGTTTTTTTTTTTCTTTGTTTTTTCTTTTCTAGAATAGATTAGATTAATATTTCATTAGTAGTGTTTACATTTCAAGCAAGGATTTGAGCTATTGAAGATTTGTATTTCCATTTCATCACAAGAGGTGATATCTTTCTTTTAATTTCAAGTCATGGTTAATTTCATTTTTATTTGTTATTTTAGCTTATTAGCCATGAGTGTCTCTTCTAGAACCATGTGTTAATTCTCTTTGCTTTGAGTGTTGAATCAATGTATGAAATTAGTGTGTTGATGGATTTATAGCTTTGATTATGCTTATTTCTTGATGTGAATGTTTCTATTGATAGGCTTTGTATGTCTCAATTAATTAGTTGATTTTATTAGCTTATGTATTTAATTTTGTGTATTGCAACGAGAGTTGGGTATGCATGATTGGTATTTAGGTGAAAGCTTTGACTAATTAATTTGAGTTAAATAATAATTGGTTTACCCGAGAGGGGGTCGGTTGCTAGATCCCCCATCATTAGACATTAGGTAATAGGTATCTTAATTTGAATATTCGGGTACTTAGTGAAGGGGGAATTCTAGAGATGCATCGCGTATTTTTAGATATTCACGATCTTAGGAGCTTATGGGGCATAATTAAGAATTGCTAGTTAGTCCACGTTGTTCACCTAGGCCTCAAAAGGGATTGATCTACACACTTTCGTGATCGCTCTTAGCAAACATCTAGAAAAAGACAATGATATGTTGTAAATTTGTCACACACTAGTGGATTACATTGTGAAGACACTCGAAGCATTTCTCTCTCTTGCACTTTCTTAATTGGAAGTTAGTTTAATTGTTTAATTGCTTTCTCGATTTAATTTTTGCATTAGTTATTTGTTTTAAATGCCAACTTGCTTGTCACTATAGTACCATGCCAACGTACAACTTTGGGGCTCCACTGCACTCCTAAATCCTTTGGATTCGATAACTACTTGGTCCAAGTCTACTTTCACTACTACGACGATCCCGTACTCTTGCGGAGGAGTAGGAAAATATTTTTCGAAAAACTCCGACCAAGTCAGCTACTGGCAAAAAGGTTTCCTCATAATCGATCCATTCTTTCTGAATATACCCTTTGGACACAAGCTTTGATTTGAAGGTCTCTACCCTTCCGTCCGATCCTCTTTTTCTCTTGTACACCCACTTGCATCCAATGGGTTCTATCCCACTGGGTGGTTCGACCAACTCCCACACTTGATTATGATCCATCGAACCCATCTCGGTTTCCATTGCTGTTTGCCACGACTCCGCGTCTTTGTCTTGGATTGCCTCGTCGTATGTCCATGTGTATGATTCATTACCGGGAATTAAATCCGAAGATTCTCCTATTCCCATGAATCTCTCGGGTTGCCTAGCAATCCTCCCACTGCGACGGGGTTCTGGTTGTAAAGATGTGACGTGTGGTATATCATCTTGTATACTTGGTATAGAAGTTCGTCTAAGGTAATATCACTTCTGGGCTTTCTTTTATTCTTATAGTCTTCCTCCAAGAATTTAAAGTGTGTACTAATCACGGTCTTTTGATCCTTGGGATTATAGAACATACACCATTTCGTTCCCGCAGGGTATCCTATAAACAACCTTAATTCCAAACGTGGATCCAACTTACCGGCTTCCTTGTCTAGCACGTATGCCGGACAACCCCAAATCCGCGAGTATCTTAGACTGGGCTTGCGCCCGGTCCACAATTCCATTGGGGTTTTAGGAACCGATTTGGATGGCACCAAGTTTAGAATGTAAGCTGCCGTTTCCAAGGTGTTACCCCAAAACGATTTGGGTAAATCCAAATAACTCATCATGGATCTGACTATTTCTAAAAGAGTCGGGTTCCTTCGTTCCGCCACACCGTTCTATTGAGGGGTTCCCGGTGCGGTCAACAAGGATACAATCCCTTTGTCCGATAGGTAGTTCAAGAATTCATCGCTAAGGTATTCGCCTCCACGATCAAATCGTAGAAACTTGATACTTCTTTCCCTATGCATCATAAGGTCGATGTATCAACATCTCGAGTAATCGTCAATGAAAGTGACAAAATACTCATACCCCTTCTCGCTTTAATCATTATTGTACCACACACATCGGTATGAATGAGTTCTAACACTTCCATGTCTCTAATCCCCTTGGCTCCAAATACCCTCTTGGTCATCTTACCCTCTAAACAGAATTCGCAAGTTGGAAACGGCTCAACTTGAAGAAACTCCAAGATCCGTCTTTCACCAATCTTTGTATTCGCATTAGATTAATATGACCTAATCTAAGATGCCATATAAGTGTTTCGTTCATGTCCGAAGAATGCTTTCTTATATTACTCGAAATAATCGATGTGTTATTAGATTTAATTTTTGTGAGTGGTGTGCCCAAATAATGGTATAAAGATCATCCATTGAAGTTTCGGAACAGATAAACTCATTGTTTCAAGAAATAATAACATTCTTATTAAAAGAAATTGAGTATCTATTCAAAACAGTTTAGAAACTGAAGGTTGAGTTCTTTCTAAACTAGGAACATGAAGAACGTCTCTCAAGACCTTAACTCTATCTTCAAAAGATAGGCACACTTCTCCCACTGCTTCAGCTGCCACTCTCGTAGCATTGCCCGATGTGATGGGGATCTCACTTCCTCTAAATCGTCGGGTTAGCTTGAACCCATGCAAAATGAAATAAATGTGATTAGTGGCTCTCGTATCCACTGTCCAAGAATGGACATCATACACCACTTCACAAGTTTCGACGATTAAGACGTGTGAATTACCTAACTTTTCTAGCCTCTTAGGCTTGGAACAGGTAGACCTCTATTGTCATCTCTTACCGCAGTTAAAACATTTCCCCTTTGATGCTAGCCTTGGCTTTGCCTTTCGTAACAATTGAATTTGCTTGGGTCCGGCCTTTGGTTCTCTTCCTCTTTTTCCCTCCCTTGGGACCAAAAGAGGTAGACGGACCATTAGCCACCATAGCACTAGACTGGTGCTCCATTATCACCTCCACCGAAACTAGAGCTTGCAAGAGCTCGGGCAAACGACTTGTCCGTTCATTCATCTAACAGTTCAGATGAAACTACTCAAAGCTTCTCGGTAGAGAATGGTATATGAAATCAACCTGAGAAGGGACATCAAAATCCGCACCAAGTACTTCCAACTTGTTAAGGTATGCCATTATCTCGAGAATGTGCTCCCTCACGGGCGTTCCTTCCACCATTTCCAACTTGACCGAGTCATGTTTGGTGAACTGATTAGTCATGGAATTCTGATGTGAAAACATCTCTTCAAGGTTTTCCATGATTTCAACAGCGGATACAATGTCTTCATGAACGCGCCTCAAATCCTCAGACAGAGATGTCAAGATGATGCACTTCATGTGTTCATTGTCACGCTGTCAATCATAAACTGCCTTTTCCCATTGCTTGACTTATCATTAGGCTTGCCGGGTTTATTAACGTGAATAACCCAATTGTGTTTTCGTGCAGTAAGGACAAATTTAAAATTACATTTCCAATCGATATAATTCTCTCCAAAAAGTTTATTAACTTTAAGTATATTAAACAGTGGATTAAAAGGTTGCAACATGATGAAATGAGAATAAAACATACTTTCATATCAATATCTAGAAAAATACAAAATTATCACATAATTCGATCACATCAATTATATTGAAACCTTAAAACAATATAATCATGCATCAGCCAACATCTCGAAATAATTTAAATGTGCCACAAGGGGTGGTCTATACATTTAAACACATTCAAGTGGATCACAAACTTAAAAGTTACAAATCCTTAATTCAAAATTAATAGTTGGCTCCCACTTTGACCACATAAAAATTGACAGGGACTCCGAGGGGAATAAGTTAATATCAATTTCTTATGCCTAAGTAATAACCATAATTAAATACAGGATTATTATTTCACTTTGAGCAAGCCACTCGTGGTGAGGGTCAATACTGCCACTAGTAATAATCCACAATCATTCTTTCAGAATTTATTCATGTGAAATCCGTCCTTTTGGCCGATCCGAGGGGGAAATGTATTCCAAAAGAACTTCACAAATAAATAAATTATGGAGGCCAAATTAATCCAATTTTAATATCCGGAATAAAATTGCGATTAAAGAAACATACTTAGTAATTTTCGAAAGTAAGGTTTTTCTTGGACAATTAAAATCATGCAAACACATATTAACAAATAATAATAAGTGCACGAAGTAAAACATCCATCAAAATAAAATTAAACACATTGGAGCATTCAAATCCAATTGTCACGGTTTAATTTCTTCACGTCTTGATGCGAAAAATCGTCCTTGTTGCTTTCCATCATTCGTCTCGACACGCTCCCACTCGAACAACAACACTTCATCAAAAACAGCATCGTTTGGGGTTCGGGACGACGTTTAAAATCACACAAAAAACGCAGAACTAAAATTAATTTTTTTTTTAAAAACCCACGGCCCGAGATACGATGCGCGTCGGCCCACGGAGTGGGCCCGTACGTTACTCGGCATGGCGCCGAGCAGCAGCCGCGAGCGCGCCTACGTGTGTGCGCGCTGCCGCACCCGTCGTGTGCGGGTCGTGGGCCTCGCGCACCCCGTGCACCGGGTTTCGCCGTTCGTTCTCGTTTTTCAGCCCATGCATGATTTTACGTCCATGCATGCGCCGCGCATGCATGCGTCGTCCGGGTACGCCGTCTTTAATTCTTCATTCTTCGTCTCGATCCGGTTACAATTTATTTTACAAAAAATAAATACTAGATCTAGACTATTCTATTACAATGATCAAATCAAAATAAAAACAACTAATCTACTCGTGGATTTTCTCACGAGGTAAACGAATTCGAACGAATCGAATTAAAACACAATTAATTCACACGCATGAAAAAATTAACAACATTAAAACCATGACAATTGGATACCTGCAAAAAAGATCTAGCAATTCTACTATCCAATTTCAATTTAATGTCTAACAATTTAAATTCCAATTTAAAGATCAGAGCCCGAAACCGTGGCTCTTATACCAGTTGTTGGGAAATAGGGGTGCGCGGAATCTATTCGGGATGAAATTTAAATACGAATTTAAATATAATTATTACTAGCATGAATTAATCCTAATTAATTCAAATAATAATTCCAACAATAATTTTATCATCATGCAAGTTGAATTAATTCACATAAAATCTATGGCGGAAAAACTAAGAGATTATGTGACTACGTACCTCTCGTAGGTATGGCCTTTGATTATCACGGGACAATAACGAACACGCTACCAACCCAAAGACCTTCTCAAGTATTTTCCTTTCGCCTTGCTTGATCACCGGTGGGAAGTGCTTTCAAACAATTTAAAATAACAAGGAAGAAAGAAAAAAAATAGTGTTGCTAATTTTTTTTCAACGTTGTGAAAAGTAAACTGGAGATGAAATAATCATCCCCTATATATAGGTGAAGGGTGAACGAAATTTAGGTGGAAAAAAGGGAAGAGAAAATCTTTTTCTTGGCCTCCAAGAAATCTTGAATATATCTCATATATTCTTTTCTCCATAAAAAAATATTCCACAAAAATCTCACCCTCCTAATATATGCAATTTTCAAATTTTAGGGAGATAGAATACTAGATTTGGATCTTCTTGAATTTATGAGATAATCTTGTATTCCAAGAATACATATCTTCCATAATATCTTTCCAAGAAAATCAA
Organism: Ballota nigra; assembly: GCA_947034835.1. Lineage (NCBI taxonomy): Eukaryota > Viridiplantae > Streptophyta > Magnoliopsida > Lamiales > Lamiaceae > Ballota > Ballota nigra. Next base: position 28,665,005 of record OX344728.1, on the reverse strand, counting down.
CAAAATCTTTTCTCTCTCTTAAACCTAATTTTCAAAAATTATTAATAAAAATCAGCAATAATAATTTTCTTTTATTTTAATCACCTTATTATTATTGGGCTACTTAATGAGCTACTTGAGAGGCCTTAAGGAGAATTAAGATTGGACCTCCTAATGGACTTCTGAATTTCAATATTGAGCCCCAATATAATTCAGCCCATTAATATTAATTAGTACCACTAATAAATTAACATTGCATTATCCTTCTTAATCCATATTACGATAATATGGGCCCCCAATTATTATTTTCCGCGTTTAAGATTATCAAGTCCATTAATTAATTAAGCTTCTGAATAGCTCTAAATTAATTAATATATTTCGCCTTGGAGTAAAGACAGCTCAACATTATTATCTGTACCGAAGAAACTGATTCTTCACTTGCAAGATTTGGTACGATAAAACTTCTGAGTCCACCAAGGGGACTAATCACACGAGCCGTACTCGCACGCGTTTCTCCGTATTAAATCTTAGCAACCGTCGTATGATTAATATTACTGCCCAAAGCACAAGGTTTGAAGTCACGATGATTCTCACCCAACATGAATCAAAGCAGTAACCATTAAACACACACGGTCCTATTTAAGTGGCGGAGATTAAAAAACCAATAACCACTGAGGTCTAATTCTTCACATTTCAGAACAGAAGAATTTATCCTCGCTGTAGGTCCTCTTCAACACATACTAAATGTGCTAGTGCAATCTCTTGGTCAAGACAGGCCAATCTGAGATGTACACATCAACCTTTCACGGCGGATTGTTCAATTCCACCTGAGTCGTGAATTTGTACGTTTTAGTTACAAGGAAACCGTTAATGTGATCTTCCGTGATCGGGTATCACCACATTAACTACAATGTAACAAGTACTATATATAATGAACTGGTTGCAATAAATATTCATCATTCAATATATCTAAAGAAAATGTGATAAAAGAATTATTCTCATAAACAAGTGTTTAATAAATGAGTTATACAAAGTAAAAGCATACTTTCACGTATAACTCCAACATCTGTCTTTTCTTCAATTCAGCAATCATCTTGAAGAAAAACTTGTTGTCCAAGAGCTCTTCAATGTCTGAAGTATTGCTCCACTCTTGGATCCATAACAATTCTTCTTGTTCTTTCTTCTTAAGGATCTCCAGATTGTTTCTCAAATCTCTCTACTTCTCATACCTCTGCAGTTGTTGCACATGTTCTGCAGACAGTTGCTCATCCTCTAAATCCATGTCTGCAGATCCTTCTTCCAATAGCAACTCTTTTATTTTCTTAGTCACATCTTGTCTCAACAAATTTTCAGGTATAGAAGTTGTTATGTCATGAGCTTCCTTAACAATGATCTTTTTTCCCACATCAGTCTCAGCTGCAGTTTCTAAGTCTGCATCTGTAGACTTAGTCATCTGAGCTGTAGACTCCATTGCTTCCTTAGAATGTCTCATTTTTCTCCTCATTTCTTTCGAAATTTCTTGGTTGTTGAGAATTATTGTATCATCTTCATCTTCATCAACAAGCTCAAGCTTTCTCTTAGCTTTAGATTTGTACTGGTGAACAACTGGGGGCTTTGAGGTTTCACAACTTTAGACTTCTTTTGCTTCTTCTTAGCAGTTAGAGGAGCATCTGCATCACCTCTCTTGAATTTTCCTAACCCAATAATCTTGTGAACAAATATGGGTACAGGACCTCGAGCTTTAAACAAAGGAATACCCAAGTGTTTCAATATATAATTCAAGAAAAGTCCAAATCCTTTAGTTTTGCCAGACTTTGACACATTGTAGGCAATCCTATTGAAGATTAACGAGCTAACGTCCACCTTTTCTCCTTTATCAAAGACAATCATCAAGTCCCAAGCTATCTCAGGACCATCATCATAGCTTCCAGTCCTGTTGAGAAGAACTTTGTCCATGACTTCATATAAATAAACATATTCCTTTGATAACTTATTCTTCTTAAAGTGTCTATTCCATCCTTCAGGTAAATCTAAACCTCCAGTGAACTTGTTGTAGTAAATGACATCTTCATTCTTAAAATCGAACTCTGTGAAGTGAAGTCCTCCATAAGGAATTTTTAAGGCTTCACTTATCACACCAATGGTGATCTTTACTTGAACTCCGTCAATAACAGCGGTGATGTAGTTTTTCCCTTCCGTATACGAGGCAGTTTCGTAGAACTTCTGGGGCAACACATCATCATATCCTTCGGGCTTATTTGTAAAAATATATTTCAGACCTTGAGTCTTGATTCGTCGGAATATGCGAGCCATAACTTCATATTTATCTAGGGCATCGATTAGAGCATTGAAATAAAATAAAGAACCAAAGAGTATCTTCATGATTTCTTGATGTATAAGAATCGAACAAAGTGTTGGTTCAAGGTTTGCAGCTTAGAATATGAAAAATGTAAGTACAAGAAAGAAAAATGAACCAATATTGAACTAAGGGTCGTATATATATATATGCGCACAAAATTCAAGGAAAATAATAACGTTGGCAACAATTTTTCCTATAATTTTGGAATTCAACGGTCAGATATGTTTGGTGTATTTATTCACTTAAAAGATCAACGACTTAAAAATGAAATAAATAAAATCCAATTTTGAAAGACAATGTATAAATGTACACTGTCCAGTACGATTTTATCAATTGAAAACCTGGAACAATAAATCCAAAATTATGTGTACAGTCAAGTACAAGTATTTGGAATTTAGTAGTGTACGCAATTAATGTTTAAGAGTGTACAACTCAAAGATTAAATCTACAGTTTGAAGTTTGCAGTTAGAATCCTTTATTTAGACTAGTCTGCAGTTAGTTAAAGTTTTCATCTGTAAACTTAAGTCTGCATCTGCATACTTTAAACTTACATTTTAATAACTTATCATAACTTTTTGACTTTCTATTGAGAATTTTAAACTGTGTACTTCATTCCTGAGTGATTTTCTCATAACTCTAACATTCTTAATTCACCTCTCAAGGTGGAAAATCTTAATTCACATAGGGGCTTGGTAAAGATATCTGCAAGATTAAGATCTGTATGAATCTTTTCCATTTTGATATCTTTATTCTCAATATGATCTCTAATAAAGTGATGTCTCACATCAATATGCTTTGATCTTGAGTGAAGAACAGGGTTCTGTGTGATGGCAATGACACTTGTATTATCACAGAATATAGTTGTGTTCTTTGATTCAATATCATAATCCTTCAATTGGTATTGAATCCACAAAATTTGTGCACAGCAGCTTCCTGCAGCTATATACTCTGCTTCAGCTGTAGATAGTGCAATGGAATTTTGTTTCTTGCTATGCCAGGAAACTAATCTCTGTCCAAGAAAATGACATATCCCACTAGTACTTTTCCTGTTAACTTTGCATCCAGCAAAGTCTGAATCTGTGTATCCTTTTAGTTCTATTCCACCCTCTTTTGAATACCATAATCTAAGATTTTGGGTAGATTTGATGTACTTGATTATCTTTTTCACAGCATTCAAGTGTGATTCCTTAGGACTGACTTGAAATCTAGCACATACACCCACAACAAACATGATATCTGGTCTGCTGGCTGTAAGGTATATCAAAGATCCAATCAATCTTCTATACAATGTAACATCCACACTCTTTCCATTTTCATCTTTATCCAACAGGGTTGATTGTGACATAGGAATAAATGTAGGCTTTGAACAACTCATTCCAAACTTTTTGATCAGTTCTTGAGTATATTTGGCCTGACTTGTGAAGATTCCTTTGTCCATTTGCTTTACTTGCAATCCCAAAAAGAAATTTAAATTTCCCATCATGCTCATCTAAAACTTTTCTTGCATAAGATGTGAGAATTTCCCACATAGTTCTTCATTAGTTGATCCAAAAATAATGTCATCAACATAAATCTTAACTAGTAAGATGTCTTCACCATATTTGAGTCTGAATAAGGTCTTATCCACCGTTCCTTTCTTAAAACCATTCTTGATTAAATGATCACATAGAGTATCATACCATGCTCTGGGGGCTTGCTTTAATCCATATAAAGCTTTTCTTAGTTTGTAAACCTTGTCTCCATCTGTAGAGTCTTCAAAACCAGGAGGTTGCTCTACATAAACTTCTTCTGAGAGAAGTCCATTAAAAAATGCACTCTTTACATCCATTTGGTATATAGTAAATTTCATATGAGCAGCATAGGCTAAGAATATCCTAATTGCTTCTAATCTTGCAACTAGTGCAAATGATTCATCAAAATCAAATCCCTCAGCTTGACAGTATCCTTGTGCTACAAGTCTGGCCTTATTTCTTGTAACAACACCTTCTTCATCAAGCTTGTTCTTGAATACCCATCTTGTGCCAATTACTTTTTGGAGCCTTGGTCTGGGAACCAATTCCCAAACTTGATTTCTTTCAAATCCATTCAGTTCATCTTGCATGGCAAGTATCCAGTTGACATCCATAAGAGCTTCTTCTATATTTGAAGGTTCTATCTGAGATAGAAAACTTGCAAACATAGCTTCATGTTGTTGTCTTCTAGTCTTTACCTTATCAGTGACTTCTCCAATAACTTGTTCAGGGGGATGATTTTTAAGCCATTTCATATTCAAAAGGTCATGGAAAATATACTGTTCAGTTGTAGAGTCATTAACTGTAGATTCATTTAGTTCTTCAGTCAACTCTTCCACTGTAGGAATATTACCTTGATTGTCTTGACATATTTCATCCAAGTGTTCCTCAGTCCTTGGCAACTCTTTAGAAGATTCTCTATTGCCTTGTTCAGTTATTCCTGCTGGAATTTCAATTGTTACATATGGCTGTAGAGTTCTATCTGTAGAGTTTTCTTCTTTCTTTAGATCTTTAATGACCTTTTGATTTTCTCTGTCTGCAATGTGTGGTTCATCAATCTGTAGAGTTATTGAATACTCTGAATGCTTTGCTTACTATTCAGTATCCAAGAAAGAATCCTTCATCTACTTTAGGATTAAATGTTTTTAGATATTCTTTCCCATTATTCAAAATGTAGCATTTGCATAAAAAAATATGAAAATAAGATATATTAGGACTAAAACCTTTCCACAATTCATAAGAGGTCTTTGAATGTGTCTTGTTGATTAAGCATCTGTTTTGTGTGTAACAAGCAATGTTGGTAGCTTCAGCCCAAAACCTTTTAGGTAAGTGAGCTTCCACTAACATGGTTCTAACAACTTCTTTCAGGGTCCTATTCTTTTTTTTTTCAGCAATACCATTTTGCTGTGGTGTTCTGGATGCTGAGTATTCATGATGAATTCCATGGAGAGAACAAAATTCCTCAATAACTTGGTTTGTAAATTCAGTTCCTCTACCAGATCTGATTTTTACAATCTTCAAACCTTTCTCATTTTGAATTTTTCTCATGAGTTCAGGCAGTCTCTGTAGAGTCTCACTATTTTTCCTTAGAAACACAGTCCATGTGAATCTTGAGTAATCATCTACAACTACTAGAGTATACTTCTTCCCACTGATACTAACTGGTTCTATGGGTCCAAAAAGATCCATATGAAGCAGTTCTAGTACCTTGTTTGAGCCATCAAAGATTTTATTTTTAAAAGTCTTCTTTGTTTGCTTACCCTTTTGGCATGCATCCTTAAGATGGTCTTTCTTAAATTTTGTCTCTGGTAGGCCTCTTACAAGTTTATTCTTCACAAGATCATTCATGGTCTTGAAATTTATGTGATTCAGTCTCTTATGCCAAAGCCAACTTGTATCTGTAGAGTTGTTGGCAATAAAGCAAACATTCTCTTCAGCTGAGCTCTATTCGACTATATACACATTTTCTAGTACCACAAAGTTTGACTTGTTTGGTTTCAACATCTTTGATCATACATGAGTTAGGTGTAAAGTCTACAATGTAGCCTTTGTCACAAAATTGACTCACACTGAGCAAATTATGTTTCAATCCATCCACAAGATATACATCATTGATTTGAACATTTCCTCTTTTTATTGAACCTGAACCTTTGGCAGTTCGACTGGCATTATCACCAAAAACTACTCTAGGTCCGTTTAGTTCTCTAAGGTTGGAAAGTGCTTCTTTATTACCTGTCATATATCTTGCACAACCACTATCAATATACCATATCTCCTTTGGAGTGGTTGTCAAATGTCCCTGCAAAAATTGAAAGATTAGTTTCTAGGTATCCAGATATTTGGATCTCCTCCAATGACATTCTTAACCACCCAAGTTGGTTTCACAATAGTTGGTCTTTTGTCTTTCTTGTATGGAACTTCCTGAGCAGCTTTCTTGTCATCTGTAGACTTCTTTCCATTCCAGAATTTATTGAAATTTTCTTTCCTTTTGAAGTCTACAGCTGTTTCCGGCTGCACAATTGTTGTCTGTAAAGTTTGACTCGAAGTTTCTTCTTTACAGATTGATTTGATCCTATCTGTGTACAGATTGATCTTTTCTTCCAAATGTTGTTCATTTTCAACCTTTACATAGATAATGTCAATAATCTTCTTTTGTTTCTCATTAGATAGATTTTTTACTAATCTTTGGACAGTTGGTTCCTCAAGTTCTTGCAATAGAATGCTTTCTCTCTCGAACTCTTGTTATTGTTTTACAAAGGTAGGAACAGATTTTTCAAGATGTTCCATCCAATCACATGGATTATAGCCAATGCTTGTCATATCTCTAGAGGGTCTTCGTTGTAAAAGCATTGCTTTTAACTTTCTAGAAGATTTACCATAGCAATCCAATCTTTTTATAAAATAATCTCTTTCAGCCTCAACATTTTGAATAATGTTGTCTTTCTTTGTAACTTCATTCTTGAGATCTATGCAGTCAGCAATTCTACAGGTAGCTTCTACAAAAAGTTCTTCATGACTCATCTTTAAGTAATCAAATTCTTCTTGCAAATCATTCATTGAGGACAGCTTGTGCTTGTTTTCACAAGCTTCAACAAGCAATTCCTCAATTCTTTGCTTTAGCTTTTGATTCTTTATTAAGAGTTCATCATAATCACTTCTTATGTGAAGCAGTCCTTCAAAACCTTTTTGGAGCAAGTGAATCATATCACTGGAAGAATCCTTTTCAGTTAAAGAACCTGATGAGGATTGTACCTCTTCATCCTTTGCCATAAGACAAATTAGTGCTTCATTATCCTCAGAATCTGTGGATTCACACTCTACAGTTGGGTGAGAAGAAGAGGGACTTTCTTCTTGAGTCTTTTCAAACTTGGATAGTAGTGCTTTTATTCTTTCTTTATCCAACTTTTTCTTCTTTTACAGTCTTGCTGCTTTCTCTTCTTCAGTGTACTTCTTTGCTTCATGATACGGGCAATCTTTGATGAAGTGTCCAGGTTTCCTGCAATTATAACAAAGATAGTTGGAGTTAGCATTTGGCTTAACTGACTTACCTTCTTGTTTAGGTGAATTCTTCCTCCAGTTGGCTCTCTTGACAAATTTCTTGAATTGCTTAATTAGAAGAGCCATCTCATCAATTTCTGAGTCTGATTCTGCAGTTGGATTAGACTCTGCAGCTACAAGGGCTGCAACTTTTGAGCTAGTTGAGTCCTTGTCTTTGCTCCTGCCAATATCAAAATCAAAGGCTTTGAGGTCAGAAAACAATTCAAATGTAGAAACTTTAGATAGATCCTTAGATTCTCTCATAGCAACAACTTTCATGTCCCACTCAGAAGGTAGGGCTCTTAGAACTTTCATGTTCTTTTCCCTTTGTGAGTACTCTTTTCCAATTAGTTCAAGCTCATTGAGTATCTCAATAGATCTTGAATCAAACTTATCAAGAGTTTCTCCAGATTTCATCTTGAAGTTCTTAAATTTTTGGACAACTATCATAAGCTTGTTCTCTTTAATTTGATCAGTCCCTTCACAGATCATCTCAATTTTCTCCCATATTTCCTTTGCAGTTTTACAACTTTTTATCTTGCTGAACACAATTTTATCCAAAGAATGGTAAATAGTGTTCCTTGCAACATTGTTGAGGTTTGCTCTCCTTTTGTCTTCATCTGTCCACTCCTTCTTGGACTTTGGAATAATTTGAGCTAGACCAGTCTGGTCTCCTGCAGTGTTAGTCTTTTCTATCACAATTGGACCATCCTCTATTATGGACCACATTTCATCATTCATAGCAGATAAGTGAGCTTCCATTCAAATCTTCCAATCATCATATTCATCTGTAGAAAACATAGGCACTTTAGATTTCATCATTTTAGAAGCCATAGATAAATGCAGATGTGATTTTTCAAAAACACTTTTGGATCTGGCTTGAAAACTTGGTCAAAGCAGTGCCAAGCCAACTGCTCTGATACCACTTGTTGGTCCCAAAAGGTATGACAAGGTCTGGGGGGGGTGAATAGACCTTGTCCCTAAAAAAAATTCTTTCTAAAGACTTTTTAAAACTATGCAATTTAAACTCTGCAGCTGTAGAGTTGAAAACAAAAACTAAGGTTTGCAGCTGCAGACTTGTTGAAAACAAAGTCTGTAAGTTTTAAACACTTTATCAAAGTTAGTGTTGTAATACTTTTGAGTATTTAAACACTTAGTGCAATAGAATAAATAAAGTGTGTGGTGAAAAATGAAACAACCAGATTATGAAAGATATGAATGATGCACTAAGCAATAAACAAGTATGAAATGCAGAATTATAAATATAAATAAGTAAAGAGAGAGAGTTTATAGTGGTTCAGAGGTGTTGTAATCCTCCTACATCCACTGTTACACCACGAAGGTGCCAAATTCACTAAGAATATTCACTTAGACACACAATTGTTCCCCCTAAGACTTAGGATCTTCACCCAAAATACTCTAATCTAGGTTGAAACAATAAACTCACTCAGAGCTACTCTCAATCTCACTTAGAACAACACACTCACTAAGAAAGATATCCACACTAAGTGGAATACAAATGTAAAATATATAGTGAGGGGAACAACAACAAAAGATACAACCCAAAATCCTAGCCTCTAAGTCCTAAAACTTCTAACTCTGAAGAAATAGAGACTTTGTGAGAGCTGTAGACTTGTGTAGATTTGCTTGGGAGCTTGGGGTTGTTGTTGTTCGTCCTCTGAAGCCTCCTCTCCTATTTATAGGAGTCTTGGGGTCTTCTAGCCGTTGGAGGGATTCAAATATTTGAAATAGTTTTCACCTCCAGCTTTGACTTCAGCTAATAAACGCTTCTTGTCATGTAGCTCTGTCCTAGAAGTAGTACAAATTGTCTTTTAGTGATGACTGCTCAAAGAGCTTTCAATCACTGAAATACTTGTATCTAGATGTCCAAATGAATCGGAACCATCGGTTCTAACCGACGGTTTGCTGGTTCTAACCGAAACCTTAACCGGTAATAGTGGAACTGTTACTAAACCGGAACCGAAACTGTGTATTACGAGGTTTGGTTTCGGTTCTACTAAATCGAGAACCATAACCGGCGGTTCGGAACCGACGGTTCCACGGTTCGAACCGACGAGCTAATAATATATATATAATTTTAATACCTATGATAATATTAATACTTTATAAAAATAATTCATTATTGTATTTTTTGTAATGTAGGTTGTAAGTACTATACATTTAGCTATTTTCATGTAAAAATTTAAATTGTAATTTGTAAACTTTGAATTACATATTATTTAAATGTATAAACCATAGTTATTATTTATTTATATTGTAATTGTAATTTTGTTTTGTATGTTGAATGTTGAATACAATAAATTTTATTTGTTTAAATCCATTTTTCATTTTTTTTGTACTTGAATTAATAAAAAAACTACACGTTATTTATTAAAAAAAGAAAGAAAGGTTCGGAACCATGAACCGTCGGTTTGGAACCGGAACAGTCAGAATCGAAACCGTAACCAGAACCGCCCATCCATATTTAGCAGTTCGGTTTAGGTTCTGTTGGTCCCGTTTTCGAATACCAAAATGGGAATTCAGGAGCAAATTTTTTTTTAAACTTCTTTGCGTCGCACCCTGACTGAGTTCAGTGATGGAATACTCAAGTCACTGCGTTGCTGAGAGTCAGAGCTATCAAGTCAGTGATGAGACTTGAAAGCTCAGGCTCTCAACAAGGCAGTGACTCGAGAGACTGAACTCTCGAGTGCTTAGCCTGATTCAGTCAGTGAGATGGATCTCCCTGACTGAAATGCTTAACCAAAGTTTCCTTTAACAAAACTCTCAGTGAGCTGATTTTCACAACACTTTGGTAAATACTTTGAAAGATAAGTACGCTCAGTTTAACGTGGTTCAGAGTCTCAAGCTCCTACGTCCACGACCTGATTTAACAGGAAATCCACTACATGGGATTCTTGTTTTTAACGTGACAAGGTGCACTTACAACTGGACTCACGCCACTCCCTGGGCTGCCCCTCCTTTCTCACTGACTTACTCCCAACAAACCTAACTAGAGGGTTTTGGTTTCAGTTTGGTTTCTCCAACTAGGTGAGGTTTTCCTTTACAATGTTTTAGCCTCAAGCTAGGATTAGGAAAACCTCTCTAAGCTATAAGTTACAAGCTTGACACTCAATGAATATAAGTGATAACACTAAAGGTCAGTGTCATGGGTGTGAGAGACACTTCCTTATGACTCCCTAACAACTCACACACCCTCACAGCTCGTAGGTGTTGATTTTTCTTTCTTCACACACACACTTCAATCCGCAGCTGGAAGCTTGTATTTATAATGGGGATTCAAATGTATCCGTTGGAGGGAAGATACATTTGAATCCAACATTTAATGGTTTCAACCACTTTTCTTGGAATGCGGCCTTTGTCAGTGTCAGAGTTGCTGCCTCGTGCTGATTGGTCCACGTGGCCTGGATTCACGGATCTTTGACTCAGTGGGTTGACCAAGACCCACTGACTTTAGGTAGCTTCCTCCTTCACTGACTGATGATCTTCAGTGGACTGAACGTCTTCAATTTGGTTGTCCTTCAGAGACTGTTTGAAGATCACTCCAAGAAGTTTGTCATAAGGCTGAATGACAAACTTCCCTGACCACAGTAGCCTGACACCTTCAGGGCCTACTTGGTGCAGCACTGATCCTCCTGATCATGCTCTTCACTGAGTGGTCCACCTGACTTAGCTTAGATCAGCCTGGTTTACACTCAGTGGGACATCCTTCAGGCTTCTCTTCTGGTTCAGGTTTCTGGCATGGCTTCAGTCAGTTCTTCTTGGTGTTATCTTGATATTCTCAGGCTGTGTTGCAGAGTTCCCCCTCGCTGAGTTCCCCCTCAACTGAACAACCTATTCTACTGAGAAATGACTTAGCCTGACCTGAAATAAAAGATACTATCCTGACTGCTTTCAAACCTATTACATGTTGTTTTGGAAAATCATCAAAACTAAAACACATATCCCAAAAATTTCCCCATTTTTGATGATTCCAAAACTTCTAACCAAATGATTTTCTATTACAAGAATAATGTCAGAGTACAGGTAATAGTTTGAAATATGCAGGAATTCCCATAGTTTAACACGTTTAAGATCTGTTCGGTATACCATTTTTCTTAACAAAACTGGATCAGTAGTCATGTGAACAACCCGCTCTGATACCAATTGTTGGTCCCGTTTTCGAATACCAAAATGGGAATTCAGGAGCAATTTTTTTTTTTAAACTTCTTTGCGTCGCACCCTGACTGAGTTCAGTGATGGAATACTCAAGTCACTGCGTTGCTGAGAGTCAGAGCTATCAAGTCAGTGATGAGACTTGAAAGCTCAGGCTCTCAACAAGGCAGTGACTCGAGAGACTGAACTCTCGAGTGCTTAGCCTGATTCAGTCAGTGAGATGGATCTCCCTGACTGAAATGCTTAACCAAAGTTTCCTTTAACAAAACTCTCAGTGAGCTGATTTTCACAACACTTTGGTAAATACTTTGAAAGATAAGTACGCTCAGTTTAACGTGGTTCAGAGTCTCAAGCTCCTACGTCCACGGCCTGATTTAACAGGAAATCCACTACATGGGATTCTTGTTTTTAACGTGCCAAGGTGCACTTACAACTGGACTCACGCCACTCCCTGGGCTGCCCCTCCTTTCTCACTGACTTACTCCCAACAAACCTAACTAGAGGGTTTTGGTTTCAGTTTGGTTTCTCCAACTAGGTGAGGTTTTCCTTTACAATGTTTTAGCCTCAAGCTAGGATTAGGAAAACCTCTCTAAGCTATGAGTTACAAGCTTGACACTCAATGAATATAAGTGATAACACTAAAGGTCAGTGTCATGGGTGTGAGAGACACTTCCTTATGACTCCCTAACAACTCACACACCCTCACAGCTCGTAGGTGTTGATTTTTCTTTCTTCACACACACACACTTCAATCCGCAGCTGGAAGCTTGTATTTATAATGGGGATTCAAATGTATCCGTTGGAGGGAAGATACATTTGAATTCAACATTTAATGGTTTCAACCACTTTTCTTGGAATGCGGCCTTTGTCAGTGTCAGAGTTGCTGCCTCGTGCTGATTGGTCCACGTGGCCTGGATTCACGGATCTTTGACTCAGTGGGTTGACCAAGACCCACTGACTTTAGGTAGCTTCCTCCTTCACTGACTGATGATCTTCAGTGGACTGAACGTCTTCAGTTTGGTTGTCCTTCAGAGACTGTTTGAAGATCACTCCAAGAAGTTTGTCATAAGGCTGAATGACAAACTTCCCTGACCACAGTAGCCTGACACCTTCAGGGCCTACTTGGTGCAGCACTGATCCTCCTGATCATGCTCTTCACTGAGTGGTCCACCTGACTTAGCTTAGATCAGCCTGGTTTACACTCATTGGGACATCCTCCAGGCTTCTCTTCTGGTCCAGGTTTCTGGCATGGCTTCACTCAGTTCTTCTTGGTGTTATCTTGATATTCTCAGGCTGTGTTGCAGAGTTCCCCCTCGCTGAGTTCCCCCTCAACTGAACAGTCTATTCTACTGAGAAATGACTTAGCCTGACCTGAAATAAAAGATACTATCCTGACTGCTTTCAAACCTATTACATGTTGTTTTGGAAAATCATCAAAACTAAAACACATATCCCAACAGGTTCCACTAAATTGGAACCGGGAACCGGCGGTTCTGAACCGGAACCGACGGTTTGGAACCGTTGGGCAACTCTACTTGTATCTACTGGCTAGTAATTAGCTCTGATAAACTCTGAGATATTTTAAAAACTAAGAGAGTGATTGTACAAATTGTACTACACTTAATTAGTCCTTCTAATCTCAAGTTTACAGTTTGTAGTCTTGAACTCTGCAGATGTAGACTCTTCGGCTGTGGACTTGTCTCCAACTATGCAGATGTAGACCTGTCTTGATCATAACTATAGGGTCTGTATCTAATGTTTGCAGATGTAGACTTTCAACTTTTGAACTCTTCATTTCTCTTGGTACCTGTAATGTTAGTTCTCACAAAATACATGTATGTTTTGACATTATCAAAATCAACTAAGAAAATTCTTAGGACAAAAATATCCTAACATATTTAAATTTACAAAGATAATATTTATGAAAAATAAAAAATTATAGACATATATTCGTGTATCTTGTCCAATTTAAAAAAAATAAATTTTTCCGTAACCATATTGTGTCGTACCCATATACCCATGTATGCTATCTAGCTTACACATCATAAAGGATGGGAAAAACTTTGGATTGTGTTGTACAATTCAATCTATGTGATTCATTTTCTTAGGTGAAAAATTAAATTGTATATATCATGTATTTGTATTGAGTTTTTTCTTTAAAAAAAAAAACTCACGGTTCAAAATGATCTCAAACATTTGTTTTCTTTTAACATTGCTTGTGTTTTGACTTTTTAGATTTTAAAATTAAAATGTGAGATTCATGATTTTTGTTTTCTAATTAACAATTAGACATCTATAAAAAGAATTTACGCAAATTAAATGTAAAAAAAAAAGAATGACATAAATATTTTTGAAGTCAAAATTAATAAAATATAAATGTTATATTATATAAAAACATATATATTATTTCAGTTAATTCAATCATTTTGATTAATAATCAAACTCAAAACCATAAATTTTACTAACCGAACCGAATATCATTGGTTCAATTAGAATTTTAATTCTTTTATTATCATTTTCTCGCTTACCCCTAATAGGTCCTGAAACGACTCAGTGAAAAGTATATGGGGGAATATGTGTTTTTTCAATTTTCTTGTGAAATCGGTAACTTATCATGTAAACTTGGTTGATGTCGACAGTTCAATTTGTTGTCAAAGTTCAAGGAATATTTTGATACAAGTGTGTGTAATTAAGCTTGTTAGTGGTAGCAAACCTATTAATAGTTATGAAACTTTATTGGATTATTAATCAAACTTCACTTAAGTGCGATAGTTCGAAATCATAGTTTATACTCGTTTATATATGTAAGTCTTTTCGGGTTAGCACATAAAATCGTGATTTGCAGCCTTTTATCAATACTAGTCGGGTACCACGTGCGTTGCACGTTGGTAAAGATAGTAATATAAAGGTCTTCGTAAACTCCACATAACTACATAAGAAAATGTAAGTTTCACCTCAACAACATAAAAAATTATAAATACTGGTATTGGAACTAAAGGTCACAACCGTGAATCATGAGCCTTGTGATCCAAAACCTTCAACTTGAAAATAAATGTCTAATTGATAAAAGAAAAATCAAATGGTGTGAATGGACAAAGAATAGTAAAACCCAAGGTCCCTACACAAAGATGATTAAAAAGAAATAAGAGGAAATTAATTTGGATAAAACTTTTCAAGTGTAGCTTCCCTCTCAAATTTCCATATTAGCTTTTATATCCAGGTCCATGATGTGCCGCAAAATTATAGAATTTTTAAATTAATCAACCGGAAATTTATGAGGAGAAACACTACATTTGTAAGATAATGACACTATTAAGATGTCAGAGCAAACCTCAAGAAAATTTGTAGAGAAAATTAACACAACTATTTGTACATGCCTTCGCACATGCTCATTCATCCATATGGACCATATCTCTACTGCTCCATATTCAGTTGCTACTTTCAAAACTATATCGCCATTCCATCGTTAAAAACCCAATAAAACTTAGGCACGACTTTCATGTGTCACATATACTTACCATTGCACAATTAATGATATTCTAACAAAATAGAAAAGCTAATCAAAATAGTTAAATGAAAAAGTAAAATATATAACAATCAAGTAACCTATGAACAACTGAATTGGAAAGATAACCAAATTACTTTTTTTTTTAGTCTTAAAGAGGACTTCTAAAAGCACATACTTAAGAACACTTATTTGCAAACTACTTTATAGCCTATCTGCTCCAAGAACATGCACTGGTATTTATTTATAATTAATTTCTTTAAAATGAAGACTTGTTATTGTACCTACAATAGTGGGTTCGTGAGCTATTACACAAGCCCCAATAAGCATAGCCAGATCCACAATCTATACAACTAAATAGTTCAAAATAAGTGAATTATTAACATTTTTCTATTTGGAATCTTTAATAGGTATGAAAAATCTAACCATCTCGTATAAAATATTACATGAATTATATCACTGGAATGCAAATAAATGCCTCATCATATATACCTTTTCTGCACCTTGATTACAAGCATAAGTCAAAGAATCAACAAGTGTAAACCTTCCTTCAGCATTTGTGTTGTTTACCTACAATGTAGATTAGCAAATGTAACATTTAGAAACGCACTCATAAATAATACCATGGAAATATTCCTTTATTGAAGAAAAATAAACAATGTTGTATTTCTTAGTCATAATAGGGGAAACCTAAAATGGACCCTGTTGGTCCCAAAAAGGTTTATCCAGCGGAAAGCGTTTTGAGTTTATTTTTAATGAAAACTGATTTTTAAATTAAGTGCTAAAATTAAAGTGCAGAAAACTTAAAAGCATAAAGTAGAGAACACCAGATTTATAATGGTTCGGATATAACAATCCTACGTCCACTCTCCCTTTCTCAAAAGGGGACTTTCTCTCCAACCAACTTACTCACGAACCACTGGAATTGGGAAGTACCAGCTCCTTCGTACAACTTGCTTACAACAACCTTTCAATGTGAAAATGTTGATTATAAGATCCAACTAGAACTCCTAAAAGAGTAGATATAATACTTGTATAAACAAGGTGAGTGTATGGTGAGAGTTCGTGTGCTTTGTGCTCTTGCCCAACTCTTGTCTCTCTAATGAACTCAACCAAAACACTCCTATTTATAGTTGTGAGAATCAACTAGCCGTTGGAGTGCTAGCAATTCAAACAACCATAATTGGAGGAATATAATCAATCACAGATTGATTATATTGATTGATTAGTTGACTTTCAATCAAGCAATCAATCAGATCCTCCATCAGTTGACTCTCCAGATTGTCTTCTTCTCCATCATTGATCTCCAAAATCTCCTTGTCTCCAGATAACACGCAGCCTCCAAGTGGGTGAACTAATCTGGTCAGGACTCGTCTGGTCTGGGGTCATCTGGTCTGGTCTGGTGACACTTCTGCTCTGAACCTCATCTGGGAGAGGTCTTCTGGCAGACTCCTCTGACCAGACTCCTCTGGCAGACTCCTCTGGTCAGACTCCTCTGGCAGACTCCTCTGGTCAGACTCCTCTGGCAGACTCCTCTGGTCACCGCACATCTGGTCTGCACATATTTCTCCCCCTATAACCAAAGACATATTCTAGACCAAGACTAATATGTAGCTGACTAACAGGTTCAACTAGTCCTATTACAAGTTCTTGTTTTAACATCTTCAAAACATCTAATCTATATCCTAACAGACCCCAAACATGATTCAAAAGAGTCTTGGATTAGAAGTAATTATGTTTATAATCAGGACACCATTTACAAAACTGTCCCCAACTTAAAAACCAAACAACAGTAACTTCACATGAGCTTGGTACAGATAAATGAGGTATTTCTCATTGTCATTGGGGGAGGCATGGCTTTAGTTCTCAGCTATGCAAGGGTTAATTTTTCACATCTTTACGAGCTGACGGGATATCACTACTTTTAAAACTCAGGAAGTAAATAAGGAATACATCCAGATAATATTGTCCTATCGGAGTGTTTAGCTCATGAAGTAAACACATCCTAAAAAGGGAAAATTACCTCGATTGTCTTGCCATTTGAAGGTGTAAGGATGTCCCCAGGATGCATAGCAGTTCCATTATCATATTCTCACACGATGTGACTATGAAGTGAACCTGCATATCCATAATCAATCGGTGTTGTCTTTTAATCTGTAGTTTAATCCATTTGAAAAAAAGAAAAAATAATTTGTAAACACAATACAAAAGGACCAAAGGCAACAAAATTAATAGATGAAATTAACCTCTACTCCAGCAGGCTTGATTTGGTCTAGAGTTTTTGTTGCAGCCTGCACCGACTACTGCTGCTGAGGTCCCCATATTAAATTTCATGAGTTCAATCAAATAACCTGGTTTTGTCTTGATATTGTAGCCTCCACTGAATTTTTTTAAGACTTTTTATGACATAGAGAGCTAATGGGTAGATAAAAAGATGTCCCTTCTCCATAGCTGAAGAAGATAATATCAGAATATATTTTTTGGAGACTGAAAAAAAAACCTCACCTGTCAAAAGTCAAACCTTTTCCAAATTAGCCCAGCTTGGATTTGCTCACTCCATTGTGAGGCTTATAACATAAATAGATGAAACATGTGGATTAGTGGAAGCTGCAGCAACACATAGAAAGATCCCATTTTCAATTCTTGGAACTGCTCTTCATGTAACATTTTGCAGTAAATGAGCATGAGAAGAGTGAACTGTGATCACAAAGAGAGGAGAAACTTAAACAGACCCAAACTCATCTGTCTCCATAACAACATTAAAAATTAATTCGATAAAGATTATTGAGATAACATAAATTCAATGTCAATGCCGAAAAATAACCATTATGATAACACATTGCAAGAATAAAATTCATTCTGAGAGCACCATCTAATAGGCTTGCACAAAGATCGAATGGATAACCAAATATAATTCATTCTGATTACGTATTATGTGATAACATGCTGCATAGAATAGAGTAGACATTAAAAAAAAGGCTTACACAGAAAATGTTTAGGTGTTCATTCCTTTTCAAAGTACAAACTCTGCATCCAAGAAAAATCAATACCCCTTTTGCCTTCAATCATCCAGAGGAGGAGTGAATTAAGGAGATGCACATGTTACCATAAATGCAATTTCAGAACCAAGTTTTTTTAATCCAAATATCAGTAGCTCAATATACACAAACTCTATCAATTACTCCCCCCGTCTATGAAAAATAGTCCTTCTTTTTTGCATGTGGTTTAATGCAAAATATCGGAGGGTATTATGGAGTTTTCTGAGATTCATTTTTAATAATATTATTGTTGGTCCCGGTACAAGACCGAGGAATACATGTATGGGGGGGGGATACACGTATACCAATTTTCAAACTTAAAACCTTACTAAGTCCCTTTTACTCAGAGTGATAAAGAACTAGGCACTGATAATACACCTACTGACTACACTTGGTGCGGGTCAGTTGGCTAACTATCAGTTTAAGTTCAGTGCGGAAATGCGTGAGCTCTGATAGTTTAAAGTCTTGTTTAGTTTGCTTTCTGAAAACCTTGATTACTCAAATGAATAGTGTTTAGTAAGGGCAGTGCTCTTTTTAATAGATCAGGCTGATTGATTCAAGCCTGATAAATCTTATGCAATGAATGAACAGTTAATATGGCAGGTATGCAATATATCAAAGCAATAAGAACACAACAAGTTTAACGTGGTTCAGAGTCTCAAGCTCCTACATCCACGGCCTGATTTAACAGGAAATCCACTCAAGGGATTCTTGTTTTTAACGTGCCAAGGTGCACCAAGATCAGCTACCTCACTGACCTATACAAACTTCCTTACTAACTTAACTTACTTCCAACAAACCTAACTTTAGGGTTTTGGTTTCAGTTTGGACTCCAACTAGGTTGAGATTATCCTTACAAGACAAAACTATGCTAAGGGTTGGATAATCTCTCTAAGCTTAAGGTATTGCTTGTACGCTCTTGAAATACAGATTAACTCTCAGTTGCTAAGAAACACTTGGGAAATTTAAAGGGTTTCGAGTGCTTCTTCTAAAGGTTAGAATGCTTTGAGTGCTTGAGAGTTTGAGTAATTTCTGGCTTGGAAATTTCCTGTAACATTGAATGGGTTCAAGGCCTTCTGTATTTATAGGTGATTTGAAAAACTATCAGTTGGAGAGATAGTCTTTCCTGTCATCTATGTAGAGTGATTCAAACGGGCATATCTGTTGGTCCCACTAGATAGATTAATTGCGGAAGCTTAAAGTTATGTCTCAACAAACTTCTTATTATAAGAGCACAAAACAAGTAAGAGATTAAATAAACGAAAGCAATAAATAACACAGGATATATAGTGGTTCGGATCTGAATATCCTACGTCCACTCTCCCTTTTATCCAAGGGGTCTCACTATCAACCAACCAACTTACTTACGTACTGGAATTTTTGAAGTACCAGTTCCTTCTTACAACTCCTTTAGATCTAACCACAATCTAAAGTAATCAACCTTCAACCTTATCTTAGAGATGAACAGGTTAAAGTTCCAACAACTCCTTAAGAGTAGGTATGTAATGTGAACAGTAAGAGTGCTAAGAGTGATTATCAAAAGCTTGGAATGTGACTTGTGCGCGTGAGAGTCTCAAGAGCTTTTTCTTGGAACTGCACTCTTGTATTTATAGAGGAGATTAGGGTTAGCCGTTGGAGAGCTAATCCAATCAGATCCTCTATTTAAGGAAGCTTCCAATCAATCAATTCCCTAATTGATTGATTGGGTTGGTGGGATCCTTGGATTGATTGACTTCAAATACTTTCCAATCCTGATCTTGTTGACTTGATTTGAATCACCAACGGTCAAATGCTTCCTCTACCTAACTATGATTCTCTCCAGAGAAGGCAAGACCAGACACCAGGCAACCTCAGTGTCTTCTGGTCCAGATCTGGTTAACAACCAGAATACTCAGTAGAAACAGGGGATTAAACTGAGCATCTTTTGTTTCACCAGACTCGTCTGGTCTGGGGAAGGTCCTCTGCCTCTGGTCAGATCTCATCTGGTGAAGTCTTCTGGTGGAGTCCTCTGGTGAAGTTCTCTGGTGAAGTTCTCTGGTGAAGTCCTCTGGTGGGGTCTTCTAGTGGGGTCTTCTGGTGACTCTTCTGGTGAAGTCTTATGGTCTAGCAGTTCCCCCTAGACTAAGTCCTAATCTAGATCATCATCTGGCTAACAGGTCCAGATGATCCTATTACATCCTCTGGTTTGTTTTAACTCATCAAAACTATACAATATTTATCCTAACAATATCTTCATGCAGTAGCCGTCCTTTGCATGGAATTAGGTAGTTGCATTAAATGCACATTAAATGCTTGCACGTTGAATTTTGCAGTCTGAAGTCAGTCTTCTGTCAGGTTCCATACGTGCGTGTCCTTCCCGGATTGGTCCACGTCATCAGGTTGGTGAGAATGTTAGAACTTATTCCTAGGCTTCAGGCTTGTCTTATTAAGTTCTTTTTATCTCGGGCTCACCGGTCTTGTCCTGACGCTGAAATTTCTTTTGCATTGCTTGGCTCTACTCCAAGTCTTCCCATAAACTCAGTATCATCCTGTTCCCTTCAGGACTGAGTAATAATGACCTCAGGGTCATACTCTTCATCACTGAGACTTACTCAGCCAGCTTAGAGAACTGCCATAAGTTTAGGATGGTAAACCGTCTTCAGGCTCTTGTCTTGATTGTCATCAGTAAGCGCTCCTCTTACTGAGTACCTGTGAAGTGTAAAATGACTAAGTACAAATCCTAACCAAGACTAGCCTGACAAACAAATGCAAACATCTTTTCAGGGGCTTTGAGATCTAATCAAAACTGACATTGTCCCAATAATTTCCCTCTTTTTGATGATGCCAAAACACTGAAAAGATCCTCAAAACACTTAGAGGAAATATAAAATCATATCTATAAGATAAGACAGTGTTAGAGCAATTCTTGATAAAGTACGGAATTTAAATAACAGCCAAAAAGATAATGAGTTTTTGTCTGTGCGCAAAAGTAATAGATTTCATTGAATGATCTGAAGTGGTTACAATGAATCTAATCTATTACAAGGAAGTAGTGAACACCTAGATCAATCTCATTTCAGGTTTAAGTCCATAGCCTGCATAGACTCTTGCCTTCAGCTCGTCAAGTCTTCTAGGTTGGTTCACGAACCCTTCAGCCTTCGCAATCTTTAACACCTCAGTCATAATGGCCTTAGTATCATGCTTTCCAGTTCCAGGGACTAAGGGAGGCGATTTGACAATGAATCCAGTGGCCTTTACTTGGACTTGAGCTGCTTCAGCCTCCTCCAAGATCTTTTGGATCAGCTCAGGATGATTGTCCATTATGTAGTCAGTGAAGTGGGCATTGATGTCTTCAGAGTCGCCCCACTTCTTCACCACCTACCATAATTTCACAAATTCATCCCTTGTATCAGCCCAGAACTCCTTCAATGCTTCTGAGATAAACTCATCAACATATGCTTCCCTCTGACCTGATTCTGGCCTTCTGACCTGAAGAATTGTTGACTTTCTTGCTGTAGGCCTCTTCCTGTACTTCCTAGGCTCAGGCTTCGCCTTCTTCCTCCTTAGCAGACTGATCACTGCATCATCGAGTTCCCTTTGTTGAAGCTCAGTGAGATCAGCCAGCTTCTCCACTTTCTTCTCCAAGATACACATTTTTTCATTCTTTGCAATCTCAGCCCTGAGCTCAGCCTCAGTCTTTTCAGAAGGTGTCCCCGACGCCTCAGCGCATAACTCCGCCACCGCCTCCACAGAGTAAGCAATGGGATTCTTCCTTATGTTCATGGGGGGAGATTTCTGAACTGACTCAGGTTGCTTGGATACTTGGATCTCTTTAGAAGGTTCATCAGTATTTGCCTTCTTTGCTGCCTCCGCCTTCAGCCTGGCAACAATCTCCTCACCTTCCTTCTCTACTGCCGCCAACCTTGCTGACTTCCTTACCCTCAGCACGTTCCCTTCAGGATTGACTTCAGGATCGGCTAGAACTATTTCGCCTTGGTTGACTGCCTCCGATGCCTCAGGGCGGGATCTTTTCTTCTTTTCCCCCTTTTTGGCATCATCATCGGCCTTCGATGGGAATGCGTCAAAACTGCTGCTGATCACGAAGGAGGTTAAGGATTGGACTTTAGAGATTCCCTCCTTCAGCATTTCAACTCCCATCGAGATACCAGTCCATGCAAAAGATACAGAGCTGATTACAGTATTTACCTTCTTCTCAAAGACCTCCATGGAAAGCTGGAGTCTTTGTTCAGCCTTTTCGATCCTCTCCTCCATCTTAGTGGATTGACCAGTTGCTTGGGTCAGCCTCTCAACAATGGACTTTGAAGTCTGAGCAATTCGACCTGACTCCAGCTCCAACTTGGATGCTGAGTCTTGAATGGCCTGAGTGAATAGGGCCCCAGCCTGAGCTGCAAGCTTCTCTACCGCCTGATTGAGTTCCTCCTTCCTTTGCTCATCCTTCTCAGCCAACTGCTTCAACATTTGCCTTAGCATTTTCTTTGTGCGCTTCCTCTCGTTCCTCACTGACTTGGCCGTGTCAATCATCGTCTTCTTGAGAAAAATCAACTCCCTGTTAGCAAGGGTGTTGTATGCTGACTTTGTCCACCTGATGTGTTTCGCCAGGGCCTTGGCATCTTCATCTTTCTCAGCTCGTAGCCTCATCACTTCCTCCTGAAGTTCAGGTAGATTTTCAGTGGTTTTCTCCTTCTTCACCTCCACAAGGGTAGTGAACTCAGCGCGTTCGACCCCGGTGATAACAACATCTTCTTCTTCATCGACGACCTCCTCAGTGATTGGCTGCTTTCCCTTGTCAGCCCCTGCGGCATCAGTCCCCTCTTCAGGGTGCACTGAAGGCAGTTGTTGAGTGGTCGTGGCCACCTGCTCAGGCTCAGCCATGCTATCTCGAACCTTAGGAACTTGTCCTTCGGAACTAGGAGTCTCCTTTGACGCCTCAACATCTTTCTCCCTTGTCTCAGGGAAGGGAATCCCGTCATCGACAGATGTCTCATCAGCGACTGAGATGTTCACAACATCCTCAGCCACTGGTCCACCCTTGGCACCAGTGTCTTTCACACCTTCCCCCTGAGCCTGAGACTCAGGGATCATACTATCTACTTCCTTAGTTGTCTCCTCCATAGCTTCCTCCAATGCTCCACCTTGAGCATCTTCATCATCCTCTTCCTTATCCTCCTCCTCATCAGAGCGGGTGTCAGCCTTCGCTTTGGACATCATCTCAACTACTAGCTGCTTCAGGTTCTCAAAATTTAGCAGTTGCAGCCAGCTAGTTAGTCCAAAGAAGGTGCACAACCTTGCTTCCTCAGTCTCCCAATGCTCCCAGCCACGAGCATCCACCAGCATATGTTGCTCTTGCATGTTGGATTGTTTAAACTCCAGCCACACTTTCAGCTCGACAACATTAGCTAGCAGCTCCTTGTACCTATTCAGCCCGGGCCAGCACTTAGCTGCCCACTCCGTGGCATTGCCCCTTAGGGTGTTCTCCAACATACCTCCCATCATGTGTTCATCCAACTCCTCCTCCTCCTGCATCTTGAGGAAGTCATCCTCTTCATTGGGCAAGGATTGGGGCAATCTTTGGGGTTGGGGTATGAGGGAAAATCATCAGGGTTAGGGGTAGGATCATAGGGATGGTCAGGCCTCTGAGGGTAGGGCACTGACTCTGGAATATTTGGCTCTGATGTTTGGGGTGATTTGGAGGGTTGTGGTGAGGGATCAGGGTTGGTTTGGGGTTGGGGGCCAGGGTGAGTGGGGGATGAATGGGCTGCTATCTCAGGCTGCAACAACTCAGCCGTCTCGATAGACTTTCTTACTTCCTCCAAGTCAGAGGCTCTAGGTGAGCTTGACTTCTCCCTCTCTGTGATCTCAGGAAGGCTCTTAGCTGGGGACTTTTTGGGTCCCTTCCTAAGTCGTTTTAACGGCCTCTCTCCCTGAACCCTTCTGACGTCATCGTCAGTTCCCTCAGCCTCAGCGTCGGCTCTCTTGGGAAGTGACTCAGTCCCTGACTTAGTGCTCTTCCCTGACAGCACAATCTTCATCTTCTTCTTCTCAGCATTCTCCACCACAGGCTGCGCCTCTTCCTCAGGCTCCACAACCTCTTCAGCTTTCTCCCTCCTCTCGAAGAGCTCATCTACCTTCTCGATGAGACTGGTAGCCACCTTCTTGGCCTTACCAGCTGGCTTTTTGGCCTGACCCTTTGCCTTGGCATTGGGATCAGTCAGCCCTAGCATCGCGTAGGTATCACTCAGCGAGGTAAATATCACCTTCTTGGAGGAAAGATTGTCCTCGAAGTCGAAGGTGTACTCATGGCAAGCATGAGCAATTAGGATAGACATCCTCGTTCCAAAGGGCAGGATGGCACCAGCAGATACATGTTTCTTCTCCTCATCCCGCTTCAGCTTGTCCAAACCAGCCTGATGGAGTTGATCAAGGAAGAACTGCTCCCAGTTCGCTTCGACTCCATCAACTATTGCTCCCATAATTCTCAGCTTGGGCAAGCTCAACTGCTCATGAGAGCCTGTGGACCCCATCACCACCTTGGACACCAAGTCCACAAGGGCTCTATACTCAGGCTTCAGAGTACTCTTGTTTTGACGGGCTCTGAACTCAGGCGAGCCAGTCTTGGTCCACTTTCTTAGAAACTCTCCCTCCGAATTTTCCTTGTAGAACCTGGGATTGATTCCAGAGGATGGCAAAGCAAAAACCTCCTTGACTGCCCTCCGAAGGTCAATGTCAACTACTTCAGAGTTATAGAGAGGTTCGCCATCGTTGTCCTTCTCTCCCGTCGGCTTGAGCGCGGTCACCTTCGTGAAAAGTTCCCCCTTACACAGGAACATGTTGAAGTAGGCTTCTAAGACCGTCCTTGGAAGTATAGAGAGAGGACGCGTGGTGAAATATGTTTCCAACCCAGCTTTGGAAATCCAGTTGAAAACTAGTTTGATTTCCTCAACTGTTAGACATGTACCTTCCATGGAGATGACTTGCTCCATGTGTACCAGCTTATTATTGACAACATCCTCAAACTTGTCAGTTGTCTAGTTGGAATCAAGAAGTATCATTGATTTTGAAAGAAAGAGAGGTTTTTAGGAAATCTGTGAGTATTTTGAGCAAGAGAATACTCAGTGTGCAGATGTGCTTTGGGTTTGCGTAAAGACCTCAAATGGCATTATTGATTGATAAGATTGAATCAGTTACTCAGACGTGGGGTTGAGATTAATTCCTGAATTTGAAAAGTTTTGAAATGAAGGGCCAGGATTAATCTCAGTTTCAATCAATTACCCATGTCAGTCATATTCCGTATAAAACGGACACGTATACGAAAAAGTAACTGAAGCATTAAATGCTCCATTGCGCGTGAGTTTAAATATGAAAAGGCGCGCTTTTAATGAAAATGGAATACATTTAATAAAGATTTTCAGGACGAAGGACTCAGGGAGACGCTTGAAATTCACAAAGTCAGGTTGAAACTTATACCTGTCAGGGAGACATTGTAGCACCCTGATACCTCGTTGAGTCGAGTCTGGTCTGAGTTCCCCCTAGACCCTACACTGACTGCTCTCCTGGATCTAAAAGTCCTAACTCCACTGACAGTTCCATAAACCTTGCTTCAGCCAAAGGCTTAGTCAAGATGTCAGCTCTTTGCCTGTTAGTGTTAATTTTCTCCATCCTAATGTCCTTCTTTTCCACATGATCTCGAATGAAATGATGCCTAATATCCACATGCTTGCACCTTGTGTGAAGCACTGGGTTCTGAGTAATTGTTATAGCACTATTGTTGTCACAATAGATTGGAACTTCATTAGCAAATACTTGGTAGTCCCTCAACTGTTGCCTCAACCATAAAATCTGAGCACAACAACTACCCGGAACCATATACTCAGCCTCAGTTGTGGATGTTGCAACCAAATTCTGCTTCTTGCTAAACCACGAGATCAACTTACTTCCCAAAAACTGACATGCCCCTGAGGTTGATTTCCTATCAATCCTACAACCTCCATAATCTGCATCTGAATAACCTGTTAGTTCTAAGTTGTCATCTGAAGGATACCATAGTCCCATATTGACTGTCATTTTCAAATACTTAAGTATCCTCTTAGCAGCCTCCAAATGACTTCTCTTGGGATCAGACTGATACCTAGCACATACACCAACTGCAAACGTGATGTTAGGCCTACTTGCAGTCAGGTACAACAACGAACCTATCAGCCCTCGATACTTAGTCTGATTCACTGAAGTTCCTTCAGTGTCAGGATCCATCTTCCAATTTGTGTTCATAGGGATCCTGGCTGGATTGCTGTTCTGAACACCAAACTTATGAATCAAGTCTCTTGTATACTTGGCCTGATTAATGAAGATACCTTGATCAGTCTGCTTGACCTGTAATCCTAAAAAGAAGTTCATCTCTCCCATCATTGACATCTCAAATTTACCAGTCATCAACTTAGAGAATTTCTCACAGAGCTGATGATTTGGTGATCCAAATATTATGTCATCCACATAAATCTGGACCAAGATAATATCATCACCTTCAGTGATCCTGAACAATGTCCTATCCACGGTTCCCTTCTTGAACCCATGGTCTGTCAGGAATTGAGAGAGGGTATCATACCAAGCTCTTGGTGCTTGCTTAAGTCCATAGAGTGCTTTCTTTAAATGGTATACTCTATCTCCAACCTCAAACCCGGGAGGTTGTTCAATATATACCTCTTCATTGAGTACACCATTCAGGAAGGCACTCTTGACGTCCATTTGATACACCTTAAACTTCTTGTATGTTGCATATGCAAGGAACAACATGATAGCTTCCAATCTAGCCACTGGAGCAAAATCATCATCATAGTCTATTCCTTCAAACTGACAATACCCCTTTGCAACCAGTCTAGCCTTGTTCCTTACTACAACACCATTTTCATCCTTCTTGTTCTTAAAGACCCACTTGGTACTAATAACACCTTGATGCCTAGGTCTATCAACCAGTTCCCAAACCTGATTCCTTGTGAACTGATTCAACTCCTCTTGCATGGCAATGATCCAGTTCGAGTCAGTGAGAGCTTCTTCAATGTTCTGAGGCTCTTGCTCAGAGAGAAAGCAACAGAACAGTGCACTCTCACCATGAAACCATCTAGTCCTGACTCCCTCAGTTGGATCCCCAATGACTTGTTCAATAGGATGATCCTCTATCCATGTTCTTTTGCTAGAAGTTGTTCCTGAAGTACCTGCAAGGTTAGTGTCTACAGGTTCATGAAATTCAGGAAATTGAACAGAAGGGGATGAACCTGAGTCTATACCAAAGGGATTAACAAGCTCAATGTTAGGGACATTGGTTCCCCCTTGATGAGGTGACTCAGGAACCGTCTCAGCTGCGACAACATCTTCATAGACGGTGCTTACCTCAGGTTGAGCCTGTTCATCAGTCTGAGGCTCAACTATCCCTGATGTACTGGGCTTAGGAGTGGCACTTGATTCATCATCCTGATCATCGTCATCATCCCATCTTGGAATTGGCACGACTTTGACCTTAGGACCAGGTTGATTCTTTAAGCTAAGCCTTGTCACCCTCCTTGTGACCTCCTCAGTATCAGGATCCAACACTCTTACCCTAGACTCATTAGCAGATTCATCAAACACAACATGTGGTGATTCTTCCACAACAAGGGTCCTACAATTGTAAACCCTGAAAGCTTTACTAACTTCAGAATATCCTAAGAATATCCATTCATTAGATTTTCTATCAAAGGCTTTCAATTGGGTCTTTCCATTGTTGAGGATGAAGCACTTACAACCAAATATATGAAAGTAAGAGATACGAGGTTTCCTCTTATTCCATGTCTCATATGGGGTCTGTGTATGTTGTTTGTTCAGCATGGATCTGTTCTGAGTGTAGCATGCAGTGTTGATTGCCTCAGCCCAGAATTTCTTGGGCAATCCTGACTCAGCCAGCATGGTCCTGGAAGCTTCCTTCAGTGTCCAGTTCCTTCTCTCAGCAACACCGTTTTGTTGTGGGGTTCTAGCTGCAGAAGTCTCATGAGCTATACCAAGTTCATTACAAAAGTCAGAAATATATGAATTTATGAATTCAGTGCCCTTGTCAGATCTGATCTTAGTAATGGACTGATTCTTCTCATTGTTGATGTTAGGATAAAAATTGTTAGTTTTGATGAGTTAAAACAAACCAGAAGGTGTAATAGGACCATCTGGACCTGTTAGCCAGATGATGATCTAGATTAGGACTTAGTCTAGGGGGAACTGCCAGACCAGAAGACTTCACCAGAAGAGTCACCAGAAGACCCCACCAGAGGACTTCACCAGAGGACTCCACCAGAAGACTTCACCAGATGAGATCTGACCAGAGGCAGAGGACCTTCCCCAGACCAGACGAGTCCGGACCAGACGAGTCTGGTGGAACAAAAGATGCTCAGTTTGTTCTCCTGTTTCTACTGAGTATTCTGGTTGTTCACCAGATTAGGACCAGAAGACACCGAGGTTGCCTGGTGTCTGGTCTTGCCTTCTCTGGAGAGAATCAGAGTTAGGCAGAGGAAGCTATTGACCGTTGGTGATTCAAATCAAGTCAACAAGATCAGGATTGGAAAGTTTTGAAGATAATCAATCCAAGGATCCCACCAACCCAATCAATCAATTAGGGAATTGATTGATTGAAGCTTCCTTATATAGAGGGTCTGATTGGATTAGCTCTCCAATGGCTAGCCCTAATCCCCTCTATATATACAAGAGTGCAGTTCAAGAAAAAGCTCTAGAGATACTACACGCGCATAAGTGATCCAAGCTTTTGATATTCATACCAAGCACTCTTATTGTTCATAATATTTATCTATTCTTAAGGAGATTATTGAAACCACAACCTGTTCATCTATCAGACAAGGTTGTTGGCTGTTTGATCTTTAGATTGAAGTCAAATCTAAAGAGGTTGTAAGAAGGAACTGGTACTTCACAATTCCAGTGAGTAAGTAAGTGAGTTGGTTGATAGTGAGACCCCTTGGATATAAGGGAGAGTGGACGTAGGATATTCAA
This sequence comes from Ballota nigra, assembly GCA_947034835.1. NCBI lineage: Eukaryota > Viridiplantae > Streptophyta > Magnoliopsida > Lamiales > Lamiaceae > Ballota > Ballota nigra. The sequence goes on along the minus strand of OX344728.1, from coordinate 28,635,884 downwards.
TCCGAACCACTATATATCTTGTGTTCTTTATTGCTTTATTTTACTTATTGCCATTTTGTTTATTGTTCTCTTGTAAAAGGACTTTGAAAGACATTTAACTTAAGCTTCCGCAAATTAATCTAACTAGTGGGACCAACAAGTGGTATCAGAGCAGTGTGTCCAACTACCACTGCTTTGAAAAGCTTTTGGTGGTCATCGGGCAGATCCATTTCTCTTTAGTGCTTTTGTTCAAGTTCTTGTTATTTTCCTTAATTTTATCAAAATGTCTGCAAAATCTTCTTACAAGAGCCGTAAGCTCCCAGAATTCTCTTTTGAGGATTACAGCCACTGGAGCTTCATGATGAGCAATCATCTTGGAGCTATTCATCACCGCATGCTAGATGTGGTTGAAAGTGGCCCCATTAAATTTTACTGGACTCCTATTGATAGTGGCAGGTCAGAGTCCAGAGAAGAAACTAGTGAAGCTGCCCAGAAAACTGCAGAGGATAGAGTCCCCAGGCAGAGAATCCTCAAAAAGAAAGATGAGCTTGATAATGATGAAAGAAAGCTCTACAACTTAGACCAGGTGGCAAGAACAGAGATCATCAACACACTTACTAAAGAGGTGATTGAAAAGGTCAGAACGTGTGCCACTGCCAAGGAGATGTGGGACAAACTGGCACTACTCTGTGAGGGAACAGAGAAGATCAAAGACAACAAACTCCAAGCTGTTCAACACTCATTTGACACCTTCAAGATGAAACCAGACGAGACCATTGACCAGCTGGACATGCGTCTCACAAATCTCCTGAACAAGGCTAGTGCCTTAGGTAAGACCTACTCTGAAAAGGAAATTAATAGTAAAATCTTGCACTCACTAACCAGCAGGTGGAGAATTAAAGTCACTGTGATCAAGGACAACAAGGATCTTAACACTCTGGATCATCATCTTCTGTTGTCTGATCTCAAAGCCTATGAGTATGATCTTCAAGAGGAGGATCAAACAGAAGAGGTTTCCTCTTCTGGTCAGAAAGGTGTTGCATTCTCTTCAACCATCAAGCCTGATGTCAAGCCAAAGGAGTCTACTGCAGATGGCTTGAGCCTCAAGGAGCAGGTAGCACTTCTAACTCGTAAATTAGATAAAAATGAGTTCAAAATATGGCAGGTACAAAAGGCATTGGAAGGAATCTACCAGAGACAGAAAGAGTTCCTTCAAGCCTGCAGAGAAGGAGAAGACATCTGGAGACTCAAGGGAGACCAGATTCAGAACTCCAGAAAGGAGGAGAGATGACAACCCTGGCAACTCTGGGAGATCAGATTATCAGAGGAGGGATGGTAGCTCTGGCAGACCTGACTACCAGAGGAGAGAGAGTAGCCCTGCCAGATCAGACTTCAACCAGAGGAGGAGAGAGCCAAGTCCTAGTCCCAGAGGAGACAATGCCTGCTACACATGCAACAAGACTGGTCACTATAGTTATGATTGTCCTCAACTCACTCCTAGGGAAAGAGAAGAGAAAAGGATCAAGAGAGATAGGAGATACGCAGATAAGAGAGCATTGCTGGCAGAAGCAGAGGAGGAGGATACTAGTTCCAGTTCTTCTTCTTCTGACTTTGGATCAGATGATGATGTGTGTCTTATGGCAGACATCACTGAGGTAAATGAAACTACTCTAGTTTTATCTAATTCCAAATGTACTGAATCCTCTAATTCATCTGGTAACTCCAGAGAGTCTGATATGCAACAAATGCTATCAGATCTCCAAAATTGTGTCCAACTCTGTCAAAAACTTGAGAAAGAGAATGGTAGGCTCAGAGCTGAAGTTCAATCTCTCTCTCATGAGCATAAATCCACCAAAGAACTTATGAAAGATCATTCCAAAGAAGTCTCTGAACTTCAGGATAAGATCACAGAAAGAGATACTCTGGTAGATCAACTCATGAAAGAAAAGAACTCTCAAGAAGATGAGATCAATGAACTCAGAGCTAAATACCAGACTCTTATCAAAGGAAAACAAGTTGCTCACAACATAGAGGAGATACCCATGCCCAGAGAAGCTCCAAAGATACCATCTGTTGTATCTATCATATCAGAGTCTTCTCAGCGCATTTGTGATAAGAGTGGTTTAGGATATTCTAGAATTACCACTAAAACTCATAAATACCTTTATAATAAAGACAAGTCTGTAAGAGCTGGTAAATTGGTAGAAATCTGGGATGATAAAGACTTAACTGGTAATGGTTACAAGGTGGTTCACAATCCTGACTGGAAAAGGAATCACTCTGTTAATCACATAACATATGGTCCAGAAGAGTTGAATGTTCTGGAAGAGAAGATGCTAGAGAATAAGTGTCAAAAGGGAAACCATTGAAGATTGATGGTACTGTGAACAATGAGTCCCAAGGAGTAGAAATTACTCAAATTGGAGGACCCCAGAGAAATCCTCAAAGGGAACCTAACCAGATTAGGGGACCTCAAAGGAAACACTCAAGAAAGGGGAATACCAATCAGAGTAATAACTACCAGAGAAGGAACAATGTTCAACAGCACCAGGTACCCCAGAAACAAGTTTCTCAGAGGAATCAATTCCAGAATGGGTATACTCAAAGGAACTATAATCACCAGAACATGTCTACTTCTCAGAACCAGAGGAGGTCTTCCAGACCTATCTATAGAAAACCAACTGATCTGGGATGTTATGACACCAGAGATGGTTCTTCTAGGATGTACCCTTACAACCAGACCTTTAAGACCATGTCTTTGAGGGAGGCCATTCCAAAGGCCAGATTTGAGAAAAGGTACACCAGACCTGTTTATAGGAAAGGTGTCCTTATCAGACTAGTAGCTCAATATGTCATTGTTAGAGGACATGTGCTGGTAGATAGATTTGGAAGGAAGATAAGATCTCCTCATCCATCAAGGGATGATCTTTATCTATGGATTCCTACAAAACCTGCAACTAACCAATCAGGACCCAGCACTAGTAGGGGACCTAATTGATTTCTCTGCAGGTAGATAAGAGTCCATTGGAGAAAGGATTTTCAAGCAACCTTGTCTGGTACATTGATAGTGGATGTTCCAAGCACATGACCTTCCAGAAGGATAATCTTCAAGATTTCAAGCCATTAAATGGACCAAGAGTGATGTTTGGTGACAACAACTATGGAGTCACCAGAGGAGTTGGAAAATTGACCTTCAATGGAGTTTCTGTAGATGAAGTCTACTATGTAGAAGGACTCAAGCATAATCTGCTTTCAGTATCCCAATTCTGTGACAAGGGATACTCAGTGAAGTTTTCTAGTGATTCATGCACTGTTTTCTCTTCTGATTATAATGATATCTTGCTAATAGGCTTGAGGAAGGGTAACATTTATCTTGCAGATTTTAGCAGTTGCCCAAGAAATGCTTGCCTGGTTGCAAAAGGATCTGCAGAGAACAGCTGGATTTGGCACAAGAGATTGTGTCATCTTAACTTCAAAACATTGAACAAGATTGCCAGAAAAGGTCTCATTCGAGGTCTTCCTAATGAAGTGCTTAAGAAGAATCAGGTTTGTGGTTCATGCCAGAAGGGTAAACAACCCAAGACTTCCTTCAAGGATGTCCAGAGCACAACCACAACCAGAGTACTTCAACTACTTCACATGGACCTGTTTGGACCTGTTTCTCCTCTTAGTTTCAGTGGAAGGAAGTACACCTTGGTGATAGTGGATGACTTTTCAAGATACACTTGGGTAGTGTTCTTGTTTAAGAAAAATGAAACTATGACCAAGCTGTCAGAATTCTTTAATCAGATTCAGAATGAGCAGAACCTGAGCATAGTCAGAATCAGAAGTGACAAAGGAACATAGTTTTTGAATTCACACATTGCAGATTACTGCAAGGACCATGGGATTTTTCATGAGACATCTGCTGCCAGAACACCCCAACAAAATGGAGTAGCAGAAAGGAGGAATAGGACTCTCAAAGAAGCTGTAAGAACACTTCTGGCAGAGTACAACACTCCACAGAGATTTTGGGCAGAGGCCATCAATACAGCCTACTACACTCAGAATAGGTGCCTGATTGCCCAGAGACATAATAAGACTCCATATGAGGTATGGAAAGGTAAAACCCCATCTGTTTCATATTTTTATGTTTTTGGATGTAAGTGTTTCATCCATGACAATGGGAAATCTAAATTAAGAACTTTTGATGCCAAAGTGGCTGATGGAATATTTTTAGGATATTCCAGCACCAGTAAGGCTTTTAGAGTTTTTAATAAGAATTCACTTTGTGTGGAGGAAACACCTCATGTTGTTTTTGATGAATCTACTTTTGAGTGCAAGGTGGACTCTAAGTCTTCTAATGAGACCCAGAATCAGACTACACCTAGAGTTATCAAAGTCAATCCACCTATTATTGATTCAGATTCAGATTCAGATAATGACCCATCTCCTGGTTCTCTGAAGCAGAAGCCTTCACAAGGAGCAGAACCAGAAGAGGTTGGTACTCCTGTAGGGGGAAACTCTTCTGCAGACGGTGATACTCACCAAGGTGGTACTGCAGAAGATGATCACCCAGGCAAGACCACGGGAAGGAGGACCCTGGTTGATCACCCCAATGACCTGATCTTAGGAGATCCAACTAAGGGTGTCCAGACTAGGAGAACTCTTAACTTAGCTGCCTTATTCAGTTGCTATGTGTCCTTGATTGAGCCCAAGAACATTAAGGAGACACTGAAAGATTCAAATTGGATTGTTGCTATGCAGGAGAAGTTGAATCAATTCACCAGACAGGATGTTTGGGAGCTGGTAGACAGACCAAGACATCAAAAGGTGATAGGCACTAAGTGGGTTTTCAAGAATAAGAAGGATGAGAAGGATGTCATTACTAGGAACAAGGCAAGGCTAGTGGCCCAGGGCTATTCTCAGTCTGAAGGAATAGAATATGATGAGACATTTGCTCCTGTTGCCAGACTAGAAGCCATCAGATTGTTCTTAGCATATGCTACTCACATGAAGTTCAAAGTATACCAGATGGATGTGAAATCTGCCTTTCTTAATGGGATTCTCATTGAGGAAGTGTATGTGGAACAACCTTCTGGTTTTGAACAAGGTGACAAGGTGTTTAAGCTTAAGAAAGCTCTTTATGGGCTGAAGCAGGCACCCAGAGCATGGTATGACACTCTATCTCAATTTCTTATGGACAATGGTTTTACAAAGGGTAAGATTGATAGGACCTTGTTTAGGAAAGAAGAAGGAAAGGACATCCTTCTGGTCCAAATATATGTTGATGACATTATATTTGGATCCCCTAACAAGAAGCTGTGTGAGAAGTTTGGTGAGCTCATGCAGGGTCAGTTTGAGATGTCCATGATGGGAGAAATGAATTACTTTTTAGGTTTGCAGGTTAAGCAATCAGAGAAGGGAATTTTTATTAATCAGGCAAAGTACACCAGAAACATGTTAGAGAAATTTGGAGTAGGATCTAGCAAAGCAGCCAAGATCCCTATGATGACAAATTTCAATATGGATCCAGATGAGTCTGGAGAGAGTGTGGACCAGACTCAGTACAGAGCACTTATTGGTTCTCTTCTGTACCTGACTGCAAGCAGACCATATATTACTTTTGCTGTAGGAGTTTGTGCCAGATTTCAAGCTAATCCCAAGAAAAGTCACTTGGAAGCAGCTAGGAAGGTATTGAAATATCTTAAAGGAACAGTGAATTTAGGATTATGGTATCCTGCAGATGACAACTTGGAATTAAGTGGTTATTCAGATTCAGACTATGGTGGATGCAGAATAGATAGGAAGTCTACAAGTGGAACATGCCAATTTTTAGGGAATAAATTGGTATCCTGGTTTTCTAAGAAGCAGACCTCAGTTGCTACATCAACAACAGAAGCAGAGTACATGGCTGCAGGGAGCTGTTGTTCACAACTACTCTGGATTAGTCAACAACTTAGGGATTACCAGATTAGAGCTAAGGATATTCCTATTTTCTGTGATAGTAATAGTGCAATTGCAATCACCCAGAATCCAGTTCTTCATACCAGGTGTAAACATGTTGATATAAGGCATCACTTTATCAGAGATCATGTTGAGAAGGGAGATATAAGGATGGAAAAGATTGCAACAGAGAAGCAGAGAGCAGATATCTTAACTAAGCCTTTGGCTGAGACCAGATTCAGAGAGTTAGCTTTTGAGTTAGGGTTGTTGGATCCAGAGACAGATTTGATTTAGGGGGAACAACAGAGAAGTATCCTTTGTTTCAATACTTTACTTCATATATTTATTTTCTTAAACTAACATACCTGCAGATTAGACATAATGTCTCCAGATGAGGTATCCACCAGGTGACACTTGTCCCAGATGAGGTGCTGAGTCAGATTCCAAATATATCCAAAATCTTCTCTGACCAGGACCAGATGAGCTCCATCAGAGGAGATGTAGCACCAGACTGGCTGTGGTATCATCTGGTTACAATATCAGGTGACAGGTATGTCTTTACTTCTCTGGCCTCTGATCATTGGGATACACTTTTCAAATTAGTAAGTACACTCAAAACGTTTCAACTTCGGAGTGTATTTAAGACTAGGGTATAGGGCCTAGGCAATCATTTCGATTTTTCTCTTGACTGCCACAAATTCCCTTTATGCCCAGTCCCAATGACTATGCCAACGCACCAGATTAAATCTGTATCTCGCCTCTTATCGTGGCCATTGGATTTAATCACTGTGCAAAATGTCAATCAATGCTTAAATTGATTTTGTTTCCTCAATTAAATTTGAAATTACACGCGTTCACACTTCATTTATTATTCAAGCCACGCGTATTACCCTATTTAAATCAAATTTCTTTCAATCTGTCCTTTCACGTTTCCATACTTTCAAACCCTAACCTCTCTCTGCAAAGCTTTTTTCTCTCTCTCTCTCTCACAGATATGACTCCCCCGTGTAATTTTGATCATGCCCTAATGATGAAGAAACTGAAAATGGAGATGGTGGTTGACTTCTACACCACCAAGAACTCGTCTGCACTTGCTATTCTGGAACTATTGAGGAGATCTGGAGTTGAGAAGTTGATCTCCACCGTTCCCAGAGATTTTCGTACTCTTGACGGTTATGCGGCCCAGTTTCTGGTTCGAATGAAGATTAACGAAGACCATATTTCTTCAAAAATTGACAAGGAAGATTTGGTGTTTTCCAAGCATGATTTATGTGCCCTGTTTGGAAACATTTCGGCGGAAGGGGTGGATCCTTTAACCTACAAGGAGGATGATATTGTGGGTTCCTTCAAATTGTTTGCTCGTTCTTCTTGCCAGAGTATCACGAAGGGGTTTTTGGACAAACATTTAAGGCAGAAATACAAGGTGCTGTTCGATATTGTGGTAAAGGTGCTTATGTGTGAGAATCACAGCACAGATGCCATTTTCAACGGCAGGATGTGCGTGATGAGGGCATTGTATGACGGCATTCAATGCAACTGGGCAGAGTTCTTTTGGGGCGTCTTGAGGAAGAATAAAGTGAAAGTTAACAAGGAGGCTTGTCCTTCCAAGCCAGGGGAGATGCAGTTTTATTTCACTGCTAATGTTTCGTTGGGAACGAAACTTACCTTGATTTTGGACTCATTGCTTCCAGAGAAGAGATGGAAGGAGACTTGGTGCAGAGGATTTCACAAGTCTAAAGTGCTATTCTCAAAGGATGGTCCCCTTCATGGCCATCCTGACTCTGATGGAGAAGAAGCCATCCCAGCCCCTCCTCTACTGGCAGTACCCTTACCTGCAAAGGGGCAGAAGCAGCAGCAGAAGCAGAAGACCCAGAAGAAAGCTGCTGAAGCAACTGGTTCCTCAACCATTGCTTTCTCTGGTTCCTCGGAGGAGGACCAGATTCCCCTTCTTGATGTGCTTAAGAAGAAGGGTGATGATGATAAAGCTGTTAAGAAGGCTGGAGCAGCCAAGAGGAAGCGGCCAGAGGAGGCTAGGAGAGGCTCTGCTAAGAAGTCAAGGACTAGCAGGAAGGCCAGGAAAACCCTTTTGGTGGATGAGCCATCAGAGGACGAAGAGAAAGAAGAGGATGTGCCTCTTATGAAGAAATCCAAGGCCAAGAGAGCCATTCTTCAAGATTCAGACTCTGGATCTGATCTTGGAGAGGCCTTGGAGAAGGCCATTGATGAGGCTTCCCAGATGATGGAAGATGTCTCTGCTCCAGAGCATGCTGTACCTACTGTACCTGCTGATGTTGACTCAGCAGAGGTAAACCCTTCCATTCCATCTTCTACCCCTATTAATCTTATTTCACCCTCTACCTCTCCCCCAGATAATATTCCCCAAACCTCATCTGCTTCTGGTATCCCTATTGTTCCACCAGAGCAGACTCTCCCAGATACCCCAGTATATACTCCCTCCACTAATCCTACCCAAACACCCTCTCCCCCAAATTTCCAAACACATCTTCCCACAAACCCCTCTCCCCCAACTTCTGTACCAGAGGTGCTCTCAATCTCTTCTGGTGCAGAAATCCCCCCTCCAAACACTTCCACATCCCAAATACCACCTACACCTTCTGTACCAGAGATCCCATCTTCTTCTGGTGCAGAGCAACCCATCCCCTCCACCTCACAAAATCCTAACCCTCCCCAAACCCATACAGACCAGGACCCAACCATTTCTATGGCTCTGGGATTCCCTGCCCCTCCCCCTTCTCCCACATGTTTAACAAGCGATGATAGTGAAGATGAGGAAGCTTCACTTGAGCCTGCTAACTTAGCACCTTCCTCCTCTGCCTCTGGACCCAAACCCTTTATTTTTTCTTCTGATGAGATGGGTCCCATCAGGCAGAGTATGAGTGTGAGTGCTCAGCTCTGGCTAAGAGAGCAATTTCCAATTCTGTTGGAGCACTCACCCCTCCTGGCAGATCTGACGGATGCCAAGGTTTGGAGTATTGCCAGACTCCAAGATGTTGAAGATCTTATGCTTCTGCTGGAGGAGATGTCTCCCTCTACCTTCACTGCATGGGAGATTGAGCTGAAGAAGAAGTTAAGTATTCAAAACCCAGCAGAGTTAGAGATACCAGAGGCGGCCAAGGTCCTCATCAGAACTCTCCTTATCCAGCGAGGAGTTATGCTCACTCCAGAGGGCTTCTCTTACAACTTTGGTCCTCATTTCACATTCCCTCCTGAGCTATATTCAGACGAGGAGGACTTTGAGATGACTCCTGCTGTGCTCCAGAAGATGAAAGCATTCTTCAACGAGCAGATCATGCAGATAGGGCGCTTTTCAAAAGCTATTCAACATATGGCCCCTGCTATGATAGAGCATCAAATCAAGCAAGAGAGGAGGATCTTCCTAAAGCAGATCAAGTCCTCTCTGGCAGAAGTTAAAGCTTCTTTTAAGGCCAATGACCTCTTTGTCAAACTGGATGTGATGCACAGCCAGAAGCAGCTCCAGGAGCACGTGCTGGAGCAGATGAGGCCAGTCTCTGTGCTTAAAGTTGAGATGGCAAGCTAGATGATCCAGACTGCCAAGTTGAAAGACTCCCTCCAGGAGATGTTGGAGAAGCAAGAAAGACTTGTTGCAGAGTCTAAAGCCTATCTGGAGGAGGCCAAGCAGCTGCGTGATCTTCACTCTTCCTCCAACACTGCCTTGCCTGATCTCATAAGGCAGGTAGTGGAGCCCCTCCTTGATGAAGTTAAAAAGGGGGAAGAGAAGGCCAGAACTGATCTGGCGAAGACCACCAATGAAACTCTCTTCAGCCATGGAGCTCGTCTGGACCTGCTGGAGAACACTTTGGCCCAGGCTGAGTTGCAGAAGAAGAAGAAAGAGGAGTTCAAATCTCTTTCCATGGCCAAGCAGCTTGCTGCAGAAGAGGAGTCTGAAGCTGAGCAGGATCCTATCTCCATCTCTGGACCTGCAAAGAGGAAGATAAGAAGAGTCAAGAAAAGCTTCCTTGAGACTGTTGTTGAAGAAGCTCAAAAGAGATACAAGGAAGAGACTCCAGAGGAGAAGCAAGCAAGGATCAGGAAGAACATAGATGAAGAGCAGATGCTCAGATATGTTAGAAGGCAAAGCAAGAAGGGCAGAGAAGCAGGTGTTTCTTCTGGTGCAAGTGGCTCGAGCCAGAGGAGGAAAGCTCCCATTGAAGTGATGAACATTCTGCCTCTCAGGACAGAAGGGTCTTTTGACTCTACTGTGCCTGTGCCCTTGATTGAAAAATGGAAGGAGGCAAAGACTCTCTGGTTCATCCAACACTATATCTAGAGGCCAGCACCAGAGGATGATGAGCTAATCAACAAGACCTTCCACACCTGGATGCAAGCTTATGATGCAGAGCTGTACAAGCAATTGATGGACTCAACCATTGAGTTCAACCTGGAGGTGACTGCCCCTGAGTTCACTTATCTTAACACTCCCATGGCAGGAGACCAGGTTGATTGGGCTGAGCTGAAGAGATTGTACAAGACAAAGGTGTTGGTGAACTTCACTCCAACATCTTCTGCAGAGTTGAAGGCCGTCCAGGATAGGTTTCTGGACTGGTTTCTGGTGCCCAAGGAAAACAGAAGATATGCTTAGATAGGACCAGAATTGCATTGTAATCTGTAATCACTGTTGTCCTTATTATCAATGAAAATATCACATCTTCTCTGTTCAAAAGACAACCTCTTGTTGTCTTAATTGTTTGCCTGATAAGATCTATTCTAAGGTCTTATCCTTTACTGTTTTTATGCTTAAATTCTTCTTTTGATCAGTTCTGGTAGTGTTTTAACTCCATTAAAAAGGGGAAAATTGTTAGGATAAAAATTGTTAGTTTTGATGAGTTAAAACAAACCAGAAGGTGTAATAGGACCATCTGGACCTGTTAGCCAGATGATGATCTAGATTAGGACTTAGTCTAGGGGGAACTGCCAGACCAGAAGACTTCACCAGAAGAGTCACCAGAAGACCCCACCAGAGGACTCCACCAGAAGACTTCACCAGATGAGATCTGACCAGAGGCAGAGGACCTTCCCCAGACCAGACGAGTCCGGACCAGACGAGTCTGGTGGAACAAAAGATGCTCAGTTTGTTCTCCTATTTCTACTGAGTATTCTGGTTGTTCACCAGATTAGGACCAGAAGACACCGAGGTTGCCTGGTGTCTGGTCTTGCCTTCTCTGGAGAGAATCAGAGTTAGGCAGAGGAAGCTATTGACCGTTGGTGATTCAAATCAAGTCAACAAGATCAGGATTGGAAAGTTTTGAAGATAATCAATCCAAGGATCCCACCAACCCAATCAATCAATTAGGGAATTGATTGATTGAAGCTTCCTTATATAGAGGATCTGATTGGATTAGCTCTCCAACGGCTAGCCCCAATCCCCTCTATAAATACAAGAGTGCAGTTCAAGAAAAAGCTCTTGAGATACTACACGCGCATAAGTGATCCAAGCTTTTGATATTCATACCAAGCACTCTTATTGTTCATAATATTTATCTACTCTTAAGGAGATTATTGAAACCACAACCTGTTCATCTATCAGACAAGGTTGTTGGCTGTTTGATCTTTAGATTGAAGTCAAATCTAAAGAGGTTGTAAGAAGGAACTGGTACTTCACAATTCCAGTGAGTAAGTAAGTGAGTTGGTTGATAGTGAGACCCCTTGGATATAAGGGAGAGTTGATTAGTGTGAAAATTGCTCGAAATTCATGCATGTTATTTGTCTAATTTAATTGAATTCTTGCAATTATTTACATTAATTTGATTAATTGCGCTTAACTGTCGAGAAAGGTATTTGTGTTAATTTTGCAGGAAATTGGATATTTTTAATAGCAAAGACAAGACTTTTAATTTAGTGAGAAATGAGTTGAGAAAAAGAATCGAGAAGAAAGTTGGATCGAGAGCAAAATGAGATACGAATTGGACTTCATTTTAATTTAGTGGTTTTCGGCCCTTTTATAAATCAAGGCCCAAAGTGAGAGATTAAAGTCCAAGGCCCATTTGCATTTTCATGAAGGCAGCAGCCTTTCACGTGACTAACCGGTTAAAAAATGAGAAAGAAAAGATAAGGAGCATGCGGGCCCCACTTTTTCAAAAGTGGAAAGGTAAATGTTGGCTTTTTGAATTGGAAACCCACGTTTCCAGCCATATTCGTGGAGAGAGAAAGGAAATTGCCAGAAATTCGAAAACACAGAACACTCCACCACCTGGAATTGTCGAAGCCAGCTTCATGCCAAAATCGCCGAAAAGCTCAAGCCATGGTCGGAATCGGAGCTTAGCACGGTACCGAAATTAATGGAAGAAGCACAACGGAAATTGCAGAACTCTCGCCTGGAATTCGTCGCCGGAGTTCGAAGCAAAGCAGCCATCACCGGAATTTCACAGCTCACGCCGAAAAACCGTGACCAGAAATTGAGAGTACAACGCCGGAAAGTTTCGAGTATGGGTTCACGATCGGAAATTGCAAGAATTGCAATTGTGATGAAGAAGGCAGAGTCCATACCGGCCGAGCCACTCACCTCCAAACCGAGCACAAAATGTCCAAACCGGTATGATTGCTTCGGCCCTTGAATACCGGTTAACGCCCATCCATACCGGCCGGTACAAAAAAATGCAAACCGGTGCAAGACTTGTGCTGCAGAATTTCAAGCCAATTTCAAGAATTTCAAAATCTCGCGAGATATTGAAAATCTCGCGAGATTTCACGATATATTGCGATAAATTCGGTAATAGTTAAAAATGTGAAAATTCTTCATTTTTCAGGGTTTTCTTTGCAAATTCGTCTGAAGCCCTCATTCCCACACTATATATACCTCTTTTCTCAGATTTTGCAAAACACCATACACCCCCTTTAGGGGTACACACCCCACACACTAGTCTAGATGATTTTCACCTTCATTTTTAGATTTCAATTTTTCTTTCACTCAATAGAGTTATATTTCGTTTGTTATTGAATTCAAGCTCAAGTATGGATGTAATTGAAGGATGGATTGAAGATGTTGCTGAGTTTTCTTTTAATTAGGTGTTTTCTACTCTTTATTTTGCTTACCCATTTGTTTGATTTTAATTTCAATGATTATTTCTCTTATTTCCATGGATGTTTTATTTATTTCTATGATGTCTAGCTAAATTCCTTGTGTTTGGGTGTTTGGAATTACATGGGTAATTAGGTACATGATTTGATTGGAGATTATTGCTCTAGTTGGAGGTCATCCTCATATGATTATGGTTTTGATTGTTCGATTGCATAAATTGCTCTTGTAATTTGTATTAGATTGTGTGATTGTCTCAACGAGAGTTGGATGCTTGCATGAAATAGTATGGATGTGAGTAGTTCATGTGATTTGAGTTAATATTGAGGCATTGCAACGAGAGTTGGGTGTTTTCATTAGAATTACATAATTCCTACATTAGTTGCTTGATTTAGTTATTGGGTAATTAGTGAGGAGAATACAATCCAAGGGTTTAATTGACGTGTTTGTCTAGGCTTATCAAGTACGATTAATGCGTAATATTTAGTGATTGCTCCTTTTTTATGACCGAAAATTAGAGTAATGATTGCTTATTGAACATTTACTTGATTCTCATGTAAGGAAGAACACCCGAACACCTTTTCACTTTTGTCAAAACTTAAAAAATCTTGTTAATTGTTTTTGTTCTTGTTTACTTTCTTTATTTCATTTTAAGTTTCATTCATTACTTTCCAAAACAAACAACCTTATCAAACTCGATTTGCATTACAATTATGTGGCGACGTGTATTCCTAGGGTTATGTTCTTCAATTTAATCCCTTGGTTCGATATTAAACTTGGTCAAGTGCTTACAAAAACAACGAACTCGTGCACTTGCGAGTAGTTGAATTCGTGTTTAACAAATTTAGCAAACAAGTTTTTGGCGCCGTTGCCGGGGATTGAATTGATTTGAATATAACTTAGGTTTAGTTGAGCATAATTGATAGTGTATTTACTTTTGTTTTATGTTTATTGTTTATCTTGTCTTGAGGACTTTTGACTCTTGATTGATTTTTCTAGGTGTGTGAGAACACAAAAGCAATGGATGACAATCAAGTTGTCGAGGGAGGAATTCAAAGAGGGAATATTCGTCGAATCCGAGATTACTTTGAGCCTCCTATTCCAAGACATTACGATGGGATAGCTCGTCCACCTTTGGCGGCTAATAATTTTGAAATCAAGCCAGCGCTCCTTTTCATACTCGAAAAGAAACAATTCGGAGGTGATACTACCAAGGAAGATCCGAACCGTCACATTGCTCACTTCTTGGAATACGCCGACACGGTGAAGATAAATGGAGTTAGTGAAGATGCTTGGAGAGCACGATTATTTTCATTCACTTTGAAAGGCCGAGCAAAGGATTGGATTGCATCGGTACCAAAAGATAGTCTCGATTCATGGGAGAAGTTAAGCAAGAAATTTCTCTCAAAGTTCTTTCCACCATCCAAGACTCTTCAATATAAGACACTCATTTGTGGATTTCATCAAAGAGAAGGGGAGAATATGCATGATGCTTGGGAAAGATTTAATGATCTTTTGAGGAAATGTCCACAACACGGTTTTATGGATGAATAAACCGCGAGCTTCTTTTACTATGGATGCAATGGGATTGCAAGAGATAAGCTCGATTCTTCGGCGGGAGGTTCTTTGTTCAAGAAAACCGGAAAAGAAGCCATTGAATTGATTGATGAAATCACAAGTAACATGGCTAGTTGGTCGACTAAAGTGGATGCTCCAACTCAAGTTGCTCAAATTGAAGAAAGTGAGACAATCAAATCCTTGTCCGAGGGCATGAAGGTGTTGATCACGAAGGTTGACAACTTGGTGGAAGGAAACTCCATTCTTGAAGATGCTTTGACCACTTCCATAAACATCACGAATAATATGATAAGTCAAACACATCTACAAAATGCCGAGGTAGAAGCAAGATTTGTTCAATTAGAGGAGCAAATTAATTCACTTAGCCTACTTGCCAAATTACCAAATATGATGAGCATATTAGCTAGCCAAATGGAGAACTTGAAGTTTCAAATTGGGCAAGTAGCATCCTCAAGAAGTTTTGAAGAAGGAAAATCTCCTTCCACTATAGAAGTGAATTCGAGCGAACATTGCATGTCAATTAAACTCCGTAGTGGTACTCAATACGAAAACCCGAGCATCCCGGTTGATGAAGGAGAAAAGAAAGAAGAAAAATGGGTTAGTGGTGAAGAGAGACTTGAAGAAAGAAGAGATGTGGAAGAAACAAAGGAGAAGAAAGAAGAGAGAATACCAAAGTGGAAAAGAGCTAAGGAAGCAAGAAAAAAGAAGGAAGAGGAAGAGGGGGAATGTGATGAATGGGGAGTTCCAAAAACTCTTATTCCACCACCATACCCTCAAAGGTTTATGAGAAAGAAGATTGATGAGAAATTTTCAAAATTTCTTGATATTTTCAAGAAGGTAACTATTGGTGTGCCTTTCTTTGAAGCACTTGAGGAGATGCCCACATATGCTAAATTTCTAAAGGAAATTCTTTCAAGGAAGAGAAGAGTGGAGGAATGTGAAACGGTGAACCTCACTATGGAATGTAGTGCTTTAATCCAAAAGAGACGACCTCAAAAGTTGAAGGATCCGGGAAGCTTCACATTAATGTGTGAGTTGGAAAATGGTGAAAAGAAGAGAGCTCTTTGTGATCTTGGAGCTAGCATAAATTTGATGCCCCTCTCAATATATGATCGTTTGAAGCTTGAAAATATTAAGCCCATCAACATGGCTCTACAATTGGCGGATCGTTCAATAATTCATCCTCAAGGGATTGTAGAGGATGTGGTGGTAAAAGTGGACAAATTTAGCTTCTATGCGGATTTTGTTGTGATGGAGATGGAAGAGGATCCCGAAATCCCTTTGATTCTTGGGAGACCATTTTTAGCAACGGGGGGAGCAACAATCAATGTGAAGGAGGGGAAGATCAAGTTGCAAGTGGATGATGAGGAAGTGTCGTTTACTATGAACAAAGTGAAGAATGCCCCAATTTTGAGCATAAGCCCTTCTCTACTCTCTACTTCTCATGTTCTTGATGATTCTCATATTTCTAATACATTTAATGTTGCTCGTATTGAATCTCTTTATTGGTTAGGGAAGAAAGTGAAGAAGAAGAAGATGATGAAAGTAAAGACGAAAAAGAGGATTGTTCAACCATGCTCAATTGTTCTCGTGAAAAAAGTGAAAGATTGGTTTGATAAGAAGAAGAGAAAGAACAAAGGAAGAAAACACCACTATGCTTCATCTTCAAAAGAAATGGGTGGTGTCAAGATGAAATAGGAAGTTTGATTTCAATAATAAGTCCGGCATATGACGTTAAACCTAGCGCTAAATGAGAGGCAACCCATTATTTTTTTTATTTTTTTTCTTTAGTTTTTGCATTGCTTAGTTCAATTGCTTTTGATTTTGTTTCGTGTAGGTGTTGGGGTCGTGTGTTGAGGCCCGGTGGAAATTTCGAGCTCTAGGGAAAGATATGTGCTAGAGGGAAACTTTAAAGACGTGCTTGATGGAAAATATGAGCATACTCAAGGAGCTTAACGTGAGGTGATCGTGTCTTGAAGAAGAAGAATGTGCTTGGTGCAAATTGGAGGTACTATGCCCCAAACTTAGAATTGCTTAGCAATGTCTAAGTTTGGGGGGGTATTTATTTTGGTTTTTCATATTTTACATTGCACCGGCGCACTCGAGGCTTCACTTGTACATTGCACAGGCGCACGCCTCATTTTTGTAGAGTTTTGCTTATTGGAGTATTTGCTATACGTGTTGAGATTTGAGGGTGAGATGCTTTATAAGGGATTTTTGTGGGTTTCATTTTCGAATTTTTGAGTGGCTTGCTTAATGTGGTGAATTGTTTGGTGAGTAGTTGGTTGCAAATCTCATTGTTGCACTATTTTTCCAAACTTTTAATTGCTTAGCAATGAAAAAGTTTGGGGGGTATGTTTGTTTTACAATTCTATTTGCACCAATTTACTTCACTCAATTTTTGAAAATTTGTGCTTAATTGTAGGCTTATTGTATATTCTTTTAGTATATTCTTTGGAGTTAAGATTGTGTGGCTTGGTGTCGGAGAATCAATTGATGGTGATTGTTTGGTTTTTGAGATTTAGTTGAGCTTGATGGTATTGATTGAGACTTGCTTGCTTACTCGTTTATGTGACGATTATACTTGATTTTGTGCTCGATCCATGATTAGACAAGCCCGTGAGCTTTAGAGCCTTTAGACTTGTATATTTTGGTCTAATTTCTTTCTTGTGAGTATCGTTCATGCTTGTGTGCTCTAGAACTTGCCAATTGTCTTGTTTGAGGCTACATTAAGTGTAAATTTTTTGAAAGTGATATGAGGCCATCTTTGATTTGAATAGTCACTTAGCCAAATTTTCCATACCAAATGAAATTTTTCCGTAGTTAGCCCTTTTGAGCCTATTGACCTATTTTCTTGGCAACCTACAAATTTAGCCAAATTATCCATTTTTGTGAGCCTAATTTTTCCTATGAGCTAGTGGAGCTTGAAGGTGGATAGTGAGGTTGAGTTGAACCTTAATGTGAATTTGGTGGATGAGTTTGTGTGAAAGTGAAAAGAGTGAAGAAGAGAAAAAGATGAGTAAAAAGAAGTTGTACAAGAAAAAAATTGAGTTGTTTTGTGAGAAGAAGAAAAAATTTTGTGAGAAAACTCTCTTGTGTACAAGAATTTGGTAGAGTTACAAGTTCAAAAGAGGTGTTTGATGGTTGATGGTGAAAAATGTGCTTGAAAAATGAGAACTAGTAAATTGTTGGAGTTTGGAATTTTGAGTTGCAACTTGATCACTTGCAATGTTTTCTTTGAGAGTGTAGAGATGTACCATGGCATCTTGACCTCTCGCTCCACTAGTTTACGAGTCACTTTATCCAAAAAATTTCCCACCTTAACCAAAGAGCCCAACATTACAACCAAATGTAAAGTCCTCATTGATTCTCGGATTGATCACTTAGCAAGTAGTGGAGAACCTAGATGGTTGGCAAGCTTATGGCAGTGCACTTGTGTGAATTGATTCTTGAGAACATACAGTCCTTGATACACGTTTGAGTGATGAGTGAAACACTTACTTGAGAGGAAATTGTGGATTGAGCCTTGATCTTGCATTGATTTGAACATAACTTGTGAATTTGCTAGTTGATATTTGTACTTAAAGGTTTGACTAGATTGAAGGAAATTGACAATTGCTACCTATCGCTTTGACACTCATTTCTCGCAATCCTCCCACTTGTTTTATTTCTTTCGTTGCTCGGGGACGAGCAACACTTTAAGTTTGGGGGGGTGATTAGTGTGAAAATTGCTCGAAATTCATGCATGTTATTTGCCTAATTTAATTGAATTCTTGCAATTATTTACATTAATTTGATTAATTGCGCTTAACTGTCGAGAAAGGTATTTGTGTTAATTTTGCAGGAAATTGGATATTTTTACTAGCAAAGACAAGACTTTTAATTTAGTGAGAAATGAGTTGAGAAAAAGAATCGAGAAGAAAGTTGGATCGAGAGCAAAATGAGATACGAATTGGACTTCATTTTAATTTAGTGGTTTTCGGCCCTTTTATAATCAAGGCCCAAAGTGAGAGATTAAAGTCCAAGGCCCATTTGCATTTTCATGAAGGCAGCAGCCTTTCACGTGACTAACCGGTTAAAAAATGAGAAAGAAAAGATAAGGAGCATGCGGGCCCCACTTTTTCAAAAGTGGAAAGGTAAATGTTGGCTTTTTGAATTGGAAACCCACGTTTCCAGCCATATTCGTGGAGAGAGAAAGGAAATTGCCAGAAATTCGAAAACACAGAACACTCCACCACCTGGAATTGTCGAAGCCAGCTTCATGCCAAAATCGCCGAAAAGCTCAAGCCATGGTCGGAATCGGAGCTTAGCACGGTACCGAAATTAATGGAAGAAGCACAACGGAAATTGCAGAACTCTCGCCTGGAATTCGTCGCCGGAGTTCGAAGCAAAGCAGCCATCACCGGAATTTCACAGCTCACGCCGAAAAACCGTGACCAGAAATTGAGAGTACAACGCCGGAAAGTTTCGAGTATGGGTTCACGATCGGAAATTGCAAGAATTGCAATTGTGATGAAGAAGGCAGAGTCCATACCGGCCGAGCCACTCACCTCCAAACCGAGCACAAAATGTCCAAACCGGTATGATTGCTTCGGCCCTTGAATACCGGTTAACGCCCATCCATACCGGCCGGTACAAAAAAATGCAAACCGGTGCAAGACTTGTGCTGCAGAATTTCAAGCCAATTTCAAGAATTTCAAAATCTCGCGGGAGAGTGGACGTAGGATATTCAATCCGAACCATGTGTTGTTTATTGCTTTATTTTACTTATTGTCATTTTGTTTATTGTTCTCTTGTAAAAGGACTTTGAAAGACATTTAACTTAAGGTTACGCAAATTAATCTAACTAGTGGGACCAACAGCTGAGTCTCATGAGCAACTCTGGAAGCTTCACCTGTGTTTCCTTTTTATTCATCAAGAAAATGACCCAAGTATATCTAGAATAATCATCAATAACCACAAGGGTATATTTCCTGCCATTCATACTCACAGGTGTAATAGGACCAAATAAATCCATGTGCAAGAGCTGAAGAATCCTGTCAGTGGAATGGGAAGCTTTCTCTTTGAATGACGCTCTGACCTGCTTCCCTTCCTGACAAGCTTTGCACACATGGTCTTTGTTAAAAACTTCATTAGGTAGACCATCAACAAGTGACTGTCTAGAAATTTTGTTAAGAATCTTGAAGTTCAGGTGGCTTAATCTTTTATGCCATAGCCAACTGAGCTCTAGGGAGCTTTTAGCAACAAAACAAGTATTAGGAATAGTGCTGCTCCAATCAGCAAGATACACATTACCTTTCCTGATACCTGATAGAAGCACTTTTGTTGATTCGTCCTTG